>OX415249.1:26974756-31827632 GCA_948329865.1 Linaria vulgaris
GGTGATTGGCATTGACACGACAAGATGGACAACTCCAACCCCAATACCAGCAGGTTGCCAGTATTGAAGGGTCCCAACAACTATGCCTACTGGAAGATCAGACTCAGAGTCCACATCAAATCCATCGACCTGAGAGCTTGGGACGCAGTACTAGAAGGCTACACCATCTCGTACTTGCCAAGAGATGGAGATGCTGATCTGGTACCTAAGCCAAGAGGACAATGGACAGCCAATGAGATTGCTCTCTAACACTTCAATGAAAAGGCTCTCAATGCTATTCTTAGCTGGGTAGGTAACCATATGTTCAAACTTATTCAAACTTGTACAACTGCTAAAACTGCTTGGGAAGTTCTTGAACTACATTGTGAGGGTGATGTGGCTGTGTGGGACTCTAAATATAGAAAACTTTTGAGGGACTTTGAGAAGATAGAGATGAGTGACGATGAAAGCATTGATAGTTATTTTGAGAAACTTCTTGATGTTGCTAATCAGTGTCAAAACTTAGGTTTTACCATCCCAAATCAAACCATGGTGTATAAAGCTTTTAGAACATTATCTTCTAAGTTCACTGTCAAAAGAATTGCTATGAATGAGTCTAAAGATCTTGCCAACATGGACTTCCAAACATTAATGAACACTATAAAAGAGTTTGAGCTAGACTTCCTAGGGAAGTCCTGTAAACAAATTGCTTTAGCCTTACTAGGAGTTGACTCAGATTCTATAGGAAGTGGCGAGGATGAATATGAGTTGATCTCTTCTAACTATGGAAACATTACCAGGAAGTTTAGTAAATTAGGTTACAAAGATAAAAATAAAGGAAAGCAACCTGGTAATGCTGCCATTGGTTATAAGAAACTGCCCCCAAAGTTTGTAAAGTACATGCCATCGAAGAGCACGCCTCAAGTTGCTGAGAAATTGAAAGATGTCCAGTGCTATGAATGTAAGGGGTATGGTCACTTTAAACATGAATGTGCTAACACCCTCAGAACAAGAAGGAATTCTCATTGGGTTTGTGTAGATGACTTCAATGAAGCTGACTTCAAATCTGGAACAAGTGCCGATGAACAATCAGAGGAAATCAACAATGCTGCGCTTTGCACACGGATCACCTGGTTAGGAGAAGACTCTAGAAACTGCCAAAAATCTCAATGTTACTTTAACATTGGAGAACCAACAACAAAGCAGGAAATCTTCTTTGGAGACTGGAACAACAATGATACACGGGTTAACTATGATGTGCTCTCTTATCATGATGATACTAACTTCGATTGTTTTCATGGCTCAGTTGATCTAGAAGAAGAGTACTTCAATGAAGAAGAAATGTCCCAGGAGGAAATTCTAGATGATCTACATACAACCTTTCTTAGACTTGAGAGAGAGAATGTCAAACTCATGAAGAGTAACAAAGCACCGAAGCATGACATTGAATGTTTGAAGAACATGTTGAAACTCTATGAGAGAGACCTTGACAAAGCTGAAGCTGAACTGAAAGAGGTAAAGGAGAAACTCAAAAAGGACTCACAGATCATAGCCAAATGGAATAGAGGTACTTCTAAACTTTATGAGGTACTAAACATGAGTAATACAGGTACATGTGGTCTGGGATTTGTTGAGAAACCTTCCTCTTCTAATGTTAATTCTGCCTATTTAACTACAAGCTTTGTTAAAGAATCTGGTAATATGAATTCTGGTACCATCAACACTGTAAAAAGCAAACCTACTTTTATCTGTCAGTATTGTTTTCAACCAGGCCACATTAAACCATTCTGTAGAAAATTCATAAAAGAATGTGGTAAGAAAATAGCCTATGTGTCTAATGTTAAAACTACATGTTCTGATGTTAGGCCAACATTAGGTGCAAGACAGAAAAGTAGAACTTGGGTAGAAAAAGCTAAAACTGTATGCAATGTTGTGTGCAATGTTGTTAAAATTGTATGCACTGTTGTTTTCAATGTTGTTAAAAAGTTAAAATTGTATGCAATGTTGTTTTCAATGTTGTGTACTCTACCCTTTCAGGTAAGTGGTACTTCGACAGTGGATGCTGAAGACACATGACAGGCACCAAAGAGAATCTTAACTAATTGATACCTTTAAGTGATGGAATAGTGACCTATGGAGGTGGGATCAAAGGAAAGATCATTGGCAAGGGGATACTAAATGTTGATGAATTCCCACCCCTGAAAGATGTGTTGTTGGTAGATGGGTTAAAGGCAAATCTAATCAGTATCAGTTAGCTGTGTGATGATAACTTACTGGTTACATTTGACAAAGTTTCTTGTGATGTTTATGATAGTGATAATGTTCTTGTTATGACAGGTACTAGATCCAAAGATAATTGTTACCTAGCCCAAAAGGAAGCAGAGTGTTTCCATGCCAAAATAGATGAGGCTTCTGTATGGCATAGAAAACTTGAACATGTTCACTACAGAAACCTTGAGAAATTGCAAAAAGTTGATGTTGTAAGAGGCTTACCTAAGCTGTCTTATTCAGGTAAGCTTGTGTGTGGTGATTGCCTCAAGGGTAAGCAAACCAGAGCTGTTCATACACCCCTACATGTACAGAATGCTAATCCTAGATCTAGTAGGTGTTTTGAATTGCTACACATGGACCTAATGAGTCCAATTGAGGTAAGTAGTCTCAGTGGTAAGAAATATGCCTTTGTGATTGTAGATAACTTATCTAGATACACTTGGGTAAAATTTCTTAAAGAAAAGTCTGAAGCTTTTGATCAGTTCAAAATTCTTTGTGCTAGTATTAAAAACTTATATGGCTCTTCTGTGACTAAGATTAGGTCTGATCATGGTAAAGAATTCGAAAATGCTAGTTTTGATAAGTATTGCAATGCTAAAGGTATTTTCCATATATATTCAGCTCTTAAGACCCCTCAGCAGAATGGGATTGCTGAGTGGGATTGCTGAGAGGAAGAACAGGACTCTTCAAGAGATGGCCAGAGTTATGCTCAATGTTAAAGATGTATCCAAAAGACTATGGGCTGAAGCTTTAAATAATGTTTGTCACATTAGTAACAGGTTGTACCTTAGACCTGGAACTAACATGAATCATTATGAACTCTAGAAGTGTGTGAAACCAAATATTGCATATTTTCATGAATTTGGATGTGATTATTATCTGCTTAATGATAGGGATTATCTGAGTAAATTTGATCCTAAAAGTGAAAAATGCATCTTTGTAGGATACTCTGCCAATAGTACTTCCTTTAGAGTCTACGATCCTAGATTGAAGACAATTCAGGAATCAGTGAATTTTTTGTTTGATGAGTTCACACTTGATACAAGTACTGATGACATCTCAGTTCCCAATGTTGGACCAACAATGGAAACCAAAAATGTTACTCCAGACAATGTTACACCAACATTGGAACTCGAAGCTGGAAACACTGAACAGGAGTCAAGGAACGATAGCAGACTAACACCAGCGATATCTGATGTTAGACTAACAGCAGAAGACTCTGACTCAGAACATGAAGTTGCCTCTGAACCTAGAAGAGATCCCCAGCTAGGATTCAGAAAGATCATCCAGCATCCCATGTAATAGGTGAACTCACTGAATGGCTAAGGACACGCAACAAAGAAAGACTTGATTATAGAGATATGGTTAAATTGTGTGTCTGTATGAACTTCACTTGTACTATTGATAATGCCTCGTGTTTTGTCTCCCCCATAGAACCTAAGAATGTGAATGAAGCCCTCCTTGATAACTTTTGGATGAATGCCATGCAGGATGAACTATTACAGTTTACTAAGAACAAAGTCTGGATACTGGTACCTTGACCACCTAATATTAATGTAATAGGGACAAAGTGGATATTTAAAAACAAGAGTAATGAGGAAGGGGTCATAGTTAGAAACAAAGCTAGACTATTTGCTCAGGGGTACATACAGGTTGAAGGTGTAGATTTTGATGAGACCTTTGCTCCAGTTGCTAGGATTGAATCTATTAGGTTACTTCTAGCCATAGCATGCTGTCTTAAGATAAAATTATACCAAATGGATGCAAAGGGTACGTTTCTGAATGGGCTAATTGATAAGGAACTATATGTTGAACAACCTAAGGGATTCACAGATCCTAAGTACCCCAACCATGTGTACAAGCTTGAAAAAGCCATGTATGGACTTAAACAAGCACCTAGAGCATGGTATGAAAGACTTACATAATTCCTTTTAAGTCTTGGCTTTGTTAGAGGTGAAGGAGATAGGACACTGTTTGTCTTGAAAAAAGATTCCCTTTTATGTATAGCTCAAATTTATGTGGATGACTTTGTTTTTGGCTCAACTAACAACTCTATTTTAGAAACATTTGTTGAATCAATGACAGGGCAGTTTGAGATGAGTATGATAGGAGAATTAAATTTCTTCCTTGGTGTCCAAGTAAAACAAATAGGTAATGTGATATTCCTAAGTCAGGAAAAGTATGCAAAGAATTTGGTGAAAATGTTTCAATTGGCAGATTCAAAGCCTCACAAGACTTCCATATCTTCATCAGTGAAGATATCCAGGGATGTTACTGGTGCTAATGTTGATCCAACAGTGTACCGTTCAGTGATAGGAAGCTTACTCTACTTGCCTGCTTCAAAACCTGATATAATGTTCTCTGTTTGTGTGTGTGCTAGGTACCAGGCATGTCCAAAGCAGTCACATCTGATTGTTGTGAATAGAATCCTAAGATATATATCTAGTACTTTGGCCCTTGAGATGTGGTACTCTTATGATACTAACACAAATCTTGTAGGTTTCAGTGACTCAGACTGGGCAGGTGACACTGATGATAGAAAGTCTACAAGTGGAGGATGTTTTTATCTGAGAAAAACTTGGTCTCATGGTACAGTAGAAAGCAAAATTGTGTGTCACTCTCCACTGCTGAATCTGAATACATAGCAGCACGCAGCTGTGTCACCCAGTTGGTATGGCTTAAACACATGCTACTGGATTATGGGTTAGACAGTGATACCTTACTTATGTTCTGTGATAATTTTAGTGCTATAAGAATCTATAAGAACCTTGTGCAACATTCTAGAACTAAACATATTGATATAAGGCATCACTTTCTGAGAAACATGGTAGAGGATAAGCTCATTGACATTGAACACATAGAAACTAACTATCAGCTTGCTGATATGTTCACTAAACCCTTAGATTCTGAGAGGTTCTTCAATTTGAGGAATTCTCTTGGCATGTGCATTCTCTAGGCATGCTAGATCACCAGTGTTGACATAACACCACTGTCTATCACTGGTTATTGGTTGTGGTGTATCTGTAATTCCTTTATGTTTCTTTTCTGCATTCTTCCTTCTTGCATATCACATCTTTGTTAGAGATTCTGTTGGGTTGTGTGGTTAATCTGTATAAATAGCTGAGTTGACTGTTGGACAGGTACATATCAAGAGTTAACATGTGAATGTTAACCTAACATCTGGGAGAAGCTCACTACTCTGATGTTATTCAGTTGTGACTTATCCATGTTAGGTTAGACAAAGCATGTAGAGAAGATGGATTACATGATGTTGAGAGTTTCATTGTCATTCAGTTGTGCTTATTTTTGTGTTTTTGTCTATGGCCAAGGTTATGCATGATGGTGATCCTTACTACTAGGGTGTTTTGAAGTTTCGACTGCTTGCATTCAGTAGCATTGTGCACTTAGTATTTCACTTGTAAACAGGGTGGTAAACAAGTATGCAAGAGGAATTGGGGTGAAGAAGTATATGATAAATGTATTGTCTTCATTCAGTTCCTTTGTACTTGCCTAATTTGTAGCTGATGGTTAAGCTGTTGGGGTGTGTGGAGTCTTGTGCTGCCCACATTCAGTGATGAAACTATCCTTTAACATTTACTAGTTTTTGTTCAAAATAGTTCATGATAATTGTAAAAGATAAATTGATAAGTCCTGATCCGAGTCAGTAAAGATGTTTTGTACCTGGTTACCATCACCCAATGTTGTTCTAACATTGTTGCATTCATTCAAATTCTGCATTATTTCCTTATGTCGAATTGGGCTTAGGGGGAGTAGTAATTCTACGAATCATATGTTGAGGCATACTTCGTGGGTGACCAACTGTAGGTAAAACACTATGTTTTGTGATCTTCTATGTTGTGGGAAAAAACTTTCCCTGGATATGTACATCCACCCTGTGTTTTTCTGTCTGATTTGTCACTTATCCATCCTGATGATCTTAAACTATGTCTTTGTACCTATGTCCTTGGTTGAGGTTTCAGATCAGTATACAGGAATGTCTCACGCTCTCACATGATATTGCTTTGGATGAAGCCGTGCACCTACAACTTCCCTCCCTGATGTTAACTTGCCAATGTTAGTTCAACATTGAAACATTGTAACTTATAAGTTTTCAGGTTTGGAGATTGCTCTGGTTACGTGTGTTAACCTAACATTGACACGTGGTTAGTTAAACATGGGTGTGATCGTGTGACAATGGGGCGATTATTTTGGTAACATGTTACAACACCACTATCGCTACTCTTCAGCTGATTATTTATATAATTTGCCATAATCTCTTCTTACTGTTTACGCGTTCAGAATTCTTGTGCAATCAACATTCTCTGCAAATAAAGATTCTTCTTTTCTTCTCTAAATTACTCTAACAATGGCACGCAAGCCTTCCATTGATGCTCTTGTAGATGCTGCTGAGCAGATTGAACAGCCAGTACGCCGCAGTACCAGACGAGCAACCACTAAAGCTGTCACCGCCGTCGCACCTAAGAGGAAATCCACTTATCAACGGCGCAAGGGCAAGAAATCCGTAAAGGGTCATGTTGGTTCAACATCAAAAACTACTGAGCAAACCTCCACTCCCACCAACACTGAAAACAAGGTAATGATGGCTAACCCTACTCAAGATATAATTGCTGAAATTGGTATTGAGGGGGAAAAAGAGGCCCCGGTTGTTGCTGTGGGTGAGTCTGAGTTTTTGCATGAGGTCCCTGAGGGTAATGTTGGGGATAAGTCTGTGGTTGGTACTGATGAAGGTGAAAACCTTGAGGTGAATGCTGAGCCGTCTGAGGCTTATGCTGTTGAGCATGCTACTGCTGCTGAGGTGGATACTCATCCTGAGGAAAGTGATCAGGTTGAGGAGACTGTGGCTGAGGAGGTTACTACTGAGGGTAACCAAGATGTTGTTGATGAGGGTAACAATCAACTTGAAGAGGTTGAAATAGAAGAAGAAGAAGAAGAAGAAGAGAGCCTGACTCTCTCTGCCTTAGCTACTGCTGCTAGGAAAAGAAAGGGTAAGTAGGTGGTTGTTGAATCTTCTGAGTCTGAGTCAGAAGAAGAAAAAGAAGAAGAAGATGATAAGGAGGAAGAGTAAGAGGAAGTTGAGGAAGAATATCAACTGGTCGCTGATGACCCCGCTGATGTTGCGCCAACATCAGACAGTGAAGAGTACTTTGAGGGTCTTGATGAAGAGTATCCCAAGAAGCCTTATTCTGGCTTCTATGTGTCAGCAGAGGCAGAAGAACAGCGGGAGGCTTATCAAGCCAGGGTTATTGACAGGGAGAGGAACATTGATGAGGAAATGTTCAAGGAAAATAGGTTGTATGAGTTACTTGAAGCAAGGGGTGTGTTGGGCTCTGTGATGAATCAGTCATCATATGTCCCTGATGTGATCAAAGAGTTCTACATGAACCTCTCTCAGTGGTTGTGCCACCAGGGCTCTCCCATGTTTGGAAAAGCTTGGGTAAGGATGAATGTCTATGACATTAGTCCTTATGTGATCAATGAAGCTTGGGAACTTCCTGATCCTGAGGAGACTGAGGATCCTAGCATGGATGAGGTGATAACAGACCTCACTGGTGGACTCACAAGGAAGTGGAATGACAGCTTTCCAACTACAAAGCTGACCTCTTTAAGTGTTGTACTACACAAGCTCTCCACCTACAACTGGCTGCCATCTTCCAGCACCAATGTTATGACAAAAGAATCTGCAAAGTTGGTGTATAAACTGAATAATGGGCTGAGTGTGAACATAGGGGAGAAAGTATTAAGGCACAAGAAGGAGGTCACAACAAAGGCAAAGGGAATCATTCAATATCCCTCTCTGATATCCAACATTCTGGTGAAGCAAGGCTTCAAGACCAAGAAGACAGAGGGCTGGATCAAGAACAAGGCCAAGATGATCATCACCAGGAGCTACTTTACTCAAGTCATGATTAAATACTTGCCATGGAATCCCAATGCAGAAGCTGGTCCAAGCAGGAAAAAGAAGAAGAAGACTCTCAAGTTTGCTGCTTCTTCTGTTCTAGTTTTAAGTGGTGATAGCTGCTCTGTGATTGCTGTGATTGCTGATGCATTTGTGGAGGATACTTTGGTTTCGCTTGATAGAGAGTACAAGGATACCAAAAGAGAGAATTCTGACAAGCAAGTGAGGTTGCAGGAGATTGACAGCCTCATGAAGCATTTGAAGGATCTGCCTTCCTCACAAAAAAAGGGGAGAGTAGATCAAATTCAAAATTTCTGAGTTCTTTTAATTTTCTGTTTTCTATTGAAGTATGAACAATTCTGTTTTCTTAGCATTTTTCTGTTTCATCAAGGAGTGTGTTCCTTGCTACTTAGTATGGTCTGTAATTAAGTACTTTTCTATATTGTCACTTAGTGTTTCTGCTTATGCTATTTGAACTGTGGTTACAAAGTACTAACTCTATTTTGCAGGTGTTAACTGTTCTCTGAAGTTAAATTAACATTGAGATGCTCAATGTTAGAACATCTGTCTGGACTCAATGTTAATCCAACATTGACAAAGATGGATGTTATGACAACATTGAAAGTATCAATGTTAGAATAACATTGAGTTGGTCCCTTTTGATATTCATGGGGAGTGTACTTAGTTTTCCATTGTTATAAGATAGTGAAGTTTGTCTGAATAATTTGATCTGATTTGAACAGGTTCTTAGGTTTTGTGATTAAGGCAAAAAGGGGGAGATTGAAAGTGCTGGTATTCTGACAATGTTAGATTAACATTGAGAAGTCAATGTTAGAGTAACATTGCTGAGTAGAATCCGATTTACAATCTTGTTGATATTTATTATTATTGTTTTACCTTATTCATTTAACTAATTGAGTTCCACATTTGTGATTGTCTTTGATTATTATTCAGGAAACAAACTTGTCATAGGTTGGACGCTCAAGTTTCCAAGAAGGAAAGTTTCATTAATTAAGCAAACCACGCTACAAGGAAAGAAGAGTTCAAGTGTAACTAGGAAAACTTTCCAAGTTGAGTCCTGATTTGAAGAAGGAGTCTTTCCTTAGTTAGATCACTAATGAAGGAACTATTATTCAAGAAGGACTGCGAGAACAAGGAAGAGGAGTTCGAGAAGGAAACAAGGAGAATTACCAACCGTGTACAACACACCTTGAAGTCCATGTCAAGAACCTATATATATGTGTGAAGTACATCAAGACAAATATGAGACAAGAGCTAATCAATCTGAGAGATGTATTTACAAGTTGTTGAGTGTTGTCTTTCTTTAGCAAAGTTTGTGAGTTGTTAGAATAGATCTAAGAGTGAGGAGCTTTTAGAGATAGTCGACGCAATTCTTGTGTGCTTTGCTTAGTTCGATTAATTTGAGAGTGAGGAGCTTGAAAATTGAGAGAACGACTTTTGTTAAAACCTTAACGGGTTATTTTACCTAAGGCTCGGACGTTAATATAATATCATATTCACTTCTTAAAATTCGGTGTTTGTTTATTCCGCTACACTATTACTCTGGTCTGTTGTTAAAGTAACATCGTTCGATTGACAACATAAAAAACTGTTGTTAAAACTCCAGTGTTAAGTTAACAACAACAACGTATCGACCCGATCCACAATTTCAGGGTTTAGGGTTTAGGGTGATAAAAGAGTGATAAAATTATGAAGAACGAGAATGCAGGGCTAATTGAAATTCTTGAAAATTAAGAAAAAGACCTTGACAAAAGAGAGGCTCAACCAAATAAGGTAAAGGTAAAACTTGAAAAGGCTAAACAGGCTATAGCCAAATGTAACTCAGGTATTTCTAAACTTAATGAGGTACTGAGTATGGGAAATTGAGATACAAATATTCTGGGATATATTGAGGAACCTACCTGAAAATTTGTTACTTCTCTATAGAAAACAATTTTTATCAAGGAAAGTAAAAGCTTGAGTTGTGTAATTCCTGCCAACATGAACAAAAAGACTGTCAATACTATTTTTAACCTAGTCACATTAACCCATGTTGAAAACAATATAAAAAGGTGATAGAGAAGAAAATAGTTGATAATAGCAGTACTAATGTTAAGACAACATATGATCTCGATGTTATCCCAATATTGGGTTGTAAAGCTATTGGACAGAAAAGTAGAACTTGGTTTGAAAAAACTGAAAACTCCTACGATTAAAATTGTTTCCAATGTTGTTTTATATATTGTGTACCCTAATCTTGAAGGTATTTGGTACTTTAACAGTGGATCCTCAAGACACATGACTGGAAACAAGGATAATCTAACAAGAGTGATTCCCTTAACTTCTGGAACTGCCACCTATGGAGGAGGCAACATGGGAAACATATGGAAAAGAAGTTCTAAGTGTTGAGGGATTTCAGCCTCTCAAGGATGTGATGTTGGTTGAAGGATTGAAAGCAAATTTAATTAGCATTAGTCAATTGTGTGATGATAATTTGCTTGTTACCTTTGATAAAAATTCATGTGAAGTATTTGTAATATGACACGTACCAGATCAAAAGACAATTCCTATCTTGCAAAAGATGAAGTAGAATTCTTTCATGGTAAGATTGATGAATTTGTCATCTGGCACAAGAAACTTGAACACGTGCATTACGCAAATCTTGAAAAGCTACAGAAGTTGGCTACTGTTAGAGGCCTACAAAAGTTGTCAAGTCCAGGTAAACTTATTATTGGGGACGGCCTAAAGGGTAAACAAACCAAAGCTATTAATACAAGTGTTCAGGTATAAGGTACAATTTCTAGAACTCACAAGTATTTTTAACTACTACATATGGATCTTATGTGTCTTATTGAGGTTAGTAGTCTGGATGGTAAGCGGTGTGTCTTTGTCATTTTTGATGATTTTTCTAGATATACACGAGTTATATTCTTTGAAACAAAAGTCAAAAGCATTTAACAACTTTAAATTTTGAATGCTGGCATCAAGAACCTCCATGGCAGTTTATATAAAAAGAATTGGGTCTGATCATGGAAAAGAATTTGAGAATGTGAAGTTTTCTGAATTTTGTGAGCTAAAAGGCATCTTCTATAAGTTCTCTGCACCTAAGACACCTCAGCGAAATGACATTGCTAAGAGAAAGAATAGAACTCTTTAAGAGAAGGCTGGAGTTAGGTTAAATGCTAGAAAAATCTCTAAGACTCTAGGCTGAAGCTTTGAACATTGCATGTCATATTACTATATTAGCAACATAGTGTATCTCAAATTTGGAACTACTATGACACCATATGAACTCTTGAAAGGTGTTAAACCAAATGTTGCACATTTTTATGAATTTCTATGTGACTGTTATTTGTTGAGTGATAGAGACTATTTGAGCAAGTTTGATCCAAATAGTGAAAACTGTATTTTTGTTTGTTATTCTCTAAACAGTGTTGCCATTAGGATTTACAACCCTAGGTTGCATACTATGCAAGAATGAGTTAATGTAGTTTTTGATGATTTGACTGTTGATGCAGGTAATGAAAAAAAAAACATGTTTCTCATGTTATTCCAACATTGGAAATAAAGAATGTTATGTTGGGGTGGCTGAATTAAATAAAGAAAGGTGCATCAATGGGGCGGTTCATTACTTTATTCATATTGCAGAAATTGGGACGGTGGAGTGCTGCATTATTTTAATAATGGTGCAGCACTTCTTCTCCTTAGCTGAGCGCCATTTCATCTGCTATAAATAGCAGCCCATTTGTAGCCATGAAATTCATCCCAAAAATTATATTTCCTTCTCTTATATAATAATAATTAATATATAAAGAGTGGTTAAGAGTGTTGTTAGTGTGAGGTAAAAATATAGAGTTTGTGCGACTTTACTACGGTAAAAGTCGGAGTGTTGTAATTCCTATTTTACACTCATAGTGAAATTCTTCTACCTTGCCCGTGGCTTTTCACCCTAAATTAATTTGGGGTTTTCCACGTACAAACATGTGTGTCGTATTTTTCCGTCTTTCATTTATTGCCGTGTTTGTTCGCTCTATCGAGAAGGGTCCACTTTACAACAAGTGGTATCAGAGCCTCGGTTCATATCCGGGGTCTCGGTTATATCTGTGGGTATCGTACTGAAACTATTTTTCAGTAACGGTGGTACGTGATAGAAGCAATGACGGCGAAATTCGAGATTGAAAAATTCAACGGGAGTAATTTCTCGTTGTGGAAGCTGAATATCAAAGCCATCTTGCGGAAAGATGGGTGTCTCGCGGCGATCGGCGACAGGCCGGTGGAAATCACAGATGATACGAAGTGGAACGAAATGGACGACAACGCTATCGCAAATATTCACCTGGCATTAGGTGATGGCGTATTGTCAAGCGTTGAGGAGAAGATGACAGCTAAGGAGATATGAGACCATCTCAACAAGCTGTATGAGGCAAAGTCCCTCCACAACAAAATTTTCCTTAAACGGAAATTGTACACACTGAGGATGGTGGAATCTACCCTGGTAACTTAGCATCTCAATGTTTTAAATACTCTATTTTCTCAACTGACGTCGTTGAGTCATAAAATAGAAGTGGTTGAACGTGCTGAAATTCTGCTGCAAAGTTTGCCCGATTCGTATGACGAGCTTGTCATCAACTTAACAAATAATGTCCTCACGGATTATTTGGGCTTCGACGAAATTGCAGCCGCTATTCTGGAAGAAGAGAGTCAGCGCAGGAACAGAGAAGACAGGGAGGCAGGTTCGCAACAAGCAGGTGCCTTGTCGGTGACAAGAGGGAGAACGACGGAGCGCGGTGCAAGTGGGAGTAAGAAATAGGGGAGATCCAAGTCAAAGACCAAGGGCAGTTGTTGGCACTGTGGCAAGAAAGGTCACTTGAAGAAGGACTGTTGGAATCTTAAGGATTCAAACAAGAAGAGTTATGATCCTCAGGGGAACGTTGCTAGCACTTCAGATGATGGTGATGTACTATGTTGTGAAGCAGCAACAGCTATTCGAGGTATGCGTGGCTTCGATGATGTATGGCTTATTGATTCAGAAGCCAGTTTTCAAATGACTCCCCGGAGGGAGTGGTTTCATGAGTATACACCGATCGCTGGAGGATCTGTGTATAGTTATAAAAATGAACCTTTAAAAGTTGTTGCCGTTGGTACGATCAAGCTGGAGATGCATGACGGGATTGTTCGGACCATTCGAGATGTCCGACACGTGGAGGGATTATGCAAGAATTTGTTGTCTTATGGACAACTCGATGATCTTGGTTGTGAGATTGGGTCGCGAAACAAGATCATGAAAGTTAAAAGCAGTGCGCTTGTACTGATGAAGGCGGACAAGATTGCCGAAAACTTATACATGGTACAGGGGAGGGGTCTGCAAGTGGGAGAAGCGTCAGTGGCTTCATCTGAGTCGATTGAGAAATCATCAATGATTTGGCATCAGCGGCTCGGGCATATGTCGGAACAAGGCATGAAGGTTCTTGCAAAGAAGAAACTACTTTCGGGCCTCACAAACGTATCTTTACCTTTTTGTGATCATTGTGTTGTTGGCAAACAACATCGCATAAAGTTTCGTAGTTCAGATTCTAGAAGTAAAGTCATTCTAGAATTGATTCACTCTGACGTGTGGCAAGCACCAGTACTATCCATGGGAGGTGCAAAGTATTTTGTGTCTTTTATAGATGATTATTCCAGGAGATGTTGGGTGTACATGATCAAGAGTAAGGCCGAGGTGTTCTCGATGTTCAAGACGTACAAAGCACTGGTGGAACTTGAATCTGGGAAAAAGATCAAGTGTCTGAGATCTGACAATGGAGGGGAATATACTGGCAAAGAGTTTGAAGACTTCTGTAAAGATGCTGGAATTAAGAGGCAGTTTACTACGGCATACACTCCACAGCAGAATGGGGTGGCAGAGCGGATGAACACGACCTTGTTGGATAAAACAAGAGCCATGATGTAGGCTGCAAGCTTAAAAAAGTCATTCTGGGCAGAAGCAATCAATACCGCCTGTTATGTGGTGAACCGATCTCCGTCAACAGCACTGGGGCTGAAAACATCGATGGAGGTGTGGACAGGTAAACTAGTTGATTATTCTAATCTCCATGTATTTGGGAGTCCCGCTTATGTTATGTTTAATACTCAAGAGAAAACGAAGCTGGACCCAAAATCCAGGAAGTGTTTGTTCTTAGGGTATGCTAAAGAAGTGAAGGGGTATCGTTTGTGGGACCCCACTGCCCACAAGATTGTTGTAAGCAGGGATGTTATCTTTACGGAAGATAAGAAAGGAAATGATAGCAACACAGGGGAAGATCCAGAAACTACGACAGTAGTAGTCGAGAAGGATACTGAACAGGAGGGTCCTGCTGAACCAGAGCATGAACCTGAGGAGACAACGGAGTCTGGAGTCTCGGAGATACGTCGGTCGACACGTGTCAGGAGACCACCACGCTGGCACTCAGACTATTCTATGGAGAACAATGTTGCATACTGTCTTTTAACTGAGGACGGGGAGCCATCAACTCTCCAGGAAGCAATGAGTAGTTCAGATGCAGCTCAGTGGATGGCTGCAATGCAGGAGGAAATTGAAGCACTCCATAAGAATAAGACGTGGGAACTTGTGTCTCTACCACAAGGGAGGAAACCCATTGGCAACAAATGGGTGTACAAAATCAAACGTAACAGTGATGACCAAGTGGAAAGGTATCGTGCACGATTGGTGGTGAAAGGATATGCTCAGAAGGAGGGGATTGATTTCAACGAAATATTTTCTTCGGTGGTCCGAATGACAACTGTGCGGGTGGTTCTGGCGATGTGTGCTACATTTGATTTACATCTTGAACAGTTAGATGTAAAGACGGCTTTTCTTCATGGTGATCTTGAAGAAGAGATTTATATGCTCCAACCGGAAGGATTTATTGAAGAAGGAAAAAAGAACTTGGTTTGCAGGTTGACCAAATCTTTGTACGGTCTCAAACGGGCGCCGAGGTGTTGGTACAAAAGATTTGATTCATTCATAATGAGCCTTGGATACAACAGACTGAATGAAGATCCTTGTGCATATTTCAAGAGATCTGGTGATGACTTTGTTATTTTACTGTTGTATGTTGATGACATGTTGGTTTCAGGCCCCAACAAAGCTCGTATTGAAGAACTGAAGGCTGAACTGGCTAGGGAATTTGAAATGAAGGACTTAGAACCAGGAAACAAGATACTAGGGATGCAAATCCACCGAGACAGAAATTGCAGGAAGATTTGGCTTTCTCAGAGGAACTATCTGTTGAAGATTTTGCGGCGTTTCAGTATGCAAAATTGTAAGCCAATCTCTACCCCTCTTCCTGTTAATTTCAAGTTATCCTCAAGTATGTGTCCTAGCAGTGAAGAAGAGAGGAGGGAGATGTCTCGAGTACCGTATGCATCAGCAGTGGGAAGTTTAATGTTTGCTATGATATGTACTAGACCAGATATTGCACATGCAGTAGGAGTGGTTAGTCGATACATGGCGAATCCGGGAAGAGAGCATTGGAGTATAGTAAAGAGAGTTCTGAGATACAATCAGGGAACCTCAGATGTTGCATTATGTTATGGAGGATCGGGTTTTACAGTCAAGGGCTATGTTGATTCCGACTATGCAGGTGATCTTGACAAAAGCAAGTCCACGACAGGATATGTGTTTACTCTTGTTGGAGGTGTAGTGAGTTGGGTTTCGAAGTTACAGTCAGTTGTTGCGACATCAACAACGGAGGCTGAATACGTGGCAGCTACGCAGGCCAGTAAAGAGGCGATTTGGTTGAAAATGGTTCTGGAGGAACTCGGGCACAAACTAGAGAGTATTTCTCTATTATGTGACCGTCAGAGTGCGTTGCATCTTGCAAGGAATCCAACGTTTCATTCCAAGACAAAGCATATTCGGGTGCAGTATCACTTTGTTCGTGAGAAAGTCGAGGAGGGTACTGTGGATGTGCAGAAGATTCACACTAAAGATAACATAGCTGATTTTTTAACGAAGAGTGTTAATGCTGACAAGTCTGTTCAGTGTCGGTCCTCTTGTGGTCTGGTGAAAACGTGAGCAACATGAAGGGCGAGGTAGAAAGAGTGGTGTGAAGATCTGATTAGTCCCTAATCAAATCTTCAAGTGGGAGATTGTTGGGGTGGCTGAATTAAATAAATAAAAGTGCAGCAATGGGGCGGTTCATTGCTTTATTCATAGTGCAGAAATTGGGACGGTAGAGTGCTGCATTATTTTAATAATGGTGCAGCACTTCTTCTCCTTAGCTGAGCGCCATTTCATCTGCTATAAATAGCAGCCCATTTGTAGCCATGAAATTCATCCCAAAAATTATATTTCCTTCTCTTATATAATAATAATTAATATATAAAGAGTGGTTAAGAGTGTTGTTAGTGTGAGGTAAAAATAGAGAGTTTGTGCGACTTTACTACGGTAAAAGTCGGAGTGTTGTAATTCCTATTTTACACTCATAGTGAAGTTCTTCTGCCTTGCCCGTGGTTTTTCACCCTAAATTAATTTGGGGTTTTCCACGTAAACATCTGTGTGTCGTATTTTTCCGTCTTTCATTTATTGCCGTATTTTTTCGCTCTATCGAGAAGGGTCCACTTTACAACATGTTACACCTACATTGATCATTGGAGCTAAAGAAGCTGAAATTGAGACAAAGCCCAATGTTGACCTAACATTGGCTAGATCCAATATGACGACAACATCTGCACAGTTTGATTTATATGAATAAACTATTTCTTAATCTGGAAGAGACCCCCTACTATAATTTAGAAGAATCATCCAACTACTCAAGTGACAAGTCAAATCTCAGAAGGTATGAGGACATGCAACAAAGAAAGGTTGAATAACATTGGTATCGTAAGGTTGTGTGTTTACATGTCTACTACGTGTACTGTTGAAAATGCTTCCTTTTTGTGTCCCTTATTGAACCCAAAACTTTGAATGAAGCTCTTAAGAATAGGTATTGGATCAATGTTATGCAAGATGAACTATTAAAATTCACCAAAAATCAAGTCTAGAATCTTGTACTAGGCCTTCTAATATGAATGTTATGGGGACAAAATAGATTCTCAAGAACAAAATTCATGGAAATTGTGCGATTGTAAAAAACAAAGCTATGTTAGTTGCACAAGGTTATACACAAGTAGAAGTCGTTGATTTTGATGAGACATTTACACCTTTAGCTAGAATTGAATCTATTAGATTATTACTTGATATTGCTTGCTATCTTAGAATTAAACTCTATCAGGTGGATATTAAAGGAGCTTTCCTAAATGGACTTACTGATACAAAGTTTATGTTGAACAACCAAAAGGTTATGCTGGTCCTAAATGCCCAAATCATGTATATAAACTGGAAAAAGTTTTGTACATTTTGAAACAGACACCAAGAGCTTGGATGAATGACTAATTGATTTTCTGTTAGGTCTAGGGTTCACTAGAGGAGATGGTGACAGAACCTTGTTTACACTAAGAAAGAATTCAGATGTGGCGTGTTTCTCAAATACATGTTGATATTGTTTTTGGGTTTACTAACAAGTCTACTCTATAAAAGTTTGTTGTGTCCATAATAGGTACCTTTATGATGAGCATGATTGGAGAACTGAATTTCTTCCTTGGAGTGTGATGAAGCAAACGGAGAATGGAATGTTCCTAAACCACGAGAAGTATGCAAGGAACCTGGCAAAAATATTTGGTTTACTACACTTGAAACCAAGTAAAACTCCGATGTCTTCTTTTGTTAAGACTACTATAGATGGCACTGGAGACAATGTTGATCCAACATTGTACATATTTGTGATTGGTAGCTTACTGTATCTCTCTGCTACTAGACCAGATATCATGGACTTTATTTGTGTTTGTGCTAGGTACCAGGCTGATCCAAAACAATCTCACTTGATTACTATGAAGAGAATACTGAGATATATATCTCTGGACTTTTATCTTTAGGCATTTGGTACTCATTTGACACTAAAAGAATTCTTGTGGGTTTAAGTGGTTCTAATTGGGCAGGTGGCTAGGATGAAAGAAGCTCCATAAGTGGGGGTTGTTTCTATTTGGGAAATAATCTTGTCTCCTAGTATAGTAAAAAACAAAATTGTGTTTCATTATCTACTGCTGAATCTGAATATTAAGTAGCTGGCAGTTGTATAACCCAACTTATATGGCTTAAACACATGTTGTTGGACTATGGGCTGGATAGTGAAACCATTCTCATGTTTTGTGACAATCGAAGTGCTATAAGTATCTCAATCCTGTTAAACATTCTAGGACCAAGCATATAGATATAAGACATCATTACTTGAGAGACATGGTAGAGGACAAGTTAATCAACATTGAAGATATTGAGATGAATAATTAGCTTGTTGATATGTTTACAAAACCTCTGGATAGTGAGAGATTCTTCAGTTTGAGGAAGTCTCTCGGCATGTGCAATATGTGAGAATGTTGGAACCCCGAGTATTGACATAACATCATTTTCTAGCATTAGTTTCTATTTGTGGTGTTGTTTGTAATGTTTTTTATTTTTCTATTTTATTTTTGTTTTATTTTTAGTCTTATTCATCTATGTTTGTCATATTTGGTCAGTGTGGTTGAACTCTGTGAATAACAAATCTTTCTGGTTGACAGCTCACTTCTTTGCCTTGAAAAGCTTAATAAAACTCTTTTGTTTGTCTGAGGATGTTAACCAAGCATTTTAAGAAGCCTGGGTACACAAACTTTGCTGCTTTGATTTCTATTCAGTTGTATCTTGTCCATTTATATGTTTTACAGGCCATGTGGAGAAGTTGGGGTTCATGATGTAGACAACTTTAGTAACATTCAGTTGTGCTAATTTACAAGTTTTTGTTTTGACGAAGGGGCACATGATGGTCATCCTTTCTACAAGGGTGTTTGGGGGTTTGATTGCCTGCAATCAGTAGCACTGGTCACTTGTAAGCATTATGAACTGGAAAATTAGGGTCCTGTATTACCAATATTCAAGGCCTATGTAGTTGCCTGACTTGTTGTTGATAATGGTATTGCTAGGATTCGTGGAGTCCAGTGTCGCCCTCATTCAGTAGTGTCATTATCATTTCTTTTGCAATCCTTAGTTGTTGTTCAAGATGAGTTATGAAAATTGATAAAGATATGTTGACGTGAATTGTTGCAGGTTTGAAAAGCTTTTTACAAGTGTTTACCATGTTCCAATGTTAACATAACATTGTTGCATTCATTTTAGAACTGCATTCCTTTTATCTTTTGTTGTGTCAGTTTAGGCATAGGGGGGTATCCAGTCCCTATTCATGTGTTGACGCATACTATTTGAGTGACATACTGCATGTAAAACACTACTTTGTGACTTCATTTTCTGTGGAAGAGGATTATTTTCTGTAATTCAAAACCGCTTATCTATGTGTGGTTCTGTTGTTTATGTGTCTTGCTTATGATTTTGATCAATTTACTATGTATGTGGTACTCACTTGCTATATGTAAAGTTTCAGATATCATATCTCAAATCTATCGCACGCTTTCACATGAATTGCTAATGAAATGCCATTTACCTCCTCTATTCTGATTTGAATGTTAAGCCAACATTGTCTACCTAGATGTTAGTCTCACATTGTGACTTATAAGTTTTTCAAGCTTTTGGAAACCGTTCTTGTAACGTGTTAACTTAACATCGACACATGGTAAGTTAGTACACAAGAGTTTTTATTTGTGGGCTACAATTTGGGTAACTTTCCGTATTCCCACTATCTCTACTCTCTCACATGCTTATAATCTGATTTCGCCCTAATTGCTCTCATTCATTCAGCAATTTTCACTCAATGTCTGCAAACTCTTTTTGCTTTAGCTGAAATTACTTTTTTTCTCAAAATTACTCTAAAAATGGCACGAAAGTCTTCAATGGAAGCTCATGTAGATTTTTCTCTCACCAGTGAGCAAGACGCAGGCCAAAATCCACCGAGAAAGTACAATACTCGTCGTGCAAGTGCTGAATCCACAACTTTCGTTTCAAAGAGGAAATATGGAACCAATGCTGCAAAGAGAAATCCAAGAAGGGGGAGGCATCCAACAATAGTACTCCAACATCGTAGGCAGAGGAGACTACCACTCCTACCACCACCCAACCCAAAATTGAGCTAACAAAGTCTAACCCTTATCTCGCTATTGTTGCTTATGGTGTTGTCCAAGGAAAGGGTTCAGAATCAATTGCTAGGTTGGTGGATGAATGGGTAATAGATATGAGTGATGAGGTTATGTCTAGTGCTCAATCTGTGAATGGGCATGTGGAAACTATAAATGATGAAGTTGTTGCTGCTAGAAAAAAACAAAATGGGAAATATATTGTGGTTGATAAGTCTGAGGAAGAGAACGAGTCCAAGGAAGAGGATACGACTGGGAAGAAAGCTGAGAAAGAGGAGAAAGAAGAGGAAACAACTATTGCTGCTAGCTGATAAATGATAGCCGATGAGGCTCATAACAAGAATGAGCTGATAGTTGATGAGGAATCAGGCGAGGAAGAATACTCAGACCTGATTGATGCAGGGTATCCTAAGAAGTTGAATTAGTTAGAGTTCTATCTGAATAATAAAATTGAAAGCAAGAGGGAGGCCTTTCACATTAGGCCAATCCACAATGAGAGGGCTATTGAGAGGACTATGGAGGTAACTAGCTTTAAGGAAATCAAAGTTTGGGAAGTTCTCGAGGCAAGAGGTGTTTTGAAGACTGTAATGGAGCATGATAAGTTTGTTCAAGAGATTGTGAGAAAGTTCTATTTAAACCTATCTCAATGGTTTTGCAATGAAAAGTCTCAAAAGTTTGCTAAAGCATTGGTTAGAGGGAAAGTGTATGACATCGGTCCCTATATTATTAATGATGCATGAGAAACTTTTGATCCTGAAGAGTATGATGATCCAAAGCTAGATGAATAGATTGAAGACCTTACAGGTGGGTTGAGAATAGTTCGGAAAGATCGGTATCCCACTACCAAGCTTACCTCACTGAGTGTTGTGCTACACAAGCTATCCACATACCATTGGCTGCCTACAACTAACTCCACTATAATGACTAATGAATCTTCTCAGTCGGTTTACAAGCTAAAGAATGGACTTGTTGTGAACATATGAGACAGGGTATGTAGGGAAATTCATGAAGATGAAAAGAACAAAAAGATTGTACCATTTTCTTCACTGATTTTTTCTATCCTGGTCAAACAAGTTTTGAAGACCAAGAAGAATGTGGGTGGACTCAGAACAAAGAAGAAGAAGAAGAAGAAGAAGAAGAAGAAGAAGAAGAAGAAGAAGAAGAAGAAGAAGAAGAAGAAGAAGAAGAAGAAGAAGAAGAAGAAGAAGAAGAAGAAGAAGAAGAAGAAGAAGGTCAAAAAGTTCACCAGAACTTTGGTGCCTCAAGAAGAGGAGGTTGGGCTGGTGATATTTCCAAAACTTGTTGAGTAGAAACTAGCTTGGAAGACCTATGCAGATACTCAGAGGGACATTGCTGACAAGAAAGTTCAACTGCAGGAACTGGGTGTCCTAATTGAGCATTTGACACAACTTTCTTCTTCACCAAAAGGTGGAGAATAGTCATATTTTTTAATTTTGGGTTCTAGTTTTATGGTTTGATCTTTTGAATAATATTTCTTAATTGATGTCGATACATTTCTTTAGCTGTTTTTATTTGACCAAGGAGTGTGTTCTTTGTAATTTACTTTGGTTCTTTAATCCTAAGTATTGCTACTGCTAACTACTCTTAATGTTTCTGTTTATGAAGAACTTTTTAGAACTGATGGTTTCTGGTTAAGTTTTATGCAGGGATATTCTGGTTTCATTGTTAAGACAACATTGAGAAATGTCAATGTTAGAACAACATTCTAGATTCGATGTTAAGTTAACATTGAGAAAAGACTGATGTTATGATAACATTTATAGATATTAATGTTATGCCAACATTGAGTGTGAGAGTCTGCTTTATTGGGAGCAACTCAGTAGTATAATTGGTTTTGGTTAAGTTTACTTCTTGATATTACATTGTCATTAAAATAAGTGTATTGGTTTTGTGAAGAAAGGCAAAAAATGGGAGATTGAAAGTGCAAGTTTTTGGATAAATGTTAGATCAACATTGGTGCTTCAATGTTGAGATAATATTGGAAACATAACTTGTCTAACATTCTGGTTTTAATCTTGGAATGTTTGTCTTTTGCCTTTATTCGCCTATTAATCAAGTTCCACGATTTTCGTTGACTTTGTATGTTTCAGGATCAAGCTTAAATATAAGCTATGGAAAGAAGTTTCCTTATTCAAGAGGTTTCCTTACTGGCCGAACACATCTTCTAGAGAAGGAAAAAATTGGAGTCCAAGTGCAACTAGGAAACTTTCTAGGATGATCTCTAAATTGAAAAAGGGGACTTTCCTAGATGGAGCTCAGTCTAATTATGGGAACTTTATTCAAGAAAGAGTGTGAGACTAAAGGGAAGTAGAGTTCAACAAAGAAGCTTGAAGAGTTACCAAAATCGTGTAAAACATACCTGGAAGCTCAAGTTTCATGAAACCTATATAAAGGTGTGAAATACATCAAAACAAACACAAGACAATAGAGCTAAAAGAATGCAAGTGAGTAGATCAATTGTTTTTTAGGTTTTGTCTTGCTTTGTCGAGGTTTTAGAATAATGAGTTAAGTCTAGTTTCTAGAGTTAAGGAGTTGTTCTTTGTTTGCTCGATTTGGTTCAATCAACTTGAAAGTGTCAGCTTGAGAGTTGAGAGAAACGTTTTCTTAAAATCATTATTCATAGTTATTATTTAGCCTAAGGCAAGGAAGATCAAAAGCCCTTATAATCTTCTGAAAAATATCTACTTGTGTTCTTTATATTTTCACTGCATATTCTTTGTCAAGTAGGTTAACTGTTCGCAGTGTTAAGGCAATACCAGCGTAACATTGTGAGAGGTGATTAGTGTTAAGGAAACATTAGCTTACATTGTACAAAGAAAGTATCAATCCCGATCCACACTATTTACACTTGAAGGACTGATCATGTATTGTAACAAGTGAAGATCATGAACCAATCAAGTCAGCAATATTCTCTATGATCGTCCAAAACTGATTCGGGGAGGAATTACTGAATATCCAATAGCACATCTCAAAGATTGTTTTTGGACGTGTAAAGTATTGCAACTCAATTCTGATTCAGCAATCTTGAAGTTATATCCATTTTCTCAAAATAGAGGTGCTAAAGGGTGGCTCAATGAATTGCCGAATAACAACATCACGACGTGAGAACAAATGGCACAACTATTCTCACAACTTTAGAGCAAATATGAGAAGCGAGATAGTTAATTTTCGACATATGGATAGAGAATCATTGTCAGAAGTATGTGAACGATTTAAAGGCATGACGAAGAGGTGCCCACAACACAAATTCACAAACGAGGCACTACTTCAATAATTTTACTATGGACAAAATACAGGGTGCACGAATACACTCGGTGTTAGATCGGGAGGGGGAATTTATGAAAAGGACCGAAAATTATACATTCGCGTTATTAGAGAGAATTGCATCAACCATATCTAAGTGGAGTATTGATCAAGCTCGAGCAAAGAGAACGATGGGAGTGCACGAGACAAACACTATTACTTAATTATTTACACAAGTGGAGGCCATCAATACTAAATTGAAGTATATGAATGGAAACACACCATTCATTGTATGCAAAAACTATGGAGGAAATCACTGAGCCAATGAATGTAAAGGAGTAAACTCAATCATGCAAGAACAAATCAACTATGATGGTAATTACTTGAGGCAGAATAATCCATATTCGAGCACTTACAATCCAGGAGAGTCATCTATTTTTTTCTTGGGGAGGGCCACAAATTCACAACCAACAAGGTGGAGTTTAGAAACCGCCAGGACTTCAACCAAATAACAAGAAATTAAATCTTGAAGAAATGTTATACGACTATATGGCAACGACTGATGCTAGAATGGGACGAATTGAAGCAAGATGTCGGGTTTTTTTTAAAAATAGTCCTTTATCGTGGTCTCATTATGAAAATAGTCATTTATTGCGATTTTGTCCACATTTAGTCCTTCATCATGACTTTTCATCCAATTTGGGTCCTCCGTCCTTTTCTTAATTTCTTTTTGCCCCTTGAACTATATTTATTAACAAAAATCCCACATATATTATTTTTAATTAGTAAAAAGCTCTCATTTGTTATATATTCACCTAAATTTATATATTCACTTAACAAAAGTTAGAAAAATATATAATAAACTTAAATACTAAATAATATATTAAAAATATTACTTTATTAACTAATTAAATAATTTTCCTTCAATTCAAAAATTTAAGCTCAAAAGGGTTTCGTTGTATATTTATAATTTTGGACAAACATATAATTTTATTTTTAAATTTTTAACAAAGTTAAAACTGAGATTAATATAATATATTTTTTAATTCAAAATTATTATTAATTTTTTATTAGATCCTTAAGCTTTTTTGTTTTTAGAATTCTATCTAGAGATATTTAATAAACCTAGACGAATTAAGTGATGTGGAATCAATATTTATTTCCTAAATATAAATAAATTTTATATAATATAAATAAAAAATACTCAAAAATATATTAAAAATCTAGTTTTCATTTTTCTTTAGGTATTTTGGACTTCTTTATTTGGTTTTGGTTTTTTTTCTTGATAAGTTTTTTTTTTGTATTTTGCCTCTTTTTGTATTTTTGTTTTTTGCTCATTTAAAAAAATTGTATTTTTTATTTTCTTATTATTTATTCCTATTGATTCCACATCACTCAATTAATCTAGTTTTATTAAGTATCTCAAGATAGAATTACAAAACAAATCTTAAATATATTGATTTGGTGTGTTGTCGTATGCTGATGAAACACTCCGCATCATGCTGATCCTAGGCTATGTTGGAACCAGCTTTGTCCTTTACACACATGTACTCCAAGCAACGTGTGAGGGGACGGAGGGATCGTTGATGATTCCGGACTGAACTCGGGTTATCCCAAGCTGTCTACGTATCCCTTTAGGGGAATCAAGTCGGACGTAGTTCATTTGTCTATTCTGCACTGCGCGGCTTTACTGTTTTGACCATATATCCTTACAGGAAGGTCCAAACCTCAAACCGCTTCTTGATATGGAAAGTAGACTCCTTTAGCTTTCCATTGGGGAGATAGGTATATCGGTAGTGACATCCGATATAAGATCGGGTATCCTGGCACGTCGGAGATATGTCGAGGTTCCACCATATCGGCCATATCTCTAAATCGGTATATCGAAACCTCGATCTGCTTCTTCCTATGGATAGCTGACACATGTAGCTTTCCATACATATATCATACATGTCGAATAGATAAGTATATTGGTAGTTATGTTTGATATAACATCGGGTATTGCAGTATGTCGAAGGTATGTCGGGGCTCTATGTCGAATATGGCATATCGGGGATGATATTCGACGTACCCTTCGATACAGACGTGACAGGGTGATCCCTAGGTTTTTCTGCCTCCTTATGGCCGAGGGGGAGGGGTATTTATAGGCGTTGGGCCCATATCGAATATGATATTCGATGTGCATTCGATATAGTGCAGGTTCTGCGCAATCCCACCATTTTGGCCATAACTTCCACTCCGGGCCACGGAATTGCGATCTGCTTATTGCATTGCGACCTAGACACCCATGGCTTTCCAATGAAAATATCATAGAGGGCTTAGTTCGTTATATACAAATAATGGCAATCCTTCCAATTGTGGCATCCACGTGACATAACACGTATCGCTACCATATTATGTAGTATCAGTAGTCCCCCAGATTGGAGTGTGGTCTTGGAACATGAGCATACTTCAAACTCTAATCTGATGCCATATTTATGCACACCAGTAGTCCTCCAGTCTGGAGATTATTATCTGAGGATAATGATTTGCAAATTAAATATGAGTTCTTGGATTTCTTGTACCTCTCGTCCCGCAGTTCAAATGACGGAGCTCGGATATGTGAATTCATTCAAAGATGTTGGTGGACCCCCAATGTAATTTACGTAGCCTAGAGGTCCGCGTTTTAATTATCACAGAGAAAAATGTTCCTTATTATGAAACTTGTCTTTATTGGGAGAGAAATGTTCCTCTCGGCGCGAATTCTCGGTGAAGCGTATCATTTGGTAGTTGCAGTTCTTCGGTTGTTTTTGTACTAAGCAATCAATGTTTTGTTGCAAATCCTTACCTTTGTATTTTTAGGTGAGCGGTGCACGATATCCCGTAGGATTTGTAGATTTCTTGCCCTTTTTGCTGAGGTGAGGCCACTAGTTCCCTGTTATCTATCAAGGATAGCGCGACAAACAATGAATATATATTGATATAAGTTTCTCGATAAGTTAGAAGACAAAAAAGTCGTTTGTGTTTTAGCGAAAGCGTATATCTTTTGATTCACCGTCAATCGATAAACACCTTCATAAGAAGTGCATTTGGAGTAACATGCATATATTCGATGCAACTTGCAAAATGGATGCGACTGCGATGTGTGGTTGCGGGAAGGTTACATGGAGTAGCATGTAACCGAGGTAGACGAACATGACCACTTGGGGCCTTGTACGTGCAATCTTGCACGTATAATCGTGATTGTTGCTTGTGATTGTGTATACGAGATTGTTTATGAAAATTGGGTTTTTACCAACCTTGCGTGAGGTTGACGAGTGAATGAGAGTCTCAGGGTGATCGATGGGAGCGCTTGTTGTCACTTATTATGATTTTTCCCTCATAAGCATTTGGGATATGGGAAAATGTTTGTGCGTTGGCCTGGCTATCGCGTTAGTGTGGCTAGGTTTTGCGTTTAATGCGTATTAGATCGCTTGCTTGCGCTAGTGAGTATTGTAGGTTGGTCACCCTTCGAAAGAGTCGCATAGTTTACGATGATATGAAGCGTCGTTTATCATGCTGCTTGGAATAATCTTTTTATTGACGCTCCTTGTTTCCTGGAGCGAGTTTAACAAATAAATGCATCCTCATGCATTTAAATAATAGTCGTTCATTTTGAGCCTTGTATTACATATTTCATAGTCCTAGTGGTATTATTGAAGATCTCATTGGTGATGAGAATTTACCGTTGGTGGCGACTTCATTTATTATTTGTCAATCTTAGATCGGTAAGGTGGCGGATGAAACGGCGTTGTTATAAATCTATGGTATGAACGATTTATTCTTCTAATCATGCAATCGCGCTGGGTTTGAGCGTTTTAGTAGTATATTGTGCTTTTAAAAGGCGTGGTAATATATAGATACTTGTTTTTGCCGTATGAGGTCGGGGTACCATGTAGGTACTAACCGTTGCGCCTTAAGAGGCGGGTTATCGCGTAGGTAATGGATGTTGTAAGATGGTTCGCCTTGTCCACTTTGTTCGGATTAATGCAAGTGTGTCGTCTCACATTTGTGCACAAATATTTGCAATTCTCGATGTATTTCACAGCAACTTGTGTGTTTGAAATATTTAAAGGAATATTGTTAAGAAATCGTGTATTTGGCTGGTTGTCCCTTTAGTTAGGGTACCTCGTGGGCGTTCGTTTACTTGTCATTTAAGGCAGGACATCGCGTAGGTACATGTTCGCCTTTCAATTTAGTTATGAAGTTGTACGTGTAGAGGTTGCTCTGCCATTTATGGCGTGTTAGCGTATAGGTAAATCTTCTTTGGCAGGAATGACGCAACATTTCTTGCATTTTACCTTATACGTTGATGGGTAGAGGTGA
The DNA here is from genome assembly GCA_948329865.1 of Linaria vulgaris. Lineage (NCBI taxonomy): Eukaryota > Viridiplantae > Streptophyta > Magnoliopsida > Lamiales > Plantaginaceae > Linaria > Linaria vulgaris. The sequence goes on from OX415249.1 coordinate 27,002,667, forward strand.
TGTTGCCATTTCTAGTATGTTTCCCTTGTGTTGTCCGCTCTATTCTTGGGAATAGGGGATCTGTAGATAGGGGATTGTAGTTTGTTGACCGCACTACCGCTCGTGGGGTAGGGGCCTTGTAGATAGGTGACCATCTACCGCTCGTGGGGTAATGGCCTGCCTCTTCACCTAGTTTGTTTAATGAGATTTTCACCCAATAGGCTCTTCACCTAGCTTAATTTATTGGATTTTCACCCAATAGGCTCTTCACCTAGAGTATTTTTATGGGATTTCCACCCAATAGGCTCTTCACCTAGCTTGATTTATGGGATTTTCACCCAATAGGCTCTTCGCCTAGCTTAATTTATGGGATTTCCACCCAATAGGCTCTTCACCTAGCTTGATTTATGGGATTTTCACCCAATAGGCTCTTCACCTAGCGTAATTTTATGCGATCTCCACCCAATAGGCTCTTCACCTAGCTTGATTTATGGGATTTTCACCCAATAGGCTCTTCACCTAGCTTAATTTATGGGATTTTCACCCAATAGGCTCTTCACCTAGCGTAATTTTATGGGATTTCCACCCAATAGGCTCTTCACCTAGCTTGATTTATGGGATTTTTACCCAATAGGCTCTTCACCTAGCTTAATTTATGGGATTTTCACCCAATAGGCTCTTCACCTAGCGTATTTTTATGGGATTTCCACCCAATAGGCTCTTCACCTAGCTTGATTTATGGGATTTTCACCCAATAGGCTCTTCACCTAGCGTAATTTTATGGGATTTCCACCCAATAGGCTCTTCACCTAGCTTAATTTATGGGATTTTCACCCAATAGGCTCTTCACCTAGCGTAACAGTTCACGTAGGTAGGGGCCCATCCCGTTATCACAGGGAACTCGCTACCGTTCAAATGTTTAGCGTCGACCCCGTTATCACATGGGATATTTTTCTTGTGGGTAGGGGCGCATCCCGTTATCACAGGGAAACCGCTACCGTTGAAGTGTTTATGATCAACCTCGTTATCACATGGGATATTTTTCTTGTGGGTAGGGGCGCATCCCGTTATCACAGGGAACCCGCTACCGTTGAAATGTTTATGATCAACCCCGTTATCACAGGGGATATTTTTCTTGTGGGTAGGGGCGCATCCCGTTATCACAGGGAACCCGCTACCGTTCAAATGTTTATGATCGACCCCGTTATCACAGGGGATATTTTTCTTGTGGGTAGGGGTGCATCCCGTTATCACAGGGAACCCGCTACCGTTGAAATGTTTATGATCGACCCCGTTATCACAGGGGATATTTTTCTTGTGGGTAGGGGCGCATCCCGTTATCATAGGGAACCCGCTACCGTTGAAATGTTTATGATCGACCCCGTTATCACACGGGATATTTTTCTTGTGGGTAGGGGCGCATCCCGTTATCACAGGGAACCCTCTACTGTTGAAATGTTTATGATCGACCCCGTTATCACAAGGGATATTCTTCTCGTTGTAGGTGACCCATTACCGCTCCTGGGTAGGAGCCTTCCCCCTTAACATGCTAGTTTTAACGATAGATTGGTGCTGAATTTTTTAAGAATAAAAATGCATGAGGTGTTGCACGTTACATGGCCTAGGAAGGGGCTCACCATGCATGTCCTCGAGATAATAATAACCCTTCGCGTTGGCGTGGGTAACCCTGTAGGGTCCATCCCAATTGGCTTGTAGTTTCCCAACATGTTTACTTGCTTTCACACTCTTCAACACCAGGTCACCCACTTGAAAGCTTCGAAGGTGCACTCGTTTAAGAAACTTTTGGCCATTGCTGCTTTGAAGGCCATTGTCCGTTGGTAAGCTTGCTCTCTTCTGGAACCAATCATTTCTAAGTCCATTTTTCGTAGTCGTGCAGCGTGTTGCGTGTCATATTCCGCTATTCTGTATGTTGGCATGCCAATCTCAACTGTTACTACTGCATCGGACCCGTATACTTGAGTGAACGGTGCCTCTCCTTTGGATGTTCTGGGTGTAGTCCTATATGCCCATAGAGTACCTGGCAGTTCGTCGATCCAACTCCTTCCAGTGGCGTGCAGTCGCCGCTCCAAATATTGTTTAAGAGTCTTGTTGGTGGACTCCACTTGTCCATTTGCCCGTGGGTGGGATACCGCAGCAAAATGCTGGGATATTTTTAATTCTTTGCACCATGCAACCATTGTCTTTCCTCTGAACTGGGTACCATTGTCTGATACCAAAACTCGGGGTAATACGATGTTCTTCGAGACAAAGTCTATCATATTTTTCTCCGTGATGTGCATCAAAGCCTCAGCCTCCACCCGTTTCGTAAAGTATTCTACTGCTACTAAAAGAAATTTCTTCGGACCTCTGGCCATTGGTAGGGGACCAACTATATCGATTCCCCACTGATCAAATGGGCAAGTGATCTCTAGGGGCTGCATCAGTACAGCTGGCTTGTATACCAGTTTGGCGTGGTACTGGCAATTCTCACAATTGCGGTAGTACAGGGTGGCATCTTGTCGTATCGTTGGCCAAAAATATCCCTGTCTTAATATTTTCTGGGCTAACGCTCTCCCTTCTGAATGATTTCCGCAACTACCTGCGTGTATCTCCCTCGTTATGTATTGGGCGTCCATTGGTGATACGCATCTCAGCAGCGGGCCTTCAAAAGATCTCTTATAGAGTTCGCCCTGGTAAATGGTAAACATGTATGCCTTGTGCTTCAGCCGTCTTTGGGCGTTAAGATCGGCCGGGAGAGTTATGTTTGCGAGGTAATCATATATCTCATCCTTCCAACACGGCGTACTTGCGATAGGAAAGATAAACTCCACGTCGGCCCATTTTTTGCTGCCCTTTGTCACTCCGATCGCAGGCCTAGAGGTGGTCAGCAAAGTCACACGCTTTTCCACAAAAATGTCTTAGGAACTAGCGAATTTCGATAAAGCATCGGCCTTTGCATTTTCCGATCGAGGTATTTGCGTAAGATCGAATGTAGTGAACTCGGCCGCCAATTCTTTCAACTTTGCTAAGTATAAAACCATGGTTTCTTGCTTTGCTTCGAAGAATCCCGAGAAATGGTTAGCCACTAACTGCGAATCCGTGAAAACTTTCAGATGATCCGAACAGAGGGTCTTAGCCATTCTGATTCCTGCCAGAACTGCCTCATACTCTGCCTCGTTGTTCGTTATAGGAAAGTTCAGACTGATAGCAAAATCAAATTCCCTACGATCTGGGGACACCAGGTGAATTCCTGCTCTGCCGCCATTTGCTGTGGAGGAGCCATCCACATGAAGTAGCCATGTCGTGGGTTTCGAACTGGAACCAGGGTCCTGGCTTATAGGAAATATATGGTGGCACGAATGGTCTAAGATGTTACCTAGTGCCTCCGCCATAAAGTCGGCTAGCACATGTGCTTTAATGGCTGTACGGGGACGGTAATCGATCCCAAATTCGCCCAATTCTATGGCCCATTTTACCAACCTCCCCGAGGTATCAAGATTGGTCATGATCTTGCAGAGTGGTCTGTCTGTCATGAGCACTATTGGGTGAGCTTGGAAATAAGGTTTCAACTTACGAGCTGTCATGACGACGGCCAAGGCAAATAGTTCGATTTGCAGATAATTCTTTTCTGCTCCGTGAAGAACACGGCTGACGTAATGAACTGGAGATTGCTTTCCATTTGCTTCTTTTACTAATACTGTGCTAATGGCGTTGGCGGAGACCGCCAGATATAGATAAAGCGTCTTCCCTGGATCTGGTTTCGCCAAGAGTGGTGGTGCCACCAGATACTTCTTGAACTGTTGGAACGCTCTTTCGCATTCTTCGGTCCACTGGAAGTCCTTGTCCTTCTTCAAGATTTTGAAGAAATGAAGACTCCACTCTGCTGAGGTCGCAACAAAACGTCCCAAGGTTGTTATACGTCCCAAATGGCACTGCACATTCTGTGCCGAGCGTGGGGAAGCGAGATTCAACACGGCCTCTATCTTGTCTGGGTTGGCTTCAATTCCGTTCTCGTTAACCATATATCCCAGAAATTTTCCCACTGCCACTATGAAGGTACACTTCTTGGGGTTTAGCTTCATCCTATAGTTTCTCATGATGGCTAACGATTTCTCCAAATGCTCTACGTGATCCTGTGCCCTCAAACTTTTGATCAAAATATTGTTCACGTATACCTCCATCGACTTTCCTATTAGGCTATAAAACATCTTCGCCACCAATCTCTCGAACGTTGCTCCGGCGCTGCTCAGATCGAAAGGCATTACACGATAACAGTACACGCCAGTGTCCGTAACAAAGGCTGTTTTTGATTGATCCTCCGTCGCCATAAAAATCTGGTGGAAACTGATATTGGCATCCATGAAACTAAATAGGGCACACCCGGCTGTTGAATCTACTAGAAGGTCGATCCTTGGCAACGGGAAAGGGTCCCGAAGGCAATGCTTGTTCAAGTCTTTGTAATCCACGCACATTCTCCACTCTGTTGCTTTTTTCAGAACTAAGACGATATTGCTGAGCCACTCCGAATAACGTAATTCATAAATATGTCCTGCTTTAAGCTTTTCCACAACCTCTTTCTCTGACATCACTTCTGGTGAGCTCCCGATCTAGAGAAGCATAACTAACTTGCAGAATATGTAGGTGACTAGTATAATGTAATTGACAGACTTATCTTGATGTAAGGCATATGCCCGATGGCGCTCCAGTCCGCCATAGTTCTTGGTGAACTTGGTTGAATCTTACGGTTTCATGCTTGTTTCTAAGTACATTCCATTGTGTTCCCACACACGGCGCCAATGATTTGGTGTGTTGTCGTATGCTGGTGAAACACGCCGCATCATACTGATCCTAGGCTATGCTGGAACCAGCTTTGTCCTTTATATACATGTACTCCAAGCAACGTGGTGAGAGGATGGATGGATCGTTGATGATTCCGGACTGAACTCGGGTTATCCCAAGCTGCCTACGTATCCCTTTAGGGGAATCAAGTCGGACGTAGTTCATTTGTCTATTCTGCACTACGCGGCTTTACGGTTTTGACCATATATCCTTACAGGAAGGTCCAAAACTTAAACCACTTCTTGATATGGAAAGTAGACTCCTTTACCTTTCCAAGTATATAAGGTATATATTGGGGCGATAGGTATATCGGTAGTGACATCCGATATAAGATCGGGTATTCTGGCACGTCGGAGATATGTCGAGGTTCCACCATATCGGCCATATCTCTAGATCTGTATATCGAAACCTCGATCTGCTTTTTCCTATGGATAGCTGACACATGTAGCTTTCCATACATATATATACATGTTGAATGGATAAGTACATCGGTAGTTATGTTTGATATAACATCGGGTATTGCAGTATGTCGAAGGTATGTCGGGGGTCTATGTCGAATATGGCATATCGGGATGATATTCGACGTACCCTTCGATACAGACATGACGGGGCGATCCCTAGGTTTTTCTGCCTCCTTATGGCCGATGGGGAGGGGTATTTATAGGCGTTGGACCCATATCGAATATGAAATTCGATGTACATTCGATATACTTTTCGATATAGTGCAGGTTCTGCACAGTCCCACCATTTTGGGCATAACTTCTACTCCGAACCTCGGAATTGCGATCCGCTTGTTGCATTGCGACCTAGACACCCGTGGCTTTCCAACGACATATCATAGAGGGCTTAGTTCATTATATAAAAATAATAGCAATCCTTCCAATTGTGGTATCCACGTGACATAACACGTATCGCTACCATATTATGTAGTATCATATATAGTGAAAATTAATAATATTTTTGAATTGATAAATATAATTTTTTAATCTTCGCTTTAAGTTTGTTAAAAGTTTAAAAAATAAAAGTATTAGTATTTCCAAAATTATAATATACAACAAAACTCTTTTGGGCTTATATTTTAGAATTGAAGATAAATTATTTAATTAGTTAATGAAGGAAACTTTTAAAATTTTAAGATTTAGTATTTATGTATTTAAGTTAATTATAATGCTTTTTTTACTGTTTTTAAGTGAATATGTAATTTCAGGTGAATATATAACAAATGGGAGCTTTTTACTAATTATGAATAATACAATGAGGGTTTTTCTAATAAGTATAGTTTAAGAGGCAAAAGGAAATAAAAAAAAAAGTTTAAAGGATCAAAATTGAATGAAAACTGCGATAAATGATTAACTGCGGACAAAATCATGATAAATGACTATTTTGTAATGAGGCAATGATAAAAAGCCATTTTTGAAAGAAAAAAAGCCCCAAGATGTCAAAACACGGACGCTTCATTGAGGAATGTGGAGAAACAGTTAGGCCAAATTCCAAATCTGTTAAGCAATTGATCGATTGGAACACTGACGAGCAACACACAGACGAATAGAAGGGAGCAATGTGATCTCAACTAAAGAAGATGTTTTGAGTCAAGTTTTAGAACCACTAGTGAATGAGTGTTATCCACCAATTTCATATCCTTCAATAATTCATCATGTGGAACAATTTGATGTGGTTTTAAAAATCGACCAGGATCCATGACACTTGATGATGCAGTGAGACAAGTACCAGAGTATGTAAAATATTTGGGATACACGAATATAGTCATGAGGAAGATGGATGAGACCGCGATTCACAAAGTCTTTATACTTCAAGCAATTGAAGGATTACCGACAAATCTAAAGGATCCAGGGAGTTTTACTATACCTTGAAATGTGAATAATGTTTTACTTTAACATCCTTTATGTGATTTAGGTGCTAGCATTAATCTCATGCCATATACTATCTATGAACGGTTGAAACTGCCTAGGTTGAGAACAACTGACTTAAGAATTCAACTTGTTGATAGGAGTGTGAATTATCCTGAGGAATAATTGAGGATGTTATGGTTAAGATTGCTAATTTTACTTTTCCAACTGATTTGTGGTAATTGATATGAGTGAAAAGTGTAAATTTCAATTGATTATTGAAAGACCATTTTTAGCAACTGCTAATGCCTTGATTGATGTAGGAGAAGGAATTGTTACTTTGAAAGTTAACAATGGGCATGTTAATTTTAAAGTAGAGTAAAGGGTTTACCCACAGGAACCACCAATGAAGAAAATATCGATGGAAGATAATTTTGTGCATCCATTTAACTATGATGGAGCGATTGACACACGTTAGAATAAGTAGCGTCGGGCTATATGACATAAAAACTAAGCATTATTTAGGAGGCAACCTAAAACTTTAATAGCTTTTGAGTCAATTTTTTGAGTACTTTTATTTATTTTTCCAATTTTTATTGTGTTGTAGGGAGAAATTGTGAAGACACATATGAAGAAGTTTGAAATACTATATGGATATAGGACTCCAGATTGTTTTTGAAAAAATTTCACAGTATCCGATTTTCTCGGCCAGGCCGAGGTGTGCAACATGGTGTTGTCGCGCCCCTCACTGCTTTTCACGGTGATTTAGTTTTTCCGCCTTATGGCCTTGGGACACAATAGAAAAGCGGCGCGAGCAAAAATTGTACTTGCGCGACGCGAAGAGGTGCGACGGGCAACGCAACATACCATGTCGCGCGTGTTGAAAGACGCATTTTTTTTTTTGCTTATGCTGATTCGGGAATAAGTTTCCTTACTTTTTTTTCCTTTTCTATAATATTTTGGATTTTATACATTAGAAAGATTCCTAATTGTATTTACTTTGTGGTGGAATGTTTACTTGATTTCTAATTCATGTATAGGTGGAATCCAAGTCTATCTATACCTACATGTATTACTGTACTATTTATATGGGTGAATGAAGAGCTAGGGCATTATTATGCAATACAAGTTAAAATCTCTAGTTTTTCTGATTCATTATTATTTTCTTATATTTTTCTTCTACACTTATTTTACTTTTCCAAAGATAACATGACTTTGTAGAAAGTACCAACAAACGCCTTAGGGAATCGACGTCTTCTGAAGAGGAGGATTCACCACCATAATCTCCACATGCCCAACCATGCAAGAAAAAGACAATGGATGATTCACCCCCAAGAAATTAAAAAGAAAAACTCATGAAGAACTCTTTCATTCTTGACCAAGGTCTTGACATTTTTCACAATAAAACCAATGTCATAGGCGGAATACTTTTTCAAAACAACCCGGAGAGATCAATAGAACTATGGTGATCAATCTTTTCACAAACGTAATTGCGCCAGTGACGAAACCAGTTTTAGTAAGGGGGGAAAAGGTGCAAATTTCTGCAGAACTTATCAACAAAATCTACAAGCTATACCTGGAGAAGATTTCAGAAGAGAAGCTTTAGAAGCGGGAAATTGTCGTATCACAGAGAGCCTTGAGGAACGTGGTCCTTCCGGGCACAATTGTTCACGAGCCAAATTCAGCTAACCCTTTTATCATTTATAATAAAATTGTGTTATAATATAAGGCTTGGTATAAATTTGTTATTTCTCATATTGCACCCACTAACAACATGACAGATGCACACTGGGATAGAGTGAAATATTTACATGGATCCGTGACTAGGTCCACATTGATGTGGCGCAAGAAAGCATGAAATCTATCAACACTTTGCTACGAAGAAAACATTAGGAGCTATCCCACAAGGAGGAATAATTACAAAAATTTGCAAACAAGCTGGAGATCCATTCTACCAATCCGACAAGAGGGAATACATTGATGATGTCATCACTAAGAAGCAAGATGATTGATATGTCAAGTAAAAGGAGGAAATACTATACCGAAAAAGCCGATGGTTCTTGAGGAGTTGGTAAAGAAAGCAATGGAGAAGCATACGAAGCAAATCAAGAATTTTATCCGATCGGAGGTCACACAACTTCGTAATGACTTTTATGCTAAATCGGAGTCAGTTATGGATAGGTTAGACAAGATGAACGCAGAAGCATTCAACATAGCACCCACAAACATGCAAGGAGGATAGAATTTCCAGGGGAGTTCTCTGTTTTTAATTCGTTTTCTTCTTTTACTGTGTTATTCAATGAGCACATTGAAAATTTTGAATTTGGGGGGTGTGAATAGCTTCGCTACATGTTTAGACTGTTATTAGTTTTTTAGAAAATATTGAGATAATTGTATGGGATTTATCAAAAAAGGGGGTGTTACATAGAAATTATGAATCTCAAGTAATATACTCTATTACTATTGTTGCGCTGTGGAAAATACAAAACCACAAGAAGAATAGAGAAACAAACACAATCCAAAGTGATAATAAACACTCCGCGCACAAGACACAATTTGTTTACCCAGTTCGACTATGTCTACCTCTAGGTTCGATCCAGGTCAAGATTTCCACTATGATGATAATGATGAGCGATTTTCGATTACAAATAAGATACAATTGTGCCGCGCATATTAAAAAGAATCACTCACAGTGTCTCTTAATCTCACAAGTGTTTTCCTCTCTCACTTTTATCTCTCTCTATATCTGTTGCACTCTACAAAAACGTCCAAAATACATATTTATAGTTGCTAGGACATCATAATCAAGATGAGCTTTTAGAACTTATAATTATGCTTTGTACTTTAAAATATGCGTTAAAACTTAATCTTTACAACAGATTATATCAAACTAGTTAATACTTTGGGATAAAAGCATCAAGCCCCCTAAACTATACACGTTTTTGCGACTTTCCCCTTAAACAAAATTAATAAGCATTTTTCCCCTTAAACTATGCACGTCTGTTCGATTTGCCCCCTGACCGGGTTTTCGACTATTTTTGGACGAAATATTCCTCGTTCGAAGTATTTTTTTAGCCTACTTTTTATCATAAACAACCAAAATACATAGAGTACAACACATATGAGTCGTACAGGGGAAATATTCCGGCCGAAAATAAACTGAAGGGAAAATCGCATTTTAGAAGGAATATGCCCCGTTCGATGTGTTTTTTCGCCTACTTTTTATCATCATCAATTAAAATACATCTAGTACAACACATATGAGTCAGGTAGGGGGAAATATTCCGGCCAAGAATGGCAAAAAATAACTGAAAACCCGGCCAGGGGATAAATCGAACAGGCGTGCATAGTTTAAGGGAAAAAACGCTTATTAATTTTGTTCAAGGGGCAAGTCGCAAAAACGTGTATAGTTCAGGATAGGGGTGTTTGGGTCGGGTCGGGATCTTGGAATCCGACCCGACCCGGCGGGTTTTCCCCGACCCGGGAAAAACCCGGCCAAATACCTCCCGGTCAAACCGGGAATTTGCTCCCGGTTTGACTCCCGCCGGAAGGTAACGGGATCCGAACCGGATCTCGTTCCCTCCCGCGGGATCCCGGGGAGGTATTATAGATTGTAATTCTAGTGTGGTTCTGGAAGATCTGTTGCTCCTATCAAGGCTAGTTTTGTTGCTCGTGTTGGTCGTCGAAAAGCTGGGACTTAATACAACTGAAAGCTGGGACATGAGATTAAACTTCCGTTGTTTTTTAGTACCTTTTGGAGTTTTACTGGAGTCTGTAATATACTTTTGCCATCCATATGTTCAGTTTTTAACTCCTGCTCTATTTTTTTTATTTTTATTTATTACATCTCTCTTTTTTCTTTCTTTCACTCACACACACACCCTCTCACACTGTCACACACACACACACTCTCACACACACAGTTCTAACACACACACACTGTCACACACACAGTTCTAATACACACACACACACACAGTCGACCACGCCGCCGCATCTCCATCTCCCACCACGCCGCCGCACTTCCACTGCCGCCACGTCCAACACACCACAACCAACAATAAGAGGTTATTTGTCAAATCATTGTTTTTAAATCTTTTAATTAATTACTTTAAATCTTTGAATTAAGTATCTAAAACAAAAAAATGGGGCTGGAAATTCCCGTCCCAAAGGCGTAAACTGCGCGCCGGGATCACGGGATCCCTCCCGTCCCGGCGGGAATCCCGTTCCACCGGGGACAGTGTTTCCGGCGGGAGGAACGGGAGCTCTGCAACAGCTCCCGCCCCGGCAGAACCCGATGGGCTGGGGTCCTGACCCGGCGGGTCCCCGGCCCATAACACCCCTAGTTTAGGGGGCTTGATGCTTTTATCCCTAATACTTTTATAGTTGAAGTTTGCCTTTAACTATTTTATGTAAATCCTCTACAACTTGCATAACTTTATTTAATTATACTATGGTAATTATTACTTAGTTATTTTAATATCAAATATTTTCAATAAATTCAAGATCTTTGAACATAAATAACAAAAGATACTTACGTGACTTGTAGATGAAGAAGATTGATAGGCATAACAAAAATGTAGTTTAGTTTATATAGAGACGTAAGAAACGAAAATTTGTTTAAATCGGTGGGGAAATGAGTGTTTAAAAAAAAATGGAAAGATTGAGAAAACATTTTATAAAACTTTCTCACCTTTTTGTATAGAAATCAATGTTATTAAAACCGGATCGGACCGGCCGGTCGAACCGATTCAACTTGGAGCCGGCCATTGATCCGGTCCGATTGGCTACAAATAACCGTGGTTGTTGGGAACCGGACTGAACCAATAAAAATTGGCCCAGAACCGGCACTCGGTGACCGGTAACCTGCCCAGTCGACCGGCCAGTCAGCCAAAAAAAAAACAAGAAAAACTAATAATAAAGAAAAAAACAAAATTTGATGATTTGATATTGTAACTTCATGATTTTGACCATGTGACAAGTAATGAGTTTTTGGATGTCATCAATTAAGTATTTTGGTGATGTGATGATTTGATATTGTAAATTCATGATGTGAATGTGTTGGAGTAGAACTGTAGAAGTATGTTTATTTATTATTAATTAGTCGTTGAAACTTGAAAGCTGAATTTGAAGGCAATATTTGAAATCATGATATTGATATGTTGTATTGTGTGTGTATATATATATATATATATATATATATATATGTGTGAGGTTTGACTACTTGACTGCGTTGGTTCGATCGGTTCGACCACTAAAACCGGTAACCAGTAAGATCACCGGTTGAGTGTCCGGTCCGGTTTTGAAAACACTGATAGGAAGTGAGATAAATTTCAAAATGGGATAAAGTTTCACATGGTTCAAAAATAAATCTACACCATATTTTTCCTCTTTTTTCCTGAGATCTTTCTATATTTCCTCTCATTTTCAAAGATTTCATTTCTTTTATAAGAAACTCTCAAATTGCCAAATAGTAGGAAAAAAAATTATTTTTTTTCTTTTCCCCTATTTTTCGTGGAAACAAAGGGGATCTTAGCTCAAAAGGAAATAAGGAAATAAATAAATAAATTATAAACATATACCAACATTACCCAAAAATATCGAAACAAAAATAAATGTGAATAAGAAAAAGATATATACAGCTGAATTACTATCGAAAAACATATTCTATGTACGGGCTTATTCGTTACAGCAAGTAGTTTCCATGCGAAGTGTTAAGAAAAAGACAATGCGTTTTTTAACATACATATTAGCTCATCGATAGTGATGAGAATAAAAAGGCTCACAATCTTAAATTCTAATTCTGAAAGCTCGCATGTGCTTGCTTTTGATTGCATAACAAAGATTTATTGGTTGGTGTTTCTCTTACAATTCCTGTTATAAGCAGTATGCATTTCCTTGCATCATTTGTGATCTACGTTTGATCTCTTTCGATGATATAAAATCGTTTCTTTCGGGAAAAAAATAAAAGAAAAACGAAACAAAGATGACATTCAGACAACTCCACGTCCGGCCCATTCAACCGATTAAGAACAAAGCTTTCAGCTCATGTGGTTTTGAAAGCCCACTGGAAACCATGCCAAACGGGCAGGCCAGGCCATATTTCGCCTCATTAGTAGCGTTACCCTTTTTTAGTCTCGATCTATTATTATTTTTTGAACAAAAAACACGCCGTAGTAGTCTTGATTTATTATTGTTTATAATGGTAACTACTTAATGGTCCTACACGTTTGAATAACCAATCTGTGAAGGAAATAAGTTCAAGAAGAAAATAACTTTCATTGAGCGAAACACTTAAACGCATGTTGATTTACTATACACATAGTTACTCCACGAAAAAATTGTCTTATATACGCATTTCCACAATCATATATTTTAATGCACAAAATAACAGAGCAGTATACAATATTTTAAAACTATCTCACATAATCCCTATAATCTCATTTCTACTGTGGGCATTGTACCATTTACTATGCAATAAATATATTAAAGATTAGAAATATTATCAAGTTTACACATTTTAAAGTGAATTGATAAGGTGCAAAAGCAATTCGTTAATGGACCATGAAGTCCTGTCTATCGCTTGTTAAAATAACAAGGCAAAGAGCCTAAAATTCCGGATTTTCGATGTGAGCAAAGTATCTAGGTGACTGGTAGTGTTCAATTTTTATAGAAAGCAAAGTTTATCACTTCGCTTTGTAGAAGAATCACTTTTCTCCAATTGATAAATTTTATTTCCTTTTCCTTGCTTCTAATGTAATAGTTAAAACATCGATACAACACATGTTCCTGTGTTTACTATACATAAATAGATTAACATGGTAGCATACTTGCATGATTTTAGATTTTTGTGAAAGTCTAAAGTTAACTTTCTCGACTTATGCTAAAAGATAATTACTTTGATTCACATGCACTTTGTTTTTCTTTAAGCGCGACATGGATAGATTTTTTTTCCTCTTGTACCACCCGGACTAAGAAATTTTTTGGAGCAGAGGATTTTATAATTGGTTAAAGAAATCGACTCGTGCCACGAAAATGGAAATTTTTCTTTCTTGGCCAAAGATCATAGATCGGACAAGACTTTGCGGAATGAGATAAAAAGTTCGAAACGAGGATAGAGATATCGCTTCTGGTCATAAATCACGTTTTTATAAGGTTTTATTAGCAGTGATTATTCTAACGTGATATGTTAATCAATAACTATTTTTCAAACAGAAGGTGTGTGCTGATTAATTAATCAGTGATCTATTATTATAAGAAAAATGCTTTGTGATTACACTACAAAAAAAAAAGAAGATGTCTTTCACTACCGCATTGCTTCGCGATTACACTACAAAAAAAGGAGTCATTCGCGACCGCCGGCGCGGTCATGAATGACACCTTTTTTTAGTGTAATCGCGAAGCAATGGTTGCGAATGAGCCTCGGGTGGTCATCGAAAATCGGTCGCGGATGACCTCGGTCGTGGGTCATCCGCGACCACTGGTCATCGAAAGTCGGTCGCGTTTGCGAATGAGCCTCGGATGGTTTTCGGCGATCGTATTTCGCCACCGACGAGAGTTCACGGGCCGCCACCGTGACCGCCCGGCGGTCACGGCTGTGGCCGCAAACGCTCGGCAGTTCTGGAGCAGCCCGTGACCACCGGGCGGTCACGAAAACGCCTGATCGAATTAAAAAACAAAATTCCTGTAATTTACCGGAGTATAAATTTTTTTTTTTTGCGAATAGAAAATATGTTGGGTCTTTTTTTAGATATAAAACATGAAAAGAAGAGAAGAAAAGTATTGAGTTTTTTTTGTGGATAAAAGAAAAGAAGAGAAGAGAAAGTGTTGGTTTTTTTTTTTGGATTTGGGAAAAGAAAAAAGAGAAGAGAAAGTGTTGTAGATTTGAAAAAATAAAGAAGAGAAAGTGTTGGATTTTTTTAAAGAGTATAATTTGAGTATATTGAAAATTAGAGGGTAGGATGTTGAGTATATACAGAATTCCGGGTGAAATTTTTGAATTTTTAAAAAAACCAATTTTTCCCGCGAAATTCCGCCAATTCTAAGGTTTTTCGCTACCGCCGAGCGGTCACAAAATATTTAAAATTTAAAATTTTTTGAAATTTCGTGACGGTCGGGAGATCGCTAAGGAAGTGTCGCGACCGCGAGGCGGTCACGAAAAACATTAGTAACAGCTTGGCGGGCACGAAAGACCCACTTTCGTGACTACCGGGCGGTCACGAATAACATTCATATTAAACTTTTTTTGCATTTCGAATGGTTATTTAAGGCACATTGTTTGTTAAGTTGATAAATTAGTTAAAACGAGACGAATTATATGGTCTTATCCCATTATCGCATATAACAATTAAAACAACTACGAATATATGATGATTAGTTGTATAACATAAAATATGCTATTTGTTCATAACTTGCCTAATCACATCTAATCTACTATTTTGATAAGTCAATTACTAATGTTGTAATCATTTATTACTTCATTTCACATGTAATAATGAGATTTATCGTTAAAAATCATAAACACGTCAAGATCGCTCTGTAAATTATTTTAATATAATTATTATTAGTTACCGTCGGGCGGTCACGAAATACCCTATTTCGTGACCGCACGCCCATTAGTATGGAAGTGTCGCGACCGCGAGGCGGTCACGAAAAACATTCGTGACAGTCTGGCGATCGCGGATACCTTTGTGACAGCTTGGCAATCACGAAAGACCCTCTTACGTGAACGTCGGGCGGTCACGAATTCATATAATTTTTTTTTGCATTTCGGATGGTTATTTAAGGCGCGTTGTTTGTTAAATTGATAAATTAGTTAAAACAAGACAAATTATTAGATCTTATCCCATAATCGCATATAACAATTAAAACAACTAGGTATATTTGATGAATAGCTGTAGAATATAAAATATGTTATTCATTCATAACTCACCCAATCACATCTAATTTGCTATTTTGATAAGTCAATTACTAATGTTGTAACCATTTATTACTTCAGTTCACATGTAATAATGAGATTTGTTGTTAAAAATCATAAACACATCAAGATCGTTTCTTAAAATCAAAAATTTTAATATGATTATTATTAGTGATCGTCGGACGGTCACGACAAACGTTCTTGACTACCAGGCGGTCACAACAAATGTTCGTGACCGCCTGGCGGTCTCGGATACTTTCGTGACCGTTTGACGGTCACGAACGACCCTCTTTCGTGACCATCGGAAGGTTACGAATCATAGTTAAATCATATTGTTTTAGGTTCATTAATTGCTCTAGTTCAGAAGTAGATGCATATAAGACTTAAAATATGAGGAGTGAATAATCTTTATTCATCAAGAGTGTGAACTTATATAAGTTACACACAATAGATATATTGAAAGAATAATTACAAATAAGGAAAAGATAAGTACAACAAGATTAGCGGATCTGAATAAGGAAGAATATACACTAAGAACAATACTATCTAATACGCCACCGCAAAATGGACGTTCCATCAGCAACAGAGATTTTGGAACGAAGAAGGCAAACTCGAGAGCTACTTTTTGTTGCTAATGAATAGCCTTTTTCTTGGTGGTTCTTTGAAAGTGGGGAACGAAACTGCCCATACTACGGCGTCCACAATATTAGAGATAGCAGGAAGGTTCAGCTGAAATAATATATATATATATATATATATATATATATATATATATATATATACGCCCTCAGTAGCGAGGGGCTTGGTGAGAAAAATCACAAGTTGGTTGAGAGTGTTAACATATGATACTCGAATAAGTCCTTTGGTAACAAGGTCCCGAACAAAGTGGATATCGACAGAAATATGCTTTATTCACGAATGTTGGACCGGATGCAAAGACAGACGAAGAGTGCCCATGTTGTCACAATGGATAAGTGGCGTCGAGGGAAGCGAGAGGCGAATTTCGGCAAAGGGATGTTGTAGCCAACGCACTTCGGTCGAGACAGTAGCAAGTGCGTGATAGTTTGCTTCAGTGGAAGAACGAGCAACGACTTTTTGCTTCCGAGAGGACCAAGATATCAGAAGATATCGGATTTGGACCAAGAAAAATAATATAGGCTGAAGTAGAGGCCCGATTTGAGTATCACCGGCCCAGTCCGAATCCGAGAAGGTTGTGAGGGCAAGAGACTCTTCTTTCAGGAAAAGAACACCAAACGCAAGAGTTCCCTTAAGATAGCGGAGGACACATTTGGGGGCTGTCCAATCTTGTCAGACGGAGAAGTCATGCGCTGCGCCAAGTGGTTAACGGAAAATGCAATATCGGGGAGTGTGATAGCAAGATACTATAGACCCCCTATAATTTGCTGAAATTCAGTAGCATCAACCGAGTATGAGGGCAACGAGGTAGGAGGATTAGTCGCCATAGGTGTGGAGAGTGGCTTAGCGACATCCATCTTGTGGCAGGAGAGCAAGTCATGAATATACTTTTGTTGAGATAAAAACAGCCCTTCACGACATCGTATCACTTCAACGCCCAAAAAATAAGAAAGAGCCGCAAATTTTGTGGCAAGCTGTGACACAAGAGAAGATATCGTTGAATCACACGAACCCATCACAATAATGTCGTCCACATATACAAGCACAAAAAGGCGAACAGAGGCACAGGAGAACACGAACATGGACGTATCAGATTTGGTCTGAACAAAACCAGACGAGATGAGCGCAGAGCTGAGATTGAGGTACCATGTACGTAGGACCTATTTAAGGCCATATATAGTCTTATGAATAAGACAGACATGATCAGCAAATGCCTTATCAACAAAGCCGGAAGGTTGGCGCATGTAAATAATTTCAGTTAAATCACCGTGCAAAAATGCATTACTAACATCCAACTGACGAAGAGACCACTAATGCATAGTAGATAAGGAAAGTATGGTGCGAATGGTTACACGTTTGATGATCGGACTGGCTTTGTACTTGTCAATAGATCCATAAGGATGTTGTTTGATGCGGAAAACCCACTTGGAGCCAATAATGTCACGATCAGCAGATGGAGCAACCAAGGACCAAGTACCATGCTTGGTGAGCGCTGTAATTTCCTCAGCCATGGCTAATCGCCACTTTGGATCAGTCATAGCATGTATCGCACAAGTCGGTTCAATAGGGCCAACGACCGGATGCTTGATGACGAGATTAAGGACCTTAGGCTTGAATATATTGTTGTGTGACCGAGTAACCATGAAATGAGTGCGTTCTAATGGATGCGGGGCAATCGGAACGGTAGTAGAGAGTTTAATAACCGGTGAAGGTGCCTTCGATGGAAGGTCAGGTTCGGTAGGGGCCGAACTGACTAGTGGGGCAGACGACAGTGTATCCCGAGTAGGAGTGGATAAGACGGGAACGGTGACAGGTCGTGGTAAGGGCAGCGAAAGTGATGACGAGGCAGCATCCATGCTAAGAGTGGGAGGTGCGGCGGCAGAGTTCCCGAAAAAATAATTTACAAGAAGCGAACATGGCGGGACATAAAAATTCGCCCAGAACTTGGATCGAGACATTTATAAGCCGCTTGTGAGGAGGAATAACCAATAAAAATGCCAGTCCAGGAAGGTGGAATTGACTTGCCTGGATAATACAGACGTAAATAAGGATAACAGAGGCACCCAAACACCTGAAGCCGAAGATAATTAGGGGCGCGACCAAGAAGCATCTCAAAAGGTGACTTATAATGCATGACAGGAGTATGAAGCATGTTGTATAAGTATGCAGCCGTGAGAAACGCATGATCCCAATAATTTGGTGATAGATTTGCGCGTGTGAGAAGTGTGCGTCCCATAGTAACAATAAAGCGATGGCGACGCTCACTTGTAACGTTTTGTTGAGGTGTATGTGGTGCTATACTTAACCAACTTATTCCATTCGATAATAAATAATTACAAAGTGCCAAAAATTCTCCCCCATTATCCTAATAAAAAATTTTAATTGGCGTGCCACTTTTTTTTTTAACGAGTGCACAAAATTGTACAAAAATCTTGCGCACATCAGACTTCGCAGAGAGCTTATAAACCCAACAATATTTTGTTAAGTGATCAACGAGAATTAAATAATATCGTGCACCATAAACAGACACCACAAGATAAGGCCCCGAAACATCACCGTAAACATATTGCAAAACATGATCCGAAGTAAGGGACGAACTATACAAAAACAATTGTTGACTTTTGTTCAAAAAATAAGAGTTATAATGCTCAGAGTCCACATTATTATCCGACAAAAACAGTAAATTGAATTTATGCAAAATGAAGGAACTAAGTTTCAAAGAGGGATGACCAAAGCGTTCATGCCAACAATTCCTTCGAACACGTTCACCAACCATAGCCGTGACTCGCGGCCGCAAGGTACGAGAAAAGTGAACACAATACACCCCATTCACGCATTCTCCTCGAATCAATTTAGCCCCCGAACTGCAATCCTTAACAATAAATTGGGACAAATAAAATTCAGTAAAAACGTCATTCGCTTTAGTAAATTGATGAACAGACATAACTTTACGCCATGAGTTAGATACACATAATAGATTGGCAAGTTAACACATGAATAACACGTGAAGAACCAGTATGGGAGATACGCAAACCTGTACCATCGACAGTGTTAACCTCATCGGGCCCCTCATATTCGGAATGGACTTAAATGTTTTGAAGATCAGATGTCAACGAGTGAGAAGCCTAGGAATCAACAAGCCACTCATTATTTGAGGTATTTGTAACCGAGGGAGAGGAGGCAAAATTTGCACAAGGGGTCAGAAACTTTTTGCACGTGCTTGCACTGTGCCCATTGATGCCGCACAATTGGCAAGTGATCGGTGGCCGACTATTTTGATGACTGGAAGGGTGACCATGATGCGACGGAATGCCGTTAGAATAGCCTCAAGAGTGCTACGAGTAACCTTGACCGTGACCCTGCTGCTGCCCACGATTCTGACCACCGCAATTCTGACCTGATCCGCGGCTTGATGTGCGCGGGTGAGAGGACTCCATATTAGCTGTTGCAACCAGTGATGAGGCATCGGTGTCAAGACAACATAAATAAGCCTCATGTCCAACCAACAAGTCATAGAGTTCAGGGAATTGAATGGACATCTCCCGCGAACTAATGGAACCAGCAATGTCACGATAAGTAGATCCAAGTCCGTTAAGAATGTAGAGGGTGATGTCGTCGACTGTGAGAGGGCCATCTATGATAGAAAGTTCGTTTGTATTTGATTTAGCAAAGTGGAGGAATTCCGACACAGACTTAGACCCCAGTTTGAGCTGGTTCAAGGCATCCTTTAATTGCATGGCTCTCGATCGAGAGTGATTGGCATAGGTTCGTTGAAGAATGGCCCACGCCTCAGTCGATGTTTCGGTGTTGGCGATAAGTTGGACGATTTCCAGCGAAACTGAGCTAAAGGGAGCGAAGATTTGGAGTGAATCTTGATGCGTCCAATATGAGTGAGCCGCAATGCTTTTCGGTGTTGAGCCCGGAGAGGGGCAAGGGATCGAACCATGCACAAAACCAAGGAGTCTGTACATGTAAAGGAGATGTCGGACTTGAGAATACTATGAGGTATAGTTGCTCCCAGTAAGTTGCAACGGGAGTTGTTGATGAGCGTTGATGGGGATCAACGCTTGGCCGCCAATAGAAGGCCCACGCGCAATATGTAGCGGTCGAGATTAAAAAGAGGACATTGATACGTCAACTGCGCCGCCGTCGCTGTTAGAGTTGGACGGGGAAGGCGGCGATTCATTAGGATTAGCCAAGGATCAAGATCTCGTTAGAGATTTTGACGTCTTGATACCATATAAGACTTAAAATATGAGAAGTGAATAATCTTTATTCATCAAGAATGTGAACTTATATAAGTTACATACAAGAGATATAAAGAAAGAATAATAACAAATAATGAAAAGATAAGTGCAACAAAATTAGCGGATCTGAATAAGGGAGAATATACACTAAGAATAATACTATCTAATAATATATTCGCCTACATCAAGAAAATGATTCTCTTTCCTACTCAAGAACACAACACACGAACAGTATTTATATTACACTCTAATTAATTTCTTATACAGTATTATCACTTGAATTAAAAAATTATTACAACATTTTTTAACAATGCATATAGTATTTTTATTCCTTGCACTAAGTTTCTTGATTTTCTTCCTTGTAAGATGGAAGGAGATATGGGTTTCTTTTGTTATTTACAATAAGTATTTTGAATTATTTATATATTATTTTTATATTTGATGTACTTGGTGATATTTTTTTCTTTTTATTTGTAAGTAATAGCGTGCATGTAATTATTATCATTTGATTTTTCTAAAAGTAACGTTTTATATGTGATAAATATATCGTCAATACGAATCATTGCCCAACATAAAAATTACACTAAAAATTTAACATAGCGGGTTTAACTTAAAAATGAAAGTACACAATTCATAAACGAATACAATAGGCTGAAATCAAAAATTACAATAAGTGTCCAACATAGCGGATTTAAAATTTATAATACATAATTGTTAACCCTAAAAAAATATAGGGATTAACCAAAGCGTTAACCCTAAAAACCAGGAATTAACCTAAGGATGGTACTACCGTCACATCACTCCCGATGTCACGAAGTATCAGGAGGGCCCACCGAGTGCCGCAAACCCAAAATGGTAAAAAGGCGACACCCGCGAAGAGGCACCTAAGTATCCCTTGGAAAGTCACGATGAATAAAAATAAGATATACACTTGGCATTGGAAAAAGAACGAGGGACCCGCGAGACTCTGATATCCATCGAAAGCGCCAAGAGGGACCAAACGAGGACCCTGAATCCCCTAAAATACGAGAACATCCCCTCGCTGAACAATCGAAAGGCAAAGAGCCATCGGAGCACATATTAGAAAGAGCAAAACACAAACAGCCCCATATCAGAGTCAACCATCTATCGGAGCACATATTACGAAGAACAAAACACAAGAAAACGCCATATCGGAATGAACCATCTATCGGAGTACATATTACAAAGAACAAAACACATGTATGGACCCTTATCGGGACTACAATGGTATCGGACGAATACCCAACCTCATGTATAAGGCTCTCCCAAGGAATCTAGCCCATCGGAGAAAAGAATCCAAGAATCCGTCTATCGGTGCCTCCTGAAAGTCATCGGAAAGGATAAGAATTCGTCCTTGTCATGTCCTAGTAGATAAAAGACCCAAATATAGAGTATAACTTATACACTCATGCACATTGCGACACCTGTACTTTAATAAAAAACATGCACAATGACACCTGTCCCGAAATACCTGTATATAAGGGGTATCCCCTGTCAAATTAGTATCATCTTGAATTCAACTCAACACAAGCAAGACATATAATTCTCAGTGAATAAAAAGAGGGATGTTTTCGTTATAAGCCCACTTCTGAACTTCTGGACAAGGCGTTCCAACCCTTGTAAACTCGTTAATTGGGTTAAAATAACAAACCTGCTAACAAAATGGCGCCGTCTGTGGGAGCACCATAAAACCTACCTTTGAGCACTTTCAGCAGGTGTTGTGCATTATGGACGACTTGTTCGACAACGATAGTCCTTGGACCCACCAGAAAAATTTAGAAACTACCCCCTCGGTACGTCGGTCCGAGGAGAGAGATTATATCAACGTCCATCGGTCCGTCTTCGAAAGGCTCGTGGATGCCAAAACTAGGAGAACGCAAAGATCTGATAATTCCCATAATCCGCCCTCCGAGTCACCCTGGCGGAGAAATTACCCTACGGAAAGAAGGGAATTTCGTGCAAGATGGATCCCTAGCCCCGCCTCTTGGCGCCGTGAACCCCTGCGGGAACCACATATGTATTACGAGGAAGCTCCTAGGGCCGATCAGATGGAGGAAAGGCCATACACCTCGGATTACCCGGCGCCCTCCCCCCTATGGGCGAAGACCACACCCTCTTGGGAATACTCGATGGTCTATGCAAGGAGATGGGCGACATCAAGAAAACTATGGCCCCCAAGCAGGATCCGACGTACAAAACCTCCCCCTTCGTCCTCGGGATAGCCCTGGCCCCAATCCCTTCGAGGATGCGGCCCATCAATGTCCCTTTGTATGCAGGAAACACTGACGTGAGTGATCCATAGGATCACTTCCACCAATACTTGGCAGAAATGGACATGTCCTCCCCCCCCCCCTCCGATCATGCCTTACGTCGCGTGTTTCCAGTTACCCTCGAAGGATGATCTCAAGCTTGGTTTTACGCATCTTCCATTTAACTCTATAGTTAGCTTTGACCGATTGGACAACTTGTTTGTACGACAGTTTGCCTATAACAGACGATACCCCAAATCCGCTACGCACCTCTTTACAGTTAAGCAGCAAAAGGACAAACCCTTGAGAGGATACATAAAACGCTTCTCCGATGAAACGTTATATGTCTCAAATGTTAGCCCAACTATCTTAGCCGATATTCTGACCCAGAGACTCCGAACATGATATTTATTTTGATACCTTATGGGTAACCGTGTTACGGACATGAACGAGCGTATGCAAAAGGACAAAACTTACATCCACATGGAGGAGGCTGAAAACTCAAAGAGGCGCATGCAGAATGACAACAACGAACACCATGAACGCACAGAACACGAAGCAAAGGCTAAAGAGAAGGGTAAGAAAGGGAAGCCATCTCAACGCAAGGATGAACGCGGCGTGGTCAAAAATACCAGCAACTTGTGCCCCTGCCCCCGATGACCATCGCCCTCGAAGAGGTACTAAATGTAATGAGAGGTAATAATGAATTATGTTGGCCTCTACCGGCCAAATTTCCCTACAGAGATAAGAACTCGGGGAAGTACTGCAAGTACCACAAAACCTATGGGCATACCACAGAGGAATGCACCGCCCTAAAAAGGGAAGTTCTCCGTCTCCTAGAGCTTGGGTACTTAAAAGACCACTTAAAGGAGAATGACCCCGAGGAGCCAACACCAAACGTGTGTAAAAGGCCGCGAGGGGAACATGAGGAAGAAGTGGCGATCCCTAGCCAGCGGTCACGAGAAAAAACTGTGGGGCATCAGAGCCTATCTCCCCCTCCAAAATCCTACGAGGATAACGCTCCTTCAGGGCGAACGATTAACGTGATAGAAGGGGGAGACATTTCGATAACACCCCAAGGTAAGAAGAAGAAATATTTAAAGGAAGTCATGTGAGTAGAGCAAGGACTCCATGTTTGCTCCGTTCAGAGAGCGAGGCAGCCCAACATCACCTTCGGACTCGAGGATTAAAGGGTATAATTTACCCCCGCGAAGATCCCTTGGTGATTGAAGTTACCATCCATGGAATTGAGATCCAGCGGATCCTCATCGATACGGGCAGTTCCATGGATGTTCTGTTCCTACCTACCTACCTCGCTATGGGACTAAAAAAAGAACGACTAGAGGGGACGGAGGTCCCCCTAGTAGGCTTTTCTAGAGAAGTCTGTAATACCCTCAAGACCGTGATTCTTCCTATGTCATGGGGGAGGGAGCCCTACGGAGAATTGAACCCATCAAATTCCGGGTGGTGGAGGTCTCATCAATGACGTACAATGCTATATGCAGACGACCCTCGATTTGTACCTTCGAAGCGATTCCCTCCTCCACCTTGCACCTTGAGGTAAACTTTCCCACTTGCTCAAGTATTGAAGAAGTCCAAGGGAGCCAAGCCAAAATGAGGGAGTGCCGCATGAACGTTATCCCTCCGGAAGAGGATGAACCAGCCCTCGGTAACGACAAAGGGAAGAAGACCAAAGAAATACAGGTTCAACACGTGGAAGAATTAAAGATGGTAGAACTCGTAGAAGGAAAACTCGAGAAGGTGATTAAGATGGGCACGAACATGGAGCCTGAAGTGAAAGCTCGACTGACTTCCATCCTAAAGCACTTTGCATAGGAAAGAGAACCGCCCGGACAAATCAGCAACAAGGTATGCCAACACTTTCTCAACGTAAAACATGGGGCTAAACCAATCCAACAAAAGAAGAGAAATATGGGATCTGAACGCAACAATATTATTCGGTCAGAGATACAACGACTCCTTAGCATAAAACAAATTAGAGAATTCATATACCCCAAATGGCTAGCTAATGTAGCCATAGTCCCTAAACATGGAGGAATAGCGGATGGGTATGGACTTCACAAATCTCAATGAAGCTTGTCCGAAGGATTGTTATCCCCTACCCAGCATAGACCAACTGGTCGACTCCACCGTCGGTTGCAAGCTTTTGTCGACCCTAGACAGAAATTAAGGATACAACCAAATCCCTATGGCAGTGGTCGATCAAGATAAAACTAGTTTTATCACCTACGCGGGTACCTTTTGCTATCTAGTAATGCCCTTCGGACTCAAGAATGTCGGGGCCACTTACCAGCGATTGGTGAGCCTCATGCTCATCGGACTCATCCAAAAGTCGGTAAAAGTCTATGTAGACGACATGGTTGTGAAAAGCCATGCAGCGGAAGATCATCCCAAAGACCTACGAAAGGCATTGGTCATCATGGATAATTTCGGGATGAAGGTTAACTCTCGGAAGTGCTCCTTCGGCATCTGAGGAGGAAAATTCCTAGGCTTCATGGTCACGAAAAAATGGATAAAGGTTAACCCCGAAAAAGCCAAAGCCATGGTAGGATTGCCTACTCCGAAGACGGTAATAGATGTCCAGAAGTTGACCGGCAGAATGGCCTCGTTGAGCCAGTTCGTTTCTAAATCAGCGGAAACGGGACTCCTCTTTTTCAAGATACTCTGAAACATTAAAGAGTTCCAGTAGACCGCGAAGTGGGAAGAAGCCCTCCAGTAGCTAAAGAGCTACATGGGAAAACCGCCATTGCTAGTAAAACCATCACCTCAAGAAGAGCTCTTCGTATATTTGTCAGTCGGGGAGGAGGCCGTCAGTGCCGTATTAGTCAAAGAACAGGACAGGACGCATCACCTTGTATACTATGTTCGCAAAACTCTTCTTGTAACCGAAACCAGGTATACCCTAACCGAGAAACTTGTCTTGACTTTGATTACTACAGCACGAAAGCGGGGCCCATACTTTCTATCCCATCTGATCGCCGTTTTGACTAAACATCCGCTATGGGCAATCCTCAATAAACCCCAGTCGTTGGGGAGATTGATCAAGTGGGTAGTGGAGTTCACACAGTATGATATTTCCTATGCCCCGAGGCCTCTATCAAAGCACAAGTCATATCGGACTTTATAACAGAATTAACGGGCATGAGAGCCGAAGAAAACACGCTGATATGGCACGCCTACGTGGATGGCTCCTCCGTATGCACACATGGAGGAGCAGGGATAGTGCTGATAAACAAGGAAGTGGAAGAGGAAGTGATTCACTTTGCCCCCTATCCAATAACGAGGCCGAATACGAAGCCCTTCTCATTGGGATGAGACTAGCACAGGAATGAGGGATAAAAAGGATACTCATCCATAGCGACTCTCAGCTAATTTTTAAACAAGTTAACGAAGCTTACAAAGCCAAAGAATAAAAAATTCAAGATTACCTTCGGGTGGTCCACCAAAGGCATGGATGGTTTAACGCATACACAGTCGTACAAATCCCCCGAGGAGAAAACCTAGAGGCGGACGCCCTGTCCGAAATGGCTACTCAAACAGCCACCATCCACACCCGAAGGATCACCCTACTCCATGTGGGCGAGTCCGAGAAAATAGAGAGCAAAGTTATAAACGCCACGTCAGATCCTCTAATGAGCTGGATAACTCCCATTAAAACCTATCTGCAAGACCCCGAAGGCTATTCCAAGGATAAATCCGTGCGACGGGTTATGTCTAGGAAAATAATCTGATACTTCTTGAATGACAAGATATTGTTCCGAAAAACATACTCCTCTCCTCATGCCCGATGTCTCAATGTGGAAGAGGCCCAACAAGTCTTATCCGAAATTCACGAAGGAACTTATGGAAGTCATACCGGAGGCAAAAGCATGGTCGGGCGCTTCATTCGGCAAGGCCACTACTGGCCCACGATGGCTAGAGATTGCAAAAGGCACGCCAAAAAATGCAAACCTTGCCAAGCTTACGCCCCGCGAACATACCAACCCGTGGTTCCCTCGGAGCCCAATTTAACCCCGTGCCCCTTTTCCAAATGGGGTATCGACATCATGGGTCCTGTGATCCCCGACGCTGGGCAAAAGAAGTTCCTACTGGTGGCAGTAGACTACTTCACTAAATGGGTGGAAGCGGAACCCCTGGCCCGAGTCACCACAGGCGCAGTCATTAACTTCCAATGGAGGCATATCATGTGCTAATTTGGTATCCCTCAAAGCCTTGTGAGTGACAATGGGCTTCAGTTTACAAGGAAAGACTTAGAAGATTGGTGTGCCCACTGGGAGATCAAACATCATTTCACTTCGGTAGGATATCCCCAAGCGAACGACCAAGTGAGAGGACCAACCAAACCCTCCTTAAAAATATGAAGGCTAGACTAGATTGGCATAAGGGCAAATGAGTCGAGGAGATACCCGGCATCCTGTGGGCCTATTAAACGACACAAAGAACAACCACGGGCGAAACCCCCTATAGCCTATCTTATGGCAGTGAGGCAGTTCTACCCCCCGAAGTGGTAGTGGAAAGTTGGCGAGTCAAACAATACGAAGAAGTCACCAATAGTTCCAACTTGGCCCTTGCCCTTGATCTCTTGGAAGAAAGAAGAGCACGAGCCGTCGTTCGAATGGAGGAATACAAAGCCTAGATGTCACGATATTACAACACCAAGGTAAAACCTAGGACCTTCCAAGTAGGAGACCTAGTGCTAAAAAGAGTCGGAGCTTCCAAAAACGTGGGAAAGCTTGAACCCCGATGGGAAGGATCCTGCAAAATCTCTGGAATCGTTGGACCCACCACCTACCAACTTGTCAACCTCGAAGGCGCGGTACTCCAAAATACCTGGAATGCCGTTTACCTTAGAAAATATTATGCTTAATGTTAGATAAAAGTTTGTACATAAATAAAAGTTGTTTATATATTGATGGTTCATGTACATTCAAAAGAGTGGGAAAAATATTGTTGCACGACAAAATGATGACCCTACACGAAGTCATCTTAGCAACCTAACCCCAATGGGCCATCTATTATAAACAACCGCACTTCACTCCATAGGTATATTAGACCGTATCCTATACAAAGGTCTCTGTGCCACCAAAAAACCCTCCCCCACACTAAGCATCCTCTATCGGACGCTTTCCTTATCAGATAAGACGACGACGCTGCTCTGCAAATAGATAATAGGATCATCGATCATCACAAAGGGGACCACAAGGTCCTCGGAAACCACTGGCTGAACTTCAGGGAAAACTCGGGAAATACTAAGCTCGGGAAGAACCAGGCCCAAAGGAAACCCTGGTAAAACTTGAACGGCATCTCGGCACAGCTGATACCCGATGCGAACCATGTCACGTATCTCCCCTTACAGGGATTTGCAAAGAATAGATGAACCCAAAATGTCCAACGCTGCCTGAACTCGGGCCATTACCATGGCCACCTTGTGCGCCCGGCTCATCTCCAATATGTTATGATTCGCCACATCTCTCTCTCTCGTGACGTGCAGTAATTGTTCATTGGAAGATAGGACTTGGTCCTTTAGGTTCCCAATCCTCTTCTCTAAACTCACTACCCGTGCTTTCACCAGTGCCAACCTGCGCTCCAAATCCCAAGACTTATTCCTCTCACCCTGCAACATCTCATTGCTAGCGTTCTGAGTGGTCTCACGCTCCGTTTTCAGCTGAGATATCTCTTCCCGGGCCTTCAGCATGACCTTCTCCAGCTCGTCCCAATGATGATACACCAAACCAGTGTTGGAAGAAGAATCACTTCGAGTGCCAATGGCATTCAGCACCATATAAACCTACACAAATTCCACCCATCACCACAAAGAAAACATAAAGGTTAGTGCTAAATATATTGACTTAAAGAACGCTATGCCTCGCATAAATCTTTTCAAGCCTAGTCATAAAGAGTGGATAAGGGGAGAGTCTTCATCATCTTACAATCCATCATATTCAGTAAGCCGCTCAAATAATTACGGAAAAAATCCACAACCGGAGTAACTGGAGGAATAAAACTGCCACCTCCCCCGAGGGGTTGAGGTCCTACATGATCGGGACTTACCCCGAGGGACCGAGACCATTGGGGGTACGAGAAGGAAGACCCTTCTCCTCCATGTTCATCGCACCGGAAGCGACATCTCCCTCAGGAGAAGACCGCAAAACCAAAGGTTGCGTAGAAGGATCCATCCGAAGAGCGGTGGTCATCGGATCATCAGGCACGATAGGCTCCAAGGAATTTACTGGGGGGGCTGCCATGGGCGAAACCATTGCATCTCCCTCCTCCAAAAAAGAAGGACTTGTCACCGCCTCGAAAGTCGACTGATAGGAGCCCTTCTCCTTCGAAAAGGCGTATCCCCCGTTCGGTATCTGTATCACAAAAACCTAGACGAAAGGCTTTATAGCAAACATCTCCATCTTCGCAATTATCTAAAACATATAAGTATATCATGAATTCAAGATACAGAAGAATATCATAAACATAGAAGAGGAGGAAAAACTTACGGAAAAAGAAGTTACTCTGCATGGGCTGAAGGGGGAGATTGAATATCTCAATCCCCTCATGAAGACCTGCGAGGATTAGAGACTCAGGAAGCTCCAATAAGCTGTTAATATCATAGGTACCTGAAAACAACCCGGTACCTGATAGAACCTCCCACTCACGCACCGAAGTTTTAGGATTAGGGATGACATACCCTAGGCCCCATCGTATAGGTACCCCTCATAAACTAGCCGACAAGCCCTTCAGACGGACGAAAAAGAACCTCATCTCCAATCCCCTCGATGAGAATGATGGTTGGAGACACGTGTAAAGGCCCGATTGTTGTCCCGATAGGCCAAGCTGAAAAAGGGGGACCACCCGAGCAAGGGCGCAAGATAAAAACCGCTCCCACCCGATATGAAGACATGGGAGGTTTAGAAGTTCATGAAAGTGCAGGATTTTCCGGAATCAATGTTAAACGATGCAATGTTAGACGATGTTGGGTCAACATTGAGGATAACATTGAAAGCCGAGAGTCTGTGCGAAAACTGTGCTTTAGTTGCCAAAATTAAGTTTTGTCTTTATTCACGTATTAGTCAAGTTCCACGATTTTAGCTGTTTATGTTTATGTCCAAAAAGGTATCTTAATCATATGGAAGAGCTATGGAAGATTCCTTACTTGAAGTTTCCATAATTCAAGCTAAGTTGAACAAGTCAACTCAATACAGTTTCAAAATAAGGAAACAATATTGGTCGTTCGCTGCAACTCCATTCTTTCCAGGATTCTCTGAATTAAAGAAGATGTGTTACCTTGTTAGATCAGTAATAAAGGAAACACATATTCAGGAAAGATATGAAGTTCACAAAGAAGGCAAATATCAACAAGGAAACAACAAGAGTTACCAAAACTGTGAACAACACATCTTGGCGTGCAAGATTCAAGAAATCTATAAAAGATGTGAAGTTCATCAAGATGAAGACAAGAAAAATCGTGCAAAATAATCTGAGATATTAATCATTCTTTGTATTGTCTTTTTTTTGCTTTTGCGAAGTTTTTGTATCAACTATTTAAGTCTAGTTCATAGAAGTTAAGTAGTTCGTACTTGTCTGCTTCATTGAGTCCGATCAACAAAGAGCGTGAGTGAATTGTTGTGAGGAACGTTTTGTTAAAACCTTTATGGTTATTTGGCCTAAGGCTCGGGAGTTTTTAATAATATTGAAAATCTCTTAAAAATTATCTTCTTTTGTTTTATTCCGCTGCACATTATTATTGTCAAGAAGATCACAATAGAGTTAAGGCAATTCCAGCTTAACTCTCAAAGTTGTTGTGTCAATCCACGATCTGACAATTTCAATTGGCGTTAGAGCCAAACACCGACTACACTGGTGGTTTGGAGGTGATACAACACCATGGAGAGTGTCAATCCTAATACCAACAGGATTCCAGTTTTGGATGGCTTCAATTATGCATACTGGAAGATTAGGATGACGTCTCACATCAAAGCTATTGATATTCGAGCCTGGCAATCCGTGATCAATGGATACTCTATTCCAACATTACCAAGAGATGGTGAAGGTGATCTAGTTCCAAAACCAGAAGCAGACTGGATAGCAGCAAAGGTAAGTCTCTATAACTCTAATGAAAACGCTCTTAATGCTATCTTTAGTTGGGTTAATCATCACATGTTCAAGCTAATCCAGAATTGTACAAAAGCCAAACATGCTTGGGATTAACTTGAATTACATTGTGAAGGAGATTCTGCTGTTAAAGATTCTAAATATAGACAACCGCTTCTGCAATTTGAAAAACTTGAGATGGGTGAAGATGAAAGCTTTGACAGTTATTTTGAGAAAATTCTTGATATTGCTAACCAATGTGTTAACCTAGGTTTTGCTATGACTAATCAAGAAATGGTTTAAAAAGCTATGAGAACACTGTCATCTAAATCTGCTCTCAAGAAAATTGCAATGAGTGAATCTAGAAACCTTGCTAATCTTCAGTTTCAAGTCTTGATGAATACTCTTAGAGAATTTGAGATGTAGCTTGCCTCACAACCTAGCAAACATAGGGATGTTGCTTTAAGAGGTTCAAATCTTGACAATGAAAGTGATGATGATTATGAAATAATTTCTTCAAACTATGGTAAAATTACTAAGAAGTTCAATAAGCTGAATCTTAAGGGAAAAGGTGAAGAAAAGAACCTTAGTAATAGTTCTCCAGGTTATAAGAAATTACCTCCTAAGTTTGTGAAGTACATGGCATCAAAACCTACTTCTTTAGAAGCTGATAAGTTAAAAGATGTTCAATGTTTTGAATGTAAAGGCTATGGTAATATGGCTAATGAATGTGTTAACACTCTTAGAAAAAGAGGAAATTCTCATTGGGTTTGTGTAGATGATTTCAATGAAGACGACTTTAGTTCTGGAGAAGCTGAAGAACAATCAGAAGAGGTTCAAACTGCTGCGCTACTCACTCAGATTGACTGGATGCCAGAAGACTCCCTGAACTGCTTCGGATCTCAATGTTACCCCAACATTCAGGATCCAACATCAGAACATGAGACCTTCTTTGCAGATTGGGATGAATATGATACTGATTCTGAACCTTATCTTGCGTCCTTCTTTGATGAATCTAACTTTGATTGTTTTCATGGCACAGTGGATCTAGAGGAAGAATACTTCTTTGAAGGTGAAATGTTCCAGGAGGAAATCATTGAAGACCTGAAGTCTATCTACCACAAACTGCTTCTTGAGAATCACAAACTCATCAAGAGCAACGAAAGCTTGAAGAAAGAGATTGGATGCATGAAGGAGATGCTGAAACTGTATGAGAAAGACCTTAACAAAACTGAGGCTGAGCTGAAAGAGGTAAAGGAAAAATTAAATAAGAATGAACAAACCATTGAAGAGATTGGGAAATCAAGGTGATAGTGGTTTAGGCTATGTTAAGAAACCTCCCTCTGAAGATGTTAATTCTGCCTATTTAAAAGCTGGTTTTATCAAGGAAAGAAATAACTTGAGCTATGAAATCCCCTCCAACACTGTGAAAAAGCCTACTTTTATCTGTCAATATTGTTTTCAACCTGGACACATTAAGCCTTATTGTAAAAAATTCAGAAGTGTGATTGAGAAGAAAACAAGAATTAATAGTTGTACCAATGTTAGGAGAACCTCTGATTTGAATGTTATCCCAACATTAGGTAACAAATCTGAAGGACATAAAAGTAGAACTTGGATTGAAAAGTTAAAAACTCCTAAGGTTAAAATTGTTTGCAATGTTGTCTTTTCTGTTGTTTACTCTAACCTTGCAGGTAAGTGGTATTTTGACAGTGGATGTTCCAGGCACATGACTGGAAACATGGACAACCTGAAAGATGTAATCCCTTTGACTGTTAGAACAGTTACCTATGGAGGAGGCATAAAAGGAAAAATCATTGGAAAAAGAGTACTGGATGTTGAAGGATTTCCATCACTCAAGGATGTGTTGTTGGTTGAAGGATTGAAAGCAAATTTAATTAGCATAAGTTAACTTTGTGATGATAACTTGCTAGTTACTTTTGATAAAAGTTCATGTGATGTGTTTAATAGTGACAATGTCCGTGTCATGACAGGTACCAGATCAAAGGATAATTGTTATCTTGCTCAAGATGAAGCTGAATGCTACCATGCCAAGGTAGATGAATATGTCATGTGGCACAAGAAGTTAGGACATGCGCACTATAGAAATCTGGAGAAACTACAGAAGTTAGAGGTTGTGAGAGGATTGCCTAAGTTGACTAGCCCAGGTAAAATTGTTTGTGAAGACTGCCTGAAAGGTAAACAAACAAAAGCTGTCCATCCACCACTACAGGTACAAAGTACTAACCCTGGAACTAATAAGTGCTTTGAATTGCTACATATGGATCTCATGGGTCCTATTGAGGTGAGTAGCCTGAATGGTAAGAAGTATGCTTTTGTTATTGTTGATGATTTTTCAAGATATACATGGATTAAATTTTTGAAAGAAAAATCAGAGGCATTCAACTCATTCAAGATTTTACATGCTAGTATCAAAAATCTGTATGGCACTTATGTAGGAAGAATTAGGTCTGACCATGGAAAAGAGTTTGAAAATGTAAGCTTTGCTAATTTTTGTGAAACCAAAGGCATTTTTTATGAGTTCTTTGCACCTAAAGCACCTCAGCAAAATGTGATTGCTGAGAGAAAGAATAGAACACTTCAAGAGATGGCTAGTGTAATGTTGAATTCTAGAAACCTATCAAAAAAACTCTGGGCTGAAGCTTTGAATACTGCATGTCATATTAGTAATAGAGTTTATCTTAGACCTGGTACTACTATGACACCTTATGAAATCTTGAAGGGTTCAAAACCAACAGTTGCACACTTTCATGAGTTTGGTATCAATTGCTATTTTCTAAAAGATAGAGACTATTTGAGCAAATTTGATCCTAAAAGTGAAAAGTGTATATTTATTGGATATTCTCCTAATAGTG
This sequence comes from Linaria vulgaris, assembly GCA_948329865.1. Classification (NCBI taxonomy): domain Eukaryota; kingdom Viridiplantae; phylum Streptophyta; class Magnoliopsida; order Lamiales; family Plantaginaceae; genus Linaria; species Linaria vulgaris. The sequence goes on from OX415249.1 coordinate 27,036,384, forward strand.
CTGCTTTCAGAGTCTACAATCCAAGATTGCATATTGTACAAGAATGAGTGAATTTCATTTTTGATGAACTTACTATTTCTGCAGGTACTGAAGAAGTCACTGGTTCAGATGTTGCTCCAACATTGGACTCAACATTGAACACAGAAGCTGGAAATGCTGAACAGGAAACTGGAGCAAATGCTGACTCAACACCAGAAACCCCCAATGTTAGGCCAACATTTGTGCTATCAGATTCTGAAGATGAAGTTGTTCCTGTATCCAGAAGAGATCCTCCTCTTAGGATCCAAAGAGATCATCCAGGCTCTCAACTAATTGGTCAAATTACTGAAAGAGTTAGAACACGCAACAAAGAAAGGGTAAATTACAAGGATATGGCTAAGTTGTGTGTTTGTATCTCTTCTTCATGTACTGTTAATAATGCATCTTGTTTTGTGTCCTCCATTGAACCTAAGAATGTAACTGCTCTTAAGGACAGTTACTGGATTAATGTCATGCAAGAGGAGCTCTTACAATTCACCAAAAACAATGTTTGGAATCTAGTGCCTAGGCCATCACATGTGAATGTAATAGGTACAAAATGGATTTTCAAAAATAAAACTGATGAGAATGGTGTAATTATGAGGAACAAAGCTAGGTTGGTTGCACAAGGTTATACTCAGGTAGAAGGTATAGATTTTGATGAGACTTTTGCTCCAGTAGCTAGGGTAGAATCTATTAGATTACTTCTTGCTATTGCTTGCCGTCTTAGGATTAAACTTTACCAAATGGATGTTAAAGGTGCCTTTCTGAATGGTTTAATTGACAAAGAGGTTTATGTAGAACAACCTAAAGGCTTTGCTAATCCTAAACATCCTGACCATGTGTACAAACTTGAGAAGGCTTTGTATAGCTTAAAACAGGCTCCTAGAGCTTGGTATGAGAGGCTAACTGATTTTCTGTTAGGCCTAGGTTTCAATAGAGGAGATGGAGATAGAACATTGTTTGTCCTTAGAAAAGGCTCTAATATATGCATTGCTCAAATTTATGTAGATGATATTGTATTTGGCTCTACTAACAATTCTACCTTAGACAAGTTTGTTGAGTCTATGACAGGAACATTTGAGATGAGCATGATTGGTAAGCTCAATTACTTTCTGGGACTACAAGTTAAGCAGCTGGAGAATGGTATCTTCCTGAACTAGGAGAAGTATACAAGGAATCTGGTGAAGAGATTTGAGCTACAAGAGTCCAAGCCTTGCAAAACTCCTATGTTCTCTTCAGTGAAGATAACAAAAGATGGCACTGGCAGCAATGCTGACCCAACATTGTACAGATCCATGATTGGTAGTTTTCTATATCTCTCTGCCTCTAGACCTGACATCATGATTTTAGTATGTGTTTGTGCTAGGTACCAAGCTGAGCCAAGGCAATCTCACTTGATTGCTGTGAAGAGGATTCTTAGATATATCTCTGAAACTTCACCTTTAGGCATTTGGTATTCTTATGACACTAACAGTAACTTGGTTGGTTTCAGTGACTCTAACTGGGCAGGTGATGTGGATGACAGGAAATCCACAAGTGGGGGTTGTTTTTATTTGGGGAATAATTTGGTCTCCTAGTATAGCAAGAAGCAGAAATGTGTTTCATTATCAACTGCTGAATCAGAATATGTAGCAGTTGGCAGCTGTGTTACCCAACTTGTGTGGCTCAAACACATGCTTTCAGATTATGGGCTAGATAGTGATACACTTCTCATGTTCTATGGCAATCTAAGTGCCATAAGTATCTCTAGGAATCCTGTCCAACATTCTAGAACTAAGCATATAGACATAAGGCATCATTTCCTTAGAGATATGGTAGAGGACAAAGTAATCAACATTGAACATATTGAGACAACAAATCAGCTTGCTGATATGTTTACAAAACTCTTAGATAGTGAGAGATTCTTCAGCTTGAGAAAATCTCTTGGCATGTGCAATATGTGAAAATGTTGAGGGAACCAGTGTTGACATAACACCACTGTCTAGCACTGGTATATTGGTTGTGGTGTAGTAGGTATTCTGTTGTTTTCCTTTGTTGAGTTTTTTTTCTTGTGAGTCTCATTTAATCTTTGTTTTGTCAGATTTGGTTTGTGTGGTTGAACTCATTGATTAACAACTCTTTCTAGTTATCTGTTTCACATCTTTGTTTTGAAAAAGCGTTTAAACTCTTCTGTTTGTCTGAGGTTGTGATAGCCTAACATATGAAGAAGATGGGGTACACAAAGTTCACTACTTTGATGTCTATTCAGTTGTGTCTTATTCATATGGAAGATGTACAGGGCATGTGGAGAAGCTGGGGTGCATGATGTTGACAGCTTCAGTGTTACTCAGTTGTACTTATTTACATGTTCCTGTTTGTTTGGCCAAAGAACACATGAGGATGATCCTTTCTACTAGGGTGTTTGAGGTTTCGATTTCTTACATTTAGTAGCACTCGTCACTTGGTGATTCTCTTGAATGCAGGTTGGTAAACAAGTATGCATAAGAAATTGGGGTGTTGGGGTGCATGATAAATGAATGGCCAACATTCAAGGCCTTTGTACTTGCCTAACTTGCTGATGTTAATGTTCTTACTTGGGTGTGTGGAGTCCAATCTGCCCTCATTCAGTAGTAACATTAGCTTTGTGTTTAGCAACCTTCAGTTTTTGGTTCAGATGAGTTATGAAAAGCATAAAGATTATAAAGAGATGTGTGTTGTACTGGTTTGAGGAGTTTTTCATATGTGTTTACCATCTGCCTATTTGACATAATATTGTTGCATTCATATAGAACTGCGTTGTTTCTGTCTTGTTGTTGAGTTGTGTCGGTTTAGGCGTAGGGGGAGTATAATTCATGTGTTGAGGCATACAATTTGGATGACATACTGCAGGTGACACACTTTTCTGTGACTTTCTATGTTGTGGAGTGAATTTGTCCTTGAATTCATAACTACTTATCTCTGTGTGTTTCTTGTTATTCATGTTACTTACTCATGATCTTGATCTGAATAATATGTCTGAGGTACTCACTTGCTATATTGGTTAAGTTTCAGATGTATTTTTGGATGTATCTCGAGCTCTCACATGAATTTGCCTTGGTGAAGCCTGTACCTCCACCTTCTGGTCTGAATGTTATTGAATGTTATCCCAACATTGTGCACTGCAGCAGGCTAACATTGAAAACAGGAACTTATAAGTTCTCAAATTTTTGAAAACTGCTCTGGTAACTGTTAATTAAACAACAAAGCGTGTGCACGGGAAAACTGGGTGGGAAGTTTTTACTTGATTAAAATTTAGTAAATGCCCATTAACATTCACTCTCTTTCCTTATTCACGGTTATTTCAAAAATCAAAAACCTATTTTCTATAATTGTGCTTGAAATTTTCTTATTTGTGCTTACTCTGCAAAATTCCTCTCTCTACTCTCAAATTCTCTCGTTTTTTCTCTGCAAATTCTCTCAAAACTTCTCTACTAACAATGGCAAGCAAGTCTCCCATGAAAACTCTTGCAGATGTTGCCCTGGGAAGTGAACCCACTGCCACACGCACTCGTTCACACACTAGAGGTGCTGCTGCAAAGACAGTTGATGCTCATGTTGCTGCTAAAAGGAAGGTGATTCCCTATGTGCAACGAGGGAAGAAGTCCAAACAGGGAGAATCGACCTCCAATGTTGAGCCAACTGCGGAATCAACCAATCCCATCACCAATGAGCCTAAAATTGAGGTAAACACTGCTGAACCCAACCCTGCAATTGATGTTGACTTAACTGTTAGGGGGGAGGGTAGTGATTCGGTTGAGAAAACTGTGGAAAAATCCATGGACAAGTCTGTGGACAAATTGGTGAGGAAGTGGATTAGGGCTCAAAAGAAAAAGGGCAAGGCTGCAGGGGATAAGTTGAAAACTATGTCTCGGACTGCTAAGGCAAGGGCTGAGGCCAGGAAGAGACAGGCTGATAGATTAGCTAGGAAGAGGGCGGCTGAGGATGAGAAGAAGGTTGCTGCTGCTGCTGAAAGAAAGAGGAAAGGAAAGCAAGTGATGGAAGAGGAAACATAGGTTGTAGATGTTGAGGATGAAGAGGAAGAGGAGGGGAAGAAAGAGGAGAAAATTGATGAAGAGCATGATGTTGCTGCTGATGTTGGGGCAACATCAGGAACATAGGAGTATACAGATGGGCTATATGTGGTCTATCTTGATGATGAGGGGAGCTACTTTTATCCTTACTATCTCTCTCAAGAGTTGGAGAAGAAGTGGGATTCCTTCAAAAGTAGGGAGATTCACACTGAAAGAGATGTAGAGATGGCCAGCTTCAGAGAGAACAAGGTGATGGACTTGCTGGAGGCAAGAGGGTTGCAACAATCAGTGATGGAGCTGAGTGACTATGCTCCTGAGATTGTCATGGAGTTCTACCTGAATATCTCCAAATGGATCTGGGACTACAGATCTCCAAAATTTGGAAAGGCTTGGGTGAGGGGGAGAGTCTTCAACATTGAACCCTACACCATTAACAAGATCTTTGGCTTTCCTACTGCTGATGAATCTAAGGACCCCTATTATGATGATGTGATTGAGGACTTGACTTGAGGGTTGGTCAAAACCTGGAGGGATGCCCTGCCAACCACAAAACTCACCTCCCTTAGTGTTGTCTTGCACAAGATAGCATGCTCACTGTTTTGACTAAGGAATCAACACTCTTAGTCTACAAAATCAAAAATGGGCTAGCTGTGAACATGGGGGAGAGGATTGTGAAGTCAATGTCTGAAGTTGCTGGAAGGAAAAATGGCATGATTCCTTTTCCCTCACTCATCTGCAAAATCCTTAGCAAGCAAGGATTAAAGACAAGTGCTAATGTGGGCTGGAGGAAGAATGATGCTGAATTGACAATTCTCCCAAGCTACTTGTCTAGATCAAGAGTGAGAGACCTTCCATGAAATCCAAAAGGAGTGGTGAGACCAAGGGCTGAAAAGAAGAAGGCTCATGAGTTTGCTGGAACTTCAGTGCCTATGTCCAAAGAGGAAGAGTGCATGGTCATAACCTCTACTTTTGTGGATCATATGCTGAACTGGTATAGGGGGCAGATTGCTGATACTCAGAGAGAGATTGAGGAGAGGAAGGGGCATCTCAAAGAGCTCTAGGACTTGGTGAAAAATTTGGAGAAACTCCCTTCTTCACAAAAAGGGGGATAATAGTTCCAAGTTTTTTTAATTTTTTAAGTCTTCTAGTTTATGTTTGCTTTTTATGAACTGTTAATTTGGGTGTGAGGCTGGTACATTAATCTCTATTTGGTTTTATTTGATCAAGGGGCTTGTCCTTGATATCTTGCTTTGGCATGTAACTCTAAGTACTGCTACTTGAACTGCTCTAACTGCTATTGCTTATGAAAGTACATTTTGAACTGTTGTTCTGATTAACCCTTTTATGCAGGAAACTCACTGGTTTCAATGTTGAGGCAACATTGATGAATGTTGAGATCTGAACATCTTCTGATGTAGTGATGATCTTAATACTTGTCTTTGCTAATTTTGCTTTAAACATGTTAGCTTATATTAAGGGGGAGCAGCGTAGTAGTTTAATATGTTTCTTGTTGATTCTAACTTTCTAGATATAAGACTTGATTGGAACAGGTATTGGTTTTGTGAAGAAAGGCAAAAAGGGGAAGATTGAAAGTGCAGGGTTTTCTGGAATCAATGTTAGACGATGCAATGTTAGACGATGTTGGGTCAACATTGAGGATAACATTGAAAGGCAAGAGTCTGTGCGAAAATTGTGCTTTAGTTGCCAAAATTAAGTTTTGCCTTTATTCACTTATTAATCAAGTTGCACGGTTTTAGTTGTTTATGTTTATGTCCAGGAAGGTATCTTAATCATAAGGAAGAGCTATGGAAGATTCCTTACTTGAAGTTTCCCTAATTCAAGCTAAGTTGAACAAGTCAACTCAACACAGTTTCAAAATAAGGAAACAATATCGGCCATTCGCTGCAACTCGATTCTTTCCAGGATTCTCCGAATTAAAAAAGATGTGTTACCTTGTTAGATCAGTAATAAAGGAAACACATATTCATGAAAGATATGAAGTTCACAAAGAAGGCAAATATCAACAAGGAAACAACAAGAGTTACCAAAACTGTGAACAACACATCTTGGCATGCAAGATTCAAGAAATCTATAAAAGATGTGAACTTCATCAAGATGAAGACAAGACAATCGTGCAAAATAATCTGAGATATTAATCATTCTTTGTATTGTCTTTGTTTTTCTTTTGCGAAGTTTTTGTATCAACTATTTAAGTCTAGTTCATAGAAGTTAAGTAGTTCGTACTTGTCTGCTTCGTTGAGTCCGATCAACAAAGAGCGTGAGTGAATTGTTGTGAGGAACGTTTTGTTAAAACCTTTATGGTTATTTGGCCTAAGGCTCGGAAGTTTTTAATAATATTGAAAACTTCTTAAAAATTATCTTCTTGTGTTTTATTCCGCTGCACATTATTATTGTCAAGAAGATCACAATAGAGTTAAGGCAATTCCAGCTTAACTCTCAAAGTTGTTGTGTCAATCCACGATCCGACAATTTCAGTTCACATCACAAAATATACCCCCACCAAGTGAAGATAAGAATTAGGCGTCAGGTGGCTAGGACATATTTGCCAATATAGGAAAAGAACTTGGAGAAAAGGGTGACAAAACGTACGAAACCCGTTGCGTATTTGTTCACAATAAACCGTTAGATAACCCGAAGGAGGATCATATGCCCTCTAATCGGGATGGGGTATAACAAAATCATATTTGTCAAAATCCAGATCATACTCGGCAAAAAGAGTAATGATCGACTCCCCATACTCGATACTAACAACGGACCCGACATGTCCTCGGCCCATCATCCTCGAAGGGCTCAAAGGGAGCATGTTAAACACCGAAGAGTGATCAGCAAGAGAATAAGAATCTCTATCCATGAACACTTATCTGATGTAATTTATCCGATGGGAATGAGCATGCGAAGGCCTTGACGCCGCCATCGCCGAACAGCTCCCCACGATGGCCTCTAGACCCTCATCGGTCCTACCCCTCGTCCCCTGGGAAAAACTCTCGGAGGATGTGCGGCGAACGCCTAGCAGTAGCGAAGGATTTCGGGTCGTGTTCCGAGGGGAAGTCCTCGAAGAAACAGAATGCCCATGCCTAAAGTGTGGGGACATCATATTTTCAGGTAAGTTCCTTGTTATTTTTTTTTTTTATAAACTTAAGTCAAAAAACTAACCTTGCGAGGAAATTAGTGAATAGCTCAGTACAATATTTGAAAAGGACTTTTTGGATGTGAGTGAGCACTGACCCCAGACATATATATATATATATATATATATATATATACTCGGACACTCCCCTCTGAAAACAGAGTTAAGCTTGAGTTGTTAAAGTAAAATCATAGCCAATGCCATATGCCAGTGGATATCTCAATTTAGAGAAAAGTAAATCCAGAGTTTGCCATGCAAACGGACACGTCCAGCTAAATATTTTACTTGTCCAGCAAGAATGAGATTTAATATTAACTCTTGAGTTAAAGGAGGGGGTCCCAGTATTTATATATACTAAAAGGTTATAGTAGCTATAAGAACGAAAAAGACAAAATAAAGAAAAAATAGCAAACTAATCGTCCATTCATGAAAAGGCCGAGGAGTACTGGGAAAATAAGTACAAACATAAAAAATACTTACAAATACTAAAATACAGAATTAAAAGTTCAAAATTTAGAAACCTAAGCAGTAAAATACTAAAATTCAAAGCGAAGGAAAATCTTAAGCTACGATGTCGTAGTCGGAGGATGTGGGGCCAAAGGAGTGGAAGGAGTAGCTTCTACCGGATGGAAAAGTCGTCGAACTCGGAATGTTGCGCGGCACAACTATCGGACGCAGCTGGGTATTGGGCGGTAGAACGCCCTCGAAGTCGGTAGGACTCGGAGTCACATCACTAATCCCAGGCCTCGAGGGAGAAGGCGAGGGAGACACCTGGGGAGACAAACCAATGTGTTTCTCGAAGAGAGCATATGCATCTTCGAAGTTGGTTGTCTTCTTCATCTTACAGAGGTAAAAAGCCTGTTGGAAGTCAACACCCGGTCTCAGCAACCCCATCGCCAACTTAGTGCACTCAAGGTATCCCCACAACAGATGCCCCGTCAGAACCTCTTGGTGTCGTTTCTCAAAGAGACCCGAATATTGTTGCATGGTCTCCTTCTGAGCATATCGAACCACCACATCCACCTTTACTTGCAATTCCTTGGATGAAATGGCCGCGGCTAATTTCCCCGATGCCGACTCTGTGCGATCAAAAGCTAGACCCAGCTGCACCTGAAGGCTTCTTTCCCGTTCTAGCGCCTTCTCTTTCTCCTTCTCGAGGAGCACAATTCTAGCCTTCAAAGCTTTCTCCGAAGCTTCATATTCCGTGAATGCGGTCTGCAGAGGCTTCAACTCCTCACTCTGCCTCCTCATCTCATTCTCATCCTCCACCCACCTAAAATTATAAGACGCTATCTTTTCCCGAAGGACCATTATCTCATTTTGGCCCTCCTCCCTACTGGAATTGAAGGACGCTACCTTTTCTCGGAGAACCCTCACCTCATAGTCATTCTTACTATAACCCTGCTCCACCACGATAGCAGCTTCTCTCGCCTTCCCCACCTAAAAAGAGGAAGTAATTGCCGTAAGATCATAGCAAGATAATATATAAAGAAGGATGAACAGAAAGAAAAAGATAAACTTACCATAAGCCCCATCCAGTTGAGGCAAGTCTGCATAAAATGAAATCCATCGGCAGGAGTGGCATTGGAAGAAATTAAGAAGTGAAAGACTTCTCCGAAGGCCTGATCCAAGGTCTGCATCGACGGCAAATCCTCCAAATAGGGAGGAACTCCCGGAAAAGGCATACCAAAAGAAATGTCCCATGGGGAAACGGTCACCGAAACTGCGGTAACAACAGCAGAATCGAAAAACACAGCCTTATGAACTCTCGTAGGAGCAGAAGGACCCTCCACCCCCACAAGGGAACTCAGGAGTGAAACCTTAACATCCAGGTCACCAAGGTGTGCATCGGAGACTCCCAAAGTATCCTCGGAACTGCCCAACGATGCCTCTGATCCCTACTTAAGGAGCTGGACCAATAACTCCTCCCCTACAAGAAATGTTGTAGGTAAGAAGAGCTACAAAGAAGGAATAAATAATTGTAAATAAGGGAATTAACTATTTACCTGAAAGTAAAGACTCCCATTATGTGGTCATTGGAGCCTTCCCTTTGTCTACATTACCTACAAACAAAGGACGGGTCACTAAGGCATAGAAAGAAAAGTAAGGAAATTAAGTACACTTGAAGAAAGAAAATAAAAAAGCTTACTGTGGACAAGGAGTTCAGAGATTGGGTCCACCGAAGGAGCCAACAAAGGTTCTTTGCCTGCTCGTGGAGAAGAAGATGAAGGGTCATCGGAGGAGATGGTCACATACTCCGGCGCAACTGCTAACAAATTTCCCCATGTCATTGGACCTCCTTCGGAGGGAAAACCTCCCTCCGAGGCAAAATCACCCTCTAACGCCCTCGGAGAACCCTTTGTAGTGGAAACCGAATCGGACCCTCGAACCATTGCCCACCGAGGATCCACGGTGGACAGAGGAACGACTCCATAGATCACGCCATCTTTCCCGATGACGAAATGCGAGTGATCCTCCTCCTTCTCCACCGGGTGCATGTCCGCATCTTAATGGGTACTGATCTCTTCGTCCGAAGTATCTTCCTCCTCGGGAATATCAGTAGTTCCACTGGATGAACAGGCCGAGGAAGCCGTTTGGGACTTGGACTTTCTCCTACCACTTGAAGCTGGAATATCTTGCTCTGATGGCTTCACGGTCATCGCCGAGTCCAAAGGACTCTTAGGAGAAAAATATTTTGCCAAAATCTCCCTTGCATCATTCACTAATCTCTCAGAATCCCCAAAAGATTTTATAATAAATAGAAGAAGTCAAGTCCGAATTACTTACCAAATGAAACCAACTCCTCGAAAGATATGGACAAAGGCGCTTTGATGGCGGCATCGGTGAACACAACGTAGGCCAAAATTATCGAAACAAAACTCATCTCGGAGTCCAGAGGATGCACGGGAGCTTTAGCCCTCCTCCAATCAAAGGACATATCCCACTCCCCTTCCAAGGGTTACACGAAAAAGTACTTGTCCTTCCAAGTTATGTGGAAGCTAAGCGTCCCTTCCAGAATTTTCTTCGTCGAATTCCTGGCGATATCCCGATGGCAAAAATGGTAAAAAGAGAACGCCCCATGTGATATGACGATGTCAAAAATCAAAAAAGAATCGGGCCACTGTGCAACTCAACCCCTTCAACTGGCACTAGAATACAAAGATGCATAGAACGGCAAAGCCATTCGGAGTCACTTGAATTAGGCACACATTGCATGCCTTGATAATCTCACAAAAGAAAAAAGGAAGGAACGATCGCCAACCGTACCTCATCTGCGCGTAATATACCGTGAGATAGCCCTTTGGAGGATTATTAGCCCTCTCCTTCTTCGTCGAAATCTTGAATTCCATATTTTTGTGGTATGCCCCTAAACCAGTAAAGAAGGACACCACTTCAGTCCGAGTAGCAGTACTCGGAGTCTCCTCTGCCTTCTGGAGATTACAAGTATCAGGCATTTTCAATTTAGAAAGCCTAGCCCTTTTCGAAGAGGCAACACCGCCCTCTTCAGCCACCACAGAAGCACTCGCCTTCCTTTTTTGAGTGGAAGCAGCAGGTCCACTCATTGTTACACCACTAGTCATCGAGGCAGCAGTAGTGAGATCAGTAGCAGAAGAGGCCATCTCAGCAAAGAAGAAAATTTGAAAAATGTTGATAAAAAAATTCGAGAAATCAAAGAAGAGAAGAAGAATTTGCTAAATAGATTATTGAAATTTTGAAGAGTGATTGTGATAATGAGAAGAACCGGGTGTAGAGCTATATTTATAGCTGGCGTTGTGGAGGTCGTGGGATTAATAACACCCCGCGTTGCCCCCCTGCATCAGACACGTGTCCTGGACACGTTACGCATCAACTAGCCGTTGGAGAACGGCCCCTTGCCAACGGTCGGATGAACATGCCGTTATCATGCCTTCATAGATCACCATAAATGCTTCTCTCACCTGCGTTATTCTGCCCGAGAACAAAGCTCCAAAGGACAAAAAGGTAATATCCTCACAACATATGTGGTATATATGGAATATATATATATACACCCCTCGCCCCTTCGTTCAAAGAAAAAATAAAAGGCAAAAAATAGAAGGAATAAAATTCTTCTTGCCTCTACGATGGCGAATGAAATTTGGGGGGGGGGGGGGGGGGGGGGCTAGAGTGTTAACCCAAAAAGAATACAGGGATTAACCAAAGCGTTAACCCTAAAAAATAGGGATTAACCTAAGGACGGTACTACCATCACATCACTTCCGATGCCACAAAGTATCAGGAGGGCCCACCGAGTGCCGCAAACCCAAAGTGGTAGAAAAGCGACACCCGCGAAGAGGCACCTAAGCGTCCCTTGGAAAGTCACGATGAATAAAAATAAGATATCCATGCGGCATCGGAAAAAGAATAAAATCATGATTGTAACAAACATAATACGTTTCTCATGTCAAAATTATTGTTTCTAATAACTAAAATATTAAAATGGATGAAAGTATGTGTAACAAAGTTATGAGACTCATTAGAACAAAATCCAAAATTATTTTCACAAATATATTTTTCTACACAAAATAGTATCCAATTTTGGTAAAAAAATATTTAGTAACAAATCGAACTTTTAGCACAAATCAAGCAATCCTTAAAGACAAATGATTTGTTACGAATAGCTTACAACTGTAACAAACTCATGGTTCGTTACAATAGTATTTGTAACGAATATGTTCTAATTTGTTACTAATACACATTTAACGACGGGGTATTAACGACAATTGTGTGGTAACAAAATGTTGCTACCAATTTTAGTAACAAAAAATGCACTTTTGGTAACAAAAATTATCGGTACATAATATGCGTTTTCTTGTAGTGATTATCTAAACTTTCAGAACCCAAAGGGAATTATTACAAGGCTAAAAAACCAATAATCGGCTGTTAGAAACTAATAATGTATGCTTGCTTTTTCCACATCGTAATTAGATAAAATTTTCAGTGGATTTTAGTTGAAGTAGACATGTGCATCAATAATAAAATTAGCATATCATTTCATTATTTTATCGATGGACGAAATGCAATTTTTATGGAAAGATGTGATGGACAAGCATGGAAAGCAATCAGGGAAGGACCCTGGTGTTGGAATTCTTGCCCTAATAGATTGAGAAAAGCATATTTGCTCTTACTCCAATGCCTTGTCTTCTTCTCAAACACCTTTAAGTACTCCAGGAAACTTTAGACCTTCTTTTGAGGGTTTTGCCAAATTCTTTCAAACTTTATGTATTATATATTTTAATTGGCCCATCGAATCATATTGGATGAGTTATGAGTATTAAAGCAAGACCATGTTTTTTTAGTTTTTCTTTTGGGTATGTTCGCGCAAATTTAAATAATATATATAGTATATAAGCTTAAGCAAAACTTATTGATCATATGATAACCATAAAATTATTGTCACCTGTACTAAAAAGTTACTTTTCACCTGTATGAAAGTGAAATATTTTCATGTTACGGAGTCAACACGCAATTGTATAATAAAATCATGAGTTAACAGATCTTCATAACGAACTGAATCATGATTGCTGTCTTGGTCAATATTACCTATCAAAAATCGCAGTTTTAAAATTAATTATTTATAAAATCATACAAAGTTACAAGTGCTACGATATCTTTTCTTTAATTTAAATACGTATATATATATATACATACATACATACATATACGTGTGTGCGTGTGTGTCTGTGTGTATGGTTGGTCAATCAAGTTCAAATAGTATAGTAGAAACACATGCTAATCTCTATTAAATCAAATAAAGGGTTTAAACTTAGCAAATGACCATATTTATCTATTAACTATTCCTTATTTTGTGTGTTGAGTCTTGACTATAAAAATTAGAGATCCTAAGAATACGTAGTAAATACTCTTATTTAAACTTTTATTTACTATAAACATTAATGCTATATATTACTAACTAAATTTCGCACTAGGGTTCAAAAGTTTGTCTTTCTCAAGGTACATAATTAATTGTAACTATATAAATAAAAATTAAAAAAATGGGACACCATTGTTTAATCTATCATTAATCATAAATAAGGTTATAAGTGCTAAGAGAGCCGTGGGGGTTTGACCTACTAGAAGTCGATTGAATAAGCCTTTGTCAATAAAGGAGATTATATTGATCAGGATAAAACAAATGGACCCTGAAATCTTTCTTAATGATAACAAGTTGCTTTAGGAAGGCGTAGGGTTTCATGTTCCAACAAATTGCTATCTCTGCCACGGGTTCAAGGAATATGCTCTTTCTGACAACCTTTTATCTTCTCTATTATGCAATTTTTTTAAGCATATAAAACCGTGTTCAATCCTTCATCACGAACTGTTTTTCGGGAAAGTTGTATACCCCTTTAATAATTAATGGCCTATTAAGCCATCAGAGTCGTTTCTTTTTAGGCGAACTGACAAACTCAATAGTCTGTCTATAATTTGTACATGATTATATAATTTTATATCAATTATCGAAATATCAAAATATAGTTAAGCAATTATTTTAATTGAACTAATAAACAACTTTTTGTTTTGATACCATAGCTTTGCACAAGAATATTATTTTGAATAAAATGACCATAAAACAAATGCTAAAATGAAAACATGATGATATACAATAGAGATTAAGTACAATAATTGATAACGGAGTAACAATATTTCGGGGAGTTGTTTATGGATATAATATTGTCATGTTTGTACAGTTACCCGTTGGAGTTGAAGCAATTAATTTTCCATCTTTATCAGATGAAGTTTTATACAGTATGAAAACTAGAACAGAAATTTTAAGACTTGAAGTCTTGAAGCATCATAAATGGTATGTATGTGAATATAATTACCTGTGTATATATAATATATCTATAGTTGTGAGAAATTTCATTTGAAAGAAATAAAAAAAAAACATTTGAGATATATTTCTACATCTAATAAGAATGCGCTCGGCATAGCTGCTTTTGTCAAGCCCTTACGCCGTTATTAGTGCCCTAGCTAATTACTCATTCACAATTGAGGGGTTTTTGGCACAACACCCCATGTAACATAGGAAAGAGGGCATTACCCTCTTGTAAAAAAAAAATAACACGCATATTACCTCTTGTGATATAGAAAATAGACGTATAATATATGAAATATGTATATTACTCTCATATAATTTTTATAAAGTTGCACATCATCCCCTTAATATATACATGTGTATAAGAAGGAGGTGTTTTGCACCGTATAAAAATACACAAAGGGGTAATGTGCCTATTAAATATAACATGTATATATTAAACATAACACGGGGGATAATCTGCTTATTTTATTATTACAAGAGGGTAATATACTCATTTCGTAATATGCCATTTCTTTTTTTACATGGGTAATGTGCCTATTTCTCATATTACATAGGTGCTATGACAAAAACTCTTATTAGTGTGTCACTTAACATGTAAATATATAAATATATATATATATATATATTTTATAATAATCCTCCCTAGACACCATAATTATATATATATAAAAGATCACATGTATAATGTATAATTTTTTTCTGTGTTGTACATTCAACCCTTACTTTAATAATTTTCTTTGAACGAATCTTTTCGGATTCTTGAAAGTGCAAAAATCACTTATGATAACCGGGTGGCAAAGCCCCTGATGCAGAAACAGCCTTTCGTGAAATCAATCTTGGAAGAAAAAGAGACAGAGATCGAGGATATTAGAAAGAAAGGCCGAGAGCCCCATACGATGAAAGAAAACTTTGGAATAATTCGGAATGAAAATTATCATGTAATTCTTTGTTGGACGAATTATTATTTTTGCCCATTATCTTTTTTTTCAAAATTTAAATGTCCGTTTTTCCAAAACATGCAAAAAATTCTCGGTATCTTTTAAAATTTCTACTAAAAATGCCCGAAGTGAAATTTTCGGACAAAAAAGCCTACGTGGCTGCCTAGTCAAAGAATCGCGTTGCCTAATCAAAAAGTCGCGCCCGACACCTACTATTTGTTTTGAAAATGACAAATTATTATTTATGTCCATTATCTTTTTTTCCAAAACTTAAATGCCCGTTTTTTCAAAACATGCTAAAAATACTATCTTTTAAAATTTCTACTAAAAATGTCCGAAGTAAAATCTTAGGTGTTGGGCGCGACTTTTTGATTAGGCAACGCGATTCTTTGACTAGGCAGCCACGTAGGCTTTTTTGTCCGAAATTTCACTTCGGGCATTTTTAGTAGAAATTTTAAAAGATACAGGGCATTTTCAGCATGTTTTGAAAAAACGGGCATTTAAATTTGGGAAAAATGATAATGGGCAGAAATAATAATTCCTTTTTCCTTGTTTGAAAATTATTCATGTAATCACTCTCCGATGACGTGGTGCAACAATGCAACAATTTTATTACTGCGATCAACACACACTCTCTACAAGGGAAAACCCCTTTACCGTCGGCACAAAAGCCGACGGTTAAAGGGGTATTTGCCGACGGAAATCGGCAAAAACCGTCGGCAAAAACCCGACAGAAAAAAGCTCGTCACTAAAGCTTTTTTTCGTCAGATTTTTACCGACGGAAAAGCTATTTTCCTTCAGCAATAAGCCGACGGAAAAGCCTTTTGGTTTTACCGTCGGCTTAAAGCCGTCGAAAAAGGTATATTTTCCAACGGCTTTAAACCGACGGAAAAGCCTCTCTTTTCTGTCTGTTTAAAGCCGTCGAAAAAGAGCCCTAAACCCTTTACCGTCGGCTTCATACCGACGGTAAATGGTTCTCTTTTCCGTAGGACTTAAGCCAACGGAAAAATGGGGATATCCCCTATACCATCGGCTTAAAGCCGACGGTAAAGGGGTTTAAAAATATATTAAAATAAACCATTTATCGTCGGCTTAGAACCGACGGTAAAGGGTTTAAAAATACTAAAAAAAACAAAAAAAATGATTTAAAAAATTGATTTAAAAGAAAAACGATTTAAAACAATTGATTTAAAAAAAATGTTTTAAAATAATTGATTTATGATTTTTTGGCAATTTATTTACAAGAAATCGATTTTAAATAATTATTTTATAATTTTTTGGCGATTTTATGTAAAGAAAAAGATTTTAAATAATTTTTTTATGTTTATTTGGCGATTTTATTTAAAAGAAATCGATTTAAATAATAACATGCACATTTTCGAGCGATTTTTTATTTCATATTTAAAATAAAATCTTGATAATATAAGTTTTTTATAGTTATCATTAGTTAGATAATGAATAAACATAAGTAGAAATAAAATAATAAAACAAATAATAAACTCTAATTATAATTATTGTATATGGAAAAAATTTTGTTAGTTATTAAGGATATTTTGAAGAGAAAGTTGATAATTTTTGGAGAATGGTAAGAATGAATGAATTTAGTGGGTAAAATAAGGGGTATTTATAGTGATTTTGGTGAAGGGGGGTAAAATAAGGGGTTGCCACGTCACCGATCCGTGTAAAAATTGACACGGATCGTGACACGTCACCGATCCGTGTGAAAATCACACGGATCATGGCTATAGCCGACGGAAAAAGGCTTTTCCGTCGGCCGACGGTAAAGGCCCAATTTTTTCCGTCGGGCCCAAACCCGACGGTAATGGGCTTTACCGTAGGGTTTGGACCGACGAAAAAAGTAGGCTTATATTACCGTCGGCCCAAAACCGACGGTAAAGCCCATTACCGTCGGGTTTGGGCCGACGATAATGGCCCTAATTTTAAAAAAAACAAAAAATTAATTAAAAAACAAAAAAAAAATCATGTCGGCCATTTTTTAAAATTTTTTAAAAAAATAATGGTCTTTACCGATGCTAAAGCCCGCCTTTTAAAAAAAAATAAAAATTAATTAAAATTGATGTCGGCAAAATATTTTGAATTAAAAAAAATAAATAAAAATGATGTCGGCAAGTTTTTTTGATTAAAGATATATATATATATATATATATATATATATATAATTATCTTTACCATCGGCTGCCCATGGGGCCCGGTAAACAGTACTGTTGACCGGGTGAAAAAAAAAATTTAAAAAATAAAAAAACAGAAAAACTCTATGAATAACGAGCTTCTCTTCTCATTTTCAGTATCCAACTATTCGACTCTCACTCTCGATAACAATCCTCACCTCTTTCTCATATTCGATAAGTTTTTTTTTTTTCATCGGCAAAATCCGTTTATTTCCGTTATGAATAAAGAAAATAATTGTAACGTTACAGATAAAGGTAAAGGAAAACTTGTCAAATCCAAATCCAAAAAACCTCAAAAATATATTTCAAATACAAACTTGTTCAAAAGCATTAAGGCCATCGGTACAACTATTATGGGCCATAAAGCTCATCGAGATGTAGCAACCTCAGATCCTAACGAGGTTACGCAGTCGATAGAGGATACTATGCAACCAACAAGGGAGACTCCGATTGTCCCCGCTGCACAGCAACAGGGGCCTACCCGTAATCGGCTCCCTTTGCCGACAGAACTACAACAGGGGCCCACTACAACCCAAAACTGGGCCCCGCCTCCGGGCCGAGTTCGTGACCAAGTCTCGGTCCCGCCGCCGTCAATGACTTCTGCAGCTCCGACATTTCCGCTCTCCCTGATGGACGAAGTTCCAGATGACAACGACGGGGGAGGTTCGTCGTCGCAAGGCTCCCCGGTTTCTGGTGGCTCAGCAACTGGTTCTACTACGCCGGTTGCTGTTAGGGGACGGGGAAAGGGCCGAGCTGCGACTGATGACGAGGCTAAGAGGCCCCTAATTGGCGTTACCGAAGACTATGTTTTAGATCCATCTTTATCCTAGGATAAAAGATATCATACTAATGCGGAAGAGATTACTCGTGCAATCGGCTTCATAATAAGGCATCATGTGGAAGAACCAGCTATCTATTACTCCGATTTATCCAACGATCAGAAACAAAAATTTATGAACCATTTTGGGGTAACATTTTTTAGCTTATGTTAATAATTTTGTATATTATTGTTTTTTCCCTTACGCTTATATGATATTATAATTTGAAGAGGGTATTCCAATACTCGGATGAATTAAAGCCTATGGTTCGTGAGGCATTCGACCGGGTGTCACAAGGCATCTATAGAAACTCCATCTATAATGTAAAAAGGACGTACAATCAACGTGACAAAAAGCCATCCTGGTACAAGAAGTCTTGGCTACCTATAGGTAAAGAACAATTTTTCGTTAATCACGGGCAACACGATAAGACGATAGAACTTGCGAAAAAGGCAAAAGAAAATCGAGAGGCCCTGAAAACAAAGAGTGCAGACGGCAAGGGTTCGTTAGCCACACACCACGGTGGATCTGTCAGCACACAACAAAGGTGCCTACAGTCGGTACGATACGTAACGATTTGCTTTCGTTATGAATATACTTTATTATGTTACCTTTATCATTAATTAATATTGCTTTGAAACAAATGTTGTTATAGCGCGAAAGTGAGATCCCCTACTGCTACGACCTACAGTGGGTGGTCGACCACACAGTGAGGACTCCCGATGAAAAAATAATCAGATGGAACCCACCGAGCGCACAAGCATATCATGTAAGTTATTACAACGTTGTATATTATTTTTGGGAAATATGTATATTGTTTATTGATTTACTTTAAAAACTGTAGATGCGTTACACACAAGGACTCTATGATAAATATGAGGTCGAAGAACGCTGTCCCTTTGAGTGTGATAAAGAGGTCTCGGCAAAGGTAGATCTCAACGGTCAACACGGGAGGCAACGTGGCAAGCCTAAGCACAACAAGATGTCAGATTCAGGGAGGACGTCGGCAAAGAATCCTAACCCTGGTGAGGAGAGAAGAATTCACCAAGCCGTCCAAAATGTTCATTCACAGTACCATGAACAACAGACTCAACAGGAGAATCGCATAGCGACCCTGGAGCAAAAAATCCATCATGATGAGGAGGAGAGGAGGCGGGAAAGAGAGGAGTCACAACGTAATTTTAACAGGTATCCTCAATATAACAACCTTCCCAACATTTACCCCAACAACAATCCCAGCCAGTTTTGGAATCAAAACCAAACACAACAAGGTCAAACCGGTCTGGGGAATCAAGGCTTTCATTCTTACCACCAGTCGAGCCAAGGCTATGATTCTTACAATCAGGGTACACATATGTCGTGGGACCAACAACACGATCAGGGTGCACCTTCGTCGTGGGAACAAGTCATTCCACCTACTGGTTCGTGGGGCCAGAAACAACGTCAACCCGAGCCGTAGCCGGAAACTGTCCCATTGTGGCCCACGGAATATCAACCACCATTGTCGTGACACGATCAATGTTATACTCAAAGTGCTCCTGGACGTGTTAGTTATAGTGGGGCTCGTCCAAATGCTTCGTGGCAAAATAGTAGTTGGACCAAACGTCCAAATGACCCACGACGTGCTAGTGTTAGCGACGCTTGTGTTTATTAAGGGGCTATCAGGTCGAACCCGTAATTGATCTAAACAATTTGGAGTTACCGACGGAAGACTACACTAATCAAGCTTGGAACAGTGACGTGAATAAAGAATAAGGTGGTCCATCTTGGACATGATAGCCGAGGTTGCATGTGTGTTTAATTTTCGAGTATGAGTGTTTAAATTTCGAGTATGAGTGTTTAAATTTGTCGTATGAGTGTTTAAATTTTGAGTATGAGTGTTTAAATTTCGAGTATGAGTGTTTAAATTTCGTAGGCGGTGTAACAATTTCGAGTTTGCGGGTTTTAGTTCCGAGTTTGTGTTTTTAATTTCCGATGTGATTTAAACTAACGTTAATTTAAAATAACATTGATTTAAACTCGAAAAATAACATTAATTTAAACTCGAAAACTAACATTAATTTAAAATAACATGGATTTAAACATAAATAAAACTAATCGTCATCTTCCTCAACAAGCTCATACTCATCATCTGCCAACTGTCCTTGAATGTCAAAATCGATCAAATCGGCGCCCAAATTAAGTCCCGGCGATACATCATCTTGAAATAAGTCTTCGGTCTGATTAAACTCGACGTCGATTTCAGGCTCTTGTAGCCCAGACACGTCAATGACGTTTCTTGCACGAATAGGGCAAACTGCCCACCATCCTTTCCTTCGCGACACATGTTGCGTTGGATATGGCGTGTAGAACACTTGTAGAGCCTGGTTAGCAAAAATGAACGGTTCATTTGTCGAGATATCAACCATTCCATACTTCGGGTGTACAGCTGTACCGCGGCTGCTAATATCGTACCAATCACACTTAAAAAATACAATTGATTGGGCTCTATCTTCGCCACCGCACCATAAAACCTCAACGATTTCTTTGATCGTCCCGTAAAAATTTGTTCCTTCAATCCCATCACCACTGCCCTTCACATACACGCCACTACAGTTTTCGCCCTTTCCTTGGTTAAACGAATCAGTACGAAATCTAAATTCGTTCACTATGTAGCCCCCGTACGATATTATAAGTGCACTTGCTCCAGAGGCAATGGGGTAGATACGTTCATCGACCAAGTACTCTCCTGATTTAACAGTTTCTTTAAACCACGACACGAACATGGTATTTTTTTTCTTTGTGTCTGTCGTGGAGTAAGATCTCCGCAATGTAGGTCCTCGAACAACCTGTAAACATTTGGAACATTATTTCAATCCATGAGTCAAAATGTTAAATATAATTAAGCCAGATTTAAAATAATATAGTTTGAAACATACGTGACCCATCCGTCGACTTCCGAACAATTCATCAACGTGTAAAGCTCAATTTGGTTCAACTCCTCTGGAGAAATATACCGCTAGTTCTTATCTGGATTGAGTCCTCTACCTCTTCTATGGAAAATCGGCAGAGCACCAGAGAAATCACCACGTAATTCAGCTTCATTTCTGCTAAGCATGTTGTACCTTGTTTCAACACTATTGCCGAAATAGCGCGAGGTAAAATATGTGACTTCTGCCATTAGATAAGCATTAGCAATTGAACCTTCAATACGAGCTTTGTTCAAAACAGATTTCTTCAACCCGTTCATTTGCCTGCAAGGAAATCCATGTATATAACTTGAGAATCGTTACAAATAATGCCAATACGTATTGAAATATATAAGGAATGATATAAATAATGCCAATACCTCTCGAAAGGGTACATCCAACGATACTGAACTGGTCCACCAACTTTGGCCTCGTAGGAAAGATGTATCGTCAAGTACTCCATAGAATCGAAAAAGCCTGGTGGAAATATCTTCTCTAATTTGCATATTGTGACCACAATAGATTCCTCTAACAACGCCATGTCCGATCTCCTAATCTCTGTGGTGCACAATGCTCTGAAGAAGATACTTATCTCTACTAGGGTACCCCATATCGGATCGGGGATAAAATCGCGGAATGCAATAGGTATTAACCTTTGCTTAAACACGTGACAATCGTGACTCTTCATCCCAATTAATTTCAATTGTTGTTGTTGCACACAACGCTGAATATTTGAAGCATAGCCATCCGGAAATCGCAAACCTGACAACCACTGACATAGTAGTTTCTTTTGAGGTCGATCAAGGCAATACTTGGCTTTCGGCTTGTAGGTTTTATTATCATCGGTATCGACAACAAAAAGCTCGACCCGAGTGGTCAACAATTCTAAGTCTCTCCTAGATTTTAAGTTGTCTTTACTCTTAACCGGGTCGTCCATCACCGTGTTCTTTATGTTGTCGAAAAAATTATTCTCGCAATGCATCACATCCAGATTGTGACGTATCAGGTTCGTACTCCAATATGCTAATTCCCAAAAGATACTTTTGTGGGTTCAATTGTGCTCTGTTCCTTTTCCTAGCATTATCGGTGCATCTGGCGCTGTAGACCTTTCTGGTAGTAGTGCAACAATTGCTGCCATTTCTGCGCCTGTCCTACGCGGTGGCGGCCCATCAAATTCTGTATGTCCATTGAATCCCATCACGTCGTGACGAAATTCATGTCCCACTGGTAAGAAACAACGATGACATCCCCACCACATTGCTTTCCTACCATACTGCAAAGGGAACACCTTCGTGTTCTCCATGTAATAAGGGCACGATAACTTTCCACGTGTGCTCCACTGAGACAACATCCCGTAGGCGGGGAAATCACTTATTGTCCACATCAATGTAGCCCTCAACTAAAAATTCTGCTCCATGAATCTGTCGTAAGCACGAACACCGTCGTGCCACAAAACCTTCAACTCGTCAATCAGAGGGCATAGCAAAACATTAATGTTTTGTCCTGGACTACTCGGCCCTGATATGATAAGATTCAAGAAAATAAACTCCTCTCGCATGCAAAGATCTGGAGGAAGGTTATAGGGAGTCATGAACACAGGCCAACAAGAATATTGTTTCCCAAAGTTTCCGAACGGAGTGAAACCGTATGTGAATAGACCAAGGCGGATGTTTCGTGGCTCTGCTGCGAATTGAGGATGTTTCGTGTCGAAATCTTGCCACGCTTCGCCTGCTGCAGGGTGGATCATTACATCGTCCGACGACTTACAATTTAAGTGCCACGTCATGTGTTCAGCAGTTGATTTAGTCATGAAGAGTCGTTTAAGACGTGGGGCCAAAGGGAAGTACCATAACTTTTTCCTTGGCACTGGATTCTTTGTACCTATAGTTTCATGCCTATCCTCCCCACATTCAGGACAAACCAAGTAATCGGAAGATACGAATTCTCCGTAGAACAAGAAACAATTATTCAAACACACGTCGATTATTTCGTAGCCCAACCCCAAACACCTCATCATCTTCTTGGCAGCGTGCATATCCTCTGGCAGTAAGAGTTGATCCTTTGGATACAAAAGATCGCGGAGCAAGTTGTACATCTGATTGCACCCGGATTGATTGTAGTTATTCTCAATCTTGACTGTAAAAAACTCGGACACCCACTACAAAACAGATTTCTTACTGGGGCCCTTCAGCTTAAGTTCCGACATTTGGAGCAATTTTAAAAAATCTTTTGCATCGGCGTTAGGCTCCTCACCGTTAACGACGAATTGTGCCCGAAAAGTATCGCCAACTAGATTTTCAAATAGAATCTCGTCCTGAACAACTTCGGGGTCGTTTCTAACTTCGTGCCTCGACGATGACGCCCCTTGGCTATTATGTGCGACAAATTTTTCCCCATAGAATATCCATAAACGGTACCCTTCTACAAAACTCCATCGATAAAGGTGAGCTGCCACTTCGCCAGGGTCCAAGTATTTCCTATTGCTGCATTTTCTAATGGACATCTAGGATTTCGATCACCGTCTAGATAACGCTCTTGATCTAACGCAAACACCAAAAACGGGTGTACACCATTGCCAAACATTTCATTCACTCGACCCGTCTCACTCAAACGATCATACATCCAATCTTTATCTTTGTTTGGATTCATTATATATTGTCTATAAATTTTTTAAATTATAACGATTAGCACAACGACGTCGCTATATTTAGGGGACACGAACAATATTTATAATCGTACAACTAGAACAAAATATAAGAGCTCGAAACTATACACATACATCTTGTAGCACGTTAAAAATTTCTGAAACTGCTCCTTCGATCTATGGCACCGGTCTCCAAGTTGCCTCGTACTATTTCTCTAAATCGCAAATTAAAAAATAGATAAATTAGATAAACATAATTAACGTACTAAAAAAATTATTACGTAAAAATGAAAGTATGTATATACGAACCTTATTTTGAAACCAAATGAATTGTGAATTGAGATACTAACTCGCCCGCACTATATATAGCCATCGTGGGACTGGGGGGGGGGGGGTGCCATGTCATCGATCCGTGTGATTTTCACACGGATCGTGTCACATCACCGATCCGTATGATTTTCATCACACGGTTCGGATCGTGCCAAGTCACCGATCCGTGTCAATTTTCACACGGATCGGTGACGTGGCAACCCCTTATTTTACCCCCCTTCTTCAAAATCGCTATAAATACCCCTTATTTTACCCACTAAATTCATTCATTCTTACCATTCTCCAAAAATTATCAACTTTCTCTACAAAATATCCTTAATAACTAACAAAACTTCTTCCATATTCACTAAATTATATATAATTAGAGTTTATTATTTGTTTTATTATTTTATTTCTACTTATGTTTATTCATTATCTAACTAATAATAACTATAAAAAAACTTATATTATCAAGATTTTATTTTATATACGAAATTTTATTTATTAGAATAAATATTTTAAAAAAATCGCTCGAAAATGTGCATGTTATTATTTAAATCGATTTCTTTTACATAAAATCGCCAAATAAACATAAAAAAATTATTTACAATTGTTTTCTTTACAAAAAATTATAAAATAATTATTTAAAATCGATTTCTTTTAAATAAATCGCCAAAAAATCATAAATCAATTATTTTAAAACGATTTCTTTTAAATCAATTATTTTCAATCGCTTTTCTTTTAAATCAATTTTTTAAATCGTTTTTTTAATATTTTTAAACCCTTTACCGTTGGCTTTAAGCCGACGGTAAAGGGTTTATTTTAATATTTTTAAACCCTTTACCGACGGCTTAAAGCCGACGGTAAAGGGTTTATTTTAATATTTTTAAACCCCTTTACCGTCGGCTTAAAGCCGACGGTATAGGGTTTTACCGTCAGCTTAAAGCCGATGGTACATGGGTTTTCCCAATTTTCCGTCGGCTTAAGTCTGACGGAAAAGAGAACCCTTTTCCGTCGGACTTAAGTCGACGGAAAAGCCCTTTAACGTCGGCTTTAAGCCAACGTTAAAGGGGGTTTAGGGCTCTTTTCCGACGGCTTTAAGCCGACTGTAAAATCAAAAGGCTTTTCCGTCGGCTTATTGCCGACGGAAAAGAGCTGTTTCGTCGGTAAAAATCCGACGGAAAAAAGCTTTAGTGACGAGCTTTTTTCCGACGGTTTTTGCCGACGGAAAAGCCTTTTTCCGTCGGCAAATGCCCCTTTACCGTCGGCTTTTGTGCCGACTGTAAAGGGGTTTTCCCTTGTAGTGACATGTGGAATGAGTTAAAGAATGATTATTGCCTATAATTTAAAATAATATTATACCATCTTGATTGTGAGTTGCACTTCCTCAGCCATGCCCAATGGCAAAAGAAGTTCCATTGTACAGTCCTTAAAAATGTAAATAAAACCTAGAACAATTAATAATTTCAGCCCAAACTAACTATAGACAATAATTGCTTATAAGTACAGAGGACAAAGCTAGATCAAACTATAAAATCAAACATTAAATATGTCTGAAATGTCTGTATAAATTTCAATACCATATATGGTTGGTCATGATAAATTGACCTGAGGAGTTATATAACTATTTTCTTTTGTACTCAAAACGAATAGAATGCGTTACAGGCATAATAAGGTGACATTTTAAGACAAAAGGAATCAAAGCTAGCAGATTTAACCTCCCAATAAGCTCTCACAAGGTCTTTTTTTATCGTAGCATTCCCCTAACTCAAATCAACGGAAATAACCAGAATTGCAAAAAAGAATGACATGAGTAGAGTGTTAGCTCCAAGCTGCGTGGTTCTAAATTTTTCGAAATGATAGGACTTTAATATTTTGCATTAATTTAAGTAGTTTAAATTGTAATTAATACATCATATTTATGTACCGAAAAATAATTTATAATGCATTATATATGTTAAATACAAAAGAGAATTAGTTATTTACCAAATAATGTTTGTGCAACTCTGAAACATAAAAATATTTGAATTTTTGGATACAAGAGCTATCGGATACGTTTGAAGTACGAATAACATATAGAGAAGCTCAACTGGATTTCCTTAATTTTAGAACAACTTGTAAATGGAGCAAGATAAACTTTTAAACAGAGGGATCGCAGTCGCATTTTATAAAATTTTATGTTTTAAATATTATTAGGTGTAAGATGTGTGGGCATACTTCGGGAGGTGAAAAGGGAATAAAGTAGAGGCAAGCTTGCCCATACTCTGATATCACATTCTCCCATCACCTTTTTCTCTCTGATTTGAAATGTTGTGGGCCTGTTCAATTAACTAACAATTTATTGATTTAATGACAGCTTAATCCAGTACCCCAATCATGAATTAATGATCATGCATATTGCTTTAGTTCACCTTCCTCTATAGATAACGTGGAAAAAAATAATGTTGGGAAAAAATTACTTTTCCTACCCTATATTAGCATCTTTCTAATTTTGGTACCATAAGTTGACAGCCATCAAGTTTGGTACTCCAACTTGGCTACCCTTATCAATTTCAATAACATATGTTTATTTCGCCCAAATCGTCGCCTCCATTTCACACATGGACAGTCGTTGACCCAGAATTTGGGTATTTTGACCAATTAGTTGCCACATGTGTGATGACATGTATTTTCTTATAATAAAAAAGGCTGCATATTCATATGATATATTTTAAAATAAATTCATTAATTCTTTAAATTATATAGTTATATTAAAAAATATATAATTCTTAATAAACTATATTTATATGCCTAAGATTAAGTTAACTAATTCTTAGATGTTTATTATTGAATTCTTTAATATGTGAATTAATCTTAAACATCTTATTTAAGATATTTAAAGTTATATTGTTAAGAATTAACTATTGCATACAAATAGTTATTAATGTTTTTTATTTGAGAAGTAAATAATCATCAATATATAAATCTAATTGTACTTATATTAAGAAGAATTTATCAAAACTAATGTTAATATTTATCTAATTGTACTTATATTAAGAAGAATTTATCTAATTGTACTTATATTTTTTTAATTCAAAATCAAAGAAAGAAGACCCATCTGGCGTCCAACACCGACCAAATTCTGTTCAACACCAACCGATTCATCCAGATCCGGCTATGTTAATGGCAATCCAGATTCGCCGCTCGGTTCTCCGACGTCGACCCAATTCAACACCAGCAAAACTATGCCGACAACGACAACGAGGACTCTAACATGACGGAGTAAATGATGGAGTCGCCGGAGTAAGTTACGTTTGTGTGAATGCCGTCGCCAGTAACATGACTGGGTTTGTGGTTAGAGTCTTGGAGAAGAAGGTCCCGACTAAAAGATGAGGTCGTGTTAGAAACGGGTGATGTGGGGTTGGGTGTTGTGGAGTGGAAGGTTAGGGACTTAGGGGTATGGTGAGGTGGTGGTGGATTGGGTGTTGGTGGTTGACTACTGGTGGGTGGTTTGGGAAGAAGACTTTTTGTAAGCCTGTATATTTAAGATTTAACTGATTTTTGTAAGCCTGTAAATTTTAAGAATTAATTAATTATGTTTCGAAATATTAATTTTTTTAAAGAATTAATAAACTTTTTTTATTGATACAAGAAAAGCTTCTTTAGTTAAATAATTATTAAGGGACATAAATTTTGATTTTTTTTTTTGCCGAGTTGGCAGCCACGTGGGATAAGAAAGTCAAAATCCCCAATTGTTTTAGTCAACGGCGAGCCAGGTAAGTGATTTAGGCGGCGATTTGGGCGGAATAAACATATGGTATTGAAATTGATAAGGGTAGCCAAGTTGAGATACCAAACTTGATGGCTGCCAACTTATGGTACCAAAGTTGGAAAGATGCCAACATAGGGTATGAAAAGTGATTTTTTCCCATTAATGTTGGTAATTTAATTTGTTCATTAAATACCTTAACTTGTCCAGCCTCACAAATGGTACCTTAAGTTTTCATTTCTTTTCAAAAGTGGTACCCCTGTGGCGGGAGCTGCACAATTTTTGCCCCAAATGCACACGTGGATGTTGACCTTAGAATAAGCGATTGTGAGCTGAAATGGGCGAGAGTTGTGACAATGAGAGGGATAGAGTAGTTTTATTCATCTTTTTATTTAATTTGTTTTTGTTTATTAATATAGTTAGCAAATCCATTTGGTAAAAAAATTGTTAAAGTCTGTAATTCTATGTTGTCCTTCGTCTTAGAGTCATCCAACACTGTGTTGATGATGTTATCGAAAAAGTTCTTCTCACAATGCATGACATCTAGATTGTGACGAATCAAGTATGTTCTTCATCAACCAATTATGATCTGAACAAAACCCCGGCAGCTTTTTTACTTTGGGCCAAAAACCAACATCCCCAAGCTCCTCCACAATTTCCCTCATTTCGTCGCCCGATTTCTTTCAAATGGGGGCTTCAAGTGCATTGCGCCCTTTGTAGAAAGAGTTCTTGTTATTCCGCCATCTATGATGTTCGGGAAAAATTCGACGATGGCAATCAAAAAAGCATGGGTTACCGCCATTCTTCAATGTAAAAGACTTCGTGTCTCCCATACGATAAGGACAGGATAACTTCCCGTGGGTACTCCTCATTGACAATATTCCATACGCCGAAAAATCGTTAATGTCCACATCAAGGCCGCTCGTAATTAAAAGTTTTTCTTCCTCGAACTGTCATACGTCTCCACACCAGAGCCCCCATAAAGCATTAAGCTCGTCAATTAGTGGTCTCAGATAAACATCCAAGTTCTTTCCGGGACTCTGTGGACCAGAAATGATAAGGCTAAAAAATATGAATTCTTGCCTCATGCAAAGATCGGGAGGGAGGTTATACGGGGTAAAAAACACTAGCGTACAAGAGTAATTCTCACCAGATGAGCCATACATTGTGAATCCCATCCGTACACAAACTGATTCGTACGTTCCTTGGCTCCGCTGCAAAATCCGAATGCGTCCCGTCGAAGTGGCGCCATGCCTCGCCTGAAGCTGGGTGAATCATTTGATCTGTAGCCTTTCGACACTTCAAATACCAAGGCATATGCTTTGTAGTGCCTAGGGTATAAGACAACCTCTGACGACGAGGGCCTATAGGGAAGTACCACAATTTCTTTTTCGCAACCTTCGACTTCCCACCAGACTCATATCTATCTTCCCCGCATACCAAGCATTTTTGGAAGTTCTGACTCGCATCCAACCCATAGAACATGAAACATTGATTTGGACAAACAACGATCTTCTCGTAACCTAACCCCAATGTTCGCAGCATCTTATGTGTCCCTTTTGTATCTTTAGGTAACAACTTCTCAATCTCTGAGTCCATATCATTTTTAGACAACTTTAGAAACTATCAGAACCGGCATACTCATTTTGTGCATGGTCTTGTCCTTTAACCACTCTCCAACCCACTATAGGACGGTTTTACTCTTCTTAGGATGCATCTTCACCTGTCCTAGATGCAACAAGTTGTAGAAAGCTCTCGCATGGGGATTCGGATCCTCATTACGCACATCGTTCTTATCAAATCGGCCTCCATTTGCATCCACGACCATTTGTCTAAACGATTCGTTAGCACGAACAGGGCTATCGAAAATCTTGGCGTGTGATGGGCCGGGGGGTTCGAGGAAAAGTGATATAGTAGTCCTGGTTGACTTTTCTCCATGCAAAACCCAATCGAAATATCCAGACGTAAATCCCGACTTATGAAGATCATCACGAAATAGGTATTGATTTAAAAACTTTGAATTATTGCATTTCTTACATGGGTACCTAATACGTCTCCCTAGATGTCGCGACCGACGGGCGGTTGCGAATAATATTCATGTTTTAATTTGTGATTTTTTGGAACGATCTTGATGTGTTTGTGGTTTTGAACAACGAATATCATTATTACATGTGAATTGAAGTAATAAATGATTACATCACTAGTAGTTGAGTTATCAAAATAGTAGAATAGATGTGATTGGGCGAGTTATGAATGATGAACATATTTTATATTCTACAACTAATCATCATATATACCTAGTTGTTTTATTGTTATATATTATTATGTTTTAAGTTACACATTGGGGAAATAAATATCATTCTGATGTTAAATTAGCAGATCATCTAAAGCATTATGTATATTTATGTATTTAGGCATTATGTTCGTTGTTGTTAAAAATAGTTAGAAGATTCATTACAGATAGTCCCATATAAACGATATTTGTTTTTGCCATGAAAACTTTAAATTTGAATCATTTTAACTATTATTGGAGTCATTATCAATTGAACAAACAATACGACACAACTAATCAGCTAAAATGCATTGATTTAAAACATTGATATTATCCGCAACAGTCGAAAGGTTTCTAAGAACCCTCTTTCGCGACCACTGGACGGTTGCGAGGTGTTCTCGTGACCGATTGGCGGTTGCGCATGTATTGTCGCGATCGCCCGGCGGTCGCGAAAGAGGGTTATTAGCAACCGTCCAGCGGTTGCGAATAATATTCATGCTTAAATTTGTGATTTTATGGAACGATCTTGACGAGTTTACGGTTTTTAACTATAAATCTCATTATTACATGTTAATTGAAGTAATAAATGATTACAACACTAGTAAATGAGTTATCAAAATAGTAGATTAGATGTGACTCAGCGAGTTACGAACTATGAACCAATTTTATGTTCTAAAACTAAATATCATATATACTTAGTTGTTTTAATTGTTATATGCGATTGTGCAATAAAACCTTATAATTTGCCTCGTTCTAACTTCTTTATCAATTTAACAAACAACGTGCCTTTAATAACCATCCAAAATGCACAAATTAAAGCCATGAATATTATTCTCAACCGTCCGACGGCCACAAATGACCTCTAGACCGTCGGGCGGTTGCGAAGGTAGTGTTGCGACCGCCTGGCCGTCGCTACTAGCCAACAGCTAGTAGTTTTCGCGATCGCCTGATGCCCAATGTCTAGTTGTATTCGCGACCACTCGGCAATTGCAAATGCTACTAGCCGTTGGCTATCGCGACCGCCCGAGTTTCCCCCTATAAATACACCCCTCCCTCATTTTCATAATTCACTACAATCTTCATCAATTCTTTAGGTATCCGCATTTTGTTTTCCTTACTAGCTCAATTGTATTTTTTCAATACTATATTTAGGTATGATATGCTAACTTGTTTATTTATTTGTTGTTAGATATTGTAGTACACGCATCGACACTACTCGTAGTGGGCACAACATTCTTGCGGATCGTTCTTTCACGCTTCAAGAAGTAAGTTGATCACTCTATCATGCTACAACTTTGTCTCTACAACCTTGTCTTGCATGATAATTGTTACGTTTCAAATGGATAAGTGTTTGTAGTATTACTTGTAATTATATGTTTTATATTCTACAGCTTAGATAAATAATGGACTATCAAGCCGAGAGATCTTGGATGTACGAAAGATTCTATGGCAATGGTTATTTGCAAGATAGTTTTGTGGTTGGGGTTCGCACGTTCAAAGAATTCGCTTCGCAATAAGATGACTTCTTTTTGCAACCGTCGGGCGGCCGCGACACTGCTTTGCGACCGCCTGGTGATTGCAAAAAGACTTAGACTGGAGGGATTCGGGGGAATTTTAATTTCTTGAAAATTTAAAATTTTCACCCAAAATTCTATATCTACCCACAATTTTTCCTTCTAAATTTCAATACTGTTAACCCTTAAAATATATATAGCACCTTGAGCGACCTCGATCTCGATGGTATGAACAAATAAACTCTCCGATACCAAATGAATGGAGCACATATCCCCACGACAGATATCTCACAGAGTACAAATACCGTGCGAGATGTCGGGAACTTTAAATAGCTTCCCAAAACATCCCCAGGTATACGATACTCTCGCACCTATCGTGTCATTCGGATATACGTTTCTCGAAACAACATGCTTCCCCTCCCTCATTTCAAGGAGCCCTACTTTCAAGGAGCCCTCAGAGCAATGCACCTCCCTCCTTTTCAAGGAGCCCTCGGGGCAATGTACCTCCTCCTTATAAAGGGAGCTCTCGGAACACGCGTGCCATGCTTATCCCGATAGACAGATAAGAATCTCATCAAGTTGCCACGCCAGCTCTTTCGAAACATCTGTCCCCCATCTGAAGCGTCTAGAATCCACAAAAGTTGTCTGTCTCGGACATATATAGAAAAATTTGTCCGTACATGTGCTATGGGAACTAACATTGCCCTCGAAGATACGGTCGTCCTTGTTCCGATGGCTGAAGTTGTAGAAAGGAGCCCCCTCCCGGAGACACCTTTAACTCAAAAATGGCGAAGAACCTTTCCCTTGTGCACTCTATTCCCCTCAACAGGCACCAAAAAATGAAAAGGGCTAACGCCGTAAAGGAGTTGGGAGTGAGTTGACTGGGGCATACGTCACAATACTTGAAAATCTCACAGTAAAAAGGGCGGGAAAAATTAGCGTAATCCCGCCTTTACCTGAGAATAATATACGGTCAAATGTTTCGCCGGAGGAGAATTACCCCTCTGATCTGCCGACGAAACCACCACCGTCACATTCCGGCCAGAAGCACCATATTCAAGGTACAAATTCTGAATATCCTCCTGAGAGGCGGTGCTTACTGTCGCGTCAACCTTTCGGGTGATTCGGGGAGCGCCACACTTATCGGAGTGTTTATTGACTTCTTCGCCTTCTTGGCACTTCCACCACCACCAGTTCCCATCACCGCCGTCGCGCTTCTCTTTCGAGAAGTTAGGAAAATGGCCCCCGTCACCGTAGGGAGGTCACTAGCAGCAGAAAAAACAGCCGCACCAGTACCAGAGGCGGCAGATACCAAATTTGTAGTAGATTGGGACGCCATTAAAGTCGAATTGGAGAATTCTGGAGAAAACAAAGAAGCTTTTTGCAGGAAAGCGGGAGAGATTTTTGCTAAAGTGAGTAGAGAGAGAGTGAAATTGCAAGTGAGAAAAAGAAATTGGGGAAAAAGGATACTTATAACCCTAGGCCCAATAAAGTATTAATTACCCACTAACTCCTCTTTTCAAGAAGCCCTCGGGGCAATGTACCTCCTCATTATAAATGGAGCTCTCAGAACACGCGTGACATCCTTATCCCGATAGACAGATAAGAATCTTATCAAGACGCCACGCCAGCTCCTTCGAAACATATGTCCCCCATCCGAAGCGTCTAGAAGCCACGACATCTGGCTGTCTCTATCAGAAGGAAGATAAAACTCATACAAATATGACACATGTAACATCTTACTTGGATCATACAAAACCTCCCTCTATAAAAGGGGAAGAAAGCCAAGAAAATAATATATACTTTTTTTTTCAGGAATAACTCATAGTAGCAAAAATCTCTTCAAACTCAGGCAAAAGCGATCATTCTCATCTCTAAAATACCTTTAAAATTATAATATTGTTAACAAATACACTAAAATTATACTCTCAAAAAAAAAAAAACTCAACACCTTATCTTCTTTTGTTTGTCCAAATCTACAACACTTTCACAACTCAAAAAAAAAAAAAACCAACACTTTCTCTTCTATGTTTTTTTTCAAATCCAAAAAATTAATACAAATACAACACTTTCTCTTCTTTTCTTTTCTTATATCCAAAAAAGCACCCCCAACACATTATCTTCTCTTTTCTTTTCATTTATTTTCTTTTTTCATTTCATTTAATTTTATTTGGCATCTCTTACTTTTTATTTAAGCTATTTTCTTCCTATTTGCATTCTTTTACAATTCTAGTCAATTTCTATAAAAAAAAATGATAAATTATATTCTCTTAACTTACCAGAATAATTTTTTAAAATCTGATGATGGTTATTCGCGAGCGTCCGACGGTTGCAAATAGTATGAATAGTATCCGGCGGTCGCGAAAAACTTCTACAACTGCCCGACTATCGCGGCTGTTTTCGCAATCGCCAAGCAGTTGGGAAAGACCCTAAGGCAATTAGCAACCGCCAAGCAGTTGTAAATGACCTCAAGGTCTTTTGCTACCGCTTGGCGGTTACGGAAGACCTTAGAGACTTTGCAACCGCCGGATGGTCTCGAGTTTGCGGTTGCGAACCTCTCAAAGTTGCATGGCGATTGCAGAAAACGTATTCCGCGATAGCACGACGGTCGCGGATGAGGCACGACGGGCCTCATATGCGACAGTCGACCCGCGACCGCCTGACGATCGCAGAAGGTCTTTCTGCGTGCGACCGCCGGAGGGTCATTTGCAAATGCCCCAGCGGTCGCGAATGACCTTTAGATCTTGTAGTAAAAATTCTGCACAAAACTCCCTCGTGGTTTCATAAACCCTGAACGAAATTTCTTTATTGTCTACTTTGTTAGACACTCTCTATATACGAGACTGAACTTGGCTCTTTAGTATTTCTTTACTTATAAAAATCCTATTATATCATTTAAGATGTTTAGCACAAAATCGTCCATGTGGTTTGAAAACTTGCACGAAACCGTTTATGGTTTGAAATTTTTTGCATGAGATCTCTACTTTATATATATTTTTTATAAAATAATAATTAATATTTTTTAATATTTTACATTATTAAAATTCTTACTTTTTAATATTCATTAAGAAATATATTATTACAAATATAAATATATTTATAAAATATATAATATGTACTATAATCTGATCATTGTGACTGTGATATAACCTTGTTCTCAGTCTGTGGCTTGGAGATTTTTTTTGTCTCTTTCTTTTATGTAACAGACTAACAGGTACAAGGCCAATCAGAAACTACAGTTTATGGATACATGGTTGCAGCTTTGCAGGTAATCCTTCTGCCCCTTCTCCTCCCTCAACTGAAAGAGAATGGATCAGTACAGAAGCACCTATCTCTTGAGCAGCCAATGACTACTAGAAGAAGCCCAGAGAGTACGATCACGGGCATGCCCCGGATTCGGAAAGGAGTAGGTCAATTCTAAAGGAGTTGTAGCATAGGTTTGGGGCTTTACACAAGCCATAGTCCAAGACTAGAGCTTGGTGTATTCCCTAGCGTGATAGGGTACTGATGGGATATTAGAATGGTTTAGTTTGACTAAACTGGGCTTCGTCTTGGGGTTTGCCCCTCGTATTGTTTAACGAATTTCTTTCAGTTCTACTCTATTTACCTTTCGTGCAAAAAAATATATATATAGTAATGTAAATTTAGTCATTTGGTAGAAAAGTTAACATAGTTAATTAATATTTAATGGTGGAGATTTTATGCAGAATCTTTGAAACTATAAGAAGGTTATGTGCAGTTTTTAAACACAAAGAGAGTTTCGTGCAGGTTCATAAAACCACAACAGGGATTTATGCGTTTTCCATAAATCATCTCATAGTCATACAAGTTCTTTCGGTAAAAATTTCCTTGAGAATCTGAAACCAGTACATTTCAAAGATTAGATATTGGGGACGTTATCTTAAAAGAAACTAAGAATAACTTATCAGAAAATGTTGTTTGTCGCCAAACATAGGAGTTTTGACTTAAAATAGTTTGTTGTCAATAAATTACTCTAGCTAAAAGCAAAATGTTTTTATTACATAATTCAATCACATATTTTTTTTTCTATATTTGTATAAAATACCAACTCATTTGTCAATTACAACAAATTTGTCGAACAATATCGATCGAAATTAGTACTTAAGACAAATTTATCAACGAGGATGGTTGTTCAATTATGAGGAGCATTGTCGTATTTATATTATAAGCCCAATTACTTTCGATCAAGTCAAAGAAAAAAATAAGTATGGATGCAAAACAAAGGTTTGGCCAATTACTTATCATAACAACACATGCATGGTTATTTCGCCAATGGAAGATCACATTGGACTCTGGGGTTTTTTTTTTTCCTTAAATGGAAAACATAGAGCTGGACTGTTGATCATCTGACTTCTGAAGCTATAATGATTTTTTTATTTTATTTTCTTATAACTTAGTTATGATGACTTTAGACAAATGTAATTTTCTGTCTGGAATCAAGGAAGAGATAACTTGGAAGAAGCCGAAAACATAGTTCGTAGACCACAAAAGTTAGGGATGATACATGACGTCATGGAAATGTCAATTTGACATCATTACGATGACCCAATGGGTGTCCTCATATGGCATGGGCACTCCGCACTCTTAATTGTCCCTTCGATAAATTCAAATGAAACATAATGTATGCTTCCAGCATGGAATGGATATATCTTTCTATCTGTTTATATTGACAAATGTTTGGGTTTTTGCAGCTTGGCCTTATTTCAAACTGGTCCCTCTTGATTTAATTACGCATACTCGTTTTGTTCATTCTGCTTGTAGTTATTACATATGTCCTCTCACCATATTCCCCTTCCGTTGTTTTCATAAATTTCCTCAATGTCAGAATTCAGGATCTACTCATCGCACGCTTCACCTCGATCGCGATGGAGCTTAAGACAATATATATATATATATATATATATCTTCGTTTAGTTGAATACACGTGATTATATATGCTTCGCCTGAATCATGATGTACATATGGTCTAGTGTTACGAGTCCAATTCAAGACAATTATTAAGTTTCTTTTAATTATTAATATATGTAATTAAATTAGTATTATTTATTTTTTAGTTGGTTATTAAGTTAGTAGAGTAGTGGACTAGTGGTGTTAGTGCTTAGTGGTCTTACAAGTTATTTTTATTTGCTATATATATGTAAGGTTTGTAAACATTATTTTCAAGAAGAAAAAGAAATTAAATTAGTTTTAGTTAAATTCTAAATTTCTCATCTCCATTCTTAGGAGTTCGTTCTCACTCGAAGTAGAACAAAACACGTTAGGATCTCCGATCCTAACAATGGTGCTTTCATCATTGAACTCGCCAAAGCCTCACAAATCCACTCAAACACAATCATTCTCATCCCCATCATCAATCCCGCAAATGGAATGTATCATGGATGCATGCCTTTCTAATATGCAACGACACATGAATGACTTTTCTTCCAAAATGTTGGAATTTTCGGAAGCAAGAAAAAAGTACAACGAAGAGACGTCTCGTCGTATTGATCGTATGTTATGCATATTGTCAAAGCTTGAAGAACATTGGTTTGCACGTTCATCACCACAACCCGCAAATCCTCCAAAACGTGTCCGACCAACAATCTACAACACTCGACCAAAACACAAGCCCAAACATCGTATTCAGTTTCACACGTGTAAGACACATCTAAACTTTTATGATCGTTGTTCGACTACTAATCAACATTTTGAGACACGGACTTGTCGTTCCTATAAACACGTTCTCATTGTACACCACATTTGCCATGTCTATTCTTTTCATTTCTATATCTTGTTCGGCATACCACACCGTGACCTCTTGAACACACTGCTCTCAATTCTTTGGCATGGATATTTCAAAGTTAATCACAAGGCATGGCTGCGTAACTGGAAGAGGAGGAAGAAAAAAAAATATACATATTAACCAACGATTCTTTCTTTGGAATATTGAAGAATCCAAATTGGCCTTGAGGACAAGGCCAAAGTCAAGGGAGCGGGAATGTTACGGGTCCAATTCAAGACAATTATTAAGTTTCTTTTAATTATTAATATATGTAATTAAATTAGTATTATTTATTTTTTAGTTGGTTATTAAGTTAGTAGAGTAGTGGACTAGTGGTGTTAGTGCTTAGTGGTCTTACAAGTTATTTTTATTTGCTATATATATGTAAGGTTTGTAAACATTATTTTCAAGAAGAAAAAGAAATTAAATTAGTTTTAGTTAAATTCTAAATTTCTCATCTCCATTCTTAGGAGTTCGTTCTCACTCGAAGTAGAACAAAACACATTAGGATCTCCGATCCTAACATCTAGTAAAAATAATATGTAGGACTCCCATTTTGACAATCAAAATAAAAAAGAAAAAAATAAAGAGATTCCAGTAAAATCTTAAATAACATTTATCATTACAACAGTTCTCGGAAACTGCATTGGGGGAATTGTGATCGCTAGTTATTGGTTATTTTCAATATATTTAAGATTCTTATGAGAAATACTTGATGTAGAATACATATGTTTATGTTACTATGTTATTATATGGTAGAGTATATCATGATCGCTTTCGTTAATCAAGAATCATTAAAAAACAGAATATTATCTAAAAATATTCTCCATAAATTGGACTTAGGTATATTTGGGTATACATGAACTAGAACTAGAAAAGCATGCCCGCTCTCCATGCTCGGCGTATTCCATCCGTTGGTATCCTGCTCATATATTTTTGCAGTACCAATCTACTCTGTAACACATCATGCATGGTCCATCGTGCAACTCGGATTCTCTTGTCCTCTCAATAGGCCAATGCAGTCTAGCACTATATATATATATATAAACCCCCATTAGTAAATTTGAAGGACTTGTACTAATTAGATCTGTTTCGAATTGTGTGATCTCTCATATTAAAGCTTGTAATTTGGGATAATTACAGGTACACCCCATGAGGTTTGGTGCAATTACAAAGACCTCCCATGAGGTTTGAGTAATTACGGTGACCTGCCTACACTACAACAAAACGCAACAATTGCATGGTATTGGTGTCCCGGCAAGAGAATTGCATCCGAAAATTCCCATGCAATAGGTTACTGCATAGAAATTTTCGGATGCAGAGCTGCATAGAAATTTTCGGATGCAAAGTCACCTGCATCGAAAAATTCCCATGCAAAAAATGCCTGCATAGGAAATTTTCGATACATATCCCAAGAGCGGAAGTGCAACGTGGCGGCAGCAGGGAGGTTCGGTAAAAAGGGTTTGCATCCGAAATTTCGGATGCAAAGATTTGAGCGGAAGTGCAACGTGGCGGCAGCAGGGAGGTTCGGTAAAAAGGGTTTGCATCCGAAATTTCGGATGCAAAGATTTAATAAATCTTTGCATCCGAAATTTCGGATGCAAAATAAGAGGCTCGGTAAAAAGGTTTTGCATCCGAAATTTCCGATGCAAAGATTTAATAAATCTTTGCATCTGAAATTTCGGATGCAAATAAAAGGTTAAAAGGTTTTGCATCCGAAATTTCGGATGCAAAGATTATTAAATCTTTGCATCCGAAATTTCGGATGCAAAGTACACGAAATGTTTTTAAAAAAAAGTGGCGGAAATTTATCCGCCACTTATTAAATATTTTTGTTTTAATTAATATAAAAAATTATTTTACGTACATTCTTTTAAATTTTAAAGTAATATCTATACATAGTTACTTTAAAATTTTCGTATACTTAATATTTTAAAAAAAGTGTTTTTAAAACTTGTATTAATAATAAAAATTTGTTATGAAAACTTGTATTAATATTTATATTTTTCGTATATATACTTATATTTTTTGTATATATATTTATATTATGTATATATTTATATTATAAATTTAGAGAAAGAAGAATATTTATAATTATTCTATATATATTTTTATTATAAATTTAGAGAAAGAAGAAGTAGAGAGAGAAAGAAGAGAAAAGGGGATAAATGAGAAGTAGAGAGAGAGAGAATTGAGAATTGTGAGAAGTGAACGATAGCTGGTGGGGTATTTATAGGGGGAAGGCAGCAAATTAGCATCTGAAAATTCGGATGCAAGGATATGTTTTGCATGGGAATGTTCCCATGCGAAAGATAATGCATGGGAAATTTCCCATGCAACATCTATTGCATAGGAAATTTCCCATGCAAATACATAATGCATGGGAATATTCCCATGCAACATTTATTGCATAGGAAATTTCCCATGCAAATACATATTGCATATGGCTGCAGCTTCATTTACTATTTACAAAAAGACCCATACTTATTAAATTTATATTTATATTTTCGACCCTAAAAGTATTTTAAACATTGTTCGTTCCGTATTTTTGACAAATTTGAAATGTACATATGCCTCATAAGTTTTATTAAAATAGTGGTTAAAAAAAATGGAGGTTTGATGTCGTTTTCTATCTTTTGCATAATTAGATATTCTACCTCAAATATTTTTTAAACGTCTTTCCATACTCCGATTTTGACAAAATTTTGAAGAACACTTATATTTTTAATAACATAGCATATGGTAAAAAAAATTCGACGAGAGGGCTTGATTGACACTCTCTACATGTGAAAATAAAATTTTAGTATGATAGAGTATACTTATATAGGGTTTAGGGTTTAGGGTTTAGGGTTTAGGGTTTAGGGTTTAGAGTTGAAGATCATATAGTGTTATATTGTTTATTTGCATCTTTCGTTACTCCGTTTTTTACGATATTCGAAAGAACACTCCTACTTATGGTATAAAAGATGTTGGTGGAAGAAAAAGTGGATTTCGAGTTGTTTTGCAACTTTTTACTAATTACATGTTCACCCCGAAATGTTTCTTTGTGTCTTTCGTTACTCCATTTTTTACGATAATTGAAAGAACACTCCTACATATGGTTTAAAAGATGTTGGTGGAAGAAAAAGTTAAATTTGACTTTTTTCCAACTTTTGAATAATTACATTTACAACCCAAATGTTTGTTTGCGTCTTTCGTTATTCCGTTTTTTACTATATTTTAAAGAACACTCCTACTTATGGTTTAGAAGACGTTGGTGGAAGAAAAAGTTAAATTTGAGTTGTTTTGCAACTTTTGAATAATTACATTTACAACCCGAAATGTGTAATTCATTTTTTTGTATTTTTTGGCATGGAAATATTTCCATGCAATTGCTATAATTTCCATGCGATTGCTTAATGCATGGGAATATTACCATGTTGTGCTCTCTTGCATGGGAATTTTTCGATGCAATTGCTATAATTTCCATGCAATTGTTCTATGCATGGAAAATTTTCTATGCATAGATCTCTTGCATCGCAATTTTGGGATTCATCACCTATCAATGCATGGAAATTTTCCCATGCAAGTAATTATGCATTGAAAAATTCCCATGCAAAGATGAACTCTACCCCATTCCTCACTCTATTTAAACACTCACGTCCATCCATTTGAATCACTCAACAATTCCTCTTCAATCTCTCAATACTTTTTTGAATCTCTCACAAATTATAATAAATTTTCTCCTCCGTATGCTCCCTGAAGCTCAATTAAGCTAGCCTACGTTTGAAGGTTTGTTCATCATTTTTTGTACCTTAGTCAATTATGCATTAATTAAATATTTATGTTTTAATAAATAATTGTTTATTAATTTCGTTTAACGTTATTTTGTCAGTAAATAATACGAAGGATGAGTAATTGGTGGTCCGATCGACGTTGGATGTACGAGAGGCTAGACGAAAACGAACACTTGAATTATCATTTTGAGGTTGGTGTGTCGAACTTTCTCGATTACGCATTCTCGCATAGTAGTAATTTGAATCGTGGTCGAGCTCGTTGCCCATGTAGAAAATGCACCAACGCCAAATATTTAAATAGGAATACTATTCATATGCACTTGTATAAGTGGGGGTTCGTACCACACTATATGACATGGGCTTATCACGGTGAGTTAGATGACACCTCGGGGGGTAATATACACTCAAACGTTGAAATAGGGTCATCATCACATAGTCATAGGGGTCAAGGAGATGACCTGATGAGGAATATGGTCGATGACGCATTTGGCGGTCAATTTCTTAACGTCACTTCTAATATGGCAAGTGCAATCGAGGAGCCCAATAGTGTGGCAAAAGCTTTCTTTAAAATGCTAAGTGATGCAGAAGAACCTGTATTCATAGGGAGCCCGACCACTGTACTAAGATGGGTTTCTCAGTTTATGTCGAACAAGGTATCACAAAAGCTTAGTAATGTATCTTGTAACAACACAATAAGAATAATTCACAACTTGCT
The DNA here is from genome assembly GCA_948329865.1 of Linaria vulgaris. Classification (NCBI taxonomy): domain Eukaryota; kingdom Viridiplantae; phylum Streptophyta; class Magnoliopsida; order Lamiales; family Plantaginaceae; genus Linaria; species Linaria vulgaris. Next base: position 27,078,093 of record OX415249.1, read on the forward strand.
CCCTCATGAATATCGGGATAAAGTACCCGAATCTGTTTACCAAATGAAAAAACTTATGAAAAGTTTGGGTCTAGGTTCAAAAACTTATGATGCGTGCATAAATAACTGTTTCTTGTTCTACGGGGAGTTCGAGTCCATCGAACATACGGCGTGTCCCGTTTGTGAGGAACCTCGTTTCAAACCCTTTCGAAATCCAAGAAATAGATACAAACCAATCGCTCGTAAGAAGTTGTGGTACTTTCCGCTAACTCCCAGACTCCAACGGTTGTACATGTCTCGATCAATTGCTAAGCACATGACGTGGCATACCAATTGTCGTGAGAATATGGATCACATGATACATCCGGCATCCGGCCATGCGTGGAAATACTTTGATAATCATCATCCTGATTTTGCCGCTGAGGATAGAAATGTAAGGCTAGGATTGTGCACCGATGGATTCGCCCCTTTCGGCAGCTCTTCGGGTCCTTATTCTTGTTGGCCTGTCTTTGTAACACCGTACAATCTCCCACCAGGTATGTGCATGAGACAAGAGTACATATTTTTAAGCCTTATCATTCCTGGCCCTAATAGCCCTGGCAAAAACCTAGATGTTTTCCTGCGTCCCTTGATTGATGAGCTAGTCTCTTTGTGGCAAGTCGGCGTACAGACGTGGGATAGCTCTAGACAACAAAATTTTCAGTTACGCGCTGCTGTTATGTGGACTATTAGTGATTTCCCAGCGTATGGGATGTTGTCTGGATGGAGTACGCACGGAAAGCTGTCGTGTCCTTATTGTATGGAGTACACGAAAGCATTCCAGCTTAAGAAGGGTAGGAAGACAAGCTTCTTCGATTGTCATCGCAGATTCCTTCCGTTAGATCACGAATTGAGGCAGAATGATACCGATTTCTACAAGGACCACGTAGAGACTGACCCACCTTTGCGTAAGAGGACAGGGGCGGAAATGAAACGTCATGTTGATCGCCTCCCTAATGTCGGTTTCGGAGAAGGAAGGGGGACCATCCAATGGGCTGGAACGAAGCACAACTGGTGTCGTAGGAGTATATTTTGGGAGCTCCCTTACTGGTCAACAAACTTGATACGTCATAACCTTGACGTGATGCATTGCGAGAAGAACTTCTTCGATAACATCAAGAATACTGTCATGGATGACCCAGAAAAGACAAAGGACAGCATGAATGCGCGTCTGGATTTGCGACAGTATACCAACCGAAGTGAATTGTTTTTAGTGGAGGGATCAGATGGACGCACTCATAAACCTCATGCAATATATTGTCTAACAAAGGATCAGAAGAGGCAAGTGTGCGAATGGTTGTGCAGTTTGAAGTTTCCCGACGGTTATGCTTCTGATATTGGCCGATGTGTTCAGATGCATAATCTAAAAGTGACAGGAATGAAAAGTCACGACTGTCATGTCTTTATGCAAAGACTAATTCCTATTGCTTTCAGAGACTTCTTACCAGACGATGTATGGGGTGCGTTAGTAGAGGTCAGCAACTTTTTTAGGGCATTGTGCGCAACTACCATTCGCAAAACTGATATGGCTCGCCTAGAGGTTGCAATTGTTGAAACAATGTGTAAACTGGAGCTGATATTTCCACCATCATTTTTTGACTCCATGGAGCATCTAGCTATTCATCTTCCATGGGAAGCAAAAATGGGAGGACCGGTGCACTATCGATGGATGTATCCCTTCGAGAGGTATTCAACAACTGAATTTACAGTTATTTACATTGATGCTCCTATTGTTCATATCTAATTCTTGGTTTATATATTCAGGCGTATGTTCGATTTGAAGGGTAGTGTCGGTAACAAGGCGAAGATCGAGGGATCTATTGCTGAAGCGTACCTGACGTTCGAGATGACCAATTTCTGCGATCATTATTTTGAGCATGATTTCGATACACGTCTGGTCCGACTGGGTAGAAACGAGACAAGAGTTGATCCTAATGATTCTCAACGACTATCCGTCTTTCGAAAGGTCGGTTCGCCACTAGGACAAGCGTCTCGCAAACGGCGGTTAAGCGCCACCGAGCTCAAGGCTGCCGAGTTGTATATCTTTTTAAATTGCCCGGAGGTTGAACCCTGGATACGGTTAGTGATAAATAATATATAAATATTTATTAAGTCCTCGTACTAAAATAAATACATTAATTATTTTTCAAATTGTGTTATATCAGTGTTTTCGATGAGGAGATGTGCGTTGGGTTAGTCGATGATGCAATCCATCAAAGACGGAATGATCAATTTGTACGATGGTTCAAGGACATGGTATTCACCAATCGTCGCGAGTATGATCCGCGTTTGCTAAACCTAGCACTTGGACCAAAGAATCAGGTGATTAGTTGGGAAAATGGCTATGTTGTAAACGGTCTTCGTTTTCACACAGATGGATACGCCGTGGGGAAAAAGACGACGAACAGTGGGGTATGCGTAAAGTGGTGCAGTGACGACCATGAAGACACATATTTTTACGGGACTTTGACCGAAGTCCTAGAGCTAGAATACCAAGACCAGGAATCTATCTTCCTTTTCAAATGCATATGGTATGATACCAGCTCTCGTGGTTTGCGAGTACACCCGTCATACCGTTTGATCGAGCTTGATCCAACGCGTCGTCTCCCGTCTGGGGAGATCGAACCATTTATTCTAGCAAGCCAAGCGCAACAAGTGTACTATATGCCATATGCATGTCAAAAGAACAGACAAAGAAGGGGATGGTGGGTAGTGATTCACACTCCAGCGAGACATGTGGTTGACATGAGTTCTATGACTAATAAAGAGACAGAAGCTCCAGGAGTTCAAGGTGTACCTGAAACGGTATTCCAAGAAGAAAATGTTCTTGTGTCCGGATTGTTCGTTGACTTTACATCATTTAACTTGACAGAGTTAGCAGTGGATGGCCAATCTATACCAGTGACGATTGAGGAGGAACCCATGGCAGTGAGCAGTGGCGAGGATGATGATGACGATGAGGTTGACGAGGATGATGAAGAGGAGGGGGATGATGAGGAGGGAGGAGAGGAGGTGGACGAAGATAATGACAGTAGCGACCCAGATTATGTTTAGTTCTAATATGTATTTGTATTTCAATATCGAACTTCTCATGTATGGTTTCATTGTATTGTTCGACTATGTCTTAATTTTATGATTTGTTTTATTATTTAATTTAATAACAACTTAAAATGAAAATACTTGGAAGAACAATAGTCCCAATAACAATAGTCACAATAACAACAGTCCCAATAAAAATAACATACTTGGAATAAAAATTACAATAACAAACATAACACATAAGATCTACAATATCTAATCGGCATGAGGTGGGATACTAGGCTGGGGGCAAGAATGCGGAATCTCATCAGTCAACTGATCTACAAACGCCCGCAAGTCGGCTACTGATTCTGGATCCAAAAGGCCAAACTCCCCATCAAGCTGCTGCTGCGTCGGCTGCTGTAATGCTGCATCCCCTCGACCCTGAGACCTCGGCCTACCCAACTCCTGATACTGCACATCCCCTCGACCCTGAGACCTCGGCCTACCCAACTCCTGATACTGCACATCCCCTCGACCCTGAGACCGCGGTCTACCCACCTCCTGATACTGCACCTCCCCTCGACCCTGAGACCGCGGTCTACCCACCTCCTGATACTGCACCTCCTCTCGCTCATGAATCCTCGGCCTACTCATCTCATGGTACGCTGCATCCCCTCGACCCTGGTGTGGTCGCTGATATGTCGTACGATGGGGCGGGTGCTCGTGAGACGACTCATGGTGTGTCCGCTGATATGTCGTATGCTCAGGCTCCCGCTCTCGACGAAGGATACGTGACGTGTCTGGGTAGTACATACCGCCCTCAGGGTTTGGGTCGTAGTCATCAAGATGCGGCGAGATGGATCTCGAGCGATGTGTATACTGTGTACTAGCCTGAGGAGGTGGATGCGTACGCCGTGGGGTCAGAGAAGTGTGAGGTTGCGAACGCTGGGTAGGACTCCCTCGCCAAGCGGGTTGCGGCGGATGGTGGCGCTGTGTAGGCGAACTACTATACATAACTACAGGAGAGCGAGTGACCGGTCTATCATCACCAGGAAAGGGATCGTCTAGGCCCTCGGGTGGCGGTGGTCTATCCGGGTACGGCAAATCTAGGGGCTCCTGTCCGTTTTGCCTCGACATGTTTCTCAGACTATCCGTGAGTAGCTTGCTGTGCTCCCACTGTCGTAACGACCACTCGTACTGTTGCCTCAGCCCCGACTGATACGCCGCATAGGCTCGACGCTGCTCATCCCTCATCGCTGCATAGCGTGCCATGTGCGCTGCCTCTCTATCCACATAAGCACGAGCACTACTAGAGGCATCACCTCTGAAATGCGAATGGGTTTGTACCCCCATAACCGGACCAACTGCTGTGGTAGAAAATGTTTTTATCTGATTTTTCTTCATTGGTTGAGCCTTGAACCAGGTGTCGAAGTCCCATGGAGGCCAGTTTCTCCTGTCTGTCCCATGTTTCCTCTGGAGCTCTTGCAAATATTTAAGCTGCAAAAAAAAAATGACATATTCCAAAAATTCAATAAGTAAACTGTGGAATTTATAACTCTTAAATTATATTCATAGTAATAATAGATTATTTACCCAAGCCTGGTGAGCTTCATCTGATACCCACTCTTCCGTTACAACTCCTTCGCTATCTTTTGTTTCTTTCACTCGGCCAAGCTTGTATATCTTCGCTATCGGCAATTCTTTAATCGTAACACCCTCATCTTCAGCCTGTTTCACAAAACAATTAAAAAATTAATACTACAAATTTTAATACCACACCCTAATATGTATTTTAAGAACCAAATTCCAAAAAAAAAATATACCACTTTTTCGGCCATTTCTTGGCCCGAATGCCTCCCACCAAACCAGTTCTTCAATGGCGCCTTCTTCCTGTTGATCTTGGCTTTTTCGCTCCTATTCTTGTGTGCAGGCCCATCCCAGTAATCATAGAAATCTTGCTCATGATTTTCTGGAATCCATATATCATGTCTATTACGATCTTCGCCTTTGTCCATTATCGCCAACATTATTCTCTTCAATGAGTTCAAGCATTCGGAATAACGATTGTTGCCAATTGTCTTCCAAACATTCCTAACTCTAAGCTCGTCGGCTTTATCCCACTGATATTGGCTCTGCGAATTTAATATAATATAAAATAATTAAAAACAAAAACATATGAAAAATAAACAACAATAAATGAAAAAAATATGTATTTTAATTAACTATTTTTAATATCTAATAATAATTTCATTAAAAAAACTTACTTCAAATTCATTCCATGCGCTTTTCGTATAAGGTTCAGGAAAATCCTTGAATCGAAACCACGGGCCCTTACACAACTTCTTCAAAGTAGCAGAAATCGACGCACTAATGGCCGATTGGTCCCTCAACGCTCCAGTATATGGACAAAATGTGATCCACTGCCTATGATCGCGGTCACTTGGTACAGGTGCCCCTCTGCCCTGCCCTCGAAGATTTCTCGGCTCATCGTCATCGGGGGAATGTGATGGTCCTACATCGGGGGGCCCTCGTTCCGATGTCGGCCTGTCTGAAGCAGCAGACGATGTCGGCATGTCGGAACCTAAGGCATGCGGCGACTCGGTGGTGGCAGTGCTGATCGGTGGAAGAGGCTCTATCTCGAAGTCAGCAATAAACCCATACGGGTCATAGTGCGTAGGGTGAACCAGTATATCATCATCATCATCATCAAGTGGGTTAAACGGGTGGATCGGGGCTCTACGTGGCTGCTGACTAGTAGATGCAGGTTCCTTCCCCGGACGCCTCCCCCTACGAACTCCTCCACCCCTAGATGATCCCCGACCTCTATCTGCCATCTAAATTATCCGACAAAAATATCAATATAATCCTCCTTAAACTTCATTAAATTACATATTTGCAAACAAGCCCAAACCTTCTTATTCCTAAAATATACTCTATTAAATACATTCAACACCACAAAAAATTTAAACTTCAACATATTCCAAAAAAAAACTCCAAAACTTCGAATTAATAATCTAATTCCTAATTTTGCTTCAACAAATATTTTCTAAATTACAAAGTAACCTCTAAAGTTCAATAACTAAATACTCTACATATTTGCAAACAAGCCCAAACCTTCTAAATTAAGTACCACAAAAATTTTAAACTTCAAATTGGGACTATAACTTTCTAAAAACTACTTTATCTACCCTCAAGTTTTGTTAACTACAAGTTATACCCCTAATCTTTTGTTAAACTACAAATTAAGCCCTAAATTTGCAATTAATTAAACAATTAAGCCCTAATATTGCAATTAGGCCCTAAAATCCCAATTACGCCCTAAAATTGCAATTAAGCACTAAAATCGCAATTAATTAAACAATTAAGCCCTAATTATATTAAGATCCCAATTAAGCACAAAACTATTTTAACGTTACACATAACAACACAATAATCATATTCACATTAACAAATAACAACAATAATCAAAATTATAATAACAATTTCAAAATTACACAAATATAAATAATTGATGAAAAATAGTATAAGTTGCGTCAAATTAATCCTTGAGAAGAGTAGAATTGCTTACCGGTGTTTTTGGGCAATTTCCGGCGACGGTGGCGGTCCACGGTGGTGGTCAACGGTGTGAAACGGTGTGTGTATGTGTGTGTGGGGCGGAGAACGAAAGGCAGTAGCTATTTTAATTTTTTGCATCTGTTTAATCGGATGCAATATTACTTTAATATTTTATTTATTTATTTTTATTTTTTTTTAATGTTGCATCGGATAAAATCCGATGCAGAGATATATTTATATCTCTGCATCGGATTTTATCCGATGCAAGGAGCCTTGCATCCGAAAATTCGGATGCAGGGCCATTTGCATCCGAAAATTCGGATGCAGCCCACGTGGCTGCATCCGAATCCTCGGATGCAAAGGCTGCATCCGAATTTTCGGATGCAGCCTTTCCGAGCCTAACTTTGCATCCGATTTTTCGGATGCAAAGCCTTCTGTTGCGTCGGAATATTGCGATGCAATATAATTGCATCGCAATTTTCCCATTCAAACTATCTTGCATCCGAAAATAAAAATTCGGATGCAAGATTTTCCATGCTATTGGTATGATTTGTTGTAGTGCTAAATTGAAAGGGATGACTACAATTATACCCCCTGATGTTTGGTGTAATTACAAAGACCTCCCCTCATGTTTGAATAATTACAATGACCTCCCCTCTAACTAGTAATTGTATATGCATTTCTAACTTTGCCCTTGATCAATTATATTGTTTAAATGAATTTAATGCCTTTTTGAAATACTTGATATTTATTTAATTTCAAGAGCTTGCATGTAATCTTAAATAAATTAAACAGCTGAATGAAAAAGTATTAAAGAATACACTAATATAATTTTAATTATTCTCATATATATTTAATTTTATTGCTCTTACCAAAAACAAAAGTTAATTTTATTAATCAATATTTTTTTAAAGAAACTATTTTGTAATATAAAATAACAATTATTATTTTCTACCACTATGACATAAGGGTTTATCTTTTATTCTAGCACCAATAGGGTTTTTTCGTCAAGAAATAATGAGTAACAAAATTAAATATATGTGAAAATGAATAAAATTTATTTAGTATTCTTTAATACTTTTTATCTAGTTATTAATTTATCTAATATTCAATACAACAAAACGCATCAATTGCATGGAAAAAATTTCATGCAATAGGCTATGTTTTCCATGCAATTGATCAATAGTATGGAAAATTTAGATACAAAATTTCCATGCCTCTCGTGTCCATGCAAGAGAATTGCATCGAAAAATTCCGATGCAATTGGGCTCTGCATCCAGATTTTCGGATGCAACGTTGCATGGAAAATTTCCCATGCGAAACTCGCTGCATTGAAAAAATTCGATGCAAGAAAAGCGCATTTTTGATGCAGAACCAAAAGTACGCTTTTACCAGAACATGCCGTATGGAGACATTTGGTTGGTGAAGATACTGCATAGGAAAATTCTCATGGAATTGCTCCTACGAAAATTTGCAATGCAATTGCTGAAATACATATGTTGCATGGAAATATTCATATGCAACATAATTCAAAATTATTTTAAACAAAAGGTGGAGGGATTATTCCGCACTTTTTAATTTTTTTCTCTTTTATTAATATAAATAATTCATTTAAAGTATATTTTTTTAAGTTTAAAATTATTATTTTTATGAAAGAAATACGTATTTTGTACTAATTTATACATATTTCTAAAATATGTATTGATTAATTTTTCAAGATATACATGTTGTATTTAAACTATAATCTAAGAATATTTTTTTTTTTGCACGAAAGGTAAATATATATAAAACCGAAAGAGTGTCATACACGAAGCCTGGGACACTCGAGCTAATCAAGACAAAGAGATCAGTACACTGTCAAGCTGAGAAATACATAGAGCTCTGGCCTAGGACCACTACTCCTGTAAAGTCTCTTGCCATATCTTCAGATGTGATTACCAATCCACACATAGTAGATATACCTCCTCCCTTTCAGCTCCAGGATGTTCCTGTTACTGTACTCTCCAGGTATACTCTAGAAGACATTGGTAGCTCAAAGACAGCTACTCAAATACTGATCCAACACTCTTTCAGTGAGGGGGAGGGATCAAGACTACCTTGCAGCAACTTTGCACCATGGTCCTAGTTTCTCATGAAACATGCTCCTTCTTTGGGTCACCCGCTAAGAGACAAGTAAAATAGCACAACCACATAACCCAATATATTTTTCAACTCTTTTGGATCCTGTCCAGGTTAGATATAATGCTCTTTATAAACCTATTTTCTTTCCTACCAGTTTTGTACCTGATTCTCACCTGGATTTCATGTGCAATTTCTTCACATAATTTGGCTATATGCACTGGTTTCTTCTCAAAAATCACCTTGTTTCTGCACCTCCAGATCCCAGCAATTATGTGACTCAGCATTGCAGCTCTGATTTGGAAAACTTGGCTTCTCTTCCTGTTTGATCTTTTGAATATTTCCACCCAGTTTTTCAAATGCTTCTCATTTCCATTCATCCCCACTGCTTTTGTTAGAGTTTTAAGTACAGGTTCTATAGCAGAGCATTGAAAAAAAAGATGCTCCAGTGTTTCCTCTGCATTACTACACAAACTGCACTCCTTTTCAGTAATAATGTTGAATCTGAACAGTCTATCTTATATAGTCAATTTACCATGCATTGCTAACCAATTAATAAAAGTTACTCTTGGAGTAGAGAAAGAGTTCCATACATGTGAGCTCCAATTTACCTTTTGGCCTGTTTTATGAAAGATGTCATAGCATTTTTGGATTACCTGTTTTTGTGTACTCTCCTCCCATTCCATTGGTTGCACTTGAGGTAACTTTGTTCTCATTTCATTTCTCAGTCTCAAGATGTTGGTCCACCATGGTGAGTCTCCTGCTTTCATTTGTACACTCCAGATGGTTTCTTCCTTAAGCTTGTATGCCTTTGCCCATGTATTCCATACTGTAGGCCTAGTTTGATGTTTGCTAAGGTTTATTACTTGTGAACATAGGATTGCCCTATTCCATCCAAGGACCTCCTTTATCCCTAGCCCACCATTTTCAGTTTCTTGACACACTTGAGCCCAAGCTACCAAGTTTTTCTTTCCATGCTCCCTTTCTGTCCATAGGAAACTCCTGCACAGTCCTTCAATCTTTTTAATCACCCCCATAGGCAGAGGGAATATATGACTCCAGAATCTCTGAATAGCTGTTAGCACAGATTTGACCAGCTGGACCCTCCCAGCATAGCTCAATTGCTTAGCACTCCAATTTGTTATTTTTGATGTGATCTTCCTGATCAAAGGCTCATACTCTGAATTTTTCAGATTCCTAGGGCTCAGTGTTATACCCAGATACCTCACAGGAAATTCCCCTCTTGAGAAGTTCCATATTTTCATTAGTCTTTCTTTTTCCTCCTCTCTCACTCCAGCCATAAAAAATGTGCTTTTGTTATTATTTATTTGGAGTCCAGATTGTTTGGAGAAAGTATCCATTATTATCTTCAGTGTCTTCATTGATTCCTGGTCTCCCCTGCAAAATAAAAGTAAATCATCAGCAAAACATATATGTGACATATTAACTCTTTCAGTCTTAGGGTGGAATTTGAATCCTTTATGTTCTTTCAGATTTTTCTTGATGAGTCTTGAGAGATATTCCATGCATAGTACAAAGAGATACGGGGACATAGGGTCCCTTTGTCTAAGTCCTTGTTTTCCAGGCATGTTTCCCTCCAAGCATCCATTGATACTGAAAGAAAACTGAGATGTTGATACACAGACCATAATTAGATGGATAAAGCCTGCATCAAATCCAAAACCAGTTAGAGCCTCTTTTAGGAAATTCCAGTTAATTGTATCATAGGCCTTTCTTAAATCGATATTTATCATGCACCTAGGTGATACATTCCCTCTATTATATCCTCTAATAAGTTCTTGGGCAATGAAAACATTTTGAAACAAATCTCTCCCAGACACAAAAGCATTTTGACAATTATTTATCAAGTCAGGCAGAACAAGTTTTATCCTATTTGCTATGACCTTAGTCAAGATTTTGTAAATAATGTTGCAGCAAGCTATAGGTCTATAATCAACAATGGCATTCACATTGTTGGACTTAGGTATCAAACAGACAGATGTAGAATTTATTTGTTTGAGAATTTTACATGTTTGTTGCACCTCTCTAATAGCTTCATATACAAGGTTACCTGTTATAGTACAACTTTTCTTGTAGAAGCAAGCATTCCATCCATCTAGTCCAGGACTTTTGCTGTCACTCATACTGAATGCGGCCACTTTAACCTCTTCTTTAGTGATGGGTCTTTTCAGTTTCTCATTTATCTCTTCAGTAATGATCTGTCCTTCTTTGAACACCTCTGGTTCCACTGGGCTAACCTGTTTATCTATGCCAAACAACTCACAATAAAACTCAAGAATATGGTCAGTTATAGCAGTTCTAGTGTTTAGAATAGTTCCATCAGGTTTATTTAAAAGTAGGATATTGTTCTGCCTCCTTCTCTCCTTGATATGCTGAAATAATCTCCTACTGCACCCACCCGTCTTCTAGCCACTCAACTTTGGCTTGCTGTTGCAACTGTTGGTTAAGCTTCAGCTGTAATTCCACAAAGTCAGTTTTGTTCTTCCCAATGCACTCTTTATGATCCTTATTACCTGGATCCCTCATTAACTTTTCTTGATTTTCTAGAAGCTTCCTATGCTCTTCTTGTACCCTTTGTTCCATATTCTGATACTTCCTGGAGTTAAGGGCTTTCATTCTTTCCTTCAGCATCTTCAGCTTTTGTACCAACTGGTACATTTTGCATCCATCAATATGAGTCTCCCAAGCACCAGCCACCAAATCCAGAAAATTTTCATCAGTAGCCCAGATATTCTTGAATTTGAATGGGATCTTCACTTTGTGGTTGTTTGCATAGAGCCTTGTCACACTGGGTGAGTGATCTGAGATCCCAGATGCCAAAAACTGAACCACATAATCCTTTGTTACATCGTGCCACTCCTGGTTGACTAGCACTCTGTCTAGTTTGCAGTAGGTATGTGAGTTTGTCCAAGTGAAGACATGACCTACATAGAGATGATCATGAAGACCAGTCTCCTCTAACACCTCTTTCAGTTCCTCTCCCACAACAATCTGACTGTCTACTTCATTGCATTTTTCCTCCTCATTCAACACTGTGTTGAGACCCCCTGCAACAAGCCAATGACCTTTCATTATGTTTGATATACCCCTGATCTTTCTCCATAATTCCTTTCTTTTATCACTTCTGTTGTGGGCATATATAAAAGTCATATGCCCCTCCCACTTCTTATCCCTAGTCTCAACCTTGCAATGTATGTGCTGATCATCCATACTCTCCACCTTCAAGTTCACTTTGTAACTTTTCCATACAATGAGTATCCTGCCGTTTTTGCTTTGTTGGATGTTACTATAGGTCTCTCAGTTCTGCCTCAACTTCCTATTTACCTTTTCTAATTTTTCTAGTTTCAGTCTAGTTTCCAGGATGGCTCTTATACTGCATTTATTCATGGCTAGGAATTGCTTCATAGCCCCTTGCTTAAGGGGGTCATTCAACCCTCTTAAGTTCCATACTCCCGCAATGGTATCATCCATGGGGGTCACCCCCTTTTCTGATTTTCCTTCCCTTCTGGATTTCCTGTTGCCCTCTTCCTCCCATATCCTTATCTATGTTTCTTGTGGACTTCTTCCTACCAGTAACATCATTCCAGGGGTTCAAGTTGTTATCTTCCTCTTGTTTGTTCTTTTTACCCTGATATGCTTTATGTGTACCTAGGCCCTTTGCTGCTGGACTATTTCCCTTATCACTAAATAATACCACTATTAGCTCCCCCATTTTAAGTTCCTTTACTGATGTGACTACTTCACTTTCCCCTCTGCTGTTATCCTCTTCCAGATTTTGGTCTTCTCTAGGCCTGATATCTTCTGTGTGCTCTTTCATTCTCCTGCTATCAATGCTCCCCTCATCAGGGTTCTTAGTTCTCTCCTCTAGATCCCCCAATCTACACTCCTCCTCTCTGTTTCCTCCCTTCTCTATAGTACCGTGTTGTTGTGTTGTGTTTTTATCCTTACCTTCCTCTTCAGGCCCTCTTTCTTCCCCACCTTCTTGCACATTTGTATTCTTTTCAGCCCAAACCTTCTTCATTCCCTGGCAGTCGTTTGCAAAGTGGCCAAATTTGTGACACTTGAAGCATTGTTGTGGCTTCTTTTCATATATTATGCTCTGCGCTATCCTTATCCCATCAGGTCCCTTAAGTATGACACTGTTCACCAAGCTTTGTCCAGATTGCAACTCCACAAAGACCCTTGCAAAAGCCAGTCTATCCTTGGATGCTGTAAGTTTATCAATATACACAGGCTTCCCTACTAGACTTGTTATCTTTCCAATCATCACTGGATTCCAAAATTGTAAGTCCAAGGCTGGTAGCTGTATCCATGCTGGATATGTTTGCAGTTTCTGAGGGTCCAATTTCATTCCAGGAATCCACCTTTGTAGGACTAAGGGGAAAGATCCCTTCACCATCCATGGCCCCCCTCCATATGTTTCTAACATCTCCTCCTCAGTTTCAAACCTAAACATAAACACCCCTATTTGTGCCCCATGAATATGAGGTCTAGTTTTCCATCTACTCGCAATGTATCTTCGAATAGCTTCATATGGTAATTTCAACCCAATCACAGTACCAATTAAGGAAAACTTCCAATAATCTACTGATTCCTCAATATCTTCCTTAGTAAATTCTAATACCTCTTTTCTCACAGCCGGATAATAGTTAACTGGGGTACCATTCTCAAACCTACGTTTACCTGTGAATAATTCATTGAACCGCTTTGTATTCCGCTGGAGATTCTCTCCAACATCCCTCTGCGTCGTTGCCCTTTGGGGGGATCTGGATCGAGCCGTACCTCCATCGATTGCCTTCCCCGCAATGTCCTCCTCCACAATTATTGTTTCATCTTCGCCGATTTCTGTCCCTGAGTGTTGTTCCTCGTCCATAGATTGTCGTAGTCCCTCCCTGATTTTGTTTTGCATTTGATTTCTCTTCTTCATCGTTGGATTTGATGAAGGTATAAACCCTAATTTTGATAATCTAAGAATATTATTCTAATGATATATGTATTTGTAAAATATTCTTATACGATTTCTCATACATACGTATTTATATTTTTTCGTATAGTTATAGTAAAAAAATTGTAAATCCTTTAACAAATATTTTAGGGACAAGAGGAGTAGAGAGGAGAAAGATAAGAGGTGATGAATGAGAAATGAATGGGGTTTGGGGGGTATTTATAGGAGAAGGTAAGCAGTTTTACATTGCAAATTTTTCATGTAGGCTTTGCTCCAAATTTTCCTTGCAGGCTTTGCTCTACATGGAAAAATTTCGATGCAATTGGAAAAAGCAGTTTTGCATCGGAATTTTCCCATGCAACATGTACTGCATTGCAATAGTCTGATGCAGCATGTATATAGTAGAAATTGCATGGCAATTTTCCTATGCAAGTGGAAACAATTACAATTTGCATAGAAATATTTTTAGGCGATTTTATTTGCACGTAAATATTTCCCTACATAAATTTATTACTATTTATAAAAAACCTATACTGATTAAATTTGTATTAATATTTTTGACCCCGAAAGTATTTTAAACGTCTTTCGTTCGAAGTTTTTGACAAATTTTGAATGTACATATGCCTCATAAGTGTTACTAAAATAGTGGTTAAAAAAACGGAGTTTTGATGTTGTTTTCCATCTTTTGCATAATTAGATATTCTACCCCAAATATTTTTTAAACGTATTTTCTTACTCCGTTTTTGACGAAATTTTGAAGAACGCTATTATTTTTAATAACATAGTGTATGGTAAAAAAAAAATCGAGGAATGAAATTGATTGACACTCTCTACATGTGAAAATATAATTTTAGTTTAGTAGAGTATATATATATATATATATATATATATATATAAGGTTTAGGGCTTAGGGTTTAGAGTTGAAGATCATATAGTGTTATATGGTTACGTTGTTTATTGTGGGTCTTTCGTTACTCTATTTTTGACGAGATTTGAAAGAACACTCCTAATTATTGATTAGAAAATGTTGGTGAAAGAAAAAGTGAAATTTGAGTTGTTTTGCAACTTTTGTATAATTATATTTTTACCACAAAAGGTTTGTTTGCGTCTTTCATTACTCCACTTTTGACGATATTTGAAACAACACTCGTACTTATTGTGTAAAAAATGATGGTGAAAGTAAAAGTGAATTTCGAGTTCTTTTGCAACTTTGAATAATTATACTTTTGTTTGCGTCTTTCGTTACTCCGTATTTGATGAGATTTGAAAGAACACTCCTACTTGTTGTTTAGAAAATGTCGATGGAAGAAAAAGTGAATTTTGAGTTGTTTTGCAACTTTTGAATAATTCTATTTTTACCCCCGAAATGTTTGTTTGCGTCTTTCGTTACTCCGTATTTGACGAGATTTGAAAGAACACTCCTACTTATTTAGAAAATGTTGATGAAATAAAAAGTGAATTTCGAGTTGTTTTGCAACTTTTGGATAATTCTATTTTCACCCAAAAAAGTTTCTTTGCGTCTTTCATTACTCCGTTTATTACGAGATTTGAAAGAACACTCATACTTATTGTTTAGAAAATGTTGGTGAAAGAAAAAGTGAATTTCGAGTTGTATTGCAGCTTTTGAATAATTTTATTTTCACCACAAAAGGTTTGTTAGCGTCTTTCGTTACTCCGTTTTTGACGAGATTTAAAAGAACACTCCTAAATTAAGGTTTAGATAATATTGGTGAAAGAAAAAGTAAATTTCGAGTTGTTTTGCAACTTTTGAATAATTACATTTTTACCTCAGAATGTTTGTTTGCGTGTTTCGTTACTTCGTTTTTGACAAGATTTGAAAGAACACTCCTACTTATTAGAAAATATTGGCGAAATAAAAAAGTGAATTTCGAGTTGTTTTGCACTTTGAATAATTACATTTTCACCATGAATAGTATGTTTGCGTATTTCGTTACTCTGTTTTTGACGAGATTTAAAAGAGCACTCCTACTTATTGTTTAGAAAATGTCGGTGAAAGAAAAAGTGGATTTCGAGTTGTTTTACAACTTTTGAATAATTTTATTTTCAGCCCGAAAGGTTTGTTTGCGTCTTTTGTTACTCCGTTTTTATGAGATTTGAATGAACACTCCTAAATTATGGTGTAGAAAATGTTTGTGAATGACAAAGTAAATTTCGAGTTGTTTTACAACTTTTAAATAATTATATTTTCACCCTGAAAAGTTTGTTTGCGTCTTTCATTACTCCATTGTTGACAATATTTGAAAGAACACTCCTACTTATTAGAAAATATTGGCGAAATAAAAAAGTGAATTTCGAGTTGGTTTGCACTTTGAATAATTATATTTTCACCATGAAAGGTGTGTTTGCATCTTTCGTTACTCCGTTTTTGATGAGATTTGAATGAAAACTCTTAAGTATTGTTTAAAAAATGTTGGTAAAAGAAAAAATGAAATTTGAGTAGTTTTACAACTTTTTAATAATTATATGTTTACCCCAAAAGGTTTGTTTGCGTCTTTCGTTACTCCATTTTTGACGATATGTGAAACAACACTTCTACTTATTGATTAGAAAATGTTGGTGAAAGAAAAAGTGAATTTCGAGTTCTTTTACAACTTTTAATAATTCTATTTTTACCCCAAAAGGTTTGTTTGCGTCTTTCGTTACTCCGTATTTGACAAGATTTCAAAGAATACTCCTACTTATTGTTTAGAAAATGTCGATGAAAGAAAAAGTGGATTTGAAGTTGTTTTGCAACTTTTTAATAATTACATTTTTACCCCTAAAATATTTCTTTGCGTCTTTCGTTACCCCTTTTTTAACGAGATTTGAAAGAACACTCCTACTTATTGTTTAGAAAATATTGGTGAAAGAAAAAGTGAATTTCGAGTTGTTTTGCAGCTTTGAATAATTTTATTTTCACCACTAAATGTTTGTTTGCGTCTTTCGTTACTCTGTTTTTGACGAGATTTGAAAGAACACTCCAAATTACGGTGTAGAAAATGTTTGTGAATGAAAAAGTAAATTTTGAGTTGTTTTACAACTTTTGAATAACTACATTTCACCCCAAAAAGTTTGTTTGCAATTTTCGTTACTCCGTTTTTGACAAGATTTGAAATAACACTCCTACTTATTGTTTAGAAAATGTTGATGAAAGAAAGATTGGATTTGGAGTTGTTTTGCAACTTTTTAATAATTACATTTTCACCCCAAAATATTTCTTTGCGTCTTTCGTTACCCCCTTTTTGACGAGATTTGAAAGAACACTCATACTTATTGTTTAAAAAATATTGGTGAAAGAAAAAGTGAGTTTCGAGTTGTTTTGGAGCTTTTGTATAATTTTATTTTCACCTTAAAAGGTTTGTTTGCGTCTTTCGTTACTCTATTTTTGACGAGATATGAAAGAACACTCCTACTTATTGTTTAGAAAATGCTGGTGAAAGAAAAATTGAATTTCGAGTTGTTTTGTACCTTTTAAATAATTCTATTTTCTCCCCAAAATGTTTGTTTGCATCTTTCGTTACTCCATTTTTGACGAGATTTGAAAGAACATCCCTAAATTATAGTTTAAAAAATGTTGGTAAAAGAAAAAGTAAATTTCGAGTTATTTTGCAGCTTTTGAATAATTATATTTTCACCCCTAAAGGTTTGTTTGCATTTTTCGTTACTCTATTTTTGACGAGATTTGAAAGAACACCCTTACTTATTGTTTAGAAAATATTGGTGAAATAAAACTGAATTTTGAGTTATTTTGCAACTTTTAGATAATTACATTTTTACCCAAAATGTTTGTTTCCGTCTTTTGTTACTCCGTTTTTGACGATACAAAGTGATATGGTGAATCGTTGTTTGATATAATGTATGAAAAGTGGTATGGTGAATTGGTGTTCGATATACTCATACGAAAAATGGTATGGTAAATCGGTGTTTGATTTACTTGTCCCAATAGTGGTATGATAAATCGGCGCTCGTTTTACCTGTACGAAGAATTATATGATAAATCGTGTTTTTTTACTTGTACAAAAATTGGTATGATAAATCATGTTCGATATAATGTACGAAAAGTGGTATGGCGAATCGATGTTCGATATAATGTACGAAAAGTGAGTACATAAATCGATGTTCACTTTACTTTTACAGAAATTGGTATGATAAATCAGTGTTTGATTTACTCGTACGAAATGTGGTATGGTAAAACGATGTTCGATTTAGTTGTACGAAAAGTGGTATGATAAATCGGTGCTCGTTTTGCTTGTACGAAAAGTGGGTACATTTCGGTTTGATCTTTTTTTTTTAAACTTTGTGTTTATCGATGTTGTGACCTTAAGGGCAATTGCATGGCAGTTTTTGGACACTTAAGCTGCATCCGAAATTTTCGATACAAAGCCTGCATATGAAATTTCGGATGCAGCTTACGTGGTTGCATTCGAAAATTCCAAAGCAATTGATTTAAGGTCAATTGCATCCGAATATATATATATGTATGTATATGCTATTTGTGACTTTGGATTTGCGAAACCAACTATTGCACAACCTTTAGATTTACACTATATCAATCATGACTATGTGAGTTTGGTTAGCATGATTCAGATGAGTTAATTGGATTGCAGATTTTATATCTCTTCTAAAATAATTAACAACTTGGCTGATTTCGATAACACGGTAGGTTATTAGAGACTTATAGAGATGTGGTTGGGATAGCTCCTGCCATATGTCATGGATCCATTAAACATGCAAACATCAAATAACTATCAAGTATTGTAAGTAAATATAGGTGGTTTCTCCATGAACTGTTAAGTCATTATGAAACCCGACCTGTAAAGAATTTTTCCAACCATTGTTCACAACCTAAAACCAATCAATCAATCATTGTTCACAACGAAGTTCTACAAATTATCTCCATCAAGTTCATCATCTTCAAAGGCATACAATTGAACAATTCAACGATTCAACATTCAAGCAGTTTGGAGAGAACAAATTCTACAAATTATTTCCATTAAGTCCATCAATCTCCAAGACGTTCTTCGTGGGATTCAAGGTGTTCTTCGCAGAAAGCTCTGTTTGATCCGGCATCAAGCTGTCAAGGCCCCAAACAGGAGATTCTGATTGAGATTCTCTCTACAACTATAAATAAAGGTGTTCTTGAAGAAGAAAAATCACAATCAACAATCAAGAAGTCTTGGAGCAACAAAGTTCTACAAATCCTGTCCATCACGTTCATTATCATCAAAGGTGTTCAATTCAACAATTAATTCAACATTCTATTAGGGATAAGAATAGTTAGGATTTTATTCTTTTCTATCTTTGGTAGATATCCTATCGTTAGGATCTTTTGTTATATATTCTTTACATAAATTTTATCTAACTAGATATATGTTCGTTGTATATTCTTACGAGTGAAATAATATCAAACGTAATTCCTCTACATGGTGTCTTCGTCGTCAAAATATCTCACGACATCATAACCATACCTTCCGCCGCGTCGTATCCATGTTTGAGGCGAACTCTTCCGATCCTAAGACCGCCGCATCACAACCACATTTCGCTATCTCCACCCCCACCAAATCCCATGCCACCCTCCTCTCTCTTTATTGTAACGGAGAGTCAAAAGTTCCCCCTCAAACCTACGACCACGAACTACTTATCCTGACATCTGCAGATTGTTACACAACTTAATGGCCTCAATCTCCTCGGTTATCTTCAAGGAAAGTTTCCTTGTCCCAACTCCTCTGATGTTGTGGCCATACACTATTGTTCCAGCAAAATCAGCTCCTAGTTGAAGTGGTTGTGGGTTCTCTGTCCAACGAACTCTTGCTCGTCACCCACTCCGCTACCACTACTTCTGAAGCACAAGTTCTCTTCATGCACACTTTTGCTAGCCCAGATCACACACTAGTCATGGCTCTTAAAGGCGCCTTGAACACCACCACCCCTAGCTCTTGCTACATCACGGAGTATCTCATGGACATGAAGTCGAAGGTCTATGAGATTGCTATAATCGACTGTCCTCTCCACGTTGATGCCATAACCTTGTATGTCTTTAATAGACTGGGGGTTGCGTATCAGGATAAGCCCACTACCATTCGATTCTAGGATCGTCCTATGACGTTTCTTGAACTTCACGGTGCTCTCGTGAATCACGACGCCTATCTATGGCAGCTCGAATCCAATTCCAACTCCATCGCGGTCTCCGCCAACTCTATAGTGTCCTCTATGAGCTCCAACCATGGCCACAACAATCGCAATCATCGCGGTCAGGGTAACTCATGCGGGGGTTGGGGCTACCAAGGACAGGGTCGCGGTTAGTCTGGTCCACCTCGTGAGTTCGTGACTTGTCAGCTTTGTCACAACGTTGGTCATGCATCCCATCAATGCTATCGCTTCCTGAATCCGACTGTCCCGACTACAAACGTAGCTTGCACCCTTCATCCTCATACCAATCAGCGCTCCACCTCCTCCGCTAATTGGCTTAAGGACTCAGGTGCCTCCCACAACATGACTCCAGATCTCAACAATCTTCAATATCGAATAAAGTATGATGGTACTGACGAGGTTCACTGAACTGATGGGAATGGTATGGCTATAACTCATCTTGGTTCATTGTCTCTTAAACTACCACGTCGTGATTTATCTCTATCTAATATTTTATGTGTATCATCTGCCATACATAATCTTTTATCTATCAGTAAAATCACATCAGACAATAACATTTCATTGGGATTATTTTCTGATCACTTTGTCATTTAAGATTAGCCTTCGGGGGACCCTCTGGTGAATGGAACGTGTAGTAGTGGAGTCTATCACATCTCCCTTGTCCTTTTAAATGCAGTCTGATGTCAAGTTCGCGTCATTGGAAGTACGCACTAATCTGGACACGTGGCATGCTGGGTTTGGCCACCCGTCCTATCTAATGGGTTCTTTGTTAATCTCTCGTTTTAAATTACCCGTTTAAATTTTAGCCTCTACGGAGGTTTTGTTTTGTGATTCTTGCAATGTGAGCAAGTCTCACCGTTTACCGTTTGTGGACTATCGTTTGTGGCAAATTTTGCCTTGCATTATTTATATGCGGATGTTTGTGGACCAACCACTATGTCGATTGCTGGTTCTTTATATTATTTGCTTATTGTGAATTTATATAGTTGTTACTGCTAGATATTCCCTTCGGCTACCAAGTCTCACATTTTTGATGCCTTTGTCAAATTCAAACCGCTAGTTGAAAAATGATTTGGGCAATCTATACAAACTTTTACAGTGACAACGGCGAGGAGTTCTTGGCTTTAAGGGATTATTTCTCTAAAGAGGGTATTAATTGGTTAACTATTGCCCCTCATACCCCGCAATGAAACAGCATTATCAAACACCATCATCGCCATATTATTGTAACTGGGCTCACACTTCTTCATCAAGCTCGTTTGCCACCTTCATTTTGTGTCTATCTAATTAACCGCATACCTTCGGCAACTATTAACAATATGAATCCACCACGGAGCCTAACTATCTCAAGACTCGAACCTTCGGATGCCTTTGCTATCCGTGGTTGTGCCTATATGTTGCCGGTAAACTCATGTATACATCTCGACCGTGTCTTTTCCTTGGCTACTCGCTTTTTCAAAGTGCTTATAAGTGTTGGGACCTCGACCCCATCTCTCAATGACTTTATCTCACTCTGTGTTCGGTTTTGCAAAGACCGGTTCCCTTCCGTGCAACTCCTCAATCCTAGTACTCCATCATCACATGAGGCTGTCACACCACCTCTTTTCACTATTGGGTCATCTTTACACTCATGTCGCCCGCAACACCAGCGCGATGTATCTTCTCAAAATTTTGCTTCCGATGTTGAGGTAACATTGAATATAGAGAATTCGTCCCCTGTCTCTTCTAAACATTTTGCTTTTGATTTTGGAGACACGAGATTTTTGGTTATAAACTAAATTGCTATGGACTTGACAGAGAGAATTTGTACCCACGGTATAAGCAAATTAAAGACTCAATTTCTACCCTTTAGACGCCTATCATATATTTTCTTAACAACTTTGTTTATTGACACTTGTTCATAGACTACAACCTTCCTTCTAACTTAGAAGTTAATATTTTTCTAGAGAACAATGAGTTCAATTAAAAGCTCCTAAAAGAACTCTTCTAGAATATTTTTAGAATGCAAGGTGTCTTTAATTCGAAATATTCAATTCTTCTAAAGCTTCTATTAAGGTGATAATCACGACTTTTATGTCGAAAGAATGCACATACAAATCTACAATATTTTGGCTCGTCACTTGAACCATTGAAGTCTTCTCTAATTTGAAATGTTTGATTTTCCATAAAATGCAAGTTATTATTATTAAGTTGATTACAAATTAAAATAATGAGAATATGGAAGAAATAATCTATTTAATCAATCAAATACTCTTACTTGAATAAACAAGGATACAATCTTCACTACTTAATTCTAGTTGAATCCTGGATTGATCCAACTCTTACTTATAACGTACATTAAATTAAATGATTCTATTTCTATCTAACCAAAAAACACGAGCACCACGTTAATTAATTTTGACAACTTAATTAATAAAAAACAAGACAATAAAATTAAGGGAAAATTACACAAAGTACCCCTCAACTATGGATAATTTACACAAAGTATCCCTCCTCTTTGGGAAATTACACAAATTACCTTTATGACCGATTTTTCGTAATTTTTTTATTTTAAACTATTGAATGTAAATTCATGCTCTTCAATTATTTTGCACAAAAAAATAAAAAATAAGTCAAAATTATTGCATTAAGCCTCATTTATCTCGTTTAAAAAGACAAAAAATATTGATAACAAATAATTTCTTCTAAGAAAAAATAAGGGCAAATTATTATTTCTGCTATAACTTTGCAAAAAATTACTTTTTGCCCTTTTTTTCTCGAGCCGACTTTTTCTGCCCTGCTAGTTTTCATTTTCTATCAAAAATGCCCAATTTCAGCCACATAGGCTAAATTGCTGATGTGGCAGCCCAATCAAGAAAGTGCTATGCCACGTCAATAAGTTGTCACGCCACGTCATATTTTTCAGCCCAAAAAATATTTTTTAAACTAATCCTTATAATATTAAAAATTACACTTGCTCCCCAAAATAAATTGCACTTTGCCCCCAATATATATATATATATATATATATAATAAAAATTTATATATAAAAAAACTTATATATAACTATTTGGTATAAATAATATATATATGTAATAATAATAAAGCTATATATATAGGTAATAATAATAAACATATATATAACTATTTATAAATAATAAGTATTTTAACAATATATAACAAAAATAGAAAAAAATTAAATAAAAAAAATCATCTTCATCCCCGTCCCACCCCCACGCCGCCGCGTACAGAATCGCAGCGGCTTCACCACCACTGCTGTGGTGGTGAAGCCGCCGCGATTCTGTACGTGGGGGCGGGGTAGGGGGGTCGGGGATGGTGGGCGGGGGGGGGGGGGGCAGGGGTCGGGTGGGGGTAGGGTTGGGGTTGGGTGTTTTTCTTTTCTTTTTTTCCTTTTCAAAAAAAAATGATATATCTTAATTTTTAATATATAAAGATATAAAGATATACTTTTTTATTGTTTTTAATATATAATGATATACTTTTTTTATATATTTATATATGTTAAGGAATTAAATTTGTTATTATTTTTAATATTTTTTTTTATTATTATCTATATATATAGCTTTATTATTATTATTATTTATATATATATTATTTTTACCAAATAATTATATATAAGTTTTTATATATATATAAATTTTTATTATTTATAAATATATATATTTTGGGGGGCAAAGTGCAATTTATTTTGGGGTGCAAGTGTAATTTTTAATATTACAAGGATTAGTCCAAGAACGTTTTTTGGGCTGAAATATATGACGTGGCGTGACAATTTATTGACTAGGCGTAGCACTTTCTTGACTGGACTGCCACATCAGCAATTTAGTTGATGTGGCTGAAATTGAGCATTTTTGATAGAAAAATGAAAACTAGCAGGACAGAAAAAATAGGACCGGGCAAAAAAGGGCAAAAGGTAATTTTTTGCAAAGTTACGGGGCAGAAATAATAATTCGTCCAAAAAATAAATTATCTGCGAATTTTGGTCTCTGCTATGATTTGAATATGAAAGGTTGTCTTAATTATTTTAGTTTTTTTGACCATAATGGTAGTTTGTGTAATATCCCAAAGAGGAGAGGTACTTTGTGTAATTTATCCATAATTGAGGGGTACTTTGTGTAATTCTCCCTAAAATTAATTCTAGCAACTTTTTTCACCTCAACTTTCAATTTTTCTTGTTCAGTGGTACTTTCTCTCTATATAACCATGGAAAAAGGCTTTTAATCATTCAAATGGACCACAATTACTCATTGAGGAGGCGAATATAGACAGAAAGACCAGTCATTTGTATGGGGCTTTCCTCTTCTGAATATTCCACTTGATATTATAACCGAATTTACAAAAATATAAAAAGCTGCCAACATGTGGGTATAAGAGAGAGAGAGAGAGAGAGCGAGCACGCATGGGCTGCTATCATTTCTTTCCACAGACTTTAGTTTGAAAGCCTTGGGATTGAAGGCAGGATTCTAATCATGATATATCATATTATCAACTCCATGTAACATATTTGCAGCTCATATATGCTTAATATAGTACAAAGCTTTGGCTGCAAATAAAATTATTATAATCGGGGAGAGATTGGTTTAGGTCTAAAGCTAGCAGGGATTTATATATTCACTCAATATATATATATATATATATATTGTATGCTGCTGGCTTCCTTTCTTTTGAAGTCTGCTTTAATTTATGATGAGACCTTGAAAGAGGAGACTATGAAAAAGTTGGTAAAAGCAAAGTGAGGGCTTGTGGGTGTCACCTGATGATCAGCTACTAATGCTTCTTTAGCTAAAATTATTGCTAAAAAAATATTGATAGGTGGATCTTGGGATTTTCAAGTGTGTTTAAAATATTATTACTCTGTACTAAATATGGAGTCTGCATCAAACCTTCATCATTATCTGGAAGATCAACTTGTTGGCTCTTCTTCTTCTTCTTCTTCTTCTTTAACTACTACACCTTCTTGCTATGAAGTTGGAAGTACTTCCACTCATGGTTGGAGTACTACTCCTTCCATCGTGTAAGTCTCTCTCTCTCTCGCTCTCTCTCTCTCTCATAAAAGATGTACACTTTTTTTTGTAGCTAAAATTTTGCAATATGACTCAAATATGATTTTTTGCCAGTTTCAAAGTTGCTGTATTATCTTTAATGACTTGATAAATGATACCCCTTCCCTCTTTGAATTATTTTTGCATATTCTTTTGTTATTCGATGGGCATCAAATCAGAAGCTACCCGAAATTCCCCCCCAAAAAAATTTTAGAAAACTCTGGTTAGCTAACTGCAGTATCAGCATACTTCCAATTTAATTATCATGAAAGTTCTTAATTAAGATGTTTATTATTTTCCCGTAAGGGTTTTTATTTCTTTCTTTCTTCCTTTGCTCGAGAAAACTGAGCAACAGTGATGCTAGTTCCCAAGAAAGTTAAGGTTTAGCAACCAAAAATAATTAAATAAAATCATCGGTCCCTATTTGTCCTACATTTTCATGTGTGATGGTAATTAATGTTTGTTCCTTCTTTTGCAGGAGCACAAATCATGACCTAAATTTATATTCTAGTGAAACCCTTTTAAATCCAAGACAGCAAGTGACAACCTCTTCTCTACTATCTTCACAGTACAGTTCCATGTCACCAGACTTGAGCTACCAACATTGGAGCAACTTCAATACTAGTTCCGGTTTTTTTGGACAAGATTCACAACAATCAAGAATTAAGGAAGAAATCTCCGACCGTTGTTACCTTAAATACAAGGATATACTAACCACCACCACCAGCCCTTCGTCAAGCTTCGATGAATTAAGCCTAAAGAATCATCATCAAAAAAGCATGCAACCAGATGATGTTATGGGGTCCAAGTTTCTTCTTAAATCTTTCTCATCTGGAAATCTTTTGAACAAGATTAATAATCATCAGCTTAATTCACCAGTCGATCATTATTTATACTCGAATTTTCCGACGGTTGCTGATGGTGGTGGAAGGGGGAGCAGTCAGATTTTTCCCAGTGTGAACATTTCGAGTTTGAATCAAATGGGATTGACAAACTCATCAGGATCTTTTGAGCAAATGAACTTACAGGCACTGGATCTCCTCACATCGTCATCTTCTAGATTTAGTGGAGCTTTTAGCCCGTCGAGCGCACAGATTGGGATGTCATTAAGTGATGGTTTCTCTTATGGATTTGATCATATGCATCAACAATCAGAACATCAATTGCCATTGTATGGCTCTAGTAAGGTCCGCATACTCTCCTACTCTTGTCATTCTTCTAGATTAATTTGTTATGATTAAAAAGAAATGACATGAAAAACAAGTGCAATAAGGTTCCAATAAAATCTTTTGTGGTAATGAAAATTGTGTTATATCAAGTAGCCACATTACCCAGTATGTGCAAAATAAAATCTTATAAATTTGCCTATATTTCACAAAGTACTGGGAATAATTTACATATTTGTTTTTTCGTAATTAAAGAAGTAATGTGCTTATTTATTTTTCTCATTATCAAAAAATAAAATTTTAGAAAAAGAGGAGCATGATTAAGAAAGACTCCAAAATTTAGAGCAACATTCACATGTAATATAATTTAAGATAAATCCCGTCAAGCACCTTAACGTATAGTGTGTTTCTCACTTCGTCCCCTAACGTTTCAAAAGTAGCATTGTACCCCCAAGGTATTGATAATACTCCCTCTTCCGACCGTTGATCATCCGTTGATTTTGGGCATGATCACATTTTTGTTCGTCAGATAATTTAGAGGGAGTCTTTAGCATACGTTAGGGGCACATTGCTAATTTTAAATACACACTATGCTTAAGAGGGCTTGACGGGATTTACTCTATAATTTAAGTGTACAAATTGTCACACATTTTCAGGAATTATGTTGGTAGAATTAGGATCTGGGTAATAAGGACTGAGAGCTCGGCAGCATCTTTATCATTTATTTCGAGAAAAAATTGACCACCTTTTTATTGCATGCCCTACAATTTTACTATTTCTGCTGACATGATTTTAGTTTTTAGCGTATAAAATAAAGTTAGAAATAGCAGAAACAGTTCATAGAATTGGATCCAATAACAAAAGAAATCAATTCTTTTGTTTTTATTCTGTTACAGTATACATATATACTTTTTGATGCTGCATAGAGAGAAATATAAGGAAGCTACATTTTTTTCCCTCTTTTCGAATTCATTGCCACCTAAAGAAAGGTCTACCCCCTTTACTCCATTTAAAGGCTGCTTCAGCTTTATGCATCATTCGTGGACCTTTATATTTTTTCAGAAAATTGAGTCTTTTTATTACAAGATTTAGACATGAGGGCCAAGATACATATATGCAGTGACAATTATTAATTAGATGAATAACTTTACTCTTTTTGAGTTTTAAAGGCATCAGCCTCCTCCAGTAAAGGAGTGGCTGAAGTAAAACGGAATAGCAGCAAAATGGAGCCAAAGGCAGCACAAACTAGTGCACCTAAAAAATCTCGGTTAGAGCCACGCGCTTCTTGCCCACCCTTTAAGGTATATATATAGGTGACAGTGACACAGAACAAGGAACGCACGCAACTTTTGTATGACCGTAATAATCGAATGTTTTCATAGTTTAATGAATTTTGTTTGATCAATTAATCAGGTGAGAAAGGAGAAATTAGGAGATAGAGTCGCTGCCCTTCAACAGTTGGTAGCACCTTTTGGCAAGGTATGGTGTCATTTACTATTTTTACAATAAAACTTTAGTCCAATTCTTTTGTGATAATTTGTGTCCTTCCTATATTCTCATATATTTACAATAAATTTATACATGTACGTGACTCTTTGTGGAATCTGCTGGATATATGCGCGGTAGTAACTTCATAAATATTTATTACATCATGTGATATGTATATCAATTGGCATTCTTAAATTAAGCGAGAATGTTTCTTATGTAAGAGTTTTTTGAAATTATCATCATCAATTACATACTAGCATAAGAATCATGAATATAAGTATATAACTGAGTCCAATGTGTATGCTATAAAGTTTTCTTCACATAGTTAAACATGCAACTATTTGCTACTGTTAATTTATAGGGATAATTACATTAAACCCCTCATCGTATGGTCAATTTCTCAGTCAACACCCTTAACTTTGTTTTGAATCAGTCAACCCCCCATCGTTTGCCAAAATCATCACTTTGCCCCAAGTCAACTTTTCAGCACTTTTTTCAGGGGTATTTTTGTCAAATGTTAAAAATTTTAATATTTGTTTTAAAAAAATGTAAAATCTAAAAATTTGTAAAAAATAAAAAAATGTAAAATTTTAAAAAAATGTAAATTTTTTTTTTCAACCAAATTTATTTCTGATTTTTTTTTTCGGCAAATATTTTTTTTCAGAAAATTTTTTTTCGACAAATTATTTTTCGACATAATTCTTTTTTCGAAAAATAAATTGTCGAAAAATAATTTTTCTGAAAAAAAATATTTGGCGAAAAAAAAAAATCGTCGCAAAAAAGAATTTGTTCGAAATAAATTTGGTTGAAAAAAAATTTTACATTTTTTTAAAATTTTACATTTTTTTAAAATTTTACATTTTTAATTTTTTTACAAATTTTTAGATTTTACATTTTTTTAAAACAAATATTAAAATTTTTAACATTTGACGAAAATACCCCTGAAAAAAGTGCTGAAAAGTTGACTTGGGGCAAAGTGATGATTTTGGCAAACGATGGGGGGTTGACTGATTCAAAACAAAGTTAAGGGTGTTGACTGAGAAATGGACCATACGATGGGGGGTTTAATGTAATTATCCCTAATTTATATTTCGACAATTTGATGGGCATGATTTCATGCATGCAGGACCATAAAGTAGTCCTCCGGTTACCTAGATTAGACAGTTTATTGTACCCATTAAAAAAAATGTAATAGCTGCAGCCTACTGCTTGTACCAGGTTCTTTGTGTAATACGCAGTATAACTGTATAAGTTCCAAAAACTTGTCATTATCATTGATAGTGGAATCTGTGCGTGCAATCACCAAGGGCGCTATTAAAATTAAGACGCAAATGTATATATCTGTGTGTATATGTTTGTCTATGATGTGCTGAAAGTTTGGGAAAAAAAAAAAAACGTATGTCTGTATGGCATCATGCTCATGTCCGTCTTGTAGATAATACGTTCTAGACTTTGTTTTCAGAATCAGTGTCACCGTTTAAGTGTCGTGTCATGTCCGTAGTTGTGCATCATAGGTGCGGAAATGATGGGCAAAAGTTGCATGCTTAGGGTTTTATCAATATATAGGACAACACATATTTACCTCTCAATTATTAAAATAGCTATGTCTATATACGTTTTCTAACAGTTACTAACTAATGTATGAGAAATATTAGTTAATTTTGGGTGATAAATATAAATTGTAGACAGACACGGCATCCGTACTGATGGAGGCTATTGGTTATATCAAATTCCTTCAAAGCCAAGTTGAGGTATGTACATACTTCCAAAAAAAATCTTGGTACTTGTTCTATTAGCTCTTGATCATGCCAAATATTTTATTATTTAGCTGCACTGGTCTAACAATTTGATTAACTTTAATGAAACTCTTAAAAAGCAAATTCGTTATAGAAAAACGTTTCAAGAAACCCACCAAAAAGAGGACTTCTTAGTTATTATTCCTGTTGTTTTTTTGGTTAATAGACCCAGTGCCGTCTGTCTGTTTAAGTAGTCATCCGTGTCATTAATTGCTCTACTTAACATTCCGCGCGTATAATTACATAAAATTATGTGAATGGAAGTCAACACTTGTTTTCTATTAAGCTCATCAGTAATATCTTGTTTTCCAAATACTTATTCTCAACAAAGAAATGGAAAATCGTCTTCAATTACAGTCTAATTACGTACATGCAATATATTAGCTATAGAAATATCAAATAGGGTGTCCATTTTTTCCTTTTGAAAACTATGCAAAAACTTAACTAATACAGTTATTAGTCCCTTTTAACTAGGCGTGTTCGGATTGTGATTATTCTTCAGAGCTTTCTTTTTTGATATATTAGTTATGTACTGAGTTTGCTCGCAGACATTAAGCGTCCCTTACATGAAGGCATCGCGGAACAACACAAGTAGAGCAGTAAAAGGGGTAAGCAAAGTGATTAACGCTTCCTTCTTTCCAAATCCATACCTTTTGATCAGATGATCAAGTATTTTAATTGTCATAATAGAAAAAAATCACCAATTAATATTTCCTATGCTTTAGTTTAAGCATTATTCACAACAATATAATGGATGGTAAGATAATTAGTTAGGAACTCAAAAATACTGGAGATTTTAATATTATATATGTCTCATATTATTTTACGAACCTTAAACTCATAGGTATATTAGCTGGCGGTAACTTGTAATTATTATAGTATTGTTAGAGTCAAGTCAAGAAAAAAACATGTATATCTCTGCTCACCTGAATGTGTCACGTCTTAGACAACAAACGATTAAAGTTAACACGTGAAAAAATGTGTATATCGTGATCATCATACACAATTCTTACACATGTAAATTAACTTTAGTATATAGCCTACAAAATCACTTAACTTTAATCTAGCCTGAGGCATGAAGCATTAGACTCCTCATCAGTTACATCCGCACTTTTCTTGCATTCACCAAAGGTTGTACCTAAGCCACATAGGACCTATAATTGAATCTGCCAAAAGAAAAAGGAAAAAAATGCACTTTCTTATTACTCCAGAATCTAAAAAGAGAGAAGATGAAACAAGAACGCTAAAGAAAAAGATAAAGTGCCGGCTATAAAGAAGTGAGGAAGATTATAGTTGTAAATTATGAGAATAAAGAAGAAAAATTATGTTGTACTCTATAAAAGTAATTAAAGCTGAAAAGTCACTTTAACTTGCGTATAGAAACACAACGTTAAACCTATGAATCAAGGTGACTGTACATCAATAAAGCCATCGGACCAGGAATGATAACTTAAGCTAGCGTACATACATATACATATATACATATATATTGCTTATATACAACAATACAGTATCTTATGTAAAGTTGGTTACATATTTGATCACAGGGTGCTACGGGGAATGAGAATCATGAAGAGTCGAAGCGCGATCTTAAAAGCCGAGGGCTGTGTTTGGTACCATTGTCGTGCTTGTCTTACATAACTGAATGCGGCGGGGCAGCTGTTTGGCCACCGTCGCACTTTGGTGGCGCCACCTAATTAACAAGTTTTAAACGCTGATCAAGCATCTAGTTCTAATAAGTTCAACTGGCATGTCTTTGCTGAATTTAATGGAGCAAATTTGGTCATCCTACAAAAGGAGAAGAAAAAAGATTTTGGGATGGACCAAGTTTGATCCATTAGTAAGGTTTCATATTATTTATCATGTTAATTCGATTGTTTGTGTAATTTAAATTCATGACATAGACTTGATTTAATCCTCTTTACCAAAATAGGAGGAGAAAAGCGCTTGATATTGGATGGGTGGTCATAAAGGATTCTTGCAAACTTTTTTTCCTTCTTAAATCAATTGTATTGGATGGATATCCAACTATTTCTTTTTTAAAATAGGCCAAAACAATTTTCATTAACCATGATTCTATGAAGATAAAACAGTAGATGGGTACAAGATATACCCCACACGAAATAGCGACAACAAACCCAACACCTACATTATACAAGCTCTAGGGAACCACTACAAAAAAAGGGGGCTTTTGCAATAGCCCCATGACGGGCCGTCGCCTCCTCTAGCGACGCCGTTGCAACCCTTGGGCGGTCGTTATAAGCTATAGTGACCGCCTGGCGGTCGCCACCTTTTGGCGGGAGAAAATCCTGTCAAAGTGGCCTCTGTTGCGAGTGCTCAGCGGATATTAGAGCAAAGTGTTGCCCTAATATCCGCACCGCCGTTGCGACTGCTGGGCGGTCGCAATAAAGTCCATCTGTGATCGCGTAACAGTCGCATAGGGGGTATTTTCTATAAATACCCTCCTCCCTCTTCATTTCCTTCACACCGCTCTCTCTCTCACCCACTCCCCATCCCCCCCCCCCCCCCCTTCCCTCACCTGCGACCGCCCTTGAACTTTTGCGATCACCCGACAACCGCAACCCCTGTAATTGTAAGTTTTTCTTCTTCTTTTTTATTTATGTCTTATGTTTAATGTTTTAATAATATTTTTATATGTTAAATTATTAGTTTAGCTTATTTAATGTAAAATTGTTTGTTGAAGTGTACATGTCTTACATTTAATGTTTTGGTGATATTTTTAAATGTTAAATCATTAGTTTTGTTTATTTAATGTAAAATTGTTAGTTTAGTTTGTACATGTCCTATATTTAATGTTTACATAACTTACAACAAATGATCTTTAGGAATCTCCAAAAATTAGAAATGACGATGCCTTTAAAAAAAATTGTAACTTAAAAATGATGTTATTTTTTGGAAACTCTCCAAATCATATAATTTTTGGTTTTCAAACACCGACTTTACCTTTAGGGAACTCTATAACTTAGAAATGATGTTTTTTTAGGAAACTCTCCAAACCATATAATTTTTCGTAGTCAAACAATGACTTTGCATTTAGGGAATCTCTATAACATAGTAATGATTGTATTTTAGGATAACTCTATAGCATTTATATCAATGATCTAACTTAGATATTTTTACATAGTTCGTATGACGTATAGTCATCATGACGATCCTACACGTCGGCGACGTTCGACTAGTAGTGCACCCCCTCCCCCCATGAAAGGTGGTCGTAGTCGTGATCATGGTAGTGGTCGTAGTGGTAGAGGTAGTCTGACACCTCAACGCATTATATGGTTTCATCATTCGGGTTCTCCAGTCGGCACCACTAGTGAGCCCCCCGCCGATTCTCAGCATCGCAATCCAGTCGAGCCACCCGTCCAGGCCCAGTCTTGTATGTTGGATCTACAGAGACTACTCGCTACAGTGATGTATTTCATTCAGACCCTATGATCAGCATTGCCGCACTAGACACCTCATACATTGTCTGGATCTAGGCCTAGCGTCTATAAACCACCATCAGATGCGTCCACCGAAGCTTGACCAAAGTCGCAGGTCGACCGAGTCTCTAGGAGCATAACCATCCACAGACACGCAGGAACGTCCGGGTAGGGGGACCCTCTAAAGGTGCTCTAGTACCCCATGATCTGGATGATCGTGAGATCATTATATTGACTCATCGGGGACTTTTTCAGCGCGGGTCCGCGATTTCACTGACGGCCATAGAGCTTGTTAGGTCATTTATGAGGGAGTTTTATCCCACTTATGGGAAGATGCCCGAAATGACTAGAGACTCGACGTGGAACAAATTTACGGGGAGAAGTTATTATATAAGTATTTTACTTAATTTAGTGTATTATATATTCAGAAGACCTGGATGAACGACAAGTTGGAGAAGGAGGAGTTAGCTCATTAGGAGTCTGAGAAGCATAGGTTGCTGTCGGGGAGGATGCAGAAGAGCATGAATGGAGGGGAGGACCCAGAGCAGATGCCGAAAGCACCTACCATTTTTTATGGTGGATCCATCCACTATAAGGAGATTAGACTCCGAATGGTATGCCTTATTACAATTTGTCTTATACACGTAATTAAAAATTATCTAATATGTGTAATTAAGTTTAACGTAGTTTTTATTGTAATGTGCAGGCGAGGGCGGATTCCGAGTAGACCACCCCTATTCGACACGATAAGGCGTACCGTTTTTGCCATACGCATAAGGTTAAGGAGAAGAATCCAGGAGATTCATTGAGGCGCACTTGGCTGCATAACTCATAAATGGTTATTTATGTAAGTACTTTCAATTACATCCTTGCTATTTATCCCACGAATTCAATTAACTTCCTTATTATTATCTAAATATTGAGTTTTACAAACACTAATCGAGGGAGAACCAACAGCTGATAAGGGAGAGGTTTTCAGTACTGGCTGATTGGCCCGAGATAGATCCCAAGTTGTGAGCGGCGGCGAGTGGAAGAGTGAAGAAAGGGAAGGCGAGGGGCTTCCTGTGTGAGGCAGTCCCATGGGCATTTGGTATCCAGTTTAGGCAACAAGCAGACTTGACGCAGAGCTACATTGAGAAGTTTGAGGCGTGAACGAGGAGTTGAGGACGAGTACTGATCACATAGTTGACATCCTACTACATCATATCCAGAGTTTGTCCCAGCACATTACTACGACGACATGTACTCCTCCTCCATCGATTTCTACGGAGGAGTTCATTGGCTCAGCACGGAGATCCGGAGCTGCTTATATGATTCTGAGGCCTCCACAACCATCCCATGTGAGACGAGATCTATTTGCTCCTAGCTCTTCTACAACGCATCTGTATGCGCCAGAGTACAATTCAGACGAGCGTGTGGATAATGATGCCTTGGACGATGAGGATGACTTTGATGGAGTTGACGATGATGGTGGCCTGGGTGGTGACGGTGATGATGCCCCTCACGACGTTATGAGTACTTACCGGTTGAGTGATGATGAGGACACCAGTGTGGAGGGATGATATTTAGTAGTAGAACTTGGTTTTAATTTGTACTTAATTTGAAATATTAGTGTAATATTTATTTAATTTTCATGTTGATTTATTGGTGTGATTTTTATTAAATTTTTGTGTTGATCTATTAGTGTAAATGAAACTATTATTGTAATTTCCATGTTGAATTACTGGCGTAATTAGTTAATCTTCATGCATGTTGTAATTTTCATTAATTGAGTTTTTTTATGTACATTGCGTACTTTTACTATTGCTTGTTTCAATTGCACTTGACAATGTTGGGAATAAAGAAAATATGTCTCAAACAATAATTTTTTACTGTTACAAATCTAATGAAATAACTATTGCACTATATTCTCTCGCTATTCCTACACACTATCCTCTGAATCTAAATCCATCGCGCCACTCTACTCTTCTTCGATATCAGCTCCATCTTCGCCGTCTGAACCAAGACCTTTGACCACCTCAAACTCACCAGCCCCATTATTGGATATCCATATTAAATGAGCACATGTCTACAAATAGATTCAACCCTTCAGATTCGTTCTCTTATAACACTTGATCCGGCATCCATGCTTCATCCTCATTTGAATCACTCAATTATGCCATATCAATTACGTGTTTGGCCGAAATAGTTGACATAGACAACCATCCTTTTCAACCCGATTAGCCTGTCGTAAGGTCTTTGTACAGAGCGTAGTACGCCTGGAAGGCTTGATTCGCAAAAATGAATTGCTCGCTGGTGGCGAGGGAACGTCACAGGTTAATATCAACCATTTTTTGCATGTCGTGAACCTCTGTCCCTCGTCGATCAATATCGTACCACCTAAATTTGAATAACACAATGTATATCGCTTTTTTTTCTCCATAATATTCCACTTCTATTATGTCTTTCAAAGTCCTGTAGAAGTTGATGGCGACGGATCCTCATATGTCTCCCTTCACGTAAACCCTGTTACAATCACTCTTCTTTGGGCCCAAATGCATATTTTGTGTGGAACCTAAACCCGTTCACAATGTATCCATCGTACTTCATCACTAAGTTAGGGGGACCAGCGATCAGCGGTACTCGCACGTCTCTCTCGTAGTGCCCGCTGGAATATGTCTGCTTGAACCATGCCACGTACTCTGCATTCCTCTTTGGTTGCACCTCTATGAGACTAAGGCCACCGCACTCCTCCTCAATAAATAACATGCGAGATATCAACCAAAAAGTTAGTATTCAACAAGACATCTAAGTTCTTGCACATTAATAAAGTAATTGTTACGTATAATGTTGACTTACTCGGACTATCCGTCCAGCTTTGGAAAATTAAAGAGCATATAAAGTTCAATCTGCTCCCATTCATCGGACGTCAATCGCCTCTTCTTGTTCGATGGCCCTACAGATGCCACTCTCTTGCAAAATATGGAAAGCTCATTATCCCATTTCGTGTCGTCTAAGGTCTTTTCCTTTTGAGGCGGTTATATTTGGTTTGAGTAGAGATATCAAGATATCTCTTCTCCTTCACAATCAGATAAATAACCTCAGAAATCAGAAAGTTTCTTAACACACTTCAAAACATAGTGGGAACTTTCAAAAAAGTAAAATTATCAATGCTCGGTGTTCATCAACACGTGCCAAAATGGCAACACAAATGTTCAAAAGAAACAAGAAAGAAAAGGAAATAACATAAGTAATCTAAAACACCACACCCATACTTCAGTGCTTTCTAGTGGTGTTATGGCATTACTGGAACTTCAACATGTGCACATGACACATACTGAGAGCCTTCCTCAAACTAAAAAATTTATCAATGTCCAAAGGCTTAGTAAACGTATAAGCGAACTAGTTGTTTGTTTCAATGTATTGTATGTTAATCACTTTATCCTTACCTAAGTCTCTCAAGAAGTGATGTCTTATATCAATATGCTTAGTTCTGGAATGTTGCACATGATTCTTTGAGATACTTATAACATTGAAGTTATCATAGAACATCAAAAGAGTGTCATTATCTATCACGTAGTCTAAGAGCATATGTTTGAGCCACACCAACTGAGTAACACAGCTGCCAGCTGCAATATATTCAGATTATGTAGTAGATAATGCAACACAATTTTATTTCTTGTTATACTAGGAAACCAGATTATTTCCCAAATAGAAACACCCTCCACTTGTGAATTTTCTATCATCTAAGTCACATGCCAAGTCTAAATCACTGAAACCCACAAGATTGGTACTTGTTTCGTGAGAGTACCAAATGGCAAGTTCAGTTGTCCCAGGTATAGTTGTCCCAGGTATATATCTTAAAAGTCTTTTCGCAGCAATCAAATGTCACTGCCTAGGGTCAGCCTAATATCTAGCGCGCACACACACATAGTACATAATGTCTAGTCTAGTAGCAGAAAGATACAACAAGCTACCAATCATGGATTTGTACAATGTTGAGTCAATACTGTCTCTTGTACCATCTTTGGTGATCTTCAGTGTGGAAGACATAGGGGTCTTGCCTGGTTTTGACTCTTGTAGCCCAAATCTCTTTACCAGGTTCCTTGCATACTTCTTCTGATTCAAAAACATCCCATTCTAGTATTGTTTCACTTGCAATCTAAGAAAGAAAGACAACTCTCTAATTGTACTCATTTAAAAAGTACTTGTCATGGAGTCAACAAATTTGTCCAAAGTAGACTTGGTAGTAAAGACAAAAACAATATCATCAACATAAATCTGAGCTACACAAACATCAGTCCTCTTTCTTAAAATGAACAAAGTTGTGTCTCCATCTCCCCTAATGAACCCTATACCTAACAGGAATTCAGTTAGTCTTTCATACCAAGCTCTAGGCGTCTGTTTCAACCTATACAATGCTTTTTCCAGCTTATACACATGTTCATGATGATAAGGATCACCAAAGCCTTTTGGTTATTCAACAAAAACTTCTTTATCAATCAGACAATTCAAAAATGCACCCTATCTGGTCGAGTTTGATTTTAAGATAGCAAGCAATAGCAAGTAATAATATGATGAACTCTATTCTAGCTACTGGAGCAAAGGCTTCATCAAAATCAATTCCCTCTACTTGAGTGTATCCCTGAGCAACTAGTCTAGCTTTATTTATGACAATTACACCATTTTCATCACTCATATTGTTTAAACCCCATTAGTTCCTATGATATTCACATTAGAAGGCCTAGGTACTAGATTCTAGAATTTGTTTTTTTGGTGAATTGTAACAGTTCATTAGGCCTAACATTAATCCAGTTATTGTCCTTAAGAGCTTCATCAACGATATTAGGTTGAACAGAGGATACAAAACATGAAACATTTTCATCAGTACATGCAGTAGACATACATACACACAACCTCACCATATTTCGATAGCTCAACCTTTCTTTGTCGTGCGTCCTATGCCATCGGTGATATGGCCTATAACTAGAGTAGAAGGATGATTCTTTGAATTATGGTTGGAGTGTCCCTTGTGAATCTTGGAGTATCACTCCCTTGATTGTTTGAATCTTTTTCTGTAGATGTTGGAGTAACATCAAAAGTATCAAATGTTGTGATAACATTGGGCTCTGCAACTTGTTTAGCACCAGCCATGTGATCGAATTCAACAACAAGTGTTGTGGGAACATCACCAGTGTCTCGTGTTACAATAACGCTTGAGTCAAGAAGCTCTTGCTTCCCTGCACTACTGGGTAGATCATCAAATACCACATTAACTGATTATTGAATAGTATGCAATCTAGGATTAAAAACTCTATATGCAGTACTATTTGGAGAGGAACCAACAAAAATAAAATTTTCACTCTTAGAATCAAACTTTCCCAAATAATCTCTAACATTAAGAACATAACCGAAAGTTCAAA
This sequence comes from Linaria vulgaris, assembly GCA_948329865.1. Taxonomy (NCBI): domain Eukaryota; kingdom Viridiplantae; phylum Streptophyta; class Magnoliopsida; order Lamiales; family Plantaginaceae; genus Linaria; species Linaria vulgaris. The sequence continues at coordinate 27,116,255 of OX415249.1, forward strand.
TTCATGAAAATGTGCAACACTTATTTTTTTACCCTTCAAGATCTCATATGGTGTCATTATAGTATCTAGTCTAAGGTAAAATCTATTTGCAATATGACATGCATTGTTTAAGGCTTCTACCCAAAGCTTTCTAAACAAATTCTTAGCATTCAACATTAGCATAGCCATTTCTTGAAGAGTTCTATTCTTTCTCTAAACAATGCCATTTTGTTCAAGGAATTCCTTGTATTTCCCACAGTACGGTTTTATATGTTCAGGTTGGAAACAATATTGACATATGTATGTGGTTTTCTTAGATTTTGCACAAATTTCTTTACCTTTTTCAAAACCAAATTTTATAAATCCAGGAACAGAGGTAGTGCCAATAGATTTTTCAACAAAACCCAAACTATTTTAACCTTCATTGTCCATACACCATCAAGCTTAGAGGTATTTGTGTTCCACTTTGCAATGGTATGTTCAGCCTATTCCAATTTCACCATTACCTTTTCAAATTCATCTTCCCTTTATACAAGGTTTAGCTTACTTGAATGAAGTAAATCCTTCAGCCGTTCATTCTCTTCTTTGAGTGTTATTTCACTTTTGCTTAACTTAGCTTTCGCCCTCAATCACTTCTCAAAGGTTGCTTTGAGATCTTCAAAGATTTATTCTTTAGTTGCCTTCAAAGTAGATTTCTTCATCCAAATATACAGTGCCATGAAATCAGTCAAAGTTAGTGTCACCGAATTCATTTGAAGCATTACAATAAATACAAGAAATGTTATCATTCCAATTTGCAAAGAAAATCTCTTGGACAGACTTTTTCCTGACTAGGTGTTATGACAACACTGATCTTTGGTGTTATCCTAACATCCCAGTGAGTTATTTTTTGACCACTTTATCTGAGTGATCAGTGCAACAGTTGAATCTCTTCATTTCGATCTACTGTTCCAACACTTTTTTCCAGATTCGTCCTCTTAATAATCTTCATCTACACAAACCCAATGAGATTCCCTTCTTTTGAAAAGTGTCATCACATTCATAAGCCATATTACCCAAACCTTTACATTCAAAGCATGGAACCCTTTTTATTTGTGCAACTTCTTGTGGCATAGGTTTTGCAGCCACATACTTAGCAGTTCAATGAGGGAATTATCTTTTGTCAATGGTTGAGTTACCAAGTGAGTTATTATTAGGTGTGCTCTTCATAGTTAATCAATTAAAATTCTTGGTAATCCTACCATAGTTAGTAGATATTTCTTCCTCACAATCATACTCATCACAATCAGATTCTTGAGCCTGCAAAGCAATAACTTTATTTTTTCCAGTTTGGGTAAGTTATATTCATCTCATATTTTCTGAGAGCATTGTATAAATCTAGTTGAGCAATATTTCTAGCTTCATGCATAGAAATAACCTTCATTTCAAATTTGGATGAGAGGGTTCTAAAAGCTTTATAAACTAATTCTCTATTTGTCATGGGAAAGCCTAGTTGTTGACACTATTGAGCAGGTTTCAGAACTTTTTTAGAGTACCTCTTAGTACTCTCATTCTCACCCATGCATACCTATGCGTAAGATTTCAAAAGTAATTAGTAATTGCCTATGTTTAGACTCTTTCACACTAGAATCTATTTCACGGTGTCCTTCTAAAATGTTCAAGGCATGTTTAGTTGTAGAGTTGTTTTGAATTAACTTAAACATGCGATGATCAACCCATGAAAAAATAACACTAAGTGATTTCTCATTAAAGTTAGCAAGACTCATATCAGCCGCAGTCCAGGTTGACTCAGGTTTGAGCACAACGTCATTGTCCCCATCACGTGGTATGACTGGTAAAGTATATCCCTCGACCACAGCTTACCATGCTCGTACGTTGATAGACTTGATGTGCGTTCTGATCCTGATCTTCCAGTATGCATAGTTAAATCCATCATGCATAGTTAAATCCATCCCAAATACAGAGTTTGGTGTTGTTCGAATTCACATTGTCCACCTTGAAGTATCAAATTCAAACACTGGTGAAGTTAGTGTTTCGCTCTGACGCCAATTGAATGTTTGTGGATTGGGTTTTCAGGATTTGATACAATGTTACCCAAAGTTGCGATAACATGTTATCTCAACACTGTCTTAATCACAGAATATTGCAACAGAAATCAAATCAACACAAGAAATAATTTTAAGAAGATTGTATAAATATAATCTTCCGAGCCTTAGGCTAAATAATCACTATGTAAAATAATGACTTTACAAGAGGTGTTCTCTCAATTCTAAGCTCCACACTATGAATAGATTCGAACAACTTTAGACTCAACTCGTTAATCTAACAACTTGGAAAAAGCAAGATAAACAACTCAACACTATTGAACTAATCGCTCAGATTCTTTTTCTCAATTGTCTTGTTGTTAATCTTGATGTACTTCATGCTTTATATAGATGTGTAAGCCTTAAGCTCCAAGGCACATTGTACATGTTGTAGATTGTCTTCAAGATTCCTTCATCTTTTATGCTTCCTTCTTTATCGGCTTTAATCTCATCAAGGAAGGTATCCTTAATCTTCACGAGTTCATCCTGAGAATGACTCCTTCTTTAGTTAGGCTTCACCCTTGGAAAGGTTCTTTATTCCTTGTAGCATTCATGTATGTAAATCTTTCCTTCTCCAACTAAAACTCGTGCGGTTCTAATAAGGAAGGTGTGGATATGGAAGCCAATGATTCACTTTATGAATTGCGTTGATCCTAGAACATTCATAACCAACTAAAACCGTGGAACTAGATTAATATGTGAATAAGGTAAAGCAATAATAGATATAAGACAACTCCAAATTGTTTAGTGTTAAAGTGTTTTTGTTCAATGTTATGATAACGTTTCATAGCTTTCGTGTTATGATAACACTGGGCAAAACTTACACTTTCACAATAAACATTCAAACTCGCATACTACCAAGCACTAGGCAGTCGAGTACCATCGTAACAACCCGATGTTGCGCGAGGTAACAAGTATATTGCTTATAATTTCGCTATCCCTATGAGAAATAAAAGGAAATTCTACGAGAAAGACTTGAACAAGCAACGTTCTAAGCGGACTTTTGAGGCGTTATCATTGTACCAAACACATGTTCTTACGAAGTAATTGGTATCTGATGTTCTGTAATATTGCACTCCCAAAAATAAATGAACGGCCTTGAATATCCAAACCGCTTGTTTCAGCCAAAAAGCAACCCGTAAAACCAAATAGAAATACATTAGCAAAAATGACGAACTAGTTGAAACACAAGGCAAAATACTTCGATGAAACTTCTTTAGTCTTATCTCCAATAACCTTGAAGACATAGGGGCATCATGAGATCATGATCATCAAACAAAGAAGATGAGTCTAGAACAAGGAGTTTGATACGACAAAGAAGATGATTCTCGTTACAAGTACCTTGATGCATTGGCATGCAATGGACACCATCAAACAAAAAAGGTGAGTCTTGTTACAAGTAGCTCAAATTCCGTTAACGAAACTGCTCTAGTACATTAAACAAAGGCCTTCCCATTCTTTTGTAGACCAGAGTTCGAGTTCTAGATACATATTGATTCATGGTGCCTCGTATCACATCCCAAAAAATGGTATAGCTCAATGGTAACGACATTACTTTCTGCTTCTACACATCCCAAGTTCGATTCCACCTCATGACTCTGCTCTGCATGAGGTAACAAGTGTCTCTTATATATATTTCCCTAAGCGGGTATTATAAAAATGTTGTGCATGAGACTCAAACAAAAGACCCCTTATCGCTTCGCCCGCTCAGATTACTGTTGAACCAACTTGGAGGACATCTGATAATGCATCAGTTGTATAGGCAGTAAAAAAGACCTTACACCTCAGAAAGTCGATTCTCGTATAACAGCTACTTGAAGACCAAGGTTTGGTACCATAAATACAGAGATGGGCCTTCATTAAATACACAACCCCTTCTAAATAGGAGTCATCCTTTATTTAATAGGCTCTCGTAAATTATAGCCATACCTCTATAAATAAAGAATCATATCTACGATAAAAAGGTCGAATTACCCTATTAAATATCTTACTCCTACAAATAGTAGCCTAAAACCTCATAATTATACAATCACTTTTACTCCAACATAACTACGATCAGGTTGATTCCTGCCTCGGGGCACGTAAGCGGCTTGGTAATCCTTCTCCAAGTTTTGTCATTAATCTAACATACCCAAAATCTCAGGATTATCGTTCCTTTACGCCAAAATCATTATCTCATATATCTTTATACAAATAAGCCATCAAAAAGGCTTCTCTCTTAACTACATGAATGCGTTATGAACCACATAAAATCACAAAAAATACAGGAGTTACTCCCTCCGGCGAATTCTTTGTTATCAAATCTGATTTAGATATGATTTTGCCAAGGATAAGTGGGGTTTATCAATTCAAGATTGGATTCAACTGGATCCGCCAGTTAATCTAAATAGATTGAGAACAGATCCAACTGGATCCGCTTGGATCCACAATATGAGTTGTGAATTGTTTTGTTTTAGTGGATCAGATCGGTTTTGGATCTGATCAGATTCGAGTGAAATTTTCGACATGGATCCATTTTCTAGGCCTAGAAAATCAGCTTCAAAACTCCCTTTCCCTCAATTCTTCTCTATCTTTCCCCCTCAATTTCTTGCTCTCTGCAATTACTTCATCTCTTGCATAAAAATTATCAAAAGTACCAAAACATTATACCTTATTTTCTATATCTCACAAATCTAGTAAGATGAGTATTCAAAATTTGTTCATCAGAATGCTAGAACATGACACAGTAATTGAAGTAAGTTAAAGTATACATGCTTAAATGTTGGATGTCAAATCATTTTGAGATCATAAGATATACTTACTGTGATTTTTGTGAATGTCTAACAGTATGGATTTATATTAGGCTATATGTTTCTCTACTACCAATAAAAAGTTAGAAGTACTTAATTTTCATAATATTATAGCATGTTAACAAAGTTCACCGTGCGTTATGGGCATCAAACAAAGAAGCATGACTATGAATTTTTTTGTCACCAGACAACATATGGTGGGTAATGTTGAAATCAATAATCAACCTATTACATGACAAAAATTAAGTGCTTTAAACTCGAAGAATAGGATGTTAGTGATGTTGAAATATGCTAGACATTAAGTACTTTTTTTTGAATGAATACTTAATAGTGAATGGTTGTCTATATAACACATTGGCATAAAGTCTCCAAATTATGGTTCCACTAATTAAAAATTGTCACCTGAAATATTTCATGAGTGCAACTTATGAATGATTTTGCTGTAATGTGGACCATATGTAGAGCACAAAACACGATGAAAGTTTAAAGACGGAAAGATAAATGACTTACATGTTTCACGTGGAAAACCTCAATTACTTTAGAATAAAAAATCACAAGTAAGGTGGAAGAACTTCTCTATGAGTATAAAATAAGAAGTACAACTCCCAGACTTTTACCGCAGTAAAGTCACCTAAATCCTATATTTTTACCTCACACTAACAACACTATTAAACAATCTTTATATTTTATTACTCGCTTAATTATATAAGAGAACTAATTGCGTTTGGGATGACAAAAATGATCAAAACGACCGGCTATTTATGGCAACAATTCCATCAAAGTCCTCACCACCAAACAAATCACTATCCAACCTCTCAAAAACACTTTCATCACTTCCTAGGGTATTACTTCCAGAACTGAAACAAACCGAATTTAAAAAAGATATATTCGCTTTTGTCTTCCCCAACAACATAGATATTGAACGAATCTTAAAGCTTGGCCCATGGAACTTCAAAGGCTCTCAACAAAGCCTTCGGTGATCTCATCCTTTTTTGATGCCCTACATGGATACAAGCTTTTGAAATTCCGATCTACTTCATCAATCTCGAAACCCTAAAATCCATTGGAAATGTGGTCGGAATATTTCTCTATACTAACCCCATTGAAGAAAACAAATGGAACAGATTTGTTAGAATTCGAGTGGAGCTTGATACAGACGATCCCCTGACTAGTCATTGCATGGTCTAGATTGCTAACTGTAGTGAGTTCAAAGTCAACCTCAAGTACGAACATTTGGGAGAATTTTGCTTTTAATGTGGCAAAATCGGACATCGATTACAGGCATGTAACCTTCTTTTTGATCTAGCTGAGTCCCGTGCCAAGTTGAGTTTTGGCCCTTGGTTAAAGCCTGAAAACCATATAGACCATCCAAAACCCCCTATCCTCAATACAACAGCCATCTCCGTCGTTATGGAAACCCTAACCATGGAAACCCTAGCCCTCAACAGCCCGAAAGTCTATATTGTCACGTCAACTGGAAATACTAATCCTCCAATCAAATCTGTCCACGTGGCCTCTTCTAGCCACCAAAGTTCTGATAGTTATGACGTTAATCATAACATTACAGAAATAAGTGGCAACTCTCTCACAAGGCCCACTCCTCCAAAAGAGCTCCCCACAGACAGTTGCACTCTAATCCACCAACTTTCCAACTTGTCTGGTCAACTCATTTTTTCTGATCTTAAAAATAGTGACAACTCCAACCTTTGTTAGGAGATCAATATTGACCAAAAACCCAAAAAGGCCTCTTGAAGATATCCCTCACTCCCCTAGAAACTCCAAAAGAACCCTTTTTAGAACAAAATCTCTGTAATACCCTCTACCATTATCCTAACCACTAAACCTCACCATTCCTAAGAAAACAGAAAATGCCAACACTCCTCTTAACCCTTCGAAGGGCCAAAAATCAACTAATCAGGATCTTGGCACGAAAAGATCGAAGGTTACCCGCCATTTTAGATCTCGCAACTCCAAAGATAGCAATTCTATGGAAGAACCAATTATATCCAATGCTACTACTCAATCCTAGGACCCAGATGGGGTACAAGAATGATACACCTCAAAATTATTGCGTGGAACTGCCAAGGGTTGGGCAAACCCGAGGCAGTTGAGGCTCTTGAGACCCTCCTTGTTTTACATAAGCCATATATTATTTTCCTCTCTGAAATCAAAACAAGCAACTTATTAAAGTTCTTAACACCAATCTTCTTGTCAACTCCTCTCCCCCCCTATTGGCACATCAGGAGGCATTTGCCTTGCTTGGTCTACCAACATCTCCCTCTCCTCTCTTGTTATAAACCATCATTTCATCCATTACTCCATTAGCTCCTCTTCACCCCCCCCCCCCTCCTTACTTGGTACCTTACAAGAGCCTACTGCCCTTGTAAAACTGACCCTAAACACAATTTTTGGAACTCCATTGTAACCTGAATATGGTTAAAGATGATACTTGGATCATGATTGGTGACTTTAACTCTATCTTGAGTCAAGAGGAGAAAAGTGGTGGTAACCTGTTTACCAGCTCTTCTAATTGCAGTTTTGCCACTTCTCTCCACAATCTCAACTTGTCTGACCTTGGATTTCCTGGCTCTCCTTTCACGTGGAACAACAATAGACCATACCCTTGCAATATTCAACTTAGACTTGATAGAGCCTTGGTTACCCCTCCCTGTTGTACTACTTTCCCAAAAGCTTCTATTCACCACTTGCCTGCTATTTTCTCTAATCACAAGCCTATCCTTCTTCTCACTGATACACCACCTGATTAGGGTGAAAACCCCTTTAGATTTGAAAATACGTGGATCCTTGAGCATTCTTGTTACTCTACTGTTGAATCTAGCTAGAGTTACTTTCCCCACCCTTCCTCCCCTTTCAGCCTTCGGTTCAACTTTAGTACTGTCAAAAAAGCTTTAACTCTTTGGAATAAAGCTCATTTTGGAAATTGTCACACTAGCTTGAAATCTCTTGTGAGCAGCATTGGCATTTTGCAGGATCAACCTTTCACTGCAGTCAATCAAGGATTGATCAAAGACCTCCAAGATGAACTCATGATTCTCAGAAAGAAATCTAAAATACTTTGGAAGAAAAAAGAAAAAACCAAATGGATAGAAAAAGGTGATGCCAACACCAGATTCTTCCACCTCTCTTCCATCTTCAGGGGTAAGAATAAAAGAATCCATTCCTTAGTCAATGAATCAGGTTATGATCTCACCTACTGGGTTGATATTGGAAAAGCTTTTCATAACCATTTTATGAATATTTTTCAATCTGATTATATTGTCAACTCCCATCCCCCTTTCCTTGCTGACTTAGACAACATGTTCCAATCTGTGATCCAATCTGAAGACAACATGATCCTATGCTATATCCCTACTTTCAGAGAGATCAAGAAAATATTTTTTAACATGAATTCCACACTAGCCCTGGCCCTGATGGCTACACTCGTTTGTTCTTCAAACATCATTGGCCTATTTTAGGCAAGGATGTCTCTCTCACTGTCAAGAACTTCTTTCTTGGTAAAATTATGCCTAAAGCCTTATTTCACACTTCCATTGCTCTCAAGAGTGAAAGTGCAAATAGATCTGAACTCTTCAGGCCTATCAGCCTTGTAATGTTATTTACAAATGCATCTCCAAGATCCTCTCTAATAAACTTAAGAAGTTCATGAACAGATTCATCTCTCCCTATCAATCTGCATTCATTGTTGGACGCCATATCCAAGACAACAATATCATGGCCCATTAAATGATGCACTACCTTAACTGTAAAAAGGGGGGAAATGCCTTTATGGCCATCAAGATTGATCTTGTTAAAGACTTTGATAGAGTGGAATGGCCACTCCTTCTCTCTATCCTTAACCACCTTGGTTTTCACTCCACTTTCATCCACTGGATCCATATGTGTATCTCATCCAGCTCTTTCTCTATTCTAATTAATGGTACTCAATTTGGTTATTTTACTTCTTCTAGAGGGATCAGACAGGGTATCTTTTATCCCCCTAACTCTTTTCGATCTATGCTGAACTCATTTCCAGATTCATCTCCATTAAGGAACGGTCTAGTAATCTTCATGGAATCAAAATCTTTAGAGAAGTCCCTTCTATTACTCACCTTCTTTATGTTGATGACCTCACAGTCTATTGCAAAGCCAACATTGCCATCCAAAATTGCTTTTCCAAAGTCAACTGGAGCAGCCAACTCATGAGCCCTCAGAAATCCTTCATTCACTTCAGTGCAAATGCCAACCCTGATACCAAAGCTTCTATTCTTTCAACTCTTGGCTTACCTGAATGTACTCACAATGCTAAGCATTTGGGTGTCCATTTCTATAGAACTGCTTTGGAAAAGTCAGCCATGATCCCTGTTATTGATAACTTCAACTCCAGACTTTCAACTCCAGACTTTTTGGATCGAAAGGTCACAAAATCTCTCTCTTATTGGCAAAGCAATTCTGATCAAAACCTCTGCCCAAGCCTCTCCCACTTACCCGATGTCTATCTTCTCTCTCCCCACTTTTGTGTGCTCCAAACTTAACAGCCTCATGATGAGATTTTGGTGGAGAGAAAACTCTAATCATAACATCCTTCCTTTTAAAAGATGGGATGCTATTTGCAGACCCAAAATCCAAGGTGGTCTTGGATTTAGAAAGATGAAGGATCACAATGATGCCCTCCTCTCTAAACTCACCTGGCATGTTGCCAACAACTCTGATAAACCTTGGGTCAAGTTGATTAGATCTAAATATGTTAAGGACCAAAACCTCTTCACTATGAACAAAATCAGGTCAAACACCTCTGGGATTTGGAGGGATCTTTTTAAACTTAGACACCTCATCTCTACTGGTGCCTACTTTAAAGCCACTAAAACTTCTTCTCTCTCTATCTAGAACAACCCTTGGATCCTCACCCTTCCTTCCTTCAAACCCTCCCATCACCCTCATCCTCCTAACTCCCCTCCTCTTGTCATTGCTGACCTTATCAACCAGGACTCTGGTCATTGGGATCTTGATCTCCTATCATAGTTGTTTCTTCCTAGTACAACTCATGAGATCTTAAAAGTCCCTATTTCCTCTTCCCCTGATCCTCCCCCTCTTATTTGGACCTCCTCTAAGACATGATCCTTCTCTTCTAGTAGTGTTTTCTTGAATATCTCCCTCTCCACCACTAACCCTGACCCCTCTCACTTCTAGAATAAAATTTGGAAAACTGAGATGCACAATAGGATCAAAATGCTCCTCTAGAGAACTGCTTCTAATATCCCTCCCACCAGAACTAGACTTAATCAACGTTTCTCCGTTACTGATACCTCTTGCCCCTTCTGCTCCTCTGAACCTTAAACTCTTGAACATTTATTTTTGAAATGTTATTTTGTTAATCTCACTATGCTTGCTACTAAATGGTCCTTTGACTTGCTAATTATCACTTTCTCTATATCACTGATTGGATTTCTTACTTCCTGGAATGCAGATTACCTGGCAAGGCTGATGATATGCAAACTATGGAATTCAGAATCAGTTGTGCCATCACCATGGATCACCATGGAGCAAATCTGGGCCAACAGAAACAACATCATCCACAACAAACCTGCTTTGAACCTCCTAGAGTTGGCTAAAATTATTGATAGAGCCTTCCATGATAATTCTCAAATCAATATTAAGGACAAGAAAGCTTTCTCTCCCTTCTCCCCATGGAAGAGACCAAAGCCTAATTGGATCAAAGTCAATACTGGTGCAGCTGACAACAAAGAGAAATCCACAATTGCCTCTATGTGGAGAAACAGTGAATGATATGTTCTTTATGCTTCAACAAAGAACCTGCCTTGTATTGATTGAGCTGCTGCAGAAGCTAGTGCACTCTCGGAAGCATGCAAATTTGATAATATTAAGAAGCAAGATCAAGTTATCTTTGAATTCGACAACATCAATGTTATTAAAATGATCCACGACCCAATGATCTCTCCCAACTCGACTGCTACTCCTTTTACTGAAGATATTAGGAAGTTTTGGGCATGATGGCCAAAATGAAAATTTAAATTATCCCCTAGATCTACTAACAAGGCAACCCATAACTTAGCTGCCAGAGCCAATTTTTGTAACTGGGTAGGAATGATCCCTGAACATTCCCTACCTTTGTCTATCTTTTGTGATAGGGGTTATCCTATTGTAAAATTTAATTAATTCCATCTCTAATTCATAAAAAAAAAGATATTTTTTGAAATAAAAGGACTAAAATAAAAGGTGTTTTATAACTCCTGATGATATATAGAAGTGTTTCAATAAATATACAATTGCTTACGTTAATAATAATATTTGATATTATCGTTTCAAAAAGAATTTTGAAAATCCTTGATCACTGAATCATGAAGCTCAAAATTCAGCATGAAAGTTGTTATATGCAAGAGGAAAGAATTTCAGTTCAGTGGATCATTACATAACAGTCAGCTACCCTCATTTATAATTGAAAACATGTAAATGAATTAAGTCGTGAATATAGAACATTGTCATAATTGGATGAGTTGATCTTTTCAGATCAACGGATGTGATGACATCTAGATGTTTGGATTCTTTACAAATCGTCTATATAAAGGATTGGAGCACGAGGAAGAAAAAGAGAACTTTGTCAATGTCGTTTACAAATAGTTTCTCTTTAATCATTCGTCAATATTGATGGTCTTTAACTCGTTGACCTCAATCCATTATCTTTCATAGACTCCTTCTCGTCGTCGAACTCCCTTGAGACTTAAACGTCGAGATGTTGTCCAACTGCAACATCTAGAACTCTATCTTAGAGGGATTACAGACAGGTAGTCGGCAATGTGATTAGATTGTATGAAATCCTAAAATATAGGTTTTTCTTTGTTATAATTAGCAAGTACTTGTCTTGATCTGAGCGTTCAGTTCATAAATGTGTTGAATATGGTCAAAGACACTTTATGCTAATGAAAGTCAAGGATATAAGATGTGATTAATAGGCTAATAGATTTTACTCATTAGATCACGAAACTTAGTAAGGAGGATTAACTTGAATATAATTGACTATATAAGTGGACACTTAGAAATTGGCTTTCAGTAACTTTATCTATGATGACAAGAGTTCAATATGAGACATGTAGTGAAAATGTTCTGATATTAATGAACAAATTAATGGAACAAGAGTTGTGAAATTAATTTGGGACATTGGAGCTTTGATTCATAGGTCCACCTAGGGGTGGGCAACGAGAGCTGGTACCCATTCCCAAACCCTACCCACACGAAAAATTCCCTATAGGATCGGGTTGATTCGGGTTCGGATACCCTAAAATGCACTACCCGCGGGTTCTACGGTGGGTGCGGGTATGGGAACGGGTAGTCTTGGTCATTTTCCTTACCCTCTAGGGTACCCATTTCTTTTTATACTATGATTTTTATTTGAAATTTAAGAAGATATAACCCTAAATACAATAAATATATACTCTTAGTTTAGTAGTTAGACATTTTAATAATACAACCTTCAACATTTATTTTCTTTACTTAACAATTAACTCATATAGACTCATATCTTTTACATTTTTATTTTTTAAACAATAAGAAATAAAATAATGGGGTACCCTCAACCCGCAAGGTATGGTACCCTACCCTATCGAGTATTCAGTTGTGGGTACCCTACTAAAAGGGGAACGAGAACGGATTTTTTTTTCATTCTGAAATACGTGGGTATCCTCATTTGATTGCCTAACGGGACGGGTACCCTAACTTACACACCCCTAGGTCCACCCGCTCCCCCCTCACATTTCAATTGCTTGTACGAATTTATTATCTTATTGCAAATTAATTTAGTGCATGAAGAAATAATAGTTATTTCTTCGATCAATTAATTTGATTAATTAAGGAACTATTTGGTTAATATGACTAATTTAATATAAATAATTAAATTGGAAATTTGGTTAATTAGATTAATCAAATAAATAATTACTGAGATTAATCAGCATTCTAACTTTGCTCTAACTTTAATAAGGGATTATGAAATTTTGAATATCATAAAAAGGAGTATGTAGAATTTAGAATTCCAAAAATTCAATTTTGTGATATAAGATTAAAATTCAATATTTAATTGAAATAATTATTTGAGAAAAAAAGGAATCTAATTAAAATATTTGTGCTCAAATGTTAATCACAGATCTTATTATGGGATGCCCCATAATTTTAGAAGAAAATATTTTAATTAGTTAAATATTTTCTTACTCCATCTAGAAATATTGAATTAAATTCAAATTCTAGAATAAATTAATTAAATATTTTATTAAAAAAAATATATATATATATAATATTTACACTATTTATTATTCAAGAGTTCAGCAATATTATTTTTTACTCAATGTTTGAATTGGATTTGCAAAAAGGAAATGAGAGCACTCATCCGGGTTCGTAAGCATTGTTATAGCGGGGTCGAATGGTGGCTTTTAAGTCTTAGAACTCTTCATCTACATACGAACCGTAAGGGTTGAAAATGTATAATTTCTACTCGTTAGTTTATATCTTTGGATGATTTATTAATTGTCAAATTATTAATAAAACGTACGATAATTGTATGTGGATCACAATCACAAATCCTCGATATTCGATGCAAGTCGCTGCTTGATAGACTTTGTGAATTGATTAGATCATACGATGACTCGAAAAATTTGTTTTTGCAAAACCCACTTCCGCTAATTCGAGGATCTGATTTGATTTTCGGCTTGGGATGCGATTTATCGTAGTATAATTCCCAACAGGTATGACCGGTACATGAGATTGGTTGTCAATCCATTTGACAGCAAAAGTAAGGTTGATATCAATTCTAGTACTTACACAAAAAAAAAACCGCATAATTATGAGGTTTCACATAGCCTAAGTTAGAGACTATTGCATCATTAGTGTCCAACATTGTTGGATCCTTGGTCTAGTCTTGACTTTTGCGTTAATAATCATAGATTATAGATCAGTGTTAAGGATAACACAACAAAAAAATTACTTTTTGTGACAATTTTTCGTGTCGAAAATAAAATTTGTCATTACAGATTTACCTATAGTGACGAATTCCTAATTTGTCGCATAAGGAAAGAGTTATGGGAAGAAATAATATTTCGTCTCAAGAAATCAAACTATCGTGACGATTTAGACATATTTTGCCAAAGTCAAAGTCTTTTCCCTTCAATCTCATTTTTACTTAAGATTTTCTCCCACCAGTTGTCTGAGCCCATTTCATCAGAATAAGCCCAAACCTTCAATTTTGCAAGTATGTTGCCCTAGCCTCCCTTTCAGTTCACACCTTCAAGCCACCCGATTTTGTCCTTGCTGCCGAATTTCTCCACAACCCCTCGACTCCTCGAGTATCAAAGGTAAGAAAAACATTATTTCTCTATTAATGATTCCGTCTCTTCTCCGCTCTTTGTTTTGTTTTCTAGTTATAACAAAAGTTATTTGAGAACGGTTTGTTTGTTGTTAAGATGAATAAATCAGAGTCTCCATTCCCCAATCGATCGTTATGTTGAGTGAACAATTTCTGGGCTATGTTCTTTTTGATAGAAATTGAAGCACATAATTCTCCACTTAAAATGCCTTATTAAGTGGAGGGAGAACTTCTCTTTATTAATATTAATCCAAGACCATACTCAAGTGATGTGGGATAATATATTGTCAACACGCCCCCTCACGTGTGGCCCTGTAATTATCTTCGATGTCATCACGTGGGTAGGTCACGGAGCCCAACAATACGTCTTGGGTTGCCTCTGATACCATGATAGAAATTGAAGCCCATATTGCTCCACTTAAAATGATAGAAATTGAAGCCCATGTTGCTCCACTTAAAAGGCCTTATTAAGTGGAGGGGGGACTTCTCTTTATTAACATTAATCCAAGACCAAACCCAAGCGATGTGGGACAATATTTCTCGACACGCCCCCTCACGTGTGGCCCGATAATTATATTCGGTGCCATCACGTGGGTTGGTCGCGGAGCCCAACATAAGTCTTGGGTTGGCTCTGATACCATGATAGAAATTGAAGCCCATATTGCTCCACTTAAAAGGCCTTATTAAGTGGAGGGGGGACTTCTCTTTATTAACATTAATCCAAGACCAAACCCAAGTGATGTGAGACAATATTTCTCAACACTTTTATTATCTTTATGCTTTAAATTCGTCGACCCTCATTTTATGAATTTACTTCTTGGATTCATTCTTTTGTTTATGATAGATATGAGACTGATAATCATTTTATAGTATGGATCTTCTGTTATATCAACACGGACTTGACAACTAAGTACTGTGATTTTTCTAATTAGATTGGAGGGACTTGTGGTTTTGCTTATTGATCTGATTTTTATGCTTGAAACTATAATGAGCAACATAAATTTTAACAAAACACCACATTGAGTAGCAAGTTTAGGTCCTACGGAAGAATAGTAGCCCAAGTTATGGAGCTGTTGCATTTTTTGCCATTGTATATTGTTTCTGTTCATATAAAGGCTGATTAGATATTGTTGTTAGAAGTTTGATACTCTAGAATCCATATCTCGTCCCTATCTCAGAAATCTTGTAGCATTTAGCATGCTCAATGTTGGGAAAAGGTTCATTGATCCAATCTCGTGATTAATCTTTTTTTTTTACTATAGCTTTGCTTAGGGCTTAATTTAACTTGGTTACTTACTTCTAGTAATGAGAAAGTCGGGATTCCTAAGAAAATCTCTCGCTGATTCTCTTCTGAGGAAGGTAGGAAATTTATGAACATTTTCTTTTTTGGTCTTGAAGTTCACTTGTTGTTCGGAAATGGTGAATCTTTTTTTTTCTTCAGGTTGCTTGTCAAGATGGTGGTTAGTATTTTTTTAATGATAACCAAAAACTTTCTTGATTTGGAGCACTTGCTAACGAAGAATAGCTAAAAGGTTGGTTACATATCTTTTATTTCCTGTATAATTGTTTTAGTTTGTCACAATCTGTATCATTTGATATAGTGATCGTCCCATCAAGCTGAACATCTATTACTTGGAATGGTTTGTTTGGTTGCATACTAAAATTTTACTCAATAAGTTAGCATCATACTTCCACCACCCTATACCATCAATAAGTACATCTTGACTTATATTTATTAGTTAAAATTTAGAAGTTATGACAAACACTTGCAAGGTCAAATACTTATCTAATCTAATGACCACTTTTATAAGTTACAAATGATTGGTTCTGCATTTAAGATTTTGTGTATCTATAATGCATGAAAAGTTCCATTTTCATTTGGTTTTGCATTTGATATTTTGCGTATCTTATAAACTAGAGCGTGGGTTTGATTTGGAAGATAATGTTTCTTGTGTATAAGAATATTATAAACTACATCACAAGGTTGTTGATTGCTATTAGCATTTCAGTCTCTTATTGATCATTGATTTCATTTGCAAGCAAGGATATAAAACTTTGATTATAGAAAATAATAGATTTTCGTGTTGTACATTAACTTTTTCAAGTTTTTTATGAACTTTGCAAAGAAATGTTATGGGGTAACTTGATTTGTTGTTTGTTACCTACAATAATGCGCACTACAAAGCGACAAATGAAGCAGAACTTGATTGGCATATCCATACATAGAAACTGCTTTACATCGTATTAATTAGTTACTGATTATTAAATAATATTCTTTTTGCTCTTAATTTTATTTTTTTGGGCTTTCATGTCAAAGTTTATATATCCTCCGGGAATTTTCTAGATTTGGAGTACTTGTTATTGAAGAAAAGCTAAAAGGTTGGTTAAAAATCTTTTATTTCCTTCACAATCTTTTAGTTTGACATCATCTATATGTATCATTCGATAAATTGATTGTCCCATATTGGATCACAATCTCTTTATGTATGGAACATTACGTGCTTGAGTACAAAGTCCAATAATTATGATTCTAAGTAGTTGTAATTTAAGTAATTTCTGTTTCAGCAAGATAGATTATTTTGTTTAACTTGATTTTATCTGACAAAGATCAGTTTATTTCAATCAATTATCTTTGTTTTTGAAGGTGGATCAGGTGGTCAAAGAATCCAAAAGAAGGCAATTGAAGTAAGGCCTGGAAAGATGCTTTTGAAGTTGATAGTAGAGTACTTATGGATGTGAACAAACTTTTGAAATGTTAGTTAGGAGCAAATGGTTATTTATAGATGTTTTTGAATAGATAATAGTAGTATCATGTAATGTGGATGATTGTCAATTTATTTGTTTAATAAAAAAATTCTTAAGTGAGTTGGTTTGTTCTAGTTAGTTTATAACTATTATGATTGATTTGTTGACTTTATGTTTATTTTTGTTTGAACAGAGTTTATTAAATGTAATTAAATAGATATTAGGTAAAAGTTTCATGTGACAAACAGTAGTTGCTATCACATATTGTGACGAAATAGTTGTCACTGAAGGATTCATGCTGTTGTAACGAATAAATTATCACTATATATTACGTTTGATGCGACAAAGTTAGGCCACTATGACGAATTTCGAGACTACTGTGACAAAAATTCTGTCACGAAAAAGTTGACTGTTGTGACAAAATACAAGTTCGTCACAAGTTATTGCGACAATTTTAAATTTCGTCGCGATAACCCTTTCATGACGGGCCTGAGCCGACGAGCACCTTTTTGTCGCGATAAACCTTTTGTGACGATTTCAGGGCTTATTGAGACAATTTCTTTTGTCATAATAAGCGATTTTTAACAGAAGTAAGGGCTTATATGATTTTAATGAGTAGAGACTCAAGGTAATTATAATTTTCTATAATGAGTAGACATGTCAATTATAAAATAAGAGAATAATGTTTCTTATCTAATATAGAAGGTGGTCATAGCCCCCGGATTACTTGTTTTGTTTTCTAAAATGCATCTCTTCATAGCTTAGATCCACATAAATTAAAAGAACTCACAATGGGTTATCCATCACACCAAGCATACATGCAAATAACCACTAGGGGGTGTAAGGTGCGCTTTTGCTATTCAAACTTTCAATTTTTATCATTGATAACTTGACATGAATGCTCTTGAGACTTAGGTGGTGTTTGCAAACTCTTAAAAAAACTATAATCAACTTTGGGGTGTTTGCAAATCTAGCTTTTTCGGTTACAAAACTTTTTTTAAGCTAAAAAAGCTCACAAACTTCAAGCTGGTGTGGGGGTGCTTTTTGCTTAACTAAAAATTGTGAACTTCTACTTTTCCACTAGAGTTTGCAAACACCACCTTAGGGAGTGTTTGAAAGAGCTTTTGTAAGCTCTTTACGGACTTTAAGTCACTGAAAATATTTAATGAGTGTTTGCAATTGTTGTTTTTGCTTCTCCTTCTCTTAAAAAAAAGTCAAAAAAAAAATGAGAAGCACTAAAGCATGTCATGAGGTACTTCCATAAGAAGCTTCTCCCACAAATCTTGGTGAATATCTTATTTAAACTTATTTATCATTTTCATTTCTCTAAATATCCAATATGTGCGTGATGTATACTAAATAACTTGTATATTGTAACGTAATAAACACACACACACACACACACATATATATATATATATATATTGATTACACTATATTTAGATTTAAATTATTTTAGTTTTTAACATATAACTATTCACCTCATGATTGTGCAAACGTGAGTAAAGAATTATTATTTCTATAATTTAAATAAGAACACTTAAATATTATTTTATTTTAATTAAGGTTAGCTGCTTCTCTTTAGTTATTGCAAACATCATAAAACTTTTAAGTTACTTTCAAAGAAGAATCTGCAAACACTCACAACTTTAAGTCAAACGCGACTTTATGTAAAATGAAACCATTGTTTTAAATATTCCTTTATCCACCGTGATGCGGTGTAATTTTGTCTGCTGACTTGTCACTCCGCGTCAGACTAACCCGAGCTCCTGATTGGTCCCAAGCTAGCTTTGAGTTCGGAAACCTGCACTAAGAAACACGGCACGTGAACTAAGCCGGGGCAGACCTGGCGAAAGCACTCCGATGCCTAAGTCATTTGATGCCCGTTGAGGGACGAACCAGCATGTACGTAACAAGCCTTATGGAGTCGTTGAAATAGAGAACAAACTTGATAGATCAAAATGTTATAGGTCAATCTCCGTAGATCAATCTCTGTAGGTCCACCTCCGTAGATCAACCTCTATAGGTCCACCTCCGTAGATCAATCTCTGTAGGTCCACCTTCGTAGATCAACCTCTGTAGGTCCACCACCGTAGATCAACCTCTGTAGGTCCACCACCGTAGATCAACCTCTGTAGGTCCACCACCGTAGATCAACCTCTGTAGGTCCACCTCCGTAGATCAACCTCTGTAGGTCCACCACCGTAGATCAACCTCTGTAGGTCCACCACCGTAGATTAACCTCTGTAGGTCCACCACCGTAGATCAACCTCTGTAGGTCCACCACCGTAGATCAACCTCTGTAGGTCCACCACCGTAGATCAACCTCTGTAGGTCCACCACCGTAGATCAACCTCTGTAGGTCCACCTCCGTAGATCAACCTCTGTAGGTCCACCACCGTAGATCAACCAGAGGAGTAACTATGAGAAGAGAAAAAGGTTGTCCCTTGTAAATGAGGAGGAGTTTGGTATTTATAGATGATCAACCTCCTTGATTGTAGTAGCAGGTATGGGCCTCTGTTGATGGGCCAAACCCTTATACGTCACATGACATATGTCATAAGCGGTATATCGGGCTTGCATAATGGGCTTTTGGGCCCCTTTGTTGGGACGGTTTATTTGGGCCGATCTAGCTCGTGGATGGGCCTTTTGGGCCGGTACATTTGTAGGACAATAGTGTTTTGATAGGCTCACTAAGGGAATCACACCAAATTATGGTATAACGTAAGTCCCCAAGTTTGTAAGGTGGTCGTAGCTTATGGACGCCTTGCAAACTTATACAGTCGAGATGCCATAATTTGCAAGTCCGAATTGTCCTAATATAGGTTGAGACCACTATTGGTGAAAACTTTACCATTGGTGTTGAAACCGAACAAGTTCTCTTTGTCGAAGAGGCAAAACGTCTTGTATAAAGGGTGCTTGAGTAGCAAAAAGCGTTATGCTCTTATTAAGAGGCCAAGAGTAGCAGAGGATGCCGCAAACGAAACTGTGCAAAGAATCACAAGCTGGTGCTAAAGAGCATAAGAAAATATGCAAAAAAGGCTCAAGCTGCGGCCGGAGCCCGGAGGAGCAAAGTTAGATACTCTAGGAGGCTGCTGATTAGGCAACTATAGCCAAAGAAGACCTTGAGGTCGCTTGAGCCAAGCTTGCAAAGCTTCAAATTGATCATAAGTCTATTTTAGATAGGCTCGACAGGCGGGATAGAACCATCAACAAATACCGAGCGGCAAATAAGGCCTATGTAGAGGAAGGCTGTAAGTCGAAGGTGATCATCGCGACTTCGAAGAAACAACTTGTGACTGACGTTGCCGCTGTTGTTGTACCCTTCCTCCGGATGATCTTGTGGCATCCGACAATGTTGTTTTTCCTATTGCTAACTCTGGGACTATGACGAGTACCGCCCTTTCTATCGCTGTTGTCGTAGAGACAGAAGATGCGATGGTTCCTTCCTTGACTATTTCTGAGACAGTCGCCACCTTTGAGACAGTAATGACTACTGCTCCAATTTCTTTTGTTTTAAAATATCATCCTTATGGTCTTGTTTTGATAGCTGCCATGCTCCGATGAGAGATCTAGAGGTAACTAGTCAATCGGTCAGTGTGAATCTCTTACTGGTTCCGGCTTGTGCCTCAAAGAAAATTAGGTTGGCTTCACTACTGAGGATCATGCACGCATGGAGAAAGAAGTCGAGGAACACCGCCGTAGTTATTCCAAAGTTTTGGTTGGTGGTGGTTTTATAGAAGAGCTCTGCCTTGTCATTGATGCAATAGAAGTCCTGGAAGGTGTTACTTATGTGGGGAAAGATGATATTGCCAATGGTGGTCAGGCTTCTTGAGAGTGGAAGGTGGCCTTATTGGCCTTACTTTTTGGCACTTGTGCCTTTATTTTGCTCTTCAACTTCTTGTACATTTGATACTTATTTCTTATCTTTTTGGGACAAGTATAGTTTTGTTCTTCGCGTTTTAATACTTTGATTTGGTTTCTTCTTTTCTTGATCTTCTTTTCTTTCTTTCTTCCTTTCTTGATCTTGGTTTTTTCTTTTCTTGATCTTGTTTCCTTCTTTTATTGACCTTGCTTTCTTCTTCTATTTGATTTTGTTCTTCCTTTCTTGATCTTGCTTTCTTCTTTTCTTGATCTTGCTTTCTTCATTTCTTGATCTTGATTTCTTCTTTTCTTCATTTTGCTTTCTTCTTTTCTTGATTTGGTTCTTCCATTTGTTTAATTCGGCAGGGCTTACGTTGCTTGCCTACTTAATGGGATATTCACCCAATAGGCTCTTCACCTAGTTTAATTTGGTAGGGCTTTTGCAGCTCGCCTACTTTATGAGATTTTCACCCAATAGGCTCTTCACCTAGTTTAGTTCGGTAGGGCTTACGATAATGGCCTACTTTATGGGATATTCACCCAATAGGCTCTTCACCTAGTTTACTTCGGTATGGCTTACGATAATAGCCTAGTTTATGGGATATTCGCCCAATAGGCTCTTCACCTAGTTTATTTCGGTAGGGCTTACGATAATGGCCTACTTTATGGGATATTCGCCCAATAGGCTCTTCACCTAGTTTATTTCGGTAGGGCTTACGATAATGGCCTACTTTATGGGATATTCGCCCAATAGGCTCTTCACCTAGTTTATTTCGGTAAGGCTTACGATAATGGCCTACTTTATGGGATATTCGCCCAATAGGATCTTCACCTAGTTTATTTCGGTAGGGCTTACGATAATGGCCTACTTTATGGGATATTCGCCCAATAGGCTCTTCACCTAGTTTAGTTCGGTAGGGCTTACGATAATGGCCTACTTTATGGGATATTCGCCCAATAGGCTCTTCACCTAGTTTATTTCGGTAGGGCTTACGACAATTGCCTACTTTATGGGATATTCGCCCAATAGGCTCTTCACCTAGTTTATTTCGGTAGGGCTTACGATAATGGCCTACTTTATGGGATATTCGCCCAATAGGCTCTTCACCTAGTTTATTTCGGTAGGGCTTATGATAATGGCCTATCATTACGCCTTGAATCATTCATCTTCTGTTTTCCTGGATCTCTGTAATCTCCTCTATTATATTGATTCAGTTCTTCCACCTCCATCTCACGACGCAATCTCTCCATGATGAGCTCAATAGTCGGGGGCGGGTTTCGCACTAAATCATTGGCCAAAGCCCTGTTCGTTAAGGTCTTGAAAAGGATTCCTCGGATTTCCCTTGGGGTTGGCGTTTTGACTTTCAACATCTCCACATTAAACTTCTTCATATACTCCCGCAGAGATTCTCTTTCGCCTTGTTTGAGGTGGCATAGATAATCTGCCTCAAGCGGATCTACCGAGAGTGTAGAGAACTTTGATCTAAACATGTCACGCAACTGTTCGTAACTGTAGATGCTTCCTGCAGGTATACGTGCAAACCACTCATGTGCCACTCCCACTAGGGAGATCGAGAAAAGCCGTGCCTGGATTCTAGCATCAAATCCTCCCAGGCTCAGTATTCCATCCAAAACATGCAAGTGTGATGATGGATCTGTAGTCCCATCATAGTTGGGCATTTTTGGGATATCATGTCCCCTACCTAGGACCACACTTCGCAGCTCCTCACAGAAAGGTGAGGGTTCAGACACCCTATTGTCCTTTCGATTATAACCAACCGTTCTCCTTCTGTCATCCTGGTATCTCGGTGGACTGTACTCACGAGGAGCGTCGCGACGCTCCCTTCTTTCCAAACTTTGGTAGTGCCTATCATGCCTATCTGTTCTCTCCACATCTCGTCCTCTACGAACTCTATCATACGAGTTCGCTTCATCATCTATCTCCACACGCCTCCTGCGTGGGTCAGTAGTTCTTATGTCATCTTCAGGCCTCAGACTTCCTGCATGCCTCATTGAGCGAACATTAAAGGAGGCTTGACGAGTCTCTATATGTGAACGTGAGATCACATCTTCCTCCCTGACTCTGTCCCGGCGGGCTACCCCTGCTGATCGGTGATCACGCGAACGTGAGTTTTGAGTCTGATGTTCGGTCCTCCTTTGAAGTCCTGGCTGAGTCGGGGGTGCAACAGGTGGTATGACACCTAACTGCTGAAGTGTCTGTACTATTTTCTCCACATGTTGTGGTGGTAGAGGAGGTATCACTGCCAGAGCGGCTTGTTGGTCCTCAACTGGCGCTGCATTTCTGCGAGCCCGCGCCGTATCAGTCACAGAAGTTTCATCCCTATTGCCGTCCCTATCGACACGGGTCGATTGGCCTGGAGACTGACTAGTAGCCGCAGTCTGAGTTCTGGTGCCTACAACCATGTTTGAGTGTTCACGTGTGTTTCTAACTCAGTGCACTTTAGTGGTTTCCCACAGACGGCGCCACTGATGCGGTGTAATTTTGTCTGGTGACTTGTCACTCCGCGTCAGACTAACCCGAGCTCCTGATTGGTCCCAAGCTAGCTTTGAGTTCGGAAACCTGCACTAAGAAACACGGCACATGAACTAAGCCGGGACAGACCCGACGAAAGCACTCCGATGCCTAAGTCAGTTGATGCCCGTTGAGGGACGAACCAGCATGTACGTAACAAGCCTTATGGAGTCGTTGAAATAGAGAACAAACTTGATAGATCAAAATGTTATAGGTCAATCTCCGTAGATCAATCTCTGTAGGTCCACCTCCGTAGATCAATCTCTGTAGGTCCACCTCCGTAGATCAACCTCTGTAGGTCCACCTCCGTAGATCAATCTCTGTAGGTCCACCTCCGTAGATCAACCTCTGTAGGTCCACCACCGTAGATCAACCTCTGTAGGTCCACCACCGTAGATCAACCTCTGTAGGTCCACCACCGTAGATCAAGCTATGTAGGTCCACCACCGTAGATCAACCTCTGTAGGTCCACCACCGTAGATCAACCTCTGTAGGTCCACCACCGTAGACAACCAGATGAGTAACTATGAGAAGAGAAAAAGGTTGTCCCTTGCAAAAGAGGAGGAGTCTGGTATTTATAGATGATCAACCTCCTTGATTGTAGTAGCAGGTATGGGCCTCTGTTGATGGGTCAAACCCTTATATGTCACATGACATATGTCATAAGCGGTATATCGGGCTTGAATAATGGGCTTTTGGGCCCCTTTGTTGGGACGGTTTATTTGGGCCGATCTAGCTCGTGAATGGGCCTTTTGGGCCGGTACATTTGTAGGACAATAGTGTTTTGATAGGCCCACTAAGGGAATCACACCAAATTATGGTATAACACACCGATTTATCTTTCAACTTATTATGAGTTTAGTACCCATATTGTGATTATTCGCCTTATCACAATTTGCCTCATGAATTACACACACTTCCACACTTTTTGTGGGATTGATTTCTCAGACTCTAATCTAATCCTTTCTTGAGAGTACTTGATCCGTTCATCTGCAATTCAAAGTTGTGCTGCGTACTCACTTTGTTCATTACACTAATGTTGAACCTAAGTATTATTACTTTTACCATATCCAGTAATTTTCAGAATAAGAATCATCCTCGCAAAGTACTTGTACCCGCATCCATGCAACATATTACATACTGTATATCATAAAGCCCAAAGCAAAAGAACAGGTCCACATAAAAATTAATTCCGCAATTTCAAAAGTCCAGGAACAAAAAGGCCGAATGAAAATAGTACAGCCCAAAAATGAGAAAACTGTTTCTTTAAGGCCCATAAGAATATTAAACTATGGGCTTCGGCTATCCCCAAAAAATAAAAACCCACTACAAACTTGAGTTTTCAAATACTTAGGCCCATAATTTAAAAAACTTGGGCCAAGGGTCTTTGGTCCAATAATTAACACAGTTGTAAAGAGTCTGAAATGGATTAGTTAAGAACAAATCGAATTACAATCATCATCATTTCACTCTCTCTCTCTCTCTCTCTCTCTCTCTCTCTCTCACACACACACACACACACAAACACACGCTCATTTTCACACAGTAAATCTATAGAGGGATACACAGGCACGCACGCGCATATACATGAAGTTGAAATTAGGGTGATTGATTGAGAATCGAAGGATCTAATTTTCTCTCTCTCTCTCTCTCTCTCTCTCTCTCTCTCTCTCTCTCTCTCTCTTTTTATGAGAGGGCATGGCGATGAGGACAGGTGCGGGCATCTCCAGGACTAAAAGCGCCATTGGATCTGCTGCTCTCGCCGTCTTTTTTCTCTTCTCGTTCATCGTTTGTTCTTTCCTCTTCTTCGGTCGCGGTCTCTCCATCACTGGTCAGTTCCTTTTTTTTTTTTTAATGTGATTTGAGTATTATTGGAGAAATGGCGGATTGTGATTCAGCGAGTTGAGTTTTAATTGAAAATGTGTTTGATTTTATTTCAGTATTAGTTTGATTTCTGTTGAGTGTCGGATTTGTTGTTAATTGTCATCTGATTGAAATGTGCGTTTGTTTATATGTTCTGTTTAGATTTAGACCAATGATTGATAGATGAGGAAGAAATACAGTATTTCCGTAAAAAAACGTAGTAAGCGAGGTTTCCTTATTTAAATGAGGTTTTTTTTTTGTTTGCATTCTGCTGATAGAAGCTAAACTATGTGGGATGGTTTGAAGCCGAGAGAGAAAAATGTGCTGTTAGGTTTTAGAGAGACTGGAACTGCAGGATGACGGAAATGTATTTAGTTTTATGATCTGTAGACAGGTTTTGCGAATATTGATTTGTGATGTTGTAATGTAGCTCCTAAGAGGCCTTAGAGTGAGTGAATGTGGATGAAACGACATTTTTCAGCTGTTGCTTTTTTGTTCTCGTAAGATAAGCAAAACGGAGGCTGTTGCCGGTGCTGGTAATCTGCCTCTACCACCACGTTTGGCTTTAGTAGTTCTGAGTTTGGGGGTGGTAACTGGTAAGCATCAGAAGATGGATGAGTGGGATTCCGAAGCAGGAAACTCTTACTCTCTGTGTCTCTTACATTTGTTTTACCTTTCTTCATTATGTTAGAATATGAAAGCTATTCTTTATGGGTCTAGTAGATGCTTTTGTCTGTCCTTGGAGTAAAGAATTCCAGTACCCCAAAGGTTTCAAGGGCTATTGTTTTGTCCTTTAGTTCGTATCTGGAGTTCTACGAAATAGATGGATCGGCTTTGGGCCAATTCAGTTTATGCGTGTGCGTTTACATTTGATATTCACCTTCACTTAGCTATTAACCCTCCATTGTTTTAATTCATTTACTTACTTATAATTATATATTTTTCTGCAGACCAAAATGAGCCTTCATCCTATTCTGGTAGACAGGTATAGATCCGTTGCTGCATACTCTGTTAGGGCTTTGGGTTTGTTTTCTGGTTTTCTTAATACTAAATCTTGAAACAGGATCTTAATTGGAGAGAACGTCTCGCATCACAGCATCTTAAATCTTTGTTCTCCAAAGAGGCAAGTTTTATTCATTGAGATTATTCTAAAGTTTTTGGAAATATTCCTTTCTAGACTGTTATTCTTTCTTTCAGTACTATACTAATCTCAGAACTTTTTTAGGTTATTGCTGTCATTAATGCCAGCACAGCTGATTTAGGACTTCTAAGTCTAGAATTTTTCAGAAATAAAAATTTGCCTGCGTCTTGGAAATATGTTGGACAAGAAAATCCCGCTGACAGTATCAAGTCTGCTGAGGTTAGATCTAGCATAGTAATGTTTCTGTTGTTATTTTTCGTGGGTGGAACTACTCATTACTGTTTGAGATATACTTAACCTTTTTTCTATCTCTGTGGTTTAAGCTCACTGGAATAGCTTCAGACGTTAAACAAGAAACATCTAGTATCAAGCAAGAACATAAATCAAATGGTAATACCTTTCTGGTTTACTTTTTTTGGTAAAGCACTTGATTTACGATGTTTCATTAAATAACTGAATGGTATGTTTGTCCTTTGCAGAGGATCATTCTATATTTCTGGAGACCCCGGGTAGACTGGCCAGAAGGGTAGGTGCCAGGAATAATTTCATTATACTAATATTTTGCACTTGTCATAAAGTACATTCTTTAAGCAAAATTACCCTGTTTCTTTTTGTCTGCAAGTTCGGGTGCTGTTCCTGGATATCTTGGTTGTAGCTAACCTTTAGTGATGTAATTACTTTGCAGCAACTCAGAGAAAAAAGACGTGAAAAACGTGCTGTTGACTTGGTAAAGCAAGATGATGAAGTGACTGTAAAGCTAGAAAATGCAGCCATTGAACGTTCTAAATCAGTTGATTCTGCAGTCTTCGGAAAGTACAGTATATGGAGGAAAGAAATCGACAGTGAAAACTCTGATTCAACTGTACGCTTGATGCGAGATCAGATGATAATGGCTAGGGTATATATAAGTCTTGCTAAGATGAAAAACAAGCTGGATTTGTCCAATGAGTTACAGAATCGGCTCAAAGAAAGTCATCGTGCTTTAGGAGATGCAACTACAGATACTGATTTGCAACACAGGTAATGTCATTTTTGCTACTATATCCTTATGTCTCGTGCATTACAGCTCGTCTCTGTGAATTTATTGTTTGCAATTGAATGCCCACATGACAGTGCACCTGAAAAAATCAAATTAATGGGTCAAGTGCTGTCTAAAGCTAAAGAGAGATTGTACGACTGCAAATTAGTCACCGGGAAGCTAAGGGCCATGCTGCAATCTGCTGATGAGCAAGTTAGGAGTCTAAAAAAGCAAAGCACATTCCTTAGCCAACTAGCTGCAAAGACAATACCGAATGGAATTCACTGTTTATCCCTCCGTCTAACGATAGACTACTACCTCCTTCCACCCGAGAAAAGGATGTTCCCTCGTGCTGAGAATTTGGAGAATCCGAATCTTTACCATTATTCTGTCTTCTCTGACAACGTTCTTGCTGCTTCAGTAGTCGTCAACTCGACCGTTATGAATGCCAAGGTCTGCATTCGTTTTTCTTCGGTATTACTATGAATATGGTGTTTATTCTGCATCTGCTTATTAGTATAGTGGCAGTGACATGTCTAGAGCAAGATTTGCATAGTACATTGCCTTTATATCCGTCAATTTTATTTTTATGACGTGTTTTAAAGTGAAATTTCTCAGTTTTCCGTCAGAAATATTATACTGATTTATTTGTATGTGGTTCTTTTTTCTTTTCTTTTTTGATGGATAGTATGTGGCTTTGTTGTATGTGATTGTTTAAATATTAAGTATTTGGTGCCGACCTACTTCAGGGTTTTCCACTTTGATCCTTTGGATAGGAGTAACTACACGTTACCCATTTGCTTGTTTATTTTAATACATGCATAATCTACGTAATAGATTATCCATGGAAGATCCTTAATAGCATAGCTAATAGCTACAATGGTGATATGCAATCTAGGGATCCATGTCACCATGGTGATATGCAATCTAGGGATCCATGTCACCACAAGCTCTAAAATGATCTACAACCATTTTTGTCCTACATATCACAATACATACATATATATGCTCGACTCACACAGGTCACACATGTACCTGCTTGCGTGAACACATTTACTCGTCTGTTTGTGTGAGTGCACGTCTTTTTAACTTTACACGGTGGTGTATTCGTCTCAACCTCAGCCACTTATCACGTGACTAAATATTACCCATTTGGCACTTTCTTTACTGAACACGGTGTTTGTATGACTTGCAGGAGCCCGAGAAGCATGTTTTTCATCTCGTGACTGATAAATTGAACTTTGGAGCTATGAATATGTGGTTTCTTTTGAACCCTCCTGGTAAAGCTACCATCCACGTTGAAAATGTTGATGAATTCAAGTGGCTCAATTCGTCCTATTGTCCTGTTCTACGTCAGTTGGAGTCTGCTGCAATGAAAGAATATTACTTCAAGGCAGCTCATCCTACCACACTTTCAGCTGGTTCTTCTAACCTAAAGTACAGGAATCCAAAGTATCTTTCAATGCTCAACCACTTGAGGTTTTATCTACCTCAAGTTTACCCAAAGTTGGATAAAATTCTTTTCCTTGACGATGACATTGTTGTTCAGAAAGACCTGACTGGGTTATGGGCTGTAGATTTACATGGGAAAGTAAATGGTGCAGTTGAAACATGTGGTGAGAGCTTTCACCGATTCGACAAATACCTGAATTTTTCAAATCCTCATATTGCCAAAAACTTTGATCCAAATGCTTGTGGGTGGGCCTATGGGATGAACATTTTTGACCTCAAGGAGTGGAAAAAGAGAGATATAACTGGTATTTACCACAAGTGGCAGAACATGGTAACTTTTCTTTCATTCTTCTTTTGCTTTTAACAGATATAACTCTATAGGAATAGTTACTTGAACCCCCCTTTAACTTGAATACCTTACGTATAGCCTCCCTTGACATTATTTACACACTTTGACAATTGCTTCTTTGAAACTCCCAACGTGTCTCTGATTATTTACATAAGATGGCATGTTTATGTAACTAGACCAAACCTCACGGGGTTTAGGTATTTTTTGTGTGATACATTCTATATGACCACACATGCATGAAACTTTAAAAATCATCAGTCAGTATTTCTCTCCTGATTTGAGGGAGGCTGGGGGGGGGGGGGGGGGAGGGGGCGTTGTCTTCCCCTTATTTGCATTCTTAGAAGGATAGAAACATGGTTATAAAATGGTCTGAGTTCTTTGTTTTTTTTTTCTTCGTTAATATAGAACGAAGATCGCGTGTTGTGGAAGCTTGGGACATTACCTCCGGGTCTCATCACATTTTACGGGCTAACGCACCCCCTTGAAAAGTCCTGGCATGTGCTGGGTTTGGGTTACAATCCGAGCATTGATAAATCAGAAATGGAGAACGCAGCAGTTGTACATTACAACGGGAACATGAAACCATGGTTAGAGTTGGCAATGACTAAGTACAGGCCATATTGGACCAAGTATATAAAACACGACCATCCGTACATACGTAGCTGCAAACTTAGTGAATGATAGATTTACAGAACCGAAGGGACAGCCATGCTTAATTTTGGCTTTCTCCAGGGCAATGGACTGGTAAGTGTTCACATTATTTGACTGGCGGAACGAGGATTTGATCTGGTTGGAAGGCGAGTTACTGTTTCCCGCTTTCTTACAGCATGTCGTACTATGTGCAGGTCGAAAATTTAATTCATTGAATCGTAAAAACTTGATTCATCTGTATTCACACTTTATCACTCTTTCATGTCAATGGCAATGTGTTGATTTGTTGGTTACGGACTGTAAAGACACTATTAGAGATTTAAAAAATGTGTAAACATCTGAGATTTGTTTTTAATGTTTGAAAAACATTAAAGAAGTGCCAATGTAATTACATACACTTCATAAAGTAACCGATTTTTAGTATTTTGGATATTTTGAAATGGGTTTGCATAGTTATTTGAAACCGTGTGTATATCTATTGCTATATTAAAAGCAAAGCCCCCCAACTCACAAAAAGGCA
The DNA here is from genome assembly GCA_948329865.1 of Linaria vulgaris. Lineage (NCBI taxonomy): Eukaryota > Viridiplantae > Streptophyta > Magnoliopsida > Lamiales > Plantaginaceae > Linaria > Linaria vulgaris. The sequence continues at coordinate 27,146,607 of OX415249.1, forward strand.
GTTGGAATACCAAATTTTGTGTTTCCTAAAATACCCTCATTTCTCTCTCCTCAAATAAAAGAATATCATGGTTTATAATGTCCTTTTACTTACTTTACTCAATTGCACATTCTAAAAAATAGGAATTTCCACGCATGTTCACTTATATTTTAAATTTCAAATTAATAATTTGCACGCGGTCCCCGCGTGTGTCAAATTTCTAGTATATGTAATAAACTAGGTGAAAATAACAGAAATTGTAATATGTAACTACTGTAATGGCTAAGTGTTAATTTATATGTGCATCATAGCATCTCGAGTCATGAGCACTTTATTGAAACGTGTTAAACCGGCATTCATTATTATTGATTAGCCTTGATAGTTTCTAGTTGACATTCGTTAGTAAAAGAAGCTTCATGAAAATATTGGATACCTGTGGGCTGTGGTGAAGGGCTGCCTGGTTTTCCTTCATTCTTAAATTTTAGCTTTTAAGTATGGACCATGTCACCATGTAATATTGCAGAAGAGGGCCTCCGGTTTCTTGGGTTTGCACAGTCAGGATTCTTATCCGAATTGGTCTCGGAATTAGCTACACACGTGGCAGGCGTTAGTAGTTTCTGACAACTTTTCAAAGCCAACTGTTTATATCAAGAAAGTTTTATGACGTCATCATCCTCGAATTATTGTCAAGTGTCACAGTCACCCTCAACTGCAAATATTACCAATGTTTTTTTCTTTTTCTTTTTTTACTGGATAAAATAATCTTTGACTGTAAAAAGGAAATGTTTTACTAGGATTGTTGGAGCTCTGGTTCAAACCGACCAAATCGAAAAAACCACACTGACAAGTAGATTTCGGTCAAGACCGACATCAAACAATAACATACGGTTCGATATGAATATATTCGGTTCTTTCTTCACACCGAATCGAAAAATTGTCTTAAATCGAAAAATTGAATTTAAAAAAAATGGTAAAATTTTAATTTCATTAAAAGTCTTATCTCTACATATAATTAGTAAATACATACTTTAATAATTTCGGAATTGTAACTATAGAACTACAGAAGCCAAAAAGTGAAAAAAACAATTCAATTATACCGGGGTACACACACCTAGTTTGAGGAATTACCTCACTATAGTTTCTAAGTTACGGATTTTGAAATGGTAATTCAATTATACAGGGGTACATCCGTCATTTTCACGAGGGGGGTTGGAAGAGGTTATCCGCAGCCTATTGCGTGAAGTCATAAGTGTCGTAATCTGTCAATAATAATAAATAAATAAACGTCGTAATCTCATAAATAGTCTAAGCAAAGCGCAAAACCAATAATCTTTCACAAATCAATTTTAATATTATACTAATAATAATAGCAGTAAGTAAACTCCCTTTCCCCTCTTTATAATTTATAAGACAGCAAAAGAAAGAATCTCTCATCTTCTTCTCACTCAACCCCATTTCCTTTATCCACTGATCATTCTTTTTTTTCATTTTGTTAAATAAATATCTTATACTTCCATTCTTAATAATCCTTTTTGGTGTGACCCAGATCAATATTTTTCTGGATTCTGATCCCACATAACTCAGCAAGTTTTAAGCTTTTTATTTGAGTAAGATCAAGTTTTCTTTTTTTTTTTTTCCTTTTAATTCTTATGTATATGAAAAAATCACTTGGGTGCGTGTAATTTTAGTTGGGTCGATGAGATTACTGCTTGTAATGATGAAAATATTATATATTATGTGATGGGTTGATTGTGGTTTCCAGAATAATTGTGAGTTTGTGGGGGGTAAGGTTCATTAGTTCATGAAATATGTAACAAATAAACTTTGTAGATCAATTATGTGAAGGTGTGCAAATTGTAGCTTACTTTTTTTCTTTTTGGATCATGTGTTACTTACTTACCAGAAAAGGATTAAAGATGGCTTCTCTACAAGGCCCTGTGGCTTGTCCCCTCGTTCGAGCGAAGGAAACGGGAGTTTACTCGGGGCCTGTGAATTCACCCCTTTTGAAAGCTAAGTTCATGGAAAGTGGACTTAAAAGGCTCAAAGGTGATATTTTTAATGTGGGTTTTAGTCAGCGTTCGAGAAAATGCAGGACAATCAGGAGTAGTTTCAGTTCATCGTCGAATGGTAATGGGAGAACCGCGGGAAATCCCAACGAGAGTGACGCTGATTATGTTAATTCCAGCGTGGTTGAAGCTGGTATGTGGCGTAACACATTATACATTTACCAATTTGTGCTCATTACAATGGAATTGATGATCACTAAGCTATAGATTCTATTTTGTTTCGTATTGGTTCATGAGAATATAATTGCGAGAAAACTTACTACTTTGTGTTTCAGAAGCTCAACTTATGCTATGTGGTTTCGGATATGATGTGTGCTTATTACATAATTCAATATATGTGGTATGCTTTTATATTGTAAATGCCATTGCCAGCTTTATATCTTCTGGTTGTGTGGCCAGTGATCTCTTGGAAACCAAGTAATTCTTGTTTTGGGATTATTTCATCGCTCAGCCGTAGCTACCATAATTGATTATACTTGACATGTGTTCAATTTTTTTTTTCTTATAGTTGAGGTGAGGAGTAGCTCGGAAGGTTTCATGATTAAAATGCGGGACGGTAAGCATTTGAGGTGTGTTCATAATAACCCTCAGGGGGGTCACGTGCTGGATTATTCACCTCACCCAGCAATTGTATTGAAGATGGAAGATGGAACTGGACTTCTTCTCCCGATAATTGTTTGTACGTCTATTACTGTCATTATAGTCTAATATGCGTGAGCTGGTTCGGTCGTTGATGATCTTTTACTTCTTGCGCTTTTATTGCAGTGGAGATGCCGAGCGTTCTGCTCATGGCAGCTGTACGCAATGTCCCAATTGTATTTTCACTATCCCTGTTTCTCTTGTCTACTAAACTTAAAAAGATGTATTTATACTTGGTGGGTCCAAATCTTGAAAACTAATTGGGTGAATCACCACAGGCTAGGCCTACCGTGTATCAAGTGGTGAAGGATATGATGGAGAAGATGGGATACACTGTGAGTTTTTCTTTAAATATTTTTCTTCTCTTCTCTGTCACAATAAGGAGTAATTTGGTTTTTAGCATCAACTTATTATCGTTGTCTTTTGCAGGCGAAACGTGTACGCATCACGAAAAGGGTGCATGAGGCATATTATGCTGAGTTGCATCTTGCAAAGGTAAATCTGCCTCATTATTTATCCCGTGACTGGAGATGTAGATTTCTGCATGTTATTGTTTGATAAAGAATGTAAAATTCTAGTATACATGCTATGACAGAATCTTTTTACTAATTTGACTTTTCCCTGATTAAAGTTGGATAATGAGGAAGAAGTTGTATGCTTTGATCTGCGACCCTCGGATGCCATTAACATCGCAGTAAGATGCAAGGTAACAGCCTTTGATTATGCACAGTGTTTCGATGAGGTGGATTACTTAGTATTAATACAGTTCTTTAAGTTGTAATGTACATATATGATCGCCTATTCATCATTTTCCCTTTGATTATGCACAGTGTTTCTATGAGGTGGATTACTTAGTATTAATGCAGTTCTTTGTGTTGTAATGTACATATGTGATTGCCTATTCATCATTTTCAGTGAAAATATCTTATTCACATGATTCCTTTCTTTCATTTTTTCGATGTAGTATAGACGGGGGTATGTTTATTAGATGAACTTCTCCGCTGCGATATAATGAAATTTTTCCTTTTGATGGTGTATTTTATGGATTACAGGTGCCAATACAAGTCAACAAGTTTTTAGCAAATAGCGATGGGATGAGAATCATTGAGTCCGCAAAGGTGATTATGCAGAGCACCCCATCAGATGGCCGACTCTTCACTGAACTGGACAGGTACCATTGATACCCTAAAGGATCTGATATCCTTTTTTTTTAAACCAAAGAACCTGATATGGTTATCTCGATTCATTAGAAATTGGACAAGTAAGGAAATCTCTTGTTGAATTACGTACTTACTTAAAAACTAATAAACCTCAATTTCAAGAAATCATATCTTCTACTAAGACATTTACTGAGGAAGCAGAAGCCCTTTTGAAAGAAGCTATTCAAGAACATACGGAACGATTTCTACTTCAGGAACAAGCCTAACTAAATTGCTCACTTTAAAAAATAATCAAGTGTCTCTAATTCAATTTATGCAAAAAGTGTTTCTCGCTATCGAAATAAAAAATAGATGGAAAAAAATTGCGTCCAATGTCGGGAGATTGGAGATTTTAGTTCTTTTAATTCTTGATTTTTGACTGTATTCTTTTGACAGTTATTCTGTTATAATCCCGTATCAATCAATATTGTTGACAAACATGTGTATACGAAGAAATCTGTGGTTTGTACTCTCTAAGTTGGGCAGAGCGAATGCTGTTAGTCCTAACCTTTGTCATTATTGATTGCAGACCTACGGGACATCCATGCATCGAGACAAAGGAGTTCAATTTAATGCGGAACATGCTGACGGCTGCTGGTGAGGAGCGCTATACAGATGCAGGTATTTTGTTTATATTTGTGAAGGAGAACGTTTCTGCTGTAACTTTGCCTCTTTTTTCTTGGTCATGCCACGTATTTAGAATTTCTACTTTACTCTTAACGGCATATCTTGTCAAAAGTCAACCCGCATGTCCAAGATTAGCACGCCTTAAACAAGTTAACGTTTTAAAGATGTGCTTGTGGATGAAAATGGTGATAATATATAACAATTATTCTGAAAGTTCTTACCATCACACTGTGGATATAAATATTTGCTTGTATTTGTGTAGCTTTGTGGAGGGACAGGCTCAGTAAACTCCGAACTAAGAAGAACTGGATATAACAAGTTGATGTTGCTGTGGTGTAGTGTAATCTCCCCGGTCGATATTCTAGGTAATTCTTGCGTCAGTAATTCGACTTTTCTTGGTGTATACCAGACCTGTACTCATGAGTTATTTTTGTTTGTTTGCTTGGTTTCAGGTGCTTTGACATTTGTATATAGGGATCACTGAGACAAGTGCATCTCCCCCTTTGTAAAGAAGTATGTACAGAACTAAAATAATGTGTGTTTTTATGTGTATATGGTCATGTATATAGATAGACTGTTCTCTGTTGCGCTAAGCTGTATGTTATTTAAATTCTTATCGATCAAAAAGCTGCTCGTTGAATTGTTCGCTGTACTCTGCATTTTTATTAACTCTCGGGATGCCGGATCGGATGTGCGTTATCTTGGTACTCTAGTACTTGGATATCACATTATGAGCATGGTGAGAATGAGAAATGAGGATAGAGTAACTTGATGAGTTGCATGTGTTGTGCTTTAAGTGGAAAACGAAGAACACTTGTCATGTTTCAAAACACTTGGAAGTAAAATTGCCAGAAATATTCATGTATTTATGGCGAAGAATATGGCTTTAATAATTAATATGCATGGGTTTTAATGAACGGATATGCTGCGTTGTGTGTCAAAAGTGTATCTGTATTTTACATGCGTTCGATATGACACATGGTCTTTTAAAGATACTTGATACGAGAAAAGTGATATTGGAGATGTAAATTCTTTTGATTTGAATTTAAATTATATAATTTAGGTTAAAATATAACATTGAATAGTTGATTTCACAATATAATCTTGTATTAAACTGAATCAAATCTTTTGAGTTTAAACTTATGAGTGAATATTCACCTTCAAATCTATCACGCGCACACGATTTTTCTTATCAAGAATATTGATTAATTAAGTATATTTAATGCATGAATGCTAATTGCTATAAAAACAAAATCACTCGACTTGTGTAACAAGAAGGTATTCTCTTCAAGTATGGAAGGAGGATCTCTGTCTGTTAATAGTACTCAAGGTGATACGGTGAGACCAATCATTCCATGCTTCTCTTAAATTTTCTATTCATGCTTACTATTGTTATTGTTATATTATACAACATTGCATTATAAAACGTGAGAAGTATGGTTTTACATGACACAATTACCATTAATTGTACTAATGCATTTAGGAGATTTCTGTTGGTTGATTAGTGCTCGATAATTGCACATAATATATTCCATGGGTTACTATTGCACCTAATATATATATCATGCTTTTACGTATATAATCCAATTTTAATTTAAAAATCAAGTATTGTAAGGCAAATTTCAGTAATGCTGACAATGCATGCCACTATTAGTAAGTTTTTTTAAGAGCCACTAGCAAAAGACCCCCTGTGTTATGCAAAAGAGGCAAAAGGACCCCCTGTGAAAACAAAATAGGCAAAAAAGACCCCTGTGTTGTAAAATTGGTAGCACACTGCCCCCTTTTCAGTTTTTTTATGTATTTTCTTTTAAAAAGACTACTTTACCCCCAATTAAAAATAAGTTTCCCCTCATCGTCTCCAATTAGAAATCAAATGACCACTCCTCTCTTCCTCACACTAAAAACCTTAGCCCCCAAATCAATGGCGTCGTCGGAGCTCCTCCGTCGCTTCTCCGGCGCGAAGCTCCGCCTTCGCTTCTTCATCCGTCTCTTCCTCCGACGCGAAGCTCCACTATTGCTCCTTAATCGATCTCCTTCTCCGATTCGAAGCTCCGCCGTCGTGATCTCCTTCTCCGATTCGAAGCTCCGCCGTCGCGATCTCCTTCTCCGATTCGAAGCTCGGCCGTCGCGATCTCCTTCTTCGATTCGAAGCTCCGCCGTCGCGATCTCCTCTTCCGACTCGAAGCTTCGCCGTCGCTCATTAATCGATCTCCTCCTCCGTCGTGAAGCTCCGTCGTCGCCCATTAATCGATCTCCTCCTACACTGTATTCTACACATTTTATCATTTTTGTATATATCCATTATTAGGCATTAAGGATAGGGTTTAATATTTTTTAAAAATTACATTCCTAAGAATTATTGTAAGTTAAATTTATTATTTGATTGTATTGACAATTGTTTAAACATTATGGTTTGAATTGGAAGTTAAAGTATAAAAGAAAAGATGCCGAATTTAAGATGTGTCCTGCTAATAAATTCTTAATAAAATAATATTTATCATTAAAAACAGTAGGAAATGCAAAAAGAAAAAAAAAACAACAAAAAAGAAAAACGAAAGAAACTGAATACGTGGTAAGTTACTGCTAATTTTAAAAGTTATGGGAGTCATTTGAAGTTTCTTGCTTTTGGGGTTTATTCAGCTAATAAACAAAAATTATCGGTGCTATTTGCTTATTAACATAATATAAGAAGGTTGTTTGTTATTAGCCTAATGAGAATAAGGGCAAGAAAGTCATTTGATAAGAAAATAATCATGCCCACTCTCACTTTACGGAAGGTGTATCACACTCTCGTACAAAAGGGGTTCTTTGCTATGTATTTAAATACACAGGGGGGTAATTTGATGCTTTTCATTTCACAGGGGGTTTTCTGCCTCTTTCAAACAACACAGGGGGGCTTTCTGCCAAAAACCCTTTTTTTAATAGAAGAAAACAAACTCTACATTCTAATTAAACTAGTACTTTAGAGCTTAGACGAGTCCGTGCCGTCACAAAACTTGTTTCCGTGGCCATAATTCAAACATTATATATAACCTGATCCAAATTAAGTAAAAAATTAGTATGATGAGTCGATGAGGTAACATCCCCCACAAACTAAGAAATATAATATGTTAAGTTCGATTGCTTTACTTGCCGCAACTACCCAACTAAGTACAAATCATACGAGTTAAAAAGAAATCAATTATATTATTCCGCGGCATATACCCGCCAATTTGGTCCGGGCGGGACCCACTCATTAGGCGCATGAAGAATCCCAGCCATCCATTGGGTAGTTTAAAATTCAATCGAAAAGCTCTTTTTGGTTTTCAACTTTTTTGGTTCTATTTAAGAAAACTCCTCCTGCATAACGTTTCTTTAAGGTACGGGTAAGGTGGTAATGAATTCTTGTGTTATGTTCGAAAAGAGTGATAAAGTAAGAATGGATGATCATAATTTGTTGACTCTTGAAATGCTTGATTGGAGGAAAAATCTTGCCGCAAAGAATAGCATGAAGGTTATTTTTTTTTTTCTCTTTTGTTATTCATCAATCTGTATAGTTATTTCTTACGGTTGGTTTTGTGTCGTAGAATTGAATACGTTCTTGTTTAATCTAATCGGTGTATATGCTTATTCGTGTTATTTAAGAAAGTAGATTATTATTTATAGCACATAAATAATGGAGCACAGTTCACTCAGATAACTAGTGAGAAAAGATAATTTTGGGCAAAAAGAGATATAAAGAATATTCTTAAAATTATATGTATATTCTTTTGTTTAATTTTTTAACTTATCAGAAAATTTAATATTAAAATTATAATGCTATAAACATGTATGGTTAATCTATTGTTAAATTAAATAAAAATATAATAATTACATTTAAAATTACGACCAAAAAAATATTAGGAACATTTAGGGTGATTTGATCATTCGACATAACAAATAGGCAATAAAGATGTTGCTCTTTTTTTTTGGAATATATATTGGAATAACACAGGTTATTTGTAATTAGCTCATAATCAGGTAACTATTTCTTGAACTCTAAGCCATGTGGAATGATTTTGGCTTCTGTTTATCTATACTCTGCCCCTCTCCTCCTAATAAGGCTTTGTAGAGGGAAATATGAGAATCTAAATTCTAATACTATTGACTACAACTGGAAACCTACTTGTTTTTGCCGTTGTTGTGCTTGATATATAGGAAGAGTTTGTGTTTAACATTCATGTATGCAATATTCTGTCTCAAATTCGATAGTCTTATGCGAGTTGTCTCCTGTATTGGTGGTTTCTCGCTTACTAATTATAACTTATGAGTGTTAATATCATACAGGACTTTGATTTTAAGGAGTTAAATGAAGTCCAGCAATACTACCCTCAAGGATATCATGGCGTAGACAAGGAGGGACGACCAATTTACATTGAGCGACTGGGAAAGATCGACGTGGAACGTCTTTTGAAAGTCACAACGTTGGATCGGTACTTAAAATATCAAATCCAGGAGTCTGAAAAGACACTCACTATCAGGTTCCCTGCATGCTCGGTTGCTGCAAACAGACACATTAGTAAGCGTTTGGCGATTCTCGATGCTGAAGGTGTTGTAAGTACTTCTGGTCCAACTATGTAAATATCTAACATCTGTGAATTGGTTTCATGACATTTGTTTCATTGTTCAGACCTTGAAGAGTTTTACTAGTCCTGTTCAGAAGGTTTTGATGTCGTTGCGCAAGATTTATGACAAAGACTACTATCCCGAGGTATGACTTAGCCATTATCGTTGATTCGATTTTACATTACGTACATTCTTATGGAGTGATTTTGCAGACACTTTGTCAATTGTTCATCGTAAATGCTGGTCCTGGCTTTAGGTTTCTCTGGAACACTATAAAGTGTTTTATTGATCCCGTGACAGCGTCCAAGATTCAGGTATGTGCTAGTATTGGCATCGCCTCAAACACCCTTTCACGTCTCAGTGCTAACTAATTTAAAAATACCTGTTCTTTGAATTCATAGGTTGTTGGCAACAAGTATCAGAGCAAATTGCTTGAAATGATCGATGAAAGGTAAGTTGGAACACAAATTTCTGTAGTTTGTTTAAGTGCTACTACAACTTTCTGATTCATTGGCTGCCTTGTGTGAATCATCATCGATGGTCAGTGAGCTGCCTGATTTTCTTGGTGGAAGCTGCACCTGTAAGTACAAAGGAGGATGTCTGAGATCAGACAGAGGGCCGTGGAAAGATGTAACTTTTTCTATGTCGCACAAGAACCTAAACTGAATTACGAACCTGCCTGTTTCTTTGTTGATTTACGATTGATTGGATTGTGGATCAGGAGTAATACGGATTATTAGCGCGTTATAAACGAGCTCGAAGTGTGGATAATCAGCAACTTCGGGATTTAAGGTAAACTCCTCTTTCAGTCAAGAAGTGACACTAGAGGATACTGATAGAATGATTGATTTATTGCATTTGGGGCAACTGGCAAAGTTTTTATCACCAATTGATATGTAAATATGTGTTTAGAAGTTAGACTATTTGATCTAAATATTGAATTAGTAAGTCAATTTATATACCACAGCATTGCAGATCCTTTGATATGAATTACCATAACCTATACATTAGAGTTTAACCTTTTTTATTTTAGTCTTCCTTCCCTTCCCCTCAAGGATGACCCTGTAGGATCACCCCGTCTGTTATGTTGCAATAAAAATAAATATGGATGCTTATTTGGAAATATTATCTTTTATTATTTAGTTTTAATTTCACAATATAAGAATTTGAAGATCACCAATTGAAAATTCATCCAGAATCTATAAAAAGTATTTGAGGGAAAATAGATCTCTTATAAAGTTTAAGTTACATCAACATGAGGTTTCATGTTGACACTTAATATTCTAACAGAAATAAATACTCCAGCGGAATATTCCACCGAAAGTTAACGCATAGTTGTATACACAAATTTAAATTGTTCATGGGACGGTTGACATAAATGATGCTTTTAGTTTTAAGGATTCCTTAAAGGTTTGGTCGAATATCGTGACATGGTCCACATAAAATATAGTTATCCATAACTACACGCATGAGAATACAGAAAGATGCTTGGCACAACAAAAAAACAGATTTGTAGGAATATTCTCTCTTTTCATGTACGACGGTTTTACTTAATTTTATAACAACTTTAGTTAATCAGTAGTAACTGAATAATTAACTAGCAAGATAAAATTGAACTAAGCTTTCTGATGCGAGGTGATTTCATTTGCTGACTAAGCACTCTACGTCAGACTAACCCAAACTCCGTACTGGTGTTGGGTTAGCTTTGAGTTCGAGAAACCTGCACTGAAAAACACGAAGAGTCCATACCTGGGTGAACTTTGAGTTTGTTGATTTCAGACTGAACTTGGACTGGGCCAAGCTGCCTACGTATCCCGTATAGGGAATCAAGCCGAACGTAGTTCATTGTTACTCTGTGACAGCCATTGTTGCGCGTCGGGCTAATGGGCCGTGTTGAACGGGTATGCCGTGTGTTGGACTTGAAGCTTATTGGGCCAAAGCAAGTCAGATGGGCCGCCAATCCGTACTGGATTGTGCGTTGCACAAGAGCTTGATGGGCCAATGTACCATTTCGCATAAGACGTCGTCGAATCAAACGGATCGGACGAAATTCGTGCTCTCAAAGTTTAGAAAGTTTAGAGAGAGAAAGCTCTCACTTAGAGAGAGAAAGTAGAAGTGAATTGTGTCTTTTGCATCCAATTAAGGGGGTATTTATAGGTACTTCATGGGCTTGTTGATGGGCTTGGCCCATCATTGATGGACTTGTGTTGAACCTGAAAAGGCGATGATTCGAGGAGGCGACAACCCGAGAAGGCGATGACCCAATGAGGCGATGACCTAAGAAGGCGACAACCCGAGAAGGCGACAACCTGAGAAGGCAACAATCCGAGAAGGCGACAACCTTAGAAGGTGACAACTTGAGATGGCAACAACCGTAGAAGGTGACAAGACGACATTCTGAGAAGCCAACGACTTTCACTCCTTATCTCTTTAAGATACTAAAGCAACACCAATGGCTTAGTACTTTTACGAAACTTTTCATTTATATACTTCAAGGTGTGACACGTGGTCGAGTGAGAGGTTGCCAAATACCAATACCAAAGTATGGTACAACAATATCCTATTACTATACCTCATGCAGAACAAGCTTAAAGCAGCGGTTGACATACAACTGAATGGAAAATAATGAAATAAGTAATATTTCAAAGATAAAGTACAATTCTTACCATTAACACGCAAATTAGTGTACCAAGTCTTTGCAGATCCAATTCAAAATGCGAAATATCACAATTTCTGTCTCGACTCAATCATGGATTCAAACGTTTTAGCAGGTCAAGCATGAACACAAGTTTTATTTTCAAGTGAGCACCGAATTACACCATATCTCACACAAAGTGTGATGTTCACAACATGGACATAACAGAGATACAATTACATAAGATACAGATAGTGAATATTCACCGATTTAGCGACGTGGCCTAGAGATTAACAAGAGGATAATATATCTTCTTTCAGAACGCCATATCCCTGGAAGTACCCTGCACATGCTCTTGTGGCCAGCCAGCTAGGAACGAAGGTGCCAAGGTAGCTGATACATCACTTTCTTTCTTGTGAAGTTCAAATTTCTACTTCCGCTTCTGCAAAATCAGGATAAATTACCAGGTAGTAGTGTCGAAACATTTAATTTAGTGACCCAACTTTACATTCTACGACCTGATTCATATGACCCCACCATATAAATCAACTCATCTAATTCCAAAAAAAATGTGATATAAGACCTACAATAAATGCGGCGTATTAAAAGTATTGCTAAAAGAAACAAGGACCAAGTGCACATACTTAGGCCTTGACCATATTACTTAAGAAAACTGCAGGCATCCACTAGATTTCAACCCAACAAAATAGTTCTCAAACAAAATACGAGGACTAAGATACATGCTTTAATACAATATAATCGTCAATCCTTTTGAGGAGACCACGTCTTAAGTTTTACTTGACTCATTCTTTGTACAGAAATATGAAGAATTCTCAATTACCAACATTTTACTTACCATGGGTACAACAATCAACTTGGCATTCCATTAATGTGAATACCATGGCTGCCACCATTTTCAACCCCGTTACGCGAATTTGAATTTCTCCTAATGCTGTCACCATTCTCAACCCCATTACATGTAGTTGAATGTTTCCCAATGTCACCGTTAGCAAGCCCTTTCTGTGAATTTGAATTTTTCTCAGTGCTGTCACCACTATTAACACCTTTCTTATCCTTCACCATCTGCGCATAGCACCTAACTATTTTCTGATCTAACTCATAGTAATACTCCATCTTCTTCAATGGTTTCATGTCGAGATCGATGAAAGATGCCTGCAAGTTTGCAAAATCAATGAGCTATGGACAAACATGACTAGATAACCCCAGCAAAAAGTTATATACATTTAAACTATTATGATATATATTCAACACATTTGGAGATAAAAATGTGGCTGAAACAAGCAAAAAAAACTGAAATGTCAACAATATGGTCTCAGTCTAAAGTCAATCATATAAAGATAGTCAAACCAGCCTAAAAATACGAGAACAAGTTCATATTGCTTCTTAGCTGATACTCAAAAACAGCTGCTATTTATAGTAGCTAGTCCTAGAAATACATAGCAACCAATGAGGGGTTACCTTGTACTCGAAGCTTTGATTGGTTGGTTCCAGAAAGACATCACTGTATGAAGAATCCCGATCCACATTTCTTTTAGATCTAAAACTAACCATCATACTTAAGTCCTTCCCCGTGGCAGATACCAGGTAATTTCTCACAATCTTTAAGCCTTCATCCATTGGCAATGAATGGATAGACGAATACTTTCCTGATAATGTGCTTTCACCTTTTTCCTGACAGACCATACACGGCTGAGAAATAATGTTGTAGTATGCATGAATGGCTCCTTCAATATCAATAACATCAAGCTTCTGTACTCCAAGAAGCCGATCCAACAAACCAGAATTAAAAGCAGTCTGAGCTACAAGTTCCAAAAAATATTTTGTACGAGAACCATCGTTTGCCTGGATAAATTGTTTGAGTGCATCATCAAATGCTCGTTCGTCACTACAGCTGGTACTGTCTGCATCATCCATGCCTCCAAAAACAAGTGCACCATTTAAGAAAACTCGGAAATTGTTCTGAGGGGTAAGAAAGAGGGACTTAATTGCCTTTTGTACGCTGTCTTTGGATCCAGAAAACAGGTGTAGCGGATCATATTTACTTAGTTCTGAAATCTGGGGAAGAACCATTATTAAAGCTCATCAGAAGCAGAACTATCGAATAGTCATGCAACTATAGCTTTAAATCTAAGATGATAAATACACAAGAATTTCAATAAAGTAAAAGGGATAATATTTTGCACCTCGAAGTACATCAAATGTTCATTTTCAAGGAAAAAAATTATAGGTAGGTCTAATTTTACCTTCCCTTGCTGCAACTTTAGAGCTTGGTGCATCGTGAAGCGAGCAACACTTCTTTTAAACGCATTTTCTTCCATCATAAATTCTGAAGTAGGAAGAAATCCACATTTTGGCTGTTTTTGCAGAAGTACAAGAAAATGGAGAGATGTTATATTTCTCAAAAGAATATCCCAATTTGATATCTCAAAAGGCATGTGCAAGAATCTATAGAGGAAGAGAAGTAAGTGATGAAGATTTCAAGAGAGGCACCTTTATCTCGACGCACAAACAAAAATCCTTTTCCAAGTAACCTGAAACTGAAATCAAAATCAACAGCACAATTCAAATTCACGACAAAGATACATATATACATAGGTATGTGTATCTGTGTCTTAATTCCAATGTTGTTTTAATGTTCATGAATAGCTCAAATTAATGGCTCAATATATCACAACCTAGACGGTTTCATACAATCACCTATATACGAATAAATAAGTTTTGGGGCATTTTAAATGCACACTACAAAAGTTCCTATTTGAAAAGGCAATTGCAAAACATCCCACTTTTAAGCTACATTGATAAGCAGTTCATTCGGATAAACAGAGCAAATTGATATCTAAACCCGCAACAGTACATTTTGCAGGTAAGGGACACACGAATGACATATCTATTGGATCATGGACCACGAAATAGAGACGCCATAGGATCGGAAAAAAAAATATCCTATCGTAAAAATACACACAAAACATAAGCTCCAATATGCATTTAGAGATCATGGGGAGTAAAATACCAAACACATGCAATAGCTTTGTTTTAAACCTGCTCTATATAAAGATAAGGGATGCTCATATCGCTTAAAGTCGGAGACACGGACTTTGCAATCAAGATTTCGTATCTCTAAATAACATTAGAAAGTAACCTGTAGCATGAGGAAATGTTGAATGATCAGCAATAAGAAGAGCTGTATCACATAAAGGATCAACGTTGGCAGCATCAACTCGCCAAGAAGGACGCTGAGGGAGAACTTTCTTTTCGACTGCCAACAAAAATTCTCTTGAAACAAGAACACGGATCTGTCAAAATCAAATGAAAAGATCCAAGACTTTAGTAATGCTGTAAACAACTACAACTTCACAAACTGAAACACTGATCTGAAAACCATTTTGTCATCAATTTTTTCCATGTCGAGACAACTGAAAGTAATTTATGGCGTCAAGTGCTTTGTTTGACCACTTGCAAAGTCTTCCTTACTAATTTTAGAACTCAACAGAAACTTACCCCTGCATCAACATGCTCTGAACCCAACAATGGGCACATTACATGTTGAACATATAGTTGCTCTGCAATTTCCCTTGTTGGTGCTGAAAAGATGCCTTCAACTTCTCCCCATAGGAGGCACTCGTGCTTTGTCAGAACTAAGGGACCGTTCTCATGTCCAGTCACATTACTTGCAACCTTATGTATCCGCAAAACCTTTCCAACCTGTGGACCAAAAAGACAAGTATGAAAATGTAATGAGATAGATAATCTATCAAAGTTTCAAACACCGAAATGCTCCTACTTTTGATTCAACCGAAAACAAACATACAAGCATTTTCCATGTTCAATGAAAATTTTCCAACACATGTCGAAAAGATTTCAAAATGTTGCATAAAAAATCCAGTAACTATGTAAGTTAAAAGAATAATTTACTCAAAAGTAGAGAATAAAATAACTTAACTGATTGTTTTTTCCAATGAATATTACTATAAAATTCCGAAAAGGGATCTTTAATTTAATAATGTCCACACAATAAAAAAAAAGAAAAAGAAAAGAACTTACAAAATTGGGAGAATCTCCAGAATAAGAAAGAACCAAATTAACAGCTCCTTCACCTCTGTAAGCCCATTCCACCGCATCATTTGCCTGTAAAACCACCGCCATTCACTTCACTGCAAACACACATAATAAAAAATTACACATCATCATACAAAAATGAAATTCAATAATAATAATAATAATGCAAAGTGTAGCTCGAATTTGTTACCTTGACTGAATTTCAGTGAGATTTTTAGGGTTTTAAATGTTGTGTGTTTGACAGACTAGCAACCAGAGAAAGAGAGTCGAGAACCTCGGTGATTCCGAAGTTCGATTGATACGACGCAGTTTTGTTTTTTGCCACATGTAATATTTATGATTTTATGTTTTTTGTGTGTCGTTTATAATAATTAATAAGGATATGCTTTTTTGGGTAAAATGTTGCGTCGGGTAGACCAATAATACAGTGGGCGGTGTGTGTCAAACCATCGTGATCAAGTCTACTTTTGTTTTGAAATAATATTCTTATGCTATAATATATTTAATTTCTTTTGAAAAGCTAATTCAGTTTTGCCGGTGTGTTTTGTCATACTCATACAGTCATACTACACCTCCATGAAAAAAACAAGCCAAAAAGTTACCCTCATATATTAATTTAAATTGAACATTGTAAATACATAATTAAATAATTAAATATAACGGGACCTCTGTTAATTTCTATCACTTTTGGGGGAGCGTCGGGGCTGCTGTTAACTGCACAGCAGCCCAGCCCCATTATTTTTTTTCCTTTTATAACTTAAGCCCCAGAAGTTTAGCTATTTTTACAATTAAGACCCCAAATATAATTTTTCTTCTTTTGTAATACTTATTTTGTTAATTAGATATTTTATTTTTTTAGCTCAGTTTATTTTCTTTCTTCTTCTATATAATTCAGTCCCCAAAAATATATCTTTCTTACAATTAAGTCCACAAATAAATTATTCTTCTTTCCTAACAATTGCTTTATTTTTCTTGAATACACTTTCATAAAATTATCGGTATGCTAAATATTTTCTTAACACATTTGTTACTTTTAAGATAAATGATTGACCCCTCAATTAGCTCCCTTATGCTTTTAATACTTTTAAAATGTAACAAAAATACTTATAGATTAAAAGTTTTGAATTTATAATTATTTTTGAAAGCACTCTTATAAACTAAATTCACATCGAAATAGACATTATTGTGAATTTCATTATTTTCTTGCAAGAAGTCTCCGTACCACTAAAATATATGTAAGAAAAAAAATATTATGACATAAAATCCTCATGATAATAGACCTTTGCACACTAATCTCTTGACGTGATTTTTTCACATCTGAATACGGGTCTTATTATATCAACATGATTTTCTTCATTAAACCCACAAATTAATTTTAAGCTACTACCATAAATACAAAGTTTAGAAAATATATTATTTTAATAAGATAAAATAACTAAGTTAGATAAGTTTTTAGAAGATAAAATCTATCTTTTTTAAAAAATAAACCGACTTTAAAAAATAAAATATCTAATTAATAAAATAAGTATTACAAAAGAAGAAGAATTATATTTGGGGTCTTAATTGTAAAAATAGCTAAACTTCTGGGGCTTAAGTTATAAAAGGAAAAAAAATAATGGGGCTGGGCTGCTGTGCAGTTAACAGCAGCCCCGACGCTCCCCACTTTTGGTGGCTGAGCACTTTTACTATTGCGTAGCATGTATCATCCATTTCAACCCATCTTCTAGCCCTCATAGTGGCAGATGTCATTCGTACACCAGGCACATGTGGCATTTCAAGAATAGACCATCTATTTCCAACCAACATTGTGGCCCGCATTCGGGGAACTTCCCTACCTATTCACTACGCGCCTGACTCGACATGCTGGGCATGGAACCCTGGAGGAGAATTTACAACCAAATAGGCTTATGAATGGGTTGGCCCGCAAAGCCTACGGGATACCATTCCCAATTTTAATTTTATAATTAAGGGAGTTCTGTGGCAAGCACATGTTCTACCCCGCATTAAATTCTTTGGCTGACTATGGAGGCATGACGACCTTTCCACTCGCGAATGCCTCTCATGCCGACATGTCCCCGTCTCTCCACCGGCCCTCTTTGCGGACGTGCTCCCCGACTTTCCCCTCTTTAACCCTCCACAAAACGGAAACCCCATAATTCCGCACCTTCTTCGCCTTCCAAACCCAGTCATCACCCTTGTAGGGTGTTGGGCTATGTGGAGGGCCCGAAATGAATTCCATCTCTACGGTGCTCATCTCACAACGAATCTCAAGAACCTTGCCGAAAAGTCCGTCGGGCCCCCTCCTCGACCCCCCAAATCTTACATGTTATCAATTCGGTGGATCCAAGCCCCAAGAGGAGTTTTCAAACCCAAAACGAACAGTTCAGCATTGGCCAACCCATGCCCCACGGATATTGGTGGCATTATGCATGTACTATAGTTGATGCTTTTTTCGAAGCGACGGGATGTAGCACCAACAATATAGCGGAACTCCAAGTTATTCGCCATGGAATCATGCTCTCATTACGACTTTCCATTCATGCATTAATCATTGAAACCGATTTGGAGGTCACTTTCACTCTCTCACCAGGATGCGGGGCCGTATGGCCTCGGTCGAAACGCAAGCCCTCCTCTGTGACATACAGAGGTCGTTAGGAGAAAGATTCCCCACCCTGCTCATCTCGTGTATATATCGTGGGACGAATAGGTTAGCTAATGTGCTGGCGAAATAGGAATCCAATCATCAAACCGTGCTTGTATGGACTGCCCCCTGCAACCGTCTTTCTGCACAACCTGGCTAGGTTGCTCGCCCAGACGGGAAGAAATTGCTTTATGTGATATTAGATTACATATATGAGACTCTCTCGCCAGCCCCGACCCCGTACCCCCGTTGTACATTTTTTGGCTTTGGCCTATTTTATAAATAAGCAACTGCTGTTTAAAAAAAAAATACATATCTGTGTTGTGATAATGTGATACATTAGTCCATAATAATTTTAAAAGTTGCGCATAAATTGGAGCGTATTAAAATGTACAAGAAAGTAACGTGTTTATTAAGACCTAACCTAATATACATATATATTATATTCCCTTTCGCATACCACGGGAGTAGTTTGCATATCTTGAGTGTGCGTATTGTTATGTTACACGGGTGTTGATATTCTAATGCATCTTACTATAGTGGTCAAGTGGAATTTTTCTGAGACATTTTAATCTCTACTGTTGTGGTCAAGTGGCAATCTTTTTACATTTTCTTTCGACCAAGGTTATTTTGGAATATACGTTTTGAGTCATCCGTGAGCTTATTTTTGCGTTTAATAGATCACAATATGTTAAAAGATAAATTACTTAAACCAGTTCTCGTAAGTCTTAATTCATTATTCTCTATAAATGTATGTCCACCTTTTTCAGAATCTGTCTTTCCTGTTTCAATAATTTTTATATTTAATGGTTCAACTCGACTTAATCAAAAAGGTCAAAAGCCCTGGTAGTTAATTATATATCCATTAGCAATTATACGTGATTATCTCTCTGTATTCAATTACGAGTTTCAAATTATATCTTTTGATTTTAATGCATACGGCTTGCTGCTAGTGGAAAATTACTGGATAAGTGAATATGTAAAGAATTAAATGGTTTTGTATTTTTATTGCTTAATGAATGTTGCGTGAATACATAGATTTATAAATTTATAGAGAGAGGATATATAAGATAAGAAAATGATTTGTAGCTAGAATATACACAAAGATATGATAAAATCAACTAAATTAGGAAGGAGATTTATTTTGACCGGATTCCCTAATACGTCCCTTCAAAATTGTCGTTACATCGGCTAAAGTGATTTTGGAACGAAGGAGATGGAAGCGGGAGCGATGCAAAGCTTTGGTTAGAATATCTGTGAGTTGGTCATGCGTGCTAATATGAATCACATTGAGCAACCCTTTGGAAATAATGTCGCTCACAAAGTGAAC
Source organism: Linaria vulgaris (assembly GCA_948329865.1). Taxonomy (NCBI): domain Eukaryota; kingdom Viridiplantae; phylum Streptophyta; class Magnoliopsida; order Lamiales; family Plantaginaceae; genus Linaria; species Linaria vulgaris. Next base: position 27,166,384 of record OX415249.1, read on the forward strand.
GTCAATGGCAATGTGTTTCATACGAGAGTGCATGACGGGGTGCAAGGACAGATGGGTAGCACCAATGTTGTCGTAAAAAGTTGTGGGAGTCGTGCAAAGCGAGACGTGAAGCTCAGAGATAAGATTTTGAATCCCATCGGAGCTCGAACGTGGCGGTGGCGAAGGCGCGATATTCAACTTCGGTGGAAGAGTGCGTAACAACACGTTGCTTGCGAGAGCTCCAAGGGACTGAATTATTGTCGAGAAACATCATGAAGGTAGTGGTGGAAGAGCGGTCCGTTGTATTGCCAACCCAATCCGCGTTAGAGTAGCCTCGGAGTGTGAGAGGCGAGTCACGGTGTAGTAAGAAGTCGGGCGTGATTGTGCCCTTAAGATACTGAAGTACGCATTTGACGCCAACCCAATGCAGTTCGGTTGGAGAGGAGACAAATTGAGCAAGAGGATTCACGGCAAATGCGACGTAGGGCCGAGTCAAAGCAAGATATTGTAATTCACCGATGGCTTGACGATAGATATGTGGATCACAATCTAGGGATGAGGCAAGAGACGTGGAGGCGTCATTGGAGGCCACATGTGTGGACACGGTTTTAGCTCCATCCATGTGATGCCGACTAAGAATATCATGGATGCATTTGTGTTGCGAGAGAAGAAGACCTTCCTTGCAAGGCAGCGCTTCAAAGCCGAGAAAATAAGTTAAGGATCCAAGATCCTTGACCGCAAGTGATGATTGAAGGTGAGTAATGATGGAGGAGATAAGAGTAGGATCCGTGTCAGTGATGATAATGTCGTCCACATCAACCAAAAGGAAGAGAACCGTGGCTGCCCGATGATAGATAAAGAGAGAGCAATTCGAACATGATTGTGTGAAGTCGAGTTGAACGAGAGCATCACGTAAGGCATGAAACCAAGTGCGCGGCGCTTGTTTGAGGCCATAGATAGATTTTTGAAGTCGACATACGTGAGATGGATGAGTAGCCTCGATGAAACTTGACAGTTGTTGCATAAAGACGACTTCACACAGAATGTTGTACAGAAAGGCATTGCTAACATCCAATTGATGTATGGTCCTAAAGTTCATAACGTCGAAAGAGAGAACTTGCGTCACTATATAGATCCTAGTTACTGGACTGGTTCTACTAATATTAGATGTTGCACACCTGAAGAATGCAATAACGTCTGAGTTCCATGGAAAAATCACATACTCACTTTCTCAGCTAATGAAGCAAGAACTGTCGCAACATGTAAACATTTGCCCAACTCCGATGAGTCAAGGCTGCTGGTAAAAACTCTTGATCCTACTCATATTTCTATAACCCTATGTGGCACTCACACTGCTGTTTGTTGCAACCCCGTTTTGTTGAGGGCCCCCCTTAACCGTCTTCTCCATGCAAATTTTTTTGCACAATATTGTTTGAACTCCACAAGTTCATACTCGCCACCATTATCATACCTCAAGCACTTCACATGCAGACTATTCTTGGTTTCTACTCGTGCTTTCCATTTCTTGAAGACATCAAAAGGTTCTGATTTCTGCTTTAAGAAATACACCCATAACTTCCTCATAGCATAATCGATGAAAGTCATGTAATACAGTGCTCCACCAAGAGATGTGACTAGCGCTGGTCCCCATAAGTCACTATGTACCAATTCCAACTTATGCTTATTCAAAGTTCTACCACTTCTTGAGAAATTGACTCTCTTATTTTTCCCGAACAAACAGTCTTCACATAGACCCATGTGAATTGTATTCACACCCGACAACTTACCTTTCGAACACATGTGCTTCATCCCTTTCTCACTCATGTGGCCAGGTCGACAATGCCACAGATCAACATCACTATGTGTAACGACAATTCTAATTCTATCATGTTTGATCTTAGTCATATACAAGGTTCCCTTCTTCAAACCCCGGGCCACCACCATGGCTTCTTTGATTATTCTTCAAGCACCTGAACCAAAGTTAGATCACAACCATCATCGTCCAACTGCCCTACATAGATCAAATTTCTCTTAAGGCCAGGAATATGTCTTACAACACACAACGTCCAAATGCTTCCATTACCAGATTTAACACAAATATATCCTTCCCCATGGTATCCAATGGGAAATTATTGCCTAGATAGACCATTTCAAAATTTCCAGCAACATAATTCTCCACTAAACTGTTATCGGGGAAAATATGAAACGACGCTCTAGAGTCTAAAACACAAGACTCTATTGGGATGTATACAATTAGAATTAGGGCATCACTATTCTCTTCAGTGGTTGTGTTTGCTGAGTTTTCATCCTTATTCGGTGATCGGCAATAGCTTTGTGATGACCTTTCTTTCCACAATTTCAACACTCATTGGAACTCTTGTCCTTCTTCGACTTCCTCGACTTCGATCAACCCCAATTCAAATTCAAGCCACGTTATTTGATTTACCTCTAGCCTCCGTACTCAGAACTGATCCTGAAGAATTCCACGACGAACTACCCGACTCTTTCTTGCAAATTTCCTCACTAATAATCAAGTCTCTCACTTCGTCATACTTCAACCTCGCCTTCCCGATTGATGCACTACCGTCCGTGACCTTTTTGCTCCAACTCTATGAAAAGGAGGACAACAAAATAAGGCTTTGAATTCGTTGCCAAAATCAATTTCGACCGAGTTCAATCTTGACACAATCAAGTTAAACTCATTAAGATGGCCTGTCACCACCATGTTCTCTGTCATCTTCAAGTAGAACAAACGTCGCATCAGATGAATGTTTTTGGTTGTTGATGGTTTCTCGTACATGTCTACAATAACTTTCAGTATACCTTTTATGGTTGTCTCCTTCACGGTGCGAAACTCCACGTTTTTATACAAAGTCAATCGAGCCACACTCATCGTCTTCTTATCAAAAACCTTCCAGTCTGCATCTGACATCTCCATCGGTTTCTTTCAATGGTTTCCACAGATCTATACCATACAAAAAATCCTCGACATGCATCCGTCAGAACTGGTACCACTTGTTGTGTAGTGAAAAAATATTAAAACCACAACAAGAACAGAGAAACACGCACAAACAAAAGATATTAAGAACAATCTCTCACAAAGTCTTTCAATCTCACAAGTGTTTTTTTCTTTTATTTTTATTTCTCTGGATATATGCCGCACCCTACAAAGACGTCCAAATAACATATTTGTAGCTGCTAGGGCATTAGAATTGAGATGGGACAAAACTAGGCCAAAACTGTGGCACTCGATTTAGGCGCGCAATAATGACAGCGATGCGGGATCAAGACGGCGGTGTGCCACCCAAACGCAATCAGACTTCAATAGCACGCCAGGTGCATGATGACCGCGGTAGCGCCTTACCGTATCGCCACTCCCTGGTTGCACTTCTGATATGCTCTTAGTTCTCACGGTTGTTTGAACTCGAGTCTTCAATTTTAGTACACCGTCTTCATTGTTCACACTCTAAAATCCTAACACACACATCTATGATTTCTCTCCTGAGCTGCTCAACATACACATTGAGATCCCCCAATACCCCCAATATGGGTAAGCAGGAGTTGCGCCTGAAGGATGACATGGAGGTTATTGCAACAGAAGTCATGGATCTTGGAATCAACTTGGCCTCTTGATGGCATGCTTCTTACTAGCAACCTGGCAGTGAAATACAATCTCCTATTCAAAATCATGCCTCCCATCTATCCTCGGTCAATGTCGTGGTTGTATCTATTCTGAACCGGATTGGAAAATAGATTCCCCCCAACATGGAGAAACTAGTCTTCGACCGGGTATGTCTGGAGGCTTTTCTGCGTAAGGTAAAACCCTCTCTTGGCTACCCCTCCCTCATCTATCGCATTTTGTCAAAACCAATGATTCCTGATGATGATGAGAGCCACTGCATAAAGGCCTGAGGGCCTCATCAATAGTGACACAATGCGCACAAGAGCCCATACCTGCTAAGACCAAAGTTGGTCCTCTGCTTGCAAAAATGTCAAACATAATAGCCCAACAACTTCTGTCGTTGGACTTGATGAGATCCACTTGGAGCTGGCATGACACCCAGCAAGCCAGAAGAAGATGCAGACCACTATGGAGGCCATCTCCATAACTCTAACTAGTATTGATACACGCATCTCTGCCATGGAATCCTCACTTAAACGCCTTGAGGACCACATTCCTACCCCTTGATTTTGTTGTGACAATAAATGGGAGAGAATGCAGAAGTTAAGGGGAGTAGAGTGATGGGGAGTGCTGCTGGGGAAGTTGCTACTGATGTTGGTACTGTCGTTATATTTAAGTCTTTGAATTTTTATGAACAACGAACAACTTTTAATTTCTACATTTTAATTCTGTTTGAATATTTTTATTTAGTTTTGTAATGTTGCACTGTTGATGCAACTTAAACTCGCTATGTTTTGGTTATGACAACACTTTATGCTTGTTATGAATCTCTTGAACTAACTTGGTCCTGCAAGAAGTATTATTGTTATCAAAACAAAATCTAAGGGGGAGAATGTTGGGACTGAAATTATCGGTCTAACAATTATTAATTAAACTGCTTATTATTTAGATAATTAAGTGTTTTAATTATATGATTGTTGATTATGTTTTGAATATTTCCTGTAAGTATTTTGAATATAGAATCTTTCCATATAGTTAGAACAACTATCGCGATATGCGAAATAATGAAAGATGGTTGGTGAGATTCTTGAAAGTGAACCTTATAGTTTCCTTATAGAAATAGATGATTATTTGTGGAAACATGATTCAGCTTTATATTTGTCTTTAGATGATCCAATTTAATTCCAATTGTATCTGGATTGAACTACATATATGCATACGTTGGAATATGCTGTTTACATATTTAGCAGAATAAAATCGGATAAGTAAGGAAGGTTTGCAAGCTGCTTTGAAGATTCGAAGATCTGGTGCAACAACTGTCGTTCTGTGTGGAGATTCTGCACTCTATAAAAGCAGAAGACTCCAAAACTTTTGAAGAAAATTTTTGAATTTTAGATTTTAAGATTTGTATTTTATTTGTTTGAGATTCAAAAGCATTTTATTATTCTTGTACGAAGCATCAAGACAATGGAACTTTGTGTGAACTTGCTCATTTACAGATTATAGTAGGGTTTTTTTAGTAAGGAACCGCGTTTGGTTTTAGAAAAGTAATTAAAGGGAGTCTAGACTACTTGTACATGTACTAGCCTGAGTGAGTCAAATTCATGTACTAAACGAAAGATACTAGAGTTGTTAGAACTAGTGAAAGCCGAGTGGACTAGGTATGTTATGACCGAACCACTATAAATCCCTGTGTTATTGTTTTACTTTTACCTATCACAACAAGTAATAACCATTACGAATAGAAAACAAGTAATAAGTAAACAACTAAGGTGTTACAACCATCAATAGATGAATCAGTAGGTCTCAAAACATCCGCAAAAACATAATGTAAATGATGCAAAGCAGTAAAGGATGAAGTCTCAATAGGCGAACGGTGAGACTTGCTAACATGGAAAGAATCACAAAACAAGCCCTTCGCACATGATTTAGTGTCAACATGCAGATTAAATGTGGAAATTAAAGATAAATTTTATTTGGTGACCGGATGACCAAGATGTGAGTGCCAAGTATTCGACGACGTCCGAACTCCCAATGTTGCAAGTCTAGTGGTCGATTTAATGTAGTAAGAGGAAGGTTGAATATGATAAATGTCATTGTTACATAGTCCCTTCGCCAGTTGGTCCCTCATAGCTTGGTCATTAACAACAAAATAATCAGGAAAGAATTCCATAAAAACACTGTTATCCCACGTAAATTGATGTACAAATAGCAAGTTATGCAAAGAAGATGGCACGTATAAAGCATAAGATATAGAAAACGTATGTGACGGGAAGGATAACTTAGAAGTACCAACATATGTAGTTTTCATACCATTTCCATCGGCAATTTGCACTTCATCGGTGTCGTCATACTCAGAGTGAAAGGTAAGGTTGTTGAGATTGGCGATTAGGTTATGATATGCGCCGGAGTCAACTAACCAAGAACCTTGATCGGGACGGGGCTGCGAGGTCAGAGGCGTGCACTTAGTATTGGCGGTTGGCATAATGGAACTCGGGTTATAATACAGAAGGGTGGTGTGGCCATTGCGCCCGCAAATCTGACACTGAACAGTACTGAATGGTGAGAAAAACCCCGATCGTCGGCTAACCTGGCGTTTTCTTTATCTTCCTCGAGTTGCTGCTCCAGTTAATCATTGTTTCTAGTCTAGCACGCTCGCTCCGCAACTTAATAACTTTCTGCTCAAATCAAGTTTTACAAAATCACGTTTTCTCCGCATTGGCCCAGTGAACAACAACCTTGTTCAAGGCATAAGCTCGAAGCAGAGTTTTCTCCTTCTCAACAATGACCGAGTTCACTGCCTCAAGACTGTTGTCGCAATACTAAACTCGCACCTTGGAAATCCCCTAATTCATTATAGAGTGAGCTCGATCTAAGCTCTTGGCCATTGTATCGATCACTACATCGTGTTGCAACATAGAATCTCGTGAGTTATACCCCAAAATAACAATAATAACTATAAACTATAACAAATCTCATCCCATTCATCGGATGCAACACTAGTTTTTCTAGCTCTGCTTGACCAAATGCAGATTCAGAGAAATGGAACTCCCCGATCCTAATCTTGGGGCCTCTTCCCATCTGAGAACCAGAAGAGCCCACACCAAACATCCTTGATCTGGCAGCATGGGGAGCTCTCCGACCACTCATCCCCTAACTTTGAGGCATCGGCCTTTTTGTCTCCTCTTAGTCCCCATCGTACGCTGAGCCTCAACATCATTCTCTACCTCAATAATATTGTCGGGTTCCACAGCCTCGAACCTGACCACCCCTTCATTATCGGTATGCACTGGGTAGTGATCCTGTGTATGAATCTTTTTCGATTCCCCTCTTTGTCGACCTCGAGGCCTAGAAGGCCCTACATTATAGGGACTTTGCAAGCTCCAAAAACCCTTGCGCCCCCGAGACTTCTTCAGGGCTAGGGTTGGTAGAGTTCCTATTGGAGCAACATCGATTGCAGGCGCGACCGCATTCCTCAACATTTAGCTCATTTGTGCATGACGCCCATTGGTCAAAGATTCTGTAAAATAAAGAAAATCTTAATCTACACAATACAACATGATAGAAAATCTATATTGGCCTTCGTAAGCTTAATACTAAGCGTTTCAATCCCAACGTAGGTGCTGGGAAACAGAACCGCAACCTGCAACATCTCTTCATCAACCATCAATGTAATATCATATGAGTGTTGCATCACAAGTTAACCCCTAAATGTTAGTCTACAACGAGGAGCCCCAATGCCCCACATAATATGGATTATACTATTCTCCACCCACTCCCTTCGATAGCAGCTGAGCTTCCCACTCCAACTTTCCTTAATATAGAAGTAATGCCTCTTCCACATTTGCCCATAACTACTCTGACAGCCGGTTTGAAACTTATAATTTCTTTTAGCGTAGAGGTGAAAGAATCCCGTTCTCTTCTTATGCACCTCGAATAATGACCAAACCTCATGGGTGCTAAAAGAAACCCCTTTCAACTTCATACAATAATAGACGCCAATATGGAACCAATAGCGTTAAGAATGAGCTGGCTAGGCCACCCCTATGTTGCGTATGATAGTCTATATTGCGAGCGCAATGGGGAAGCAGAGCCCATTCACCAAATGCCCGATAAATACCGTGAGATATTTTAGTGGTGCAGTGTGCATCCGCTCTGCCTCGGTCGACATGTGAATTTCATATCTATTTGCAACACCAGCCTCAATACCAAGTCATAGTACGTAGGATCGCTGTTATCCCTATTAGAATCTTCACCATCTGAACGAGCCTTGGATTCACTTGAGGCCCTATTGTCTACTTGGTCAACGAGGGGCACATTTCTAGCATTCCCGACTCCCTCACCCAAGGTCAAAACTATCTTGGGAGGTAGTATCGCCAGCGCTTCTCACTAACGACTCTAACGCCTCAAAAAACTTGTCGGCTCTAACACCAGCGTCACCTCTAACTGAACGTGACCTACTCAAACTCTCATTTGAATGACTCCTCTCTCCACTCAGATCAGCCATCGCGACTCGACGTATTCAATACAAACTGAAAAAAGAAAAAAAAAGACACTAAGTATGCTATTTTACACAACACCATGACAAATCGGAATTATAATAAGACAAACAAACTACATGTGTAAGAGTAACTAAAGAGCCAAACCGGAGAAATGGCATCCATGACTGTAAAAGAGGAAGACCAATAAGAAAACTATCTAAGGCATGATAACCGAAATCAACGGAGTATTAAAGCAATCACTATCGAGATTATACTTCGATTCACTCACTTTCGATACAGGAAATTTTCGATAAAACAGAAATTTGGTAGTAAGCAATGTGCGCAAAATGTGAAATACCCCTAAATGAGGTGATATTTATAGACGGGATCAGCCATCCGGCCCAATAACCATTGGCCCACAATAGCAAGAATCGAATCTCAGCCATTTGATTCTTAAGGTCTGTATGAAAATTTTATTTCGATACACCCTATGCATCAAAATCTTCATTTTCTAAATGCCGAATTCAGGTTCTCGATACACCTTATTTTGAAGCCAATTTTTGATATTTGGCATCCGATTTTCAAGAAATTGTCTCCCAAAGTGGGGGGGGGGGGGGGCATATTTTGAAGTCAATTTTTGATGTTTGGCATCCAGTTTTTGAAATCGTCTCCCTAATTTGGGGGGGGGGGGGGGGGGGAGGAGGAGGGCATATTTTGAAGATCTTGAAATTGTTTTACGATACCAATGCAATTTTAAATTAGCGATCCGCTCTTTTCACGAGTGACTCCCAAATTGTGGGGTCTATATGGTATGTGATAATTAAGCTTGACCCAAAAGGAGATAATTGGGCCAGCCGCCTAGAGTAAAGCCAGGTGACAGGAGAATCGAAAGAAGTATTTCAATACTTAAACAAAAGAATCGAAAGTTTATTTCGATTCATAGCTGGTCTCGAAAGGTTTATATTCGATACTAACTCGCGAAATCCAAGGAACAGGACCAGCAGACCGAGGCCTGTATCTACTCTAGATCCCAAGATTCACGTCACATCATTAATTACAGTTGCACCTAACCAACACTGTATCAAACACTTATATTCGATACATAACAAGATCGAAAGCTTCCGATTTCGATTCTAGCCGTTGGTCTCATCCCCTGTTCGATTCCAAGTTCCATGTGATTCTCAACCGCATTTTGATATAGAGCACATAATCGAGAGCTTTAATTTCGATTCTCAGTTTAGAGTCGAGAGAAGGGCTTTCAATACCAAGTTTCGATTGAGCAGTCCGAGTCACTCCGAAGAGCAGTTTGACCTCGTTTAATTCATTTGAGCTTCCGTGCTAGGTGTTTCAGACATAATCTATTCTTTCTATAATAGGCTAGCATAGTTTGGTATATTGGCTCAAGTTGTTAGTATTTTTGTAACCCGTGTAATCCACGCAAAATATCACCAAATTAATTATGTTTGGTAGACAATGTAAATAAACATAACATTTTTGCATCTCCCAACCTAAGTCACATGAGGCGGATGCGGGTGCGGGTGCGCCAGTGCGACAATTTTAAAAAATTACAGTCTTAGTGCGCCACTATAATGCGCTTTTAAAAAAAGAAAAAAAAACTTATATATAAAAATAAGCAGTTATTACCTAAATTAGTATATTATAAACACATAAGATAAAAGTTATATAGAATTCTCACATAAGAAAATGGATTATAATAAAAGAAAAGTACATAACTTTTAATTGTTATTAATTTTGTACAATATTTTCTAAATTATAATGGAGGAAGACAAATGAATTAGCCTTAAATCACTTAAAAATTTTGTAATTATTTAATTTTTGAATTGGTTTTGTTCTCCTCTTGCTCCAACTTTTCTTTAATGTGACTCTTTTGTATGTCTTCTACCAATTTTCTATGATTATTCATTAGATTTTAACATAAGAACTAAGAAATCTTAGTGCGAGAACTAAGAATCCGTAAAGCGTCTTAGTGCGAAGTATGGGTACTGAAGTCGCCAGTGCAAGACCGGTGCGTCTGCAACTTTCTAAACATGAAGGATTATGTGACCTAGCTCCCAACCCCACATCGGGTTGTTAAATAAATTAATTAAAGGTTGCCCCGTTGTTGAAAACATATATTAGTTTCTTTTTTGTGGTTTATGAAGTTATCTAGTTGCCCTACTAATTTAGTTAAAGTTTCTAATAGGGAGGTGATATAGACATAGCAGAATCCCTAACCACAGTTATTCAGTATTATACCCGTTCAAATCAATTCTTAAATCTATTTTCCTTTTTATTACACATCAATAATTAATCAAATCTTAACAGCATTTTGGAAATTGATTGATGCTTCTTTCCTATTATACTCTTATATCTAAAATTACAAAGTAACACGTTAATAATTTTTTTCAGTTATAGTTAAGTAACAAGTTTTAATCCATTATTAGTGTAAATCTCAAATATATATATATATATATATATATGTATATATATATATATAAGAACAAGAAATGTAATAGGTTCAAATATCTAACAACTTACGTGAATTATTATTCAATGAATTCATGAAGATTTTTGTGTATGTAAAACTCTAAAGTATTTTTTTTTTGTTTTTAGGTTTAGCTCTGATTATAATGATGAGAAATTAATTCTTCTTAGGTAAATGATTCACACTTATCAAATAAATAAATAAAGCTTTTCGAAAACATAAATTTACTCAAACAACAATCTAGAACTCACCTTTTCGTAGTTCTAATATTAATTTAGAACAACTTTAGTTAATTTCAAATAATTATAATTTTCTTTGAGCACGTTATCTGCTTTGAATATTATTTAATATAAGATTATTTTAAGGCAGTTGACTACACTTTGTTGTTATGGTAAGAAATAAAGCAAGGTTTAGTAATTAGAATAAATAATTAATGATCTTGTCTAATCACATGATGCTGAAAATTAGTCTTGAATAAATGGATAAACAATATCATCACCTCATTTATAGGAGGAACTTCCCTTAATTAGGGATACAACTAAGTTTAGAACATATCATTTGAATTTCAAGGGTAGAAAGAGATTTTATGAGATTTAATAGGATTTTGCTATGTTGTTAGAGATTTTGCTTTGTCTATATTATTTACCTTTTCAAATATGGCAAAGGCTATATAATAACTAATAAGTCATTATTAGTGGAAAAGGGCAAGGATATCTAGATGAATATCAGTAGAACGCTTTTAACATAAAGTCTCCAAAGCATTACGATCGAACTTTTTGTGAATATAGGTAAAATCAGCTTTAAGCCCTAACTATTAATGTAAGCACCTAATTAAACACTAAAATAATGCATTGTCACTACAACAGATTTTGGCTTTACCGACGGCTCAAAAACCGTCGGTAAAGGCCACTTTTCCGACGGAAATAATCATTTCCGTCGGCAACATCTGTCGGTAAAAGTCGACGGAAAAAAGCTCGTAAGTAAAGAGCTTTTCCGTCGGACTTTTACCGACGGAATAAGGCTTTTCCGTCGGCTTTAAGCCGACGGAAAAGCCTTAACCCTTTTCCGTCGGCTTTAAGCCGACGGAAAAGGGGTTTTTTTCCGTCGGCTTTAAGCCGACGGTATAGGTCCCCTTTTCCGTCGGCTTAAAGCCGACGGAAAAGCCCTATTCCGTCGGCTAAAAGCCGACGGTATAGGGTTTTAAAATATTAAAAAAAATAAAAAAATTATAAAAAATTAAAAAAATAAAAAAAATGAGTTTAAAAAAACGATTTAAAATGATTTAAAGCCGACGGTATAGGGCTTTTCCGTCGGCTTAATGCCGACGGAAAAGGGTTTAAAAATATTTAAAAAAAAAACAATTTAAAAAAATGATTTAAAAAAACGATTTAAAAAAACGATTTAAAACAATTGACTTAAAAGAAATCGTTTTAAAATAATCGATTTATGATTTTTTTCCGATTTAGTTAAAAGAAATCGATTTTAAATAATTATTTTATAATTTTTGGCGATTTTTTGTAAAGAAACGATTTTAAATAAACTTTTTATGTTTATTTGGCGATTTAATTTAAAAGAAATCGATTTAAATAATAACATTCACATTTTCGAGCAATTTTTTTAAATTATTAATTATAATAAATAAAATTTCGTATTTAAAATAAAATCTTGATAATATAAGTTTTTTATAGTTATTATTAGTTAGATAATGAATAAAACATAAGTAGAAAACAAATAATAACCTCTAATTATAAGTTAGTGAATATATATGGATAAATTTTTGTTAGTTATTTAGAATTTTTGGGAGAGAAAGTAGATAGTTTTTGGAGAATGGGAAGAATGAATGAATTAAGTGGGTAGAATAAGGGGTATTTATAGATATTTAGGAGGAGTAGGGTTAAATTAAAAAAACCAAAAAAAATGGGTGGGGGGGTGCCACGTCAGCGATCCGTGTGAATTATCACACGGATCGCTGACGTGGCAAAATCTGATCCGTGTGACGAAATCACACGGATCAGATCTATACCGTCGGCTCTAAGCCGACGGTATAGATCTTTACCGACGGCTTTAAGCCGTCGGTATAGGTCTTTACCGACGGCTTTAAGCCGTCGGTATAGGTCTTTTCCGTCGGCTTAAAGCCGACGGAAAAGGGTTTCAAAATATAAAAAAAAAAAAAAAAAACAATTTTAAAAAATGATTTAAAAAAACGATTTAAAACAATTGACTTAAAAGAAATCGTTTTAAAATAATTGATTTATGATTTTTTCCGATTTATTTAAAAGAAATCGATTTTAAATAATTATTTTATAATTTTTTGGCGATTGTTTTGTAAAGAAACGATTTTAAATAATTTTTTTATGTTTATTTGGCGATTTAATTTAAATGAAATCGATTTAAATAATAACATTCACATTTTCGAGCAATTTTTTAAAATTATTAATTATAATAAATAAAATTTCGTATTTAAAATAAAATCTTGATAATATAAGTTTTTTATAGTTATTATTAGTTAGATAATGAATAAAACATAAGTAGAAATAAAATAATAAAACAAATAATAAACTCTAATTATAAGTTAGTGAATATATATGGATAAATTTTTGTTAGTTATTTAGAATTTTTGGGAGAGAAAGTAGATAGTTTTTGGAGAATGGGAAGAATGAATAAATTAAGTGGGTAGAATAAGGGGTATTTATAGATATTTAGGAGGAGTAGGGTTAAATTAAAAAAATAAAATAAAAACGGGGTGGGGGTGCCACGTCAGCGATCCGTGTGAATATGTAATTTTCGAGTATGAGTGTTTAAATTTTGAGTATGTGTGTTTAATTTTCGAGTATGAGTGTTTAAATTTCTAGTATGTGTGTTTAATTTTCGAGTATAAGTGTTTAAATTTCTAGTATGTGTGTTTAATTTTCGAGTATGAGTGTTTAAATTTCTAGTATGTGTGTTTAATTTTCGAGTATGAGTGTTTGAATTACGATTTTGCGTGTTTAATATCCGAGTTTGTCTTTTTAATTTAAAATAACATTGATTTAATCCTGTGGTAGTTTTTTCTTTTACCAATCCTTTAAAAACACTAATTAAGCGTGTCATTCCAAATCTCGTCCAAAACGAAGTAACGAAATACGATAAACAAACATTATAATATAAAATACTATACCTCTCTTCAACCTAAACCCTAAACCCTAAACCCTATAAACCCTAAACCCTATCCTTAAAACCTATACAACATAGTTCTAACTTGTATTTTCATACATAAAGGTTGTAGAACACCTTTAATCACTAATATTTTTTAACCATACACTAACATATGTAAAATACGAGTGTTCCTCCAAATTTCGTACAAAACGAAGTAACGAAATACGATAAACAAATAAACGGGGGGTTTATGTAATTATAGAATAGTTAAAGAAATATCCGAATTAAGTTTTTTCTTTTACCAATCCTTTAAAAACACTAATTAAGCGTGTCATTCCAAATCTCGTCCAAAACGAAGTAACGAAATACGATAAACAAATAAACGGGTGATTTATGTAATTATAGAAAAGTTAAAGAAATATCCGAATTAAGTTTTTTCTTTTACCAATCCTTTAAAAACAGTAATTAAGCGTGTCATTCCAAATCTCGTCCAAAACGAAGTAACGAAATACGATAAACAAACATTATAATATAAAATACTATACCTCTTCAACCCTAAACCCTAAACCCTAAACCCTAAACCCTAAACCCTATAAATCCTAAACCCTATCCTTAAAACCTATACAACATAGTTCTAACTTGTATTTTCATACATAAAGGTTGTAAAACACCTTTAATCACTAATATTTTTTAACCATACACTAACATATGTAAAATAGGAGTGTTCCTCCAAATTTCGTACAAAACGGAATGTCGGAAGATGTTTAAAAAACAATTTGGGGAAGAAAGCGCAATTATACAAAAGATGCAAAACAACTTCAAATTCTGTTTTTTCTTGAACAACTATTTTCACAACACTAATGAGGCATGTAAATTCAAATTTTATAGACAAATGGAGAAGCGAAACACGTTAAAAATATATTTGTGGTCAAAAATATAATTTTATTTTTGTATTGGTAAAAGAAAAAAACCTGCCGACATCAGTTTTGTATTTTTCTTTTTATTAAAAAACTCTGGTTGACATCCTTTTTTAATTTTATTATTAATTTTTTTTTAAAAAAAGAAAAGGCTAACATCAATTTTTCTTTTTTTTTTTAATTTTTTTTTTATTAAATGGGCCATTCCCGTCGGCCCAAACCCGACGGGAATGGGCTTTACCGTCGGGTTTGGGCCGACGGTAAAGCCATCCCAATTTTTTTATTTTTTTTTAATAAAACGGGCCATTCCCGTCGGCCCAAACCCGACGGGAATGGGCTTTACCGTCGGATTTGGGCCGACTGTAAAGCTAACCCATTTGTACCGTCGGCCCAAAGCCGACGGTATAACCTATTACCGTCGGGATTGGGCCCGACGGTAATAAATGGGCCTTTTCCGTCGGGCCAAAACGCCGGGCCCGACGGAAAAGGCCATTTTTGTTGTAGTGTGTTTATTAGCATTCTCCGTGTGCCTGTTCAATTAATATTTTGAATATCCCTACGTCCATACAAATATAACACGTGTATGTTCCATCTTTTCTGTTTTTATTTGTTTAATAAAATCTATCAAAATATATTTAAAGAATATAATGTATCACAAATATTTAACAAAAAAAAAGTACTTTAAACAGTCTTAGCGTAAATAATATTTAGGACGAATTATCAAAAATGCCCGATAAGTTTGGCCATTAACCTTAAATGCCCGATTTTCCCAGACTTGCCAAAAATGACCGTTAAATTCTAAAAACTCTAACAAAAATGCCCGATTTAAAAAATTCGGGCATTTTATCCGACGTGACATCCGAATCAAAGAGGCGCGCTGCTGAATCAAAGAAACGCGCCCGACACCTAGGATTTTTGGTCCGAAAAAATGTTTTCTAAAAAGTAATAAAAATAAAATAAAAGGGCACTGTTCATCGACCACTGCTCATCGTGTCACTGTTCATCGACCCACCGTTCACCGGACCACTGTTCATCGGGTACTGTTTACATCACGGTGCTCACCGGTTCACTGTTCACCGGGTTACTGTTCACGGCGCAATCGACTCCGATCTCCGATTTTCAGCGAGTGTGGTGGGGGGGGGGGGGTTGCGGGTGGGGCTGCAACTCGCCGTTGCAGTGGTGACGGCGTCAATCGACGCCGCCACCGCTGCAACGACGAGTTGCAGCGGTGTGGTGGGGGGGGGGGGGGTGTTGCGGGTGGGGTTGCAACTCGTCGTCACCACTACAACGACGAGTTGCAGCGGTGTGGGGGTGGGGGTGGTTGCGATATGACGGCGGTGGGGTGGGGAGGGGGGTGGGGAGGGGGGGCGGTGATGAAGATGATGATTTTTTATTTTTTTTTTAATTTTTTATTTTGTTAAAAAGTTTATTATTATTATATATATTTATTATATATATTTGTTTATATCTTTGTTTATTATTAACATATATATACATTAGAAACGTTTTTTAGTCAATGAACAGTAAACGCGACTTTTTGATTAGGCAACGCGATTCTTTGATTAGGCAGCCACGTAGGATTTTTTTTCCGAAAATTTCATTTCGGGCATTTTTGGTAGGAATTTTTAAAGATACCGGGCATTTTTGGCAGGTTTGGGAAAATCGGGCATTTAATGGTAATGGCCAAACTTATCGGGCATTTTTGATAATTCGTCCTAATATTTATCCATTCTATCAATCTAAAATCAAAGAAGAAAAAAGTAAGAACCGCTACTAAGTCTGCTGACTAAACCACTCCACGTCAGATTAACCCAATTTCTTTATTAGTCGTGAGCTAGCTTCAAGTTGGGAAACCTGTACTGAAAAATATGATACGTGAACTAGGACATGACTGACTTGGCGTAGCACTCTGATGCCTAAGTTAGTTGATGCCAGTTGATGGGTTAGACTATAAACAAGCTATAGCTCAAATACGATGTAGATAGAAAAAATAGTTAAGCAAGTCGAACATATTTGCTAGGTCGGGTAGAAAGCGACTAATGCGGATTGAGAGTTTGTTAATTTTGGACTGAACATGAGACTAAACCAAGCTGCTTATGTATTCCGTTTAGGGAATCAAGCTGAACGTAGTTCATTGTTTCTCTATGGTTGCCGATTGTGGTTGGAGGTGAAGGTCGGACTTATGAGGTCGGGCCTTTGCTCATCGGATAGCAATTGATGGCCAATATTGGGCGGTTTCACGGTTTTACGCATACCTCTTTCGTTAGAGGTCCGATTGAAATATATGTTGAACGTTAATAACTCGCTCAATCTCATTATATCAATTATTTCACAACTAAACTACTAGTTTTGTAATCATGTATTATTATAATGAGGTTGGTTGCTAAAAGTCACAAACACATTAACATCATTAAAAACAAATTCTAATTTGAAGGATGAATATTAGTAGGGACCGCTTAACGGTCCCTAATAACATAATAGTGACTGCAGGACGGTCACTATTAAATATTAGTGACCGCCTTGCGGTCGCTATTGCATATTTTTGACCGCCCAACGGTCAAAAAAATCCAAAAATTTGGCGAAAAGTTTAGGCGGGATTGGGGGAAATTTTGAATTTTGCGAAAATTTGAAAATTTGACCCTTCCCAATATATATACTCACCACTCTTACATCTAATTTCATTAATCTCCAAAAAACACTCAACAAAGAAACTTTTCTTCTTCTCTTTTTCCAAATCCAAAAATAAATCACCAACACAAAACACTATTTTCTTCTTCTCTTTTTCCAAATCCAAAACATAAATCACCAACACAAACTTTGTTTTCTTTTTTCTTTTAACCACACATTCTTTTCTATTATTTTGGATCTACACATTTTATTTTTTATCTTTCACTTGTTTTTTTATTCATGTATTTTTTGTTTTTCTTTAATTTTTGTTCATCTATTTTTTGCTTTTCATCTATTATTAGTCATTTTTCTTCATACTTTTACATTTATTAACACTTTCATTTCATTATATTAATTTTTTCTTCATTATTTTATTGTTTTGATCTTCTTATAATAATATTTGTACAAAAAAACAATAATATTCTAGAAAATTTCCGAAACATTATTATTAATTTTTATTTTTCGCGCAAACTATTAGGGACCGCTCGGCGGTCATTATTGCTCCATCAGTAGCGACCGCAAGGCAGTCCCTATTGCTGTTAAGACATAGGGATTGCATGGCAGTCACTAATTTTCGATCGCTACTGACCCTTAGTAGCGACCGAAAATCGGTCGTTGAGAAGAGACTGCTCTCATCAGCGACCGGTCAATAGCGGCCGCAATGCGGTCGCTATTGACTTTCCGCGATCGAAAGAGGGTCAATAGGGATCGCCTTTGCGGTCCCTATTGACATGTTTTTCTTGTAATGATATACAATGCGATGTTCCTTTCAGTTTCTCCGTGATCTATTGTCCTACAATGAATTAAAATAGTACTTGGATGGCACAAGAAATACGTGTGAAGAAACCATTTTGCAATATATTTTATTGTGCTTAAAACATTAAGAAGCATTTTGTGGTCCAACAAATACGTGTGAAGAAACCATTTTGCAATATATTATCTTGTGCTTAAAACATTAAGAAGCATTTATTTTGTGGTCCAATATATAAAAGACAGACGATTGAGACCTAGAAATATAAGTTAGGCGATAAAGAAATAAAGACTCACAACACCACCCCTAGGCCCCAACCTCAATGTCATGTACCTTTCTTGAGAGAAAAAAATCATCGATAATTAAATATTATTCAGATATCTCGGCAACGAATTATTAAAATAACTTTATCCCTAAAGCCTTTAGTACGTGACCTTCCTTATTGGCTGTTTTTTTTATACATAATAAGTAAAATAATGGAGTGGTCTACCATCCTTATTGGCTGTTTTTTTTGTGGTCTACCAATTTAAAAGTTGTATTTTTTTTTAACTGAACGTAGTTAATTTATTTCACGTAAGCAAATGTTTTTAATACATGGAATATTAAAATGAGAAATACGAGAAACAACATTATTACAATCATAAAGCAGTAAAGGCTGAAGCCAGATTGGACAAGTTATTCAAACGTGGTATGGAGGTGTCGCAATAGCTTCTGAATTCATGAGAGACGCGCCGAGCTTAGCCAGAAAATCTGTTGTTTGATTTATTTCTCGATACGAGAAGGTGCATGTAACTTTCTGAAAGTAGTCAACTCTAGTGTGAATCTCCTGAAGAAGACCACTCAGGTGAGCCGGCGGAGATTGTGTCCTGGAACGACAATCGACCAAAAACAATGAATCTGAAGTAATGATCAGGTGCGTGATACTCAATGTCTGTGCTAATATCAAACCATCTCTAACAGCCCAGAATTCCGCCTGATTGTTAGAAGTGTGTCCCACCGATGCACAAAACGCCGCAATGAAGTTTCCATAAGAGTCACGGAGTATGCCCCCAATCCCTGCTTGACCTGGATTACCATAGGACGAGCCATCCACATTTAACTGGACAAAACCTGAAGGTGGTGGTATCCATTTTAAGTGAAGAATTGACATTTAAGGGTTGGGCTGCGCCTGTTCTGATTGGTTGGTATCAGTATTTGGCTTGAATGATCGAGGTAGTAAATAGTTCGTTATTGAACACATAGTCATTTCGTTGGCGCCAGATCGTCAATGCCAAAATACTCTAGTGTTTGCGTGAAAGAGGTGGGAGAGCGGGGAGGTGGACATGAGGGTGAGAGTGTTGAAGGAGAGGCAGAGTAGGTAACACTTGACGGGTCACTAGACCCGTGATCGTACATTCACTAAAGAGGTGTGGATGGTTTCTGGTGCTTGTTGGCATAATGGACATTGTGAATTTGACACCAATTGTTGGATAAAGAGTCTTTGCTTGGTCGGGAGCTTATCATGACTAAGAATCCAGAAGAAAGATTTCACCCTCGGATTGATTTTCAGTTTTGCAATCGTAGCCCAAGGTAACGATGGAGAATTCAGTTTTTCATTATTGTGAGTAAGGGAATGATACGCACTGAAGATGGAAAAATTACGAGTAGTTGACCAAGCCCAAAGAGAAAAAATCTTCTTGGTCGGTATTTGCCGGTAGTGGGGTGCCCAAGATGGCGAGAGTGATGTGGGGTGGAAGAATCTCGGTGAGAGTATGAAGATCCCAAGTGAGAGTAATTTGGTCAATGACATCACCTACTCGAAGATCTAAGAGATGGGATGGAATTTCGTGTATGTAATCAGCAATGACATAGTTTCCTAGCCACTTAACGTACCGGAAGTTTATGTATTGTCCTTTGTGAATATGCCATCTAATGGCTGATGGGAGATGTTTAGACAGCGATAGAATGCATTTCCACCCCCAACTGTGATGTATTTTGGGTTGTGCCAAAAGCAAGTGGGTGTTAGGGTAGTATTTAGCTCGGATAACTTGGGCCCACATAGTGTAAAGGTTTAGTAAGCAGTCGCCACCCAAGTTTCAAAAGGAATGCGTCATTCATGGCAGGCAGGTTTCACATCCCCAGTCCTCCCAAAGATTTTGGAAGCCAGATTGTGTCCTAGTTAGTTTTTGCTCGAAAATTCCCTCTTGGACTGGCGTTCCAAAAGAATTTGTGAGTGTGTTTCTGGATTTGGGATAACGTTGATCTTGGCAAGCGAAAGGCAGACATCACATGCGACAGGATGGCAGAAAGGGTGGATATGGACAACACCGAGCGTCCAGTGAAGGACAAGAGACATGTGCACCATGTGTCTGTTTTGCAAGAAGCTCGGTTAACCAACGGAATGAGGCTATTGGTTTTTGATCTTCCGGACCAAATTGGCAGTCCCAAATATTTATCATTGGTGGACATGGTTGCCATATTGAGAGTGTTTACTAGCTCAATTTTACGTTGCGGTGAGACATTTGGGGCAAACAAAACTTTTGATTTAGCCCAGTTAACTGTTTGTCCTGCAGCTGCTGCAAAACAATGAAGGTTCTGTTGGAGGGTGGAGATAGTTCTTGGTGAGGTATCACAAAACAAAAAGCAGTCATCAGCAAAACTTAGGATGGGGATTTCAGGTCCTGGTCTATTTTCCCTGATTGCACCATACGATCCATTTTGGGTACTTTGTATCGTGAGGTGGATGAACATGTCCATACAAAGTATAAACAAATAGGGAGATAAAGGGTCTCCTTGTCTGAGCCCTTTAGTAGGGAGCCAAAGGCAAAAGTGGCCCCGTTAGCAGACAAAGTAAAGGTAACAGAAGTGACACATGTCATAATCTATTGTATCATGATTGCTGGAAACTCAAAGGCTTCAAGGGTCTTTCGAAGAAATTCCCAACTGAGGTTGTCGTATGCCTTCTCTATGTCTAGTTTCAAAGCTATATGACCTATTTTGTGTTTGCGTTTTGAATGCAAAGTGTGAAGCAGTTCATGAGACATGAGAATATTATCAGTAATTTGTCGACCTCGAACAAATGCATTTTGGAATGAGGAGATAAGCTCAGAAAGAAAAGGACGGATACGGTTTACAAGGATTTTAGAAATGATTTTATAGCTGACATTACATAAGATAATAGGGCGAAATCTGTGATAAGGGTGGGATTGACACATTTGGGGATAAGAATGATATTAGTATCATTAATGTGCGGTTGAAGGGTGCCATGTGTAAAGAAATCAGCTACGAAGGACGTGTCGAGGTCCCCACTTGCTGCCAATATCTTTGATAGAAGTGAGCATTTAATCCATCGGGTCCAGGGGCTTTAGATGGACCAATAATCTTGACGACAAAGAGAATGTCAACTGGAGTAGGCGGCCTCGTAAGAGAATCGTAAGCCGGCGGGGGGACATACGGGAGGTGGAAGGAGTGGAAGGGGAATTGAACGGAGGTGGAAGCGTTTGGGTTGGCTTGGAAGTGGGCTGCAAATTGTCTCAGGATTTGAGGTGTTTCTATAACCAATTGGCCTGACGGGTTTTTAATGCCCTGGATCAGATTCATTCTCCGACGGTTGGTTGCATAAGCATGGTAAAACTTGGTGTTACAATCTCCATCTTTGATCTACTAATTTTTAGCGCACTGGGCCCAATAAGTTTGTTTTTGACTGATGAGGCGGTTGAGATATGTGAGAAGTGATCTTTCACGGCGAAAGAGGACGGGTAGGGAGTTAGGGTTGAGGGTGGTAGGAGCTGAGTCAAGAAGAGATTGGGCTTGGGCAATTTGCTTGTCAATGTTTCCAAAGCATTTAGACTTCCAAGTTCTAGCCGCAGTAGCAAACACATAGCATTTATGGAAGAAAGGAGGTTGGAGATTGTCTTCTGTAAATGGAGCCCACGTGGATTCCACTAGCGGAGGAAACGTCGGATGATTATCCCACGCTATCTCATATAGGAATGGACATGTGATACGTTGAGTAGGTGGGGATGAGCTTAGGAGAACCGGGGAGTGATCAGATGATTGAAAAACAAGGTGGGTTACAGAGGTGTTAGGAAAAATCGACAACCATGCAGTGTTAGCAAAGAAACGGTCCATGTGTTCACAAAAAAAATGTCTACCAAATCTACGATTTGTCTAGGTGAATGGATGTCCTATGAAACCTAGGTCTTATAAACCACATGTCTGAATGCAATCACTGAATCTATTCATAGCAGCAAGGGATTTCGGGCGTCCTCCAGATTTTTCATGAGAAACTAAGATATTGTTGAAATCTCCTAGAACTGTCCACTTAGATGTAATAGCATATGCCAATTGAGATAGTTCTGACCATACCTCTTCTTGTAATGGCGGCTGAGGCGGATTGTAGACGGTGGACAAAATGAATGAATCAGCGGTTGCTGGGTGGACTGCTTCCATGTGTACAGTTCTGGTAGAGTTTTCGATCGGGTTGAGAATGATTTCAACTGCATTCCACAGGAGCCAGATTCCACCTGAAAGACCAACTGCGGGGATAATATAGTAATCAGTGAATAGTAACCGTCTTACAACAGTCATAGCTCTTGACTGAGATAAACGTGTTTCCAGAATAGCAACTATGGTAGGACGATGCGTCTGAATAAGCTGTCAAAGTTTGTCTCGATACTCAACATGTGTTGCACCTCTACTGTTCCAGGGTAGAATACTTATCATTGAGGCTTGTGGTGTTGAGCTGTTGGACTGTGCTCCAGTTGAAATATTCTGGTCGGCAATCTCCAGTTTGCTTTGAACTACTGGTAAGCGAGAATGGCGTTGGTGGCCGTTTGCAAGGTAGATCAATCTGATGCGGTACTGTATAGCGTGTGAGGCAGGTGGTGGTAGAGTTTGCTGGCGAATTCGTAGGTCCATATTGGAGGAAAACGGCTGGTGGATGAAAAGGTATGGCATGTTATTCGGTGGTGTCAAAGGTTAGGTCATGAATGGGGAAAGGGATGACGGTGACGTCCGGAAGTTGAAGTGTGATTGGTTGCAATGGATCGAGCGGCAGAGTAAGGTGGGTATTGGGAGTAGAGATTGTACGAGTCATGTGTTGAGGGTAAGGTATTGTTGGGTTCACTGTTGGCGGAGGCAGATAAAGTATACACTCCATTTGTGGGAGTAATTCGGCATGGACTCCGTCGGGATTTGGGATTGAAAGGGTTGGAATGTTTTGATGAGTTATTGTTGGTGATGGAGGAGATAAGGTGGGGCGGAGGCTGCGGATGATAAGGTGGGGGAGGAAGGATGTTGGTGGCAGAATTTTGACCGAAATTGGTGGTGGTGGTGTGAGACGTGGTGGTAGCTCGGATTGGAGTGGTGGTGGGGGCATTTCGGTCTGTAGTGAGAGGTGGGGTGGAGAGTGGTCCCGATTTGACGGTGTTGGACGTCGCGGCTGCGACATTGGTGGTTGTGATGGGAGGAGTGGGTGGTGGAGAAGAAATGAAGGTTGTTGGGTTTAAATCGGAAGGAGTTGCGGAGAAAGTGGAGGTTGATTGGTTGATTGGGCCGTTGATGGTGGCGGGTAGCGAGGTCACGGGTTCTGGACAACGTGGGTTGTACATGGTGTTGGGCGGCGGTGACAGGCTAGAAGACGGGTCTGCCTCAACTGCTGCATACAGGCTGGGATCTAGTGTGGGTGCTACGGTGCACCACGAGTGTGATTGGTGGCTGACTGGATGTGTGTTCAGTTAGGCTAGGCCTAATTTCTTTGGTGGGCTGTAGGGATTTTGATTTTTCGAGCTGAAGGGTGGGATGTGAAGTAGGCCTATGATATTGCATTGGGTCTTTTTTATGATTTTTTTGGCTAGAAAAATTAGTAACAGAATAGGATACAGAAGGCACACTAGAGGGTTGGCCGACGATTTTTTTGGGTAGAGGATTTTTCGACTGCTTTTGTCGGCGGATGTGGCCTTTGAGGTCGTCGGGAGATGATGTTCCATCCTCTCATTTCAGTTTGTGCCGACGAAAGGGGAAGAGCGGTCGTTGGAGGGAGATTTACCGTTTCGCTATGGTTTTCACTCTGCGCGTCTTTATTGATGTCGCAATCAACTTGAAAGTGCCCGATCCGTCCACATGTGAAGCAAAAAGCATTTTTCAATTCATAGATAATTTTTTGTTGATGCTTACCAATTTGGATATGTAGACGGAGGGGCATTTATGTGTTGATTTGAATGCATATACGCGTGTAGCGAGCTCGTTCAAGTTTGGTAGAGTGTAAATCGACCTTAATGGGTTTGCCAATGATCGATCCGAGTGTTGTGAGTGCATTAAGAGTGTAATATTCAAGAGGAAAATTTGGGAGTTGCACCCACACACATAGATCCGATGGGATGGCAGTTGTCAGATTGAAGTTTGAAATCCATGGTGTAATGGCTAGATATTTGTTGAAAAGAAACCAGGGGCCGCCGGCTAGCGCTACAATGTAGTTGTCATAATTTTCGAATCGGGTCACGTAGTGCCCGAATCCGAGATCTGTGACTTTTGGTGGGCATATGATTTTCCATAGCCGTTTGAGGTGCAATGACATGTTTAGGATGGGACGTTTGAGGCTAGTGGTATGTAAGATGAGCGCTTGTCGCCACGGCTTCCGAAGTGATTACAGTTCTACGGGTGAGAATGGCGAGGAGTTTTTGTCTGGTGATTGTTGTTCGGATTCGGGGGAGGCTATTTTGGTGTCATTGTCGACAGTGAAACTATCGATCCATGAGGGAATTAAGGTATGTCGGGTTGTTTCAACAAGTTTTTGCTTATACGATAAGTGTGGATCAATATTCTAATAATTGTGAGGTGAGATGGTGTTTTGATGATCGAATGAGGTGGGGCTGTGGTGGGGTAAGGTGGTTTGCAAGCAAGGATGTGGCTGATTTAGAGTCGGTGGTGGAGGAGGGTCTGAGGGTATTGGATGATCCATCTTTACTTAAGATAATTACTTTAGAAGTTGTATCATGTATAGGTACTGAGGCTAACTTAAGAAATTCTAAATTCAGGAAGTCTTGTTGACATTTTCATACACGAGCCATGTTAATATCAGAATTTGGTCCGGAGTAACCTAAATTTAAGCTAGTATTTGGTTTGTTGTTTTTATCTGGTCCATTCTCTTGCCACCTTTTGAAATCAGTGCCAGAAAACTTCTCTAGTTTCTCCCTGCTACTAGTAACAGGCGAAATGGTCACCATTTTTTTTGAAATACACAAAAAATATCTTTTTAATAATTGTTGATCGTAAGGGGTGTAATTTAGAAAAATAACGAGAAATTCAAAGTCGAGGCAAGAGTTAAACTCTTTCTCTTTAAAACGATATTTGCCCTGCTCGGTGCTTACAGTTTGATTGGCAATCGCTTTCCAAGATGCAACGACTATATTCTTAATATAGTAACACTTCAACTATTAGGAACGACAAATCAAAAGAATATTTTGAACACTCGAAGCAAAACAAAAAGAAAGAAGAGAATGTATTGAATTGAATGAAAAAAGAAGAAGTAGGGGAGGTCTATTTATAGATTTTGAAAGTTGGACTAGGTGGTGACTAGATGGACATATCCTTTCCACGTCACATATTTTCCTTCAAATTCTAAATCATTTTGGGCTGGCCTTACCCTGCTACTATGAACAGGCGAAATGGTCACCATTTTCTTGAAATACACAAATAAAATATTATTTTAAAATTGTTGATCGTAACACGTGTAATTTAGGAAAATAGACCTAAAATTTAAAGCCAAGACAAGAGTTTAATTTTTTCTCTTTAAAATGATATTTGTCCCGCTCGGTGTTTACGATTTGATCGGCAATCGCTTTTCAAGATGCAACGATTGTGTTCTTCATATAGCAGTACTTCAACTATTAAGAATGGCGAATCAAAATAATGTTTTGAACACTAGAAACAAAAGAGAAAGAAAGAAGAAAATGTATTGAATTGAATGAAAAAAGAAGAAGTAGGAGCGTCGATTTATAGATTTCAAAAGTTGGCCTAGGGGGTGACCGGATGAGCACATCCTATCCACGTCGCATATTTTCCTCCAAATTTGACACCATTCTAGGCTGGTTGTGCACCCATTCGTGTAAAAGGTGGCAATTTTCTATTGACGGGGTGTGTAAGTGACTGTTTGCTGACTGTATTTTCTCGCCATATTTTCAGCCTACTGGACACACTGATTCAACCAGATTCTGACACCTAATCACGTGTAATTAATTAATAATTTACTGCTAATTTCTTTTGAACAATTAATTAATTAATTAACTAATTAATTCTTGTCCATAAAGAATAGTATTTGATAAGTAAAACCAAAGTCCAACCTCAAACTCAAGCCCACGATCGGACCAGACAACAAGGAGGCACGACCTAATCCTCCATGTTTAGAAAGTTGCACGCGCACCGGTCTCGCACTGACGACTTCAGTGCCCGTGCTTCGCACTAAGATGCTTTATAAATTCTTAGTTCTCGCACTAAGATTTTTTAGTTCTTATGTATAAATCTAATGAATAATCATAGAAAATTGGTAGAAGACAAACAAAAGAGTGACATTGAAGAAGAGTTGGAGCAAGATGATAACAAAACTAAGTCAAAAATTAAATAATTACAAAAAATTGGAAGTGATTTAAGGTTGATACATTTGGCTTCCCACCATAATAATTAAAAAAATATTATATAAAATGAATAACCATTAGAAGTTATGTACTTCTTTTTTATTATAATCCATTTCTTTGTGTGAGAATTTTATACAAACTTTTATTTTATGTGTTTATAATATACTATTTTAGGCAGTGTTGTTAAACCCGGACCGGACCGGCCGGTCCGGACGGTTCAACCGGTGACCGGTGCCGTGTCCGGTCCGAGCACCTCCTAAAAACAGCTCTCGAGAAAGACCGGTCTGGACCAGTGAGAACCGCCCAAAACCGGGTAAACCGGTGGATCGGACCACTCGTTTGACCCGGTTTTTTTCCATTAAATCTCCTGATGGTCGCTATAAAAAAACTCCTATGATTGGTTCTTCTTCAGAAGTAGCAGTAAAGATTTTGATTATGTTGACAACAGAATTGTTGCAATTAACATCGTCTGGATAGATACGAAAGAAGAAATTGTAATGCTACATATAAAATAAAATAAAATAAAAAGCCAAAAGAAAAAAGTTTGCGGCGGAGGATGCAGGTTAGGGATTTGAGTTTGTTTTCAACTATCTACTATATTATATATAATATTAAAATTCAACTTGTTTTGGGCTTTCAGTTAAATAGAAAAGCCTTTCTGTTTATAAATAAGTAGGTGGGCCGGGCCCTAAAATCACAAGAATTTGAGGATCCTAACTTATACAAAAAAGTGGATAAAAAAAAAAGTCTATATAAAAAGCTATGGATTACACCCAAATATCTAATTGTTTAATATGCATACATACATATTTGATGAAAATAGACTAGGACTTATTTTTGGGATTCGATAAACATGTGGTGTGTAATATATGCTATATGCTTGTAGGGTATATTATCAAAGAACAATATAATGTAATAACTATTATATATTATTGTTTAGGACTTTTGGAGTTGTATTACATGAGTTCTCTCATACGGTAAATAATGATATATGGGCACATATTATGTATTAAGTAATCTTCCAAATTATATAGCTAACCGGTTCAACCACTGGTTCAACCGGTTAAACCTGTAACCAATTGGCTCATCGGTTCAGTATCCGATCCGGTTCTGAAAACACTGATTTTAGGTAATAACTGTTTATTTTTATATATAAGTTATTTTTCTTTTTTTTTAAAAGCGCATTATAGTGGCGCACTAAGAATGTAATTTTTTAAAATTATCGCACTGGCGTACCCGCACCGGCACTCTCACCCGCATAGCCTCAGGTGACTTAGGGCACGCCCGTATGCTTTGTATCATGGCCTATATCATCTAGGTCTTTCCCCCTTCAAAGACATGTCGCACCCCAAAGGGTCCAGATCCTTTTGCAAAAACAACTAATAAAGTGTATTATTTTAGCTCAAACTTTTATGTGGGATAGTGACTTTTCACCTTTCGACCCATTTCCTTTACTTTCTCAAAGTAAAATATTTCAACTGGCTAACTTTAGCATTTAATGTCTCTTTCATACCCAATTGATTTAAAAAAAATTGATATACTAAATTTATCTACACGAAATGTAGATTTCATTAAGCTAAATAATTACAGTTTTATAAAATAGAACCTATAAAAATAAATGAACAAACATTGGCTTAAAACCAATATTTTCTCAACACCATATTCTCTGCAATATCTTGATTACAGAATATAATATCTGTCCAATATGAATGCATCATTTACTTTTTAGTTGACGTATCAATTGTTGTTTTTTGTTTTTTCACGGTCTTTCATTCCTTGAAGAACAACCCTTTATTTTGCATTAATTTATGACTTGGTCATTATTAAAAAAGAAGAGAAAGGAAACTCTGAATCTTATTAAGGTGCATACATAGAGTTGGATGCAAACAGAATCAAAGGCGTTTTAGTTAATATTTTGTGAATTTCCTTCAGATTGTGTAGCAACGAGTGATCTATTATTATTATTGTTATTATTATATTTTTTTGGGGGGGCGGGGGGGAAGGGGGATTGGGAGGGGTTGAGTACATCTAGTACCTCCTTAATCTATGTATTTTGATTTTAAAAAACGAATAAGAAAGAATTAAGAAGGGTTCAATGGTATGGTCAAAAAGCTGTGGAGATGGAATTATTTCAAGCCGTGAAAGTTGGTCAGGACCAATGTGAGGTTTCTCATGTTCAATATGCAAATGACACTATTCTCTTTTGTGAAGCGAAGGATCAGAATGTGTGGACTATGATGTTTTTGTTGAGAAACTTCGAACTTGTTTCCGATTTGAATGTAAACTATCTTAAAAGCCAACTGATCGGAGTTAACTTTAATGACCAGATTCTCAATCAATTTGCAACCATGTTAAATTGTGAAATTGGTGCTATCCCTTTCAAGTATTTTGGGAATTCCAGTTGGTGCAAACTCGCGGTGTTTGGAAACTTGGATTCCACTTATCAATCATATGAAGAAAAAACTCTCTTCTTGGAAACGCAACTTGATATCTTTTGGAAGACGGATCATCCTACTCAAATCTACGCTTACGGGTATTCCGGTGTATTTTCTCTCTTTTTTCAAAGCCCCTTTGAAAGTTATCAAACCTATAACTAGAATCCAGAGGCATTTCTTATGAGGTAAAAATGGGGAAAGAAAGAAAATATCGTGGGTCAAGTGGGCCAATGTTTGTTAGAATAAAGACAAAGGGGGTCTCAGAGTCAAAAGTATTCAAAAATCCAACCTTGCTTTAATGGAAAGTGGAAATAGAGATGGCTATATGAAAATGGTGATTTATATGAATCTGATGGATTGTTCGAAGATGAGGTCCATAGACGATCTGGAAGATACCATGAATCGATATGGTGGAGGGATCTTAAGAATAGTTGGCTGAACGACGAGGATAAGAAATGGTTCGAAAATATTTCCAAATCAGTGGGGAACGGGTGAAGCACAAAATTTTGGAAAGACAAATAGCTCGGCAATGAACCTCTTTCTATTCGTTCCAATAGGCTTTACTTACTTTCAGGCGACAAGGATTGTGTTATTGCAGATAAAGACCATCAGAGGGAAGGTTCACGGGTTTGGAATTGGGATTGGAGAGACACTTGTTTGCTTGGGAGGAGCAACTTTTTAGCAAACTCCAAGTTTTACTGAATTCGATCACTTTAAATGAATCAAAAGACGATGGATGGGTTTGGAATGCCGAGGATTCAAGTTTGTACTCAACAAAATCAGCCTATGATTTGTTAAGGCAGATTTCTAGATCATCGCTACTTGATTTCTTTCACAAGTTATGTAAAGTTGAGGCTCCCTCCAAACTTTTGGCCTTTGCATGGAAGATGTGTATTAACAGAATTCCAACCCTTGTGAATCTGTCATGATTTGACAATAGATCGTTTTATATATATGCGAGTCTCGATTACAAGTGAGTGGTCCAGTAATATAACGAGCCTATCTCAAATCAGACCTACACTACGAGTCTCGTGTAGGCTTGGTCCGGAACACCTCGGATCTTCGCCTCGATGCTTGGATGGGAGCGAAATATCGGTAAATAGATCGAATGGACGTCGGTGATCGCCTTCGATGTGACATCGAGGATGACCCCCGATGTGAGATCGGTGATGAAGTGGTATGACGTATCATAGGCATGTGTTGTAGTCAAGATGTCGAATTAGATATCGAAAGAGACATCGGTGATGTATTTCGATATGGCGAGTGGTAGCTGAGGGATGATTAATTAATTCTTTTGGGATCCGGGCACCGCGTATTTATAGACCTCGAGATCCGGGGACCACAGTAACATATCGGTGATGATTACCGATATGACATCGAAAGTTATCCCCGATATGCTCCAAAATGGGCCTGGCCCAATATGCGGGAAATGTCCATATCATGTAGTCCCCCAATTTGGGGATTCTTATCTTAGAGATAAGGATTCGCAAATTTAATTTAAAATTTATGGGTTACCTGTACCCTTCATCCCGCCAGTTCAAATGACGGAGATCAAACTTGTGGGGAGTGCACTCGTGATGACCGCCGAGTCTGAGGTCCTCGTTTATTTCCCTTGGTATTTGGGTTCCTTGAAAATTGTGATGGGGTTGCCGGGGCTGCTGTTATATTCTCGCGACTCTTCGCGTAGTAGGGTAAGAGGTCGATTTTTACCTTCGACATGATGTCGAAATTCATACTCGATATGATGTAAGCCCCCATGCCCTTTATCTGTACATCGAATATTAGTACCGATGTGATATCGAAACTGTGTTTCGATCTAGTATCTCCAATATCTATAAATAGGTTGTCGGTAAAGTGAAAACCCACTTTGGCTTTTAGCGAAATTTCGTTGTCCCTTCGAAAGACACGTCGAATTTGACTTCCGATATAGATTTCGACCTCGCTTTCGATATCTACCTTTGATTTGAATTTTCGATATCGAATTCGATACCCTTTTCGATATCACTTTCGATCTTGCCTTTCATCCTTTTAAAGCGTTAATATGTCGTTTGCCGGGGATGATGTTGGCGCAGATTTGCCAGAGATGGATTTTGGAGAGGGTGGAGCCGTATTCTCCAAAAATGAGATGTTTGGACCTGAACAACTGACTGGTGAACAGGGCGGTGCCGAATTTTCTGCTCCGCCCGAAGCTGCCAGCCCTGATGTGGATGAATGGGGCTTTGAGGCCAGCCCCCCGAAATATAAGACCTCCGAGAAGTACGAGGATATGAAGTCTCGTGTTCCTCATCATGCCGGTTATTATTCTGACAAGTATGACATTCCCGAGGGGTATAAGGTCATATTCCCCAGTGCGGATCAACGAATGCATACTCCACCAAAAGGCTGCATTACTGTCAGTGCCAAGCACTTCAAGAACAGGCTGCGCTTCCCGATTGATCATGCGGTTAGTGCTATTATAGCAAGTATTGGGGTCTGCTTGGGACAACTATCCCCCAATTCTCTGGGCTACATTGTAGCTTTCATTTGTGTTATGAGGGCGTTGGGTGCCCCTTGTGGAGCTAACGAGTTCTGGGAGCTCTTTAGTGTTATGGTAAATAGAAAGGGTGGTGATAGAGGGTTTTTCTATGTGCGATCCCAGACGGGGCTTAGGTTCGTGCACTATACTCAATCTAGCTACGGACTTGGAATAAGTGCGAGTATATGTACATCCAGGAGAGGACGGCTGGTGAGTTTGCTGCGCTTCTTAGCGTGTGGTGTGAAGACACCAAATATGAAAGACAAACCGTTGTTGGGCGTACTACACACATCCTCGATTTTCTGAGGAATTTGATCAACCATCCATACGACGGTACCTTGCTTTGTAGCGACGTAGTTTTGCGAGAAAGTGGGATATCTCCCGTGCGGTATAACGGTCCCTCTACACTCGGTAAGTGTTATATCTTTGTAAATTGATATTCTCTCCTAGACTTATTTCTTGATCCTCTATTTTGTGTGTTTCGCAGCTGAGCTGGTGGAGTATTGTAGTCTGGATGCGATAGCGGAACGCAGACAGCCGGAGGCCGAAATCGCTACAGATGACGCCCCTCCACTTGTCAAGAAGAGGGGCCGTGAGGGCATGCGCAAGAATGCGAAGAAATCTGTGCCCTCCTCGAGTGAAAATACTGCCGGGGTGGGTAATACTTCGCAATCTCAACCTGACGTTGGTGTTGGGACGTCCATGGGACGTAAGAGAAGGAAAGAAGAGGGTAGTTCAAGTGGCGATCACAATGGTCT
Organism: Linaria vulgaris; assembly: GCA_948329865.1. Classification (NCBI taxonomy): domain Eukaryota; kingdom Viridiplantae; phylum Streptophyta; class Magnoliopsida; order Lamiales; family Plantaginaceae; genus Linaria; species Linaria vulgaris. The sequence goes on from OX415249.1 coordinate 27,198,741, forward strand.
CTTTCGCTCTGTAAGTAGTCTTTATGCCATTCATTGTGTATTTGCTTTGGGTTTTCATTTGATTGAGCGATCAAGTCCTTATTGTGGACGTGCAGGTGGCCGGCTTTCTAAAAGGTTTCTTGACGATGGCCATTAAAGGTCAAGCGGACCACGCCGAGTCGCTCCGAGTTACCAATGGTTTGCTCGAGAAACTGGGCGAATACGATCCTGCTGCCGCTGTACAGCTCCAGCATGGGAGAGACGAGGCCATGGATATTTTGAAGGCCAGCGAGAATAATGTGGGCGCTCTGTTAGATGACAATAAGAGGTTGATCAGAGAGCTTAATGAGTCTCGACTTATCGCCGGTCAAGAAGCATCTTGTCGGGAGGCTCTTGAAGCTGAGGTCGCAATTCTAAAGGACCAATTAGCCCAGACTGAAAGGCACATGCGGTGCATGACGCTGAGCAAAAGCCAACTGACCAGTGCGGCCAAACAGTTCCTTCTCAGTCGGTCATATAAGATGATATGTGCTGAGCGGGGCTTGCTGGAACGGGATGAAGCCAAGGCCTCTGTCATAGGTCAAATCCAGCTGGACGGTGGTTTCAAGAATGGTTACGACCCTTCGGCCATAAACCCATTGAAGGGGTCGGACGGGGAATTTCCTGAGGATTCCGATGACGATGACGAAGATCTAGAACCGGAGGCGGAGTACCACGAGATCGTCGAACAGAAGAGTCTGGCGTTAATACACATCAAAGGGGCCCCTCGTTATCTTGGTTGAGATTTTAGGAATTTGTATTTTTTCTTTCGGCGCAGTTGCCTCCTGTAAGATGATTCCTGGTTTTACCTGTTAATTCAATCGATATTTTCTGCGTGTCCTGATATATATTTGTTCATACATAATCCATGGTTGGATTGCTCGTGTTATCGTTGGTTCTCCTTGTTATGTCACCTGTCGGTCATACCTGATTATGTCGAGTAATCATGGTTATCGCATGAAGGTGCCTCTGTTTATGTTTTTAACGTACAACCCGCTGTCACAGGGGAACCACTGCTGTTGCACTGTTTATTATCGACCCTGTTATTACAGGAATTTTTTTGCTTGAACCGACCCCGTTATCACAGGGAATTTTTTCTTGAATCGACCCCGTTATCACAGGGAATTTTTTCTTGATTGACCCCGTTATCACAGGGAATTTTTCTTGGTCGACCCCGTTATCACATGGGATTTCTTCTTGATCGACCCCGTTATCACAGGGGATTTCTTCTTGTATTGACCCCGTTATCACAGGGAATTTTTTGAATCGACCCCGTTATCACAGGGGATATTTTTGTGGGTAGGGATGCGTCCCGTTATCACAGGGATCCCGCTACCGTTGAAATGTTTTATATCGACTCCGTTATCACAAGGGATATTTTTGTGGGTAGGGATGCATCCCGTTATCACAGGGATCCCGCAACCGTTGAAATGTTTTTGATCGACCCCGTTATCACATGGGATATTTTTGTGGGTAGGGATGCGTCCCGTTATCACAGGGATCCCGCTACCGTTGAAATGTTTTTGATCGACCCCGTTATCACATGGGATATTTTTCTGGGTAGGGATGCATCCCGTTGTCACAGGGATCCCGCTACCGTTGAAATATTTTGATCTACCCCGTTATCACAGGGGATATTTCTCGTCTTGTAGGCGAGGCTTTTCGTTGTCTTTTTGACTATATCTCTTGGTGACTCTGTCGTCATTGAATATGTAGGTCATTGAGCCTTGTAAAACAGCATAGACAAGAAAAAATTTCGATGTAAACGCTAATACGGAAGCACAAAATGATGTGCCTGTGTTATCTGCGGGATGTTCCCACAATATGGAAATATCAGTTCATACGAGAGACAGTGTTTTCATTGTGCTCTATCGCGCCTGTTGTACATGTTTGTACCTGTTGTACCTGTTTGAATAGAAAATATAGAATAATCTGGGGCAATGCCCCCTGAATCGCCCTTTTAATATACTCTATGTCCTTTTCGGACATAGTAATGGGCGCTCCTTTGAGCCATGTACCTGTAAGAGGGAGATGTGCTAAACATATATCTAGGGGAACATTCCCCACTCGTTTGTGCGATTCTCTACACTTCTGTAATGCCCGCTTAGGACATATCCCTGCATCGAATATGAGATTGTGCCAAGAAACAAAAAATAAAAAGGTAATAACGGATAACGGTCGAGGGCTAGGTACCCTAACCCGCCTACGTATCCCGTTGCATGGGGAATCAGACCGGCGTAGTTCCCCCTGTTTTAGGTTAAATAAGAGATAACGGTCGAGGGCTAGGTAGACCTAACCCGCCTACGTATCCCGTTGAGTGGGGAATCAGACCGGCGTAGTTCCCCATGTTTTAAGTTTATAGACCAACCCACGATGGGGCAATGTTTCCCTTGTTCGAACATAATTTAAAAAGTGCAGAAATTTAAAGTATTGTTCTGTTTGCTCCTCATGGTGATCACTCCGTGCGGGGAATGTATTCTTGGTGCGGGACTTGTATTTCCTGTTTTCTTCTGATTCTTGGGTGCTTCAGCGAGTCCACATAGCACATCCATCCCTGTACCTGGTCGCCTATAATCTCACCAACTCCTTGAGGCGTCGGGAATTTAATCTTCTGATAATAAGTAGAGACCGCTGCCCTGATTTGGTTGAGCGTCGGCCGGCCAATAATTGCGTGGTAGGGAAATGGAGTATCGACAATGGTGTATTTTATCGGTGTGACCCGGGTGCGTGGGCTTCTGCCAAACATGGTGGGTAATATAACTTGTCCCAGCAGCACTACTTCTGCTCCACCAAATCTGGTCAACGGGGTGGATATCGGCTTTAGCTGGTCCGCGGCTATCCCCATCTGCTCGTAGGCCTTTGAGAATATCAGGTTTGCGGAGTTCCCGCTATCCACCAACACTTTGTGCACCTGATAGCCATCCACATTAATCGTGATAACCAGTGGGCAATCTAGCTTCCCTGCGGTCAATGCCAATGGACTAAGCTGCTCCAAGTCTTTCTTGGTGAAGGAGATCTCTTGCTCCAAGTATGCTTCCGGCATGATTGCGTTGGTATATCCAACATAGGCTCCACCCTGGAGTCTTCGCGCTATGGTTTCTCGGCCGTGAGCCGTGTTAGCTCCCAAGCCTCCTCCGTTGATTACATTTATAACGCCTCTACTTGGGGCATTCACAATGGCCCTACCTCGCTCCTTGGGTGCCTCAATCATTTTCTGCTTTCCTCTTCCGGGTGAGTAATCTCTTCTAGAGGATGAGGAATGCTCCGCTCCTCTAGCATCCTGCCTGGCGCCCCTGACAAACTCGACCAGTTTCACTTCTTTGATCAATCTTTCGATTTCGTTCCTCAGGTGTATGTAGTCCTCCGTCATGTGTCCAGGTTGACGGTGGTGTGCACAGTATTTTCCGGATGACTTCATCCCGAGAGTCTCATTCAACGGCCTGGGTTCCGTCAACCATCTGTTTCTCTTCGCCATGGCCATCACCTCAAGAATGCCTCTGTTTAGCGGGGTGTACGTCCGTGGGGGCCTTTCCCCGTTGCGCTCTCTATCTGCGTTCCTGCTGGAAAATGAACCCTGACGTGTTACCATCATTTCGTCCTCGTAGACCATTTGGTTGGCAAGCATGTTGATCTGTGCTATAGTGGGCTCCGTTAATTTGATTAGCTCCCCGGCAAACCTACGGTGGGTTGTACCCTTAAACAACATCATCATGACCTTCCCGCCATGCGGCTCATCCACCTTCAATAATTCATCATTGAACCTTTTCATATATTCTCTGAGGTTCTCCCTTTCTTTTTGCTGTACAACGCCGAGGTGTAGCAGGTTGGTCTTCATTCTCTTTTAGCTAGAGAATTGGTTCTCAAATCTCTCCCTCAGCTGCTCATAGTCCGTTATGGATCTGGCCTCCAGCCTAGCAAACCAATCTAGTGCAGCACCCGTTAAAGTGGTGGAGAGGATCTTTGCCTTTATGTTTCTAGAGTAGTTGTGCTGGTTCAGGATGCTATCAACCTGATGGAGATGATCCGTAGGATCGCCTCTTCCATCGTATGGCTTTATGGTCGAAATCTTGTCTCCTCTGCGTAGTACCTCTGCCTCTATCTCATCTGAGAACGGGGTCCTACTGCGACCCTTCCCATGATTCTGAGTCAACTTCCTTGACAATTCCGCCCTTTCGCGGTCTAGTTGTTCAATCCTTCTTGAGATTACCCGCATTATCTCTGCGTCCTCATCCTTTGAATACTCCACCTCGGCGTGGTCGTGACCACGTTCCATTCTCCGGAATACTTCTGCCCTCTTACGGTCCAGCCGTTCCATCTTTCTTGCTATCTCTCGATCTAGGGTCCCTGAGTCCCGTCTCTCCACCCTGTCATAAGTAGCAGGCGATATCTCTCTAAATGAGTCCTCTGTATCCTTCTGTTCATCATATTCTTGCCTTGCCCTTCTCTCGCCCGCTCTGGATCCATGGGGCCTCGCTTGCGCGTCCCTCGTCCTGTGTTCAGCGAGTCGTGGAAGCAAAGCCTCCAGCCTTTACAGAGGCGTTGATCTGTGCTAGCATCTCTGGGGTTATGGCGGCGGGATGGACGGTGCTTTGTCCCACGGGCATTGTCTCCTCCTGGCCGGGAAAATCCGCATTTGGCGCTTCGGTCATTGGAATGTCAGCTACGTGGTTCTCGATGGGCGGACCCTCAGTCTCTGGTTCTGCCGCACTTGGTGCGACAAGGGTCGAACTTGCATTTGCGGCTCGCGGCGGCCTCCTGGGCCCGCGCCTTCGTTGCACTTGTGGTGGAGGTAGCTCCATCTCGGCTCGAGCCGCTGTCTTTTCTCGGTCGGTTGGGTGTTGTGGAGGCGGTGTGTCCTCGATCTCGGCGCCCCTAGTCACAACCCCGCTAACTTCAGATCGGGTCCTCCTTCCTTGCATCTCAACGTCTATGTCCGGGAACTGGTGTTCCCACAGACGGCGCCACTGATTTTACAATAGATCGTTTTATATATATGCGAGTCTCGGTTACAAGTAAGTGGTCCAGTAATATAACGAGCCTATCTCAAATCAGACCTACACTACGAGTCTCGTGTAGGCTTGGTCCGGAACACCTCGGATCTTCGCCTCGATGCTTGGATGGGAGCGGAATATCGGTAAATAGATCGAATGGACGTCAGTGATCGCCTTCGATGTGACGTCGAGGATGACCCCCGATGTGAGATCGGTGATGAAGTGGTATGACGTGTCACAGGCGTGTGTTGTAGTTAAGATGTCGAATTAGATATCGAAAGAGACATCGGTGATGTATTTCGATATGGCGAGTGGTAGCTGAGGGATGATTAATTAATTCTTTTGGGATCCGGACACCGCATATTTATAGACCTCGGGATCCGGGGATCACAGTAACATATCGGTGATGATTATCGATATGACATCGAAAGTTATCCCCGATATGCTCCAAAATGGGCCTGGTTTGGACCTGGCCCAATATGCGGGAAATGCCCATATCATGTCAAGAAGGGGTATTGCGGTGGAAAATAATGATCACAAGTGTAGACTTTGTGGGAGTTATGATGAAAGTACCTACCATATTTCTTTTTAAGTGCGCTTTTGCTTTTCAGGTTTGGTCAAGGTGTTACGAATGGTTTGGAGTGGCGATAGTTATGCACAATTATCCTAAAAGCCATTTTCTCCAACATGGCTTCTCTTGCCCCAAGGTGAAAGGTATAAAACATTGGAATGCAATCTGGATGTCCATCATTTGGGCAATATGGCTGGCAAGAAACAAGAAATCTTTATATAATGAAAATTCGGATGTTGGTAGAATTGTGGAAATAATCAAAGTTAAATCATGGTGTTGGTTTAGAGCTAAGCAAGATAAGTTCTTGTTTTCCTCTACTGGTTGGTATTGTTGGCCCCTCTTGTGTATTTCTTAGGCTTGGTGTGATTTCTCTTTGTCTTGCGATTTTTTGCAAGTACGATTTTTTTGTAACGGTTTGGAGTACCCTTGTACTCCCGATTAAGAAGTATGCAATTCGGTGTAAAGTATGGTATTAAGTACTTCATAGCTAGTATGCATAGAAAAAATAGTACTTCAAAATACAAACTGAATTTATTGGTTTTGCAATATCAGGTTAGCATTACTTCCCCAAATAATTAACGCCATCACGGCATAACCTAAGTAATTAACATGGCCATTTAGATCTTGCGAACTAACTTAATCACTTTAAGAGCTAGAGAATGTGCCTATACATGAATATAACGTTGTTACCAATCAAACCTACGTACGAATTGTCTACACTTGAGTGCTTGTAGTAATCAGTCTGCGTCCAGGGGCCAGTCCACGTGAAGTTTTCATTATTTAAAGGCACTTACAGAGCTCTCTCTCACACACACACAACAAAGAGAAAGAGATATTATTTCAGTTTAGAGAAATGGAAGTCACGCAAATTCTTCACATGAACAGAGGAGAAGGAGAAAGTAGCTATGCGAAAAATTCGGCTCTGCAGGTTATTAAGATATATTAACAAATTAATATCACATCTTAAAAATCCAAAAGCATCATATTTCTAAAGAATTTTAATTATTATCATAACTTAGCAATTCATCCATACTACTTAAAGTTTTAATAACTTTTTAAGTCATTACTTAGCAATTCATCCATACTACTTAAAGTTTTAATAGCTTTTTAAGTTATGTGTATAATTGCCAATACATAAGAAATCAACAAATATATGTTTTTTTCCCACCCTAGTAAAGAAATCAACTTTTATCTAATTTTTCAAACACCTTCAGCATATTATTTGAAGTTATATTTATGTGATTTCACTTAAATATAATTATGAGTTTCTACTTTTTTTTTTCTTTTTCAAAAGAGTTTATAAGCACCCCTGTAAGAGGATTCCGTACACATTCTGAAAAAAAGTACCTAATTAGTGGGCATTTCGAAACTTCTTGGTTACTTTTTCCAATCGTCTTTAATTTATGGGATAATTACAAGTACACTCCCTGAGGTTTGATGTAATTATAAAGACATCTCCTAAGGTTTAAGTAATTATAATAAACTCCCCCAATTGTAAGGGATGATTACAATTACACCCCTTGAGGTTTGGTGTAATTACAAAGACTTCCCTCAGGTTTGAATAGTTACAATGACATCCCTTCTAACTAGTAATTGTATATGCATTTCCAACTTTGCCCTTGATCAATTATATTGTTTAAATGAATTTAAATGTCTTGTTGAAAATACTTGATATTTATTTAATTTCAAGAGTTTGCATGTAATCTTAAATAAATTAATTACTAAATAAAAAAGTATTAAAAATACACTAAATTAATTTTAGTTATTCTCACATATATATTTTTTTTTTTTGCACGAAAGGTAAATATATTAGAAACTGGAAAGAGTGTTTACAAGATACGAGGGAAAAAACCCCAAGTTGAAGCTCAGAGTTTAGACACTCTAAAGAAAATCAAATGCTAGGAATAGTGCACTATCAAGCTAAGGAATCCACTAAGCTCTAGTCTACGACTATGACTCGTGGAAAGCCTTCTCTCATTTACTGCCCTCCTTTGACTCACCACTTTTGTCATCATATCCATAGGCACACTCCCTTCATTCCAGCTCCAGGACATGCCTGTGGCCGTACTCTCCTAGTGTTCGCCTAGCAGCTCATGGGTGCTCAAACGATAGCCGCTTCACTCACTGTCCCTTTCACTCTTCCAGGGGTAGAGGGAGATGTAAGAGAGTAAGCAGATTGCCTTTCTCTGTTTGTATCTGCCCATTTCTTCGTACCTGCAAATGAAACATTCTTGGCTTGTCCTGCTTTCTGTCTTGCTGTAACATTTCTATACCCTATCCCCTGCAGAATCTGTTAGTTCACAAAGCAAGGATGTTTTGTAAATTGTTGAGGGTACTCTTTAAGAACCTATTCTGCTTCCACCAATATATTTAATTTTATTGCTCTTATACAAAAGATATTAAATTTTATTACTCATTATTTCTTGACGAGAAAAACCTATTGGTGGGAGAATAAAAGATAAACACTTATCTCATAGTGGTAGAAAATATTGATTGTAATTTTATATTACAACATTATTTCTTCAATAAAATATATCTTTTTAAATGTAATTATCTCCACTTTTAAACAATTGTTAGGAATATCTTTTAAACTACATTAAAAAATATTTATTATTAAAAAAATTGGTAATATAAAATTACAATTAATATTTTCGACCACTATGACATAAGGGTTAATCTTTTATTCTCGCACCGATAAGGTTTTTTTGGGTCAAGAAATATATATGTGAGAATGAATAAAATTAATTTATTATTCTTTATTACATTTTATCCAGTTATTAAATTATCTAATATTACATTCAAAATCTTAAAATTAAATAAAATATCAAGTACTTTAAACAAGAGATTTAAATTCATTTAAACAATAGAATTTATCAAGGGCAACGTTGGAAATGCATTTACAATTACTAGTTAGAGGGGAGGTCTTTGTAATTACACCAAACCTCATGGGGTGTAATTGTACTCATTCTTACGATTACTTGTTAGAGGGGAAGTCATTGTAATTACTCAAGTCTCGGGGGAGGTCTTTGTAATTACACCAAACCTCAGGGGGTTTAACTGTAATTATCCCTTAATTTATTAACATGACCATGTTTTCCATATCGCAATTTAATAGGACTTTCACCTTACTTCAATTTACATTTTCACTTTACTGGCAAAGGAGTAATCCAAACTTTCTAAAAGCTTTATTGCTTAAAAAGTTACAAATCAACATAGTTGATCATCCATTTCTCCTTATATTTGTTATAAAGATTTCACAGAAGTCCTTCAAACTGTTAGAACTCATTTTATTTTTGCAGAGGGAAATAATATCACATGCAAACTCAATACTAGAGGAAGCCGTGTCCGACTCTTTGCTCAACACTCTGCCACAAAGTATGGGCATAGCTGATCTAGGGTGTTCATCAGGGGCCAACACTTTTGTGGTAATCACAAAAGTAATAAACACAGTCTATGCGACAAGTGATAAAACCGGCATCTCAATGCCAGAACTAAGGATTTCGCTGAATGATCTTCCGTGTAATGATTTCAATGACGTATTCACGTCTTTGCCCGAGTTTTATGACAAGATTGAGAAGGAAAACGGGATCGGGAAGGATGATTGCTTTGTATCTGGAGTGGCTGGTTCATTTTATGGGAGGCTGTTTCCTAAGAATAGCATGCACTTTGTTCATTCTTCTTCAAGCCTTCACTGGTTGTCTAAGGTTAGTGCATTAATTTATCATGCATTGTTTGATGAGCTTGAAGGAAGTTTCAGGAGACAACTAATTAAGTTAATTCACACCATAAGTAATTAATATGTTAAACTCTTAACGTGCGCGGTATTAATATTTTAGACCACCTGAATATATATAATTCAAGAATTTATTATATATTATATATGTCATTATTTAGTATAAGAAAATGGAAATTAAACGACCACTTATGTAAGTAAACCTAAATCGAACAATTTTCATGATGTATGTTGAAATCGAATAAACAAATGCTTAGAATGAAAGCAATTTGTTATTCAGATAGGAGTAGGGTAAAAATGTCTTGCCTATTTTTATTTTTTTTTTATTTTTTTTTATTTTTTTTATCAATAATGTCTTGCCTAATTGATACAAAAAAAGATATTATAACTTTTATACAAGCTAGTACAAGATGACAAATTGGGTACTTAACTTAGGAATAGATATTTAAGAGGGTATTTTTCATCCACCTCCCCTGAGGTTTGGCTCTTTGGCAAACACCTCCCTGAGGTTTGGTACTTTTTTAAAGACCCCCTTCTCTTAGTTGACCAGTTAGTCAACAATTAAAAAGAAGGGCAAAAATGTCATTTATCATTCACTTCAAAACAAAAAGTTATTTACTATATATTATAATCTTCATTATCTTTATTCACATAAAAAAAATTGAGATTTATATTAACGTCACTAAATAATTCACTTCAAATACTAAAACTAAAATTGTAGTCAACAAATTAGAGGTAAGTGATATTTTTAATTTTACTATGTATGTATCGTATCCCAATATCCCAAATAAAATAATGAGACAAGTAACCAAATGATAGAAATTAACAGGAAAAAAAATAATGGAAAGAAACTGGACTAATCTTTACTTATCTCTAATGCCTTAAAAAACAAACGTGGTAAAAGTAGTCAATTAACGAAATGCTAACTAGGAAATGATATAACACGGTAAAACCAAATCGTTGGTAATTTCTTGAAATGATATAATAATATTATGTTTGTTCTCTAATATTATATATATATATATTTATGTATATATTAGTACAACTTCTTTTCATGGTACAATACATGGTAGTTTTGTTTCTGAAATGAATTTTTTAAGGACATTATATAAATCACAAAATCTCTTAATTATTATATTTATTATTTGAAAATCACCATAGTAAACTTCCTGTTGATTTTTAAAAATGATACATTATTTAGTTATAAATTGGTATAAAACCACCACAACACCCACCAACAACCATAGGTAATAATAATAATAATAATAATAATAATAATAATAATAATAATAACCTTGAGAATTAAGAAGGGAAAAACAGTAATATTTACATTAAATTACTAATGATTTTGTTTTTTTATGTGAATAAAGATAATGAAGATTATAATATATAGTAAATAACTTTTTGTTTTGAAGTGAATGAGTAATGACATTTTTGCCCTTCTTTTTAACTGTTGCATAACTGATTAACTAACAGAAGGGGGTCTTTAAAAAAGTACAAAACCTCAGGGGGGTATTTGCCAAAAAGCCAAACCTCAGGGGAGGTGGATGAAAAATACCCATATTTAAGATAACTAAACAACTGATATAATCCTCTATGGTTACATATACCCGTATACAAATCTTAGAAACAAGGAGATAAGATGGACGCATGCCAAGAGCCTTGGTAAACATGCCAACTAATTGGCAATTAGTTGAAAGCTGACAGACCTTGAACAGGCCATGTCAATGTTTTTCACGCAACATGTGTCAATTAACCCAAGTATGTTTGGTGCGTAAAGAAAACATGATTTAAGACAACGTAAAGAGGGACCGAGTTATCACAATACGGAGAGTAGGCCTGTCATCATGAGAGTACTTGTCCAAAATTGTACAACTGTTTCGAATAACAACAGAAATGTGAGATTCTGTTACAACTAAATAAGTCACCTAAGCAATCAAATGATGATATCCAATGAAATTATCAAGTAAGAGCCTCTGATGTGGAACAATCAAAGCACAGACTTTTATGAAAGAAAGACAACTAGAATACGCAAGAATTCGAAAAACAATTATCAATATTTATCAATGGGGAAAATGCATAAAACTCCCATGTGGTTTCGAATACCTGCACGGAACCCCCTTGTGATTTGAAATCTGCACATAACCCCCTTGTGGTTTCCAAAACCCTGCACAAAATTCCCTCGTGGTTCAATAAACTCTGCACGAAATCCCCTTTCCGTCCAACTCGGTTCGAGAGTGATGTCCACTCGCTCTATACCACAGTGAGTTTGATTTTTGAGTATTTTTTTCTTATAAAAAGTCTATTATACCATTTAGAATGTTTAGCACAAAATTCCTCCCGTGGTTTGAAAACTTGCACGAAATTCTTCTTCTTAATTTATTTTTTAAAAAATTGTATTTATTTTTTTTAACAGTTTTACATAATTAAAAAGTGTAACTATTTTTTTTTTATCTTTTTTGCAAAACTAAAATAAAATTATTTGACACACATATATATATATATATAATTTAAATGTAAAATATATATTTACAGTAAATAAAGTAAGAATAATTTAGTCATTTGATGAAAAAGTTAACGGAGTTAGCTGAAACTTAACAGAGTGGATTTGTGCAAGGATTTTGAAACCACAAGGAGGGGTTTGTGTGGTTTTTAAACCATAAGTAGGGTTGTGCAGAAAAAATCGGATCGATCGAATCAGTTGAAAGCTGATCGAATGATCCAATCCAAAAATCTAATCGAATATTTGATCCGACTTTTGTTATCTGCCTTAGGATCGAACCCCCTTTTTAATTTGAGCCTCGATTTCAGAAGTTAAAAGTCAAATCGGATCAAATTGAATACTCATCTTATTTTTTAAAACTAAATAAATATATAATAGTATACTAAATTAAGTTATAAAATAATAAAATATATATAATGATAAATACTACTAACTAACTTCATATATATCAACTAAAGTATTAAGACTTCACACGTTTTCTTTTTTCAAAAGGTGTAATACTTTTGTATCTAGTATATATGTATAATCTTGATTGTAACCTACTAATTACCACGTACTAACTATGGCTTGTCTTCTTTTTTGGGGTTTCTATTTTGATCATTGGGTTAATATTTTTTTGTCATGAGAAACTTAGTAATGCATGTGAATTTGTTATAAATTATTATTGTATTCATATTTATTCAAGTTTTCTTTAATTTTAGATGCAAAATAAAAGTTATATATTGATTGTTTTTCGTTTTGCCAGGATCGAAATCGAATAATAGTGTCGATTGGATCCGATTCGATCCAAATGCACAACCCTAACCATAAGGGTATTACGTGCAGGTTTTCGAAATCAGATGGGGATTTTATGCATTTTCCGTTTATTAATCTAATCTAAACATTTGAGAAATAATAATGATAAAGAGCATTATATAGCTCTCCAAATAGCATAATAACATAAATTATTTTAGCTTTGATGCATACATTTGCCCTTTTGTACAAGTGCACATAATTATATTCTCACTGATACACGTGCATGCCCAGCACAACAAAAAACGCATGTTCTAGTTTGTGTGGCGCTCCATGTACGTACTGTACTAAAAATACACTATTACTTTATTAATAAGATGTATTCATGACACAACAGTGGCACAGGCACGCATTCATGTTATCCCGTTCGGTTTATATTGAAGTTAAGTTTGTAAACTGTAATATATGTCGATGGACATGATTATGTATATAAACAACAAAAGAATAAAAATTTGGTGAAAAACAAAAATTGCAGGTCCCCCATTCTCTGGCCTCAAACACAGGCAAACATCTAAATGAAGGCAAGATCTACATATCCAAAACAAGCCCAGATTGTGTAGTGAAGGCATATCTCTCCCAATTTCAAATGGATTTTTCGACATTTCTGACGTCGCGAGCAAAGGAGATAGTGGCAGGTGGGCAGATGGTGCTCTCATTCATGGGTCGTAACTCTCCAGAAGCTTCCGCTGAAGTCGGTAGCTACCAATGGGAGCTTTTAGCTCGAGCCCTCATGAGTATGGCCAATCAGGTAGCGTAGCTAGAAACTACTTACTTCATACTGCGTAATAATGCTTCACTAGATTTTAGTTTGGCAAAACTCGACCTATATATTCATATACGAGGTGTCTTTTGAAATTTCGTGGAAGGTTTAAAATACATTTGTTTATCCTCGTTTTGGGTAATTACGTCCTGTCTCAATCTCGATAGCCATCATCCTTTCTTGGTGACGATTACGTCATGCAAGTTATTCTGGAAGTTTCCTCTCTAATTTCTTGACTATATTTTTTTGAGTGACAAACATATCACGCCTACAAACATTTTTTACAAGTTCAATCAATTCTCTCTTGCCCACCAACTACTTATCATTGTTGGAGATAATATATAAATATTAAATGTCGACCCTCTCTAACAGTTTGACCCTCTCTAACAGTTTAAACTTTTAGATGAAATGATAATTTAATATGGTATCAGAGCTCAGGCCAAGGAGGATGTCTTGTGTTCGAATCCCACCGCCACCCGATAATTAAAAAAGTGACACGTGACAGGCATAATAAGGATTTATAGCCTGCACGTGAGGGAGCGTGTTGGAGATAATATATAAATATTAAATGTCGACCCTCTCTAACAATCATGATTGCTTTCAAGAATCAGTAAAATATATAACGCGTATGTTGTATATTTTTGTTACATAGTTCTTTGAATTATATATTTTCTCTCGTCTGTTTTCTATATATCTAAATTTACACATTCGAGAGATTTGTAACAATTATGAGTTTAATGTGAAAAGTTTAATACTAGTTTAATTTGTAGGGACTTATTAAAAAGGAGAAAGTTGACTCTTTTAATGCCCCTTACTATGCCCCATCTCGTGAGGAGGTGATGAATGTAATAGAATTGGAAGCTTCTTTCGGTATTAATCATATAGTGGCATTCGAGATCGGATGGGATGAAGGTTCAACAAATTGCTCTTACGGAAAAAATGTTTTCAATGAAGTGGAAAAACTATCAAGGGGCCGGAAAGTGGCAAAGACTATTAGGGCTGTGGTTGAATCGATGCTGGAGGCACATTTTGGAAGAGAAATAATGGATGAACTGTTTAGGAGGTACGGTGAAGTCGTAGATGATTATATTTCGAGCACTAAGGCAAAGTATATCAACTTGGTCGTTTCTGTCACTAGAAAATAAACAAAATCATGACCAAAATCTGAACAACATGCATATTGACATATTGGTTTCTTTTGGCGATGTAATTTCTCTTTCTACCAGCATGTCACACTTCTGTTTTCTTTAAGGCAACTGTACTTCAAAGAAGCGAATTAATTTAAACATCTTATTTTGTGTTACTGCGTAGTAAATCTAGGACGAATTATTACAAATGACCTTTATCTCTTCTATTTTGACAAAAGTGCCCAAAGTTTTATCGGGCTTTATTCCATGCCTCGTAACTTTTCGTTTTTTTCGCTAAAAATGCCCTTTGGCCCTTATTCAGGTCTTTTTGCTTACGTGCCTGCCACATGGCATGACATGTCGGATAACACTTTGGACACTTTTGTCAAAACGTGGCATGCCGTGTCGGATAACACTTTGGACACTTTTGTCAAAGGGCAAAAGATACATGGAATTTTTACCCCATTGTTAAATTTATATCCTTAAAACAACAAATTATTTTGTTTTCGAAAGGTTATATTTATACTAAGAAAAACTTCTTAAATATTTTATATTCTTAAGAACAAATTAATTAATTCTCAAAAACAAATATTACCAAAACTTTGTTTATACTTTTGTGGTTAAAAGAAAGATAACAAATAAAAACAAGGTAGAGTTGCTAAAAATATCCGATATCTTTTTTCAACTTTAATTTTTCCCCTCTAACTTTTTCATCCTGAGTTTATGCCCGGTAACTTTGCCAAAAATGCCCGAAACACTGTTCATTGCTATGTGGTTGCCCATGTCATCAAGTTTTGCATATGTGGAAAAAAAAATGGCTACCATGTCATCCAATTCATTATTTTTATATTTCGTTATAATTAGTTTTATTATATAAATTATAAAAGTTTATTTTATAATTCTAATAACTATTAATTCTAAAAATAAGGAAAAATAGATATTTACTAATACGTAAATCTAATTTCAATTAATTTCTTACCAATTAAAAAACTTAAACAAAAAAAGAATAGAAAAATGAAAAAAAGTCATCACTTCCCCTCCCCCCCCCTCCGCCCATAGCCCACCACCACCTCCACCTGCTCCGCCGCACCTAGGTTTCCTTTTTTTTTTCATTTTTCTATTTTTAAAAAGTTTTTTAAATATAAGTTTTTTTTTTAATTTATTAGTTATTAAAAATTCACTGTTTTTTAATTTAGAATTATATTATAACATAAAAATATAAATGGGGGGGGGGGGAGGTATTTTTTTTAATAAATGTTATTAGTTATTAAAAGTTGATATTTTAAATCAGAATTATAATATAATTTTTTTTATAATATAATTAATTATAAAAAATTATAAATTTGATGACATGGTAGCCACATTTTTGCCACGTATGACGCAATTTGATGATTTGGCGGACACCGGGCAATGAACAGTGTTTCAGGCATTTTTGGCAAAGATAACGGGCATCAACAAAGGCTTGAAAAAACATCGGACAAAAAGTAAAGTGAGCAAAAGATAACGAACATTTTTGATAATTATGCCTCAAAACAATCTTCTTCGCAAAATCCTCCCCTACCCCACTCCCAACCCAACCCCGCCTCTCAACCCACCCCATGTTCACCACTTTACATCCTAAAATCACCAAAATTACCCTCGTCAACTTTCGTCGTAGTTCCATCGCCGATGGAATCCAAAGTAGTCGTACGGATCACGTGTCTGCTTCACCACCACCAAACATATCACGTCAATTGCCTTCATCAACCACCGTCGTTGGTTGCCGCCAATCGATCCTAAGTTGCTGAACAGACTCCAAAATTACTGAACAAATCTCGCATCCGCTTCACCACCACCAAACTCATCAAAAATGTCGTCGTCCACCTCCGTCGTCCTAACGTCGCTGATCAGAATTAGATGAAAAGGAAGCAACACTACTCGTCCATTAATTTTCTATTCTAGTTTGGATGGAGATGCGAAGTTATTTGGGGATTTTCCTCCACCTGTGTCGTTGAATTGGGGGGGGGGGGGGGGGAGTGGCTGGGTGGTGTTACTATTGTTGTGGGTGAGCCAATGGGGAAAATGATGATGGTTGGGGAACATGAGGGTTTTCCTTTTTTTCTAATTTTTTTTTACTAATTTTATTGATGTTTTATATTTTTCTAAATATAAGTTAATTATTTTCTAGAGATATTATATGTTCAAGAATATTTGGTAGTTAATTGATTTATTTTTACACAGTTACCTTTAAACTTTGATTAATTAATTTTTTACAATATATAACTATCAAAATACATATACAAAGTTATTTTTTAAGATTTGTTTAATTTAAATTTTAAGATATTGACTATAAATGTATTTTATGGGTAGTTTTTGCTGTTAACTTAGCATAAGGTTACTTAAAAGTAATTTTAGGTACAGTAAAGTAATAAGATAGAAGATATGTAAAGTTTTATAAATTAAAATAAAAATGGGATACAAATGCTCTGTATCTTTTACCTTTTGACCAAAGTGCCTAAAGTGTTATCCAATATGGCATGCGACGTGGCAGCCACATCGACAAAAAAACCCGAATAAGGGCCAAATGATATTTTTAGCGAGAAATCAAAAAGTTACGGGGTATAGAACCAGGCCCGATAAAACTTTGAGCACTTTTGTCAAAATGGAAAAGATGCAATTATAATAATTCATCCTTAAATTTGTAAGGAATTAATTCACCAAACCCCACTACTATGAGGTCGTTTGACAAATATCTCTGTAACTAGTTTCTTGCTCGAGTGCTCCTTAAACTATCAATTTTGTGCGAGTATTCCATGTTTACCTTAACAAAGGCATTTTTGTCCAAATGGCTGAAAAAAAATTCTCGAAAATTTATTTTGGGATACAATCTTCTCATTGTCTAGACAACTATATTGGTGGTGTTAACAAGTTTGTTATTTTAACCAAATTAATGAGATTATAAGGGTTGGAGCTCTGTTCGAAGGTTCAAAAGCTTGCTTAAGACGAAAACATCTGTCTTTTTATTCACTGAATCTTGTTTTGTGTCTAACTTGGTTGTATGTATTTCTCTGTGTTTTTTTGAGCATGTCCTCAATTGACAAATATGATACCCTTTTTATAGAGGTATTTAGGGACATGTGTCGCTATGCATGTGTTTAATAAAGTAAATGTGTCTAAACATACATGGGAAGATACCATGTATCTTATCTTTAAGCTATTTATCTACTAGGCCCTGACTGGGATGAATTTTTATCCCTTTCGATGACTTTCAGGAGGCTCCGATAAGCTGATCTTCAGATCCTTTTCTCCGATAGGCTAGATTTTTTGGGAGAGTTTTATACATGAGGTTGAGTATTCGTCCGATGCCATTATAGTCCCGATAGGGGTCTATTCTTGTGTTTTTAGTCTTCGTGATGCATATTCCGATAGATGGTCTACTCCGATAGGGCGCTGTTTTTACATTTTACTCCGATAAGGTTCTGTTTTTGCGTTTTATCCTTCGTGAGGTAAGCTCCTGCTAGAAATATAGCACGGAAACGAACAAGGAACAATATATTATTGACGAAAATTGAAGAACGGAAATTACAATAATTAAGATTACCGTTACCGAATAAACCTCAATTGAATATGAACGGAAGAGCTTGGAAACGGGAAGTCGAGGACCTTTCGGTTTCCTTAAAAACAAATTCGCCGTCTCTACGTGCTTGAGAAAACGTGAGCGGCTGTCTCCCAGGATACAACGACTACGAGCAAAATTGCTAGCACACGTCAAACTGCCCCGGTGAACTCGAACTGTAACTTTCCTCTACCACCACACAATGAAAAATATTTTGGCTGCGCAGAAAAGCCTTTTCTTGTATGCAATGTATTTTTGATGATTAAAACCCTATGGGGAGCGACCCCTTTTATAGACTAGGTTAGGGAGAAAGTTGGAATACTTAGCCACCAAGAAACGTAGTTAGGATAATTACGAATCACGTAATTAAGATAATTACAGATCTCGCAAAGATCTCGGATGAATGTAGACACGTTTCAGTTATAAAAAACTGATAGGTAAATCTTATGGAAAGATTTCCTACGATAATTAATTATCTCTTTTGATGCCTATTATTTTCCGCATATAAATATAACGGAAAATTACATAATTCTATTTACGCAAAATAGAAATATTAAATATTGATATACAATATTTACGACTTTAATTAGTCAACGTTGAGCATCAATTTCTCATTCAACCATGTACCAAACTCGACCTAAAGTCGATTGTACGAAACCCGTTTCATTTACCAATTTTCCAACAATCCCCAACATGAATGAAATTGAATGATCATGCATACATCATGTGGTGGTAGAGTTCTACGGATTATGCCTGCATAGGATAGGTAGGACACGCCCTTGAACCTTCCCTCATGAGAAATACTTTCTTTGCTAGCCGATAGTGTGACTTGACGTCATTGAACTATCCGCCGTTTGTGCAAACGTTCCATAAATCTCACACATGTATAATTCCTTTTACCGTTGCGGTTCTCATGGTTTATGTCCATTTTGGCCCTAGACATACGCCTGGTTCTGCAAGAGTTTTCCAGAAAATTAAGCCCCCACAATTTTCCTCAGAGGCGGCCTATCCTCTCTCTCCATAGGTGATTTCTTATCTAAGAATAACCTGCATAATGCTTAACCTTTTCCATTACGGGTGTCACTATTTCATCTAGGAATGGACAAGGGTTGACCCCCACAGTGACCGTGCAAAGTTCTTACAATTAGGTTGTCCCATTGAACCAAGATCTTGGGATCTCCAGTCAAACATGGTTGGGTTTTCCTTCATAAGACTTCAATTTCCAATAGGCTTAAGTCATATTCCCTTCGATGTCTTTTCAACTTGATCTCTATTTAACCATTTAGTTAGTGGATCTACAATGTTATCTTTTAACTTCACGTAGTCAAGGATGATAACCCCAGTTGAGATCAGTTGTCTAACGGTATTATGTCTTTGACGTATATGTCTAGACTTACCGTTGTACAGAACATTATATGCTCTTTCAATCATAAATTGATTATCGCAATTTATGCATATTACTGGCACAGGTTTGGGCCACTAAGGAATATCTTCCAAGATGTTAAGGAGCCTTTCGGCTTCTTAATTGCATTTTTCTAATGCCACAAACTCAGATTCCATCGGGAATCTGGTTATAACCGTTTATCTTGAAGATTTCCTTGCACAGTTGCACCTTCTAAAGTTAATACATGTTCACTTGTTGCGCTGGAGTCTTGTATAATATATATCCAACTTGCTTTAGTAAAACCTTCAAGCAACATTTGGATTTCTGGTATAATGCAACTCACAGTTACGAGTATAACGTAAGTACCCCAGTACTTTCACTTTCCAGTGCTCATGCCATTGATTACTCGTGAATCTACTAAACGTGCTAATTGTATAGGTAATGTCTGGTCGTGTACAACTCATTATGTACATCAGACTTCCTATCACTCTAGCATGTTCCACTTGATCAACACTTTCTACCTTATTCTAAGGTAAGTGTTGACTCGTGTCAATTGGAGTTCTGGCTACACCAGAATCACCCTTGCTGAATTTTTCAAGAATCTTGTCCACGTAGTGTGACTGAGTTAATATTAGACCATCTGGCGACCTTCTAATCTTAATTCCCAAGATTACATCGACCAGTCTCGTGTCTTTCATATTGAATCTTGAATTCAGCAAACATATAATGGACTTCACCATTCGGTCGTTGCTTCCCACAATGAGTATGTCATTAACGTACAAACAGTGAACTAATATCCTTCTTCTGTAGTTTTGACGTAGACACAATTGTTGCACTCATTGATTTTGGGACCTTTTGACATCATGACATTGTCAATTTTTCCATACATCGTTCTCGGTGTTTATTTAAGTCCACACAAGGACTTCACCAATTTATAGACTTTATTTTCTTTTCTAGGAGCTACATAACTCTCGAGTTATTCCATGTATAATTCTTAGTCAAGAACCTCCATTTAAGAAAAATAGTCTTTACATCCATTTGATGTACTCACAGTTTTTGGAGAGTGACAATCGCCAAAATTATTCTTATTAAATATATTCTCGTCACATGAGAATAAGTATCAAAGTAATAATAGCTCTCTTATTGCTTGTATCCTTCGATCACAAGTCTAGCCTTATACTTTTCATTGTTCCATCTATTTTGATTTTGCGTTTGAAAATCCACTTAGAACTAGATGGTTTACATCCCCAAGGAAGGTCAACCAATTCTCAAGTGTTTCGTGTTAGATGGAATCAATCTCATCTTTTATGGCTTCTTTGCATAAATGATTTTTAATAGAGCTTATAGCTTCTAATACGTTTGAGGCTCGACCTCTATCATGTAAGTTAGAAAATAAATTTTCTGTTCTTACCCTTATGCTTCGTCTTGGCTTTTCGTAGACCTCACCAGTTTCTTCAATTTATTTTTGATCTTGACTATGTCAATATCATCGCAGACTCGTTTGAAGAACTTTGTCCAGCCACAATGAATTTACAAGAAAACACTGTTCAAAGAAGAGAGCATTTCTTCATTACATTATCGTGTTTTTATGAACCTTTAGATTCATACATAACAAACCGATAACCAATGCTATTTTGTGCATAGCCATGAAAATATAGTCCAATGATTTGGATCTATTAACATTTTCTTTGGCACGAGTTTATGCCACCTTAGCACGACACGCCCCCACATTTCAGAGTATTTATAAGAAAGTTGTACTTTCTCTATCACTCATAGGGAGGGTTTACTTTTTGGGGTATCTTATTTAAAAGAAAGTAAGCCAACAAATTGGCTTCACCCTATTCGTCTTGCAATAATACATAATTTATTGCATCAATGTCATTCTCTCTAAAAGTAGGAGAATGTCATTTAAAGAATCTCGCAAGATTCAAACATGGTGAGATAAGTAGCATTATTTGCTACACGTTTTCAAAAAAACACGCCAGTGCAATTCTTTGTTTTTCACTATAGTTCAAGAGAACCATAGATCCTACTAGACCAACAGGATCAATCAAACCCGTCTTGCTCAAAGGCTAGGTTTTCTCAAGATTGAACCAATGTCTATGTTGTCGACCTTTGATGCATCGACGGATTGGTATCAGTAATAACCATATCCTTGTATTCGATATCTCCAAATATATCAAATATTTATCCCATCTCTCTCGAGATTTGTTCTTTCACATAAGAACCTCTCACCAGTCAACAAATAAGATAATACACTTAATTATTTATACTACTTATTTATAAGTAAATGATTACCTCAATGATCCAACACTAAGCGTCATATTATGTTGGTCGTTTACGCATCACCACAAAGCATATATCACATATTTGCCATATGTAACCAACCATTGTACACGATTATCCATCAAAGCTTAAACCCAAACTATCTCACGAAGAGAAACAAGTTAGCAATATTCTTTCAATATTTCAAAACCAAGGATACGGGTTTTAAGAAAGTTTTCATACCACAATTAAGTACTCATGTACTCATCACAACCTGTATCGAGTACGATTAACTTAAAATGATGGAGTTATATTTCCAAGTTAAACTCTTAAAAATACGACAAGGTGCCACTGTAAATTTATACGTAATTTACACAGTTGTCCAAATTAGGTTGTTGGTTCTCAAACATCTTTAACAATTCACATATACACATATCATACATATCATCAATGATAGATATCTTTATTAGTATGATAAACAAGTGCTATTACCGCATACAGAATATGGGAAAGTTAAAGACTTATATTTTATATGCTTAATAGTGGGAAAGTTGCCAAGAATCCATAAATTAAGTTTGGGATATTTGCCTTAACCAACTAATGACTTACTAAACTTTATTCATGGTTGTACGAAATATGCCATGCAATATGAATTTATAAACGCATGTTCAGTCACCAAAATTGATTCCAAAATAAAAGGAAACAATATGTACACTTATAAGTCAAAATCAATAATTCGATACTGAATCAAGATCTCTTGCACAAGCGCAATCTTTCCTTTTAATCTGGGATTGACATGAGAATAACCAGATCATTTATAAAGCATTTACCTATTAAATGCATTGATCACATAATTCTCAAAAAGAAAACCGCATGTTTGTATTAGGAAGTCTTTCAATAACAATCGTTGTGACTAATGAAAACACATGTGATATTGACAAAAACCCAAAGATCATGTTCATAAGGTCCCAACATCACATTAAGTATAATCAATCCCAATTTTAACATAGATCAAGGCTCAAACATAAATTTAATTAAGAAATTGATTTGCAAAGAAGAGATAGAAACCACTTATCTCAAAATTACAAAACTCACGATGGCTCCTTATCAGAAATCCAGCACAAACGACCATTCGTCAATGTGATCAACACAACTCAACCGGATATTAGTAATCAATTTAATAGTTTTCACATAGAACTAATATGTGAAGATCACAAATTCTTCAAAAGAAAATTCACATGCAAAGAAAATAATAAGGAATATTTTCCCTACAATAAGATTGTGCTGCCTTGTTTTTAATTCAAGACTACAACATCAACATTTAATTATAATAGCCAATACAATAATTCAGGGTATCAGTCCATGAGTAACCAAGTTAATTTGTGTGCTATACCACGTCATGATTGAGAGCATATAATATGCATAAACAAGTTAGCATCAATTCATGGACTACTGAATTATACAAGACATGGGCATGAATAATTAATTCCTAATCCATATGATCAACGCATGAATCAATGATTAATATAAATATATAATGCACTAACAAATTTAGTGCTCGGTTTTGATGAACACATAAGGTGTATAACCACATATATCAATACATCCACACATATACATATTATATATACATGTATCACCCTACGAAGGAGGTTACGCAGATAGAGACCAAACCAAATTGTCCTCGGCCCTTTGTATCTGCCGTATATCTGCACTTACGTAAGTAACGAGAATTATCGGTAATCAAGAATCCAAGCGCTGCATATATAAATCACAAAAATTCTTTTCGTAATTTCCAATATCCGGAAATACGATGTTCTACCAAACAAAAATATCCGGATATGATTTCGTCAAGTAACATGTTCGTTTCAGAAAAAGCTAATCTGTTTAAAGATTGTTAGAAATATAGCACGGAAACGAACAAGGAACAATATATTATTGACGAAAATTGAAGAACGGAAATTACAATAATTAAGATTACCGTTACTGAATAAGCCTCAATTGAATATGAACGGAAGAGCTTGGAAACGGGAAGTCGAGGACCTTTCGGTTTTCTTAAAACAGATTCGCCCTCTCTACGTGCTTGAGAAAACGTGAGCGACAGTAACAAATTTAAGAGAAGAAATTAATTCTTTATGTGTTGCTTCAACATTGCCGGCTGCTACCAATATATACAAAGAGCTGCCTATGCAAAGAAGGAAAATTACATCAAATAATAATGATTCCATCCTAACAAACCTACTGGAATCCTGAGACTAAGGAAACAAAATATAAAACAAAGGTAAGATGAATATAATATTTGCTTTTCAAATATTGTGATAATACTCCCCCTCAAGTTGGAGCATGAAGGTCACAAATGCCCAACTTGCGAAGAAAATGATCGAAGGATTGACGACCCAATGCTTTGGTAAAAATATCGGCTAGCTGACTGCTTGTATGAACATAGGAAGTAGTAAGAAGTCCAGAACGAATAGCGTCACGAACAAAATGACAATCAACCTCCATGTGTTTGGTACGCTCATGAAAAACCGGATTAGCCGCGATGTGCATAGCAACTTGGCTATCACAATAAAGGCGAATAGGATTCGAGTGAGTGACGCCAAGGTCATGAAGAAGACCTTTCAACCATTTCAATTCACAAGTGGTGGTTGCCATAGATCGATATTCTGCCTCTGCCGAAGAGCGAGAAACAGTATGTTGCTTCTTTGTCTTCCAAGAAATAGGTGAGGTTCCGAGCAAGATAAAATACCCAGTAAGAGAGCGACGAGTAATGGGAGAACTCGCCCAATCAGAATCACAATAACCATAAATTTAGAAATCACCATTTGCACGAAGTAGAATTCCTTGGCCTGGGTGTCCTTTCAAATATCGAACCACGCGAAGTGCAGCCTCCCAATGTTGCTCACGCGGGTGTTGCATAAACTGGGCCAAAGTGTGAACGCAATACGAGAGCCCTGGTCGAGTTATAGTTAAGTATATAAGTCGCCCAACCAGACGACGATACTTTTCAGGATTACTCATCTCCGAATCAGCGGCGAGAGCTAGCTGGTGATTTTGTTCGAGAGGAACTGCTGCAGGACGAGAGCCAAGAAGACCTGTTTCAAAAATAATATCCAGCGTGTATTTTCGCTGATTAAGAAAGATTCCCTCTTGACTACGAGCGACCTCTATGCCCAAAAAATATTTCAATACTCCTAAATCCTTCATATAAAACCAAGAGCTCAAATGGTTCTTAAACCTTTGAATACCGATAGAGTTGCTGCCAGATATAATCAAGTCATCAACATATATCAAAACATGAAGTTGTGTGGTACTGTTTTGATAAGTGAACAGAGAGTAATCATAATAACTCTGGACAAAACCATAGGATTTCAAAGCACTAGTTAATTTAGCGAACCAATTTCGGGGAGCTTGGCGTAGCCCGTAGAGAGATTTCTGCAATTTACACACTTGATTAGGCGTCTTAGAAGAAAAACCAGGAGGTAGTTTCATATATACCTCTTCCTCAAGATCGCCATGAAGAAAAGCGTTGTGGACGTCCATTTGATGTAGTTCCCAATTTCGGGCAGCGACAACAACAAGAAAGGTGCGCACCGTAACCATTTTGGCAACGGGGGCAAACGTCTCGTTGTAATCAATCCCCGCAACTTGCTTATTGCCAAGAAATACTAAACGAGCCTTGTATCGCTCGATAGATTTGTCAGAGTGATACTTGATACGATAGACCCATTTGTTACCAATCACTTTCTTACCAAGTGGAGGAGAGACCAAAGTCCATGTCCCATTCCTTTCCAATGCATCAATTTCTTCTTGCATAGCTTTACGCCAATGTGCATGCTTCACAGCGGCAGAAAAATATAACGGTTCTTTTCCTGCAGTAACGGTTGCCAAGAAACGACTATGTCGCAAAGAAAAATTATCACAAGTAACATAGTGTGCTATAGGATAGGGAGTACCTGAGTCCTTTATTGGTGCGTGGTGAGCAGCGGGCGGGGGGCTTTTTCACATTGCTTGAACACCAAATGGTGTTTATCACATAGTTGTCTTTAAGATACGTAGGCATCTTAGATTGTCGATGACCACGTCCCAAAGAAACAAGACCAGAATCTTCATCATTCAATCCTTTAGTAGATTCGGCACCCAAGACCTCTGTATTGTCAACGTTTCTCCCCCTTTCGATGGGACACGTATCCTCAACCACAACACTATCCGTGTTAGTGCTTGTGTTGATGCCCCTAACATTAATGTCGCCGTCATGCACAAAGGTATTAGGTGGAGAGGGTGAGGCACTTGGATTAGTGATCGGTTTGGAAAAAGGAAACTCTGTTTCAACAAACACAACATCTCTCGAGACAAAGTATTGACATGACTCGATATCATATACTCGCCATCCTTTCTTTCCAAATGGGTAACCAACAAAAATGCACCTTTTACTTCGACTATCAAATTTATCCCGACCCCTGTCTTGGTTATACGCATAACATAAACACCCAAAAACACGAAGATTGGCATATGATGGGGGTGTTCCAAAAAGCATTTCATACGGGGTTTTACCATTCAAAACTTTTGAAGGGGTTCGATTAATTAAATAACCAGCTGTTAAAGTACACTCTCCCCAAAATTTAAGTGGAAGGTTAGCCTGAAATCGAAGTGCTCGCGCAACATTTAATATGTGACGATGTTTACGTTTTACCCGGCCATTTTGTTGAGGGGTGCCAACAATGGAGGTTTGATGAATTATGCCCTTAGTCAAAAAATAATCCCTCAAACAGGTAAATTCGGTTCCATTATCACTTCGAACAATTTTAACATCCACTTCAAATTGGCGCTCAACCATAGAGAAAAATTGTATGAGTGTTTTGCGGACTTCTGTCTTATATTGCAACAAATATATCCAAAAAGCACGAGAAAAATCATCAACGATTGTCAAAAAATAAGTTGCACCACATAAAGCAGGAGTGGCATATCCACCCCATAAATCGCAATGCACTAGTTCAAAAATTCGACTAGCTTTATTATTACTAAGAGAAAAAGGTTCACGACACTGTTTGGCTCGAAAGCACACATCACAACTTTTAGACAAATTATCATCAGTACTGCAACTAACTCCAGGAAGCAACTTTACCACTTGCGATGCAGGATGACCAAGTCGTTGGTGCCACAAGTCAAAGTTTGTTTCCCCCCCAACATGATTCAACCGTGCTTTTGTTTTTCCTGTAAACTAGTAAAGCCCCTATTGCTGCTCACCCGCTCCAATCAGGGTCCTCGAGGTGCGGTCCTGAATAACACACGTCGTATAAGTGAACTGAACAATATAATCTGATTTTGATAGCAATTGCGACACAGATATTAAATTGCATTTCAAACCAGGAACATACAGAACATTATTTAATGTTAACCCATCATTCAAAACCACATTGCCTTCTTTAACAGCCATTGTTGTTTTCCCATTAGGTAAGCTAATAGAACAACTCACAATATCATGTATATCCGTCAAGCAATGAAGAGTGCTTGTCATATGGTGGGATGCCCCTGAATCAATTATCCAAAAATCAAGAGATTTCTTACCACTCAATTTTTCATTACCACCTGAATTGGAGGTATGGGCGTTCAAGATGTTAACCAATGCAGCGAACTGCTCGTTGCTAAGTCCAACACGTCCATTCGTGGTTGTGACACCATTTGACGAGGAACCTCCACTCGCTGCAGCAACATTAGCGCGTGCTGCCCCGCCACGACCACGACCTCTACCATTTCCGCGTCCCGCTGTCCGAGGACGATCTCCCCACCATTCAGGATATCCTATCAGCTTAAAGCAACTTCCCGCATCATGTCCTTGTCGTTTACAATGATCACAAGTAACCTTGTCTTTTCCTTCAGTACGGGAATCAGATCGTTCGTTAGACTGCGCACGGACAGCAAAGCTCATTGCCTCGGTGTGCTCTTCCTTTGATTGGGCCATGATTTTTACACGTTATTCTTGCATAATAAGAGAATAAGCCTGATTTAAATTAGGCAGAGGATCTCGCGTAAGTATAGTCGATCGAACAGATCCATAAATCATATCGTCAAGGCCCATCAAAAATTGATAAACTTTTTCATCCTCTCTTTTTCGAGTCAGAGTTGTAGTCAGGTTGCACTTGCAGCCATTGCAACCACAAATTGGGATGACGTCGTAGTTTCCAAGATCGTCCCACATCTTCTTAAGTCGTCCGTAGTAGGCCATGATAGATTGGCCCTTTTGCTTGCATGCTTGCAACTCAGATTTCAATTGGTAGATACGAGGACCGTTACCAATTGAGAAGTGTTGATACAGATCATCCCATAAGTCTTTTGCACACTCTGGTTGTGTAATTGTGGTGCGAAGCGAAGATTCAATTGTGTTGAATATCCATAACACGATCATTGAATTCACCATCCACCAGTCTTCGATATCGGATGAGTCATCCTTTGGTTGTGTGACAGTACCCAAAACAAAACTGAGCTTTTTCTTTTCTCTCAATGCGCCTTTCATGGAGCGAGCCCATTCCTCGTAATTTTCTCCCGTGAGAATTGTTGTCGATATCATAGCACCCGGATTATCAGAAGGGTGCAAATAGTAGGGAGAAACAGATTTATCCTCCTTCGAGCTTTCAGCAGCATTCATTTTATTGTCGTCGCCGCCCATTGTTTTCGTGTAAACAATGGTTATCTTGTTTGTTTAAATGGCTCTGGATACCATAACAAATTTAAGAGAAGAAATTAATTCTTTTTGTGTTGCTTCAGCATTGCCGGCTGCTACCAATATATACAAAGAGCTGCCTATGCAAAGAAGGAAAATTACATCAAATAATAATGATTCCATCCTAACAAACCTACTGGAATCCTGAGACTAAGGAAACAAAATATAAAACAAAGGTAAGATGAATATAATATTTGCTTTCCAAATATTATGATAATAGACTGTCTCCCAGGATACAACGACTACGAGCAGAATTGCTAGCACATGTCAAACTGCCCCGGCGAACTCGAACTGTAACTTTCCTCTACCACCACACAATGAAAAATATTTTAGCTGCGCAGAAAAACCTTTTCGTGTATGCAATGTATTTTTGATGATTAAAACCCTATGGGGAGCGACCCCTTTTATAGACTAGGTTAGGGAGAAAGTTGGAAGACTTAGCCACCAAGAAACGTGGTTAGGATAATTACGAATCACGTAATTAAGATAATTACAGATCTCGCAAAGATCTCGGATGAATGTAGACACGTTTCAGTTATAAAAAACTGATAGGTAATCTTATGGAAAGATTTCCTACGATAATTAATTATCTCTTTTGATGCCTATTATTTTCCGCATATAAATATAACAGAAAATTACATAATTCTATTTACACAAAATAGAAATATTAAATATTGATATACAATATTTACGACTTTAATTATTCAACGTTGAGCATCAATTTCTCATTCACGCATGTACCAAACTCGACCTAAAGTCGATTGTACGAAACCCGTTTCATTTACCAATTTTCCAACAGCTCCGATAAATGGTAAATCCGATAGGGCGCTGTTTTTGTGTTTTATCCTTCGTAGTACATGTTTCGAGGGCACGTTGCCTTCGGTTTGTTCAGTGAGGGGATGTTCTCGTATTTTGGGGGACTCAGGGTCCTCATTTTGGTCCCTCTTGGCGCTTTCGATGGATATAAGAGTCTCACGGGTCAATCGTGATTGTATTCTTTTTTCCGATGCCGCGTGGATATCTTATTTTTATTCATCGTGACTTTCCAAGGGACGCTTAGGTGCCTCTTCGCGTGTGTTGCTTTTTTACCACTTTGGGTGTGCGGCACTCGGTGGGCCCTCCTGATACTTCTTGGCATCGGGAGTGATGTGACGGTAGTATCGTCCTTAGGTTAATCCTTATTTTTTAGGATTAACTCTTCGGTTAATCCCTATAATTATTGAAATTGTTAGATCGGGACTTGATACTCTTTTTTCAATGTTATAATACCACTGGATTCGATGTTATCTGAATATCCATTAACAACAGTTAACGCTAGGATCAATCTACTTGACAGAATAACGCAGCGGAAAAGTAAAGAACACAAGTAGATAATTTTAAGAAGATTATAAGGGTTTATAATCTTCCGAGCCTTAGGCGAAATAACCACTATTGAAATAATGATTTTAACAAAAGTTGTTCTCTCAACTCTCAAGCCTCACACTCTCAAGTTGTTTGAACTCAACCGAGCAAACAAAGATCAACTCCTTTAATCTAAACAGGACTTTTAGACTCAACTCGTTAATCTCAAACCTCGGAAAAACAAGACAAAGACACTCGACCCTAATAATTTCATCACAAGAGATTTTTAGCTCTTGTCTTCGTGTCTTTTTCTTGATGCCCAACATGCCTATTTATAACGGAGTCTTCCTTGATGTCCAAGACATGTTGTGCATGTTTTTGATTGCTATTAGATCTCCTTGTATGACTCTAATTTCGTTCATGGCAAGTCTTCTTCAATATGGAAAGGTTTCCTTGTCCAACTGGAAGTCTTCAATGAAAAGGTTTCGTTCTTTGACTAAAGTCTTCTAAGGAAATAATCCTTTTCCATCTTGTAGTCTTCTTAGGAAAGAATACTTCTCCATCTTGTAGTCTTCTATGGAAAGAATCCTATTGTACCTTGTAGTCTTCTAAGGAAAGAATTCTACTGCAAGTAATCTTCTTTCCTTATTGCAAATCACGCGCCTTGTTATTTCCATTGCAGCGCATGCATCTTTCCTTCTTGAATTAGGAAAGGTTTCTTTCTTTAACTTGAATTCTTATAAGGGAAGTTTCCTTCTCTTTATAGAAGTCTTCAATTGAAAGGACTCTCCTCTGAAAATCTTCATTCCTAATTCGCTCTTGTTATTCCCCTTCTTTTCAGCCTGCACGTGCCTTCAATTAAGGAAAGTTCTTCTTTGGAGACTTATCTTTGAATGACAACTTTTCTTTGAGGAAATAAATCCATACTTGAAGTCTTTAGACATGGAGCCCATAAAAATACCAACTACAACTCGTGGAACTAAGTTAGTAAGTGAATAAAGGCAAAACAATAATTTTCGTAGTTTTTAAATAGATTGCCTGCAGGTCCTCTCGTTTCAATGTTATCATCAATGTTGTCTCAATATCGCATAACATTGATTCCAGAATACCTTGCACTTTCAATCTCCCCCTTTTTGCATTTCTTCACAAAACCAAACATGTTCACAATGCATTTCATGCACAGTGCTCCAGCAACCCAACATCATTAATATCTTAAGCTATTCCCCCTTAATATGACAATTTCAATCTTGTAGCCTTAAGATACTAAACAGAGAATACAAAGAGTTAAATATCACAACAATAAGCATAACTAAGAAAACATAAGTTACTCCAGACTTGCAGAAACAACAAAATAAACATGAAGCTGAAATGGCTTACTTCTCCCCTTTTTTGTGAGGAAAGCAAAACCTTCACGAATCACTTCATAGGATAAAGTTCCTATAGCTCTTCCATAGCAGCTATTTTCATTTTTCTCTCTAGAAACTCTATCATCTACTGATTCTTAAAATCTTCCATAACCATAGTTTTATCTCCCTAAAAGGATAACAAAAGTTAGCCTCAATTGTAAATATTACCCCATGTGTTACCTCTGATGTTGAGACTTCTCAAAATCTTCTTCCTTATCTCTTGATCTCAATGATCTCATCATCATTCTTAGTTTCCTCATCATTTTCCTCAGAACCATCTTTCTCTTCACCATTTTTTCTTCATTATCAACATCTTTGTCCTCTCTCTCTTTCTCGTTCTCCTGATCACCGTGCAAGTAACCAACAACATCATCAACCTCTTTTTATCTATTAGCACAACAACAAAACCACCATTGTCACCCACTCTAGTCTCTCCAACAACTAAAATGTTCTCCCCCTCAATCAAATCATTCTTCTCTGCAAAAAAGTTCTTCAAGCACTGTCTCCTCAATGGTGTTTGAAGTACCAACAAAAACAACACCATATTCCTCAGTTTTTAACTTATTTTGTCTCATCAACCATGTCTGGAACGAGTGTTGTACCTACGAGAAAGAACTCAAGAGCAGGGGTGGGGTTATCTCCTTGATTTTCCACATCAAGGGCCACAATCAAGATAAGAGATAGATGCCAAGGATTTTGAAAACTGTTGCAAGTTAGAACTCTTAGTATTTGAGAGAATTAGGCACAAATAGAGTAGAACATCAAAATCACAAGTTAAAGAAGTAATGGACGGTTACTTAAAATAAATCATGCATAATTCCCTCCTATTGAAACAACACGTGACACCAAGTTTACTTCACACATGACCAGAGCAGTTCACGAAAAACTTATAAGTCATAATGCTAAACCTGGATGTTGAGACAACATGCTTATAGAATGATGTTGGCACAACATTGACACTTGTTTTGAATCAACATTGGTTCTTGTGAATGTGGAGGTATTGAGCTTACCCTCAAGATCTTTTCAACTAGAAGCACGAGCTAGATCTGAAAACACATATCTAAAACTTAAGACATATTAGCAAGATAGTACCACAGATATATCAAACATGTATAATGAAAGGAGAGTTAGTTAACAGAAAATCCAACATTTTGGGTATGAAGTAAATTAAAGGAGTTAATCTACTTCCAAATCAGAACAAGAGACAACGTAGTGTGTCACCGCATCTGAATCACCCAAAATATATGCCTTCACATGAGAACATAACTATTTCCCCCCTTAAGCCCAAAACCGACACAGACACAACAAGGAAAGAATGAATGAATGTAGGCCTAAGTGAATGCAGAATGCATAATGTTATGACAACATTGGAAGATAGTAAACACTTGTGAAAAACTTCTCAAACCAGCACCAGTTCACATTACATCAAATCTTTATTATTTCATAACTCATCTGAACAAAAACTGAAGGTTGCTAAACACAAAGCTAATGTCACTACTGAATGAGGGCAGCCTAAACTCCACACACCCAATAACAACATTAACAGCAGCAAGTTATGCAAGTACAAAAGCCTTGAATGTTGGCAATTCATTTATCATGCACCCCAACACCCCAATTCCTTATGCATACTTGTTTACTTGTCTATTATTCAAGAAGGAGACCGAGTTCAAGAAGGAAAGTAGAGTTCAACAGGGAAACAACATAAGTTACCAAAAGTGTGTACAACACACCTTGTAGATCAAGTTTGAAGAAACCTATATATAGGGTGTGAAGTAAATCAAGATACATGAGAAACAATAGAGCTTATAAATCCGTAGAGATTATATCTTAAGCATTGTTGCTGTGTTTCTTGTTTTGCAGAGTTTGTGAGTTTTCGAGTTAAGTCTAGGATTAGATTTAAGGAGAAAATTCTTGTCTGCTTTGTTGAGTCCAATATACAAAAGAGCGAGAGTGATTTTGTGGTGAGGAACATCTTTGATAAAACCTACGTGGTTATTTTGCCGTAAGGCTAGATGGTTGATTATTTGTAATAAACCATTGAAAATGTATCTTTTTGTGTTCTTTAATTCCGCTGCACATTATACTCTATCAAGAGATTGTTTAAGATCAAGTTAAGGCAACGCCAGCTTAACTTGAGCTCTGAAACTTTGGAAAAGTTGTATAAATACCGATCCAACAATTTCAATTGGCATCAGAGCGAAGCACCGATTTCACTGGTGTTTGGAGGTGATACAACGCGATAGACAACATCAATCCCAATTCTGGCAGACTCCCAGTCTTAGAAGGATCCATCAATTATGCCTACTGGAAGACCAGGCTCAGAGTTCACATCAAATCCATTGACATGAAAGCATGGGATTCTGTCCTTGATGGATATTCTATCCCAAAGATTGAGAACGACAGAGATGCAGATATTGTACTAAAACTGAAGTCACAATGGACAGCAAACGAGGTAACACTGTACAACTACAATGAGAAAGCTCTTAATGCTATTTTTAGATATGTTACCAATCAGATGTTTAAGTTAATTCAGAACTGCACCACGGCTAAATCAGCTTGGGATATCCTTGAACTTCATTGTGAAGGAGATATAGTAGTTAGAAACTCCAAACATAGACAACTGCTTAAAGATTTTGAAAAACTTGAGATGGGTGATGAAGAGAGTATAGATAGTTATTTTGAGAAAATCCTTGACATTACAAATCAATGTGAAAATCTAGGATTTCATGTTTCAAATCAAACTATGGTTTATAAAGCTTTTAGATCTTTGTCACCTAGATTTGCTCTCAAGAGAATTGCCATGGGAGAGACAAGAGATATTGCCAACATGGAATTTCAATCATTGTTAAACACTCTTAGAGAATTTGAGCTAGAGTTTCCTAATAGGACTACCAAACAACAAGCTATTGCTTTGTTAGGAACAAATTATCATGAGAGTGAAGATGAGGATGAAATTATTTCTTCTAACTATGGAAATATTCTCAGTAGGTTGAACTTTAAAGATAAATCTAAAGAGAAACAACCTAGCAATACTTCCACTGGTTATAGAAAATTACCTCCCAAATTTGTTAAATATATGGCAACAAAATCTAGTCCTGAAGAAATTGAAAAGCTGAAAACTACTCAATGTTATGAATGTAAAGGTTATGGTCATATTGCTGTTGAATGTGCTAACACCCTCCGCAAGAAGGGAAAGTCTCATTGGGTTTGTGTAGATGATTTCAATGAAAAGGATTATAACTCTGGATCAAGTGCTGATACTGAAGAAAACCTTGAAGAGATTCATACAGCTGCGCTATTTACTCATGACAACTGGACAAAAGAAGATCTCCATAACTGCCGCGGGTCCCAATGTTACTCCAACATCCAGGATTCAACATCAGAACATGAGACTTTCTTTGGGAATTGGACTGAATATGATACCCATATTGATCTCAATTCTTTGTCTGATAATGATGAATCTAACTTTGAATGTTTCCATGGCTCAGTTGATCTAGACGAAGAGTATTACTTTGAAGGTGAAATGTCCCAGGAGGAAATCAGTGAAGACTTGAAGTCTACTTTTCATAATCTTCTGAAAGAAAATCAGAAACTCACCAAGAAGAATGAAGCTCAGAGACTGGAGATTGATGGACTGAAGAAATTGAGGAGGATGTATGAAAGAGACCTTGACAAGACAGAAGCTGAACTTAAAGAGGTAAAAGGAAAGCTTGAAAAAGATAATCAGATCATTGCTAAATGGAACTCAGGTATATCTAATCTTGATGAGGTACTGAGTATGGGTAATCAAGGAACAAATGGTCTTGGATATATTGAGAAACCTACCTCTAAAGGTGCTAATCTTGTTTTCATTAAAGAAGGTTTTGTTAAGGAATCAAAAGACTTGAGCTGTGCTAATCCCAACAAAAGTAAACCTACTAATATCTGTCAATTTTGTTTTCAACTAGGTCACATAAAACCTTATTGCAAGAAATATTTGAAAGAAAATGTGAAGAAAACAGAGACTGTCGCTAATGTTGAGTTGGTCAGTGGTACAAATGTTATCCCAAGATTAGGAACATGACAGAAAAGTAGAACTTGGATTGAAAAGTTAAAGACTCCTAAGATAAAACTTGTATGCAATGTTGTCTTTTCTGCCGTGTACTCTAACCTTGCAGGTAAGTGGTACTTTGACAGTGGATGTTCAAGACACATGACAGGAGACAAGGAAAATCTTAATCAACTGATTCATCTCAATGTTGGAACTGTCACCTATGGAGGAGGCACCAAGGGAAGAATCATTGGAAAGGGAGTACTAGATGTTGAAGGATTTCCACCACTCAAAGATGTTCTACTAGTTGAAGGATTGAAAGCAAATCTAATAATCATTAGTCAACTTTGTGATGGTAACTTGCTTGTTACATTTGATAAAAGTTCTTGTGATGTATTTAATAGCGATAATGTCCTTGTTATGACAGGTACCAGATCTAAAGATAATTGCTACCTTGCTCAGGAAGACGCAGATTGCTTTCATGCTAAAGTTGATGATGATGTTCTGTGGCATAGGAAGCTAGGACATGTTCACTATAGGAACCTTGAAAAGTTACAGAAAGTTGATGCTGTAAGAGGCTTATCAAAGATATCCTGCCTAGGTAAGGTTGTATGTGGGGACTGCCTGAAGGGTAAGCAAACCAAAGCTGTTCATACACCCCTCCAGGTACAAAGTACAATTCCCAGGACTGGTAAGTGTTTTGAATTATTACACATGGATCTCATGGGTCCTATTGAGGTGAGCAGCCTCAGTGGTAAGAGATATGCCTTTGTTATTGTAGATGATTTCTCTAGATATACATGGGTTAAGTTTCTTAAAGTAAAATCTGATGCATTCAACACATTTAGGATCTTACATGCTAGCATAAAAAATCCGTATGGTTCCTCTATTTGTAAAATTAAGCCTGGTCATGGGAAAGAATTTGAAAATGCTAGTTTCAATGATTTCTGTGATAAGAATGGAATCTTCTATGAGTTTTCAGCACCTAAGACACCTCAGCAAAATGGGATAGTTGAGAGGAAAAATAGGACACTTCAAGAGATGGCTAGAGTTATGCTTAATGCTAGAAACCTATCTAAAAGACTTTGGGCTAAAGCTTTAAATACTGCATGTCATATAAGTAATAGAGCTTATCTTAGACCTGGTACAAATATGACACCATATGAAATCTTGAAGGGTTTGAAACCAAATATTGCTCATTTTCATGAATTTGGATGTGATTGTTACTTGTTGAATGATAGAGACTACCTTAGTAAGTTTGATCCAAAAAGTGAAAAGTGCATATTTGTTGGTTATTCTGTGAATAGTTCTGCTTTCAGGGTTTATAATCCAAGATTGAAGACTATTCAAGAATCAGTAAATATAGTGTTTGATGATTTCACCTTTGATACAAGTACTGATGAAGTTACCGTCTCTGATGTTGCCCCAACATTGGAAACAGAGATTGTCCCAACATCAGGAGCAGAAGCTGAAGACACTGAAATTGGGACTGGTTCTAATGTTGAGCTGAGACCTGCTGCTGTTAGGCCAACATCCCCACAGTCAAATTCAGAGGATGACATTGTTGATGAACCTAGGAGAGATCCCCATACTAGGATTCAAAAGGATCATCCATCTTCACAAGTGATAGGTGAAATCACTGGACGCATGAAGACTCGCAACAAAGACAGGGTAAACTATAAAAATATGGTAAGGTTGTGTGTCTGCATGGCTTCCACTCGCACTGTAAGTAATGCTTCCTGTTTTATCTCGAATATTAAATCTAAGAATGTGACTGAAGCTCTTAAGGATAGTAAATGGATAAATGCTGTGCAAGATGAACTGTTACAATTCACCAAAAATCATGTTTGGAATCTAGTACCTAGACCTTCTAATGTGAATGTTATAGGAACTAAGTGGATTTTCAAGAACAAAACTAATGAAGATGGTGTAATTGTAAGAAACAAAGCTAGGCTTGTTGCACAAGGTTATACTCAGGTAAAGGGATTGACTTTGATGAGACATTTGCTCCAGTAGCTAGGATAGAATCTATTAGATTACTTTTGCTATTGCATGTTGTCTTAAGATTAAGCTCTACCAGATGGATGTAAAACGTGCTTTCCTTAATGGTTTGATAGACAAAGAAGTATATGTTGAACAACCTAAAGGTTTTGGTGATCCTAAACATCCTAATTATGTGTATAAACTTGAGAAAGTTTTGTATGGTTTAAAACAGGCACCTAGAGCGTGGTATGTAAGACTAACTCAAATTTTGTTAAGTCTTGGGTTCAATAGAGGAGATGGAGACAGAACCTTGTTTATTTTAAGAAAGAGTTCTGATGTTTGTATTGCTCAGATCTATGTGGATGATATTGTATTTTGTTCTACTAAGAAGTCTACTCTAGACAAGTTTGTTGAGTCAGTGACAGGGACATTTGAGATGAGCATGATTGGAGAGCTGAACTACTTTCTGGGATTGCAAGTGAAGCAACTGGAGAATGGTATGTTCTTGAACCAGGAGAAATATGCAAGGAACCTGGTAAAGAGATTTGAGCTACATGAGTCAAAACCTTGCAAAACTCCCATGTCTTCTTCTATGAAGATTACTAAGGATGGCACTGGAGACAATATTGACCCAACATTGTACAGATCTATGATTGGTAGTCTTCTATATCTATCTGCCTCTAGACCAGACATTATATTTTCTGTTTGTGTTTGTGCTAGGTACCAAGCTGATCCAAAGCAATCTCACTTGATTGCTATGAAGAGAATATTAAGATATATATCTGGAACTTTATCATTGGGCATTTGGTATTCTTTTGATACAAATACAAATCTTGTTGGTTTTAGTGATTTTGATTGGGCAGGTGATATAGATGACAGAAAATCTACAAGTGGGGGCTGTTTCTACTTGGGAAACAATCTTGTTTCATGGTATAGTAGGAAACGGAATTGTGTGTCATTATCTACAGCTGAATCTGAATATGTAGCTGCTGGTAGTTGTATTACCCAGCTAGTATGGCTCAAACACATGTTGCTGGACTATGGGTTAGATAGTGATACTCTCCTCATGTTTTGTGACAAGCTTTATGCCATTAGTATCTCAAGGAATCCTGTTCAGCATTCTAGTACTAAGCATATAGATATAAGACATCATTACTTGAGAGACATGGTTGAGGATAAAGTGATTAACATTGAGCATATTGAGACAAATAATCACCTTGCTGATATGTTTACTAAACCTTTAGATAGTGAGAGAGTCTTCAGTTTGAGGAAATCTCTCGGCATATGCAATATGTGAGAATGTTAGGATCCCAGTGTTGACATAACACCACTGTCTAGCACTGGTTAATGTTTGTGGTGTAGTATGTAACTTTTTGATTTTTTTGTTTGTTTCTTTTCTTTTCTTTTTGAGTCACATTGATCTTTGTTTTGGCATATTTGAGTGTGCGGTTGATCTTTTTGCGGTTTACATAGTGTGTAGTGCGGTTTGTACTTCGTGTTGTAATAATCTAGACTACTCTGTAAGTTGGGCGATGTACCTTGTATAAACGTGTAAATGGGTGTATGTAAAATAATTTGTCTGGTTGTTTGAAATAAATAGCTTATGCTCTATTGTAATTGAGTTTATTAGTTTCCCTATTTATGGTGCTACAGTTATGATAAGGATGAGTGTCGCTATTGTCATGAAAATGGTCATTGAAAGAATCAGTGCCCTTTATTGCCATACTAGGATTCAAAAGGATCATCCATCTTCACAAGAATCAGTGCCCTTTGTTTTGGCATATTTTGAGTCACATTTTCTTTTCTTTTCTTTTCTTTCTACTAGGGTGTTTGGGGTTTCGATTGCCTTCACTTGGTAGCATTGATCACTTCGTGCTCTCTTGTATGCAGGTTGATAAACAAGTATGCATAAGGAATTGGGGTATTGGGGTGCATGATAAATGTGTTGCCAGTATTCAAGGCATTTGTACTTGCCTAACTTGCTGTTGATAATGGTGTTATTGGGGTGTGTGGAGTCTAGGGCTGCCCTCATTCAGTAATGTCATTATCCTTTTTTATCAACTTTCAGTTTTTGTTCTAAAGAGATAATGAAAATAGTGAAGATTTGATGTGATCTGTTGTTGGTTTGAAAAGTGATGCAGTGTGTATACCATCTGTCAATGTTGTCATAACATTGTTGCATTCATGTTAGAACTGCATTGTTTTTCTTCTTTGATTAGTGTGTTTGATTAGGTTTGGGCTTAAGGGGAGTATATAGTCTCTTTCATGTGTTGAGGCATACGCTTTGAGTGACATACTGCAGGTGACACACTATCTGTGACTTTCTATGCTGTGGAAGTGGATTAATTCTCTAATTCATGACTGTTTATCTATGTGTGTTTTTTGTTTGATATATTGCTTATTCATTATTTTGATCTAAATCTTAATGTTTTTGATACTCACTTGCTACTTTGGTAAAGTTTCAGATATAAGTTTGGATATATCTCATGCTCTCACATGAAATTGCCTTGAAGAAGCCCAGAACCTCAAATATTTTGGTTTAAAAACTTTATGGTTTGAATGTTACTCTACTCTCTAATCTGAATGTTATTCCAACATTGCCACACTATCTACCCAACATTGAAGACATTAACTTATAAGTTTGTTTAAAATTTTAAAAATTGACTTTTAATTTTTTTATTTTGAACTGCTCTGGTTACTTGTTGTTTTTAAATGACACGTGGTGAAATTCTTACGCGGGAATGGAGTAGTAGGAAAATTTAATTGATCACATTTCACAATCCCACCAGCATTCAGCTCTTCTCTCTCCACTCAGCACAACTTAAATGAACAATTTGCCTTAATTTCTTTTTCACTTGTACAATTTGTTTTCTCTCTGCAAATAGTTATCTAAAATCTCTCATATTTTTCTCTCAATTCTCTAAACTAACATGGCGAGCAAGACTCCTTTATACACTCTTGCAGATATGGACTTGAATGTTGAGCAAACAACAACACGCACTAGGGGTGCTGCGCGTGAGGATCAAGAACGACATGCTACTCAAGTTGCTGCAAAATGACCAACGATTCCTTATCAACGACGGTCAAAACGAGCTAAGAATGTGGAATCTGAGTCGAATGTTGGCGCAACATCAGAAGCCCATATTCCTTAAACCAATTAATCTGAATCTGAGGTAAATGTGGCTAACCCTAAACCCCAAGTGAATATTCGTAATGATGTGATTGAGGGGGAGGGATCTGGTTCTAGTAGAAAGAGAACACCAATTGGGTCTATGCAAATGAGTAAAATAGCCTTACAAAGAACTGAGGCTAGAAGAGCTCAAAGAGAAAGACTTGAGAAGAAACAGGTTGAGGCTGAGAGAGTAAGGAAAGGGAAACGGGTTGTGGATGAGGAAGTTGAGGTAGTTGATGTGGAAGAAGAGGAGGAGAAAGAAGAAGAGGAAGAGGAAGAGGAACCTGATGCTGAAGAGTTTGAAGCTAATGGTGATGATGGTGATGATGATGATGATGATGATGAAGAGTACCGTGACACTCTTGTGTTATCCTATCATAGTAGGGAAACTAGATCTAGATATTATCTTAATTGGGAGATAGAGGACAAGGCTTATGAGTTTAGAAAGAGGGATTTTCACAAAGAGAGGGTCATGGACATGGACAACTTTAAAAGAAGCAGAGTTTTTGAGTTGTTGAAAGGAAGAGGGGTTTAGAATTCAATGAAGAACCATGGTGATTATGCTCCCGAGCTTGTACAAGAATTCTACCTAAATCTCTCAAAGTATATCACTAGTGAGTTGTCTCCCAAATATGGTAAAGCATGGGTAAGGGGACAAGTGTTTGACATTAGTCCTAGAAAGATAAATGAGATTTGGGGACTGCCACATGATGAGGAATCTGAATATCCTAAGCCAGATGAGGTGATTGAGGATATCACAGGTGGTCTAGAGAGAATCTGGGTTGAACAATTACCAGTAACAAAGCTCATTGCCCTAAATGCTGTTCGGCACAAATGTGCATCTTATAATTGGCTGCCTACTAAAATTTCTACTGTGTTGACTAAGGAGTCAGCTTACTTGGTCTACAAACTGAAGAATGGGCTTGCTGTGAATAATGGGGTGAGAATTTTAAAGGCTATGGAAGATACTGCTGGAAGGAAGCAAGGGGTTCTACCATTTCCTTCTTTGATCACAACTCTGCTGCTTAAACAGAAGATGAACAAGAAAGAGTTTGGAGGAATGTCAGAGAACAAGGCCAGGTTCACCATCACTCAATCCTACTTGTCTAGCACAAGGGTGAAGGACTTACCTTGGAATCCTAAAGATGGAGTTGCACCTGGAGAGGAAAAGGAGGCTCAACAATTTGTTGGAGCTTCAGTGCCTCAATCTGATGAGGAAGAAACCGGGGTAACAACAAAATATTTTGTTGATCAGCAGTTGACTTGGTGTAGAAGTGTTTATGCCAATCTTCAGAGGGAAATTGCTTTCAAGGAAAAACAAATGCAGGAGCTGGATGTCTTGATTAAGAACATGGAGGAGATTTCTTCACAAAAAGGGGGAGAGTGATCTAGTTTTTAATTTTTTGATTTCTGGTTTTTATGTTTTTGCTTTGAAATGTTTTGAACTGTTTCTATTTTGTTGCTAGTTCTTTTTCTTTGTTTTGGTTTGTAATGATAATGCTACTTAGCTTTAACTGCCCTTAATGATTTTGCTTATGAAGATAGTTTATATCTGCTGTTTCTGCTGATAAACTTATGTGCAGGTACATTATAGTCTTAATGTTGAGACAACATTGATGAGTTAAATGTCTGAACAACTTTTCTGAGTTGTGGTGATGACTTTAATGAATAATCTTTGTTATGCCAAGTTAATGCTTGA
Source organism: Linaria vulgaris (assembly GCA_948329865.1). NCBI lineage: Eukaryota > Viridiplantae > Streptophyta > Magnoliopsida > Lamiales > Plantaginaceae > Linaria > Linaria vulgaris. The sequence goes on from OX415249.1 coordinate 27,240,832, forward strand.
TAGTTTGCATTAAGGGGGAGCAGTTTTAGTGGGTTTAGATTATTATGCTTAATTGATGTTTGGACATATTATCTGTTATGTGAACATGTTGATTGGTTTTGTGAAGAAAGGCAAAAAGGGGGAGATTGAAAGTGTAAGATGTTCTGTTATCAATGTTGGATGGATGTTGTGCCAACATCTAGAGGACAAAATTGAAACCCGAGAACAGTCTTAACCTAAAACATGTTTCTGAAATTCTGAACATGAGTAAAGTGTTCTGGATTAAATGTTGGATGGATGTTGAGCCAACATTCACAGGACAACATTGAAACCAGAAACTATTCTGTCAATCTGTCTTTAACTGCTTTATTTTAGTTTTGCCTTTATTCAAATATTAATCAAGTTCCACGATTTTAGTTGTCTTTGTTTATGTCCAGTAACATCTCTTAATCATAAGGAAGAGCATTACAAGTTTCCTAAGTTGGAGTTTCCATAATTCAAGAGGAGGAGATCGGTCAAGTTAACACGGTTTCAAAGATGGAAAGTTTTGGAGGTCAAGTGCAACTAAGAATCTTTCCAAGATCAACTCTGAATTGAAAAGGAGTATTTCCTTATTAGAACTCAATCTAATAAAGGGAACTATTATTCAAGAAGGAGATCGAGTTCAAGAAGGAAAGTAGAGTTCAACAGGGAAACAACATAAGTTACCAAAACTGTGTACAACACACCTTGGAGATCAAGTTTGAAGAAACCTATATATAGGATGTGAAGTACATCAAGATACATGAGAAACAATAGAGCTTATAAATCCGTAGAGATTATATCTTAAGCATTGTTGCTGTGTTTTTGTTTTGCAAAGTTTGTGAGTTTTCGAGTTAAGTCTAGGATTAAATTTAAGGAGAAAATTCTTGTCTGCTTTGTTGAGTCCAATCTACAAAAGAGCGAGAGTGATTTTGTGGTGAGGAACATTTTTGATAAAACCGGCGTGGTTATTTTGCCGTAAGGCTAGATGGTTGATTATTTATAATAAACCATTGAAAATTTATCTTCTTGTGTTCTTTAATTTCGCTGCACATTATACTGTATCAAGAAGATTTTTTGAGATCAAGTTAAGGCAACGCCAGCTTAGCTTGAGCTTTGAAACTTTGGAAAAGTTGTATCAATCCCGATCCAACAATTTCACTTATCATTATTTATCGTTGATTCATAGTTTTTCTAACTTACGATATTTTTTTGTAGGGGAGGATTCATTAGCGCAACTCCTCAAGTCTAACTGGGAAGCATCGTTAGGTGACTCCGATGACGTTTTGGAGGTTCCCGAGGTGCATCTTGGAGACTCGTCGCAGCTGGACATTATGGTTTTGATCCTGGATTCCCTTTTGGGGGCGGTGTCCTTCTGCCCCCGCGGGAGTTCATCGGGCCTTATTCACTGACTCCGCTACTATTGCTTATCTCTTTTCGCTTCCTATTATTTGAATTCTTGCTGGTTACGGTGACAATTTCCCCAAGGGGTATTTCCTTTGGGATGCCTTTTCCAGGGGTTCCTCCCCGTTTTGAGGATCTGCCATCAATGCAAACATTGGACAACGCCTTCGGAGAAGTTCTCCATTTCTTTGTCTTTTCCAACGCCACTCCCTCCGATGGCTTCCATTTTATGCATACCTGCCTCAACTAGATGGGGCTCATGGTAAGTCTTCCTTTTTTTTGTTTTTTTTTTTCTGTTTATCCATCTTTATAACTTATCTTTTTAGGAATTCTTCTTCGATAAAGAGCTCACGCTTGATATCTCTTTGTTCTCAAGTCGGGAAGGCTAGGGAGGCTACTACTGTGGCAGAGCAAGGATATAACAAGGGTGGGGAGGAGGTGAGAGTCCTCCAAGAGCAGGCTTTATCCCTTAATTTCAAGAGAGGGGAAGATCAGATGGAGATGGATGTCCTCCGCACAAAGATATCCTCTTATGATTTCACATGAGAGGAGGATAAGAAGGAGATAATGAGGCAAAGCAAGTTGATGAAGCGTCTGCAGGCCAGGGTTACGCAATTGGAAGAATCGGAGAAGGCTTTGAAGGCCAGAATATCGCTCCTCGAAAAGGAGAAGGAGGAGGCTCAAGAAAGGGAAAGGGTTCTCTAGGAGCAACTGGGCCAAGCCTTTGATCAGGAAGAGTCGGCTTTGGGAAAGCTAACGGTGGCTATCTCTCCCGAGGAATTGCAGGCTAAAGTGGAAGCAGCGGTGAAGTACGCCCAGAAGGAGACTGTACGACAGTGCTCAGACCTCTCCGAGGGGCGGCACCACGGGGTTTTGACAGGGCATATGCTGTGGGGATACCTTGAATGTGCCAAATTAGCGATGGGACTGTTGCGGCCAGGCGTTGATTTTGCAAAGGACTATGATATCCACAAGCTGAGGAATTCGGCCAGTCCCGAGGAAGCTTATGCTCTCTTCGAGAGGCATAGTGGCTTGTCTCCTCAGGCGTCTCCCATAACTTCTCCTTCTAGGTTGGGGAGTGAAGTCCGGGTTGGTAGCGTGAGTCCGAGGCCTAGCGGCTCCGGAGGGGTTCTTTCACCCGATACTCAATTCCCTCCAATAACTATGCCGCCCAGCCTTCTGAGTCCGACGACTCTTCCACCTGAGGGGACCGCTTCTTCCACCCCTTCGGCCTCTCTTCGTTCGACTTTAGGAGTTTAGTTTAGGATTTTTCTTTTGTTTTGGAGTTTTAGTATTTGATTGTTTAGGTTTTTAAATTTTGAACTGTTAATTTCGCATTTTTAGCATTTGTAGGTATTTTTCACGATTGTACTTGTTTTCGGAGGGCTTCTTGACATTTTATGAATGAACAGTTATTTTGTCCTTTCTCTATTTCTTTCTGTTCGTACTTGTAGCCACTAATTTTTTTAGTATATATAAATATTGGGACCCCCTCTTTTAACTCAAGAGTTAATATTAAATCTCATTCTTGCCTGCCAAGTAAATAATTTAGCAGGACGTGCCCATTTGCATGGCAAACTTTGGAGTTACTTTTCTCTAAATAAAGATATCCACTGGCACATGTCATTGGCTATATTGTTACTTTGACAACTCAAGCTTAACTCGGTTTTCAAGGGGAATGTCCGAGTATATATATATATAATATATATATATATATATGTTTGGAGTTTAGTGAATATTCTCACACTCACTTCCAAAAATCCTCTTCAGATATTGTACTGAGTTGTTTAATCTTTTCTTGCAAGGTTAGTCTTTTTGTTGGTTTAGTTTTTAAACTAAGTGTGAAAATATAGTAAGGGACTTACTTGGAAAGATGATGCCTCCACACTATAGGCAGGGCGGCTCTGTTTCTCCGAGGAATTCTCCTCGTAACTAAACTCAGAATCCTTTGTTGCGGCTAAGTGTCCGTCATGCTACCTCCGAGAGTTTATCCCATGGGCCGAGGATAGGGCCGATGAGGGTTCGGAGGCCCTCGTGTGGAGCTCTTCGGCGAGGGCTGCGTCAGGACCTTCGCATGCGGATTCCTGTCAGATTAATCATATTAGAGAGGTGTTCATTGGTAGAGAGCCTTATTCTCCGGCTAATCGCTCTTCGGTGTTCAATATGCTTCCCTTAAGTCCTTTAAGGCTGATGGGCCGAGGGTGTGTTGGATCCACTGTGAGTACTGAATACGGGGAATCAATTATGACCCTCTTTGCCGAGTACACTTTGGATTTTGATAAGTACGACGTCGTTATACCCCACCTCGATCAGAGGGCGTATGATCCTCCTTCGGGTTACTTAACCGTTTACTATGAGCAGATGCGCTGCGGGATGTGGGTGTTTTCCATCCTTTTCTTCAAGTTCTTTTTCGATACTGGCAGATATGCCCTAGCCAACTAATGCGTAATTCTTATCATCATTTGGTGGGGTATATTCTATGTTGTGAGCTATTGAACCTCCCGATGTTTCCCTATTGGGTGGGGGCGATATTCATCTTGCGCCCTTGTTCAGGTAGCCCTTCCTTTTTTAGCCTGACCTATCGGGACAATAGCAGGGCCTTCACGCATGTTTCCAACCATCACTCTCATCGAGGGGATTGGAGGTGGAGGTTCTTTTTTGTCCGTCCGAAGGGCTTATCTGCTAGTTTGTGGGGAGTGCCTCTCCGATGGGGTTTAGGATATATCGTCCCCAATCCTGAGACACCGGTGCATAAGTGGGAGGTCTTGTCTAGTTCTGGGTTGTTCTCAGGCACTTATGATATCAACAACTCGTTAGAGCTTTCCGAGTCCCTGATCCTTGCGAGTCTTCAAGAGGGGGTGGAGATATTTAGTCACCCTCATCAGCTCTTGCATAGTAATTTCTTTTTTCGTAAGTTCTTCTTTTCTATTTATGGTACTCCTCGATACTTTGGGCTTATAGTATGCTTATGCTTCTGATAGGTGTGGAGATGGAGATGATTGCCAGTAAGCCTTTTGATAAGGTCTTTTTGAGGCAAATACCAGACAATCGATATGCCTTTTCGGAGGACGAGGGCTCATACCAGTCGAACTTTGAGTTGGTGACAAGTCCTGCTTCGGAGGAGAGGGACCAGAGGTCTTCGCCTATCGTAGCCCCCCAGTAGATTTTTTTGGCTCCTACTGTGGAGGATCCGATAGCCGCTATTCCTCGAATGGATCATTCTACGCCGGCCTTGATGCCGCGGTTTTCTCCTAAGGGAGATGTTTTTGATGTGATAAAGGTGGTAGAGGAGGGTCTTCTTTCTCCTACTCCTGGGTGGTCTCAGCCCCTAAGGGAGGGTCTCAATCGCAAAGGCTCTCCGCCCTCGAGGGTAATCCCATTCCCGGAGGGTCTCAGCCCCTTGGAGGGGGTGTTGGTTCCGTTCCTCTGGCTGTTTCGGCCGTGGATTTTTGCCGAAACTTTTTGAGCAGTCTACTGAATATGATGGATTGCGAGTTGATGAAGACTCTTCCTCTATCCAGCCTTCAAGACCTAGCTTGTAAAGACTTATGCGAGGTATAGTATTTGTCCGTTCATTCTACCTAGCACTACCCTTTATACCTTCGTTATGGTAATAGGTTTGATTCATGCAGATTTATATGGTGGTGAATGCCATCGGCTCCCAAGAGGGCTCCTTTTCCAATTCTGGCTTAGTGTACCATCGCCGGGACGAGCTGGAGAGGGGTATGTTGAAGGCCCAAGAGGAGATATCTCGACTACATGCGGATTATAAGACCTCTCAGGAGGTTTTCTATGGGATTTTACAAGGGGAGAGGAACAAATCGTGGGAATTGGAACGTAGGTTGGTGTTAGAGAAGGCACAGCTGTTCGGCTTGGAGGAGAGGATGGGAGACTTGAGGGACCAAATTCGATCTTTCGATGATCAATTGTTGCGCGTCACGAGGGAGAGGGACGCAGTAAATCAAAGAGTACTGGAGATAACTCGTGCCCACGAGGTGGCTATAGTTATGGCCCAAGTACAGGCAGTATTGGACATTGAGGGTCCATCCGTCCTTCGTGAGTCTTTTCAAAGAGAGATGCATGACTTAGTCTGCATCGGGTATCAGCTGTGCCGGGAGGCCGTTCGAGCTTTGCCAGGGTTTCCCTCAGGACTGGCTATCCCCGAGCTCAGCATTCATTAGGTTTTTATTGAATTTAATCCAGCGGTTTTCGAAGACCTTGCGATTCCGACTGTGGTGATTGGCGATCATGTAGCCTTGTTCGAGGAGCAGCGTCGTCGCCTTTTGAGGGAGGGAAAGCGTCCGATTGAGCAGGCTTAGGGTATGTAAGGGTTGCTTAGTGGAATAAGGACCTTTATATAGGATATGGTTTGATATACCTATGAGAGTTCGTTGTTTGTAATAGATGGCCCCTTGTGATTAGGTTGCTGAGATGACTACATATAGGGTCATCATTTTGTCATGCAACCATAATTTTCCCTTTTTCGTTTTTTTTTGTACAGGAACCATCCATATATAAACAACTTTTATTTATGTACAAACTTCTACTTTACATTAAGCATAATACTTTCTGAGGTTAATGGCGTTCCAAGTATTTTAGAGTGTTGCGCCTTCGGAGTTGGCAAGCTGGTAGGTTGCGGGTCCGATGATTCCCGATATTTTGTAGGGTCCTTCCCATCGGGGTTCAAGCTTTCATACGTTCTTGGAAGCTCTGACTCTTTTTAGTACTAGGTCTCCAACTTAGAACGTCCTAGACTTTACCTTGGTGTTGTAGTATCGTGACATCCAGGCCTTGTACTCCTCTATTCGGACAACAGCTCGTGCTCTCCTTTCTTCGAGGAGATCAAGGGCAAGGGCTAAGTTGAAGCTATTAGCTAATTTTTCATACTCCCTGACTCGCCAACTTTTCACTACCACATTTGGAGGCACGACGGCTTCGCTACCATATGCCAGGCCATAGGGAGTTTTGCCTGTGAACGTTCTTTATGTAGTCCGACAGGCCCACAGGATGCCAGGTATCTCCTCGACCCATTTGGCCTTATGCCAATCCAGTCTAGCCTTTACATTTTTAAGGAAGGGTTGGTTAGTCCTTTCTACTTGGTCGTTCGCTTGGGGATATCCCACCGAAACGAAATGATGCTTGATTCCCCAATGGTCACACCAGTCTTCTAACTCTTTGCTTGTAAATTGAAGCCCATTGTCGCACACAAAACTCTGAGGAATGCCGAATCGACAAATGATATTCCTCCATAGGAGGTTGATGACCATGCCTGCGGTGACTCGGGCTAGGGGTTCTGCCTCTACTCATTTCGTGAAGTAGTCCACCGCCACCAGCAGGAATTTCTTTTGCCCGACATCGGGGATGAAGGATCCCACTATATCGATGCCCCATTTGGAGAAAGGGCACGGTGTTAGGTTGGGCTCCCATGGAGCCGCAGGTTGGTAGGTTCGCGGGGCGTAAGCTTGGCAAGGTTTGCAGTTTTTGGCGTGTTCCTTGCAATCTCCAGCCATCGTGGGCCAGTAGTAGCCTTGCCGAATCAAGCGCCCGGCCATGTTTTCGCCTCTTGTATGACTTCCACAAGTTCCTTCATGAATTTCCGATAGGACTTGTTGGGCCTCTTCCTCATTAATGCATCGTACATGAGGACAGGAGTAGGTTCTCCGAAATAGTATCCCGTCCTTGAGAAAGTATCGTATGGGTTTTTTAGACATAGTCCGCTGTACAGATTTGTCCTCGGAATAGCCTTCGGGATCTTGTAGATAAGCTTTGATGGAAGTTGTCCAACTCGTCGGGGAGTCTATCGTGGCGTTCACTCCTTTTCTTTCTAATTTCTCCGACCCGCTTACATGGAGGAGGGTGATTCTTTGGTGTGAATGGTGGTCGTTTGAGTAGCCATCTTGGACAAGGCGTCCGACTCTTGGTTTTCTTCTCGGGGAATCTGGACGACTCTGTACCTATCGAACCATCCTTGCCTCTGGTGGACTACCCGAAGGTAATCTCACATTCTTTCTTCTTTGGACTCGTAAGAACCGTTAACTTGCTAAACGATTAGCTGGGAATCACTGTGGATGAGTATCCTCTTTATCCCACCTTCTTGCGTGAGTTTCACTCCGATAAGAAGGGATTCATATTCAGGCTAGTTATTCGATAGGAGATAATCAATCCTAACCGCGAAGTGGAGCATTTCCTCTTCAACTTCCTTGTTTACTAGGACTACTCACGCTCCCCCGTGTGTACTTATATAGGAGCCATCTACGTAGGCGTGCCATATGGGCACCTTCTCTTCGGCTCCGATGCCTGTTAGTTCCGTCACGAAGTCCGCAAGGACTTGTGCTTTTATGGAGGGTCTCGGGGCGTAGGAAATATCATACTCCGTAAGCTCTATTGCCCATTTTATCAATATCCCCGATGTATTGGGTTTATTAAGGATCACACGCAATGTGTGTTTGATCAACACAGTGATCGGATGGGAAAGAAAATATGGGCGCAGCTTTCGCGCCCTAGTAATCAAAGTTGAAACAAGTTTCTCAGTTAGGGTGTACCGGGTTTTGGCTCCAAGGAGAGTCTTACTAACATAGTATACGGGGTGATGCTCCATGGCATGTTCTTCGACTAATACAGCACTGACGACCTCCTCTTCGAGGGACAAGTAGACGAATAGCTCTTCTTAGGGTGATGGTTTTACCATTGAGGGCGGTTTCACCATGTAACTTTTTAGCTCTCTCAGAGCTTCTTCTCACTGTGCGGTCCATTGGAACTTCTTGTTGTTTCGGAGTATCTTGAAAAGGGGGAGTCCTTTTTTCGCTGATTTAAAAACAAACCGGCTCAAGGAGGCCATTTGGCCGGTCAACTTCTGGACATTTTACTGTCTTCGGAGTCGCTAACCCTACGATGGCTTCTGCCTTTTCGGGGTTAACTTCTATTCCCTTTTCTGTGACCATCAAACCTAGGAATTTTCCTCCTAATATTCAAAAAGAGCACTTTCTTGGGTTAACCTTCATCCCGAAGTTGTTCATGATGACTAGTGCCTTTCGCAGATCTTCTTTGTGATCTTCTGTTGCGAGTCTTTTGATGACCGTGTCGTCCACATAGTCTTCTACCGATTTTCTGATGAGTCCGACAAACATGAGGCTTATCAAGCTTTGGTAAGTAGCCCCAGCATTCTTGAGTCCAACAGGCATTACTAAATTGCAAAAGGTACCTACGTAAGTGATAAAGCTATTTTGTCCTTGTCGACCGCTGCCATCAGGATTTGGTTGTATCCCTGATCTCCGTCTAAGGTTGACAAGAGCACGCAGCCGGTGGTGGAGTCGATCAGCTGGTCTATGCTGGGCATGGGATAGCAATCCTTCGGACAAGCTTCATTGAGATTTGTAAACTCTACACACATCCGCTATCTTCCTCCATGTTTGGGGACTAGGACTACATTAGTCAGCCATTCGGGGTATATAACTTCCCTAATTTGCTTTAGGCTAGGGAGGCGTTGTATCTCCGACCGAATAATCATATTGCGCTCAGGTCCCATCTTTGTTTTCTTTTGTTGGATTGGTTTAACCCCATGCTTCATGTTAAGAAAAGGTTCGCATACCTTGTTGCTGATTCGACTGGGCGGTCCTCCTTCCCATGCGAAGAGATGGTAAAATTGCTTTAGGACGGAAGTTAGCCGAGTTTCCAATTCAGGCTCCATATTCGTGCCCATCTTAATCACCTTCTCTGGCTCCCCTTCTACGCGTTCTACCATCTTTAGTTCTTCCACGGGTTGAACCCATACTTCTTCGGTCTTATGCCTTTTGCTATTGCCGATGGCTGGTTCGTCCTCTTCCGGAGGGATGGCGTTCATGCGGCACTCCCTGTCTTTGGCTTGGCTCTCTGAACTTCTCCGATACCTGAGCATGTGGGGAATTTTACCTTAAGGTGAATGGTGGAGGGAATCGCTTCAAAGGTCCGAATAGAGGGCCATCCATAAATGGCATTGTACGTCCGGGATGAGGCCTCCACCACCTAGAATTTGGTGGGTTCCGTTCTTCGGAGGGCCCCCGCTCCCTATAACATGGGAAGAATTATGGTTCTGAGGGTATTACAGGCTTCTCCGAAAAAGCCTACAAGGGGGACTTCAGCCGCCTCTAGTTGTTCCTTCTTCAATAGGTAAGTGGGTAGGAACAGGATGTCCACGAAACTGCCCGTATCTATGAGGATTCATTGGATCCAAAATTCATGGATGGTAGCTTCGATTACCAAGGGGTTCCCGTGGGGATAGATTATACCTTTCAAGTTCTCGGGTCCGAAGGTGATGTTAGACAGCCTTGCTCCTTGAACGGAGCGCACGGGGAGTCCTTGTTCCACTCGCCTCGCTTCCTTTAGATATTTATTCTTCTAACCTTGGGGTGTCATCAAGATGTCTCCCCCCTCGATCAGGTTGATCGTTTGTCCTGATGAAGCGTTATCTTCGTAAGATTTCGGGGGTGGGGGAGGTAAACTTCGATACCCCAAGGTCTTCTATCGTGAACGCCTACTAGGTGTCACTTCTTCTTCTTTCTGCTCCTCTCGGAGCCTTTTCTACACGTTCGGTCTAGGTTATGCGGGGTTGTTTTCCTTCAGGTAATTCTTCAAGTATCCTGCCTCTAAGAGGCGGAGCACTTCCCTCTTCAAAGTTGTGCACTCTTCGGTGGTATGTCCATAGGTTTTGTGGTACTTGAAATATTTCCCCGAGTTTTTATCTCTATAAGAAAATTTGACTGGTAAGGGCCAATGTAATTCCTTATTACCTCTCATCACATTGAGCACTTCTTCGGGAGTGATAGTTACGAGGGTAGGAGTACGGGCCGAAGGTACTTCTTGACCATGCTACCGTCGTCCTTTCGTTGGGAGGGTTTCCCTTATTTACTATTCTCTTTGGTTTTTGCTTCCCGTTAGGGGTGTTCCTTGTCATCGTTCTCCATACGTCTCTTCGTGCCTTCTGCCCTTCCTTAAGGATGTAAGTTTTCGCCTTCTGCATAAGCTCATTCATGTCTATGACATGGTTTCCCATAAGAAGTCTCCTGTTCGGAGTCCTTGAGTCAATATGTCGGCTAAGATAGTTGGGCTAACATTCAGAACATCTAATGCCTCATCGAAGAAGCGTTTTATGTATCCTTGCTAAGATTCGTCCCTTTGTTGCTTAACTGTGAAGAGGTGCGTAGCAGATTTAGGGTATCGCTGATTACATGCAAACTGTCGGACAAATAGGTGGGCTAATCGGTCAAAGCTAACTTTAGAGTTAGGTGGGAGGTGGGTAAACCAGGCTTGAGCCCGTCCTCCGAGAGTAACAGGGAACACTTGGCATAGGGCGTGGCCGGGAGCAGAAGACAGGTCCATCTCAGCTAAGTATTAGTGGATGTGATCATGTAGATCTCTTCCATTGGTATCCCCAGTGTACAAGGGGATATTGATGGGCCGCATCCCCAAAGGAATCGACGCCAGGGCGATCTCGAGAACAAAGGGAGAGGTCTTAAATGTCGGATCCTTCTTGGGGGCCATGGTTTTCTTGAGGTCATCCATCTCTTTGCGTAGACCATCGAGTATTTCCCATAGGGTATTGTCTCCACCCGCAGGGTAATCCGAGGGGTATGGCCTTTCTTCCCTTGGGCCGGCCCTCGGGGTCTCTTCATAATTATAGTACATTTGTGGTTCCCGCACGGGTTCACGGTGCCAAGAAGCGGGGGTAGGGCTCCATTATACATGGGATTCGTCTCTTTCCAAAGGGCGATTTTTTTGATAAGGAGATTCAGAGGGTATGTTACGGGAATTCTTAGATATCCGTGGTGTCCTTCCAGTTATAGCCTCCACGAGCCTCTCGAAGAGAGACCGAGGGATGTTGATAAAATATCTTTCTTCGGATCGATAGACCGATGGGGTAATTTTCGAATCTTCTTGGTGGGTTCAGCGACTCTCAATGTCAAATAAGTTTTCCATGATATACAACACTTGATAAACACGCTCAACGACAGATTTTATGACATTCCCACAGACGGCACCATTTTGTTAACAGGTTTGTTATTTTAATCGAATTAACGAGATTATAAAGGTTGGAACGCCCTGTCCCAAGGTTCAGAAGCTTGCTTATGATGAAAACATCCCTCTTTTTATTCACTGAATCTTGTTTTGAGCCTAACTTGCTTGTATGTGTTTCTGTGTGTTTTTTTGAGCCTGTCCTCAATTGACAAAGAGGACACCCCTTTTATAGAGGTATTTAGGGACATGTGTTGCTATGCATGTGTTTAATAAAGTACACGTGTCTAAACGTACATGGGAAGATAACATGTATCTTATCTTTAAGCTATTTATCTACTAGGCACTGACTATGATGAATTTTATCTATTCCGATGACTTTTAAGAGACTCCGATAAGCTGATCTTCGGATCCTTTTCTCCAATAGGCTAGATTCTTTGGGAGAATTTTATACATGAGGTGGAGTATTCGTCCGATGTCATTATGGTCCCCATAGAGGTCTATTCTTGTGTTTTTAGTCTTCATGATGCATATTCCGATAGATGGTCTACTCCGATAGGGCGCTGTTTTTGCGTTTTATCCTTCGTGAGGTAAGCTTCGATGGATGATCTACTCCGATAGGGCGCTGTTTTTGCATTTTATCCTTCGTGAGGTAAGCTCCGATAGATGGTCTACTCCGATAGGGCGCTATTTTTGTGTTTCATGCTTCGTAGTACATGTTCCGAGGGCACGTTGCCTTCGATTTGTTCAGTGAGGGGATGTTCTCGTATTTTAGGGGACTCGGGGTCCTCGTTTTGGTCCCTCTTGGCGCTTTCGATGGATATCGGAGTCTCGCGGGTCCATCGTGATTTTATTCTTTTTTCCAATGCCGCGTGGATATCTTATTTTTATTCATCGTGACTTTCCAAGGGACGCTTAGGTGCCTCTTCGCGGGTGGTACTTTTTTACCACTTTGGGTGTGTGACACTCGGTGGGCCCTCCTGATACTTCGTGGCATCGAGAGGGATGTGACGGGAGTACCGTCCTATTTTTTAGGGTTAACTCTTCGGTTAATCCCTATAATTACTTTTTAGGGTTAACAGGTGGTGATAGTATAATCACAAAATTCAAAACCATTCCACGAGAAATGAAACTTACGTTTAAGAAGTTTTTAGAGAATAACTATAAGAACACCCTAATATAGCAGGCGGGTCTTAGAGGCAAATTCTTGGGCCCTTTGCTTAAAGGCCATTATGAGCTTGAAAAGAGGTAAGATGCCCAGAATCACCTCTAAAATCCCTTATAGCTGACACGAACATATACGCAGGCGAGAAAGCCTGCCATGTCGTGCCTACGTGGTGGGAGGCAATTTCTCGCTTGCCATGTTCGCTTTATTTTTTATTTTATTTTTTAATAGCGTAAATCATAGCGGGCAAATTATCCATTTTTATATTTTCTTTTGTCTTAGTTTTGAATTATCAGAAGCCATTTGATCGGCTACCACGATTCACACACGTACACACACACATACATACACACACAACGAAAGCAAAAAAAGAAGAAACGAGCTTGCAATTTTTTTTGCAAAATTTCTCTTAAAAATCCAATCATTCCCTTCTTGTTAGATTAAAGTTCCTTATATCATCTATTATCATTGAAGGTATGATATCTATTCGTTGTTTTTAGGTTTTTGCCAGTTTATTTGAAGTTTTACTATATTTTGTTTGCTTTAGATTTTATACTATAAATCCAAGATTAGTGTTGTATTCGTGTTAATAATGGATAAATTTGATGTTGCTTTATTATGGGTATGTTGAATTTGTTAATATTTGCGGGTATTAGGTTGAATTTTGAGATTTTTTTGTAATTTTAGGTTTAATTTAGTAGATTTATGATCAGTGTTCTAATTATGATATAATTAATAGTTTTTGTGTTAATTTGATAACGATATGTTGAATTTGTTATAATTTTAGGGTAATAGGTTGAATTTTGAGAATTTGTTTGATATTGTAGATTTATGCTTTGAATGTAGAAAATAATGAATGCATATTTTATGAAAACAATTTTGGATGAAAATTACTACTAAACTAAAATGCAATGACAATAGTGAATGAAAGCTAAGAATAAGTTTAATGCAAGAAGATAGTTTGAATATAAAAGAGAACTAATTAATGAAAACAAATTGATTGTAGGAAGAGAGCAATTATACTAAACTAATCTAATGCAACAAAGTAAATAGAACGTAATCCAATATGATGAGGGGTTGAATTCTTTATTTGCAAACAAATGATTAAAAAATGTTTGGAGGTTGGATTTCACAACTGATTTAACCAAAACAGTTCATAGACAAACCACTTGTGATTACTTGAGATGTTTGATGATAGTTTGAGTTTTGTGTGAATAATTGGTCTGCAACTTATAGCAGGACTTATCGTAACTATAAAATCATTAAGTCTCTAATAGTCAACCGCATTAGCGAAATCAACTCAATTTTCAACTGTTTTACTAAAGATACTAATTTTGCAATCCAATTAACTCATCTAAATTGTGTTAACATAAACGTATTTAGTCAAGAATGATTTAGTGTGATATATGGGTTGTGCAATAGCTGTGTTACCGTACTAAAGTTACAAATTGCATTTAAACATAATTAGCTAACATTTACAAGCTGGCGTTCCCAAGGTAGTGCATTCTTTCTTCCAGCGAGAGCTAGACTAATCATGCAGGATAAAGAATAATCATTCTAGACACATGAGAACATCACACACACATCAAACAAAACAAATAAACATATTTACAAATAAGAGCTACTCCCAACATGGCGTAATTTGTTTGGAGTAAATTAGCAACTCATAGTCACAAGTTCAACAATCAATAAAGAGTTAAATAGCATAAACAAAGTAAAAAGATAGGGAAAGCTTCTCAGATCCAGTGGAACAGTGACGCTTTGCTATCTTTTCCAACTCCTATGCGTTATCTTTTTCTTCACAGAATGTCGACTCTAGAATATGAAAACAAAATGATGAACAAAACTCTAACGATATTTTCTCTCTTGCTTTTGTCCACTGCGGTGCCACTCTCTGTCAGTTCTACGTGGTGACACATGATGCTCCATGGGTCGTGAGACCTAATACTCATTTCGCGATATCGCGCAGCTCCCTCATCGACTGTGTTGAATGCTGGACGTTTTTGCTTAATGCGACTACGGTTGCCTCGAATTACAATGTTGTGGCGCCTAAAGTCGTGTAGTGACGCCCTCTTTGCATGTCGTTCCAAAAATATCTATTTTGTAATTTTTTTTCTATTATTTTGTCTTGACTCGACAAAATCCTATAACTACATTAAATAATACTAGAATAAATATGCACCAAAAATTCTATAAAGGACTAGGAAAGAGAGTACTTAAATCACGTTAAAGAAACACTCATCGCCTCTCCATGTCTCGCCTCCACGTCGCTTGAGATGACCTCAACTCCATGTTCTCCATCTCCAAGTCCTCCATGTATGTCTCGTTCAATTGGGGTTCCTTCTGACAGTGGATACTAAAATATTTAGGATGTGCGTCACTAGCCAAACCTTTCGCATTCCCCTTCTTTGAATTCCAATCACCTTATGCCACGCCTTAGGACAAATACGGGCCATGACCCTACGTGCCTATTCTGCAACTCGTTGCAGTAGGCCTTTCTTTCCATTTTTTTTAATAGAAATCAACATAAAGATAATTATACTTAGTAGAGTTCACAAGATAAATAACAATTATTTAAGTGAAGATACTTACGTGAATCTTCTCAAACGGCCCACAAAGTCAAATGCGTCTCGTTGGCTTTCCTCCCTCGCCTACACTATTGTCCTCATGTGCAAGTCCCCATATAGCTGATCGTGTCGCACTAGAGGGGCCTCCGTAGCCGAGTCTGTCTATAAATTACAAGATTAACCATAGTAAATATAACAGAATTTACAACGATAATGTTAATAACAACATGGACTTTTCCAAAAATTACAAATACAATGTTTAATAAAACATACAATCATAATACGGTGCTCCGTGTAGTCGGCGAATCCACCTGCATAAGTGCTCGATGTCTTGGAGGCCTCCTCGACAGTCTTCCCTCATTTTTTATTCATGTGAGCCCTCTCAAGTCGTGCCCTCACCTGTGCCTTCTCCTAGTACGCTACAAATTCCACCTCCAATTTACTGTTCATCAAGGTCTTCTAATGACCTGCCAACCGCCCTATTGAAATAGTTCTTGTTCTAGTCATTAATCTTGTCCATATAACTCATTCAAGCTTTGGCCTCAAAGGCCTCATGCAACTTATGCCTTTTGATTTTAGGAAACTGATTTGTAGCCTGAAAATGATTAAGGTTTTAATATTAGACGGATTTTTTTTTATAAAATAAATAATAAAAATTGAATAAAAATATTATATAATAACTACTCACCCTAAATCGTAGCCACATCGAGTCTCTAATCGTCTTTGGGCGCTCTGTGTAAGTGGGGCAAGAGATGTTTAGTAACATGTTGATGATCCTTATAATCGTCGATGCAATCTGGTGCCCATTCTTAAAAAGCATAGGCTCATCCAATGATATGGGCTTACGATCTTCCATGTTCTCGAGAGACGGATCTTCTCAGTTCACTCCCTTAAGAGGCTGCACTTACGTACTAGGTGAAGCACTAGATCGACATGCTCCTGCCTGTGTTAACCTACTCGGTCCTCCTACTGCGTCTGTCGACCTTCTACTGGGTCTTGCTCGAGTATAATCTGTTAGGATTGTGGAGCCTGGACAATGAAGGCGGTGTACTGAAACTGAAGACTGAAGTTCTAACCACAGTAAGAACAAAGAGTGGATCAAGTCATGCAACTAGCTAGTGGAGTTAATGTGAGGCACTACGGCAGTGACCGCGCCTGTCAGGCGTGACGGAGACTGATCACGCCTGAGTGGTGCATCGTACGCAGTTCTTCGAGATAATGGCATTGTAAGAGCTGCGATGTGGCACATGTTGCGCTTGTCCAACACTACGGTCAGGCGCTATAGCGCGTATATCGTGCTTGATAGTTTTAGCCTAGTTTCGCCCCATCTTGATTCTGATACCCTAGCAGCTATAAATATGTAATTTGGACATTTTTGTATGGCGCGACTGAAATAGAGAGAGAGAGAGAGAGAGAGAGAGAGAGAGAGAGAGAGAGAGAGAGAGAGAGAGAGAGAGAGAGATTAAAAATAAGAGAGAATACACTTGTGATATTTGAGAGAACATTATGAGAGATTAATCTTGATCCATGATAGACAAGTGTTGTATCTTATTTTGTAATCGATCATCATCATGGTGAAAATCTTGCTTGCATCAGCCCCAGAGGTAGACTTAGTCGAACTGGGTACACCAATTGTGTCTTGTGTTCTTTCATTATTTTATCATTGTTCGTGTGATGTAAATTTAGTTGTTCTTGGGTTTGTTGCTGATATTTGTTGTTCATATATTTTCTGCTGCCCAACAAGTGGTATCAGAGCCAGGTTATGTTGGAGTAGTCATGATTAATGATGGTAAATTTCTAATCAATATTTTTTATTGGTTGGCTTATGGGTTTTGGAGATTGCAAATCGTGGATTACTTCTAGGACCGCGATCTGTCGAGTCCTCTTGAAGATAAACCCATGAATATAAAGGATGAAGCATAGGTTAGGTTAGATATGAAGGCATTGCACTTTGCTCGTTTGACTCTATAGCGAAACATGGCGTTTCAAGTGAAGGGTTGTTGAAGGTGTTGGCTGACATATTCGAGAAGCCATCTGCAACGAACAAGGTGCATCTGATGCAGCGCCTATTCCATCTAAAGACGTCAAAAAATTCCATAGTTTCTGACCATCTGAATGAGTTCAATGAGATTACATCTCAATTGATCTCAGTGGATATTGATTTTGATGATGAAGTAAGAGCCTAATCATGTTGTTTTCTTCACCTGAGAGTTGAAGTGGAGTGGCATGGTAACTGCTGTTTGTGCATCTACGGGAAAGGTAAAGGTGAAATTTGATGAATTCTGAGATTTCATTATCAGCGAGGAGACTCGACGGAGAGAATTAAGTATCTCGAGTAACACTTGTAGATCAATTTTCAGTATAGGAGATAAAGGGAGATCGAAATCAATGAAGGCAGAGAAATCCATAGAGTGTTGCAATTGGGGAAAGTTTGGTCATTATAGGAAGCATTGTAAAGCACTAATATTGAGCGTATGCAGTCCATTGGAGTCTTGGGTTTTGGATTCTGGAGCATCGTTTCATTCTTTCTCTGGCCGTGATATAATGGAGAACTATATCTCTAGTGATTTTGGAGAGATTCATCCTGCCATTGATGAGTCTTTGATGAATGTAGGGAAAAGAAGATGTCGGGATATATATGATGAATGGATCTATACATTTGCTGCGTGGAGTGAGACATATTCCGAGTTTGAGGAGAAACCTTATATCTGTAGGGCAGCTGGGTGATGAGGGTTATCATTTATCCTTTGACTTGGGTGTTTGGGAAATAACGAGAAGAGGAGTGGTTTGTGCTCGAGGGTTTAAGGAAATACATTGTACTTGACCAATGTTACCCAAGATGGCATCGATCCTGAAAGTGTGAAAGCCAGCATGATGGAATCTATCGTGGTGGTGGACAAGTTTGTGGCGATGTGAACATCGTCACATGAGTGATGACTCGAGTAGTGGGAGTTTGAAGATTTGATAACTTAGCTTGTTGCCTTAATGGTGTTGAAGCTAGGCATGTCTTCAACGGACCTGAAAGCTTGATGAAGTTCGAGGATTGGTCATTCCAGTGTTTGATGGATTGGCTATGATGCTGATAGCTCATGATGATGGCATTGATGGATGTGATGGAGGTCTTAGTTGTGGGAGTAGTCTGAGTTGTTCAGTCTCCAAGTAGGAGATTGTTAGGATAGTGGAGCCTGAACCATGAAGACAGTGTACTGAAATTGAAGACTGGAATTCTAATAGTAGTGAGAATGACGAGCAGATCAAGACGTGCAAGTAGGGAGTGGCGCTACGGTACTGATCGCGCCTATCAGGCGCTATACAGGCTGATCGTGCCTCAATAGAGCTACGTACGCAGTTCTTCCAGAGGCGCTACAATAGCTGTGATGCGGCACATGTCGTGCCTGCCAGCAACTACAACGCACAGATCGCGCTAGACAGTTTTGGCCCAATATCAGCGAATTTCGATTCTGATGCCTTTGCAGCTATATATTCGTAATTTGAACGTTTTTGTAGGGTGCGACTAATATAGAGAGTGAGATTAAAAATAAGAGAGAATAAACTTGAGCTATGTGAAAGAACATTGTGAGAGATTGTTCTTGATCCATGATTGACAATTGTTGTATCTTATTTTATAATCGATGATCATCATAGTGAAAATCGTGGCTTGGATCGCCCATAGTGGTAGACACAGTCCAAGTGGGTAAACAAATTGTGTCTTGTATTATTTTATTGTTTTATCTCTTTACCTGTTGATTATCGACAGGTGTATCGACTGCATCACGAGGCTGAGCATAATATGGTGTAGTCGACCGTGTCCTGGTGAGTACTACTTGACGAGTCCCAACACCACAACCCCTCTTTAGGGGACCACCGCTACGCAAACGCGAGCCAATAGGATCGTCTGGCATCACGAATATGTACTTACGACGTACTAATTCAAAATATCTAAGTTGGATCGAAGTTATGGAGATTCCCTAAAATTATCATCATTTATAAGTTATACTACTATTTTTCTAAAGTCATTAATATGTTTAAAACATTAATAATTATTCGAGGTCAAACTACTTCTAAATGCATACACTGTGTTTAAAACCTAATGATTCTAAGAGATCTAAAAATCCCTAAAGGCATAAACGATGTTTAAAAACTATAAATTTTGTCTGAGATATAACAATTCCTAAAGGCATACTAACATTTCAATTCAACTAATTAAACTAATATATTTAAAAAAAATCTAATACTTCTAAAAGATCTAACAATTTAGAAAGCTATTGTAACAATTCTACATATAAGATTACTATAAAACATTAAATAAGACATAACTCGAAAAAATAACATATAAAATTATAAAAAAGGCGGGTTTGTGACTCTCAGGCGACTGCAAAAGAGGGGCGGCGATTGCTGATATTGGGGACAAGAAGTGTTGGTGTGAGAAATAAAACGAAAAAGGGGATATTTAAAGATTTGCACATTTTCTTAGTAGCAACTGCCCAACGGTCGCTACTGTCTATCAATAGTGACCATTATGCGGTCGGTACTGCGGCCTAGCTAGGACGATCAAATTAGGGCGACATTTTGTCGCACTAATCTTAATAGCGATGGCTAAGATCATTTGGCAGGATTTTTTTCCGCGAAATTATAGCGACAACACAGCTCGACCGTTGCTACTTAAATGTCGCAAAACTCAGAATCCTTGTAGCTAGTGTTCAAAGACGAAGATTAATTAATGATATGCAACTTCCAAATGTAGGTCCAAAATCACCATTTGCAAAAAATTTCATAAATGAACTCAAAATTAAACAAATTTGCTAGTTTTATTTCATGTTGTTCAAACCATGTTTTTGGTTCTTCCACTTCTTATCCTAATAAAGTTGCATTTTGTCATTCTTAGAAGTCGACTTTGCTAAGATATCTGGCAAGACATATTAGTGATATGTTGATAGTTCATGAATACATTGTTTGGAATCCTACTTTCAATTCGAGTCATACTTATTAGGGGTGTTTGCAAGAGTTTTTAAAAGTAGCTTATTAGCTTTAAGTCACTGAGAAACATTTATTTAGTATTTGCAATTGATGCTTTTGCTTCTCATTCTTTTAAAAAAAGTAAAAAAAGAAGAAGTCCATAAGCATGTCATGAAGTGCTTCCATAAACTGCTTTTACTTATGAATCCCTTAAATTTCTCTAAACATCATATTTTATCCTTAATTAATTAGAAAGAAATCTCATGATTTCTCTCTTTCCTCATTTATATGATATTCTCTATAATTTTAGATTGTGGCAGTTTTAAGAATAAGAAATTAATAATAAAAAACAATGAAAAAAAGTTAATAATGATAAATAAGAAAAAAAATTATTTTTTTTTACTTAACAACAACACGTACGACATAATTATATTAACATCATTCAGATAAAGTTATACTTTCTAAAATAAGTGCTTACACCAAATAAATTGTGCAATGTAATGTAATAAGCGTATATTAATTCAATTATATTTAAATTTAAATTTTTTGTTTTTAAATATAACCATCATTGGGTAAATAAGAGTGAAACATTAATGTTGTGTATTTTTAAATAAGAGTGATTAAATCTTATTGTATTTTAATCAATATTCAAAAGCTGCTTTTCATTAGCTATTGCAAACACCACGAAACTATTTTAGCTGCTTTAAGTAACTTTTAAAAACACATTTGCAACCACTCACTGCTTTAAGTCCAACGCGGCTTTAAGTAACTTAAAGATGAAGAAGTAGCTTTCACAAGCTCTTGCAAACACCCTCTTAAAACCTTTGCACAATCTTATGAACCTCTTACAATTAGTCACGTGTATATATACAACTTGATATTTTGCAAGTGTAAATTTAGAAATTGTCCTCATTTGTATGATAATACTAGAAACGTTGGCACGCGGTTTTCGCGTAATTAAAATTTATTTTAGTTTGTATTGTTAAAAAAATAAGTTCAATTAGTAAAAATTAGTAATAGAAGGATAGAGAATTTATTTAAAAAGTTGTAAATTTGGGAAATTAAATACTCAAACACAATAATGATTGTAGTAATGGTTCTACTTGAATTATTTTAGGCTAGATTAGTAACTTATAACAAACTATCGTTTCAACACTAAAATTGTAAGATTAAAATCGAGAATCAAAAGTTTGGTGTCACAGTTTGTCTTTCTTTATATAATAGTATAGATTATAACATAATTTTATTTTTAATATATATGACAGAATCCATGAAATGGAATTGCAAATCAAACAAACTAGGCTGAAAATGGTGGATTAAGCTGCCCCATTAAAAATACAGACGTAACGGAATACATATATATATATATATAATGAATCATATTCAACACGTGACTTGAAATTTGAAACATCCCCTAGAAGTCTTCTTCACCTTTTATCGTCTGGAACTATCTGTTAGAAACTTCTGTTACATATTTACCACAATAAAATTTGTAAAAAATGCCTTCAAATTAATTTTTCGAATTACATATATGAGTATAATATAATAAGAGTTTGGAGTATAATAAGTTGTGATAAGAGATTAGGAAACACGTGGAAATTAAACTGGAAAGTAGAATACATGTTCTAAACATGTTTATTTAGCTAAAATAAAATTTAAGCAAAAAAACATTTTTCTTTTCCCAAATTCTTTAGATATAAGCCCGTTAAAGTATTCTCAAGCCCACTTATTTCTGTGTCACTTTAATTTACGCTTGGACAGTTCGACTTGTGCCAATTTGTCTGAATTTGGGCCCTTTATAGAAAATCGTACCTCAATGTAATAGGCCTGAAGAACTGAAGCAAGGTATCTCAATCTTAATTGGAAATAAAATACTAATCACACGGGCAATTTATATCCATTTATCCCCATAGGGAAACAATTTGCACGTGATTCCTCCTGTCACTCTCAGTCTAAAATTAGTTTCTCCTAAAAAATTAATCTCATCGGATTCCATATTCCTAATTGACTTGTATTTCCCGGTCACAATCTTCACGGCTCACTTAGATGGGATTTTTCAAGACATTCAGAAAACAATTGACCCATTAGGGAGAAAGTTACTGGTGGTATCTTTTCTTACTGAGAAGTCAATCAAACTGCAAGTTTTCTTGCTAAATTAGGAACTTCAATCATTAATCCAGAAAAAAAAAAAATTGTGACGCTGGCGTAACATGTCTAACTTGCTTATTCAAATTGGTTGCAACCTTTAATTTTTTATGATTGTTCTAATGTTGTTATTCGTATTTCTCATTCAGATGTTTCTTGTATTAAAACCATTTGTTTACATTAAATAAATTATCGTCGGCCTGTTAAAAAGAAAAATTATTAAATTTATTGCACAATACTGAGTAAAGATGCAAGTGTTAATTACGAAATTATTAAAAAAGTTGTATTTCTAACTAGAGTTTTAAAGGCGTGTACCCGACCCTTTCCCGGACCCTCGCATTGCGGGAATGTTGCACCGTACTGCCCTTTTTTTTTAAAGTTAAATTCGCTGATTAATTAGAAGTCAATGATGGATATGTCCATTTATTACCCAATTAGTAAGGTCTGGACTCAATTTGTCAGATAATGATATTAAATGTGTTCTTTGTGGGGAGGAACAGGAGGATGCATCACACCTTTTCTGTCGCTGCCCAGTTGCTATTCAATATGGATAAATATTTATAGTTGGCTTGGGGTCGAATCAGTGATTGGAGGATTTTCTAGTACACACTTTTATTAATTTTGCGGGCTGATGAATCACAACTCATGTACTATGCCAGACCTTCGTGGAATATGGCTCTTTACTATTTGGGAGATCTGGAGACTACGGAATGATATCGGATCAGCAGGAAACATAAACAACAAAAAGAGGTTGCAGACTATTAAATTGCGTTCTTGGTCTTGGTTTAAATCTAAGTTAGCTAATTTTTCGTATGGTTTTACAGAATGGGATTGTTCCTCTGTTTTTTTGTTGTTGACAACTTGTAATGCCGGTATTATTATCCCGATATATGCTCCTGCTTCCTTTCTTTTTTTGCTTGATAAAATCTTGGAAAAATTACACACAAGTACCCCTCAACTACGGGTAAATTATACAAAGTACCCTTCCTCTTTGGGAAATTACACAAACTACCCTTATGACCGATTTTTCGTAATTTTTTTAGTTCAAACTATTGAATGTAAATTCATGTTCTTCAATTATTTTGCACAAAAAACAAAAAATATGTCAAAATTATTGCATTAAACCTCATTTATCTCGTTTAAAAAGACAAAAAATATTGATAACAAATAATTTCTTCAAAGAAAAAATAAATTATCTGCGAATTTTAGTCTATGTTATGATTTGAATTTGAAAAGTTGTCTTAATTATTTTAATTATTTTGACCATAAGGGTAGTTTGTGTAATTTTCCAAAGAGGAGGGGTATTTTATGTAATTTACCCATAATTGAGGGGTATTTTGATTAATTCTCCCTAAAATCTTTGTTGCTCATAAAAAAATAAAAACAAGAAGGCCTAGTGTTTATTCCAGCCTTCATAAGAGGGAGCATATCGAATTCTATTGTTTAGGAATTAGTCTAGCCTTTTTAATCATCCCTTGATATCTTTTCAGTAAGGCATTTTACGGGTAAACATGGGATACTTAAATTCTAATAGCTTATCAGATAAAAATATGCGCCTTTTTTCTTCGCAAACACCAACGGGCCTTTTTATAAAAGTGGAACTTTTTTAGCTTAATGAAATCTACGTTTCGTGTAGATGAATCTAGTATGTTTAATTATTCAAAACCACTGTGAGATGAATGAGAAATTAAATGAACAAATAAGCTAGATGAAATAAGTTATCTTGAAGAAATAAAAGAAAATAGGTGGGAAGGTGGAAAGTCACCATCCTATATGGAAAGTTTGAGCTAAACTGATACACCTAATAAGTTGCTTGTTTGATAGGAGTTTGAGCCCAAGGGGTACCACAAGTCTTTGAAAGGGAGAAGACTTAGATGGGCTATGCTTCAATTCAAGCCCACACGCGCGCCACCGCCGTTGTCCCTCCGGACCGTACCCGGGCCTGGGCTTGGGTTTGGGTTTGAGCTTGAGATTGGGCTTCCCTATCAAATACTTAGTCAAAATTTAATTAAGTAATTAATTAAATGTTCAGAAAATAATAAGCAACGAATTTAATAATTAATTAAACGTGATTAGGTGTCAGAATCTGGTCGAATAAGTGTGTCTAGTGGCTGCAAAAACTGGAGGAATAATTCAGTCAGCGAACAGTCACCTACACACCCCGTCAGCAGAATAAGTGTCACCTTTCATCCGAATAGGTGCACAATCAGCTGAAATGGTGTAAAATCTGGCAGGAAAGTTGTGACGTGGAAAAGACATGTCCTTCCAGTCAACCCCAAGGACAACTTTTGTAAACTATAAATAGCCGCCTACTTCTTCATTTTTCATTCAATCACAAACATTCTTTCTTTTTGTTTGTTTTGTTCCGAGAGTTCAAAACAATACTTTAGTTTGTCGTTTCTTAATATTCGAAGTGCTGCCATATTAACAAGATAGTTGTTGCATCTTGGGAAGCGATTGCTGATCAAACCTTAAGCACCGAGCGGGGCAAATATCGTTTTAAAGAGAAAGAGTCCAACTATTGCCTCGACTTTAAATCTGGTTTATTTTCTGTTTTACACCCGTTACGTTCAACAAATTTAAAACGATATTTTGCTTGTGTATTTCAGAAAAAATTATTACAATATCGCCTATTCATGGGGGCGGTGAAAAGTCGAAAAAACTTTCAGCACTGATTTCAAAAGGTGGCAATAGAAGATGTTGTTCTACCTTACGACCTTGAACCTGTCAAGGATGCTGACCGAAGAGGCTCCTGTGGTGGCAGAAGACGTGACTAGTCCTCGTCCTAGGGTTGCCTTCGACGCTTGGAGTCAAAGTGACTTTCTGTGCAGGAACTACATCCTGAATGGATTAGACAAGTCACTGTACAACGTCCATTCCACCATCAAGACATCAAAGGAACTCTGGACGTCCCTTGACAAGAAGTACATAACAGAAGATGCTAGGTTGAAGAAGTTCATCGTTAGAATTTTTCTGGACTTCAAAATGACCGACTCGAAGATGGTGACGAGTCAAGTTCAAGAGTTACAACTGATCCTATATGACCTAGATGCAGAGGACAGGAAACTCAGTGAATCCTTCCAAGTTGCTGCTATGATAGAGAAGTTGCCGCCATCCTGGAAGGAGTTCAAGAACTATCTCAAGCACAAGCGCAAGGAGATGAATCTTGAAGACTTGATAGTCAGACTTCGGATTGAAGAAGATAATCAAATGTCTGAGGCCAAGCCAACGCATATGCAGATGGAGGCTGGAGCCAACGTGTTGGAACACAAGCCCAACTCTAAGAAGAGAAAGAATCCGGGCAATGGTGGAGGGCAACAAAAGAAGAAAGAGAAGTTCAAAGGGAACTGCCACAACTGTGGAAAGCCGAACCACATGGCTAAAACTACCGACTCCCGAAGAAAGACAACCAAAACCCGAACCAGTCCAACCAGGTTGCTGTGGTTCAAGACAAGAGCGTTCTGGTCGACATGAGTGACCTGATGCTTACTGCAGTTGTCTTCGAGGGCAGCATGGTGGACCATCCAAAGGAGTGGTTTGTCGACACCGGTGCCATCCGCCACGTCTGTTCTGACCGAGACATGTTCTCCACATACTACTCGTTCAACAACCGGAAGTTGTACATAGGGAACTCTGCAATGTCTGACATCATCAGAAGTGGAAGAGTTGTGCTAAAGATGACTTCTAGCAAAGAGATAACTTTGGTTGATGTACTGCATGTTCCGGATATTCGAAAGAATTTGATATCTGGTTATGCTCTAAATCACTGTTTTCAGACTCGGACCGGACCGACCGGTCTGACTAGTTTGGCCGGGAACCGATGGCTTCACCGGTTTGGGTCTGGCCAAAAAAGGGGTTGCTAGAGCAGTTCGAGCGAACCAACGACTCGGACCCGTTCGACCGGGGAACCGGCCTCCCTGTTCGGTCTGCAAACCGGTCAGACCCTTTTTTTTTTTTTTTGCTTTTGGTCAATTGTAAACCAGCCTCCTTATTTTTTTCTTGCTAATTACAATACTGCCTCAAAAATTGGAGAAAATGAAGAAAAAAATACAAAACTTTGAAAGGCCATAACTTCGCGTAGGAACGTCTGTTTTGGACTCATTTTTTTTTTGATTTGGGGTATCTCGACGAAATCATTTTTTTATTTATTTGCGGTTTGGGCCAACAAATTTTCAAAAAAATGTTGTTTTCCATACTTAATTTGACTTTTAAGTTGAACGAGCATGCATTCGAGAATTTCATGCAGAGTATTTCGTCTGATGCTAAGTTCATTTTCCAGATTTTAGTATCACATACTTTTGTTCTTGTATTGAATTTTGTGATACGGTTAGCCAACATTTAAAAATTCAAAATAATCTTTTAACTTGTATTAAATATAATGTTTATTGAATTGTTTAGTAAATTGCAGGATAGTTCAATGGTTTCCACTACATTCCAAGAACTTGTTTTGTTGGAGGTCACATGTTCAAGTCCTAGTATTGTGATAACCATATTCTTATTTTTCTTATAATATAACAAAATTTTAGTGACTTAAAATATTTCTCACAATCTTATAATTTTTTTTATAAAAATATTTATGTATTATATTTTTTATTGAACGTTGACTAAAGTCAACAAACCGGTCCACCCACTGGTCCAACCGGTCCGACCTGTTGACCCATTACCTAGTAGCCTCACCGGTTCTGTGACTGGGCCGAGTCTAAAAACGCTACTCTAGATGCAAGTGGTCTTAGACTAGTGTTTGAGTCTGGTAAATTAGTGCTCACTAAGAATGGGCAATTTGTTGGTAAAGGTTACGCGGTCAACCGCATGTACAAGATGAATGTAATGACTGTAAAACGTGACCTCAAAAAGAATAATAAAACTATTACTTCTGCTTACTTGGTTGAGTGTTGAGATTTATGGCATGTTACATTAGGACATATTAACTTTAATACTCTACGAAAACTAGTAAGCTTAGAATTATTGCCTTCATTCAATATCGAATCTCAAAATAAATGTGAGATTTGTGTAGAGGCTAAATTAACCAAACTATCGTTTCCTTCAGTAGAAAGAAACACTGAACCTCTAGACATAATTCACACAGATATATGTGACTTAAAATTTGTGCAAACTAGAGGTGGTATAAAGTACTCCATTACTTTTATTGATGACTGCACAAGATACTACATAGTCTACTTAGTGAGAAGTAAAGATTAAGCTCACAATCTTTTAAAACATACAAACTTGAGGATGAAAATCAACTTGGCAAACAAATAAAAACTATTCGAAGTGATAGAGGTGGAGAATATGGAGCTCCATTTGACGAATTTTGTGCTTCTTCAGGCATCATTCATCAAACTACAGTCCCTTATTCACCACAATCAAATGGAATTGTTGAACGCAAAAATCGTACTGTTAAGGAGATGATGAATGCCATGTTGATCAGTTCTGGTTCACCACAGAATTTGTGGAGGGATGCAATCCTCTCAGCAAATCATATATTAAACAAGTTACCTCATAAAAGTAGAAATGAAACCCCTTTTGAGTTATATAAAGGTCGAAAGCCTTCCTACAAATACCTAAAAGTGTGGGGGTGTTTAGCAAAGGTAGAAGTACCTAAACCTAAACAAGTAAAGATAGGACCTAAGACCATTGACTGTATATTCATTGGATATGCGCACAACAGTAGTGCCTATCGCTTCTTAGTATATACGTCTACAATTCCTGATATTAATGAAAATATGATCATTGAATCAAGGAATGCAGTATTCTTTGAAAATATATATCATTGCAAAGAAAGGAAAGATTTTGGTTTCCTTAAAAGAACCTATGAAGCTACAAAGGATAATCATCAGGAAGATGAAGAACCTAGACGAAGTAAAAGGGCTAAAACAGCTAAAAACTATGGTCCTGATTTTCTGACTTATATGTTAGAAAATGAACCGACGACAATAAGCGAAGCCTTGTCCTCTCCATAAGCTCCCTTTCACAAATAAGCTATAAATAGTGAAATAGAGTCTATTTTGCACAACCACACGTGGGAGTTTGTTGATCTCCCAATGGGTAGCAAACCTTCGGGCTGCAAATGGATACTGAAGAGAAAGTATAAAGCAGATGGATCTATTGATAAGTACAAGGCCAGATTGGTAGCTAAAGGGTTTAGACAGATAGAAGGCATTGACTTCTTTGACACATATTCACCTGTGACTAGGATAGAGGTGGAGAATATGGAGCTCCATTTGACAAATTTTGTGCTTCTTTAGGCATCATTCATCAAACTACAGCCCCTTATTCACCACAATCAAATGAAATTGCTGAACGCAAAAATCGTACTCTTAAGGAGATGATGAATGCCATGTTGATCAGTTCTGGTTTACCACATAATTTGTGGAGGGATGCAATCCTCTCAGCAAATCATATATTAAACAAGTTACCTCATAAAAGTAGAAATGAAACCCCTTTTGAGTTATAGAAAGGTTGAAAGCCTTCCTACAAATACCTAAAAGTGTGGGGGTGTTTAGCAAAGGTAGAAGTACCTAAACCTAAACAAGTAAAGATAGGACCTAAGACCATTGACTGTATATTCATTGGATATGCGCACAACAGTAGTGCCTATCACTTCTTAGTACATACGTCTATAATTCCTGATATTAATGAAAATATGATCATTGAATCAAGGAATGCAGTATTCTTTGAAAATATATATCATTGCAAAGAAAGGAAAGATTCTGGTTCCCTTAAAAGAACCTATGAAGCTGCAAAGGATAATCATCAGGAAGATGAAGAACCTAGACGAAGTAAAAGGGCTAAAACAGCTAAAAACTATGGTCCTGATTTTCTGACTTATATGTTAGAAAATGAACCGACGAAAATAAGCGAAGCCTTGCCTTCTCCATAAGCTCCCTTTCAGAAATAAGTTATCAATAGTGAAATAGAGTCTATTTTGCACAACCACACGTGGGAGTTGGTTGATCTCCCAACGGGTAGCAAACCTTTGGGCTGCAAATGGATACTGAAGAGAAAGTATAAAGCAGATGGATCTATTGATAAGTACAAGGCCAAATTGGTAGCTAAAGGGTTTAGACAGATAGAAGTCCTTGACTTCTTTGACACATATTCACCTGTGACTAGGATCACATCTATTAGAGTGCTCATTGCGATTGCTGCATTGAAAGGTCTAGAAATACATCAAATGGATGTCAAGACAACATTTCTAAACGGTGAATTAGATGAAGAAATCTATATGGAGCAACCTGAAGGGTTTGTCGCTCCAGGAAAGGAGAAAAAGGTGTGTAGACTCATTAAGTCACTGTATGGGCTTAAACAAGCACCAAAGCGGTGGTATGAAAAATTTGACAAAACGATGTTGTCAAATGGTTTAAGAATTAATGAATGCGATAAATGCGTATACATAAAAGTGACACCTAATGATTACATGATCGTCTGCCTATACGTAGACGATATGTTAATCATGGGAAGTAATCATGACCTAGTCATGAATACCAAGAAAATGTTGACCAAACATTTTAGCATGAAAGACTTAGGGGTCGTCGATGTCATATTAGGGATTAAAATCACTAAGACGTCAAATAAGATCGTGTTGTCACAATCTCATTATATTGAGAATGTACTTAAGAAGTACAATGCATATGATAGTCCTCCGGCTAAGACGCCAATAGACTTGGGTCTACACTTAAGCAAAAATCATGGCGAACCTGTCTCTCAAGTAGAATATGCCAGGATAATAGGCTGTCTCATGTATATCATGAACTGCACTCGTTCGGATATTGCTTACTCAGTTAATAAATTAAGTAGATTTATGAGTAATCCAAACAAAGATCATTGGAAGGTGTTAAATAGAATACTTAGGTATTTAAAACACACCTTAGATTATGGATTACATTACGGTAGATATCCAGCTATATTAGAAGGATATAGTGATGCGAACTGGATATTAGACTCTAATGACCCTAAATCCACCAGCGGTTACGTCTTTACCATCGAAGGTGGAGCTGTGTCGTGGAAGTCCTCAAAACAAACTTGTATAGCTCGTTCCACGATGGAATTCGAGTTTATTGACTTGGATAAGGCTAGTGAAGAAGCAGAATGGCTTCGTAACTTTCTTGAGGACATTCCTTATTGGAATAAGCCAGTGCCTGCTATTTTAATACACTGCGACAGCCAAGCAGCTATTGGAAAGGCACAAAGTGGCATGTACAATGGTAAGTCTAGACATATTCGTCGCAGACATAATACCATAAGGCAGTTGATCTCTAATGGTGTCATTTCCATTGATTATGTAAAATCAAAGGAAAACTTATCAGATCCGTTGAATAAAGGCCTACCAAGAGATCAAACATACTGCCTATCGAGGGGAATGGGTTTAAAACCCAACACTAAAGAATCTTTATGATGGAACCCAACCATGCAGATTGGAGATCCCAAGATCTTGGTTTAATGGGACAACGAACTTGTAAGGATTCCGAAACAACACTTTGGAGTAAAACTCCAACTCATTCCCGTGTATGATAAATGTGCTACCTGTAGAATGGGTAAGAGTAAGTTTGACTTTTAATGATTCCTAAGCTTAAATAAGCAGAGTAATATATGATACTCTTTGAAGGAGATCACCTATATAAGTGTGAAATTTGGCCGCTTTATAAGAAAAACACTTATGAACCCAATAGTTGTCCAGGGCCAAAACGGACACAACCATGAGAACTAAAATTTGTTAGGGGAGTTACTGTGTGAATACAGTTATCTAGGTTTACACCAACAACTGAACGGTTTAAGACACCACGTTCACCGATCAGCTAAGTAAATCCGATGTATTTCACTAAGGAAGGTTCAAAGCCAAAATCTACCTATCCTGATGCAGTAAGCTTTCCGCCTGAACTCTCTCGAATGTACACATTGAACTTTCATTGAATATTCATTCATGTGGGGGATTGTTGGAAAATTATGACTTTTCCATGATTTTGATAATTTATTTGAGTAGGTTCCTCATTATAAAAGTGGAACTTCTTTAGCTTAATGAAATCTACGTTTCGTGTAGATGAATCTAGTATATTTAATTATTCAAAACCACTGTGAGATAAATGAGAAATTAAATGAACATGTAAGCTAGATGAAATAAGTTATCTTGAAGAAATGAAAGAAAATAGGTGGGAAGGTGAAAAGTCACCATCCCACATGGAAAGTTTGAGCTAAACTAGTACATCTAATAAGTTGCTTGTTTGTGATAGGGGTTTGGGCCCCAATAGGTACCACAAGTCTTTAAAGGGGAGAAGACTTAGATGGGCTATGCTTCAATTCAAGCCCACACGTGCGCGCGCGCCCCGCCGCCGCCGCCGTCCGTCCGGACCGGACCCGGACCCGGGCCTGGGCCAGTGTCGGGGTCGTGGGTCATGGGCCATGGGCTTGGGCTTGGGCTTGGCCTTGGTCTTGGGTTTGAGTTTGAGCTTGAGATTGGACTTCCCTATAAAATACTTATCTTTTTGGTCAAAATTTAATTAATTAATTAATTAAATATTCCGAAAAAAATAAGTAACGAATTTAATAATTAATTAAATGTGATTAGGGGTCAGAATCTGGTCGAATAAGTGTGTCGAGTGCCTGCAAAAACTGGAGGGAAAATCCAGTCAGCGAACAGTTACCTACACACCCCGTCAGCAGAATAAGTGCCACCTTTCATCCGAATAGGTGCACAATCAGCCGAAATTGTGTAAAATCTGGCGGGGAAGTTGTGACGTGGAAAAGACATGTCCGTCTAGTTAATTCCAAGGCCAATTTTCGTAAACTATAAATAGCCTCCCTACTTCTTCATTTTTCATTCGATCACAAACATTCTTTCTTTTTGTTTGTTTTGTTCCAAGAGTTCAAAACAATACTTTAGTTCGCCGTTTCTTAATATTCGAAGTGCTGCCATATTAAGAAGATAGTCGTTGCATCTTGGGAAGCGATTGCTGATCAAACCGTAAGCACCGAGCACTACAAGATTTCGCGCCCAATCCCGACCGGCAAATCCCAACCGGAATTCGGTCGGGACAACTTTTCTCGACCAATATGCGGTCGGGACATGTTAAAAAACAATTCTCGACCGCGTAATAGTCGGGAAAGCTTATTCCCGACTGCAATTCGGTCGGGAATATTATTCCCGACCGAACTGCGGTCGGGACACTCTGGGCGGGAAATTTCTCGCCCAGAGTGTAGCCCTAATCTCTGCCCAGCTAGGCCGCGCAGTTGGGCCGAGTGTTCCCGACCGCATTGCGGTCGGGAATGAGTTATTTCCGACCGATATGCGGTCGGGAAAGAGGGAGGTATTTCTATAAATACCTCCCTCCTCCTCTTCATTTTCACACTTCTCTTCTCTCTCAAAAAAAATTCACGACCGCCGTTTTGCCTTTCGCGACCGGAAATCAGTCGCCACTTCCGATCCGGTAAGTTTTTTCACTTTTTCTTGTATTTTATATTTTATTTAATATTTTAATATTATTTATTTATGTTATCTTTAATGTTTTAATATTAATTGTTAGATATTGTAGAAGTTGTTAGAATTTAATTAAAAATGCCTTTAGGAATTGTTAGACTTTGGGAAAATATTAGATTTTTATGCCTTTAGGAATTGTTAGGTTTTAGGATATGTTATAGTTTTATGATTTTATAATAATTATTATTTATGCCTTTAGGAATTGTTAGGCTTTGGGAAAATGTTAGATTTTTATGGCTTTAGGAATTGTTAGGGTTTGGGAAAATGTTAGATTTTTATGCCTTTAGAAATTGTTAGGCTTTAGGAAATGTTATAGTTTAGTAATTATTTATGACTTTAGGAAAACAATATATGATTTTTATATGTGTTAATTTATTTATTTGGACGGTAATTATGGAGTTATTTATGTTATATTTAATGTTTTAATATTAATTATTAATGTAATATTTAATGTTTTAATATTAATTGTTAGATATTGTAGAAATTCTTAGGATTTAATTTGTAAATTCCTTTAGGAGTTGTTAGGCTTTGGGAAATATTTATACCTTTAGGAAAAAACTATATAACTTAGTATTGATTAAACTTATGCCATCTCTACAATTAGGAAAATTCTAACTTAGATGCTTTTACTTAGTTCGTAGCACTCCTCTTCGACGACATGTCGTCCCGTGATAGCGATCGTGGCCAGCCCTCGAAGAGAGGGCGTAGTGGTCCATCGAGCACTCCATCGAGTACTCCACCTACTGGTCCACAGAGGATAGGTCCTCGTGTACGGATCATTCATTATGGCGGTGCACCACCTGTTCTTGTCGATGCACCTGATACCGATCTTGGCGAGTCCCCTACTGCTTCACATCCACATAGGCGTATCGGATCGAGTGGCGGTACTCCACCAGATCTAGTAGTACCATTTCGATTAGATGATGATCACGTAGCATCGACGCCATCGTCATCATCTAGGCCATCGTCATCATCTAGGCCACCGTTATCATCGAGGCCTACGACACCTAGGCCACGCTCTATAGAGTCTACACTGGCATGTTCTAGTACTTCTTCCCCTGCAGACGTCGCTGGTGCAGGACCATCTTCAGCGAAGCAGCAGAGACCGGGCCGAGGCATATCGAGAGGGCCGCAGGTTCTGGCTGACCGTAGAGCCCGTCGTAGGGCCCAGCTGGATGAGCACGGCGTATTTATGGATGGGAGAAAGATATCGACGGCGATTACCTCGATCATTAGGGAGTTTATGAAGACGTGTGTTCCTTTATACACCGAGGTAGATCCAAATGTCCAGGGACAGATGTGGGCTAAGTTTAAGGTGAGATTTAGAAAGTTTACTAAATATATATATAAATAGTAAGATTTTTATTTAACGAAACCTTAATTAAAAACCTTATTTAATTGTAGAGCATATACTACATTGATCCGGATGACATGCTTCGTGCACATTCCGCATACGAGGCGAAGGCTAAGCACTATTACAAGGATATCGTGTACAATGCCAAGAAGAACTATTACGACAGGCTCGATGATCCGAAGTGGGCGTCGCGTCCGAAGAACAGTTGGATGAGCGACAAGTTAGAGAGGATGTTCGTGACGCATTGGGAGTCGGAGGACCATGCGAAGAAATCCACGGCAGGCCAGAAGAACAGGCGATCGGGAGAGGCACCAGACCCTGATCGTCCTGCACGAGCTACTCATGCTAGTAGGTCCCGGAGCTACACGGAGATTCGACGTAGGATGGTATGTCTTATTAAATTGAGTTTCTATACGAATAATATTATTGTCTTAAATTTAAATATCAAAAATAACTCATGTATATCAATATGCAGGCTGCTTCTAGACCTCCAGGGGCCCCTCCAGCTCGGCACGATGAGGCATATCGTTATCAGCACACACATGTGCCCAGTGGTGTGCCAGAGGGAGCTCCACGTCGCCGCGTTTGGGTTCACCCCAAGTATAGGGCTATCTACGTAAGTATTTAACTTGTATAGCATTCTATGATTATTGTATTAATATATGTCTTCCTTAATTACGTACTAACAATTATGACAAAATGAACAGGAGGAGTACATGCGCCTTATGACCGAGAGGTACGAGGCGGATCGTTCTACGTGGCCACCACTAGATCAGGAGCTATGGAGTCATGTGATAGGAGGATTGAAGAAGGGGAAGGCTGTGGGTCTCCCTTCGGATGCACGTTACGATCGGTTTGGTTTCTCGACGAAGAAGCACCCAGACACGACACATGATTATGCGAGGGCATTGGAGAGGGAGAACCGTCGTCTTATGACTGTTACTGATGCGAGGATTGACGAGCTTGCTACTCAGGTAGATTACTTGACCCAGCACATCACCCAGACTGGAGGTACTCCTCCTCCTACTCGACCCAGGCCTACATAGGGATTCATGAGTGATGCTCGTCGAGACGCCCCTCCTGATCTTTTTGGGCATGGTACTCCGGGCTGCACGATGTATGATGATGAGTACGAGGATGACCCCGATCAGGATCCCGAGGATGACACTCTCGGTGTTGATGCAGCCGATCTTGCCGGTGATGGTGATGATGGTGCTGGACCCTCCACAGCTCCTGATACATTTGGATTTCATGACGAGGATTATGAGTAGGAAAAGCTTTATTTATTTTAGGGATATTTTAGTATTGAAAACTGTGTTAGTTGTTTGTATTTATGTAATATGTTTGATGCTTGGACAAATTATGTAATGTTTAAACTAGTTTCGTATTTATTCTGTAATTATGTTGTATATTATTTGTTCGTTTGATGCGGAGTAGTAGTATTATTTGTTCGTTTAATCTAATTATTGAAAACGTTGTTAGTTGTTTGTTTATTGGAAATTATGCCTATAATATGAAATTAAACAACGTGAATCAAATTTTTTTATAAAATAAAATTTGACCTACTAAACCATAATCGATGCTAGTCATACATACTATCCTCAGAATCTGAGTCACTCATTATCTATTCCTCTTCCTCTTCCTCATTGCCGTCGTCGTCCTCGTAGCCCTCCTTTTTCTCGTTGCCCTCCGTTGCTGCCTCCTCGACAACCACATCAAATCCCTCGTTGGCCAATTGGATATTCATATTGAATGAGGAAAGGTCCACGCATAAGTTAAACCCTTCAGATGCATTCTCTTGTAGCACTTGGTTCGGCATCCCTGCGTCGACATCTTTTGATCCTGCAACTGATGACATATCGATTATGTGTCTGGCAGGAATAGTGGATACGGCCAACCATCCTCTCTGTCCCGGTCGCCCTGTCGTCTTTTTTGGATAGGGCACATAGTACGCCTGTTTTGCTTGGTTAGCGAATACAAACGGCTCATTGGTGTTGAGGGTACGCCTCGGGTTGATGTCAACCAACTTGTATGTTGAATGCTCCTGCGTACCTGCATTTATATCATACCAAACACATTTGAACAAGACAATGTATAGGGGCCGGATTCTGCCCCAATATTCCACCTGTATAATGTCTTTCAACGTTCCATAGAAGTTAGTAGCATCGGATCCTCCCATGTCTCCCTTCACATAAACACCGCTACAATCACTCTTCTTCGGGCCCAAAATCATATCGGTGTGAAATATGAACCCATTCACAATGTATCCCTCGTAGGTTGCCACTGAATAAGCCGGACCTGTGATTAGAGGATCTATTCGTACGTCGGTCTCGTATTTCCCACTTGAATATGTCTGCTTGAACCATGCTATGTACTATTGGTTCCTCCTGGATTGTATCTCCATTGGACTTAGTCCGCCGCACTCCTCTTCTACAAACAGTCTGCATAGGAAAATCATCATAAGTTAGTTGTCTGTAAAGTGCTTAATCATTTCGTTATTAAAAATAATTAACTACCACTTACTCCACCCATTCGTCAAGCTCTGGATAGTTTAGAAGCGTGTAAAGCTCTATTTGCTCCATCTCATCGGAAGTCAAGTATCGCCTTTTGTTTAGTGGCCCTATTGGCGCCCCTTTCTTTTGAAATATTGTAAGCTCATTGTCCCACTCCGTGCTATCTAGTGTCTCGTTCCTGTTGAGTTTTTTTTATATTTAGTCTGAAAAGAAACATCCAAATATTGAGAACACATATCGGAGAGCTCAGCAAGTAGGTATTGATTGGCTATGGATCCCTCCACCCTCGCCATGTTCTTTACTGAACCCTTCATGTCGAACATCTGCCTAGTTCATAGAAATCAAAGATTAGGCAAAGAATCGATATTTTTAAAAGATAATTGTTATTAAAAATATAAGATCGTACATCTCGAATGGATACATCCATCTATAATGAACTGGACCACCAACTCTAGCCTCGTACGGAAGGTGTATGGCTAAATGCTCCATAGAGTCGAAAAATGAAGGAGGAAATATCATTTCCATCTTGCACATGGTAACAATAAACGATTCCTCCAATCGCTCCATATCTTCGGTCGACACCTCTGAGGCGCAAATCGCCTTAAAAAAGGCTAATCTCTACTAAGGTCCCCCAAATCTCGGGTTCCAAGAATTCGCGAAATGCAATCGGGATCAACCTCTGAATGAAGACGTGACAATCACGACTCTTCATTCCATACAATTTTCCTTGTTGTTTTTGCACACATCGTCCTAAGTCCGAGGCATATCCATCAGGAAACTTCAGTTCGGTCAGCCAATCAAGCACCATGTTCTTTTGATCCCTCGTAAGACAATATTTTGCCTTTGGCTTTATGTACTCACTTCTTCTGCCACTGGGTTTCAAGAACAATTCTTTACGGTTGGTCAACAGCTTAAGATTGTGCCTCGACTTAATGTTGTCCTTCGACTTAGCATCGTCCAACACCGTGTTGATGATGTTCTCAAAAAAGTTTTTTCTCACAGTGCATCACATCTAGATTGTGGCGAATCAAGTTCGTGGACCAATAAGGTAGTTCCCAAAAGATGCTTCGACGACACCAGTTATGAGTTGTGTTAATGCCCGGAAGCTTTGTGGAGTTTGCCCCAAAACTAACCGATCGTAGCCTATCCACAATTGCCCTCATTTGCGCTCCTGTCTTCCTTGGAATGGGCGCTTCAAGAACCTCCTTACCCTTGCAGAAATCCTTCTTGTTGTACCTCCATTTATGACCCTCTGGTAGAAACCGACGATGACAATCGAACCACGAGGCTTTTCCACCATGCTTAAGTGTAAAAGAATCCGTCTCACCCATGCAATAAGGGCACGCCAGCTTACCGTGCGTGCTCAACTGGGACAACATTCCGTAAGCAGGAAAATCGCTAATAGTCCACATTAGGGTCGCTCGCATTTGGAAGTTTTCCTTTCGTGAGCTGTCATATGTCCACAAACCATTACTCCATAAAGCATTCAACTCATCAATCAACGGTCTCAGCAAAAGATCCAAGTTCTTTCCAGGACTCTTTGGACCGGGTATAATAAGTCTCAGAAAAATGAACTCTGGTCACATGCATAAATCCGGCGGAAGGTTATAAGGGGTAACAAACACGGGCCAACAAGAGTAGTTCTTCCCAGATGGCCCAAAAGGTGTGAACCCATCAGTACATAGGCCGAGTCGGACATTTCTAGGCTCTGCTGCGAAGTCCGGATACGTACGATCAAAATCTCTCCACGCCTCGCCTGCAGCTGGGTGAATCATTCTATCTGTTGACTCTCGACACTTCAAATGTCAAGTCATATGTCTCGAAGTGCCTACAATATAAAACAACCTATGTAATCGAGGGCCTAGGGGGAAGTACCACAATTTCTTCCTTGCGACCCTGGACTTTCTACCAGCCTCGTACCTATCGGTCTTGCATATCGGACACGATGTGAGATCCTTGTTGGCATTATCGCCGTAGTACAAGAAACAAAAATTCCAACATACGTCGATCTTTTCAAACCCGAAACCCAAACCCACGAGCATCTTATTCATGCTTGGAACCGTAGTCGGTAGCATTTCCTCAATCTCTGGGTCCATAATATCTTTAGACAAACTTAAGTACTTTTCGCAAGCGACATTAACTACTTTGTGCATCGTCTTAGTAGTTAAGAACTCGACAAACCACTGGAGCACAGTCTTCGACTTCTTCCTATTCATTTTCATGTCTCCCATCTGCATCAATTTGTAGAACTCCTTTGCCTCGGGACTTGGATCTTCGTTGCGCACCTCTCCCTCAACAAATCGACCCCCATATATGCATTCACAACCAATTCTCTAAACGAAGTATCGGCATGAACCGGACTATCAACGTGAATACTAGCAGACGGTGATTCATGTACATATGATGTAGATGCCTCGCTCGCCATCTCTCCATGCAACACCCATATCCAATATTGATACACAAACCCCCACTTATGAAGATGATCCCGAACTACGTTTCGATCAAAAAAATTTAAATTGATGCATCTCTGGCACGGACACCTAATACGATTTCTAAGATCTACGTAATCTGTCTGTTGTGATGCATATTGTACGAATTCACGAACCCCAACCACGTAATGTTGATTCAAATAACCAGTGTTACTATCTATCCTATCGTACATCCAAGATCTATCGGGACGATAATCCATTTCTAATCTAAGAAAATTAAAAAGAAATTGTTACAATTAATTTCACCAATCAATATATTTATCATTTATATAAAAGTTTTAAAACTCGAGTACGACGAAGCCAAGGCAATTAATACTTACTTGTTGTAGCATAGAAAATACTTGGATCAAGTATTCTTTGCAAACATGTGCCCCTCGTTGCATTTACCGCAATATCTAAAACAAAGAAACATTAAAAAAAAGTTAATAAAAACGATCTTAATTGAGAAAAACTAACAATAATAGTTATTACAAGAGAAAATCGTATATACCTTAGCAAGGGATGAATGTTGGAATGATTTCTCAAGTGGACTAGGGAGGGGTATTTATAGGGGGGCTGACAGTTATTGCCGACCGCATGTCGGTCGGGAATAACAACGGTAACAATTATTCCCGACCACATGTCGGTCGGGAATAAGCTTGACCGTTGTTATTCCCAACCTCAATGCGGTCGGCAATAACTGTTACCGTTGTTATTCCCAACCGCATTGCGGCCGGAAATAATTGTTACCATTGTTATTCCCGACCGCATGGCGGTCGAGAATATTAGGGTTTAGGGTTTAGGGTTTAGGGTTTAGGGGTATTGGCGACCGAAGATCGGTAGGGAATAATATTCATATTCTTAATTTCACAATTTCGCTCTCAATTTTAGATAAATCGTTCATTTAATGATCAAGTAAATCAATATTAGTTATATATTACTGAAAATCTCAAAAAAAAATTAAATTTAGTTGCACGTTGATGAATCGTTTGAAATGTCGATTCATATTGTCACTTATAAATAGATTAGTATATGTAGTTGCTAATAATATAACTACTTACGATTATGTTAAACATATGTTAATATATATGTATATATATATATATATATCACAATTAGCCTCTCTATACTAACGTTCGTAACAAACGTTAATCGGCAATTGTGAACTCCTCTATACTACGTATGATTATTATATGTAAAACACCAAACTAACTTAACTTATAGTCCGGTAAACTATACTAATTTAATAATTAAAATTACGTTAAACTAACTAACTAATAGTGCAACTCATGAATTTAATGAGATTCTATAGTTATACTTAACAAATACATCAAGATTTTCCAAAAGATCGAAAAAGGTAAAATTGGCTATTTTTCCCGACCGATCTGCGGTAGGGAGAAATATTCAACCCATTCCCAACCGATTTTCGGTCGGGAATGACAATTATTGCCGACCACATAGCGGTCGGGAAAAAAATTTAAACTTATTCCCGACTGCATGGCGGTCGGGAAAAAAATTTAAACTTATTCCCGACCGCATGGCGGTCGGGAATAATATTCATATAATCACGACCGAATAGCGGTCGGGATTAATATTCAAGCATTTCCCGACCGCATAACGGTCGGAATATATCCCGACCGTTATCTGGTTGAAATTAGCGGTCGGGAAAGACTCTTTCCCGACCACCGGTGGGTCATTCCCGACCGCCTTTGCGGTCGGGAATGACCCGATTTTTTTGTAGTGGAGCGGGACAAATATCATTTTAAAAAGAAAGAGTCTAACTTTTGCATCGACTTTAAATCTGGTTTGTTTTATGTTTTACACCAGTTACGTTCAACACTTTTGCATGTGAAATATAATAGACTACATTTCGTCATAGACACAGCAAACCTTTGGTACAAATGTTCAAAATGGAACAATTAACATATGTGTTGCTGTAAAATGATTACTCTCTAGCATCAAAAACTGAGCAATACTTATGAAATATATCCGTTCAATAAATATTTCTTGTAGACTTCCATATAATTTAACATATGCATGTATATATGATTGTGTATGTGTGTGTGTGTTAAGTTATCGAGTTGGATATTCAAGTATCCGACCAATTCTAAGAGGTAAATTTAGAACTTGTTTTGCGGCTTTTAAGGATGTTGTGGTGTCATCAGGTTGATTGGCTGCTTGTAGTCATGAGGCAAAGAATCATCGTACTTGAAACTGCATCTGAGCAAATTCAACCGGGAATTAAGGTGGCTACTACCACAATTATAATGACGCATTTTGTGATGTACCACAAAAAACTACATGCTAGCTGTAAGTTGTTGCACATTACCATATTGTGAGTATTTCTTCGATCAGCATCTCGATATTCATAATAAGCAAATTAACACCAAATCTCTACTAAAGTGGATTATAATCCCCAGAAAAAGGAATTTATTAAAATGTGCAATTTCTTCCTATCAACATTTGATGTAGTAGTACATTTGAAATGCCATATTCGACAATTCTGATAAAAATAGAGTACGCCAAATCGACAGAATATTCTATCAAAGTTTAACAGAAAGTTAATCATAGGACAAATATGTTGTGCAACAATACGATAAACAGAAAATCATACACAAACGAAAAGCAAGAAAAGACACGTTATTTGTTTACCCAGTTCGTTGCCTACATCTGGGGGCGATATCAAGCCAGGATTTTCACTATGCGTTATGTTGTAGGGTTACAATTACAAGAGAGGCTATTTATAATAAGGACACACTCCTAATATTAGGCAACTCCTTATATTAGACAACTCCTAATTATAGAATTACTCAAACTCTGCAATTCCCAGGAAACTAGGTCTCTACAACTCTCAGTTAAACTAGGAAACTTTGGTAATTCAAGCTTCACAAAACCTAACAATCTCCCACTTGGAGACTAATGTCATCGTAACCACATCTTCACTCTTCCACATAACAATCCTCTAACAATGGTACCGCCATCTTTGGACTCTTCAAGCACCAAGTCCAGTTGAAGCCATGCAAAGCTTCAACTTCTCTAACGTCACAACCTTAGTCAACATATCAGCAGGGTTCTCACTTCCGGGAATCTTCACAAGTTGCAAAGTCTTATTTTCCAAGAGATACCGTATGTAGTGATACTTCAACTCAATGTGCTTTGTTCTCGAATGAAATGCCGGATTCTTGGCTAAGAAAATAGCACTCTGACTATCACTGTATAGAATACTATTTATTTGCCCTTTTTCCAATTCACCCAAAAAATTCTGCAACCATACCATCTCTTTACTAGCTTCCGTCACCGCTACATATTCAGCTTCTGTAGTAGACAAAGTCACAATCTTCTGCAACTTAGATCCCCATGAAATATCCGTACCACCCAATGTGAAAACATAACCAGTAGTACTCTTTCTTCCATCAAGATCACCCGCCAAATCAGCATCGACATAACCATTCAAGTCCGTGTGTTTTCTCTCAAAACACAATGACCTATCACAAGTACCACGCAAGTACCTAAAGATCCACTTCACTGCTTCCCAGTGTTGCTTTCCCGGACTAGTCATATATCTACTCACAACTCCCACTGCATGCACAATATTCGGTCTTGTACACACCATAGCATACATAAGACTCCCAACTGCTGAAGCATATGGAGTTTTCTTCATCTCTGCATGCTCCAAATCACTAGTAGGTGACTCCCTTTTTGATAATCTAAACTGACTACCTAAAGGAGTGCTTACTGGCTTTGCATCTTGCATACTGAATCTCCTCAACACTTTATCAATGTAATTATACTGCGAAAGATACAACTTACCTGCCATCTTGTCCCAATTAATCCGCATACCCAAGATTTGTTTTGCCTCGCCAAGATCCTTCATGGCAAAACGTTCAGATAGTTGCTTCTTCAACTTGTTCACTTCTTGAACACAGGAACCTGCTATCAGCATGTCATTAACATATAACAGCAAATAATGAAGCTACTATCAAACCTCATAAAGTAACAACAATGATCAGCATTGCATCTCCCAAAGCCAATCTCATGCATGAAGCTATCAAACTTCATGTACCACTGTCTAGGAGGTTGTTTCAGACCATACAAGCTCTTTTCCAACTTGCAAACTAGCTCAACGTTACCCTCAAGAACATACCCCTCTGGTTGCTGCATGTAAATGTCTTCTTCAAGATCACCGTGAAGAAAAGCTGTCTTCACATCCATCTGTTCTAACAATAAATTCTCCGCTACAACTATGCTCAAAACCATCCTAATAGTTGTTAACTTCACCACGGGAGAAAATATGTCAGTGTAATCAACCCCTTCTTTCAGTTGAAAACCCTTCACAACTAGCCTTGCCTTGTAACGTTTGCTACCATCTGCTTCCTCTTTGATTCTGTAAACCCGCTTGTTATGCAGCGCCTTTTTTCCCTTTGGAAGCTCAACAAGATCCCACGTGTTGTTCGACTTCAAGGAATCCATCTCATCATCCATTGCAAGCTCCCACTTGCTCGAATCAACACTTTTCACTGCCTCTGCATAACACTCTGGCTCACCACTATCAGTTAATAACAAATAATGTAAGGCAGGGGAATACCTCTCACGATGTTCCCTACTTGAACTCCTCAAAGTAGGCTCTGGAGTACGTGGTTCTTCCTCATTAGTCACCTCGTTTTCCAGAATCTTGTCTTCACCAGAATTGGAGATATCCAATTCCACAATCTTCGGGTCTTTAACCCGAGTATTAACACCCACAGTGTTTGATGCACCCAATCTATCTTTGTACAAAACCTGTTCATTAAACACAACATCTCTACTACGAATAACCTTACTGTTTTGGTCATCCCAAAATCGATACCCATAATCATCGCCGCCATATCCAATGAATGTACACTTCACAGATTTCGCATCTAACTTTCTGCTAACAGTAGCATCAATATGAACGTAAGAAACACAGCCAAATACTTTAAGGTAAGATAGGTTTACCTCCTTTCCTCTCCAAGCTTCATCTGGAATGTCGTTTTCCAGTGGAACGGATGGTCCTCGGTTGATCAAGAAAGCCGCAGTGTTAATTGCTTCTGCCCAAAACATCTTAGGCAACCCACACTTCAACCTCATGCATCTAGCCCTCTCATTCAAAGTTCTGTTCATACGCTCTGCAACCCCATTCTGCTGCGGTGTTCCTCTAACTGTCTTCTCCATGCGAATGCCATTATCTGCACAATACTTCTTAAACTCTGCAAGTTCATACTCACCACCATTGTCAGATCTTAGACACTTCACACGCAGACCAGTTTCAGTTTCAACACGTGCTCTCCACTTCTTGAAAACCTCAAACGCTTCAGATTTCTGTTTCAAGAAGTATACCCATAACTTTCTTGTTGCATCATCAATGAAAGTCATGTAATACGAAGCTCCACCGAGAGACGTGATAGGGGCTGGTCCCCACAAATCACTGTGCACCAGCTCTAACTTATGTTCCTTCAGAGTTCTGCCACCCTTTGCGAAACTAACCCGTTTCTGTTTCCCAAATACACAGTCCTCACAAAAACCTATATCAACTGTTTTCAGACCCGGCAGCTTACCCTTCGAACACATATGCTTCATTCCTTTTTTCGCTCAGGTGGCCTAGTCGACAATGCCACAAATCAGAGTCACTATGCGCTGCAGCAACTCCAATGCTATCATGTTTGATGTCGGTCATATACAGAGTGCCCTTTTTCAAACCCTGAGCTACCACCATAGCTCCTTTGACTATTTTCCAAGCACCTCCATCGAATTTAACATCATAACCGTCATCATCCAACTGCCCTACAACAACCAAATTTCTCTTAAGACCAGGGATGTGCCTCACATTACGCATCGTCCAAACGGATCCATTAGGAGATTTAACACGAATATCTCCCTTCCC
The DNA here is from genome assembly GCA_948329865.1 of Linaria vulgaris. Lineage (NCBI taxonomy): Eukaryota > Viridiplantae > Streptophyta > Magnoliopsida > Lamiales > Plantaginaceae > Linaria > Linaria vulgaris. The sequence goes on from OX415249.1 coordinate 27,285,761, forward strand.
CACAACATCATAAGGAAAATTGTCACCCAGATAGACTCTCCGCAATATCCAGCAACATAATTCATCATCAAACTTTTGTCAGGACAAGCATGAAACGATGCTCCAGAATCCAGAACCCAAGTCTCTATTGGACTGCATACTGTCAGAGTTAGTGATTCACCATCATCTTCGGTGGTCACGTTTGCTGAGCTGTCATCTTTCTTTGGTGCTTGACACTTATTCTGGTAATGACCCTTTTTTCCCGCAGTTCCAACATTCAATGGAACTCTTGTCCTTCGTTGACTTTCTGTTCCTCGACTTCGATCTACCCCGATTCAAATTCGACTTTTTCTTATCTGATCTGCCTCTGATTTCTGTACTCAAAACTGAGCCTGCAGAATTTCCCGACGAGTTACCTGATTCTCTCCTGCGAATTTCTTCGCTAACTATCAGATCTCTAACTTCGTCAAACTGCAACTTTACCCTTCCCGCGGAGGCACTAACAGCCGTTACTGTCCCACTCCAGCTCTCCGGTAAAGAAGACAACAAAATTAGGGCTTTAATTTCGTCATCAAACTCGATATTTACCGAACTCAATTGTTGTGTAATTAAACTGAATTCGTTCAGATGATCAGACGCCACAGTTGTCTCTGTCATCTGAAGATGAAACAGACGACGCATCAGATTTACTTTGTTGGCTGCTGATGGCTTCTCGAACATATCTGCCAGAACCTTCAACACACCCTTCGTAGTCGTTTCCTTTGCGGTGTGTAACGCCACGTTTCGCGACAACGATAACCTCACCGCGCTCATCGCCTTCCTGTCCAGAACCTTCTAGACGTCATCTTTCATGTCTGCCGGTTTATCATTCATAGGTTTCCAGAGATCCTTGCTGTACAAGTAATCCTCAATTTGCATCCTCCAAAACCCGTAATCAGACCCATCAAACTTTTCGATTGATTTCCCTGCTTCCATCGTAACTGCTCCCACTAAACCTGATGCTCTGATACCACTTGTTGTGCAACAATACGATAAACAGAAAATCATACACAAACGAAAAGCAAGAAAAGACATGTTATTTGTTTACCCATTTCGTTGCCTACATCTTGGGGCGATACCAAACCAGGACTTTCACTATGTGTTATGTTGTAGGGTTACAATTATAAGAGAGACTATTTATAATAAGGACACACTCCTAATATTAGGCAACTCCTTATATTAGACAACTCCTAATTATAGAATTACTCAAACTCTGCAATTCCCAGGAAACTAGGTCTCTACAACTCTCAGTTAAACTAGGAAACTTTGGTAATTCAGGCTCCACAAAACCTAACAAAATACTACATTAATTTTGTAATAGGACAGTTGCTCTTTTATTTGAGGGCGGGTTTCGGAAGTAACCTATACTATACGGGATATGATGTTTCTTATCTTAAGTAAAACTAAAGATATTTCAACTTGGAAGCCAAAACAATTTTCAACACTTGAGAGTGGAGCATGTCGGAGACTTTAGAAGTATATATTCAATTTATTTTTAGACATGTTTGAGAGAAAAATGTATATTTTAATATTTTATGTTATAAAGCTTATTAAAAAGAAAAAGATTATAAATAACAAAGAAAAGATAAAAGAGTTCAAAAAAATATAATCTTAAACAACTACGTAAAAGGTCTTAACGTATTTTTTTAATTAATGCATGTGTTAGCACTAACTTTAGTTCACTATCGTGTTTTAGGTATTAATGTAATAAATTCGAGAACACCCTAACCCATTTTCAAATAATATTATGTAATAAGACTTGAAAGGATGGCATAACAAGAGAAAAGTGTTATAATTGTTGAAAAGTTTGTTTAACTTGTCTTTTCAATGTGGAAGAGGTCCCTATTTATAGGAGAAGATTCTAGACATGTGTCAATTACATTATTTCTTATGTTGACAAGTGTTTATCATGCACTTCATCAGCTGGTTGGTTGGCTTGATTTTTCGACAGCTGCCTTTGCACGTGTCTTGATTATGAATTTCGGCACATGTCTGTTAATAATATAATAATCATTTGAATCAGATAATTCAAATTGTATTAACAACCCTAGTAAAGTATCGTTGAGTCACCTGGGACTCGTAGAACTTTGTACAATATCGTGGAGCATGTGGTGCATCGTAGATGTGTATTCTGTAAGGCATCGTAGAACTTATAGGGTATCATAGATACTTGTAAGCTATCATTGGGCTTGTTGGGCATCATAGATGTGGAACCTATGAGGTGTCATTGATCCTTGTAAGGCATCATGGAGTCAGTTGGGACTCGTATAAGATATCTCTATACCTACAAGGTATAAAGCGGAGTCTTGGATCCTATAAAGCATCGTAGAACCTTGTAATGTATCGTGGAGCCTGCTTGGACTCGTAGAATCTTCTAAGGTGTTTAAGGGCTTATAACGAACCTTAGACCGTTAAGAGGCGTGATATATCCTCGGGGATATCGCAGTGTAATGATTATCATGGATCGAAAAGGTTATTGTGAGGAGTTAACGGCTTGATTCTAGATTGAGTATTGTCCAGTGTGTTTTTCATAGATTGTATAACTCTTGATTATTAGTCATTCTTTTGTATTTGTTTTTCGCATTGATACTTAAATATAAGTGAGCGTCTTATTTAACTTTGTTACGATTAATAATTAGTGATTAGTAAGTGATAATTACTTTTGATGTTACAAGTTAATAAGTGTGTTTAAAGATATTAATTCTTTAAGTTCTAGTACTATTTAATATATTTTAATATAAAAATACAATTATTTCCCGACCGTGTCGAGTTTTGAAAAAACCTATGTCTTGTGTCCGTGTTGCTGTGTTCCGTGTCCTGACATGTTCGTGTCCGTGCAACATTACTTTTACTCTAACCACAAAAACTGATGCACATGATTGTAGATCGGTTGAAAGGTGGTATTTTTGATACACCTCTCCCCAGGTTTGGGCCACTAGAAAATACCCATATGAGATTTTAATTTTTAGCAAATACCCCCTTTCATCCATTGATCATTAGCATGTGGTTAATTAAATTTGATGGCAATTTAATAATTTGTGCTCAAGCTATTTTAAATTATTATTTTTATTTATATAAATTTATAAATATTATATTTCATTTTTCATATTTAAATAGTTAGATAAGCATTAATATTTTATTTTTCTAATAACAACGCTCATTTAATTAGCTACTTTAATTACTTAATAATAACTTGTATATATTTCTTAATAAAACAATTAAACATTAAAATAATCAAAACAATTTGTATAAGACCATGAAAGTACAACAATATAATTTGCGCTATATGGTTTCTTTGTATAATTAATTGAAATTATAATTTGATTTTTATCAAATGCATGATATTTTGTATTTTTCTAACATTTGCAGTTATGAAAACATCATTAACTGCACAACTTGTTGGTTTTACAGAAAAAAATTGTAATTTTATTAGAGTGACAATTCAAATGCGTTTTATTATAGTATTTGTATTCTTAGTTCAAATGAGAATGTTCATAATTACTAAAAATTATAAAATAATAATATTTCATTCATAATATTATTATGAATGGAAAGCTATTAGAATTTACTCACACTTTTAGTACAAATAATATAATTGTCTTCACATATAATCATTGACTATGTATTCATCAAAAAGAAAAAGAATAAAAAGCCATTGACTAATGGTCAAAAGATTAGGCAGTATTAATTTGCCCAAAAAAAAAATCAATTAATAGAGTATTTGCTAATGGTCTTAACCTTACAAGAGAGGTGGATGAAAAATACCCGGTAAACCTACATTTTTTAGGCCAAATTAAATGACAATAAAACAAATAGGTCTCCTCCCACATTCAATTCATTCAGTTTCTGTCGTTGGCATTCAATATTGAACTAAACTCACATGTCTAAGAATTGACTATGGAGATCATGGAATGTCACTGAGGTTTTAAAATTTGGTACAAAATCCGTTAATGTATGACGTGCGTAATTCTCCTGTTTGCATTCAATTTAGATAAATTGTTCATGTCCTGATATTCAACTCGAAATAATGGCCGTCCGCTTTTGCAAGTTAGACGCCATATTTTTTCCTTTTTTCTAATGAATAAAGGCTACACTATAATGGCCTAGTTTGTTCTCCTTTATCATTTGAGTTAATTTGGCTTTCAAGTGTAGCGCTATTTGATATAATTTTTATTAATCTCTGCGACACATAGATCATTATGACTTAATTTTGGTAATCTGTCTAGTAATGTCGTTGACTGAGTAAACGGCCTAGCTTCTGATCAATATTGAGCTTCAACATGATTATTGAGACAAGACGTCGTCAAAAAAAAAAAAACGTTCAGGTAGCATTATATTACAGTCAAAGCGTGAGCATAATTAACAACCGCAACATTAAACAAGCATAAGAATCCATGTTTTTTGCAATGATTAATGAGCATCTTGTGTTAAAACTCGTAACCGATAGTTTTTCTTGCCCTAGATATGGCCTTATTTGATGTAACGTGATGGGACGTGTTCCAATGATATTTTCCATACCAAGTCCCTTCAACGTGACATTATAGTGTTAATTATTGCATACATCTGAAAGTGGAAAAAGAGGACATAAATATGGTAACATTGCGAACTTCCATTGGGAGAATAATTTCCTTCGACTCTTATCATCGTAAAGTGTCTTTCATTTTCACCCTCTCTCTTTCAATCTTTCAGTTCGCAGTTTGGGAGTAGGCCAACTGAATGTACTCCAAAGTTTTTGATTTGTCCACCAAATGTTTTAGCCAAACAAGGAAAAAGAAGTGAAAAAATTACCTCCAGTAATAGAGTTTGTTCTATTTAAAACTGGTAAAGAGATTTCCGAGACGACTTAACTGTAGTATAATAGATTATTCACCTATGGATGTCTTTAACTCGAACTATATTTTCTATAAAAAATGTTCAGTCTTGCGTTTCTGTCAAAATATTTCTTAACCGCGCTCTCGAAATACCAACTGCACAAACTCTTTATATTGACAGGTAGACTATAATACTTTTGGATGAGCATCTTATGGTCATTTGGATGTGAAAAATCGTTTGCAAAGTGATCTAAAACAAATTCAAAGATAATATTTTTCGATGGGATTCTTATTAATCAAACAAGTATATATATACAATACAAGAGTTCTATCACTATGGAAATATCTATTCCAATCATATCTATACAAGGATACTAAAATATCTTTCTATCTAAACTAACACACCCTCGCAGTCGAAGCGAGAGGTTCCCGAATGTTAAGACTGGACCTAAAATCTTCGAAAATTACGCGAGGAAGTCCCTTAGTGAAAATGTCCGCTATTGGATAGCAAGATGGAACATGAAGAACGCAGACTTTACCGTAGGCGACTTTCTCACGACAAAATGAATATCCATCTCAATGTGTTTAGTACGCTGGTGTTGTACTGGATTCCCCGAGAGGTAAATGACACTAACGTTGTCACAAAAGACAAGTGTAGCGGAGGGGATCCGATGATGAAGCTCCAAAAGAAGATTGCGCGTCCAATAATCAGAGACAACATTGGCAACACCGCGGTACTCGACTTCGGTGCTTAAACGTGATAGTGTAGGTTGGCGCTTAGAAGACCAAGAAATCAAGTTGTCAGTGAGGAAGACACAATAACCCGACGTAGACCGACGGGTGTCGGGACAGCCCCCCTCCCAATCGGCATTCGTATAAGAAATAAGCCGAGAAATGGACGAAGGATAAAGATGAAGGCCGAGGTGCAACGTTCCTTGCACATAACGAACAATATGCTTAAGAGCTTGCATATGTTCTCAGTGAGGATCATGCATGCGGAGGCAGATTTGTTGAACCGCATAAGATATGTCGGGGCGAGTGAAGGTGAGATACGGTAGAGCTCCAACAAGGCGACGAAAGTGTGTCGGATCCTCATAGGGTGCACCGTCCAAGACCGCACCAAGTTTTGGTTTAGCGTCAACCGACGTGAGGCTTGGTCTGCGGTTGCTCATGCCTGCATGGTCCACCATCTCCACGTCATACTTTCATTGAGAGAGAAAGAGGTCGTGAGAATCACGCGTGACAGCGATGCCAAGAAAATAACTCAAACTTCCTAAGTCCTTCATAGCGAATTCGTGAGCAATATAATAGATAGGCGTAAATCCTTGAAGGAAGACGTGAGCAATATCTCGTTCACATAGAGTAAGAGATAGGTTGTATCCCATCCACGACGATAGATAAAGAGAGAATGATCTGATGTGCTTTGAAAGAAACCAACAAAAGTATCATAATCAGCGAACCTTTGGTACCAAGCTCGAGGGGCTTGTTTGAGACCATAAAGTGAATGCTTAATGAGACACACGTGGTCCGAATAAGAAGAGTCCCAGAATCCCATTAACTGATGCATATAGACGGTTTCATTAAGATTTCCATGAAGGAAGGCATTCTTTACATCCAACTGATGAATGGGCCAATAATGCGAAAGAGCAATGCTGAGGACCGTGCCAATGGTAGCCGGCTTCACCATGGGGCTGAATGTCTCCTCGCAATCACCTCCAACCTGGTGAGACCTGTCATCACCTACAAGATGGGCCTTATACCTCTCAAAAGTACCATCAGAATGAAACTTATGACGAAAAGTCCACATAGGACGAATGATATTGACATTAGGGGGGAGGGACTAACTCCCACGTCTTATTTTTAATAAGTGGATTATATTCATCAATCATAGCGGATTTCCAATTAGGGTCGGATAATGCGATAGAGGGATTAGTAGGAATAGGTGATTGAGAAGGAGAGGCATGGAGATTGAAGAGTTGTTTGGGACAAAATATCCTATGTTTGCTTCGTGTAGTCATTTGTGGAGAATGAGATGGTAAATGAAGAGATATGGGTGCGTGAGATGGAGAAGATGGAGGAGCTGCATGTTGAGGAGATGCGGCGCGGTCCGCGAATCAGGGTGATGTGGTGGTATTCACGGTTTGAAGAGGGGGAGCGTATGGCGCAGAAGGTGGTGTGGCGGAGTGGACCGCGGGTGCACATGAGGTAGGGTTTTGGCGTGAGGCCAATTGAAGGAGATGTGTGTGGTGTATAGGTGGGAAAGGAGGATCGAGAAAATCATAAGATCGTGGGGTCGGTGGGCTAGGGTTAGCAAAAGGGAATGTTGCATCATCGAACATAACGTGATGGCTAGTGATGATTTGTTTAGTGGCTAGGTTATAACACTTGTAACCACGGTGACTTGAAGGATAGCCCAAGAAGACACAAGGAGTTGAGCGGGCTTGTAATTTATTTATGGAAGTAGAGGAGTTGTAGTGGGGACTTGGAGCCTATAAGAGAATTAGGGAGAATGTTGAGGAGGTAAGTGGCGGTTTGTAGTGCGTGGGGCCAGAATTCGGGTGGAATGGAGGCGTGAGCCAAGAGGGTACGCATCATATTGTTAATTTTTTCGTATTAACTAGATTATTTGCACTAAAAAAAACGTAAGGGATAGGTCCTTGGGTGGTCGAGATGTGCGTGCCACGTGGAGGAGGATAGAGCGGTAAAGGATGATGGTGGCGACGGAGGAAGGAGAGGGTAGAGATCGCCAAGGCTATTGCATCTCATGATGGGATTGCCCGTCTTGAAGTTCTTCAAAGAAAAACCAAAGGGATTAAATTCAACAGAAACGATATTATCCGTTAAAAATTTACGAATGGAGATGAGGTTTTTAATAAGTTTGGGAGCATGGAGGACGTTTTTGAGATAGGGGGGGGGGGGGGTTGGAAGGGAGGAGGAAGCACCGCACAACCCGAACCGTGGATGGGAATGATATGACCACTATCAACTGTAATTTTAGAATGAATGCTCGAATTAAAGTAAGGCGAGAGAGTATATTGATTGGACATCATGTGAGACGTCCCTTTCATGTCCATGTACCAATTATCATCTTGAGGAGTGAGAGAGAGAGTACGCATGGCTGCCTCAATATCAGTTGGGGCGTAGTTTGTGGTTGAAGGCGTGGCTTAATAGGCCTGCGAGGGACGCGGTTCGAGTATGCCTGACTGTCGAGACGACATCACGGGACGCTGAGACTAAGGGGCAGTTGGATAAGGCGCCGGAGGTGCGACCCACTGATACGGTCCAGGTGTGGCCCATGGCAAAAAGCTCGAGGTCTGTTGGGCCATAGGGTCAGCTGCTGAGAGTATGGGCCGTGATTAGGGTAACCGCGGCCGTTGCGCCCATTTCCCTAACCGCCATGTTCATCCTGCCACGACCGCGATCACGTCCACGACCCCTAGAACCAGTGTTGTGTTGGAAAGAGGGATCAGGGGTGTGATCCGGTGAAGGTCGGTGAGCCGCAGTGAGAAGAGTGGAGTCTATGGTGCGAGCGACGCGTTTAGAGAGGTTGGTCTCCTCAAGCGTCAGCATGGAATGTGCCTTGGAGAAGAGCGGGAGAGGGTCGCTTTGTTGAATGAGAGTTTCGATTCCGTTATAGGCGTCACTCATCTAGCCATAAGTTGGAGAACGAGACGTTGATTCCTGACTGGTGCACCGACATTGGCGAGTTGGTCGGCCAACATCATCAGCTTTTGATAATAAGATGTGACGTTCGAGAAGTCGTTGAGAACCGTTTGAGAGAATTGGTTCTCGAGATGAATGGCACGAGAGTTCTTATGGTCTTGAAACAAATCAGCAACACGGGTCCAAGTACCCAAGGCGGTGGAGTTCTTTTCCATGACCGTGTGGAGTAGGTCGATGGAGATGGTCCCGTAGATCCATTGAATAACAATGGCGTCGAGATTATCCCATAGGTCGTCCCGTGTGAGAGTATCGTCAGCAGAAGAAGGAGGCGTAATGTGATCGAAAACTTGATGCGCCCAAGCGTGGATTTTGAAAAGTTCTGACCAAGATGTATATTGGCTCGTTTTCGAATCTAACTTGATGGGGATAAAGTTTTTAAAATTAGAGACGGCCAAAGTCAGATGGAATTTGGAGAGTTCCATCGTAGTGGTCGAGGTGGCACCGAAAAGAGAGGAGGAGCCAGCGGCGGTGGCGGATTTTGGGTTGCCATCGCTAGGGTTGGTCATGATTTATAGAGAAATGAAAAGAATATGACTCTCTACCATTAAAGATAATATTTCTCAATGAATTTCTTATTAATCAAACAAGTATATATGTACAGTACAAGAGCCCTATCACTATGAAAATATTTAATCCAATCAAGGATACTCAAATAAGTGACACTAACGAGTTTATGAGATTCTGAGCTAGGCAGACCTTTTAGTTTTTGGTTACTTCGAAAACTTACTAAAATTATATACTTAATGTGACAACTCCTGAAGTTACTGCAACATCTAAGCTAAACATAATGTTGCCGAATCAAGTTATAACTGTTCACCAAATGAAAAGGGGGTCCCACGGCTCTAATTACTTAACTAAATACAACGTAAAAAGGAAATAATTACTATAAATACATCAGCCGTGGCCTAACTTATATAAATAATGGGGTTAACCACAAATGATTTAGATGGTGTCTGCAAACCTTTTTGTAAAAAGTTGAAGCTCGTACTTTAGTTAAGATATTTTGCTGTGTTTGCAAATATTTATGAAAATGACTTATTGGCTCACATAAACACTTTTTAATTGTTTGCAATTTAGTTTTTGCTAGTTCTTGTCTTGAAAGAAAATAAAGAAAAGCTCTGTATGTGATGCTTTTGAAACTACTTAATTATGGCATTTTATTAACTTTATGAAAATAAAATGCTACTTATTATTAAATGTGGCAAATACCTATTATGTAGCACTTTCTAAAAATATTTTTAAAAATTCCTAACTTTTAAACAAAAGTAAGTTTAAATAATTTAAAGCAAAAGCAATATATAAGTGGCCTCTATAAGCTCTTGCAAACACCCCTTAATATAACGTTAAATTAAAGTTGAAGGTGTTTGAAAAATCAACCAAATGATGATGTTTGATGGTAGATTGTTATGCGAAAGAAAAATATATTTTGTTCATTATCTTTCAGGTAAAGCCCTCGGCAACTACCTCGTGAGCGCGAATCAATCAGTTTTTCTCGTTAATTTATTTTTGCTTTTCGTCTTTGTTGGTTAGGGTTTTCGATTAGAGTTTTGCTGCTTTGTTAGTCTATTATGCATGGTGTTGTTTATCTCCCATTTTCTTTCTGGTTTTCGTTCTCTCTCTCATCGTTGTTTTATCATTCCTTGATCTTCTTTTCATTCGTATCTTTTATGTGTTTTGTTTGCATTCGGTTTCACTTGTGGTTGCTCTTTCTTATGTATTAGGTATTTTATACACGCTTGCGGTTTTCTCAGTATGTTGTTCCCGAGTTTGATTCCTGTGATTAACGTCGTCACTATCACCATCACAAAAGTTGTTGACGCCGAAATCCAACGATTCGGAAAAACCCTAACCCTTACAGAGGATGAAGATACGATGTCAGAAACAACGTACTAGATGAAAAATACAGCGTCTAATCTAGCCTTGGTTAGTAAATTAGTTACAAAGAAAAGCTACAGTTTCAACTCATTCTCCACAATTATCATGTCGGTTTTTAACCCACACAGAGGGATTGATATTCAAGAAGTTGAGGAAGATCTCCTTCTTTTTCAATTCTTCTATGTTGTTAATAGGGATAGGGTGCTCAAATGATACCCATGGTCATTCAACAAACATATCCTTCTTTTGGATAGTAGTCCACATATTGTTAACCTGGCACATGTCAAACTCGACTCGTGCAACTTTCATGTTCGATTCCAAGATATTCCTCTCTCTCTCTCTCTCTCTACAGACAATTGATTTAGCTAGATATGTCGGTAATATGATTGGAGTGTTCGAAGAACTCGATCCATACGAATTATGGGGTATTATCATGAGGATCGGGGTGCGGATCAATGTCATAAAACCATTAAAGCGATGTGTGAAGATTTGGGGGCGAACGTAGAAGAGATAATTATCTCGCTCACATAGGAGAGGTTACCTAATTATTGTTACATGTGCAATATTATTGGACATATTGGTAAAAAGTATGACCTTAGATACGACATGAGACTCAATAATAAAAATTCAAACGGTCTCTCATTTGGTCATTCGCTTAGAGAGTAGCCTAATAGGTCGAGCGCTCACGTTGATACCGGGATATGGATTCGAATAATCGTGATCAAGTAGCTTCAAACATCGAATCTCAAGCTAGTCCTGATAAAAGTACGTGGAGATTTACCGGGCTAAATAGATCTAGGTGCTATCAAATGAATCAAGAAATAACGATCCGACAAAAAAAACTACCGGGTACACTTCCAGGTGTACAACAGCAGCCTCACATTCACGTTGAAACTGATGGTACTAGGGGAGTTGTCGAATTAGTTGGTTCACAAGGTGCAGATCGTGGGGGACACCGATAAATCATTGTTGAGTATTTCTAAAACAGCATAGGACTTTGGGTTTAGCAAGAGAGTAACATGAGGGAGTCGAGGACTACAATTCAGGACATAGAGGCTTTAGGCTAGGTAGGGGTGGGGTTTTTGAGAATATTACGTTGAGTAATGGTCAGATGGACACGTTGCATGGAGACATTATTACTAAGGAAAATAGCACCGCATTAGCTTTGATGTGCATTACAAATGCGCTAGAAGAATCAGCGGATTGGATTCCATTAGTTTTAGTATCTTTAAACTCAACTATGCAAAGTAAACGAAGTCAAAGAAATGTCGCGATCAAGCTAAGAGCCAATAACTTAAAAATAGTTCAAGGAAACGGTCTTGATGGCAAGGTCTTGGGTAAAAAGGGTACTAATCATAATGATGGTACCCAACAAGTTAGGAAGAAAGCAATACTTGAAGGAAGAGTTACTAGCAAAGAGAATTTTGATGTGGTGGGTGTTGCTAAGCAACCTCGCCAGTCCCAATGATTAGTTTAAGTTGGAGCTGTCACGAAGTGGGATCCTCTTGGACAACTCGAGAATTACAACAAATGATTGCTCAACATCATCCCTCTCTTATCTTCTTAATGGAAACAAAATGTAAAGGGAAGAAGATAGAGACTCCGAAGAATCCATTGGTTTTTTTTTTGTGTGTTAGTGGATGTTCAAGGTCAAGCGGGGGTGCTCACTTTATTATGGAAAAAACAATTGTATGTTTGGATACTTAATACGTCCAAAAATCACATTACATTTTGATTATAGAGGAAGACAATGGGGAGTAGCATTTCACGGGTTTCTATAGGAACCTAATGCAGCACGTAGGGATAGTACATGGATTTGCTTCCTACTCTCAAAGGGATGTCGAAACGATCGTGGCTATGTGGAGTGAATCTTAATGAATTTTGCAAGAAAAGAAAAAAGGGTGGTAATCCTCGTCCATTGTCGTTGATGGGATTTTCTTTGCCTAAGTTCTTAAAGATACAGAGTTACGTGATCTAGGTTTTGTTGACCCTAATTTACATGGTCTAACCTTCATGTAGTCTCAAAAATGATGTGGGAGAGGCTCGACCGTGCATGCGCAAGTGTTAGTTGGCATGGGAAATTTTTGAAAGCACTAGTTAATCATTTGGAGGTCCGGAGATCTGATCATTTAGCTATCCTCATTCAGTATACAACACCACCATCGAATGCAAAAACATGCCATTGTAAAAAAAAGGTTCTATTTTGAGGCCATTTGGGTTGGGAAGAAAGATCGCAGCCTCATTATCGAGCATTGGTCAACTAAATGACCAAATAACATAGTAGAAAATTTGTGGAACAAATTAGCAGATTGCCATGTGGGTTTTTGAAATGGAAAGCATTGAAAGGCGCTGATTTTGGAAGGCGTATTGTTTCACTCACGAAAAGAATCAAATCGTTGTATAGGCACCATTATGACTAACTCAAAGAAGGCATAGCGTAAATTAATTAGTGAATGAGGGACTTTACTGGATAACGAGGAGTTGTATTGGAAACAGGGGGTAAAACACTATGGGTAAATGAGGGGGTAGAAATGCAACATTTATTCATCCTAAGGCGAATGAGAGGACAAATTAGCATAGTATTCTGGGGATTTGGGATTAGGCGCATAATTGACAGGATAATCAGAGGGTGACTCAAAGAGTTATAGTTGACAACTTCTGGGAAATTCTTAAATCCAGGCAACCAACTAACGATGAGGTTGAAAATGTGATGCATGTGATTTACCCTCAGGTTCAACAAAAAAATAACCAATGCCTACTCCATAGACTCTACAGGACGTAACATGTGCCTTAGCAGATATGAATCATTTGAAATATCCTCGCCCTGATGGGTTTTCTATTCTTTTCTATCAAACTATTGGCACATTGTGGGCCTGGATGTGATAAGGTTCACCCTTTTTTTTCTTAGTAACAAAATCCTTCTCCCTTGTTTTAACTTTACCCATATTATCTGCTCGAAACAATTTTGTCCTATAAGTGTCAAAAATGTTTGTTTTAAGATTGCATTCAAAGTCGTTGCAAAGAAACTTATACCGATCAGCTCTCAACAATGTGTGATGTCATATCCTCCACTCAATCAGCCTTTGTGCCAAAATGACTTATCATTGATAATATTTTAACTGTATTTGAACTTAATCATCACCTGAAGACTAAAATGCACAGTAGAAAAAGATATTTGATGCTTAAACTTGATATGAGTAAAGCTTATGATCGAGTACATTGGTCCTTTCCAGAAAAAGGTAATACTTAGCTTAGGTTTTGCGAGTGAATTTGTGTCCTTAATCATGTTATGTGTGTCATATGTTTCCTATTCTTTGTTAGTTAATGGTTGGGAGTTTGGTAGGGTTACTCCAAAGAGGGGTGTTTGACATGGTGACCTCCTGTCTCCCTATATTTTTGTTTTGATTAGAGGATTTTTCAGCTCTAATTATTGATGCAAAGGAGAGTGGCGTTGTGCAAGGTGTGCTGTTTATGGCGAATGCACCATCCATATCTCATTAATTATTTGTTGGTGACACTATACCTTTTTGCAAAGGTCACTAGTGAAGCAACTACAAAAATTTTACATACCTTAAAGAGACATGAGCTAGCGTTGGGTCAAGTTATCAACTTGGATAAGTCAGTTGCAGTGTTCAACAAAACTATGAATGCTGAGATGGTGCGATCTATTCAGCAGGCACACTTGGGGCTAGAAATGATGTCAGACTTGAGAAATACCTTGGGTTGCCGGCTTTGGTGAGAGAGATGAAGAAAGTTATTTCCGAATATATTAGGAATAGAGTGTTGGGCCAGTTTCAGGGCTGGAAGGATAACGTTATCGATTGTTAGGAAATAAATAGTAATCAAGTCGGTTATTCAATCTATTCCTACTTATACCAAGAGTGTTTTCAAGCTTCCCGATTCTCTAATAAGGAACTCGAATCCATGATGAGTAATATTTGGTGGGTAAGTGGGTCGCAAAAGAATATTCCTTGGGTTTCTTGGGACAAATTTTATCGTAGTAAAATGCATGGACAAAGTACCAATGACTCCTATATTTGCCTCTATATATTATGGTTGTTCTGTTTCCAAATTGATGTAACAGGTTAACCACCTTTTTATGCACTAAAGATCCCTCTAATCCCTAATGACGTCAGGCGGTTAAGCACTTTCCCCTCACCAGAAGTTCACCACCTCATAGGATCCATACAGTGTTTTAGAAGTGAATTAGAGTTACCACTTATGATTTAGATTCTATGAACACGCTAATGTCGAAGGTCTATAGATTTATTTGCTTGATCTACTATGCCAGTACTGCGTTAACAGAGTCCTAAACATAATTCAACATAACATTGGGTATTTAACATCACTTTTGTGCCTCATTGAAACGCGTGCATTAAACGAAACAAGTAGCATAAGCAACAAATAATATCCAATAAAACAGAGTCATTAATAAATATAATTAAAACATATGTTCAAGGTGTATCCATATGAGATTAACTACATCCTCCCTCAGATACTGAGAAGATTAGCTACTTATAGTCATAGCCAAAACACAACAATTCATAAGTAGATTAATTCAATAAGGAAAAGAAAAGATTAAACTCTTGATCCCCTTGCTGCTCTCCTCTACTCTAATTGTTGCCTCCTTGTGTTCACCAACTCCCTTCAACTATGATTTTGTTGCTATGAACGATGGACTTCTTCTCTTTTCTAACCCTATGATGCTTTATGTATGCGTTTTCTCTATGTGTCTCGTGTTACCCTAGTTGTTGAACGAACCCTCTTGTTTATAATTTTTCTTCACGTCTTGGGCTTCTTCTAAGATTTTTGTCGTTCAGGCCCAAATTCTGATAGTTGCATGATTAGGGATGCACGATTGACATCGCGCATCTGTTGCGCAATCTCACTTTTCCAGCGCTCTTCTCATCGCGCTGGTTCTGCCTCCTTTCCGCGATCTGCTTTATTTGCTCTGCATTCTGGAATTGGTAGCGTTATAACCCCATTTGCTCCTTGTTACTGAAAAGTGCTAAAATCCTCCAATTAAGCATCGTTTTACTCAGACTCGACTCAAACTGCAAAAATAAATAAACAGTACTAAAATAAGTAAATTGCCACTAGGAGTTCACAAAAGCATAAGAAATCAGGTATATAAATCACTACTATTATCCTTTTATCAAATACCCCCAAACTAAAACCTTTGCTCATCTCGAGCAAGACTCTAAAATAAGAGAATTCCAATTTTCATAATAACAACATGCTCAAGTTAGGATTTCGTCTCAGAATGCCACCTATGTTCGAAAATCAATTTAATGAGAACTACAAATGTCAAGTCATCCAAAACCAAGTTTAATCAAGTTGTCTTCATAAATATCTAATTGTGCAACGTGGTGTGCTCATGTATCACAAGTATAAAATACAAGGTTTTCATATAAAATTTATAAGATCGAGAAATCTCACATATAGTCAGTTCTCTTTTGCTTTCTACTTTTCTCACTATCTTTCATGCATGCAAATTTCTCATGTTGAGGATCCTTAGGACTTTGGTAGCTTACGATGGTAGGCTTGTGTGTGGACTATAATTGTAAAAGATATTTATGAGTTCTAGAGATGTTCATAATGAATCTACTCATTAATGTTTCATCTTCCTCCCTTATTTGTACCTTCTTCTTATGGTAGTGCATTTTGGGCTCATTTTTGGCATCTTTTTCATTTGCGTTTTCATTTTTGCAAGTATTCAAACCATCCTATACTTCATATATTTCCGAGAAGCACCCGCAAACTTATGTTTTTGCAAAGTGTTATTTGTGCTCTCTAATTAATTCATCATTCTATTCATTAATATATCATTTTAGCTATTGCTTTGCTTTGAGCTCCTACCTTATTCCTCCTTCAATCTACTATGTCCATCTCTAGATATGGGTGGGATATAGGTTTTTCTTTCACCTCATGGTGGATAAGTAGGTTTAATAAACAAAGGCTTCATAGAAAAAGATGTACTATTGTTCAATGGCTCAAATATAGAAAAGATGGCCTAAGTCATGTCCTCAACAATTCAAATTATCATTTACTTCCAACAATAATAGAGTAAATCACGTAAGATACATAATTTCTATGTAACACCCCCTTTTCTCATAAATCCCATACAATTGTCTCAATATTTTCTACTTATGCCCATCATGAATGGTGTATATGAAATAATCTTGCTTTTAACAAGATTAATCAAGGTGTACTCCTATCATTCATGTATAGTTCATTTCTTTCAAAGCCCTCTTATATTAGGCATATATCACCATAGATCCTCTTTTATGCATAATTTTATTACTTCAAATTTTTATTCTAACAGACAAACTCTAAAATAACTAAAACGAACACTAAAAATAAAAAAAAAATGGAACAAAACTACTTAACTAGCGAAGATACAACATCCCCGACACTCAACTTGTTCAATGTCCTCATTGAACTACGCCTTTAATAAAAAAGAAAGAAAGAAAAAGGATTAAAATAGAGGACTCCCCTGGAAGATCTATCGTTCTTGCCTAGCATCATGTGCCGTGTTGTAAACTTCCCCGTTCAATTTATCCAACTTGTCTATCATGGTTTCTAGCTGAAGTGCAATATCATTCCAAAATTTCTTGATCTGAATTCAGATGAACTGATTCAAGTGCTCAGTTTGCTCTCCTATTGCTTTCTTTACCAGTTCTTCCAGCATTGTTGATTTCTTTGGTTTTACTTTGTCAGCCCCTTTTTGCTTTGATCTTCCCATGTCCGTCAAGTTGTTTCCCCGAAATTGTTTCTTTGATATGCTCCTTCTTGTCAGATGGTTTCACAGGAACTACAACTACTCCACAAATACTTGTAATTAGCCATCCATGATGGATAGCTCCCGTTGTTCTCCCGACTGCAAAAGTGTTAATAGAATTCATAAGTTCTTGCCCTACATTTATGTGGAATCCGTCACGAATCCTCGTCAAATATTTCACTATATCCCAGTGAGCATCAGTCATGTGGTTAGTAGGTGCAACTCTTGAAACAAT
Source organism: Linaria vulgaris (assembly GCA_948329865.1). Taxonomy (NCBI): domain Eukaryota; kingdom Viridiplantae; phylum Streptophyta; class Magnoliopsida; order Lamiales; family Plantaginaceae; genus Linaria; species Linaria vulgaris. Next base: position 27,303,204 of record OX415249.1, read on the forward strand.
GAAATTATACCAAGCCTTATATTCTGGTGCAAGTTTAGTATAAATGTTGAAAGAATTAGCTGATTTCTGACCATGAATCATAGTATTTGAAGTTACCACGTTCCTCAAAGCTTCATATGTCATCGCCATCTCCGTAGTTGCAAATTTCCCTCTTCAATCTTCTCTAGACCTAGCTTGTAATGCTCATGATAATCTTAGCCGAGATCTCAACTTTTCTTCCTCTTAATAAAATTGCATCTTTGATTGGTGAAGTAACTTTAGTGTACAATTCAATCACCATAGTCTTGTTAACCTGTGTCGGTTGATGTGCAAACGTCCTCCAACCCATATCTTCAATTTGGTCATGAAAAAAGATCAAAGACTTTATCAACAATGAATGACTTCGTCATGTGGTTTTTCTTTCTTTGCTAGTGCATCATTCATAGTTCTTTTCTTGCATGGTTGTTGGCGTAAAGATGATGATGATTCATCCTCGTTTGAGCTTGAAACGTCCCTGAGGCATTTTTTTGTGTTTTTCTACACTGTCATGGTGTTTTGGACAAGTAGAACAAGTGTAACAAGAGAAAAGAAAATAATAATGAAGAAGTAGAGTAGCTTTGGAATTTACTTTGTGTTGGGAGATGATGACCTAAACTCTTAGTTGACCCATATAAATAGTATAATAATACACAAAGGTATAAGTGGACTAGGATTCCATCATATAGGATATTTTAAAACCAAGGAAAGTTTTCCACAGGATTCTACTAGAATTAGGTAAATGCTGGTGCATAAAATCCCGTAATATTCTGAAAAGAAAGGTAAATAAGTAAGAAAACTTATTCCAGAATCAACAGTGCCCCGAAAACGTGTTGACTGAGTCACGCAATATGTAATCGCACCTCTACATCGCGCATCTAAAGTGCGATCAAAATTTCATCAAAGTTGCTCGCGGTTTTTGTGCAATGAGTTGAGCAATCATAGAGCAAAAATTTCACATCGCCCAAAACTGACAGAGAGTTGCGCGATGATGATGCGTGATTGTGCTGCGCGATGTGTTGCGTCACGCCACTCTTCCCTGCTCCAAAACGGTTGTTGTCCAATTTTCTGCAAAAATGAGAATCATTTTCATTATATCTTCAAACTTCTTCATGATGCCATTCTCTTACGGCTTCCTACAACACAATCAAAATTGATATAAACCAAATAATATGAAAATAATCTAATAGTAAAAAAAAATGGACTCAAATATAATAAATTTTTGGGTTTCCTCCCAAACAGCGCTTAGTTTTTACGTCGTCTAGCCCGATGCTACTTTAGTCTAAGGTGTATCAATTGCTCCATCGTGGTTAAGTGGATGCGCAAGTTCTTCATCCTTAACTATTCTCTTGATTGGTGGTTCTTTTGGGTAAACTCTTTTTTCAACCTTAAGACTAACATGTTTGTTGTTAACTTTTAAAGTGACCATTCCTTCACCTACGTCAATCAAGGCATTAGCAGTTGCTAAGAATGGTCTTCCAAGAATTAATAGAAACTTATACTTTTCACTCATGTCAATAACCACAAAATCAGTCAGAAAAGTAAATTTACCAATCTTAACCATAACATCTTCTATTACCCCTTTAGGATAACTAACACTCATATCAGCAAGTTGAATTGTTAAATCAGTTGCTCTCAGCATAGGCAATTTCAGATGGCCATAGATAGTGTATGGTATAAGATTAATACTAGCACCTAAATCACATAGAGAATGTTCAAGTAAAGTATCATTAATGGTGGAAGGTATATTAAAACTCCCTGGATCCTTAAGTTTTTCTAGTAGTCCTTCTAGTATTGGAAGTGTAAAAACTCTTGGGAATCCGATCTCATCCATTATTTTCCTTAACATATTCATATCTCCCAGATATTTATCATCCTCCGGTACATGCATTACTGCTTCATCCAGTGTCATTGTTCCCGGTAAATTTTTGAAAATAATAGAAAATTGCTCCATGTGATGAATTCTCGAAGGATATCGTATAGGTGGATAACTCTCCTTCATCACTGGTTCTGAGACTTTGCGTACAATGTCTTCTTCAATCGAGACCATGTTCACTTGCTCCCTCAGATTAGCTTTAGTATTACTCGGCGATGCTCTATTCGATCGAGTGCTTAACTGAGTTGAAATCAGACTAAGTTATTTCTCAATGTTTCTTAGTGAGTTGTCGGTGTTTTGACATCTCGCCGTTATTTGCCCCATTCTTGCATCAGTTTTTGTCATATAGTTACACAATGTTTCTTCAAAATGCGACTTCTTCTCGGTTGGCTGAAATTCGATTGGTTTCTAAACGCCCCCTTGTTATTGCTGGATTTGTTGACCTCCCAAAGAAAAATTGGGATGATTTCTCCATCCTGGATTGTAAGTGCTCGAATAAGGATTGTTTTTGCCTCGAGTAGTTTCTAGCATAGTTAACTTCTTCATGCATCACGTTAGTTACTCCTTTGCATTCATTAATCGGGTGATTTCCTCCACAATTGTTGCACAAAATGAGTGGTGTATTTCCATTCATATGCTTCATTTTGTGTTCATGGCGTCCACTTGAGATGTTCATTGAGTAATAGTGTCTATCTCGTGAACCCCCATCGTTCTTTTGCTATGACCTCTATCAAGACTCCATTTTGATATAGTTGATGCAATCATCTCCAATAAAGCAAACGCATCTTCATCCGTCCTCCGCATAAATCACCATCCTGAACTAACTTCTAGTGTATTCTTGCATCCAGTGTTCAGACCATAGTAGAATTGTTGAAGTAGTACCTCATTAGTGAAGCTATGTTGTGGACAACCATTCATCACGCCTTTGAATCATTCCCATGCTTCTGATAATGATTCAATATCCAATTTGCAAAAATTAACTATATCACTCCTCATCTTTGCAATCTTTGCCGGTGGACAAAAGTGTTGTAAGAATAATTGTGCCATTTGCTCCCATGTTGTAATACTATTGTTTAGTAGCTCGTTCAACCATCTCTTAGCTATTCCATTCAGAGAAAATGGAAAGAGTTTCAGAATTGCTAATTAGAACTGAGTTGAAACATTTTACATGCCCCAATAAAGTCTTTAAGGTGTGTCATCTGGTCGTCATTCGCTCCTCCTCCAAATTGGTTTTGGCCAGTCACAGAGAATATGGCTAATTTGATTGGTTCATGATCTTCAGTTTTAACAATACATGATCGAGTCCCTTCAAAGGTTGGTAAGACTTCTTGTCTTATTGGTCGAATAAAATCTCCTCCCCCCAAATTGTGTCCAGTATTTCCTTCAATCAGTGCTTATTGCTGTGCGGCATCATCTCTAGTGTTCGACATGCTTCTTCCTTGTTTTCGGTTATGTCTGCAAGTTCTTTCTATTTTAGGATCAAATGGTAATGGTTTAACGTTGTCTCTTCTTGTCATGTACCACTAGTACCTAAAATAAGAATATAAAAGTAAGAGTTCCTCCAAAATCAACAATAAAAATCACTAACAAATATATCTATTACTCCCCGGCAACGGCGCCAAAAACATGATGCGTGCGTATGTTGCTTTTGTATTCTCAATTATCTCAATGTACACAAAATCGCAAGTATATAAGTCAAGTAATAATAAAATAATAAGTAAATATCACTTGCCCAAGTATCGAATCCCCAGAGAGTAGGTATTTGCCAAATAATAAGTCTTATTGATGAAACCTTCTAATAGTGTCACGGTTATTAAAAGAGTGTGGAACTAAACTGTAACTAAATTAATGTTAAACAAAAGATGCAAATTAAAGTACTGGAAAGATGTAAGTAGAGAATGCAATTAAAACGATTAACTAATTAACGAACTAACTAACTATAACATAATTTAATTGATTGAATGCTTGCTAATGTTGTAAAACAAATTAATGAAATGTATCTAAGGATCAGATTTCATTAATCTTGGATACATGTACTCCATGGACAAAGAACCAATGACTCATATCTTTGCCTCCATCTATGATGGTTGTTCTGCCTCCAAATTGACGTACCGAGTTACACACCTTTTGATGCACTAAAGAGCCTCTAGTCCCTAATGATGTCATCGCCAGGTTAAGCACTTTTCTCTCACCAGAAGTTCACCATGTTGATCCATACAGTGTTTTAGAAATGAATTAGAGTTACCACTTATAATTTAGATTCCACGAACACGCTAATGTCGAAGGTCTAAAGATTTATTTGCTTGATCTACTATAACAGTGCTGCGTTAAGAGACTCCTAAACATAATTCAACATAATACTTGGTAGTTTAACATCATTATTGTGCCTCATAGAAACGCGTGCATTAAACGAACCAAGCACCTTAAGCAACAAATAATATCCATCAAAACGGAGTCATCAATAAGTATAATCAAAACATAGCTTCAAGGTGTATCAATATGATATTAACTACATCATCCCTCAGATACTGAGTGGATTATCTACTTATAGTTATAGCCAAAACACAGTTATTCACAAGTAGATTCATTCAATAAGAAATAATTCAATAAGGAAATGGATTATTCCACTAAACCCCCCAAACTATAGGTACTTTATGCAAACAAGACCAGATCTTTGTTTTTAGATCCAGTGAGGTCTAAACTTTGGTTGTATGTGCGAATGGCCCTATTTTTCACCTTTTGGTGATTTTTCAACCAAAAATCACCGAAAAATTATTTAAAGTTTGGCTAGAATCTTTCCCTCGATGAGACGGTTCCGATGGTGGTGACGGTGTTGTGAAATTCAAAGTTATAACACGGGAATTCTAATTTAAGTTCAATACGCTTAAATTAAATTTCCCGTAGCAACTACTTTGCCACTGGTGCTAAATCCTCTCCCTGAGAAGATACCACGACAACAGAAACATTGGAAGCCATGAAGTTTCACAAAAAAAATGCTAACACGAGGAAGTAGAGCAAGTGGTATTGCTCATAAGAAGGAAAACTCAAAAAGAAACGACAAGATTTTTTAAGATATGTGAAGTCTTGGGTCAACCACTTTATATAGGCAGCGAAACGACATCATTTAATTCCCACCCAAAATGTGTCGCTTTAAGAAAAGGCATGTGGAAAGCCTAATCAAACCCAAAGGTCACACCACGACAAACAATCTTAACTGACCCTAGTCAATGTGACCACTCCAACTGTCAAAGAACGAAAGGTTACAACACTTTGAATTTCCCGCGCAACAATGCTCTAAATTCCCCTTGTATTATTTGACTACGAGAAGAATTGGGGACTCCTAATACTAGTAGAATCTAAACGCCTCGAAAATCTTATCTTATTTAGAAGATTAGCACAAAAAGAAAGACGACACTAACTAGACACCTAAAAAATCTTATCTTATTTAGCAGATTAGCACAAGAAGAAAGACGACGCCTAGAAAGTCTTATCGTACTTAAAAAATCAGTATAGATCCAGCTCCCACCTATGAAAGTTCGGCACACTCTCAAGACATTTGTCAAAATTTCATACGGCCATGATTCATAAAGTATAGTTACCGCCATTCGAGGAAAGAAGAAAACGAGCCACCCTCCCGCGTCTACCCCCCCCCCCCCCCCCCCCACGTCGAAAGGAGGAAGAGTTTTTGGAGGTAAAAAAAAAAAGACAAGAAAATTTGAACCCCGCATTCTTATGCCCCTAACGTAACCCCATCAATTCCTTGTAGATTCAGGAGTGGGACTTTCTTAAACTATGTAAACCCCCCACCGTTTTTCTATGTATGGCCAAGCACACATTAGGAATAATATCATCAAATGTATAATTATAATGTATATAATATAGTATTTAATTATAATGTAATTAAAAAATGATGGCAAATGAGTCATTTCGGTGCAAGCATTTCGTAACAAAACTGAGATTATATAATAATGGGGGAAGGGGGTAGAGATTATAATAGTGTATATTAGCGGCTACAATAGCGGGCTTTTTAATAACTGGTCAAAGCCCAAAAGAATTATCGCTCGAACCATGAGAGTTACTAAGTCAAATACGGCACATAATTTCACTTAATCTCCTGTACCCAACACGCCCTAATGATATTGTCTCGAGTGCAAGTTTAGTATATAAAATGATCAACGGTGTTACAACCATAACGGATTGCGAAGATAGATTGAAAATATATCTAGTTACGATATTTAAGCTCTATGCTCCAGAAATTAGATGGAGAAGAAAACACTGATTTCTAAAACACATTCAGCTTATTAGTTGGATGAAATAATACAAGTTTGTTTGCAGAATGCCTTCTTGCTCTTTCAGGAGGCATGCGCTAAATTGTTTGCAACCAGATTGATCTTTTCTCAGTAGTCAGAACTGCACTCAATAGAATACACCAAATGCAGAGATACTGTAAAAAGAGTGTAGATTTAAACTAGCATTTCTTAACCCACAGAAACAGAGAATTAGACATTAAGCAAGCCTGTACAATAACTAATGTACTTATATGACTTAATTATATCTAGTTATCTTCCTTGTTTAATATCAAATTAACCCCTGGAATTTCATTTCCTTACAAATTAACTCCTAATTTTTCCCCTGTCACACCAGTGTTTGTCAATGAACGCATCCACTGTTCGCCTGAACTCTTCGTTGCTAAGAGTATCGATCGGACTATCACCGGAGGTCAACAATTTCCCACAGCTCTCAGTCTTTGATCGTTGGAGCTCCGGCCTTCGCCTGACCGCAATCTCTAGCTTCAGCTTCTCCGATTGAGTCCTCTGAAACCTCGTGATTCGCCTTCTCGCCTGCTCTAAGGCTACCGCCACGTCATCATCGCATTGATGAATTACCTTAACCTCCTCGTCCTCCACCACCACCACGATCTGTTTGTTCTCCTCAATGTTGCCACGTGGCAGCTCTGTTTCAGGCGGAAAAAGGGTAGTAGGCAGAACCACGGGCTCACTGTGTTTGACATAATCGTCGTAGAAATCGTGGCGGTTCTGGAGGTGATCAGCATCATTTTGGCGGCAGAGCATGAACAGCGAAACGATTATGGCGTTACCGATGAGGAAAACCACGTGATGGTTGAAGAGATGACCCGCGAAATCTACAAAATAACCACCGGAGACTCGCATGACGGTGGGGACACGAGACGTGGACCACGAGATCAGTCCCAAAACCATCACAAGTTCCATTATTCGACATAGTTTTTTGATTCTGCGAAAAATATTGAACCTAGCATTAGCCTTCTCCTTCTCGAAGCTAACATTATCTAACATGTTCAGTTCCATGATCAGATTTTTGTGCCAAATTATGGTGAGAGCCTCTGTATTATAGTAGGGTTCGAGCTTGAAAGTGAGAGAGGGGAATTCCGGGTTAATATGATAATTATGACAAAGAAAAGGGGTGGAAATGAAAGGCATGTGAAATTTGGTTTCTCCGAGATCATATGCATTCAAGAAGGGAGCTTGAGGAGACGAGTGGTATGGTTTTGTGGTTTTGGAGTGGAGACTTTGAGCATGCAATGGTGCCATTTTTATAGATGTGGCAAAAGGCTACAGGAATCCGAAATTTTTTATCCTTTGGCAAAAGTACCTAGTTTTATTACGGTTTTAACTTTTAAGAAGTGAAAGCAAAAACTAAATTCTCTAGGGATAGGAAGAAACATTGGTAGGTTTTAGCTCTTGAGCATATCGCTTGAAGATGGTCTTGGATTAATGTTAATAAAAAGAAGTTCTCTCTCTTCTTAACAAGGCCTCTTAAGTGGAGAAATTTGGGCTTCAATTTCTATCATGGTATCAGAGTCAACCCAAAACGTATGTTGGGCTCCGTGACCTACCTACGTGATGGCACCGAATATATTTACCGGGTCACACGTGAGGGCGGCGTGTTGAGAATATATTACCCCACATCGCTTGGAGAAGGTCTTGGATTAATGTTAATAAAGAGAAGTTTTTCCTCCACTTTATATATTATTTTCAACACCCCCCTCACGTGTAGGCTGTAAATCTTTTTGTTACGCCTGTCACGTGACACTTTTGATAATTGGGTGGCGGTGGGATTCGAATCCAGAACCTTTTGTGGCCTGAGCTTTGATACCATATTGAATTTTCATCTTATCTAAAAAGTTAAGCTGCTAAAAATGGTGAACATTTAATATTTATATATTATTTCGAACGTTAGCTATATGTACTGTTCAGTTGTAATCAGATACTTCACAAAAAATATGATTTCAAAGTTCAATAATCTTTTACATTACCGATCTGATTGCCAAAAGTTCAAAGTACAATTTAAAGTGGATTAGTTGTTCATTGAACGCGTGGCACCCTTTAGTGAAAGCAGCTATGAGACACGCAGAAATTAAATTTACGAACGTTTGCGCCGTTGATCTAATGAACTTCATCACGAAGAAAAGATTTAAAGAAGAAACATCAAATCTAGATATCTTAGTTGATGGAGACATTGTTGTCTTAAAATAAGTCGAGCTGTTCATTTTTATCTTAGATTATTAGATGATCAATGTGTAACCTGTGGTTATCCACATGATTGGTATACCGACATTTGTCCTTTACTAATTGTTGTTTTATGATATTTTAGCTTTGCTATGTAATTCTATCACAGCTACAGTTGTGATTATCGATCTCACAGTGGAAGAGTATTTTACATTTAGCTCTTCTAAAGGAAGCTTGTTGCAAGTGTTTTTGTCCGCTTATTTCTTAGGTTGACCAACCGATCTACGTTTTCGACTTCTTATACAATCACCTTTGTCTGAACCACAACAGAGTGACTTGACGAAGACACTCCAACGCTCAAGACAGTACGCGAAAGTTATATGTAGTATGCAAGTTGTAGAAGGCTTTATTTCGAAAATAGTTTATTGCAGAGTGTCTCGGATTTTAGGCAAACTCATAGCGTTTCGAATTTTGGTTGGTTTCACAGGCTCTCAAAATTCGAGTGACATACGAATGTCGACTCAAATTTTGGGTTATATCACTACAAGATTTGGAGGGTTTTCACGACCCCCACCCGGTGACCGCCCAGAGCAATGGGGACCGCTGGGTGGTCCCAAACTTAAAAAGGGGACCGCCCAGCGGTCTCCGACCCAATAACAGGCCTGTTGAGCTGAAAATTAACCCCCAAAAACCCCTAAAAATTAGGTCCAACTTTTGGGCCCAATTGTTTGGGTTTTTGGCAGCTTTCTCTTGTCTTCGGCGACCGCCCGGAGGAACGGGGACCGTCCAGCGGTCTCCAGCCCACTAAGGGGACCGCTGGACGGTCCCTACTAATATCCATACCTTATTTTTTTATTTTATGAAACGATTAAGGTGCCGCGTTGTTTGTTTAGTTGATTATTATCTTAATAATAGTTAAATGAACAAAATTGCAAGGTTACATACAAATTGAAACAACATATGATGATTAGGTGTATGTATAACGTATAATAAGTTCAACATTAATAACTTTCTCAATCTCATTTAATCTATTATTAAATAACTAAATTAATAGTTTTAAAATCATTTGTTACTTCAGTTGACATGTTATAATGATGTTTGTTGATAAAAATCACAAACACATGGAGATCGTTCTATAAAATCAAAAAAAAAAGAGTACGAAAATTATTAGGGACTGCGAATGTTTCAGTGACCGCTGGGCAGTCCCTAAAAGTCGTTTCAGGGACCGACTGGCAGTCCGTAATAATATTCATACCTTTTTTTTTCTTTTATGGAACAATTAAGGTGTCGCATTGTTTGTTTAGTTGATAATTATCCTAATAATAGTTAAGAGAACATAATTACAAGGTTTCATACAAATTCAAACAACATATGATGATTAGGTGTATGTATAATGTATAATAGGTTCAACGTTAAAAACTCTCTCAATCTCATTCAATCTACTATTAAATAACTAATTAGTAGTTTTATGATCATTTGTTACTTCAATTGACATGTTATAATCAGTTTTGTTGCTAAAAATCAAAAACACATAAAGATCATTCCATAATATCAAAAAAACAGAGTATGAATATTATTAGGGACCGTCTAGCAGTCCCAAAAACGGGTTTCAGGGACCGCCGGGAAGTCCCTAAAAGTCATTTTAGGGACCGCCATAATATTCATACATTTTTTTATTTTATTTTATGGAACAATTAAGGTGTCGCATTGTTTGTTTAGTTGATAATGATTCTAATAATAGTTAAGAGAAACAAATTACAAGAATTTTAAACAAATTCAAACAACATATGATGATTAAGTGTAAGTATAACGTAGAATAAGTTCAACGTTAAAAACTCTCTCAATCTCATTCAATCTACTATTAGATATCTAAATTAGTAGTTTTATGATCATTTGTTACTTTAATTGACATGTTATAATGAATTTTGTTGCTAAAAATCAAAAACACATGGAGATCGTTCCAAAAAAAAAAGAGTATGAATATTATTAATGACCGTCTGGCGGTCCCCTAAAACGGATTTCAGGGACCGCCGAGCAGTCCCTAAAAGTCATTTTAGGGACCGTCTCGCGGTCCCTAATAATATTTATACCTCTTTTTTTATTGATTTTATGGAATAATTAAGGTATCACATTGTTTGTTAGTTGATAATTATCTTAATAATAGTTAAGAGAACAAGATTACAAGGTTTCATACAAATTCAAACAACATATGCTGATTAAGTGTACGTATAACGTATAATAGGTTCAACGTTAAAAAACTCTCTCAATCTCATTCAATCTACTTTTGAATATCTAAATTAGTAGTTTTATGATTATTTGTTACTTCAATTGACATGTTATAATGAGTTTTGTTGCTAAAAATAAAAAACACATGGAAATCGTTCCATAAAATCAAAAAAAAAAAGAGTATGAATAAGGCGGTCCCTCAAACGAGTTTTAGGGACTGCTTGGCGGTCACCAAATATCTTTAGGGACCGCCGTCCGCTATCCCGAAATGCATTGAAATAGGCTTGATTGGGGGGGGGGGGGGGGGGGGAGGGGAATTATTTCCCAAAATTCAAAATTTTCACCCTCAATACGATTTTCAACAAAATCTTTCTTCTTTCTTTTACCAAATATAAAACAAACACTCTTCTCTTTTTGTTTTTCTTCAAATCCCAAAACACAACCTTTATTCTCTTTTCTTTTAACAAATGCCAAGAAAACACCCAACAATATGTTATTCCTTTCTTTTTCTTCTTCTATTCTCATTGTTTTTGGTTTATTTTTATAACTATCATTTATTGTAACTTTTATTTCATTATTTTCTTTGTTTTATTTGGTTAACTTTCATTTAATTTTACTTTTTTATTATTATTTTCTTTGTTTTTGTTCTTGTAAATGTTCGTTGCCCATATTTACACGCAATTTATATAAAAAAACACAATAATATTCCGGTAAATTATGAGAATATTATTGAGTTTTTTTTATTCTTCCGTGGACTTCGGCTTTCCCCAATAATATTCATAGCACCAGGGACCGCCTAACGGTCTCCATCCATGAATATTATTAGGGACCGCTCGGCGGTCCCTGATGCTATGAACAATATTGGAGACCGGCGAGCGGTCCCCAATTCTTCTTGATTCTTTGGGGACTGCGAAGCGGACCCCAATACTTCTTGATACATTGGGGACCGTCAAGCGGTCACCAAATCCTAGAAGTCTTTAGGGACCGCCCAGTGGTCGCCAATGCTGCGGTCGCGAAAAGTGAGGGCCAAGACCAAAAGGCGGTCGCCAAAGGGTAGGGGACCAAGCTTTCCACGATCGCCTTTTAGTGACCGTTGGGCGGTCCCTAAAGGTCTTTAGGGACCGCCCTGACGGTCCTTAAAGACCCTTGAATCTTGTAGTGTATGTATTGTGTCGAAAGTTCTTAACCTGAAACTTATCCATTTCAAACCATTGATTATCTTTGAAATAGCCCTATGTCTGGGACCCTAGGTTTAAAAGAAAATATTTGAGCTAAGTCGAGTCTCGAAACTGTTGAGGATTTTCAAGTTATAGGTAGAGCTCCGGTCAAAACAATTGAAAAAAATGATGTACACTTTGAAGATGTTCTACATATTTTCCAAAAAAAAAAACTTGAACTTGAAATAAATTTCCCGTATAATGATTATGAATTTTGTGATACCGTCACCACCTTTGAAATTGTCTTGACGAGGGGCAGATCGAAATATCTAAGAATGAAAAAATCTAGTTTAAAATTTTTGGAATGGGTAAAATAGAAAAGTTAAACAAAATTGGTTAGTGATTTAGGATTAAACAATTTGGTTAAAAAAGTCGTTTTTTTCGTAGAACTATAGGTTGTGTTCTAACTTTGAAAACATGTGGTCCGGTAAAGAATGTAGTGTAGGAATTAAATGATCTGACAAAATTGAATTCATTAATACAATTGTTAAAGACTAACTCACTTAATTGTTTACATTATTGGGACATCATTTTAACAAGCTACATATATACCAAGGACAATTCGAATTAAAGGAACATTATGAAGATTATGAAAAAGCCAGAACTTATATAAGCCCATACCGTTGGATAAATAGAGGACATGTATTATTTTTGATTATTTTGATAAATATGGAGGACATACATGTACGTAGTAGCAAACAAAAGAGCAACGACTCACATATTTTCCTATTATACCTAGCCACTACTAAATACATTATATTTTCCCTTTAGTTTCCAGTGCATTACGTACTATTCGATTTCAAATCTCTTATAATTATTTATATAATTATTCATTAGTCTTTGACACTAATTTGGTGTTATCAATATTATGAATTAGGTTTTATAAACTGGGAAAATGCTATGATATGTTTTTTTTTTTTTGTATGATATTCTTGTATTGTTATGCACTTCTGGTGTAATAATTGTTGACTTTCTTTACCCATATTGTAAGAACAAATTACTCATGTGCGAATTTATCGTGAAGCTAATCGAAAATTAATCAATCAAATCATATGGAGACATGTCTCATAAATTCGAAAAATGCACAGATAAAATTAAGAAAATGTACAAATGGTTAAATTTTTTTTTTGATCAATTAAAATAAATTTATTCCAAAGAAAAAATGGAGTACAAGAAATACTCCAAAATGTTAAATAGTACAGTGAAAAGATATTGAAGCCCATCATTCTCCATTTAAAAGCATCTATCTCAAGTGATGCGGTATATCTATCTCAACAAGGACCACTCAACAAAAGAAAAAGGAAAAAAGTGCAATTTTGATTTAAACCAACTCCAACTGTTAAGTTTAATAGCATCTGAAATATCTTGAACCTGAGGTTGTTTCCTCTTAAAAGTGAGGGGTGCAACCAAGTTGAGGTTCCTTTCTCGAGCTTGGAACAAGGTGTCTGAATTGGAAAAGAAGGTCCCTTGGGTTGCTTGCTGATTGAATCCCCAACCATCTAATAATTCACATCCAAACATGATAAGCAAGAGTACAACTGCAGAAAAGATGTGTCTTATTCTATTGTGATCATATGCAAAAATCTCTAGACTTTTTTTTTTTGTACAATAAATGATATATATATATATATATATATATATACATTTACATTCAACTAAAGTTATTTAGGAAAAAAACTTAAACATAAGAGTTATTTGTCTAATTTCTCAAACACTAAGAAGTGTTTCTATAATTATTCCACACCTCAGACTCTCAGAGTGCTTTGGCGTAACTCCCGCGAAGGATTAAATTTGTATGTTCATGGAAGATGAACTTGCCACCTGCCACCACAAAACCATCGCAGCACAACTGATGATTTAGTTCAACCACGCAACTAATTGATCATCGACAAATTAGAAGTACATGTAAATGCATTTCATAGCCCACAGCCAATAAACAAAGCCAACCACAGTCTGATCAGCCATCAAAATCATATATGAAACAGCATAGGCCTGAAGAAACTAAAAAATCATGAAAAAGAACCAGCACCAGCAATAGTAGCTAAACACAAACGATGAATGCACATAAGCTGTTCTGACGAATGTTCCGACCAAGTTACCGTGTTCAGCACCCACCGGTGGAGGTCGAGCGTTATCGACCAAGTTCGTCTCTGTGATCCAAGCGATACAGTCGCCATTTAGACACCTTTCAGCATTACATTTTTGATGTGAGATATTTTGTCCTCGTGCTCTGCACCTTTCTTGTAGCAGTTCTCGAGATTAGTGCACCGATTAATGATGAGAGTCTGCAGGTGCTTTATGAGGCGATGTGGGAGGATCTCCAAATCCGGGCAGTCGAACAACTCCAGGTTTTGTAGCCGTGGCATGATGCATATTTTGATTTCCTCCTCGTTTATGTCTTTCCATTTTCTCCAACCAACACAATTAACGAAGCGCAGTTTGTCCAATAATGGAAATACCGACATTTGCTGATCGTATTGGTTCGCCACAATATCTAATCCGAGCAACTCATGACCGAGTGACTCTGACTTAAGGCCCTCGACGTAAAGTTCCCTCAAATTCCGCAGTTTTCCAAGAGGGGGCAGGGAGGAGTTAATAGTATTCACGTTGAATACGATGGTGAGTTTTCTCAGATTTTCCGTGGCAGTGATCCAGCTAGGCAGCATTCCGCCTGCATTAATATCGAGACATTTCAGCGCCGGATGTGGCTGCAACGCCTTTACCACATCTGATCTCACCAGATCATCGTACTCTAAGCGTAAAGTTTGTAACAAATTCTTCTTTGCTAGTGTTGCTTCCTTAGCATCATCCACGTCAGCATCCTCGTCCATCCTTGTCAAACGAATGCATAGTGTTCCTCCAAGTTGGTTCAAGTCTTTCAGACATCCCAGATTGTTATCTCCTTTTTCACCATAGAAACAAGCCGTCAACGTTCGAAGATCAGTTAATCTTGCAACATCTCGAGGAAGAAACTTGGACCGGCATGGCTCTATTAGAAGGTGTCTCAAGTTTAGTAGCTTTGCAATCTCTCGAGGAAATATTTCAATATGGTAGCATCTGGTTAGGTCCAAGGTTTGCAACTTACTGAGATAACATATGCCTTCAGGAAGTGAGTGTATATCGTTTCTGCTTAAATTCAAGTATCTTAAATGCATCAAATTCCCAATTTCGGAGGGAACTTCCTTTAGCGAGCATTCGATCAGGCTCAGTAGTCGGACCCTTTTAAGACTTTGAATCATATTTGGTGGGAGATAATCGTGACAATAAAAGCTCCGTAGTTTCTCAGCCTTGAGAATTGAAGCCCACACCGGAATATTTCCGGGCAACTCTTTCTCCAGACAGGACAGATGACGATCAGTAACAAACTTTTGAGAGAAAATATATCGGTTTAGTACACCAAGTTCATTTCTTGTCAGATACTGTGCGAAATCATGAACAACGTCTTGCATTTTGCAAGTGACCACGTGGCCGTCCAAGTCGTCTTTCTCAAAATCCTGGAAGAAAGAACATCGGGCTAACTCATCAAAGTTTTCCCGTCCTTGCATCTCCGAAGAGACACAGCCTTGCGCCATCCAAATTCTAATCAAATCATCAACATCTATATCTTGTCCTTTAGGGAGCAAGGCGCAATATGAGAAACAACGCCTTACTGCAGACTCCAATTCATAGTAGCTTACAAGAAAACAAAGGAAATGGTAATTTCCATCATTAAGAACATCCTTCAAGTCCCATATTTCACTCTCTGATATTCGTCTGAAATCGGAAACCGCACTTTTGTTCTGCAAGAGGCTTCCTAAGGACTGTGCAGCCAGTGGAAATCCAAAGCTCCTTTTGACGATTTCCCTGGAAAATCCTTCAAGTTCAGGGACATTGTTTTGTAGCATATCCTTTTCGGCTAAAGCCCCGTCTCTTATTATTGGCCAACAATCTTCATATGGCATGGGTTCCAATAAGTAAAATTGAGCGTCTTTTTTCTCGGCTATTATTCTAACTGTGGCTCGTTGAGTTGTTGTTACCAAAATCTTACTGCCTCCAGCTCCATGGCTCAGACAGGCTTTTAGTTGCTGCTCCCATATTCCGTTATTCCAGATATTCAGACCATCCAAGACAAGGAGAAACTTTGGTTTCGCTCTGTTGGCCTTTTCCTTTAACGTCTCTAGCCCGGAGAGCTTTGGTGAATAAGCTGCCAAGTACCGATTGGCCATTGAAATCCAAAGTCGCACCGGGAATTTGCTTTTCACACCTTCATCATGATAAATCATCCTCGCAAGTGTAGTCTTGCCAATCCCACTTTGACCGTGTACACAAACGCTTCCGGTTTCTTCGGACATCAACATAGTTTCGACACTTTCCTTATCGGTTAGGCGACCGTGTATTCGTGATTTACCCAAGTCCCGGATAATAGAAACACACTCTACGTCTCTCTTGATTTTTTGTCGGATTTCAGTAACTGGAAGCAGTTGGAGTTCGTTACGCCCCTCGTTAAACATTCTCTCGATCGTGTCATTTACTTTGTAAGAGCTTATTGAGAGACGCACCTTTTTGATGAGAGACTCAGCTTCGCGGTTTGCAG
The DNA here is from genome assembly GCA_948329865.1 of Linaria vulgaris. Taxonomy (NCBI): domain Eukaryota; kingdom Viridiplantae; phylum Streptophyta; class Magnoliopsida; order Lamiales; family Plantaginaceae; genus Linaria; species Linaria vulgaris. The sequence goes on from OX415249.1 coordinate 27,319,599, forward strand.
CGTCCCAATCGTCTAGCGCATCTTCAACGTCGTAGGCAGCGCCTCGAAGCTCTTCGAGCCAGGCCTTGACCCGTGGATTGCTCCACTGCAGCCTCTCAGCGTCGTACACGAGTAAGAGCACTCTGATATTCGACAAGTTCCGGGTCAGCAGTTGCTTCTGGTCCATGAAGTTAAGCCAAGCTAGGCTTGCTTTACTTTCTGTCACAGGAGACAGTAGTCGATCCAGCACGCGTACAACGATATCCAAAGCTGCTGCCATAGCGTATTATTTTGTTGTTTGTTACTAACCAAAACAAATAAGCATGCAAGAATTATAAGCAGGGAGCACTTTGAATATTTTGAAATGATACAAGTAGTTTTGTAACTTAAAGCTGACTGGTCAGTGAATACTAGTCAATAGTCATACATGTGACAAAATGCCAAACGCCGTGCTGACTGGTGAGAGAATAGTCATACAAGGCAATTGCTTCGAAGATTCACGCTAAAATATATTCCTATAGATCAATGCGCGGATGGTACTAAGTTATTAACTTTTATTAATACAATAAGAAGACAACCATGACAAAAGTTAATAGCAAACCACGAGCCGAGAAAAGTATTAAGGAAGTATTAAAACATAATGAAAAGAAAAGACAGCGGTCTGACACCTCTACGCATTCCGTGTTTAAAGTTGACATATATCCGCAAGAAGGAGCACAAATTACTTTATTACCGATGACGTTGAATATTGTGACATTATTTTAAGTTAACACGAACTGCATGTGTATTGTTGCACTCAAAGGGGATTGAGATAATTCATATGGGATCATAGGCCCCGACCCCACGGCTTGTGTGGGTTGATACTAATGATCCAATCGTTTTACAAAGACTACCATAATGGGCCTCGGTGATGTAAGACAAGAGAGTATATTTTATAGAAAAAATAGACTGCACAAAACTCCTATGATTATGTGGCCAGGTGCTTCATTTTTTTTTTCTTTAAGAGAATGTGTTCATTTATTTATTTTTCTTTAACAGAACGTGTTCATTTATTTATTAGGCCGGAGTCCGGTAATGTACAAATATAGGAGTGTGGGATCTTGGATGTCGCGACGCGCATATATGTACACAAAATATATCTCGTGGCGTATCCAGGATTTGCATATTAGGGAGGCTAAATATTTTTCTTAAAGAACAATAGACAAGAAAAAAAAACGATTAAGGACAAAAACAATCGAAACAAAACCCAGAAAAGAAACTATGGTTTTGAATCAAATTCTTGGGGGCTTCGAAAAAGATTAACGCTCATAGAGTTTTGTGTTGTTTCACCATTTACTTATATGCAAAACACCTTTGATAACAAATTTTACTATTATTGTATCGGTAACCATTTTTTTTTTGGTATTTTAATTTTTATCAAACGTACAATTAATAAAATAAATTATGGTATAATTTTATGATTTGTTTGAAATTGTGTACAAATAAAACTAATATATACTATTTTTATGCTTTAAAAAATATACAAGCTAGTGTTCTCTTAAAAGAAATATGCATATGACTAGAATATAAGCAACATTAATTCTTTAGGTATCAAATAAATAAACTACTTTAACAATGAAGTTTTGTAATTTAATTTTATGAGAGTTAATGAAGAAGATTGGTTTTTTAACATCAAGGAGGCTTTTTGCTAACTAAAACAATACTTGGTGTTATTTGCTAATTAGACAGAACATAAAAGTTGATTTTACAATTTCTTCCTTCTCCAAGCAAGGCTTGTGTGTAATTGTGGTCATACACTAATACTTTACAAATAGAGTATTAGGCTCCCTAACTTTTAAAAATCTTTACAAAACCCCACATATACTACTATTTATATATAGTAAAAAATAATTTTGAAAAAATAGGGGGCGTTACTGCCCCCCTCAACCAGTGGGTAGATCTACCCCTAGAAATATCAAACAAAGCAAAATTTTCTAGGTCGGTCGTTCAACTCATTCAGAGGGAACACAAGTGTGGCTGTTTACCTAGTGTTATAGAAAAGCTAAAATTATTGGGGTTTATAACAATATTTAAAAGGACATAAGAAAAGAAGAGCAAATAAGGAGTATATTACTTATGAATGAGTATTTTTCTTTTCATCTTGATGGCTCCTTATATAGGAAAGAATCTCCAATATTTTACACTATTTACAACAACTACTACTATTATAAAATAGTATTTGTACATAATTTTCAACAATGACAACTAGGCATATACCACTAACCATATTTATAACACTCCCTCTTGGCCATTTGAAGATTTTGTTATGTACATGATCTGTCTTCTGCACACGTCTTATGCTGCCTCGTTAAAAACCTTATAGTGAAAAACCCAGTGGGATAAAAACCTTAATAAGGAAAAAAGAATGCAGCCGTGTGAACTCCCCCTCAAGTTGGTATCTTCAATTCTTCATAAGTCTCGTAGGTGACGCATCCCAATACTTTAAACATGTTTCTTAAAAGTTACAGTAAGGAGTGTCTTTGTAAAAAGATTTGCCATATTGTCACGTGATTGAACATACTGGATATTAATTTCTTTGTTCTTCTTGAGTTCCTGAGTGTAGGCAAATATCTTGGGGGTATATGTTTGGTTCCGTCACTCTTGACATAGCCTTGTTTCATCTGTGTAATACATGCAGAATTATCTTCGTATAATGTTGTAGGACCCTCTCTAATAGGTAAGCCAGATGTACTTCTTATATGATGTGTTATTGATCGTAACCATACACATTCCCTGCTTGTTTTATGGAGTGCAATAATCTCAGCATGATTCGATGATGTTGCAACAAGTGTCTGTTTCTGAGAACGCCATGAAATAGTAGTGCCTTCATACATGAATACATATCCAGTTTGAGATCTGGATTTATGTGGGTCTAATAGAAAACCTGCATCTGCATAACCAATCAAATCTTGTTCTACATTGTTAGGATAAAATAGACCAAGATCCACAGTTCCTTGCAAATAACGTAATAAATGTTTAATTCCTTTCCAGTGCCTTTTTGTGGGTGATGAGCTAAACCTGACTAATAAATTCACAGTAAATGATATATCAGGTCTAGTACAATTAGTTAGATACATTAAAGCTCCAATGGCACTTGAATACGGAACTTCAGAAATATTTTCTTCATTTTCTTCACACGGACGAAATGAATATTTTTCTATAGTTAATGATCTTGCAATCATAGGATGGTTCAAATGTGTTTCTTTATCCATGTTAAAACGTTTCAATATCTTTTTAGTATAATTTGATTGATGCACAAGTATTCCATTTTTAACATGCTCAATTTGCAAACCAAGACAATATTTAATCTTTTCAAGATCTTTCATTTCAAATACATTCTTTAAATTGTTGAACGAATTTCTTTGTGAGTGCCAATGATATTTAAATCATTTACATAAACCGCAATAATTGCAAAACCTGATGATGTTTTCTTAATAAAAACGCATGGACACAATAAATTATTTATATATCCTTCTTTAAATAAATATTCGCTCAAACGATTGTACCACATGCAAACTGATTGCTTTAACCCATATAATGATCTTTGCAATTTAATTGAGTACATTTATCTAGGTTTGGAACTTGATGTTGCGGGTAATTTTAGTCCATCAAGGACCTTCATGTAAATATTATTATCAAGTAATCCATAGAGATAAGCAGTGACAACATCCATGAGATGCATGTTTAGATTTTCATAGACTGCTAGACTGATCAAGAATCAAAATGTAATCGTGTTCATTACAGGAGAATACGTTTCTTCATAATCGATTCCAGGTCTTTGAGAAAAACCATGTGCGACAAGACGAGCTTTGTACCTTACAATTTCATTTTTCTCATTTCGTTTGCGAACGAAGACCCATTTGAACCCTACGGGTTTCACACTTTTCGGTGTGAGAACAACGGGTCCAAATACCTTTCGTTTATTAAGCGAATCTAATTCAGCTTGCATATCATCTTTCCAGTTATCCCAATCATTCCTATTTTGTCATTCAATTACAGATTTGGGTTCATGATCATTATTTTCATTCACAATTTCATAAGCGACTAAATATGAAAATATTTCATCCATATTTTCCATCTCATTTCGATCCAATACCATTCCTGTATTGATATAATTTATAGAAATTTCAACGTTCTCTTTATTTATATGATCTGATTGGATAACTTTTGAGGTATCTCATATGTCACATTTTGCGACTCATCAGGCATAGATTCCTCAATAATAGAATCATTAGATTTTGATGCTCTTTTTCTTTTTCGAGGATTTTTGTCCTTTGAGCCAACAGGACGTCCACGTTTCTTAGATATATCAAATATATCATCATTTGATGTTTCTTTGGAATTACAATATGAGCAGGAGCATTTGCAGCTGGTATATGTGATTTTGTTACCTTGCTGATGTCAGTAAATGCATCAAGTAATTGATTTGCAATAGCTTGCAAATGCAAGATTTTCTTTACTTCCAAATCACATTGCTTTGTTAGCATATCAAAGTTTGTCAAAGATGGATTATACCATGATATATCTTTTTTCAACTGCTTCTTTTCTCCACCTAATGTTGGAAAATTTGCCTCATTAAAATGGCAATCGACAAAACGTGCCGTAAAGACATCACATGTTAGAGGCTCAAGATATCTGATTATTGATGGTGAGTCAAATCCAACATATATTCCCAACCTTCTTTGTGGTCCCATTTTTGTTCGCTTTGGTAGTGCAATTGGAACATAAACCGCACAACCAAAAATCTTTATATGAGAAATATTGGGTTCATGGCCAAAAGCAAGTTGTAATGGGGAATATTAATTATATGAGCTTGGTCTAATGCGAATTAGTGATGCAGCATGTAAAATTGCATGACCTCATAGAGAACTTGGCAATTTAGCTTTCATCAACAATGGCCTAGCAATTAATTGAAGACGTTTAATTAATGATTCAGCTAAACCATTTTGAGTATGAACATGTGCAACACTATGTTCAACCGTAATTCCAGTTGACATGCAATAATCATTGAAAGCTTGAGATATGAATTCACCAGCATTGTCAAGTCTGACTTTCTTGATCGTATAGTCAGGAAATTGGGCTCTTATTTTAATTATTTGAGCCAAAAATCTGGCAAATGCCATATTGCGAGTAGACAATAAAAAGACATGTGACCATCGACTTGAGGCATCAATTAATACCATAAAATATTGAAATGGTCCACATGATGGATGAATAGGTCCGCATATATCACCTTGAATTCTTTCAAGAAATGTGGGTAATTATGTCTTAATTTTAACAGATGAATGCTTTATAATTAGCTTTCCAAGAGAACATGCTTCACATGGACTATTGTTGCTCAGATTGAGTTTGGATCCTTTTAATGAATGTCCATGTGTAGTTTCAGGATGGCCTAGTCGATCATGCCATAGAGTCAATAATTATGGATTTTCATTGACTACGATATTTGATTCGATTTCATTAATATATGTATAATGCACCCCTGATGAGATATATGGTAGTTTTTCAAGAAAATGTTTCTTTCTTGGCATATGCTTAGTAATGAAAACATATTTAGCATTATTTACAGTCATTGACTCAGTATCTTATCCATGACGATATATATCTTTAAAACTCAATAAATTTCCTCTTTGTGTTTTGGGGCAAATAAGGCATCATTGATGATAAACTTTGTTCCATTTGGTAATGTAAAACTAGCTCTACAAGATCCTTCAATCAATTTAATATGACCTCATATTGTACCAACTTTAAATTTTGAGGGTTCTAAATATGTAAAATATTTTTTACCTGTGAGAATTGTATGAGTTGTACAATAGTCAAGTAGGCAGAAATCACCGGTATGCTCCATATCATGCTTCAGTTCAAATAAACAATATTAAAACAAATATTGCAATAAACAGGGTAAATATTTGAAAAGAGATTATTTTATTGAAAGCACACAAAAGAAATGAAGGAAGCAGATAATACAACTTAAAACATAAATCACACTAAGCCTATTCAGTCAGACGATCACAAAACACATATTAAGCCAAACGAACATCATAGTCATCAGTAATGTGTGTCGCCTCCATAAAGGTGGAATCATCATTTGGATTTTGTTCGAAAAGGTTAACTTCCTTTTCTTTACCCTTAAAACTTTCTTGGTACATCTTACAAAGGTATTCTGATGTACCACATTTGTTGGCCCAATGCCCTTTCATTCCACATTTAAAACAATAATCGTGAGAGTTTTTATATTTTTCTTTGTTCTGGTGGTTATTCTTCAAAATGGTGTTGGTATGCGAGGGATTGTGAAAACCCCCTCGACCACGACCATGACCACGACCACGACCACCTCTTTTACCGCGTTCACCTCTATAGACATATTCTCCTCTATGACCACCTCTACCTTGACCACGACCACAACCTCGATTGGCATTATCATTGTTACCTCGTCCATAGGAGTTTGAAAAATTAATGGCATTTGCCTCAGGTAATGCATGTGCTCCAGGAGGATGAGATTGATGATTTTTCATCAATAAGTTTTTGTAACTTTCTGCCATTAACAACCTTTGTTGCAAGTCGTGATATTTTAAAATATTCAGCAATCTGTATTGTTGTTGAACATTTATCATGGACACATGGAAAGTAGAAAGTGTTTTCTCTATCATTTCTGTATGAGTAAGCTTTCTTCCACAATAAATTAAATCTGAACGAATTTTCATAAGCGCGGAGTTGTATGCGCTTACAGTTTCAAAATCTTGGAACCTTAAATTGTTCCAATCATCAGTGGTTTTTGGCAACATGGTTTCCTTTTGATGGCCATATATTTCCAGTAGGTTTGTCCATAATTCAGGAGGATCGGTAATATCGAGATATTCCCTCTTTAAGGTTTCATCTAAATGTTTTCTCATATAGATCACAACCTCACATTTTTCTGGATCCATATTTGTATTTACAGCAGCGAGAGTTTCAACGATACTCTTTGATCTGAGGTACAATTTTGTATCTGATTTCCATTGTCCACAATTCTTTCCAGTGGTATTGAGTATACAACTAACTGTACTCGTGAGGTTAGACATTTTTCCAGCTAAATACATAACCAAAAAAATATAATTAGGATCGAAATATTTTATTTAACACATAATCATAGAAGCACAATTATTATAATAATACAATGTAATTATCTCATCTCTAGCCAAATCTTGAACTCGGACATTATTATGATAAAAGGGAGGAATATCATAGTGATAAACATAGGAGTGTCCTCATCTACTAGCATAAACATAAAAATTGAAAGATAAATGAGGATCAAGATCGCTGTTATAGAGATAATTTTGCAAGATGAGAGATATAATGTGAAGATTTGTGTGGAATTTGTGTTATGAAATTTGTGTATTTATAGAAGAAAAATGTAAGTAGCCATTTATAGTCGTTAGAAAAACAATCACTTTGGCATGTTTTATGAATGGTAATGTCTTTAATATAGCAACAAGATATAATTGTAATAACATGTAAAATAATTTCCGCCGCACTAGTGATATTTTAACTGGCATATGGAATTACGATAAGTAAATACATATATATTTTCCGCCACATGACTATGTTAAACTTTCATGGGCGTATGGGATAAAATAAGCAATATAATAGGAGGTAAAACATTCCATAATAATAAATTGTCAGTAGTAATAGGAGGTAAAACATTCCATAATAATAAATTGTCAGCAGTAATAGGAGGTAAAACCTTCCATAATAATAAATTGTCAGCAATAATAGGAGGTAAAACCTTCCATAATAATAAATTGTCAGCAATAACAGGAGGTAAAACATTCCATAATAATAAATTGTCAATAGTCGTTTCTAGCTTGGGGTTAACTCAAGCATCAACGAAAGTTAAAATTAGCATTAGTGTTAGAGTTAGATGACAGTAAAATATAAAGATAATTTTCATCTAATCATAAAATTATAGATAAGCGGTAATCCGCCTTGTCTATAATAATGGAGATAGATGAACAAGTAAATATAAATTTTCGTACCTTTTAACGTTGAACGTTTTCTTTAACGAAGGAACTGAATTCTTCTGGATCGAGCACTATCGTGCTGATAACGTGTTATAGAAAAGCTAAAACTATTGGAGTTTATAACAATATATTTAAAAGGACATAAGAAAAGAAGAGCAAATAAGGAGTATATTAATTGTGAATGAGTATTTTTCTCTTCATCTTGATGGCTCCTTATATAGAAAATAATTTCCAATATTTTACACTATTTACAACAACTACTACTATTATAAAATAGTATTTGTACATACTTTTCAACAATGTCCACTAGGCATATACCACTAACCATATTTATAACACCTAGATGCTTCATTTTCAATCTATAATATTTCAAATTGAACGTCTTTTGTTTGTTTTCTAGTGGCATTTTCTGTGTTCATGTAATTAACGAATTTGAGCCCGTAAAATATTGTGCAACTGAGTTTTAAAAGTAAACAATTTTACTTGTATTTTAGTATTATTTTTCTTTGGTAGTATTATTATAAGGTTTTGTGTTAATTAATATATATACTATTTTGTTTTTTAAGCACATTAGTTATTTCAAACTAGAATTCAATATATATCATTCTTGCATGTATTGGACTAGAAGTGCTATATGAAGCTCCTTCATAAACATTAATGTTTTACTAATAAAATTTAAAATATCATTTCAAACTATTATTTTTGATTTTATGCTTCAACTTTGCATTGAGTGGAATCAATACAAGATTTTGTTTTGATTAATGCGGGGTTTATGGAGCCTGAACAATAGAGACGAGGGACTAAATAGAAGTGGTCATTGACAGCAACATACATCAGGTCATGTCAAAGCGTTGGCCGCGCTGCTCAGGTAGAAGGGGCCGCATGACTATGGAGCAAAATTCACGCCTTATATTTGTTGTTCACTTTGCTTTAGAGTTGGAGAGGGATGGTCACGGTCGTCAATTCATCAGTCGAGAAAGCAAGGTTAAAGTTTACCGAAGTGAGAGACCTGATAGTCAATGAAGAAATTCATAGGAAGGAGTCGAGTAGTTTGTTAGGAAGTTCTTGGGAATTTGTTCTGAGTACCAAGGTTAGATATTTCTGGATTAAAGAAAAAAATTATTTATGTTGGACAGTTAGATAATGATAGGTATCATCTATTATTTGGTTCGTGTGCGTGGAAGATAACCGGGGGAGCCATGGTGTTGGCTCGGGGTTTGAAGGAAGCACACTTTACATGACCATAATAGAGAAGGATAACATTACAGTTGCAGGTGCCTAAGATGATGTTGATCAATGTCATTTTTGACTTGGGCACATGACGAGAAAGGGATAAAGTTGATGTGTTCTAAAGGTAAGCTACCTGATTGGAAGACAGTTGACATGGGTATATGTGAAGAATGTGTGTTCGAAAAAAAAGTTAGTTTCTCAAGAAGTGGTAAAACTCTGAAGATACAAAAGTTGGAGCTGGTACATAGTGATTTATGGGCCTCGGCTCTAATCCCATCTCTTGGTGCAACACTATTTTACAAAACTTTCATAAATGACGGTACGAGAAAGTTATGGGTTTATTTCTTGAAACAAAACTCAAAAGCATTTGATGTCTTCAAGAAGTGGAAAGCACGAGTAGATATTGAGATTGGACTGAGTATTGAGGTTTGAAAATATTGGTGCGTATGAACTTGCTGAGTTCAAAAAATATTGTGCAGAGAACGGCATTCGCATAGAGAAGACGGTCAAGGGAACCCCTCAACACAACAACGTTGTAGAACGTATGGCAAAATACTAAATGCTCGGAGTGGTAATGAGGTAAACGTGTCATATCTATGAGTATTTTGGATGTGTGTCGTATATTCATATTAATGTTGCTGCTAGAAGTAAGTCGGATGCTAAATATGTGAAGTGCACGTTTATTGAATATGGTGGTGATGATTATAGTAATAGGTTTTAGGATGATCAAAAAAGGAAGTAATTCCAAGCTGAGATGACATATTTAATGAGCATATGTTGTACAAAGATAGATTGGGTGCACCAACTGTACAAAGAACACTATGTATATGCCGCCAGCTAACAGACTTATGTATGTTATGGTGTGTGCTAGACTAGACATTGCATATGCAGCTGGAGTTGTGAACTGGGAAAACAATACTGTGATGTAATGAAGTGGATTTTTAGGTACTTGAGAGGTACTACATACATGGCGTTATGTTTTGGAGGTATGAGCACAGAGACATGTGTGGTTATGTTGATGCTGATCTGGCAAGTGATCTTGATTGGGGAAAGATTATTACGGGCTATGGTTTTACGTTGGGTGGTACTTCCATTTCTTATGGATCCAAGTTGTAGAAGCTTGTGGTGTTATCTACTAAAGAAGTTGAGCACGTAGCATAACGAAGACTAGTGATGCGTGGTGAAGCGTGTAGTTTCTCAATATGTATGCCAACAAATTGCTACACCTACGGTTTCACAAGTGCACGGCCAAGTAATAATAAAATGGTAAGTATAGCTATGATCTAAGTATCGTATCTCAAGGAAGTGGTGGATCGTCTCCAGAATTACTTAAATGTAAAAGTTGTGATCATTGTTACGGTTACTACCTTCGTTGTATGAATGAAGAATGCTTTAAATGCTTCTGAGTTTTGAATTTAGAAAACAATGTATGCAGGTTTAGGAAAGATGGTTTGGAATGAATACAAAAATGCAATGAAAACAGTGATTTGAATGCAAAAGAATGATTTGAATGCATTGAAAAATAGTTTGAATGCAGATTGAATGAGAAGAAAATAGTGTAAGTGAAAAGAATGCAAAACAGAAAATAAAACAAAATAGAAGTGAAGATGATTAATGGTGATTGCTTTAGTATGTAAACATGTAATAAAAAAGGTGTTCATAGGTTGGGTTTTACTACTGATTTACGTTGACTGTTCATTGACAAACTAAATATTTATTTGATCTACTAACCTTGTTTGAGTTCTTCTATGCCTAATGGACCAGTGAACTATAGTCGGAGTTATCCTAAATCTATAAATCCTTAAATCTCTAAAGACCTATCACACAACCAAGATCTTTCTGGTTGTCAAATCGCTTTCAACGAGAAAATAAGTCTATAATCCAATTCACTCATCCATTCGTGTTAACATAGCGTACATAGTCAAGATTGTACTTGTGCGATATAAAGTTGTGAAGGATTGTGTTAGCTCATCAATATCATAATTCTTATGTATATATAGTTAGTTTAACATCTACACCGTGGTGGTCCCATGGCAGTGCTTTCTTTCATCCTACAAGAGTTAATATTAACATGTAGCAAATAAAACAAATTAATCTAGACACATGAACGATCAAAAAATAGATAAACAAAATACGCATATTCATAAATTAGAGCTACATTCCTACTCCAAACAAGGATTAGTTTAGCTGCTTATAGTCAAAAGTTTAATAACCAAAATGATTTAAACAACATAAATATATAACAAGATTAGAAAAGCTTCTCAGATCTGGAGGAACGTTGACGCTTTAATCTCCTAGACTCAGTTACATTGTCTTCTCCCTCACAACTAATGACTCTTGAATATAAGAACAAGGGCTAGAAGTGAAAAGAGGGTAGAAGTAAGTGATGATACAGAGAACGACCAGAGAGCCAGGACGTTTGAGGAGGACAGACGTAACATGACCAGGGAGACAGCTAAAATGAATAAAGACATGGAAGCCGGGAGAAGGAACGTAAACTGTGGAATGATAGCAGTTGGACACCGACGACCGTCGACTCCCTTCTATTATGAAATCGAGAAAGAAGTGTTGTGCAGAGGAGACAAGATTCTGACTATAAAACCATATGATGGGAAGAGTGACCCAAGGGATCACATCCACGCCGTGGAGAGTCTCTTGAACTTACAAGACTTTTCCGAAGGCATTAAGGCAAAAATAATGGCAACAACACTAATAGGAGCGGCATTAGACTGGTTTAACAGAATCGAAACGGGATTTATCTCTAGCTTCGAGCAGATGAAGGAGAGGTTGGAGAACCCTTTTTCCAGTCATAAGCGGATGAAGACAAGCATGTACCATCTGGAAGCGTTAAAACAAAGAGAGGGGGAAACTCTCGGGGAATTCATGAACAGATTCAATGAGGAGCTACTGAAGGTGGACAACCCCTACGGTGGACAAGTGTTACAGACCTTATTCAGGGCAACGACACACAATAGATTTGCCAAATAACTGATCAAGCTCACATAACCTACCATAAATCGGATAAACGAGTTGGCACGTACCGTGATTTATGAAGACGCGATGATGGCAGCTAAGCTTAGACCCCAAGAATCCGGCAGGGAAAGGGGTAGAGAGGCATGGAACAGGAGCAGGGGAGGGAGAGATAGGTCGCCGAAAAGATACACTCCCCTCAACCAGGACATCCGCACTATCTTGGCCATCGCACATAGCAAGAATTGGTTAAATGCGCCTCGGAAAATCAAGGAGACGGATTTCACCAAGAAATCTAGGCGCTACTGTGAGTACCATCGCCAGACAGGCCATGTCACGAAGGATTGCTATGACCTGAAGGATGAGATTGAGAGGTTAATTAAGGACGGGAGGTTAATAGAGTTCGTTAAGGCGAGCGGGCAGTATGCTGAATCGAGGGAGCGGTCCCAATCCCCAAGAAGGGAGGGCCTTAAGGCAATTGAGAGTGGAAAAGGACGCAATACAATAAATAATGCACGTTCGAGGGGGGTGATTAATGTGATAAGTGGCGGGACTACAGGAGCAGATTCCACTAACCAGAGGAAGAAGATAACCCGTGGACTGAACGAGGACCGTTTCTTTGGATTCACCACGCTAATTGAGGAGCTTCCAGACGAGATTATCATGTTTTCCAGCAGGGACCTCTTGGATCTCAACCCCGAAGCCATCCAGGCGGGCAAGCTCGACTGCCCCTTGGTTGTTAAGCTTGACATCGCTAACTACACTGTACACAAAGTACTCATAGACAATGGTAGTTCCACCAACGTTATATTTTCACATGCTTTGGAGAAGATGGCGCTTGGCCACCATGTAATTGAACAGGTCCGTACGCCACTGGTGGGATTCGGTGGAGCAGAAACAATTCCCCTAGGAAAGTGAACCTTCCAACATCATTTGGACAAGAACCGCACATGCTCAATGTTAAGTATACGATCGTGGACCAACCATTCGCATACAATATCATAATCGGCAGGCCAGCCCTGAACGCGATAAGAGCGGTGGTATCTACATTCCATCAGAAGGTGAAATTCCCAGCAGGAGGAGGGGTCGGAGAAGTGGTCGCTAACCAGAAAGAGGTTTGGTTCTGCTACATCACTTCCCTTACGTTGCCAAGAGTTAGAGAAGCGGAGGAAGAAGCAATCGAGCCAAATCAGGGTCAACAAGCTATGGAGTAATTACTGTGAGAAACAACCAGTGCAATCGTTTAAGTTTCCTCAATTTTTAAAATCATTCTTGAACAATCAGAACATTGCCCCATCGTGGGTTAGATTGTAAACTTAAAACAGGGGGAACTACGCCGGTCTGATTTCCCACTCAACGGGATACGTAGGCGGGTCAGGTTTACCTAGCCTTCGACCGTTATCTTTTATTTTGCCCCTTCGTGGGTCGGCATGTAACTAAAACAGGGGGAACTACGCCGGTCTGATTCCCCAATCAACGAGATACGTAGGCGAGTTAGGTTTACCTAGCCTTCGACCGTTATCCGTCGCTACCTTTTTATTTTTGCTTTATGGAATCTCATATTTCATGCAGGGATATGTCCTAATCGGATATTACGGAAGTGCAGAGAATTGCACGAGAAATTCGGGGAGTATTCCCAAAGATATATGTTTAACACATCGCCCTCTTATAGGTAGATAACCCGAAGGATCACACACCACTATGTCCAAAAAGGACATAGGGAATATTAAACCCTCACCTTTCAAAGAAGGGATTCGGGGGACATCGCCCCAGATTATTCAATATTATCCATCTACACAAGTGCAACAGGTACAAACAGGTACAACAAGCACGTTAGAATTCCCAGATCGAGGAAACATTCCGCATATAACACATGAGCATCATTTCGTGCTTTCATATAAGTTTTTGCATCGAAAAACCTTTCTTGTCTATGATGTTTTACATGACCTAACTACTCATAGACTCCACGACGACAGAGTCACCAGGGGACATAGACAAAAAAAGCTTCTACCCATGAGCGATAACGGGTTCCCCTGTGATAACGGGCGGGCTCTTACCCATGAGCGGTAACGGGGTCCACTGTGATAACGGGCGGGCTCCTACCTACGAGTGGTAACGGGTCATCTACAAAGAAAAGGCTCCTACCCATGAGCGGTAACGGATTCCCCTGTGATAACGGGTGGGCTCTTACACATGAGCGGTAACGGGTCATCTACAAAGAAAAGGCTCCTACCCATGAGCGGGTCATCTATAAAGAAAAGGCTCCTACCCATAAGCGGTAACGGGTTCCCCTGTGATAATGGGCGGGCTCCTACCCATGAGTGGTAACGGGTCACCTACAAGGAGAAGAATATCCCATGTGATAAAGGGGTCGATCCTAAACATTTGAATGGTAGCGGGTTCCCTGTGATAACGGGATGGTCCCCTATCCACAAGAAGAATATCCCCTGTGATAATGGGGTCGATCCTAAACATTTGAACGGTAGTGGTTTCCCTGTGATAACGGGATGGTCCCCTACCCACAAGAAGAATATCCCCTGTGATAACGGGGTCGATCCTACATTTGAACGGTAGCGGGTTCCCTGTGATAACGGAGTGGTCCCTTACCCACAAGAAGAATATCCCCTGTGATAACGGGGTCGATCCTAAACATTTGAGCGGTAGCGGGTTCCCTGTGATAACGGGATAGGCCCCTACCCACAAGAAGAATATCCCATGTGATAACGGGGTCGATCCTAAACATTTGAACGGTAGCGGGTTCCCTGTGATAACGGGATGGTCCCCTACCCACAAGAAGAATATCCCCTGTGATAACGGGGTCGATCCTAAATATTTGAGCGGTAGCGGGTTCCGTGTGATAACGGGATAGGCCCCTGCCCACAAGAAGAATATCCCCTGTGATAACGGGGCCGATCCTAAACATTTGAACGGTAGCGGGTTCCCTGTGATAATGGGATGGTCCCCTACACACAAGAAGAATATCCCCAGTTATAACGGGGTCGATCCTAAACATTTGAACGGTAGTGGGTTCCCAGTGATAACGGGATGGGCCCCTACCCACAAGAAGAATATTCTTTGTGATAACGGGGTCGATCCTAAACATTTAAACGGTAGCGGGTTCCCAGTGATAACGGGATGGGCCCATACTCACAAAAAGAATATCTCCTGTGATAACGAGGTCGATCCTAAACACATGGGCAGTGGCAGATTACCCATGCTTCTACCAACACCGAGGAAATTCTAATCATTCCTTGTTGACAACAACAGATTAAAGAAATCTCATCAAATACGAGAACGAAATAAATGCAGGGTCAGATATCGAAATACTGCATACTCTATCATCATGACAATAAAAAGTAACAAGTTATAAGAAAACAAGGCCACGAAGAGTCACAGATTATGAAGATAACAGAGAAATAAATATTCAGTTACAGAACCACGAATGGGAGATAGTCCGGAAAGGGATAAATTCAAGTTACAATAAAGGCAGCAAACAGCTACTCCCACAGGGACCCTTCAGTCTTCTTCTCAACAACCTCGAAAAACACGTCAGGGTCGGCCGCACCCTCATCCACTTCGTCTAGTCCACCAATCGACAGGTCGTTATGATCGTGCCTTGGGTTCAACCCACTCAATTTGAGGGAGTACTTGAAACCGTCATTTTTCAATACTTGCCCTATGCAAGCATGAAATGCGGCCTCCCGAACCTTCAAAACTAAGTCTCGGAAGCTCGAGCTTTCTATAAACTTCTCCGTTCCAACCCGGAGGAGATCAGGACGACGTTCCTACAAATTGAACTCTATTAAATACAGGAGGAAAAAATAGAAGCAGATATCATAAACAAGATATATACCAAGTCCAAGGGAGCTGATTTGGCAGTGGAGAGCTTCAACGAGAGACGTTCGTTAGTAGCCTTCACCGCCACCACCTCAGCCTTTAGTTTCTCTAGCTCCTTGTTGGCCGCAAGTTCACGCGCCTTTCCTTGGTCAATCTCAGTCACTAAGGTTTTGAAGTTGCCCTTCAACAAATCATACTCCTCCCGGAGCTGACGACATGTCTTCAGGGCATCCTCTTTCTCGGTCTCCAACTTCTCCAGCACCGTGGGGTTAAATTCCTCCATCCTTAAGATATCAGCCTTGAACTCGGCAGCAACAGCATCGGGGTCACCCTTGGACTCGCGCATTGTCTTCAGATATGAAACCGCCATCTTTGCCATCTGCGCAATACAATCAGTAACGTTATGATAAACAGTCAAAATGAAATCAATCGAAGTCATGCTAAGATACGTACACTCTGAAACATATGATTGTTGCGGCGTATATTCTGGGCCCGCTCAAATTCTGTAAGCACCCGCACATTTGCTAGAGGAGGAAAAGCCCGCATCATTCCCTGCACAGCATCTGCTTCAGGGAATTCCACTCGCTTGGAGGATTTGACTGCACCCACCTTCTTCGGGCCCGAACTCGAAGACGAGTGGACATTGTGGACAGTCCCGTCACGAGACCTTTTATTACCCGATACCCTAGACGGGTCAACGACAGGCTTCCTAATCGGAATTCTAGGAAAGATAGGAGCAAAGCCCCCCAATATCGAGGGCTCATGCAGTGGCCCTTTACCCTTGTCGGTCGTACCTGAAACAAGCGCTTTTCTCTTGCCGCTAATAGGGTTCGGGTTTGAAAAGCCCGACCCCATGATAAAGGGTGCATCCACTAAATCACCTAAGTTGACATGGGTATTCGATCTCGATCCACCAACGTTCTCGGTCAAAGGAATGTTGGACTCCGACTCAAAACGTGGGGCTACGTACTCACCAGAAGGAGACCTAGCATCTGGTCTCTCAGTCAACACAGTCCCTTCAGGCGGATGAACCACACCCTCCTGTTTCAAGGTCAACACCTCCAAGAGATTGGCTGCACCATCCAGGCCTCCCACCACATCAAGGATGTCCTGGCTACAGGACCCAACCGTTGCAGGAACACTTTCAAAGCATTCTTCATTAAAACGTTCACGTACTACAATGCTAAGGGGAGGTTGTTCAACTCCCGATACCTCTGCCAGAACCTCAGTGGCTGCATTATTCAGATCAAAGTTAGACGCAGACCCTGTTTCAGGCGCCACCGCAACTGCTGCTGTCTCAGCCAATCCAGCTTTCTGAGCATCACGGTCGGCTTGAAGTTTACGCATCAATTGTCTGAAACCCATCCTCACGGAATATCTCAAAAAATAAAATAAAATATACCTGCAGAATAATTGGAATATCAGCATGAGAAAATAATAATAAATCAAGTACAACATCGAGATCGAAATACACGTCGGGGAATATATCGAACATAATTACCGATATAAATACCGATGTGGTTACGCTAACGACAAAGAAGACACAGAAAACTATGACCTTCAAAGTCTCTTACAAGCCCTACTTATAGACGGAAGCTTTAACTACATCGAGAGATACTTTCGACATCATATTGAATATGCATTTCGACGTGATATCGACGATGAAACCAGATATCCTATCCTATTACGCAAAAAAGCCTTGAAAATATAACAATTGCACGGGCGGGCCCATCACAATTTTCTAAGTGCAACTCCCATATTTATAAGAAATTAAAATCCAAAGAAACACAGAATTCAAACGAGGACCTCAAACTATGCGTCCACTGCATTAGGGGGCCCATCGAAGTTTATCACGAAGTGCATTCCCCGCATATTTGATCTCCGTCATTTGAACTGGCGGGACGAAGGGTACATGTAACCCAGAAATTCAAAATTAAATTTGCGAATTCTTATCTCTAAGATAAGAATCCCCAAATTGGGGGACTACATGATATGGGCATTTCCCGCATATGGGGCCTGGCCCAAACCAGGCCCATATTTAATCATATCGGGGATCACTTTCGATATAATATCGGTGATTACCACTGATATGGTACTGTGGTCCCCGAATCCCGAGGTCTATAAATACGCGACGCCCGGATCCCAAAACAAGCAGTTATTATCCCTCAGCTACCACGCTTCATATCGAAAGAAATCATCGATCTCACTATCGATATCGTACTCGATATCGAGATAACCCTCGTGCTCCACTGATACGTCATATCTTCACATTACCGATACCATATCGAGGGTGGTCATCGACATCACATCGAAGCTGATCACTGATGTACGCCCGACCTGATTACCGACATACCCATGCCGTCCAAGCATCAAGGCGTTAGTTCGAGGTGTTCCGGACCAAGCCTAATCGAGACACATAGATTAGGTCTAGTTTGTTAAGATAGATTCGTTGTATCTCTCTTGTACTCCACGGTAACCGACCCATGCTTATATAAAGGATCTATTACCAAACTAGTCCTGGCACTCGGTTGTGGCGTCTTGGCAACCCCAAATGCAATTTCTTTCATAAACATCCATTTTGCAATCTTTTTCCTTCATTTTGTCTTAACTCAACTCAAAACTACAAAATTACAAAACAATACGAAAACCAATAAATATGCATAAAGGATTCATCAAAAGTGTAAGAAAACAAGTACTTAACGCTCATTAGCTAGCAAAGAGATGGTATGGTTGCAAGGTTTTTTGTGTGATTTGGGAAAAAGGGCACATGAATAGCATCCTTTATAGTGATAGTCAAAGTGCTAATTTCTTGGCTAAGAATTTGGTGTTTCATCAGAGGACAAAGCATTTTGAGTTGAAATTTCACTACATATGGTACCTCTTGGAGAATAAGATTTTTGAGCTTGTGAAGATTCGAGAAACTCAAAATCTTGTTGATATGTTGACTAAGGTTGTGACCTTAGAGAAATTGAATCTTTGGGTGGCTTCAACTTGCCTTGGAATTTGAAAAAGTTCCAAAACTGTCATTGCCTAAGATGGTGGATTACTGCGAGAAAGGATGATTGTTTAGGTGTTGAAGAGTGTGATAGTGGGTCAATCTCCATGTGGAGATTGTTAGGTTTGTAGAGCCTAAACAGTGAAGACCGAGGATCTGAACAATGTAGACTGAATTTAGGTTGCATTTTGAAGGAGGAATGGAGCACTAGCCCTCGCTACTAGGACAATGAGCAGCGCGAGTCGCATTTCTCGATTAGAGACGCTACTTTGTTGGGGCTGATAACAGCACGGGCTGCATGCCTTTTGGCACATCGCAAGACATCGACGTAGCCGTGTTGCACGTTGTGCGACCGCTAGTCACCTAGTGTCAGAACATGCCTATTTCGGCTCAAAACGTGCAGAAACCTTATTCTCTTCACCAACCGCTATTTAAACAACATTTTTAGCACTTTGTATGTGAATATCAAGGTGAGATGAACGAGGAACACTAAAGAGGGAGATATGAGAGTCGTTGTGAGAGATTGATCTGGATATGTGAAAGAAAATTGTTCTATCTTATTTGTAATCTTTAATGGCTCATCATCATCAATGTGGAAATCTTGGCTCGGAATGCTCATAGAGGTAGTGATAGACAAATTGGGTGAACAAAATACTTAGCCTAAAAGAGTAGGTCATCTCTCCGGAGAGAAACTAGGAGTTATTAGTTCAATTAAGTGTACTAACATGTAAAGATTTTCATTGTAAGAAGCTTCACTTTCCTTTAAACGCTTCTTCTTCTTTGGTACTTGAACTTAAACACTACTTCTTCTTTTGTACTTGAACTGATTCATTGTGATGTTTGAGGTCCATTTTATGTGACTTCTCATAATGGTTTCACATGTTTTTTGACTATTGTTGATGACTATAGTAGATGCACATGGTTATATACTTTCGAAGTCAGATGACACCGTTGAGAGACACAAGGCTAGACTAGGTGCTAAAGGTTATACTCAAGAGGAAGGCCTTGATTACTTTGACACATTTTCTATAGTAGCTAAACTCACAATTGTTAGTATGTTACTTGGATGAAGATATATATATATATATATATATATATATATATGTGTGTGTGTGTGTGTGTGTGTGACCACCCTTGGATATTGTAAGCCTAATGACTCTAGAGTGTGCTTAGTTAAGAATAGTCTATATGGTTTAAAAAAAGCTTTAGGGCACTAATATACTATACTGACTCATTGTGTGCTATCTTTCGGTTTTACTCAAACCATATATGATTGCGCTTTATTTGTCATGGAAACTCCTAACTCTTTCATTGCTTCGCGTATATATGTAGATGATATCATTTTAACAAGTGATATAATGCAATTAAACAAATTAAACAACACCGACATGTTTAGTTCACCGTCAAGGACTTAGGAGATCTTCAGTACATCATTGGCGTTGAAATTGCCAGAAGTAAGAGTGGTAATAGCACTGTTAGATGAAATATGCCTTAGACATCCTCACGGAAGTTTGCTACCTGCTACAACACCTATGGAGCATAATCATAAGCCTGCACGTACTGACTCACCTCTTTTGCCTTATCCTTATGTTTATAGGTATGCAATCTACCTTGATGACTCATTGATTTATGGAAAGAAATGAAACAACCCACTCTGAGTCGTTCTTCAATTGAGGTTGAATACTAGGCATGCATTTGCCACTACAACTTGAGAGATCGTGTGTCTTACTTAACTGCTTTCAGATCTGTCCATCACTCCCTCCAAGATTCCTTTGCTCTATACTGATAAAAAAAGTGCCACAGTGCACTGTTATCAATTGAATGCATCATGAGAGAATGAAGCAGATTCAAATCGGTATTTTTTTGTTAGAGGAAATATTCAACAAACATAACTTGAAGGTGTTGCATATCTCAAATGAACACCAACTGACTATCATTCTCATCAAATCCTCGTCTCTAACGTAATTTAACTTAATGAAGTCCAAGATGAGCCTGCTTAATATCCACGCACGTCTTGCGGGATATTAAATCATATATTTTATTTATTTCCTAATTTGGTAATTATTTCAATATCTATTAATTAGGTAACTGATACATTTCCTTTTATAGTATAATGCGGTAGTTACTAGTTAGTGATTAATTAAGTATTTTACCCGTTAACGACATAATTAAAAGCTTAGTATAAATAGGGGAGCTTAACCCCGACTTCACTCATTTGATTCATTAATCTCTGTCTCAATTTCAATTCAATTTTGTCCTTTTCCTTTAATCTAAGTTTGAGTGTTAATCGATTTTACATAATTCAGTAGAGTTAAGACTAACAGAATACCTTGCAGTTATCGAGTATGGTAATGGAAGGCCTAGTAAAAGAAGATATATGGTTAAGCAGAAGATACGACAAGAAATTGGCGCAGCGTAAGATCCTGAATTTGAGACTTTCTACACTAAAAATATTGTATTAAACAAAGATATCCTAGAACTCACGGGAAAGAAAAAGTAAATATATGGATGGAATCAAACATGCTGTTTTTACAGAAGAATTTATTAGAGAAATGTTTTTAATCAAAATAGTTTGATCTTGCATGCCCCTACTAGGTTTCGAAATAAATACCGTAGAGCAACTATAATTTGTTTTTCTCCAATGAGCATCTTTTGTTAAAATTTAACCGAGTTTGTTTGCTGGATGACTTAATTTGATGCAGTGCGACGCCAAACCATAGCGACTTCTACTCAGATGAGAAGTTCCCAGTTATGTTATATATTCTCAACACCAACTTTTTTTAGTCTGTAAAGTCTACATAGTTAGTTATGGCACATATCTAGAAGAGGAAAAGAATGGCATAAATATGGTGACATCGGTGAACTTCCAAAGGAAGAATAATTTCCTTCAACCTTATATATCATAAAGTGTCTTTCATTTTCATCCTCTCTCTTTCAATCTTTTCAATTTGCAGTTTCAGGAGTTTGGCCAACCGAATGTCCTTAGGAGCTTTTGATTTTGTCCACCAAAAATGTACGGTAGGTAATCAAAATGTTTTAGCAGAACATGAAAAGAATGTGAGAAATTTACCTCCAATCAATAAAAAACTTCATGTAAATTATCGCTGAAAGTACAATAGAGTTTGTTCTATGCAAAATTTGAAAAAGAAAAAAAAAACTGTTTTATCTATTTTCAACACTTGCTCCTGTATATCTGACCTAGTTTCGCTTTTGGTTCTTATCTTGGCCACTCACGAAAATACTCTTTTAAGTCCTAGATTTTTCCAAATTAAAATCCGTCGGCAACAAAAGCAGTCGCCGAAAACTAGACAAATTTATAAGAGAAATAGTAATTATGAGTGAATGAATAATTTCATTAATCACGAAATACTAACTTACAGGGGTGTTTATGTACTATGACAAATACTAACTTACAGGGGTGCTACATATACTAACTTACAGGGGTGTTTATGTATAATGACAAATACTAAAATACAAAATACTAAACTAATACAACATAATAAATACACTCATCTAATACGCCCCCTTAAATTAAACGTTCCATTAGTAACGGAGATTTGGGAACGCAAGAGCTCAAAGCATGTACGAGCCAGGAGCTTAGTGAGAACATCAACCAACTGGTCAAGCGTGTTAACATAGGAGACACTAATAAGACCTTTGGCAACAAGGTCATGAACAAAGTGGAGATCAATGGAGATATGTTTCATACGAGAGTGCTGAATTGAATGTAACAAGAAATGCATAGCACCCATGTTGTCACAATGAATTTTGGTAATCGACCGAAGAGACAAAACAATCTCCATGAAAAGGTGTTGAAGCCACCGAACTTCAGCATCAATAGAGGCAAGGACACGGTATTCCGCTTCGGTCGAAGAGCGAGACACCGCCTTCTGTTCCCGAGAGGACCAAGAGATCGGGTTAGAACCCAACATATAAGATAGGCCGAAGTGAAAGTACCTTGAAGAGAGTCCCCGTCCCAATCAGAGTCCAAGAATGCAGTAAGAGAGAGATTTACATCCCAATGAAGAGTAATGTCGTGAGTGAGGGAGCCCTTCAAGTAGCGAAGGACACGATTCAATGCCACCCAGTGGACGGAGTCCGGGGCTGACATCCATTAACCGAGAATGCAATGTCAGGCCATGTAAGAGTAAGGTACTGAAGACTGCCTACGATTTGGCGATAGGTCGTGGCATCAATAAGATCAGTCAAGGCCGGAGCAGGGGGTTTGTGAGTTATTGGCGTCGCGAGTGGTTTGGCACAATCCATCTTGTGCTGAACCAACAAGAAAAGAATGTATTTGTGTTGAGAGAGGAATAACCCATCACCGGTCTTGTACACCTCGACACCCAAAAAATAGTTAAGGGGTCTCAAGTCCTTAACTGCAAAGTCCTTAACAAGTTGATCAACAAGAGAGGAGATGGTCGTCGCACATAACCCCGTGATAACAATATCGTCAACGTAAATGATTTGACAATAAATCGTTTTATATATATGCGAGTGTCGGCTACAAGTAAGTAGTCTAGAAATACAACGAGCCTATCTCAATTCAGACCTACACTAGGTGTCTCGTGTAGGCTTGGTCCGGAACACCTCGGACCTACGCTTCGATGCTTGGATGGGAGTGGAATATCGGTAAATAGATCGAACGGATGTCGGTGATTGCCTTCGATGTGATGTCGAAGATGACCCCCGATGTGGTATCGGTGATGAGGTCGTATAACGTGTCACAGGTGCACGTGGTAGTCCCGATATCGAATAAGATATCGAAAGTGATATCGGTGATGTATTTCGATATGACGCGTAGTAGCTGAGGGATAATAATTGCTTGTTTTGGGATCCGGGCACCGCGTATTTATAGACCTCGGGATCTGGGGACCACAGTAACATATCGGTGATTATTACTGATATGACATCGAAAGTGATCCCTGATATAGTCCAATATAGGCCTGGTTTGGGCTTGGCCCAATATGCGGGAAATGCCCATATCATGTAGTCCCCTAATTTGGGGATTCTTATCTTAGAGATAAGGATTCGAAAATTTAATTTTAAATTTCTGGCCTGTACCCTTCGTCCCGCCAGTTCAAATGACGGAGATCAAACTTGCGAGAAGTGCACTTGTGATGAACTTCGATTCGTCTCCCAATGCAGTGGACGCATAGTTTGAGGTCCTCGTTTGAATTCTAGTTCCCTTGGTATTTGGGTTCCTTGAAAATTGTGATGGGGTTGCCGGGGCAGTTGTTATATTCTCGTGGCTCTTCGCGTAGTAGGGTAGGATGTCGGGTCTCATCTTCGACATGATGTCGAAATGCATATTCGATATGATGTCAAAAGTATATTTCGATGTAGTTAAGGCCTCCGTCTATAAGTAGGGCTTGTAAGAGACTCTGAAGTTCATAGTTTTCTCCGTTTTCTCTGTCGTTTAGCGTAACCACATCGGTATGTATATCGGTAGTCATATTCGATATATTCCCCGACGTGTGTTTCGACCTCGATGTGGTACTTGAACTATTTATTATTATTTCTTCATACTGATACTCTAATTATTCTGCAGGTACATTACCGTTTTCTGAGATACTTCATTAGAATGGGGTTTAGACAATTGATGCTTAAACTTCAAGCCGATCGTGACGCTCAGAAAGCTGTTGGAACGACGGCAGTCGCGGTGGCGCTTGAAATAAGGTATGCGTCTAGCTTTGACCTAAATAATGCAGCCGTTGAGTTTCTGGCAGAGGCATCGGGAGTCGAGCGACCTTCCCCTAGCCTTGTAGTGCCTGAACGTGTTAATGAAGAACTTTTTAACAATGTTCCTACAACGGTTGGGTCCCTTAGCCAGGACATCCTTGACGTGGTGGGAGGCCCGGATGGTGCGGCCAGCCTCTTGGAGGTGTTGACCTCGAAACAAGAGGGTGTGGTTCCTCAACCTGACGGGGCTGTGGCGAGAGAGAGACCATTTGCGAGGTCTCCTTCCGGTGAGTATGTCGCTCCACGTTTTGAATCGTCGGCCGATATTCATTTGAACAAGGACGTTGGAGGTTCGAAATCGAATACCCATGTCAACTTGGGTGATTTTGTGGAGGCGCCTTTTATAGTGGGGTTGGGTTCTTCACGCCCGAACCTTATTAGCGACAAGGGAAAGGCGACCATTTTAGGTGTGAACGACAAGGGTAAGGGGCCACTGCATGAGCCCTCGATATGAGGGGGCCGTGCCCCTATTTTTCCTGGGATCCCGATTACGAAACCTGTCATTGAGCTGAGTAGGATATCAGGTAGTAAAAGGTCTCGAGAAGGGACTGTCCATAGTGGCCACTCATCTTCGAGTTCGGGCCCTCGGAAGGCGAGTGTAGTCAAACCCTCAAAGCGAGTAGAATTCCCTGAAGCAGATGCTATACGGGGCATGATGCAGGCTTTTCCTCCTCTTGCGAATGTGCGGGTGCTCATAGAATTTGAGCGGGCCCAAAATATACGCCGCATCGCTCATCTGTTCAAAAGTGTATGTATCTGAATACGACTTCGATCGTTTTCATTTGAATGTTTAGCATAATGTTATGTATTGTATTGTGCAGACGGCCAAGCTGGCGGTCTCGTGTTTGAAGACCATTCGCGAGTCCAAGGGTGACCCTGACGCTGTCGCTGCCGAGCTCGAGGCTGATATCTTGAAGATGGGGGAGTTCAACCCCATGGTGTTGGAGAAGTTAGAGGCTGAAAAAGAGGATGCATTGAAGACATGTCGTACGCTCCGGGAGGAGTATGATTTGTTGAAGGGCAACCTCAAAACATTAATGACTGAGCTCGATCAAGGAAAGGCGCGTGAATTTGCGGCCAATAAAGAGCTGGAAACACTGAAAGATGAGGTGGCGGCGGTGAAGGCTGCTAATGAACGTCTCTCATTGGAGCTCTCCACTGCCAAATTAGCTCCCTTGGATTTGGTATGTATCCTGTGTACGATATCTGTTTCTGTTTTTTGTCCTCTTGGATTTAATTGAGTTCAATTTGTAGGAACGTTGTCCTAATCTCCTCCGGGTTGGGGCAGAGAAGTTTATGGAAAGCTCGAGCTTCCGAAATCTAATTCTGAAGGTTCGAGATGCAACCTTTCATGCTTGCGTAGGGCAAGTATTGAACAATGACGGTTTCAAGGACTCCCTCGAGCTGAGTGGGTTGAACCCAAGGCATGATCATAATGATCTGCCGATTGGTGGCCTAGATGAGGCGGAAGAGAGTCCGACCGACCCTGACATGTTTTCCGAGGTCGTGGAGAAAAAGACTGAAGGGTCCTGGTGGGAGTAGCTGTTTACTGCCTTCACTGTAATTTGAATTTATCTCGTTCCGGACTATCTTTGATTCGTGGTTCTGTAGCTGAATATTTATTTCTCTGTTGTTTTCATAGTATATGACTCTTCGTGGCCTTGTTGTCTGATAACTTGTCGGTTTCTTTTATTGTCATGATGGTAGAATATGCAGTATTCCGATGTCTGAGGCGCAGTCATTTCGTTCTCGTATTTGATGAGATTCGTTCAATATGTCTGTTGTTAATCAAGGAATGATTAGAATTTCCTTGGTATTGGTAGAAACATAGGTAATCTATCACTGCTCCTGTGTTTAGGATCCTGCTCCTATTATTACAGGGGATATTCTTCTTGTGGTTAGGGGCCCATAGAGCCTGCCTCTTCACTTAGTTTGATTTATGGAATTTTCACCCAATAGGCTCTTCACCTAGCGTAATTTTATGGGATTTCCACCCAATAGGCTCTTCACCTAGCTTGATTTATTGGATTTTCACCCAATAGGCTCTTCACCTAGCGTAATTTTATGGGATTTCCACCTAATAGGCTCTTCACCTAGCTTGATTTGTGGGATTTTCACCCAATAGGCTCTTCACCTAGCGTAATTTTATGGGATTTCCACCCAATAGGCTCTTCACCTAGCTTGATTTATTGGATTTTCACCCAATAGGCTCTTCACCTAGTGTAAGTTTATGGGATTTCCACCCAATAGGCTCTTCATCTAGATTGATTTATGGGATTTTCACCCAATAGGCTCTTCTCCTAGCGTAATTTTATGGGATTTCAACCCAATAGGCTCTTCACCTAGCTTGATTTATGGGATTTTCACCCAATATGCTGTCCACCTAGCTTGGCAGTTCGATACCATTCTCACAGGGGATATTTTTCTTGAATCGACCCCGTTATCAAAGGGAATTTCTTCTTGGACTGGCCCCGTTATCACAGGGAATATTTTCTTGAACCGACCCCGTTATCACAGGGAATTTTTGCTTGAATCGACCCCGTTATTACAGGGAATTTTTTCTTGAATCGACCCCGTTATCACAGGGGATATTTTTGCGGGTAGGGGCGCATCCCGTCATCACAGGGAACCCGCTACCTGTTGAATTGTTTTTGATCGACCCCGTTATCACAGGGGATATTTTTGAGGATAGGGGCGCATCCCGTTATCACAGGGAACCCGCTACCTGTTGAATTATTTTTGATCGACCCCGTTATCACAGGGGATATTTTTGAGGGTAGGGGCGCATCCCGTTATCACAGGGAACCCGCTACCTGTTGAATTGTTTTTGATCGACCCCGTTATCACATGGGATACTTTTGAGGATAGGGGTGAATCCTCTTATCACAGGGAACCCGCTACCTATTGAATTGTTTTTGATTGACCCCGTTATCACATGGTATATTTTTGAGGGTAGGGGCGCATCCTGTTATCACAGGGAACCCGCTACCTGTTGAATTATTTTTGATCGACCCCGTTATCACAAGGGATATTGTAGGCGAGCCTTTTCATTGTCTTTTCGACTATGTCTCTTGGTGACTCTGTCGTTGTTGAATATGTAGGTCATTAAGCCCTGCAAAACATTATAGACAAGCAAGATTTTCGAGATAAAAGCTGATACGAAAGCACGAAATGACGTGCGTGTGTTATTTGAAGGATGTTCCCTCAATCTGGGAATATCAGTTTTACATAAGAAATAGTATTTCCGTTGTGCTCTATCGTGCTTGTTGTACCTCTTTGTACCTGTTGTACCTGTAAGAGGGCGATGTGTTAAATATATATCTAGGGGAACATTCCCCAATTGTTTGTGCCATTCTCTGCACTTCTATAATGTCCGCTTAGAACATATCCCTGCATCAAATATGAGATTGTGCTAAGCAACAAATAAAAAGGTAATAACGGATAACGGTCGAAAGCTAGGTAAACCCAACCCGCCTACGTATCCCGTTGCATGGGGGAATCAGACCGGCGTAGTTCTCCATGTTTTAAGTTACATGCCGACCCACGAAGGGGCAAAATAAGAGATAGCGGTCGAGGGCTAGGTAAACCTAACCCGACTACGTATCCCGTTGAGTGGGGAATCAGACCGCTGTAGTTCCCCCTGTTTTAAGTTTACAGACCGACCCACGATGGGGCAATGTTTCCGTTGTCCAAACATAATTTAAACACTGCTGAAATTAAAAACATTGTTCAGTTTGCTCCTTATGGCGATCACTCCGTGCGCGGAATGTATTCTTGGTGTGGGACTTGTATTTCTTGTCTTCTTCTGATTCTTGGGTGCTTCAGCGAGTCCACATAGCACATCCATCCCTGCACCTGGTCACCTATGATCTCACCAACTCCTTAAGGCGTCGGGAATTTGATCTTCTGGTAATAAGTAGAGACCGCTGCCCTGATCTGGTTGAGCCCCGGTCGGCCAATGATGGCGTGGTAAGGAAATGGAGTGTCGACAATCGTGTATTTTATCGGTGTGACCCGAGTGTGTGGGCTACGGCCAAACATAGTGGGCAATATGACTTGTCCAAGCGGCACTACCTCTGTTCCACCAAATCCGATCAACTGGGTGGATATCGGCTTCAGTCGGTCCGGGGCTATCCCCATCTGCTCGTAGGCTTTAGAGAATATCAGGTTTGCGGAGCTCCCGCTATCCACCAACACTTTATGCACCTGATAGCCATCCACATTAATCGTGATAACCACTGGGCAATCTAGTTTCCCTGCGGGTCAAGGCCAATGGACTAAGCTGCTCCAAGTCTTTCTTGGTGAAGGAGATCTCCTGCTCCAAGTATGCTTCCGGCATGATTGCATTGGTGTACCCAACATAGGCTCCACCCTGGAGTCTCCGCGTTATGGTTTCTCGATCGTGAGCCGTGTCAGCTCACAAGCCTCCCCCGTTGATCACATTTATAACGCCTCTGCTCGGGGCATTCACTATGCTCCTCCCTCGCTCCTCGGGTGCCTCAATTATCTTCTGTTTTCCTCTACTGGGCGAGTAATCCCTTCTAGGGGATGAGGAATGTTCTGCTCCTCTAGCATCCTCCCTGGCGCCCCTGACAAACTCGACCAGTTTCCCTTATTTGATCAATCTTTCGATCTCGTTCCTCAGGTGTGTGCAGTCCCCTGTCCTGTGTCCAGGTTGACGGTGGTATGCGCAGTATTTGCCGGATGACTTCATCCCGGGAGTCTCATTCAATGGCCTGGGTTCCGTCAACCATCCGTTTCTCTTCGCCACGGTCATCACCTCTAGAATGCCTCTGTTTAACGAGGTGTACGTCCTTGGGGGCCTTTCCCTGTTGTGCTCTCTGTCTGCATTTCTACTGGGAAACGAACCCTGATGCGTTACCATCATTTCGTCCTCATAGACCATTTGGTTTGCAAGCATGTTGATTTGTGCTATAGTGGGCTCAGTCAATTTGATTAGCTCCCCGTCGAACCTGCGATGGGTCGTACCCTTAAACAGCATCATCATCACCTGACCGCCATGCGGCTCATCCACCTTCAGTAATTCATCGTTGAACCTCTTCATATAGTCTCAGAGGTTCTCCCTTTCCCTTTGCTGCACAACACCGAGATGTAGCAGGTTGGTCTTCATTCTCTTTTGGCTAGAGAATTGGTTCTCAAATTTCTCCCTCAGCTGCTCGTAGTCCGTTATGGATCTGGCCTCCAGCCTAGCGAACCAATCTAGTGCAACGCCCGTTAAAGTGGTGGAGAGAATCTTTGCCTTTATGTTTCTCGAGTAGTTGTGAAGGTTCAGAATGCTATCGACCTAATGGAGATGATCTGTAGGATCGCCTCTTCCGTCGTATGGCTTGATCACTGGGATCTTGTCCCCCCTTTGCAATACTTCAGCCTCTATCTCATCCGAAAATGGGGTGCTACTGCGAACCTTTGTACGACTCTGAGTTAACTTCCTCGACAATTCTGCCCTCTCGCGGTCTAGTTGTTCCATCCTCCTTGAGATCACCCGTAGTATTTCTACATCCTCGTCCTTTGAATATGCAATCTCAGCGCAGTCGCGACCGCGTTCCATTCTCCGGACTACTTCCGCCCTCTCGCGGTCAAGCCGTTCCATCTTCCTTGCTAGCTCTCAATCTAGAGTCCTGGGGTCCCGTCTTCATGCCCTGTCGTAAGCAGCGGGTGATATCTCTCTGAAGGAGTCCCCCGTATCCTCCTGTTCGTCGTATCCTTGCCTTGCCCTTCTCTCACCCACTCCGGATTCATGGGGCCTCGCCCGAATGTCCTTTGCCCTTTGCTCCACTAGTCGTGGAAGCAAGGTCTCCAATGTGGAATACAGTGCCGCTCTTACTATGGCGTTGATCTGCGCTTGCATCTCCGAGGTTATGGTAGCGGGGTGAAACGCACTTTGTCCCACGGGCATTGTCTCTTCCAGGCTGGGAAAATCCGCATTTGACGCCTCGGTCATTGGAATGTCTGTCGGGTGGTTCTCAGCGGGCGGGCCCTCAGTCTCGGGTTCTGCCGCACTTGGTGCAACAGGCGTCGGACCTGCATTTGCGGCTCGCGGCGGCATCCTGGGCCCGCGCCTTCGTTGCACCGGTGGTGGAGGAAGCTCCATCTCGGCTTGAGCCACTGTCTGTTCTTGGTCAGTTGGGTGTTGAGGGGGTTGCGTGTCTTCCATCCTGGCGCTCCTAGTCACAACTCCGCTAAATTCGGATCGGGTCCTCCTTCCTTGCATCTCGACGTCTTTGTCCGGGAACTGGTGTTCCCACAGACAGCGCCACTGATTTGACAATAGATCGTTTTATATATATGCGAGTGTCGGTTACAAGTAAGTAGTCTAGCAATACAACGAGCCTATCTCAAATCAGACCTACACTAGGTGTCTCTTGTAGGCTTGGTCCGGAACACCTCGGACCTACGCTTCGATGCTTGGATGGGAGTGGAATATCGGTAAATAGATCGAACGGACGTCGGTGATTGCGTTCGATGTGATGTCAAAGATGACCCCGGTGTGGTATCGGTGATGAGGTGGTATGACGTGTCACAAGTGCACGTGGTAGTCCCGATATGGAATAAGATACCGAAAGTGATATTGGTGATGTATTTCGATATGACGCGTAGTAGCTGAGGGATAATAATTGCTTGTTTTGGGATCTGGGCACCGCGTATTTATAGACCTTGGGATCCGGGGACCACAGTAACATATCGGTGATTATTACCGATATGACATCGAAAGTGATCCCCGATATAGTCCAATATGGGCCAGGTTTGGGCCTGACCCAATATGCGGGAAATGCCCATATTAGTAAACCAGAACATAAACGCGTACCAAGACACGCATTAGAATGAAGAGGGACGTGCATACCTCCATTGAGTGAAACCAAACTTGAGGAGGGCGACGCTAAGGGCAAGATACCACGCGCGCGACGCTTATTTGAGACCATAAAACGACTTGTGGAGAAGGCAAACATGATCGGGTTTGGACTTGTCG
Source organism: Linaria vulgaris (assembly GCA_948329865.1). NCBI lineage: Eukaryota > Viridiplantae > Streptophyta > Magnoliopsida > Lamiales > Plantaginaceae > Linaria > Linaria vulgaris. The sequence continues at coordinate 27,351,379 of OX415249.1, forward strand.
ATGAACCTGGGAGGTTGGCTCATGCAGACCGTCTTAGATAAGCCACCGTGGAGGAAGGCACTACTAACATCAAGCTGACGTAAGGGAAGAGTGCATGACTTCCAGAGAAAGCATGTTACGGATGGTGACAAGTTTAAGCACTAGACTCGAGGTTTCCCTGAAATCCTCACCAGTGCCATGATGGAAGCCCTTGACCACAAGTTGCACTTGGTAGCGATCGATGGACACGTCGAGATGATGTTTGATCCAGAAGACCCGCTTAGATCTAGCAACAGAGCAATGTCAAAGTGGTGAGACCAATGACCAAGTGTCGTGAGTAGTGAATGTTGTGACTTCCTCTGCCATAGCCGCACACCATAATGATCACTCATAGCTTGATTAACTGAGGTAGGTTCACTCGACCCCAAGACCGGATGCTTAGCAGCGACATAAGATTGAGGTTTGAGTATGATATTTTGAGAATGCATAACCATGTGGTGTGGCTAGTGTGAGTGAACCATAACAATGGCTTTGGACGGTGGTGGAGCATTCAAAATCGATTGGTTAGGGGGCCTCCAAAGGTGCATGCGATGCCCTAGAAGTCCCGGGCGATGGGAGCTAGGTCGCGGTTGAGATGGGAGCCCTAGCAGGGTGGACGGCAGGCAGAAGGGCTAGGGCTAGAGCAGTTGGGGCCTAGGCCACCAAAAGGGGTTTGGGCCACGATGCTAGGGTTATGGGCCACACTGTCGGAAGATTGGGCCGTGGCTTAGCTTCTAAAGGGAGCCCTAGAAGGCCCAATAGGAGACGGTGGTAGGGTAGGGGGAAACCTAATGAGCCCACAGAGGGGCGGATAGGGGTCCTCGGTGCTGGAGACCAGACCGGGGCTATAGGCCTGGGAAAGTGATCCTCAATAAAATGCACATGGACTGAGACACAAAGGCATTTTTGTGAAGAGATTGAGACACGCGTAGACAGACTAAATGTAGAATAACCAACAACTAGACAAGCCCGATAGGGGGGCGTGAGATTCCTAGGAACATAGAGTCAGAGTGCGGAAAACATAAGCAACTAAAAGTACGAAGGCGGTTATATAGATAAACCGTTGTGCAAAGAACATAATCCCAAAAATCTGGAGATAAGAAAGCACGACTGAGTAACGTTCAACACATCGTGACAACCACACGATGGTGACGTTCACTAGTACCGTTCTGTTGGGGCATGTGGTGGGGCAGTAATCAACCATGAGATGTCGTGCGATGCGAAGAAGGATTGTATAGGCAAGAACTCATCGCCATTATTCGAATAAAGTGTTTTAATGGACCTACCAAACTATTTTTTCACTAGACTTTTAAATTGACGAAAAGGCGCGAAGAACATCAGATTTTATAAACAACGGAAATAACCAACAAAATTGGGTAAAATGATCCACTAAAATTAAAGAGTAATGACAACCAGTAGTAGAGATAACTGGTGACAGTCCATAAGCATAATGCAGTACATCACACATGAATTGGACACAAGAGAGGTGTCACGAAAAGCAAGGTTTTGACTCTTGTTCGATAAGCATGAAGATCAAAAATTAGGATCCGACGCAGTAGCTGTCACAATAGGTAAACTAACTTGTGAGAAAGAAAATTGCCATTTTTTTCTTGAGGATGGCCTAGTCTATCATGCCAACAACTAGAACTCGTGCGTTCACCAACAAACGCCATGATTGTAGGACGCCGAAAAGCTGAAAGCAACACACGATAAATGCCATCCACAGACGCCCTACGAAACAAGCTTCTTAACAATAAAGTGAAGAAAGCAATAGATACATCACTAGCTTTAGTAAAATGATGCACGGATAGTGGATTGCGTCGAAAAGACAGAACACACAAATATTGTCAAGAGTAAAGGATTAATCACGAAGAACAATTTCAGAGGAACCAATGTGTGATATAGGCAAACGTGTACCAACATCAGTAGACACCTTGTCAGAGCTATCATACTCAGAACAGAGAACAAGATGGTTCAAGTCAGAGGTGAGGTGGCGGGATGCACCAGAGGGATTTGATTGGAGGTGATGGGGATCAACGTCACACACCGGGTGGCGACCTGTTGAAGGGCGGTGCGAACGGTGGGACAGAATTGGCCGAAGCGACGTTGGTGCCGGAGGAGTCTCCGGACGCGGCGTCGACGGTGGAACGTGTAGGTGAGCCTGAGAAAGACATAGGCGATGATCGAAGAAAAATATCGTTAAAGAATTAGATCTCTTGATACATATAAGAGAAATAATAATTATGAGTGACTCGATAACTCTATTACTCACGAAAAGTTACATATAGTAACTTACAGGGGTATTTACGTATAATGACAAATACTAAACTAATACAACATAATAAATACATTCATGTAATAATATTCAGCACATTACAAAAAATTATATTAGGGACCTGACTTAGAATTTGAGAACTTTGACCTCCACACCCTCAAATCCTTAATTTTAGGGTCACATGTTGAACATGTATACTTTAACGACTTTAAGTAATTCTGAAACTATAATTTACAGCTTAAATGAGAATAAGTGTTTACATGAGGGATGCAACACAGAGGAACATAAATCAATTTTCGTAGTTGGATGTCTGAAACTATAATTTACAACTTAAATGAGATTGAGTGTTTTCAAGCGGCATGCAACATAGAGGACAATAAATGAAACAATGTGCCAAGAATAATTTCTTTTTTTCGAATAATTTTAAAATCTAAACTCCATACTCCAAACTTATAATGACAATGAAATCAGTCCTCATGAACTTGATCAATAAAAAAAAAATTTAAGTTGATTAGAAATCAAAGACAAGCCTAATCTACTTGTTTAATTCAAATACAAAATATAAGAAAGAAACTAAGAATTTATTGTAATTTTTCTTTACTAATTTTCACATTAATTATATGTATGATCAATGGGAGACATACAAGTTTACAATTTAAGTTAAAAAAAAAATGTTAGCCACAGAAAAGTGTGATCTCTCAAACATAAAAGAGTTTCCTTGTAATAACCTTAGACTTTATTACTGGGTGTTTGTGTTATTCATCCCATATTACATGCATGGATCATGATATGAAAATAATGTACTCCTTTTACCCAAACATTTTGTGTCAAGAAGCTCACCTTTATGCCATCCCCAAAAATATCTTGTATTGTTTAGCACTTTGTTCTTCATAAAAGAAACCTCTACAATCTTAGGTCCAAAGTCATTAATTCTTTTGTAAAATACTTGCTTGATTTATATTTTATTTATGACCTAAAAAATATGTAAGATCCAAAAATAAATTAAGAAGATAAAAAACTAATTAAGAAGGCTTTAGCAATCCTTAGTTCTTTTTTTGATGTAAAAGAGAATACAATGCCCTTAAACTACATTAGTTGCAAGAATAGATAAAGGAGAAGGAGGAGGATTAAGCAAAATGCTAATACCCCATTCCCTAGTACATGGTAATTTTGTCATTGCGTCCGCAAGGGTATTCTTTGATTTTGCGACCTAACTAAGATTATGCTCCCATGATTTGTGTAGAAGAACTCTACACTCTTAGATCTTCTGTTTGGTGGGATGTCCATCAATTTGTTCCTCCAAAATAAGCCTAATAGCCTCGCTTAAATCGGAGTCAATGTTAATCCGTTGTATATGTTTCTCCCAAGTAATTTCCAGTCCAATGCGTATAGCTTCCAGTTCAGCTTCAAGGACAGTTGGGTGAGGAATGCCTCGAATAAAAGCATGCCTCCATTCTCATTTGTCATCGCACAACACACCACCCGTAGATCCCATGTTCCTTTGGTCGCAAACACTCCCATCCACATTAAGTTTCAACCATCTTCCCTTCGGTTTCTCTCAACAGAGCTTCGATATTTCCTTCTTATTCTTTAGAGAAATCATCATGTCCACCACCAAAAACTTGATTTGAGCAATGGTTGAATTTGCTAGCTCATACATGCCTTTGAAGATACGAGAGTTTGTGATTTTTAGATTTGCCATAAGCACACTGTAAATATTAGATTCCATGGAACTCTTGGGAAAGTCGTGCATCCCTGATCAACACACTTTAAATTTATACGTAGCAAAAGGTCTTCTCTAATGTTTATGAAATTGCGAGTATGTGTCGGGTTCATGATCTTATTCGAGACCTTCTTTGCAACCTTACAATCCCATAAAATGTGAAGAATAGGCTCTGATATGGGCATTTCCCGCATATTGGGCCAGGCCCAAACCAGGCCCATATTGGACTATATCGGGGATCATATTCGATGTCATATCGGTAATAATCACCGATATGTTACTGTGGTTCTCGGATCCCAAGGTCTATAAATACGCGGTGCCCGAATCCCAAAACAAGCAATTATTATCCCTCAACTACCACTAGGCATATCAAAATACATCACCGATATCGCTTTCGATATCTTGTTCGATATCAAGACTACCACATGCACCTGTGACATGTCATACCACCTCATCACCGATATCACATCGGGGGTCATCTCCGACATCACATCGAAGGCAATCACCGACGTCCGTTCGATCTATTTACCGATATTACACTCCCATCCAAGCATCGAAGCGTAGATCCGAGGTGTTTCGGACCAAGCCTACACGAGACACCTAGTGTAGGTCTGATTTGAGATAGGCTCGTTGTATTGCTAGACTACTTACTTGTAACCGACACTCGCATATATATAAAATGATCTATTGACAAATCAGTGGCGCCGTCTGTTGGAACACCAGTTCCCGAACAAAGACGCCGAGATGCAAGGAAGGAGGACCCGATCCGAATTTAGTGGAGTTGTGACCAGGAGCGCCAGGATAGAGGACATGCAACCCCCTCAAAACCCAACTGACCAAGAACAGACAGTGGCTCAAGCCGAGATGGAGTTTCCTCCACCACCAGTGCAACGAAGGCACAGGCCCGGGAGGCCGCCGCGAGCTGCAAATGCAGGTCCGACCCTTGTTGCGCCAAGTGCGGCAGAACCCGAGACTGAGGGCCCGCCCGTTGAGAACCACCCAGCAAACATTCCAATGACCGAGGCGCCAAATGCGGATTTTCACTACCTGGAGGAAACAATGCCCGCGGGACAAAGTGCCTTTCACCCTGCTGCCATAAACTTGAAGATGCAAGTGCAGATCAATGCCACAGTAAGAGTGGCGCTGGATTCCACATTGGAGACCTTGCTTCCACTACTAGTGGAGCAAAGGGCAAAGTACATTCGGGCGAGGCCTCATGAATCCGGATTGGGTGAGAGAATGGAAAGGCAAGGATAGGACGAACATGAGGATATGGGGGACTCCCTCAGAGAGATATCACCCGCTTCTTACGACAGGGCGGAAAGACGGGACCCTGGGACTCTAGATCGAGAGCTAGCAAGGAAAATGGAACGGCTTGACCGCGAGAAGGCGGAAGTAGTCCGGAGAATGGAACGCGGTCGCGATCGCGCCGAGATTGCATATTCAAAGGACGAGGATGTAGAAATACTGCGGGTAATCTCAAGGAGGATGGAACAGCTAGACCGCGAGAGGGCGGAAATGTCGAGGAAGTTAACTCAGAGTCGTAGAAAGGTTCGCAGTAGCACCCCATTTTCGGATGAGATAGAGGCTGAAGTATTGCAAAGGGGGGACAAGATCCCAATGATCAAGCCATACGACGGAAGAGGCGATCCTACGAATCATCTCCATCAGGTCGATAGCATTTTGAAGCTGCACTAGATTGGTTCGCTAGGCTGGAGGCCAGATCCATAACGGACTACGAGCAGCTGAGGGAGAAATTTGAGAACCAATTCTCCAGCCAAAAGAGAATGAAGACCAATCTGCTACACCTCGGCGCTGTGCAGCAAAGGGAAAAGGGAGAACCTCCGAGACTAGATGAAGAGGTTCAATGATGAATTACTGGAGGTGGATGAGCCGCATGGCGGTCAGGTCATGATGATGCTGTTTAAGGGTACGACCCATCGCAGGTTCGCCACTGAGCTAATCAGATTGACTGAGCCCACTATAGCACAGATCAACATGCTTGGAAACCAAATGGTCTATGAGGACGAAATGATGGCAACGCGGGAGGATTCGTTTCCCAGTAGAAATACAGACAGAGAGCGCAACAGGGAAAGGCCCCCAAGGACGTACATCCCGTTAAACAGAGGCATTGTTGAGGTGATGGCCGTGGCGAAGAGAAACGGATGGTTGACGGAACCCAGGCCGTTGAATGAGACTCCCGGGATGAAGTCATCCAGCAAATACTGCGCATACCACCGTCAACCTGGACACAGGACAGAGGACTGCACACACCTGAGGAACGAGATCGGAAGATTGATCAAATAAGGGAAACTGGTCGAGTTTCTCAGGGGCGCCAAGGAGGATGCTAGAGGAGCAGAACATTACTCATCCCCTAGAAGGGATTACTCCCCTAGGAGAGGAAAACAGAAGATGATTGAGGCACCCGAGGAGCGAGGGAGGACCATAGTGAATGCCCCGAGCAGAGGCGTTATAAATGTGATCAACGGGGGAGGCTTGGGAGCTGACACGGCACACAACCGAGAAATCATAACGCGAAGACTCCAGGGTGGAGCCTATGTTGGGTACACCAACGCAATCATGCCGGAAGCATACTTGGAGCAGAAGATCTCCTTCACCAAGAAAGACTTGGAGCAGCTTAGTCCATTGGCCTTGTCCGCAGGGAAACTAGCTTGCCTAGTGATTATCACGATTAATGTGGATGGCTATCAGGTGGGGATTGCCCAGTGGTTCTCTAAAGCCTACGAGCAGATGGGGATAGCCCCGGACCGACTGAAGCCGATATCCACCCCGTTGACCGGATTTGGTGGAGCAGAGGTAGTGCCGCTTGGACAAGTCATATTGCCCACTATGTTTGGCAGTAGCCCACACACTCGGGTCACACCGATAAAATACACGATTGTCGACACTCCATTTCTTTACCACGCCATCATTGGCCGACCGACGCTCAACTAGATCAGGGCAGCGGTCTCTACTTATTACCAGAAGATCAAATTCACGACTCCTCAAGGAGTTGGTGAGATCATAGGTGACCAGGTGCAGGGATGGATGTGCTATGTGGACTCGCTGAAACACCCAAGAATCAAAAGAAGACATGAAATACAAGTCCCACACCAAGAATACATTCCGCACATGGAGTTATCGCCATGAGGAGCAAACAGAACAATGTTTTTAATTTCAGCAGTTTTTTAATTATGTTCGGTCAACGGAAACATTGCCCCATCGTGGGTCGGTCTGTACACTTAAAACTGTGGGAACTACGCCAGTCTGATTCCCCACTCAATGGGATACGTAGGCGGGTTAGGTTTACCTAGCCCTCGACCGTTATCTCTTATTTTGCCCCTTCGTGGGTCGGCATGTAACTTAAAATAGGGGAACTACGCCGGTCTGATTCCCCATGCAACGGGATACGTAGGCGGGGCTGGGTTTACCTAGCCTTCGACTGTTATCCGTTACTACCTTTTTAGTTTTTATTTGTTACTTCACGCAATCTCATATTTCATGCAGGGTTATGTCCTAAGCGGACATTATAGAAGTGCAGAGAATGACACAGACAATTGGGGAATGTTCCCCTAGATATATATTTGACACATCGCCCTCTTACAGGTACAAAAAGGTACAAACAGGTACCACAGGCACAATAGAGCACAACGGAAACACTATTTCTTGTGTAAAACTGATATTCCCAGATTGAGGGAACATCCCTCAAATAACACATGCACGTCATTTCGTGCTTTCGTATTAGCTTTTATGTCGAAAATTTTCCTTGTCTATGATGTTTTGCAGGGCTCAATGACCTACATATTCAACGACGACAGAGTCACCAAGAGACATAGTCAAGAAGACAACAAAAAGGCTCGCCTTCAACACAAAAAATTTTCTCTGTGATAAAGGGGTCGATTAAAGAAAAAATCCCCTGTGATAACGGGGTCGATTAAAGAAAAAATCCCCTGTGATAACGGGGTCGACACAAGAAAAAATTCCCTGTGATAACGGGGCCAATCTAAGAAAAAATCCCATGTGATAACGGGGTCGATTCAAGAAAAAAATCCCTGTGATAACGGGGCCAATCCAAGAAAAAATCCCCTGTGCTAACAGGGTCGACTCAAGAAAAAATTACGCTAGGTGAAAAGCCTATTGGGTGAAAATCCCATAAATCAAGCTAGGTGAAGAGCCTATTGGGTGGAAATCTCATAAAATTACGCTAGGTGCAGAGCCTATTGGGTGAAAATCCCATAAATAAAGCTAGGTGAAGAGCCTATTGGGTGAAAATCCCATAAATAAAGCTAGGTGAAGAGCCTATTGGGTGGAAATCCCATAAAATTACGCTAGGTGAAGAGCCTACTGGGTGAAAATACCATAAATCAAGCTAAGTGAAGAGCCTATTGGGTGGAAATCCCATAAAATTACGCTAGGTGAGGAGCATATTGGGTGAAAATCCCATAAATCAAGTTAGGTGAAGAGCCCATTGGGTGGAAATCCCATAAAATTACACTAGGTGAAGAGCCTATTGGGTGAAAATCCCATAAATCAAGCTAGGTGAAGAGCCTATTGGGTGAAAATCCCATAAAATTACGCTAGGTGAAGAGCCTATTGGGTGAAAATCCCATAAATCAAGCTAGGTGAAGAGCCTATTGGGTAGAAATCCCATAAAATTACGCTAGGTGAAGAGCATATTGGGTGAAAATCCCATAAATCAAGCCAGGTGAAGAGCCTATTGGGTGGAAATCCCATAAAATTACGCTAGGTGAAGAGCCTATTGGGTGAAAATCCTATAAATCAAGCTAGGATAAGAGCCTATTGGGTGGAAATCCCATAAAATTACGCTAGGTGAAGAGCCTATTGGGTGAAAATCCCATAAATCAAGCTAGGTGAAGAGCCTCTTAGGTGGAAATCCCATAAAATTACGCTAGGTGAAGAGCCTATTGGGCGAAAATCCCATAAATCAAGCCAGGTGAAGAGCCTATTGGGTGGAAATCCCATAAAATTACGCTAGGTGAAGAGCCTATTGGGTGAAAATCCTATAAATCAAGCTAGGTGAAGAGACTATTGGGTGGAAATCCCATAAAATTACACTAGGTGAAGAGCCTATTGGGTGGATATCCCAAAAATCAAGCTAGGTGAAGAGCCTATTGGGTGAAAATCCCATAAATCAAGCTAGGTGAAGAGCCTCTTGGGTGGAAATCCCATAAAATTACGCTAGGTGAAAAGCCTATTGGGTGAAAATCCCATAAATCAATCTAGGTGAAGAGCCTATTGGGTGGAAATCCCATAAAATTACGCTAGGTGAAGAGCCTATTGGGTGAAAATCCCATAAATCAAGTTAGGTGAAGAGCCTCTTAGGTGAAAATCCCATAAATCAAGCTAGGTGAAGAGCCTATTGGGCGAAAATCCCATAAATCAAGCCAGGTGAAGAGCCTATTGGGTGGAAATCCCATAAAATTACGCTAGGTGAAGAGCCTATTGGGTGAAAATCCTATAAATCAAGCTAGGTGAAGAGACTATTGGGTGGAAATCCCATAAAATTACACTAGGTGAAGAGCCTATTGGGTGGATATCCCATAAATCAAGCTAGGTGAAGAGCCTATTGGGTGAAAATCCCATAAATCAAGCTAGGTGAAGAGCCTCTTGGGTGGAAATCCCATAAAATTACGCTAGGTGAAAAGCCTATTGGGTGAAAATCCCATAAATCAATCTAGGTGAAGAGCCTATTGGGTGGAAATCCCATAAAATTACGCTAGGTGAATAGCCTATTGGGTGAAAATCCCATAAATCAAGTTAGGTGAAGAGCCCATTGGGTGGAAATCCCATAAAATTACACTAGGTGAAGAGCCTATTGGGTGAAAGTCCCATAAATCAAGCTAGGTGAAGAGCCTATTGGGTGGAAATCCCATAAAATTCCGCTAGGTGAAGAGCCTATTGGGTGAAAATCCCATAAATCAAGCTAGGTGAAGAGCCTATTGGGTGGAAATCCCATAAAATTACACTAGGTGAAGAGCCTATTGGGTGAAATTCCCATAAATCAAGCTAGGTGAACAACCTATTGGGTGGAAATCCCATAAAATTACGCTAGGTGAAGGGCCTATTGGGTGAAAATCCCATAAATCAAGATAGGTGAAGAGCCTATTGGGTGGAAATCCCATATAATTACGCTAGGTGAAGAGCCTATTGGGTGAAAATCCCATAAATCAAGCTAGGTAAAGAGCCTATTGGGTGAAAATCCCATAAATCAAGCTAGGTGAAGAGCCTCTTGGGTGGAAATCCCATAAAATTACGCTAGGTGAAGAGCCTATTGGGTGAAAATCCCATAAATCAAGCTAGGTGAAGAGGCTATTGGGTGGAAATCCCATAAAATTACGCTAGGTGAAGAGGCTATTGGGTGGAAATCCCATAAATCAAGCTAGGTGAAGAGCCTATTGGGTGGAAATCCCATAAAATTACGCTAGGTGAAGAGCCTATTGGGTGAAAACCCCATAAATCAAGCTAGGTGAAGAGCCTATTGGGTGAAAATCCCATAAATCAATCTAGGTGAAGAGCCTATTGGGCGGAAATCCCATAAAATTACGCTAGGTGAATAGCCTATTGGATGAAAATCCCATAAATCAAGTTAGGTGAAGAGCCCATTGGGTGGAAATCCCATAAAATTACGCTAGGTGAAGAGCCTATTGGGTGAAAATCCCATAAATCAAGCTAGGTGAAGAGCCTATTGGGTGGAAATCCCATAAAATTACGCTAGGTGAAGAGCCTATTGGGTGAAAATCCAATAAATCAAGCTAGGTGAAGAGCGTATTGGGTGGAAATCCCATAAAATTACGCATTGTGAAGAGCCTATTGGGTGAAATTCCCATAAATCAAGCTAGATGAACAGCCTATTGGGTGGAATTCCCATAAAATTACTCTAGGTGAAGAGCCTATTGGGTGAAAATCCCATAAATCAAGCTAGGTGAAGAGCTTATTGGGTGGAAATCCCATAAAATTACGCTAGGTGAAGAGCCTATTGGGTGAAAATCCCATAAATCAAGCTAGGTAAAGAGCTATTGGGTGAAAATCCCATAAATCAAGCTAGGTGAAGAGCCTCTTGGGTGGAAATCCCATAAAATTACGCTAGGTGAAGAGCCTATTGGGTGAAAATCCCATAAATCAAGCCAGGTGAAGAGCCTATTGGGTGGAAATCCCATAAAATTACGCTAGGTGAAGAGCCTATTGGGTGAAAATCCTATAAATCAAGCTAGGTGAAGAGCCTATTGGGTGGAAATCCCATAAAATTACACTAGGTGAAGAGCCTATTGGGTGGATATCCCATAAATCAAGCTAGGTGAAGAGCCTATTGGGTGAAAATCCCATAAATCAAGCTAGGTGAAGAGCCTCTTGGGTGGAAACCCATAAAATTACGCTAGATGAAAAGCCTATTGGGTGAAAATCTCATAAATCAAGCTAGGTGAAGAGCCTATTGGGTGGAAATCCCATAAAATTACGCTAGGTGAAGAGCATATTGGGTGAAAATCCCATAAATCAAGTTAGGTGAAGAGCCCATTGGGTGGAAATCCCATAAAATTACACTAGGTGAAGAGCCTATTGGGTGAAAATCCCATAAATCAAGCTAGGTGAAGAGCCTATTGGGTGGAAATCCCATAAAATTCCGCTAGGTGAATAGCCTATTGGGTGAAAATCCCATAAATCAAGCTAGGTGAATAGCCTATTGGGTGGAAATCCCATAAAATTACGCTAGGTGAAGAGCCTATTGGGTGAAATTCCCATAAATCAAGCTAGGTGAACAACCTATTGGGTGGAAATCCCATAAAATTACGCTAGGTGAAGAGCCTATTGGGTGAAAATTCCAAATATCAAGCTAGGTGAAGAGCCTATTGGGTGGAAATCCCATAAAATTACGCTAGGTGAAGAGCCTATTGGGCGAAAATCTCATAAATCAAGCAAGGTAAAGAGCCTATTGGGTGAAAATCCCATAAATCAAGCTAGGTGAACAACCTATTGGGTGGAAATCCCATAAAATTACGCTAGGTGAAGAGCCTATTGGGTGAAAATTCCATAAATCAAGCTAGGTGAATAGCCTATTGGGTGGAAATCCCATAGAATTACGCTAGGTGAAGAGCCTATTGGGCGAAAATCCCATAAATCAAGCAAGGTAAAGAGCCTATTGGGTGAAAATCCCATAAATCAAGCTAGGTGAAGAGCCTCTTGGGTGGAAATCCCATAAAATTACGCTAGGTGAAGAGCCTATTGGGTGAAAATCCCATAAATCAAGCTAGGTGAAGAGGCTATTGGGTGGAAATCCCATAAAATTACGCTAGGTGAAGAGGCTATTGGGTGGAAATCCCATAAAACAAGCTAGGTGAAGAGCCTATTGGGTGGAAATCTCATAAAATTACACTAGGTGAAGAGCCTATTGGGTGAAAATCCCATAAATCAAGCTTGGTGAAGAGCCTATTGGGTGGAAATCCCATAAAATTACGCTAGGTGAAGAGCCTATTGGGTGAAAACCCCATAAATCAAGCTAGATGAAGAGCCTATTGGGTGAAAATCCCATAAATCAAGCTAGGTGAAGAGCCTATTGGGTGGAAATCCCATAAAATTACGCTAGGTGAATAGCCTATTGGATGAAAATCCCATAAATCAAGTTAGGTGAAGAGCCCATTGGGTGGAAATCCCATAAAATTACGCTAGGTGAAGAGCCTATTGGGTGAAAATCCCATAAATCAAGCTAGGTGAAGAGCCTATTGGGTGGAAATCCCATAAAATTACGCTAGGTGAAGAGCCTATTGGGTGAAAATCCCATAAATCAAGCTAGGTGAAGAGCCTATTGGGTGGAAATCCCATAAAATTACGCTAGGTGAAGAGCCTATTGGGTGAAAATCCCATAAATCAAGCTAGGTGAAGAGCCTATTGGGTGGAAATCCCATAAAATTACGCTAGGTGAAGAGCCTATTGGGCGAAAATCCCATAAATCAAGCAAGGTAAAGAGCCTATTGGGTGAAAATCCCATAAATCAAGCTAGGTGAAGAGCCTCTTGGGTGGAAATCCCATAAAATTACGCTAGGTGAAGAGCCTATTGGGTGAAAATCCCATAAATCAAGCTAGGTGAAGAGGCTATTGGGTGGAAATCCCATAAAATTACGCTAGGTGAAGAGGCTATTGGGTGGAAATCCCATAAATCAAGCTAGGTGAAGAGCCTATTAGGTGGAAATCCCATAAAATTACGCTAGGTGAAGAGCCTATTGGGTGAAAATCCCATAAATCAAGCTAGGTGAAGAGCCTATTGGGTGGAAATCCCATAAAATTACGCTAGGTGAAGAGCCTATTGGGTGAAAACCCCATAAATCAAGCTAGATGAAGAGCCTATTGGGTGGAAATCCCATAAAATTACGCTAGGTGAAGAGCCTATTGGGTGAAAATCCAATAAATCAAGCTAGGTGAAGAGCCTATTGGGTGGAAATCCCATAAAATTACGCTAGGTGAAGAGCCTATTGGGTGAAAATCCCATAAATCAAGCTAGGTGAAGAGCCTATTGGGTGGAAATCCCATAAAATTACGCTTTGTGAAGAGCCTATTGGGTGAAAACCCCATAAATCAAGCTAGGTGAAGAGCCTATTGGGTGAAAATCCCATAAATCAATCTAGGTGAAGAGCCTATTGGGCGGAAATCCCATAAAATTACGCTAGGTGAATAGCCTATTGGATGAAAATCCCATAAATCAAGTTAGGTGAAGAGCCCATTGGGTGGAAATCACATAAAATTACGCTAGGTGAAGAGCCTATTGGGTGAAAATCCCATAAATCAAGCTAGGTGAAGAGCCTATTGGGTGGAAATCCCATAAAATTACGCTAGGTGAAGAGCCTATTGGGTGAAAATTCCATAAATCAAGCTAGGTGAATAGCCTATTGGGTGGAAATCCCATAGAATTACGCTAGGTGAAGAGCCTATTGGGCGAAAATCCCATAAATCAAGCAAGGTAAAGAGCCTATTGGGTGAAAATCCCATAAATCAAGCTAGGTGAAGAGCCTCTTGGGTGGAAATCCCATAAAATTACGCTAGGTGAAGAGCCTATTGGGTGAAAATCCCATAAATCAAGCTAGGTGAAGAGGCTATTGGGTGGAAATCCCATAAAATTACGCTAGGTGAAGAGGCTATTGGGTGGAAATCCCATAAAACAAGCTAGGTGAAGAGCCTATTGGGTGGAAATCTCATAAAATTACACTAGGTGAAGAGCCTATTGGGTGAAAATCCCATAAATCAAGCTTGGTGAAGAGCCTATTGGGTGGAAATCCCATAAAATTACGCTAGGTGAAGAGCCTATTGGGTGAAAACCCCATAAATCAAGCTAGATGAAGAGCCTATTGGGTGAAAATCCCATAAATCAAGCTAGGTGAAGAGCCTATTGGGTGGAAATCCCATAAAATTACGCTAGGTGAATAGCCTATTGGATGAAAATCCCATAAATCAAGTTAGGTGAAGAGCCCATTGGGTGGAAATCCCATAAAATTACGCTAGGTGAAGAGCCTATTGGGTGAAAATCCCATAAATCAAGCTAGGTGAAGAGCCTATTGGGTGGAAATCCCATAAAATTACGCTAGGTGAAGAGCCTATTGGGTGAAAATCCCATAAATCAAGCTAGGTGAAGAGCCTATTGGGTGGAAATCCCATAAAATTACGCTAGGTGAAGAGCCTATTGGGTGAAAATCCCATAAATCAAGCTAGGTGAAGAGCCTATTGGGTGGAAATCCCATAAAATTACGCTAGGTGAAGAGCCTATTGGGCGAAAATCCCATAAATCAAGCAAGGTAAAGAGCCTATTGGGTGAAAATCCCATAAATCAAGCTAGGTGAAGAGCCTCTTGGGTGGAAATCCCATAAAATTACGCTAGGTGAAGAGCCTATTGGGTGAAAATCCCATAAATCAAGCTAGGTGAAGAGGCTATTGGGTGGAAATCCCATAAAATTACGCTAGGTGAAGAGGCTATTGGGTGGAAATCCCATAAATCAAGCTAGGTGAAGAGCCTATTAGGTGGAAATCCCATAAAATTACGCTAGGTGAAGAGCCTATTGGGTGAAAATCCCATAAATCAAGCTAGGTGAAGAGCCTATTGGGTGGAAATCCCATAAAATTACGCTAGGTGAAGAGCCTATTGGGTGAAAACCACATAAATCAAGCTAGATGAAGAGCCTATTGGGTGGAAATCCCATAAAATTACGCTAGGTGAAGAGCCTATTGGGTGAAAATCCAATAAATCAAGCTAGGTGAAGAGCCTATTGGGTGGAAATCCCATAAAATTACGCTAGGTGAAGAGCCTATTGGGTGAAAATCCCATAAATCAAGCTAGGTGAAGAGCCTATTGGGTGGAAATCCCATAAAATTACGCTTTGTGAAGAGCCTATTGGGTGAAAACCCCATAAATCAAGCTAGGTGAAGAGCCTATTGGGTGAAAATCCCATAAATCAATCTAGGTGAAGAGCCTATTGGGCGGAAATCCCATAAAATTACGCTAGGTGAATAGCCTATTGGATGAAAATCCCATAAATCAAGTTAGGTGAAGAGCCCATTGGGTGGAAATCACATAAAATTACGCTAGGTGAAGAGCCTATTGGGTGAAAATCCCATAAATCAAGCTAGGTGAAGAGCCTATTGGGTGGAAATCCCATAAAATTACGCTAGGTGAAGAGCCTATTGGGTGAAAATCCAATAAATCAAGCTAGGTGAAGAGCCTATTGGGTGGAAATCCCATAAAATTACGCATGGTGAAGAGCCTATTGGGTGAAATTCCCATAAATCAAGCTAGATGAACAGCCTATTGGGTGGAATTCCCATAAAATTACTCTAGGTGAAGAGCCTATTGGGTGAAAATCCCATAAATCAAGCTAGGTGAAGAGCTTATTTGGTGGAAATCCCATAAAATTACGCTAGGTGAAGAGCCTATTGGGTGAAAATCCTATAAATCAAGCTAGGTAAAGAGCCTATTGGGTGAAAATCCCATAAATCAAGCTAGGTGAATAGCCTCTTGGGTGGAAATCCCATAAAATTACGCTAGGTGAAGAGCCTATTGGGTGAAAATCCCATAAATCAAGCCAGGTGAAGAGCCTATTGGGTGGAAATCCCATAAAATTACGCTAGGTGAAGAGCCTATTGGGTGAAAATCCTATAAATCAAGCTAGGTGAAGAGCCTATTGGGTGGAAATCCCATAAAATTACACTAGGTGAAGAGCCTATTGGGTGGATATCCCATAAATCAAGCTAGGTGAAAAGCCTATTGGGTGAAAATCCCATAAATCAAGCTAGGTGAAGAGCCTCTTGGGTGGAAATCCATAAAATTACGCTAGGTGAAAAGCCTATTGGGTGAAAATCCCATAAATCAAGCTAGGTGAAGAGCCTATTGGGTGGAAATCCCATAAAATTACGCTAGGTCAAGAGCCTATTGGGTGAAAATCCCATAAATCAAGTTAGGTGAAGAGCCCATTGGGTGGAAATCCCATAAAATTACACTAGGTGAAGAGCCTATTGGGTGAAAGTCCCATAAATCAAGCTAGGTGAAGAGCCTATTGGGTGGAAATCCCATAAAATGCCGCTAGGTGAAGAGCCTATTGGGTGAAAATCCCATAAATCAAGCTAGGTGAAGAGCCTATTGGGTGGAAATCCCATAAAATTACGCTAGGTGAAGAGCTTATTAGGTGAAATTCCCATAAATCAAGCTAGGTGAACAACCTATTGGGTGGAAATCCCATAAAATTACGCTAGGTGAAGAGCCTATAGGGTGAAAATCCCATAAATCAAGCCAGGTGAAGAGCCTATTGGGTGGAAATCCCATAAAATTACGCTAGGTGAAGAGCCTATTGGGTGAAAATCCTATAAATCAAGCTAGGTGAAGAGCCTATTGGGTGGAAATCCCATAAAATTACACTAGGTGAAGAGCCTATTGGGTGGATATCCCATAAATCAAGGTAGGTGAAGAGCCTATTGGGTGAAAATCCCATAAATCAAGCTAGGTGAAGAGCCTCTTGGGTGGAAATCCATAAAATTACGCTAGGTGAAAAGCCTATTGGGTGAAAATCCCATAAATCAAGCTAGGTGAAGAGCCTATTGGGTGGAAATCCCATAAAATTACGCTAGGTGAAGAGCCTATTGGGTGAAAATCCCATAAATCAAGCTAGGTGATGAGGCTATTGGGTGGAAATCCCATAAAATTACGCTAGGTGAAGAGGCTATTGGGTGGAAATCCCATAAATCAAGCTAGGTGAAGAGCCTATTGGGTGGAAATCCCATAAAATTACGCTAGGTGAAGAGCCTATTGGGTGAAAATCCCATAAATCAAGCTAGGTGAAGAGCCTATTGGGTGGAAATCCCATAAAATTACGCTAGGTGAAGAGCCTATTGGGTGAAAACCCCATAAATCAAGCTAGGTGAAGAGCCTATTGGGTGAAAATCCCATAAATCAATCTAGGTGAAGAGCCTATTGGGCGGAAATCCCATAAAATTACGCTAGGTGAATAGCCTATTGGATGAAAATCCCATAAATCAAGTTAGGTGAAGAGCCCATTGGGTGGAAATCACATAAAATTACGCTAGGTGAAGAGCCTATTGGGTGAAAATCCCATAAATCAAGCTAGGTGAAGAGCCTATTGGGTGGAAATCCCATAAAATTACGCTAGGTGAAGAGCCTATTGGGCGAAAATCCCATAAATCAAGCAAGGTAAAGAGCCTATTGGGTGAAAATCCCATAAATCAAGCTAGGTGAAGAGCCTCTTGGGTGGAAATCCCATAAAATTACGCTAGGTGAAGAGCCTATTGGGTGAAAATCCCATAAATCAAGCTAGGTGAAGAGGCTATTGGGTGGAAATCCCATAAAATTACGCTAGGTGAAGAGGCTATTGGGTGGAAATCCCATAAATCAAGCTAGGTGAAGAGCCTATTGGGTGGAAATCCCATAAAATTACGCTAGGTGAAGAGCCTATTGGGTGAAAATCCCATAAATCAAGCTAGGTGAAGAGCCTATTGGGTGGAAATCCCATAAAATTACGCTAGGTGAAGAGCCTATTGGGTGAAAACCCCATAAATCAAGCTAGATGAAGAGCCTATTGGGTGGAAATCCCATAAAATTACGCTAGGTGAAGAGCCTATTGGGTGAAAATCCTATAAATCAAGCTAGGTGAAGAGCCTATTGGGTGGAAATCCCATAAAATTACACTAGGTGAAGAGCCTATTGGGTGGATATCACATAAATCAAGCTAGGTGAAAAGCCTATTGGGTGAAAATCCCATAAATCAAGCTAGGTGAAGAGCCTCTTGGGTGGAAATCCATAAAATTACGCTAGGTGAAAAGCCTATTGGGTGAAAATCCCATAAATCAAGCTAGGTGAAGAGCCTATTGGGTGGAAATCCCATAAAATTACGCTAGGTCAAGAGCCTATTGGGTGAAAATCCCATAAATCAAGTTAGGTGAAGAGCCCATTGGGTGGAAATCCCATAAAATTACACTAGGTGAAGAGCCTATTGGGTGAAAGTC
This sequence comes from Linaria vulgaris, assembly GCA_948329865.1. Classification (NCBI taxonomy): domain Eukaryota; kingdom Viridiplantae; phylum Streptophyta; class Magnoliopsida; order Lamiales; family Plantaginaceae; genus Linaria; species Linaria vulgaris. Next base: position 27,369,903 of record OX415249.1, read on the forward strand.
CCATAAATCAAGCTAGGTGAAGAGCCTATTGGGTGGAAATCCCATAAAATTCCGCTAGGTGAAGAGCCTATTGGGTGAAAATCCCATAAATCAAGCTAGGTGAAGAGCCTATTGGGTGGAAATCCCATAAAATTACGCTAGGTGAAGAGCTTATTAGGTGAAATTCCCATAAATCAAGCTAGGTGAACAACCTATTGGGTGGAAATCCCATAAAATTACGCTAGGTGAAGAGCCTATAGGGTGAAAATCCCATAAATCAAGCCAGGTGAAGAGCCTATTGGGTGGAAATCCCATAAAATTACGCTAGGTGAAGAGCCTATTGGGTGAAAATCCTATAAATCAAGCTAGGTGAAGAGCCTATTGGGTGGAAATCCCATAAAATTACACTAGGTGAAGAGCCTATTGGGTGGAAATCCCATAAAATTACGCTAGGTGAAGAGCCTATTGGGTGAAAATCCCAAAAATCAAGCTAGGTGAAGAGCCTATTGGGTGGAAATCCCATAAAATTACGCTAGGTGAAGAGCCTATTGGGTGAAAACCCCATAAATCAAGCTAGATGAAGAGCCTATTGGGTGGAAATCCCATAAAATTACGCTAGGTGAAGAGCCTATTGGGTGAAAATCCAATAAATCAAGCTAGGTGAAGAGCCTATTGGGTGGAAATCCCATAAAATTACACTAGGTGAAGAGCCTATTGGGTGGATATCCCATAAATCAAGCTAGGTGAAGAGCATATTGGGTGAAAATCCCATAAATCAAGCTAGGTGAAGAGCCTCTTGGGTGGAAATCCATAAAATTACGCTAGATGAAAAGCCTATTGGGTGAAAATCCCATAAATCAAGCTAGGTGAAGAGCCTATTGGGTGGAAATCCCATAAAATTACGCTAGGTGAAGAGCCTATTGGGTGAAAATCCCATAAATCAAGTTAGGTGAAGAGCCCATTGGGTGGAAATCCCATAAAATTACACTAGGTGAAGAGCCTATTGGGTGAAAATCCCATAAATCAAGCTAGGTGAAGAGCCTCTTGGGTAGAAATCCATAAAATTACGCTAGGTGAAAAGCCTATTGGGTGAAAATCCCATAAATCAAGCTAGGTGAAGAGCCTATTGGGAGGAAATCCCATAAAATTACGCTAGGTGAAGAGCCTATTGGGTGAAAATCCCATAAATCAAGCTAGGTGAAGAGGCTATTGGGTGGAAATCCCATAAAATTACGCTAGGTGAAGAGGCTATTGGGTGGAAATCCCATAAATCAAGCTAGGTGAAGAGCCTATTGGGTGGAAATCCCATAAAATTACGCTAGGTGAAGAGCCTATTGGGTGAAAATCCCATAAATCAAGCTAGGTGAAGAGCCTATTGGGTGGAAATCCCATAAAATTACGCTTTGTGAAGAGCCTATTGGGTGAAAACCCCATAAATCAAGCTAGGTGAAGAGCCTATTGGGTGGAAATCCCATAAAATTACGCTAGGTGAAGAGCTTATTAGGTGAAATTCCCATAAATCAAGCTAGGTGAACAACCTATTGGGTGGAAATCCCATAAAATTACGCTAGGTGAAGAGCCTATAGGGTGAAAATCCCATAAATCAAGCCAGGTGAAGAGCCTATTGGGTGGAAATCCCATAAAATTACGCTAGGTGAAGAGCCTATTGGGTGAAAATCCTATAAATCAAGCTAGGTGAAGAGCCTATTGGGTGGAAATCCCATAAAATTACGCTAGGTGAAGAGCCTATTGGGCGAAAATCCCATAAATCAAGCAAGGTAAAGAGCCTATTGGGTGAAAATCCCATAAATCAAGCTAGGTGAAGAGCCTCTTGGGTGGAAATCCCATAAAATTACGCTAGGTGAAGAGCCTATTGGGTGAAAATCCCATAAATCAAGCTAGGTGAAGAGGCTATTGGGTGGAAATCCCATAAAATTACGCTAGGTGAAGAGGCTATTGGGTGGAAATCCCATAAATCAAGCTAGGTGAAGAGCCTATTGGGTGGAAATCCCATAAAATTACGCTAGGTGAAGAGCCTATTGGGTGAAAATCCCATAAATCAAGCTAGGTGAAGAGCCTATTGGGTGGAAATCCCATAAAATTACGCTAGGTGAAGAGCCTATTGGGTGAAAACCCCATAAATCAAGCTAGATGAAGAGCCTATTGGGTGGAAATCCCATAAAATTACGCTAGGTGAAGAGCCTATTGGGTGAAAATCCAATAAATCAAGCTAGGTGAAGAGCCTATTGGGTGGAAATCCCATAAAATTACACTAGGTGAAGAGCCTATTGGGTGGATATCCCATAAATCAAGCTAGGTGAAGAGCATATTGGGTGAAAATCCCATAAATCAAGCTAGGTGAAGAGCCTCTTGGGTGGAAATCCATAAAATTACGCTAGATGAAAAGCCTATTGGGTGAAAATCCCATAAATCAAGCTAGGTGAAGAGCCTATTGGGTGGAAATCCCATAAAATTACGCTAGGTGAAGAGCCTATTGGGTGAAAATCCCATAAATCAAGTTAGGTGAAGAGCCCATTGGGTGGAAATCCCATAAAATTACACTAGGTGAAGAGCCTATTGGGTGAAAATCCCATAAATCAAGCTAGGTGAAGAGCCTCTTGGGTAGAAATCCATAAAATTACGCTAGGTGAAAAGCCTATTGGGTGAAAATCCCATAAATCAAGCTAGGTGAAGAGCCTATTGGGAGGAAATCCCATAAAATTACGCTAGGTGAAGAGCCTATTGGGTGAAAATCCCATAAATCAAGCTAGGTGAAGAGGCTATTGGGTGGAAATCCCATAAAATTACGCTAGGTGAAGAGGCTATTGGGTGGAAATCCCATAAATCAAGCTAGGTGAAGAGCCTATTGGGTGGAAATCCCATAAAATTACGCTAGGTGAAGAGCCTATTGGGTGAAAATCCCATAAATCAAGCTAGGTGAAGAGCCTATTGGGTGGAAATCCCATAAAATTACGCTTTGTGAAGAGCCTATTGGGTGAAAACCCCATAAATCAAGCTAGGTGAAGAGCCTATTGGGTGGAAATCCCATAAAATTACGCTAGGTGAAGAGCTTATTAGGTGAAATTCCCATAAATCAAGCTAGGTGAACAACCTATTGGGTGGAAATCCCATAAAATTACGCTAGGTGAAGAGCCTATAGGGTGAAAATCCCATAAATCAAGCCAGGTGAAGAGCCTATTGGGTGGAAATCCCATAAAATTACGCTAGGTGAAGAGCCTATTGGGTGAAAATCCTATAAATCAAGCTAGGTGAAGAGCCTATTGGGTGGAAATCCCATAAAATTACACTAGGTGAAGAGCCTATTGGGTGGATATCCCATAAATCAAGGTAGGTGAAGAGCCTATTGGGTGAAAATCCCATAAATCAAGCTAGGTGAAGAGCCTCTTGGGTGGAAATCCATAAAATTACGCTAGGTGAAAAGCCTATTGGGTGAAAATCCCATAAATCAAGCTAGGTGAAGAGCCTATTGGGTGGAAATCCCATAAAATTACGCTAGGTGAAGAGCCTATTGGGTGAAAATCCCATAAATCAAGCTAGGTGATGAGGCTATTGGGTGGAAATCCCATAAAATTACGCTAGGTGAAGAGGCTATTGGGTGGAAATCCCATAAATCAAGCTAGGTGAAGAGCCTATTGGGTGGAAATCCCATAAAATTACGCTAGGTGAAGAGCCTATTGGGTGAAAATCCCATAAATCAAGCTAGGTGAAGAGCCTATTGGGTGGAAATCCCATAAAATTACGCTAGGTGAAGAGCCTATTGGGTGAAAACCCCATAAATCAAGCTAGGTGAAGAGCCTATTGGGTGAAAATCCCATAAATCAATCTAGGTGAAGAGCCTATTGGGCGGAAATCCCATAAAATTACGCTAGGTGAATAGCCTATTGGATGAAAATCCCATAAATCAAGTTAGGTGAAGAGCCCATTGGGTGGAAATCACATAAAATTACGCTAGGTGAAGAGCCTATTGGGCGAAAATCCCATAAATCAAGCAAGGTAAATAGCCTATTGGGTGAAAATCCCATAAATCAAGCTAGGTGAAGAGCCTATTGGGTGGAAATCCCATAAAATTACGCTAGGTGAAGAGCCTATTGGGCGAAAATCCCATAAATCAAGCAAGGTAAAGAGCCTATTGGGTGAAAATCCCATAAATCAAGCTAGGTGAAGAGCCTCTTGGGTGGAAATCCCATAAAATTACGCTAGGTGAAGAGCCTATTGGGTGAAAATCCCATAAATCAAGCTAGGTGAAGAGGCTATTGGGTGGAAATCCCATAAAATTACGCTAGGTGAAGAGGCTATTGGGTGGAAATCCCATAAATCAAGCTAGGTGAAGAGCCTATTGGGTGGAAATCCCATAAAATTACGCTAGGTGAAGAGCCTATTGGGTGAAAATCCCAAAAATCAAGCTAGGTGAAGAGCCTATTGGGTGGAAATCCCATAAAATTACGCTAGGTGAAGAGCCTATTGGGTGAAAACCCCATAAATCAAGCTAGATGAAGAGCCTATTGGGTGGAAATCCCATAAAATTACGCTAGGTGAAGAGCCTATTGGGTGAAAATCCAATAAATCAAGCTAGGTGAAGAGCCTATTGGGTGGAAATCCCATAAAATTACACTAGGTGAAGAGCCTATTGGGTGGATATCCCATAAATCAAGCTAGGTGAAGAGCATATTGGGTGAAAATCCCATAAATCAAGCTAGGTGAAGAGCCTCTTGGGTGGAAATCCATAAAATTACGCTAGATGAAAAGCCTATTGGGTGAAAATCCCATAAATCAAGCTAGGTGAAGAGCCTATTGGGTGGAAATCCCATAAAATTACGCTAGGTGAAGAGCCTATTGGGTGAAAATCCCATAAATCAAGTTAGGTGAAGAGCCCATTGGGTGGAAATCCCATAAAATTACACTAGGTGAAGAGCCTATTGGGTGAAAATCCCATAAATCAAGCTAGGTGAAGAGCCTCTTGGGTAGAAATCCATAAAATTACGCTAGGTGAAAAGCCTATTGGGTGAAAATCCCATAAATCAAGCTAGGTGAAGAGCCTATTGGGAGGAAATCCCATAAAATTACGCTAGGTGAAGAGCCTATTGGGTGAAAATCCCATAAATCAAGCTAGGTGAAGAGGCTATTGGGTGGAAATCCCATAAAATTACGCTAGGTGAAGAGGCTATTGGGTGGAAATCCCATAAATCAAGCTAGGTGAAGAGCCTATTGGGTGGAAATCCCATAAAATTACGCTAGGTAAAGAGCCTATTGGGTGAAAATCCCATAAATCAAGCTAGGTGAAGAGCCTATTGGGTGGAAATCCCATAAAATTACGCTTTGTGAAGAGCCTATTGGGTGAAAACCCCATAAATCAAGCTAGGTGAAGAGCCTATTGGGTGAAAATCCCATAAATCAATCTAGGTGAAGAGCCTATTGGGCGGAAATCCCATAAAATTACGCTAGGTGAATAGCCTATTGGATGAAAATCCCATAAATCAAGTTAGGTGAAGAGCCCATTGGGTGGAAATCACATAAAATTACGCTAGGTGAAGAGCCTATTGGGTGAAAATCCCATAAATCAAGCTAGGTGAAGAGCCTATTGGGTGGAAATCCCATAAAATTACGCTAGGTGAAGAGCCTATTGGGTGAAAATCCAATAAATCAAGCTAGGTGAAGAGCCTATTGGGTGGAAATCCCATAAAATTACGCATGGTGAAGAGCATATTGGGTGAAATTCCCATAAATCAAGCTAGATGAACAGCCTATTGGGTGGAATTCCCATAAAATTACTCTAGGTGAAGAGCCTATTGGGTGAAAATCCCATAAATCAAGCTAGGTGAAGAGCTTATTTTGTGGAAATCCCATAAAATTACGCTAGGTGAAGAGCCTATTGGGTGAAAATCCTATAAATCAAGCTAGGTAAAGAGCCTATTGGGTGAAAATCCCATAAATCAAGCTAGGTGAATAGCCTCTTGGGTGGAAATCCCATAAAATTACGCTAGGTGAAGAGCCTATTGGGTGAAAATCCCATAAATCAAGCCAGGTGAAGAGCCTATTGGGTGGAAATCCCATAAAATTACGCTAGGTGAAGAGCCTATTGGGTGAAAATCCTATAAATCAAGCTAGGTGAAGAGCCTATTGGGTGGAAATCCCATAAAATTACACTAGGTGAAGAGCCTATTGGGTGGATATCCCATAAATCAAGCTAGGTGAAGAGCCTATTGGGTGAAAATCCCATAAATCAAGCTAGGTGAAGAGCCTCTTGGGTGGAAATCCATAAAATTACGCTAGGTGAAAAGCCTATTGGGTGAAAATCCCATAAATCAAGCTAGGTGAAGAGCCTATTGGGTGGAAATCCCATAAAATTACGCTAGGTCAAGAGCCTATTGGGTGAAAATCCCATAAATCAAGTTAGGTGAAGAGCCCATTGGGTGGAAATCCCATAAAATTACACTAGGTGAAGAGCCTATTGGGTGAAAGTCCCATAAATCAAGCTAGGTGAAGAGCCTATTGGGTGGAAATCCCATAAAATTCCGCTAGGTGAAGAGCCTATTGGGTGAAAATCCCATAAATCAAGCTAGGTGAAGAGCCTATTGGGTGGAAATCCCATAAAATTACGCTAGGTGAAGAGCCTATTAGGTGAAATTCCCATAAATCAAGCTAGGTGAACAACCTATTGGGTGGAAATCCCATAAAATTACGCTAGGTGAAGAGCCTATTGGGTGAAAATCCCATAAATCAAGCCAGGTGAAGAGCCTATTGGGTGGAAATCCCATAAAATTACGCTAGGTGAAGAGCCTATTGGGTGAAAATCCTATAAATCAAGCTAGGTGAAGAGCCTATTGGGTGGAAATCCCATAAAATTACACTAGGTGAAGAGCCTATTGGGTGGATATCCCATAAATCAAGGTAGGTGAAGAGCCTATTGGGTGAAAATCCCATAAATCAAGCTAGGTGAAGAGCCTCTTGGGTGGAAATCCATAAAATCACGCTAGGTGAAAAGCCTATTGGGTGAAAATCCCATAAATCAAGCTAGGTGAAGAGCCTATTGGGTGGAAATCCCATAAAATTACGCTAGGTGAAGAGCCTATTGGGTGAAAATCCCATAAATCAAGCTAGGTGATGAGGCTATTGGGTGGAAATCCCATAAAATTACGCTAGGTGAAGAGGCTATTGGGTGGAAATCCCATAAATCAAGCTAGGTGAAGAGCCTATTGGGTGGAAATCCCATAAAATTACGCTAGGTGAAGAGCCTATTGGGTGAAAATCCCATAAATCAAGCTAGGTGAAGAGCCTATTGGGTGGAAATCCCATAAAATTACGCTAGGTGAAGAGCCTATTGGGTGAAAACCCCATAAATCAAGCTAGGTGAAGAGCCTATTGGGTGAAAATCCCATAAATCAATCTAGGTGAAGAGCCTATTGGGCGGAAATCCCATAAAATTACGCTAGGTGAATAGCCTATTGGATGAAAATCCCATAAATCAAGTTAGGTGAAGAGCCCATTGGGTGGAAATCACATAAAATTACGCTAGGTGAAGAGCCTATTGGGTGAAAATCCCATAAATCAAGCTAGGTGAAGAGCCTATTGGGTGGAAATCCCATAAAATTACGCTAGGTGAAGAGCCTATTGGGTGAAAATCCTATAAATCAAGCTAGGTGAAGAGCCTATTGGGTGGAAATCCCATAAAATTACACTAGGTGAAGAGCCTATTGGGTGGATATCCCATAAATCAAGCTAGGTGAAGAGCCTATTGGGTGAAAATCCCATAAATCAAGCTAGGTGAAGAGCCTCTTGGGTGGAAATCCATAAAATTACGCTAGGTGAAAAGCCTATTGGGTGAAAATCCCATAAATCAAGCTAGGTGAAGAGCCTATTGGGTGGAAATCCCATAAAATTACGCTAGGTGAAGAGCCTATTGGGTGAAAATCCCATAAATCAAGCTAGGTGAAGAGCCTATTGGGTGGAAATCCCATAAAATTACGCTAGGTGAAGAGCCTATTGGGTGAAAACCCCATAAATCAAGCTAGGTGAAGAGCCTATTGGGTGAAAATCCCATAAATCAATCTAGGTGAAGAGCCTATTGGGCGGAAATCCCATAAAATTACGCTAGGTGAATAGCCTATTGGATGAAAATCCCATAAATCAAGTTAGGTGAAGAGCCCATTGGGTGGAAATCACATAAAATTACGCTAGGTGAAGAGCCTATTGGGTGAAAATCCCATAAATCAAGCTAGGTGAAGAGCCTATTGGGTGGAAATCCCATAAAATTACGCTAGGTGAAGAGCCTATTGGGTGAAAATCCTATAAATCAAGCTAGGTGAAGAGCCTATTGGGTGGAAATCCCATAAAATTACACTAGGTGAAGAGCCTATTGGGTGGATATCCCATAAATCAAGCTAGGTGAAGAGCCTATTGGGTGAAAATCCCATAAATCAAGCTAGGTGAAGAGCCTCTTGGGTGGAAATCCATAAAATTACGCTAGGTGAAAAGCCTATTGGGTGAAAATCCCATAAATCAAGCTAGGTGAAGAGCCTATTGGGTGAAAATCCCATAAAATTACGCTAGGTCAAGAGCCTATTGGGTGAAAATCCCATAAATCAAGCTAGGTGAAGAGCCTATTGGGTGGAAATCCCATAAAATTACGCTAGGTGAAGAACCTATTGGGTGAAAACCCCATAAATCAAGCTAGGTGAAGAGCCTATTGGGTGGAAATCCCATAAAATTCCGCTAGGTGAAGAGCCTATTAGGTGAAATTCCCATAAATCAAGCTAGGTGAACAACCTATTGGGTGGAAATCCCATAAAATTACGCTAGGTGAAGAGCCTATTGGGTGAAAATCCCATAAATCAAGCCAGGTGAAGAGCCTATTGTGTGGAAATCCCATAAAATTACGCTAGGTGAAGAGCCTATTGGGTGAAAATCCTATAAATCAAGCTAGGTGAAGAGCCTATTGGGTGGAAATCCCATAAAATTACACTAGGTGAAGAGCCTATTGGGTGGATATCCCATAAATCAAGGTAGGTGAAGAGCCTATTGGGTGAAAATCCCATAAATCAAGCTAGGTGAAGAGCCTATTGGGCGGAAATCCCATAAAATTACGCTAGGTGAAAAGCCTATTGGATGAAAATCCCATAAATCAAGCTAGGTGAAGAGCCCATTGGGTGGAAATCACATAAAATTACGCTAGGTGAAGAGCCTATTGGGTGAAAATCCCATAAATCAAGCTAGGTGAAGAGCCTATTGGGTGGAAATCCCATAAAATTACGCTAGGTGAAGAGCCTATTGGGTGAAAATCCTATAAATCAAGCTAGGTGAAGAGCCTATTGGGTGGAAATCCCATAAAATTACACTAGGTGAAGAGCCTATTGGGTGGATATCCCATAAATCAAGCTAGGTGAAGAGCCTATTGGGTGGAAATCCCATAAAATCAAGCTAGGTGAAGAGCCTCTTGGGTGGAAATCCATAAAATTACGCTAGGTGAAGAGCCTATTGGGTGAAAATCCTATAAATCAAGCTAGGTGAAGAGCCTATTGGGTGGAAATCCCATAAAATTACGCGAGATGAAGAGCCTATTAGGTGGAAATTCCATAAATCAAACTAGGTGAAGAGCCTATTGGGTGAAAATCCCATAAATCAAGCTAGGTGAAGAGCCTCTTGGGTGGAAATCCCATAAAATTACGCTAGGTGAAAAGCCTATTGGGTGAAAATCCTATAAATCAAGCTAGGTCAAGAGCCTATTGGGTGGAAATCCATAAAATTACGTTAGGTGAAGAGCCTATTGGGTGAAAATCTCATAAATCAAGCTAGGTGAAGAGCCTATTGGGTGGAAATCCCATAAAATTACGCTAAGTGAAGAGCCTATTGGGTGAAAATCCTATAAATCAAGCTAGGTGAAGAGCCTATTGGGTGGAAATCCCATAAAATTACGCTAGGTGAAGAGCCTATTGGGTGGAAATCCCATAAATCAAGCTAGGTGAAGAGCCTATTGGGTGAAAATCCCATAAATCAAGCTAGGTGAAGAGCCTCTTTGGTGGAAATCCCATAAAATTACGCTAGGTGAAAAGCCTATTGGGTAAAAATCCTATAAATCAAGCTAGGTCAAGAGCCTATTAGGTGGAAATCCATAAAATTACGCTAGGTGAAGAGCCTATTGGGTGAAAATCCCATAAATCAAGCTTGGTGGAGAGCCTATTGGGTGGAAATCCCATAAAATTACGCTAGGTGAAGAGCCTATTGGGTGAAAATCCATAAATCAAGCTAGGTGAAGAGCTATTGGGTGGAAATTCCATAAATCAAACTAGGTGAAGAGCCTATTGGGTGAAAATCCCATAAATCAAGCTAGGTGAAGAGCCTCTTGGGTGGAAATCCCATAAAATTACGCTAGGTGAAAAGCCTATTGGGTGAAAATCCTATAAATCAAGCTAGGTCAAGAGCCTATTGGGTGGAAATCCATAAAATTACGTTAGGTGAAGAGCCTATTGGGTGAAAATCTCATAAATCAAGCTAGGTGAAGAGCCTATTGGGTGGAAATCCCATAAAATTACGCTAAGTGAAGAGCCTATTGGGTGAAAATCCTATAAATCAAGCTAGGTGAAGAGCCTATTGGGTGGAAATCCCATAAAATTACGCTAGATGAAGAGCCTATTGGGTGGAAATCCCATAAATCAAGCTAGGTGAAGAGCCTATTGGGTGAAAATCCCATAAATCAAGCTAGGTGAAGAGCCTCTTTGGTGGAAATCCCATAAAATTACGCTAGGTGAAAAGCCTATTGGGTAAAAATCCTATAAATCAAGCTAGGTCAAGAGCCTATTAGGTGGAAATCCATAAAATTACGCTAGGTGAAGAGCCTATTGGGTGAAAATCCCATAAATCAAGCTTGGTGGAGAGCCTATTGGGTGGAAATCCCATAAAATTACGCTAGGTGAAGAGCCTATAAGTGAAAATCCATAAATCAAGCTAGGTGAAGAGCTATTGGGTGGAAATCCCATAAAATTACGCTAGGTGAAGAGCCTATTGGGTGAAAATCCTATAAATCAAGCTAGGTGAAGAGCCTATTGGGTGGAAATCCCATAAAATTACGCTAGGTGAAGAGCCTATTGGGTGGAAATCCCATAAATCAAGGTAGGTGAAGAGCCTATTGGGTGGAAATCCCATAAAATTAAGCTAGGTGAAGAGCCTATTGGGTGGAAATCCCATAAATCAAGGTAGGTGAAGAGCCTATTGGGTGGAAATCCCATAAAATTACGCTAGGTGAAGAGCCTATTGGGTGAAAATCCCATAAATAAAGCTAGGTGAAGAGCCTATTGGGTGGAAATCCCATACAATTACGCTTGGTGAAGAGCCTATTAGTTGAAAATCCCATAAATCAAGCTAGGTGAAGAGCCTATTGGGTGAAAATACCATAAATCAAGCTAGGTGAAGAGCCTCTTGGGTGGAAATCCCATAAAATTACGCTAGGTGAAGAGCCTATTTGGTGAAAATCCCATAAATCAAGCTAGGTGAAGAGCCTATTGGGTGGAAATCCCATAAAATTACGCTAGGTGAAGAGCCTATTGGGTGAAAATCCCATAAATCAAGCTAGGTGAAGAGCCTATTGGGTGAAAATCCTATAAATCAAGCTAGGTGAAGAGCCTATTGGGTGGAAATCCCATACAATTACGCTAGGTGAAGAGCCTATTGGGTGGAAATCCCATAAATCAAGCTAGGTGAATAGCCTATTGGGTGGAAATCCCATAAAATTAAGCTAGGTGAAGAGCCTATTGGGTGGAAATCCCATAAATCAAGGTAGGTGAAGAGCCTATTGGGTGGAAATCCCATAAAATTACGCTAGGTGAAGGTCCTATTGGGTGAAAATCCATAAATCAAGCTAGGTGAAGTGCTATTGGGTGGAAATCCCATAAAATTACGCTAGGTGAAGAGCCTATTGGGTGAAAATCCTATAAATCAAGCTAGGTGAAGAGCCTATTGGGTGGAAATCCCATAAAATTACGCGAGATGAAGAGCCTATTAGGTGGAAATTCCATAAATCAAACTAGGTGAAGAGCCTATTGGGTGAAAATCCCATAAATCAAGCTAGGTGAAGAGCCTCTTGGGTGGAAATCCCATAAAATTACGCTAGGTGAAAAGCCTATTGGGTGAAAATCCTATAAATCAAGCTAGGTCAAGAGCCTATTGGGTGGAAATCCATAAAATTACGCTAGGTGAAGAGCCTATTGGGTGAAAATCTCATAAATCAAGCTAGGTGAAGAGCCTATTGGGTGGAAATCCCATAAAATTACGCTAGGTGAAGAGCCTATTGGGTGAAAATCCTATAAATCAAGCTAGGTGAAGAGCCTATTGGGTGGAAATCCCATAAAATTACGCTAGATGAAGAGCCTATTGGGTGGAAATCCCATAAATCAAGCTAGGTGAAGAGCCTATTGGGTGAAAATCCCATAAATCAAGCTAGGTGAAGAGCCTCTTTGGTGGAAATCCCATAAAATTACGCTAGGTGAAAAGCCTATTGGGTAAAAATCCTATAAATCAAGCTAGGTCAAGAGCCTATTAGGTGGAAATCCATAAAATTACGCTAGGTGAAGAGCCTATAGGGTGAAAATCTCATAAATCAAGCTAGGTGAATAGCCTATTGGGTGGAAATCCCATAAAATTACACTAGGTGAAAAGCCTATTGGGTGAAAATCCCATAAATCAAGCTAGGGAAAGAGCCTATGGGGTGAAAATACCATAAATCAAGCTAGGTGAAGAGCCTCTTGGGTGGAAATCCCATAAAATTACGCTAGGTGAAGAGCCTATTTGGTGAAAATCCCATAAATCAAGCTAGGTGAAGAGCCTATTGGGTGGAAATCCCATGAAATTACGCTAGGTGAAGAGCCTATTGGGTGGAAATCCCATAAATCAAGCTAGGTGAATAACCTATTGGGTGGAAATCCCATAAAATTAAGCTAGGTGAAGAGCCTATTGGGTGGAAATCCCATAAATCAAGGTAGGTGAAGAGCCTATTGGGTGGAAATCCCATAAAATTACGCTAGGTGAAGAGCCTATTGGGTGAAAATCCCATAAATCAAGCTTGGTGGAGAGCCTATTGGGTGGAAATCCCATAAAATTACGCTAGGTGAAGAGCCTATTGGGTGAAAATCCATAAATCAAGCTAGGTGAAGAGCTATTGGGTGGAAATCCCATAAAATTACGCTAGGTGAAGAGCCTATTGGGTGAAAATCCTATAAATCAAGCTAGGTGAAGAGCCTATTGGGTGGAAATCCCGTAAAATTACGCTAGGTGAAGAGCCTATTGGGTGGAAATCCCATAAATCAAGCTAGGTGAAGAGCCTATTGGGTGGAAATCCCATAAAATTAAGCTAGGTGAAGAGCCTATTGGGTGGAAATCCCATAAATCAAGGTAGGTGAAGAGCCTATTGGGTGGAAATCCAATAAAATTACGCTAGGTGAAGAGCCTATTGGGTGAAAATCCCATAAATAAAGCTAGGTGAAGAGCCTATTGGGTGGAAATCCCATACAATTACGCTTGGTGAAGAGCCTATTGGTTGAAAATCCCATAAATCAAGCTAGGTGAAGAGCCTATTGGGTGAAAATACCATAAATCAAGCTAGGTGAAGAGCCTCTTGGGTGGAAATCCCATAAAATTACGCTAGGTGAAGAGCATATTTGGTGAAAATCCCATAAATCAAGCTAGGTGAAGAGCCTATTGGGTGGAAATCCCATAAAATTACGCTAGGTGAAGAGCCTATTGGGTGAAAATCCCATAAATCAAGCTAGGTGAAGAGCCTATTGGGTGGAAATCCCATAAAATTACGCTAGGTGAAGAACCTATTGGGTGAAAATCCCATAAATCAAGCTTGGTGGAGAGCCTATTGGGTGGAAATCCCATAAAATTACGCTAGGTGAAGAGCCTATTGGGTGAAAATCCTATAAATCAAGCTAGGTGAAGAGCTATTGGGTGGAAATCCCATAAAATTACGCTAGGTGAAGAGCCTATTGGGTGAAAATCCCATAAATCAAGCTAGGTGAAGAGCCTATTGGGTGGTAATCCCTTAAAATTACGCTAGGTGAAGAGCCTATTGGGTGAAAATCTCATAAATAAAGCTAGGTGAAGAGCCTATTGGGTGGTAATCCCATAAAATTACGCTAGGTGAAGAGCCTATTGGGTGAAAATCCCATAAATAAAGCTAGGTGAAGAGCCTATTGGGGGAAAATCCCATAAATCAAGCTAGGTGAAGAGCCTATTGGGTGGAAATCTCATAAAATTACGCTAGGTGAAGAGCCTATTGGGTGGAAATCCCATAAATCAAGCTAGGTGAAGAGCCTATTGGGTGGTAATCCCTTAAAATTACGCTAGGTGAAGAGCCTATTGGGTGAAAATCCCATAAATAAAGCTAGGTGAAGAGCCTATTGGGTGGTAATCCCATAAAATTACGCTAGGTGAAGAGCCTATTGGGTGAAAATCCCATAAATAAAGCTAGGTGAAGAGCCTATTGGGGGAAAATCCCATAAATCAAGCTAGGTGAAGAGCCTATTGGGTGGAAATCCCATAAAATTACGCTAGGTGAAGAGCCTATTGGGTGAAAATCCCATAAATCAAGCTAGGTGAAGAGCCTATTGGGTGGAACTCCCATAAAATCACGCTAGGTGAACAGCCTATTGGGTGAAAATCCCATAAATCAAGCTAGGTGAAGAGCCTATTGGGTGAAAATCCTATAAATCAAGCTAGGTGAAGAGCCTATTGGGTGGAAATCCCATAAAATTACGCTAGGTGAAGAGCCTATTGGGTGGAAATCCCATAAATCAAGCTAGGTGAATAGCCTATTGGGTGGAAATCCCATAAAATTAAGCTAGGTGAAGAGCCTATTGGGTGGAAATCCCATAAATCAAGGTAGGTGAAGAGCCTATTGGGTGGAAATCCCATAAAATTACGCTAGGTGAAGAGCCTATTGGGTGAAAATCCCATAAATCAAGCTTGGTGGAGAGCCTATTGGGTGGAAATCCCATAAAATTACGCTAGGTGAAGAGCCTATTGGGTGAAAATCCATAAATCAAGCTAGGTGAAGAGCTATTGGGTGGAAATCCCATAAAATTACGCTAGGTGAAGAGCCTATTGGGTGAAAATCCTATAAATCAAGCTAGGTGAAGAGCCTATTGGGTGGAAATCCCATAAAATTACGCTAGATGAAGAGCCTATTAGGTGGAAATTCCATAAATCAAACTAGGTGAAGAGCCTATTGGGTGAAAATCCCATAAATCAAGCTAGGTGAAGAGCCTCTTGGGTGGAAATCCCATAAAATTACGCTAGGTGAAAAGCCTATTGGGTGAAAATCCTATAAATCAAGCTAGGTCAAGAGCCTATTGGGTGGAAATCCAAAAAATTACGCTAGGTGAAGAGCCTATTGGGTGAAAATCTCATAAATCAAGCTAGGTGAAGAGCCTATTGGGTGGAAATCCCATAAAATTACGCTAGGTGAAGAGCATATTGGGTGAAAATCCTATAAATCAAGCTAGGTGAAGAGCCTATTGGGTGGAAATCCCATAAAATTACGCTAGATGAAGAGCCTATTGGGTGGAAATCCCATAAATCAAGCTAGGTGAAGAGCCTATTGGGTGAAAATCCCATAAATCAAGCAAGGTGAAGAGCCTCTTTGGTGGAAATCCCATAAAATTACGCTAGGTGAAAAGCCTATTGGGTAAAAATCCTATAAATCAAGCTAGGTCAAGAGCCTATTAGGTGGAAATCCATAAAATTACGCTAGGTGAAGAGCCTATTAGGTGAAAATCTCATAAATCAAGCTAGGTGAATAGCCTATTGGGTGGAAATCCCATAAAATTACACTAGGTGAAAAGCCTATTGGGTGAAAATCCCATAAATCAAGCTAGGTAAAGAGCCCATGGGGTGAAAATACCATAAATCAAGCTAGGTGAAGAGCCTCTTGGGTGGAAATCCCATAAAATTACGCTAGGTGAAGAGCCTATTTGGTGAAAATCCCATAAATCAAGCTAGGTGAAGAGCCTATTGGGTGGAAATCCCATGAAATTACGCTAGGTGAAGAGCCTATTGGGTGAAAATCCCATAAATCAAGGTAGGTGAAGAGCCTATTGGGTGGAAATCCCATAAAATTACGCTAGGTGAAGAGCCTATTGGATGAAAATCCTATAAATCAAGCTAGGTGAAGAGCCTATTGGGTGGAAATCCCATAAAATTACGCTAGATGAAGAGCCTATTAGGTGGAAATCCCATAAATCAAACTAGGTGAAGAGCCTATTGGGTGAAAATTCCATAAATCAAGCTAGGTGAAGAGCCTCTTGGGTGGAAATCCCATAAAATTACGCTAGGTGAAAAGCCTATAGGGTGAAAATCCTATAAATCAAGCTAGGTCAAGAGCCTATTGGGTGGAAATCCATAAAATTCCGCTAGGTGAAGAGCCTATTGGGTGAAAATCTCATAAATCAAGCTAGGTGAAGAGCCTATTGGGTGGAAATCCCATAAAATTACACTAGGTGAAGAGCCTATTGGGTGAAAATCCTATAAATCAAGCTAGGTGAATAGCCTATTGGGTGGAAATCCCATAAAATTACGCTAGATGAAGAGCCTATTGGGTGGAAATCCCATACATCAAGCTAGGTGAAGAGTCTATTGGGTGAAAATCCCATAAATCAAGCTAGGTGAAGAGCCTCTTTGGTGGAAATCCCATAAAATTACGCTAGGTGAAACGCCTATTGGGTCAAAATCCTATAAATCAAGCTAGGTCACGAGCCTATTAGGTGGAAATCCATAAAATTACGCTAGGCGAAGAGCCTATTGGGTGAAGATCTCATAAATCAAGCTAGGTGAAGAGCCTATTGGGTGGAAATCCCATAAAATTACACTAGGTGAAAAGCCTATTGGGTGAAAATTCTATAAATCAAGCTAGGTGAAGAGCCTATTGGGTGGAATTCCCATAAAATTACGCTAGGTGAAGAGCCTATTGGGTGAAAATCCCATAAATCAATCTAGGTGAAGAGTCTATTGGGTGAAAATCCATAAATCAAGCTAGGTGAAGAGCCAATTGGGTGAAAATCCCATACAATTACGCTAGGTGAAGAGCCTATTGGTTGATAATCCCATAAATCAAGCTAGGTGAAGAGCCTATTGGGTGAAAATACCATAAATAAAGTAGGTGAAGAGCCTCTTGGGTGGAAATCCCATAAAATTACGCTAGGTGAAGAGCCTATTTGGTGAAAATCCCATAAATCAAGCTAGGTGAAGAGCCTATTGGGTGGAAATCCCATAAAATTACGCTAGGTGAAGAGCCTATTGGGTGAAAATCCCATAAATCAAGGTAGGTGAAGAGCCTATTGGGTGGAAATCCCATAAAAGGCGCAATAAGATGTGGCATAACATCCTTAAGTCGCAATGTAATGCATTTGGTAATAATCTTATAAACGACATTACAGAAAGAACTCGAGCGAAATTGAGATATGAGTTCGGGATTATTTACCTTAGGAATAAGGCATAAATAGGCCGCACAAACTTTAGCAGAGAAATCTCTCTGATGAAACGTCTCGTAAAAACACTTAAAAAGTGACCTGCTTGTCCACGACCAAAACTGTTGATAGAAAAAAGTTTGTATATTGTGCGGTCTTGGTGCCTTATTATGATATGTCTACCATACGGTATTCTTGAGCTCGGTTAGACTACCTTCTTAACTAATGCTAACAACTTGGGATTCATCAAGACAGCGCTGGAAACAAGTAGTCCGTAAAGTAGGAGTACTTTGATTCGCACCCATAAACAAACCCTGAAAGAAGTTACGTCTGAGCGATTGTAGAGCACTCGAATATTTTATCCAAATGTCGTCAATCTTTAGAGTCGATATTCAGTTTTTCTTTCGCCGCGTAAGAGTTGAGAAGTGAAAGAACAAAGTGTTTTTATCTTCCTCAACGAGCCACTGATCCCAAGAGTTTTGCTTCCAGGATATATGTTCTCTATTGAGGATAGATTTATAATCCTTAAGAAGTTGTCTATCCATATTCCCAGGAAATCCATTCGGTTTCGTGGTCAGGGCACGTTGCGTCCATTTTATCCTCCTAAAACGTCTCTCTTGTGAAAATATATTCCCAAAGCTTGACTTATTCCAAGGTATCATAACCCTATGGTCAATGGCTTTCGGTAAGTCAACTTTATCGTCCCAAATACGTTGGAGCATGCTTTCACAATCCTTATGTTTCAGCCACATAGCTTCGAAACAGAACTATCTTGAATTAGTAGAGTTAATCCTACCAACCGTGTTTTTAAGAATGGGATGATGGTCCCCATGTGTATGTGCTAGGTGAAAACCGCATTTTCTGAAAACTATTCCATCCACATGTTGTTGGCTAGTAGGCAATCAATTCTCTCGTTAATCACGGCCGCACCCTCTCTTTTATTAGTCCACGTAAATTTACGTTTGTGAAAGCGCAAGCCTTGTAATCTCCAAGAGTGCATTCCTCGTTGAAACTCCGTGCATCTATTATGGACTCTACTACTTCCGCCTTGCTTCTGATGAGCTAGGCCTATCTCATTAAAATCCTTTGGAATAACCATGACACTCCCATATCCCTCGACATGCTATTCAATTTATCAAAGATACGCTTTTGGTTCTTCTTTGTAAGGTCTTGCATAGATACCTGATAACATCCATTTTTCTTGCCTTATCAGCCCCACTAAAGCATGAATAACCTGGTCTTCAATGCTTTGAATCTCTACTTCTTTTGAATTCGTATTCCATAACTTCCAGATTCCTTCATCCATACCATCTGTAGGAGCTATACAATAATCTGAGAACCCCAAGTGAGGCACAATCAAATATGCTCGATATGGTGAGACGCGAGTTTTGAGGAGATAAACCATGTCTCGACTATGAATACAATCTAACTCCCTTAAGTTTGTTCTAAGACTCTCTTCAACAGCTCCATGACAATTCCGAGATACAATCTTCATTGATGGCTTAATGAGATGGATCGGATGGATAGGGTTATGAATTCTCTAGCCCCTCTATGACAGCATCAGTTGCCTCACAAGTTCACACTCTATGTACTATTGTCTAAAATTTTCCCTGTTGCTCTATTTCAAATTTTGCCAGTAAATCAAGATGTGTTCCACTCTTTCTATTTTCTGCGTGAAATTTTCCAATTCCCATACTAGCTATGATATTTCTATCACATTGATATTCCTCGCTTCTATATGTAATATTGTCAAGGGGCCTTCTAATCTATGGAAGATTGTCTAATGCCCCCAGAACTGAGGATGGATGATTACATTGAAGATGTCGTTCTCCATATCGACTACCAGATTATTCTCTTGATTCATGGCACTTTTCTACACTGTTGACCAAAGTCGCTTTCTCGGTTGGACTCTTAGAAGAACTCTAGATATCCTCAGAGTCGTCCAAGACCGAGAAAGGATTTTTATTCGACTTAGAGTTTATGTTACTGTTTCTTGCCCCTTTTATGCCTCTTTCCTGTTTCCTTTTAGTCGCAGTTCTCTTAAGTAGAGAGAAAGACGCTGGAAGGATTCTCTAACAAATAAAATTATCTGCTATATCGGAAATCTTTCATGCGTGAAAATGTGTCTCAATTGGTAATGTACTGTGAAAAGCGTCTAAATAGCGTGATTTAAGTATTTCTTTACTTATGCTTTTAAATACTTATGATGGCGTATTTACTTGTTTTAGTATTATTTTATGTTTTCTTATGTATTTATGGAGTGAAGACAAAAATAGGCTAAATAAGGGCAACAATGGATGTTTTGGTTGACAATTAGTCAAGACACTATTCCGGGATGTTCAAGCGCTATGGGAGCACTATGGCACTACAATAAGGTGAAATACCGAACATAGCGTAATTGAAGAGGAAGACACCAGGAGACCACAAGGAAAAAATTAGAACATCGTGCGACGAACATCGCATCACTCGAGTGGTACACGATCAAGACAGAATTTGGACCGATGTCAGAAACACTAAAAGGCAGCCCAGAGCTGAGAAAAACTGTAAATATATGGCTACATTCAACAGTTTAGGTGCAGTTTTCATATCCTTCACAATCACATACAACCACTTTCTGATAGGGAAACCCTTAGAGTTTGTCACCAGAGAAGAAACACCATCAAAGTCTTGTTCTAGTTTAGTAGAGTCATTGTTTGAGAGAAAATAATTTGTGAAGAAGAAGATAGCAAAAGGGAGTAAGAAGAGGGCCTGTGACGCCCCAACTTTTTTAATCAAATAACCAAATTCACTAAATAATCCATAAAGGTACAACAATCGCAAATGCCCAAAGTGCGACAACCAAATGACAATATCCAAAGACAGGGACATAAACTAACAACACTAAAGAAAACTAAATCCAACATGAAAGTCTTCAACAAGAAAAAGTAACTCAAAATCAAACCATAAAACAATGCAGTTGAGCACTAAGCTTCCTTGGTCTCCTCTCTCCACCGATCTAACATTTGCCTACATAAATCTAGAAGGTAGGGCTGACAAGTGAGATAAAAATCTCAGTGGATTTTCGAGTGTGTGCGAGGTGTACAAGGAATAAGATAGTTAAAATGCAACAGGTTAGGCAGTCAAACCCATACTCATGTTCAGTCGTAATAGGGGGCGTTGGCCGTTTACTAAGTCGTTGACTCATTCCCACCTTATAACACCCACGTTTGTTACCTTGTCACTCCATTCTAGGAGCGACCTTGAAAACGTTCACGCATGCCTAGGTACATGATCGTTGATCCCCTCAAAAGCAACAACCTCCTGATGCTTTTAAGAAAAGGGGCAAGGCGTCACAAGGTCCACTGACTAGCCCTTTGCCGCCCAGTAGTACCTCGTGCTGACCAAGTCATGGATCCAATTCAAAACTGAAAAGGTTCGATACTCAAAAAGTATAACATACACACAAGTAGCAAGTTGCACGAATACAATAACAGACGATCATAATAAACGAGTGAGCACATTTACTACATGAGTATAAACACATGCAATGCTATCAATAAACATTTAGTAGTTACCTTCCAGTTTTTCGAAAATACTTTAAGTACGTATATATATATATATATATATATATATATTTATTTATACACGCACCTGTTAAGAACTGTAGAGAGCGATAACTGCTCACTCGCGCCTACTCGAAATATCCTAAAAGTCATGAATTTAATGTCAAAAGACATTCAACATTTATTTTAAATCGTGCTAAACTACTGATGTAATACTAAAATAAAAGATACATATTAGTAAGTAACTAATTTACTTTCATAACCGACCGTACTTAAGATAGATGATAAAAATCTATTACATATATATTCATGTATATAAGGGGCTACAACAGGAAAATGAATTAGTTGATCCAGAGTTACTTTCTACGTGTAAGGGAAGTCACAACCTTAAGATAGTATATATATGATGATCTCTTAATTAATTGCCAAATAATGCCTTAACTAATTGACAAAGTCATCTACATGTTATGTTGTCCTTAATGGAGTCTGATATACTTAAACTAGTCACATGCTACTACTATCACTACAACAAAACACATCGATTGTATGGAAAAAATCCGATGCAAAAATCTCATGCCTTTGGTGTCCATGCAAGAGAATTGCATCGAAAAATTTCGATGCAATAGGGCTCTGCATCGATATTTTTGGATGCGAAGTTGCATGGAAAATTTCCCATGCCAAATAAGCTGCATCGAAAAAATCCGATGCAGAAAAGACATGCATCGAAAATTTCCGATGCGTTACCCAAGTGAGAAAGTGCAACGTGGCAGTAGTAGGAAGGTTCGGTAAAGCTCTTTGCATCGAAAATTTCCGATGCAAAATATGCGATTTTTTTTAAAAAAAAGTGGCGAGATTATTTCGTCACTTTTTTTATATTTTTATTTTTATTAATATAAATAATTTTTTAATAAACAATTTTAAAATACATATTTTATAATACATATTGATTAAATTTCATATTGATTATATACATATTTTATAATACATATTTATAATACAATTTTATAATACATATTGATTAATATAAACAATTTTATAATACATATTAATTACTTTTTCAAGATATATATATTAAATTTCAACTATAATTATTTTCTATACATAGTTATTCAAATTTTTCGTATAGTTATATTAAAAAAAATTGTGATGAAAACTTGTATTTATATTTATATTTTTCGTATATATATATTTATATTGTAAATTTAGAGAGAAGAGGAGTAAAGATGAAGAAGAGAGAAGGGGATGGATGAGAAGTGAATGGGGTGTGGGGTTATTTATAGGAGAAGGTTGCAGATTTCGCATCGAAAAATTCGGATGCAAGAGGTACTGCATTGTAATATTGTCATGCAGGATTTCCATAGCATGGGAAAATTCCCATGCAACATGTACTGCATGGGAAAAATCCCATGCAACATCTGTTGCATAGGAATTTTTCTTTACAACTACGAATTGCATGGCAATTTTCCTATGCAAGTGGAAACTGGTAAAATTTGCATAGAAAATTTCGATGCGTAAATTATTACTATTTATAAAAAACTTATACTTATTAAATTTGTATTTACATTTTTGACCCCAAAAGTATTTTAAACATCGTTCGTTCCCCATTTTTGACAAATTTTGAACGTACATATGCCTCATAAGTGTTATTAAAATAATGGTTAAAAAAATGGAGTTTTAATGTCGTTTTCCATCTCTTGCAAAATTAGACATTCTACCCGAAATATTTCTTAAACGTCTTTCCTTACTTCGTTTTTGACGAAATTTTGAAGAACACTGTTATTTTTAATAACATATCGTATGGTAAAAAACATCGACGAGTCGACTTGATTGACACTCTCTACATGTGAAAATACAATTTTGGTTTAGTAGAGTATACCAATATAGAGTTTAGGGTTTAGGATTTAGGGTTTAGGGTTTAGAGTTGAAGATCATATATATAGTGTTATATTATTTATTGTGCGTCTTTCGTTACTCCATTCTTGACGAGATTCAGAACAACACTCCTACTTATTGTTTAGAAAATGTTGGAGAAAGAAAAAGTGGATTTCGAGTTGTTTTGCAACTTTTAACTAATTACATTTTTACCCCCAAAGGTTTCTTTGTGTCTTTTGTTACTCTGTTTTTTACGAGATTTGAAAGAACACTCATACTTATGGTTTAGAAAATGTTGGTGAATGAAAAAGTTAAATTTGAGTTATTTTCCAACTTTTGAATAATTACATTTTCAACCCAAAATGTTTGTTTGCGCCTTTCGTTACCCCGTTTTTTACGATATTTGAAAGAACACCTCTACTTGCTGTTTAGAAAATGTAGTTGAAAGAAAAAGTGGATTTCGAGTTCTTTTGCAACTTTTGACTAATTATATTTTTGCCCAAAAGGTTTCTTTGCTTCTTTCGTTACCCCTTTTTGACGAGATTTGAAAGAACACTCCTACTTATTGGTTAGAAAATGTTGGTGAAAGAAAAAGTCAAATTTTAGTTGTTTTGCAACTTTTGAATAATTACATTTTTAACCCGAAAGGTGTAATTCATTTTGTTGTATTTTTTGGCATGGAAATATTTTCATGCAATTGTTATAATTTCCATGCGACTGCTTAAGGCATGAAAGTTTTACCATGCTGTGCTCTTTTGCATCGCAATTTTGGGATTCATAGTCTATCTTTGCATGACAATTTTTCAATGTAATTTCTATAATTTCCATGCAATTGTTCAATGCATGGAAAATTTTCCATGCCAATATCTCTTGCATTGCAATTTTGGGATTCATAGTCTATCTTTGCATGAGAATTTTTCGATGCAATTGTTATAATTTCCATGCAATTGTTCAAAGCATGGAAAATTTTCCATGCCAATCTCTTGCATCGAAATTTTGGGATTCATCACCTATCTTTGCATGGAAATTTTCCCATGCATGTAATTATGCATTGAAAAATTCCCATGCAACTATAAACTCTACCCTATTCTCACTCTATTTGAGCACTCACTTCCATCCATTTGAATCACTCACAAATGCTTCTTCAATCTCTCACTACTTTTTTGAATCTCTCACACATTATAATAAATTTTCTCTTCCGAATATTCATTGAAGCTCAATTAAGCTAGCCTACGTTTGAAGGTTTGTTCATCATTTTTGTACATTTGTCACTTATGCATTAATTCAATATTTATGTTTTAATAAATAATTGGTTATTAATTTTGTTTAACGTTATTTTGTTAGTAAATAATACGAAGGAGGAATAATTGGTGGTCCGATCGACGTTGGATGTACGAGAGGCTAGACGAAAATGAAAACTTGAATTTTTAATTTGAGGTTGGTGTGTCGAAGTTTCTCGATTACGCATTCTCGCATAGTAGTAACTTGAATCTTGGTCGAGCTCGTTGCCCATGTAGAAAATGCACCAATGCAAAATATTTAAATAGTAATACTATTCATATCCACTTGTATACGTGGCGGTTCGTACCACACTATATGATATGTGCTTATCACGATGAGTTAGGTGACACCTCAGGGGGTAATATATACTCAAACGTTGAAATAGGGTCATCATCACATAGTCATAGGGGTCAAGGAGATGACCTAATGAGGAATATGGTAGATGACGCATTTGGTGGTCAATTTGTTAACATCACTTCTAATATGGCAAGTGCATTCGAGGAGCCCAATAGTGTGGCAAATTCTTTCTTTAAAATGCTTAATGATGTAGAAGAACCGGTATTCATAAGGAGCCCGACCACTATACTACGATGGGTTTCTCAGTTTATGTCGAATAAGGCATCACAAAACCTTAGTAATGTATCTTGTAACAACACAATTAGAATAATTCACAACTTGCTCCCTCATGAATATCGGGATAAAGTACCTGAATCTGTTTACCAAATCAAAAAGCTTATGAAAAGTTTGGGCCTAGGTGCAAAATCTTATGACGCGTGCATAAATAACTGTTTCTTGTTCTACGAGCAGTTCGAGTCCATTAAACATACGGCGTGTCCGATTTGTGAGGAACCTCGTTTCAAACTGACTCAAAATTCAAGAAATAGATACAAACCAATCTCTCGTAAGAAGTTGTGGTACTTTCCGCTAACTCCCAGACTCCAACAGTTCTACATGTCTCGATCAATTGCTATGCAAATGACGTGGTATACCAATTATCGTGAGAATAAGGATCACATGATACATCCGGCATCCGGCCATGCTTGGAAATACTTTGGTAATCATCATCTTGATTTTGCCGCTGATGATAGAAATGTAAGAATAGGATTGTGCACCGATGGATTCGCCCCTTTCGGCAGCTCTTCGGGTCCTTATTCTTGTTGGCCTGTCTTTATAACACCATACAATCTCCCACCAGATATGTGCATGAGACAAGAGTACATATTTTTAAGCCTTATCATTCCTGGCCCTAATAGCACTGGCAAGAACCTAGATGTTTTCCTGCGCCCCTTGATTGATGAGCTAGTCTCTTTGTGGCAAGTCGACATACACACGTGGGATAGATCTAGACAACATAATTTTTAGTTACGCGCTGCTGTTATGTGGACTATTAGTGATTTCTCAGCGTATGGGATTTTGTCTAGATGGAGTACTCACGGAAAGCTGTCGTGTCCTTATTGTATGGAGTACACGAAAGCATTCCAGCTTAAGAAGGATGGGAAGACAAGCTTCTTCAATTGTCATCGCATAATCCTTCCGTTAGATCACGAATTGAGGCATAATGATATTGATTTCTACAAGTACCGCGTAGAGACTGACCCACCTTTGCGTAGGAGAACAGGGGCGAAAATGAAACGTTATGTTGATTTCCTCCCATATGTCAGTTTTGGAGAAGGAAGGGGGACCATCCAATGAGCTGGAACGAAGCACAACTGGTGTCGTATGAGTATATTTTGGGAGATCCCTTACTGGTCAACAAACTTGATACGTCATAACCTGGACGTGATGGATGACGCAGAAAAGACAAAAGACAACATGAATGCGCGTCTGGATTTGCAAGAGTATACCAACTGAATTGAATTGTTTTTAACGAGGGGATCGAATCAACGTACACATAAATCTCATGCAATCTATTGTCTAACAAAGGATCAAAAGAGGCAAGTGTGCGAATAGTTGTGCAGTTTGAAGTTTCCTGACGGTTATGCTTCTGATATTGGCCGATGCGTTCAGATGCATAATCTAAAAGTAACAGGAATGGAAAGTCACAACTGTCATGTGTTTATGCAAAGACTAATTCCTATTGCTTTTAGAGACTTCTTACCAAATGATGTGTGGGGTGCGCTAGTAGAGGTTAGCAACTTTTTTAGGGCATTGTGCGCAACTAACATTCGAAAATCTGATACAACTCGCCTAGAGGTTGCGATTGTTGAAAAAATGTGTAAACTGGAGCAGATATTTCCACCAGCATGTTTTGACTCCATGGAGCATCTAGCTTTTCATCTTCTATGGGAGGCAAAAATGGGAGGACCGGTGCATTATCGATGGATGTATCCCTTCGAGAGGTATTCACCAAATGAATTTACAGTTATTTAGATAGATGCTCATATCTTTCATATCTAATTTTTTGTTTATATTTTCAGGCGTATGTTCTGAAGGGTATTGTTGGTAATAAGGCGAAGATCAAGGGATCTATTGCTGAAGAGTACTTGACGTCCGAGATGACCAATTTTTGTGATCATTATTTTGAGCATGATTTCGACACATATCTGGTCCGCCTGAGTAGAAACGAGACAAGAGTTGATCCTAATGATTCTCAACGACTATCCGTCTTTCGAATGGTTGGTTCGCTAGAAGGATAAGCATCTCGCATACATCGATTAAGCGCAGCGGAGCTCAAGGCCGCCGAGTTGTATATCTTTTTAAATTGTCCGGAGGTTGAACCCTGGATATGGTTAGTGATAAATACTATATAAATTTTTATTTTTCAAATTGTGTTATATTAGCATTTTCGATGAGGAGAAGTGCATTGGGTTAGCCGATAATGCAATCAACCAAAGACGGAACGATAAATTTGTACAATGGTTCAAGGATATGGTATTCACCAAACGCCATGATTATGATTCGCGGCTGCTAAACCTAGCACTTGGACCAAAGAATCAGATGATTAGTTGGGAAAATGGCTATGTGGTAAACGGTCTTTGTTTGCACACAGATGGATACGCCGTTGGGAAAAAGACGACGAACAGTGGGGTATGCGTGAAGTGGTGCAGTGACGAGCAGGAAGACACGTATTTTTATGAGACTTTGACCGATGTCCTAGAGCTACAATACCAGGAAAGGGCATCTATCTTCCTTTTCAAATGCACATGGTATGATACCAGCTCTCGTGGTTTGTGAGTCCACCTGTCATACCATTTGATCGAGCTTGATCCAACGCGTTGTCTCCCGTCTGGAGAAACTGAACCATTCATTCTAGCTAGCCAAGCGCAACAAGTGTACTATACGCCATATGCATGTCAAAAAAACAGACAAAGAAGGGGATGGTGGGTAGTGATTCACACTCCAGCGACACACGTGGTTGACATGAGTTATATGACTAATAAAGCGACAGAAGCTCTAAGAGTTAAAGGTGTACCTGAAATGGTATTCCAAGAAGCAAATGTTCTTGTGCCTGGATTGTTCGTTAACTTTACATCATTTAACTTGATAGAGTTAGCAGTGGATGGCCAATCTATCCCAATGAAAATTGAGGAGGAACTCGTGGCAGTGAGCAGTGACGAAGATGATGATGATGACGAGGTTGACGAGGATGATGAGGAGAGGGATGATAAGGAGGGAGGAGATGAGGAGGTCGAAGATGATGACAGTAGCGACCCAGATTATGTTTAGTTCTAATATGTACTTGTATTTCAATATTGAACTTGTAATGTATGGTTTCATTGTATTGTTCGACTATGTCTTAATTTTATGATTAAACTTCTAATATTGATATGTCGTATGCTCAGGCTCCCACTCTCGACTAAGGTTACGTGACGTGTATGGGTAGTACACGACGCCCTCAGGGTATGGGTCGTAGTCATCATGATACGGCGAGAAGGATCTCGAGTGATGTGTATACTATGTACTAGCCTGAGGAGGTGGATGCGTACGCCGTGGGGTCGGAGAAGTGTGAGGCTGCAAACGTTGGGTGGGACTCCCTCGACAAACGGGCTGCGGCGGATGGTGTCGCTACGTAGGCGAACTACTATACAAAACTATAGGAGAGTGAGTGACTAGTGTATCATCACCATGAAAAGCATCGTCTAGGCCCTCTGGTGGCTCTGGCCTATCCGGGTAAGACAAATCTAGGGGTTTCTTGTCCGTTTTGCCTCGACATGTTTCTCAGATGATCCATGATTACCTTGCTATGCTCACAGTGTCGTAACGAGTTCTCGTAGTGTTTCCGCAGCCCCGCATGATACCTTGCATAAGCCCGACGGTGCTCAGCCCTCATCGCCGCCATGTGCGCGCGGTGCGCCGGCTACCTATCCGCATATGCACTACCACTACTAGAGGCATCACCTCTGAAATGCGAATGGGTTTGTACCCCCATAACTAGACCAACTCTTGTGGTAGAAAATGTTTTACCTTATTTTTCTTCATTGGTTGAGCCTTGAACCAGGTGTCGAAGTCCCACAGAAGCCATTTGCTCTTGTCAGACCCATATTTCCTCTGGAGCTCTTGCAGATATTTAAGCTGCAAAAAAAAAGGCCAATTCCGAAAATTCAATAAGTAAACTGTGGAACTTCTAACTCCAAAATTATATTTATAGTATTAATGATTACTTACCCAAGCCCGGTGAGCTTCATTTGATACCCACTCTTCCGTTATAACTCCTTCTTTCGTTTTCTTTTCCTTCACTCGGCCAAGCTTGTAAATCCTCGCTATTAGCAAGTTTAATCGTAACTCCCTCATATTCAGCCTGTTTCACAAAACAACTAAAAAATTAATACTAAAAATGTTAAAGGCCCATTTTTAATACGACACCCTAATATGTATTTTAAGGACCAAATACAAAAAATTAAATTACCACTTTTTCTGCCATTTCTTGGCCTGAATGCCTCCCACCAAACCAGTTCTTCAATGGCGCCTTCTGCCTGTTGATCTTGGTTTTGCGCACCTATTCTGGTGTTCAGGCCCATCCCAATATTCCATGAATTTATGCTCATCTCATTATGGAATCCATATATCATGTATACTACGGTCTTCGTGTTTGTCCCTTATCTCCATCAATACTCTCTTCAGTGAGTTCAAGCATTCGATATAACGCTTGTTCCAATCATTTTCCAAAGACTCCTAACTCTATACTCGTCGACTTCATTCCACTGATATTGGCTCTGCGAATTTAAAATAATATAAATAATTAAAAACAGAAACATATGAAAAATAAACAACAATAAATGAAAAAAAATATGCATTTTAGTTAACTATTTCTAATATCTAATAATAATTTCATTAAAAAACTTACCTAAAATTCTTTTAATTTGTTGTCCCTATAAGCTTGAGGAAAATCCCTGACACAACTTCCTCAAAGTAGCAGAAATCGACACACTAATGGACGATTGGTTCCTAAACCCTCAGGTATATGGGCAAAATGTGATCCACTCCCTCTGATCGCGGGTATCTGGTATAGGTGCCAATTTGCCCTACCCCCAAAGATTTCTCAGCTCATCGTCATCGGAGGAATGTGATGGTCCTGCATCGGTGGGCCCTCGAGACGATGTCGGCCTGTCGGAACCTCAGGCATGCGCCGAGCCATGCGGCGACTCGGTGGTGGCAATGCTGATCGGTGGAAGAGGCTCTATCTCGAAGTCAGCAATAAACTCATACGGGTCATAGTGCGTAGGGTGAACCATCATATCATCATCATCATCATCATCAAGTGGGTTAAACGGGTTCATTAGGGGTCTACGTGGCTGCTGACTAGTAGATGCATGTTCCTTCCCCGGACGCCTCCCCCTATGACCTCCACCCTAGATGATCCCCGGTCTCTATATGCCATCTAAATTATCCGACTAAAATATCAATATAATCGTCCCTAAACTTTACTAAAATATATTTCAACACTACAGAAAAGTTATTCTTCACAACTCGGTGCTAATAAGAAATATAATTAATTGGAATTTCCTATCGATCTATATGTTTTCTGTTAACTAACTACATATTCCAAAATAACCCCAAAACTTTGAATTAATAATCTTATTCTTAATTTTGTTTCAACACACATTTCTAAATTACAAAGTAACCTCTAAAGTTCAATATTACCAAATACTCAAGATATTTGCAAACAAGCTCAAATCTTCTAATTAATTATCATATTCCTAAAATAAACTCTAGTAAATACATTCAACCCCACAAAAATTTTAAACTTCAAATTGAGACCATAACTTTCTCAAAACTACTTTATCTACCCTCAAGTTTTTTTAACTACAATTTATACCCCAAATATTTTGTTAAACTACAAATTAAGCCATAAAATCATAAAATTTAAAAACTAGCACAAAACT
The DNA here is from genome assembly GCA_948329865.1 of Linaria vulgaris. NCBI lineage: Eukaryota > Viridiplantae > Streptophyta > Magnoliopsida > Lamiales > Plantaginaceae > Linaria > Linaria vulgaris. The sequence goes on from OX415249.1 coordinate 27,400,371, forward strand.
ATTTTAAGAATGCACATAACAACGCAATAATCATATTCACATTAATAAATAACAACAATAATCAAAATTATATCAACAATTTCAAAATCGCACAAATGTAAATAATTGAGGAAAAATAGTAAAAGTCGCATCAAATTGATCCTTGAGAAGAGTAGAATTGCATACCGATGTTTTTGGGTAATTTCTGGCCCCGGTGGGGCGGTCAACGGCGGTCACGATCGATGGTGTGTGAGAGAACGACATACGACTAAATGGAAGAGATAGTGGGTGTTTTTTTTATATCTCTGCATCGGATTTATCCGATGCAGAGATATTTGCATCCGATTTTTCGGATGCAGCCTACGTGGCTACATCCGAACCATCCGATGCAAAGCTTGCATCAGATATTTCCAATGCAGCCTAAGTAGGCTGCATCCGAACCATCCGACGCAATTGACCCTAACGTCAATTGCATCACATTTTTTTGCGATTCTAAATGTCTTACATTTGAAAATAAAAATTCGGATGCAAGACTTTCCATGCTATTACTCCGATTTGTTGTAGTGTATTATTTACTTGGAGAAAACAATCCGAACAATAATTTAGATTAAGGTAATGCTTTCTATATAATATTTATTTTAACCCAACTAATATGATTCCCACGTGCAAGGCTTGGTGAAATAGAAATCAACTTTAAAGAAATCCTTCTTTTAACTCTCACGCGGGTCTCCATCATTGAAGCTAATAAATAATCCTATTTTAATCAATTCTTGCTCCAATAAATAATCATATTTCAATGAACTCTTTCTCCAATATATTGCTTTCTCTAACACACGAATAACAAGAAGAAAACAAATAAAATATTACGATATGATGGGGATATTTTAGGAATTGGCCCGATACACCATATTGGGTCGGCCTAGCAGCATCAACATGCTTTATAGTATATCGAACAAGTCTTGTTCGATGTTGGATGTGCATCGAATGGCACGGGTTCGATGCGTGGATCCAACCACTCCAGTTTGATATACATTTCACAGTTGTCATTCGGATCCGCGAGACGATGGCTCTATATACCTCGTCCCCTTGTAATCCGTGTACATTTTTATTGGATAATCACTTTGATCTAGTCAATATCGAATGACCAAGCATTCGATACTGACCTAGATCGAATACACTGCATTCGACACTCATGTGGACCGACTTTGGAACATTCGATACGATATTTGGAAGAGCACATCGAATTTGATACATAACGCAGCATCGAATCTGTTCGATTCGATATACTTGAAACTGACACATGACCCATACTATACATCTAACATCGAACAACGGCAATTCGACACGTCAGCATCGAACGCCTTAAATTCGATACGTAATACTTATCTTGTAATTTACGTGTTTAACCTAGTAAGCTTGTAATAGGTGTTCCGGACCAAGTTAGCCTGATATTAAATTTTATTAGCATTACTTTGGTTATTTACATTCCAACTGTATTATTTTACCGTGTTCTATTACCTTGACGAAATAAGACCAAAATATTGGCGCTGTCTGTACGAACACTAAATTCTTATAGTTTATTAGGCATGGCTTCCAGGATTACCAGATCTCGTAGTAGAGCTGTAGAGGGACCCAACAAAGAGGCCGAGCGGATAACCCCTGACCAGATTATCCTAGACAATGCGGGACCATCAGCAGCACCCGCGGGGGTACCAACACCCGCAAGGCAAGAAATGCAAGGACTTCAAGGTGTGGAGGCACCAAGAACTGAAGCAGGTAGCACTCGGGCAACGACAACGACTGTTTCAATTCTGAACACCATGAAAAATGAAATCATGGCGATGGTAAAGAGCGCATTGGCAGAAGTGCTCACTCCCGCACCGTCTGTATTGACACCGCCGCGTGTTGAGCATCCAGAAACCGTAAGGGAACAAGATTCTGCGGCCAGGATACCGAGAGGAGACGATAAGGAGAAATCACGACAGGATGATAGAAGAGGTAAACCTACATCAAAAGAACAACAAAGCAAAGAAAAATTGGCCCATGACGATCAGAGAGGGAAGTTGAAATCGGTCGAGGTGCAATCAAGAAGGCACCATGAGACGAGATGAAAAGAAAGGGATGGAAACCAAAGAGATGAACCAAGAAGGGGAAAAAGGATAGGGACGACAAGAGACGTCCGGAGAGTCGTGACTCTATGAGGGAGCATGACGAAATAACCAGGAAAATAGAAAGGCTTGAGAGACAGAAAGTAGTAAACGAAGGCCGGATGGCACAGATGGACAATACCTCGCACATTAGCCCATTTTCCGAAGCGATAGAAGCGGAGATCTTAGGACATGGGAAAAGATCCCAGATCTGAAAACTTACGACGGTAAGTCTGATCCCTGTGATCACCTTTTTTACTTGGACATGAAATTTTCTTCGTACGGTTTCAAAGAGAATATCCAAGCCAGAATATTCGATACAACCCTGTCAGGGGTAGCCATGGACTGGTTTAATCGGATTACTCTGGGATAAGTCAAAAGCTACAAGAAATTGAGGAAGATGTTTGAAGATCAATTCTCGAGTCAAGCTAGATTGGTTTGGGATCACTCTCATCTCTATACAATGAAACAATAAATCAATGAAAGTTTGAAGGACTTTATGAGATGTTTCAATACGGAGCTGCTAAGGATAGATATCCCATATGGAGAAATGATAATAAGCGTACTTTTTCGAGCAACCACCAACACAATCTTTAGTGGGGATTTACTCAGACGCAAACCGACCACTAATGAAGAAATTAATAAGATAGCGCATGAGGTGGTTCACTTTGAGGAGAGGATGGCGAACAAAGTACCTGTTATAGCACCCCTAAAAGAGACGGAACGAGGAAGGGAAGATCAAAACCGTAACAACAACAACAGGAGCAGAAACAATAGATACTAGGAAAGTTCACCCAGGCATTACATGCCTCTGAATGCTCACATCATGACAGTATTTGGGGTAGCAAAGAGAAAAGGTTGGTTGAGAGAGCCCAGACAGATGAAGGAATCCAAGGCTACAAGGTTTTCGACCCAATTCTGCAAGTACCATAATCAGAAGGGATACGAAACCGAAGATTGCATGAATCTCAAGGATGAGATTGAATGATTATTGAACGATGGCAAACTCGTAGAGTTTGTCAAGGAGGTGCAGGAACAAGAAAATAATGCCGGCAGGAAGAGAACTCCATCACCCAGGAAGAATAAACAAAGAATGGTCGATGAACCACATTTGTTCGAATATCCTCAAATTGAAGATGGAAATGTCAGAAAGGGCATGATCAACATGATATCAGAAGGGCCTGGGGGAGCAGATTCCACCAACGGCCAGAAAAGGATATCGAGGCTAGTTGAATCGGATAATTTCGTCAATATGGCTAGCATACTCAAGATCGAAGAGATTCCGCATGAAGAGATTACGTTCTCAACTGCAGACCTCCGGAAGTTGAGCGCACATGCCATTCAAATGTCAAAACTAAATGGCCCATTGGTAATAACTGTGGACATAGCAAATTATGGAATCACGAAGATGTTGGTGGGCCACAATAGCTCAGTCAACGTGTTGTTCAGCTCCCCACTGGCCAAAATGTGACTGAAAGACCAGACATTAGAACCGGTGAGAACATTGCTTGACGGATTCGGGGGTCCGGAGATAGCCTCTCTCAGAATGCTTATGCTCCCTACCTTACTAGGTACAACACCAAAAAGAAAAAACACTTCTGGCAAACTATGTGATTGTTGACATGCATTTCGCATACAACGGAATCATAGGAAGCATGTGCTAAATGCATTCCGAGCATTACCATCAACTTACAACCAAATGGTGAAATTTCCAACTCTTGCCGACATAGGCGAAGTAATAGCAGACTTTATTGAAAGTTAGAAGTTTTACGTGACTTCGCTCCGGACACAGTCACAGCAGCAAGAAGACGTAGCGAAGGCACTGGCTCCCATGCGAATGGAGCACATTTCTTGAAGAATTCTAGTTCGACTTATAAGAGTCCTTAGGATTTTGAATACTTTGAATAATATTTATTCGTCCCCTCTGCCATGACGAGCATGAGGGGCAAACATGCATCAACTTAAAACAGGGACACCAAAACGTGAGTCCGAAAGGCAATATAGGAAAGCAGGGCAAAATGAGCAATGACTCAAGCTCTTATCTACTCACATAATTTGATTATATTTCAAAGAGAAATCTTTTTGATTAATCCATTTATATAGAACCCACTTAACCTGCATGATCAGACTTTATGCAGGACAAAACATTGGAAAAGGTAACCAGAGGGATAGAAACATTGTCCATCATGGCACGAGATACTGCAAATCCCTAAGAGGCAACGAGAGGGATGGATACTCTGTCCATCGTGACACGAGACACCGCAAATCCCTAAGAGGCGACGAGAGGAGCAATAACTCTGTCCATCATGGCACGAGACACCGTAAATCTCTAAGAGGCAATGAGAGAGACGGAAAATCTGTCCATCGTGGCATGAGACACCGCAAATCCGCAGAAGGCAACGAGAGGGACGAAAACTTTGTACATCGTGACACGAGACACCACAAATCCCTAAAAGGCAACGAGAGTGACGGAAACTATGTCCATCATGGCACGAGACAGCGCAAATCCCCAAAAGGCAACGAGAGGGACGGAAACTCTGTCCATCATGGCACGAGACACCGCAAATCCCCAAAAGGCAACGAGAGGGACAGAAACTCTGTCCATCGTAGCACGAAACTCCAAGAATCCCACACAGACGATAGAGAGGGACATAAGTTTTTTTTCAAAGTGGCAAATATTATTGTGAATGCTTGGAAAAGAAGAAAGGGACATACACTACATACAAAGTTGTAAGTGCTACTTGAAACCCGCAATTCAGAAAAAGATATGACCACTACGTTCAAAAAGGCAAACAATAACGACTGTACAAAAGTACAAGAAAGAAAAATAATTTGTCTAAAAACGACAAGAAATACTTATCCCTACGAGGAATAATACTAAACAACATGATTATAACCCTATTAGATAAAACAATATCCTATGCTTCGTAGCTAAATGAACTACTTTCCACGAACATAGAAGAACCCTCAGGCTATCAAAATAAAGTAAAGAATCAACATAGGAAATTGAAAGAAAATACAACAAATATGAGCAATAAATTAAGCAAATCAATGCAAAGATTTGTAAAACACAATCGTGCTAGTCATCAAATTGTTTAAAAAATAACGCCGACGCAGCGCCACAAATAAAAGCAAAATAAAAATTGTTCATAACATAGAGAAACAAATACAGAGGACTTCAAGCCACAGCCTCAATTTTCAACCTCATCATCGGAGGAAGGATACGCTTCAGGCATTGGGGGCAGCCGCGAGAGTCTGTGAAAGACAAGGCTTTCGTTCTCGAGCAGCATGGCAAACTCGTCAGGAAACTTAGGCTGAGAACTCATTGTGGGTGGCAGAGTTTCCAGATTAGGCCCCAAAGAGAGATCCAACCATTGCGGCTTGAAACCACCACGAACGTACTTCGTCGTATAGAATTGGTGGACAGTCAGAACCTGAGCCTTGTGAGCCTCGTGATCGTATCGGCGAGCACTAGCCTCTTGGAAGGTGTTGCTCCGAAGGAACTCCTCGGCGATCTCCACCCTCTGTTGAACGGAAACCTGTGTGAAAACAAGGGAAATTAACAAGAAAGAATATAAGAAGAACACAAAAATGCAAAGATTCAGGTTTCTTTACCTCGTTAAGGCCGCGCAGGTATCCAACACAATCGGCGTGGTAAGCTTTCTCTTTCTCCGCCGCCACCTCCACCTCGAGTTCGGAGACTCGTTTGGTCAACTTCTCTTTGTTGGCCAAGAGATTGGATACTTGCAGTTTGAGCTGGTCAGCAGCCTCCTGCACCTGTTTCGCCGCCTCCCTATCAGCGCTGGCCTTCGCAGCATACTCCTTGACGTTCTACAAGGCTTTATCTTTTGCATCAAGGGCAGACTTTAAGGCTTCAGCATCTCCACCATGGAGTTCGCCTCTATTATGTGGTTGACCACTTGTGGCCGCTTCATGAGCTTGAACCAACGCCTCAAACATGGCGTCCACAATTTTGTCACTCTAAAAAATAATGAGCAAACAAATCAACATTTACACCACAAGCCCAAAAACAATTAATTCAGGAAGAAGTCTTTATTACCGCCATCAACAAGTGAAGAGCGTTGCGTTCCACCATTCTCCTTTCTTCGGCAGAGACCGGATGAGGCACGACAAGGTTGGAAAGAAGAGTCTTCAGAATTTTGATTGATGCAGCCTCTGAGATTCCATATTCCCCAACCTGGACACGTGGACCCTGGCTAGACCCAATCCCGACATTTGGCCCAGTAGCATGGGCAGGACACTCGCAGCGCTCTGACCACCGACATGAGCAGCAGGTGGGATAGCCCCCCCGCTTTAGGAGCAGGTCAGGTGAACTCTTCTCCACTTGGTTTGAGCAACGCCTTCAATTTTGTCACCCAGACCAGCCGCCATGTTCTCAGAAGTCTCAGCAGCAGCTAGTGTAACATTGCAATTGTCTCCCAAAATATCCTCGAAAGGGTCAACATAAGAATCGGCAGCGGCAGCAGTTGAGGGCTCAACAATGTTTTTCTTGCCCTTGTTCTTCCTCTTTCTTGGAGGAGGAATCTACTGAGCAGTGGTGGTTCGAGAGCTTGCATGGTCAGCAGCAATTGCTCGGTTCATACGGGCGTGGCGGTCCATAATAAATTCGCCTGTAAGAATATCACCTCATTAGGAGATTCATATTATTAACACAAACCAAAATATCGAAAAAGATGCAAAACTATACCAAGAGTAAATCTCCCGTTATACGGAACCGGGGACAAACTGGCTAACGATAAAACTCGACTTTCTAACAGTTTTTTAACATCAAACAGTTGATGTCGCACTAAATTTGGTATAAAATTGCAATCCCATGAAGTCGCAGCAATACTAGGGGGAATCGTCACCCTTGATCCGGTATACCAATCACGGCGGTATTACCTAAATTCGCCCTAGTAACTCTCTTCGACGTAGAAGTAACGTCTTTCCCAATCTTTCCCGTACTCCGTAGCTTCGCCATTCAGGAACTTGCAGTGCCATTGCGCTTTAATGTGATAGAACCCTTCCTCTAGCCTCGCAATCTCAAACAAAGCACATAACTCGTTGGGGCTTTGAGGTTCACCCAGTGCTTTCAAGACGATGATGAAACCTATCATGTTCCCATAATAAATTGGGGTCAATTGTCCTGGGACGAGATCAATAGTCCTCAGGAGCATTCTAAGTCCAAATAGCATTGGGAAGTGGAGCCCATTCAGCAACTCGCCCACAAATACAGTCATATGCCCGTGCGGCAGGGTGTGCATCCAGTCAATTGGCCCGGGAAGAACAATTTTATACCTATTCGGTATATCAAATTTCTCGCGCAACGCCTTACGACTATGCTAGAGGCGGGAGACATACATATGATACGCCATCCCTGCAACCTCGACGTGATCATCAAACTCCTTGTTTATGTATTCCACATCTTCATCGGCCTCACTCGGGGCACGGTTATCCGAAGATGATGACGTTTGGGAATTATGGCTTTCATCCTGAGAAGCCGCGTGCTCAACATTCACACCAGAATTGTTACCTGCGGGTGAACCGATAGTTTCTATATCAATTAACTAAATTTCATTTACTACGGCTATGTTCGAGCCCGCGGGAGCATTGGAGGGGCCCACCACAGAGTTTATCGAACTGGAGCTTGAGCCGCTACTCGAGTCACTCCCAGAAGTTGATTCAGTATTAACCATAGTTGACGAGAAAGAACTAAAATAAATTAAAAGGAAACAAAAGCTGACTGCGGGCGAATACTTTCGGCTCTCATAACACTCTCGTAACTTGCCTAAAGTGGCTACTTGTTGAAAAGATATAAAATCTCATAAACAATAGCATATTAATTACCTTGATTTAATATGCGAAAGCAGCAACATGTGTTCGATGGATTGACCTGATAAACAAAAACAAGGTGGAAACTATTAAAATCGCAAGAATAATATCAGTATAACAAGCTAAAGCAACAAAAGTATTCTAAGGCACTGCATCGAACGCTCTCCGCTCGATGCCAAGAGCATTGAACCGACGGTGTTCGATGCAGACCGCATCGAACAGGTCCTGTTCGAGGTGGTTTACCTGAGAGAGCAAGTTCGCAAGGAGGAGAATGAGCTTCCCTCAGCACTCTGCCCTTTATATAGGCAACGGAAGGCCCATCAGGCCCACACCAGATTAAGCATCGAACGAGCGCATCGAACGCGTCCCGTTCGATGCATCGTAACTAGAGCATCGAACACACCATGTTCGATGCGCAACATCATTTTTCAATAACAATTGCTAATTATTTAATTGTAATCCATTGAGAAATAACGTATGATTAAGAATATCCCTAACCAGTACAACAAACCTTATCAAGGTGGTACGCAGACAACCGCTTCCATATCAATGACTTATTTTTTATAAGTTTGGAAGCCGCTCTATATCGACACTGTTTCCTAAACTGGGGGGACTATGTGATGGGGATATTATAAGATTGACATACAACATATTGGGCCGACCTAGCAGCATCAACATGCTTTATAATACATCGAACATGCCCTATTCGATGTTGGATGTGCATCGAACGGCACGTGTTCGATGCGTGTATCAAACCACTCCGGTTCGATACACATTTTATATCTATCATTGGGACTCGCGGGACGGTTGCTATTTATACCCCGTCCCCTTGTAATCCATATACATCTTCATTGGATAATCACTTTGAGCTAGTCAATATCGAATGATCGAGCATTCGATACTGACCTAGATCGAATACACTGCATTCGAAACTCATCTGGACCGAATTTGCAACATTCGATACGATATTTGGAAGAGCACATAGAATTCGATACATAACGCAACATCGAATATGTTGGATTTGATATATCTGAATTCGACACAGGACCCCTACTATACATCTAACATCGAACAACGACTTAAATTCGATGCGTCAGCATCGAACGCCTTAAATTCGATACGTAATACTTATCTTGTAATTTATCTGTTTAACCTAGTAAGCTTGTAATATGTGTTTCAGACCAATCTAGTCCGATAATAAACTGATTAGCATTATTTTGGTTATTTACATTCTAATTGTATTATTTTACCGTGTTCTATTATCTTGACGAAATAATACCAAAATACGATACATAGTAGTACCTTCCGTGGCTTTCTTTCAACCGAGGGAGGATTGATAGCAGATGAACAAAACAGTGCGAGAGAAAAAGTGGAACGGCAGATAAGAGAGTAGGAAAGTTAAACTAACCCGTTCCTAATAGTAACCGTTTCCTAATTATGAGTCCTAATAAAATTAACTTTAATATTAATTGCTCAATTAAACAAACATAATGCTAAATTATGGACAAGGCTGATGTGTTGGTCTTTATATCTAATATTATAATATTTTTATTATGACTAAATTGATAATATTCTAGCACCAATAAAATAAAAATTATTCTAATTCATGAAAAAATTTGGGGCGTTATAGGGCCAAGCAACAAAGTTCCACCGGATCTGAGAAGCTTTTATTTATCTCTTTATTTTGTCTATGATATTTACTTCTTTATTGATTGTTAAACTCATGACTATGAAGAGCTAACTTACTCGTAGGTTTAGAGTATGGGAGTAACCCTGATTTATGAATATGTTTATTTGCTTTACTTGATGTTAGTTTGACGATCTTGAATGTCTAGATTGAGTAGTTACTTATGTTGTGTGACTGGCCTTACTCTCACTGGAATAAAACGAAAACACCCGTGTGGGGTCGCTCGTAGTGTAGAATGCGAAGGATAGTTATATAATATATGTATATATATACATATATATTTATGCGATTTGTGACTTTGGATGCGCAACCTTTAGATAAAACTAGATCAATCTTGACTAAGTTCGTTTTGTTAACACCATTTAGATGAGTTAATTGGATTGCAGATTTGATATCTCTTCTAAAACAACTGACAACTGGGCTGATCCATTAACACGATAGGTTATTAGAGACTCATAGGTGTATGGATTGGATAAATTCTACCATATTAACGGATCCATTAGACATGCAAACATCAAATAACTATCAATCACTATAAGTAGATATATGTAGTTTGTCTATGAACTATTATTGTTAAATCATTGTGAAAGGCGCCCTCTAAACAATCTTTTCAATTATTGTGTACAGCCACAATCAATCAATCATTAAATTATGTTCTTTAGTTTAGTTTAGTTAATAGTTAATCAATCTTCCTTCTTATATTCTTAGTTTAATTACTCACTTGCTTTCATTAGTTTGATAGTTTAATTAGGTTATATGCTTTAATTGTTTTTTGCATTCAAAACAAAAAATCTAAAATATATTTAATTATTGTTTCTGCATTCTTACATTAATTTCCATTGCATTCTAGTTTAAGAATTTTTAGCGTAAAAAGCATTCAAAGCATCTTTAGTTTAGAATGCATTTACATCATTTATAAGCATTCGTTACATCCTACAAACACAAGAGAAAAGACCGTGACAATTGTTAGTCTTTTGCATTTAAGTGATTCATACATACATACATACATCACTTCATTGGGATACGATACTTGGTTCATAACTATATTAACATTTTATTATTACTTGATTCGTGCACTGACAAAGTGGGATTTAGGTGTAACATTTTGTTTTATTACATCCTACACGATGCCGCTGCCCCCCTTAGGTGCTGCTGACGTATCTTCCTCCGATAAATTGGAGTCGTCGAGGGATTCAATGGATGTACTACAGGTGACTCCTTTTAAGGGTATGTATTTTTCTTGGCTTGAACTGTGTTAAGATACTTTGTACATTTACTTATAAAAGTTTTCTTTGATAGATAAAGGAAAAGCCCCTCTGGTTGAGAACGAGGAGTATCTCTGCTAGAAAATGCTCTCGATTTGGGTAAGTTTTCTGAGATTCACTATTTCCCATTTTTTTCTTTTTTAGGAAATAAATTCCTTATTTGGGGAGGTTTTTAATACGCAAGGGGTGATTTTTTAAATTTTGAAGGAGGATCCTTTCCCTCGGATCATTATGTTCCTTCAGCTTCCGATGATCCGATGCTTTTGTTAGATGAGTTGATGGTCGTGGCTCCCTCTTTTGCATATCACCATTCGCAAAGTTCTTTCTCGCCATACAATCGGACAGTCCCGTGGTTACCCAGGTGCCCCTATTGGGGGGGGGTACCATTGGGGGGACCTTTGTCCTCTAGTATTCCAGCCTCGGGACAAGAGCCTAGCGCGGAGGAGGCTAAGGTGGCTATCGATATAGTCACTCGATTCCTGTCCGCTGCCAACTCTCTTCCATCGAAGGGGTGGCAATTTGTCCAAGCTTATACGAATTGTGTGGCTATGCTGGTAAGACTTTTCCTTATCTATTCGTTTAGGGTCCAATGCTGGTGTCTTTATTATTCTGTTTTGTTTTTAGGCGCCTAAAATGCCTCCTCTTCTGTTACTTGAGATTGAGAAGTTGCAAAAGTTAGCGGTCGCGGCTGAAGAGCAGTCTTGGAAGACGGAGGAAGAAAATAAGGGTCTTTAGGAGAGGCTAGAGAAGTTCGAAGCGACGTGGATTAAGGTCACGAAGCAGCTTCAGGAAGTAAGGGCGGAAAACAAGCGACTCCAATCATCCGTATCGGAGATGGAGGCGTCGGGGTTGGTGCTGAAAGAAAGGGTTGCCTCCCTTGAGGAGGAGAAAATTTCCTGGGGAGTAAAGTAGAAAGAGTTGGAGCAGAGTCTGTCCCAAGCACTCGGTCGGGTGGACACCCTTACTGGAGAGTTATCGAAAGCCCCACTCTCGGGGGGCATTTCCCCCGATGAGATGCAACAGAAGCTGGCTACTGCTGTTAAGCAAGCCCAGGAGGATCCCATCGTCCAAGTCAAGGTGTTGTACGTCCACAAGAATCATGGATACTTGGTTGGACATGTATTGTGGGGATTCCTTCAATGCTTCGGGCAGATGCGCAGGAAGATAGCTCCTAATGTTGATCCGCACCAGATAAATATTTTGGAAATGCAGAGGCCCACGTTGGAGCAAGCCTATTCTCTCTTTTTGAAGAATAGCTCTCATTTTCCTCCTTCTTCTTCTGCCCCAACCCGGGTTCCCCTGACTGCTGTGGTCCCACTGCCTTTAGCTCGTCCTCCTCCCAGTACCGGGATACAAGCTGGTCCTTCTGGTGCTCCCCCTTCTACAAGTGCTCCGACTCCTCCTTTTGTAAATGTGCCAACTCCTGCATCCACGAGTGCACTACCTCCCCCGTCTTAGAGACCCCTTATTTATTTTAGCATAATTGTATTTTTTTTAATGAAGTTTGTCCTTGTAATTTATTTAATTTAAATGAATTGCACGTTTTTAATGGACTTGTCTCCCGCATGGATCTCTATTGTGTTTTGTCTTTTATATGTTTTGTTAAAATTGACTTGATATAAATACAGTAGTTGTGCTTTGTCATGCCTGGGAACCAGAGTTCCTCTTTTAATGTGACTAAAAACTTTTGATTTTATCTTGAAGTTTTTAATGATGGAAACTGCGTGCCTCCTTCTCCTACTTGCATGGGGTAGGTGGGAGTATGTCTCTGGTGGACTTTCGGAGATGGTGAGACGTGGAGCTTTGTGCCTCGTCTTTATTGGTTGTGAGAACCGCAGAATCCGGGTGGTTCTGCTTTTGGAGGTGGGCTCCTTATACTTACTATAAATTACTTTTTCTTGAACTGTCATTTTTATCAGGCTCCTGGAGATTTCTCATTCCTAAAGAACGCTTGTTATTTAAAAAAGGCAATCTTTGTCTTTAAGAGCTTTGTTCTTTGGAGAGAAATTTCTAGAAAAAGTTTAGCAAACTTAGATAAGCTTGCCATGACACTTCCCCGTTCTAGACGTTTTCAAGGGGGTCTTACCCCTTCTCGTAGGTCCCCTTCCGTGCATATAGTGCGACGAATACCGAGTGAGACTTCTATGCCTGGTCCTCGTCGAGGGGGGGGGGGGGGGGGGGGGGATTTTCCCCTTCCACCCCGAGAGGTTCAACAGTTCCTTCCTTGGTGCAACTTCGAGCAGACATATTGCTGTCGCATTACATAAGGGATGTGTTCATAGGCAAGGATGCTTACCTCCCGATAGATCGACTATCGATTTTTCATACGATCATAGTGAATCCTTGTATGCTGATAGGGGGGGTCGTATCGGATCGACCGAAAGCACGAAATTCACAGACTCAGTGGCAGCGTTGTTTGTGGAGTACAACTTGGACTTAGGCGGATATAACGTAGTGTTACCGAGGGCGGACCAACGGGCGTCTAACCCTCATGTTGGGTACATGACGGTATATTCGGATCAAATACGCTGTGGACTGCATTTGTTCTTCCATCCGTTCTTACGGGCACTTTTCTGTTATGGGCAAATTTGTTTCAGCCAACTTACACCTAATTCCTATCATTATCTGGTAGGGTATGTTCTTTGTTGTGGGCTTTTGGATTTGCCTTTAACTTCTTATCGGGTGGGGAGTGTCTTTTTATTGCGTCTTTGTTCTGGAGATCTACCCTTTTTTAGTTTGGTGTACCGTGATCAACGTTGTTCATTTACGACTATCGCTAGACGGGTTACCCCTCGAGATGATTGGAAGAGTCGTTTCTTTAATCGAAAGCCTCGTGGGATGGCAGCTTGCGCGTGGGGGGTGCCCGTTCGTTGGGGGTTGGGATATGTGGTTCTTTCTTCGGAAGTGATCACTCGTGAATTGGAAATTTTGTGAGAGTCTTTGTTATTCAATGATAGTAATGACATATGTGGCCTGCTGGAGTTGTCCGATGCCCTTTCACTTGGTTTACAAGAGGGATCAGCGGCACCAAAGCTTTCTCCTCGTCCTTTGCATACCAATTTCTTTTTCCGTAACATTCTTCCTTTTATTTTAAAAAAAACATTTGATGTTGGGGGGGGGGGGGTCTATTCTAATACGCTTTACCTCTTTTTGTAGGGTTCGAGATGGACTTTTTTGCTGTGGGGAGGTCGGGAAGGGCTATCGAGAGTAGCGCCTCTGAGGATGTATATAGTGGTAGGCTAGGAGAAGGGTTTTTTTCCTTGACCTGGGAACTATCCCCTTTCGGGGGGACTCGGACCATTTCCCCTTACGGCTAGTGGGGGATTCCTGCCGAAGGTTCCCGGGAGTTGGGGAGTCGGGAGTTTATTTCATTGAGGTTGGGTTCTCGGACTATCGGGGAGAGCGGCGATCAGGGAGGTTTTGCTCCTGGTTTTCGCAGGGATTCCATTAATGCCATAGAGAAGGGTGTGCCCTCTTCTCCCGATACGCCGCCTCCTACTGCCAAGGTGGAGTAGGGGGAGAGTTCGCGAGTGGCTGAACGGTTTCCTGGGATTAACCCCGATGTACTCTTTTGTCGAACGTTTCTGAGTGGATTGTTGAATAATTTGGATTGCACTCAGTTGAACGCTCTTCCACTGTCTTCTCTATAGGAATTGGCTAGTAAGGACCTTTGTAAGGTAACATTTTTTTCTTTTTACTTTCGGGTACGACTTTTTGTTTCGCTGATGACTTAGTTTCTCTTCAGATGGATTATTTCAGCTTTTTATGGTGATCAATGTTGTGGGCTCTTGGAGGGACCAAATAGCTTCTGAGGCAAAGTTGATCTATCACCATCGGGATGACCTTGAAAGGGAACTTTTTCTTACCAGGCAAAAGGTAGGACAGCTCCGAGGAGAAAGAGAGGTGGTGCAGGAAAGCCATCGTGGGGTGGTGAAAGATTTGACAGAGAAATCCTGGGATATGGAAAGGCGCTGGTCTTTGGAGCGAGCACGAGTGTTGTGTTTAAAAGAAAGGGTGGAGGGTCTACGAGATCAGCTGCGTGTCTTAGAGGAGCGATTGTCCTTGGTCTCAGAAGAGAAGGATGCTGCTGCTCGAGAAATGCTGGAAATGATGAGAAGGCAGGAGGTAGCACTAATGCTGGCTCGAACCCAAGCACTTATGGAATATCCAAAGCTCTTGCTCCTCAGGATGCACTCCGAGAGCAGTTTCAGGACATGGTGCGCATCGGATATAAGCTATGCGAGGAGGCTGTGAATTCCTTGTCAGGGTTTCCGTCCACTCTAGTGATCCCACGTCTGAACATAGTGCCTGAATATCCTGCTACGTCAATGGCAATGGTTTCTAAAGCAGTGCCAATGGCGGAAGATTTACCCGTTCCTTCTGTGGATCTTGCAGAACCTATGGATCTTTCGGAGGAACAACGTCGTCGATTGATTAGAGAAGAAAAGCGGCCACAGGAGGACCCTTAAGTGTGGTGGTGTGTTCTGGGATGTTCTTAACAATGTATAAATTGTTATATAGGCTTGTTGGTGATAGGCATGTTTAGCATTCTTTAATTTACGTTTGTTGCGTGTTTTTGTTTTTTGTTTGTAACAGAAGGCCCCTGAGATAGGTTTACCGATAGTCCTTAGAGGATTGTTCTTCTTGTAATGGCAAAGCTATCCTTGTTCAGATAATAAAACGAGAGCCATCTATTGTAAACATTGCTTTATTCACGTACATATTTATTTATATACAAGGGGAGGTTGGTCTCGCACCAGGCTATCATGATATCAATCGTAGTACTTTATCAAGTTATACGCATTACAGGAATTATGGAGTACTTCCCCTTCGTAATTTTGCAGGAGCTATGTGGCACCTCCCACAATTTTAGTTATTTTAAAAGGCCCTTCCCATTTGGGCTGAGGCTTCCCCACGTTTTTGGAAGCTTCTGCTCTTTTTAGTACGAGATCTCCGACTTGGAAGAGTCAGGGTCGGACTCGGGCGTTGTAGTGACGTGCCATGCGCGCTTTATATTGTTCCAAGCGAATAGCGGCGCGGGCCCTTCTTTCTTCTAGAAGATCCAAGGCTAGGGCTAGATTGGAGATGTTGCTTACTTCCTCATATTCTCGGACTCGCGAACTTTCTACCACTACCTCCAGAGTTATAACCGCTTCACTTCCATAGGTTAGGCTGTAGGGGGTTTCTCGCGTGGCAGTCCTTTGAGTAGTCCAATAGGCCCATAGAATTTCGGGTATATCTTCTACCCATCGGGCCTTGTGCCAACCCTATCATGCTTTTCAATTTTTTAGCAGAGTTTGGTTGGTTCTTTCGACTTGGCCGTTGGCTTGGGGATATCCCACGTAGGTAAAACGATATTTTATCTCCCAATGGCTACACCATTTTTCTATCTCTTGGCTCGTGATTTAGAGACCATTATCGCTAACCAAGTGTCGAGGGATGCCGAAACGATATATAATGTATCTCCATATAAAGTTAATGACCGCCCCCGCGGTAATATTGGCTAGGGCTTCCGCCTCCACCCACTTTGTGAAGTGGTCTACAGCTACTAACAAAAACTTCTTTTGGCCCGCAGTGGGGATTAATGGCCCGCCGATGTCAATTCCCCATTTGGCGAAGGGGCATGGAGGTGGGCCGTACACCCATGGTATTGCGGGTTGACGCACCTGGCAAGCGAAGATTTGACACGGTCTGCAACGTTTGGCATGTTCTTGTCAATCTTTTTCCATTGTGGGCTAATAGTAGCCTTGTCGAAGTATACGTCCCGTCATACTTTCTCCTCCCGTGTGGCTACCACAGGTGCCCTCATGCGTTTCCCGAATAACTTGCTCAGCTTCTGCATCACCTAGGCATCTGGCATGGAGGGGGGAGTAAGATCGTCGAAACAATACTCTTTCGTGGAGAAAGTATATGGCTGTTCTTCGTGCCATTAGATGTCGTTCCATTTTATTAGTATAAGCTGCATACTCCTCGGGATGCCTGAGGTAAGCTAGGATAGGCTTCATCCAACCATCACCTAAGGACTGTTGTGTCGCATTCACCTCCCCTGCTTCTGTCTTTTCTGAAGTTCTTGCTTGGAGAAGCGTAATACGAAGGGTATAGATGGTAGCGTTTGCGAGGCAATTTCCGATAAAGCATCCGCTTCCTGGTTATCGGAGCGAGGGATTCGTACCATCTCGTAGCTATCAAACCACACGCTTTTACGTTGTACGGTCTGTACATACTTTCGCATTCTTTCTTCTCAGGCCTCGTAGGCACCTTTCATTTGTTGCACGATGAGTTGGGAGTCACTATGCATCACTATTCTTTTAATCTCTGCATCTCGGGCTAGTCTTAGTCCTATCAATAGGGCCTCATATTCATTGTTGGATAACGGGTAGTGAAGTCTAACAGCGAAGTATAGAGTTTCGTCCTCTACTTCCATGTTAGATAGGACTATTCCTGCTCCACCATGAGTAGCCGTGGCGGATCCATCCACAAATATGTGCCACACTAGGGGATGTTGAGTAACCTCCATACATGCCATTTCTACCAAGAAATCCGCCAAGACCTGGGCTTTAATGGCGGGACGGGGGGCGTAGGTGATATTGTATTCGGTGAGTTCAATGGCCCATTTGATGAGTCGGCCTGAGGTCTCAGGCTTGTTGAGGATGGTTCGTAAGGGATACTTAGTTAACGCTGTTACGGGGTGACAAAGGAAGTAAGGACGTAACTTCTGTGCGGTAGTGACGAGAGTCAGTACTAACTTTTTGGTTTGAGTGTATTGCCCTTCTGCCCCTTGCAATGTTTTACTAACATAATATATCGGGTGATGTTCCCTATTATGTTCTTTGACTAGCACCGCACTTACGGCTTCTTCCCCGATAGCTAGGTATACAAACAAATCTTCCTGGGGGGTGGGTTTCATTAACAATGGAGGGCGAGTTAGGTAATCTTTTAACTCCCCAAGAGCTCTCTCGCATCGTTCAGTCCATTTGAAATCTTTAATGTTTCTTAGGATTTTGAAGATAGGTAGTCCTTTTGTCAGCTGATTTGGAGATGAATCTGCTTAGAGATGCCATGCTTCATGTGAGCTTTTGGACATCTTTGATCGTTTTAGGAGTAGGCATATCTATGAGGGCTTGGGGTTTTCCTGGATTCATTTCTATTCCTTTTTCCGTAACCATAAATCCTAAGAATTTACCCCCTTTTATTCCGAAAGAACACTTCCGATGGTTGATTTTCATTCCAAATTGTTCCATAATGGCTAACGCCTTACGGAGATCCTTCGGTTGATCTTCAGCCCGATGGCTTTTGACAATCATATCATCCACATATACCTCCATCGAATTCCCGATTAGGCCAGCGAACATTAAGTTCACGAGTCTCTGATAGGTGGCACGAGTGTTCTTTAGTCCAAATGGCATTACCAGATAGCAAAAGGTGCCTGCCTCAGTAATGAAGCTAGTTTTATCTTGGTCTATGGCGGCCATGGGTATCTGGTTGTATCCCTGATCCCCGTCCATCGTGGATAGCAGTGTGCATCCAGCTGTAGAGTCTACCAGTTGATCTATGTTGGGTGGGGGATAACAATCCTTTGTGCAAGCTTCGTTCAAGTTGGTAAAATCAACACACATACGCCATCTTCCTCCTGTCTTGGGTACAAGGACCACGTTAGCTAACCACTCGGGGTAATGCACTTCCCAAATTTGATGTAAGTTGAGCAGGCACTGAATTTTGGACCGTATAATTTTATTTCTGTCCGGTCCCATATTCCTTTTCTTTTGTTGTTTGGGTTTGGCTCCGGTTTTGACATTGAGGAAGTGTTGACATACTTGATTACTTATCCTTCCCGGAGGCCCACCTTCCTATGCGAAGAGATGGTTGAACGCCTTAAGTATAAGGGTCACCCTCTATTCCACTCCTGGATTCATGCCCGTCCATATCTTAGCAGTCTTAGTGGGGGTTCCTTCCACTATTTCAATCACCTTCAGTTCTTCTACGGGTTGTACTCTCACTTCTTCCTCTATTCTTTGTTTTTTAGCTGGCAGGGGAATCCCTTCTTCGTTTTCAGATGGGATACCGTTCATGCAGCATTATCGGGCTTTGACTTGGCTACCCCGAACTTCCTCGATGCCTGAGGGTGTGGGGAGTTTGACCTTCAGGTGTAGGGTAGAGGGGATGGCTTCAAAAGTTCGTATTGAAGGTCGCTCGCATATCGCATTATACGTTCTAGAGAAAGCCTATACTACCCAAAACTTGGTCGATTCAGTGCGCCTCGTGGCACCCTCTCCCCAAGACATGGGTAAAATGATAGTCCCCAGGGTACGACATGCATCACCTGAGAATCCAACAAGGGACACTTCAGCCGCTTCCAGGCGGTCTTTCCTTAATCCCATAGCTAAATAGGTCGGGAAGAAGAGAACATCTACAGAACTGCCCGTGTCAATGAGGATATGTTGAACCTCAATGCCGAATATTGTGGCTTCTATGACTAAAGGATCCTCGTGAGGGTACACGATACCTTTCAAGTCTTCCGGTCCAAAGGCAATAGTGGGTAACTGAGTTCCCTGTACGAAGCACACCGGCGGTCCTTGTTCCACCTGTCTTGCCTCCTTTAAATATTTCTTCTTTTTCCAGGAGGGGATATAGAGATGTCTCCTCCCTCTATCATATTAAATGTACGACCCGAGGGGGGGTTATCATCGTAGGATTCTGGAGAGGGTGGCAACCTTTGGCGAGGGGTATCCTCTCGCTTCTGGATATCAGATCATCTCTCCTCCGTAATTCCCTCGGATCTGATTCTCTACCAAACATTGGATTTGGCGACTTCTTGATTATTTTCTTGTAAATAATTTCCCAAATATCCGGCGCTGAGAAGTCGGTGTATTTCAGTTTTCAGGGTGGTGCCAGCGTCAGTAACATGCCCCTATGCTTTAAGGTATTTACAAAATATACCGGACTCTGCTAGGGGGTAGAGGCGCAGGCTGGAGATGGTTTTTATCATGGAGTCTCCTGACGGGGCGGGACCATTGGAGATCAACACTTCCTGTCATAACATTAAGCACTTCCGCGGGAGTGATAGCTAGGGGGGTAGAGGCGCAGGCTGGAGATGTCGTTTTACTGGCCCCCCTTCTTCCCTTCTCTTCGAAGGTGCTTTTCCTTCCTTAGATTTATCTAGGGTTTTTTTTTCATGTTCTAGATCATGACGCTCTGCCCGGATTTTGGAGTTTTCTGCTTCCTCCATGATGATATAGTCTCTGCTTTATGCATAAGCTCATTCATATCTTTAACTTGATTACCCATAAGGTATCGTAAAAAGTCACCCGCTCTAAGTCCTTGAGTCAAGATATCCGCTATAATCGATGGATGAGTATTTGGCACGTCCAAGGCTTCATCCGATAAGCGTTTCATATATTCTATAAGAGGCTCATCTTTACCTTGTTTTATTGTGAACAGGTGGCTGGCCGATTTTGGGTACCTCCGAGTACAAGTGAATTGGCGTACAAACAAGCATGCGAATTGATCAAAACAGGAGATTGTGCCAAGCATCAGTTGAGAGAACCAAGCTTGAGCTCTACCTGCCAGGGTGGTACGAAATACCCGGCACAGAACAAAATCCGGCGCGGAAGCTAGGTCCATGGTAGCAATATACTGATGGATGTGATCTTGGGGATCTCTCCCATGTATAGGGGGAGGTTGCTGGGGCGCATCCCGTGTGGAACTAGAGCGCGGGCTATTTAAGGAACGAAGGGGGACCCGTGATACACAACCTCCTCACCCGGGGCTAGATTCATTTGTAGGTTCCTCATTTCCCTCCTTAAGTTGGTGACCATGCTCCACAGGGAGTGGTCACCAGCGGGGGAAACAACGAGTAACTTGTACTCTCGGGGGTATGGGAAGTCTGTTCCTTCTATGCTTCGAGGTGCCCTGCCCCTAGTATCATTGAAAGGAGTTCGTCGTTCCCTGGCTAGAGGGATGGTATCCCGGCGAGGAGGAGCCGATTGAAAATGGGATCTTGGGCGAGACTCGTATGCTTTCGAGTAGGTACGTTCCCTGTGGTTCCTGGGAGGAAATTCGTCATAGGGGTAAGTTGTTTCCGGCCTATCCCTTCGGGTTACTCCCTCTATGAGGCGTTCAAACACGGATCGAGGGATATTTATGTAATCCCCTCTTTCCATATATGGGGACGAATGTGTTTCCGAGTGTTCTCTTGGTATGGATTCTGTTGAATTTCGTTGGTTCCCTGAAAGTCTAAAGTTAGTGGAATTACTCATGATGACTCCTCTATTTTTCGCGAAGAGATCTCTTCAAACATTCTCAAAGGCAAAGTTACAAGGCGGTTTGCACAGACGGCGCCATTTTGTTAATGGTGTGATTATTTTGAAGATTTTTTAGGGGTGCATAACATGTTGCGAACCTTGGGGTTAGGATACGAGAAAATTGATGTTTGTCCAAATGAGTGTTTCCTGTTCTACGGGTTGGTAGCGAGCGAGGACTTCCAAAATTACCCAGTATGCGGGGAAGATAAATACGAGTCTGGTAGAAAGTGGAAAGTCGCGAAGAAAAAATTGTAGTACTTCCCCCTGGGCCCTCATCTTCAGATGTTGTATTATATCATAGGCACTGCAAAGCATATGACTTGGCATTTGAATTGTCGAGAGGCTACAGATCAAATGATTCACCCAGCTTCAGGTGAGGCATGGAACCACTTCGATCAGACGCATCCAGATTTTGCAGCAGCCCCTAAGAACATACGACTCCGTTAGTAAACATATGGATTCATACCGTATGGCTCATCCGGTAAGAACTACACCTGTTGGCCACTGTTGGTCACGTCGTATAACCTCACTCCCAATCTTTGCATGAAGCAAGAGTTCATATTTTCTAGCCTTATCATTTCTGGTCCACAGAGTCCCGAAAAGAACTTTGATGCTTTTTTGAGACCAACAATTGACGAGCTTACTGCTTTATAGAGCACTGGTGTGGAGATTATGACAACTCGAGGAAGGAAAAAATTCAATTACGAGCGACCCTGATATGGACGAGGAGTGTATAATGTTGTCTTGGTGGGGGCAGAAGAAGTTATTGTGTCTTTAATGTGTGAGAGACACAAAATGGTTGATATTGAAGAATGGCGGTAAACCGTTCTTGTTCGATTGCCATCGTCGATTTTTGCTGAACATCATAAATGGAGGAATGACAAGAACTCTTTCTAAAAAGGGCACAATGCACTCGAAGCACCTATTATGAGGAAATCAGGCGACGAGATGAGGGAAATTGTGGATGAGTTTGGGCCCAAAGTAAAAAAACTACCGGGGTTTGGTACGTGTTAACGGTATGATTATTTTGAAGGTTTTTTAGGGGTGAGAATGATTGCTTTTGCCTGAGTTTGAAGAGATTTTTTTTGTTATTATGTTTTATTCCTGGAAAACAGTATATGCTTATCTTAGTTTTCTTCCCCTTTTTATAGAAGGAGGTTTCGTAGGATACAAGTAAGTGTTTTACAGGTGTCATTTTTGTACGGGTATCATCTTCCTTCTGATAAAGACAAACAACTATCATGGCTTCTAGATGCTTCGGAAGAGGGGCAGATATTTCAAAGGATCTGGCGTGGATTCTTGAGGAGATTCTTATCCGTCTATCGGGATAAGTATGGCACATGTGTTCCGAGAGCTTCTTTTATTATAGGGGAGAAGCATTGCTCCGAGTGCTCCTTAAAAGGAGGTAGGCATATTGCTCTGAGGGCTTCTTGAAAGGAGGGAGGCATATTGCTCTGAGGGCTCCTTGAAAGGAGGGAGGCATATTGCTCTGAGGGCTCCTTGAATCTGTGGACTCCTTGAAAGGAGGTAGGCATAGCACGTATATCCAAATGACACGATAGGTACGAGAGTAGATTATACTTGGGGGATGTTTCGTGAAGCTATTTAAAGTTCCTGACATCTCGCGCGGTATTTGTACTCTGTGAGATATCTGTCATGGGGGATAGGTGCTCTGTTTGGTGTTGGAAGGTTTATACCATTGAGGTCTCTCAATGGCTATATATATTT
The DNA here is from genome assembly GCA_948329865.1 of Linaria vulgaris. NCBI lineage: Eukaryota > Viridiplantae > Streptophyta > Magnoliopsida > Lamiales > Plantaginaceae > Linaria > Linaria vulgaris. The sequence goes on from OX415249.1 coordinate 27,423,310, forward strand.
TTTGGGCCAACAGTACGGATCAAAATTGGTAGAGAAGGAGCAAAATTTGTGAACTGCCTTATTGGTACACAAACTTGATTCGTATCAATCTAGATTGCATGCATTGTGAGAAGACATTTTCGATAACATCATCAGCACAGTGTTGGATGACTCAAAGACAAAGGAAAAAATCAAGTCTAGACAAGATTTGAAGCTCTTGACTAACCATAATGAGCTATTTTTTGTACCAACTACTTGAGCAGTCTCATTTAAAAAGCCAAAGGAAACTTACTATCTCATGCGGGAACAGAAGACTAAGGTGTTTGATTGGTTGGTCGATCTCAAGTTTCCAGACGTATACGCGTCAAAGTTAGGACGATGTGACATGCTCGAGTACATGCCGACAGCACGCGGGTTACAACCAACTCCTAACTGCAAGCGACACCTAGATTAATGGGTATCAAGTGAAATTACTTAAACCGACAATCCTGACTGTACGGCAGTAAATCGACTCAATCCATGGGCCAAACTTCCCAATGGGTGATAAACAAACAAGCTAATAAACCAGACAACATCCCTTGCTCATTGAGCTACATGTCCTGAATACATAGTTCGTTGCTCTTTGCATAGTTCCAGAACGAGTACATGAGATTATATGTGATGAATAATTTATGGTTGTGTATGATTTAGTAATAAGTGAGAAAAACATGCTTCTTGATGAGATGCAGAAAAAGGAATAAGATGAATTATATTATAGGTTGTTCGTGGTTTGGTAATGAAGTTGTGACTTTTCTGTCCAAGTTCCTCAGGGCCGGATGCCAAAAGGGGATAGAACGAAATTAGAATATAAACCTCACCTTTATTTGTACGGAGAATCTTGCGCACCGTTGATTAATTTGTCAAACCTTTAATAATAGTAAGATCATATCAGCTAACTGAATAATCATAACTCGCCACAATAAACATATGTACCATTCAACTTTCGTGTTGATGAAATTTGACGAAATTCTTGTTAAAAATGTAGTTAATACTAATTTAAGTAAATAGCATATATTATTGATGAAAATCTTATGCGATAAACTTTGATGTCGTAAGGTTATGTTAAATATCAAATATACTTTGTATACGTAATTTATATCTAGAGATTTATCTTAAGCAAACATATATTTATAATTATAATTATAGTTATAATTTTCTAATGTTGGAAAATCATTTCAAATGGTAAGTATACAATACTATCAAGTTAGTATGATAAATTATTTAATTTGATGCATAATAAAACTTTAAAATATATTACTTAACTAATTTGTGGAAAAATCGTTCTTTAAGTCTCTAGTACATCCAAAGATTTCAGGAATCATGACATCAAACAATTATCTTATGAAGCAATCCAATAAATTGTATAATTTAATTAATATTATTTTGTTTCAAAATTATCTTAAATTACATAACATTGTATTTATAACTCATAAAAATATTAATGCGTAAACCTAATCAAGGTAAATGATCAAAGAATGTTTAAGTTACGATACATAATCATATAAGAGGATTAGACCACGGAAGTATAATATGATAATCTTATTAAACTTATGTAAGGGTATGTTAAATATGATAAATATACTATTTATATACTATTGAAAAATCTCAAAAATATTAATCCTTAGTTACAAATTATATTAAAGTGATTCTAATCATTGTTATATCTAGAGTCATGTGTGAGTGATCAATCATGGAATCGTGATGATTATTTTCAATCATAAACTAAGAACATAAAGTACGCAAAATAAGCCGAAACTCATCACAATATCGGATTTACCTTCGATCGGATATCCAAATAGATATTCTACTCAAATATGTTTTGTGTTTTCTGATACCTAACATCATGAGGAACATGTGTATCCGATTTAGAAGAAAAATCCAAAGGTTTTCTATGCTAAATAATTCTTGAAAACATAGAACATATTTTCGGATTTTTAGACAGCAGTCTACGGTTTAGGAATTTCGACCCTCTAAATAACATCATTTGAAAAACATGTATGCATATAAAAGTTAGAGGACATCATGAGGAGTATTCAGCCATTGACTTTGATCAAAAGGAATTTCCCTACAATAAGTTATGATCTTTCGAATGTGCAGGGCCGAATGGATAATTTCTGCGCAATAAAAGTTTTGGGGAATTTTGTGTAGAAAATGAACAAAAAAAATGAAATATTCCCGAACTAGAACACAATAATAAAGAAGTTGTGTTTGAGGAATATTTGGATGAATCGAATTAGTTTGAGTTGTAAAAAACGTTGAACACTGGTGATTATTTAATAGTTATTGATCATGTCCCAGTCCCACCATGGTTATTTTATAATAAATCATAAAAAATCTGACTTCAATTATGCTCTTAATGATGTCATAGCGTACCTCACCAATTAAGTAATGGCATATCAAATCCCTCAGTTATTTATAATTAAAATTTAAATAGGTATAATTAGATTTTTTTTACATACATATTTACTTATGTAATTTTTCTAGATAATTCGATAGTCTTGGTTCGTATTTGAAATTGAAATATATTTTTTAGGATTAGAGACCTATAAAAATGATAAAAGACTAATTTTAAGTTCAAGGACTAAAAGGCAAAGTTTTCTAAACAATTAGGGTAAAAAATGGGTAATTTTAAACTTAAAGGACTAAAGTATAAATTTGAGTTTTTGTTCAAATCTCCGGGGCATTACATCTAAGTTATAACCTGATTTTCTAACCTTGTTTCCAAGTTAATAATTAAGTTTCCTCTTAAATTAGTTCTACAAAATTATATCTTTGTGACTCCTTATATATGTAACAATATGTATTGTTAATAGGTAGTAAGCATAGAAAATTCTATAAATTATTAGATAGGAGCCTCATGTTAAATAGAAAGTTTATTTATGTTATAATTAATAGGTAATCTTAAAATAAAATAAGTGCGCCTAAATAGTTTACACATGGATTTTATTAAAAAACTAATTACCTTACGGTGAAATCGCGATAACCGAGTTAAAATGTGATTATTTGTCCTACTTCTATTTCTTAACTTGGTTGTAATCAAATATTAAAGATAAAAAGGACATATGAGAAAATATAACAAACTATAAAAGTTAATTATTTGGTTTAAACTTTTTAACACATTTAAATTTATTTAGGAGACGCCGCAGACTTTCCCGAACACGAAGTTACTATCGCTGGTGAGATTTATAATACTTTTAAGCTCTGTTTGGCACCCGGCCTGAGTAACTTGGATTGAGTACTTGTGATACTTGGTTCTACATAGAGAAAAACTTATTCTTTTAACAAAATAGTTTTCATTTATGTTCTCATTTCGTAACCTAATCCGTTTGATTAATGTTGAAATATTCTTGGACCATGGCTTCTTAATCATTTTTCATAATTACAATAATTTCTCCAATATGATAATCCACATGTTGGTTCTTGAACTGTGCATTGAGCAACGAATTATGTTCGGGACATGTAGCTCAAAAGCAACGGACACTGTCCGGGTTACTAGCGTATTGTTTATTGGGACGCCTTTGGAAAGTTGGGCTCAAGGATTGAGAAGGTTTACTGTTGGGCACCAAGGGTTGTCGGTTTAAGTAAATTCACTCGATACCCATTTATCTAGGCGTCGCTTGCAGTCCGGAGTTGGCTGTAACCGCGTGCTAGGATATATGTACTCGAGCATGTCTCTTGATCTAGTTGCAAGGTCAGTCCTCGTTGGAGGTACAAGGTAGTACACTGGATGAAATAAGGTTGGATATGTTATATGAGATGCACGAGTGTTCATTATCTTGTTATTCGTTTGTTATTCTTAACCTTTCAGTTCTAATATTTTCCCTGTCATACCATATCAAATTTCACATATTTATTACATCTATTATTGTTACTGAAAATCTCACTAAGTCACCAAAGACTTACATCTCTTGTTATTTTCTCTGTCCATTCCTCGGAATAAGCAAGGCTTAGCAAAGCGGGTGGATCAAACTATTGTGGACGTGTGAGATTTAAAATAAATCAAAAGTTTGTGAAAATAAAAATAAATCCCTAATAATTTTGTATTTTATTATGTGATCGATGTTTTGGGTTTTCTGTGGATTGTAATAATAAACTCTATGAATCTTGAAAGCTTCCATTGTAATAAATAAATTTGTATTTGGCTTTATTATTGTTCCATTTTAGTGAGCCTCTCTAAGGTAGCGTTAAGGTTCGAATTGGAAATTTGCAAATCCTATTCGGAGACCTATACCAGACTTTAGAGTTATTTCTTATAGTGCACAATGTTCATTGAATAACACAAGGAAAATTATTTTCTTATAGTGCAATACTATAAGTATATTTTTATTGATAAATTGCTTTATGATGTTTACAATGGTATCAAATTGTGCTCTTCAATCTAAAGTGCTGTATTTTATTTTTCAATATTTATGCTTGTATTGTGCGTGGTGGCGTGTTATTTAATGGTTTTATTTAAGTACGTACAATTGCAAACCAACTAAAAAGTCACCATTTATCCAGAAAAACACGTCGAAATAAAATTAAAATCAATATTCATGGTGGAATCGACTTGAACAAGAACACATGAATGGCTGTTCGGCTTCTGAGAGCTGATGATGGATCATGGATATAAGGTTTCAGTGTTTGTCTAAACTCACCAACAGTTGATGAAGTGGAATTGGTTGCGCTACACAAAGGATTGGCGATGGCCTGGAATAAGTGAACTAATTATATCAAAGGATTGGAGATGGCCTCGGGCAGTGTGAACCGCAACTAGAATATAAAAGCTTGGTGGAGGAGTGTCGCAGACTACTTCACATTCCATGGAACTCCCCTTTTAAATGGATTTCAAGATCCGCGAATAAAGAATCTGACGCTGGCACGTTTTAGTAGAAACAGTGGCGGAAGGGAAATCCTTTGGGATAATCCACCATCTCATTGTATTATTGGCTTAGTAACTAAAAAAAGAGAGAGAGAAAACCATTGTTCTTTTCCAATTGTGTCTTAGAAGCCTATGGTTGTATAACATGCAAGTTCTTTTCTAGTTTTCTTCACCCTTTCATGTTTTTATTCGTTTAGTTTTTTCGAATTCTATTGTACACATTGGCCCCTATGATGTTTTAGGGAGGAATAAGAGGAAGATCTAATTTTTAGATGGCATCAGAATCAAGCCAAATTAATGTTGGATATGCCATTTTCACACTATTGTAAATGATATAATCTGAGCAAAATTCCTAAACCCAAAGCAAAGTTTTGTTTTTCTCTAATATGCCCCTTGTGCATTAATTATCTAACTTTGTTTTCCTTTGTTTCAATAATCATGAAATCTTTGAAAATTTAGAAAAATAATCTCACCTTATCCTATTTTTAAGATGAAAACGTTATCTCGTTTCCATTATAAAGATTTGAGTCAATCATAAGATTTGTTACTGGTGAAGAAGATATAACTTCTATTTCTCTTTTATTTTATTTTTTTCAATTTCATACGCTTCTGCGAATTATTATTTTTGCCCTCCAATTTTATTTTTCAAACATAAATGGCCAACTTATTTTGGGCCGACTTTTTAGGCCCACTATGTTTTAAATTTTCTATCAAAATGCCCAAAATTGTTTATTCGTGTCAAAATGCCTACGGCGGTACAATCATTAAGTTGTTTAGTCCAGTCAATAAGTTGCTATTTTTTTCACCTAAAAACGTTTGTTTCTTTTGCCAACCACAAATTCAAAAACTACATTTATAACATTTTAAAATTACACATGCACACCCAATATATCTTTCTTAAAAATAATTTATATCTTAAAGGAAATAAGATATTTAATCCTTAATATATATAACAAAAACATTATTACTATTTCACCAATTTATTTCTAATGACTTATATTTTTTAGTTTTAATATTAATCACCTCTAAATTAAAACAACAAAATATACAAATACCTTCATAATCTTACAAATAAAAGACTTTAAAAAATACAAAGGAAATACATTCATAAAAAACATTAACTCTAAAATTATTTTTAAAATTATTTAAATCCAAAAAAATAAAAATTAAAAAAATTAAAGGTCACTTCTTCCCCACTACCCCCCCCCCTCTTTCACAAGGTCATCGCAGCGCCGCCAGAGCACCACCACTCAGCCACCTCCTCAATCAAATCAAATCGCACCCCCTCGTTTCTTCCTCAAGCAAACCGCGCCACCTGACTCCTCCTCGGAGCTTCGAATGTCACCTCACAGCTGTGCCTCCTCTATCCTTTCTCCGATTCCGCCGATGAAGAGCTTCCCTTTATCTGGTGGCGAAGATGATGATACAGGAGTTTGGTGGTGAAGATGATGATATTTTTTTTGTTGTTTTTTATTTTTTTTTTTACATATTGTTAAAATATTATTTTTTACAAATAGTTATATATACGTGTGTTTATCATTATTATTATTATTATTACTATTTATATGTATGTGTTTCGTGGTGTAATGTGTAATTTATTATGGGGCGTAAGTACAATATTTAAAATTGCAAGGGTTTGTGTTAAAAAACGTTTTTTGGCTGAAAAATATGACTTTGCGGAGCAACTTATTGACTAGACTTAGCAACTTGTTAACTGTTCCGCCATGTAGGCATTTTAGCCCGAATAAGCGATTTTGAGCATTGTTTATAGAAAAATTAAAAGATATTGGTCAGAAATACCAGTTATTAGCAAATCGGGTCATTTCCAACAGGAACTCCGGTCGGAAATGACCCAAATCCGGTCGGGAAAGACCTTTTTCCAACCGCACTCCGGTCGAAAAACACTGGTCGGGGATGCTTCTGTCGAAAAAGTTTTCCCGACCGGAATCTGGTCGGAAATCAGTTTTTCCGACCGACCTCAGGTCGAGACCTTTTCCGACCGGTTTTCTCACCGGACTGCGGTCGAAAAATTATATTTCGACCGAAGTTCGTTAGGAATTATTCAGAATGGAGTCCGGTCGATATAACAAATATTCTGACCGAAATGCGGTCGGAACATTTTTTTTACGAACCGGACTCCGGTCGGGAAAGATCTTTCAACCGTTGTCCGGACCACAAACTATTCCGATCGCGGTCCTGTGGCAAATTTTCCAACCGCCTTTGGAAATCTTTTTTTACCGACCGGACTGCGGTCGGGAAAGATCTTTAAACTTTTTTCTACCGGATACCGGTCGAAAATAAAATTCAAGTTATTTTCGACCGGGACGCGGTCAGAAATAACATTTAAGGGATTTCCGAGCGGAGTCCGGTTGAGAATAATATTTAAGGTATTTTCGACATGAGTCCGATCGAAAATAATATGCAATCGAATTAAAAAAAAAATCCGGTAATAATTACCAGAATATTACTTTTTTGCTTTTTTGAAATATTTCGATTTATTGCACCAATTTTAAGTCTAAATAGTGATTGTTAGTCAAAAAAATGTTTATTTAAGATGAAAAGAAGAAAAAAAACGTTTATTTTAAAGATGAAAAGAAAAAAAAAAGTGTTTATTTAAGATGAAAGAAAAAAAAGTGTTTGTGTTAAATATGAAAGGAAGAAACAAGTGTTTTATTTAAACACGAATTATTTGTGTTTGGAGAGTATTTAAAGATGAAAAAAGTGTTTAAGTTTGAAATTTGTTGGTGAAATATTTGTGTTTGGAGAGTATTTAATGATGAAGAGAGTATTTTGATGAAAATAGAGTGAAAAATGAATTGTATAAATAGAATTTGAAGAAAATATTTGAATTTTACGCGTAAGCCCGCCTAAATTTTCGATTTTTTCGACCAGAATTTGGTCAGAAATTACTTTAAGGATTAAATAATGTCTGTCGGAATGCGCCAAATCATGAATATTATTTCCGGCTTGAATTCAGTCGAAAATAGTGTAATTTTTTTTCTTGATTTTAGAAAAATGTTGATGTGTTGTGAGTTTAACTATAGAATTTCACTAAAATTACATGAATTGAAATAATACTTAGTTTATTGTTCTTTTCAACTAGTATTTAGTTAATATTGATAGTAAGATTACTATTAAATTTGTTTGAAGTTCTACATATATTAATCATACGTAGTATAGAGTAATCTCTCATTTGCGATTAGAGTAAATTTATTTGGGAGGCATAAAAATGCACCGTAAGAAGCCGAAGACTGTGCTCCAGTTGTTTCCCGAGTTCTTGATTACCAAGACAATGCATATAGTACCAAATGTCGCTTGCGAAAAGTACTTAGGTTGTCTAAAGATCTTATGGACCCAGAGATTGAGGAAATGTTAACTAATACGGTTCTTTGCATGAATAAGATGCTCGCGGGTTTGGGTTTAGATTACAAAAAAATCGACGCCTATTGGAATTTTTGTTTCTTGTACTACGGCGAGAATGCCAACAAGGATCTCATCGTGTCCGATAAGCAAAACCGATAGGTTCAAGGCTGGTAGAAAGTCCAAGGATGCAAGGAAGAAATTGTGGTACTTCCCCCTAGACCCTCGATTACAGAGGTTGTTCTATATTGTATGCACTTCAAGACATATGACTTGGCCTTAGTCAACTGATATAATGATTCACCCAGCTGCAGGCGAGGCGGGGAGACATTTTAATCGTGGGTATCCGGACTTTGCAGCAGAGCCTAGAAATGTATGACTGGGTCTCCATACGAATGGGTTCACACCGTTTGCGCAATATGGGAAGAACTACTCTCGTTGGCCCGTGTTTTGACCCCTTATAACCTCCCGCCAGATTTATGGATGCGACCAGAGTTTATTTTTCTAAGCCTTATTATACCTTGTCCAAAGAGTCCTGGAAAGAACTTGAATGTTTTGCTGAGACCGGTGATTGATGAGTTGAATGATTTGTGGAGTAATGGTTTGTTGACATATGACAGCTCACGAAAGGAAAACTTCCGAATGCGAGCGGCGCTAATGTGTACTATTAGCGATTTTCGTGCTTATGGAATGTTGTCCCATTGGAGCACACATGGGAAGCTGGCGTGTTCTTATTGCATGGGTGAGACATATTTTTTTTACACTTAAGCATGGTGGAAAAGCCTTGTGGTTCGATTGTCATCGTCGGTTTCTACCAGAGCACCATGAATGGAGGTACAACAAGAAGGATTTCTACAAGGGTAAAGATATACTTGCAGCTCCTATTCGAAGGAAGGCAATTGTGGATAGGCAATTTTTTGGGCCAAACTCCACAAAGCTTCCGAATTTTAGTACAACGCATTATTGGTGTTGTCGAAGCATCTTTTTTGAACTACCTTACTGGTCCACAAACTTGATTCGCCACAATCTATATGGCATGCATTGTGAGAAGATGGTTTTTGAGAACATCATCAACACGGTGTTGGACGATGCTAAGTCGAAGGACAACATTAAGTCGAGGCACGATCTTAAGCTGTAGACCAACCGTAACGAAATGCTCTTAGTACCCACTGGTAGAGGAAGTGAGTATATAAAGCCAAACGCAAAATATTGTTTTACAAGAGAGCAAAAGAACATGGTGCTTGATTGGCTGACAGAACCGAGGTTTCCTGATGGATATGCGTCGGACATGGGATGATGTGTACAAAAACAACAAGGAAAAGTGTATGGTATGAAGAGATTGATCCCGATTGCCTTTCGCGACTTCTTGGAACCCAAGATTTGGGGGATCTTGGTAGAGATTAGTCTTTTTGTCAAGGCGATTTGTGCCTCAGAGGTTTCAGCAGATGATATGGAGCGATTGGAGCAATCGTTTATTGTTACCATGTGCAAGATGGAAATGATATTTCCTCATTCATTTTTTGACTCTATGGGGCACTTAGCCATACACCTTCTGTATTAGGCTAGAGTTGGAGGTCCTGTCCATTATAGATGGATGTATCCATTCGAGAGGTACGGTTTTATAATTTTTAAAATTATTATTGATTCTTTGCCTAATCATTCATTTCTATGTATTAGGCGGATGTTCGACATGAAGGGTTCAGTACTGAATAAGGCGAGGGTGGAAGGATCCATAGCCAATGCATACCTACTTGCAGAGCTGTCTAATATGTTTTTCTCAATATTTGGATGTCTTTGTTCAGACTAAATATAAACAACTCAAGAGGAATGAGACGCTAGATAGCACAGAGTGGGATAATGAGCTTAGAATATTTCACAAGAAAGGGGTGCCAATAAGGCCACTAAACAATAGGCGATACTTGACTTCTGATGAAATAGAGCAAATAGAGCTTTACACACTTCTAAATGTGAAGAGCTTGACAAATGGGTCGAGTAAGTTGTTGTTAATTATCTGTAATGACGAAATGATTAAACACTTCAAAGACAAGTGGAATACTAACTTAGGAAAAATTTTCTATACATGTTCTTTGAAGAGGAGTGCAGTAGGCTCAGTCCAATGGAGATACAATCCAAGAGGAACCGAGAGTACGTAGCATGGTTCAAGCAAACATATTAATGTGGGAAATACGAGAGCGATGTACGAGTAGATCCTTTAGTTACAGGTTCGGCTAATACAGTGGCAACCTACAAGGGATACATTGTGAATGTGTTCAGATTTCACACCGATATGACGTTGGGCCCCAAGAAGAGTGACTATAGCGGTGTTTATGTGAAGGGAGACATGGGAGGATCTGATGCTACCAACTTCTATGTAACGTTGAAAGACATAATACAGGTGGAATATTGGGGCAAAATTAGACCATTGTACATAGTCTTGTTCAACTGTGTTTGGTATGATATAAACCCAGGTACGCATGAGCATTCACCGTACAATTTTGTTGACATCAACCCGAGGCGTACCTTCGGCACCAATGAGTCGTTTGTATTTTCTTACCAAGCAAAACAAGCGTACTATGTGCCCTATCCAAAAAAGACGACGGGGCAACCGAGACAGAGATGATGGTTGGCCATATCCACTTTTCCTGCCAGACACATAATCGATATGTCATCAGTTGCTGGATCAAACGATGTCGACGCGGGGATGCCGAACCAAGTGCAATAGGAGAATGCGTCTGAAGGATTTAACTTATGTGTAGACCTTTCATCATTCAATATGAATATCCAATTGGCCGACGAGGGATTTGATGTGGTTGACGAGAGAAAATACAAGGAGGAGGCAGGGGAGGGCAACGAGGATGAGGAGGACAATGAGGAAGAGGAAGAGGAGGACTTAATGAGTGACTCAGAGTCTGAGGATAGTATGTATGAATAGCGTGCGATTATAGTTTAGTGGTCGATTTCTATTGTATAATAAAATTGGATTCACGCTATTTAATTTTATATTATAGTTTGCATTCGTTTTGGATTTTTTTATAGTTGCCTCTCATAATTAGGTAATTTGGTCCTAGCATTGTAACATAGATATATAAGTAGCAACAAAATATTAACCATAAATGAAAGACAAATGTATTATCTCTCGAGGCTCCACCACCCACATCATCATCAGCACCAATCGGCAGCATCACCATCGGGAGTGTCATCTAGATTGCATAGTCATCCTCGTATTCAGGCTCAAACATCATAGCATCCGATCAGTAGGGGCAAATGGATCACGAGGGGGACGATGACGGGAACTGGGGCGTCCGCACGGTACCGTGGTAGGCTCGATGAGCGGAGGACATGAATCGAGTAGGAAGGGGTCGAGAAGGAGGAGTACATGTTACCTCAGTGATGTGGTGGGTCTAGTGCTCTATTTGATCCAATAGGACGTCAACCCTCCGATCAGTAGCAGTTCGCAAAAGACGGTTCTCCCCCTCCAAGGTCCTCGCGTGGGCATGTGTCTGGTCGGGCACCTTCTTCATCTGTAAACCAAACTGATCATGACGTGCCTCTGAAGGGAGCCCCGCAACCTTCCTCTTCTTTACTCCTCTCGACGCTCGACTCCACAACTCCTGATCTATGAAGGGTCAGTCAATACGATCCTTTGTGTACCTCTCGGTCATCAAGCCTATGTAGGCATCCTGTTCATTTTGATAGAATAGTTAGTACATAATTAATAATGCATATGTTAATATAGTAATAAAAAATGCTTTAAAAGTTAAATACTTACGTAGATAGCCCTATACACAGGGTCTAGCCAAATGCAGCGACGTCAAACTCTCTCTGGCAGATCATCGGGAACATGTGTATGCTGATATCGATACATCTCATCATGCCGAGGCGCAAGGGCCTCTCGAGGTCTCTAACGCGCCTGCATATTACCATAAATTCTTTGTTAAACTATTTAAATTTAAGACAAAAGTTATTCATATAGAACCAAATTCAATAAGACATACCATCCTACGTTGGATCTCCGTGTAGCTGAGGAACACCCTAGCATGAGTCCCTCGTACAGGACAATCAGGGTGTGGGTCCTCTCCTCCCCGCCTGTTCCTCTGTCGTGTCTCTGATTTCTTCACATGCCCCTCTAACTCCAAATGCTTCACAAACTCAGCCTCCAACTTGTCGTTCATCCACCCAGTCCTGAGACACCCAGCCCACTTCGGATCGTCCTTCCTCGCATACTAGTTCTTCTTCGCATTGTACACTATTTCCTTGTAACTCTTCCTGGCTTTAGCCTCGTAGGCCGTATGAGCCAGACCCAACTCATCCAGACCAATGTTGTATGTTCTCTGCAATTAATTAAGATTTTTATATTTTGAGACATGGTTTTAATTAAGGTTTTCTTAAATAAAAATCTTACTATGTATATATATATATATATATATATATATATATATATATATATATATATATGCGTGTGTGTGTGGGCTCAGAAATCTCATCCTAAACTTAGTCCACATCTGACCTTTGACGTCGTCACTGACCTCATTGTATGAAGGAACACACGTCTTCATAAATGAACTAATGATCTCGGTAATCATCGTCGATATCTTGTGCCCCTTCAAAAATATGTTGCGCTCATCCAAAACAACTCTACGACAGCCTCTACTGTCAAACGGAACCTGATCGCCTCTAGAAAAGCCTCGACCCGGTCGCTGCTGCATTACTGTAGAAGGTCCTGCACTGGCTACGTCTATCGGGGAAGAAGTGATGGGACCCACTGCTGTAGAATTAGTAGATGGTGGCCTAGGTGTCATACGCCTCGATCCAGATGACGTAGGTTGCGTAGAAGTTGCATGATCATAATCTAGTCGTTGTTGTACTACTCGATCTGGTGGAGTACCACAGCTCGATCTGGTAGTATGCATAGGTGGTTGGGAAGTATAAGGGGCCTCGGCATGATCGGTAGCAGGGGCATCGACAGCATCGGGTGGTGTAGCTCTAGAATGAACAAATCGAAGATGAAAACCTAATCTCTTTGGAGCACTAGGCCCTCCGGCACTTGGTGGACCACTACGCCCTCTCTTCGAGCGTCGACCATGACCGGTATCACGAGACGAGCGTGGATGATCGCCCGACATGTCGTCAACTAAAGTGCTACGTACTAAGTAAAAACATCTAAGTTAGAATTTCTCTAATTATATAGATGACCTAAATTTAATCATTACTAAGTTATATAGTTTCCTAAAGGCATGAACTAACATTTCTAAGATATCTAACAACATTTCATAAAATTAACGCAATAATAACTAAAGACAGCTGGGCGGTCGAAAATGAGAGGGGGAGAGAGATAGTGGGGTGCGAGAAATGAAGAGGAGGGAGGTATTTATAGAAATACCTCCCTCATTCCCGACCACAATGTGGTCGGGAATGCAGCTATTGCCGACCGCACTGCGGTCCACAATACTCGGCCCAGTTGGGGCGAGTTTAGGGCGACGCCCTTTGGCGGGAAAAATTCCCGCCAAAGGGTCCCGACCGAATCCCGTAAGGAAATAAAATTTCTCGACTGGGATCTGGTCGGGAAATTTTATAATAAGATTTTCGACCGGATCCCGTTCAGGTATCTCATTTCCGACCAGAATCCGGTCGGAAACCGTCGGAATATTTTTCGACCGCATTCCGGTCAGAATTCCACGGTCGGGAAAAGTGCGCAATTCTTGTAGTGTACTAGGCCCGAACCAACATGAACATTTACATTTCAAAAACAAAGTTGGGGGCAGAAATAATAATTAGTCCCCATTTTTAATTCCATCACCATCCCTTTTTTCTGTACATAAAAAATATCTATAAGTTGATCTTGTATTGTTTCAAACAAGTTTGTTTATTCAAGAACCATTGTTTTTATATTAAAAAAAAATATGGGTCAATAATGCAAAAAAAAAAAAGTAAAACAACACTGGTTTTCTAAAGAACTATTGACGCATGGCAAAAAAAAATATTTAGTTTAAAATAATTTATCCAAGACCAAAATTTAAAATGAGAAACATTGTGAAGTTTGAAGAATTTTAGATACTATACCAATTTCTAAATTTAAGAGGGTAAATTAAATAAGTTTGTTTCTAAGTATCTATGTTAGACATAGAAAAGGAAATATCAATCAACATTACTATATGATTATCTTTCTGTTATTGAGTAGAGAATATCAAGGAAAATGAATTGAATTAGTTAGGAGATTTAGGAAGGGTAAAGTGGTAAACAATACAAAATTACTATGAATTTAGGGATTTTACTCAATATATATCACCTCCCTCACACTATACCTAGAAAACGAGAAATTGCAACATAAATGTAAAATTGAACACAACAAATATATATATATATGTGTGTGTGTGTGTGTGTGTGTGTGTGGATTTTTGGCACAACACTCTCTGAATGTGCAAAAGAGGCGCATTACCACCTGTAAAAAATAAATACGCATATTACCTCTTGTAGTCCTAAAATCTTGCAATATACCTCCTTATAGAAGAAGGTGTAACTTACTTGCCAGAAAGTGAGTGTTCTATTAATTTATTCTTATTATCATTTCCTCTTCGAAATCTAATTTTCTTTAAATTATTTTTTAATTTAAATTACAAAAAAAAATTATATAATATTCCATGAACTTAATAAATATACAAACAATATATATTTGAATAATAGAATTTGACAAAGTACAAGTACAAATAAATAAAAAATTTCAACAGAGAGGTGGTGTACACCAATTTTAAGATTACGGGCAGGTAATGCACGCATTTTAAGATTACATGGGGGTAATGTGCCTATTTAATTTAGTACGGAGTAATTGGCCATTTGATATATATATATATATATATATATATATATATTGTGTAAACCCGATGGATAGCCCTTTCCAATAGATATCACATTCATCGAGGCTACGTATACCAAGTAATCCTCAAAAGGATGACCATCGGAGGAAGTAGTCATCGGACTTAGATGATCCGAAAGACTCACCTTGAATACGATGACAGGAGTGTCGAACAGGATACAAAATCCCTGATGTACCACGAGGCTTGGATGACTCCATGATACCTCACGCGATTACGATTATCCTTAAACATCCCTCCGATACTTCTTGGCCTTATCCCATAGTTTACTTGAAGCATCGATTGACCAGAGATGAGAACGAGGATAAAAATCTGAATCCCTTATTACTATCTAACACATGTGTCTGGTAATAATCATCTGAGTTAGCTACAACAAACCAATTGACAACCTGGCCAGTATGGGAATGACGTATCAGCATAAGAAATTGAGCCATATATCGAAGAAGAAACATGCACATTGACAGATGCACTGATGAGCACACACTATAAATAAGAGGCACTGCTACCATCAGAAAGGAGGAAGAAAAGGCGATATAAAAAAATACAAAGAATTATTGTGAAAAATCAAGAAATAAATAGAACAACTTATTGATTTGTAGAACAGGCAAGGCGTTCTGATACTTAAATATTTCACAACCCTCGAGTACCAATACGAGTGTTAACAAAATGGCGCCATCTGTGGGAATGCCATAGAAATTGCCTTGAGTAACTCCACAGAATTGTCAGCCAAACGACTATGGAAGACTCTATTAGCCATCCACAAGAAGGTGAACCAGGATTGAGAGATGAAGTGTCAACCTGAGATCCAACGGATGTACCCACAGCCTCACCATCCCCAACCCTCAATGCAGAATTCATAAACATTCCCAGAAACGTATTTGAGGATCTCATGGAGGCTGCCCTCCGAAGATCCGAACACACGAGAGATAGAGAGCAGAGAATCCAACCCATTTTACCATACCGGGAGCGATACAATGTGGAAGAACAAGCATTCAGAATTACTCAAACTCCCCGTCGAGGCCCTATATACCGAGAGCACGCCTATCCTGCGCAAAGAAGGGAATGCGAAGAAAGACCTTATGGACTCTATGATGCTGCTCAACCCGCCAGAGAAATCCTTACGGAGTTACCTCATAACTTACTACATCCAACAGGCAGGGAACTTAACCCTACCCTTTGGGACGTAATTAATCATATGCGGGGAGAAATGCAAGATATGAGGAGGACAATAACTCCCGGAAAAGAGCCAGTTTATCATGGGTCTCGTTTCGTCCCAGAAATTGCACATGTGATCATTCTGGTAACAATGTGACCAATGAACTTGCCCTTGTACTCAAGAGAAAAGGATGGGCGAGATCCACAAGACCACATTAACCAATACGTAGCCACGATGTATCTCGCTTCAGCTTTCAATCCGGCGTTATGTCGAGTGTTCCAAACCACGCTCGTCGAACGAGCCCAGTCATGTTTCTTCCAAATACCCCAAGTACGATTTCAAAGTTTGAATAGTTAGCTTGTTTATTCGTTAGACAATTTGCTTGTAACAGGCAGTACCCCAAGTCGCCATGTCATCTTTTCACAATCAAGCAACAACAGGATGAATCCCTTAGGGATTTCATGAAACAACTTTTGGACAAAGCTTTGGATGTGCCAAATGTAGACCCCTCCATGATCGCAGACATTCTGGCGCAAAGTCTGAGAGCTGGAAGCTTTTCCAATATTTGATCGAAAATAGGGTGAAAGACATGAACGAATTAACGCAAAAAGCAGAAATGTATACCCACATGGAGGAAACGGAAAATTCCAAATTACAATCCGAGGGTGAAGTCCACGATCAAAAACCAAAAACGAAGGATGAAAAGTCCCCCCCAGTTTCGGAGGGACAACCCCAGTAATGTGAAGGGACATTTGAAAGATCTTAGATCTATCCTACTTATTGTTGAATGCAGTTGCACTTGACAGTAGTTGCAACTGCACTCATGGGTAGAACAAATTACTACATTTTTATGTTATAAAACCAGTTTCTATTGTAACTAATAGAAGACATTTAAACATAAACAGTAAAGAACACAAAAAGATTTTAACGTGGTTCGGTCAAAATGGTCCTAGCCCACGGGGCTTGCACCCAAATGTTTCAGTCAAACAGTATCCTACTTAAGATTTACAATGTAGGTTTTACATCAACCCAAAACTTAGACTCCCTCTAATATTTGCGGTTGCAATACCTATCCCTTAACTTATTTTTGGAATACTCGATTGAGTCGAAGAACACACTAAGCTACTCCAG
Organism: Linaria vulgaris; assembly: GCA_948329865.1. Taxonomy (NCBI): domain Eukaryota; kingdom Viridiplantae; phylum Streptophyta; class Magnoliopsida; order Lamiales; family Plantaginaceae; genus Linaria; species Linaria vulgaris. The sequence goes on from OX415249.1 coordinate 27,440,705, forward strand.
AGTTCCTCTGACTCGATACAGTACGCACTCACTAATATCTTTTTCAAAGTACATTTCAACTGTATCGAGTCTTCTCCTTATATGGGCGTGAGCAGAATCTCTGCAGATCCTTAGTTGCAACTGAAATTGTTGGATCGGGACTTGATACTTGTCGCACAGTGTTAACCCTTTGGTGTTAGTCTAACACTGATCAGCTGTTCCAATGTTAAGCTGATGTTGGACTCTCGATGTTATCTTAACATCCGTTTAACAGCAGTTAATCGTTAGCACAAATCTACTTGACAGAGAATATAACGCAACGGATAAAAAAAGAACACGAGTAGATGTAATTTAAGAAGATAATATATTAATAGGATCTTCCGAGCCGTAGGCAAAATCACCCATTAAGGTTTTAACAAAAGTCGTTCTCTCAATATTCAAGCTCCTCACTCTAAAATTAATCGAACTAAGCAAAGCACACAAGAATTGCTTCGAGTATCTCTAAAAGCTCCTCACTCTTAGATCTATTCTAAAAACTCACAAACTTTGCTAAAGCAAGACAAAGACACTCGACTATAAAGATTTCCTCACGGGATATTTTCGCTCTTGTCTTCGTACCTTTTTCTTGTTGTCCAAACTTTGCCTATTTATAGTGTAGCCTTCCTTTATGTCCAAGACATGTTGTACACGTTTTTTATTGCTATTAGATCTCCTTGTATGACTCTAATTTCGTTCATAGCAAGTCTCCTTCAATAGAGAAAGGTTTCCTTGTCCAACTTGAAGTTAATGGAAAGGTTTCCTTCTTTAACTAGAAGTCTTCAATGAAAAGGTTTCCTTCTTTGACTAGAAGTCTTCTAAAGAAAAACTCCTTCTGCACCTTGTAGTCTTCTATAGAAGGAATCCTACTACAAGTAATCTTCATTACTTCTTGCATTTCACACAATCAAAAACCACATATACAAATTCTTGAACAATATTTAATCTTGGATCAAACATCCTAATAACAGTATTATTCAAAGAATAGTCATCAAAGATACATTCTTCAATTTTTGGATCATATTTACTCAAAATATCTTTGTCATTTAAAGTATAGTAAACATATCCAAATTCATGAAAATGAGCAAGATCATGTTTCTTTTTTTTCAACATCTCATAAGGAGTCATGGGAATAGAGAATTTATGAATATTTTCATTAAACACACATAAGTCAGAGAATGGCCTATTTTCAAATTCTCTATCATGATTTGACCAAATATTACCAAAAGAAGCATCATGTAAGTTATCAATACTAGCATGCAATGTTCTAAAGGTATTAAGAGCTTCTGATTTTTCATTGAAAGATTTAATCAAAGTATATCCAGAAAAATCATTCATAATCACACAATCATATTGTTTACCACCAACTCTATTTACGTCAATAAGACCTAAGAGATCCATATGAAGTAGATGAAAACAATTAGAGGTACTTGTAACATGTTCATCCACCTGGATTGGATTATGAAAAGCTTTGGTGAGCTTACCTTTCGAGCAATCATAACAAACCATCTTACCAGTACCCGAGAGATAGGGAATGCCTCTCACGATTTCAAGTTTCACCACTTTGCCCAGATTCTTGTTGTGCATATGTCCAAGTCTCTTGTTTTTGGCAATTGAATAGTCCACATTTGTTTGAAAGCAAGTCACTTGATCCCTCGCTAGGTAGTTTTCTTCAAGCCTTTTACCTGTCAAAGCACACACATTCACACAATCAAATACATCACAAGAATCTTTATTATACCATCATCACACAATTGACTGATGCTTATATGGTTTTCATATAATCCATCCAACAACATCTCATCCTTCAAGGGTGGGGATCCATCAACGTTCAACACTTCTTTGCCAATGATTCTTCCTTGACTTCCATCTTCATATGTGAAGGTTCCAGTGGTTAGTGGTGCACACTTCTTCAAATTGGATTTGCTTTCTTTCCAATCATGTGTCTTAAGTAGTGTTAAGGCAATACAATATGTTCTCAATGTTATGGTAACATTGGTTATCTAGTGTTGTCTTAACATCGTGTATAACCGTATCAAATCAGATTTGTATCTAGTCATATGCCTCAAACATCCACAATTAGAGTACCACTTACCTGCAAGGTTAGTATGCACAGTAGGAAAGATAATATTGCAAACAATATAAGCTTTAGGCAACCAAAGTCTAGTGTTTCTCATCACATTATTATGTTCAGCAATGTTGGAACTGAATGTTAAGGTAACACTGGAATAACTAGTATCAACATTGGAATGTCAAATTCCAATGTTGGCTTAACACCAGCATCATCATTGCATGAATCCCTATTCCGGTCAACTATTTTCTTTTTAAGAGACTTTCTGTATTTATAACAATATGGTTTAAAGTGTCTAAATTGAAAACAATATTGACAAATATAAGCCATTTTCTTAGATTCCCTAGAAAGTACCTTTGCCTTTTCAAAACCAGGAATAGTTGGTTCAACAGAATTAGTGGATTGAGTAACTTGACTTTGATATCCTAAACCAGAACTACCATCATTGCCTAAACATAAAACTTCATCAAGTTTGTAAGTACATGTATTCCTCTTGGCAATGGTATGTTCAGCAATTCCTAGCTTAGAAGTTACCTTTTTTATTTTATCATCTTTTCTATCCAAACTAACCTCAAATTGAGTGATTGTAGCGTTCAAGCTTTCATTATCTTCCATAGCCTTCTCAATTCTACTAACCTTCTCCTTCTCTTTGATCAGGTCTTGGTAGATGATCTTCAGTTCATCAAGAAACTCTTCTTGAATCAATTTACCTTCAAGGAAACTATCATCTTCCAAACCTATAGAATCATGGAAATACTCAAAGTCAGAATCATCATCAAACTCATCATAATTAGAAATCAAACATTCAGAGTTTTCTAAACAAATAATTTCATCCCAATTGTCAAACAAAATCTCCTGGACTGGTGTTGTCTTATGGATATTAACATAACACCGAGTTGTCTGGATATTGAGAGAACACCAAGCATTGACACCAGCGGGTTTGTCCACCTTTGCACACATTGTTGTTTGAGTTTCTTCAATCGTTGGCACCTGTCCATCACCATATTCTTCAAAACCTATCTCATCATTATCATCTACACAAACCAAGTTAGAGTTCCTTTTTGTTCTAAGGTTGTTACCACATTCATACGCAAAATGGCCCCAACCTTTACATTCATCACATTGAATCTTCTTGAGACGTGTATCATTATGAGGAGTAGGTTTACAAGAATATTTGGTCATCTCTTCAGAAAAATCTTTCTTTAGATCAGCAAGAATATTATTATCACATAGACTAAGCTCATTAAACTTTTCAATCACAGTTTCATTATAAGCTTGAATTTCTTCTTCATTATCTACTTTTTCAAGATTCATCTCAAATTCTTTCAGATTGCTAAGTAGGGCATGAAAGTCTAAAGTGTCCATATTCCTAGCTTTTGCATAGCAATCACCTCAAACTTCTTAGAAAGAGTTCTCACAACTTTGTACGCCAATTGCTTAGTAGACAGGGACTCACCTATGTCTTGAATTTCATTAGCAAGATCCATGAGTTCCTCAAAATAAGTAGTAATACTTTCATATTCCCCCGTTGTTAAATTAACAAATTTGCTCAAAAACATGCGTAGCTTAGTCTTTTTAGTGCATACATCACCTTCACAATGATTTTGTAAGATATCCCAAGCATGATTTGCAGTTGAATAATTTTTAATTAACTTAAACATGTGACTATCAACCAAACTAAATATGGTATTTAGGGCCTTTTCATTGAAGAAAGCGTTACTTAGCTCAATTTGAGTCCACTCTGATTTTGGCTTAGGAACAGCATCATGATCTTCATCTGGATCTACAGTGCCAGGAAAGTAATCAAAGTTAGATTTATCAATAATAGACAAGGAATCAGAATTAATACAAGAATTATATTTATTCCAAATTCTAAAGAAAAACTCCTGTTCTGGTGTTGGATCCTAGATGTTAGAGTAACATTGAGATTCGTGGCAGTTCTGGGAGTCATCTTTTGTCCAGTAAGTATGAGCGAGTAGCGCAGCTATATGAATCTCATCTAATCGTCCTTCGGCCACAGTACGTGATCCATAATTGAAATCCTCACTATCGTTATTTTGAGAATTTGAGGCTAATAATGAAAGATCTTCATCTGGAGCACACATAGGGACTGCATACCCTTCGATCACCGTCTTCCAAGCTCGCCAACCGAATGATTTAATGAGTGCACGAATTCTAATCTTCCAATAAGAATAGTTGGATCCATCCAAGACAAGCAATTTGTTGTTGTTCGGATTCCGGTTGTCCATCCTATAATATCAAATCCAAACACCAGTGAAGTCGGTGTTTGGCTCTGATACCAAGTAAAATTGTTGGATCGGGACTTGATATTTGTCGCACAGTGTTAACCCTTTGGTGTTAGTCTAACACTGATCAGCTCTTCCAATGTTAAGCTAATGTTGGATTCTCGATGTTATCTTAACATCCGTTTAACAACAGTTAATCGTTAGCACAAATGTACTTGACATAGAAAATAACGCATCGGATAAATAAAGAACACAAGTAGATGTAATTTTAAGAAGATAATATATTAATATGATCTTCCGAGCCGTAGGCAAAATAAACCGTTAAGGTTTTAACAAAAGTCGTTCTCTTAATTTTCAAGCTCCTCACTCTCAAATTAATCGAACTAAGCAAATCACACAAGAATTGCTTCGACTATCTCTAAAAGATCCTCACTCTTAGATATATTCCAACAACTCACAAACTTTGCTAAAGCAAGACAAAGACACTCGACTATAAATATTTCCTCACGGGATATTTTTGCTCTTGTCTTCGTATCTTTTTCTTGATGTCCAACATGCCTATTTATAGTGTAGTCTTCCCTGATGTCCAAGACATGTTGTGCACGTTTTTGATTGCTATTAGATCTCCTTGTATGACTCTAATTTCGTTCATAGCAAGTCTCCTTCAATAAGGAAAGGTTTCCTTGTCCAACTTGAAGTTAATGGAAAGGTTTCCTTCTTTAACTAGAAGTCTTCAATGGAAAGGTTTTCTTCTATGACTAGAAGTCTTCTAAGGAAAAACTCCTTCTCCATCTTGTAGTCTTCTATTGAAGGAATCCTACTGCAAGTAATCTTCATTACTTCTTGCATTTCACACGCCATGATCTTTCCATTGCACCGCACACATCTTTATTTATTTAATTATGGAAAGTTCTTCTTTGGAAACTTCTCTTTGAATGGCAACTCCTCTTTAAGGAAATAGATCCTTCCATGAAGTCACTTGACCAGGAGCACATACAAATACCAACTACAACTCGTGGAACTAAGTTAGTAAGTGAAAAAAGGCAAAACACAATTATAGCAATAATCCCGAATATGCACTTTTCTGTGGTCAATGTTACCCTAACATTGCAATTACACTGTAAGTAACGATATAGTGCCAAAAGTTACACTGCGCAGGTGGTTAGAATCTTATAAGAAAGATGTCCATACTGTAAATAACGATATAGTGCCAAAAGTTAGTGCCAAAAACTAGTGGTTGCAACATCGGTGCAACCATCCGACAAAGTGACAGGAATAAAAGATTGTTTGGAGTTAACATAGATTTGGGGTGCTCCCCCTGACTTGCAACTTTCCAACCATTCCAACCCTCTCCATCTCCCCATTTTTGAGAAAACTAATCAAGGGTTGCCCATGCCAGACTGGTCTAACAGGCGTCGAGCTTGGAGGCTTGTAAGGCCATGGAGGTGCCCATCTTCTCATGAGACTTTGCCAGCTTTTCAACCAGGCCGTTGAGTCGCGACAACTCCATGTGAATGCCCTCCAGACTGGCTGAGGCATCTAGCAGTGATCCCGAGCCCTTCTTGGAAGGGGTGCTAGTTGCAGCTGGAGATGGTGGTGGTTTGTGTACCACCTTGGGACTGGCACGCATTGCTTGTACACTTGTGAGTTCCTCATTTTTGGCTTTGAGGGTGGCACATGAGTAGTGATGATGCGGTAGATGAGGGACGGAAAACCAAGGGAACGGTGTGCATCTTGAAAGGCCTCACGATAGAAGCGCTCAAACACAAGCTTTACCAGATCAATCAGAATTCCCATCCCAATACGATAAAGAATGCTCGTGACGTCCGCATGCATAGAGGAGACATGGGTACACTACATCCAATGACAAATAAGAATGCAGAAAAGTAAATTGTACACATTGGTAAGATCACTAGTGGTGAGGGGGCCTGAGGGCTAAGAGCGAATAAGCCCACCTGTGAGCTCGGTTGCAACTTTGTTCATGTTGCGCTCCAGTCGCAACTCAGATTGATCACCAATGTCCACCTCAGAGACACCCATGGCAGCAGAGATAATGGGGGGGGTGAAAGGGCAGACAGTCTTGCGCACATAGATCATGTTCCGCTGAAGAGAACCCTCAGCGTCCAGCTTTGGAGTCAAGTTAGCATAAAATTCTTGCACCAACACTTTCGAGTAGCTGCTGGCCTTCTGAGTTGCGACCAGCCAACCCTTTGCAGTCAGCAATTCCAGAATGTCTGTGTTGGAGTAGGACTTTTCATCAAGTGGTCACTCCTCCACCAGAGTGCGCTTTAGATAGGCCGTGAAGCGGGTCTGGGCTTCACGAGTGTAAAAACAGGCAGAGAATGCCCGCGCAGGTTTCAAGGCCAGAGATGCAGGTGCAACCTCTAGGTACACAAACTGTTCTTCAGTTGGGGGTATAGGCGTCTTTTTGGGAGCAGGGGCCTGGTGAGGCTTCTTGGGGGCCAGCATCATCATCGGAGTCACCCTCAGAAGCATGCTGCTCAGAGATCTTACGCAGTCGCCTAAGTGAACGGATTTGCGAGCGAGAACCTTGGTCCTCTTCCTGGTTGCAACACCAGCATTAGTTGAGAGAACAGAGGGTTCGTCCAGAGCATCACTGGGTTCAGCCTAGGCAGTGGAGGAGCCTCCCATTTTGGCCTTACCTTTGTGCATGGCAGAGGTCTTCGCAGGGGATTGTGAAGGAGAATGCGGTGGTGTGGTGATCGAAGAGAGTGATCAAGAGCAGGAACTTGCTCTTCTATTTTATCAAGATGTTCTGCAGACAATGGTGGTGAAGAAGGTAGATATAGCAGTGGGTCCATGGTGATGGGTTCATCAGAATCGGAGTGCATGGTTATCGAGCGTTTCATCGAGCCACCCATCTGAGAAAAAGAGAGAGAGAGAGAGAGAGAGAGAGAGAGAGAGAGAGAGAGAGACAAAGAACACTAGGGAGAGACGGTGAGAGTTAAGAAGAGTAATAGACATATTAATGATAATGGGAACAAAGAGAGGGTGCAATTAATATACTTCTTAACCCTAAGAAAAAAAGAGGGAAACTTTCCCTCCAAAACACAATCTCAGCCAAGGAAAATAGAATCTAATCCGAGAAAGATATTCCAAGTCAGTGAGAAGATAAAGTCAAATCATATAGAGCTAATCATAGGGAACTATCCTTATCTCGACAAACATAATTCAAAAGTTGCCTAATGTTACACGAGCTTAATTACCATCTTGAAATAAATAGGGCTCCACAGTTAATTAGAATTGAATCAAACAGCGACATTATGCCCCAAGTGATGAAAATTTCTAAGTTAAAATTACAAACCGCATATGGAGAACGAAGTCCAAAAGAAGTCAGACTGATTCGGCTCCTCAGTTATAACTGGAGTCAGTTTTGTATAAGCAACTGGTAGCTTTCACGCTGACTCATTTGTGAACAAGGAAGCTCTTTTCAATGAGTGGACGCGTGGGATATGAATTGATAGCTTCCACTCTTGTTTCTTCTAGGTCAGGTAGCTTTTTCTGGTTGCAAGTGCTGACTTGCTAATGGGTTTTATGCTTTTGCACATATGTCCAAACACAAATTCTTTTTCTTTTTTTATTTTTTTTTATTGAACATCAGTTGGGACTGAGGAGACAGGCGACAAAAATGTCTAGGAGGACTGTTCATCAATAGGATGAGTAAATAAAACCAGAACTGTCACCCTTAGTCGCAACACGGTCATGTCACAGTTCACATAAGGTAGAGCCCTAAAGACGTTCGAAGGTGCTCAAACCATGTTACATCTAGAGCCTTTGTAAAGATATCTGCAAGTTGAAGGTCAGTACACACATGATATAACTCAACAATCTTAGTCTCTACCAATTCCCTGATATAGTGATATCTTATATCAATGTGCTGAGTGCGTGAGTGCTGAACAGGATTTTTCAAGATGTTAATAGCACTAGTGTTATCACAGTAAAGGAGTATCTCATTTTGAGTGATACCATAATCTTCCAACATTTGCTTCATCCAGACTAGCTGTGTGCAATAGCTCCCTCCAGCAATGTATTCTGCCTCGGCCGTAGACAGGGTAATGGAGTGTTGTTTTTTACTGAACCATGACACCAAGTTGGTGCCAAGATAAAAACATCCTCATGTGGTACTCTTCTTGTCATGAGCACATCCAGCCCAGTCGGCATCACTATACCCTGCTAGTGAAAGATTATTGTTATAGTTGTAATTGAGACCGAAATCTTCCGTACCTGCGACATATCGAATGATCCTTTTGACAGCCTTCAGATGGGACTCCTTAGGATTGGCTTGATATCGCACACATACTCCAACACTGAAGCATATGTCTGGTCGGCTAGCCATGAGATACAACAAACTGCCAATCATGCTCCTTTATAGACTAGCATCCACTGAGTTGCAACCTCGTCTTTGCTGAGTCGATTAGTTGAACCCACGGGAGTCTTCATTGGTTTGGCATGTTCAAGCCCGAATCGCTTGATAAGATTCTTGGCATACTTTATCTGGGATATTAATATCCCATCATCCTGCTGTTTCACCCGTAATCCAAGAAAGTATGTAATTTCACCAGCCATACTCATTTCAAATTCATTTTTCATGACAGAGATGAATTGTTGCAACTCGCTAGTGGAAATGGAACCACATACAATGTCATGAACATATATTTGTACAATCCGAAAGTGTGTGCAAAAGTGTTTATAGAACAAGGTTCGATCTGCACTTCCTTTGGTGTATCCTTTCTCAATGAGGTGACCAGTGAGTCTCTCGTACCAAGCACGAGGTGCCTATTTGAGACCATAAAGTGCTCTTTTGAGTTTCAGTACATAATTGGGAAAGTGTGGATCAATAAACCCTTTGGGTTGTTCAACATAAGCTTCCTCATTTATATATCCATTTAAGAAGGCACTTTTAACATCCATTTGAAACTCTTTGAAGCGTAAGACACATGCAACTGCAAGTAAGAGACGAATAGATTTCAGTCTTGCAACTGGTGCAAAGGTGTCATCATAATCCACTCCTTCGACTTGCGTCTAACCTTGTGCAATGAGTCAAGCTTTGTTTTGAATATGTTTCCCAACTCATCAGTCTTGTTCTTGAATATCCACTTTGTACCAATGATGTTTACTTTATCAGGTCTAGGTACCAGTTCCCACACTACATTTCTTTCGAACTGATTTAGTTCCTTCTGCATAGCTTCAATCTAGGCTTCTTCCAAGAGAGCCTCCTTAACATTCTTGGGTTCAATTTTGGAGGTGTAACTGACAAAACACACTATTTGGTCATACCGTTTGCGCGGAAGATTTTGGGTGCGAACGCCATCACTCATCTCACCAATGACCGCTTCAGGTGGGTGGTTTCTTTTTATGTGAGGTGGTGCCTCTAGCGATTCAGTTCTTTCACTTGTCACTTGTGGGGGGTCTCCTTCCCTTGTTGCTTCCGAGGTAGTTGTCACTTGGGGTTCAACAGGATCAGTTACAACCTGAACAGAGTTCTTGGACATATTTGGCAGTCGTTCATCCTCCTCTTCAACCAGCTCCATGATTTTGACGTCTGAGGAGGTTAAAGCAAAGTCCTTGTAGTCATCAAATTCAACATTAGATGACTCCACAACAGTTTGGGTATGAACGTTGAATACACGATATGAATGACTGTTGCGAGAGTACCCTACAAATATTCCCATATCAGACGAACTTACCTCTAGGTTCTCTATCATTGAGTACATAGCAAGCACAACCAAATACGTGAAAATGTTGAACATTAGGACGCTTACCTTTCCAGAGCTCATATGCAGTTTTAGTGGTACTTGGACGCAGATACACACGGTTTGTAACATAGCATGCAGTGTTTACAGTTTCCGCCCAAAACTTAAGGGCCAGTCTTTTCGAGTTCACATAACTCAAGCCATTTCGACGAAAGTTCTGTTTTTTCGTTCCACTACACCATTTTTTTGTGGTGTTATTGGAGATGAGTACTCATGAAATATACCTTTGTCAGAACAGAAATCATTGAAACTAAAATTTTCGAATTCTTTCCCATGATCGCTACAGATCCTTTTAGCAGATAGATCTTTCTCAGTTGCAACAGTACTCCACAGGTTTTTGAAAACCATGAAAGATTCATTTTATTTCTTTTAAAAATTCGACCCATGTGAATCGTGAGAAATCATTTACACACAAAAATATATATCGTTTACCTGAGATGCTTTCCTTTTGGATTGGTCCTATTAGATCCATGTGAAGGTATTCAAGGATTCTTACAGAAGGGGTGTGTTGCAACACTACATGGCTCACTTTCTTCTGTTTTCCCTCAAGGCATTGTCCACATTTGTCAAGGGGTTTTGGTCCAAGCTTAGGTAGACCTTTCACACTTTGGTTGCTGGAAAGGTGAGAGGGAGGCTTGTAGTTGATGTGACCAAGTCTCTGATGCCAGAGATCTGTAAGAGTATCTGCGCTAAAATTGTAAGTCAAATACCTAATGGCATTGTTATAGTTTATCATAGTATAGCAATTTTCTGCACTTCTTAATCCCTGTAGTACCATGTTTTGATTTTGATCAATAACCTCACATTCATCTTTGGTAAAATGAACATACAGGTCATCACCACACAGTTGACTAATACTAATGAGATTTGCATGCAGCCCATCAACATAGAATACATCTCTAAGTTTAGGAAAACCTTTCACATTCAGCATTCCTTTTCCAAGAATTTTCCTCCGGTTGCCGTCTCCAAACACCACATCGCCTTTTCGTTCGTAAACGAGGTTGGTAAGGATGCTTTTATCCTATGTCATGTGCGTAGAGCAACCACTATTAAAAAACTAGGAGTTAGAAAAAGATGTACGTTAAGACGTGGAATTATAGGTAGTAAGGCATGTAAGATTGCTGGGTAACTTTTTAACCCAAACTTGTTTCATTGGTATGCCTATTGCGACAGTTGTTCCAGTCCTTTTGACTTTTTCTTCCTGCGGTTCCTTCTTTTCTTCTTGGCTTCTACACCAGCCTTGATCGGATGGGACACGTGATGTGGTTTCCATAGTTGGTAGCAGTAAGGCCTGATGTGCCCTTGTACTCCGCAATGGTGGCATGTTGGAACAAAGCGTCCTCTTGAAAATATGTTGACAGAGTCATGATTAGTTAATGGAATAAATGAGTTGCGACTAGGAGGTACATGAACCTGAGGAGGTTGGATCTGGTTGTAGTTAACTGGAATTTCCACTCCTTTGGGTATTCACTTCTTCTTGGATATGGTGATCTTATGGTCTCCAAGGAACTTGGGATCTACTAGATAAATGTAACCCAACCCGATCTTTCCAGTTGTGGCTGTCTGAGTATCCAGAACTTCCTCCAGTTTTTCAGTTCCCGGTGTGAGCAACTTTACATTTTTAACTAGTGACTCCAGTTCCTTTCGAGTAAGATCACACACCTCTTCTAGAGCTTTGTGTGCATTGAGTGTTGTGTCCAAATCAGCAGATAGGATGTCTCTTTCCCTTGTGAGTGAGAGTACTTTTCTCTCCAGTTCCATGATCTTGTTATTCATCTTAACTGGACTGCCAAACAAGGATACAATTTTGAGTTGTGCCTCTAGCTCCGAGTTTCTTTTGAGGATGGTATCCATATTGTTTGTAGGTTCCTCTTTATCACTATCGAGTGAGTCGGAATCGGATTCAACAAAAGCTTGAATTGCAACTGCCATGTTTGCCTTAGTGAATGAGATAAAAGATAAGAGTGCAACATCTGCCACTTCTTCTGACTCCTCGTCACTTTCCTCAGATTCGTCGTCACTCCAAGGAACCAGTGCTCGATTCTTATTCTTTTCAAGGAGGTTTGCACAGTCAGCCCTAATATGTCCAAAACCTAGGCATTCCCTGCATTGAATACCCTTTCCGGACCATTTGTTGTCAAGTCTATTAGTAGCGGAAGGTTTTTTAAAGTTATCAGAGGGACATGCAACATTACTAGAAGTGTAACCTTTACTCCAGTGTTTGTTCATTTTATTGAACCTTTTTGTGAGGAGAGCCAATGATTGAACCACTTCTGAGTTGGAACTGTTCTGAGGGAGGTATGCTTGTAGTGCTACTCCTTTGGAGATAGTATCTCCTTCCCTTTTGAGTTTCATTTCCCATGCAGTGAGGGAACCCATGAGATCTGCCAAGGGTAGGGTGTTGATGTCCTTTGCCTCTTCAATGGCTGAGACCTTCATTGCAAATCTTCCTCGAAGTGATCCTAGTAGCTTTAGTACAATTTTGGACTCGGGGGAGTCTGCTCCAAGGATGGTGTCTTCACTTACTAGATGTCTGAGTTTGGAAAGGAACTGCTTATCAGGGGTCTCCTTTCGTCCCAGAAATTGCACATGTGATCATCCTGGTAACAATGCGGCCAATGAACTTGCCCCTGTACTCAAGAGAAAAGGATGGGCGAGATCCACATGACCACATTAACCAATACATAGCCACGATATATCTCGCTTCAGCTTTTGAATTGGCGTTATGTCGAGTGTTCCGAACCACGCTCGTCAAACGAGCCCAGTCATGGTTCTCTCAAATACCCCCAAGTACGATTTCAAAGTTTGAACAATTGGCCTGCTTATTCGTTAGACAATTTGCTTGTAACAGGCGGTACCCCAAGTCGGCATGTCATCTTTTTGCAATCAAGTAACAATAGGATGAATCCCTTAGGGATTTCATGAATCGATTTTCGGACGAAGCTTTGGATGTGCCAAATGTAGATCCCTTCATGATTGCAGACATTCTGGCGCAAAGTCTGAGAGCTGGAAGCTTCATTCGATATTTGATCGGAAATATGGTGAAAGACATGAACGAATTAATGCAAAAAGCCGAAACATATATCTTCATGGAGGAAGCAGAAAATTCCATATTACAATCCAATGGTGAAGTCCACAATCAAAAAACCAAAAACGAAGGATGAAAAGCCCCCAGTTTCGGAGGGACAACCCCACTAATGTGACGAGACATTTGAAAGATCTTAGATCTATCCTACTTATTATTGAATGCAGTTGCACTTGACAGTAGTTGCAACTGCACTAATAGGTAGAACAGATTACTGTATTTTTATGTTATAAAACCAGTTTTCTGTTGTAACTAATAGAAGACAGTTAAACATAAGACAATTAAGAACACACAAAGATTTTAACGTGGTTCAGTCCAAATGGTCCTAGTCCACGGGGCTTGCACCCAAATGTATGACTCAAACAATATCCTACTTAAGATTTACAATGTAGGTTTTACATCAACCCAAAACTTAGACTCTCTCTAATATTTGTGGTTGCAATACCTATCCCTTAACTTATTTTCGGAATACTCGATTGAATCGAAGAACACACGAATCTACTCCAGTGTTCCTCTGACTTAGTGCTCTTCAAAACCATTTGACTCGATACAGTACTCACTCACTAATATCTTTTCCAAAGAACATTTCAACTGTGCCGAGTCTTCTCCTTATATAGGCATGAGCAGAATCTCTGCAGATCCTTAGTTGCAACCATCACAGATCTTCTTCCCTTAACGAATAAGATCTTCTTATTTCTAACAGATCTTCTTTCCTTATAGATAAGCGCATTTGCGTATCCGGTTGCAATTCGAATATATTTTCTTGCCTTATCCGAGAGATTTCTGTAATATCATACAAGATATCCAATTGCATATGCTACCTAAACATGTCTAGATGCATAATAAGGAGATATGTGTTAGTTAAATGGTAAGGTGGAATAATATCTTAGCAAGATAACTTCCAGCTAGAAATTAATCTTTACCCTAATGATTTAAACAAAACAACATCAATAACAAATGAATGGGCCGATCGGATCTAAGCCTAATCCAAGTGAGGGACGACCCTAACAAAATTTAAAACACGTTCCACTCCCAACCTTGACAATTACGCCGACAGAGCTACTCAATATAATGAAGAGTTACAAGGATTTTGCATGGCCAATTTCAGTTAAGCAGCCGTACAAGAACAAAGATTTTGGAAAATTTTGTAAGTATCGCAAAGCTTGTGGACACACTACAGATGGTTGTACCACATTGAAAAAGGAAATTCGCTGCTTGTTGAGCCTGGGGTACTTGAGAGATTATGTAGACGAGGGGGATCGGAACCACGGGTCGACGGATGTAAGAAAAAAGATCAAATGTGAAGAAGGCGAAAATGGTCAAACAGTCCGACAAGAGTTACCCGAAGAAGAGGATCATCATCAAAGGCTTCCTCTACCCCGGAGTCATACGAAGATAATCCCTCTTTGGGTAGGGCAGTGAACATGATCGAATGAGGAGATATAGCCATAATACCTACAAGGAGGAAAAAGAAATATCTCAAGGAGGCTCGTAGTGTAGAGCAAGGGATGCCAGTCTGTTCAGTTCATGTAACAAAACTGCCAATAATATCTTTTGGACCCGAGGATTTAAAAGGAATCCTATACCCGCTTAATGATCCACTCGTGATCACGGCAACCATATTGGGTATAGAGGTTCAAAGAATCTCGATAGATACCAAAAGTTCTGTGGACGTATTATTCACGCCCACTTTCCAAGCCATAGGATTAAGAAAGAACAGTTGGACCCGACAGAGACACTGTTGGTGGGATTCTCCGGAGAATCTAGTCGTACAATGGGTACCGTTACGCTGCCCATGTCTTGGGGGAAGGGAGCACTAAGGAGAATGGAGCACGTGAAGTTCTGGGTGGTTGAGGCTCCTAAGAGAACCTACTGTGCGATATATGGGAGACCATCAATACATGCTTTTGAAGCCACTCCCTCAACCCTCCACCAAAAAATCAAATTCTCTACCATGTCGGGTATAAGGGAAGTAAGGGGACGTCAAACCAAGGCGAAAAAAGCGAAAAGTTAAAGAAGAGAGAGTGCAACCTGTCGATGAACTCAAATTAGTGGAAACCGTGGAAGGGGACATTCACAAGAAGGTCAAAGTAGGATCCGAGTTAGAATCGGAGTTGGAAGAATAAATTGTCAAGATTTTGAGGAAATATAGCCACCTTTTCGCATGGGAAGATGGGCCACCCGGACGAATTCTCCCTCGGATGTGCCAACATTACCTTAACGTAAGGACCAACACTAAACCCGTTCAACAAAAAAAGAGGAATATGGGGCCTGAGAGGAATAAAATTATTCGCTCCGACAACTGTTACGGCTTCGACAAATCAGAGAAGTACTATACCCTGAGTGGTTGTCAAATGTGGTGCTAGTACCCAAGTCAGGTGAAAGATGGCATATGTGCGTGTACTTTACCAACCTAAACAACGCATGTCCAACAGACTATTACCCCCTACTAGTATTGACCAGCTAGTAGATTCTACGGCAGGATGCGCTATGCTATCTACCATGGATGGAGATCAAGGATATAACAATATACCACTGGCAGAACGGGATCAAGAGAAGACGAGTTTTGTCAAAGTCGTCGACACCTTTTGCCACCAGGTGATGCCATTCAGACTCAAAAATGCCGTAGCTACTTACAACTGTCGTAGCTACTTACAAATGGTTGGTCAAAAATGCCATTCAGATCTCATCGGAGGTTCGATGGAGGTATACGTGGATGACATGATAGTAAAAAGCAAACATGCAAAAGAGCATCGAGGGGACTTAGAGAAGGCACTCGGTATCATGGACAGGTTTGGAATGAAAATTAACCTAAAAAATGCTCATTTGGCATAAAAGAAGGCAAGTTCCTAATGTTCATGGTAACAAAAAAAGGGAGTCAAGTAAACCCGGAGAAAGTAAAAGCTATTGTAGAAATGAAAACTCCCACGATGATTAAGGATGTCCAGAAGCTAACATGCAAGTTGGCCTCGTTGAATCGATTCATCTCACGATCAGCAGACAAAGGGTTACCATTCTTCAAAATTTTGAGAAATCTGGGTAACTTTCAATGGGATGAGCAATGTGAGAAAGCTTTTGATGACCTAAAGAAGTACTTGACCAGTTCGCCATTGCTAGTAAAGCCCCAACCGGGAGATAAACTATTCACATACCTGTCGATAGGAGAAGAAGCAGTTAGCGTAGTCTTAGTGAAGGAACAAGGAAGGGAACACCTGCCGATTTATTACGTTAGCAAAACATTGCAAGGGGCAAAGACTCAATACATGCTTATCGAAAAACTCGTGTTGACACTCATAACCACAGTAAGAAGATTACAATGCTATTTCTTATCCTATCATGTCACCGTCCTCACAAAACACCCTTTACTTAAGCGAGTACGACATCAAATATGCCCCGCGGCCAGCCATAAAAGCACAAGTGCTAGCGGATTTTATCGTGGAGATGGTTGAAGTTTCGAAAGAAAACCACGATCCCCTATGGCATGCATTTGTGGATGGATCATCCGTAGGAACTCAATGAGGAATAGGAATAGTGCTCTGAAGTACAGAATCTGAAGGAGAAGAAGTGCTCCACTTTGCTATTAGTCTAGAATATCCCCTATCTAACAACAAAGTCGAGTACGAGGCTTTGTTAGCAGGCATGAGGTTAGCGCATGATGGAGGGATAAAACGGCTGATAGTTCACATCGACTCTCAGTTGAAAGTACAACAGGTTACTGGAAATTTTGAGATAAAAGAAGAAATAATGAAAGCATACACTCAGGCGGTTCAGCAGTGAAAGCGAGTCTTTACAGAATTCCAAGTGACACAAATACCCCGGTCGGAGAACTAGGAGGCAGATAGCTTGTCAAAAATAGCTTCCCAGACTCTCGTCAACACACGACGAATCACTCTGCTGCAGATGAGCGAATCTGAAAAAGATACGCACAAGCTATCGGAGATGATGGTAGCGCTTATCAACAATGAATGGACGACATATATTAAAAGATACTTGGAAAATTCAGAAAGGTATGGTAAAATTGAAAAAGAACAGCGACATATGGAATGAAAGGATTCCCGATACTTCATCCATAATGGAGCATTGTTCCGAAGATGTTATAGTAATCCTCACACTCGATGCCTAGATAGCGTAGAAGCGAAAGCGATAATGAAAGAGATACATGAAGGGTAGCGCGGGAGCCACTCAGGAGGATTAAGTATGTCCCATCGTATCATACGGCAAGGATATTCTTGGCCATATGTGGTAGAAGATTGTAAAGAATATGCGCAACAATGCAAACCTTGTCCTCTGGGAGCCCAACCTCTTGGCATGCCCCTTTGCAAAGTGGGGGATATACATCGCCGGGCCATTGATACCTGATGCAAGGCAGAAGAAAATTCTCTTGGTAGCAGTCGACTACTTTACGAAATGGGTAGAAGCCGAGCCTTTGGCTAGGATTACTATCGAAGCTGTCATCAATTTCCTATGGAGAAATATACTATGCAGGTTTGGTATCCCCCGATATCTTGTGAGCGATAACGGGTTGCAGTTCGATAAAAATGAGCTATATCAATGGTGCACACATTGGAAAATAAAACATTGCTTTGCATCGGTGGGATACCCCCTAGGCAATGGACAAGTAGAAAGAACAAAGCGGACTCTGCTAAAAAACATAAAAGCACGGCTCGACTAGCACAAAGCCAAATGGGTTTCTTATGGGCCTATCGCACTACGTAGAGTTCTACAATGGAGGAAACGCCCTACAGCTTGGCATATGGACTTGAAGCAGTGATACCACCCGAAATAGTCGCTGAAAGTTGGCGCGTCCAAGTGTACGAGGTTGTACGTAATAGCTCAAACCTAGCCTTGGCACTCGATCTACTCGAGGAAAGGAGAGCTCGAGCACCCGTAAACATGAGAGGGTATAAAGCAATAATGTCTCGTCATTACAATAAGAAAGTGAGGATTAGGACGTTCCAAGTAGGAGATCTGGTTCTAAAAAGAATCGGAGCCTCCAAGAACATGGCCAAACTACAGTCTAGATGGGAAGGACCCTATAAGATATCCCAAATAGTAAGGCCATCCACTTATCGACTAAGTGATGTAGACGGCAACGAGTATTCCAATACGTGAAATGCCATGTATTTTGAGAAGCGTAAACTAGCGAAATCATGTACATATAAATAATATACGAATGAGTAATAGGAAGTTTTATTTTAGCAAAGAAAGCGAGTATTACAGAAGTACCAAAAGGCAACAATCATGACCTGCAAAACGTACTCTATAATAAGAACTTTCAAATCCTGCGAAACTAAGACTCCTAATCATCGTAACTTATTTATAATAACACACCAGGAATATTTACATCATATACGCCCTCCCCGACCATTTAAGACCAAAAGCTCATCTACTCATCTTTCACCGGGCGCTTATCCTCCTTAATAATCCTACGGCGCTGCTCCACATTAAGGTCAACGGGATCCAACAAAGTCACAGTAGGAACTACCATGCGATGAAGATCTGGTTCCGACGGAGGTGCAGAAATAGGAGCTGTAACGGAGATGTAAATATACAGGTCAGGAAGAATCAAGTCACGAGGGAATCCAAGAAGATTACTCACGGAGTCCTGACAAATACGATACCCGATCAAGACCATCTCCCTCATATCTTCACGAAAGGAGTCTCAAATTTAGGGTAGAGTTGGAATATCCATGATATCCGCTGCACGTTGTATGACTTATGACACTTCATGAGACCTGGCCATATTTTCCACTTGACTACGAGATGCGTCGTGATCCGCGGAAAGCAGAGAAATAAGTTCATCATATGTTTTGATTTGTGATAGGAGATTGTCAATCCTCTCTTCCAACTCAAGAATGTGAGCCCTCTCTAATACCAGAACACGCTCTAAATCCCAACCTTTTTCATGAGAAGCACGAAGTAAATCCTCTAGCAGTCTCTGGTCAACATCGGCCTTAGCAAGAACGTGGCCCTTTTCTCCACTAAGTGCGGAGATTTCCTTTTCCATATCCTTCAGATGGCGAAATAGGAAACCACAACTTGATGAATAATCCTTGTGAGACTCCATAGTGTCTACGAGCATGAAAATCTGGAAAGAAATACGAGTAAGGATATAAAAAAAAAAAAAAGGTGATACCTCACAAAGATCACGAGAAAATCGAGCCATGAGAATAGACAAGGAAAAGGATCACAATAACTCACAATCTGCTTGGTTCAACAATCTGCTAAGAAAGTCTCAACAATAATTAGTATCGGGGGCCCCGGATCCAGGAATGTCAGGCGACACACGAACATGACTTGGACCTTCATCCGTGGGGGAAAAAACAGGAGTCAAAGGGGACGATGAATGATCATCTACCATATTCACGGAAGGGAGAACAACAGGACTTGAAGGCAAAACGTTTAAGCCAATGGAAGTGTCAAGCTCCGTAGAGTTTGCCACTACAATCATCGAGGAAAGAATCTCGCTAAAGAATCCGTCTATTATTAAAGACTCCGATAGCCAGCCAAAAGAGTCTGATCTCGCCAGAAAAGAAATGTCGGACGGGCCGGAACGAGCAGGGAGAAGCTCATACTCAAACGGTTGGGGCCCCGGATCGGCAAAAACTCAAGAAGGGGAAAGTATCGGAGGCAAAAACTCTGGAGCAAAATGTACGACAGTGTGAGAATTCATCTCCAGCCCTAAACCAAAATTATAGTAAGACAGGTTAAAGCCACAAAAAAAAAATCAAAGAGAGATCTGGAGGGCTCAACGAAAGTTACTTACTATACGAAGGATCCATATGCAAGGTCTCAGGAGAAGGCCCAGGAGCACTTCATCGAGACTGTAAACCTGCCATCTCTAACACCTTGGAATCCTCCAATATAGCACAAACATCATAGCATCCAGAATATAAACCTGTTGTGGTAAGATACCTCATTTTGCGGACGGAAATATCGGGATTAAGAACCACAAAACCTAAACCCAGTGAACCGAAACTCCCCAAGAGGTAGCCAACTTCCCATTAGGTTTCATAAAAAAAACGCTTTTTCCAATCCACAGAAAAAGTTAAATGACGAGGGACAGAAATAAAGCTCCGATGATTTTCCTGAGCCACTAAACTGAAAAAGGGAAGACCATTAGGGCAAGGACGCAGGACAAAAGCAGTTCACACGCGATAAGGCGTCAAAGTGATGTCTAGCATTTTACAGCAGAGTATGAACCTGATCAAATAACGTAATGACTTTGGCATTAGTTGGTTGGGACAGATCTGCCAATATTTAAATAAGTAACGAACGAAGGGATAAAAAACACTCGGAGACCACATCGAACCTGGTCCACATAGACAGTCATGAAGCCAACGGGAGGATCAAAAGCCTGATGATGGGGACGAGTTACCAGGAGTCATAATCATCCAAGTCCAATTGATACTCAGATAAAAGTCGTGAAACCGACTCTGGAGACTCGATACTGGCACAAGACCCGACTCTTCCACCTCCTACCATCGCGCAGGCATTTAGATGAGATGTGTTGAGAATAGAAAATCGATCAGTTGGAGCATAAGGTTCCCTGCACAGAAAATTAAGCGCAGCGAGTCAATCAGCGACGAGTTTGAAGGAGTCATGGCAGGATTATCTCTAAAGATTCCTGTTAAGCTACCAGCATTCCCCCGCATACGTGCGCATACATGAGGATCGTGAAAGGAGCCAGGTCTGGTGCAATGAAGGGGAGAATTTCTGAGAACAGTTTCTTGAGAAGGGGAGGAAGAACGGGAGGAGCGAGGAGACATGCTAATCAACAAGTTGGAAATCAAGATAAAATTTACCTGACAACAGATAAGTGGATAAAATGGTGCAGAGAAAGTGTCGAGAGAAGAGAAAAATAACGAAAATGAACTTTTGAGAAAACTGAAGAACAAATGATTGATCTTCAAAGCCATTTATAGGCAAGAAACAAACGCTGAAGGACCCACGCGACCAGAACAATAAACCACCTGGGCGGTGGTCTTCACCTATCAGAACGCCATGCAGGAGAAATTTTGGACACGCGGGGATTACTGACAACCATGGTAGGCGACATTCCCTGACCCAGGAGTTATCGCAAGTTCATCCCATAAAAGCACAAATTTCAAAAATACGTCAAGAGCATAATTAAAATATGCGAAAGTGGAGAACATGTAGGAGTTGAGCATGCAACAATATAAAAAGAAGACGTTCGTGACATGGAAAATAACAAATGGTCACAACCATCGAAACATTCTGATGAATAAAAAGTAAGTTGTCATTACATAAGAAGAACGATGGAAATAAGTTCAAAAAACAAAATTGAGTACATTGAGTTACATTACGAAAGAAATAGTACATAGAACTTGCTCTCTGCTACACCGAGCTGCTGTGGGAGGAAGAATCAGAGGGCACCCCTTTAACACCGCTGAAACTTGCTAGGTCTTTGGGGATTCCAGACACCAGAGAAGTAAGGTCGGTCCCAGCAGTAGAGGAGGAGGAACGAGGAGCAGAGGGTTCTGGAACAACCGATGGAGCGGGAAGCACATGTGAGGGTGAAGGATATCTTGCCAGCACTCGAGTAAACATCTCAAAGGCCTCTTCCATCGTGGGAGGGTGAGTTAGCAAGCTACTTGGGTTCAAGCGCCTCTAGCTATCTTAGTGGGAAAAAGGTCTATTCTCCCTGCCCATGTCAACGCAGCGGAGAAATCCACATAAAGAGTGACCAATAAAATAACCATGCTAACGAATGTGCAGATCTTCCTCGCAGCGCTTGAAAGTAGCCTATTTGACCATTTGGACGACTTCATCCAATTTCAGCCTTAGTTCATCTGGGGAAACATACACCGTCGGAGCTGGAGGAGGTTTTTTAACTCTTCCTTCAACACAGTGACGCTTTCATGAACTTCAGAGAGCTCCTTTTGCATCTCTACTTCTCTTTTCTCCCAGGAGAGTTTCTCTGCTTTCAAAGCGATAATGTCCCTTTCATAAGAGGAACATAGATAATGACTCTTACCTAGAGACTCCTACAACTCCCTGACCTTGTCCTCTAGAATCTTCTCTCGGGCCAAGCTTTGAGCGTAGCTAGTGTGGAACTTATCTGCCTCCTGCTTAACGGCGGCCAAATGTTTCTCCCTCGCTTCAAGTTTCCATAGAAAGTACAGCGATAGCCTGGGCTGCGTCCACCTCTTGCCAAATGGAAGGAATTATCTTCAGAACCTAACGAGAAGAGGAGAAACCAATGAATAAATAAAAATAAAAACAAAGGGGGAAAAGGAAAGGGATATAAAGAGAGAAAAGTTTACCATTTGAACTAACCACTCCGAGCAAAAGCAAGCAACTCCCTCCATGTGACGGGTCAAAGTCGTCGTAGAATTTAGATAATTGGTGATGGTGCACATAGCCTCACTCATTTGCATAGGAGGAGGTGTGGAGCCCATTGATGGCGTCATCCCCAGTAGTGAAGTTGTAAAGGGGGAACCCTCCATGTTAAAACGACTAAAAAATGACATGCCTTCTCAAACAGGGAAAGACGTATGAGCCACTCGCTGAGAGTCAGTAAACACAGTAGGGGAGCAGGAGTAGGTTCCACCCAAACACTTGATACCACCAAGGAAGGAAGCATCCTATCCAAAAGGGCCAGATCATCGCGAAGAATGGGAGGGTTTGATGAAGGTTCGGATGCCTTAGTAGTAGGAAGGCGCCAAATAAAATCTTCATCGACGTCGAGCAGGTCGTCTATCGAAAGACGCTTGACTATCTTGGGCAGACCAACCGACATATCTTCTGTACAAAAGGATCAGTATCGCCATGATACAAGTACATAGATAAAAGTATATTTGTGAAGATGGAAGTAAAAACTTACCCACTGGAAAGGAGGGATCATCGTAACTCACGACCCTTTTTCCCTTATCTGAGGGATATAATCGTAAAGACAAGAGAAAAATAGTGAAAAATTCAATATCCAGGCTTATAGGAAAATAATAATAATAATAATAATAATAATAATAATAATATACCTAGTGACGAAGGAATATAACCAAGAGTTGGAGAAGGAGGCAACGACGAAGGAGAGAGGGAAACCTTTGTTGAAGCTAAAATGTTACCTAAAGTCTCGTGGGTAGCTGCGTTCGTCTGAGGAGAAGGCGACAACGCTGGCAGAGATGGAAGATTATCATAAGAAATTTGTTCCTCGGTATCGAGAACCTCCATAGACAGCAGAGTGGGAACAATCAACAAAGCAGTAAGGGGTGCTGCAGAGGCAGCGCGAGTAGCAGGAGAACCTAGATAAAGCACCATTACGAGATAGCAAAATCAGCAAATCTGGACCCTCAGAACCATCGCTAAAGGCAAAAGTGATAGGCCGTGTATCGGAAGGGCAGGAAGAAGAGGGACGACCTCTACAACAGTCTCTGACCCTGCATCTTCGGAACTCTAGGGCATGTCACCAAACAAAGAACCACCTGCTCCGGTGATTGATCTAGTCCTAATCCTCGAGGAAGCTTTAGAAGAAGCAGCTTCATCCTTCGTAGACGCAATGAAGTTCACAAAATTTATCGTAAGAAACCCTCGAAGATCTATCATAATAACCGAGGAAAAGAGGGGGAAGAAGAAGATAAAGACTTTACCAAATGCAGGCCTTATATCGTTCCACAGTGAGAGAAAGGATTCTCCTTCTTTCTCCAAGTATATCGGAGAAATCTTGTACAAACCTGCAGTTTCGCACAAGGCGCGATAATGTTCCGAAGATGAAAGTCGTACCGCATCGTAGACAGTATCAAAAACCAAGGAAGAGTCTAGTGGATACAAAAGAGCCTCTGACACCCTCTAGGTAAGAGGGAAGTCCCACTTTCCCCCAATATTAGGACAAGAAAAAACATACAACTGTTATACGAAACGTTGGTTCCCACCAGAACTTTTTTGGACCAGTCACGATGACAGAAAAAATAGAACGGTGCACCTGCCGAAGACACGCACACCTGAAAGATAGAAAAGAACCTCTTCACAGTGCACTCCAGCCTATGAGCGATTAGATGATGAAGCAATTAGGTGTAAGTTGGCTAGGGAAAACATCGCAAGCCTTGAAAACCTCGCAATAGAAGGGAGGGAATAAAATGCGAACCCCAGCACGGATCTGTATGTAATAAATAGTGACACAACCATCGGGAGGGTTTTCACCCCTCTCATCCTCGGTTGGAATTTGGAGTACCAGATTTCTGGAAGAAGCGCGAAACTCATTGGAAAGAGCTTGGACTTCATCCTCCGTCGCCTTGGCGGGCATCCTCCAGTGGGGTAGACTTCTTAAATTTCTTACCCTTCTTACGGACTACCGTAGCACCGCCGTCATCACCGCCCACTTTACCTCTGGTTTTTCTCTTGCGAGAAGGTGCAGCAGCACCAGTCACTGTCAGAGAATCGGCATTACAGGCAAAGGACACAGCCCTTGTAGCAAACGTAGCCAAAATTAGCTCAGAGGGGTTTCTGGTAGTAGCCATGGAAGAAAACTTGCTTTTGGCTTAAAAACAAAGAAGAAGATAATGAAGAGCGGGAGAATCAAAGGAAGAGATGAAGAGTGAATGGAAAAAATGAAAAGAGATTTTCTCCTTTATACTCAAGAAGAGAACGCGGTAGAAGAGAAGTGACAGAGCGGGAAGGTAATAACCTAGCATTAAAGGAACACGATTCTCAAAAAACTGGGAGCCGTTATAAAATTCAAACTTTCCCCATTACAGGGAGTAATCAATGATGAAGTCCCCTATAAGAGCCCCGGAAGAGTAAAACTTAAATGCATTGAGTTCCTCAATATTCTACTGAATTTAGAAGGAACTCGGGGGGACATATATAAACCCAATGGATAGCCCTTTCCGATAGATACCGCATTCAATGTGGCTACGTATACCAAGTAATCCTCAAAAGGATGACCATCGGAGGAAGCAGTCACCGGACTTAGATGATCTGAAAGACTCACCTTGAATACGATGACAAGAGAGTGCGAACAGTATACAAAATCCCTGAGGTACCACGAGGCTTGGATGACTCCATGATAGCTCACGCGATTACGATTATCCTTAAACATCTCTCTGATACTTCCTGGCCTTATCCGATAGTTTTCCTGAAGCATCGATTGACCAGAGATGAGAACGAGGATGAAGATCCAAATCTCTTATTACTATCAAAACGTTAACACCATATGTCTGGTAATAATCATTTGTGTCAGCTACAACAAACCACTTGTCAACCAGGCCAGCATGGGAATGACGTATCAGCATAAGAAAGAGAATCATTTGTCGAAGAGGAAATATGCACATTGAAGTTGCACTGATGCACACCCACTATAAATAAGAGGCATTGCTACCATCAGAAATGAGGAAGAAAAGGCGATATAAAAAAAATACAAAGAATTATTGTGAAAAATCAAGAAATAAATAGAAAAACTTATTGATCTGTGGAGCAAGCAAGGCGTTCTGACACTTAAAAATTTCTCTAACCCTCGAATACCTATACGAGTGTTAACATATATATATATATATATATATATATATATATATATATATATATATATATGCTTACTAGCTTGTTTAGCAGTGTGAACTACCAATCATGCATAGACGATCTTCATTATAACTACGAGGTGCTACACAACTAATCTAAAGCTACTCGCACTGTATATTTTTTGGGGAGACCAAGAGTTCTCTTATTTTTGTTGTAGTTTTTTTCAAATAAAAACTAAAAGTGCTTCCGGGAACTAATCATATTTTTGCCTAGCTATAATAAACTTTTTAAATAGTTTATAATATATACACGAATCCATCCTTTGAAAGTCAATTCCTAACTGGCCTTTTCAATCATTGGTAGGCGTCTTAGAGATTAATTAAAGCCCGACCACTGTTGTGGACTTGTAGTCATGCTAATGTTTTACAACAAAACGATCGAATACGTTTCATACAGCAGCTGGCAACCAACATCCATGCACAAAACTCATTTGGATATATTGTATAGGTGCGGGCATTATAATATGAACAACAAGTGCGTATCAAGAATCTAGTAGCTAGTTCGGTTGAACTTATCCAAATGTACGAAATTTTGGGGGCAGAGTTTAGAAAATTAATTCGTTTTTGTTTAATATTG
This sequence comes from Linaria vulgaris, assembly GCA_948329865.1. NCBI lineage: Eukaryota > Viridiplantae > Streptophyta > Magnoliopsida > Lamiales > Plantaginaceae > Linaria > Linaria vulgaris. Next base: position 27,467,006 of record OX415249.1, read on the forward strand.
CGAACTTTGGCGTTAAGTCCTTCATATATTATACCGATCATATCCTAAAGGATAGGATAAAACAATGCTTTTGTCCACACTATCCTTAACAGTAATGCCCGAGTAGGTTAGGGGCGACTTTATGTTTGTCTAATATTTAATCAATATAATAGAATTACTTTGAGTTAATGCATGATTGTATATATTTCATGGGCTTCTTTTTGCCGCTAGCGTTTAATGTTTGTAATGAGATTCTTCCGTTGACGTTTGTGGCAAAAACTGACAAAGGAAGATTCCGCTAGTCTCTCTTATTTCTTAGGAAAATCATGTACCCACATAAGTGCCCGGTCTTATGTGTCACATCATACGTGTAATCTCCGTATTATTTTGGTCTTATTTCGTCACGTTAATAGAACACGGTAAAATAATACAATCGAAATATAAATAACCAAAACAATGTTAATCCAATAAAATATACCGGACTAACTTTGTCCGGAACACCTACTATCTATTACAGATCATACATTGTTTTAAACATATGAATAACACAAACTATTCAACGCATCGAATTGCGGGTGTTCGATGTGCGCCTCGAACAATACTGATTCGATGCAGGGTTGATTCGATATGGCTTTGACAGAACGCTGTTGGTGTCGAATTCTGAGACGCCTCGAACAAAGAGGCGTGTCGAATAGGACGATTCGATATGGTGAGGGTTGTACTGGATTCGATAAAAGTTGGGACTAATCGCCAGATCCGGATAATGGAAGATATTGATGCCGAAGATGAGAGAATTGCTGCCAATCTGGCCAAGTTTAATGTAGTTAACCTTGCATTTAGGAATAAACGAAAAGTAGATGAAACGAGCTCCTCCCGTTCAATCGGTGAGGACTGGTATACTTCCGCTAAAAGGAAATTGGCAGAAAAAGAATCTGCTCGCGATGCTCAGGACATACCTCCGCCTCCACCTAGGCGGCCTCGACCTTCAGGGAACCCGAGACCAGCCCCTCTAGGAAGTCTTGTTAATTATGATTTTCTCAATTATGAGAATTCAGAATCACTACGCGCCATACTGGGCGATTATAGGTTAAGAGAGGAGCAAGCTGGAGAGATAATGCAGAGTCTATGGCTTCAGCTGGATCGCCAAGCCGTAATAAATCGTCTAGGATATCATGGTTTAGCTCGCTTTGGGCGCCTATTCTTTGATGCTGTCATTCTAGCAGTATACCGGCTATGCAGGGATTATAGCGGTTTGGTTGAGGTGCAGAGCCAACACAATGTTGTCGTAGACAATCTACGCGCTACTATTCGTAACGGGGATTATAGTCGCCTAAATGCGCTGAAACGTGCTAGGGAGGCGGAAACAAGAGCATCTAAGGCCACGCACGACAAACATGACGCCGAAGTTAAGGCCAAGAAAACAGAATAAAATGCTGAAACAATGCGTGCTGAAATTATTGCGCTAAAAAATGATAATGAATCCTTGAGACGTGAGAATTGTTCTCTTCAGGCTTCAAATGTGGACACGGAATATGCTATTTCCAATTTGCGCCGTCGAATTCAGTATTTTGAATCTGAAGATTACAAATGTGCAATCGTCCGAGATTTTACCCAAAGTAATATATATAAATTCTTGGAATTACTCCGCGGTGCTGCAGATATGAAATACGGAATGGAACTTGGTGTTGATCAAGCTGGATATCTTGGGTATCTCGGAGAGGGTTTTCGCAAGGACATGCTTGATGCAAGTCGTAACTCGAGAATGGAGATCCCGGAGGCTAGCAGTGATGATGATAATGACGATTTACATACTCCTAGACCTGGTGATTCATTTTATGCCGTGTGGCGCGATCGTAAAAAACCAAATGTGACCGGCTCAAGCTCTTTGAAATCAAGCTCACCTCTGACCCATAAAGGAAAAGAGAAATGCACTCCTAGCACTACTTTGAGCGATTCAGAGAAAATCAAAAAGGCTTTTCACGATGCTTTTGGTTCAAGTGATGATGTTTCAAAATCACCTCCGAGAACTTCTAGGTCTACAATTTTTCTTCGAAGTCCTCCAAAGACGACGGGTTTTGAAAATGCTCCCCATGCAGCCTCAGACAAAAGGAATATGGTGGCAAGCGTACCTAAGACTTCTGGTCCTACAACAGTCTCACCCGATAGAACGTGTCCTACTCGAGGTGACAGGGTTTTTGTGCTGGCCAGTAATGTACCTGATCCATCACTTAGTGCACATAATCTGATTTCTCCTATTAGATATCAACTCAGTGGTCCTACAGAAAGAGTTGAAGTTGTCTTGCCCGATGATTGGGCACAAACTGACGAATTGATTCTTACAGAGGATCAAATTCACGGCAATTGTGCCAATTTTGCGCGTTCAGTGGGCGTGGTTCTTCGTCAGGAGTCTCCCGATTCATCGAATGAGTAGTGATATTTAGGTTACATTATTCTCTCGATATTAGGCCTTTTGTTTTGTATAGAGCCTTGTAACTTTTTTTAGCGGTTTCTTTTTAATGAGAATGGTTTAACCGTTTGACATTATAACCTTTGATTTACGTTTACTCGCATATTGTTTCTTTCCAATTCATTCCAAAGAATGTTATTTCATTCATTTGCTTGCTGTTGAGTCAATATTTTTTTGGTGTTCAATAATGGTGTTTGAAGTCATGGTACATATCTAAAATTTTGATTGTGTTTGCTATGACAGATATGAGCCTTTTGAGGTATTATTATTATTAAGGCATTCATGATGTACCTGAGAAATTAGATCATTTGGGCCTTTATCACGCTGTTATTATGTCGATGATGATCATAAGTAATTGGACCACATTTGGTCTTCTCATCCCAACGTCAAGTTCTTGCTTCTAGCATGAGGGGGTGGACCACTTTGGACCTTCTTATCCCTCCGTCATGTTCTTCCTTCTGGCATGAGGGGGTGGACCACTTTGGGCCTTCCTATCTCTCCATCATGTTTTCTCGTCTGGCATGAGGGGGTGGACCACTTTGGGCCTTCTTATACCTCCATCATGTTCTGTCTTCTGGCATGAGGGGGTGGACCACTATGGGCCTTCTTATCCCTCCGTCATGTTTTGTCTTCTGGCATGAGGGGGTGGACCACTTTGGGGCTTCTTATCCCTCCGTCATGTTCTTTCTTCTGGCATGAGGGGGTGGACCACTTTGGGCCTTCTTATCCCTCCATCATGTTCTTCCTTCTGGCATGAGGGGGTGGACCGCTTTGGGCCTTGTTATCCCTCCATCATGTTCTTCCTTCTGGCATGAGGAGATGGACCACTTTGGGCCTTCTTATCCCCCCATCATGTTCTTCCTTCTGGCATGAGGGGGTGGACCACTTTGGGCCTTCTTATCCCTCCATCATGTTCTTCTTTCTGGTATGAGGGGGTGGACCACTTTGGGCCTTCTTATCCCTCCATCATGTTTTGTCTTCTGGCATGAGGGGGTGGACCACTTTGGGCCTTCTTATCCCTCCATCATGTTCTACATGTGCCATTTGATGAATAGAAATTTGTAGTTAATAATTCATAGAGGATTAATATCAATCAAAGTATACGTAATATAATATTTGATGAAATTTATTCAATTTTATGCATAATAACGCCTGAGATGTTGCACATTCCATGGGCGTTTCTGTTGAATTCCTCTTAGAGACTCCAAATAATAGTATCCTCGTGAACTTGCTCGCGTGACTCTAAAAGGCCCTTCCCATTTTGGTTCAAGCTTTCCGATATGATGTTTAGCTGCAATGCTTCTCAGAACCAAATTTCCTACTTCAAAATTCCTAAATTGAACTCTTTTATCATAACTTTTGGCCATTGCTGCCTTAAAAGCGACAGTACGTTGATACGCATCCTCCCTTGTTGATCCTATCATATCCAGATCCATTTGTCTCAACCGGGCCAATTGCTCTGGATCGTAATCAGTAATTCTGCGCGTTGGCATACCTATCTCTGCAGGTAATACAGCTTAAGTGCCATAAATAAGAACGAACAGGGTCTCCCATGTAGATGTTGTCGGAGTCATTCTATATGCCCATAATATTCCTTGAAGCTCTTTCGGCCATGTTTTTCCTGTACTTCTCACCCTCCTTTCGAGATAATCCTTCAATGTTTTGTTAGTGGATTCCGTTTGACCATTGGATTGTGGATGATACACTGAAGTAAGATTTTGTGATATCTTTAATTCTCTGAACAATGATTTTATCTCCTTTCCGCTAAATTGCATGCCGTTATCACATACAATGGACCTCGGGATGCCAAACCGGCATATGATGTATTTCCAGATAAACTCGATCATATTCTTCTCTGTGATTGACGTTATAGCTTCTGCCTCGACCCACTTAGTATAATACTCAACTGCTACTATTAAGTACCATTTTTGTCCTTTGGTGGGTGGAAATGGGCCCACTATATCAATTCCCCACTGATCAAATGGACATGCCACATCGATGGGTTGTAGCTGACGTGCTGGTCTATGAATGAGACGATCATGGTATTGGCAACTATCACATTTCCTCGAGAAAGTTGTTGCATGTTTAAGTAAAGTTGGCCAATAATACCCCAGACGCAATATTCGTTGAGCTAAAGCTCGTCCCCCGGAATGATTTCTTCCATAACATACTCAGCTTGAGTTGGAGTCAAACATCGCAACAATGGTCCTTCGAAAGATCTTTTTTATAATTCTCCATTGTTGATAGTAAATCTATAAGCCTTATAATGCATTTTGTGTTGTGCATTGGATCTGTTGGGAGAATGCCCTGCTGAAGATAAATCATGATTTCGTCCTTCCAGGATGGGTTTTCTTGTATGGCCAATATAAACTCCACCCGTGCTTCGGTGGTAATATATTTTGATATCCCAATCGAAGGGTTATCAGCCACCATAAGTGTAATTCGCTTTTCCACCTGAATATCTGAAGAACTTGCGAATTTAGAAAGTGCATCTGCTTTTGCATTGTCGTCCCTAGGGATCTGAGTTATATCAAAGAATTTGAAGTTCTTTGCCATTTCTTTAACCTTAGCGGCATACAACTTCATAGTTTCCTCCCGCGTCTCATATTTTCCCGAAAAGTGATTTGCCACCAAGAGCGAGTCGGTGAATACGTCCAGATGTTCAATGTTGAGTCCGAGTGATATTTTGAGTCCGAGTGAATACGTCCAGATGTTCAATGTTGAGTCCGCTTCGTTATTTGTTACCACGTAATTCGGGCTAATAGCAAATTTAAATTCCCTTCGCTCCGGGGACAGAAAATGTATTCCAATTCCCCCTCCGTGAGTTATGGCAGATCAACCAGTGTGTAGTATCCACGTCGTTGTTGCCCTGCTGGTTCCAACTTGGTTTGATATAGAAAAAAGACAGCACACGGTCTCAATTACACTATTTCCCAGGGTCTCGGCCATGAAATCTGCTAAAGCTTGCACTTTGATTGCAACTCGTGGCTTAAACTCCAGTCCGAACTCACTGGGTTCAATTGCCCATTTCACCAATCGACCAGAGGTTTCTGGCTTTGCCAACACTTGCTTCAATGGTTTGTCTGTTACCACGGTAATCGGGTGAGACTGAAAATATGGTTTCAACTTCTGAGTTGTAACAACAATTGCTAATGCAAATAGCTTTATCTCCAAGTAGTTTCTCTCCGCCCCTTACAGTACTTTACTCACATAATGTATGGGTAACTGCTGAGCTCCTTTTTGCTTGAGTAATACTGTACTGATTGCATTCGTGGATACTGCCAAATAAAGATATAGCATTTCATTTTCCTCCGGTTTTGCTAACAACGGCGGGCTTACCAGATAATTCTTCATTTGTCTAAAAGCCTATTCACAACCCGGCGTCCAAATAAAATCTTTGTTCCGTTTCATCACTTTAAAGAAAGGAAGATTCTTTTCTGCAGACGTTGATATAAATCTTCCTACGGCCGTCAGATGGCCCACCAGACATTGGACATCCCTCACTGTTCTTGGTGATGGTAGATCCAACACTGCCTTTATTTTATCAGGGTTGGCTTCAATTCCTCTTTCATTTACCACGTATCCTAGAAACTTCCCAGCCGTTACTCCATAAGTGCATTTTTTTGGGTTTAGTTTCATTCTGTATGTCCTCATTATAGTGAAAGCCTCATCCAAATGACGCACATGTTCATCGGCTTTTAGACTCTTTACTAGCATATCGTCAATATACACTTCCATCGATTTTCCAATTTGATGGTAAAACATTTTAGCCACCAGCCTCTGAAAAGTTGCTCCCGCATTCTTTAATCCGAACGGCATTACCCCATAACAATACACTCCAGTATCTGTGACAAATGCTGTCTTGCTTTGATCTTGAACTGCCATGAAGATTTGATGAAAACCACTTTTTGCATCCATCATGTTCAACAATGCACATCCTGCTGTAGAATCCACAAGTAGATCTATCCGAGGCAACGGAAAAGGATCTCTCGGGCAATGCTTGTTTAAGTCAGTATAGTCTACACACATTCTGCATGTAGCTTCTTTTTTCAAGACTAACACAATTGATGCAAATATGGACACGGTGACAAAAGAAGAAGATTACAAGAATTCAAATGAAGAAGATGTCACAAGAATGGACCAAATTCACACTTTAAATGGGCCAATCACAAGAGGGCTTGCTAAGAAGATGGGAGCATCTCTTTATGGGCTAATTAACCAAGTTTGGGTCCATAATGATAAAGGAGACCCAAATGAGCAACAAAGATGGTCAAATTTGATCCAAGTGACCTTTTGAATAATGGTCAAAAGGCAAAGACGAGTTTTGACTTTTCTTTAATCATTTTCTAGTCTAGTTAATGTATTTTCCTTTTCTAGAAGACTTTTTCACCATTTCCTAGTCTAGTTAATGTATTTTTCTTTTCCTAGAAGTTGTTGGAAGGTCATAAGTTGATTTCTTAGTGACCAAGTTTGTCTCTCCTATAAATTAGGAAGACCATTTTCATTGTAACACAACACTTATCATATTTATAAACTTTGTGAGATTTTATTCTCTTTGGTTCTTTGAAGAACTATTTTCGAACTTATCAAACGGGTTCATCACCCTCGTTTGTGGCGTTCAAATTCGACTTATCAAACGGCACCCTCCATAACCGTTTGTGGCGTCTTCATTATACCAAGGTTCCTGTTTTGTATCAAGTAGCGGGTCGCGGTCTCTATACCAAGGTTCCTATTTGTACTAAGACAACGGGTCGAGGTTCCATCCAAACAACCTGAAGATAACGATCCTACGTTTAGCATACGAATACCATTCACCATTGGTGGATATCGTATCATTTGGTATCTAGAGCAAAGGTTTTATCTTTCAGGTCCTATCCGTTCTTGGTTTAATCTTCGGATTACCAAAAACATCTATCTTTAGTTTGTGTTTTTTATTTCTTAGCAAAAACAAAAAGAAGAAAAAAAGGGACAAAAAAAAAGAAAAAAACGTCCAAAAAAAAAAGAAAAGAGTACCAAGAAAAAAAAAAGGAAACAAATAGTGGTACAAAAAAGAAGAAAAAAAAAAGAAAAAGAAAAGAGTACCAAGAAAAAAAAAGAAAAAGAAAAGAAGAAAAGAAATTGAAGTATCAACTTTATTTCTTTTGTTGCTGATTTCTTGTTGGGAAATACCTTAGGTGCACTTGTGAGAAAAAAAAAATTATTTGGGTTTGATTTGTTACTCGGGGTTGATACAACTTTGTTTGATTCCGTTCGATTTAGTTCGAGAAGAACCTTTTGAGAATATACGAGTGGAAAAAAGGCAGTGAGCGTGAGATTATAAATAAAATTCTTGAGAGTAAACACGTGAGGGAGTGTTGTGAGGTCCTTTCTTTCTAACAGTCTTGTTTGCAGGTTATCATGTCTAATTATGAAGAAGAAAGTGTACTTTATGCCAATTACACTTCGGTTACACGAAGAGTTTTAAATGCGCAATTGAACGATGAGGACAACGATCAACGAGAGAACATCTTTCGAACAAGATGTCATGTTCGTGAGAAGGTGTGTAGTGTGATAATTGATGGCGGAAGTTGCACCAATATTGCTAGCACCACGCTCGTTGAAAAACTTGGGTTGTCTACGGTGAAACATCCACGACCATACAAGCTTCATTGGTTCAACGATTGTGCTAATGTGGAAGTTGACAAGCAAGTGATGATCTCATTCAGCATTGGGAAGTACCAAGATGAAGTTTTGTGCGATGTAGTTCCAATGCAAGCCGGACATATACTATTGGGGCGTCCATGGCAGTATGATCGTAAAGTTAGCCACAATGGCTTTACAAATAAGTATTCTTTTGTCCATAATGAAAGAAAAATCACCCTTGTTCCTTTAACACCAAAGGAAGTTTTTGAAGATCAAGTGAGATTTCAAAAGAAAGAAAATGAGCAAAAAAAAGAGTGTGTTGAAAAAAATGAGAATGAAAAACAGAAAATTGCCAATAAAAAAGAATTTGAAGCTTTGGCAAATGAGGGAAAAAGAGAGAGTGCTAAAAAAGATTTGAATGAAAAAGAAAGAGTTGCCAACAAAAAATAAGTTGAGGTTTTGGCAAATGAGAGAAGAAAAGAGAATGCTCAAAAAGATGTGACTGTGAGTGAAAAAGAGAGAGTTGCCAATAAAAAAGAGGTTGAGGTTTTGGCAAATGAGAGAAAAATAGAGAGAACACAAGAGAGTGTTTTTTCAAAATGAAGTGAGTTGGAAAGTGGAGTATTTTTGAGAACTAACAAAGAAATCTCTTCATTGCCAAGTTCAAATGCATTTCTCTTGCAGGGATATGATGATCTCTTTCCCAATGATATACCGCCTAATTTGCCTTGTTTTCATAGGATGTGCATCAAATGGAAAGCAATTCGAATTATGGTAAAGTATCATGGACCCATACTTACTTTGGATTATATTTTAACTAAAAGGCATGAATCTTGTGTGGTTATGAAAGTTGATTTGGGAAGTGGTTATCATCAAATCACAATGAAAGAGATAGATGAATGGAGAAGCATTATTATAGAAACAATTTGTTTGTTTAAATGGGAAGTTGATTTTAACTAATGCTCCTTTACTTACTTTGCCTAACTTTTCTAAAACTTTTGAAATTGAGTGTGATGCTTCAGGAATTGGAATAGGTGCTGTTCTTATGCAAGATGGGAAGCCCATAGCTTATTTCAGTGAAAAACTAAGAGGAGCAGCCTTGAATTATCCAACTTATAACAAGGAGTTGTATGCTTTGGTTCGGGCCTTAAACACATGGCAGCACTACCTTTGGCCTAAGGAGTTTGTGATTCACACGGATCATGAATCTTTGAAGCATTTGAAGGGCCAACACAAGCTGAATAAGAGGCATGCACGATGGGTAGAATTTATTGAAACATTTCCTTATGTCATTCGATACAAGCAAGGTAAGGAGAATGTGATTGCCGATGCCCTTTCTCGAAGGTATGCTTTACTTTCTACTCTTGATTCAAAGTTGCTTGGTTTTGAGTACATCAAGGATTTGTATAAGGATGATTCTGATTTTCAAGTTGAGTATCAAGATTGTGAAAAACATGCTAGTGGTAAGTTCTTTAGGCAAGATGGATTTTTGTTTAGAGAAAATAAACTTTGTGTGCCTAATTGTTCTTTGAGGGAATTACTTGTGCAGGAAGCTCATGGAGGAGGACTAATGGGACACTTTGGCATTGCAAAGACCTTAGCAATTCTGCAAGAACATTTCTTTTGGCCACACATGAAAAGGGATGTTGAAAGAACATGCGGCAGATGCATCACTTGTAAACAAGCTAAGTCCAAAGTGCAAAATCACGGTTTGTATACTCCTTTACCAATTCCTACTACACCTTGGATTGATATTTCTATGAATTTTGTGTTGGGATTGCCAAGAACAAAACATGGTAGGGATTCTGTTTTTTTGGTTGTGGATAGATTTTCAAAAATGGCACATTTTATTCCATGTCACAAAATTGATGATGCTTCTCACATTGCTGATTTGTTCTTTAAAGAAATTGTGAGATTACATGGTATGCCAAGAACCATTGTTTCGGATAGAGATGCAAAGTTTTTGAGTTACTTTTGGAAGACCCTGTGGTGTAAGTTAGGTACAAAGTTGTTGTTTTCTACTACTTGTCACCCACAAACTGATGGTCAAACGGAAGTAGTAAATAGGACTTTGTCTATGCTATTGAGGGCAATCATAAAGAAGAATATTAAGACTTGGGAAGATTGTCTACCACATGTTGAATTTGCTTACAATAGAACTGTACATTCTGCTTTTAAATTCTCACCATTTGAAATTGTCTATGGTTTTAATCCTTTGACACCATTGGACTTAACTCCATTACCTACTTCTGAGTATGTGAATTTAGATGGCAAGAAAAAGGCTGATTTTGTTAAGTAGATACATGAGAAAACAAGGCTCAATATTGAAAAGAGAACTCAACAATATGCCAAGCAAGCAAACAAGGGGCGTCGAAAGATGATATTTGAACCAGGAGATTGGGTTTGGTTGCACATGAGAAAGGAAAGGTTTCCCGAAAAGAGACGTTCCAAATTATTGCCAAGAGGAGATGGACCTTTTCAAGTGATTGAGCGCATCAATGACAATGCTTACGAGTTGGATATTCCTGGTGAGTATAATGTTAGTGCTACTTTCAACGTGTCTGATTTGAGTCCTTTTAATGCAGGTGATACAGATTTGAGGACAAATCCTTTTCAAGAGGAGGGGAATGATGCAAATATGGACACGGTGACAAAAGAAGAAGATTACAAGAATTCAAATGAAGAAGATGTCACAAGAATGGACCAAATTCATACTTTAAATGGGCCAATCACAAGAGGGCTTGCTAAGAAGATGGGAGCATCTCTTTATGGGCTAATTAACCAAGTTTGGGTCCATAATGATAAAGGAGACCCAAATGAGCAACAAAGATGGTCAAATTTGATCCAAGTGACCTTTTGAATAATGGTCAAAAGTCAAAGACGAGTTTTGACTTTTCTTTCATCATTTTCTAGTCTAGTTAATGTATTTTCCTTTTCTAGAAGACTCTTTCACCATTTCCTAGTCTAGTTAATGTATTTTTCTTTTCCTAGAAGTTGTTGGAAGGTCATAAGTTGATTTCTTAGTGACTAAGTTTGTCTCTCCTATAAATTAGGAAGACCATTTTCATTGTAACACAACACTTATCATATTTATAAACTTTGTGAGATTTTATTCTCTTTGGTTCTTTGAAGAACTATTTTCGAACTTATCAAACGGGTTCATCACCCTCGTTTGTGGCGTTCAAATTCGACTTATCAAACGGCACCCTCCATAACCGTTTGTGGCGTCTTCATTATACCAAGGTTCGTGTTTTGTATCAAGTAGCGGGTCGCGGTCTCTATACCAAGGTTCCTATTTGTACTAAGACAACGGGTCGAGGTTCCATCCAAACAACCTGAAGATAACGATCCTACGTTTAGCATACGAATACCATTCATCATTGGTGGATATCGTATCAACAATATTGCTCAACCATTCTGAGAATCTTATAGCATAAATATGTTGTGCTGCTAAAAGTTCTTGTACCTCTTTTTCAGCTGCTTCATTCTTTTCCTTGCTGAAATTTCGCTTCTTTTGTCGTATCGGTTTCGCACTCTTATCTACGATTAAACGATGTACTATGATCCTAGAGTCTATCCCGAGAAAGTCAGAATCGGACCATGCAAATATATCTGAGTTACGCCAGAGACAATCTACCAATGCAGCCTCCATTATCCAGTCTATTTCTGCTCCAATTTTTATTACTTTCTCAGTACTTTCTCAGTCCATTTCTGCTCCAATTTTGAACTCCCCTAAAGGCTCCATATTGCATTCTTGTCATTGCTTTAGCAACTGACTTTCTGTTTTATCCCGCACCTGTTCTTTAGGCTCAGTTCGCTCTTGACTCTGATCTGTATTTGTTTTGATGTTTTTCTCTGTTTGCCTTTTTTCAACCGCATTCATGCGCCGCTTATTTGTCATCCTAGCTACTTCTATCTAACAATGTTAACGGTGTTCCCACAGACGGCGCCAATATTTTGGTCTTATTTCGTCACGGTAAAACAATACAATCGGAATATAAATAACCAAAATAATATTAATCCAATAAAATATACCGGACTAACTTTGTCCGGAACACCTACTATCTATTACAGATCTTACACTGTTTTAAACATATGAATAACACAAACTATTCAACGCATCGAATTCCGGGTATTCGGTGTGCGCCTCGAATAATACTGATTCGATGCTGGGTTGATTCGATATGGCTTTGACAGAACATTGTTGTTGTCGAATTCCGAGACGCCTCGAATAAAGGGGTGTGTCGAATAGGGTGATTCGATATGGTGAGGGTTGTACATGGGTTCGATCTGCCTCTGAAGACTAAAAAACGGGGTATATATAATAGTCTCGCTCCGTGGGACCCATAGACAGATGTATAAAGCGCATCGAATCATCTCGGTTGGATGCGCGCATCGAATTAGGGTTATTCGATGCGTTAAAGGTATCGAATTGGGCCAATTCGATACGGTTTTGGGCCGGCTCAATCCACAGTGCTGGGTCAATCCTAAAATACCCCTATCAGGTATGTTATGAGAAGTATATATTCTCTTATATGAGAATTTGCCGTCTATATTAAAGTTGGGTTGGGTGTATGTTTATTTGCTAACACTAATTTTTTTTTTTTTTAAAGTTGTAAGATCTTACATTTTTTCAAGATGCTTTGAATAACATGTCGTGAAATAGTTGTTGAACCGAGTTTAATTTTTTTGTGGAATTTATTTTACCAGATCAAAACTAATGATATTTCAGTAGAATTTTGAAACTTCTAAACTATTTAATCAAGCTGATCCCAATGGTGTCGTTTGACAACAAATTTGATATCGAGAAGATTTTCTGATCAGTTTACTGAAATTATGTAAGTGATTCGTCAATTATTAAAACATTTTATGGCTGTATATAGAAGCTAATACCAAATAAATAAAATAGTGGAGTTCCTACTGTCATTTACAAGAGCAAATTGATGTCGATACGTAACTTTTCGTATCTGATTTTGGATTAAAACAAAACGCAAAATTTGAAAGGCCAGTTCATGCAACAACTCGTGTAAGGTATATCTCGCAAAAGTTATAATGGTCATGTATTATTCATATAGAGAAATTGTGGTCCAATATAATTTTGAAGACCACGGCTCATTAATTTCATTTCTGAATTAACTTATATATTGAAAGTCCAATATAATTTTGAAGACCGTGGCTCATTAATTTCATTCCTGAATTAACTTATATATTGAAAAAGACCAGAATAAAATGGATGTAAACTTCAAACTTTAACTTTTCACACTATTCAATAGTTATAATCCAAAACTACTTTAAATCTACCTCAGGTAATTCCATAGATTTATACCACCAAATCTATATATTTTTTGAAATTTAATGTGGTAATTGTATTACTATACTAAAAAGGTAACTGGAATGGATTCCTAATCATGAAAGAAAACATGGCAATTTAACGGATCAGCAATCATGTAAAGCAAACAGCGACAAAGTTATTCATAGTGATATTATACACTTTTACAAAATGGAAAGACAAACCCAATATGCCAGATAGATGTTGCCAAACAACTTAAACTTTGTATCCTATAGTACTGTGATTGTTCCAAATAAAATTAAGTGGCTTTTTTACATGGGAAAAACTTGATAACAAGGGCAAAGCTAAATATAGAGTTCATTTCATTGAATGCCCCTGTGTTATATTTCAATGGTGAATAACTCCATGTCTAACTTCTACTAGCTGTGAACTTGTTCAAATCAACAATCGAACGTGATGAACAAAACATTGAAACTTTTATTGAAATTGAATTTATGAATTGTTGAACGATTATTATTGAAATATTGTTCGTGCAATTCTTCTCTCAAGTTGAGAGAGAGAGTTGTTGACATGATCGTAATTTTTACTGCAATGGAATATATCGAAAATACAAAAATGGAGTTTAAATAGGTGGAGTTGTTATCGGCAGCTAGAAACCTTCCGTTATTTGAAAGTCTTTAGTTATCCGTTAGCAAAATTCAAATAATGAACCGAAATGAAAAGTTAACGGTGGGTCTCCTAAATACTATGCATATCCAGTTATACTCCTTTTAGTTTCTTGGCGTCCTGCCTAGTCACTTTCACATAAGGCACTGATGTGGATTTATGAAGAAGAATGGAAGAATATTCATTGACCTGGTGTGCCTTTCGCCTATCAGATATCTCAAGACGCTGTGTGCTGCAGCTAAGTGTTGAGTTGTGGGATTGGCTACGCTGAGTTAAACATTGGATAAGTGATGCGTATCTTTTCGTATTATTGTAAATATGTAATATTCCTTTAATATTGTAGAAATTAGAGCCCCTCATATTTTCCCCTAAAAGACCTTATTAGAGAGAGGGGGAAATTATTAATAAACAGTAGCCCAGGGTAGTCCCCAATCAATGTGCGATAAGTAATTCAACACGCCCCCCTCATGTGTAGGCCGGGACAATACCGAACGGAACTATACGTGAGAGAAATAGATGGACAAGCCCAACATTGACTGGGGTAGGCTCTGATACCATGTAAAAATTAGAGCACATCATATTTCCCCCTAAAAGGCCTTATTAGAGGAAGAGGGGGAGATTATTAATAAACAGAAGCCCATGGTAGTCCCCAACGAATGTGGGATAAGTAATTCAACAAATACACACGTTACCAACTATACGAGTCAAGTAATATAAAATAGAAAGTAAAACTACTACCTCAGTATCGAATTCCACCAGGACGGATGATTAACCTTCCTACTCTATTACTTTACTTTTGTCGTTATATTAGGCCATTTTCACAATTTGACATGCTTAAGTGAAATGAAAGAAAACTAAGAAAAATACTGTAATTAAAGACTGAATTTAATTGAGCTTGATTTGGTTGTAAATAATAATTAAATAGCTTAAAAGTTTGAGTACATTGGATCTCCATTATGCTCCTATAATTGCTTTGATTTCCTGAACTGATGTATATGTTTAGGGCTTCTTTCGAGGCCACAAGAGAACATGGTCCGACTTATCTTTTCCACACACTCTCAGGTTAAGTTATTCCACAGAATATGTTATTTGGCGGCGTTAGCTACCTCCCATAACTTCCATTCAGTATTGCACAACAATGCATTGGGCACAAGATAATCAAATAAACATAAACATCGCAGTCAATAGAAATCAAATCACGAATCGTCACATAACTTCAAATCCAATTACTTCATAACTCAAATTATAAAAAAACTAGACACTCATCGTTTCAAATGACAAGTTCAACATCATCAATCAAAATAGAGGCAAATATAGAGATGAGAATAAATATCATGTTGAAGTGATTCTCTAGGATAGTTGCAAATTCTTCTCTTTTGATTCTCTTTCTTCACTCTGATTGTAATGTATAATGCCTCATCGTCGTTTGATAGATGGCTTCCTTGCCTGTTGTTGATGATCTTCCATCGTTTTTGTGTATTCTTAATTGTGGTAAAATTGTGTGTTATTCTTTGCGGGGCATGAGTTCCTTTCATATGTTTTCTTAGGTCTATCAGGTCCGAAACCGACCTAGCTTTCTTCGTGCAAAAATAGAAGTCGCGCGACCCGACGTGTCGCGCTGCTACCTGCGCGGCTAGTGCCAGTTTTGTTCGCAATCGCGCTACTCTCTGTTATCTTGTTTCGATTGTCTACGAAGCGTTGTTGCCCGTGCTACATTCTGTCCCGTTCTCCGCTGCACGCGCAGTTTTCTGGCCCTGGTCGCGCAACTCTTTGGTCCAGCAACGCAGGTTGTCATCGCTTTCTATTTTTTGGAGAAACACGCGGGGCTTAAATTTTAGAACCTTTATTTCATAATTTTTAGTTTTTCCCCAAATTACACAAAACAAAATCGATATTTTATTTTTGGCTTTACAATACTATTAATTAACTCTTCTTTACATTTCCGTAGAAAATTTGTATCTAATACAATTCAATAACAACTCTCCATTCTTTAACTAAGTAGAGAAAAACTATATTTTGGTATCATCAGTTTCAGACTTTCAGTATGTGCTGATCAATTAGACTTGCATATATAGTAGGATAATCCTAGTTCATAAACTAAACGGGTTGCAAGTAAATATTACACACGGGTACTTTTTGTAATTTACTGGATGAAAGATACATATAACTTTTTTTTAATGGTTTATACATATAATTATAGACTTAAAGTTTGAAAGTCCATAAGTGCTGATTTTCGGTGTGCGCCATCACTCATGAACTGGATCCTCCAAATAAGAATATAATATTATGAAGATTCGCAAGTACAGTGCGGTGTGCACAGGTTAATTAATTCTAATTTAATTAACCAGTTCGGTTTAAATTGATCTCCTTAGTTTAACTCTGCTATACCATGAATTTTCTTTTGGGATTCCTGATCCAACAAAAACTCACTCAACAAAGCATCTAAACGGAATACACTTTTCACTAGAGACAATAAATCGTTTAATAATATGATGTGGCTACCATTGTGCCGAATACTGGACTTTTTTTAAAATATTTCTATGCCAACAGATACTGAAATAAGAAAGATCGTACTGATATTTAGGTACAACGAATTTTATGTTCCCTTCTACGTTACCATCCAAATATTCTAAACTCACCTTGTTGGTTTCCTTTCCAGTTTATATTATTAAGAATGATTACGTGAAACTTGCCGAGTACATTCTCTAATTTTATGTTCTTCAACCTTAGCTAATTTATTTGTAGAGTGTACCAGTAATTAAGCGCTCGATGCTTTTGTAATCAAATTAAATCTCGTCGAATGTAAGTACATACATATATCCCATTTGGACTATTTCAACAGACTGGTCTACCTTTACTTCTTTTGTAAACTACTCTGTTAGAAATAGATAGAAGCGGTACACGTACTTATTGTATTAGTTGAATCGGATACAGAATCAGTCCAAACAAAGAAAAAACTGATACGGAATGAAATTCAAAATTATTTTTTTGTTTGGTTCCATTCATGTACGAAAATGAAAAAAAAAAACCATTTGTTATTAGGCCATATAAACTTTAGGGATAAAAGCATCAAGCCCCTTAGCCATGCATGCACGTTTTTGCGACTTGTACCCTAAACAAATTTAATAAGCATTTCGCCTCCTAAACTATGCAGGTCTGTTTGATTTGCCTCTTTAGTAGATTTCCGGCCATTTTTTGTTAGAATATTTCCCCATACACAACTCATATGTGTTGGGAAAAAAACACCTCGAGCAGGGTTTTCCGGCCAAAAATGGCAGGAAATGCGATTTGCCGCTTCAGTGTATTTTCGGTCATTTTTGGCCAGAATCTGTCGCCCTACCCGATTTATATGTGTTGTACTAGATGTATGTTGGTAGTTGATGGCAAAAAATAGGCAAAAAAATACCTCGAACGGGGAATATTCCTGTAAAAAATGGCCGAAAATCCACTGAAAGGGTAAATCGAACAAACGTGCATAGTTTAGGGGGCAAAACGCTTATTAAATTTGTTTAGGGTGCAAGCCGCAAAAACATATATAGTTCAGGGGGCTTGATGCTTTTATCCCTAAACTTTATCATCCTATTTGTTTTAGGTAACTGGAAATTGTAAACAGTTACACTACTTTATTTGATTTCACATCAAAATGTTGTAAAATTATACTTTTAAGATTTAGAAACTTATTTTAGCAAAATATCACCCTTAGAAATGGCTCAAGTTTTACCCTCGCATTTCGCTTCCCTACCATCCCTATCTTGTAATACATTAATTAATTGCTTGCAGCTACAGATAAAGACAACTTTTTCCCACCATAAGAATTGAGATAATTTATATGGATAAAAAAGAAATGATGATTTTTTATGATAGTGATACTAAACTCTTTCACGAAATGGAGTGGAAGTTCCAACAAAATCCACTGTGCCACCCTACATAAAAGGTATTAAGGACTTAAAAGGCAAAAATGATACGGTTGAACTTTTTGAGTTTCGTAACTCAATATGACTGTTTCCAAATGAGAAAAAAAAAATTGCAAAGGTATCTCTTCAATATATTGCCAAGCTAGAATTATACATTTGAAAGCCACTAATTCCTGATTTTGTGTTGGCCGTCAATCATGTGATCGTCAAATTAAGCTTCGGATCGTGCTTGACACATAATTACGTCATTTGGATTTTGCGAGTACAAAATTATTTATTAACCTATTTAAATTGATCCACACAAAATTTAACTAAGGTCGAGACCAACAACTGTACAACGGAGTGCGGGTAGGGGTTGGAGACAACCGCATATAGGTACAATACATATCAAACAAATCAAAATGCGTCAATTCGAGTGGGCAGCCTAAGCAGGTTGCACAAAACGGTAGCTGCAGAGGGCAATCCACTTTGGTCCGTTAGGATCACTAGGGTGCCAGCACGTCCGCTAACCTGTTCGCCTCATGGTATATACATGAGATGAACAAAGAGGATGTCCTCCTTCCTAGACTCCGTATATCACGGAGCAGGGCTTGCAACTCAGCCGAGGCCATACGGCCCCACATCCTCGTCAAATAACCATATACAACTTCCGAGTCAGGTTCGATAATGAGAGCTGACACTGTAAGTTGTAACGCAAGTAGCACTCCCTGGTGGATAGCCCAGAGTTCAGATACGTTGTTGGTGCTACATCCCGTTGCTTCAAAAGAAATTCCAACTATCGTACCCGCAAAATCACGTATCATACCAATGATACATGTGCGGTTTGAATTTGCAGGAGGCGAACCGTCCATGTTGAGTTTGAACACCTTTGGTTGGGGTGGGATCCAACGGACTGAAAACTTATTAGACTTGGGTGGTTTTGAGGAAGGTCCAGGCGGGCTTTCCGAGAAGGTTCGCGTTGTACAATTCGAGATGCGTAATGTAGAGATTGGATTGCCTCGGAATAAAAACTCATTTCGGGCCTTCCGAATAGCCCAACACCCAATGAGGGTAACTGATAGGTTAGTTGCAGGTGGTCCCCGTTCAAGGGAGTTGAAAAAGGGTAAAGCTTGGCAAACGTTCGAGAAGAGGGGCATGTGGCAAACAGGTGTTCCGCTATTTCAGTAGTTGAGGGCAAAGCGGGCTAGAGGGCGAGGCAGGAACATGTCAGCATGTGAGGCACTCGCACCTGGCTAGTGCATCAAGTCCCTAGAGCCAGCCAAAGAACTTGATACGAGGCAGGACATGTGAGCGCCACAATGCGTGCCAGGGTTGACTTGGCGTCGGTATGTCGTATTTTAATCGAGCCAACTATTTGTTGGCAGATTTGATCGTGAATTCACCACCCAAGTAGCACGCCTAGCAGGTGGAGTCAGGAACCTCATCCATGGGGATATGAATACTTATAATGCGAGTAGCAAAGTGGCACTGGAGAAGGCGGCCAATAGTCGCGAGGTCCTGCGTGCGTGCTGGCTGAATGACATCCCAAATTGTGAGGGTGAGAAGGTGGGCTGGATGGTCGGGACATAGTTCGCAATAGGGAAGAGGTTCAACCATCAGAAGTGCCAAAAGTTAATAGAGGCACCGTTTTCCTAACCACCCATCAGATTGAACAAAGCAAGTTGGGGAAGAGGCGGGCAAACATTTTCAAGCTCGACTGGAGTTGGCGGGGATGGGCGTCGTGGTCGTGTTTCAGTCATGGGAAGTACTTGGTGCGGATAACGTGGGGCAGTCAGGGGCACACAAGATCCACCAAGGCACCGTGCTCTTTCATCGTCCATCCCTTTCCGCATTCCAAAGAAAGGATTTGGAAAGTTTCATAAACTTAGTGAGGACAGAATGGTGTTGGCGGAGCATGCTCATCTGGTAAACCTACATGGTTTCTAAGGTGGATTATATGAGGAGACGACGAACGACTTAGGATAAGTATCGGGAGTGCCAGGCCACGATTCAGTGGGATAATTTTTCAAGCAAGAGGTCAAAAAAGCTTGAGCGAAGCGGCCCTGCCATATTGGGATACCAAGGTATTTATCCAGACTTGTCATAGGTTTTGATGGAAACCTTGATGTATCTTTCAAAGTTTAGAAGTTAACAATTAGGTGTTACATCTGAATTCCTCTTGTCGCAAGTGTAGGAATCAAGTAATAATAAAATGGTAAGTATAGTTACGAACCAAGTATCGTATTCTTAGGGAGTGTTGGATTAATGTATGAATCACTTAAATGCAAAATTCTAACGGTTGACAAGTTTCTTTTCTCTTGTATTTGTTGGATTATAGTTATGATATGAATTCATAGAATATCTATCCTAGAATGGAATATGAATCTAACTATGATGCAAGTAAAAATAGTAAATATCAGGTTGTGTATTGAATGCAAGAAAACAATTAAAAAAAAATAAGAATTAAGTAATGAATGCAAGAAGAGATTAATTATTCTAAAACTAAACTAAACTAAGCTAAAGCGTAATTGAGTGATTGATTGATTGGGTTAGTTGTAAACAATAATAGTAAAGATTGTTTAGAGGTTGGTTTTCACAATGACTTAACCATAATAGTTCATAGACAAACTACGTATGTTTACTTACATTGCTTGATGATAATTTGATGTTTGCATGTCTAATTGATCTGTGACCTATATCCGAAGTTATCTCAACCATAAATCTATGAGTCACTAATAACCTACCGCGTTAATGGATCAACCCAATTGTCAGTTGTTTTAATAGAGATATCAAATCCACGATTCAATTAACTCATATGGATCGTATTAACAAAATGTACATAATTAAGATTGATATAGTGTGATCTAGAAGTTGCAAATCAGTTGCGTTAGCACACCAAACACAAACTATAATATATATATATATATATATATATATATATATATAACTTACTTAGCATCTATACTTCGGCAATCCCTTGTTAGTGCATCCATTAATCCAGGGAGAGTAAGACTAGTTACACAACATAATTAACTATTCAATCTACACATGTAAGATCATCAAACGCACATCAATCAAAACAAATAAACATATTCATAAATCAGAGTTACTCCCCTACTCTATATAATGAGTAGGTTAGCTCCTCATAGTCATGAGTTCAACAATCAATAAAGAATTCTATAACATAGACAAAGCAAAGAGAATAGGAAAAGCTTCTCGAATCTGGTGGAACTTCGTTGCAAAACTATCTTCTCGACTCATTATTGATATCTTCTTCTCCACGAACTATTTTCTCTCAAACAATGAATCGGCTAAACCAGAACAGAACTTCAATGGTGTTTCTCTCTAAAAACAATCTTACATGGTTTCTAGGCTATTGTAAGTAAAGTTTGTCTCCTGGTCATCCCCCTGTATTTATAAGAGAGTCTTGATGCCCTAATTTCGTGAACATTTGTAACCTTACTAGCGCAAAAGGACATTTCTACCCCCGTTACGCCTACAGTCACGCCACCTTCTATTTTTGTCGTGCGGTCTTCTGATGTTCTTCTTTGCTCGCGCTACATTCAGTAATTGTCGTGCTATAACACCTCCTATCACGCCTACAGGTCCCGAATTAGTGTCTTAACTCTTTGTCTCCAAAAACATCCATTTTGGCCTCTTTTCGCTTCGTTTTGTCTTGACTCAATAAAATCTTGGACAAACATATAATAATATTGAAACTAATAAATATGTAATAAGACTTATACAAAATCCTAAGACAACGTGTATGTAAATTCTATAAACAAACACTCATCAGGTTCCATGTCGAGGAGGTGGAGGAGGGCACGGCGCCTTCTGTTTTGGATGTTGGGGGGAAAAGAGTACTCGGGATTTGTCGTAGCTCATCCCTTGGGCCGTCATAGCATGGAAGGATTTAAGGAACTTAACTAAGAGTTGAGGAATGCCCAGATGATCCTCGCAGAAGATAAAATAGTCATCTACAAAGCTGATGATGGGAATGGGTGGAGCCCGCCTACTTGCCCGAGCGGCGCAGAAATGGCCATATTTAGTGGCCCGAACAAAGGCGGCAATGGGGAGTTGCATGCACAGTATAAGATATAAGGGAAAGTGGGTCGCCTAGGTGGAGGCCACTGTTCGAGTGCCACGCCACGAACCTGATACCATTCACATTGCCATTGAATTCCACTGACCGCACGCATTCCATGAGCCACGTAGGGGGAAGTAACATTGGGTGAGTGTGAACTCAATGAAGGATCAATTCACGTGGTCTTAGGCTTTAGCCAGATCGATCTTAATTGCAAGGAGGCCACAGTTCCCACTTTATTTGTTATTGATGGTGTGGATCAATTCTTGGGTGATGAGAAGGTCTTCCGTGACGGAGCGATGCGGGACAAAGGCAATTTGGTAGAGAGAGATGACATGATTCATTGCATAACAAAGTTGTGTGACTAATAGCTTGGAAATGATTTCGTAACTCATATTACAGAGGCTGGTTGGTTGAAAGTGTTGTGGTAGGTGGGGTTGTTCCCTTTTAGGGATGAGGATGATGGTGGTTTGATTGATATTAGACGACATATGGGTTGTGTTGAAAAAATCAGACACCACAGTCGAAATGTGGGGTTGGAACTTGCTCTAGTAGTGCTGGAAAAAATGCATAGGCCCTGGTGCGGCCTATGGTCAAATAATGTCACGTGGCCACTACTACGTCGAACATAAAGGGCTTTTGTAATTCTTTTGCTGGCATATTCAATAACACGAAAATTATATTGGTAGTTATCAGCACTGCTTGCTTTTATGTTTTCTCTTTGTTCGATCATATATTAAAAACTTTAAAAATGAGTCAAATGCAAAAACTACCTTTGTGTTATCTTTAATTAGCAAAAGCGTTCATGTATTATTTTAATTGGAGAAAATCACATACTTATGTTGTTTTTTAGTTAGCGCACTACACTCAAGTTCTTTTTAAGCTTTAACTTGAGAGGCGATATCTGTTTTGCGCTTATATATGCAAAAGTTTATTATTATTTAAAATTTTAGACCGAATATAAAAAAAAATACAATATTTAACACCATTATCCGTAAATGTATTATAAAATGTAATCTTTGGGAAACAATGTTTTTACATTATTTCTGATTATGTGTAAAATATAGAAAAAACAGGCAAAGTAGAAAAATACGCTCATCTTTCTTGTCACTGACTTTACGGAAGGGTGTAGCACAAGGTAAGTTCACTGTGCTACATATGGATGGTTTTTGCATTACAACAAATGGATGGTTTTAACATTTCACTCGCTTTATAAATTAAATATGTTTGACACGAATAATTGTGTATCTATTGTTAAATTATACACAAGATATCTTATGCAACCTTAAAAGCATAATTATAAGGTCACCTTCCAAGCTTAACCTGTATGTATTTTTTGAGGTACCCATTTGGACAAACAAAAATTCGAACAACTACGTTTTATTCAACAAAATTAAACGACCCCGAGATTAGAGTAGCACTCCTGCCAAACGTACAACTCACGAGTTCAGGCGCTACATCCTAGGCTTGGGTACCAGGGAAAACAAGGAAAATGGTGGATGAGAGTGCTACATCCTAGGCTTTGGTACCTCTATTTTCGCAATACCAATAACAAGGAAAATAATAGGAGGAATATAATTGACAACCATGGATAAATTTAAAGTGGCAGAAATGTGGTGGATGAGAGTGCGGACTATGTTGTTGTAGAGGTTGGAGGAACGTTGGTGGTATAGCCAGCAATGCAGAATGCCCCAACCATAAGTTGTTGGACAACTCAGACTATAATCTAAGAAAATCCTAATTTTCACATTATCGAGTCTCCGCTCATTCAACATTTATCCTTCCTCTAATTTAAGCATCGAGGACCAAGGTCACCCTCAACTTAATTTACATCTGTTGCTTGTAGTGCAAGTGCGTCAAAAGAGAAAATCAGCTCAAAATCTAGTGTGTGAGTACTAGTTCATTTTGGCTCTCAGTGTTCAGCATGCTAAATCCGTCCGTGTAAAAAACTAGAATTAATAATGAAAAAAAGTTTACATCAATGTAATCTTGAACGAAATATTATTTCAGAAAATCATATTTATTAAACAAATACTAAAATTCAAGTTGGTATAGCCGTATAGGGCGATAATTATATGCGAGAAGCATAAAACAAAATCTTCAATTATTCACATACCCACCCTTTTTGCCATCTATTTATATAAACACAGCATCACAACATTCTCCATTCAAACAAAGACCCACTCAACACCCCCAATATACCCACATTCTCTCACACACACACCCAAAAACAAGACAAGAAAAGGAAGAAAAACCGCTCCATCAATCTCCTCAAGTTCCCTGTGTATTTATTTATGCGTAACAATTATCCTCTTCACTTGAGAAATTTAATTTATATGCCTTTTCATTTCCACTCTCTTTCGTGATTTTCAAACCACTTCAAATTGTGTACTAAAACGCAAAGACATAAGTCCAACGTTGTTGACAAATATTAAAATGGAACAGAACTTGTTTGATAATGTTAGCTTTGAGAAGGAGAAGGCTATTGCGAGGTTCAATTGCCTTCGCAGAATCGGAAAACTATGTCGAATAATGGAACTTGTGATGGTTTTGGGACTGATCTCGTGGTCCACGTCTCGTGTCCCCACCGTCATGCGAGTCTCCGGTGGTTATTTTGTAGATTTCGCGGCTTGTCTCTTCAACCATCACGTGGTTTTCCTCGTCGGTAACGCCATAATCGTATCGCTTTTCATGCTCTGCCGCCAAAACAACGCCGAGAGTCCCCATGGTGCAGTCGATTTCTACGAGGATTACATCAAACACAGTGAGGCCGTGGTTCCGTCCACTACTCTGTTTCCGACAGAAACAGAGGTGCCACGTGGCGACGATGAGGAGAAGAAGAAGATTGTGGTGGTGGCGGAGGACGAGGACGAGGAGGTTAAGGTAATTCCACAATGCGATGATGACGTGACGGCAGCGATAGAGCAGGCGACTAGGCGAATCAAGAAATTTCAGAGGACACAGTCGGCGAAACTTAAGCAAGATATTTTGGTAAAACCGCCGAGGCCGGAACTCCGGCGGTCGCATACTGGGAATTGTCGACAGAGGGTGAAGTCTGGTGACGATGCAGAGATCGAGGCTCTGAGCAACGAGGAGTTCCGGCGAACGGTGGATGCGTTCATTGATAAACACTGGAAGGGTAACAACAAGAAGAAAATTATGAAATAGAATGCCAAGATTTGGAAGTCGAGGGGTTAATTTTATGATTAACTGAAGCTCACCAGCACAAATGATTTGAGTATTAATTTTACAAACTTGTGGGATTAGGATGAATAAACTACTCTATTCACTATTTTGTTATTATGTCAAAGGGGAGTTATATAATGAATAGTTAAAAGTTTAAAACATATTAAACTGTGTTTGCCGCAGCTTGAATATTTATCTATAATCTATGTACATTTTTTTTTCTTGGATGAAATTTAAGCCCAATTATGACTGTGAAAATCTTCTATTCTCGTTCTCTATTCTCATCTATATTCCGTTAATAAAATAATGATAAGTGTCATTTAAAAACTCGCATAAATTAACTCAAATCAATCCATCAAATTAAATAAATATAATACTTAGATTTTGAACTAAACATTAATGATTAATAACTAATAATTAATTATAAACTAAATAGTACCACTGAACGTTGTTAATATATAGCATGAAGGCCAACGTTCAACTTTTCTATTGATCAGTTCTTTACAATAGGCAAATGGGTCCATTCTTTAAAAAAACAAAAAACAAACCAAAACAAAAAAAAAAAAAAAAAAAAAAAAAGAGAGACAAAAAGGTGGAAGCCTGAAAATAATTTGAAGTTTGAGGGATGTAACAAATTATGGATTGAACCGCTAAAAACAATAATTAACAATTTGTTGGAATCTTTTCTTTATCTTTATGTTTATTTTTATTCAATAAAAAAAGTAATTTTTTCTTTTGTGATTGTTTATTAGAATAAAAGCATCAAACCCCCTGAACTATACATGTTTTTGTGACTTGTCCCTTAAACAAATTTAATAAACATTTTCCACCCTAAAATATGCACTTTAGTTCGATTTGCCCCCTCGCCTCATTTCGTCCAATATTCCTCAGAATATTCCTTTTTTCCTGCGAGTCACGTGCGTATCAGAGGGGTATTTCCGGTATGAATTTTGGAACGTTATTTTTTTGTAGACTCCCCCTTAAACTATGAGTAAGATGCGATATCCCCCCTAAACTATGTAAAAAAAACACTAGGGTTCTTCTTCTACACTGTTTCTCTCCAAAATCACTTCAAATCCGACCATATTATCAGCAAACCACACGAAATTGACACCTCCCCAATTCACACCAACTTTTTTGAGCACATTGACGGTAATTAATTGCTAGTTTCAAACGTTTGATTTTTCAGTGAAAACTTTGGGTGGTCACTTTCGGTTCACAAAATGAGTTGAAAATTGAGGACCACCTTTGAATTCATACCGGAGGGGAAGAATACGTATAACTATGGTACGATTCGTCTCTTTTGCCTAAACCCTAGTTCTATATTTTTGTGCATTTGTCGATTTTGTTTTCCATTAGTATTGTAAACATGCAAGGATTCTGTAAAGTATGTCTTTTTTTATATATTGTTTTGGACCCAAAAAGGTTGCAATCCAATTTGATTGTGTAAAGTTTGGTTTTTTATATAATCGTTTTGGAGAGAAACGGTGTAGAAGAAAAACCCTAGTGTTTTTTTTTTACATAGTTTATGGGGGGATATTGCATCTAACTCATAGTTCAAGGGGGAATCTATAAAAAAATAACCTCCCATAATTTATACCGAAAATATCCCTCTGACACGCACGTGACTCGCACGAAAAAGAAATATTCCGAGAAATATTGGGCGAAATCAGGCGACGGGGTTAATCGAACTAAGGTGCATAGTTTAGGGTGAAAAGTGCTTATTAAATTTGTTTAATGGGCAAGTCAAAAAAATGTGTATAGTTCAGGGGGTTTGATGCTTTTATCCCTTGTTTATTTACTAATTTGAACATGTTTTTACTTCAGAAAAATAAAAAAAATCTGAGCGTTATCTTTTAGTGTTATAGTTGTATTAAATTTTTGTAAAGAATTTTTTCATGTAACTTTATTAATTTAATTTGACTAATTGTTTTGGGTCCATATTATATTAAGTTAATTTGATGGATTGATTTGAGTTGATTTATTGTGAGATTTCAAATGCCACATGTCATTATTTAATTGAAGGAATATAGATGGGAATTGGTATAGAAGATTTTCGCTGCAATTATGCCCTCAAAGGCTTCTTCCATTTTTGTTTGTCGTAGTTATATTAATGTAATGTATTATATTTTACTTAAGTTGGAAAAAAATGCACTAAGAATGCAGAACCATTCATGGTAGTAAAATGAAATTTCCATGGCTTGTTTGTTGATGATGCTTTTGTTTGGTTAAGGGAGAGTAGAAAAACTAGTGGATGATGTCTAACCCCAGACGTTAGTAGTTGGGCCTGAAATCTCAGTGGATTTTTCATGATCAAATCTGCATATCGTTGGCTCACCCATAGGGTCCCCCCGACCAGCACTTTCGGGTTATCCTCCGAGTTAAACCATCGGCTGGCTATAGGGCCAAGGGGCCTTGGCAATAACGACACTTCATCCGCCAACGCCACATGCCAATCTCTGACCTCTGCCCTCTTTGTCACTCGACTTAAGAATCTACGGACCATCTCCTTGGCAAATGCCCTTTCTTCTTAGATGTTTGGGTTGTCTTTCCTAACCTATCACCACCACCAAAGGGGGGAAAACATCATTCCCCGCTTGACTTGCACCAGTTGCCCAACCATTACCCAAATTGGGTGTTGGGCATTTTGGCGCACTCGGAATGATTTGATCTTCCACCAAAAATCTATCCTGGCCTTCGAAATAATTATCTACATTCGCAAGACCTTGCTTGAGCTTTGTCCTGCCCTACCCGCAGGCCACCCTAATCCCATCTCCTCTCCCTAACTTGGAATGTGTCTCCGTGGGAGGTCATCAAGCTTAATTGTGACGGATCGGCACTGGGAGACCCAATGCTTACATGTATCAAAGGCGAGTTATGTGATTTAGCAGGTATGATGATTGGTACTTTTTTTGAAACGACATGATGTAACACCAATAATATGGCTGAACTCTGGCCTATTCGGTAGTGAGTACTTTTTGCCATATGTACTTCAGTTTCTCATCTCATTATAGAGACTGATTCTGAATTTTTATTTGCAGCCTAACCCAGTCACAGGGTCGTATGAGCTCGGCAGAGACGTAGATCCTCCCCCACAAGATATGGAGGATGTGGACAAGTTTCACCATCCTGGCCGTCTCATGTACGTATAAAGAGAGGAATGGGTTTTGGAGGATTGTTGGCACATAGGGTGTTCACGGGTGGGTTTTGGCAGATTGTTGAAAAAAATGACACCATACCCAACACTTGCAGGCTATCATTTTTTTCAATCGTGCGGGTGAATTTATTTGTAAGACCATACAAGTTCCGGGTTGCGAATTAGACGGGTGCGGGCGGAGTGGCGGGTGGATTAATGGATTATCTTTTAGGATCAAATCACAAAATAAATAAGGTCATGTTTTAAGACACACAAATATAGTGCAATAGTCTTATATTGTTCTCGTATTAAATAAATATCCGCTTATTTTTTTTTCTTTTTTTTTCTTTGTATGATTATACTCTTTTAAAGTCAATTTATTCATTATGAATATTAACTTTCAACTATATATATGCAAATTATTTCCTCAATAAATCATTTCATTATCACGTTATAAATAAACTATAATATTGTGTAGCTAACTCTATTATTTGGCTGGTTACCAATTACTCTTTTTTGCTAGTAATGTTTAGTGAAATGAAGTAAAAAAATTATATTTTCTGTTCTTTCATATGCGGGTAGTTCGATGGCGGGCGGGTGTACGGCTCAACCCTCAACCCACCTGTTCAAAGGCGGGTTTTTATATTTTTCAATCGTGACACAAGTTTAAAAAAATAAAAATATGCGGGTAACGGTTTGAGCGTGTCGGGTTTAGGCGGATCGGACGGGTGTACGAATTTATGAACACCCCTACTGGCCCGACAGGGTTCCACGCAAGCCCGTGTGGATTGTCCCATGCAACCACCCTTTTGTGCAGATTGGGATGACTTGCTCGCCTACGTAGAATATTTTGCTTTGTAAGATATCTCATGTACATCTACGCACCTATCGCGCCAGCCCTGACCTCGCAATCATATGTATGTATATTATCCGTCTTCGGCCTAATAATCAAATAAATATGACATATTCTTAAAAAATGTGGGGAAGTTAGCTAGTAGAACTCCTTTAATTAACTCTTTATGAGCTATATTTAGAACATAATTAAGAAATGTAATTATTTTATTTTCTGAATCTGATAGCATATTAAGTACGCCAAATGAGTTTACTTTTAAGAAGTCAAAAATGTTAAAATACAATTATAGAATAATGTAATACGGTGGGGTGTCCAGGATCTCGGGTTTCATGGGCCAATTTTTACGTGGACTAACAAGAGAGAGGGGGATGCGAATATCATGGAACGACTCGACCGAGCCCTTGCTATTTCAGATTCAGCCATTATCCACTAGCCACGAACAAAAGGAGATCATCACCCAATTATCACTTGCTGCACGTCCCTTCCGTTTTGAGGCGATGTGGCTCAAACATGCTGAATGTGAGGAGAATATGAAACGAGTTTGGGGAGAGTGCGAATCTGTTGGAGGCCATAAATCGGGTTTCGTCGCACATGATCCCGTGGAATAAATTTAAGTTTGGTAATATTTTCAAGACCAAGAGGCGCCTATGTAAACGGATTGAAGGAACGCAGTGGGCTTATATGTTAGGTTGAATAACTTCCTTGTGAATCTCGAACGTGAGCTGCTGTTCGAGTACAATGAGACTCTCAAATGTGAGGAAATATTTTGGAAGAAGAAATCTCGAATAAAGTGGCTTGATGAGGGGGACCGTAATACAAAGTTTTTCCATAAGTCGACGCTTGCGAGGAGGAAACGTAACCGTTTTACGACGCTCTAGATTGAGGGCGTGTGGGTTAAGGAAGAGGATATCCTTCAAAGTCATGCTCTGAGATTCTTTAAGGGCCTATTTAGTGGAACAACGCATCATACACCGAGGCTCTAGGTTTCGGCCTTTCAACAATGCATTGACCAAGACTCAGCAGAATTCGTGGTCAGGAACTTACTATGGAAGAATTGAAGAAGACAGTATGGGCGACCTACCCGCTTAAAGCCTCGGGGCCCGATGACATACAAGCCAAGATTTATCACGAGTATTGGAGATGGATGTGTCACTCCCTGTTTGACTTCATAAGCGCGACATTTAAGGACTGCAAGTTCGACCCAAATGTTTGCTCCGACTTCCTCTGCCTCATCCCGAAAGTAACAAGTCCTGCTGTGATATCTCAGTTTCGCCCCATATCTCTCTGTAATGTTACTTACAAACTTATTACGAAGTGCATAACTTTGAGACAGAAGGAAATGATGCCTTAGCTGATTGCCCCAACGCAATCGAGTTTTATTAAAGGTCGTAGCACTCAAGACAGTATTTTTGTCGTTCAAGAGGTCTTACATTCGCTTAGAAAAAAAGAAGAATAAGACCGAGTGTATGATTCTCGAGAAGGCCTACGATAAGATAAGTTGGAGTTGTTTGGAGGAGACTTTGAGAGCGCTTAATTTTTTGGACCACATTATCGAGTTGATTATGTATTGTGTCACAAACGCCTCAACAAGAATTTTGTGGAACGGAGAACCGCTTGAAGCTTTCAAGCATGACTGTGGACTGATGCAAGGGGATCCCCTATCCCCGTATCTGTTTGTTCTTTGTATTGAACGTATCTCGTATTTGATCCATGAAGCTGTGGCGCAGAAAAGTTAGGAACCTATCACACCATGTCGAGGAGGGCCAAAGACTTCTTACCTTTTCTTTACTGACTACCTTATTTTGATGGGAAATGGGACTCTTAAAATGGCTCGGGAAATCAAGAGGACGCTGGACTTTCGTCGGGGCTAAAATTGAGTGCACCGAAATCAAAGATTTATTTTTCACATGGTGGCGATAATTGGATGAAGAGGCGGGTTTGTTCATACTTGAGGTTCGTACAGATTATGACTCTTGGCAAATATCTCGGTGCTCAACTTATTCGGGTGGAAAAAAGTGTTGAAAGAGAAGAAGGATGGTGGTTTGGGTTTAAGATGTGCACGGATTAATAATACGGCCCTTCTATCGAAACTTTGTTGGAAATTCTTGCAGAATCACGAGGGTTTGTGGGCTTATTTGGTGCGGTTAAAATATCTCAAAACTAGAAGACTCATGGATTGCGCGCCAAAGCCGAGTGACAGTATTACACTGTATGGAAGAGGTTGTTAGGAGATATCAAGTGGAGGAAGTTCAATTTGGATGACGACCGTACATCGATGAAGGCGAACTTGAAGAATCATGAAAAGAAGAGTGCCTTAATCCCGAATATCCCTTGGTGACTTATCTTTGCGGCCAGCTTATAGATGATATGGAAGAGGGGAAATTCTAAGATTTTCAAAGGTAAAGTGGCTAGTGTTTTTGCAAGCATTTGCAATATTAAACAATTGAGTTGTGATCTTATGCGAATTGGCCGCAAGAATATTGACAATGGAAAATCCAAGTGGAAAAAGCTGAGGGAGGATTGGCTCAACCTTAACGTGGATGGGAGTGTTATATGCCGTAATAACTCGGGCTCAATTGGCGGCGTATTATGCCATAGTGAAGGAAACTGGATGTGGTGGTTTAAGGAGAACACGATAAGCCCGACATCTTTGGAAGTGAAAGTAGAAGCCATACGGCGCGGCTTGGAAATCGCATGGGAGCGAAGAGTTCACAAGGTGATTGTTGAGACGGACTCGAAAGTGGCATACGGCCTTGTCAGGAACATGATAATGCATGAGGTTGATCTTAAACAGAAAATTGAAGAATGTCAAGGACTTATACACAAGCCGTGGGACATTGAGATTCAGTGGATCCCAAGATCAAGAAATATGTTGGCGGACGCTATGGCGAAATATGCGAGCAACTCGGATGGAGGAAATTGTTTTATACTATCTCCCTTCCCCCCCCTCCCCTCCACCCCCCGCAATTAGTTTTCATTATGTCGAATGATGTAGCCTAAGTGCTTTTCTACCAAAACAAAAAAACACAAGAAGGAAAGTTTGGGTGTGATGCATCTTTTAGTTGTTTGAGTTAATATAATCGATAAAGTACAAAAACTTAATTGTATATTGTTTAGTTATTTGGTTTTTTCGATAAATGTATACCATATTATGTTTCGAAAATAAAATAAAATAGAAGAAGAAATGTCATCTTTGAGGACAATTATATTGAAATATTATTATACTTATGAAAATGTCTAATTAATTAAATTAGTCATATAAGCAACTCACTTTGTCCCTTCATATTTTTTTTTTTTTGGCATGTAGAAAGTCTTTCAGATCTAGTTTAAAGAATTTACATGGAAACAAAAAGTGGGGTTTTTTCAAAAATGATCATTTATCGTGGCCTCATTACGAAAATAGTCTTTTATCATTGTTTTGTCGACATTTGTTCCTTCATCGTGGTTTTTCATCCAATTTTGGTCCTCCTCCCTTTTTTTAATTTCCTTTTGCCCCTTGATCTGTATTTACAAACAAAAAACCCCACATATATTATTTTTAATTATTAAAATCCCCATTTGTTATATATTTACCTAGAATTACATATTCACTTAAAGAAAGGTAAAATCATATATAATAAATTTAAATACATAAATACTAAATATTACATTAAAAAAATATTCCTTTATCAACTTATTAAATATTTTTCCTTCATTCTAAAATATGAGCTCAAGAAAGGTTCGTTGTATATTTATAATTTTGGACATACTTATAATTTTATTTTTAAATGTTTAACAAACTTAAAACGAAGATTAATATAATATATTTCAGGAATTTTGCACCGGACGTCCTTTATGTTAACCACTTTTCAAAAAAGGTCCTCTATGTTGACATTTAGCAGAAAACGTCCTATATGTTGACATCATTTGCAATTTTCGTCATATATGTTGACATTAACAGAAAGCGTCCTATATGTTGACATCACTTGTAATTTTCGTCATATATGTTGACATTAACAGAAAGCGTCCTATTTATATTTTCATCCCTAAATAATGTATATAATTGCACTCACAGTTAAAATTTTAAAAATTTCAACAAACTTAATTGCATTCTTTTAAGACACATTCTTTCAAGAAAAAATTGATGATATTATATTTTTAGAAATTTAAAAAATTCAACAAACTTAATTAATAATTTCTTAAGCTTGATTTTATTAATTATTTGATAATTTTAATTTTTTAAAAAAAATTTATCAATTTCGAAAATTTGAAAAATAAAATTTATCAATTTCGAAAATTGCTACCAAAATCGTTCGAAATAGTTTGAAAAAAAATTTATAAATTTCAAAAAAAATTTAAAAATATTATCAATTTAGAAATTTTAATATTTTTTTAAAAAAATTCGAAATTGATAATTTTTTTAAGAAAAAAATTCGAAATTGATAATGTTTTTTTAAAAAAAATCAAAATTGATAATTTTTATTTTCAAACTATTTCGAACGATTTTGGGTAGCAATTTTCGAAATTTATAATTTTTTAAATTTTTTTTGAAATTGATAATTTTTTTTTTCAAACTATTTTGAACGATTTTGGGTAGCAATTTTCGAACTTGAAAGTAATTTTTTTAAAAATTTTCGAAATTTATAATTTTTTAAAAATATTTTGAAATTGATAATTTTTTTTTCAAACTATTTCGAACGATTTTGGGTAGCAATTTTCGAAATTGATAATATTTTATTTTTCAAATTTTCGAAATTGATAATTTTTTTTTAAAAAATTAAAATTATCAAATAATTAATAAAATCAAGCTTAAGAAATTATTAATTAAGTTTGTTGAATTTTTTAAATTTCTAAAAATATAATATCATCAATTTTTTCTTAAAAGAATGTGTCTTAAAAGAATGCAATTAAGTTTGTTGAAATTTTTAAAATTTTAAGTGTGAGTGCAATTATATAAATTATTTAGGGATGAAAATGTAAATAGGACGCTTTCTGTTAATGTCAACATATAGGACGGAAATTACAAATGATGTCAACATATAGGACGCTTTCTGTTAATGTCAACATATAGGACGAAAATTGCAAATGATGTCAACATATAGGACGTTTTCTGCTAAATGTCAACAGAGAGGACCTTTTTTGAAAAGTAGTTAACATAAAGGACGTCCGGTGCAAAATTCTCAATATATTTCTCAATTCAAAAATACTATAATTTTTTTACTATATATTTAAGTTTTTTCTTTTTTTTTTGCATTCAATCTAGAGATATTTAATAAACCTAGAAGAATTGAGTGATGTGGAATCAATATTTATTTACTAAATATAAATAAATATAAAATATAACATAAAAACAAAAATACTCAAAACATATATTTAAAAGTTGATTTCAATTTTTCTTTCGGTATTTTTGACCTTTTTATTTAGCTTTTGTTTTTGTTTTTTTTCTTGATAATGTATTTTTTTTTTTACTTTTTTTGTTTCTTTTTTTCTTTTTCTTTCGATAATTTACAAAAATGGTATTTTTGATTTTTTTATTAATTGTTCTTATTTATATGACATTTAAAATTTATTTATATATAGAAAATAAATATTTATTCCACAACACTCAATTAATCTAGGTTTATTAAATGTCTCAAGATAGAAATAAAAAAAATTTAAATATATGATAAACAAATAATAATATTTTTGAATTGAGAAATATATTAAATTAATCTTCGTTTTATGTTTCTTAAAAGTTTAAAAATAAAATTATAAGTATACAACAAAATATTTTTGGGCTTATATTTTAGAATTGAAGATAAATTATTTAATTATTTAGAATTCAAGATAAATTATAAAATAAATTTTTGAAATTTAATATTTAGTATTTATGTATTTTAGTTAATTATAAAAAAATAGCATTTTCAAGCGAATATATAATTTTAGGTGAATATATAACAAAGGGAAGCTTTTTACTAATTATAAGTAATACATGGGAGATTGTTTGCTAATAATTATAGTTTAAGGGGCAAAAAAAAAAATTAGAGGAACAAAATTGAATGAAAACCCACGGTAAAGGACTAAATGTGGAGAAAACCGTGATAAAGAACTATTTTCGTAATGAGGCCACGATAACGGACAATTTTTGAAAAAAAATCCCAAAAAAGACATGCCTTGTAGATATGGCATACTCGTATGATTTTTCATTAACGACACATTTGGATGCCTTTAATAGGCTATATTAATTAAATTACGTGGGTTAATACCACATTTGGTTGGCAATTAAAAGGTGAGAGGTGCCCTAAATAAGTTGACTTTTTGGAGTATATTCTCATATAACTAATCTCCTCCTCCCCCGCCCGCGCGATAATTTAATACCACAACCACCAACAACAACCCCCCAAGTGAAATACTGTTTATGTTCTTGCTTTATCAGATATTATTTTGGGGGTACTCAACTTAAGGGTAGTTTTGATGATTCATGAATATTGTGTACATTTGTATGTGCAACCAAACTTGGTTTTAAGTCAGATTAAGGTTGTAAATTGGGAGAATATTTTGCAACCAAACGTAAGATTATTTCGTTTATTTTACTTTAATCATAATACTAAATTATGGG
This sequence comes from Linaria vulgaris, assembly GCA_948329865.1. Taxonomy (NCBI): domain Eukaryota; kingdom Viridiplantae; phylum Streptophyta; class Magnoliopsida; order Lamiales; family Plantaginaceae; genus Linaria; species Linaria vulgaris. The sequence continues at coordinate 27,502,759 of OX415249.1, forward strand.
GGTTTTGTTCTCATGGAACATCCAAATATGCCGTAAAAAAATAAAATTATTATCATTAATTATTTAGGATGAAAAATATCTATTATTTACGAAAAAAAAGCGATGAATTAAAGTGCAGTGTATCATGAGATTCACAAAAACCTAGCCCCTTTCCAATCCGCCCCTAAGCAAACGTCAAATCTTTATAGAGTGTTCAATTATTTACATGTGAAAGTCACGATTTTTGAAAAAGAAAGCAAAACCCAACAAAAGCTAAGCCATTTGAGAAAAAAAAAAAAATAGGTGAAAAGACAAGCCCGTGCGTCTTGCCTTTCTCTTTAACAAATTATTCATTTCCATATGACTAGATACTAGATAGTTAAGAAAGAACTCAAAAAGTAAGTAAAATATTCCGTTTCACTTTTTTATTCAACCAATCCACTACTTTCGCGAGAATAAATAAGGGGCAAAAAGGAGTTTTGACCTGTTTGGACACGTGTTTTATGTTGCTGTACTTATATGTCAAAAAGGAAAGAATTTTCCAAATAAATCACAATATGGGTAGGTACCTTACTTTTCTATTCATGAGAGGTTTGTGGGAAAACGTTGAAACTCAAATCTTTTTGGAACTTTAGGATAAGTTACCCAAACTATAAGGTAAATACTTTGAGGAAAATATTTAGGTAGCTAGACAATATGTGTAATATTACCAAGATCTTTCGATTATTGTTTTAATTAATTCAGTTAATAAAACTTTTAGACGCAATAATCCAACACTAGGTCACATAAGGCGGATGCGGGTGCGAGTGCGAGTGCGGATGCGGGTGCGCCAGTTCGCCAAATTTAAAAATACTTAAATTTCAATGCGCCTTAATGCGTTTATTAAAAATAATTAAATATTACATATTGATATATAATTTCGTATATATTTGAGATTGTTTAATAACTACTCATGATAATTAATTTTATATAATATTTTTAAAATTATTATGGTGGAACGACAAATGTATAAGTTTTAAACTACTTCTAATATTCTATATTTATTTTGTTTTCAACCTAGTTTTGTTCTACATCTGCTTCGACTCTTCTTTATTATCATTCATTTGTTTCGTTCTTCACAATTTTTTTAAGATAATTCATTAATTTTGAATAAAAGAACTAAGAAATCTTAGTGCGAGAACTAAGAATTTATAATGCGTCTTAGTGCGAAGCACGGGGACTGAATGCGCCAGTGCGAGACCGGTGCGCCAAAAACTTTGACGATGTGAAGGATTATGTGACCTAGATCCAACATATGTAGTATTACAAGGATTTTTTTTGGCCAGCGAAAATTAAAACGGGAGTATGAGAAGAACTCCAAATAATTTTACGTAAGTCGCCGTACTGCGAGAATATATTCAACTAATACAAAACAAAGGCGAGCTATAATCCATCCAGGGGCGGAACCAGAAATCTTATTTATCCCTGGCTGAAAATGATAATATACCTAACTATTGTAGGATCAAATTTTTGAAGTTTAAGCGGTGATTATTCTAAAATCTAAATACTTACTCTTCTATCCTTAATATTGACCATGTAACGCATCTGCTGCTTATAGAATTTCGTTAAAAAAAAAAGCTTATGTTGAATTTATTTCTGCAATCTAATTTAGCGAGTCTTCTGTATATTGTATGAATGGTATATTTTGTGAGATGAACTTCAACAAACTTGTAATAATAAGAAAACAAAAGTAATAAATAAGAAAATCTGAAGGCATTTAGATAGGGATTGAGGTTTGGGAAGAACTAATAATTGGAGAATATGTGCTAAAAGCTTATTTATTAAACACATAAGGTCTTTTGATATCACATACTGATTTACAACTAGAGGGATAGCCTAAAGGTTTTCAAATAACCCCACTTTTGAGATGCAGCAGAAATATCTCTTTTTTAGTAATTAGTGGATAATTATCTTTGAAAAATGCTGTATTAATTATATTTGTTGGTTATTTATTGCTATTTTGCAATTTATTAACTATTATACATTGAACATAGTTGATGATAAATAGGATAATAAGTAAATGGTGAACTATGAAAACTTTACCAACGGTTGTTGGCCCAAGTGGTAAAGGACTTGAGTTCACTTAAGCAAGGTCTCGGGTTTGAGTCTTGTGGATGTAAAAAACACCGCTGGGAGAGCCACCCCTTCAAAAAGGATCCGACAGTGCTTGGCTGGATTAGTCGCATAAGCGGACACCAGTGAGAAATAAAAAAAAAAACTATGAAAACCTTGAAACGGTCTATTAATTCAAAAGATAAACTATGTCATTGACTTTGGCGAATTAAATTATTCCACATCATAGTCCAATTAATTACTTCAATCAAGTATCTTCTATAATAAAGCAGTGACTGGCTCATAAATACAGTTTATGCAAAACATAAATACGATGAGGGCAATTCATGCACATATGTTTAATGGTTTATGGTTTACAAGTAATTACTTAATAATCACTTAGTTTTTGACAGACCGCACCAAGGAAAACAGTCCAATACAATAGCCTATTAAATATTTCTGCTACCCAAATAATATATAAAGGTATAATGGAGAACAGCCTCAATCCACCCGAACTATAGCGCAGGTAAGTCCTTGCTTTAGGTTCGGTCCTAACTCCCTCAAACAAAATCATACACAAGGCGAGTTTTATGTTTTGAACCTGCATAGAATTTTCATCTCGTCGTCGGCCCCGTGATAACAAGCTCATTTTGGGCTAGCTAAATAGACCAAATATCGAAATGTCGAATTACAAGAAACTCGCGCTTACTAATTGCTTTTGGAATAAAACTAGCGCAAATAAGTTTTTGTAAACAATTTCGATATCACAAGTGAATTCTAAACAATTATTAAATCTTTGTGTGCACGATTTCCGATATCACAAGTGAATTCTAGACAATTATTAAATCTTTGTGCAAGTTCCAAAACCACGTTGGTTTTTATGCATTTTTCCCGAGTTGCACGAACGAACTAACTTCAAACATGTATATAATTCGATGATTTATTACCATCATACTTAATTATATTAATACATCTAACAGTCATTGAGGGACAAAAATTCATTTTAAATAAACATTCTTCTTTGGTAAAACTAGCTCCATAACTAGCTTAAATGCTTATTATTATTATTATTATTATTATTATTATTATTATTATTATTATTATTATTATTATTATTATTATTATTATTATTACTATAAACTATGCAGTTGGAGCGGGTGAGAATGTAAATCTACCATCTCAACCGACAATTGGAGGCACAAAGTTAACCCGCTTACATTTTGTAAAAAAAATTAAAATCGTGTCGAGTGTGGGTGATATCAGACAATACTTAATGCATGTAGGATGGGTGTAAGGGTTTTTACAATCCTATTTTATATTCTATGATGGGAGACGTCGCCTACCCTTCATGTGTGCACCAGGTAAACTCGCGGGGTAACGCAATAGCCTGCAAACCTTGTCAATCGGGAAAACCACACTAGGATAACCATGTATGACAAACACATACCTAGAAGACATAAAATCAAGTCGCTCCTTGTGGGATTCGAACTTGAGAGAAAAGAGAAAAATTCCCTCCTCTTTAACCAACTCGGCTACCCTTGCAGGCCTCTTCAACCAACTCGGCCACCCTTGCGGGATTTACAATCCTATTTTCCATATATAATGAAACCAGGTAATTTTATTATTCTAAGCTAGCTACTGTACTCACAAAGGAAAAATCATTCGCTTTCCCAATATATGTATGAGATTGATGAACATTGTTAGAACTGATCATAGTGGGTTCATAGTTTTCTATGATCCATTTAACTAGCCAAAATCATGAAAATGAGTTAAATATCAAACTTATTATTACATGGGGGGAGGTTATTTTTTCTGCCCCGCAACTTTTTATTTTTCTATCAAAAATGCCCAAAAAGTCTTATTTGGGCTAAAATATTGACGTGGTTGTACAGTCAAAAAGTTGTCGCGCCATGTCAGATTTTGGCTTTCTGAAAAACGGTTTTACTTATTCTCCTTATAACACAACACAACAACAACTTTGTCAACGGTCCTATTATTCAAACATCAATTTGAACATTAGAACCCTAATCCCCAAATCGAAAATCTGATTCCAAATTTTAACGAATCAAAATGTCCGAATTAACCATAAGATAGCACGTATAATTTTGGAAGACCCACTGTCGTTCGGGTGGCTACCACGGGAGCAAACCCGGGTTGAAGGTTTCATGAGTGTTGGAAGGGTAGATTCAGATGCGGGTTATATTATTAGAAAGATTTGTCGGTTTTTGAAAGACGGTGAATTGTTGTACCTATATTGCTGGAGAGAATCGAAAGGAGCGAAGCTAAAGTGAGGAAACTCGAAGAAGAAATCGAATTGAAGGCGAATCATACTATTGACAAAGTTTGTTTGACAAAATGAATAAGGTACTTGAAGTGAAGGTCAAGCATCTTCAAATGGAGAACAAGAAGTTGGGAGTTAGGTTTAGGTTTTGTGTAATGATCATAGTTGTCTTATGAGTTGTTGTTATTAAGTTGTATTGAAATGGTATGAGTCTACTGGAAAAGTGTGTTGTTCCAGTGAATAAGGATGGAGTTTTATGATGTTTAAGGTTAAAGTGTGTGTGTTGGTTTAAAGTGTTGTAATGGTTGGATTGTTAATTGTGGGAATGTAATTGTTGAGATATCTTTGCATTCGTTTTAACTTTTTTAATAAATTCTTGGAAAACTGAACAACCATGTACATTATCTCTTGCTTCATCTCCCTCTCCGATCTAAAAGGTCACATCTTATCGATTTGATTCATCCCCAAAGCATTGTAACAGTCACAAGTGTTAAATAATCAAAGGCCGCAATTGGATTACAGTCTCCACCCCAACCGACACATTTATCCTATAAATAGGTCCATAACATAAGGGAAGTCATTCACAATTAATCTGTACCTCATGAATACTACTGTTGTCATTGTTTTATAAAACATTCAGGATGATCATCGCTAGGGCTATGTGGTTTAAGTTGTTTTAAGTTGATCCTAATTTCTCTTGCCTGGTAGAAGCCATATTGTTGGATAGGTTGGTCAAGGATGGTAGAAGGCATATGTTATCTAACATTCATGCATTGAGGAGGGGTCTTAGGACAATCAAAAATTCAATTGGATACCCAGGTTCATGTACCACATCTGGAGGGCCAACTGGAGAGGAAGATCAGAGGTTTGAGACTAAAATATGTCCTATTCAAGAGGTTTTGTGATCTTCAAGGTGTGCACACAGAAGGTCCTGACTTGGAGGTGATAATTGAACCTAGCTATTACTGGATTCGGCATGTGGTACACCAACTTTCCCTTATTGTTTGTTGTTTTTGGAACTTGAATATCCTCTAGTTTTAATGCTTTATTGGTTGGCAGGAACTTGAATATCCTCTAGAAATCTGCATGCCCTGTTTGATGAGCACCATTGTGCGTCGTTCCCTGGTGAGGAAGGTATCTATGAAGAGGAAGAGATCATCGACCATGATGGTTATAACTTGGATTTCCACAAGAAGCTGAGGTGATTGAGTTAGCAGATGAGTTGGATGATGATGATCTTGTCGGATTTGGCAATAGTGGCAGCGATCAAGTTGATGAAGATTGAAATTGTTAATAGTAGAAGTTGGATTATAGTTGTAATGTTTGCATGTTTATTGTGTACTTTTTTGATTTATAACTGTTCTGGTGTATGTGTAAGTTATTTGAGGATCTAGTTGTTGGTTTGGTCTGGTGTCTGTGTAAGTTGTATTTGGTGTAGTTGAATCCAATGGACATGTAGTTAATATTGCACTTCCTTTTTGGTTTCTTTAAACAAATCCTATGGACATGTAAGTTCTGTTATTGAGGTAATTCTAATGATCAATATCTATCTGTACTCATAATCATATAAAATAATCATCAACATTGTCATCTGCTACTAAACACAAATTATCAGAATACAAATATCAAATTAGATAGCATCAAGATGTTAATAAAGTATCAATTTTGTTCCCAAAATCTAATTGTTTCATCCAGCACTAAAACTGACATAACACCACCAAATCTTGAGCTCAAAATTACAATGTGACTAGAGGTGATGAGCAAAATCCTACTACTACATCACTGACTATGCATTAGCAAAAAAAAAATGATATTCACAACATCTTCATTGATAACATAACGTGATAGCTATTTCTTCATCCCCTTGCCTTTCCTCTTGCCATTTTCCTTCCCCCATATCCTTGTCTTTCTTACTGCTCTTGTTATTTTTGGCCATAAATGTACTCAGTTCAGACAGATTCATATATTTCCTGCTTGTTCCAAGTCCTAAGTTAATTTGGCTCTCTTGTGTGCCAAGCATAGCTTGGTTTTCTCTCAGTTAAGTTGTGACCTTAGGTGTTGGTTTTTTCTATCTTTTATTGACCAAGTCAGTCACCCACCCATCATTTTTTATGACAGGATCTTCAACTGGATTTATAGTTCTTGCTAGTGCTGCTTGGGCTGCAAGCTTTTCCTCCCTTGCCCTCTTTTTGTTCTTTTGAACTGGCCATGTGTTCACTGGCAATGGTGGTGACAATACAACATCTTGTGTCTGCTCTCTAGTATTTTCCCTCTTGTGTACCTAGAACTCTGCCTAATAACAGAGGGAGGTACAACATCATTGGCGGGCATTATGTCATCTCCATCATTTATCACCTTAGCAGTCTAGAGGAATGAAGTTTGAGTTATAAATTTGATAGGGGTAACAATACAATATCAAAGAATCAAAACATTCATAATTACAGCGTACCTTTTTAGATATAATTCTCTTTTCCCTTCTTAAAGATCTAGATGTCTAAAAAATTGTATCAATATCCACCGCATCTAGCTTATCATTGTCCAATTCATCATTATCAACAAAATGTGTTGGTTCAGGTGGTACCACAACACTAGCCACATTTAACTGAGGCAAAGTGAAATCATTCTCATGTGGTACTACAACATTAGATCTCGCTCTCTTGTGTCTCCTTACAGACCTAGAACTCTGTCCAACTTCTATGAAAGGCTCTTCCACATCATGATTTCGAGGTAAGTCTTGCTCCACAGTTGTCTAAGGCTAATGTGAAATCATTCTCAGGTGGTACATATACTATAGACTTTTCCCTCTTGACCCTGGTAGTTCTTGAGGATTCACCAACATGTGAAGAATGCTCCACTGTTGTTGGGGTGTTGCTTTCTTCACCGGGTTGTAGAGGAGATGGTGGAGCATGAGGTGTAGAGGCTGGTGCAGTTTCTTCATGATGGTTGCTTTCTTCACAAGGTTGTAGAGGAGATGGTGGAGCTTGAGGGGTAGAGGCTGGTGCGGTTCCTTCATGATGGTTGTTTTCTTTACCAGGTTGTAGAGGATATGGTGGAGCATGAGGGGTAGAGGCTTGTGCAGTTCCTTCATGATGGTTGCTTGGTTTTCCGGTATTTGCACCCTGTGATAGAATAATTTGTTAGGCAATTTAATTACAAATGACAATAAGTGTAGTAATACAACTATTTATCATGTGAGTACTTACTCTTGTTAATGTCTTACCATTCCTCCTTGCACAAGTCTTCTCGTTATGCCCTTTTTGGCCACATGTGCCACATGTCACAGTACTTTGCTGTTTACCAGCATGAGTTGGCTCAGGAATATCAACAGTAATCTTCTTGCTCCTCACAGGGGGTGGGTTAATTTAGTTCTTTCTTTCTAGCTTTCTTGGGTCTACCTGGTTGTCTGCCAAAATTTGGAGGCAAGTGATGAATGTAATATTCATCTTTCCAAAGTGCAGTTCCTGGCACACCATATATGGCAAACTGGTACGCCTTGTTGTATTGACATTTGCACCTTCAGCACCAGTGTCCCTTGCAACAGCTAGAGGTACATCCACACCATTGTCCCCTGTAACACCTTCATTGTTTGGATCAGGTATGAAAGTGCAGGTATTTAGTCAATGTTAGATCAACAGTGTAACTACAATGTTAAGGTAACATTGAACACAGAAAAAGTGCACATTCGGGATTATTGCTATAATTGTGTTTTGCCTTTATTCACTTACTAACTTAGTTCCACGAGTTGTACTTGGCATTTGTATGTTCTCCAGGTCAAGAGACTTCAAGGAAGGATCTATTTGCTTAAAGAGAAGTTGCCATTCAAAGAGAAGTTTCCAAAGAAGAACTTTCTATAATTAAAGAAGGAAATATGTGTGCGGTGCAATGGAAAGATCATGGCGTGTGAATTGCAAGAAGGAATGAAGATTACTTGCAGTAGGATTCTTTATATAGAAGACTGTAAGATGGAGAAGGAGTTTTTCCTTAGAATACTTCTAGTCAAAGAAGGAAACCTTTCCATTGAAGACTTCTAGTTAAAGAAGGAAACCTTTCCATTAACTTCAAGTTGGACAAGGAAACCTTTCCCTATTGAAGGAGACTTGCTATGAACGAAATTAGAGTCATACAAGGAGATCTAATAACAATCAAAAACGTGCACAACATGTCTTGGCTATCAAGGAAGACTGCACTATAAATAGGCATGTTGGGCATCAAGAAAAAGACACGAAGACAAGAGCGAAAATCTCCCGTGAGGAAATCTTTATAGTCGAGCGTCTTTGTCTTGCTTTAGCAAAGTTTGTGAGTTGTTATAATAGATCTAAGAGTGAGGAGATTTTAGAGATAGTCGAAGCAATTCTTGTATGCTTTGCTTAGTTCGATTAATTTGAGAGTGAGGAGCTTGAAAATTGAGAGAACGGCTTTTGTTAAAACCTTAACGGGTTATTTTGCCTACGGCTCGGAAGATCATATTAATATATTATATTCTTAAAATTACATCTACTTGTGTTCTTTATTTATCCGCTGCGTTATATTCTCTGTCAAGTAGATTTGTGTTAACGATTAACTGCTGTTAAACGGATGTTAAGATAACATCGAGAGTCCAACATCAGATTAACATTGGAAGAGCTGATCAGTGTTAGACTAATATTGAAGGGTTAACACTGTGCGACAAGTATCAATTCCCGATCCAACAATTTCAATTGGTATCAGAGCCAAGCACCGACTTTACTGGTGTTTGGATTTGATATTAAAGGATGGACAACCGGAATCCGAAGAACAACAAATTGCTTATCTTGGATGGATCCAACTATTCTTATTGGAAGGTTAGAATTCGTGCACTCATTAAATCATTCGGTTGGCGAGCTTGGAAGACGGTGATCGAAGGGTATGCAGTCCCTATGTGTGCTCTAGATGAAGATCTTTCATTATTAGCCTCAAATTCTCAAAATAACGATGGTGAGGATTTCAATTATGGATCACGTATTGTGGCCGACGAACAATCAAATGAGATTCATACAGCTGCGCTACTCGCTCATACTTACTAGACAAAAGAAGACTCCCAGAACTGCCACGGATCTCAATGTTACTCTAACATCCAGGATCCAACACCAAAACAGAAGTTTTTCTTTAGAATTTGGAATAAATATAATTCTTGTATTGATTCTGATTCCTTGTCTATTATTGATGAATCTAACTTTGATTACTTTCATGGCACTGTAGATCAAGATGAAGACCATGACGTTGTTCCTAAGCCAAAATCAGAGTGGACTCAAAATGAGCTAAGTAACGCTTTCTTCAATGAAAAAGCCCTAAATACCATATTTAGTTTGGTTGATAGTCACATGTTTAAGTTAATTAAAAAAATTTCAACTGCAAAGCATGCTTGGGATATCTTACAAAATCATTGTGAAGGTGATGTATGCACTAAAAAGACTAAGCTATGCATGTTTTTGAGCAAATTTGTTAATTTAACAATGGGGGAAGATGAAAGTATTACTGCTTATTTTGAGAAACTCATGGATCTTGCTAATGAAATTCAAGACTTAGGTGAGTCCCTGTCTACTAAGCAATTGGAGTACAAAGCTGGGAGAACTCTTTCTAAGAAATTTGAGGTGATTGTTGTGCAAGAAGCTAGGAATATGGACACTTTAGACTTTCATGCCCTACTTAGCACTCTGAAAGAATTTGAGATGAATCTTGAAAAAGTAGATGATGAAGAAGAAATTCAAGCTTATAATGAAACTGTGATTGAAAAGTTTAATAAGCTTAGTCTATGTGATAAAAATATTCTTGTTGATCTAAAGAAAGATTTCTCTAAAGAGATGACCAAATATTCTTGTAAACCTACTCCTCATAATGATACACATCTCAAAAAGATTCAATGTTATGAATGTAAAGGTTGAGGCCATTTTGCTTATGAATGTGGTAACAACCTTAGAACAAAAGGGAATTCTAACTTGGTTTGTGTAGATGATAATGATGAGACAAGTTTTGAAGAATATGGTGATGGACAGGTGCCAACGATTGAAGAAACTCAAACAACAGAGTGTGCAAAGGTGGACAAACCCGCTGGTGTCAAGGCTTGGTGTTCTTCCAACATCCAGACAGCTCGATGTTATGTTAACATCCAGAAGACAACACCAGTCCAGGAGATTTTTTTTGACAATTGGGATGAAACCATTTGTTTAGAAAACTCTGAATGTTTGATTTCTGATTATGATGAGTTTGATGATGATTCTGACTTTGAGTATTTCCATGATTCTATAGGTTTGGAAGATGATAGTGTCCTTGAAGGTAAATTGATTCAAGAAGAGTTTCTTGATGAACTGAAGATCATCTACCAAGATCTGCTCAAGGAGAAGGACAAGTTGAGTAGAATTGAGAAGGCTATGGAAGATAATGAAAGTTTGAAGGCTACAATCATTCAACTTGAGGTTAGTTTGGATAGAAAAGATGATGAAATAGAAAAAGTAACTTCTAAGCTAGGAATTGTTGAACATACCATTGCCAAGAGGAATACAGGTACTTACAAACTTGATGAAGTTTTATGTTTAGGCAATGATGGTAGTTCTGGTTTAGGATATCAAAGTCAAGTTACTCACTCCACTAATTCTGTTGAATCCACTATTCCTGGTTTTGAAAAGGCAAAGGTACTTTCTAGAGAATCTAAGAAAATGGCTTATATTTGTCAATATTGTTTTCAATTTGGACACTTTAAACCATATTGTTATAAATACAGAAAGTCTCTTAGAAAGAAAATAGTTGAACGGAATTGGGATTCATGCATTGCTGATGTTGGTGTTAAGCCAACACTGGAATTTGAACATTTCAATGTTGATACTAGTTATTCCAGTGTTACCTTAACATTCAGTTCCAACATTGCTGAACAGAATAATGGGATGAGAAACACTAGACTTTGGTTGCCTAAAGCTTATATTGTTTGCAATATTATCTTTCCTACTGTGCATACTAACCTTGCAGGTAAGTGGTACTCTGATTGTGGATGTTCGAGGCATATGACTGGATACAAATCTGATTTGGTACGGTTATACGCGATGTTAAGACAACACTGGATAACCAATGTTACCTTAACATTGAGAACATATTTTATTGCCTTAACACTGCTTAAGACACATGATTGGAAAGAAAGCAAATCCAATTTGAAGAAGTGTGCACCACTAACCGCTGGAACCTTCACATATGAAGATGGAAGTAAAGGAAGAATCATTGGCAAAGAAGTGTTGAACGTTGATGGATCCCCACCCTTGAAGGATGAGATGTTGTTGGATGGATTCTATGAAAACCATATAAGCATCAGTCAATTGTGTGCTAATGGCTTATTGGTAAGGTATAATAAAGATTCTTGTGATGTATCTTATTGTGCAAATGTGTGTGCTTTGACAGGTAAAAGGTTTGAAGACAACTACTTGGCGAGGGATCAAGTGACTTGCTTTCAAACAAATATGGACTATTCAATTGCCAAGAACAAGAGACTTGGACACATGCACAACAAGAATCTGGGCAAAGTGGTGAAACTTGAAACCGTGAGAGGCATTCCCTATCTCTCGGGTACTGGTAAGATGGTCTGTTATGATTGCTCGAAAGGTAAGGTGACCAAAGCTTCTCATAATCCAATCCAAGTGGATGAACAGGTTACAAGTACCTCTAAATTTTTTCATCTACTTCATATGGATCTCTTAGGTCTTATTGAAGTAAATAGAGTTGGGGGTAAACAATATGATTGTGTGATTATGAATGATTTTTCTAGATATACTTTGATTAAATCTTTCAATGAAAAATCAGAAGCTCTTAATACCTTTAGAACATTGCATGCTCGTATTGATAACTTACATGATGCTTCTTTTGGTAATATTTGGTCAAATCATGATAGAGAATTTGAAAATAGGTCATTCTCTGACTTATGTGTGTTTAATGAATATTCGTAAATTCTCTATTCCCATGACTCCTTATGAGATGTTGAAAAAGAAGAAACATGATCTTGCTCATTTTCATGAATTTGGATATGTTTGCTATACTTTAAATGACAAAGATATCTTGAGTAAATATGATCCAAAAATTGAAGAATGTATCTTTGATGGCTATTCTTTGAACAATACTGTTATTAGGATGTTTGATCCAAGATTAAATATTGTTCAAGAATCTGTATATGTGGTTTTTGATGGTTTGCCAAGTGTTGCAGGTGGGTTAGAGGTTGTTGTGCCAAGTCTAGTGGATTCTGATGTTAGGCTAACATTGACTCCGGACAGTGTTATTCCAACATCACATGCAGATCCAGAACCTAAACATGAACATGAACCAGAAGCTGATGTTATGCCAACATCGACCAGTCCTGATGTTGACACAACAGTAGAACAGTCAAAATTCTACAATGAAACGGTTCAAGTTCAAGGGGTTTGGAGGGATACAATTGATAGGATTCAAAGATATCGTCTTACATCTCAGGTTATGGTTCAAATCATTAATGACATCAAAACACACAACAAGAAAAGAGTAAATTATAGAGATGATAATGTTGAGTGTTTGTATGTTTGCCACATATTCTGATAATTGCTTAGCTCAAAGATTTGTTGATGACATTGTCTTTGTTTATACTAACAAGTCTATTTTAGAAAAGTTTGTTGAGGCTTTGATAGGTACATTGGTGATGAGCGTGATTGGTGAACTGTATTTCTTCTTGAGTTTGAAAGTGAAGAAAAAGGAGGATGGGATGAGCATGATTGGTTTGGAGGAGTCAAAGTTGAGCAAGACTCAAATTTCTTCTACTTTGGTGGTTGGAAAAGTAGACGCAAGCTTGCTATATCTATCCATCACTCGCCCATATAGTATGAACTCGGTCTGTGTCTGTATTTGTGCCAGGTATTACGATGAACCTAAAGTTTTTCACTTAATTGTTGTGAAGCAAACACTGAAATATATATCCGGTACTGTAGACTTAGGCACTTGGTATACACATGATGCAAATACAAACCTTGTCGGTTTTGATTCTGACTGGGCTGGAGATTTAGCTATTAGAATATCTGCATGTGGGGGTTGTTTTTATTTGGAAAATAGTCCTTTTTCATGTTATAGCAAGAAACATAACCGTGTGTCATTGTCAACTGTTGAATTTGCAGCTTGTAGCTGTGTTACCCATTTTATATGGCTTAAACACATGTTGCATGATTATGGGATAAAAAGTGACACATTGTTGTTGTTTAGCGATAACCTTAGTTCCATTAAAATATCAAGAAATCAGGTGCATCATTCTAGACTAAACCATATATTTTCTATGCATTATTTCTTGAGTAAACTGGTACATGACAAGGTTATAAACATTGATCCCTTAGAGACCAACAATCAGTTACCTGATTTGTTTAATATGATATTAGATAGCGAGAGATTCTTCAATTTGGGAAAATCTCTCGGCTTGAATGTTCTGTCATTCAGTGTTGCATTCCGGTGTTTCCATAACACCACTAGCTAACACCGTAGTATGTTTGTGGTGTATAGGATTGCATTAGATTTTTTCTGTTTGATTTATATGTTTGTTCTTGCTTGTCTTCATGAATGTTTGTTATTATTGGTTTGTGTGGTTGACCAGGATTGTCAGCTAAGTATTCTGGTGGACATGTTCCTATCAAAAGTTTTGTAAAGTAAAAACTATGTTGTTAGTTTGAGAATGTTAACCTAACATCAGGAGAAGCTGGAATGCACAAAGTTCACTACTTTGGTGTTATTCAATTGTGACTTATCCATATTTAGGTTAAACAGAACATGAAGAGAAGTTGGGGTACATGATGTTGAGAGCTTCAGTGTTATTCAGTTGTGCTTATTTTCATGTTTCTATTATATTTGGCCAAGGAAATGCATGATGTGATCCTTTCTACTGGGATGTTTGGAGTTTCGACTGCCTCACATTCAGTAGCACTGATCACTTGGTGTTTCTCTTGTAAACAGGTTGGTCAACAAGTAAGCATAAGGAGTTGGGGTGATGAAGTATATGATAAGTGTATTGTCTTCATTCAATTCCTTTGTACTTGCCTAATCTGTAGCTGATAATAGTGTTACTGGGGTGTGTGGAGTCTTGTGTTGCCCTCATTCAGTGATGATATTATCCTTTTGTAACATTCTTCAGTTTTAGTTCAAAAAGAGTTTATGATAATTGATAAAGATTTGAATTGATATGATCTGTTCCTAGTCTATAAAGCTGATACTCCATGGTTACCATCTACTAATGTTAACTTAACATTTTGTATTATGCATTTTGTATTATGCATTTCACTTAGGCTTGCATTCATTCATTCTTTCCTTGATGTGTCTGTGTCGGTTTGAGCTTAAGGGGGAGAAATAGTTATGTTATCATGTGAAGACATATATTTTGGGTGATTCAGCTGCGGTGACACACTACGTTGTCTCTTGTTATGACTTGAAAGTAGATTAACTCCTTTAATTTACTTCATACCCAAAATGTTGGATTTTCTGTTAACTAACTCTCCTTTCCATGTACATGTTTGATATATCTGTGGTACTAATTTTCTAATGTGTCTTAAGTTTCAGATATGTGCTTTCAGATCTAGCTCATGATTTTAATTGAAAATATCTTGAGGGTAAGATCAATACCTCCACATTCACAAGAACCAATGTTGATTCAGAACAGGTATCAGTGTTGTGCCAACTTCAGTCTGTAAGCATGTTGTCTCAACATCCAGGTTTAACATTATGACTTATAAGTTTTTCATGAACTGCTCTGGTCATGTGTGAAGTAACTCGGTGTCACTTGTTGTCTCAACAGGCGGTAATTATGCATGATTTATTTTAAGAAACCGCTCATTACTTCTTTTCGCTTGTGATTCTGAATCTTTAATCTCTTTGAGCCTAATTCTGTGAAATACTAGATTTTCACTTGCAATTGTTTTTGAAATCCTTGGCATGCATCTCTGATCTTGATTCTGTCCCTTGGTATGGAGAATCAAGGATATAACCCCACCCCTACTCCTGTAGTTCTTTGTCGTAGGTACAACACTCGTTCCGGACAAATTTGATGAGATAAAACAAGTTAAAACTGAGGAACAAGGTATTATTTTTGTTGGTACTTCAAACACAGTTGAGGAGACAGTGCTTGAGGAACATTTTGCAGAGAAAGCTGATTTGATTTAGGGGGAGAACATGTTAGTTGCTGGAGAGACTAATGTGGGTGATAATGGTGGTTTTATTGCTGGTTTTTGTAAACTCTTGTACAGGTACATTCTGGTTTCAATGTTAAGACAACATTGATAAACGTCAATGTTAGAACAACATTCTGGATTCAATGTTAAGTTAACATTGATACAGTCTGATGTTATGACAACATTGATAGATGTCAATGTTATGCCAACATTGAGTTTGATAGCTTGCATTAAGGGGGAGCATTGTTATACCACTGGTACTTATAAAGAAAAAGAGATGTTGATGTTGTTGGTCGATTGCAAGGTGATAAGGAGAATGAGAAAGAGAAGGAGGACAGAGAGGTAGAGAATGAAGATGAAGTGGTGAAGAAGAAAAAGATGGTTCTGAGGAAAAGGATTAGGAAACTGAGAATGGTGATGATAAAATCGTTGAGATCAAGAGGATAAGGAAGAAGGTTCTGAGAAGTCTAATGATGCTGAGTCTGAGTTAGTTGTTATGACAACATCGCTGGAGAACAATGTTGACTCAACATGAGAGGTAACACTTGAGGTAATATCTATAATTGAGGCTAACTTTAATTTCATGTTGGGAGATAAGACTATGGCTATGGAAGATTTTAAGAAATAGTGGATGATAAAGTTCTTAAGAGAGAGAAATGGAAATAGCTGCTAAAGAAAGAGCTATAGAACTTTATCTTATGAAGTGATTCGTCAAGATTTTGCTTTCATCACAAAAAGGGGGAGAACTAAGTCATTTGATCTTAACGTTTATTTTACTGGTTCTACAATTCTTATATAGCTAATGCCTTCTTAGTTATGCTTATAATTGTGATGTTTAACTCGTTGTGTATTCTTATTAGTATCTTAAAGCTACTTGGTTAATAGTGTCATATTAAGGGTGAGTAGCTTAAGATATTAATGATGTTGTGTTGCTGGAGCACTGTGCATAATATGAATTGTGAACATGTTTGGTTTTGTGAAGAAAGGCAAAAAGGGGGAGATTGAAAGTGCAGGTATTTAGTCAATGTTAGATCAACAGTGTAACTGCAATGTTAGGGTAATATTGAACACAGAAAAACTGCACATTCGAGATTATTGCTATAATTGTGTTTTGCCTTTATTCACTTACTAACTTAGTTTCACGAGTTGTGGTTGGTATTTGTATGTGCTCCAGGTCAAGAGACTTCAAGGAAGGATGTATTTCCTTAAAGAGAAGTTGCCATTCAAATAGAAGTTTCCAAAGAAGAACTTTCCATAATTAAAGAAGGAAATATATGTGCGGTGCAATGGAAAGATCATGGCATGTGAATTGCAAGAAGGAATGAAGATTACTTGCAGTAGGATTATTTCTATAGAAGACTACAAGATGGAGAAGGAATTTTTCCTTAGAAGACTTCTAGTCAAAGAAGGAAACTTTTCCATTGAAGACTTCTAGTTAAAGAAGGAAACATTTCCATTAACTTCAATTTGGACAAGGAAACCTTTCCCTATTGAAGGAGACTTTCTATGAATGAAATTAGAGTCATACAAGGAGATCTAATAGCAATCAAAAACGTGCACAACATGTCTTGGCTATCAAGGAAGACTACACTATAAATAGGCATGTTAGGCATCAAGAAAAAGACACGAAGACAAGAGCGAAAATCTCTCGTGAGGAAATCTTTATAGTCAAGTGTCTTTGTCTTGCTTTAGCAAAGTTTGTGAGTTGTTAGAATAGATCTAAGAGTGAGGAGCTTTTAGAGATAGTCGAAGCAATTCTCGTGTGCTTTGCTTAGTTCGATTAATTTGAGAGTGAGGAGCTTGAGAATTGAGAGAACGACTTTTGTTAAAACCTTAACGGGTTATTTTGCCTACGGCTCGGAAGATTATATTAATATATTATCTACTTAAAATTACATCTACTTGTGTTCTTTATTTATCTGCTGCGTTATATTCTCTGTCAAGTAGATTTCTGCTAACGATTAACTGCTGTTAAACGGATGTTAAGATAACATCGAGAGTCCAACATCAGCTTAACATTGGAAGAGCTGATCAGTGTTAGACTAACATCGAAGGGTTAATACTGTGCGACAAGTATCAATTTCCGATCCAACAATTTGAAGGTACATGATCTCCATCATCATCATCACTTAATGGTTCTTCGTCTATTCTATCCACATTTTCATACAACTCATCATCTCACTTTTCACTAGATGCAACATATATATCATCATCTTCATCTTCATCACTCTCTAGTATACTAGCATCAATCCCATTAACTTTATCCAACCTCTTTGGATTATCCTCACCAACCACATCTTCATGTTCATCATTAACCAAATGGTCATCAGCAATACTAGCACCATTGTCTTTCCCTACCGCCCCTTGCTCTTCAACCACATGACCACCATTTCCCACATTATCTCCAACTTCAACATTATGTTGTTCTGGCCTTTCATCAAGTACCCTCTCTACTGCAATAGCCTGATTATTAGGATTTGCCAAGAAAACATGGAATTCTCTACTGCCCTTGTGAGCATCCTTATGCAAATATCCATCATTATTCAAAAGATACATATAATCATTGATCTGGATTAAATATTCTTTCTACCCCAAACTCCTATATCAGAAGCAATGTTGTCCAAAAAAAAAATTTTGACCTCTCCATACAGCGCATAATCATACACGCATTTAATACATCCTATATAGTCACCAACGTTCCAAGGTGTTTTGGTAAACCAACCTCTATAGTGAAATGCTAGAGTCAATAATTTGCTTCCGGGTTCTGCAATAAAGTAAATGATTACCCTTATGAGATAAGAAACAAAGAAAAAACTCACTTTTAGCACAAAAAGGGGCTTTCAACAGCACGACCACATGAGGGGACCAATATATGCAAATAATTACATGGAATGCAGCAAAAGAACCAGACAAAGGAAGGAGCACGTGGTAGGGGACCATGCACTTTAGCCAAACTCTAATACCCCACTAAAATAGTATTAACAACTACAAAAATACTAACTTTACACAAAAAACTACACGAAGATGTCGGATTCCTCACCTACTAACAATATATTAACGATTAAACACAACTTAACACAGTAGCACTAAAATCAAAGCTAAATAATACTTTAACTTACCATAATCGGGGAGGGGAACCCATTTCCAAAAGGGGCCACAAAGTCATCATATTACAGGTGTAACTCGTACGTTAAGTACGATTGATTGAGTAGAAAAGAGGGTACTTGCGAATTTTGGCTTTTTGGTTTGGTGACTAAGGTTTTGGGGTTTAGGGGATTTATGTCCAAAAAATTCTAAGTATGGACAAAGTTGTTGTTGTGTTGTGGTGTGTTATAAGGAGAATAAGTAAAAATATTTTTGGGACAGCCAAATTTCGACGTGGCGCGACAACTTATTGACTAGATGTGGCAACTTGTTGAATGTACAGCCACGTCCACTACAAGATTTCTCGCCCATTCCTGACCGAAAAATCCCGACCGAATTTTGGTCGGGAACATTTCCGACCGCATATCGGTCGGGAAAGAGTATTCCCGACTGCATTTCGGTCGGGAATATTATTCCCGACCGAATTGCGGTCAAGAAACCCTGGGCGGGAAATTTCTCGCACAGGATGTAACCCTAATCTCGGCCCAGCTGGGCCGCGCAGCTGGGCCGAGCGTTCCCGACCGCGATTCGGTCGGGAATGAGTTGTTTCCGACCGAATTGCGGTCGGGAAAGAAGTATTTATCTATAAATACCTCCCTCATCCTCTTCATTTTCACACTCTCCTTCTCTCTCAAAAAAATTTGCCGACCGCCTTATAGCCTTTCGCGACCGGAAATCTGTCGGAACTCCCGATCCGGTAAGTTTTTTCTCTTTTTCTTGTATTTTATATTTTATTTAATGTTTTAATATTATTTATATATGTTATCTTTAATGTTTTAATATTAATTGTTAGATATTGTAGAAGTTGTTAGAATTTAATTAAAAATGCCTTTAGGAATTGTTAGACTTTGGGAAAATATTAGATTTTTATGCCTTTAGGAATTGTTAGGTTTTAGGAAATGTTATAGTTTTATGAATTTATAATAATTATTATTTATGCCTTTAGAAATTGTTAGGCTTTGGGAAAATGTTAGATTTTTATGCCTTTAGGAATTGTTAGGCTTTGGGAAAATGTTAGATTTTTATGCCTTTAGGAATTGTTAGCCTTTAGGAAATGTTATAGTTTAGTAATTATTTATGACTTTAGGAAAACTATATATGATTTTTATATGTGTTAATTTATTTATTTGGACGTTAATTATGGAGTTATTTATGTTATATTTAATGTTTTAATATTAATTATTAATGTTATATTTAATGTTTTAATATTAATTGTTAGATATTGTAGAAATTGTTAGGATTTAATTTGTAAATTCCTTTGGGAATTGTTAGGCTTTGGGAAATATTTATACCTTTAGGAAAAAACTATATAACTTAGTATTGATTAAACTTAGGTCATCTCTACAATTAGAAAAATTCTAACTTAGATGCTTTTACTTTGTTCGTAGCACTCCTCTTCGACGACATGTCGTCCCGTGATAGCGATTGTGGCGAGCCCTTGAAGAGAGGGCGTAGTGGTCCATCGAGCACTCCATCGAGTACTCCACCTACTGGTTCACCGAGGATAGGTCCTCGTGTACGGATTATTCATTTTGGCGGTGCACCACCCGCTCATGTCGATGCACCTGATACCGATCTTGGCGAGTCCCCAACTTCTTCACATCCACATAGGCGTATCGGATCGAGCGGCGGTACTCCACCAGATCTAGTAGTACCATTTCGACTAGATGATGATCACGTAGCATCAACGCCATCGTCATCATCTAGGCCATCGTCATCATCTAGGCCATCGTCATCATCGAGGCCTACGGCATCTAGGCCACGCTCTACAGAGTCTACACCGGCGGGTCCTAGTACTTCTTCCCCTGCAGACGTTGTCGGTGCAGGACCATCTTCAGCGACGCAGCAGAGACCGGGCCAAGGTGTATCGAGAGGGCCGCAGGTTCCGGCTGACCGTAAAGCCAGTCGTAGGGTCGAGCTGGATGAGCACGGCATATTTATGGATGGGAGAAAGATAGCGTCGGCGACTACCTCGATCATTGGGGAGTTTATGAAGACGTGTGTTCCTTCATACACCGAGGTCGGTTCAGAGGTACGGGGACTGATGTGGGCTAAGTTTAAGGTGAGATTTAGAAAGTTTACTAAATATATATATAAATAGTAAGATTTTTATTTAACGAAACCTTAATTAAAAACCTTATTTAATTGTAGAGCATATACTACATTGATCCGGCTGACATGATTCGTGCACATTCCGCATACGAGGAGAAGGCTAAAAACTGTTACAAGGAAGTCGTGTACAATGCCAAGAAGAACTATTACGACAGGCTCGATGATCCGAAGTGGGCGTCGCGTCCGAAGAACAGTTGGATGAGCGACAAGTTAGAGAGGATGTTCGTGACGCATTGGGAGTCGGTTGACCATGCGAAGAAATCTGCGGCAGGCCAGAAGAACAGGCGAGCGGGAGAGGCACCAGACCCTGATCGTCCTGCACGAGCTACTCATCCTAGTGGGTCTCGGAGCTACACGGAGATTCGACGTAGTATGGTATGTCTTATTAAATTGAGTTTCTATACGAACAATATTATTGACTTAAATTTAAATAGCTAAAATAACAAATGTATATCAATATGCAGGCTGCTTCTAGACCTCCAGGGCCCCCTCCACCTCGGCACGATGAGGCATATCGTTATCAGTACACACATGTGCCCAGTGGTCTGCCAGAGGGAGCTCCATGTCGTCGCGTTTGGGTTCACCCCAAGTATAGGGCTATCTACGTAAGTATTTAACTTGTATAGCATTCTTTGATTATTGTATTAATATATGTCTTCCTTAATTACATACTAACAATTATGACAAAATGAACAGGAGGAGTACATGCGCCTTATGACCGAGAGGTACGAGCTGGAGCGTTCTACGTGGCCACCACTAGATCAGGAGCTGTGGAGTCAGGCGATAGGAGGATTGAAGAATGGGAAGGCTGCGGGTCTCCCTACGGATGCACGTCACGATCGGTTTGGTTTCTCGACGAAGAAGAACCCAGACACGACACATGATTATGCGAGGGCGTTGGAGAGGGAGAACCGTCATCTTAGGACTGTTACTGATGCGAGGGTTGACGAGCTTATTACTCACGTAGAGTACTTGACCCAGCACATCACCCATACTACAGGTACTCCTCCATCTCGACCCATGCCTACAGGGGGACTCATGCGTGATGCTCGTCGAGCCGGCCAGCGTTCCTCGCCACCCCTTCCTGATCATTTACGCATGGTGCTCCAGATTGCACCTTGTATGATGATGAGTACGAGGATGTCCCCGAGGATGACACTCTCGGTGGTGATGCAGCCGATCTTGCCGGTGATGGTGATGATGGTGCTGGACCCTCCACAGCTCCTGATACATTTGGATTTCATGATGAGGACTATGAGTAGTAGTAGTTTTATTTGTTTTAGGGTTATTTTAGTATTGAAAAATGTGTTAGTTGTTTGTATTTATGTAATTCGTTTGATGCTTGGACCAATTATGTAATGTTAAACTAGTTTCGTATTTATTCTGTAATTATGCGGAGTAGTTGTGTATTATTTGTTCGTTTGATGCGACGTAGTAGTATTATTTGTTCGTTTTATCTAAGTATTGAAAACTGTGTTAGTAGCTTGTTTATTGGTAATTATGTAATGTTGTTATTACTACAAGCACGAATACAAACTATAATATGAAATTAAACAACGTTAATCAATTTTTTTTATAAAATAGAAATCGACCACTAAACCATAATCGATGCTAGTCATACATACTATCCTCAGAATCTGAGTCACTCATTATCTCTTCCTCTTCCTCTTCCTCTTCCTCATTACCTTCGTCGTCCTCGTAGCCCTCCCCTTCCTCGTTACCCTCCGCTGCTGCCACCTCGTCAACCACATCAAATCCCTCGTTGGCCAACTGGATATTCATATCGAATGAGGAAAGGTCCACGCATAAGTTAAACCCTTCAGATGCATTCTCTTGTAGCACTTGGTTTGGCATCCCCGCGTCGACATCTTTTGATCCTGCAACTGATGACATATCGATTATGTGTCTGGCAGGAATAGTGGATACGGCCAACCATCCTCTCTGTCCTGGTCGCCCTGCCGTCTTCTTTGGATAGGGCACATAGTACGCCTGTTTTGCTTGGTTAGCGAATACAAACGGCTCATTGGTGTTGAGGGTAC
Organism: Linaria vulgaris; assembly: GCA_948329865.1. NCBI lineage: Eukaryota > Viridiplantae > Streptophyta > Magnoliopsida > Lamiales > Plantaginaceae > Linaria > Linaria vulgaris. The sequence continues at coordinate 27,525,567 of OX415249.1, forward strand.
GCCTCGGGTTGATGTCAACCAACTTGTACGTTGAATGCTCTTGTGTACCTGCGTTTATATCATACCAAACACATTTGAACAAGACTATGTATAGGGGCTGGATTCTGCCCCAATATTCAACCTGTATAATGTCTTTCAACGTTCCATAGAAGTTGGTAGAATCGGATCCTCCCATGTCTCCCTTCACATAAACACCGCTACAATCACTCTTCTTCAGGACCAAAATCATATCGGTGTGAAATCTGAACCCATTCACAATGTATCCCTCGTAGGTTGCTACTGAATAAGCCGGACCTGTGATTAAAGGATCTATACGTACGTCGGTCTCGTATTTCCCACTTGAATATGTCTGCTTGAACCATGCTACATACTTTTGGTTCCTCTTGGATTGTATCTCCATTGGACTTAGTCCACCACACTCCTCTTCTACAAACAGTCTGCATAGGAAAATCATCATAAGTTAGTTGTCTTTAAAGCGCTTAATCATTTCGTTATTAAAAATAATTAACGACCACTTACTCCACCCATTCGTTAAGCTCTGGACAGTTTAGAAGCGTGTAAAGCTCTATTTGCTCCATCTCATCGGAAGTCAAGTATCACCTTTTGTTTAGTGGCCCTATTGGTGCCCCTTTCTTTTGAAATATTGTAAGCTCATCATCCCACTCCGTGCTATCTAGTGTCTCGTTCCTGTTGAGTTTTTTATATTTAGTCTGAAAAGAAACATCCAAATATTGAGAACACATATTGGACAGCTCAGCAAGTAGGTATTGATTGGCTATGGATCCCTCCACCCTCGCCTTGTTATTTACTGAACCCTTCATGTCGAACATCCGCCTAGTTCATAGAAATGAAAGATTAGGCAAAGAATCGATATTTGTAAAAGATAATTGTTATTAAAAATATTAAACCGTACCTCTCGAATGGATACATCCATCTATAATGAACTGGACCACCAACTCTAGCCTCGTACGGAAGGTGTATGGCTAAATGCTCCATAGAGTCAAAAAATGAAGGAGGAAATATCATTTCCATCTTGCACATGGTAACAATAAACGATTCCTCCAATCGCTCCATATCTTCGGCCGACACCTCTGGGGCGCAAATCGCCTTAAAAAAAGGCTAATCTCTACTAAGGTCCCCCAAATCTCGAGTTCCAAGAATTCGCGAAATGCAATCGGGATCAATCTCTGTATGAAGACGTGGCAATCATGACTCTTCATTCCATACAATTTTCCTTGTGGTTTTTGCACACATCGTCCCAAGTCCGAGGTATATCCATCAGGAAACTTCAGTTCGGTCAGCCAACCAAGCACCATGTTCTTTTGATCCCTCGTAAGATAATATTTTGCCTTTGGCTTTATGTACTCACTTCCTCTGCCACTGGGTTTCAAGAACAATTTTTTACGGTTGGTCAACAGCTTAAGATCGTGCCTCGACTTAATGTTGTCCTTCGACTTAGCATCGTCCAACACCGTGTTGATGATGTTCTCAAAAAAGTTCTTCTCACAATGCATCACATCTAGATTGTGGCGAATCAAGTTCGTGGACCAATAAGGTAGTTCCCAAAAGATACTTCGACGACACCTGTTATGAGTTGTGTTAAATCCCGGAAGCTTTGTGGAGTTTGCCCCAAATCTAACCGATCGTAGCCTATCCACAATTGCCCTCATCTGCGCTCCTGTCTTCCTTGGAATGGGCGCTTCAAGTACCTCCCTACCCTTGTAGAAATCCTTTTTGTTGTACCTCCATTTATGACCCTCTGGTAGAAACTGACGATGACAATCGAACCACGAGGCTTTTCCACCATGCTTAAGTGTAAAAGAATTTGTCTCACCCATGCAATAAGGGCACGCCAGCTTACCGTGCGTGCTCCACTGGGACAACATTCCGTAAGCAGGAAAATCGCTAATAGTCCACATTAGGGTCGCTCGCATTTGGAAGTTTTCCTTTCGTGAGCTGTCATATGTTCACAAACCATTACTCCAAAAATCATTCAACTAATCAATCAACGGTCTCAGCAAAAGATCCAAGTTCTTTCCAGGACTCTTTGGACCAAGTATAATAAGGCTCAGAAAAATGAACTCCGATCGCATGCATAAATCCGGCGGAAGGTTATAAGGGGTAACAAACACGGGCCAACAAGAGTAGTTCTTCCCAGATGGCCCAAACGGTGTGAACCCATCAGTACATAGGCCGAGTCGGACATTTCTAGGCTCTGCTGCGAAGTCCGGATACGTACGATCAAAAGCTCTCCACGCCTCGCCTGCAACTGGGTGAATCATTCTATTTGTTAACTCTTAACACTTCAAATGCCAAGTCATATGTCTCGAAGTGCCTACAGTATAAAACAACCTCTGTAATCGAGGGCCTAGGGGGAAGTACCACAATTTCTTCCTTGCGACCATGGACTTTCTACCAGCCTCGTACCTATCGGTCTTGCATATCGGACACGATGTGAGATCCTTGTTGGCATTATCGTCGTAGTATAAGAAACAAAAATTTCAACATACGTCGATCTTTTCGTACCCTAAACCCAAACCCGCGAGCATCTTATTCATGCCTAGAACTGTATTCGGTAGCATTTCCTCAATCCCTGGGTCCATAATATCTTTAGACAAACTTAAGTACTTTTCGCAAGTGACATTAACTACTTTGTGCATCGTCTTGGTAGTTAAGAACTCGGCAAACCACTAGAGCACAGTCTTCGACTTCTTACTGTTCATTTTTATGTCTCCCATCTGCATCAATTTGTAGAACTCCTTTGCCTCGGGACTTGGATCTTCGTTGCGCACCTCTCCCTCAACAAATCGACCACCATATGCATCCACAACCAATTCTCTAAACGAAGTATCGGCATGAACCGGACTATCAACGTGAATACTAGCAGACGGTGATTCATGTACATATGATGTAGATGCCTCGCTCGCCTTCTCTCCATGCAACACCCATATCCAATATTGATACACAATCCCCCACTTATGAAGATGATCACGTACTACATTTCGAACAAAAAACTTTAAATTGATGCATCTCTGGCACGGGCACCTAATGCGATTTCTTAGATCTACGTAATCTCTCTGTTGTGATGCACATTGTATGAATTCACGAACCCCAACCACGTAATGTTGATTCAAATAACCAGTGTTACTATCTATCCTATCGTACATCCAAGATCTATCGACACGATAATCCATTTCCAATCTAAGAAAATTAAAAAGAAATTGTTACAATTAATTTCACCAATCAATATATTTATCATTTATATAAAATTTTTAAAACTCGAGTACGACGAAGCCAAGGCAATTAATACTTACTTGTTGTAGCGTAGAAAATACTTAGATCAAGTATTCTTTGCAAACACACGCCCCTCGTTGCATTTACCGCAATATCTAAAACAAAGAAACATTAAAAATAAGTTAATAAAAACGATCTTAATTGAGAAAAACTAACAAAAACAGTTATAACAAGAGGAAATCGTAGATACCTTAGCAAGGGATGAATGTTGGAATGATTTCTCAAGCGGAATAGGGAGGGGTATTTATAGGGGGGCTGACAGTTATTCCCGACCGCATTTCGGTCAGGAATAACAACGGTAACAATTATTCCCGACCGACATTCGGCCGGGAATAACAACGGTAACAGTTATTCCCGATCGCAGTGCGGTCGGGAATAATCTTGACCGTTGTTATTCCCGATCGAATTTTGGCCGACGGATTTTCGGTCGGGAAAAAAATTGAAGAATTAACGACCGAAAATCGGTCGGGATGTTTGAAAAAAACTTCCCGACCGATTTTCGGTCGGGATATATTGTCCCGACCATTGACCATTTGGGACTTTTCCCGACCGATATTCGGTCGGGATAATCGGTCGGGAATTTCCCGACCGGGTTTCGGTCGGGATTGCCAGTCGGGAAACTTTTTCCCGACCGAAGCAATGCCGACCGGCCTATCCCGACCGAAAATTATCATTCCCGACCGGCATTGCGGTCAGGAATGACCCGAAAATTTTGTGGTGGTCAGTGTTTTAGCTAGGATAAGATTTTTTTGCATTTTTGATAAAAAAAAAAAAAAAAAAAAAAAAGCTGCAAAGCAGAAAAAGTCGATCCGAACCAATAGGATATAAAGTAGTTAAAAGCAAAGTTATTTGGTAGAAAAAATAATTCCACCTATTAAATGTATAGCTAGTTCAGTAGTTCCGGATGTCCCATACACGTATCTTATGACATGATCTATAAATTAAGGGAGCAATCATTTTAAACTTGGTTAAGCCTTTTGCTGTATAAAATATAATTATTAGCTAGCTTTTCGTTGTTTTTTTATGTGACTCTTCCAGATATATTTTCCGTTACATATAAATTTAAGTAAGTTCTGATAGTGACCTCGTCATTTTAATATAGAAACAAGCCTTTTCGTATACGAATTAATAATAACAAGGTGTGCCATTATTTCTGTTCATTGGCCACGCGTAAGTTATTCTATACCTCTATTCAGAGTTTACATAATATTATGATTTGCTTTTATTATTCAGAGTTTACATAATATTATGATTTGCTTTTATTATTAGTGTTAGATATTGTACTTAAGTATTATTGTGCAAATTAGTATCAAAAGATGAGATGCATACATATATACATGTACATGTACATGCACATGAATGATGAAAGTTTGATAATAATGGGGAAAAACATAGTTTTTTGATTTTATAATGATATTTAAAGTGTAAAAGAGCTAGGGGTGAGTAAACGGGTTCGGGTTTCGGATACCCGAACCGACCCGTTCGGGTTTTACCCGATTTAAGGGAAAAAATCGGTTAACAGCAAATCGGGTTCGGGTACCCGAACCCGAAATTACTAAATCGGGTAGGGTTTCGGGTACCGGTCTTCGGGTACCCGAAACCCGAAACCCGAAATTTGCTTTGAAAAAATCTTAAGATTTTTAAAAAAGATTAAGTAAAAAAAAAAGTGTTTCTCCATACGTAAATAAAAAAGAACGTTATGACTATAACAAAAAGAGTAAACTCTAAGTTCTAACTTAATAGTAATTATTAGCAAAAAACGAGTTCACCATTTTTAACTTTAAGTTTTAAAAGCTAGTTTATTTTTGTGATGAATAATGACGAGCACAATGTTATTTTCTTTTTGAATTTAATTTTTAGAAATATGTTTTTGTATGAATTTGTTATTTTCATGTTGAATAATGTGTTATCTTTAGTATAATGTATATCAAAAGACTAATGAATGGTGGTAAAATAATTGCACATTTTTTTTATCACACAAAACCCGAAACCCGACCCGAAACCCGACTTTTATTCGGGTACCCGAAAATTTCGGGTATCGTAAGCATCGGGTCGGTTTTCGGGTGTATAAAATTGCCACCCGTACCCGAAAAACCCGAACCCGAAAAACCCGAAACCCGAAAAACCCGACCCGAACTCACCCCTAAAAAGAGCTAGCTAGCTGGAGCCTGGGGGGAAGGGGGGGGGGGGGGGGGTTGCAATGTTGCATTACTCATTTAAAAATAATATTTTTCAGCTAACTCATAATTATCTATTTATTTGTGGTTGAGACTTGCGTGTTCCGTTACCATAAAAAGTAATACGCATTAGAAATTCTTACAAGCTAGAAAAAGCAAAACCGGAGTTTGTAATATACTAAAACTATCAGACTAAAGAAAGTATTAGGTCCAGGTTGAATGCTATAACTATCTGATTATCACAATTGGGACGGGATATATAATAATTGTCTTGATAATACCACTTTACAACGGAAGGAAAATTAAAAGTGTAATTGATCAACAAACTAGTTGTCTTTATGTGAAACAAATAATGGTTAAAGGGTCCATGTGCCAATTGAGGAGACAAATCTGATTGATGGGTATGTTAGATGTTGTTCACTATGTGTTTAATACTTGGGTTTATGGATAAAAGGGACCACGTCTATATATATTTTTTAATTTGCAATATATCACACTTTTTTAAAACTTTTATAGCTTTTATAAGTACAAAGACATGCAGTGAAAGGTTAATTTTTGAGATTAACTGGTATGATTAATTTATGATGAATCAAACTCCTATTTTGTTGTTCATTATTCAGATCAGTGATAGAGCTTTCAGTTATTACCAACTATTTTGGATCAGAAATGATGAAAAGTTACGCGGCCTGTCCCTCGTTCGATGACGTCCGGCGTAGCTTCCCCTTCTTCAACCCCCCACACAAAATGGCACCAACATAATTCCTCACCTACTCCGCCTTCTGAACCCGGCTGCCATCTTGGTTGGTCGTTGGGCCATTTGGAGGGCCCAAAATGTGTTCCTCTTTCGGGAAACACCCATATCTACCAATTCAATCTCTCACTGTATCTCCAAGCCTACAGGTTTGTGGTTCGCTGGATTCCACCCCCTAGAGGAATGTATAAGCTTAACACAGAACTCCACACTTTCCAATCCTGGTCCAACAGGGATCGGCGGCGTCATCCGCGACTGGACTGGCAATGTGTTGGGTGAATTCTTGGAGGCGACATGACACAACACCAACAATGTCGCTGAACTCAGTGTCATTACTTGCATTGCATGTTTTTATTACTGCACTCATTATTGAGACTGCCTCGGAGGTAACGTACTCTTATTTGACCAGGATGCGGGGCACTATGGCCTAGGCAGAAGTTCTAGTCGTACTTCGTGATATACGGAGTTTAGGGGGAAGAGTTTCAACCCTATTTCTCTCATGTATATACCTAGAGGGAAATAGGTTTTCGGATGTGCTTGCGAAGCAAGAATGCGATCGGGACGCAGCTGACTGCCCTCAACAACCACGGTTCGCGGCTGTTTAACTTTGCTATCCGCCCGATTTGGCGAATTTTGAGTTTTGTGATATAAATTGTACATATTATCGCCAGTTCCGCAAGCCCTGACCCCGCACTACGTTGTACATTACCTGCCATATATATATATATATAAATTGTGTGATTTCTTACAAAGAGAAAAAGAAGAATTGGATAGCCTAGCTATTTTTCAATTAAATTAAATATCGGAGGCTTTTTTAACTTTAATTTATTGACGAGTGACTAACATGGTTAATTAGGATCTATTAGCTAAAACTGATTAACGCTGAAGCTAATTGGGAACAAGTTTTTATCGTGGTATTTACAAGTATAAGAAAACTATAGTATCATCAAATGCCAGCTGAATGCGTATAACATGAGATTAGAACTTTATTGTATATATAATACTTGTTAATGGGTATATTTAGAACTTGTTGCAATAAGGATTTTTGTTATGTCATTCGTTACAGCAGCGCGTAGATCATCGCATCAACAAGTCTTTAAACTGTCTCTGACCAAATTCCACCGGGAATTAAGGTGGCTACTACCATGCATGCACAATATTACGCATTTTGTGATGTATCCGCAAATTCAGGCCAGTTGGGGTATGTTGTTTGCACATTATGATCTTGTTAATATGTCTTCAGCTTCTCGATGATCAAAAAATATCTCTACGCAAATGGTTTATAATTCCAAATAATTCATTTCGTTCCATGTCCTATATGGTCAATATCATTTTCTTTTTTAAATTTATCTATTCCTATATAGTCATAACTATTTATCTTTTTTAATTAATGATGACTCATAACATCATTAATTAAAACTTAAGCATTCAGCACCGATAATTTTTTTCATTAAATTACGAAGTCTTAGATTTAATTCTACTACTGTATATTATAACTTTGATCCATAGATTAGTAAGAGAAAACTACATAAATTTGACCCTAGTGTTTTGTAAATCATAAACGCGGAATAAGGTATTCGTTTTTACTAACTTAAATGCGAATGAAGACTAGGGTCATGTTATTCCTCTAGTTGCAGAGATATCACCCAAACTTATTTTTTTATTTTTTATTTATGTAAAATAATATTTTTAAGGCCCTCAAAAACATCAATAAATTAGTTGGACTCAATATCAACTTAAAAAGTATATTATTTTAAAAATAAGTCTAAAATTCTGAAACTACGTCTTTTTGTTTATTTGAATTCAAGGTTAAAGAGCAGAAAGGACTAGACTAAAACCTCACTCGATCGCATACGTAATCAAAAGTGATGTAGCGGTTTGCAACCTCAGGGCGCGCAATTGCACAACAACCATTTTGCTTTGAGTCGATGGATTGCAAGGTCAATACCCACCATAAAGTCATCCTACAGCCGCAACAACTTCACGGTTGTTTAGGAGAGTGAAGAGAGGGTGGTGTGGCGGATCTCAGGCTGCAAGTTCTTCTTCTTGGATTTTAAGTTCTTATTATGGGCAAAACAAATTTATTAAGAGACGAAAGGGCTATTACGAGTGTATTCCTTGAGATAAATTCTGTTCACCAAGTAAGGAATATTGAACAACTCAACAGAAAATAACAAAAAATTTAAATAAATAGATTCTGTTTTCGAATATCGTCTATACCTCATTGAAACTAGTTGTGCCTTCCATTTTGAGCATTTTTTACTGGCCCAATCTCTCAAGTTGTATAGAACCAGATAAATCGTAAATCAAATTTGTTTTAGCTCTTCGCTAAAAACACAAACCATATGATAGATACTTGTCCGGACTTTGTAGACAACAACGCAACATCAAAACAAATGGTCTAAATTTTTATAAAGGAAGAATGCAGACCCCCACGCCAAATGGTCTAAATCCTATTACAAATCAGGTTTTTTGTAATTTGAACTTTGCACTGGATCACTTCCCACGCCAAAAGCTTACTTCTTCAAGGGGGGCCGGCCATCCACATCCCATAACTCTGTAAATGGTTGATTTTGAATTTTATTTGGGTATGAGAAATATATTATATGTTGAACTTACTAATTAATAAAGCTCAGTTTTCCTTCGCAATCCATTTTTGACATTTCATTTTTAGGAGAGGATCCTCCAATCGCGAGAGAAAATAAGCCACAGAGTGGTGCTCGCAAGCATAAATTAAATATGATGCTTCCACTTTCATCTCCATTTCCAACTCCAACCGCTTCAGTTCACTTACCCTCGTTAATGATCGTTCAATTAATATATGTTGCAAAAGTGTATTAAGTTTCACAAAATAGGTTCTGAGGGTATCCAACAATAGATCCAAAATGGTGAAACTTCAGTGTTGTCAAGTTGATGTGTCTAAATAATGTGATTTTAATAGCCTTTTGTTCTTTTGTTTAATGACGATGGATAATAGGATTCGTACAACGAACCCCATATATATAGAGCGTTCTCAAATGAGCACTTTGAAAGTCCTTTAAGTATATATCGGAGGGCAAACTCAAAGGGGAACTCGGGTGATCCTACGAGAATACACCGGACCAGGTTCCCTCGGAAACCTCCATAGGTCACATCCCCAAGATAGCACCAGATTACGCCTTCCTAGGCTACACCCAGTCACACATTCTCGGAAAACGCCACTAAGATGCATCCTTGAGATAGCACCAGGTTACGCCCCTTAAACCTCAAAAGACTACACCCAAGGATAGCACCATGTTGAGCCTCCTAGAGCTACACCGGGTCATACATCCCACGGATAACGTCACAAGGCTCAAGGACTACACCAAAGGGATAACACCAAGTTACGACAGGTCATACATCACACGGGAACGTCACGAGGCTCGAAGGACTGCACCCACTGGATAACATCAGGTTATGCCTCACAAGGCTACGCCACGTCACACATCCCACGGGTACCGTCACCAGGCTATATGCTTAGAGGAGTATCGAGATTCATCCTAGCCCCACGACCAAAGACTTGCATGCACAACAAGATTAATAATAAAAAATAAAAGTGAATAGAAAAAAGACAAGCCCAAATAACCATCAGTAATCAGGGAAGGGACCATAGTTATTGAGTCCACCCCTGTCGATTTTTTACAAGGTGGGCGATGTTAAATTCTTTTGATAGCTTGGAGCCAGAGGACTTGGCCACTTGAGACTTCATTTGCCGACGCCACTTGCCAATCTTTGACCTATGCCTTATTTGCAACTCGGCTTCAAAATTCACGGACCACTTCTTTAGCAAATGCCCTATCCCCACCACCGATGAGGGAAAATATAATTCCCCACCTGTCTCGCACCAGTGCCCAACCGTCACCCTGATTGGGTGTTGGGCACTATCTCTGCCCACGAGATCGTTACCTTCATTCACGAGACGCTACTTGAGCTTGGCCCTGCTCCCTCCTACCAGGTCTCCCATGTTTAGAGAGACGAACGGGTTTACGAACGTGCTGGCCCGACAGAGTTTCAGTCGAGCGCAGAAAGACTACCCCATGCAACCACCATTTTCTACGGCTTTGGTGAGCTGCCTACCCGAACTAGAAAATTTGACTTCGTATGATGTTTCTTGTAAATATATGTGCCAATCCCGCCTCACCTCTAATTATTAAACTCACATGTTCAATTTTTAAAAAAAAATAAAATCTAGCTAACCATTCGAGAATATTATTATATATTTTTCATGCAGGCTACAATTTTCATAATTGATAATTATTGTAGTATATATTTGAATCAAGAATGAGATAAATATGGAGATGTATTTGGCCTTAAAAGAATAAAAGAATGATATAATACTCCTCTTGGTATAGTGTGACACGTTTACTCAAGCACGCCAATTGTACACTTTATAGTTTGTACTTATCAATATTTATTGTTAAACTTCTCCATTTTTCCCGTTTTTGGTGCCAATTGTTTCCAGTCCATATTTGTTTTAATGAAACCATAGATCCACAAAATCAGAAATTGCAGTTTCTGGCAAATTCTATGATATATTAATCAATAAAACAAAATATAAAAAACAATAGAGGTTTCATATTACAAATAAACCAACCAACAACACCCTTTAACTCTGTTCTTCCCTTCAACAAGGAAAAAACCTGCTCTAAAAATAATCTGATACAAAAACAGTAAAATGAACCCTAAACTGAAACCAGCCGACCGACCGACCTAGCTTTTTATTTAAGTAAGTTTTTTGTTAATCCTGTCATTTTCTCTTTACTGTTTCTTCTATTACAATGTGCGACTAATGAATTAAGCATTATAGTATATTTTTTTTTGCTTTCTGAATCTGTTGCATGAATTGATTCTAACAGAGATCTGACGTTGTAACCGCTTTTGGGTGTTTTTGTTTATTTATGGCATTGTTGTTAATTTTCACATGATTTTGTTTTGCTGTCTGTTGATTGTTAATTTGGTTCAATTTGTAGGATTTGCTTATTGAAGGAACAGCATGGTAGGTATCATGTGATTTGTCTCGGGGACAGTCGAAACGATATCGAAATCGCATCTGATTTAGTTCACATTGTTAGTTTAGGTTAATCAAAAACTGATAGAAGATGGATGGTAATGGCATTAGGAATTATAGGGATTTCGGGCTTCTTGAACCGTCGAATAATGCATTGCATTATAAGGGCTATAATTTTGACCTTCAACTAATGTCCTCCATGGCCGAAAACCCTTTTTACGGTGGTAGTGGCATCCACAGTCGCCACGAAACGGATTCTCCGTCTGTCATGCCTTCACATCACCACCGAGTTGGTGGGGTTCCTACGTCCATGGACTTCTGGTTGAACCACAATCGGGAGAAGTATCTTATTAACGGCTTATCAGGAAGTAACCAGCACGGCTACTATCAACCAAATAATGGTGTTTCGCCTGAGACTTCGTCTAATCATTCCATTCAAATGTCACAGCAAATTACTTTGCCGAAAACTGAAAATGTGATCCCGCACATGGGAGGTAGTTGTGAAGAGAGAGATAATGTTAGCAGTGGGAGTGGCTGTGTGCTTCCAAAGAAGAGGGCTGGCGGTAAACTCCCCAAGTCTCCTCCAAAAGAGAAGAAAGCTAGGACTAGAGCTCCTAGGACGCCAAAGGACATAACTAGCCCATCAGCGCATCGATCAAGGGTTCCCAAGAAACGAGCCGAAATTGTAATTAATGGGATTAACATGGATATATCTGGAATCCCTATACCCATTTGCTCATGCACCGGGACCCCGCAGCAGTGTTATAGGTGGGGATCCGGTGGATGGCAGTCCGCTTGCTGTACAACAGGTATGTCTGTTTATCCCTTGCCTATGAGCACAAAGAGACGTGGTGCGCGAATAGCTGGAAGGAAAATGAGTATTGGAGCATTTAAGAAGGTGTTGGAGAAACTTGCATCCGAAGGCTATAATTTTTCCAACCCGATTGATCTTAGGAGTTTCTGGGCAAAACATGGTACGAATAAGTTTGTGACGATCAGATAATTATGTGAAAGGGTTGCTGTGGTCGATTCCTGAATGCATGCGGCTTTTTGGTGTACATAAGTGAATGCCCTGGCCTGAAGCAGAGGCTCCTCAGGTAGCTTTCAACCAGTCAATTCCAGAAGTCAATCGTTTCTTATTGAATATATGCCATTTTGGCCCCCCTGAATTAGGTGTTCTTTGATTGTTCGCATTTTGCAGTTTAGGAAAGCATTAATCATGTCAGGTGGCGGGATATCGGGCTATGAGAATGAACTTTTTGTTAGTTTTGATTCGGCATTATGGATCTTTATTGACTTTCTCATAATAATAATGTTTTTAAAGATCACAGCATTATTTACTGGCTTGTGTTGTGATGATAGCTGTACTTTTAGATTCGCCATAGTGATGAAATGAACTTATCCTTTATGCAACGATCATAGCTATACTTCTAGATTTGCCATAGTGATTACTTAAACTCAACCATTTTTGGCAGCAAAAATAGGAAATTGTACCTCAGGTGAAAGACTTGATGAAAATGAGACTGTTATCTTGATTGGATATCTGTTGTAGAAAGTTTTTCACTCAGATGCTATTGGTTCAAACTAGACAGGAAAGAAAACGTCGTTTATTATTCTTGAACTGAATAGCAATAGAAAATAAGTTTACCAAGAACACTCTAGAGATATTTCATTCGATTTTTAGGAATGTTTAGAAATGGCTTGAGGAGATGTGATATCTATAGTCCAGCATTTTTCAGGTGGATATTTGTGCGCCGAAACACAATCTATACTATGGACTATTTGTCTGCAATTTCTGTTGAGCTGCTTTGCATCTGAGCTTGATGAAACCTGGAATTAGTCAACTTTCCGACTGAATCGGTTTCATGACTTCCGCACGGGGGTTATGTTTGAATGGGAAAACTAAGTTAAGATTAAGTCTTCGATAGACCTTGCGGTGTTGTTTGTGTATTAAAACTTGTAGCCACAATAATCTCATAACAGAGAACTATTTGGATGTAGTGAGAAGCCTTTACACAAGAGGTCTATAGACCTAATTATGGTAAGAATCACCCTTTGAGAATATTGCTGTGTTGCGATAGTGTATGATTACGTTATATGTTTTAGCAAGGATTATGGTCTAGGAACCATTGCAGAACTAATAAGTCAGGATTACTATTTATGCTCTCAGTGTTTAGGTTAATCACGCAAGATTAAAAAATATATAATATCGATATTTTATGTGATAAGTATATAACGTCGATCATGAAATTTTTTTTTTTTTTTAGATATTTAGTATCTGTCGGGAATTGCATACTAAATATCTAAGATCTTTTTCAATTGACCATCATAGATGTTAATTTTAATTCATCGTGTTTTTTCATGTTATTTTTAAGTACCACCTTCTGGAATATAATACAAAACTGAATCGTATTTTGTGTATTCTAATTTTGAAATGGTTATAGTCGAACTTAAGTTTTCCTAGTTTTTAGGTTAATTAGTTCACCTAACCTTAAAATTCTCGACTATGTAAATTCCACAGTATTTCCTACAGTGTTCAAGAGACAAGTATCCTCTTTTTACTGGTAAAGAGAGATTTCAAAGCTGTCCTCAAGCTTTTGTCTTGTATAATTTCACTTGTTTTTTACTAAATCAAATACACCAGTAAAATCTTGAAATACCCCAACAAACTATTCTATGCTTTTGGATTGAAAAGTTTGAACCTTTATTCTTGATATTTGAGAATTTGGAATAAGTGACCAAAATGGATATTCAAACATGTGCACCGCAATGCGAACCAAGCTTCTCATAATTTGGCTCGTGGGGCTTTGTTGAACGGTCATGTTGGTCCGTTTAATCTTGACTCCCTTCATCCTAATGTGTTTTGCGATTTTGTGATGGAGATTTTCCTTTGTATGAACATGGTGTTTTTATTTGGTGATTTATTTATTGTTTTTTCTTTTGAAAAAAAAATACACCAGCAAAATCAGCCAATTCTTGCAATTCCTAATTGAGTAGCTTAATATTAATATTTATTTCTTATTTAAGGTGCAAACTATTATTTTTTGTTGTTGTTTGTGATATACCTATGAGCCCGCACATTTAGAGGATTTTCCACAAAGTAATATCAAAAAAAAAAAAACACTTTGTTTTTCGTCAGATATGCAAACAAAATTTTATATTACCCCGGTAAAAAAAAATGAGCCAGTGGAATTTGTGCTGCAATCTTCGTAGGAACCATAGCACACAAACAGACGTGCAAAACAAATCGGATAGATTGAATGGTTCTAAAATTGGTCGAATAATTCAGATTGAATAAATTATTTTAGAAACAATAAAAATAATGATAGTAATAAGATAAATGGAACATTGACCAAGCAATAATTAAATAAGTTAATGAACTAATTAAATTTGCTCTCTTTCTCCATCACGCGTAGTTTTACTTTTTATGGTTGTAGTACTTGGCAATCTAATACTAGATTATGGTTTGCATTTTTTTCTCATTTTAAGTTCTTGTTTCTAAGAATTCGAAATGAAATTATACTCTGATTTACCGTACAGCCCTACGCATAGAGAAATTATTTATTATAACTATTGCACAATGTCATCACGCCTGCACCCATCTTAATTAATTAAAAATAAAAAAGACGAAAAAACATAAAATATAGTATTTAAAACTTCTTTTTTGGTAAATCAATTGCGAAATATTTTTCTAAAATGCCCAATATCTGTTTCACATCTTCTAAGCGAAAATGTTCAATTTTCATAAGATCTTCTTGACTGTTATTCAAAAGGTCAAATAATGTATATATATTGGACCTTTTGAGGCAATTATAGACCCTGGGAGACAATTCAGATTGGTCAATAAAAATCGATTTCAATGCTATTTTTTTTTTCTGAGTTTTTCCAATTTATCGTGAAAACAAGAAATTATTTATTATAACTACTGCACAACGTCAACTCCGCCAGTGAGCTTTCACTGCCTGTCCCAAGCCAGGATAAAGGAGGAGGGTTGTGGTAGGCTTGTGACAGCCAACGTAAAAACCCCGTCACATCCTATGATATGAACCATACTATGAATTTCGTTGGGGCGTTCCCTACTCAGCGACGCGCTACATCGGATCCCGGGTGTAGTGATAAATGGGCAAGGGTTGCTAGGTCGTCGCCCGGAAGCGACGCGCCACATCGACGCCCGGGTGTGGTGTCAAATGAGCAAGGGTTCCCTCACCTTCCAGGACGGGTGAGGGTAAAGAAGTTAGTCCAGGAACGACGAGTTCGCCTTGCATCGTGGAATGTGGGGTCACTCACAGGAAGATTGGCCGAGCTAGCTGAGGCAATGTCTAGGAGGAGGATCAACATCTTGTGCGTGCAAGAGACCAAGTGGGTTGGTGAAAAGGCCAAAGTAGTAGACCCTTTGGGTTGTAAGCTTTGGTATACCGGGACAGAGAAGAACCGAAATGGTGTTGGGATCATCATAGATAAGCTTTGGCTCGAGGACGTGGTGGAGGTCAGAAGGAAGGGCGACAGGATCTTACTGGTCAAGTTGGTCATAGGCGAGGATATCTTGAATGTCATTAGTGCCTATGCACCACAGATAGGACTAGACGAAGCCGTGAAACGTAAGTTTTGGGAAGATTTGGACGAGATGGTACAAAGGATCCCTAGTAGCAAGAAACTCTTCATTGGAGGTGACTTTAATGGTCATGTAGGATCTAGCCGTGATGGGTTCGAGGACATCCACGGCGGGTATAGCTTTGGGGATCGCAATGAGCCGGGAAACGCTATCTTAGACTTCGCCCTCTCCTATGATTTGCTTGTAGCAAATACTTGGTTTAAGAAGAGAGAGTCTCATTTGGTCACTTATAGGAGTGGGTCAAATAAGAGCCAAATAGATTTCTTCTTAGCTAGGAGGGCAGATAGAAGTCGTTGCATAGATTGCAAGGTCATCCCCGGGGAAAGTGTGGTTACGCAACATAGGCTTTTGGTGTTGGATATTAGACTGCGACAAGGAGTGAAGAGGAGTAGGCGCCGGTTGGAACCTAGAATTAAGTGGTGGCGGCTTAAGGAGTCTACCCAAAAGGCCTTCGTAGAGCGAGTGGTTCAAGAGGTAGACTGGAAGACTGAGGACGATGCAGATGCAACTTGGACCAAAATGGCTTGTTGTATCAAGAAGGTAGCTAAAGACCTCTTAGGTGAATCCCGAGGTAGTAGCCTGATAGGTAAAGACACGTCATGGTGGAATGAAGAAGTAAAGGCGGCAATCAAGGCCAAACGGGATTGCTACAGGGATTTGAAGAAGAACCATGATGGAGCAAGCTTTGAAAAGTATAAGCTAGCCAGGAAAGAAGCAAAGAAAGCTGTTGGACTAGCGCGAGAGGCTGTGTACAAGGAAATTTATGAGAAGAGGGATAGCAAGGAGGTCGAGAAGGATATATACAAAATTGCTCGCATTAGAGAGAGGAAGACTAGAGACCTAGGTGCAGTGAAATGCATCAAAGATGAAGGTCAGTCTGTCTTAGTGCGTGAGGATCAGGTCAAAGCACGGTGGAGGGAGTACTTCGAAGGCCTGTTCAATGGAGGCCCCACCCAAGCAGTGGGTGACATCTCGCAGTCCCCTCAGGACCTGAACCGCGATTTTATGCGCCGTATCAGAAGGTCGGAAGTCAAAGATGCCTTGAAGAGGATGAAGACTCGAAAAGCCGTTGGCCCAGATGGTATCCCTATTGAGGCTTGGAGAAGCATGGGAGAGATAGGGGTGACCTGGTTGACGGACCTCTTTAACAAAATATGGCGAACAAATAAAATACCAGAAGAGTGGAGGAAGAGTACGCTAATACCTCTATATAAGAACAAGGGCGATGTCCAAAACTGTTCTAACTATCGTGGGATAAAGCTTATGTCTCATACCATGAAGCTATGGGAGAGGGTGATCGAACACCGATTGAGACAAATTGTTCCCATATCTGAGAACCAATTTGGATTTATGCCCGGAAGGTCGACCATAGAGGCCATCCATTTGATTCGTCAGCTCATTGAGCGCTTTCGAGAAAAGAGTAGAGATTTGCATATGGTCTTTATCGACTTAGAAAAGGCATATGACAAAGTACCGCGAGATGTATTATGGTGGACCTTGGTGAAGAAGGGGGTACCCATTAAATATATCAACATCATAAAAGATATGTATGAGAATGTGGTGACAAGTGTCCGAACTTGTGGCGGTTTAACAGACGCCTTTCCAATTACAATTGGCTTACATCAGGGGTCAGCTTTGAGCCCATTTTTGTTTGCCATTGTAATTGATGAAATCACCAGAGCCACCCAAGACCGAGTCCCATGGTGTATGTTGTTTGCAGACGATATTGTCCTCATCGATGAGACGAGAATGGGAGTTAACGCTAAATTAGAACGATGGAGACAATCATTAGAAGCGCGAGGATTTCGACTAAGTCGAACAAAAACAGAGTACCTCGAATGCAAGTTTAGCAAACAACGAAGAAACAACGATGGCACGGTTCAGTTGGATGGCCAAGAGATACCGAGAAGTGCGCATTTTCGGTATTTAGGCTCCATACTGCAGATGGATGGAGAGTTAGATGGAGACGTCAACCACCGCATCCAAGCTGGATGGACAAAGTGGAAGAGTGCGACAGGGATTCTGTGCGATCGTAACTTTCCTTTAAAGCTTAAAGGAAAGTTCTATCGTACGGCTATTAGACCTGCTTTGCTTTATGGCTCCGAGTGCTGGGCTATTAAGCAAAGTCATGCACAGAAAATGAACGTTACAGAGATGCGCATGCTTCGGTGGATGTGCGGTAACACTAGGAGAGATAGAGTGCGCAATGAAGATATTCAGCATAAATTGGGTGTGGCGGCCATTGACGAGAAAATGCGAGAAAATCGTTTAAGATGGTTTGGGCATGTTAAACGCAGACCCATAGATGCACCGGTACGACGAGTTGAAGATCTCGACTTAGGACAGACGGCTAGAGCTCGTGGGAGACCGAAAAAGACGTGGATGGAGGTCATACGGAACGACATGAAGCTAAAAGATCTAAATGAAGACATGCTCGTCAACCGAAACCTATGGAGGCAGAAGATTCATGTTCACGACTCGACGTGATTCATTCATGGTTCATATAGCCAACCCCAATTTAATTGGGATTACAGGCTTGGTTGTTGTTGTTGTTGTTGTTGTTGTACTGCACAACGTCATCACGCCTTATGTGGTGCAGGCGTGCCGCACACCAATAGCAATTACAAGTGAACACATCGAGGATGTATCCTCGACATATTCTCGACATGCCAGACAATTCTCGGAAAACACGACGTTGGTCCCCGCGTCCTAAGGCTAATAAATACCCTCGTTCCAAAACTTTAGATGGGTTCACACAACACATCGAGCATTAATGCTCGACATAGCCCGCACACTCGATATGTCGGCTCACTCGACATACCTGTGTACTCAACGTGCAGGATTCTCGACGTGTCAGAATCTTCAATGTGCCTGGAATTCTCGAAGTGCCTGGAACCCTAGACGTGTCCGAAATTCTCGACGTGCCAAAATCATCGACGTGTCCAAAATCCTTGACATGCCAAAATCTTCGACGTGTTCAAAATCCTCGACGTGCCTGGAATTCTCGACATCTCAGTTTTCTCCACTTGGAAGCTTGCACGATAGTTTACTCAATGGCGTTCAGTCTATAAGTGTTCCGGATAAAGCAACATTAGAATTTTGTATAAGATGATAGTTTAGTATAGTTCGTATATAAGTTCCATAGTTTTGTATTTCGTGCACCCTAGACGAATTTGTACCGAATTATCTTTGTTCTAGTATTAACTTAAAATGATCTACTTTGAGTTACTAATGATCGTCGCATTTAAATGTTTAATGCATTGTACATATTTAATGCCATCGTAAGACCAATTGCATTGTTTTGTTATCAACTGTGATGCACCGATACCGATACCAAGACGGCTATGCAGTACCCGATACATATCGATACCGATTCAGATACCGATACCAGTTCTGACGTATCCGATACGCCATGTGGCGTATCCCTTAATTTTGAAATTAAAAAAATCTCGATACGTATATGATACATTTTTTAGGCGTATCGGAACTATTATGGGTCTTTTTTATAAATTTTTAATATTTGATGGGTTAAATATTTAAATATAAACTCCACCAAATTTAAAAGGAAATAAAAAAACGAAAATCCCTTTATCAAGGGCACGATTCAGGTCTCATTATTTTTACAATTATACTTTTCTTTTTCTATTCATAATCACCACCACCACCATGCACCATCTTCACCCCACCACCATGCGCCACCACAATTATACTTTTCTTTTTCTATTCATAAGCACCACCACTACCATGCGCCATCTTCAAGCTTGTTATATTATTGTTTAACTTATTAGTCATAAATAATTCACGTTTATATGTCTTTTTTCATATTTGATGCATGACTTTTTTAATGTTAAACCTTCTTTTGTATATTTTTAATTTTTCTTGTTTAAATTTTAGATTTTATTCCTTGTTAAAAATAAAAATACATATAATAAATATTAATAATTATTTATATATAGACGTATCATTGCCGTACCGGTATCGGCTGTTTTTAAAAAACGCCGTATCGGTGTATCCGTACCGTACCGTACCGGTACCATGTACCCGAACCCGTGCAACGTAGGTTATCAATCACTATTATATTTTAATATGAAAAACCACAACTGAAAGGCCCGTGGTGTGATGGTATACATTGATTTGTGATTTATTACAAAGCTATTTCTTATTGTCTTAATCAAGAAATAAATTAAGAGACTATCTGACTTTTAGCAAATTGAATTTTATTATATCTTTACTTATTGAGTTCAGTTAAATATTTTTGGCTTATGATACATAAACGTAATAATAGGTATCGACTCTTACAAATAAAAATAATAATGCCCTTTTTAAATACTTTAATAAAATTTATTTTCAATAATTCTTATATCATTTATGTAATATTTATGAAACTTTTCGATACGTATTTGATCCACTGAAACACAATACGAAAGCGAAACTTTAATACATGCTTCAAACACAATTTTCTTACCATAAACCACAGTAATCTATCTCCATAAGTACTAGCTTTATTCTCCACAAACACCAACATGGCCACAAGAACAACAAAGAATTATCGTTGAATTCATTACAATCATGGCTATCAGATAACAAACAAAGCAAGATAAGATTAAAGCATGACAACAACAAATAATGAGGATAAGTAAATTACTATTAGATAGTATATTATTCTTGTTGTATATTCTCCTAGTTTAGAAGATTTGTGTCTATCTTTTCGTAAATATTTTTTGTATGTACTATAAATATTTGTGATGATCAATAAAGAAATTCATTCACTCCCATATATCTTGCAACTCTTATATGGTATCAAGAGGCCAAAAATATCTCACGTAAGATTCTTGATCCTACTATGACAAACCCTAGCCCCTCCGAGCCTTCTTCCCCGTCGAACACCACTCTCGGCGGCGGTCAGATGGATGGTTCTTCCTCCAGCTCGTTGCTTCATCCCGCTCGTCTCGCGGCAAGGCCATCCGTCGATGGTCAATCGTTGATTCCGATCAACGCGCACCAGCAACTTCTGTTGCAACTTGATGGGAACAATTATGCATCTTGGCGTTCCCAAGTCCGACATCTCTTTTTCGGGTACGGACTTTTTGGTTATTTGGATGGCTGGACACCTTGCCCTCCTCTCGGATCCACTCCGAAAAGCATTGCGGCGCACACGTTTTGGATGCGTCAAAACTCTCTCATCTTCTCGGCCTTATTTGGATCAGTCCATGTCTCTCTAACAAAACTCTTCTCCAACGCTAGAACATCGGCCGAGGCGTGGGACACCCTTCAACGTACTTATGCCAACCGTTCTCGTTCACGGGTTATGCAACTTAAGGACGATCTCAACTCTCTCTGCCTAGGTTCTAAGTCGGTTGCTGAATTTCTACAATTGGTGAAATCAAAGACGGATGAACTTTCCATCATCGATGGCCCTCTTAAGGATGATGACATTACCTTATATGTCCTCAATGGCCTTGGCGCCGTCTATCGTGATATAGCTGGCCCTATACGTGCTCGTGAGAATTCGATTCAATTTCTCGAGCTTCATGATCTTCTTGTTGGTCACGAGACTTACTTGCGCCGCCTTGAGTCTGACGCGTCGAACCTTGTAGCCACGGCCAACATAGCCTCCTCGCATCCCCGATCCACCCCACGTGGGTCTTATCGTGGTCGTTCCGGTTCGAATAGGGGGCAGCCCTATACTCAACACCGAGGCCCGTCTCATGCTTGTCGTGGATCCTCCTCCTCTCACGGCCGCTCCTCTGGTTCAAACCTACCAAACATCACGTGTCAGATGTGCGGTATTTATGGCCATGGCGCACGGACTTGTCGCAAATTTTTGCCAACCGCGCACCTTGCCACATCTCCGTCGGGTCCGCCTACTTTCAATGCAGATTGGCTTGTTGATTCTGGCGCGTCTCATTCATTGACCTCGGATCTCCACAATCTGACCGTTCATTAAGAGTATGAGGGTCCGGATGAGGTCTCCACTGCTGATGACTCAGGTTTGGCTATAACTCACACTTGTAGCTCTTGAATTGTTTATCCCGATCGCACGTTTATTCTCGATAAATTATTATGTGTACCTCATTCGCGGCGTAACCTTCTATCTGTTCAACAATTCACTAAGGCGAATGATGTATTTGTTGAGTTTCACCCGTATCACTTTCTTGTTAAGGATCGCAGATCAGGGACTAAACTAATTTGGGGCGCTTGCGTGGATGGCGTGTATCATCTTCGATTTCCACATGTCTTAGGTTCGGCCCCTACTGCTTTGATTGGGGAATGTGTTGCTAAAGGGTGCTAGCACGAACGTTTTGGTCACCCGTCCATGAAGATTAGTTCTTTTATTTTTTGAGCAAAAATAATTTACCATGTTTACCTTCTAGTACCTTGGACTCTGCGTCTTGTCGCGCATGTTTTTTGAATAAAAGTCAACAATTGGTTTTTCATGCTTCGTCGCTTACCTCGCAGCATGCTTTACAGTATATTTATGGTGATGTTTGGGGACCATCTCCTACGATTTCGGTTACTGGTTGTCGATATTATCTTATTCTTGTTGACCATTTTACAAAGTACTGTTGGGTTTACATGTTATCTGCCAAATCCGAAGTTCATAGAATTTTTGTGCAATTTCGAACACTTGTGGAAAAATAATTTAGTGCGCCTATTCAAAACTTTTCCTCGGATAATGATGGTGAATTTACTGCTATTCGTGGCTATTTTAACTCTAATGGGATTAGTTGGCTTACCACTGCCCCCCACACCCCTCAACAAAATGGTTCTAGTGAAAGGCGCCATCGCATTATTGTTACTATAGGTCGTACGTTACTTACTCGTGCTCGCCTTCCACCAGAATATTGGGATTATGCTTTTCAAACAGCCGCTTACTTGTACAATCGGTTGCCTACTCCGGTTCTTAATCACAAATCTCCGTTTGAGGCGTTGTTTGATCGCACTCCAAACTATCTTCGACTGCGGGTCTTTGGTTGTCTGTGCTATCCCCACTTACGACCTTACTTCTCGGGAAAATTGACTCCTCCTTCTCGGGAATGCATCTTTATGGGTTATTCTACCTCTTAAGCCGCTTATAAGTGTTTAGAAATTGCTACGGGTTGCCTTTTTCTCTATCGACATGTGCGGTTTATGGAGTTTGTTTTTCCGGGTATTCGAGCGCATGACACTTCTATCGCTTCTATTGCCCACGACCCTTCTGGTCCCATCTCGCCACCACTGCTCGTTACATTGCCCACTGCTCCAAGTCCTTCGCCTTCGCCGGTTCAGTCGGCTTCTGTGCCTTCCTCTTGGCCATCATCACATGCGGTCTCCTTGCCTGCGTGATTATCGTCCGCGGCCCCTTCGGTCTCGCCTATGGTCCCTATTGCTTCCACCCCGGCTCCGCCTCTGGACCGTACTCATCATATGATAACGTGGTCACATAACAATATTTTCAAACCCAAGGTCATTAATCTTGCGACAAAATATCCAGTTTCTGGTCCCATAGAACTGACTTGTGCTACTAAGGCTATGACCGATCCGCACTGGCGCGCCGTTATGGCCGAAGAAATCACGGCTCTCACTAAACATGGCACATGGACCTTGGTTTCTCCTTCTTCTGATTGTCACCTGTAGTATGTCACCCAAATTGTATGCCTCAACACATGAATTATACTCCCCCTAAGCCTAGACCGACACAACTCAACAACAAGAAAGAAAACAATGCAGTTCTACATGAATGCAACAATGTAGTGTCAAATAGGCATATGGTAAACACATATGAAAAAGCTCCTCAAACCAGCACATCACACATCTCTTTATAATCTTTATTATTTCCATAACTCATCAGAACCAAAAGCTGAAGGTTGCTAAACACTAAGCTAATGTCACTACTGAATGAGGACAGCCTGAACTCCACACACCCCAGTAATAACATTAACATCAGCAAGTTAGGCAAGTACAAAGGCCTTGAATGTTGGCAATTCACTTATCATACACCCCAACACCCCAATTCCCTATGCATACTTGCTTACCAACCTGCATTCAAGAGAATCACCAAGTGATCAGTGTTACTAAATGTAAGAAATCTAAACCTCAAACACCCTAGTAGAAAGGATCACCCTCATGTGTTCCTTGGCCAAACAAACAGAAACATGTAAATAAGCACAACTGAGTAACACTGAAGCTGTCAACATCATGTACCCCAACTTCTCCACATGTCATGTACACCTTCCATATGAATAAGACACAACTGAATAGACATCAAAGTAGTGAACTTTGAGTACCCCAACTTCTCCATATGATAGGCTATCACAACCTCAGACAAACAGAAGAGTTTTATTACTTTTTCAAAACAAAGATGTGAAACTGATAACTATAAAGAGTTGTTAATCAAAGAGTTCAACCACACAAACCAAATCTGACAAAACAAAGATGAAATGAGACTCACAAGGAAATAAATTCAACAAAAGAAAACAACATAATACCTACTACACCACAACCAATATACCAGTGCTAGACAGTGGTGTTATGTCAACACTGATTTCCTCAACATTTTCACATATTGCACATGCCAAGAGATTTCCTCAAGCTGGAGAATCTCTCACTATCTAAAGGTTTTGTAAACATATCAGCAAGCTGATTTGTTGTCTCAATATGTTCAATGTTGATCACTTTGTCCTCTACCATATCTCTTTGGAAATGATGCATTATGTCTATATGCTTAGTTCTAGAATGTTGGACAGGATTCCTAGAGATACTTATGACACTTAGATTGTCACGGAACATAAGAAGTGTATCACTATCTAGCCCATAATCTGAAAGCATGTGTTTGAGCCACACAAGTTGGGTAACACAGCTGCCAGCAGCTACATATTTTGATTCAGCTGTTGATAATGAAAAACAATTCTGCTTCTTGCTATATCGGGAGACCAAATTATTCCCCAAATAAAAACATCCCCCACTTGTGGATTTCCTGTCATCCACATCACCTGCCCAGTCCGAGTCACTGAAACCAACCAAGTTAGTGTTAGTGTCATAAGAATACCAAATTCCTAAAGGTGAAGTTCCAGAGATATATCTAAGAATCCTCTTCACAGCAATCAAGTGAGATTGCCTTGGCTCAGCTTGGTACCTAGCACAAACACATACTGAAAACATGATGTCAGGTCTAGAGGCAGAGAGATATAGCAAACTACCAATCATGGATCTATACAATGTTGGTCAACATTGCTGCCAGTGCCATCTTTTGTGATCTTCACTAAAGAGGACATAGGAGTCTTGCAAGGCTTGGACTCTTGTAGCTCAAATCTCTTCACCAGATTCCTTGCATACTTCTCCTGGTTCAGGAAGATACCATTCTCCAGCTGCTTAACTTGTAGTCCCAGAAAATAGTTGAGCTCACTAATCATGCTGATCTCAAATGTTCCTGTCATAGACTCAACAAACTTATCTAAGGTAGACTTGTTAGTAGAGCCAAATACAATATCATCCACCTAAATTTGAGCAATGCATATATCAGAACTTTTTCTAAGGACAAACAATGTTCTATCTCCATCTCCTCTATTCTAGCCTAGGCCTAACAGAAAATCAGTTAGCCTCTCATACCAAGCTCTAGGAGCATGTTTTAAGCCATACAAAGCCTTCTCAAGTTTGTACACATGGTTAGGATGTTTAGGATCAGCAAAGCCTTTAGGTTGTTCTACATAAACCTCTTTGTCAATTAAACCATTCAAAAAGGCATCTTTAACATCCATTTGGTAAAGTTTAATTCTAAGACAGCAAACAATAGCAAGAAGTAATCTAATTGATTATATTCTAGCTACTGGAGCAAAAGTCTCATCAAAATCTATACCTTCTACCTGAGTATAACCTTGTGCAAACAACCTAGCTTTGTTCCTCATAATTACACCATTCTCATCAGTTTTATATTTGAATATCCATTTGGTACCTATTACATTCACATGTGATGGCCTAGGCACTAGATTCCAAACTCTAATTTTGGTGAATTGTAAGAGTTCCTCTTGCATGGCATTAATCCAGTAACTATCCTTAAGAGCTTCAGTTACATTTTTAGGTTCAATGGAGGAAACAAAACAAGATGCATTATCAACAGTACATGAAGAAGACATGCAAACACACAACTTTGCCATATCCTTGTAATTGACCCTTTCTTTGTTGCGTGTTCTAACTCTTTCAGTAATTTGTCTAATTACTTGAGAGGATGGATGATCTCTTTGTATCCTAGCAGGAGGATCTCTTCTTGCTACTAGAACTGTTTCATCTTCAGAATCTGACAGTAAAGATGTTGGCCTAACATTGGGAGTTTCTGGTGTTAGCTCATCATTTGTTCCAGTTTCCAGTTCAGCATTTCCAGCTTCTGTGTTTAATGTTGAGTCCAATGTTGGAGCAACATCTGAACCAGTGACTTCTTCAGTACCTGCAGAAATAGTTAAATCATCAAAGATGACATTCACTGATTCTTGAACAGTATGCAATCTTGGATTGTAGACCCTGAAAGCAGCACTATTAGGAGAATATCCAACAAATATACACTTTTCACTTTTGGTATCAAATCTGCTCAAACAGTCTCTATCTTTTAGCAAATAGCAGTTAATACCAAATTCATGAAAGCGTGCTAATGTTGGTTTTGAACCCTTCAAGATTTCATAAGGTGTCATAGTGTACTAGGTCTAAGATAAACTTTATTACTAATATGACATGCAGTATTCAAAGCTTCAGCCCAGAGTTTCTTAGATAGGTTTCTAGAATTCAACATTACTCTAGCCATCTCTTGAAGTGTTCTATTCTTCCTCTCATCAATCCCATTTTGCTGAGGTGTCTTAGGTGCAGAGAACTCATGGAAAATGCCTTTAGTTTCACAAAATTTAGCAAAACTTACATTTCCAAACTCTTTTCCATGGTCAGACCTAATTCTTCCTACAGAAGTGCCATACAGATTTTTAATACTAGCATGCAAAATCTTGAATGTGTTGAATGTCTCTGATTTTTCTTTCAAAAACTTAATCCAGGTATATCTTGAAAAATTATCAACAATAACAAAAGCATACTTCTTACCATTCAGGATACTAACCTCAATAGGACCCATGAGATCCATATGTAGCAAATCAAAGCACTTATTAGTTCTAGGGTTAGTACTCTGTACCTGAAGTGGTGGATGGACAACTTTTGTTTGTTTACCTTTCAGGCAGTCTTCACAAACATTTTTACCTGGGCTAGTCAACTTAGGCAGTCCTCTCACAGCCTCTAACTTCTGTAGTTTCTCCAGATTTCTATAGTGCACATGTCCTAACTTCTTGTGCCACATGACAGATTCATCTACCTTGGCATGGTAGCATTCAACTTCATCTTGAGCAAGATAGCAGTTATCCTTTGATCTTGTACCTGTCATGACACGAACATTGTCACTATTAAACACATCACATGAACTTTTATCAAAAGTAACTAGCAAGTTATCATCAGAAAGTTGACTTATGCTAATTAAATTTGCATTCAATCCTTCAACCAACAACACATCATTGATTGGTGGAAATCCTTCAACATCCAGTACTCCTTTTCCAATGATTTTCCCTTTTGTGCCTCCTCCATAGGTAACTGTTCCAACAGTCAAAGGGATTACATCTTTTAGGTTGTCAATGTTTCCAGTCATGTGCCTTGAACATCCACTGTCAAAATACCACTTACCTGCAAGGTTAGAGTAAACAGCAGAAAAGACAACATTGCAAACAATTTTAACCTTAGGAGTTTTTATCTTTTCAATCCAGGTTCTACTTTTATGCCCTTCAGCTTTGTTACCTAATGTTGGAATAACATTCAGATCAGAGGTTCTCCTAACATTGGTACTGCTATTAATTCTTGTTTTCTTCTCAATCACACTTCTGAATTTTTTGCAATAAGGCTTAATGTGACCAGGTTGAAAACAATATTGACAGATAAAAGTAGGCTTTTTAACAGTGTTGACAGGAATTTCACTACTCACACTACTTCTTTCCTTGATATAACCATCTATTAAATAGGCAGAATCAACATCTTCATAGGAAGGTTTCTCAACATAGCCCAAACCATTTTTACCTTGATTTCCCATACTCAACACTTCATCAAGCATAGATGTAGAAGAGTTCCATTTGTCAATGGTATGTTCAACTTTATCTAATTTTACCTTTACCTCTTTCAGCTCAGCCTCAGTTTTGTCAAGGTTTTTCTCATACAGTTTCAGCATCTCCTTCATGCATCCAATCTTTCCCTCCAGGCTTTTGTTGCTCTTGATGAGTTTGTGATTCTCAAGCAGCAGTTTGTGGTAGATAGACTTCAGGTCTTCAATGATTTCCTCCTGGGACATTTCTCCTTCAAAGAAATATTCTTTATCTAGATTCACTGAGCCATGAAAACAATCAAAGTTAGATTCATCAAAGTAGGACGCAAGATAAGGTTCAGTATTAGTATCATATTCATCCCAATCTACAAAGAAGGTCTCATGTTTTGATGTTGGATACTGAATGTTGGGGTAACATTGAGATCCGAAGCAGTTCAGGGAGTCTTCTGGCGTCCAGTCAATCTGAGTGAGTAGCGCAGCAGTTTGAACCTCTTATGATTGTTCTTCAGCTTCTCCAGAACTAAAGTCATCTTCATTGAAATCATCTACACAAACCCAATGATAATTTCCTCTTTTTCTAAGAGTGTTAGCACATTCATTAGCCATATGACCATATCCTTTACATTCAAAACATTGAACATCTTTTAACTTATCAGCTTCTAAAGGAGTAGGTTTTGATGCCATGTACTTCACAAACTTAGGAGGTAATTTCTTATAACCTGGGGAACTATTACTAAGATTCCTTTCTTTACCTTTTCCTTTAAGGTTCAGCTTATTGAACTTCTTAGTAATTTTACCATAATTTGAAGAAATTAATTCATAATCATCATCACTTTCATTGTCAAGACTTGATCCTCTTAAAGCAGCAGCCCTATGTTTGCTAGGTTGTGAGGCAAGCTCCATCTCAAATTCTCTAAGAGTATTCATCAAGACTTGAAACTGTAGATTAGCAAGGTTCCTAGATTCACTCATTGCAATTTTCTTGAGAGCAAATTTTGATGACAGTGTTCTCATAGCTTTATAAACCATTTCTTGATTAGTCATAGAAAAACCTAGGTTTTCACATTGGTTAGCAATATCAAGAATTTTCTCAAAATAACTGTCAACACTTTCATCTTCACCCATCTCAAGTTTTTCAAATTGGTGAAGCAGTTGTCTATATTTAGAATCTTTAACAGCAGAATCTCCTTCACAATGTAATTCAAGTATATCCCAAGCATGTTTGGCTTTTGTACAATTCTGGATTAATTTGAACATGTGATGACTAACCCAACTAAAGATAGTATTAAGAGCCCTTTCATTAGAGTTATAGAGACTTACCTCTGTTGTTGTCCAATCTGCTCCTGGTTTTGGTACTAGATCACCTTCACCATCTATTGGTAATGTTGGAAGAGAGTATCCATTGATCACGGATTGCCAGGCTCGAATATCAATAACTTTGATGTGAGACCTCATCCTGATCTTCCAGTATGCATAATTGGAGCCATCCAACACTGGAATCCTGTTGGTATTAGGATTGACACTGTCCATTGTGTTGTATCACCTCCAAACCACCAGTGTAGTCGGTGTTTGGCTCTGACGCCAATTGATATTGTCGAATCGTGGATTGACACAAAAACTTTGAGAGTTAAGCTGGAATTGCCTTAACTCTATTGTGATCTTCTTGACTAAAATAATGTGCAGCGGAATTTAAAAGCAAGAAGATATAATTTTAAGAAGTTTTCAATATTTTTAAAAACTTCTGAGCCTTAGGCCAAATAACCATAAAGATTTTAACAAAAATGTTCCTCACAACAATTCACTCACGCTCTTTGTTGATCGGACTCAACGAAGCAGACAACTAAGAACTACTTAACTTCTATGAACTAGATGTAAATAGTAGATACAAAAACTTTGCAAAAGAAAGACGAAGACAATACAAAGTATGATTAATCTCTCGGATTGTTTTGCACGATTGTCTTGTCTTCATCTTGATGAACTTCACATCTTTTATAGATTTCTTGAATCTTGCATGCCAAGATGTGTTGTTCACAGCTTTGGTAACTCTTATTGTTTCCTTGTTGAATTTTGCCTTCTTTGTGAACTCGATATCTTTCTTGAATATGTGTTTTCTTTAATACTGATCTAACAAGGTAACACATCTTCTTCAATTGGAGAATCCTGGAAAGAATAAAAGTTGCAGAGAATCCAATTTATTTCCTTCTTTTGAAACCGTGTTGAGTTGACTTATTCAACTTAGCTTGAATTATGGAAACTTCAAGTAAGGAATCTTTCATAGCTCTTCCTTATGATTAAGATACCTTCCTGGACATAAACATAAACAACTAAACCGTGAAACTTGGTTAATAGGTGAATAAAGGCAAAACTTAAATTTGGCAACTGAAGAACAGTTTTCGTACAAGCTCTCGGGTTTCAATGTTATCC
Organism: Linaria vulgaris; assembly: GCA_948329865.1. NCBI lineage: Eukaryota > Viridiplantae > Streptophyta > Magnoliopsida > Lamiales > Plantaginaceae > Linaria > Linaria vulgaris. The sequence goes on from OX415249.1 coordinate 27,555,945, forward strand.
TCAATGTTGTCCCAACATCGTATAACATTGATTCCAGAGAACCTTGCACTTTCAGAGATTGATTAGCTCGCCAACTCGAGGATACGAGGAGAGAGATTCAGGTGGGTGTTGCCAGTGTTCGCCTTGACCCGGTCGGGGTGCCCCAGAACCATGTTCTGGTGTTCGAGACGAGAGACCTTGTCAGGATCAGATAAGGGATATCCGTGTCCTCCTTCGTTTCTCTCCCCCAGAGTCCCTCGTGGGCTAGTACTTCCAAAGTTTTAGTTCTTTTCTACCTCCTCCGGTGCTGCCTCGTCGGACCCTCGTAGAGCCCCTTTCAGAGTGTTGATGATGCCTGACCCGACAGAGTTATCTGCTGAAGAGTGTTGGGCCTGGATCAAGGCCGAAAAGCATTCTGCAAAAGAGTAGTCATAGATGGGCATTGCCCTTGTTTCTTTTTGTGTGCCGCTTAAGGCGTGACGTAGCCGCTTTGTATGGGCATTTTTTTTGTTTTGCCGCTATGTATGGGCGAAGTCCCCTCAATTCTCGTTTTTATTTTGTTCGTCATTTTAGACCTGTTAATAGAAGATTACCTTTTGGGCTCTTATTGAAATTTTTTATCGAACGTAGTTATTTTATTGTCGATGGTATGTTTGCTTTTTCACGGGTATAACCGCTAAGTCAAAATACAAACATACTAACTACGTGAACAAAATTGGGTCACCGCATGGGGTCGACTACAAAGCGCCTTTTAAAGGTAATACTTTCGGAGGTTAAGGCTGTTCCAAGCTCGTGTGAGCTCTTAGGCGTTCACGTCCTTAAGTAGATAGGTGGAAGGTCCAAGGATCTTAGAGATCTGAAAGGGGCCTTCCCATTTTGGATTCAACTTTCCGACGTTCTTAGAGGCCTCTTCCCTTTTAAGGACGAGGTCTCCGACTTGGAACGAACAGGGTCGAACATTGGTGTTGTAGTACTTGGCTATGCGGGCCTTGTAAAATTCTGCATGGGTAGTAGCTCTTATTCGCCTTTCTTCCAAAAGGTCTAGGGCTAGGGCGAGGTTGGCACTGTTTTGGGCTTTCTCGTATTCCTGGACCCGTAGACTTTATTTCACCACCTCGGAAGGGACTATTGATTCGGTACCAAAAACGAGGTTGTAGGTGGTTTCACCCGTCGCAGCTCGGGGGGGGGGGGGTGGTACGATAGTCCCACAGTATGTCGGGGACTTATTTGACCCATTTCGACTGATATTGGTCAATACGGGCTTTTAACATTTTGAGGAGTGTTTTGTTGGTTACCTCTACTTGGTTTCCTTGGGGGTATCCAATCCCTGTGCAGCAGTGTCTGATTCCCCATTTATCACACCATTTTCCTACGAGGTCGTTGCAGAACTGCAACCCGTTGTCGCTTACCAACTGTTGTGGGACTCCAAATCGAGTCAAGACATTTCTCCAGAGGAAGTTTATTACAACTTGGCTGGTGATTTTAGAAAGGGGTTCCGCTTCGACCCACTTGGTGAAGTAGTCGACTGTTACCAGCATAAACTTCTTTTACCTCCTATCAGGGGCCATGGCTCCTACGATGTCGATTCCCTACTGGGCAAACGGACAAGGGACGTTGTCGGGCTCCCATGGAGTAGCAAGTTGGTGCCTCATGGGGGCATGCAATTGGCATTTCCTACACCTCCGGGAGTAGTCTTCGCAATCTACTGCCATGGTCAGCCAGTAATACCCTTGACGGATAATTTTGGCGACCATGCTTCTTCCGCTTGAGTGATTGCCACATCATCTGTCGTGAATCTCTTTCAGGATTAATTGCGCATCTTATTTGTTACACATCGGGAGGTCGGATAGGACCACGACCTTTGGAACATAACCTCGTTTTGTATGTAATATCGGACAGTACACCGGTACATGGCGCGTTGCTTAGCTCGGACGTGAGCAGTTTTTTTGGGGTTCCTGATGTCGATGATCTCGGTCATCCAGTCCTCTTCAATGGGGGCTATCATTTGAACCTTCTCGCCTTGGGTCTGTCTTTCAGGCCTTGGGGTCGAGAAGAAAGTTATCCTCCGACTGTTGATGGTTTGGGTCTGGCTGGTTAGATTAGATAGGGCGTCTGCATCTTGATGCTCTGATCTTGAGATCTACTTGATCGAGAATTCTTGGAACAGGGTCGTTCCTGCCATGACTGCATCCAAACATTTCTTCATGTTCTCTTTGCGAGCCTCGTAGGTTCCATTGATCTGTCGAACCACGAATTGTGAGGCACTGTGCAACAATATCCTTCATATTTTTTCCTCATTAGGTAGGCGCATTCCTAATGAAAGGGGTTCATATTTGGCCTCATTATTAGAAACGGGGTACTCCAGACGTACGACGAATTCCAAGACGGTCTCTGGCTCGTCTGGAGCTATTTTCCTGAAGATTATGCCTACTTCCCCATGGGTATTAGTGGATGATCCATCAATATATAAGTGCCACAGGGGTTCCGGCTCGTCCTCTTTAGGTTCCTCGTGCATTTCGGTGATGAAATCGGCCAACACTTGGGCCTTAATCGCGGGTCGAGGGGAATATGTAATATCAAATTCCCCCAACTCGATGGCCCGCTTGATCATTCGTCCTGACACCTCTGGGTTATTGAGGATAGTTCACAGTGGATGCTCGGTAAGGACGATGATCGAATAGGGTAGGAAGTAGCCTCTGAGCTTCCAGGCAGCGAAAACGTGGGCTAACCCGACCTTTTCTATGCGGGAGTATCGGGTCTCGGTGTCGAGGATGGTGTTGCTAACATAATACACAGGAAAATGTTCCCTTCCTTCAGCTCGAACCAGAACTATGCTTACCGACTCTTTTCCCACCACTAGGTATAAGAAGAGCATTTCTTTGGGGACGGGTTTTACCAGAAGGGGCTGATGGACCAAATGTGTTTTCAATGTTTTGAAGGCTTCTTCGCATTGGTCGGTCCACTGAAATTCCTTTATATTCCTGAGAAATTTCAAGAAGGGAAGTCCTTTCTCGGAAGAGTGAGAAATAAATCTGCTTAGTGAGGCCATCCTGCCTGTTAGCTTCTAGATGTCTTGCACGGTTTTCGGCGATTCCATGTCGATTATGGCCTCAACTTTTTTTGGGTTAACCTCGATCCTCTTCTAAGTGACCATGTACCCTAGAAACTTTCCTCCTCAGATACCGAAGGAGCTTTTTCGAGGGTTAATCTTCATTCTAAATTTTTCCATGATCTCGAAGGCTCTAGCGAGGTCGCGAGCATGGTTTTCCCTCCACTTGCTTTTTACGATCATGTCGTCAACGTAGACCTCCATGGTTTCACTGATTAGCCCCTCGAACATGAGGCTGACCAGTCTTTGGTATGTGGCACCGGGTTTTTGAGGCCGAATGGCATGGCTAGGTAGCAAAAGGTGTCGATATATGTGATGAAGCTAGTTTTTTCCTGGTCGTGGCTTGCCATCGAGATCTGATTGTAGCCTTGGTCCCCATCCATTGTGGACAAGAGGGTGCAGCCAATGGTGGAATCGACTAACATGCCAATACTTGGTAAAGGATAGTAGTCCTTTGGACAAGCGCTTTTGAGGTCGTTGAAATCAATGCACATACGCCACATGCCTCCTATTTTTTGGGACCAGGACCACGTTGGCCAGCCATTCAGGGTACCTGATGTCACAGATCTGGTGGAGATCTATCAGTCGTTGGACCTCGACTCAGATCACCTTGCTTGCCCCATGTGTCTCTTTCGCTGTTGGACGGGCTTGGCTGTGGGATACACATTGAGCTCGTGCACACATATTTCTTGGCTAATTCGCCCAGGGGGCCCGTCCTTCCAAGAGAAAAGGTGGTAGAAGGACCTGAGGGTGGCAACGATGGCCTTTTCAACATTTTCTCCGACCTGGGTACCAATTTTCACTCTTTTTCCCTCGGCGCCTTTCACTAATTCTATCATTTTGAGCTCTTCAGCGGACAGGAATCAGATCTCCTCCGAGCGGGCTCTCTTGTTAGGGAGCTATGGCTCAAGGTGATCAGATGCAATTGGCAACGCGTTAATGTGGCATTCCCGTCTCAGGGTCTGATCTACTTTGAGTACTCGGATTCCAGACGTGGTCAGAAATTTGACCTTCAGGTGGAGAGTGAATGGAACTGCTTCGAAGGTTCGAAGGGCGGGTCATCCACATATGGCGTTATGCGTTCGCGAAGGAGCGTCCACTACCCAAAATTCGGCGGGCTCGGTACAACGAGAGGCGCCTTCTCCCCACGACATCGGTAAAACTATAATTCCCATTGTTTGGCATTGTTCGTCGGAGAATCCTACGAGGGGGACCTCAATCGGATCCATTTGACTCTGCATAATTCCCAGAGCCAGGTACGTTGGCAGGAAAAGAACATTAACTAAACTTCCCTTATCTACGAGTACTCTTCTTACTTCGGTCCCCAATATGGTAGCTGTGACTATGAGGGGGTCTTCATGAGGGTACATGATTCCCAGAAGATCTTCGGGGCCAAAGGAGATAACTGGTTGGTTAGCTACCTTGGTGGCAAAGACTTCTAACTTGTTGTCCGCATTGTGGGCCTTCCGTATATAGTTTCTCCTTTGCTCGAGAGTTACGGACATCACTCCACCTTCGATCATATTCACGGTGTGATTCGTAGGGGCATTATCGCGGTACTTACGAGGTGGCGGAGAAAGTTGCTCATGCTCGGAAGACTCTGAATCATCGCCCTGGTCGGGTGATTCTGACCTCTGTTTCTTTTTCTTGGGCGCCTTCACGCCCTTTCTTTCTTACAGTGTTGCGCTCATCGGACATCACGTACTTGTCCAAGTAGCCCAGCTTCAGGAGCCTGACTATCTCCTTTTGGAGGTGGACGCATTCGTTCGTCAGATGCCCGTACGTTCGATGGTACGTGTAGAACTTTCCTCTATGATTGAGCCTCTGGGCATCCCTTGCAGCCCGAGGCCACTTGAAGTAGCGCTCTTCCCCCACGATGGTCATGATTTCCATGGGGGATATCGTCATGCTCGACAAGGGTACTAGGCACAGCTCTTTCTTGGCCCTTTCCCTCTTGCCTCCTTCTTTATCTTCACGTTCTTCTTTCCTCTTGGTCGGGGCCCTCGCGGTTTTGGTAGATTCCAAGATCTTGCGCGTCTCCTCCATTTCTATGCAGGATTCTGACTTTGCAACAGGTCCTCCAGGTTAATGGCGCGATTCCCCATGAGGTAATTGGTGAAGTCCCCTGGGAGCAATCTTCGAATGATGATATCGGAGAGCATTCTTGGGTCAAACCGGACCATTTCCCCTGTTGCCTGAGAGAATCGGCATATGTAGTCCCGAAGGGGTTCGTCCGTGTTCTGTCGGATGTTGAACAGGTGACCGCAAGTCTTTGGGAAGACCTTATTGCAGGAAAACTACCTCACAAACATCTGGGTTAGCTGGTCGAAACTATGGATGGTACCCAGGGCAGATGAGAGAACCAAGATTAGGCCTTTTCGGTGAGGGTTGTGCGAAAGATTCAGCATATGGCGTAGTCCGGGACTGACGACAAGTCCATGCAAGCTAGGTATTGGCTGATGTGGTCATTTGGATTACGATCAGAGCTCTCTCTTGTGTAGCTCAGAAGTCCGACAGGCTTCATGGTTAGGGGGACGTTCGGAGATAGCAGGCGCGAATGGCGACCCTTGATAGGCTGGTTCTTTGCCCGGGTTGAGATTGCGACAGAGTTCTCGCAATTTTGTGTCCATTTGTTCCATCATGCCTCGTAATAGGGCATCGGGTGTCGGCGAGCGCCGTCGTCTTGCTACGAGCTCTGGATAATATGGCTCATGGAGGTCGGGCGCATTCCACTCTGCCCTTTGCAGACGGGGTGGCCTGGGGGTGTACCTCCTCGCGGCGCACCGATCGTGCTGGCATTATCCAGTGAGGGTTGTCTTCCTCTTCGTCGTGGAGGGGAAGCTTGGATGTCGCTTTACGACAGTCCCTCTGATCGAGCCCTATGAGGTGGGGCTGATTGGCGACGTGGGGGGGTTTCCTCTCTCCTCGAAGCGTTCCCTGTCCCGACCCCGAGCAGTTTCTGAGGTTGTGGCTTCTCACCGGTTGAACCTAGTGAACATGCTGTGATACATGCCAAGGGGCACCTGCACATAACCCATAGCGGGTTTCGTTCCCGGAAATACCTGCTGGTGGTGCGGCGGTACATGAGCTTCAGCTATAGGTGGTGCTGGAACTTCAGGGGGAGGCATTGGACCATCTGGTCGTGGGACCTCGTTAAGAGGGAGTGGAAGGCTCAGCTCCCTCTCTGTTTCATTGTCGTGATTCTCCATGAATTCGACTTCGGCATGGGATCGTGAGGACCATGAGGATACTCGAACTGGTACTCTGCTAGCTCTTTTCTGTCTATGCAACTTTCCTTAAGCTTTTCTGAGAGAACTTTTAAGGCGTTCCCACAGACGGCGCCATTTGGTGAGGGAATATCGTCTGGGACCGTATAGTCAGGATGTTTGAGATATTGTTACTCAAGTATTTGTGTTCAGAACGCCAAACTCGAGATTGAGGAAATGAGGCACAATATTTTTATTAAGGACTTTGAGTAAAATACAAGGGGTCATGTGGAGTGCACGAGTTAGAGCTAGAAAAATATGATAAATTCTAAGTACAAGTGGAGTGTATGACAATGGAGAATATTGCGTTTCTCTTGCGGAGTGAATGGGTGTTGGAATTATAAGCTTGTGGATCGTCGAAAGTGACTTGTCTTCTTTGCTAAAAATGGGGGTTATTTATAGCGTAAGCCCAAGGGTCTTCGACCAATAGTAGCCAGTCTTTGCCGTCGTCGCTGGTACCCAATGGAGGCGAGGGTTTTCTGAGCCAATGCTCTTCAGGGATAATCTGCGCCAATACATGCAGTCCGGTCTGCACCAATGAATAGTCTGCACCAACAGTGTTTGTTGCTTTATGCCCCAATGAATGAGTTGGACCAATGGTGGGATGGTATTTCCTCGTTATCAGGGTAGTCATGGCGTGGGGAGAGTTTGTCCAATGGGGAATGGTCTTTTCACGTTATTAGGGTAGTCGTGACATTGAGAGTGGTGATGACGAATAATGCGTCCTTCGAGGTGAGTCGAAGGGTCGTGGTCTATTTGGGTCTATCTTTGCGGGTTGTTCGTCGTGAAGGAGTCTCGGGGTTGTTCTTTAATCATGGACTGCTGATATGAGATTATGGTGGGTCTTTGACCGTGCCTTGTCTTTACTCGTGTCCTTAATGTTTGTTTTGTGCTCCTGTTTTTTCAATTTTGGCTAAGTGTTGGTGGTGGTTCGGGCGTCTCGAGGGTCGTCGAAAGCTACGAGGAGAGTTGCTCTTCGGGATGGGGGGTCTCAGAGGGATAGTTGTGGGTTCCCTGTTTTTAGATAGGCCCAAGGTCGTTGGGGGGTCGTGTTTAAGCTTTTGTGACCACACCATATTTCCTTAAGAAGAGTTGGTCAGATCCGGGGGTACCTTTCTCCGAGTGTTTAGATCGAGTACTTTTGGTGGGTGTTTTGTGGTTGTACTCGGGGGTACCATCTCCGGAGTTCGGGCCATCTACCGCTATCCAGACGGAGGCGGGTCGTGGCCGTTACGTACCTTTCTGCAAGACCATGGACAATTTTTTGTAGAGTACCCACTTTTTCGCCATTCTCCGAGAGTGGGGCAAATTATGCATCATCAGTTATCTTATTTGTTAAAAATAAATAAATCTACAATAGTATATGTATAATATTATATATTTATATATAATGCTAATAAAATGCTACTAAATAACTTAATATAATTAAAAAAATATAGCACTTAACATCTTTTTCTTGATCAAAACAAAGAAGATAGAAGACAAAAAAAGTTGGAATTTTGAAGTGGTAGTGACTCGTGAAGTATCGGCCCTATTATGACTTGAAGTTTTACTACTTAGAGTTATAATACTTTTGTATCCAATACATATTTACAATCTTGAATTGTAACATACTAATTACTAGCACTAACTATGACTTGTCTTCCTTTTGGGATTTATATTTGAACATTGGGTTAGTATTTTGTAAGGAGAAATCCACTAATGCATGCTAATTTGTTTTAAATTGTCATTGTATTCATGTTTATTTAATTTTAGATGCAAAGAATGAATCACGTATGTTTGTTCCATTGATATTAAAATAAATAAGAAAAAAAGATAAAAGATTAAAATCGAATCGAATCGAAATCAAATGATTTTGGATCGAATTGCATCGTTTTAAATTGATTTGATTTCGATCCTCATTTCTGCAGGATTGAAATTGACTAGCACCTTCGATTCGATCCAATTTGATCTGATCCGATCCAAATGTACATTCTTACACGCAACACAAACTAAGGTTATTTCTCGTAGGGATACATGACTATCAACACCATAAATAAGATCATAAATCAAACAATATTTCAACAGCTTTTGTAGCTATGGTAGTTGGTGCTTTTTCAAAACGACGTGATGCAAGACCGACAACATGGCTGAACTCTGAACTATCAGGCAAGGAGGACTTTTGTCTTTACAGTTTTCAGTTTCGTCTCTTATTATTGAAACTGATTTTGAGTTTGTTTTTGACACACTAACCTTGACGCGGAGGCCCACGACCTCAGCAAAGATACAACCCCTTCTCTATGAGATATGTTGCTTATGCAGTGTTTTCACCAGCATGTTAATCTCATGCACATATAGAGAGGTGAACCGACTCGCGAACATGCTAGCACGAACGGGATCTGGTTGGACGGTATGTGGATTGTCCCCTACAACCACCATTTTGCGTAGCTTGTACGAGCTGCTGGCCTTGTCAGAAAGATTTTGCTCTGTATGAAGCCATGGGTATATATATATATATATACGCATCTTTCGCGCAAGGCCCGACCCCGTACACTATATGTATATTATATGACTTCGGCCTTAGTAATAAAATATTATTTTTGTAAAAAAAAAAAGAAAAAGAAATTCAGCATCGCCTATAGTGCATGGAATTAAATAATATAAGACCCCTCTCTCTCTCTCTCTCTCATGTGCCTATGACACACAGTGAAGAAGAGTCTTTTCTCTTTCGTGGTTGCTTCACTAATCGTCCCCATTTCTCTCTCGCTGTCTGTGTAACTAAATCCTCTAATTAAAAAAAACCTTTCATCTCTCTCTCTCTCTCTCTGCAAACACACTCGTATGTATTCTTCTTCTACTACTAGTGCTCTGCTTTAGACTAAAATGGTTTTCAAGGGCAGATTCTTCTCTTCCAAAAAATCCGATTCCTCCTCAAGCCCAGGTGGATCCTCCAACAGCCCGAGATCCATCGGGTCAAGCTCCAATTCCCCAACTACCCGATTCGACAAGAAGAAGAACAACACCAGCAAAAAACACAAATCATCCGACGTCACTTCCCCTGTAACCGCCGCCAAAAGTCTTCTTCTCAAGAAAAAAAGTGCCGTTGCCGTTACCGTTACAGCCAATGATGACCTGGATTTCAGCAAGCCTAGTACTACTACTACTACTACTACTACTTCGCCTTCCAAGCCGAACAACGTTCCTCCGGTTGTATCGGTTTCGCCTATAGTGGCTTCCTCGTTGGGGCTCAACAAGATTAAGACGCGATCGGGGCCCTTGCCTCAGGAGAGTTTCTTTAGTTATGGAAGTGGTAAGGAGAAGGGGATTGGTGGTGGTGGTGGTTTGGGTAACAGTAACTTGTCGAGGCCCGTGGTTGATGGGGATTTGAGAGGTAAGAAGAAGAAGGAGGCATCCCCGTCTTCGTCCTCGTTTGATGATAATGTGAGTAGCTCCACGGTGGCTCAGGGGCGGTCGAGGCTCCAGAATGCCGAAGCTTCGTCTGGGGTTAATGGTAAGCTTAACCTATGTTCAGTTATGATCGATGAGATTAGCTTAACTGGAGGATTGGTTATTTAGAAGAACGCTTTTAATGGATCAGTGTCTTGATTATTATGTAGGAGATGAATTAGAGATGATCAGTGATGTTGCAATTTTGTTATTAGATTTAGAAATATGCTTTTCTATGTACCTTTGTCTAGTAAATCCAAATCAGAGGGTGCTGTTTAACCGTTTACTGCTGTATTTTGCTATGGTTTACATTTTATTGCAGTTGGTTCTGATTAAATTGGTGGTGGATATTCTGGTACCAGCCTTATTTTAACGCCTAGATATCTAACTGCCGCAACTGTTCTATTAGTTTAGTGGAGAATGTTCTTCAGAATCATTTCTTCTTTACAGTCATTCATAACCTTAGGCAATTTCAACTGGCGCTTTTAAATCTCTTCGTGCCCAAAATTAGCAAGCAATCACTTGCCCAAAATTGTCTAAAACTTCGTGCTATCTGATTTTTATTGCGGACACGAGAAGTTAAGAGTCAATTTCACCACAAAAGCACTACTTATGCTTGTAAAATCTGACACCTGATCACTTAGACAAATCTACAAGTCAGGAATTAGTTAAAGTTAATCAGGGTTGTTCACCATCTGAAGTTCTATGTAATTCTGTCCGTGTTGTCTCAAACAGTTGGCATCGCGGTTGCCTATGTAGCTAATATTTATCTACTTTTCTCTTGTTAATTTCTCTCTCTTTGTCAATTCATGTCAACATAACTAATATTAAGCATCGGTCAGTTATATGTGCGTATAGGGAAAGAACAGGAATTATTGCTATTGTGACGAACATAATGTAATGTGGTGTTAGAGCTAGGGGGTTTAACCTGGACTATAAAGAAATGACAGGCTTCTGCGGGACTGGGATCACGTTATTACTTATTGCCTCATGTTTGTGGTTTTAGTAGTCACTCTATCTGTGGTTTTAGTAGTCACACTATCCAATTGTCTAACTCAGGGCAATTCAACTCCTCCTGGGATGGCGCTGGAGGTGTCAGAAGTTCAGATGCAGTTACTCCAGATTTGAAGGTAAAAAGGTGTATTTTCTTTGATGCTTCACTGCTGTACAGTTTCTGAATTTATTCTCGTACTTAACCTTGAAGTTTGTGTACATTTTATAGACATCTTATGAACTTGGAAATCCTAAAGAGTCTGAGTCTCCACGATTTCAAGCTATACTCCGCCTAACAAGTGCGCCGAGGAAAAGGTTTCCTGGTGATATCAAAAGTTTCTCTCATGAGTTAAACTCCAAAGGTGTACGTCCTTACCCATTTTGGAAGCCTCGGAGGTTGAATGACATAGAGGTAACAAAATTATGGACAGTTTCTCTCAAGTTGGAATATTCTCTCTTTTGCTCTTTCTCATTTTTGATATCATGATTATCAAATTTCAACAGGAGATCTTGAAGATGATTCGCACAAAATTTGACAAAGCAAAGGAAGAAGTGGATGCCGATCTGCATATTTTTGCTGCAGATCTTATTGGAACCCTAGAAAAGAATGCAGAAACTCATCCAGAATGGCAGGAGACTATAGAAGACTTGCTGGTTCTGGCCCGGAGATGTGCCATGACTTCTCCTGGGGAATTTTGGCTACAATGTGAGGGTATAGTGCAAGAGTTGGACGATAAACGTCAGGAGCTTCCTATGGGCATGTTAAAACAGTTCCATACTCGAATGCTTTTTATTCTTACCAGGTGTACTAGATTGCTGCAGTTTCATAAGGAAAGTAGATTGGCTGAGGATGACAACATTTTCCATCTTCGTCAGTCGCTTCAGCCTGTGGATAAACAAGTTTCCTCAAGCACAGAGAGGCAAGGAGATACGTTTAATGCTACAAAACCTATGAAGGCGCCCGCCAGTAGGAAATTTTACAGTCAAGAGCAGTCTGAGTGGAAGAGAGACCATGTTGTATCAGGAAACCTTCAATCTTTACCTGCTGAAACTGTGAAAGACCTGGATCCTGCTGCTAGTAGAAATCGTATGGCGTCTTGGAGGAAATTCCCTTCTCCTTCTGGAAAAAGTCCCAAGGAAGCTACTCCTACTAAGGAGGAACGAAATGTTAATATTATAGAGGCTTCTAGAGCATTAGATGTCCGAGGAGGAATTAATGATGTCGAGCTCGCTACTGTGAAGGTCCATGAATTTCCTCCTGCTGATGATTCCTATAGGCTTCCCCTGCCTCCAAAGCTCCTAGACAAAGTTTCGTGGGGCTACTGGGGAGATCAGCCTAGTATACCTGATGAAAGTTCAATAATTTGCCGTATTTGTGAGGAGGAGGTCCCCACATTGCATGTGGAAGACCACTCTAAAATATGCACCATTGCTGATCGATGTGATCAAAAGGGATTGAAAGTCAATGTGCGCCTCACAAGAATTGCCGACACTCTTGAGAAACTGATTGAAACATTTTCATTGAATGACTTACAACATGCTTCCGGGAACGCCGATGGTGCCAAATTAACAAACTCCAGTGTCACTGAAGAGCCGGAGCTTCTTTCTCCGAAATTCAGTGACTGGTCCAGAAGAGGTTCTGAAGACATGCTAGATTGTCTTCCTGAAACAGACAATTCTATGTTCATGGATGATATGAAAGTTTCGCCATCCATGTCGTGTAGAACTCGATTTGGTCCAAAGTCTGATCAAGGAATCACATCATCGGCGGGCAGCATAACTCCTAGGTCTCCTCTGATGACCCCGAAGATAAGCGAGATTGATTTGCTTTTGTCTGGAAAAGGTGCTTTTTCTGAACATGGTGATCTTCCTCAGGTATATCAAAGAATTTTTGCACAATCGCTTCAATAATCATCAAGAATGTGATATTAGTTTGAATTATAACAGTGTTATATCAATTTTAACTTGAATTTTATCTTTTGCAATCATATTCACAATGTAGATCAACGAACTTGCTGACATTGCTCGATGTGTAGCAAATACACCGTCGGATGATGATCGCTCTTCACAGTATCTGCTTTCCTGTCTTGAAGACTTGAAAGTTGTAATAGATCGTCGAAAGTTCGACTCTTTATCAGTAGAAACATTTGGGGCTCGTATAGAGAAACTAATCAGGTTGTTATTTAACTCCTTTTTTATTTTATTTTATTTCATAGAGTTAGCAAATTAGCATGTGGAATTCATATTTACCTTAAATTCAAACTTCTAGGGAGAAGTATTTGCAGCTATGTGAGCTGGTTGATGATGAGAAGGTTGATTTAACAAGCACAGTGATAGATGAAGATGCTCCTTTGGAAGATGATGTTCTACGTAGCTTGCGAAGTAGCCCTGTACATCCTAGCAAAGATCGTACCTCAATAGATGACTTTGAGATTATAAAGCCAATTAGTCGGGGGGCATTTGGACGGGTCTTTTTGGCCAAAAAAAGAACAACAGGGGATCTATTTGCCATAAAGGTACATGAAGCCACTTGTGTTTCTTTTAGATGTAGTTTGAATCATTATTTCTATCTGGTTTTGCTAAGGCTGCTGAGAGTGGTGGGGATGAAAAGTGTAGAGACGAGTCAATTTCTTCTTAAAAAAGTTTCTATTAATTAGGCTGATGTAATTAATAAGGAAGCATGAAAAGTCAGTATACGAGCGTATTCAAAGGGTGTCTTGAAATTCCAGATTTATCTATTTGTGCAGGTTCTAAAGAAAGCTGATATGATACGCAAGAATGCGGTTGAGAGTATTTTGGCAGAAAGGGATATACTAATATCGGTCCGTAATCCTTTCGTGGTGAGAGAATTTAGCAGGCAATCCCTTAACTAATCATTTCTTATGATCTTTTAATAAAAAAATCTCACGTGCTAGGTACGTTTCTTCTATTCATTCACTTGCCGCGAAAATTTGTATCTGGTAATGGAGTACTTGAATGGTGGAGATCTGTACTCTTTACTGAGGAATCTAGGCTGCTTAGACGAAGATGTTGGTCGTGTATATATTGCTGAAGTTGTAAGTTTTTGTGGCTTTCTCCAGACCAATTTCAGCTCTCATTCTATTGTTTACTTGGCGGCTGAAATACCAGATGTGATTAATTGCAGGTGCTTGCTTTAGAATATTTGCATTCCCTTCGCGTGGTTCATCGTGATTTAAAGCCTGATAATTTGTTGATTGCTCATGATGGCCATATCAAGGTTACTCTAATTTTTTGATGGTTTATCATGTAGAAATATCCCTATTTTCTTCTGTTGATGCGATTACAGATCATGATACTTGCATATTCAGGACCAAAATTTTATTTTTGTCATCTACTTGAACAGCTGACTGACTTTGGGCTATCAAAAGTCGGTCTTATCGACAGCACTGATGATTTATCGGGATCGGCTGTCAGTGGGACGTTACTAATGGAAGAAGATAAACCACCGTTATCTGCGCCCGAGCATCAGCAGGAAAGGCGCGAGAAACGCTCCGCTGTGGGTACACCGGACTACTTAGCACCTGAAATTCTTCTTGGAACAGGGCATGGTAAGTACTTCCTCGTTTCTATTTGTATCAACTGATAGCATATACTGGAAAAATGCATATCTGTGGATTTATTTTTGCCACTTGCCAACTGGGTAACTATGGCACCAGTTATTTGAGATGATCACTTGTCATTAGATCTTTTATTTGAATGAAGATATTCCATTTGTACTTTGGCTGATTTGTAATTTCTTTCTTTCTTTCTTTTTTGGGTAAATCCCCTTCAGCCCACTAACGTATATTGTGTTTTTCATGTTGCACCCTAACGTTTAAAAATGAGTAATGTGCCCCCAAGGTAGGGGATAATATGAAATTCCTCTGAATGAAAGATCTTCCTTCTTAGAGAGATTAGCATTAGGAGTTTCCCTCATGGATAATCTCACGAACAAAGATACGGACACGTGTCCAGTGTCCATAATTAACGGCTGATGAGCGGTCCGGGGTGAGAGACAGTATACGTTAGGGGGTTTAACGTAATTTAGCGGTTTTGAAAAGAAAAAATAAATCTTTTGGGTCTTTGGGGATTAATTCTATGTTCATTACTTTGTTATTTGCATTTTGCCAGGCTTTACTGCTGATTGGTGGTCTGTGGGAGTTATACTATTTGAGTTGATTGTCGGCATCCCTCCTTTCAATGCTGAACATCCTCAGGTAGTCTGTTTGGAATTTCATTCATATATTGTTTATATCTTATTTGTTTAATTGTTGTGTGGGTATAATTGCTATCACAAACTCATTCTAGTGATTTACTTAGTTAAACTTGGATTCATCGTACAAGATTCTGGAAAATAAAACTTCTTTCAAACAATTTCTGGCTTAAAGTTGATCATTGGTGTATATAGCGAGGATTGAACTTCTGAAGAGATTAATATTCCATGTAAAATATTATACACCACTCTCTTGTTGCCAACATGCTCTTATATGGTGCAATAGTGATTGTAAATACCAAAAGCCCCTTACTCCATTCTTTCTTAAACTCGGGAATGCTCGGGGAATCAACTACATTAGCTCCTGTATGTGAGGAAAAGCTAGCACAAAGTAGACTATATAGTGGTGGTGGATCTGTACTGTAAATGGGCTTTTAGATTGTAAACAGATAAAAATATAGATCTTTCACATTAGTAGCGCATAAACACAGTAAATACCACTTTCTGTTTCCACTATGACTGTGTTTTCTTTTTCCTGATAGATGAATCTTATCCGTAAATAATAAAGTTCTACAATATTTGAATAATCCCTCATTTTGGAATCATTGAAACTTACTTTTCTAAAGTATATTACCTGCATCAGTATACTGAAAATAGATTACTTTCCTGGGGCTCCTAGGTGTAGCTACCCTTCCACTGCGTATTTAAAGAATATTTGTTTCTAGATCTGACTGCAGTGTGGACTGTGAAAATAATTTTGAGAAAAATTCAGATGATTGTAATTATTTGAGGCATTTGAACGAGAATTGATATTTGTAAGCACTTGAAATTGTGCCATTCTGGTTGGAATGATATGAAAGACGCAGTGAGAATAGACAGCAGTTACATAACTGGTTTAGGGTTCGTATGACCTTTCTCCTTGTGTTTATGAATTACCGTGATTATGAAAGCTGTGGTTTCATATAATGAGAGGGAAAGGAGGGAAGTAGCATATCCCTTTTCTTCTCCTAGCTTAAGGTCGATAAGATACGTGAGAATTTGCCTTTGTGGAACATATAATTCTTGATGACTTGATTTTAGTTGCAGAACTTAACTTAGGCCTTGAGGACGGGCATTCATGTCTATGCTGCATCACTATCTAGCAGTTACTCTGTTCTCTGTCTTTCACTCTTTTAATCATATTGGTTTCTGTGATATTACCTGAGAATTTATTGGAGTACGCTGCCTTGTAAGTGGTGTAGCACTTTAAAACACTAGAAAGCAGCGTGCTCTTTATTTTCCTTCTTCCACTTTGATACTTCACACCCCCACCCCCCACACACCCACCCACCCTCACACACACGTTGTGATAAGATGTTCTTAGCTTAGGTCCTCTCATATTTGGCATCATTGAATAAAGTGTTAACTAATATTGAAGTAACCATAGTTAGATGACTTGCCTAATATCTTCTTTATATGCACGTCTTCAAATGTAATGTTTCTTATTTTTCTTTCTTTGTTTGTAGAAAATATTTGATAATATACTCAATCGCAATATTCCTTGGCCTTCGGTGCCAGATGAAATGAGCGCTGAAACACATGATTTAATTGATCGGTAAGAAAAGCCTGTCTTTCTACTTACTGAGAATTTCTAAATGTGTCACTGCTTTGAACATTTGTTCTCTTAATACTTGCAAGTATGTCTCAGTCTTTCTCTCCAATGTAATTCCTCTGTGGATCCTTGTTACGATCTTTTCTGTTTCTTTTTTCAAATAAAATTTGACATTGGCTGACAGGTTGCTGACCGAAGATCCATACCAGAGACTTGGAGCTGGAGGAGCAGCCGAGGTGAACTGAGTTCTGTTTGATATTATTATTATATATCACATTGATTCATTTCTTCATTTACCTCTTTAGATGGTTAATCTGCCTAAAAAACTTATACGATTATACAATACAGGTGAAGCAACACCCATTTTTTAGAGATATTAACTGGGACACACTTGCTAGGCAGAAGGTTTGACTCCATGTTTCTGTGTGTAATGGCATCATATTAATGTCTAAATAATGATGCTTGAAAATGTCTTATCCTTTCTCTCAGGCGGCGTTTGTTCCTGCATCAGAAGGTGCTCTTGATACAAGTTATTTCACGAGTCGTTTCTCGTGGAATCCTTCGGATGAGCAAGTTTATGCAGGTAGTGACTTCGAAGATTCAAGTGACAATGGTAGCTTAAGTGGTAGCAGTAGTTGCCAAAGCAATAGGCATGATGAAATGGTGCGTTAAATTTCATTTATAACTCTCTTTATATAAACACACACACACACACACACATATATGTATGTATGCATGTAACCCACAATTTTTTTTATTTTTTTTCATATGATTTTAAATGGATGGGATAAAAGCAGGGCGATGAATATAGGGGCACTGCTGAATACGACTCGACCTTTGATATTAATTATTCCTTCAGCAATTTCTCGTTTAAGGTAAACCGAATGCATATGCATTTTTCGCCTTGGCTATTAAGATTGTATGTTGTGCTTTCCGTTCTTGGAAAACTCCGGTCATTTTTTTGTGAGCTAAAAACAATTTTCTTGTTTTCTGGTGACCTACAGAATCTTTCTCAGCTTGCATCAATCAACTACGATTTGCTTACAAAAGGATCAAAAGATGATAATCCAGAAGGTCATCGATAACTATACATTTACTTTTTTGTGGTTAAGTGGGGGTAGAGAAAAAGTCCCAGTTTTTGTTCCTTGTAAATGGAAGTTTCTGTCATGTTGTTTGTTTGTAATGTATAATTATTTTCGGGGTCTTGTTTGTACAATATATAGAGCTACATTTGTGTAAGGTGTCGTAATTGACCCCCTTATTATAGAAATGACAGTTTATCCAATTTCATATGAAAGAATAGAGATGATCGAAAGCTCTCCTTACCGAACTAATTGAAATGAACAAAGTTATTTCTAATACCCTGAACAAGAAAATAGTTAATGGTGAAGAAATAATTATAGAAACTATATTCCATTGCACTAACAAATGGAGCTGATATCTGACCAAACTCAAAGAAGGAAAAAGGAGATTAAATCTTGCAATGGGTGAAAGAAAAGAAGATGAGTTAACTGACTTTCGCCGATTAAAACAAGCTCAAACTAATAAACAATGCAATCAGTTTTGTGTTTTGGGAGAGTGTTTTATCTGCAGAAGCTTAATATACCGATTGATCTCTATCGGTAACAAGGTCAAAAGCTCCTAAGTTGTCTCGCAACTCAAAACGAAGTAGATCTTCGATCCTTTTGATGACTTCATAATTCAGCAGGCGAAGGTCGATTGTGGTTGCTGAGCCGTGCCAGTGCCCAAGTTGCGGACGCCCCACCATAACCTCCTGAGCTGGCTGGGTTTGGGTTTCATAGCTCGTGTTCCTTTAAATGGCAGCTCTGTCTTTTTTCTTTTCTTTTCTTTTCTTTAATTGATTCAAGAGTAGTTTATGCAGAGTTAATGTCTGTATATTTATCTATTGATTTGGTGTGTTGTCGTATGCTGATGAAATACTCCGCATCATGCTGATCCTAGGCTATGCTGGAACCAGCTTTGTCCTTTACACACATGTACTCCAAGCAACGTGGTGAGGGGACGGATGGATCGTTGATGATTCCGGACTGAACTCGGGTTATCCCAAGCTGCCTACGTATCCCTTTAGGGGAATCAAGTCGGACGTAGTTCATTTGTCTATTATGCACTGCACGGCTTTACGGTTTTGACCATATCTCCTTATAGGAAGGTCCAAACCTCAAACCGCTTCTTGATATGGAAAGTAGACTTCTTTAGCTTTCCAAGCATATAAGGTACATGTTGGGGAGATAGGTATATCGGTAGTGACACCCGATATAAGATCGGGTATTCTGGCACGTCGGAGATATGTCGAGGTTCCACCATATCGGCCATATCTCGAGATCGGTATATCGAAACCTCGATCTGCTTCTTCCTATGGATAGATGACATGTGTACATTTCCATACATATATTATACATGTCTAATAGATAAGTACATCGGTAGTTATATTCGATATAACATCGGGTATTGCAGTATGTCGAAGGTATGTCGAAGGTATGTCGGAGGTCTATGTCGAATATGGCATATCGGGGATGATATTCGACGTACCCTTCGATACAGACGTGACGGGGTGATCCCTAGGTTTTTCTCCCTTCTTATGGCCAAGGGGAAGGAGTATTTATAGGTGTTGGACCCATATCGAATATGATATTCGATGTACATTCGATATACATTTCGATATAGTGCAGGTTCTGCGCAGTCCCACCATTTTGGGCATAACTTCCACTCCGGACCTCGGAATTACGATCCGCTTGTTGCATTGCGACCTAGACACCCGTGGATTTCCAACGACATATCATAGAGGGCTTAGTTCGTTATATATAAATAATGGCAATCCTTCCAATTGTGGCATCCACGTGACATAACACGTGTCGCTACCATATTATGTAGTATCAGTAGTCCCCCAGTTTGGAGTGTGGTCTTGGAACATGAGCATACTTCAAACTCTAATTGGATTCCATATTTATGCACACCAGTAGTCCCCCAGTTTGGAGATTATTATCTGAGGATAATGATTTGCAAACTAAATATGAGTTCTTGGATTACCTGCACCTCTCATCCGGCCAGTTCAAATGACGGAGCTCGGATATGTGAATTCATTCAAAGATGTTGGTGGACCCCCAATGTAATTTACGTAGCCTAGAGGTCCGTGTTTGAATTATCACAGAGAAAAATGTTCCTTGTTATGAAACTTGTCTTTATTGGGAGAGAAATGTTCCTCTCGGCGCGAATTCTCGGTGAAGCTTATCATTTGGAAGTCACAGTTCTTCGGCTGTTTTCGTACTAAGCAATCAATGCTTTGCTGCAAAGCCTTACCTTTGTATTTTTAGGTGAACGGTGCGCGATATCCCGTAGGATTTGTAGATTTCTCGCCCTTTTTGCTGAGGTGAGGCCATTAGTTCCCTGTTATCTATCAAGGATAGCGCGACAAACAATGAATATATGTTGATATAAGTTTCTCGATAAGTTAGAAGACAGAAAAGTTGTTTGTGTTTTAGCGAAAGCGTATATCTTTTGATTCACCGTCAATCGATAAACACCTTCATAAGAAGTGCATTTGGAGTAACATGCATATATTCGATGCAACTTGCAAAATGGATGCGACTGCGATGTGTGGTTGCGGGAAGGCTACATGGAGTAGCATGTAACCGAGGTAGATGAACACGACCACTTGGGGCCTTGTACGTGCAATCTTGCATGTATAATCGTGATTGTTGCTTGCGATTGTGTATACGTGATTATTTATGAAAATCGGGTTTTTACCAACCTTGCGTGAGGTTGACGAGTGAATGAGAGTCTCAGGGTGATCGATGTGAGCGCTTGTTGTCACTTATTATGATTTTTCCCTCATAAGCATTTGGGATACGGGAAAATGTTTGTGCGTTGGCCTGGCTATAGCGTACGTGTGCGCTAGTGAGTATTGTAGGTTGGTCACCCTTCGAAAGAGTCGCATAGTTTACGATGATGTGAAGCGTCGTTTATTATGCTGCTTGGAATAATCTTTCGATTGACGCCCCTTGTTTCCTGGCGCGAGTTTAACAAATAAATGCATCCTCGTGCATTTAAATAATAGTCGTTCATTTTGAGCCTTGTATTACATATTTCATAGTCATAGTGGTATTATTGAAGATCTCATTGGTGATGAGAATTTACCGTTGGTGGCGGCTTCATTGATTATTTGTGAATCTTAGACCGATAAGGTGGCGGATGCAACAACGTTGTTATAAATATGTGGTATGAACGATTTATTCTTCTAATCATGCAATCGCGCTGGGTTTGAGCGTTTTAGCAGTATATTATGCTTTTAAAAGGCATGGTAACACATAGATATTTGTTTTTGCCATATGAGGTCGGGGTACCATGTAGGTACTAACCGTTGCGCCTTAAGAGGCGGGTTATCTCGTAGGTAATGGATGTTGTAAGATGGTTCGCCTTCCAATTTAGTTATGAACTTGTACGTGCAGAGGTTGCTCTGCCATTTATGGCGTGTTAGCGTATAGGTAAATCTTCTTTGGCAGGAATGACGCGGCATTTCTTGCATTTTACCCTATAAGTTGATGGGTAGAGGTGATGTTGCCATTTCTAGCATGTTTCCTTTGTGTTGTCCGCATTGTTCGTTCCTCCGTTTGTCCTCAAATTGTCGAGGTATAGTGTCGTCCGCTCTATTCTTGGGAATAGGGAATCTGTAGATAGGGGATTGTAGATTGTCGACCGCACTACCGCTCGTGGGGTAGGGGCCTTGTAGATAGGTGACCATCTACCGCTCGTGGGGTAGGGGCCTGCCTCTTCACCTAGTTTGTTTTATGGGATTTTCACCCAATAGGCTCTTCGCCTAGCTTAATTTATGGGATTTTCACCCAATAGGCTCTTCACCTAGCGTATTTTTATGGGATTTCCACCCAATAGGCTCTTCACCTAGCTTGATTTATGGGATTTTCACCCAATAGGCTATTCACCTAGCGTAATTTTATGGGATTTCCACCCAATAGGCTCTTCACCTAGCTTGATTTATGGGATTTTCACCCAATAGGCTCTTCACCTAGCGTAACAGTTCACGTGGGTAGGGGCCCATCCCGTTATCACAGGGAACCCGCTACCGTTCAAATATTTAGCATCGACCCCGTTATCACAGGGAATATTTTTCTTGTGGGTAGGGGCGCATCCCGTTATCACAGGGAACCCGCTACCGTTGAAATGTTTATGATCGACCCCGTTATCACATGGGATAATTTTCTTGTGGGTAGGGGCGCATCCCGTTATCACAGGGAACCCGCTACCGTTGAAATGTTTATGATCGACCCCGTTATCACATGAGATATTTTTCTTGTGGGTAGGGGCGCACTCCGTTATCACAGGGACCCGCTACCGTTGGAATGTTTATGATCGACCCCGTTATCACAGGGGATATTTTTTCTTGAATCGACCCCGTTATCACGGGGGATTTTTTTTTGGATTGGCCCCGTTATCACAGGGAATTTTTTCTTGAATCGACCTCGTTATCACAGAGCATTTTTCCTTGAATCGACCCCGTTATCACAGGGGATTTTTTCTTGGATTGGCCCCGTTATCACAAGGATTTTTTTCTTGAATCGACCCCGTTATCACAGGGGATTTTTTCTTGAATCGACCTCGTTATCACAAGGGATTTTTTCTTGGATTGGCCCCGTTATCACATGAATTTTTTTCTTGGATTGGCCCCGTTATCACAGGGGATTTTTTCTTGAATCGACCCCGTTATCACAGGGGATTTTTTCTTGAATCGACCCCGTTATCCCAGGGGATTTTTTCTTGAATCGACCCCGTTATCACAGGGGATTTTTTCTTGGATTGGCCCCGTTATCACAGGGAATATTTTCTTGAATCGACCCCGTTATCACAGGGGATTTTTTTTTTGAATCGACCCCGTTATCACAGGGAATTTTTTCTTGTTGTAGGTGATCCGTTACCGCTCCTGGGTAGGAGCCTTCCCCCTTAACATGCTAGTTCTAACGATAGATTGGTGCTGAATTTTTTAAGAATAAAAATGCCTGAGGTGTTGCACGTTCCATGGCCTAGGAAGGGGCTCACCATGCATGTCCTCGAGATAATAATAACCCTTCGCGTTGGCGTGGGTAACCCTGTAGGGTCCATCCCAATTGGCTTGTAGTTTCCCAACATGTTTACTTGCTTTCACACTCTTCAACACCAAGTCACCCACTTGAAAGCTTCGAAGGTGCACTCGTTTATCGAAACTTTTGGCCATTGTCGCTTTGAAGGCCACTGTCCGTTGGTAAGCTTGCTCTCTTGTGGAACCAATCATTTCTAAGTCCATTTTTCGTAGTCGTGCAACGTGCTGCGGGTCATATTCCGCTATTCTGTATGTTGGCATGCCAATCTCAACTGGTACTACTGCCTCAGACCCGTATACTAGAGTGAACGGTGCCTCTCCTGTGGATGTTCTGGGTGTAGTCTTATATGCCCATAGAATACCTGTCAGTTCGTCGATCCAACTCCTTCCGGTGGCGTGTAGTCGCCGCTCCAAATATTGTTTAAGAGTCTTGTTGGTGGACTCCACTTGTCCATTTGCCTGTGGGCGGGATACCGCAGCAAAATGCTGGGATATTTTTAATTCTTTGCACCATGCAACCATTGTCTTCCCTTTGAACTGGGTACCATTGTCCGATACCAAAACTCGGGGTAGTCCAAAGCGACATACGATGTTCTTCCAGACAAAGTCTATCATATTTTTCTCCGTGATGTGCATTAAAGTTGCAGCCTCCACCCATTTCGTAAAGTATTCTACTACTACTAAGAGAAATTTCTTCTGACCTCTGGCCATTGGTAGGGGACCAACTATATCGATTCCCCACTGATCAAATGGGCAAGTGATCTCTAGGGGTTGCATCAGTACAGCTGGCATGTGTATCAGTTTGGCGTGGTACTGGCAATTCTCACAATTGCGGCAGTACATGGTGGCGTCTTGTAACGTTGGCCAAAAATATCCCTGTCTTAATATTTTCTGGGCTAACGCTCTCCCTCCTGAATGATTTCCGCAACTACCTGCGTGTATCTCCTTCAGTATGTACTGGGCGTCCATTGGTGATACGCACCTCAGCAGCGGGCCTTCAAAAGATCTCTTATAGAGTTCACCCTGGTAAATGGTAAACCTGTATGCCTTGTGCTTCATCGTCTTTAGGCGTTAAGGTCGGCCGGGAGGGTTCTGTTTGCGAGGTAATCATATATCTCATCCTTCCAACACGGCGTACTTGCGATAGGAAAAATAAACTCCACGTCGGCCCATTTTTTGTTGGCCTTAGTCACTCCGATCGCAGGCCTAGAGGTGGTTAGCAAAGTCACACGCTTTTCCACAAAAATGTCTGAGGAACTAGCGAATTTCGATAAAGCATCGGCCTTTGCATTTTTCGATCGAGGTATCTGTGTCAGATTGAATGTAGTGAACTCGGCCGCCAATTCCTTCAACTTTGCCAAGTATAAAACCATGGTTTCTTGCTTTGCTTCGAAGAATCCCGAGAAATAGTTAGCCACTAACTGCGAATCTGTGAAGACTTCCAGATGATCCGAACAGAGTGTCTTAGCCATTCTGATTCCTGCCAGAACTGCCTCATATTCCGCCTCGTTGTTCGTTATAGGAAAGTTCAGACTGATAGCAAAATCAAATTCCCTACGATCTGGGGACACCAGGTGAATTCCCGTTCCCCCGCCGTTTGCTGTGGAGGAGCCATCCACATGAAGTAGCCATGCTGCGGGTTTCAAACTGGGACTAGGGTCCTGGCTTACAAGAAATATATGGTGGCACGAATGGTCTAAGCTGTTACCAAGTGCCTCCGCCATAAAATCGGCTAGCACCTGTGCTTTAATGGCCGTACGGGGACGGTACTCGATCTCAAATTCGCCCAATTCTATGGCCTATTTTACCAATCTTCCCGAGGTATCAGGATTGGTCATGATCTGGCGGAGCGGTCTGTCTGTCATGACCACTACTGGGTGAGCTTGGAAATAAGGTTTCAACTTACGAGCCGTCATGACGACGGCCAAGGCAAATAGTTCAATTTGCAGATAATTCTTTTCTGCTCCGTGAAGAACACGACTGACGTAATGAACTGGAGATTGCTTTCCGTTTGCTTCTTTCACTAATACTGTGCTAATGGCGTTGGCGGAGACCGCCAGATATAGATAAAGCGTCTTCCCCGGATCTGGTTTCGCCAAGAGTGGTGGTGCCACCAGATACTTCTTGAACTGTTGGAACGCTCTTTCGCATTCTTCGGTCCACTGGAAGTCCTTGGCCTTCTTCAAGATTTTGAAGAAAGGAAGACTCCGCTCTGCTGAGGTCGCAATAAAACGTCCCAAGGCTGTTATACGTCCCAAAAGGCACTGCACATCCCGTACCGAGCGTGGGGAAACGAGATTCAACACGGCCTCTATCTTGTCTGGGTTGGCTTCAATTCCGCGCTCGTTAACCATATATCCCAGAAATTTTCCCGATGCCACTCCGAAGGTACACTTCTTGCGGTTGAGCTTCATCCATAGTTTCTCATGATGGCAAACAATTTCTCCAAATGCTCTACGTGATCCTGTGCCCTCAAACTTTTGATCAAAATATCGTCCACGTATACCTCCATCGACTTTCCTATTAGGCTATAAAACATCTTCGCCACCAATCTCTGGAACGTTGCTCCAGCGTTCCTCAGACCAAAAGGCATTACACGATAACAGTACACGCCCGTGTCCGTAACAAAGGCTGTTTTCGATTGATCCTCCGTCGCCATAAAAATATGGTGGAAACCGCTCTTGGCATCCATGAAACTAAATAGGGCGCACCCGACTGTTGAATCTACTAGAAGGTCGATCCTTGGCAACGGGAAAGGGTCCCGTGGGCAATGCTTGTTTAAGTCTTTGTAATCCACGCACATTCTCCACTCTGCTGCTTTCTTCAGAACTAGGACGATATTGCTGAGCCACTCCGAATAACGTAATTCATAAATATGTCTTGCTTTAAGCTTTTCCACAACCTCTTTCTCTGACATCACTTCTGATGAACTCCCGATCTAGAGAAGCGTAACTAACTTGCAGAATATGTAGGTGACTAGTATAATGTAATTGACAGACTTATCTTGATGTAAGGCATATGCCCGATGGCGCTCCAATCCGCCATAGTTCTTGGTGAACTTGGTTGAATCTTACGGTTTCATGCTTGGTTCTAAGTACATTCCATTGTGTTCCCACAGACGGCGCCAATGATTTGGTGTGTTGTCGTATGCTGATGAAGCACTCCGCATCATGCTGATCCTAGGCTATGCTGGAACCAGCTTTGTCCTTTACACACATGTACTCCAAGCAACGTGGTGAGGGGACGGATGGATCGTTGATGATTCCGGACTGAACTCGGGTTATCCCAAGCTGCCTACGTATCCCTTTAGGAGAATCAAGTCGGACGTAGTTTATTTGTCTATTCTGCACTGTGCGGCTTTACGGTTTTGACCATATCTCCTTATAGGAAGGTCCAAACCTCAAACCTCTTGTTGATATGGAAAGTAGACTCCTTTAGCTTTCCAAGCATATAAGGTACATGTTGGGGAGATAGGTATATCGGTAGTGACACCCGATATAAGATCGGGTATTCTGGCACGTCGGAGATATGTCGAGGTTCCACCATATCGGCCATATCTCGAGATCGGTATATCGAAATCTCGATCTGCTTATTCCTATGGATAGATGACACGTGTAGATTTCCATACATATATTATACATGTCGAATGGATAAGTACCTCGGTAGTACATCGGGTATTGCAGTATGTCGAAGGTATGTCGGGGGTCTATGTCGAATATGGCATATCGAGGATGATATTCGACGTACCCTTCGATACAGACGTGACGGGGTGATCCCTAGGGTTTTCTCCCTTCTTATGGCCAAGGGGGAGGGGTATTTATAGGCGCTGGACCCATATCGAATATGATATTCGATGTACATTCGATATACATTTCGATATAGTGCAGGTTCTGCGCAGTCCCACCATTTTGGGCATAACTTCCACTCCGGACCTTAGAATTGCGATCCGCTTGTTGCATTGCAACTTAGACACCCGTGGCTTTCCAACGACATATCATAGAGGGTTTAGTTCGTTACATACAAATAATGGCAATCTTTCCAATTGTGGCATCCACGTGACATAACACGTGTCGCTACCATATTATGTAGTATCATCTGTATTCTGTACTATATGTAGAGCTATGTTGTGCATAATTGTCGAAATTCACCCTTATTATAAAGTGGAAATTTACACAAGCTTCTATGAAATAAATGGAAATCAAAAGCTCTCTTTGTCAAAGGAAGGGTTTTACCCCTCAAAACAAATGGTAAATTAAGGCTGCTCAATGGTTCCAAATCGAACCGTTTATTTTAGTTTTAAAAAAAAAACTGTAATCGAACCAAGTCAAATAAGAAAATCGCAAAGCGAACCGTACAAAACAGTTTGACCGTTCACTTTGGTTTGCAAAAAAACTGAAATCGAACCAAGCTAAATTAGAAAATCGTAAATTCAACCGTACAAAACGGTTGGGTTAAAGGGTTTAATGGTCGGTTCGATTTAAATAAAAAAAATCAATTAAAACCGAATGCAAGAAATGGTTCAATATAGGAAAAATGGTATTTTTTTTTAAGTAAGCTAAACTAAATTTATATTAGAGTAGATTAAATATTTGTATTTTTATATTTAAATGCGGTGTGGTAAACTTTGAGGAATAGGTTCCAGATTTTGGTTCTAAAATATGTGTTCCTTTAAATGACAGTTCTGTCTTTTTTCTTTTCTTTTCTTTAATTGATTCAAGAGTAGTTTATGCAGAGTTAATGTCTGTATTTTAGTCTGTATTCTCTACTATATATAGAGCTATGTTGTGCATAGTTGTCGAAATTCACCCTTTTTATAAAGTGGCAATTTAGGCAAGCTTCTATAAAATACATGGAAATCAAAAGCTCTCTTTGTCAAAGGAAGGGTTTTACCCCTCAAAACAAAGGGTAAATTAAGGTTGTTCAACGGTTCCAAACCGAACCGTTCATTTTGGTTTGCAAAAAAACTGTAATCGAACCAAGTCAAATTAGAAAATCGCAAACCGAACCGTACAAAACAGTTTGACCGTTCACTTTGGTTTGCAAAAAAACTGAAATCGAACCAAGCTAAATTAGAAAATCGTAAATCCAACCGTACAAAATGGTTAGGTTAAACGGTTTAATGGTCGGTTCGATTTAAATCGAAAAAATCAATTAAAACCGAATGCAAGAAATGGTTCAATATAGGAAAAATGGTATTTTTTTTAAGAAAGCTAAACTAAATTTTATATTAGAGTAGATTAAATATTTGTATTTTATTATTTAAATGCAGTGTTGTAAACTTTGAGGAATGGGTTCCAGATTTTGGTTCTAAAGATATGTGTTCCTTTAAATGGCAGTTCTGTCTTTTTTCTTTTCTTTTCTTTAATTGATTCAAGAGTAGTTTATGCAGAGTTAGTGTCTGTATATTTTTATCTGTACTATATGTAGAGTTATGTTGTGCATAATTGTCGAAATTCACCCTTATTATAAAGTGGCAATTCACGCAAGCTTCTATGAAATAAATGGAAATCGAAAGCTCTCTTTGTCAAAGGAAGGGTTTTACCCCTCAAAACAAATGTTAAATTAAGGCTGCTCAATGGTTCCAAATCGAACCGTTTATTTTGGTTTTAAAAAAAAAATTGTCATCGAAACAAGTTAAATAAGAAAATCGCAAACCGAACCGTACAAAACGGTTTGACCGTTCACTTTGGTTTGCAAAAAAACTGAAATCGAACCAAGCTAAATTAGAAAACCGTAAATCCAACCGTACAAAACGGTTGGGTTAAACGGTTTAATGGTCAGTTCAATTTAAATCAAAAAAATCAATTAAAACCGAATGCAAGAAATGGTTCAATATAGGAAAAATGGTATTTTTTTAAGAAAGCTAAACTAAATTTATATTAGAGTAGATTAAATATTTGTATTTTATTATTTAAATGCGGTGTTGTAAACTTTGAGGAATGGGTTCCAGATTTTGGTTCTAAAAATATGTGTTCCTTTAAATGGCAGTTCTGTATTTTTTCTTTTCTTTTCTTTAATTGATTCAAGAGTAGTTTATGCAGAGTTAATGTCTGTATCTTTTTATCTGTATTCTGTACTATATGTAGAGTTATGTTGTGCATAATTGTCGAAATTCACCCTTATTATAAAGTGGCAACTTACGCAAGCTTCTATGAAATAAATGGAAATCAAAAGCTCTCTTTGTCAAAGGAAGGGTTTTACCCCTCAAAATAAATGGTAAATTAAGGTTGCTCAATGGTTCCAAATCGAACCGTTTATTTTGGTTTTAAAAAAAAACTGTAATCGAACCAAGTTAAATAAGAAAATCGCAAACCGAACCGTACAAAACGGTTTGACCGTTCACTTTGGTTTGCAAAAAAACTGAAATCGAACCAAGCTAAATTAGAAAATCGTAAATCCAACCGTACAAAATGGTTGGATTAAAGGGTTTAATGGTCGGTTCAATTTAAATAAAAAAATCAATTAAAACCGAATGCAAGAAATAGTTCAATATAGGAAAAATGGTATTTTTTTTAAGAAAGCTAAACTAAATTTATATTAGAGTAGATTAAATATTTGTATTTTTTTTATTTAAATACGGTGTGGTAAACTTTGAGGAATGGGTTCCAGATTTTGGTTCTAAAAATATGTGTTCCTTTAAATGGCAGTTCTGTCTTTTTTCTTTTCTTTTCTTTAATTGATTCAAGAGTAGTTTATGCAGAGTTAATGTCTGTATTTTAATCTGTATTCTCTACTATATATAGAGCTATGTTGTGCATAGTTGTCGAAATTCACCCTTATTATAAAGTGGCAATTTAGGCAAGCTTCTATAAAATACATGGAAATCAAAAGCTCTCTTTGTCAAAGGAAGGGTTTTACCCCTCAAAACAAAGGGTAAATTAAGGTTGTTCAACGGTTCCAAACCGAACCGTTCATTTTGGTTTGCAAAAAAACTGTAATCGAACCAAGTCAAATTAGAAAATCGCAAACCGAACCGTACAAAACGGTTCGACTGTTCATTTTGGTTTGCAAAAAAACTGAAATCGAACCAAGCAAAATTAAAAAACCGTAAATCCAACCGTACAAAACGGTTGGGTTAAACTGTTTAATGATCGGTTCGATTTAAATCGCAAAAAATCAATTAAAACCGAATGCAAGAAATGGTTCAATATAGGAAAATAGTATTTTTTTTTAAGAAAGCTGAACTAAATTTATATTAGAGTAGATTAAATATTGTATTACCGTGTTTTTTATTTAAATACGGTGTTGTAAACTTTGAGAAATGGGTTCCGAATTTTGGTTCTAAAAATATGTGGGTTGTGGGTGTTAACCCATTTAATAAACGGGTTATTATGTGTGAGCCCATATAACCCACTATTTTAAATGAGTAACCCCCAGGTTATCCACGAATATTCGTTTAATCCGTTAATACTTTAAAAAAAACACATACTAAACTTAAAGAGACAAAAAAAAACACACACACACTTCTCCTAAAACGCATACGATAGCTAAAATTTACCAAAATAAATATACGATACACGTAAAACGCCATTTTTCTATTTTCAGTTGGATTTTTTTTGTCCACGAAGCCCGTTTTCGACAAGTGATACGACTTTTTCAAGTGGAAACGGCCATCTGAGCATAACATAAAGACTAACACCAACGTGATTTTCGGCAAATTCCAACGTTTGGAGGTTGAAAACGCCATTTGTTTTTTCCAGCGGGATTTTTTTTTTGGTAATTTATAGACGGAATAAAACTTAGCTTGAGCATGGGGTGACCGAAAATAATAATTAAAATTCAAATTTTAACGAACACAAGTTATTTTGATTTTAGCCTATTTTGTGTTTTTTTATTAATTAACATTTTGTTTTTTGTCCTTTTTAATAAAGTTTTGGTTTGTTTGGTCTATTTCGGTTCTTTTGCAACATAATCAAAATAATTTCGGTTTGAAACCGAATCAAACCGTGTTGCAAAAATTTATTACGATTCATACTAAATTGTCTTATTCGTTAAACCGTGAAGGCCGTAGAACAAGCCTAGCCTACTTCCAACCAATGAAAAACGTTAACAATAAAATTCTTCTAAGAATGTCTGGTAAGTTGTAACCTTTTTCTTTTTCTTTTTCTTTTTCTTTTTCTTTTTTATTGTAAAATAACCTTTATGAATTTAATGATGCTTTAGATTGATGTGACAGAAGACGCTTATAGACATAGACATAATATAAGCAAAAATTAGCCATGAACGGCACCATTTTCCTCAATTGAAATAAAAAAGTGATCCCAAATACCCTAAACACAGGAACCATATTACACCTAACAACAACAAATAAAGCTCACATCTTCCCTCACCAGGAGAAATAAGAAACTGAATCTCACAATGGGTGGGAGAAAGAAGATGCGCTTTTCAACCTAATAAACATATGTAACCTACATGTTTTAGGAGATTGAATTCACCTTAAATGCTTAATACATCTTTTAATCTATTTCAGTAACATGATCAGACGGCTCCTGATCGTCCTGCAAACTCAAACGACACAGATCTTCAATCCTTTTCACGACTTCAGAAATCGAAGGCCGGTTGTCCGGGTACTGAGCTGTGCAGTCGATTCCAAGTTGCAAAAGCTCCACCATTTCCTCCTCCACGCTCTGGTACCGGAGAAGTTCAAGATCAAAAACTTCAGCAGCCCATTCCTCCCTAACTATCGACTGAACCCACCTCGGCAGATCCACGCCTTCTTCGTTTAAAAGGGAATGAGCTGGCACTTTCCCCGTAAGAAGCTCTAGGAGTAAGACACCCAAGCTATAAACATCGGCTTTTTGAGAAACTCTGCGAGGGTCCGTCACTTCTGGTGCACGATAGCCCACAACCCGTGTAGGAGAGGATGGAGGTCCAACTAGCTGGTTGAGCCCAAAGTCTGAGACTCGTGGGTCGTAGGACTTGGTGAGTAGGATGTTTGATGATTTAATGTTCCCATGGCTAAAATTTTGACCTCGAGAGTGAATGTATTCGATGCCACGGGCAGCTCCAAGCGCAATGCTGGACCTGGTTTCCCAGTTTAACGGAGTCCTACCAGCACCTTTGTTTCCTGAGCAAGGGAAAATGAGAGAAGAATTCCAATCAGACAAGATATATGTCACCAAATGAAGCAAATCCCTGTCTTCTCATTCTTGGCTTTACAAGGGTACAGTTGAAGCGATTTTGAAAACTTCTAGAAAGTCCAATCATATCTCAAAGTACAGCGCCAAGCAGTGAACTACCAGATTCATTACAAAAGTTGTGATCTTCACATTGTTGCCAAGAGAAAAATTTCTCAAGTTGATTCAGATCAAGTTATATGGCTACTAATCAAGTTTAACAGGGAAAGGGATAGTCAAAACTCCTGAACGAGATTGATTCACATATGCAATTCCACCGGCATCAATAAAGTCCTTAACATTATGCACATGAAATGCAGGAGCTGTTTTTGGAGAAACAGTAAAAATCGATCATCTCCTAAGAATACTTAAACAAGTTGGCAAAACTAATAGTACTTAGCAGTTCGCACATAAAGGAGTGAAGCGTACTTCACATTCAGTTCATAATAGTTGGCAAGCACAGTAGAGATACTGTCTCAAACAAGCATCACTAACCTAATAAACTAACAAACTAGTTCAATAAGCAGTTTATATGCATTAGCAAAATAAACTACGATGCCAATCCCATAATTTGAAGCAAAACGTAAATTGCATCCTCCAAAGAAGAGTAAAAGTTAAAACAACATAAAGGCTAAAACATGACTCACCATGTAGCAGCGCAGAAAGACTTCCCATAGGCATATAATCATACACAAGAAGCTTCTCCCCTGTGCTGTAGTAATACGCTCTAAGCGGCACCAGATTCTCATGATCCATTGCCCCAACCCCTTCCATTTTCTCCTTAAACCCCATTTCCAAAATCGCCACATCCCTCAACCTCTTCACAGCCACCGTACCCCCCACTTCCAAAACCGCCTTATACGTCGTCCCAAACGTGCCCTTCCCTAAAACCTCAGCAGACGCCCTCAACAACTCCTCCAAATCAAACACCCTCGGCGCTTTCCCAAAAAACACCAATTTCTTATCTGAAACACTCACATTTCCGCCCTTATTCCCGCCCTTCGCATTACCATTTGCACTCAAAGCCGCAGCCGCAGCAGCAGCCACCGAAAACCCACTCCCCACTCCCCCCCTATTATCACGTCCCTCAAGAATCTGCTTCTCCCCTCCTTCATTCCTAATGGGCGCAACATCCACCGACCTCGCCTTGCTCCCGCCACTCTTCCTACACAGAACCAACAAAACCAACAGCAACAAAATAAACCCAATGAAACACCCAATCACAATACCAGCAATAGCACCACCTGATAATACCCTCTTCTTTTTACTCACATTTCCATTTCCATTTCCATCACCACCAACACAAGCATTACCAAGAGGCTTCCCACAAAGCATCGTCCCCAGAAACGCGGTCTTCGGCAAACCCACGAGCCCTTTCGGCACAGACCCATTAACCAAACCATTAAAAGAAACATTAAATTGCTCCAAATTCGGAAGCTCAATGTCGGGCAAACCACCAACAAACTGATTCCTCTCCAAATACAGCGTCCGCAAACGGGTCAAGTTACCAAACCCGTACGAAATGCGACCCGAGAAACCATTCGAGGCGAGGTTCAGCCTCACGAGGGACCGGAGCGAGAAAATGGATTCGGGTACGGGTCCGGAGAAACGGTTACCTTGAAGGTACAAGTTGCGGAGGTGAGAGAGGTGGGAGAGGTCGTCGGGGAGGGGACCCGAGAGGCGGTTGAAGCGGAGGCTGAGGGTGTGGAGGAGGGTTAAGTTGGAGAGGGAACCGTAGGGGAGGGTACCGGAGAGGGAGGCGGCGGGGACGCGGAGGGCGGAGACGCGGTGGTCTTGGCAGTGTACGCCGAACCAGTTGCAGGGGTTGGGGTGGGTGGTGTTCCAGGAGAGGGTGCGGCCGCCCACGGCGGTGCGGAAGGATAAGAGGGCGTGTTTGTCGGAATATAGATCGGAGGTGGCGGCGAGGGAGAGGTGGAGGAGGAGGAGAAGGAGCGCCACCACCGGCATTGGAAGAGGGTGCATTGTGTGTGTGTGTGCGTTGTGGTGGTTTGGAGGTGGTGGTGTACTGTAACTGGTGCTGTTGCTTATTATGAGAGGGGGGAGGAGGGGAGTAAATGGAAAAAGCTACCCCAATATTCTTCCTAATTATAAATGCTTCCCGTGTTATTTTATTTTTTAACAACAAATATACTTCATGTGATATTGAAAATTTCGGTTAATCTCAATGAGTCCCTAAAGTTTATCATGTTTCACAACTTACTAGCTAAATGTAAAAAAGAAAAAACATATGTACTTTGGCCCCACAATATTTTGAAATTGCGCGTGAGGCTAGATTCAATCGTCTGTTTTGGACATGTTTCAACATTTTTGTTTGTTCATTTCGCATCAAGGGGCGAGTGCGACGCTTTTTTTGAAATGTCGGGAGACAAACTGTAAAGGTCGGATTTGCTTAAATGTGGATTGAAGGAGAAGGCGAAGGAGAAAAGGTGAATGAGGAGAAGCGTCACCGCCAATACTGGATGCATTGTTGCGTGTGTGTGAGGCATTGTTAGGTTTTGGTTGGTGGTGTTATTACTTGTTATGACGACTAATAACTTCTAGAATTTAAAATACTGAATATCCTCTTACGTTATTATTATAGCAAATACCATATTGCTAAAACAAATAAAAAGAAAATAAGAAAAGGAGATTACAAACACGCTTAATTAATCTATAAGTACCGAAATTAATAACATGATTTGGTTTTTACTATGTGATGCATAAATGATTATTGTTGTTCAAGTTGAATATCATATATTACCCAAAAAAGAATTTTAGAAAAACGATATTACAACATGTAGATATGTGAAAACAAAAGTATTGTAATTCTTATCTTTATTGTTGTTCACAACAAATTCTAAATTTGAAAAGAAAAACTTAATGTGTGAAAGCTTATAACATGTATCTAGGATCCATATTGAGTGTGGAGTCCTTAACTAATGCGTAAACGACGTCAGTTATTGGTACAATCAACGTCAGTTATTGGTACAATCAACTAAACTATAATATTGGGGAATTGTTAATTTAAAGGGTTTTTGCGTATAGCATCTTTGTCAAAAATAAATTGATCAAATACCTCTTTGTGATATTAAAAGTTGACACACCACCTCTCTAAAAAAATTTGTATTTTATATTAAAAGAGCAAAATATTCTTAATAGTAACTATATTTTCTTTTGTGTATTTCCGAATATAATTTTAAGATATTCTTCAATTTTTTATAATTACTTTTAAGAATAATGCATACACACACACACATATATATATATGTACATATATATTGTATATTGTAAATTTGTAATTTAACTATAACTTTAATTTAACACTATATTTTTTAATAGTTTAAAATATATAAATAAAAAATATACATCTTTTCTTGAACAATGAAGGGTACACATGTCTTTTTCGAAATAAAAATTGACTCTCATTCTCATGTATGTATGGACTATGAAGAGTGGACTACACTTTCTTACATCAGAAAGTTAAATGTCAATTGGCCAATTTATTTTTCACATGAATGTGATTTATCAATTTAACATAACACGCGATGATAATTTGCTAAAAGCCTAATTTTTTATCTTACAAGGAAGTATTTGCTAATAAGAATGATAAAGGGGGTTATTTATAAATTAAAAATCACACATGGATAGCTTTTGTATTTAACTTATGAGGACTGAGGTGTGTGTGGGGAGACTAGAGAGAGGGGCATGAGGTAGGGACAATTTGGTTGGCTGATTAAGTGGAAAGTGACTTTAGTGTATCTAGTTTGCGGCACGTGGCGGGGGTTTTGTTTAGGGGATTAAGAGATTTTAACTTAGCTACACAGTGGTGTAGTGGTCAGTCTCTCACAGACTAGTGGGTCTTATTTGACTTGTTTTTTTATATAGATTTTCTATTGTAATAATATAATGTCATTATACATTTAAAAATAGTATAGTAAAATTATGACCAGAATACTCAAAAACTATAAGTTGCATTTTATAATTCATAATAGGAATAAGGGGTTATTCCACCAAACCACCCGAACTATACCTACTTTATGCATTCAGGGCCATAACTTTGTTTTTAGCTTTGGTGAGGTTTAAACTTTGATCGTTTGTGCGATTTGCCCATTTTCTATTTTCTGGCAGTTTTCAGACCAAAAACCACCGGAAAAGTTATTAAAAATTTGTATGGGATATTCCTCTCGTCGAGATAGTTCCGATAGTAGCAATGATGTTGTAAAATTCAAAGTCATTACACGAGAATTTTAATTTAAGTTCATTACACTTAAATTATATTTCTTGTGTAATGACTTTGAATTTTACAACACTCTCACCACCATCGGAACCGTCTCAACGAGGGAAAGACTTTCATTAAACTTTAAATATTTTTGTTGTTGATTTTTTGTTGGGAAATCATCGGAAAATGAAAAATGGGGAAAATCGTACAAACGATCAAAGCTTAAGCTTTACGAAAGCTAAAAAAAAGTTCTGATCCTGAATGCATAAAGTAGGTATAGTTCGGGGGATTTGGTGCGATAATCCCTAGGAATAACAATGACTCAAAACTATAGGTAAAATATTTAGATACAAATATCATAAATGATAATAGCACTAGTGTTGAGTTCAATTGGAAATTATACCTAAAAGACAATACATGCACATATCTTATGTTATATAAAAATAGCCCTTTTGTAACAATCCAGAAATTTAGCACTAAATAACACTTTTGGAGATAAAGTGTAGATGCAAGTGTCGAAGGAGAAATCTACAGCAGCAATCTGGAACAAGCTTGAAAGCCTGTACATGATAAAATTTCTAGTAAATGCCCTTTACCTAAAGCAAGCTATTCATGCAAGATGCAAGAAACCTCTAGAAAGCATTGATGTTACTATAGATGACGAGGATTAGGCTTTACCCTTGTTGAGTCCTTTACCTAAGTCTTATACTCATTTCAAGGATACTCTAATCTATGGTAGAGAAGTCATGACTCTAAATGAGATGCAATCGACTTTGAATTATAAAGAATTAAATCAAAGAAATAGGTTAAAGGCTACTCTGAAAGGTGAGGGATTAGTTGTAAAGACTAAGAACAACAAGAAGGCGTACAAGAATGATAAGAAGAAGAAGAATGCTAACTCTGAAAGAATAAGGATTTTGGAAACATAAACAATAGCATAAGATGTTGCCACTGTCACAATGAAGGACATTCAAGGAGGCTTTGTCCGGATAGATAAAAGAATACCACCACTGATATATTTAAGGAGTCTGGAAATGCAGTTATAACTCAAGATAATTATGAATTCACAGATGTCCTTGTAATGTCTAATAATGATCCAGATATGAATGGGTCATGGATTCAGGGTGTTCATTTCACATGACACCAAATAGACAATGGCTTGAGTCATATGAGGTAGGAGAAATTTGACTTGTTCATCTCGAAAACAACAAGTCATGCAAGATACTAGGAATAGGATCAGTGAGGTTGAAACTTCATGATGGAAGTACAAGAATCTTGACAGGAGTGAGATATATACCTAAGTTAAAGAGAAACTCATTTTTTCTTGGAGAACTTGGAAGAAAGAGATATCACTTCAGGTGCAGTGAAGGAGTTTTAAAGGTATCCAGTGGATCTCTGGTGGTAATGAGTGGATTCAGAAAGAATGGTCTTTATACACTTGAAGGAAGGTGATTCTTGGAACGTCAACATATGCTTCAGCTGTTGCAGCATAAAAAGTGGATATGTGGCATAATAGGTTAGCTCATGTAGCTGAGAAGGACTAACTGAGTTGCAAAAACAAGGGCTACTGTGTACTGAGAAGCTTGAGTTCTGTGTAAGAGAGAAATAAAGGTTTTATTATAATAATATAAGCTACTATACAGGTGCGGTCAAGATGTAGTACCCAACAACCTGACCAAGAATAAGAAAAAACAAAGCTACGGGGTCTAAACACTTGACCTGAGTAGCAAAAGCGAGCTATATAAAAATGGCATAACATTAAACTGTTTAAATGAAATTGACATAAACATCTTACAGAAATAGTATGATTTCATATAATCAAGATAAACCCCAACGTGTAGAAGACCCCCCACGGCTTCGAAGGTTACGACTTTCAACCGATTTTTGAGCTTTTTTCTTGGTTGCTTTTGTAAATTGGCCCTCTTTAGCCGGAGATTTAGAGGACGGAGGTGGGTTTTTATATATCACCACCAAGAGGTATTCACTTTCATCATTACCATAATTAATTTTCGTCATTGTGGTGACTTGGCAAAACAAGCCGATGCTTTCTTGAGGACTCAGAATCTAAGTAAGGATCCCGATCATCAGTTGAGTCCTGGATCATCTCATCATCCGTTGTGGCACATTTGCCAAGAAGTCTTTTACATTCTGAGTCCGATCGTTCACCCCGAGAATCAATCACATCCTTAAAAACATCATCTATCGAAGTAGTAGAAGTCAAATCTTTTCCCGAGGTACCCGACTCAACAATAAGCAAATTATCCCCAACAATAATAATATCATCAAACTCAACTAATTCTTTAGATGAAGTACCCAATTCTTCAATAACCACTTTATCTCCAACGACATTCAAATCATCAAAATCATTAGAAGACAAAATCTCCTTACCTTTATCCATTAATCTCACACCCTTAGGCAAAATAGTATCCATATTAATAACCTCTGCACAATAAACATGTACATCCGGTTCTTCATTAATAAGAGCATGGAAAGAATTATCATTACCTCGTGACAAGACTTTAACCGGAGAGGAAGGCTTTGATCCTTTGGACCCCTCTTTTTCAATAGGCGTTTTATCAAATGTACTAACCTCAGCGCCATCAATCGGCTTAGTACGAACCAATGCCCAAACTTTGGTTGCTCCTTTAGGATTTTCTTTTTCCATATGCAGTTTTGCAACTTGTTCAGATTTATTCTCGAATTTCTCAACACCACATTCTTCAATAGCATGGCCCAACCGTTGACATTTCCGACAGAAATTGAGAAAGTTTTCATAAATAACTTTCTGTTTGATGAAAGTTACTTTATCTCCAACTTGAACACCCCATTCAATTTCCTCCCATAGTGGCTCCAAAAGATTCATTTCAACACAAATATGAGGGTAATCAGGACGAGACATAGTGATAGCACCTTCGTCTAACCTCAGTGGTCTTCCAAAATAATGACCAAAAGACATAAGAGTGCTGCGTTCACAATATCTCAAGTTCAGTTTCGGTAATCCAATCCAAATCGGTGGAACTGGCGGTTCTGAATCCAATGTAAAAGAGGGAGTCCATTTGAAAACCTTTGCCGAGACACCTTGAAAATCTAGTGAATTTTTTATCCAAAGCCTCGTGTAATCCTCTTCTTTTTCAAGTTTAAGCATAACGTGACGAGGGCCAATGGGGCCGATAGTATACGTGCCTTTTAGAGCAAGTCTCTGAATCATGCGATTCATAAACATATAATTTGGTTTCTCAATCATGAAATGAATAATAAGCACCAAGTTCAAACGACTACCAAGATCCTTTATCTCATTTTCTTCGAGCAATATCATCGATTTACCTTTGAGGGTATGAGACATTTTCGGTACAATCGACGTATCATCAACAAGAGATCGCTTAAGATCATAACTCCGACTAGGATTTGCAATTTGAGCAAAAGACATACCTTTAAAGGGTTGACGTAATTGAAATGGGCGTGGATTGATCGGAGCAACATTCAAGCAAGCGGGTTCCCTCCCTTTACCAACAAGTTAGATGAGATTTGCAAAAATTGACCAAGGGAGGGAGCCAAATACCTACTAGACTCTTTTAGTGGTTTGTGACGTAAAAGGGGGCATCCGGTTGCAAAAACGGTCAGCAAATTGGATTCGGGGTCGAAAACAGGGTGGAAGTTGTCACGGTCGCGATTTTGACCTCCGACGCCTCAATGTTGACCGCCAGACAAATTTGGTCAGCAACGACTGCGGCCCAGCCGGTGGAATTTGACGTCGGAGCGGTCGAATTGGAGGTGCCGGCCACCTGGTCGATTGGTGGGGCAACCGGGCTGGGTCCCTGTCAGTCGCCTGGTCGGCCGCCTTTACCACGTGGGTGCCAGCATGCGCCATAATTTTCAAGGCCTGAATTCACCCACCAAAATTAATTTTTTGTAGACCAAAGTTGGGTCCAATGGTTAGACAACTCACCAAAGAAGATGATCACGATCTGTTGACCGACGTTTGACCACCGAAAAACCTCCAAAACTGCCATTGACTAGAGCGGCGCAAAATATTTCGTCTCCAAATTGGCTGAAATTTTGACACCGCCTACAATTTTTCCTCATGAATCTAATAGTGTGCTCAGAACTTTGAAATAACAAACGGAGCTATGCGACCTGGAACAAATCCGAGTAAAAAGACACCGACCTTTGGCAAAACTTCACCAAAATGCATGAAAGTCATTTCAAATCGAAGCTATAGGCCTCCACAATTAATCTTGTGAAAGTAAATCACACCCAATGAAGAAACAAGGAGATCCGAGAGAAAACAACGAAGAACACAAACCTCAAAAAATGAAGATCTTGAAAAAACCTTCAACAATCTTAAAGCATAGTAGTGACATGCTTGTGGAGTAAAGTTCCAACGCCGCGAGGGTACTGGAAAAAACTAAGTTTAGAGAGAGGAGAGAGCATTTCTAGAGAGAGAAACGACCTGTTAGGTCATTAGATAAATAACTAGTTTTGTATATTGAGGCTTGCATTATGTGAGAATTGTGTTTATGGGAGAACTTGCAAGGTCATGTTCACTCTAAGACAACACAGCTCAAGAGAGAAGTTCGACTATATACATGCTGATTTATAGTGTCCCTCAAGGACATAGTCTCACTATGGAGCTAGATACAGTCTGCGCTTGGTTGGTGATGACTCCAAAAATATATGGTTATATGTTCTGAAACCAAGGATGAAACCTTTGAGACTTTCAAAACTTGGAGAACTCTGATTGAAACACAAATTGAGAAAAAAGTTAAGAAGCTGAGAATTGATCATGGCCTAGAGTTTTGCTCTGAATAGTTTAATGATTACTAGAAGGTTCATGGTATTGTAAGGCATATGACTGTTGCTGGGACACCTCAATAGAATGGGTTGGCTGAGAGGTTCAATAAAACCATATTAGAAATGGTCAAATGTATGCTTTAGAGTGCAAACCTACCAAAGGTTTTATAGGGAGAAGATGTGACAACTGTTGCAAACTTAATCAATAGAAGTCCCTCAACTGAAACATGAATGAATACCCTTGAAGAAATGTGGCTAGGTCATCCACCAAATCTTCAGAACTTAAGGGTATTTGGATGTGTGGCTATGCTCACATCAGACAAGATAAACTTGAGCCAATGGCTCTAAAATGCATACTTATTTGGTATCATGAGGCTGTGAAGGCTTACAAATTGTGGTGTTTAGAGCTTGGTCACAAAGGATGCCTAATAAGTAGAGATGTTGTGTGTAATGAAGCCGAGATGACCTTCAACCCCAAGTTTTCAGGAAACATAATATAAACAATGAGAAGTTCCACTAAACCTCGTTAGAGAATGCAAATTGAGGTGGAGCCTGACATACATAATGGAATCACTGATCCAGATACATAAGTTCAAGTTGAAAATTGGATCTTAGACGAAGAGGAGCAATATGATGAAAATGCAGAACCTGAGAATGCTCATACAAATGAGCATCAAGAAGATCACAACAACTCTATGTTGACAAGAGACAAAGCTAGAAGGGAAACCAGAGCACCTTAAAGATTTCGTTATGATGAACTAACAAGCATATCCACTTGTTACAACAAGTAAGGTTTTTGAGGAAGATCCAAAGGATTCTAAGGCAGTTATGACCAACAAACATAAGCATAAGTGGATCTTAGCTATGAATGATGGGATGAACTCTCTGAAGACAAACAAGACATGTGAACTGATAGATAAGCCTAAAGCATCAAAGGGTGTTAGTTGTAAATGGATCTTTAAGAAGAAAATATGAGTCCCATGAGTTGAGAAGAGCATATTCAAAGCTAGGCTAGTTACCTGAGGCTTTACTCAGAGTTAGGGTATAGACTACTAATGGGGTGCGGTTAGGTGTAAATAGAATAGAATATATTTCATCACAAAATTATTACACCTAAATCTCACTATGTCGCAAGTGCACGAATCAAGTAACAATAAAATGGTAAGTATAGTTACGAGCCAAGCATCGTATCCCAATGGAGTGATGGTTGTATGTAGGAATCACTTAAATGCAAGAACACTAATTACTGCCACTATCTTTTCTCTTATGTTTTGCAAAATGTAATGAATGCTTATGAATGATTTCTAAACTAAGGATGCGATAAATGCTTTTTATGCTAAGAATGCTTAATCTAGAATGCAATGAAATTAATCTAAGAATGCAAGAATGATCAAATATCTCTTTGGGTTTTTGGTTTTGAATACAAGAAAACAATTAAGCTACTTAATCTAATGAAAGCAATTAAACTAGGAATGTTTAGAAGATGAGAGATTAACTAAGCTAAACTAAACTGAACTAGAACTGAAAATGATTGATTGCTTGCTTTTAGGTTGTGAACAATGGTTGACAAGATTGTTTAGAAATTGGGTCTCACAATGATTAACTTAGTAGTTCATAAACAAACCACCTATATTTACTTATAATACTTGATAGTTATTTGATATTTGTATGTCTAATGGATCCGTGACATATGGTAGGAGCTATCCCAACCACATCTCCATGAGTCTCTAATAACATACCGTGTTAATGAAATCAGTCCAATGGTCAATTGTTTTAGAAGATATATCAAATTTGCAATCCAATTAACTCATCCGAATTATGTTAACAAACATACATAGTCAAGATTGATCTAGTATGCTCTAAAGGTTGCACAATAGTTGCTTTCGCAAATCCAAAGTTAAAAATCGCATATATATATATACACACACACACACACACACACACATATATATATAAATATATATATATATATATTCATTTTTGTTACGTTATTTTGTTGAACGAAAATGTATGGAATTAAAAGATCCATGAAATTAGGATTTAACATATCGAACTTGTAAATACAAAGAAAGTAAGAGAACTTACTTGATAAAGTTTGTAACGATTTATTGATATCACTGATTATTGTACAACGTTGATTACTCCATGAACAAACATTGTAATTTGAACTCTCACTTATTTTTTCTAACTATTTAAACTCTAATTCTTACCTAAATTCTCACTTGAAAAATGAAAGCAGTTTTTGACTCTGAAGATTGATGCCCTCTCCTCTTCCTCAATGCCTCTATATATAGGCATAAATTCTTCACTATTCCGGATTTGAAATTAGAAATTTCAATTCCGAGTTGGTGGATGATTGCCTTTTTTCCAATACAGCATGATGGAGGTGGGACCCACTTTGTCTTATTTTTTTGCTTTTCAGAATAGTGGAAACTGACTTCGAATCTTTTTAACTTTTCAGAATATTTGTTTTTTCTCTTTTTTCTTTTTCTCTTTTTTTTTTTCAATCAGCCTATTTTTTCTTTTGTGTCGGCTGACTATTTTTGTTGTTTTATGAATACTTTGTCATTTGAATTTTTTCATATTTTTGTACTTTTTTTTTGTTTGAAATTACATGAGTGCATTTTGTAAACTGGAAATTACATGAGTGAAAACTGAAAATGACATAGTAAATTATTTGCGTGAAATTGAGGAAAATATATTGTAGCAATTGTCTTCATTGTCGTCATCTAAATGAACCGATGTTAACGATCCTTCATCATCACTTGCATTTTGTAGTAGTCCTTTGACCTCTTCCAAAGAGGTGGCAGCAGCTATTTGTGTTTGTAAACTTTGTTTCATGACTAGGAATTCTTCATGTTTTTCGACTGCCGCGGGAGATACCTGGCATGCAATTTTGTCGAAACGTTTGTTTTCTAGAAACTATTTCTTTATCTCGAGTATTTGGAACTTTTCTGTGTTCATCTTGTTCCACCATTTGATTTGAGCAACTTTAACTAATCGGCACAGTCCAGATGTAGAATTTTGTAATTTTTTTTCTATTTTTAGAATCCAAGTTAAATGGAATTCTAAATAGAACCTGAGTAAAACGGAACATTTGTAATCTGGACTAGTATTGTTGAAATTTTTCTGGAAATATTCAAATGATTCAGCAACTTCAGGAGGGAAGATTTTTGTCATTGTGCCAAAGTTTTCCCATCAATGTAGGAACCAGTTTGGGAATTTTGTAGTTTCAGCTAAATTCTTTCCTAAAAGGAAGAATGTTGAAATGGCATGAACTTCGTTTTGGAAAAATAGGAATTTTGTCGAGGCTTCAATATAATCAAAATATGTAAAAGAAACTCCTGATCCTTTGTAGGTATTTGTGTTGTAAGGGTTACCCCATTCGGCTGGACCAATTATTTTGTTAATGAAAATTTTTCTGTATCCAATGGCAGTTGAAGTAGAAGGGTGACCTTTTGGCAATTTGTTTTCTATATGAATGGATTCTGTGACAACAAGAATATGTTCGTAAAATTTTTGGGTTTTTGTAGGATCTTCATAGATCCTGAAATACTCATTGTCGAAGAGTAGAGCAGATAGCAATTCTGCCCTTTC
Source organism: Linaria vulgaris (assembly GCA_948329865.1). Taxonomy (NCBI): domain Eukaryota; kingdom Viridiplantae; phylum Streptophyta; class Magnoliopsida; order Lamiales; family Plantaginaceae; genus Linaria; species Linaria vulgaris. Next base: position 27,600,354 of record OX415249.1, read on the forward strand.
ACTTTGTGTTTGTGGAAGACTTTGGGGTTTCCATTCATCTTCGATGATGCAATCAAAATGGATCCAATTTGTTTGTTCGTAAGGGCAGTCTTCAGGGGACAATTGGGTTTGTGTTTGTAAGATTGTTTGTTTGTAAGTTTGTAGAGGGACCTTTGTTTGTGAGGCAAAAGGGGTTACTGCAACTTTTGGTGACAGAGGTGTAAATCTGTTGCATATATCAAAAGCTGTTTGTGGCTTGGAAAGTGTGGTCGTAGGTGTTTTTTGTCGAATTGTTTGTAAGGGTTTTCAGAAATTGGTTTAGTATGAGTAGTTTGGGAGAGAAATTGTTATGGGTTTGTAATTTGTTTTGTTTTAGGAATGCTTCCTGGTGAATTGGATTTTGAGGATGAACTAGATTTTGAGGAACTACTTGCTTTCGTTCGGACATCCTTGCAAAAATTCCCTGGTAAGAAAATCTGGAATACAATTATCAGTTCCTTTAATATATTCAATATCAAAATCAAAAACAGAAAGTATTGCTTGCCATCTAGCAAAAATTTGTTTTGATGTTAGGTTTTGAACATCTTTTGTCAAAACTTCTTTTGCTGCTTTGCAATCTACTTTTAGTAAAATTTTTTGATTTAGTAAATCATCTTGAAATTTTGAAATACAAAGCACTATAGAAAGGATTTTCTTTTTTATAGTAGAATAATTTTGTTGTGCTCCTGTCCAGGCGCCAGAATGATATCTAATGATTTTTTCTTGGTTATCAATTACCTGTTTAAGAATACCACCATATCCTGATTCAGACGCATCGGTCTGTACTATTTTAGGGGTATTTGGGTGGCAAATAGATAAACACGGTAGTATTTTTACCTTGGATTTAATTTCTCTAACAATTTGAGTATGTTTGTTATTCCAAAATGGTGGATCTTTTTTCAATCTATCGAATAAGGGTTTACACATTTGTCTTAAATTAGGGTAAAAATCTCCAATATAGTTCAAAGCTCCTAAGAATCGTTGTAATTGGGTTTTATCTCTAATTTCATCTGGAAATTTGTCCCCAAACTCGAGAGATCTCTGGATAGGAACTATAGTTCCTTCTCTAATTTGGTGCCCTAAAAAACGAATACTTGTTTGAAATAACTTAATCTTTTTTGCAGAAATAACTAAACCATTTTCTTTTATTATTTTTAGGAATATGTTTAAGTGTTTCCAATGTTGATCAATACTTTGACTAAAGAGAAGAACATCGTCAATATAGACTATTGAGAAACTTGTATAAGGAGTAAATATATCATTCATAATCATTTGGAATTCGGACATAGCGTTTTTTAATCCGAATGGCATTACATTCCATTCAAATTGTCCGAAAGGGACCGTGAATGCTGTTTTGTATTTGTCTTTTTCAGCAATTTGTATTTGCCAAAATCTTGATTTCATATCAAATTTGGAAAAGACTTTAGCATCATAAAGCCTTTTTAGTAAGTCGGATTTATTGGGAATAGGATACCTTATCCACTGTAAAACCTTGTTTAGAGGTTTGTAATTTATGACAAGTCTGGGAGTACCACGTTCCAACTCTGCATTTTTTTGTACATAAAAAGCAGAGCATGACCATGGAGATTTACTAGGTCGAACAATTTTTTTGTCTAATAAATCTTTGATTTCTTTTTTGCAATGCTCTAGGGTCTCTTGATTCATTTGAATAGGCCTAGCTTTAGTGGGAATAGTTTTTTCATTAAAATCCTTTTCATAAGGAAGTGTTACAGAATGTCTTCTCTTTTTCCAAAAGGCATTAGGCAATTCTGAACATATTTGGTTTTCCATGTTATTCTAGAAATCAAAAACTTTCTGTTGGAAAGTTCTATCATGTATTTGTTCTTGTATTCTTTTATAACTGATTTCTTCTTTGAGAAAAAGTATTTGTTTTTGTTTGTTTGCTAGGTTACTTCTATAAATCCCTGCAGTTTGCATGTTATCAACTTTTTTTTTTTTGAGGAAAAGTATTTATTTTTGTTTGTTTTTTGGATTACTCTTGTAAATTCCTGCAGCTTGTAGGCTATTAACATCTCTTTGGGAGATGGGGAATAGAAACTTAAAAAGGACTTTTTTGCCGAGGACGGTGGTTTCGATACCCGGAATATCTACTGTAATAGGATAAATCATTTGGATGAAAGGGCTACCAAGGATGGCATCAGCATTAAGGTCTTTAACAATGACGAAAAAAGTTTTGAAGCATACGCCATCATTGCAAATATGAGTATTAGATAGCTTGTAATTTATTTGTAACCGAGTGTGGTTAGTGGCGGACAATCTTTCTTTTGTTTTGTCAAAATATTTAGTTGGGACAAGACCTTCTTTAATGCAATTCATATCTGCTCCAGAATCCATAAGAGCAATGGTTTGTAACTTAAAGTCTTCGATAACAATCGTGACTTGGACGAGCCATTTTTGGAATGATATTCGACTAATAACATTGACAAATGAATTTTCTTCTTTGTTATCTTCATCATTTTGGTTGGCTTCTTTATTTATGTGATCTTTAATTCTTATGATTAAAAGATCTTGTTGGATTTTATCATGGTTTATCTTAATTTGTTTTATTTCTCTTTTTAGCTCATTTATTTCACTGTGTAAGTCATTAATAGTAAGCTTATTATTTTTAGAAGAATTAAAAGATTTTATAATGTCTTTGAATTCCGTCTTATGAGTTTTAGTAGGCTGAGATGTTTCTTCTTTGTTTGTTATCATATCTTTTAGCTTATTCAAGTATAAGTTTTGAGAATTAGGATCTTTAACTTTTTCAAGCATTTCAAATATTAGTTCATATTCATTATCTTTAGTTAGAACATTTATTTTCTTATCGCAATTGCAAACCATCATATCTGGTTTACCAGCGCAGTTTTAGACTTCATCTTCTGATGTATCAGAAGATGCTTCATAATCAGTCCTTATCTGATTTAAGCCAATCTCACTATCTGAGAATTGACTCTCGTCACTTTCTTCTTCAGGGTTTATCTGTCCGATGAGATTTATTAAGTTTCTTTTAAGTCATTTTCAATCTCTAGAGACAAGACTTTATTCCTAACTCTGCAAGTATTTGCATAGTGCCCAGGTTTCTTGCACCTATGACAAATAATTTTGTCTATAGGGGTTTTGTGATAGTTATTATTTCTTTTAAAAGGTTTTTAAACTAGTAATTTTTATTTCTGAAATTTGGTCGTTTGTATGTGTGGTGAGGATTCTTATGGTGATGGGTTTTGTGAAACTTTTGGCTAACTGGTGGTTTGAACTTTTCGAATTCGAATTGTTCACACCAGTTTCCAAGCTCTTTTCTGTTAATATTATTCTGGGTCTTTAGTTGTGATTTGAGTTTCATTGCATAATTGGAGAGCTGTAATATTAATATGATTAATAATTTCTCCATATGATAAATCGGATATGTCTTGTTGTGTAGTTTTTATTTTATCTTTGACTTTTTCTCCAAAGAGCTTAGGTAAACCAGAAATAATTTTTTCTGTCCAATAGTAATTATTGGGATGATCTCTTTCAAAGACTTTAGTGAGAAAAACATCTTTGTACCATCTGAAATCTTGTAAACGACGACATTTTAGATTTTGTAGTATCTCAATATTTCTTTCTTGGTAAGTTTGGGGGCTTCCAACAAAGTTAACAACAATGGTATAAATAAGGCAAGAGACTGCATTAGGGATAGTATTGTTTTGTATATCAAGAATAGGATTCCCTTCATCATCCTTCTTTATACTTTGGAGAATATTTTCTTTTGTTTCGATGGTTAAAGCATTATCCCACCATCCTTTTAATTGGCCATTAAAACCTAAGATTAGGTTTTGAGTTGCATCAATCTCAGAAGTCTTAGATGCTTCTTTATAGATATTAGCAACAATAGCCATTTGTTTGCATAAATTAAAGATTTGGTATTCTGCTAATCCATCAATGTTCCACTCATAAATAGCGGAACCATTAAAGGTTTTTTGTTGGTGGGTTTCCTCAAATTGTACATCAGGTGGCGTAGGTCTTGGATAAAAATTCTTTGAGACGCCTTCCACTTTTATGATAGGATTTAAAACATTAATATCAGATGTCTCATTCTCACTTTCAGAATAATAACTAGAGTGGCTTAGGGTATTAATTTTATTAATACTTAAGTCCTCAAGTCTAGTATGAATTCTTTCAAGAAGTTCACTATTCTGAAGTTTTGGCTTATGTTCATTTATTTTAAAAGGAAATTTTAAAATGTCAGTTTTGGTTGTGGAAGAGTAGATTCCTGAAGGGGTTTAATATTTGAAGGTAGCTCTTCTTGCCTACTATCAATTTTATTTTCTATCCGTTCTAGTTGTTTCCCGACAATATGTAAGGACATATTAGTAAAATTATTTTGGCGGATGAGATGATAACCTGGTTCTTTGGCATCACTCGGAGCCGTAAAAACGGGACGACATGTTATAATATGATCTATGACCATAACCCCAGATTCCTCGAGAGGAGGATATTCAAGGGAAATTTGTGAACCATTAGATTTTGTCCATTTAAGACTTATCTTTGGATAACCATCAATTTGTCGTTACCATGTTTCTCGAAGAAATAAGTAAAAAATGGAATATTCTGATTACTTTGTTCCATGTAGTTATACCATTCAGTACGAATGCTATCTCTTTGGTCAGTGGAAAAAGTTTTGATAAACCATTTTCTGTTGGTTTTATTATTTTTACTAAGAAAATCAGTTTTTAAATAATCCTTATTAATGTTGAAATCTTTAGTTAAAACACAAATTTGCGAAGGTTCAGGAGAAGGTGGTTTTTTCAAATCATCATGGTCAAATTATTCATAAATTGGTTGGGCATAATTGTTCTCAACTCTAACTCCTTGAAAGCTTTGTCTTGATCTTTCAGGGATACTACAAGATTTTCTCCTCAGGCTAGTGCGAGAAGAAGATTCAAAAGATTCGTAATCATGAAATCTTGTAGATTGTTGCCTATTGAATTTAATATCAACAGCACCGTCAGTGTGTTGAATAATTTGTTCAATATCAGTGTTTTCTATAGGTTGGGTTCTAGGAATAGATCCCGATGGTAAAAGCCAAGATTCAAGAAGATTAATATTTTTCCATTCTATAGTCTTAGGGACTATCAGATTGGATTTTGATTTATTTATTTTCCAAAAAATAGTTTGACCAGAAGGTTTTTCATTGTAAATAGCTCTTACGTTTAATCCTGTATTCATAACTTTGTAATGTATTCTATAAAATATTTCATAAATATGAGACCCGTGCTTCATTTTGTAATTATGAGTCTTAACATTATGTGTTAAGATATACATGATGTGAGGGTCATTTAGAGAAATGGTAAAATTAGGATAACAGTTAAAGTAAATTGGTCCATTACAAAGACTGGTTTCAACTAAGCCAAGTAAGGAATCATGAAAATTAAGATGTCTTCCGTCCCTTAAGGCGACGAATATGCTACTATCTAAACCATCTCTTGTGAGAGGTTTAATAGCAACCTGAACAAGACCAATATGTAAAAATTTGTAATTATTGTTGAGGTGTCTATTGACAGATCTTTTAGAAAAAAGATGAAGAGTTTGTTGATCACTTATAAGAGGTAGAACCTGTTTTTCAGTCTTAATAGTATATGTATAAATAGTACTTTTATCGATATTTGGGGGTTCCAATTAAATAGATCTTTGTCTTCCCATGTATTTTCAGTTCTAGAAATAACATTACAATTTTCACTGGACTCTGATGATGTGGAGGAAGAGGCCATATTTCCAAAAAATGTGTTCATAATTATAACTTCTAATTATCTTACAACTTGGATCAGACAACGGAAATCCAGGCTAGAAACTCAAAGATCCTGTTACACGTGTCGAAGTCCTTTAGTTGTAGGAAATTTAGATTTGTTATATTTATTACACACTTCCCGGGTTTTAAGCCTTTAATTTCTAGAAACTCAAATAGCAACTCTAATTTTAAGCCTTTACTAAAACAGGGGGAACTACGCCAGTCTGATTTCCATATCACGGTACGTAGGCGGGTTAGGATTTACATAGCCCTCGACCGTTATCCATCGTTAATTCTTATCTTTGAAAGCACTATATATATGCGCTTGAATGTCGATAGGCTAACTGCAAGAACATATGCATATCCTTCGAGATATGGCACAAAAGTCCCTCGCAAGGGATTGGAACATATCACGCCTAGAAAGCACACGAATTAGGGGATATTCAGCACGTAGATAGCCTAATGTTGAATTTCATGTTTATATATATTGTGCATATACTGTTGTTCTCCACATTAATAACAGGGACAATGACATCTCCCATCAATAAGGCAAGGGAACACCTCCCTTATCCATCGCAACACGAAGGAGATGAAGACAAAGGAGATGATGGCAACGCGTCAAGATTCATTTTCCAGCTGGAACGCAGACAGAGATCGCAACAGGGAAAGGCCCCCAAGGACGTACACCCCATTAAATAGAGGCATACTGGTGGTGATGGCCGTGGCAAAAAGAATTAGATCATTGACGGAACCCAGGCCGTTGAATGAGACTCCCGGGATGAAGTCGTCGAGCAAATACTGCGCGTACCACCGTCAACCTGGACACAGGACGGAGGATTGTACGCACTTGAGGAATGAAATTGAAAGATTGATTAAAGAAGGAAAATTGGTCGAGTTTGTCAGAAACGCCAAGGAAGATGCTAGAGGGGCAGAATATTCTTTATCCCCTAGAAGAGATTACTCACCCAGGAGAGGAAAGCAGAAAATGATTGAGGCACCCGAGGAGTGTGTTAGGACCATAGTGAATGCCCCGAGCAGAGGCGTTATACACGTGATCAACGGTGGAAGCTTGGGAGCTGATACGGCTCGCGGCCGAGAAACCATAACACGGAGACTCCAGGGTGGAGCCTACATTGGGTACACAAATGCAATCATGCCGGAAGCGTACTTGGAGTAGGAGATCTCTTTCACCAGGAGAGACTTGGAGCAACTTAGTCCGTTGGCCTTGACCGCAGATGAGGATAGCCCCAGACCGGCTAAAGCCGATATCCACCCCATTGACCGGATTCGGCAGAGCAGAGGTAGTTGCACTCGGACAAGTTATATTGCCCACAATGTTTGGCAGAAGCCCACGCACCCGGGTGACGCCGATAAAATACACAATTGTCGACATTCCGTTTCCCTACCACGCCATCATTGGCCGACCAGCACTCAACCAGATCAGGGCAGTGGTCTCTACTTATTACCAGAAGATTAAATTCCTAACACCTCAGGGAGTCGGCGAAATTCTAGGTGACCAGATACAAGGATGGATGTGCTATGTGGACTCGCTGAAGCACCCTAGAATCAGAAGAAGACAAGAAATACAAGTCCCACACCAAGAACACATTCCGCGCACGGAGTGATCACCATGAGGAGCAAACAGAACAATATTTTAAATTTCAGTAGTATTTAAATTATGCTCGAACAATTGAAACATTGCCCCATAATGGGTTAGCCTGTAAACTTAAAACAGGGGGAACTACGCCGGTCTAATTCCCCATTCAACGGGATACGTAGGCGGGTTAGGATTACCTAGCCTTCGACCGTTATCTCTTATTTTGCCCCTTCGTGGGTCGGCATGTAACTTAAAACAGGGGGAAATACGCCGGTCTGATTCCCCATTCAACGGGATACGTAGGCGGGTTAGGTTTACCTAGCCTTCGACCGTTATCCGTCACTACCTTTTTATTTGTTGCTTTGTGGAATCTCATATTTCATGTAGGGATATGTCCTAATCGGACATTACGAAAGTGCAGAGAATTGCACAAAGAATCGGGGAGTATTCCCATAGATATGTGTTTAACACATCGCCCTCTACAGGTACATAGCCCGAAGGATCACACAATACTATATCCGAAAAGGACATATGGAATATTAAACCCTCGCTTTTTAAAAGGAGGGATTCAGGGGGCATTGCCCAGATTATCCAATATTATCCATCTAAACAGGTACAACGGGTACAAACAGGTACAACAGGCACGTTAAAACACAATGGAAACACCTTTTCTTGCATGAAACTGAAATTCCCAGAATGAGGGAACATTCCACAGATAACACATGCGCATCATTTCATGCTTTCATATTAGCTTTTACATCGAAAATCTTTCTTGTTTGTGATGTTTTACAGGGCTTAATGACCCATAGACTCCACGACGACAGAGTCACCAAGGAACATAGACAAAAAGACAAAGAAAAGGCTCCTACCCATGAGCGGTAACGGGTTCCCTTGTGATAACGGGCGGGCTCCTACCCATAAGTGGTAACGGGTCACCTACAACAAGAAGAATATCCCCTGTGATAACAGGGTCGATCATAAACATTTCAACGATAGAGGGTTCCCTGTGATAACGGGATGCGCCCCTACCCACAAGAAAAACGTCCCCTGTGATAACGGGGTCAATCCTAAACATTTGAATGGTAACTACATCGAAATATACTTTCGACATCATATCGAATATGCGTTTCGACGTGATATCGACGATGAACCCCGATATCCTATCCTATTACGCAAAAAAGCCTCAAAGTGCAACTCCCATATTTATAAGAAATTCAACTCCAAAGAACACAAAATTCAAACGAGGACCTCAAACTATCGCCCACTGCATTAGGGGCCCCATCGAAGTTCATCACAAAGCGCATTCCCCGCATATTTGATCTCCATCATTTGAACTGGCGGGACAAAGGGTACAGGTAACCCAGAAATTTAAAATTAAATTTGCGAATTCTTATCTCTAAGACAAGAATCCCCAAATTGGGGGACTACATGATATGGGCATTTCCCGCATGTTGGGCCAGGCCCAAACCAGGCCCATATTAGACCATATCGGGGACCACTTTCGATATCATATCGGTAATAATCACCGATATGTTACTGTGGTCCCCGGATCCCGAGGTCTATAAATATGCGGTACCCGGATCCCAAAGTAAGCAATTTATTATCCCTCAGCTACCACACATCACATCGAAATATATCCCCGATCTCACTCTCGATATCGTATTCGATATCGGGATTACCTTGTGTTCGTCACATACGTCATACCACCACACTACCGATATCACATCGAGGGGCATCCTCGATATCATGTCGAAGACAATCACCGATATACATGTGATCCAGTCACCGATATACCATTGCCATCCAAGCATCGATGCGTTAGTTCGAGGTGTTCCGGACCAAGTTTACGTGAGATACATAGTGTAGGCCTGATTTGAGATAGAATCGTTGTATTATTAGATCATTCACTTGTAACCGACACACACACACACACACACACACACACACACACACATATATATATATATATATATATAATACGATCTATCGCCAAATCAGATCCCCTATCCATCGAGATATGGAGGACAAAAGAAATGAAAATATCCCCTATCTATCGAGATAAGGAGGACAAAAGAAAACAAAGATCCCATCTCCATCGAGATAAGGAGGACAAAAGAAAAGAAAAGATCCCCTATCTATCTACATAAGGAGGACAAAAGAAAAGAAAAGATCCCGTATCCATCGAGATAAGGTTGACAAAAGAAAAGAAAAGATCCCCTATCCGTCGCGATAAGAAGGACAATCAATAAGAAGAAATCTCATCCACCGAGAGGGGAACGCCACAAGATCGAGAAGGAAGTGGACTTCCACGACAAATATATACGAAAGAATCAATGAAAGAAATTCTTTAGAATAAAAGGCACAACTTGCAAGTACATATATTTGATCATTTGGAATTACAAAGAGCAGAAAGCAAATAAAAGTGTAAATTCCTAAAGAAATACTGCAAACACAAGCTTCATCTGGGATACTTAGGGGCACCCTTGGTGTGAATCAATACAAGGATCTTTTGCTGTAATATTTTGGCATAATCATATGGGCCTGAGTCATCATCGTCGTCTTCAGAATCCGAATTTTTCGAGAATTTCCCCATCCAGACCTAGCAATGGATCGAGTGAGCTCGTATAGAATCCCTCTGTAAATCCATTCCGCAGTCGGGTCTGACCAATGATGGCTGCTTTTGCCTCTTCTCTCTCTTGAACACCTCGCTTTGCACAGATTTCCTTGAAAGTCCTGCTCAAAAGGAAGCCCTTTGCAATAGTGACTTTTTGCTCCCGCGTGGGCGCTTGGAAAGATGAAACAGCGCATCATTAATAACATTGTCCTATGGGAAACACCCCTAAACAAACGGTAAAAAACGTTACCTGGTACCGAACAACCCTCCCAGCACATGTCAGCTGTTCTTGAACATGACAAAGCTCCACCTCTACCGATTCCCTTTTCTCCCTCTCAACCACGACAGAGACATGAGCTTCATCCAAGGCTGCATTCAACTCATTGTTCTATTTCAGTAGAGTTTGCACATTCGCCTCAGAGGCGGCGAGTACGCTCAATGCCTCATCACGTTCAGCCACGACCTTGGCCGCCTCGACAGGGTCATAATTACCCATTGCCTCTACATCAGCGACCATACGCGCAACGGACCCAGCCTTGTCAGGATTACTATCGCGAGACAACCTCAGAATATTAGTAAGGAATTTACCAACCTATACCACGCAAAGTTATTAATTCCTACATATCAAGGATGAAACGAAAATAGAGAGAAGAAACTTACAGCTTGAAAAACAGCACTCCCCCCACTTGAGGTACCAACACCACTTGGACCTGGAATTGCCCCAACAAGCTCGGTATGTTTCCTCTTACTTTGAAAAGGGGTCCTTTCGGGGATCTCCGACGCTGGATTCCTACTCAAGCTCGCCCCGACCCTACACTGCGAAGGCATATCATTCCCACGGACCCCACTAGCCCCGTCTTCAGTATATCCCTCATTTTGGGACGCTCTAGTCATCCTAATTTTCGAGCGGTGACCCTCTCGCACCAAGTTTTATGAACAACGGGCAGTGCCACTTCAGTACCAGGACCAGCCCCTAACGAAGTTTAATTTTCTACAAATAGCTGCATTAGATGCGTCATTACCATATCTTTAGTAGCGATAGTATTCCGCCGGTAAAGCATTAATACTCTTTACCAACAGTTATCCGTTGATCAATGAGTAATTATTTTATCAACCATATCTACTAGTAATATTTGATTGGTAATGGATGAGATTCTTGCCTGCTTGAGTATGTAGTAATTTAGTACTCGTAGTTATTGTATCATGAGAGACAAATGCTCATGTTTCACATATTTTGGTGAACGACTTATAACAAAACTAAGTCCCAGAGGTTAGCAAAATCTAATAAAGAAAATAATGTACTTCATGGACACAATTCCTTTAACATTATTTATAAGACAAGAAGATTAACACTCATATATATGAACTAAAAGTATTATCATAAAATCTTAATGTTATGCATAAATGCTCTTAGCTAATTATGGCATATATCTTGTCTTGTATTCAATCTATTCGTTGTTGATTTTGTGATATTACAGTCGTTCTAATAAGGATAAGACTGTAAGAGTGAACTTTATATAGCCAACAGATAACAGGAAGTCATAAAACATGAAAAGCATAAGGCATATGAATTAATTTACCTAGTTGTGCTGTAATGTTATCATTCGCACGATATTAAAACAAGTAAAATTGCCACAAAGATTATGCAAAAAAATAAGAATTTCGGTACTAAAATTGCTATAATTTATCGCTCATCAGTATGCACAAAGTCATACGGTGTCGGTGGTAGGATCTGAGTTTAGGCTTAGGCAAGGATTTTTTTTCTCTGAAGTGTGTCTCAAATTAATAGAGTCACAAACAAATTAAAATTCATAACATTTGCCCATGAAAAGGGGCAAACCGCAATTAAATGGGTGTATCGATCGAGTTGGCAAAAATAATCATCATACAACCACCTAGTCATAGTCACCAACGAAAAACACTAAGCACCCAGGTTAGCAAAATCTAATAAAAAAAATTATACACTTCATCGACACAATTCCTTTAACATTATTTATAAGACTAGAAGATTAACACATATATACTTAAAGTATTATCATAAAATCTTAATGCTATGCACAGATGCTCTTAGCTAATTATGGCATATTCCCTGTCTTGTATTGAAACTATTCGTTGTTGATTTTGCGATATTTCAGTCGTTTTAATAAGGATAAGACTGTAAGAGTAAACTTTATATACCTAACAAACAAGAGGAAGTTATAAAACATGAAAAGAAAAAGACAAATGAATTTACTTACCAAATTCGCCTATGACTACTTCTAAGGGGTTGGCCGCCAAGTAAAGATATTTCACTATGTATATCAGTCCTGGATTACAACACAATGGCTATTTATATTAGGCTCAACGATATTTCTAATTTTACACAGAATACATGTGATACCCTTAAATAGTATATTTCGTTGTCCACCTTCCAACAAATTTCCCTTTACGTTGCACGAGTTTTTTTGTTTTATTTTTTGTTTTTTTACTAACATACTAATTGGTGAGAGCATACCATAGAACACCTTTGTCTTCACATATAGAAATCAACCCCACCTTTTTCTTATAGAATTTAACATAGTGGTCCTAAAACTCCAAAGTCTCATGTAACACAAGAAAATCTCATTTTCGAACAACTTCTGGAAATAAGATACAAAAACCAATGTAGCCACAAAGTGCAACAAAAATCAAAACTACATTTATAGTAAAGATCAATTTGAGGAAATAAATTCAAGTGAAAGAAAAATCGTGATTATTTGATGAAGTAGTACGATTGAGTGATTTAGTTCCATTCCTAGAACTGCGAAAGACTGCATTCCTTGGGGAGCCCCTGAGGAAACCTTTTGAAATCAGTGCAGTAATTGTAGATCATGTTTTTCTTCTGCACCAAGCGAAGTTTGTTTCTACCATTGGCATCCAATCCAAAAGTCTGCCATGGTTGAGTTTTTGCATTGTTGCATGAATTCAACAGTCCACTGACAATGCAGGCGTTAGCGTTGTATTTTGCATAGAATGTCGTGAATGGAGCTAGAGTCCAATTAGTTTTCACCCGACCACCTTGGGTTGCCCAATCATCAGCATTCCATAAGCTGGCATACACTTTCATAGGCTGATTAGTGGGAAATGCAATTCTCTTGGATGCGTAGTTATTGAATACCCTAAGAGGGATGCTATCCACCATATAACTGCACCAAAAGGAGTTGGATTCATAAGATTAGTAAAAGGATACAACAATGTTGAACTTCAATATACAAATTCATATTAATTATTAAAATATTTAAAATGTCATTTATCATTTGTGTTTTGTTGTGTTTTGTCATAAGAGAATAAGTATCAAACCCCCGTGGAATGATTTTTTGCAGCTTACCCCCATAACTTCTTTTTCGAGAACTTGCCCCCAAGCTTTGTTAAATTGTACGAAGTGCCCCACGATGCACATCTTTACGATACGATTTGATGACATGTCAGCATTTTTTATTCCGAAATCGGCCTAATGAGAAAGTTTACACACTTTTACATAGATTTAGGGGCAAGTTGCTAAAAAATAAAGTTATTGGAGTAATTTTGAATGAGTCAAACTCCAAGAGTTTTGATGTTTTTTTCACCTTTGTTGTATATGGTTAAACTACGTAATCTCAAATTTCAATTATTGAACTCAAAACTCAACAACGTTACGTTGCAGTTTGCAAAAGGATTTTTTCAAGAGTAAAATGAAGTGGTATACGTAATATGTAAACAACACAAAAACAAAAAATGTGTAAATATATGCAGATGACAAGATACCCCTTTTATGCGTGTAAAAAAAAAACCCTTTCTAAGTTTTGTGTAATTGACATGAGAATATCTAAAAAATCAATATAATGATAAGCTTCATATAAAAAATAAGATGGTTTTAGTCATGTTTAATTAGCTACACAAAATTGCTAGTATAAGAGCCCGAACTCCCAGCCAGTAGATGGAGATTTAATTTGGTTGCATGGTTGTTCAAGAGTGAATTTGCTAAAAGCTAGCAAAAAGGTGATAAATGTGTTGCTTACATTATACGTTTTGAGTTCCAAAGAATTGTGTAAGTGTGGAATGCCTTCGTAGGATCGAACCAAAGTCGGAACTGTTGTTCCTTGTTGCCAACTCCTTGTGCAAAGATGTTGGTGTGCACAGTGTATGGTAGCCCAGAAGAATTTCCTAAGAACTCGAAATCAATCTCATCGTGTTTTGATCCTTGAGATGATAACTGTTAATTAAAAAAAATGATCGTCAATTAATCTAAACATTCAACAACAAGGCATAGTTAAACCTTTATAATACTAATTTTAGTGAAGGGTGTTATATTGGATTGTTGTCTTATCTGTTATTCAAAGTTACAATGAATTAAACACAAATATATTTCTTATATGTATTTGATGACACCATCTCTCACTGCGGGCTGCCGTCTTTTGTAGTTATATCTCACATCTACTTTGTTTTGGTAAAAGACTGTAGCGGGTATGCATGCCACACCTCTTTCCGTTTGATTTTATTTAGTATTTCAACTCTGGTATGATATGATTATCTTTTTATCTAGAAGCTCAAGCTTGTAAAAAATTACATATCTTACTTTTAAACAAAAATATAGTTTTGTTGTAACGCAATTTGGTAATTTTAATGTAATGTCATGAGTTAATCTAGATAATACGACCAGACCTCCCCTGTGACTCGGTATATGAACTTGCATTGAAATAATTAACACATAAAATATCTTACAAAAAATGTGGTAACAGTCCCAGCTGAGTCTCCCGGAACAAGCTTAATCTGCATGTCAATCCTTGCAAACAAATAGCTTTTCTGTGACTCAAATCCAGATCCTGACGTGTTATCTAGGGACAACGAAAGCATGTCGCCACGATTCAATATCTTACCTCTCCCATTACCCCATGTAATATTTATATCTTGATTGAAATTCCCAGCTTTTGAGACAGCCAAAAGAAACGCCATCACGACGAGTAACCTTAACATGATCTCTTCAGCCCTAATGATAGAACCCATGACCAAACAAATTTATCTTTTTTGTTCTTCTTTTCTTTCTCTCGTTCTTTGATGGTACTTGAAAGTGTTCAAAGTAAAGGCTTATATAGAAAGTCCTAGGATAAGCTAAGGGGTTGGTAAGGGAGATTTAGTCAAGAGCAACATAGTACACAGCTACTGGACCTCATTTTATACATTTTATTTAATTTAGGTATAGTGTTTTGCTGCGTGATAGCATGTCTTTAAATATTTATAGTTAATGTATATAGTATAATAGCAACTTCACCGTGGGTTTTACTTACCATAAGTTTCCTTTTCATATCTTAGCTTGCATTTCATCAGCACCTAATGTGATCACAAAGATGTTAGTATACAAATTTTGTGTGTCATGCTTGTGACACCATTTAATAAGTTTGATCCACATATTGTGTATGTTAAAATCATGCATGTATATTGCTGATCAAGAAAAGCCGGTGTGATAATGAATTACAAGAGATTTTACAAGTAAACACCAAGTTAAAGTCTAAACATTTATGAATTTCTAATTAATTACTTCGATTTTTTCATGTTAATTTTTTTGGTGGGACTTCCGTCGTGCGCAGCGCTTCTATAATAAGTTTTTTTCTAAGTTCTGGCTTTTGATTTTAAATTGGAGAAACTAAATGGATTAAGTCTTGATCTGAACGAGTGTTATTAACCATTAATTAATTAGCCCATTGTTTGGAGCAACTAGGCCACGTACTTAATTTCCTTTTGGTTGTCTTTTTGACAAACATTTAGGTAAGGCTGGATTTGGAGTAGATATTATTTCGGTTTTTAATTTGACCTATAATTAAAGGATGATATTACAAAACGTGAAATGTATATTACATTTCAATCCCATGGTTAATCTTGGGAATCAATCAAATGAATTCCTTCCGTTAAGTAAATCAGATATATATTTCCATTCAAGGGCATGTGGCACATAAGGTAACTGATTGTAAGGTAACATAATGGGAGCTGATATATCGAGAGCAAAATCCCTAAATTCAGAGCAAAATCTTCGTTGTTCCTAAATTTACTCTTACTAAAATCAATAAGCAAATCACATTTCTTAAATCACTTAATTTACTCACTATGAATGACAAAGATTATGTTTCTTATTTCAGAAAATATTAAGCAGATTACCGTCTATATATAAATTCCAAAGAATTTTCTTTTCAAGTATTTTCAATAAAATTATATTTTATTAAGTTTGAATCTTTGATTAGTTTGGATAAACAATATAACTAAATCAAACTTTTGTTGTCCTATGATGAACACATAGCGTGGTGTGTAATATTATTATAATAACTAGTTTAATAAAGTTTAGGGGGCAAATCGCACAGACTGGTATAGTTTAGGGGGAAAAACGCTTATTAAATTAGTTTAAAGACGAAAACGCAAAAACGTGCATAGTTCAGGGGGTTTAATGCATTTATCCCAAATATCAATCAAAGAGTTATTCTCATTTTCTCGATATTCTTACCCGGGGTTTATAATTGCACAAAATGAAAAAAATATGCAATAATAATAAGGTGGCCTTTTTCACTACAAGAAAACTCCACATTGGAGACGAAGATATGGGAACGAAATTGCGTTGCTACCTAATTGGAAAGACATTTTCGTTCCCATTGCTTGTTATCCGTGTTAAAGGAAAAAGCACAGTGTACTCATAGTAATGGGGACCAATGTTTGGTTCCCATTGAGTGTTGCTTCCCATTAGTGACACCTCAACACAATGGGAACCAAACCGTGGTTCCCATTGATTAAAAAAAAAACAAAAAAAATAATACTAAGTAATCGTGTAATTCAAAAACACAACTCACTTTCCCCTTTTCTCATTTCAATCACACACTAAACACACAGTAATCACACACATTAAGGTTCTTAAAAAATCATCAAATCCGCCCCCAAATCAGCCATTTTCCCTCCAATTCGAAGAAGGTATGTAATCTCCACTCCTTTAGCTTCATTTTGATACTTAATTTCATATAGTTTGTTGGTTTGAATTTTGAAATTTTAGTTTCGGTCTGAATAATGAAGATTTCTTGATTTTTGTGTTGTTACTTGTTTATAGTTTGTTAATTGAGTAGTTTGTGGTGATGCATGGTGTTTGTATTCTGCTGTTATGATGGAAAGTTAGGATTAGGGTCTTGGTGTATAGCGTTTGGTGTTGCATGCTGTTAATTTGTAGTTGTATTAAGGGTTGAAGAAAAAAGGACATGAATTGGTGTTGCATGGTGTTTATACTCTGTTTTCGTGAAAGAAATTTAGGGGAATTTGAATTTAGGGCTTTTGTTAATCTGAAATTTGGGCATTTGTTAATCTGAGATTAGGGATTTTGTTAATTTGAAATCACGGCTCCTCTTGCGACTAAACCGACAAGAGCGCCAACTCCGGTGACAAAGCCGACTCCAATAGTAGAGCTGACAGTAGAGCCTACTCCTACGACCGAGCCATGTGTCGAGCCTAGTCCCATGGTTACTGATCCTCCATCCGAGCCTACTCTAATGGTTACTGATCCTCCAAATCAGCCTACTCCCGTCACTGATCCGCCAAGAGAGTTGACTCCCGTGACTGATGCGAGAAGAGAGTCAACTCCAGTGACGCCTATGGGATCTTCGGGAGTCGCAGATGTACATAATATATTGGATAATTCGTGGGATTTGGTTGGCCAAATTCCTTTCGGACCTCTGCCACGACCTACTAATCATTTACAGCGGGGTTCGACGACAAATGCATCACCAGCTTAGGCTCACACTGACGTCCCTTCTCCAGGCTCACACTCGGCTTCAGCTCCTTTCTTTGGGATGGGTGCTTCCTCGAGCAATGCTGGATCTTCCACATCCCGATCATTTCAGTTATCTGATACATCCGAGAGCTCGAGCAGTGATGAGGATGACAGTAATAGCTTAGGGCAGGAGTTCGATAGTGATGGTGAGAAAAGTGGTCGTGGTCCCTCTAAAGAAGTTTTGCTGCGTAAGAAAAGTGAGGATCGGAGGTGGATCCGTATTGAGCCAAATACTAGATCGTGGGAAGAAAGTCTTATGATAACGACGACTATCGGGGCAATTCTTAAGAGGTGCTTGAGGAAGCCGTACAAAACCTACATGGAGTGGAAGCCGAAGCATCAACAGCTTGCACGGGATGAGTTTCAGGTAATATAAAAGTATATTTTTAAGATTATTTATTTAGTTACATACGTCTGTCTTCATTTATCAGAATCTTTACTTATAACAATTTATTTTTTTTCACTTGTTGCAGATAACTTTTCAGTGGCATCCACTTGACGAAGGCCACATTTGGGAACTGTATGAAGCAGCAGCACCGGATCATTTTAAGAGTGCTTTGAGCAAGATCAAGTTAGTCTGCCTTGAAGTTGAAGCTGATCCGTCGCAGAAGAAGAGCCATCGTATCTGGATCCCTAAGGCGATGGAAGTACATGAAGTACTGGAAAAGCGATAAGCACGTGGCACGAGCGAAGCAGTCGAGTGCCAACAGGAAAAAAGGGAAGACTGTCACCTGGTACGGTGGAAGTCTCATGCAAGACGAGTGGGCCAGACGCGAGGTAATTATATTAATACAACAATGTTATAAGATAAATATAATCTTATATAATGTTCATTTAATATATCTTCTAATTGTATATTAATGTCTAATTGTCTTACATTACAGTCGATCAGGTTGGGCGTTCTGGTGAATAAGATCCCTCTGCCGTGGCTCTACAAATTGAAGAGGTAAAAGAAGAATACTGATGGATTGGCGGGCGACTGGGTGCATCCCGATGCGGAGGCAACATACGTAAGTAAATAGTCTGTTCAAATCCATAATGAGATTTTATATATACCTATATTATATAGGCATGGTTTTACGCCACTCGAATGTACTGACTGTCTATTTGAAAAAGGCAATATAAACCTACTGAAAACAAACACTGACAGTCCTTAAATGATATGTGTACATGTGTTAGTGGTTTATTTGATAAAAGGATAATCTGATGATGACAATTCTTAAATGATTTTGTATTATAATTGAATTTTGTATATAGTGAGGTCGCTTTAGTACATTGATGAACTAAATAGTTTGAGCATACATGTTAAGTATTAGTCTTCTTGGTTCTTAAACATAGTTTCAGCCTTGTTATTATGACAATATATTTATTAAGTAAAAAACTGAGCTTTGATATTAGGTATTAGTGATGTGTTAGATAGTTAATTAGTCGATGATGTATCCATATTTTGATGATCCATCATTGACTAACTACTATGAATCTGATGGATCATATATAGTAATCTCATAAAAGATAGTCATTAGTCAGAATATTATTGAATTTAGGGAATCAGGATAAGTGATAATCTCATGATTAGATATTGTGGTGATAACATTTGATAGTAATGTGATGATAAAATCTGCTATTAATCTAATGATTAAATCTGATATTGTGATGATATAATTTTCTATTAATCTGATGATTGTGATCTGATAATCTGAATCCTTGTAATATTTATGTCTCCAGTTATTATTCATAATATATTTTAGTACATTAATCCATGTATATAAGTAAATTATTATTGTTTATTATTTTATAAATTTGTATATGTTATTGTCACAGTACGAAGCGCTTCAACGGTGGTGAGATCGCTATGGTTATGACACCAGGAATTGGCCTGCTTGGGATCTAAGGACATTGGCTGAAGGACAATTTATATCAATTTGCTCTGTTATTAAGAAATTTGCTCTGTCTATATCATTTTCTTAACATAATCGACCAATAAAATTTTATAGTAAAATTTTCAATTTATTTAATGGGAAAATGCAGGAACCTATTCAACGTTTGCCCGCTTTTGCACTTTCCTATCCAACGTTTCATTTTTTACACTTTGCTATCCAACGTTTCATTCCGATAACACTTTACGGTCCAACCTTTGTTTCTGGCACATTTCAGCCCAAAAACGTCACTTTTTGACGAAATGACGCATCGCTGACGTCATTAAGAGGGGTATTTTCGGTACTTTACTATTTTCAACGGCTAACTCTTTCAAAAACATTTTAAAACCAACGTTAACCAAATTTCGGCCCAAAATCAATTTGTCCGACGAACCCTAAAAATCCCAAACCAAAAATTACCAACAAATTCACCAAATTAACGCCACAATCATAATCGAGTAATGTCAGAGACTACTGTTACGGAGGATTTTCATTGCAAGTGCGGGTTTCCAGCGGTTACCCACCTCTCCTTAACCGATAAAAATCCGATTCGTCGATTTACGAAATGTTACAAAGGATCCAAAGGATGTGGGTTGTGGTTCTGGGTTGATGAATCACTTTGTCATCGTGCAAGAGAGGTTATACCGATGTTGAGGAGAGGAATCAAAAAGGCCGAAGCCAAACTGAAGGAATTCGAAAAGGAAACATTGAACCTAACATGCAGCAGAAGAACACTGAGTTGGAGTTGGAGAATAAGAAGCTGATGAAGAAGATGAAGAAGCTTGAACAGCGTGCTAATATTTTAGAGTCCAAAAATAGGAAATTATTGATAGTCCTTGGTTGTTTCCTATTTTATGTATTGTACTACAACTTGTTTAAGTAGCCATTTGTTTGCTGAAAATGAGAGTGTGTGTTGACGTTATTAATTAGGAATTTGTTATCTGATTTCGAGATTTGTAACGTTATGCATTTGTTGACTAAAAACTTAATTAAACTGAAACATAAGAAAATAACATGAATTGTTAACAAATCCCCAAAAAAACAAAATAAACCCTTAGCAAAAAAGGGTAAGGGGGGGGGGGGGGGGGGAGGGTCAACAGTGATTACACAATAAACTATACGGGAATCATGCCATATTCTACTTCGAAACTGGTCACGATCCTAATGGGCGGGATGGGAAGCTTCTTGATGCGGAAGCAATAGTCCATTATGTTGTAGTTCACCAACCCCTGTGCTGCAAATCTCTTCTCCATATTCGAAGGCTGCATAAGGGGTGCAACAAATATTAAAAAACGTTAAATATCGTAATATACGAAGTTGAGGAGAAGATCTTACATTTTTGAGGAGACGTTCATAGACAGTGTTTGTCTTCATAGCCCCTGTCCTTCGGTTGTAGATGACCGCTAGTTTCCCATAGAACTCGGTGAAGAGTTCAAACCGCGGCTGCATTATCCGTGGACGGTCCAGAATCTCCACCGGTTTAACTACAACTGCCCCCCTCTCCGTGAAAACATCAGCAAGAAAACATCGTCGTGTGTTAGTTATTTAAAAGTTTGGATATGAAAGTGTAAATTTTTCAAACGTTGGACCGTAAACTGTAATAGCGGGCAAACGTCGGATCGTAAACTGTAAAATGTCATCAAAGTATATATAGTCGAGTGTAATTATATATATATTGTTTGGATAGTATTTTGTATAACATACTCCATTAAATATCCATTCAATACCATGAACAACAACAGGAAGTGGAATCAATATTCAATACCATGACATTCCCAACCATTATTCAAAAGAGCACACAATAATGTACATTATACATTACCATTAGTTAGTACCATCTTCGGCAGTACTAATAGACATCATATTTCTGGTTCTTTTTGGAACTCCAATTTTTTTACTTGCAGCATGAGGTTTGAAACTTCTTCTGCCTGGAGGAGTGAAAGTCAAATTACTGCTGGATGTTGGTACCTCTGAGATCACAAGCTGCTTCTTTGACTTACTTGGCGGTTTTCCAGTTGATAAACTAGTAAACCTTTCAGGTGTTTGGCTTCTAGTGAGTGGCCTAGCACTTTTCCCAGCCACAGAAATTGGTGTAGCAGCTATTGGTGCTGGATTACTCCTTGTAGGCCGCCTTACTTGAGGTCTAACTTCTAAGGGAGAGGCTTCACAAGTAGGTGCTGCATTCTGAGATTGTCTTGTAGATGGCCTTGGGGGCAAATCAGTTGCTTCATGCTTCTTTTTTTGAGGAGGCACTTTAGTCTGTACATGTTTTTTCCTTTTATTTGCTCTTTCAGAGGGCTCACATTGTCCCAGATCATCAGCAGCACCAGTATTAACAACAGACTCGTGTGTTGCAGCAACCTACTAACAGAAAGTACTAGTTAAATTTAGCAACTTTGAGTAGATAGTAATAGGAAATAAGACTGGTAGTCACCTCGCATTGTGCACTAACACCTGTCTCTGAAGGAACATTTGAAGGAACTTCAGCAGATGTATTAGGACCAGCAGATCCTTTTGTTACTTTTTTGGATCTTCCCCCACTCCCTTTCTTAATTCTTCCCCTACCATTCACCCTTGGCTTGGGAGCCATGTACTTCCAAGAGGGTTATTCTTCCTTGCCGGACAACTCCTAGCATTATGACCTTCTGCTTTGCAATAACCACAATGCATCTTAAGTCCATCCCTTCCTAGATGGCCACTAAGTTCATTCCTCAACTGAATCTCTCTCAGTTCTTCGGGAGTTATTTTTCTACGGTACTTTTTGGGTCTACCAGGCATAGTTTGGACATGAGGAGGTTCTCTTCTGTTCCTATGTGTTTGAGGCATAGGACAATCACTCTTTCCTTGCATTGGAGACATGTAGTTACTGTAAGTCCTTAGATAGGTCTCCTTTGTGTAATAAGCATGAATGTGCTCTTCTGGCTTCCAACTCATGTGTCTCATTGCAGCACAAGCATGAACACAAGGGATACCTGTCAAATCCCACTTCATACATGTACATGTCTTATTCTCCAAGTGCACAACAAAGGTATCACTGTAAGGTGCCTCAACCTCAAACTCGAAATTTCCATTACAGTGCCCCATGTAACCTCTAGACTTTGCTCTAATCTTATCAAGAATATCCCAAACCTTAGAAGTAATATCCTTGTTGCTCTTGTTTATCGCAATCTTCCTGATACTTGTCCTCTTCATAAGGATTCTTCTAATAGTAATTGAGGCATTGAAGCTCTCAGACATGTTATTCAACAATAGATCACTTTTGCAATGTGTTCTAAAGAATGCTCTAGACCACTGAGTTGGAGGCTTGCTTGCTAACCAATCGTTTGCTTTCACATTCCTCTTTTGCAGCACAACCATGATCTTGTTGAAATCACATACTCTACCAGCTCTTGCAGCATCCCAAAGTATATTCTTCATTCCAAGACCCGGATGATCCTTTTTCAAATTTGCCCACAAGTGCAAAACACAGAACCTATGCTCAAAGTTAGGCAACAGCTCATGAACAACATCAACCAAGCCTTTCTGTTTGTCACTCATCAGAGTCCAATGAAAACTGTTAGTGATATTCAGATCATCCATAAGAATACTCAGAAACCAATACCATGATTTTTTCCTCTCCTTCTCAACCACTGCATATGCAATGGGATATGTGCAGTTATTAGCATCAACACCAACAACAGTCAATAATATACCTCCAACTTTTGTCTTGAGGTGTGTCCCATCCAAGTATATAATGGGCCTGCATCCACTAAGAAAGCCCTTCTTCAAAGCATCCCAGCATATGTATATTCTTTTGAACTTACACACCTCACTCATCACTTTACACTTCAACTTAACAGTAGTCCCTGGATTAGTCCTCATGCTCTTCAGCATAACTCCATAGCTAGAAATATTGGTTTGCTCCAGTTCCATGAACATGAGCAAATACCATCTTCTTAGTTCTGTACATTTGAGATATGTGAAAGTCTATACCACATTCCATTTTAGCAATAGTTAGCATGGAGCTAGCAGGCCAATTTGGATCACTACTTATCTTTTCATGATATTTCTTTCTCAAATATCTGGTAGTTGCTTGTTTGACCTTGTCCTGTCTGGCACATTCATGCGGTTCCTTCAGAGTCTTAATCCTCATTGTGTCTTCCTTGTTTGGTCTTGAAGCATATAGCTCCCATTTACAGTTGGGCTGTGCACACTTTGCTTGGATCTTCAACTGACAATTGATTGGAAACTTAATAGACCTCCCCTGTTCCATTGAGAAATGAACTATGGCTTCCCTCAACAGTTCAGTTATTGCAAACTGCATCCCTAGCTCAAATGTGACACAATGCATGTCAAGTAATGGATTGAAAATTGGATGACCTTGGTGTGTTGGTCTTTGTGGTATTGGCTTTTTTGGTTTCCTCCCTGTCACTTTTTCCTTTCATTTCCCATCTTGCACAGGAGCTTGTCTACTAGAGCTTCCAACTCCATCATCATCATCATTTGGAACAAATTCAGGTGGTGCAATAGCTTCTTTCTCCTCATACCCCACTGCCTGACTAGCATTCCTAATATATTCATCATCAGCTGCATCATTGTCACTGTCATTCAGATTGCCTAAAAATTCAGAGTCATCACCGCATGAGACTTTACCATCACTATTATCACCGTCCACTATATCAACTATAGATTCCAACAGTGGACTTATATTGTCTCTTAAACATTGGGGTATATGTCTATGGCTTCTTGATTCAGTTGGGGGGCACTTGAAGAGTTTGGTATATCACTTGCTCTTGCTTTTCTGGTGGCCATATCTCTTAACAAAATGGCTACATATTCTACATCATGCCGTTCATCATCATCATCATCATAATTATCATCACTCTCTACAAGACCTTCTACAAACCTCTCCTCTTCACCAACATTGACACGTCTATTGTTATCACCAATATAAGCCAACCCTTCACGCATTGGAGGAAGATTAGGCAATTCACTCTGTGATTGAGTATCATTTACCTCATCTATGAGAACATATACATCTACTGATTTCCTTGTAAATGCAAAGAGTGCCATATCCAGTGCCTCATTATCATTACTTACTTCAATATACTCGCCTGGAGCAGAATCTTGAATGTAACATATTCTCACCACACAACCCTCTGTTTTAGCACCCACTTCTTTCACCATATCCAGTAGCTCTAGCCTGGACATTTCATCCTCAGTGCACCAGTCTATATAGCTCACTTGTCCCTCTAGATAAACCCATTTCCCCAAATTCATTAATTTTCCAGAATGATGCAATATTATGGTGAGTGGGTCATCTCTAGCTCCAACTGAATATACACAAAATTATTTAGTATTATATTGACATACATATACACACTTAAACTAACTTATCACACAAACACACAAGTGGCAGTTAGAGTGACATCTAAAAAGGAAAAAAAAAACATGACGAAAAGGAGGACCACACTTGAACTATTCCCTCACAAACAACCAGAAGGAGGACCACGTGATGAAAAGTAACTTCAAACAAAGAAATAAATTAAATTTTGGATTTGGGGATTCTTACCATAATCAGGTGTAATTTGAACTTCAGGAATAACGTCAAAGGGGGTTCTAACTCTCCACACCATTGTTAGATTCTGTCGATCGTGTGGATAAAACAAGAAATTGAGCTTCGATTTCGTGGATTTGCTTTCGAGATTGGAAATTAGGGTTTCTGGAAATTGGCGGGTTTTTAAGAAATGCCGCGTTAATCGGGTTATAAACGTTATTGGTTAATTTATTTAATTTTTAAGCAAATAACTAGTAAAGTACCGAAAATACCCCTCTTAATGACGTCAGCAATGCGTCATTTCGTCAAAAAGTGATGTTTTTGGGCTGAAATAGGCCGGAAACAAAGGTTGGACCTTAAAGTGTGACCGAAATGATACGTTGGATATCAAAGTGTAAAAAATGAAACGTTGGATAGGAAGGTGCAAAAGCGGGCAAATGTTGGATAGGTTCCTGCATTTTTCCCTTATTTAATTTATGTAGTATATATAGAACATTTAAGGATAAATCTCGTTTTTAAAGTATCACAAAGGATATTGTTTCCATCAGCAGGGCCTTTAATCATATGCTCGACGAAATTGCTTGTAGATGATGAGTTGGCTCCCAAAAGAACGAAAGTGGTAAAGAGAAATTCTTATCTAAGTTAAAGTTAATAAACTAAGGTCGTCTACAATGTAACTACTCCAATTTGTAACAACTCCAATTTTTGTTTAATGACTTTTCTTACTCCGATTTGTACGAGATTAGAAAGGACACTCATACTTAGCATGTAGAAAGTAACAGTGAAAGAAAACATTTAATTCGAGGTTGTTTTGTAACTTTTGTATAATTACATATTCACCCCAAATGTCTGTTTAACATCTTTCGTTACTCTATTTATGACGAAATTTGAGAAATCATACCTAATTACTATGTTTAACATATTGGTGAAAGAAAAATTGAATTCAAGATTGTTTTGTAACTTTTGTATAATTATATATCTACCCAAAATGTTTGTTTAACGCCTTTCGTTACTCCATTTATGACGAAATTTGATAAAACACACCTATTATTATGTTTAAAATATTAATGAAAGAAAAATTGAATTCGAGGTTGTTTTGTAACTTTTGTATAGTTACATTTTCACCCCAAATGTTTGTTTAACGTCTTTCGTTACTCAATTTATGACGAAATTTGATAAATCACACCTACTTATTATGTTTGAAATATTGGTGAATAAAAAATTGAATTCAAGGTTGTTTTATAATTTTGCTTAATTACATTTTTCACTCCAAATGTTTGTTTAACGTCTTTTGTTATTCCATTTATGACGAAATATTGGTCATGGGTTCTTTCGTTACTCCATTTATTACCTTTTGGGACTCCCACTGTCGCAACTCACTCTCATGAGACCTCCCCAACGACGCCTGACATTTCATATGTATATGACGCATTTGTTCCTTCACGTGCGCCTCGTGCTTGTCCATCCTACGATTTGCCAACTCGGTCTGTCGAGCCAGTTGCTTATGATATGCATCGACATTACTACTCGAGGCCCCACTACCCCTATAATACTTGTGGGTTTTAACCCATAAAATATTACCATCTTGAGAAGTAGGAAACATTCGTACCTTATTTCCCTTCAGAGGTCTCGACTCTAGCAGTTATCGAAGTCTCACGGAGGCCATTGGTCTGGGTCCGACCAGTGTGTAGTCCGACGTTGTCTCAAAAATTTAAGCTGGAAAAAAATTAAACAAAAGTCATTAAATAAACCGAGATAAATTCAATGTATAACTTGTAAAATATATTCACCGTATAAAAACATTGCTTACCCAATCTTCCTGCCTCTTCTCATTTACCCACTCCTCAGCTCGAGTTGTTTTGTTTTTGCCAACTATGCCTAGCTTGTATATCTAGGCCAAAGACACATCTCTAATCGTAACGCCATTCTCTTTCTCATGTTTAGCAATACGAATAAAGGGGATTAATACGACAAACAAAATATAACTATATATAATAAATTTGAACGAACAATTAAACTAGCAAATTAAAACTTACACGTGCCTCCGCCAAAGTGTGGCCCGAACGCCTCTCAGCTAACCAATTCTTCTTTTTTCCTTTGTCCCTGGTCAGCCTTTGCTTTTTCACACATATTCTTGTTTTCTAGCTCTTCCAATAATTTAAAAAGTCATTCTCATATTGTGTCGGAATCCAAATATCACGTTTACTACGCAAGGCGGGATTCTCGGCTAGCTTGTCGAATATTCTCTTCAAGCTGTTCCAGCATTCGTTATAATGCCTGGCGCCAATCTGCAACCTTAGGCTCTTGATTCGGTCTTCGTCGTCTGTTTCCTATTGATATTGCTTCTGTACATTTTAAATACTTGACATGATTACAAAAATAAAATAGATAACAAATGAACTTAATTAAATATGTTTAATATGTAATACTATTGAACATTAATCAATAATTTCTTTAAAATGGCTCCAAGCTGCATTCACATGATCTTCAGGAAAATCCTTCAAGAAAAACCACAGGCCTAAACATAGGTTCTTCAAAGTAGCTGGAATAGACGCACTTATGGACTCTTGGTCCATCGTTACTCCTCTATATGGACAAAATGTGATCCAACGTCTATCACCGGGGTTATCTGGAGTATGAGCCCCCTTACCCTAACCCCGATGTCTACTCGTCTCGTCGACATCACCAACAACAGGAGGCTGTGGGGGTCCGGCCTCGTCTGGACCAAGAGACGGTGTCAGCCATACCTGATCACTAGTAGACAGTGCGGGCGAAACTCCGTGCGTATCAAAAACTTAAGCTGAAGCATGAGATGCGCCACTAGTCGACGCGCTTGTCCTAGTGCTCGGCTGTGGAAACAACTCTATCACCATGCCACGAATAAAACCATACGGGTTAGACGTCGGCGAGATATCTGGTATATCCTCATGCTCGGGGTCGTACTCATGCAACGGGGCTCTACTACGTTGTGGCTGCTGACTACTAGAAGCGGGGTCCTTCTCTGAACGCCTCCCCTACCTCCTCTAGTACTCCTAGACGATCCCTGGCCTATACGTGCCATCTATACTAACCAACAAAAATACCAGTTTAATCGTCCTTAAATTTCACTAATTTATATTTCAACCCTACAAAAAATTAATCTTCACAAGTGAATCATAATAAGAAATACATTTAATTGAAATTTCTAATCTATAGCTTTCTTCACTACCTAACAATTCTAATTATATTTTTTACCCTATTGTTTTCTTAACTAGCTAATT
The DNA here is from genome assembly GCA_948329865.1 of Linaria vulgaris. Classification (NCBI taxonomy): domain Eukaryota; kingdom Viridiplantae; phylum Streptophyta; class Magnoliopsida; order Lamiales; family Plantaginaceae; genus Linaria; species Linaria vulgaris. Next base: position 27,628,854 of record OX415249.1, read on the forward strand.
AATAATCATATTCCGACAATTTCAACCCAACTAATTAAATTTAATCTTTCCAAGTGAATTCTAATATGAATTATATTTAATTCGAATTTCTAACTATAATTTTCTTCCCTAACAAAAAAATATAATTACAATTTCAACCCAATAGTTTACCTAGCAAACTAAATATTTGCCAAAATAGCCTAAAATTTTTAATTATCTTATTTGTACAACAAAGTCTCAATATATTACATTTCAACACCACAAAAGATTTAAACTTAACAATTGAGGCATTTTTTCAAGCTACACTTTTCACCCCTAATCTTCTTCTAAAATGCAAATTCACCCCTAAAGTTCAATATTTACTAAAAATCAACATATAAAAATAATCAACAAACATAATCACAAAATAATTAACCCATAAAAATATCAATTTAATGGTCCCTAAATTTCACTAATTTATATTTTAACCCAACTAATTAAATTTAATCTTTCCAAGTGAATCCTAATAAGAAATATATTTAATTCGAATTTTTAACCTACAATTTTCTTAACTAAAAATCATAATTACAATTTCTACCCTATAGTTTTCCTAACAAACTAAATATTTTCGAAAATAGCCCAAAATTTCTAATTATCTAATTCCTACAACAAAATTTCAATAAATTACATTTCAACACCACAAAAGATTTAAACTTGACAATTGAGTCCTTTTTTTCTCAACTACACTTTTTACCCATAAACTTCTTCTAAAATGCAAATTCACCCCTAAAGTTCAATCTTTTCTAAAAATCAGCATAAAACAACAATAATCGTACACCGTTTTAAAACATATAACAACGATAATCAACAAACATAATCACAAAATAATGGAAATAATTACAAAAAAGGGAAATATTAAACTTTAAATAATAACAATTAAAAAGTTACGGACGAAAAATGAAATAAGTTACATCAAAATGTTGATTATGAGGTGTAGATCACTTACCCGTAAATTTTGGGGTGAACCACGATCAATTTGGCCAAAAAATGGAGGTCAACGACTAGAAGACCGCGGCATATTGTGTTTGTGTGAACTGTCGAGTGGGGAGAGAGAGAATAACAGTAGGGTTTTTTTTAAAAAAATTATGCAACGAAAATATCGTTGTAGTGGGTCCCACTGCAACGAATATTTTCCGTTGCATAGGTTATTGCATGGGAATGAACATTCCCATGTAGCCAATTTGGTTGCAATCAAATAGGCCTCAGTTTAATCTTTGCAACAGAATTATCCGTTGCATAGGTTATTGCACGGGAATGAACATTCTCATGTAGCCAATTTGGTTGCATTTGGCGTTTTTCCTTGTAGTGTGATAATATTTACGGGGAAAAGGGATTCTTTTATCAAAAAAAACATAAAAGAATCAAATAATTAATTCCTAAATATTTATTGCTATATAAAAAAATCCTTTAAAATGATTATATCCCTAAAGATTAAATCGATAAATTCAGAAAATCTTATAATTATATCCTAAAATATAAGACATTAATAAAATAATATTAAAATCTCATTAATTTCAATTTGTAATTTTTTGATCAATAAAATCTCATCCCACAACCGTTGTCTTCAAACTTTTAGACGTAATAATATTGATGCAATTAAAAATTTTCAAATCCGCCTTAATGTATGAGCCTAGACCTCTCCACTTTCCCAAAATATGTTGATTTAAATATAAAATTTTAATGAATAGAGAGAAATCAGAAAAAGACGCTAAATTAAAAAATAATATTTTCAAAGATATATTATATTGTACGATTTCTTTCTATGAAAACTTGAGTTAATTGTGCTAGTGCCCCTATTTACCTCAAACTACTTTTTTAAATAGTAGCATTTTATATATTTTGCACCAACTTGGTTTATAGGCCTATGTGCTACCACTTATTTATGCATATATAGTTTTATAGAATGATATAAATACTAAGTTGTCATAAGTTACTAAATATTATAAATTAATTTGACATCATGTTTTACATATATGTATTTATTGAATAAATTAGGTAATTAATCATGATATTGCAGATATGAAGCCAATGCTTCAATCTAAGTTGCTCATGATACATGTATTTCATGCTCGTTGAGTTCATATAATAACTTATTCTCCATAATGTCAACAGGTTATCATTACAACTTGTTATGATTTATCAATATGGTGGGGATAAATTTTCTTATTTTATTTAAAGAAAGTCTGCAAAATTAAAATCAATGAGATTTTATTATTATAGATATTAATATTAATATTAATATTGAAGAATTAGGATACATATAAATCTTGAAGATTTCTTTTTTAAAATCACTTTGCCTCCTAAACTATGACACGATTATGACTTACCCCATCTAGGACTATTTAACAGATAATTAGGGACTTAATTATGTGGGAGGGAGGAAAGTAGTTTGATTAAGATAGTTAAGGGATGTAAGTGATAAAATTAGAAGTTTAGGGGTAAGTGAAAAATGAGTCATAATTTAGGGGGTAAAGTATTTTTTTTTGCCTTAAATAAAAGTATCATGTTATGAGATTCTAGCGTATGTTGTTCTTCTCGTTCTCTCGGTAAAATTCACTTCCTTGGTTTAACTCTGTACAAAATGTAATTGATTAAGAGGAGTTTTCACTTCTTTATAAGTTTAATGCCACTTTAGGAAACACCTTATAGTTTAGATTTTATGGAATTTATTCTCAGTGTTAACGCAAAAGTACCATTCTCTACGTCATTAAGGACAATGAGGCGACAACTAGGATCCTCCGGCAAGCCCCGTAATAATTCTAGACTCAAGCATCAAGGATACCTCCTCCTTCTCCTACCTTATGGACCAAATCCTTCACCATCCTTAATTGTCCTCTCAAACCTCTCTTCGAAGTCTTCCATGTAGAAATAAGGACTTCGAAGTCGTTAATGGGGCTGCATTCACCACCAGTCACAAGCCATTCTACCCCACAAAGAGTTTTTTTAGCAACTTTAGTATCTTAAAAAAACTAACCCATCTCTATTCAACCTCCCTCTCATCCATCATATATAAGAATAACAAGATTCTTACTTATCACCGATTGCGACACCATCCTCTCTCATGGTATTTATTATCTCAGGAAAAAGCTGCACTCTCCCTACATTCCATTTAATTTTAATAAGTTTAGACACAATTTCAGCATCGTTATTTCTGCACACAAAAAATAAAAATTAAATAAACAGTTGTTTCCCAGACTTTTACATATATATGTCTTTTGCTTCTGGCTTAACAAATTTTTCAAGAGCAACTTTATTCCTGAACTATATGTGACAATTGCTCAATGAGTTTAAGATTTCAAGCTTACCTCTGTTAGATGACTTATTTTGTAGGTTTTGATGCTTTTCGTGCCTTTCACCGCCTTTGTGCTTTTCTTAAAAATAGTCGATATTGTGAATGTGTATCTGGATTGGTCTTCTTTTGAATTCACACGTTGTGTTAATTTGAATATTGCGCCAACACCGAAGTACTCAATGTTGCCTCAAAATTAGGGATAGAGCAAATTGCAGCGAAAATAATCACTAATCTCTTAATGAATATAACCTACCAAGCCTTACGACGAAATAATCACTAATCTCTTAACGATTCTACAAAACTCAGTTGAGAACGTTTAGAGGGAACCTCACCTCTCAACCTAACTATCTCAATCTATAGACACTATAGTTAAGCAAAGTCTGAACAAAACAAGATAAAATACACTCGACTCTTTTAATGTATTCACTCAGAAAATTAAGCTCTTGTGTGTTTTTGCTTGATGTCCACCACGTCTTCTTATAGATGTTGCAACGCCAATTTCGAAGATGTGATAAACACAAAATGATTGTTCTTTGATTCTCTTGGATTGACTTGATATGTTCTTCGAGATTATCATTAGTTTAGAAGCTCTCTCATCAGATCTTGAACCTTCTTATCTTCAGAGATCTTCCATCCTTATCATAATCTTCTTGATCTTCTTTTCTTAACGCGCAATCCTCTTGAAACCTAGATCCTTTGATATCCTAAAATACACCAAAGATAAAAATAACTCATGGAATTAGATAAGTTTGTGAATAAAGGCAAAACTAATCATATATATATATAAACTTGAGTGTATAGTGTGCCGTGTCCAACTCAACGTTAGGTTAACATTTGTTATTAAAATGCTGGACTAACATTGCACTCTAAGAATTGCACATTTATTCAAACTGACTTAGTTATGAAATAAGAATATAGAATTAGCAAGAAAGTCTAGCTAAAAAGTATCAGGCATACCCATTTCCTCAGTTTCTCCTACATCAGCAAATGTTCGGCCACCATTACCTTCTAAGGATGTTGACTCAACATCTTGTTGATCAGAACCAGCAGTTTCTTTCTTAGCAGCTTCAGTTTTCTCCTGCTCTTCGTCACTCTATTCTTCATCAGAATCCTCTTCCTCTTCTTTTTCAGACTCCTCCTTTTCATCAGTACCCTCTTCATATGTGGTTTCCTTATCCGAAACACTAGCAACATCTTTGTCAGCTTGTCCTTGCTCCCTCTCAGATGCAGCTGGTGGGAAAGAAACTTGCGATTTGAGAAGCTTCCTCTTCTATAGTGTTGTCTGGTTCTTGTGTTTCGCCAACAGTCTCTAGCTTTGGTGCTGGCGCAACATCCTTCAATGTTTGTGTTGGATCAACACTGGTAGATGCGGCCTTCTGTAATTTGACATTCCTCCTAGAATAGGTGGTTTCCTTTCTCTTGGGTGGCTTCTGCACATCTAGAGTAGAGCGTGTGCGTGTGCTTCTGCAAGGTTAGACTCCGCCTGCATCAAATTCCATGTTAATGGGTACGTTGGAAAGATCAGTAATTGTGGATGTCTTCAACATTATGTAATCTGTGAAAGAATATAAGGAAATTAGCAAATTTAGGCTTAAGGAAATTGACAGAACTAATGCATAGATATAAAGAGATAAAAATAGAAAGTGGAGATGAATTAGGAGCAGTGGGCGGGTAATTGATGTGAACATGTGTCATCCTAGCCTTGTTGAGTCAATGCATGCAGACGTGTTGCCTTGACACGTGACCAGAGCAATTACTTGAATAACTTATAAGTCACAGTGTTGTATCATGTTAGTACTGAAGCATGTATCTGTGTGGTATGAGTCTTACCAAGATCATCTTCAATTAAAGGCATAAGAAGAAGAATTTGAGCAAAATTGTGGAACTGAAGATTTAAATGGAATCATTAAAGTCTAGTATAGCTTAGATCTGTTGGATCTTAAGAAGTTAGATGATAGCAAACACGTCAAAAGTAAGGAAAGAAGTTAAAATCCATATATAACAAGCTTCTTAGGAAAGTGAAAAACGGATTGGTGTGTTGTTACTGGCAACTAACATACCCAAGAGATATGCCTTTGATATGAAACATGAATAGATTAACTTCCCTGTAAGACCAAACCACTCAGATAGAAGAAATAAGCAGAGAACATAAGTTGAATGTTTTGTCAACATAGATGAGCAGAGTGTTGTCCCAACATAGTCTGTTATCAGTTACAGATAATTGCTCTTTACTTAACCACTTATGAACCAACAATTAATGTATACTCTCAAGCAATAATCTTTGAGGCAAAGAAAGGATTATGCATTCACCTAATGTAGGCAATCAGCGAACCCCCAACACACCAGTTTCAACATAATCAATGTAGATGCACATGCAAGTACATAGGGCTGGATGAAGGCAGTAAAAAACCCCAACACCCCTGGTTCCTAACAGATACTTGTTTAGTGAGAAATCATAAAAAAGGTATTAGCACCAAGTGAATAATTATACCGAATGAAAGGCAACACATGACCCCAGACACCCCATTATTTGAATTCACTATCATATGCCCCTTCTACAAGCAAAACAATATAAATAAGACACATCTGAATACAACATAGTTGTCAATTCTGTGTTCCCCATCTTCTTTATGTTGTTTTGGGTAACTTAGACCTGAATAAGACACACCCGAATACAACAAAGCAGTCAGCTCTGTTTACCTCTGCTTCTCCATGTTAAGTTACTACCTCAAAGTAAAGAGCGTTAAATTCAGCTTTTTAAGAAACATGTGTAAAGAGATAAGAATTCATCATGCAATAACAAACCAGTAGAACTAACATTCACTCAAATATGAGGACTCACAAACATGTATGGATAAGAAGAACAAAAGACCAACCAAAAAAAAGAACAATCTAATGACATCCCAACCAGTCACCATGGTTAGGCTGTGATGTTAAGGCAACACATGTATGCACAATGTGCTCACAACATGCTCATACCGAAAGCCTTCCTCAAACTAAAGAATCTCTCAGTCTAATGGTTTAGTGAACATATCAGTTAGTTGGTTGTTTGTCGCCGTCTGTGAGAACACACTGGAAAGTACTTTGAAACAAGCATGCAACCTAAAAATTCAATCGAGTTCATCAATAACAATGGAGAATTAAAGTGCCATCGTACCTATGCCTTACATGAAACTCATTATTACGATTCTGGGTTGAACCACATACATCAAAACCATAGAGCATATCGAGCACCCAATACCCCCGATCTGTCGATCTAGATAAGTCATATCAATTCACCTTCATATTCTGCAATTAATTACGTTGTACTTATTCACCTACGTATCGAGCCTATTTTGATATCAAAACCTCTTTTCGATGTCGATTCTATATTCGATGTCGAACCAATTTTCAAAATCGAGTTTATTTTTGATATAATCCCAAATTCAATGTTTTTTAGATTCGACGGAGGGATTACCCGAGAATCAATTGGGCTTAATTGTTTCTGCTTTTAATTACGTTGGAACAATTTACATTTACTTGAATTGCCTCTCCTCCATATTAGGCGAACTTGGCTTTACCCTATTTTTGATCGTTATTCGTTATTAATCTTTATTTTGAGAATGTTATATATCTCTCTCTTTCATATTGATAGACTGATTGCAGGAACAAACGTATCCTACGGGAAAGACAGAAATATACCTTAAAGGGTAAAAGCATCTCATATCCTAAAGGATAGGCAAATCAGAGGCTATCCGGCTCTTGCCTGTTAGCTATCTTGAGGTTTTATATTGATATATATTGTTATCCATTTAAATGACAAGAACATAGACACCCTCCATCAGCGAGACAATGAGGACAAAAGAAAAGAAAAGAGATACCTTATCCACGATATAAGAAGGACAAAAGAAAAAGAAAAAAATCCCTTATCCACGAGTTAAGGAGGACAAAAGAAAAGAACAAAGTTCCCCTATCCACTAGATAAGGAGGACAAAAACAATACTGGTAAAACAACAGAGAGGTATCGCCCTCAGAACACATCGCTTGAAAGGCCACTGTCTATAATCCTCCACGACAAAGATGCTGGTAAAACAGCAGAGAGGTATAACCCTCAAAAGTATCGCCCTCAGGACATATCGCTTGAAAAGGCGACTGTCCATATGCCTCCACGGCAAAGATGCTCGTAAAACAGCAAAGAGATATCGCCCTCAGGACATATCACTTGAAAAGGCGACTGTCCATAAGGCTCCACGGTAATGATTCTGGTAAAACACCATATAGGTCTCGCCCTCAGGACATATCTCTTACAACGAAGAATATCCATATACCCTCGTAGTGGATACGGTGATACAACAACAGAGGTTACGTTATCTTGACTACTTATACAGGTCAACATACCTCTTATCCTACAGGATACGGTAGAGAATACCTTAACACGTAGACTTATTTTTGTCCTACGGGACAATATAACAAATGCCTTAAAATGGTAGAGTTATCTCATATCCTATGGGAAAAAAGCTAGAAAATACCTTAACATGTAATTTGTTTATTTACTATCCTATAGGATATGGTAGAAAATATTAAACTAGACTCTGAAACGCTCTTTTTATTCATGAACTAAAATGAGGAAACAGAGAATGTCGTCGACCCAAACGAGACATGCCAGAAATGGCAGAGTAACAACTACCTATACGTAATATGATCGAAACGTCAAGAGTTACATGTACCATTACAGAAATATGCTAGAAATGGCAAGAGTTACATCTACCTACACGGTAACATGCAGAAATGGCAAAGCAACGTCTCCCAATACAGTTTCATGCCGAAATTGGCAGAAGAATATTTACCTACACGGTACCATGCATATAACGGCAGAGACATATGTACCTACATGGTACCCGACCTAAAATGGCAACAAAACATGTACCTACGCGGTACCCTGCCTTAAATGACTATGAATAATACACCGACGAGGTACCCTAACTGAAATGACAACAAATCAAATACATGATTCCTTACGCTGTATTCCTTTATATATTACAAATAGATAAGTTACTTTGAGACACCACGCCAATCGCAGAAATTTGTGCACAAATAGGAGATAACACGCTTGTATTAATCCATACAAAAATGAACAAAGACTAACCAAATTACAACATCAAGTACCAGGAAGGTAACCCGCCTCTTAAGGCACAACGACTAGTACCTACGTGGTATCCCTGCCTCATACGACACAAAAACAAGTACCTATGCGGTACCCCGCCTCTTAAGGGACAGTAAAGCACCAAAATAAGACCCTGACTCTCAAGGGCACATAATCGTCGCCAAATGCCTCCTCTAAATCTGGCCTGAGGATGCAAAGGTCTAGCACTTAGCTAGACGCCTACTCTGCATAATTATAATAAATTGAAAATAACACCTATATAATGATAGAATACTGCTAGACGCTCAAAAATAACCCGATAACATGATTAGCTGAATATATCATTCATACCATAATTTTATGGCAGTGGCGTTACATCCGTCACCGTACTGCGACTAATCTTACAACGAGAAACACGCTCATTATCATGTGCGAGATTCGAGTCAAGAAAAAGATCAAATTCTAAAATATGTTGCAGTCACAGTGATTACAACATGTATATCCACTATGAGGGTTAACATCTTACTCATACCGATCAATTGATTCAAAAACAATCCACTCTACGTAGTATGATATGACTTTACCCTTTGATGTACTATCAATTCCTAAATGAAGCCAACACAAACAGTAAATTCTCATCGCTAATGAGATCTCCAATAATACCACAACGACTATAAGATATATAATGCAAGATTCAAAATAAACAACTACCGTTCAAATTAATGAGGATGCACTGATTAAATAAAATTGCTCAAAAGCACAAGAAGTGTTAACCGGAAGATCATTCAAACCAGCATAATATGCTACACTTTACATCATCGTAAACTATAAAACTTACTCAAAGAGTGACCAACCTACAACCCTTAGTAGCGCAAGCAAACGATCTGATACGCACTAGGCGCATACCTAAGAATGTCAAGAAACTTCTCTATGCCCATCATCGCATTCATCATTTTCACAATTACTACAGCCGAGAACCTTCCTTACGATGGCTTCTCGCTCATTACCTATCTTATCCTCTTTAAGATGGACAAAGAGCATGCTTAACTTACATGCAAGAAATGTTGACATCTCTTATTAGACCTATAAATGATATCTCATATCCTATGGAAAATGATAGACAATACCCTAACAGGTAAACGAATCTCCTATCTTACAGTAAGATGGCCAAGAATACCTTAACATATCGACTTATCTCCTATCCTATGTAATATGGCAGCAAATAGCTTAACCGACATACTTATCCTACAGTGCACGACAATAGATTTCTACCCAAGCAAATGATATCTCCTATCGTGAACAATAGCAATCATAAAAGATATAGCAGCAAATGGTAAAATTCAAGCAAAATAGCGAACAAAGATTATGATTATCTAAAGGTTATTAGACAACCACAACAAAGGCAACATAGTGCCTCTCCTACTCTCAGTTTGGACACAGCGGCCCACACTTCACGCCAATCAACATGAAACCCTTTTTCTTGAGAATCTCGACAATACCATCGGGCTCAGCATTATCATACCTACACTCTGCGTTGGTGATAGCTCAAAACCACCCAGGAGATGTAACAATATTTGAATCTACATTCTACAATAGCTTCAACTAGAAACTATCCAATAATGGTATGGTGAAACATACCTTGCACGGTATCCAAGACATTTACCTCTAATGATACAATGCAATATTCTCTACATGGTATTTATGTCGTAGGGCATACTGAGCATGTTATCATAGATCATACCTCACAAGGTATGACAAGTATCATTTGTGATACAATGTCAACTACGTGTACATGTAAAGGTAACAAAAGCGCCATCAGATACTACATCTAATAAAGTACTTGAATAACTCAAGAGGTATCTACAAAGTCTTAGTTAGTTACGTACCCGCCTCTCCACCGCGAGACCCAACCACACTAACGCTATGGCCAGGCTAAAACATTCAAATATTTTCACGTATCCCAAATTGTTATGAGGGTAAAATCATAATAAGCAATAAAGAGAGCTCTCATCGGTGACCCTAAGACTCTCAATCACTTGTCAACCTAACGCAAGGTTGGTAAAAACCTGATTTTCATAAACAATCACGTATACACAATCGCAAGCTATAATCACAATAATACTTGCAAGCATTGCAAATACAAGACCACAAGCGGTCCAATTTTTCTCTAGCTGTAATGCTTTTGGGGCCATGACGGCCTCGTGCGGAGAACAACCTCCTTGTGTTCTATACTACTCCCGACTAAGACATATTTGTCCCTATATTATTATGGGCCCTCTTGCCCATTAACCCATCACACAAAATGATCAAGCACCCACCTCTATATAGTCATTTGCATCGAATATAGGCATGTTACTCGAAATGCATTTCCTTAGGCGAGTATGGAGCAGAAATGCATCTTAAAGTATAACGTCTCAAAAATCTCATCGAATGGCAACAATCTTGATGGCCGTCGATACATTTAAAGTTCATCGCATCGAGAGCCAATCCTCGACATCAGGTAATTGTACATTATATCTTTTGCAAACATAGTTACAAATATAGTTTGCGACCTCTACTTACCCGCTGGCGGTCTCCAGTAACACCATTAACACCGTCTTGGTCAAGGACGTTGTAAACCACTTCGACAAATATTTTCATCTGGACAAATGGAGAGGACCAACTTATATAATACCACAATTGGGCTCGACAGCAATAGATGCCTTCCATATTGGGGAGCTATCGAAATGCATATTCGATATCTACCTGATATCTCAAAATTTTCGACTTCCATCTTAACAAAATTGTCCAAGAAAATGGGGGAGTATCCGAGCTCTATTTTCACTATCCCAATTCGTTGTTCATGCAACTCGAAAACTGGGGGGAGTGAAGGATATCCCTCAATAAAATACTCGAGCATATAAATCAAGTTTACGAATTATCATCTACAATGATAAATCTTAAACTGGGGGACTACATGATATAGGTAATTCCCGTATTGGGCTGGCCCATGGGCTAATCCCCTCTTTAGCTATATTGAGAATGGCCCCCGATATGTATATCGAATGTAATATTCGATATAGTACAGATCACGTGTACGCCACATGTGCGTTCCCCGTATCCCAAGGTCAATAAATACTCAGGTTCTGCTAATCAAGGTAAGCCTTAATTATTATTCTCATACATTGTACATCTGATATCGTGCATCTCCAATATCACATTCGATATAACACCCGATGTATATCCTTGAGATATATCATCAACATACCATCCGACATCACGTCCGACGTCATACCCAAAATTAGGAAAGATCTATTCGTCCACTTACCGCATCGCTTGGAGTACATGTGTGCTAAAGACAAAGCTGGTTCCAGCGTAGCCTAGAATCAGCATGATGTGTTGTTTCATCAGCCTGCCAAGTCAGCAGACGATAATGCACCAAATCATTCGGTGTTGATAGAAGAACAACTCCTGGTTCAGGTTTAAGTTTAGGTTCTGCAGGTGGTGTTGCGTTAACACTAAATGAATTTAGTGTCAGCTCAACCTTGGAATCCAGTAGGGTAGGCACAACAGCCTTTTGTTCACCTGCAACACTTGATAGATCATCAAATACCACGATTGCATATTCATGAATAGTACTCAACCTAGGATAAAATACTCTATAAGTAGTATTGTTCAATGAATAGCCAACAAGGGTAGACATGTCACTTTTTGGATCTAATTTGCATAATCTATGTCATTCAAGGCATACCAAACACATCTGAACTCATGATAATGAGCAAGATTAGGCTTCTTCTTTTCAACATCTCATACAGAGTCATGGTGTCGAGAAATCATAAAGATTTTTATTAAACTCACATAAGTCAGAGAAGGACCTTATTTCAAATTCTCTACCAAGATTTGACCAACTTTTACAAACAGAAACACCATACAATAGCAACAACAACAAAGCCTGTAATCCCAATTAAATTGGGGTAGGCTATATGAACCATGAATGAATCACGTCGAGTCATGAACATGAATCTTCTGCCTCCATATATTTCGGTTGACGAGCATGTCTTTATTTAGATCTTTTAGCTTCATGTCATTCCGTATGACCTCCATCCACGTCGTTTTTGGTCTCCCACGAGCTCTAGCCGTCTGACCTAAGTCGAGATCTTCAAATCATCGTACCGGTGCATCTATGGGTCTGCGTTTAACATGTCTAAACCATCTTAAATGGTTTTCTCAAATTTTCTCGTCGATGGCCGCCACACCCAGTTTATGCCGAATATCTTCATTGCACACCTTATCACTCCTGGTGTTACCGCACATCCACCGAAGCATGCGTATCTCTGTAACGTTCATTATTTGTGCATGACTTTGCTTAATAGCTCAGCACTCGGAGCCATAAAGCAATGCAGTTCTAATAGAGGTACGATAGAACTTTACTTTAAGCTTTAAAGGAAAGTTATGATCGCACATGATCCATGTTGCACTCTTCCACTTTACCCATCCAGCTTGGATGCGGTGGTTGACATCTCCGTCTAACTCCCCATCCATCTGTAGTATAGGGCTTAAATACCAAAAATCCGTAGTTCTCGGTATCTCTTGGCCATCCAACTGAACCCTGCCATCGTTGTTTCTTTGTTGTTTGCTAAACTTGCATTCGAGGTACTCTGTTTTTGTTCGACTTAATCGAAATCTTCGTGCTTCTAATGTTGTTCTCCATCGTTCTAATTTAGCGTTAACTCCCATTCTTATCTCATCGATGAGGACAATATCGTCTGCAAACAACATACACCATGGGACTCGATCTTGGATGGTTCTGGTGATTTCATCAATTACAATTGCAAACAAAAATGGGCTTGAAAGTGCAGGTTTTTCTGGAATCAATGTTATGCGATGTTGGGACAACATTGAGGATAACATTGAAACCAGAGAGCCTGTACGAAAACTGTTCTTTAACTGCTAAATTTAAGTTTTGCCTTTATTCACTTATTAATCAAGTTCCACGGTTTTAGTTGTTTATGTTTATGTCCAGGAAAGTATCTTAACCATAAAGAAGAACTATGGAAGATTCCTTACTTTAAGTTTTCATAGTTCAAGTTAAGTTGAATAGTCAACTCAACACGGTTTGCAAAGAAGGAAACAAATTGGTGGTTCTCTGCAACTTAGATTCTTTATAGGATTACTCCGATTTGAAGAAGATGTGTTATCTTTCTAGATCGGTAATAAAGGAAACATATATTCAAGAAATATATCGAGTTCACAAAGAAGCCAAAATTCAACAAGGAAACAACAAGAGTTACCAAAACTGTGAACAACACATATTGGCGTGCAAGTTTCAAGAAATCTATAAAGGGTGTGAAATTCATCAAGATGAGTACAAGACAATAGTGAAAAACAATCCAAGAGATTAAACATACATTGTATTGTCTTCGTCTTGCTTTTGCGAAGTTTTTGTATCAACTATTTACGTCTAGTTCATAGAAGTTAAGTAGTTCGTACTTGTCTGCTTCGTTGAGTCCGATCAACAAAGAGCGAGAGTGTATTGTGTGAGGAACTTTTTGTTAAAACCTTTATTGGTTATTTGGCCTAAGGCTCGGAAGTTTTTAATAAAATTGAAAACTTCTTAAAATTACATCTTCTTGTGTTTTTTAATTCCACTGCAGGTTACAATATTCAAGAAGATCACAATTGAGTTAAGGCAACGCCAGCTTAACTCTCAAAGTTTTTTGTGTCAATCCACGATCCAAAAATTTTAGCGCTCAAAGCTGACCCTTGGTGTAAGCTAATTGTAATTGGGAAGGCGTCTGTTAAACCGCCATAAGTTTGGACACTTGTCACCGCATTCTCATTCATATTTTTTATGATGTTGATATATTTAATGGATACCCCCTTCTTCACCAAGGTCCACCATAATACCTCTCGAGGTACTTTGTCATATGCCTTTTCTAAGTCGATAAAGACCATATGCAAATATTTACTCTTTTCTCGAAAGCGTTCAATGAGCTAACGAAATAAATGGATGGCCTCTATGGTCGACCTTACGGCATAAATCCAAATTGGTTCTCAGATATGGGAACAATTTGTCTCAATCGGTGTTCGATCACCCTCTCCCATAGCTTCATGGTATGAGACATAAGCTTTATTCCACGATAGTTAGAACAATTTAGGACATCGCCATTATCCTTATATAGAGGTATTAGTGTACTCTTCCTCCACTATTCTGGTATTTTATTTGTTCGCAATATTTTGTTAAAGAGGTCCGTCAACCAAGTCACCCCTATCTCTCCCATGCTTCTCCAAGCCTCGATAGGGATACTATCTGGGCCAACAATTTTTCTAGTCTTCATCCTGTTTAAAGCATCTTTGACTTCCGCCCTTCTAATACGGCGCATAAAATTGTGGTTCAGATCATGAAAGGACTACTTGGGTGGGGCCTCCATTGAACAGACCCTCGAAGCAGTCCCTCCACCGTGCTTTAACCTGATTCTCACGCACCAAGACAGACTGACCTTCATCTTTGATGCATTTCACTGCACCTAGGTCTTTAGTCTTTCTCTCTCTAATGCGAGCAATTTTGTATATATCCTTCTCGGCCTCCTTGCTATCCCTCTTCTCATAAATTTCCTTGTACACAGCCTCTTGTGCTAGTCGAACAACTTTCTTTGCTTCTTTCCTGGCTAGCTTATACTTTTCAAAGCTTGCTCCATCATAGTTCTTCTTCAAATCCCTGTAGCAATCTCGTTTAGCCTTGATTGCCGCCTTCACTTCTTCATTCCACCATGATGTGTCTTTACCTGTCAGGCTACTAGCTTGGGATTCACCTAAGAGGTCTTTAGCTACCTTCTTAATACAATAAGCCATTTTGGTCCAAGTTGCATCTGCATCGTCGTCAATCTAGCATGCAATGTTTTGAAGGTAAAGAGTGCTTCTTCTTTTCTTTAAAATATTTTATCAATGTATATCCAGAAAAATCGTTCATAATCACATAATCATATTGTTTACCCTCAACACTACTTACTTTAATAAGACGTAAGAGATCCTTTCGAAATTGTAGAAAGTAATTAGAGGTACTAGTAACATGTTCATCCATTTGGATTGGATTAATAGAAGCTTTGGTCTACTTAAATTTCAAAAAATCATCACAAACCATCTTACCTGAACTCGTGAGATTTGGAATCCCTCTCATAGTTTCAAGTTTCAGCATATTGTTCAATATCCTTTTGACAGTTGGTCCATAAAACTCTTCAGTCTCTGTGTCAGACTATTCCCATGTGGAGTCAACATGGTGATCAGTATATGTTGGCACAACATTCGTATCTTAGACAAGTTTAGTGTCCTCAGTCGGTCCAACAAACTCATCAATATCAGAATATGCGTAATTCGATGTTGTGACAACATCTGTGGAAGTAGTTGTTGCCTCAACGTTTGTTGTTACTGTTGCGCTATGATCTACATCTTGTATTGAGTCCGCATTGTCAGTGGATGGTGTGGACTCAACATTCTCTTCAAGAGGTCGGGCATATTGATCATCATTAGTACTTGGACTAATCAATTTTGGTATTCCTCTTAATGATCCTTTCCAGATTCTTGTCGTTGACATGGCCAAGTCTCATGTGCCATACAACCGACTCATCGACATTAGCATGCATATTTATCAAATTTAACTAGGAGATTGTCATCACATAGTTGATTGATGCTAATAAGATTAGCACGCAATCCTTCTATTGGTATTTGTACCTGTCATATGTCTAGAACACCCACTATCAAAGTACCAATCACTAGTAAGAGAGTGAGTAGTAGTGAAAACCACATTACAAAAAATCTTGATTTTAGGAGACAAGAGTTTACTTGTTCTTGAACTATTTTTCAGTTTAATAGTGTTATTTTCGGATGTTGAGTCAACATCACATCAGAAATAACATCGCTGCTTCCATTTTTATTCTTCTCACATAACTTTTTGTACTTAAAATAGTAATGTTTCAAAAGACCAGACTGATAACAAAATTGGCAGATATAGGTCATTTTCTTTGTTTTATAAGTTTCATTAGCTTTGACAAATCCTGGAATAACAGTTTCATAACAATTAGAAAACTTTTGATAACCCAAACTAGTTGTACCTTCATTACCAACAGAGAACATCTCATCCACTTTACTTGTACCTAAGTTCCACTTGGAAATAGTATGTTCTGCATCCTAAATTTCTTTCAGTGCCTTTTCAAGTTGAGCATCTTTTCTTGTGAGATTTATTCCCAGTTCAGTCACTGTTTCCATCAGAAATGCATTTTCCTTCTAGAGCTCTTTTTCCCTTTTGATTATCTTGTTTTTTTTAACAAGCAATTATTTGTAGACCACCTTTATTTCATCAATGATTTCATCTTGATCTATTTATCCTTCAAAGAAATATTCTTCATCTAAATCTACAGAATGACCAAAACAAACAAGATTAGTATGCTCCTCAGACTCATTTTTACCAGTAATTGAACATTGAGATTCAGAAATGGTGGTATCATCCTCCGAGCTGTCAAAGTACTCTTTCTGACATTCAACTTCTGTCTAGATGTTGAGCACACAATGACGATGTTGTCCTAACATTCGGTCAAGTTACTTGAGCAGAAAGCACTGATGTGTGTATCTCTATTCATCTGCAATCTCCTATGTGCATGTCTCTTCATCAATATCATCTATACACACCCAGTTAGAGTTTCCTTTGACTCTCACTTTATTTGCACATTCATAAGCCAAGTGACTAAAACCTTTGCATTCAAAGCACTGATCTTCTTTCATTTGTTTAGTATTACTTCCAAAAGGGATTTAAAAATGTATTTCACCATTTTACCAGGAAAACTCTTTCTAAGGTTAGCATGCATATTTTTCGCTTTTCTAACTCTATCATTGAGAGCAAGTTTATTAAACTTCCGGACGATAGAACCTAAATAAGCATTAATTCTCTTTCATCACTCATTTCTTTCTCAGTATCTTTTGGAGCAAGTCCTCTCTGTTTGTTAGTAGGTTCAAGATTCATTTCAGATTCTTTTAAAGCATTTAGGAGCGTATAAAAATTAAGAGTGGACATGTGTCTAGCTTCTTGCATTGCAATTCTTTTGACCTCGATTTTTTTTTGATAGACTTCTCATTGCTTTATAAACAAGTTGTTTATTAGTTAAGAGATCTCTCAAACTTTGACATTCATTAGAAATATCCATTAATTTTTCAAAGTATGAAGTGGCACTTCATCCTCACCCATCCTAATATTTTCAAACTTGCGTAAAGCCATTTGTAATCTAGTCTCTTTAACACTTACATCGCCCTCACAGTGGGTTTGCAGAAATATCCAGGCTTGCCTAGCAGTAGTGCTGTTTTGAGGGCTGAAGACTGCATTGAGGGCTTTCTCATTGAAGGTTGCATTGTTGATTTCTGCTGGAATCCAATCGGCTTCAGGCTTCATAGTAACATCACTGTCATTGTTTGGTGCCATCATCGGTGGGGAGTATCCATCAATGATTGATTTCTATGTTCATAGGTCTATGGAATCGATGTATGATCTGAGCCTGATCTTTCAGTAGGCATAGTTGGTTCCATCCAGCACTGGTAGCCTGTTGTTCGTGTTGAGGTTTGCATTGTTTATGACTTAGTACCAAATCCAAACACTATTGTAGTCGGTGCTTGGCTTTGACGCCAATTGTAAATGTGTAGATCTGGATTGGTACTCTTTTAAATTCACACTATGTTAATTTGAATTTTGCTCCAATACTGAAGTACTCAATGTTGCCTCAACTTTCGAGACAAAGCAAATTGCAGCGGAACAGTAAACACACAGCGTATGAATATTTAAGTAGGTTATATGAATATAACCAACCGAGCCTTATGGAAAAATAATCATTAATCTCTTAATGATTAGAAAACTCAGTTGAGAACGTTTAGAGGGAAACCTAACTATCTCGATCAATAGACACTATAACTCTCACTAGCAAAGTCTCCACAAAACAAGACAAAATACACTCGACTTTTTTAATGTATTCACTTAGTTTATTAAGCTCTTGTCTCGTGTTTTTGCTTGATGTCCACTTATAGATGTTGCAACGTCCATTCCAAAGATGTGGTAGACAAGAAATGGTTGCTTTTAGATTCTCTTGGATAGACTTGATATCTTCTTCGAGATTATCATTAGTTTGGAAGGTCTCTGATTAGATCTTGAACCTTCTTATCTTCAGAGGTCTTCCATCCTTATTATAATATTCTTTAGCTGTATCTTCTTGATCTTCTTTTCTTGCTGCGCAATCCTCCTGAGACCTAGATTTTATGATTTCATGAAATACACCAAAGATAAATGCAACTCGTGGAACTAGATAAGTTTGTGAATAAAGCCAAAACTAATCATATAATATAAACCCGAGTGTGTAGTGTGCAGTGTCAAGCTCAATGTTAGGTTAACATTTCTTACTACAACGTTGGACTAAGATCGCACTCTAATACCTACACTTAGAGACATCGACAATGATTTCTCCTTGTTTTCAAGTCCTACGAAGAAACTCTTCATCCGCTTCCCTAGTTTTTTCATACGTGAAGCATGTATTGATATATTTATGTCGTTTGTCTAATATCGTGCTTGTTTTCTTATTTGCAAGTTTATTTTCTTTTTATTTTAAAGTGTTGGCCCTTTGATATTTAATCCTGCCACATTTAGTTATCATAATTTCACCATCCTTCGCAAGTGGACTTTCATTTTTCTAATGTTGGTCAAGTGGCACTTTTATACTTCTTCGACTAGCATGAGGTATGGTTGTTGCGCATAGTTTGTCTGATCATTGTGCATAGTTTCCTGACTTGGGTTGCACATTTATTTGTCCCAACTATTGGAGGATATTTCTAATCTGCATCTACGACATGCAAACAATAGTTACAATCTGAAATCGTGCTTCCCAACTATTCGCTTCATGAGTCATCATTTTTTTGGGCATGTCTACTGTAAAGCAAGAGTGATGATTCGAGATTACTATGAACGATAATTAAAAATTAAGAGGGAGTTTATATCACTCTTCTGTGATTTAGAGAGATGCCCGATATATGAGGGAATCAAAGGACTTTCTACGAGGGGTGAACAAGTTAATACATGAAGCTTAGATAAGAACACCCATGTACACTTGGAATACAATTGTAAGAACGAACTTAAATCCATCATGAGAAACAACAGAGAATGGTCCCCAAATGTCAAAGTGAATAAGCATAAAATAGATGCAGAACTATAAGTGCTAACAGGGAAAGGTAATCACTTCTGTTTAGAAAAATGACATACTTTACAGTGCTCACTTCTGTCATTAAGAATACAAGATATGAACTGCAATTTTTCAATAAGGGTAGCCAAGCCTATTATGCCATTCATGGGGGCCATTATTGTTAGTAGAATTATGGGAAATTGAAGGCAAAACTATTATTAGCAGAAATGACATGATGTTGTAGAATGTAGAGGTCCTTGATCAGATCAGTAGAACTAATCCTCTTCTTTGTTATGGTGTCCTGTAAAACACAAGAGGAAGCCATAAACATCAAGCAAATGTTCGTAGAGTTAGTCAGCTTAGATACGGAGAGTAAATTATGAGTGAAGTTGGTAATATATAACACATTATGTAGCACAACTCCATGAGAAATATTTACAGATCCAATATGAGTGGCAAAGGTTGTAGGTAAATGTATGATAATTTTGTGAGAAACAAGAGGTGAAATATACCAAGAGAATTCACAAATCATATGGCCAGTGGCTCCAATGTCAAGAATCCAAACATTATGAGAATTTAAACTAGATTTGGAATTAAAAGCTAAGGATTTAGAAATACCAGAAACTACTATAGCAGCATGGTGGTGGTTGGATTCAAGATTGGTAGAGGGCCTCATCTGTTGCTCCTAAGCAATTTTGTATTCCAGAAGGTGTTCAATAGTTCTATGTTGGAGTTGGTGATAGATTCATCTTTAAGATCGAGTAGGTGTAGTCACTGAGCATAGAAGGAGCCATAACAGAATTGGCATTGTGACTTGTGTTAACTCTCTTTCCACTGTGTGCCTAGTATAGCCACATTGAGTTCATTTGGGCTTCTTTTTCTCATGTTTAGACAAAGGCTGCTTATATTCCTTATTGGTGTTGCTAGGTGCACTGTTGTTGTAACCAGGTTGGTTATGATAGTCATGAGTGTTTATCTAGCGTAGGAACATATTGATAGTCTCCATAACAGAAGCAATGGAATAGTAAACCTCTCTCTAGTTCTCTTCTTGAAGAAGTAGATAATAGACTCTTGACAAATCAGGAAGATGGGTCATCATAAAGATTTTACTCCTAAAAGTAGAATAGAAGTCATCGAGGCCCATCAAACATTTCAGTACATAGTCATATTGTTGGAGTGCAATCAAGTTTCTATTGACATTAGAAGTGCAAAGGCCACAAGAGCAAGCCATTATAGGCTATAGTTGAGAGACTCATCCCAAATGGTCTTGAAACTGGTATAGAACTCAGTAACAAACTTATTCCCTTGAGTTAGAGTAGAGAGGGACTTTTGTAAATGATATTAGAGTTATTAGTGTGAGCATATCTGGTGTTAAGGTCATTCCATAACTCCAAAGCAGAGGTGTGAAACAACATACTTTGTTTTATTTCACAAACAACAAAATTAAGAAGCCAAGTGAGCACCAGGCAAACAACATACTTTGTTTTATTTCATAAACAACAAAATTAAGAAGCCAAGTGAGCACGAGGCCATTTGCTCTTGTCCAACAGTGGGATTGCACCAAAACATCAGTAGGGAACCATCTTTGAATTTCAACTTGTTTTCAGTGAGAGCCATCAAGATTCCCTTACCCTGAGATATGTAATTTTTGCCATCAAGTTTATCAGACACAATTGATGTGCTAGTGAAGTCAAGAGAACCAAGATAGTAATCAGATGCGGAATCATAACATGGACTCTTGGTAGTAGTAACAGTAGGGGATGAAGTACTAGAAGTAGTCATGGTCTTTACACAATTATGATCAAAATTAGTGTTCTAAAACACACAGAAAAGGAGGGAAACAACAACCGTGTACAATGCAGGATCAATTGTACCACCGAATCGATTGATCAACAGTCACAATGCACAATACAACTTTAGTCAAAGAAAACAAATCAGAATCTCGCAACAAGAACAAAAATCGCAGCAGAGAAATAGAGGATCGTAGAATATAGCGACTGAAACCATATTGAGCACAATAATCCAATCATCATCGCAATAAAATGAAGAACAATATTTATTAATGTTGAATGATTAGGAACACCAAAAGATTGGCGATGAGTTTACTTTATCGTACACATGTTGATCGTAATCTTAAATGCCTCTCTACTTCAACATGAAGAACATAAATTGTAACTAATTGAATGAATGAAAAAATAAAGCTAACACAATTATATATAGTACAACTAGCTAACTGCTATATTCTAAAACGATGAGCTTTTCTATTTTGGGAAACTTTAACCGCCTAAAACGGTTGTTCGAATGTTGCTTTCCTCAACTATAAAGTGTGAGATAATTAACACTTGTTGGTGCCAATTATCATCAAATAACCATTACTTGGATCCAAAAGACTTCACTCGCCAACCTCGTCCACTTAGTTGTGGTTGGGGAGTCATCCTTAATTGTCCTCTCAAACCTTTCTTCCAACATGTAGAAATAAGGACTTCGAAGTTGTTCACGGGCTGCATTCACCACCCAGCCACAATCCATTTCACCCCACAAAGAGTTTTTTTAGCAACTTTATTTAGTATCTTAAACAAACCAATTCATCTCTATTCAACATCCCTCTAATCCATCGAATATTAGAATAATAATTCTTACTTGTCACCGATTGCGACACCATATCCTCTCACGTGCTGTGAAATTTCTCAAGAAAAAACCATAATCTCCCTCTTTTCCATTTAGTTTTAATAAGTTTAGACGCAATTTCAACATCGTTATGTATGCAAAAAATACCCAATTGCTCGCCAAACTTTCATATATACGTCTTTTGCCTCTTGCTTAACAATTTTCGTAAGAACAACTTTATTCATGAGATGAGTTTGAGATTTCAACTTTATTTTGACAATTTCTCAAGAGTTTTTGATTTCAGGCTTACCTTTGTTAGAATGACTTATTTTCAAACTAGGTTTTGAAGCCTTTCGTGCCCTTCCTCGTCTTTTTTTTTTAACTTTATTTCGGTATCGACATGTTTTCAAGTCATGCAAAGGACTCTTCTTTTGCTTCCCTAACTTTTTCATTCGTGAAGCATGTATTGATATCTTTATGTTGTTTGTATGATGTTGTGCTTGATTTCCTCATTGCCAATTTTTTAATTATTTTAAAGGGTTGGGTCTTTAATATTCAATCCTACCACAATCCGTTATCATGATGTCACCATCCTTTGCAGGTGGCCTTTTCCTTTTCTGGTTTTGGTCGAGTGGCACCTTTATACTTCTTCGAGTGGAATGAGGTCTAGATGAAGGCTTGGGCTGATCGCTGCACATAATTTCTTGAATTGGGTTACAGTCTGAAATCTTGCTCTCCAACTATTCGCTTCATGAGTCATCATTTTTTGATTCCATGATTGCCATATAAATACCCTATAGTGATTGCTCCACGAATTCATCATCAAAGTCGTTCCATCCTTTGGTGCCCATTAAATTACGTGAAAAGTCAAATACCAGTGATTCTTCTTCTGAACAGTTTCTAGGCCACTATGGTGGATTTGGAAAATTTATAACAATAATTATTGCCCAACCATAGGTGAATTTCCTCACACATATTTATTTCATTCGCCATTTATTTTAATCCTTATCACCTTATCAATTCATTCAACTGAAATGGTTCTTAGATAATGTATTTTCAATGTATTTCAAACTTTCTAATTTAGTATATATTTATGAAAGTGCAAAGTATTTTGGAATCAATGTTATGCGATGTTGATACAACATTGAGGATAACATTGAAACTAGAGAACCTGTGCGAAAAATGTTCTTTAACTGCTGAATATGAGTTTTGCCTTTATTCACTTATTAATCAAGTTCCACGATTTTAGTTATTTATGTTTATGTCCAGGATGGTATCTTAATCATAAGGAAGAGCTTTGGAAGATTCCTTACTTGAAGTTTCCCTAATTCAAGTTAAGTTGAATAGTCAACTCAACACGGTTTGCAAAGAAGGAAACAATTGGAGTCCACTGCAACTTAGATTCTTTCCATGATTACTCTGAATTGAAGAAGGTGTGTTACCTTATTAGTACTCTAATAAAGGGAACACTTATTCAATAAAGAGACCGAGTTCACAAGAAAGTCCAATCCAACAAGGAAACAACAAAAGTTACCAAAACTGTGAACAACGCACCTTGGAGTGCAAGTTTCAAGAAACCTATATATAGGTATGAAGTTCATCAAGATGATTACAAGATAGTGCTAAATAATCCAAG
Source organism: Linaria vulgaris (assembly GCA_948329865.1). Classification (NCBI taxonomy): domain Eukaryota; kingdom Viridiplantae; phylum Streptophyta; class Magnoliopsida; order Lamiales; family Plantaginaceae; genus Linaria; species Linaria vulgaris. The sequence continues at coordinate 27,652,712 of OX415249.1, forward strand.
AGATTAATTCTTTGTATTGTCTTTGTCTTGCTTTTGCGAAGTTTTTATATCAACTACTTTAAGTCTAGTTCTTAGAAGTTAAGTAGTTCGTGCTTGTCTGCTTCGTTGACTCCGATCAACAAAGAGCGTGAGTGAATTATTGTGAGGAATATTTTGTTAAAAACTTTATTGGTTATTTCGCCTAAGGCTATGAAGTGTTTAATAATATTGAAAACTTCTGAAAATTATATCTTCTTGCGTTCTTTATTTCCGCTGCATATTACTCTTATCATGAAGATCATAATAGAGTTAAGGCAACACCAGCTTAACTCTCAAAGTTGTTGTGTCAATCCACGATCCGACAATTTCAATTAGCGTCAGAGCCAAACACCGACTTCACTGGTGGTTTGGAGGTGATACAACACAATGGATAGCGTCAATCTTAATACCAACAGGATTCCAATTTTGGATGGCTCCAATTATGCATACTGGAAGATCAGGATCAGGTCTCACATCAAAGCTATTGATGTTTGAGCCTAGCAATCTGTGATCAATGGATACTCTCTTCCAACATTACGAAGAGATTGTGAAGGTGATCTAGTACCAAAACCAGAAGCAGATTGGACAGCAGCAGAGGTAAGTCTCTATAACTCTAATGAAAAGGCCCTTAATGCTATTTTTGGTTGGGTTAATCATCACATGTTCAAGTTAATCCAGAATTGTACAAAAGCCAAACATGCTTGGGATATACTTGAATTACATTGTGAAGGAGATTCAGTTGTTAAAGATTCCAAACATAGACAACTGCTTCAGCAATTTGAAAAACCTGAGATGGGTGAAGATGAAAGTGTTGATAGTTACTTTGAGAAAATTCTTGATATTGCTAACAAATGTAAAAATCTAGGATTTGCCATGACTAATCAAGAGATGGTTTATAAAGCAATGAGAACACTGTCATCTAAATTTTCTTGCAATGGGTGAATCTAGGAACCTTGCTAATCTACAATTTCAAGTCTTGAGGAATACTCTTAGAGAATTTGAGATGGAGCTTGCCTCACAACCTAGCAAACATATGGTTGTTGGTTTAAGAGGATCAAGTCTTGACAATGAAAGTGATGATGAGCGTGAATTAATTTCTTCAAACTATGGCAAAATTACTAAGAAATTCAATAAGCTGAACTTTAAAGGAAAAATTAAAGAAAAGAATCTTAGTAATAGTTCTCCTGGTTATAAGAAATTACCTCCTAAGTTTATTAAGTACATGGCATCAAAACCTACTCCTTTAGAAGCTGATAAGTGAAAAGATGTTCAATGTTTTGAATGTAAAGGGTATGATCATATGGCTAATGAATGTGCTAACACTCTTATAAAAAGAGGAAATTCTCATTGGGTTTGTGTAGATGATTTCAATGAAGATGACTTTAGTTTTGGAGAAACTGAAGAACAATCGGAAGAGATTCACACTGCTGCGCTACTCACCCAGATTGACTAGACACCAGAAGACCCCGAGAATTGTCTCGGATCTCAATGTTACCCCCACATTCAGGACCCAACATCAGAACATGAGATCTTCTTTGCAGATTGGGATGAATATACTGCTAATATTGAACCTAATCTTCTGTCTAACAATGATGAATCTAACTTTGATTGTTTTCATGGCTCAATGGATCTAGATGAAGAATATTTCTTTGAAGGTGAAATGTCCCAGGAGGAAATCATTGAAGACCTGAAGTCCATCTAGCACAAACTGCTGCTTGAGAATCACAAACTCATCAAGAGCAACAAGAGCTTGAAGGAAGAGATTGGATGCATGAAGGAGATGCTGAAACTGTATGAGAAAGACCTTGACAAAACTGAGGCTGAACTGAAGGAGGTTAAGGTAAAATTTGAGAAAGCTGAACAAACCATTGCCAAATGGAACTCATATACTTATAAGCTTGATGAGATGCTGAGTATGGAAAATCAAGGTAAAAGTGGTTTGGGCTATGTTGAGAAACCTCCCTCTCAAGATGCTAATTCTGCCTATTTGAAAGCTGGTTTTATCAAGGACAGTAATAGGCTGAGTTGTGAAATTCCTTCCAACGCTGTGAAAAATCCTACTTTTATCTGTCAATATTGTTTTCAACCTGGTCACATTAAGCCTTATTGTAAAATATATAAAACTGTGATTGAGAAGAAAACAGTAATTAATAGCAGTACCAATGTTAGGAGAACATCTTATCTGAATGTTATCCCAACATTAGGTAACAAAGCTGAAGGACATAAAAGTAGAACTTGGATTGAAAAGATAAAAACTCCTAAGGTTAAAATTGTTTGCAATGTTGTCTTTTCTGCTGTTTACTCTAACCTTGCAGGTAAGTGGTATTTTGACAGTGGATGCTCAAGGCACATGACTGGAAACATTGACAACCTAAAAGATGTGATCCCTTTGACTGTTGGAACAATTACCTATGGAGGAGGCGCCAAAGGGAAAATCCTTGGAAAATGAGTACTGGATGTTGAAGGATTTCCACCACTCAAGGATGTGTTGTTGGTTGAAGTATTAAAAGAAAGTCTAATTAGCATAAGTACAAGATCAAAGGATAACTGCTATCTTGCTCAAGATGAAGCAGAATGCTACCATGCCAAGGTAGATGAATCTGTCATGTGGCACAAAAAGTTGGGACATGCGCGCTATAGGAATCTGGAGAAACTACAAAAGTTAGATGCTGTAAGAGGACTACCTAAGTTGACTAGTCCAGGTAAAATTGTTTGTGAAGACTGCCTGAAAGGTAAACAAACAAAAGTTGTTCATACACCACTCTAGGTATATGGTACCAACCCTAGAACTAATAAGTGCTTTGAATTGCTACATATGGATCTCATGGGTCCTATTGAGGTTAGTAGCCTAAATGTTAAGAAGTATGCTTTGTTATTGTTGATGATTTTTTAAGATATACATGGATTTAGTTTTTGAAAGAAAAATTAGAAGCATTGAACACATTCAAGATTTCGGATGCTAGTATCAAAAATATGTATGGTACTTATGTAGGAAGAATTAGGTCTGACCATGAAAAAGAGTTTGAAATGTAAGCTTTGCTAAATTTTGTGAAACTAAAGGCATTTTTCATGAGTTCTCTGCACCTAAGACACCTCAGCAAAATGGGATTGCTGAGAGGAAGAATAGAACACTTCAAAAGATGGCTAGAGTAATGTTGAATTCTAGAAACTTATCTAAGAAAAGCTGGGCCGAAGCTTCGAATACTGCATGTCATATTAGTAATAGAGTTTATCTTAGACCTGGTACTACTATCTTATGAAATCTTGAATGGTTCAAAACCAATTGTTGCACACTTTCATGAATTTGGAATTAACTGCTATTTTCTAAAAGATAGAGATTATTTAAGCAAATTTGATCCCAAAAGTGAAAAGTGTATATGTGTTGGTTATTCTCCTAATAGTGCTGCTTTCAGGGTCTACAATCCAAGATTGCATAATGTTCAAGAATTAGTGAATGTCATTTTTGATGATTTAACTGTTTCTGCAGGTACTAAAGAAGTCACTGTTTTAGATGTTGCTCCAACATTGGATCCAGCATTGAGCACAAAAGTTGGAGATGCTGAACTGGAAACTGGAACAAATGTTGACTTAACACCAGCAACCCCCAATGTTAGGCCAACATCTGTACTGTCAGATTCTGAAGATGAAATAGTTCCTGAATCCAGAAGAGATCCTCCTGCTAGGCTACAATGGATCAGCCAACCACTTAAGTAATTGGACAAATTACTGAAAGGGTGAGAACACGCAACAAAGAAAGAGTTAATTACAAGGATATGGTAAGGTTGTGTGTTTGTATGCCTTTTTCATGTACTGTTGAAAATGCATCTTGTTTTGTGTCCTCCATTGAACCTAAGAATGTAACTGAAGCTCTTAAGGATAGTTTCTGGATTAATGCCATGCAAGAGGAACTCTTACAATTCACCAAAAATATAGTTTGGAATCTAGTGCCTCGGCCTTCACATGTGAATGTAATAGGTACAAAATGGATTTTCAAAAATTAAACTGATGAGAATGGTGTAATTAAGAGGAACAAAGCTAGGTTGGTTGCACAAGGTTATACTCAGGTAGAAGGTATAGATTTTGATGAGACTTTTGCTCCAGTAGCTAGGATAGAATAAATTAGATTACTTTTTGCTATTGCTTGCTAGCTTAAGATTAAACTTTACCAAATGGATGTTAACGGGGCATTTCTGAATGGTTTAATTGACAAAGAGGTTTATGTTGAACAACCTAAAGGCTTTGCTGACCCTAAACATCATGACCATGTGTACAAACTTGAGAAGGCTTTGTATGGCTTAAAACAGACACCTAGAGCTTGGTATGAGAGGCTAACTGATTTTCTGTTTGGCCTAGGTTTCAATAGAGGAGATGGAGACATAACATTGTTTGTCCTTAGAAAAAGCTCTGATATCTGTATTGCCCAAATTTAGTATTTGGCTCTACTAACAATTTTACTTTATACAAGTTTGTTGAGTCTATGACAGGAACATTTGAGATGAGCATGATTGGTGAGCTTAACTACTTTCTAGGATTACAAGTAAAGCAGCTGGAGAATGGTATCTTCCCGAACCAGGAGAAGTATGCAAGGAATCTAGTGAAGAGATTTGAGCTACAAGAGTCCAAGCCTTTTAAAACTCCTATGTCCTCTTCAGTGAAGATACCAAAAGATGGCATTGGCAGCAATGTTGACCCAACACTGTACATATCCATGATTGGTAGTTTCCTGTATCTCTCTGCCTCTAGACCTGATATCATGTTTTCAGTATGTGTTTGTGCTAGGTACCAAGCTGAGACAAGGCAATCTCACTTGAATGCTGTGAAGAGGATTCTTAGATATATCTCTGGAACTTCACCTTTAGGCATTTGGTATTCTTATGACACTAACACTAACTTGGTTGGTTTCAGTGACTCCGACTGGGCAGGTGATGTGGATGACAGGAAATCCACAAGTGGGGGTTGTTTTTATTTGGGGAATAATTTGTTCTCCTGGTATAGCAAGAAACAGAACTGTGTTTCATTATCAACTGCTGAATCAGAATATGTAGCTGATGGCAGCTGTGTTACCCAGCTTGTATGGCTCAAACACATGCTTTCAGATTATGGGTTAGATAGTGATACACTTCTCATGTTCTGTGACAATCTAAGTGCCATAAGTATCTCTAGGAATCCTGTCCAACATTCTAGAACTAAGCATATAGACATAAGACATCATTTCATGAGAGATATGGTAGAGGACAAAGTAATCAACATTGAGCATATTGCGACAACAAATCAACTTGCTGATATGTTTACAAAACCTTTAGATAGTGAGAGATTCTTCCGCTTAAGGAAATCTCTTGGCATGTGCAATATGTGAGAAGATCGAGGGAACCAATGTTGATATAACACCACTGTCTACCACTGGTATATTGGTTGTGGTGTAGTAGGTATTCGGTTGTTTTCCTTTGTTGAATTTATTTCCCTGTGAGTCATTTAATCCTTGTTTTGTCATATTTGGTTTGTGTGGTTGAACTCTTTGGTTAACAACTCTTTCTAGTTATCAATTTCACATCTTTGTTTTGAAAAAGTAATAAAACTCTTCAGTTTGTCTGAGGTTGTGATAGCCTAACATATGGAGAAGATGGGGTACACAAAGTTCACTACTTTGATGTCTATTCACGTGTGTCTTATTCATATGAAAGGTGTACAGAACATGTGGAGAAGCTGGGGTGCATGATGTTGACAGCTTCAGTGTTACTCAGTTGTGCTTATTTACATGTTTCTGTTAGTTTGGCCAAGGAACACATGAGGGTGATCCTTTCTACTAGGTTGTTTTTGGGGTTTCGATTTCCCAACACCTAGTAGCACTGATTACTTGGTGAATTCTCTTGAATGCAGGTTAGTAAACAAGTATGCATGAGGAATTGGAGTGTTGGGGTGCATGATAAATGAATTGCCAACATTCAAGGCCTTTGTACTTTCCTAACTTGCTGCTGTTAATGTTGTTACGGGGCTGTGTGGAGTTCAGGCAGCCTTCATTCAGTGGTGACATTAGCTTTGTGTTTAACAACCTTCAGTTTTTGGTTCAGACGAGTTATGAAAATAATAAAGATTTTAAAGAGATGTGAACTGTGCTGGTTTGAGAAGTTCTTCATATGTGTTTACCATCTGCCTATTTGACATTTCATTGTTGCATTGATGTAGAACTGCATTGTTTTATTTCTTGTTGTTGAGTTGTGTCGGTTTAGGCTTAGGGGAAGTATAATTCATGTATTGAGGCATACACAGTAGGTGACATACTGCAGGTGACACACTTTTCTGTGACTTTCTATGCTGTGGAAGTGAATTTTTCCTTGTATTCATAACTGCTTATCTCTGTGTGTTTCTTGTTATCTATGTTGCTTACTCATGATTTTGATGTGAACATTATGTTTGAGGTACTCACTTGCTATATTGGTTAAGTTTTAGATGTATTTTTGGATGTATCTCAAGCTCTCATATGAATTTGCCTTGGTGAAGCCTGTACCTCCACCTTCTGGTTTGAATGTTACTGAAAGTTATCCCAACATTGTGCACTGTCGCAAGCTGAAAACAGGAACTTATAAGTTCTCAAATTTTGAAAACCGCTCCAGTTATATGTTACATAAACAGTGACAAGTGTGCGCGGGAACACATAGTGGGATGATTTTAATTGGTTAAGGATCATTAACTACCCACTAAAATTTACTCTCTCTCTCCACTACTCACGATTATATTAGGAATCATAACCCTAATTTCCTTATTTGTGTTTAAAATTTCTGCAATTTACTCTATATTTTCAAAATTCTCTAAATATTTCTCTACAAATCTCTCTTACTAACAATGGCGAGAAAGTCTCCTATTGATACTCTTGCAAATGTTGCTCTAAGCAGTGAACCTACAGCTGCGCGCACTCGCTCTCACACTCAAGGTGATGCTGCAAAAACTGATGATGCTCAAGTTGCTGCTAAAAGAAAGGTGATTCCTTACGTGCGACGAGGAAAGAAATCCAAGCAGGGAGAATCGACTTCAAATGTTGAGCCAACAGTTGAGTCAACCACTCCAATCATCAATGAACATGAAATCGAGGTAACTATGGCCCAACCTAACCCTGAGATTAATGTTGATATATCTGTTGAGGGGGAGGTTGGTGAATCTGTGGATAAATTGGTGAAGAAGTGGGTTAGGGCTCGAAAGAAAAAGACCAAGGGTACTGGTGAGATATTTGTTGGTGGTAGGAAAATGCCTGAGACTACCAAGCACCGTGCTGAGGCCAGAAAAAGGCAAGTTGAGAGGTTAGCTAAGAAAAAGGCTGCTGAATCTGTGAAAAGGGCTGAAGAAGATAGAAAATCTGCTACTACTGCTACTGAGAGAAAGAGGAAGGGGAAACAGGTTACGGAAGAGGAAATTGAGGTTGTGGATGTTGACGATGAAGTGGAAGAAGAGGAGAGGAAGAGGAGAAGACTGGTGAAGAAGAACAAGATGTTGTTGCTGATGTTAAGGCAACATCATAGACAAAAGAATACTCAGATGGACTGTATGTGATTTACCTTGAAGATGAGGAGGACTAATTTTCGTTCTATTATCTTACCAAAGATTTGTAGAAGAAGTGGGATTCTTTCAAGAGAAGGGAAATTCACCTTGAAAGAGCTGTAGAGATGGCCAGCTTTAAAGAACACAAAGTGATGGACTTGCTTGAAGCAATAGGAATTCATCAATCTGTGATGGAGTTGAATGATTATGCTCCTGAGATTGTTATGGAATTTTACCTAAATCTCCCCAAGTGGATAAGAGATTACATATCTCCAAAGTATGGAAAAGCTTGGGTGAGGGGGAGAGTATTAATATTGAACCCTACACCATCAATAATATATGTGGATTCCCACTTGTTGAAGAATCTGAGGAACCTTACTACAATGATGTGATTGAAGATTTGACATGGGGGTTGGTCAAAGTCTGGAAAGATGCTCTGCCAACTACAAAACTCACTTTCCTTAATGATGTCTTGCATAAGATTGCATGCTTCAACTGGCTGCCAAGTAAGAATGTCACTGTACTGACTAAGGAATCAACAATCTTAGTGTAAAAGATCAAGAATGGGCTAGCTGTGAATATGGGGGAGAGGATTTTGAAGTCAATGTCTGAAGTTGTTTGAAGGAAGAATGGCATGATGCCTTTTTCCTCACTCATCTGCAAAATCCTTATCAAGCAAGGATTGAAGACAAGTGCCAAAGTGGGCTGAATGAAGAATTAAGCTGAACTTACAATTCTCCCAAGCTACTTGTCTGGTTCAAGAGTGAGAGATCTTCCATGGAATCCAAAAGGAGTGGTAAGACCAAGCAAAGAGAATAAGAAGGCTCAGGAGTTTGCTGGAACTTCGGAGCCTATGTCCAAAGAGGAAGATTGCATGGTCATAACCTCAACTTTTCTGGATCATTTGTTGAACTGGTTTAAGGGGCACATTGCTGAAACTCAGAGAGAGGTTGAGGACAAGAAGGAGCACCTAAAGGAGCTGGAGAGCTTGGTGAAAAACTTGGAGAAACTCCATTCTTCACAAAAGGGGGGAGAGTAGTTCCAATTTTTATTTTGGTTTACTAGTTTTCTATTTTTGCTTCTTGAACTGCTGTTATTTTTTTGTTGCTGGTACATTATCTCTATGTGGTTTGATTTGATCCAGGAACATGATCCTTGTTATCTAGCTATGGTCTGTAACTCTAAGTATGACTACTGTTTGAACTACTCTAACTGTTGTTGCTTATGAAAGCAATTTTGAACTGTTTTTCTGTTTAACCTTTTATGCAAGAAACTCACTAGTTTCAATGTTGAGGCAACATTGATGAATGTTGAAGTCTGAACATCTTTGATGTAGTGATGACCTTAATGAATGTCTTTGTTATTTTAACTATGAATATGCTAGTTTGCATTGAGGGGGAGCAGTTTAGTAGTTTTAATTTGTTTCTTGTTGATTCTAACTTTCTAGATATAAGACTTGATTAGATCAGGTATTGGTTTTGTGAAGAAAGGCAAAAATGGGGGAATCGAAAGTGCAAGGTATTCTGGAATCAATGTTATGCGATGTTGGGACAACATTGAGGATAACATTGAAACCAGATAACATGTGCAAAAACTGTTCTTTAACTACTGAATTTGAGTTTTGCCTTTATTTAGTTATTAATCAAGTTCCACGGTTTTAGTTGTTTATGTTTTTGTCCAGGAAGGTATCTTAATCATAAGGAATAGCTTTTGAAGATTCCTTACTTGAAGTTTCCATAATTCAAGTTAAGTTGAATAGTCAACTCAACACGGTTTGCAAAGAAGGAAATAATTGGAGTTCCACTGCAACTTGGATTCTTTCCAAAATTACTCCGAATTGAAGAAGGTGTGTTACCTTATTAGTACTTTAATAAAGGGAACACCTATTCAAGAAAGAGACCGAGTTCACAAGAAAGTCCAATTCAACAAGGAAACAACAAAAGTTACCAAAACTGTGAACAACACACCTTGGAGTGCAAGTAAAAATACAAGCTTAAGGAGACTGACACGAATCAATAAAAGAAAACACAAAGTTATGAACTTTGTATTTTAGCCACCACTATGAATTGACCTTAATCTTCTCGACAATTCTTTCAAGCACAATCAGACACTTAGCTTCTTCAAAAAAATCTCTAATCCTTGCCATCCATATCGACCATGTAACGATTTACAAATGACTTTCTCAAAACTATTTATGGCTAGCAATCGTAAAAAATTACTATTGTTAGTCCTTAAAATTTGAGGGATCATTACTAGGTAAATCCTGATCAGTAACCATAAAAACTACATCTACTGCTGAAAATTAGAAATAATCTGCAATGAAACTATTTAAGAAAATTGGGCCGTATTGATGAAGTGAGCCGAGCCAAAAAAAGGAGTTCAACAAAATTAAAATTTAAAATAACTATTTTAAGAGAAATAACTTTACATATTACTTGAACCCCGAACCATTACTCTTGTTAAAATAGTTTGGACCATGTTTGACCAATTGTTAAGTGAGTTCCGATTATCTCACTTGAACTAATTTATTTGCTTGATCTACTATCACTACAAGAATGCCTTCATACTGGAGGCGCGGAATTCCCTCCAATATCGGCGATTTCGCCTCCAACTAAACATATTGGAGGCGAAAGTGGGCCTCCAAAATGTTGCCTGCTGTATCGTTGACTGTAAAGAGCTTGGGGGCGATATTTTGCACGCAAATTAATTGCAGGCGCGTTGCAGGCGAAAAGTCGCCACCTATCATTTTGTGTGATTGCAGGTGCGTGGAGGGCGAAAATTCGCCTCCAATCTCTTTGTTTCGCCAGTTTTAAAAAATAAAAAGTTATTCAATAATTTAATTATTGAAGGCGACTGATCGCCCCCAATCCTTTTACTTTTATAAAAAGAAATTATAAATGAATTACGTGATTGCAGGCGATTTTCGCCCTCAACCTTTTCTTTTTATAAAAAAAGAAATATAAGTTGGCAGGCGATAATTCGCCCTCAATCCTTATTTTTATAAAAAACAAATTATAAATGAATAAAGAGTTTGGAGGCGATAATTCGCCTACAATTCTTTACAGCTTTACAAAAAATAATAAAAGCGGCAAATATTTGGCGCTTTTTTTTTCCAAATTTAAATATTTCATATTGCCGCTTTTTTCCTACATAATTCAATATTTCATTTTTGCAGCTATTTTCCCCCCAAAATTAAATATTTTAGTCTCCACTTAAATCTTACATTTTAACATTAATAAATTGATTTTGTTTGAATGTTAATAACCATACTACACATACAAAATGACATATATTTACTTGACTAATAATCAAAAATACAAAAAATTATAATACAAAATGTTATGCAAATTATATCATTCCAAAATAATTATCCACATATTAAATAGCATGATTAGAACAAATAAAAACTAAATTACACTTAGACTTAAATAAAGAGATAGATTATTCCTATATAACATAAAATTTCCAAAACAAACTAATAACTACTACTAAAAATACTATTTTTTAAGTTGGGAAATGTTTATCTTGGAGAAGATACGGATTTGTGGAAAGATTTGTGAAGAGGAGCTTTGTAATTAAAAGTTAAGATTTGTGGAAGAAAATGTGTGTATTTATAGGGGAGAAAAGAAGTACTGCAGTAATAGGAGGCGAATTTTCGCCCCCAACCTCCGTGCCAGATCTTCCTTGATCAACGACTGAGATCATAGTCACACAGATTACGGTTTTATAATTTTGGAGGCGAATTTCGCCTCCAATCAAAAGAAAAAGAAATATATTAAACGGATTACTCCTCTTCAACCTTATTCCACCTTTTTCAGATCTCTATTTCTCCTCCATCGTTGCACCCTTCCAAAAAAGAATAAAGAACCCATAAATTCGTATTTTGTAACAAAACATCGAAACTATATTTTGTTAGATCTCTAGAAATCAAAAGTTTCGACGTACGTATCTGGTATTTTTTTAAAATTTTATATTTTAGTGTTTAATTACGAGTTCATCCACTGTATATATGTTATCGCCGCTATATATTGATTGCAGCCCAACTTGATAAATACTTGCGTAATTAGTGTTACTAATGTTTATTGAGTTTGGAATTTCTGAATAAAAAAATGTTTGTGATTGTGGATGTAGATCTAAAAAATGTACAACAACGAAGATCGGAGTTGGATGTACGATAGGGTACGTAGTGGAGGTTATCTAAACCAAAGTTTTATAGATGGTGTTTACAGATTTGTAGCATATGCATCCTCTCAGACTAACAATCAAGGCAAAGTTAGGTGCCCCTGCAAAAAATGTAGTAACTGTAAGTTTCATACAACAGACGAGATTACATGGCATCTTTATTCACGGGGCTTTCTTCCAGATTATTATGTTTGGATAGCACATGGTGAGTTATTTCCTAACAGAACTGAGGCGTCTAGTTCTTATATTGCAAAGATCAGAGACGCGATTAAGTTGCGGCAATCGTAAAATTGCATTGGAATTTATATCTAAGTTTATGACGGATAAGATTATGTGTAACACTACCGCAGCTAGTTGTGACAAATGGCTAAAGCAATTTCATACCACACTCAGTCCGGATGATCGCCTTAAAATTCCTAAAGATGTGAAAGGGATGAAGCGGGCATCAAGAAACTTAGGACTAGAAAAGAAAACTTATGACTTATGTGAGAACAATTGTTTCTTGTTCTACGGGGTGTACGAAGCGAGTAGTATCACCCATTGTCCGGTATGCAATGAAGAAAGATTCGAGCCCACACGGAGTACAAATCCAAGGTCCAAACGCATTCCTAAAAAGAAATTGTGGTACTTTCCGTTGACATCTCGATTGCAGAGGTTGTATATGTCGCGAGCAACATCACAACACATGACGTGGCATCTAACATGTCGTGGACAAAACGATACGATGATTCACCCCGCTGGTGGTGAGGCATGGAAATCTTTTGACGACGAGTATTCGGACTATGCCGCCGAGCCTAGAAATGTTAGGCTTGGTCTTTGCACATATGGTTTTACTCCATGGGGAAGGTTTGGTAATTCCTATTCATGTTGGCCAGTTTTCGTGACACCCTACAATCTACCTCCCGATATGTGCATGAGGCAAGAGTATATACTTTTATCTCTGTTGATACCAGGACCAGGGAGCCCTAGAAAGAACCTCGATGTGATGCTCAGACCTATAATTGATGAACTTTGTTCGTTGTGGAAAAATGGAGCTCAAACATATGATTCATTTAGAAAGCAGAATTTTGTAATGCGGGCACATTTGATGTGAACGATAAGTGATTTCCCAGCTTATGGAATGCTATCTCAGTGGAGTACACACGATGGGCTATCTTGCCCGTATTGTATGGAGGAAACAAAGTCTTTTCGCCTTGAACACGGCCGCAAACCGTGTTGGTTCGATTGTCATCGACGATTTCTACCTGATAATCATCATTTTCGTTGGAACACTACGGATTTCCGAAAAGGACGTGATGAGTTCGATGCACCACTGGTTCGAAGATCGGGTGAGGAAATGGAAGAAATCATTAATTATCTTCCTTATATTGAGTTCGGGAACACTGGACAACGTATCGAGGGATTTGGGGTGAAGCACAACCACTGTCGACGTAGTATATTTTGGGAACTTCCGTATTGGAAGTCAAATCTTATCCGTCACAATCTGGACGTAATGCACTGTGAAAAGAAGTTCTTCGACAACATAAAAAATACTGTGATGGACGACCCGGAGAAAACAAAGGATAACTTAAATTCGAGAAAGGATTTAGAAAAGTGGACAACCATAAGTGACTTACTTCCAATACTTGGGCAAAATAGACAACCTTACAAGAGAAAAGCAAAGTATTGCTTAAGTAAAGAACAAAAGCTAAAGGTTTGTGAATGGGTGAGTGGAATCAATTTTCCAGATGGATATGCGTCGAACATAAGCCGGTGTGCCTAAATTCCACAACTTCGACTAACAGGGTTGAAGAGTCATGATTGCCACGTGTTTATGCAGAGGTTGCTCCCTATTGCATTTAGTGACTTCTTAGATGACCCAATTTGGTGCAAACCCAAGGAGGTTCCAATCCAGGAGGTATGGATTAAGACGCACGCAGTGGTGGATGAGACGACCAATGTCGTGTAGTGGGGTAACAGATGGGCGATGGAGGTTTACGTAAGTGACATTTCAAAATTTATAATTACTGTAGGCTTTATTAATATATGATGTGAAATTTGGGTGGTATAGGATATCAAGCTTTATGGTTCTAGTACGACTGAATTCTTATAATCTGATATCAAACTTTAGAGCAGATTTTATCTTCTGTTTTCAAAAGATTAACATTAGCAGGTTTTCAAATCTTGTTTTCAGTAGCTTCAAGTTTAGCAAAATTCAAAGTTTGTCTACCGTTTCTCAATATTAAAAGCATGTTTTCAGTACGGTTTCAAAAGTTTCAGTTGAACGTTAAATATTATATGGGGATTCTGGTGTTATTTACCGTTGAATGCATGTCGAAATAGCAGAGCTGGGGTTTCAGCCGGTGGAATTTGATAGCAGGTTTAAACTGCTAAAGTTGTGCTTATTAGGATACGTGGTCATCTTTATTGTTGAACGTATGTATAATTTCTGGCAAAAACGTGAGTTGGGTTTAGTTGTTGCTGAAAATGGCGATGGTTGATGGGTATGGTCTTTGATATAGCTTTGCTATTTGGTTATTAAGGTTCTGACAGCTTATGTATTGCTGAGTTGTTGCTGAAAATGGCGATGATTGATGGGTATGGTCTTTGAGATAGCTCTGCTATTTGGTTATTAAGGTTCTGACAGCTTATGATTGTTGAAGTCAAGTCATATTCGCCGTTTTTTACCATAATTTGCATGAAACAGTTAGCTACTTAGAAAACTAATTTACTATTGTAATTGAATTTATGTTGATTGCTGTTAGAGTTAGTGTTTTTCTTTTCTGTTTTTTACCATAATTTGCATGAAACAGTTAGTTACTTAGAAAACTAATTTACTATTGTAATTGAATTTATGTTAATTGCTGTTAGAGTTAGTGTTTTTCTTTTGTATCTTTGTTGCTTAAATAAAGTCCTTACATTGATTTAATTATTCTGTTACTGGATATTCTTATAAGCATGGAGAATGATTACATAACAGCACATGGTAAACTAGCATCAAGACTTCAACATACATTTAGATCACAATTTTTATTAATGAAATAGGTCTAGAAGAATTGGTACCAGTTCTAGTTTTGGACACTTTTCCTCAACAGATAACTCACATGGAGATTTTGTTTGATTGTCGATTTTGTTCATGACAGTTTGAATATCTTCGGGAGTCGATAAAGGAGTGCTCGGTAGACATGAGCAAATGGAAACCACTCAATAAAGAATCATGGTGGACTTTGTATCTGGTCTTTCGAGGTGTGGCGACCCATAATTTATGGTTTTTGAGACAAGGAAGCACCCTAGGTACCCTGTTATGGGCCAGTACAGAGATCTGGTTGAGCAACAGACAATGATGATAGCTCATTTGGTTGAGCAAAATGCCGTGAAGGATGCACTGTTGGCAAAAAATACTAAGGATACAGCCAATTTGAAGGAAATGATGAAGGAAATGTTCGCGGCGCAAGGTAGGCCTATCCCTGCAATATTTGCCCCTATGTTTGAAGAAGAGGACGAAGGAGAAGACGATGAAGATTTTGAGGAAGAGGGTGAAGAAGAAGACGAGGATGTGTCTGGTATACCTGACTATTGAGATGTGTCCATCTGGAAAAGTTTAGTTTATTTGCTTTTGTTTTTTGCCTCTATGGATTTGGAGGTTGGAACTGTTTTATTTAAGAATTGGCGCAGGTATTTAGACTGGAAAAATACCTGTTTTGACTGTTTTGATGGATGTCGAGCTTGGTGAATTTTGTTGCACTAGGCTATTTTCAATGGATCACCTTTCCAGTTTTTGTGATTAATCCGTTGCTCTCTTTATTTATCTTGTTTGTTATGAAACTTGTTGTAGACATATTTTTTTTTCTTTGTTGTTGTTACAACCAGATTATGTTTAGCAAAGTATTATATGTGACAAATTTATAGTTGAAGACTAGAAGCATATGTAAGAAGCAGTCATGATCAAAGGGGTATTGCTTGTGCATGGCCAAGAAAACTTTCTATTTTTGTATTAACAATGCTTATGAGAAGGAAATTTTGCGGTCAACAAATAGTTATATGATGATGAGAATGGATGACTTGTTCACAAAAATAACTCAACCCTATTTGTTCAACTCATAAGCAACGTTTATTAATGAAAAAAAGAGCTGATTGAGTCTTCATGTTACTTCATCTGCTGAGTTGCATCTTTATGGAAATTTTATTCTTGCATACCAAGTGAGAATGGGCTCATAAAATACAAAGAAAAAGAAAAAAAAAGGAATATCATTTTCAGCCGTTGATCTTGTGAACTTGTAATGTTTGACCGGTCCAACTTACTTGTTGGAGGATAATAATCGCCCCCAACCAATTTGGACAGCTTAAAAAAAAAAGAAAATGCCGTTGTCAGATTAAATTTTGTTAGTAGGCAATTATGGGCCTCCTGTCGATTTAGGAGCCCCATAATCGCCTTCTACCATACTTTATTTCTTGAAGGCAATATTTCGCCTCCAATCTCCGCCAGCAGTATCAAAGCATTCTTGTAGTGTATGCTAGTGTTGTGTTAACAATCTCCTATGCATAATTCAACATAATACAAGGTATCTCAACATCACTCTATCGATTTAAAGAAACACGTGTGTCAATCATACCAAGTAGCATCAGCAACAAATAATATCTATCAAAATAAAGTCTTCAATAGAATTAATCAAAACATATGTTCAAGGTGTATTCATACGAGATAACTGCATCCTCTCCCAGACCCTGAGAGGTTTATGATCTTAATGTAAGAACAATAATTCATAAAAAAGTTAAGTAGTAAAGAAAAGAAAATATTAAACTCTTGATCTCGATGAGATTTCAACGTGTCTTCTCTCATTTGACTCCTTACTCCTCTCTTATGCTTGATATATTGCTCCTTTGATCACCTTCTCCCCTAAGAAATGATTGCAGTACTTCAAACGATGGAATTTAGCTTTGAATTTGTTTTATTCGTGGTTTGTGCTTGTGTGCCGCCTTGTTGTCCTCTCCTATTTATAATAATGTCGTGTTGCCCTAGTTTTGTGAACGGTCGCAACTTAAATCACAGGATGTGTCGGTGTTGCCAAAAGAGTTGCACGACTTGGCGTGTCGCGCTGCTAGCTGCACGGCTCCTGTTGTTTTTGCTCGTTGTCGTGCCACTCTCTATGTCGCCTCCACGACGTACTATAATTATGTGTTTTTGGCACGGCCTCCTGCTCCTCGTCTGTTGTAGCGCGACTAGCTGTGCCATAACGCATCTCCCTTGTGTCATCACTCTTGTCCTAAAATCCCTCTAATAAGCCTCGTTTTGCTCCGACTCGACAAAAACTACAAAAACGACAACACGATACTAAAACAAGTAATGTTGGCACATCGATTATGCAAAAGTATAAGAAATCTGGTACAAAAATCGCTATAATTTATCGCTCATCATATACCCCAAAACTTTAACAATTGCTTGTCCTCGAGCAAGACTGTATACAAAAGAAATCAAGTCCTAATAATAGTAACATGGGCATATTAGGATTTTGTCTCAGAATGTCACCTATGCTTGGAAGTTGGATTAATGAGAATCATACATCAAATTATTGCACACCAAGGTAAATGAAATAGTCTTCATGTAGATTATCATCGTCCTTCGTGGTGTGCTCATGAATACATAATTGTAAAAAATAAGACTTTCATAGAAAATTCAGGAAATCACAAAGTTTCACATGAAGTCACTTCACTCTTTCTCTCTACTTTTCTCAATATTCTCTATCCATGTGGACTTTTCATGTTGAAGTTCTTCAGGACTTTTAGCTCGTAAAGCTAGGCTCGGGTAGGGGCTATAGTGGAAAAATATATTTATGAGGTCTAGAGATGTCCACAGTAAATCAAGTCATTATTTTTCATTTTCGTCCCTTATTTGTGCATTTCTTTTGGCCCAACATTTTAGGCTCTTTCTTGCATCTCTTCCTTGCATTTTCATTTGTGCAAGTATCAAACCTTCTTATACTTCATGACTTTTTTCGAGAAGCACCCCCAAACTTAGAGTTTTCCATAGGGTTATTTATCCTCTCTATTATCATACTCCTTTTAGCCCTTTTTCATGTTTTTATTTTTGAGCTCGTGCTTGTTTGAAGCAACTATAAATGGGTAGGATATAATTTATGGGCTAAGGGTGGATAATTGGGTTTCATAAACAAAGCCTACATAAGAAAAGGCTACAGCGGAGTTCAATAGATAATCTTTATAAAAGGGTTTTGGGCTTGAAAGCTAAAATGTAATAGTGGGAAAAGATTGGTTATCTCCTCAACAATTCAAATCCACACTTCTTTCACGTAGTAATAGAGTATATTACCTGAGTTCCATAATTATCTTAATATTTTCTACTTATGCTCATTGTGAATAGTGTATATGAAATAAATATGCTTCTAAATTAATTAAACAAATTGTACTCCTATCATCCAAGCATAATCCATTTGTTCCAATTCCTCCTATATTAGGCATTAATCATCATAGATACTAACTTTGCATGCTTTTATTATTTCAAACTTGACTCTAAGAGACTCTAAAATGAAAAGAAAATAACAGACTCTAAAAACTAAAACATGGAGTAAAACTAAGCTTAACAACGAAGCTATTCACACTCCCCCCAAACTCAAACTATTCAATGTCCCCATTGAATAAAAAAAAGAATTAAAAACAGAGGACTCCCTTGGAAAATTCAGTTTTCATGTGTGTATGCGGGTGTTGTGTTGAATACTTCTTCGTTCTTCCTTTCTATCTTGTCCATGATCGAATTTCATTGCACACCCAAGTCATCACGAAGCTTCGTGATCTCAGCTTTAATGAATTATGGTAAAATTCCTATTTGCTCCTCCACTGCTTGCTTTACCAACTCTTCCATGATCTTTGTCCTTTTTGGTACATCATTGCCACCTTTTGTTTTAGTATATCTCTCAATTTGTTTATGAGTAATTATATCTTTTATATACTACTTATAATCGGATGGCTTGACTTGAAACTCCGGCCTCTTTGCAAATTCTTGTAATGAGGCCTCCATGTGGAATTACTCCTGATGCCTTTCTCGTAGAAAATTGGTTGATGGATTTCATAATTTATTCCTCCACATCTATATGGACTCCATCACGGGTCCATGATTGACACTTTACTCTATGCCAAGGTGCATATTTCATATGGTTAGTGGGTAAAATACGAGAAATAATGACATTGCACCAAACCTTGAATTCAGATAAGATTCTATAGTAATGGTTAAAAGGATCTTCTGAATTTGGTTTGTGGAAAATCGTGTCGGAAATGACCACGTTCCTAAAAGCTTTGTGAAGGTACTGTTTCATGCTGTTGAAGCTTCCCCACTATAATCTTCTCCAAATCCAAGTGGTAGATTCTCTTGATAACATTCGCAGAGATATTCACCTTTTCCCGCCTTATTGTAATTGGTCCTGTCACTAGCGCAATGGCGTTAGTGTAGAACTCTATCACCATTGTCTTGTTGTCTTCTTCTGGTTGTTTAACAAACTTCTTCTCCATGTCTGCAAGGTTTTCGTGAAAAACGTTAAGACATCTTTCAATAATGAAACATTTCTTCATCAATCCCTCTTTTCATGAGGGTGAACTCCCTTTATTTTGTGTGTAGCCTGGTATGTCTTTTGGAGATAGTTGGTGGTGTATCCTCCTCATTAAACGATGTCTCATCCGTGTGGCGTTTGTCGGTGTATTTATGCAAAGCCATGGTAACTTTGAACTAAAAAGAGATTTGAAAGAAAAATTTAGGAGAGCAATGGAAGAGAAAAAATGAAGGGATTTTAACTTGTAGGATAGAATAGTGACATACGACTCTCAATTCACCCATGTACATAGTACAACAATCTTTAACAATCTTTAGATGTACGAGGATTCAATCCTATGGGAGAACTAGTTAATTGGCCCGTGCTTAGCACGGGGCGCAATTTATTGTATTTGATAATTTAGTGGTCAGTTTTTAAAGTGTTGTTTGAATTTAATGATAGCCAATTTGAGTATCTATTTATTTAAATTTTAATTTAACTTTAGAATTTAAATTTATAATGTATAAATAAGGTACTGATTAATTTTATCATGAACCAAACTTGTAATCTCAATGAAGGGGTAGACTATATGAACCATGAAAGAATCACGTCGAGTCTTGCACATGAATCCTTTGTCTCCATTCATTTCGCTTGAGAAGTAAATCTCCACTTACGTCTCTGAGCTTTATGTAGTTCCATACGACCTCCATCCATGTCTTCTTCGGTCTCCCACGAGCTTTAGACGTACGTTCTAAGTCTAGATCTTCAACGTGTCTTACCGGAGCATCTATGCGTCTGAGACTAACAAGCGGACCCCATAAGTGCGTAACGTAAAACTTTCGCCGAAAACTGAAAGAATTATAAATTAAAAGGATTGTTCCAAAATTTTTATCAGACCCCCACGTTATTAAGTGTTAATAAGTTTTATGTTAAGCAAGGCCCAATTGTTTAATACACACGGGTACACAAGTTATTTATTACTGCAAAAGAAATATATATATATATATATATATATATATATATATATATATATATATAAAATAGCTAAGCTTTACGGGAAAAATTGAAAGAATTCAAAAGCAAAGAGACCTTACAATAATTTACAATGAGGCCCATAAGTAAATAAAATAAAAATATTGGGACAAATTTGAGAGAAGTAAAAAACTAAAAGGACCATTTGGCAATTTACAACGATATAAAAGCGCGCAATATAAAACTGTTTGGTCAAAATCAAAAGAATTAAACACTAAATGGACAGGTCTGCAATTTACGGTGACCCCAACGCTATTAAATGTGAACCAATTTTATAATATGCGGGTCGCAATTGATTAATATGCGCAGGCCCCCAAAAAATTTATTACTGTAAAACAAAATATAATATGGTAATTAGTTGAACTTACAAGGACAAAATTTGAACAACGAAAGATGGACGACCAAATTCTTTTCCACTCTTTTTATATAATAGATTAATCTTGATTGTTGAATTATTCTTGCATTAGCAGTTGCTAATAATGGATCTTGATTGTTGAATTATTCTTGCACTAAAAAGCATTAGCAGTTGCTAATAATGGTATCCAAGAATTAATGAAAACTTATACTTTTTACTCATATCAATTACCACAAAATCAGTACTACAAGTAAAGAAGCCTATCTTGACCATAACATCTTCAATTATCTCTTTAGGATAATTCACACTCCTATCATGCAACCGTATAGTTAAGTATGTTGCTCTCAAACAACTAAATCACATAAAGTTTGGCATAAGATTTATACTAGCACCTAAATCACATAAAGAATGTTCAAGTAAAATATTATTCACAGTGCAACGTATAGTAAAGCATCCTAGATCCTTTAGTTTTCTGACAGTCCTTCAATTTATTGAAGTGCAAAGACCTTGTGGATCTCGATTTCTTCCATCTTCTTCCTATTAATGTTGATATCGTCCAAGTATCTCTCATAGTTTGGTACTTGTTTAACAGATTCTTCAAGAGTCATATATCCCGATAGATTTTTAAAAACCAATTCAAACTGTTCCACATGATGAATTTGTGAAGGGTATGGTATCGGTCGATAATACTTCTTCACTAGCAGTTCAGAAGCTTTGCTCAAAGTATCTTCTTTGGTTGAGATCATATTCACTTGCTCCCTCGGGTTTGTCTCAGTGTTGCTCGACAATGTTCTGATTGGCCGCATATTTATCTGATTTGTAATTTAACGCAGTAGCTTCTCGATATTCCTCAATCAAGCGTATCAGTTTTGACACCTTGCTTCAATTTTTCCTATTCTTGCATCGTTCTTCGCCATATAGTTGAACATTCTTTCTTCAAGATTTTGAGTTCCTGTCATTAAATTAAAATTTCGGCGGTTTTTCAGCTTCTCCTTGTTGTTGTTGATTATGTTCTCCTCCCCAAGAAAAATATGGGTGGTTTCTCATCCCTGGTTGTAAGTATTCGAGTATGGATTGTTTTTCCTCGAATAATTACCCGTATAGTTGATTTCTTCATGCACAGTTAAGTTAACTAATGGACATTCTATGTTCAGATGATTTCCCCCACGGTTAGTGCATACAATAAGTGGTGTGTTCCCTTTCATGTGCTTCAGCTTGGTGTTGATGGACTCCACATGTGCAGATAATTGTGTAATAACATCTACCTCGTGAACCCCCATTCTCTTCCTTGATGGTGCTCGTTCAATATACCACTTAGATATGTTGAATGTAATAGTTTCCAACAATGTGAATGCATCTTCGTCAGCCCTTGTCATTAATCCTTTTCTGAAACTAATGTCTAGTGTATTCTTACACCCCGTGTTCAATCCAAAGTAGAATTGTTGGGGTAGTACCTCATTTTAGAAGTTTAGTTGTGGACACCTCTTCGTCATGTCTTTAAATCGTTCCCATGCATCAGACAATGGTTCTCCATCGTTCTAACAAAAGTTAACTATGTCACTTCTCATCTTTGCTATTTTGCTGGCGAGCAAAATTGATGTAAGAAAAGTTGTGCCATTTGCTTCAATGTAGTGATGTTGCCATTCGATAATTCGTTCAGCCATCTTTTTACTCCCCCTGTAAAAGAAATGGGAAACAATTTCAAGATTGTTGAATCAGTCCTCATTTGAAATACTTTGCACATCCCCACAAAGTCTTTGAAATGTGCCATTGGATCTTTAGCAGACCCTCCTCCCAAATTGATTTTGACCAATCATAGACAATATTACTGAATTGATAGATTCATGATTCTCGTCAGCCAGAATGCACGATCCCGTTCCCTTGAGCATTGGTAAAACCTCTTGCCTCATTAGTCTATAATAATAACCGCCTACAGTGTTATGACCATTCTTCTCGTTGATTGTTGGTGGTTGTGTTTGTGCTGCTCTTTCTGCATCGGTCTGGACTGGTGTAGTCGAATCGTCTTTTGTGTTTGACATTTCTGGTTTTTAAGTTCTCTCTATTTCTAGGTCGAAAAGCAGTGGTGTCACGTTGTCTCTTTGTGTTATGCACTACTAGTACCTGAAATTCGAACAAAGTAGTAACTATTTTTCAAAAATCAACAATAGAACAATGGATTGCTAAAAGATACCATTACAACCTCGCAATGGCACCAATAACTTGATGCATATTGTTCACGTGTTATTAATCTGGGTAATAGACACTTTCTGCAAGTATACGAGTCAAGTAATAATAAAATTACCATGTTACCAAGAAAGATTGAACGTGTTTTTTATGGTTATTTGTCACTTAATCAGCTCAAGGTCCCCCCCCCCAACCCCCCCCCCCCCCCTTGGTCTTTAATGAGGCTAGAAAAAGATATACATGTTAATAAAGGTCATGAGACAAAGTCCATATATTTGTGCCCATGTCGGTGTCTCAACAATAAGGAATTAGTATGTGATGCGTATTTTTCACGTGTTATTAATGTGAGTAATAAACACTCTCCGCAAGTATACGAGACAAGTAATAATAAAATGGTAAGTATGTATAACTGACCAAGTATCGAGTCCCAAGAGAGTATGAACCTTTTGTTAGCAAATACGAATTGTTGAACTTTGTAGAGGAAATAATGCTTTGAAGATTTTAAATGAAATAGAAAGATTAATTAAACTAAAGTTAAAACTACTCTACTAACTAACTAAACTAAGATAAAATTTAATTGATTGATTGATTGATTGAGATTGGTTGTAACACAAATTAAGGAAAATGTATCTAGAAGGTGGATTTCTTTAATCTCGGATGCGGGATATTTTAATAGACCAATTACCAATGATCCCTATGTAAGCCTATTTCTATTGGATCTTCTTCTGTTCTCATGTTCACTGATTAATTTAGTGCACTTCCATATCACTTAAAGAACCCTATGATTCCTAATGATGTCAACCTGTTAGGCACTCCCCCCCCCCCCCCCCCTCCAGAAGTTCACAATGTCATAGGATCCATACAAAGTTTTAGAAGAGAATTGGAGTTGACAACTATAACCTTGATTCCTCAGTGAACGCTAGTGCCTAAGGTCTAGAGATTTATTTGCTTGATCTACTATGCTAGTGTTGTGTTAACAATCTCCTATATATAATTCAACATAATACTAGGTATCTCAACATCAATTTATCGATTCAAAGAAACATGTGGGCAATCATACCAAGTACCATAAGCAACAAATAATATCCAACAAAATAGAGTCTTCAACATAATTAATCAAAAAAATAGTTCCAAGATGCATCCATACAAGATAACTACATCTAATTTAGAAACTCGGAGGTTTAGCTACTCATGATCTTTACGTAAGAACAATAATTCATAACAAAGTTAAGAAATAAAGAAAAGAAAATATTAAACTTTTGATCACAATCATATTTTGACGTGCCTTCTCCATTTTGACTCTTTAATCATCTCGTCTGCTTGATTTCTAGCTCAATTGATCACATTCTCCCCTCAACAATGATTGCAATATATCGAACGATGGAATTTAGCTCTGAACGTGTTTTATTCGTGGTTTCTGTGTGTGTGTCGCCTCTTTTTTTAGGTTTCGATCGTCCTCTTTAATAATTCCATGTTTCCCTAGTTACATGAATAGCTGCAACTTAAACTACCTGATGAGTCAATGTTGCCCTAGAGTCGCACGACCTGGCGTGTCACAATGCGCCGCCCGTGCTACTTTTGCTCACCGTCGTGCCACTCTCTGTATTGCCTCTCTGACGTTCTACAATGTTGTGTTGGTGGCGCGACCTCCTATTCCTCATGTGTTGTAGCGCAACTAGCTGTGGTGTAAAGCTATCATTCGCACAGTATTAAAACAAGTAAATTTCTACAAAGATTATGAAAAAGAATAAGAATTTCGGTTCTAAAATTGCTATAATTTAGGCGTAGGCATGGATTTTTTTTCTCTTAAGGATAATTTCTTTTTTGCACAAAATTTACTTAGAGAACTAATTTGTGTCTCAAATTAATATAGTCACAAACAAATTAAAATTCATAACATTTGCCCATGACAAGTGGCAAACCGCAATTAAATGGGTGTATCGATCGAGTTGGCAAAAATATAACCAATCATCATACAACCACCTAGACACAGTCACCAACGAAAAATACTAAGCACTCAGGTTAGCAAAATCTAATAAAGAAAATTATATACTTCACCGACACAATTCCTTTAACATTATTTATAAGACTAGAAGATTAACACGTATATATGAACTAAAAGTATTATCATAAAATCTTAATACTATGCGTAGATGCTCTTAGCTAATTATGGCATATTCCCTGTCTTGTATTCAAATTATTCGTTGTTGATTTAGCGATATTTCTGTCGTTTTAATAAGAATAAGACTGTAAGAGTAAACTTTAAATACCCAACAAACAAAAGGATGTCATAAAACATGAAAAGCAAAAGACAAATGAATTTACTTACCTAATTCGCCTATGACCACTTCTAAGGGGTTGGCCGCCAAGTAAAGATATTTCACTATGTATATCAGTCCTAGGTTACAACACAATGGCTATTTATATTAGGCTCAACGATAATTCTAATTTTACACACAATACATGTGATACCCTTAAATAGTATCTTTCAGTCTCCACCTTCCAACAAAATTCTCTTTACGTTGCACTGGTTTTTTTTTATTTTTTTGTTTTTTTACTAACATACTAATTGGTGAGAGCATACCATAGAACCCATTTGTCTTCACATACAGAAATCAACCCCACGACTGTCTCATAGAAATTAACATAATGGTCCCAAAGCTCCAAAGTCTCATGTAACACAAGAGAATCTCATTTTTGAACAACTTCTTGAAATAAAATACAAAAACCATTGTAGTCACAAAGTGCAACAAAAATCAAAACTATATTTATATATAAAGATCAATGCAAGGAAATAAATTCAAGTGAAAGAAAAATCGTGATTATTGGATGAAGTGGTACGATTAAGTGATTTAGTTCCATTCCTAGAACTGCGAAAGACTGCATTCCTTGGGGAGCCCCTGAGGAAACCTTTTGAAATCAGTGCAGTAATTGTAGACCATGTTGTTCTTCTGCACCGAGCGAAGTTTGTTTCTACCATTGGCATCCAATCCAAAAGTCTGCCATGGTTGAGTTGTTGCATTGTTGCACGAATTCAATAGTCCATTGACAATGCATGCGTTAGCGTTGTATTTCGCATAGAATGTCGTGAATGGAGCTAGAGTCCAATTAGTTTTCACCCGACCACCTTGGGTTGCCCAATCATCAGCATTCCATAAGCTGCCATACACTTTCATAGGCTGACTAGTGGGAAATGCAATTCTCTTGGTTGCGTAGTTATTGAATACCCTAAGTGGGATGTTATCCACCATGTAACTGCATCAAAGGGATTTGGATTCATTAGATTAGTGAAAGGATACAACAATGTTCAATTTCAATATACAAATTCCTATTAATTTATTAAAATATTCAAAATGTCATTTATCATTTGTGTTTCGTTGTGTTTTGTTAAAAGAGAATAAGCATCAAACCCCCGTGGAATGGCTTTTTTTGCAGCTTACCCCCAACTTCTTTTTCAAGAACTTGCCCCCAAACTTTATAAAATTGTACGAAGTGCCATCACGATGCACATCTTTACGATACGATTTGATGACATATCAGTAATTTTTATTGTTAAATCGGCCTAATGAGAATGCTTACACACTTTTACATAGATTTAGGGGCAAGTTGCCAAAAATTAAAGTTATAGGAGTAATTTGAAATGAGTCATACTCCAAGAGTTTTGATGCTTTTTCACCTTTGTTATGGTTAAAATAAGTAATCTCAAATTTCAACTACTGAACTCAAAACTCAACAATCTTACGTTGCAATTTGCAAAAGGAAATTTTCAAGAGTAAAATGAAGTGGTATACGTAATATATAAACAAAACAAAAACAAAAATTGTGTAAATATGTGTAGATGACAAGATACCCCTTTTATGCGTGTCAAAAAATAAAATAATACTCTTTTTAATGTTCTGTGTAATTGACAAAAACCTATTCAAAAACATATAAGCCACAAAATCCATACCCATAGAAAATAGTTGTGTTGTTTGCGTCTTTTCTTAGAAACGCGTGGGTTTTTTCAGTTTAGCATAAGTACATGACTCTCTTAGGGTGGGAGGGTCTTGCTTTGCTTATTTGCTATTAAATCTATTCAAAAAGATCAATATAATGATAAGCTTCATATAAAAGAGAATATGGTTTTAGTCATGTTTAGCTACACAAAATCGCTAGTATAAGAGCCTGAACTCCCAACCAGTAGATGGAGATTTAATTTGGTTGCATGGTTGCTCAAGAGTGAATTTGCTAAAAGCTACCAAAAAGGTTATAAATGTGTTTCTTACATTATACGTTTTGAGTTCCAAAGAATTGTGTAAGTGTGGAATGCCTTAGTAGGATCGAACCAAAGTCGGAACTGTTGTTCCTTGTTGCCAACTCCTTGTGCAAAGATGTTGGTGTGCACAGTGTATGGTTGCCCAGAAGAATTCCCTAAGAACTCGAAATCAATCTCATCGTGTTTTGATCCTTGAGATGATAACTGTTAATTAAAAAAAAATGATCGTCAATTAATCTAAACATTCAACATCAAGGCATAGTTAAACCTTTATAATACTAATTTTAGTGAAGGGTGTTATATTGGATTGTTGTCTTATCTGTTATTCGAAGTTACGATAAAGTTAAACAAAAATATTTCTTATATGTATTTTATGACACCATCTCTCTCTGCGGACTGCCATCTTTTGTAGTTATATCTCACATCCACTTTGTTTTGGTAAAAGATTGTAGCTGGTATGCATGCTACGCCTCTTTCCATTTGATTTTATTTAGTATTTTGACTTTGGTATCATATGATTACTATTTTATCTAGAAGCTAAAGCTTGTACAAATTACATATCCTACTTTTAAACAAAAATATAGTTTTCATGTAATGCCATTTGGTAATATTAAAGTAATGTCATGAGTTAATCTAATTAAAACGACCAGACCTCCCAGTGACTCGGTATAAGAACTTGCATTGAAATAATTAACACAAAAAATAGCTTACAAAAAATGTGGTAACAGTTCCAGCTGAGTCTCCCGGAACAAGCTTGATCTGCATGTCAATCCTTGCAAACAAATAGCTTTTCTGTGACTCAAATCCAGATCCTGACGTGTTATCTAGGGACAACGAAAGCATATCGCCACCATTCAATATCTTACCTCTCCCATTACCCCATGTTATATTTATACCTTGATTGAAATTCCCAGCTTTTGAGACAGCCAAAAGAAAAGCCATCACGACGAGTAACCTTAACATGATCTCTTCAGCCCTAATTATAGAACCCATGACCAAACAAATTTATCTTTTTTGTTCTTCTTTTCTTTCTCTTGTTCTTTGATGGTACTTGAAAGTGTTCAAAGTAAAGACTTATATAGAAAGTCCTAGGATGATCTAAGGGGATGGTAAGGGAGATTTAGTCAAGAGCAACAATGCACACAGCTACTGGACCTCATTTTATACATTTTATTTAATTTAGGTATAGTGTTTTGCTGCGTGATAGCATGTCTTTAAATATTTCTAGTTAATGTATATAGTGAGATAGCAACTTCACCGTGGGTTTTACTTACCATAAGTTTCCTTTTCATATTCTTTATGCTTGCATTTCATCAGCACCTAATGTGATCACAAAGATGTTAGTATACAAATTTTGTGTCTCATTCTTGTGACACCATTTAATAAGTTTGATCCACATATTGTGTATGTTAAAATCATGCATGTATATTGCTGATCAAAAAAACCGGTGTGATAATGAATTATAAGATTACAAGTAAACGTACACCAAGTTAAAGTCTAAACATTTATGAATTTCTAATTAATTGCTTCGATTTGTTTCATGCTTCATACGTTAATTTTTTTTGGTGGAACTTCCGTCGTGCGCAGCGCTTCTATAATAAGTTTTTTCTAAGTTCTGGCTTTTGATTTTAAATTGGAGAAACTAAATGGATTAAGTCTTGATCATGAACGGGTGTTATTACCCATTGATTAGCCCATTGTTTGGAGCAACTAGGCCACGTACTTACTTTCCTTTATGTTGTCTTTTTGACAAACATTTAGGTAAGGCAAAAGACATTATATAAGGCTGGATTGGATTTGGGAGTAGATATTATTTCGGTTTTTAATTTGACTTTTAGAAGGATGACATTATATTCCTATAGTTAAAGGATAATATTACAAAAGCGTGAAACGTAAATTACATTTCAATCCCATGGTTACTCTTGGGAATCAATCAAATGAATTCCTTCCCTTAAGTAAATCAGATATATATTTCCGTTCAAGGACATGTGGCACCTAATCATCTCTCGCAAACAAGATACGTACAAAATTCAGGTTACATAATCGACCAACAAAGTTTAATATTAACGTTTTTAATTTATTTAATTTATGTAGTATATATAGAACATTTAAGGATAAATCTCATTATTAAAGTATCACAAGGGATATTGTTTCCATCAGCAGGGGCATTTAATCATATGCTCGACGGAATTTCTTGTAGATGAGCTGGCTCCCAAAAGAACCAGAGTGATAAAAAAAAAAAAAAATCTAAACTATGTTAAAGTTAATAAAGTAAGGTCATCTACTATGTAACTACTCCAGTTTTCATGAATTTGCGTAATTAAATGAAATTAACATGTTATGAGATTTCTAGTGAACGTTGTTCTGTAGTTCTCGTTCTCTCAGTAAAACTCGCTCTCGTGGCTTAACTTCGTACATATTGTAATATGTTAAGAGGAGTTTTCACTTTTTTATAAGTTTGATGGCACTTTAAGATATATCTTGATATGGGCTATTATAGTGGCCCAGTTTGGCGGCCCAACAGGTCTCGACCGGCCTACAAAGGCACCTCCCAGATAAGAACATGTCAATCATTTATGTTGGACATAAGCGCTTGTCGAGGATAAGATACTCGACATCCCTAACACATCTTGGGAAATGTCGGGTTGGTCCCTGCTTCCAGAGGCATATAAATACCCTCGTCCCGGAAACCCAAGCAGGCTCATTAATTGCACAACATTGTTCACAGCTACACGTTGACCATTTACACTCGACATACTTGTACGTTCGACATACCCCTATGCTCGACATGTACTCATACTCGACATGCCACATTCCCTCGACGTTTTCTAATCCTCGACATGCCCTAAACCCTCGACATGCGAGAATCCTCGAGATGCCATAATCCTCAACGCGCTAGAATCTTCGACGTTTGCTAGAATCCTCAATGTGTCTGGAATTCCCGACATCCCTTTCATCACTACTTGGAAGCTAGCACAACTTTCACTTTAATGGGGTCCAGTCTATTGGTGTTTCGGATAAAGCTACCCTAGAATCTTGTATATGATAATAATTTAGCACAGTTCATGTATATGTTCCACAGATTTGTGTACCGCAGACGAATTTGTACTGAATTAGTGGCGCCGTCTGTGAGAACACTAAATGCCCAAACTAGGACGCTAGGATGACACGTGTTACCCGATTGCAATCCTAGATTAACTCAACAGCGATGGACCAACAAGCTAATGCTGGGGCAATGCTCTCTCCCACTGATCACCTGGTTGGGCGCTCTCCGCTGACACACACTGAGGTGCAACAAAAACCTCCAAGCACGGGGGACTATGCCCCACCTCAGCAGATAACTCCCGGCACACAGAAAACTGAAGCGGTGCCACTAGAGTTTATGGCCCTATCTTCTAAAGTGATTACGCATATCACCGTGACGATCCAAGCCACAGTAAGGGCGGATATTGTTGCAACACTACCCATTCCACCAGTCTAGGAGTCGTCGAGCAGCCACGCAGCCCTAGGATTCACGTGTTAGGGCCTCACCAGAGATGACAAAAGCCAGAAATCATAATGACGTAGTGGATTCGAAGTAGGTACCACCTCGCCTCTAGGGGGTCTGGAGTAAGGACAGTTGACCTGAGAGCCAATTTGAGAGAAATATGTATAAGGATGGAGAATCTGAACTCTGAGAGAGCGGAGGTTCAGAGGAGGAGGATGCAGGCAATTGGTCACATGAGGATTACCCCTTTCTATGAAGAGATTAAGGTTGAGGCATTGGATTGTGGAGAGAAGATACATCAGCTAAAGACTTATGATGGAAAGAGCGGTCCCCCGTGAACACCTCTTCTATGTGGACATAATTCTCTTGCTCTATGGATTTACAGAAAATGTCAAGGAAATAATATTTGCCACAACCTTGACCGGGACAGTGCAAGAAGGGATCTCTCCTTCTCCTCGAGAGCCACCTTTGCAACTGAATGATCAAAGGGCGAAAGCTACTCTATTTGCTCCATCAACTTTCCCGTAGCTTCAGTCTTGTCTTCCTTCATCAAGGATACAATCTTGGCACATGCTGTCATAAACTTGCCAATATGTAACAAGAAAAAAAAAGACTATTATTACCAAGAGATTATAAACACATTTGTAATATCAAAATGACAACTACTTACAGAACGGAAGATATGGATTCCCTCCCGGTCCAACATCTCCCTCGCCTTCTGATTTTGCAGAGGCTCTTATGCTAGGACAGGGAAGAAAGATTGCATACCTGACTGTGTTCTCTTCACTAAACTCATACCCCCCCGATGTTGATATTGGGACCGCATGAGTTTGGCTGGTGGGACGAAGATCTGTCACCCCGCCCTCAGAGACTAGCCTTTTATGCCCAGCCAAACCAGGTGCGCTCTACCTTTGGACCAAAGGCACAAGAGGTGGAACACCGCTCGTCCCAGTGTCGCCTACCCCTCCTTGACTGGTCTCAGCACCACCTAACTCCACAACGTTGTGCCACTCAGAAGCGCCCTCATCCACTTGTTGTGACCCCAAATGATCTCGGGCTTGACACATCAATCCTTTAATTCCCCGTCTTTTCTCCACAACGATACCCTCTAACATTTGCTCATGTTGTGCAACCTTGAATTTCCTCATCCTACAATGGCGCCCCATCACCAATGTAGCTGCAAGACAAACTTAAAACACATTAGAACAGAATAAGAATCACCAGCCTCATTATATTGTGGCCCTAGAAGATTTGTACCAAGATTGTGTTCGCCAACATAGGGTTTTGGTGACAAACCCCCAGCCCTAACTGTAACGCCCCAAACCAAGTACCCTGCTAGACTTATAGCGTCACTACCACAAAAATCATTAGAGAACACCTCGCTTCTCTTTGAAACAAAATATTGGGACGAATTTGAGAGAAGTAAAAAACCAAAAGGACCATTTGGCAATTTACAACGATACAAAAGCGCGCAATATAAAACTGTTTGGTTAAAATCAAAAGAATTAAAAACTAAATGGACAGGTCCATAATTTACGGCGAACCCCAACGCTATTAAATGTGAACCAATTTTATAATATGTGGGTCCCAATTGATTAATACGCGCAGGCCCACAAAAATTTATTACTGTAAAACAAAATATAATATGGTAATTAGTTGAACTTACAAGGACAAAATTTGAACAATGAAAGATGGACAGCCAAATTTTTTTCCACTCTTATTATATAATAGATTAATCTTTGGAATTATTCTCTCACATAGTTAAAATAATTAGGTAACATCCTAATGCATAAAATCCTAAAATATGAATGCAAAGGAGATAAATAAGGTTGAAAAACTTATTCCCGAATCATTAGTGGTCAAAGACGCGTTTTACAAGTTGCCCGACAGGGATGACCTGATGAATTTGTGAAAGGGATGGTATCGGTCGATAATACTTCTTCACTAGCAGTTCAGAAGCTTTGCTCAAAATATCTTCTTTGGTTGATATCATATTCACTTGCTCCATCAGGTTTGTCTCAGTGTTGCTCGACAATGTTCTGATTGGCCACATATTTAGCTGATTTTGTAATTTAACGCAATTTCTTCTCGATATTCCTCAATCAAGCGTATCTGTTTTGACACCTTGCTTCAATTTTTCCTATTCTTGCATAGTTCGCCATATAGTTGAACATTCTTTCTTCAAGATTTTGAGTTCTTGTCATTAAATTGAAATTTCGGCGGTTTTTTAGCTTCTGCTTGTTGTTGTTGATTCTGTTGTCCTCCCCAAGAACAATCCAGGTGGTTTCTCATCCCTGGTTTTAAGTATTCAAGTACGGATTGTTTTGCCTCGAATAATTACCCGTATAGTTGATTTCTTCATGCACAGTTAAGTTAACTAATGGACATTCTATGTTCGAATGATTTCCCCCACGGTTAGTGCATACAATAAGTGGTGTGTTCCCTCTCATGTGCTTCAGCTTGGTGTTGATGTACTCCACATGTGCAGATAATTGTGTAATAAAATCTACCTCGTGAACCCCCATTCTCTTCCTTGATGGTGCTCGCTCAATATTCCACTTAGATATGTTGAATGTAATAGTTTCCAACCATGTGAATGCATCCTCGTCAGCCCTTGTCATTAATACTTTTCTAAAACTAATGTCTAGTGTATTCTTACACCCCGTGTTCAATCTAAAGTAGAATTGCTGGAGTAGAACCTCATTTTAGAAGTTTAGTTGTGGACACCTCTTCGTCATGCCTTTAAATCGTTCCCATGCATCAGACAATGGTTCTCCATCCCTCTAACGGAAGTTAACTATATCACTTCTCATCTTTGCTATTTTGCTGGCGAGCAAAATTGATGTAAGCAAAGTTGTACCATTTGTTTCCATGTAGTGATGTCGCCATTCGATAACTCGTTCAGCCATCTTTTTGCTCCCCCTATAAGAGAAATGGAAATCAGCTTCAAGATTGTTGAATCAATCCTCATTTGAAATACTTTGCACATCACCACAAGGTCTTTGAAATGTGCCATTGGATCTTTAGCAGACCCTCCTCCCAAGTTGATTTTGACCAATCATAGACAATATTGCTGAATTGCTAGGTTCATGATTCTCGTCATCCAGAATGCACGATCCCGTTCTGTTGAGCGTTGGTAAAACCTCTTGCCTCGTTGGTCTATAATAATAACCTCCTCCAGTGTTATGACCATTCTTCTCGTTGATTGTTGGTGGTTGTGTTTGTGCTGCTATTTCTGCATCGGACTGGACTGGTGTAGTCGAACCGTCTTCTATGTTTGACATTTTTTGTTTTTGTCGTAGATTACGCCTGTAAGTTCTCTCTGTGTCGAAAAGCTGTGGTGTCACGTTGTCTCTTTGTGTCATGCACTACTACTACC
This sequence comes from Linaria vulgaris, assembly GCA_948329865.1. Classification (NCBI taxonomy): domain Eukaryota; kingdom Viridiplantae; phylum Streptophyta; class Magnoliopsida; order Lamiales; family Plantaginaceae; genus Linaria; species Linaria vulgaris. The sequence continues at coordinate 27,686,648 of OX415249.1, forward strand.
TGAAATGCGAAAAGAGCAGTAACTGTTTTTCAAAAATCAATAATAGAACAATTGATTGCTAAAAGATACCATTACAACCTCGCAATGGCACCAATAACTTGATGTGTATTGTTCACGTGTTATTAATCTGGGTAATAGATACTTTTTGCAAGTGTACGAGTCAAGTAATAATAAAACTACCATGTTATCAAGAAAGATTGAACGTGTTTTTTTATGGTTATATGTCACTTAATCAGCACAAGTTCCCCTCCCCCCCCCCCCCCCCTCCCTTGGTCTTTAATGAGGCTAGAAAAAGACATACATGTTAATAAAGGTCATGACACAAAGTCCATATATTTGTGCCCATGTCGGTGTCTCAATAATCAGGCATTAGTATGTGATGCGTATTTTTCACGTGTTATTCATATGAGTAATAAACACTTTCCGCAAGTATACGAGTCAAGTAATAATAAATTGGTAAGTATTTATAACTGACCAAGTATCGAGTCTCAAGAGAGTATGAACCTTTTGTTAGCAAATACGAATTGTTGAACTTTGAAGAGGAAATAATGCTTTGAAGATTTTAAATGAAATAGAAAGATTAATTAAACTAAAGTTAAAACTACTCTACTAACTAACTAAACTAAGATAAAATTTAATTGATTGATTGATTGATTGAGATTGGTTGTAAAACAAATTAAGAAAAATGTATCTAGAAGATGAATTTCTTTAATCTCGGATGCGAGATATTTTAATAGACCAATTACTAATGATCCCTATGTAAGCCTTCACTGATAAATTAAGTGCACTTCCATATCACTTAAAGAACCCTATGATTCCTAATGATGGCAGCCCATTAGGCACTCCCCCCCCCCCCCCCCCGGATGATGAATTTGTGAAGGGTAACTTAAGTCCCCCCCCCCCCCCCCCCCCTTAAACATTTTTGCCGATCGAAGATAACTTAAGTCCAAACACCTATTAACAAGTTAATCATTTATATCATACCGTGATTGTTTACGAATAACTAAACTTTAAGATACTTATAATTGACGAACTTATGTTAACTTAATTAGAACTAGCAACTTTGACACAGGCGGGGATCGCGTGTAAACTATATAAATTATCAAAGAAATTTTAATGTAACACAAATTTAATATAATTTATAAAATAGATGCAAATAATAAGGAAACTAATCCGTTCTGCACACATTAAAAATCACGTAAGAAATTTGCTAAGTATGTCGAGGAATTTTAGGAGTGGTGGTAGTTACTTATTTTAATTATTTATTTTTTAATTGTTGAAAAGTCAAAGTAGGGGTATTTTTGGAAAGGGAAAAAAACGAACTATACCCATCGTTTAGCCTCTTTTACGAAACTATACCCAACGTTTAAACTTTTGCAATACTATACCCAACCTTTGTAAATCGTAACTATGCTATACCTAGACTAATTTTCCGGCCAAAATTGGGAATTTGCAGGGGTAAACCATTACTACACTCAAAAATTAAAAACAATTAATAAAAAATAAGAAAAAACAAACCCCCCCTCCTTCCCCGTCGCCTCCCCCTCCCCCCCCCCCCCCCCCCCCACCCCCACCCCACCCCACCCCACCGATTTGCAGCAACACCGCATCACCACCGCGATTTGCAGCGGTGGTGGCGCGATTTGCAGCCACCACGGCTGCAAATCGCGGTCATCACCGCGATTTGCAACAACACCGCTGCGAATCGCGGTGATTCACCGCGATTTGCAGCGGTGTTGCTGCAAATCGGCGGGGTGGGGGTGGGGGGGGGGGGGGGGAGGCGACGGGGAAGGAGGGGGGGGTTTGTTTTTTCTTATTTTTTATTATTTTTTTTAATTTTTATTATAAATAAATGAAATGACTATTTTGCCCTCGTGCAAATCGGATTGCTGATGTCACAAGATCATAATATGACATTTTTTGGCCGGAAAATTAGTCTAGGTATAACATAGTTACGATTTACAAATGTTGGGTATAGTATTGCAAAAGTTCAAACGTTGGGTATAGTTTCGTAAAAGAGGCTAAACGATGGGTATAGTTCGTATTTTTTCCCTTTTGGAAACTCAAAAATTGGTATCCAAACTGCCATTTTGTGAGTCAGAGCGCTTTGTTTTTAATATAGTAATAGATGATTAGCCTGAAAAGAAGTCGTGCCTAACGTTAGCGCGCATGATTTCTCCTCCCTGGCTTAATTCAATTCCTTCATTTTGACTGGAGATATTTCTTCCAAAAGAAAGCGGATATTTTACAACTAAAATACTTGATAGTATTATGAGTAATTTACTTGATTATGTTAAGCAGTTGCATGTTTTGGTTTTGTACAAAATGGCGACAAGTGGAGCTAAAGAAAAGGTGGCGGCCGTGCATGCTTTGTTCCATGAAAATATACCTATTAGTCCTTTTATTAAAAACCATCTTTCAAAGTGGACATTCAACTTCCTAAATTGTTCCAATTAAACCCATAAATTAATTACTATGATCAACCAGAAAGATCTATTTTCAAAGTTTTAAACATATTAGACAAGATTATTGTTATAAAAATTAAAGTTAACTATTTTCCTCTCTCAAATATTTTGTTGTTCGATCAATTTTTGATAGACATATTAGATATACATGGCGTAACAATCTCCCCTCCTTCAAGGAATTTGGTCCCCAAATTCATTGTTTTCTATATTTCATAAATTGAAATAAAAATTTACTATAAAACGAGGCGTCACACTAACCACCTCATCCTGAGTCATTTACTCATTTTTGTAAGATTGAACTCGTGAGCAGTAAGAGTATTGAAGAAACCTTCTTCCCACGTAGGAGCGCCCACAGCTTGAGGGATTCTTACACTTTTCTTTTCTGACCAAACTCGAAGGAGCGATTCAAAGTCCTCAGGAGTTTTTGCCCGTATATAGAAATACTCATTTTTACCCTGGGCCCCATACAGACTATGCGCTTCTTTCCAAAAACTAGCATAATGATTGGCTCTCACAAAATAGAACCACCTGTTTCCACCCTTCACATTGGTCACTACTGAATCAAGTGTCAAAACTCATTCACACCATAAGGGGCCCCAAAGGCTTTCATCACAGTATAAATGGCACTAAGCAATCTACAGAGTTGGGAGAAAATTGGGATAAGCAGACACTTATGCTATTCAGCAAAACCACCAATACAGGATTGATGGAAAAGCAAAGATCAATGATAAAATGCTTCACATTCACGGTGATTCACCCCTCCGGGGGAGTATGCATTCTTTCATCTGGCCCGGGAAATCGTATCTCATATCCCAAGAGATCATACTTTTCCTTGTATCGTGTTTGGTTGCGCAGTGGATCAGCTATCATGTCCTCATATCTCTCTTGTGTGTGATGCCGTCTCGGCCCAACCCCCTAACAAGGCACAGGTCACCCTCTTCCCCCCAGGCTCGAAGCATTAAATTCAAGAGTATCCTTATACCAACTACTATTTCCCCAATAAGACATTTTCTAAAAATAAACAAAAATAGCTAGTCTAAACCTTCACCCGCATATCAAGAAAAACAAATAGAGAATTGAATGAAACATAAAATTAAAAATCAGACCTTGTTTGTTAATGCACGAGATGAACCAGCCTGGTGCAAAAAATTAAAATTGAGTCAGAAGAAAGTCAAAAAATTTGACAAAGGCAAGATGTCGAGCATTTGATTATATGCCAAATTTTTACACATATCGAGCATCTGATCATTATATGTCGAATTTTTTGACATATAGAGAATTTGACTATATATCGTATTTTTAGACATATTTGCATTCGACTATATGTCAAATTCATACACATGTCAAGTATTTAACTATATGATAAGTTTTTATATATGTGCTTGACATATAGAATATGTCAATTTTTACTAACACTTGACATAGTCGTTATATCAAATTTTCCTATATCGATTAAGAAACTTTGGCATACCTAAAAACTCGACGTGTTTGTTCCAAGTGCGACAAATTCTTCGCAAGAGAAAAATGTTTTCTCTCTGCTCCCTTGCCCAATTTATAGGATGTCCCACCGCCAAAATTGCCTTAAATGACGCCTTTCTACCTTTCATGTCGAGTTTCCGAATCCTCGACATGGCTCCTCTATGCCGAGCACCGCATGCATTACACGTTGAGCATGTCGGGTTGTTTTCCTCGACATGCCAGACTGTTTTATTTACCTCACGTTGAGTGTAAAATACTCGACGTAGATACATATCTAGTATTTTCCTCGGCGTACAAAAACAAAAACAAATCTCTCTCTCTGAATATCCGTACCATAGTAACATGCAGTTTCCAGCCTGAACTCCCCTAAAAAGATGAACTGCATTATTGGAGGAGATATTAGTTAATAAAAGAAATTATCAACGTTTCATCTCTTTTCGCACCAGACCAGCCTGCAAACTAGGGGGATTTGGGGTACTTAATGGTGTAATTTGAAATATGTTCCATACGGCGAAAATTTCCAAAACGCACCTTCATCCTTGACGTGCCAAAATCCTCGACATGCCAAAATCTTTGACATGCTAGAATCCTCAACGTGTTTGGAATTCTCGACATCTCTGTCATCACTACTTAGAAGCTAGCTGATAGAGGTTCGGGAATTAATTCCCAGATTTCAGATTTTAGAGGGGCGAGAATAGAATAAGAAGAACAAGAAGAGAACAAAGAGAAGACAACAATTGCTCGGCAATTCAATAATCAATAATCATTCATAAACTGTCTCAAAACAAAGTCTAAGCCTATATTTATAGGCTAGATAACCAAAATATACCATAACTAAAACTCCACCTATGATATGGGCATTTTCCGCATATTGGGCCAGGCCCAAACCAGGCCCATATTGGACCATATCGGGGATCACTTTCGATGTCATATCGGTAATAATCACCGATATGTTACTATGGTCCCCGGATCCCAAGGTCTATAAATACGCGGTGCCCGGATCCCAAAGAAAGCAATTATTATCCCTCAGCTACCATGCATCATATCGAAATACATCCCCGATATCACTTTCGATATCTCATTCGATATCGGGGTTATCTCGTACACCTCTGACACATCACACCACCTCATCACCGATATCATGTCGGGGGTCACCCTCGACATCACATCGAAGACAATCACCGACGAACATTCGATCTAGTGCCGGTATTCCACTCCGATCCAAGCATCGAGGCGTTGGTTCGAGGTGTTCCGGACCAAGTCTACACGAGATACGTAGTGTAGGCCTGATTTGAGATAGATTCGTTGTATTGCTGGACTATTCACTTGTAACCGACACTCACATATATATATATATAAAACGATCTATCGCCAAATCAGTGGCGCCGTCTGTCGGAACCCTATTTCACGGACAAGGACGCCAAGATGCAAGGAAAGAGGACCCGATCCGAATTTAACGGAGTTGTGACCAGGACACGCAACTCCCTCAACACCCGACTGACCAAGAATAGACAGTGGCTCAAGCCGAGGTAGAGCTCCCTCCACCACACAATGAGCCGCGACGAAGGCGCGGGCCCGGGAGGTCGCCACGAGCCGCGAATGTAGATTCGACCGCTGTTGCACCGAGCACGGCAGAACCCCCGACTGAGGGCCCGCCCACAGAGAACCCCGCAGCAGACGTTCCAATGTCCGAGGCACCAAATGCAGATTTTACCGGCCCAGTGAAGACGATGCGTGCGGGACGAAGTGCCTTTCAGCCCGCCGCCATAACCCCAGAAATGCAAGCGCATATCAACGCCTCTGTAAGAGTGGCGCTGGATTCCACATTGGAGACCTTGCTTCCACGACTAGTGGAGCAAAGGACAAAGGACATTCGGGCAAGGCCCCATGAATCCGGAGCGGGTGAGGGAAAGGCAAGGCAAGGATACGATGAACAGGAGGATACAGAGGACTCCTTCAGGGAGATATCGCCCGCTGCATACGACAGGGCGAAGAGGCAGGACCCCGGGACCCTAGATCGAGAGATAGCAAGAAAGTTGGAACGGCTTGACCGCGAGAGGGCGGAAGTAATCCGGAGAATGGAACGTGGTCGCGACCGCGACGAGATTGCGTATTCAAAGAAGGAGGATGCAGAAATACTGTGGGTAATCTCAAGGAGGATGGAACAGCTAGACCGCGAGAGGGCGGAACTGTCGAGGAAGTTGACTCAGAGTAATGGGAAGGGTCGTAGTAGGACCCCATTTTCGGATGGGATAGAGGCTGAGGTATTGCAAAGAGAGGACAAGATCCCAGTGATCAAGCCATACGACGGGAGAGGTGACCCTACGGATCATCTCCATCAGGTCGATAGCATTCTGAACCTACACAACTACTCGAGAAACATAAAGGCAAAAGATCATGTCCACCACTTTAACGGGCACAACGCTGGATTGGTTCGCTAGGCTGGAGGCCAGATCCATAACGGACTGCACGCAGCTAAGGGAGAAATTCGAGAATCAATTCTCTAGCCAAAAGAGAATGAAGACCAACCTGCTACACCTCGGCGCTGTGCAGCAAAGGGAAAGGGAGAACCTCCGGGAATATACGAAGAGGTTCAATGATGAATTGTTGAAAGTGGATGAGCCGCATGGCAGGCAGGTCATGATGATGATGTTCAAGGGTACGACCCATCGCAAGTTTGCCGGCGAGTTAATCGAATTAACTGAGCCCACCTAGCATAGATCAACATGCTTGCGAACCAAATGTTTACGAGGACGGGATGCTGGCAACGCGTCAAGGTTCATTTCCCAACAGGAATGCGGACAAAGATCGCAACAGAGAAAGGCCCCCAAGGACGTACACACCGTTGAATAGAGGCATTCTGGAAGTGATGGCCGTGGCAAAAAGAAACACATGGTTGACGGAACCCAGGCCATTGAATGAGACTCCCGGGATGAAGTCGTCGGACAAATACTGCGCGTACCACCGTCAACCTGGACACAGGATGGAGGATTGTACGCACCTGAGGAATGAAATTGAAAGAATTGATTAAAGAAGGAAACTTGGTCGAATTTGTTAGAAACGCGAAGGAAATTGCTAAGGGGACAAGACATTCTTTATCCCTAGAAGAGATTACTCACCCAGGAGAGGAAAACAGAAGATGATTGAGGCACCCGAGGAGTGTGGTAGGGCTATAGTGAATGCCCCGAGAAGAGACATCATAAACATGATCAATGGAGGAGCCTTGGGAGCCGACACTGCTCGCGGCCGAGAAACTAAAACACGAAGAGTCCAGGGCGGAGCCTACATTGGGTACACAAATGCAATCATACCAGAAGCGTACTTGCAGGAGAAGATCTCTTTCGCCAGGAGAGACTTGGAGCAACTTAGTCCGTTGGCCCGGACCGCAGCGGAAGCTCCGCAAACCTGACATTCTCAAAAGCCTACGAGCACATGACGATAGCCCCAGGACGGCTAGAGCCGATATCCACCCCATTGACCGGATCCGGCGGAGCAGAGGTAGTTCCACTCGAACGAGTTATATTGCCCACAGTGTTTGGGAGAAACCCACGCACCCGGGTGACACCAATAAAATATATAATAGTCGACATCCCATTCCCCTAACACGCCATCATTGGCCGACCGGCACTCAATGAGATCAGGGCAGTAGTCTCTACTTATTACCAGAAGATCAAATTCTCGACACCTCAAGGAGTCAGCAAAATTCTAGGTGACCAGGTACAAGGATGGATGTGCTATGTGGACTCGCTTAAGCACCCTAAAATCAGAAGAAGACATGAAATACAAGTCCCACACCAAGAATACATTCCGGGAACGGAGTGATCCCCACTCGAACTACCCCCTTCCCTTTTTCTTTTTCGCCCCGTGGACATCCCAACATCAACGTCATGTTGAGACTGCGAGTCACTACCCGCGCCGACAGTATTACCACTCGATAAGGGAACATGAAATTGTTGGACCGTGGATTGACACAACACTTTTTGAGAGTTAAGCTGGAATTGCCTTAACTCTATTTTGATCTTCTTGATAATAATGTGCAGCGGAAGTAAGAACACAAGAAGATATAATTTTAAGAAGTTTTCAATATTATTAAAACTTCCGAGCCTTAGGCCAAATAACCATACAGGTTTTATCAAAAACGTTCCTCACAATAATTCACTCACGCTCTTTGTTGATCGGACTCAACGAAGCAGACAAGCACGAACTACTTAACTTCTAATCACTAGACTTAAAGTAGTTGATACAAAAACTTCGCAAAAGCAAGATGAAGACAATACAAAGAATTTAATCTCTTGGATTAGTTAGCACTATTGTCTTGTGATCATATTGATGAACTTCACATCTTTTATAGATTTCTTGAGTCTTGAACGCCAAGATGTGTTGTTCACAGCTTTGGTAATTCTTGTTGTTTCCTTGTTGGTATTTGCCTTCTTTGTGAACTTCAAATCTTTCCTGAGAATCTGTTTCCATTGTTACCGACTTAACAAGGTAACACATCTTCTTCAATTCGTAGAATCCTAGAAACAATCGCGTCGCAGAGAACAGCTCGCTTGTGTCCTTATTTTGAAACCGTGTTGTGTTGACTAATTCAACTTAACTTGAATTATGGAAACTTCAAGTAAGGAATCTTCCATAGCTCTTCCTTATGTTTAAGATACTTTCCTGGACATAAACATAAACAACTAAAACCGTGGAACTTGATTAATAAGTGAATAAAGGCAAAACATAATTTTGGCAACTAAAGAACAGTTTTCGCATAAGATCTCGGCTTTCAATGTTATCCTCAATGTTAACCCAACATCGTCTAACATTTCACCGTCTAACATTGATTACGGAAAGCCCTGCACTTTCAGAACAGACCCTTTTTGCCTTTCTTCACAAAACCAATACCTGTTTCAATCAAGTCTTATATCCAGAAAGTTATAATCAACAAGAAACAAATTAATCTACTAAACTCCTCCCCCTTAATACAAGATATCATATTCAAAGTTAAATTAACTAAGACAAGCATTAAGGTCATCACTAAATTCACATATGTACACATGTTCAGACCTCAACATTCATCAATGTTGCCTCAACATTGAAACCATTAAGTTTCCTGCATAAAAGGTTAACCAGACAAGCAGTTCAAAATGCTTCTTCATAAGAAATATCAATTAAGGTTAGTTAGAGCAGTTCAACAGCAGTACTTAGATTTACAGGCCATAGCTAATATATCAAGGACATATCCCTTTGATCAAATAAAACCAAAATGTACCAGGAGTTCAAAGATATTAGCAGTTCATAGAAACAGACCAAAAACTAGAAGACTCAAATTTAAAGGGAAAACGACACTTACCCCCTTGAACTTTTTGCTCGCGAGCACTTACCCCCCTTAACCTTTTTTTGGAGCACTAACACCCCCAAGCTTAATTTTTGAAAGTTTTGTACCCCCCGCGACACCCCTCACCCGTGCGAAAAGGAATATTTTACGGAATTTTTGGGTCCGCGTGAAACACTAAGGACACTTACACCCCTGAACTATTGGCTCGCGAGCACTTACACCCCTGAATTACCAATTTTGCCCTTAGTCTTGGACGACACGTGCACGAGGAGACCAAGATTCTGTGGAATATTCCCTTTCGCTCGTGTGAGGGTGTCACGGGGGGTATAAGACTTTCAAAAATTAAGCTTGAGGGTGTTAGTGCTCCAAAAAAAAAGTTCAGGGGGGTAAGTGCTCGCGGGCTAAAAGTCCAGGGGTGTAAGTGTCATTTTTCCAAATTTAAAATTGGAACTACTCTCCCCCTTTTGTGAAGAAGGGAGTTTCTCCAAATTCTTCACAATGTCCTCCAGCTCTTAGAGGTGTTCCTTCCTCGTCTCGATCTCCGTCTGAGTGTCAGCAATCTACCCCCTATACCAGTTCAGCATACGATCCACAAAAGTAGAGGTTATGACCATGCGGTCTTCTTCTTTTCAGGCCTTGGTCTCACCACTCCTTTTGGGTTCCATGGAAGGTCTCTCACTCTTGATCCAGACAAGTAGCTTGGGAGAATTGTCAGTTCCGAATCATTCTTCCTCCAGCCCACAGTCACACTTGTCTTCAATCCTTGCTTGCTAAGGAGTTTACAGATCAGTGAGGGAAAAGGCAGCATGCCATTTTTCCTTCCAGCAACTTCAGACATAGACTTCACAATCCTCTCCCCCATGTTCACAGCTAGCCCATTCTTGATTTTGTAGACTAAGATAGTTGATTCCTTAGTCAAAACAGTGACATTTTTGCTTGGAAGCCAGTTGAAGCAAGCTATCTTATGCAAGACAGCACTCAGGGAGGTGAGTTTTGTGGTTGGCAGAGCATCTCTCCAGATTTTGACCAACCCTCCAGACAAGTCCTCAATCACATCATCATAATAGGAGTCCTCAGATTCATCAGCAGTAGGGAAGCCACAGATCTTGTTGATGGTGTAGGGGTCAATGTTGAAGACTCTCCCCCTCACCCAAGCCTTTCCAAATTTTGAAGATTTGTAGTCCCTGGTCCATTTGGAGAGATTAAGGTAGAACTCCATAACAATCTCAGGAGCATAGTCACTCAGCTCCATCACTGATTGTTGCAGCCCTCTTGTCTCAAGCAAGTCCATCACCTTGTTCTCTTTGAAACTGGCCATCTCTATAGCTCTTTCAGTGTGAATCTCCCTTCTTTTGAAGGAATCCCAATTCTTCTCCAACTCTTGCGAGAGATAGTATGGAGAATAACAGTTCTCGTCATCCTCAGGGTAGACCACATATAGCCCATCAATGTACTCCTCTGTTCCTGATGTTGCTCCAACATTAGCAGCAACATCATGCTCTTCTTCAGTCTCCTCTTCATTCTCCTCTCCTTCCTCTTCATCCGCAACATCTACTACCTCAGTTTCCTCTTCCATTACTTGCTTTCCTTTCCTCTTTCTCTCAGCAGCAGCAGCATCAGCCTTCTTCTCTTCCTCTGCTTTCTTCTCATCCTCAGCAGCCCTCTTCCTAGGTGATCTCTCAGCCTGTCTTTTCCTGGCCTTAGCCCTTGCCTTAGCAGACTCAGACATATTTTTCAATTTCTCCCCATTGCCCTTTCTCCTTTTCTTTTGAGCCCTAATCCACTTCCTCACAATCTTGTCAACAGACACATCCACGGATTTCTCCACAGAATTTTCAACAGAGCCACTACCCTCCCCCTCAACAGGTATATCAGCATCAAATTCAGGGATGGGTTCAGCAGTGTTTACCTCAGTTTCAAGCTCATTGGTGATGGGAGTGGTTGGTTCCACTGTTGGCTCAACATTGGAGGTTGATTCTCCCTGTTTGGACTTCTTCCCTCGTCGCACATAGGGAATAGCCTTCCTTTTAGCAGCAACAGGAGCATCAACTGTCTTTGCAGCAGCACCTCTAGTGTGTGAACGAGTGCGTGCAGCAGTGGGTTCACTTCCCACGGCAACATCTGCGAGAGTTTGCATGGGAGACTTGCTTGCCATTGTTAGTAGAGAAGTTTTGAGAGAATTTGCAGAGAGAAAACGAGAGAATTTGAGAGTAGAAAGAGAAATTTTCAGAGTAAGCACAAATAATAATCTTGCAAGCACAAATAAGGAAAATAAGGTTTTGATTTTTAAATTAGTCGTGAATTAAGGAAAGAGAATGAATGTTAGTGGGAAGTTACCAAATTTGAACCAAGTAAAACTTTCCCACTATGTTTTCCCGCGCACATGCTTTGATGTTTATTTAACAGTTAACCAGAGCGGTTTTCAGAAAACTAAAAACTTATAAGTTCCTGTTTTCAATGTTGACCTGCGACTGTGCACAATGCTGGGATAACATTTGATAACATTCAAAATCGAAGGTGGAGGTACATGCTTCACCAAGGCAAATTCATGTGAGAGCTTTAGATACATCCAAAAATACATCTGAAACTTAACCAATATAGCAAGTGAGTACCTCAGACATATTGTTCAGATCAAAATCATGAGTAAGCAACATAGATAACAAGAAACACACAGAGATAAGCAGTTATGAATTCAAGGAACAATTCACTTCCACCGCATAGAAAGTCACAGAACAGTGTGTCACCTGCAGTATGTCACCCAAATTGTATGCCTCAACACATGAATTATACTCCCCCTAAGCCTAGACCGACACAACTCACAAACAAGAAAGAAAACAATGCAGTTCTACATGAATGCAACAATGTAATGTCAAATAGGCAGATGGTAAACACAAATGAAAAACTCCTCAGACCAGCACAACACACATCTCTTTAAAATCTTTATTATTTTCATAACTTATCTGAATAAAAACTGAAGGTTGTTAAACACAAAGCTAATGTCACTACTGAATGAGGGCAGCCTGAACTCCACACACCCCAGTAACAACATTAACAGCAGCAAGTTAGGCAAGTACAAAGGCCTTGAATGTTGGCAACTCATTTATCATGCGCCCCAACACCCCAATTCCTTATGCATACTTGTTTACCAACCTGCATTCAAGAGAATCACCAAGTGATCATTGCTACTAAATGTAAGAAATCTAAACCTCAAACACCCTAGTAGAAAAGATCACCCTCATGTGTTCCTTGGCCAAACAAACAGAAACATGTAAATAAACACAACTGAGTAACACTGAAGCTGTCAACATCATGCACCCCAGCTTCTCCACATGTCCTGTACACCTTTCATATGAATAAGACACAACTGAATAGACATCAAAGTAGTGAACTTTGTGTACCCCAGCTTCTCCATATGTTAGGTAATCACAACCTCAGACAACAGAAGAGTTTTATTACTTTTTCAGAACAAAGATGTGATACTGATAACTAGAAAGAGTTGTTAATCAAAGAGTTCAACCACACAAACCAAATATGACAAAACACAGATGAAATGAGACTCACAAGGAAATAAAATCAACAGAGGAATAACAACGGAATACCTACTACACCACAACCAATATACCAGTGCTAGTCAGTAATATTATGACAACACTGGTTTTCTCAACATTTTCACACATTGCACATGCCAAGAGATTTCCTCAAACTGAAGAATCTCTCACTATCTAACGGTTTTGTAAACATATCAGCAAGCTGATTAGTTGTCTCAATATGTTCAATGTTGATTACTTTGTCCTCTACCATATCTCTTAGGAAATGATGCCTTATGTCAATATGCTTAGTTCTAGAATGTTGGACAGGATTCCTAGAGATACTTATGGCACTTATATTGTCACAGAACATGAGAAGTGTATCACTATCTAGTCCATAATCTGAAAGCATGTGCTTGAGCCACACAAGTTGGGTAACACAGCTGCCAGCTGCTACATATTCTGATTCAGCAGTTGATAATGAAACACATTTCTGCTTCTTGCTATACCAGGAGACCAAATTATTCCCCAAATAAAAACAGCCCCCACTTATGGATTTCCTGTCATCCACATCACCTGCCCAGTCAGAGTCACTGAAACCAACCAAGTTAGTGTTAGTGTCATAAGAATACCAAATGCCTAAAGGTGAAGTTCCAGATATATATCTAAGAATCCTCTTCACAGCAATCAAGTGAGATTGCCTTGGCTCCGCTTGGTACATAGCACAAACACATACTGAAAACATGATATCAGGTTTAGAGGCAGAGAGATATAGCAAACTACCAATCATGGATCTGTACAATGTTGGATCAACATTGCTGCCAATGCCATCTTTTGTTATCTTCACTGAATAGGACATAGGAGTTTTGCAAGGCTTAGACTCTTGTAGCTCAAATCTCTTCACCATATTCCTTTCATACTTCTCTTGGTTCAGGAAGATACCATTCTCCAACTGCTTAACTTGTAGTCCCAGAAAGTAGTTGAGCTCACCAATCATGCTCATCTCAAATGTTCATGTCATAGACTCAACAAACTTGTCTAAGGTAGACTTGTTAGTAGAGCCAAATACAATATGATCCACATAAATTTGAGCAATGCATATATCAGAGCTTTTTCTAAGGACAAACCAAGTTCTATCTCCATCTCCTCTATTGAAACCTAGGCCTAACAGAAAATCTGTTAGCCTCTCATACCAAGCTCTAGGAGCCAGTTTTAAGCCATACAAAGCCTTTTCAAGTTTGTACACATGGTCAGGATGTTTAGGATCAGCAAAGCCCTTAGGTTGTTCTACATAAACCTCTTTGTCAATTAAACCATTCAGAAAGGCACCTTTAACATCCATTTGGTATAGTTTAATCCTAAGACAGCAAGCAATAGCAAGGAGTAATCTAATTAATTCTATCCTAGCTACTGGAGCAAAAGTCTCATCAAAATCTATACCTTCTACCTGAGTAAAACCTTGTGCAACCAACCTAGCTTTGTTCCTCATAATTACACCACTCTCATCAGTTTTATTTTTGAAAATCCATTTTGTACCTATTACATTCACATGTGATGGCTTAGGCACTATATTCCAAACTTTGTTTTTGGTGAATTGTAAGAGTTCCTCTTGCATGGCATTAATCCAGTAACTATCCTTAAGATGTTCAGTTACATTCTTAGGTTCAATGGAGGACACAAAACAAGATGCATTTTCAACAGTACATGAAGAAGATATACAAACACACAACTTAGCCATATCCTTGTAATTTACCCTTTCTTTGTTGCGTGTTCTAACTCTTTCAGTAATTTGACCAATTACTTGAGAGGCTGGATGATCTCTTTGTATTCTAAAAGGGGGATCTCTTCTGGATACATGAACCACTTCATCTTCAGAATCTGACAGCACAAATGTGGGCCTAACATTGGGGGTTTATGGTGTTAAGTCAACATTTGTTCCAGTTTCCAGTTCAGCATCTCCATCGTCTGTGTTCAATGTTGAGTCCAATGTTGGAGTAACATCTGAACCAGTGACTTCTTCAGTACTTGCAGAAACAGTTAAATCATCAAATATGACATTTACTGATTCTTGAACAGTATGCAATCTTGGATTGTAGACCCTGAAAGCAGCACTATTAGGAGAATATCCAACAAATATACACTTTTCACTTTTGCGATCAAATTTGCTCAAATAGTCTCTATCTTTTAGCAAATAGCAGTTAATACCAAATTCATGAAAGTGTGCTACTGTTTGTTTTGAACCCTTCAAAATTTCATAAGGTGTCATAGTAGTACCAGGTCTAAGATAAACTCTATTACTAATATAACATGCAGTATTCAAAGCTTCAGCCCAGAGTTTCTTAGATAGGTTTTTAGAATTCAACATAACTCTAGCCATCTCTTGAAGTGTTCTATTCTTGCTCTCAGCAATCCCATTTTGCTGAGGTATCTTAGGTGCTGAAAACTCATGGAGAATGCCTTTAGATTCACAGAAATTAGCAAAGCTTACATTTTCAAACTCCTTTCCATGGTCAGACCTAATTCTTCCTACAGAAGTACCATAGAGATTCTTGATACTAGCATGCAAAATCTTGAATGTGTTGAATGCCTCTGATTTTTCTTTCAAAAACTTAATCCATGTATAGTTTGAAAAATCATCAACAATAACAAACGCATACTTCTTACCATTCAGGCTACTAACCTCAATAGGACCCATGAGATCCATGTGTAGCAAATCAAAGCACTTATTAGTTCTAAGGTTAGTACTCTGTACCTGAAGTGGTGGATGGACAGCTTTTGTTTGTTTACCTTTCATGCAGTCTTCACAAACAATTTTACATGGGCTAGTCAACTTAGGTAGTCCTCTTACAGCCTCTATCTTCTGTAGTTTCTCCAGATTTCTATAGTGCACATGTCCTAACTTCTTGTGCCACGTGACAGATTCATCTACCTTGGCATGGTAGCATTCAGCTTCATCTTGAGCAAGATAGCAGTTATCCTTTGATATTGTACCTGTCATGACACGGACATTGTCACTATTAAACACATCACATGAACTTTTATGAATAGTAACTAGCAAGTTATCATCACGAAGTTGACTTATGCTAATTAAATTTTCTTTCAATCCTTCAACCAACAACACATCCTTGAGTGGTGGAAATCCTTCAACATCCAGTACTCTTTTTCCAATGATTTTCCCTTTTGTGCCTCCTCCATAGGTAACTGTTCCAACAGTCAAAGGGATTACCTCTTTCAGGTTGTCAATGTTTCCAGTTATGTGCCTTGAACACCCACTGTCAAAATACCACTTACCTGCAAGGTTAGAGTAAACAGCAAAAAAGACAACATTGCAAACAATTTTAACCTTAGGAGTTTTTAACTTTTCTATCCAAGTTCTACTTTTATGTCCTTCAGTGTTGTTACCTAATGTTGGGATAACATTCAGATCAGAGGTCTCCTAACATTGGTATTGCAATTAATTATTGTTTTATTCTTAATCACAATTTTATATTTTTTACAATAAGGCTTAATGTGACCAGGTTGAAGACAATATTGACAGATAAAAGTAGGATTTTTCACAGTGTTGGAAGGGATTTCACAACTCAAGTTATTGTTATCCTTGATAAAACCAGCTTTCAAGTAGGCAGAATTAACATCTTCATAAGAGGGTTTCTCAACATAGCCCAAACCATTTTTACCTTGATTTCCCATACTCAGCACTTCATCAAGCAGAGATGTAGAAGAGTTCCATTTGTCAATGGTATGTTCAGCTTTATTTAGTTTTACCTTTACCTCTTTCAGCTCAGCCTCAGTTTTGTCAAGGTCTTTCTCATACAGTTTCATCATCTCCTTCATGCATCCAATCTCTTCCTTCAAGCTTTTGTTGCTCTTGATGAGTTTGTGATTCTCAAGCAACAGTTTGTGGTAGATAGACTTCAGGTCTTCTATGATTTCCTCCTGGGACATTTCACCTTCAAAGAAATATTCTTCATCTAGATCCACTAAGCCATGAAAACAATCAAAGTTAGATTCATCAAAGTATGACGCAAGATAAGGTTCAGTATCAGTATCATATTCATCCCAATCTGAAAAAAGAGGTCTCATGTTCTGATGTTGGATCCTGAATGTTGGGGTAACATTGAGATCCAAAGCACTGCAGGGAGTCCTCTGGCGTCTAGCCAATCTGAGTGAGTAGCGCAGCAGTTTGAACCTCTTCTGATTGTTCTTCAGCTTCTCCAGAACTAAAGTCATCTTCATTGAAATCATCTACACAAACCCAATGAGAATTTCCTCTTTTTCTAAGAGTGTTAGCACATTCATTAGCCATATGACTATATCCTTTACATTCAAAACATTGAACATCTTTTAACTTATCAGCTTCTAAAGGAGTAGGTTTTGATGCCATGTACTTCAAAACTTATGAGGTAATTTCTTATATCCTGCAAAATTATTACTAAGATTCTTTTCTTTACCTTTTCCTTTAAAGTTCAGTTTATTGAATTTCTTAGTAATTTTCTCATAGTTTGAAGAAATTAGTTCACACTCATCATCAATTTCATTGTCAAGATTTGAACCTCTTAAAGCAACAACCCTATGTTTGCTAGGTTGTGAGGCAAGCTCAATATCAAATTCTCTAAGAGTATTCATCAAGACTTGAAACTGTAGATTAGCAAGGTTTCTAGATTCACTCATTGCAATTTTCTTGAGAGCAAATTTAGATGACAGTGTTCTCCTAGCTTTATAAACCATTTCTGGATTAGTCATAGCAAAACCTTGGTTTTCACATTGGTTAGCAATATCAAGAATTTTCTCAAAATAACTGTCAACACTTTCATCTTCACCCATCTCAAGTTTTTAAAATTGCAAAAGCAGTTGTCTATATTTAGAATCTTTAACAGCAGAATCTCATTCACAATGTAATTCAAGTATATCCCAAGCATGTTTGGCTTTTGTACAATTCTGGATTAACTTGAACATGTGATGATTAACCCAACTAAAGATAGCATTAAGAGATTTTTCATTAGAGTTATAGAGACTTACCTCTACTGCTGTCCAGTCTGCTTCTGGTTTTGGAACTAGATCACCTTCACCATCTCTTGGTAATGTTGGAAGAGAGTATCCATTGATCATGGATTGCCAGGCTCGAATATCAATAGCTTTGATGTGAGACCTCATCCTGATCTTCCAATATGCATAATTGGAGCCATCCAAAACTGGAATCCTGTTGGTGTTAGGATTGACAATGTCCATGGTGTTGTATCACCTCCAAACCACCAGTGTAGTCGGTGTTTGGCTCTGACGCAAATTGAAATTGTTGGACCGTGGATTGACACAACACTTTTTTCTTGATAATAATGTGCAGCGGAAGTAAGAACACAAGAAGATATAATTTTAAAAAGTTTTCAATATTATTAAAAACTTCCAAGCCTTAGGCCAAATAACGATAAAGGTTTTATCAAAAACGTTCCTCACAACAATTCACTCACGCTCTTTGTTGATCGGACTCAACGAAGTAGACAAGCACGAACTACTTAACTTCTAATCACTAGACTTAAAGTAGTTGATACAAAAACTTCGCAAAAGCAAGACGAAGACAATACAAAGAATTTAATCTCTTGGATTAGTTAGCACTATTGTCTTGTGATCATCTTGATGAACTTCACATCTTTTATAGATTTCTTGAGTCTTGAACGCCAAGATGTGTTGTTCACAGCTTTGGTAATTCTTGTTGTTTCCTTGTTGATATTTGCATTCTTTGTGAACTTCAAATCTTTCCTGAGAATGTGTTTCCATTGTTACCAATTTAACAAGGTAACACATCTTCTTCAATTCGCAGAATCCTGGAAAGAATCGCGCCGCAGAGAATAGCTCGCTTGTTTCCTTATTTTGAAACCGTGTTGTGTTGACTAATTTAACTTAGCTTGAATTATGGAAACTTCAGGTAAGGAATCTTCCATAGCTCTTCCTTATGTATAAGATACTTTCTTGGACATAAACATAAACAACTAAAACCGTGGAACTTGATTAATAAGTGAATAAAGGCAAAACTTAATTTTGGCAACTAAAGAACAGTTCTCGCACAAGCTCTCTGCTTTCAATGTTATCCTCAATGTTAACCCAACATCGTCTAACATTTCACCGTCTAACATGGAATCCAGAAAGCCCTGCACTTTCAAAACAGATTTCTTTGCATTCTTGCGTACGCCCTCACGACCCCTCTTCTTGACAAGTGGAGGTGCGTCATCTGTAGCGGCTTCGGCCCCCAGCTGTCTACGTTCCGCTATGGCGTCCAGACTATAGTACTCTACCAAATCGGTTGCAAGATACATGAAACATAAAGATCAAGAGATAAATCGGGAGGAAGCTATTGATTTGTAAAGATATAACACTTACCCAGAGTAGAGGGACCGCTATAACATACGAGAGATATCCCACTTGCTCGCAAAACTATGTCACTACAACGCAGGGTACCGTCGTACGGATGGTTAATCAGATTCCTCAGAAATTCGAGGGTATGTGCAGTTGTCCCGACAGCGACTCGTCTCTCATATTTTGTGACTTCGCACCACACAATACGAAGCACATCAAATTCACCAGCCGTCATCTCCTGGATATACATATACTCACACTTATTTCCAAATTTATAACTGGATTGAGTATATTGCACGAACCCGCCTGGGCCCGCACGCAAAAGAACCCCTCTTCGCCGCCCTTCCTGTTGACCATGACACTAAAGAGTTGCCATAACTCATTAACTCCGCAAGGGGCACCCAACGCTCTCATGACACAAATGAAAGCCATGATGTACCCAAGATAATTGGGGGATAGCCGCCTCAAGCAGACCCCGATGCTCGCAATGATAGCACTAACCGCAGGATCAATTGGGAAGCGCAGTCCGTTCTTAAAATGCTTGGCATTAACAGTAATGCAACTTTTCGGTGGAGTATGCGTTTGTTGATCCGTACTGGGGAATATGACCTTATACCCCTCAGGGATGTCATACTCGTTGGAGTAATAACCAACATGATGAGGAACATGGGACGTCATATCCTCGTACTTCTCCGAGGTCTTATATTTCGGGGGGTTGATCCCCAAGCCCCATTCACCTACACTGGGACCGTCAGCCTCCGGCGGAAAAGAGAATTCAGCACCAGACAGGTCGCCAATCAACTGGTCAGACCCGAACATCTTGTTTTCATAAAATCCCACTCCGATCTCTTCGAAATCCATCTCGAGCATACCTGAGCCAACACTATTCTCGGCGAACGACATACTGAGGCGCTAAGCAAGAAAAAATCCCGTGTGATAACGGGGTCAATCCAAGAAAAAATTCCCTGTGATAACGGGGCCAATCCAAGAAAAAATCCCCTGTGATAACGGGGTCGATTCAAGAAAAAATCCCCTGTGATAACGGGGTCGATTCAAGAAAAAATCCCCTGTGATAACGGGGCCAATCCAAGAAAAAATCCCCTGTGATAACGGGGTCGATTCAAGAAAAAATCCCCTGTGATAACGGGGTCGATTCAAGAAAAAATCCCCTGTGATAACGGGGTCGATTCAAGAAAAAATCTCCTGTGATAATGGGGTCGATTCAATAAAAAATTCCCTGTGATAACGGGGCTAATCCAAGAAAAAATCCCCTGTGATAACGGGGTCGATCCAAGAAAAAATTCCATGTGATAACGGGGCCAATCTAAGAAAAGATCCCCTGTGATAACGGGGTCGATTCAAGAAAAAATCCCCTGTGATAACGGGGTCGATTCAATAAAAACTTTCCCTGTGATAACGGGGCCAATCCAATAAAAAATCCCCTGTGATAACAGGGTTGATCCAAGAAAAAATCCCCTGTGATAACGGGGTCAATACAAGAAAAAACAGGGGGAACTACGCCGGTCTGATTCCCCATTCAACGGGATACGTAGGCGGGTTAGGTTTACCTAGTCTTCGACCGTTATCCGTTATTACCTTTTTATTTGTTGCTTGGCGCAATCTAATATTTCATGCATGGATATGTCCTAAGCGGACATTATAGAAGTGCAGAGAATGGCACAAAGAGTTGGGGAATATTCCCCTAGATATATGTTTAAGACATCGCCCTCTGACAGGTACATGGCCCAAAGGATCGCACCTTACTATATCCGAAAAGGACATAGAGAATATTAAAAGGGGGATTAAGGGGGCATTGCCCCAGATTATTCAATATTATCTATTTAAACAGGTACAAACAGGTACAACAGGCACGATAGAGCACAATGGAAACACTGTTTCTCGTATAAAACTGATATTCCCAAATTGAGGGAACATCCTGCAGATAACACATGCACATCATTTCGTGCTTTCGTATTAGCTTTTACATCGAAAGTATTTCTTGTCTGTGCTATTTTACAGGGCTTAATGACCTACAGATTCAACGACGACAGAGTCACCAAGAGACATAGTAAAAAAGACAAAGAAAAAGCTCACCTACAACAAGAAAAATTTCCCCTGTGATAACAGGGTCGATCATAAACATTTCAACAGTAGCGGGTTCCCTATGATAACGGGGTGCGCCCCTACCCACAACAAAAATATCCCTGTGATAAAGGGGTCGATCATAAACATTTCAACGGAAACGGGTTCCCTGTCATAACGGGATGCACCCCGACCCACAACAAAAATATCCCTGTGATAACGTGGTCGATCATAAACATTTCAACGGTAGCGGGTTCCCTGTGATAACGGGATGCGCCCCTACCCACAACAAAAATATCCCCTGTGATAACGGGGTCGATCATAAACATCTCAACGGTAGCGGGTTCCCTGTGATAACGGGATGCGCCCCTAACCACAAGAAGAATATCCCATATAATAATGGGGTCGATCCTAAACACATAAGCAGTGGCACATTGCCCATGTTTCTACCAACCCCGAGGAAATTCTAATCATTCCTTGATTGACAACAAACAGATTAAATGAATCTCATCAAATACGAGAACGAAATAAATACGGCTCAGATAGCGGAATACTGCATACGCTATCGTCATGACAATAAAAATTCAACAAGTTATCACACAACAGGGCCATGAAGAGTCACATATTATGAAGACCACAGCGAAATAAATATTCAGTTACAGAACCACGAATCGGAAATAATCCGGAAAGGGATAAACTCAAGTTACAATAAGGGCAGCAGACAGCTACTCCCACAAGGACCCTTCAGTCTTTTTCTCAACGACCGCGGAAAAAACTCCTAGGGATCACCCCGTCATGTCTATATCGAAATATACATCGAATATCATCCCCGATATGCCATATTCGACATAGATCCCCGACATACCTTCAACATACCTTCGACATACTGCAATACCTGATATTAAAACCGTAATATGCTTGGAAAGCTAAAGGAGTCTTCGACATGTACCTTAAAGGAGTCTGCAACGACCTTCGACATGTACCTTATATGCTTGGAAAGCTAAAGGAGTCTACTTTCCATATCAAGAAGCGATTTGAGATTTGGACCTTCCTGCAAAGAAATATGATGAAAATCGTAAAGCCGCGCAGTGCAGAATAGACAAATGAACTACGTCCGACTTGATTCCCCCAAAGGGATACGTAGGCAGCTTGGGATAACCCGAGTTCAGTCCGAAATCATCAACGATCCATCCGTCCCCACACCACGTCGCTTGGAGTACATGTGGGTAGAAGACAAAGCTGGCTCCAGCACAGCCTTTCATCAGCATACGACAACACACCAAATCATCGAAATATACTTTCGACATCGTATCGAATATGCGGTTCGACGTAATATCGACGATGAACCCCGACATATTATCCTATTATGCAAAAAAGCCTCGAAGTGTGACTCCCATATTTATAAGAATGTCAACTCCAAGGAACACATAATTCAAACGAGGACCTCAAACTATGTGCCAATTGAATTAGGGGGACCATCGAAGTTCATCACAAAGCGCATTCCCCGCATATTTGATCTCCTTCATTGGAACTGGCGGGACGAAGGGTACAGGTAACCCAGGAATTTAAAATTAAATTTGTGAATTCTTATCTCTAAGATAAGAATCCCCAAATTAGGGGACTACATGATATGGGCATTTCCCGCATATTGGGCCAGGCCCAAACCAGACCCATATTGGACCATATCGGGGATCACTTTCGATGTCATATCGGTAATAATCACCAATATGTTACTGTGGTCCCCGGATCCCGAGGTCTATAAATACGCCGTGCCCGGATCCCAAATGAAGCAATTATTATCCTTCAGCTACCACGCATCATATCGAAATCCATCCCCGATATCACCTTCGATATCTCATTCAATATCGGGGTTATCTCGTGCACCTCTGACATGTCACACCACCTCATCACCGATATCACGTCGGGGTCACCCTCGACATCACATCGAAGACAATCACCGACGTACATTCGATCTAGTACCAGTATTCTACTCCCATCCAAGCATCGAGGCGTTGGTTCGAGGTGTTCCGGACCAAGTCTACACGAGATACGTAGTGTAGGCCTGATTTGAGATAGACTCGTTGTATTGCTGGACTATTCACTTGCAACCGACACTCACATATATATATATAAAACGATCTATCGCCAAATCAACCTAAATATTAATTGCGGCTTACGAAACCTCTCTCTCATAATGTATTTCATTTCTTTTCAACTAGTTACTTGTGGTTCATGGTAGTAATCACGCTCCTCTTGTATTGCTCGCCAATATGTCCTAGCACGCCCACCTAATTTCAATGGAGTAACTCGAATTTTATCAATGTCGGTTAAACCATAATATTCAAAATGGTCTTCCAAGTAAAATAACCAATCATCAATTAAAATACTCTTATTCTCTCCATCAAACTCTGGGATGTCATTAAAATACAAATACTTAGGATATTCATAGTAATGCTTGGAGCATGATGCATATGTCTATCTAGATGAGACTTATCTCGAGTGGCGTAATGTCCATGCTCTCTAAACATATCATGGTTGTAGACACGAAAACTACGATGCTCAATGCAAGAACTCTTATCATCTACCTGGACATGTCCTTGAATGACTGAGTGGACGACAAATACGACATCCTAGAATGCATTATGTTGCCGACATCAAGTTAAATTCGCAAGTACATCAATTATAAACTAGTTTGAAATTCACGGAGACAACTCAAAGGAACAAGTATACTTATATGACTACGAAAATAAAGAGTTTTTTTTTATTAGCTTTATGCAATAAACTAAACTTGCCAACTAAAATTTCAGAGTCCAATATTCAATAACAAGAGTACGTTACCGAGGCAAAATCGAGCCAATCAAATTATGATTGTGCATTGTGGTTCCACTTCTTTCTGATCTTGGGCTTCCGTACTCCAAAATACCACTGAAAATCAAGAAAGAAATAGTAGCAGCAAGTCGAGGATTAAATTGCAAATAACAAAAAAAACTAGAACTGCAATATTGCTTCTTCCTCTTCACTGGACAGTCCGTGGAATTCGATCTGTGTAGCGGTGGTGTGGACGAGAAGGCGTGGCCAGACGCGATCTCTGGCAGAGGACGACCGATGATGCAGGGAGTTGGTCAGAGTGGTGGTGGCTGAAGCGAGCAGTTGATGGCGGCGGTAAAGCGACGTGTGGCCTGGTGGATGGTGGCGGTGTAGAACGGCAGCGCTGAACAGAGAGAGGGTGGCGGCAGTGGTGTTGGTGCCCAGCGGTGATGGCGGATGCGCGAACGCCGATGATGGAGAACGCCGACGACGGAGGCGGTGGTCCGTGCCTAGGGTTTTGCCGTGCAAGTTGCTATTGCGATTTTTGATTTTTTGATTTTTTTTTTTCAGAAATTGCAACCTAAACCCAAGACTATGAAAGAACAGAAAAGTAACACGAAAATTGACTCAACAAAATTGAAATTTGATGGCAGCGGAAATCGAGGAAAAACAATCGTATGGCTCTGGTGCCACTTTGATAGAGGTTCGGGAATTAATTCCCAGATTTTAGATTTTAGAGGGGCGAGAATAGAATAAGAAGAACAAGAACAAAGAGAATACAACAATTGCTCGGCAATTCAATAATCAATAATCATTCATATATTGTCTCAAAACAAAGTCAAAGCCTATATTTATAGGCTAGATAACCAAAATATACCATAACTAAAACTCTTAATAAAAGCAACTTACCAACGTAATAAAATCCTAATTACTTAATATAAAGAAACCTAATTTATAAATACTACTAGAATCCCAACTAATATGGAAATACTCCTAATATGAGATATCATTAATATATTATTCTTGATCCCTATCACTAGCACATTTGTCTATTCAATGGCGTCCAGTCTATTAGGGCCGATTTCCTTTCGGTTGGGCTCTAAACCATGTGGCCCATGTCTTATCTATATTGATATTGTTTTGTTTAAATTATTAGGATATAGTTAATCTGATTTAGTAATTATCTTAAAGGATATTTTTTTATCTTAAAAGATATGTTATCTTGTAAATCATGATTTATATTCCTTATCTCTTTATTGCATTTGGACTAATAAGCATGCAGGTTCACTGAAGATCCGTGAAGATCATTTGGAATCCCCTTAATAAGGAAGGATAGCCTTACGGATCCACCAGAATAGTTGGCGTGCTCATCTTACTTGGAAAGAAGATTGCCAGTGGATTGCAACTGAAGATTCGATAGAAGATTCTGGTGCGCCTATATAAAGAGAAGACTCGAGACCTTTAG
Organism: Linaria vulgaris; assembly: GCA_948329865.1. Classification (NCBI taxonomy): domain Eukaryota; kingdom Viridiplantae; phylum Streptophyta; class Magnoliopsida; order Lamiales; family Plantaginaceae; genus Linaria; species Linaria vulgaris. The sequence goes on from OX415249.1 coordinate 27,712,145, forward strand.
AAGACACTTTTGAAAAAGACATTAAGGAGTCTGTCTTGTATCGAGTCATTAGAGAAGAGCATTAAGTCAGAGAGTCCTTGGAGTAGCTTAGTGTGTCTTCGATTCAACGTGTTTCTGAAAACAAGTTAAGGGTTAGGTGTTGCAACTGCATATGTTAGAGGGAGTCTAGTATATGAGTTGATTTAAATCTTTCATTGTAATTCTTAAGTAGGAAACAGTTTGAGTCAAACTTTGGGTGAAAACTCCGTGGACTAGGACCATTTGGACCAAACCACGTTAAAAACCTTTTGTGTTCTTTACTGTTTATGTTTTACTGTTTTTCACAATTGCAATAGCAAAACTGTTTTCAAACGTTAAGGAACTATCTTCTGTTATACTTAAGTGTACAGTTGCAACTATTGCTAATTGCAACTGGACACATTTACAAGTATTGCAGATACTAAGATCTTTCAGTTGGTATCAGAGCGGGTCATTATATTTACATAGTGTAGATTCTGGTCTAAAGATCTTTGTTTTGTTTAATTGTTTTTCTTATGGAAGAAATGAGGGAAAGTATGTCGACCATCAAGCCACCAATGCTGACGGCTACAAACTACTCCTACTAGAAGAATTGCATGTGAAACTTCATCAAACAACAGGATTAGAAAGCCTGGAAGAGCATTCTAAAAGGGTGGACCCCACCGACAGATGATCAAGGACGAGTGAAATCCGAGCTGGAATGGACCGATGCTGAAGAACTCTTAGCAAACTATAACTCTACAGTTTTAAACATTATTTTAGTTGCTGTTGATTATGACCAATATAAGAGTATATCTAACTGTGAAATTGCAAAAGATGCTTGGCAGGCTATTGAGAATGCACGCCAAGGAAATGACAAAGTGCGCGCATCCAAGTTGCAACTACTCAATGACGACTTCAACTATGTACGCATGGAAGAAACGGACACCATCGCTCAGTTCCATTCCAAACTCAGGCATCTCTCTAGTGAAGCCACCATCCTTGGAGCGGATTTCCCTGAATCCAGAATCGTGCTAAAACTCCTAGGATCTCTTCCTAGAAGGTTTGCAATGAAGGTCTCAGCCATTGAAGAAGCAAAAGATGTTAACACACAACCTTTGGCTAATCTCATGGGATCATTAACCGCATGGGAAATGAAACTCAAGAGAGAAGGAGACACCATATCCAAATGAGTTGCACTTCAGGTCAGTCTTCCACAGAACAGTCCCAACTCAGAATTAGAGCAATCCCTAGCACTCCTCACAAATAAGTTCAACAGAATGAACAAACGTTGGAGTAGAGGTAACTCTTCCAACTCAGTTGCAAGTCCCTCTGATTTATCTAATAATAAGCCTTCCGCTACTAATAGACTTGACAACAAAAGGTCTGGAAAGGGTATTCAATGCAGGGAACGTCAAGGTTTTGGACACATAAGGGCTGACTGTGCAAATCTTCTCGAGAAAAACAAAAGTCGTGAATTACTAGCATGGAGTGAGGATGAATCTGATAACAGTGAAGATGATACAAAAGAAGTCACTGACCTTGCGTTTTCATCATTCATTCCCTTTAGAGCCAACATGGGAGTTGCAATTCACAGCATAACAGACTCCGATAGCGACTCACTTGATAGTAACGAGTTGGAACTCACAGATGATATGGAGGCAATCTGCAAAAGAAACTCTGAATTGGAGGCCCAACTCAGAATCGTATCAACCTTTGGCAACCCTGTGAGAATGAACAACAGAATTCTTGAACTCGAAAGAAAAGTTCTCGAGCTCACCTTAGAGAGAGATCTTATGTCCACTGATCTGGACTCGGCACTTAAAGCCCACAAAGCACTAGTTGAAGTGTGCGATCTCACCAAGAAAGAACTGGACTCACTAGCTAGGAATGTGAAGTTACTCACACCAGGCACAGAAAACTTGGAAAAAGTCCTGGACACCCAGAAAGTTGCAACTGGGAAAACAGGAGTAGGATATGTTGATCCCACTACACCAAAGTTTCTTGGTAATACCAAGATATCCATTTCCAAAAAGAAGAGGATACCCAAGGGAGTTGAAATCCCTTTCGACTATCCCAACACCAACAATTAGGTACGTGTCAGTTGTAATTTGCCAGTAACAGTATCTGACCAGAATTCCGTAAACAGGTTTGCAAGAGGAAGGTTCATTCCTACCTGCCACCACTGCGGAGTCCAAGGACACATCCGTCCCTACTGTTATCAGTTATGGACACCTCAGGACACACCCTCCCTCACTGTTCCCGAAGTACAGAAGAAGAATAGGAGAAACCAAAGAAAGAAGAAGATCATACTGGATGCACCCACAGTTGCAACCGTCGTGCCACCACAGCAAGTTTGGGCTAAGAAATCTTCTAACCCTCTTATTTGTCTTACTGCTTGCAACTCTACCTCTCAACGAGGATCTTATTCTAATTCTTAGTATTTTGATAGCGGATGCTCTAGGCATATGACTGGAAATAAGGACATTCTAAGCAACTATGTGCATGAACGAAAAGGGGATGTTGTTTTCGGTGATGGAAACCGAGGAAAGATAATGGGGAGAGGAACCCTAAGTGTTAAAGGTTTCCCCAAACTTAGAGATGTTCACTATGTTGATGGACTGTGTGCAAATCTTATTAGTATTAGTCAGTTGTGTGACGATGGTCTCTTTGTTCACTTTGCCAAAGATGAATGTGAAGTTGTAGATCAATTTCAAAATAGAGTTTTGAAAGGACTAAGAAGCACTGAAAACTGTTATACTATGACTAACTATAAAGCTACTTTCAGGTCACTCACTTGCAACTTGAGCAAAGAATCTGTTGCAGAATTATGGCACCAACGGCTTGGACACCTCAATTACAAGTCCCTGGCACAGCTCTTCAACAATCAAAGTGTGAGAGGACTACCAAAGCTTGGAGCAAAGCCGATTGGAAAGTGTGGGTCATGCCTTGAAGGAAAACAGACAAGAGCAAGTCATAGTGAGTTGCAACACATACCATCGGTAAGAGTTCTGGAATTGCTACACATGGATCTTGTGGGACCCATTCAAAAGGAAAGAATCTCTGGTAAGCGTTACATTTTTGTATGCGTTGATGATTTCTCAAGATACACCTGGGTTGAATTTCTAAAAGACAAAAATGAATCCTTTGTTTTCTTCAAAAACTTGTGCAACACTGTTGCAACTGAAAAGGATCTAACTGTTAAAAGAATTCGAAGTGATCATGGTAGAGAGTTTGAAAACTCAAGCTTCGTTGAATTCTGTTCTGACAAGGGTATATTCCATGAATACTCATCCCCCATCACACCACAACAAAATGGGGTTGTTGAAAGGAAGAACAGAACACTAGTTGAAATGGCAAAAGTTATGCTGAACTCAAAGAAACTAGCCATCAAGTTCTGGGTTGAGGCAGTGAACATTGCATGCTATGTCACTAACCGAGTTTACCTACGCCCAAGTACAACTAAAACTGCCTATGAACTCTGGAAAGGTAAAAGACCAAATGTTCAACACTTTCATGTGTTTGGTTGTGCTTGCTACGTTCTGAATGATAGGGAACCTAAAGGAAATTTCAATCAAAATCTGATCTAGGAATTTTTGTTGGGTACTCACGGTACAATCATGCTTATCGCGTATTCAATATGTGCACTCAAACTGTAGTTGAGTCATCTAATGTTGATTTTGACGATTACAGAGACTTTGCAACTACATCATCTGAAGTTCGGATCACTGAATTAACAGATGCTGATGATGAGGAGGAATCACACCGCCCCCACAAAATTTCACCGCCAGTTGCAACTGACCCAGTCAACCAGCAACCTGAGGTTATTCCGACGGGTACAGTTCCAACAGAAACAGCCCCCACTATAGTAGTGCAAACAGAGAACCTGAAAGCACCACCACACATTAGGAGGAACCACCCACATGAAGCTGTCATTGGGGACATAAGTGACTGGATAAGAACGCGAGATATCCCTCGAAAGAGATATGACCAAATGGTGCGCTTTGTGAGTTACACTTCTAAGATTGAACCCAAGAATGTAAAGGAAGCACTGTTGGAAGAAGCTTGGATTGAAGCCATGCAAGAGGAACTGAATCAATTTGAAAGAAATGATGTATGGACACTTGTCCCTCGACCAGACAAAGTGAACATCATTGGTACCAAATGGATATTCAAGAACAAGACCGACGAATTGGGAAATATAGTGCGCAACAAAGCCAGGCTAGTTGCACAGGGATACACACAAGTCGAAGGAGTCGACTATGACGATACCTTTGCTCCAGTTGCAAGACTAGAGTCCATTCGTCTTCTACTCGCAGTTGCATGTGGTTTGCACTTTAAACTCTTCCAGATGGATGTTAAGAGTGCATTCCTGAATGGATACTTAAACGAAGAGGTGTTCGTCGAACAACCTAAAGGTTTCACAGACCCCACATTTTCCCAACCATGTGTTGAAATTGAAAAGAGCATTTTATGGCTTAAAGCAAGCCCCACGGGCATGGTATGAAAAACTCACCATTCATCTCCTTGACAAGGGATACACAAGAGGGAGTGTAGATAGAACCTTGTTCTACAAACACTTCGGAACTAACATTCTTATTGCTCAAATTTATGTAGATGATATCGTGTTTGGATCTACATCTCCGGATGAGTTGCAACACTTCATTTCTGTTATGAAAAATGAGTTTGAAATGAGCATGGTTGGTGAACTAACTTATTTTCTTGGTTTACAGGTCAAGCAACAAAATGATGGAATATTCATATCCCATACGAAGTATGCCAAGAATCTTATCAACCGTTTTGGCCTTGAGCATGCCAAACCTATGAAAACTCCTATGGGATCGTCAGATCGCCTCAGCAAAGATGATAGTTGCAACTCGGTGGATCCCAGTCTTTACCAAAGCATGATAGAAAGCCTACTGTACCTCACTGCTAGCAGACCTGACATATGCTTCAGTGTTGGAGTATGTGCACGATATCAGGCCAACCCGAAGGAATCTCATGTCAAGGCTGTCAAGCGAAATATACGTTACATCTCTGGTACAGCAAATTTTGGTCTCAGTTACACCTTCAATGATAACCTGTCTCTTGCAGGATACAGTGATGCAGATTGGGCAGGATGTGCTGATGATCGGAAGAGTACCACAAGAGGATGTTTTTACCTAGAAGCAAATCTTGTGTCCTGGTTTAGCAAGAAGCAACACTCAATCACCTTGTCCACAGCTGAAGTCGAATACATTGATGTTGGGAGCAGTTGCACCCAACTGGTTTGGATGAAACAAATGCTAGAAGATTACGGTATCTCGCAAAGTGAAATACTTCTCTATTGTGATAATACAAGTGCCATCAACATCTCTAAAAATCCAGTTCAACATTCTCGTACTAAACACATTGATATTCGATATAATTATATTAGGGAACTGGTTGAGGCTAAAACTATTGAGTTACGACATGTATGCACTAACCTTCAACTTGCAGATATTTTTACCAAAGCTCTGGATGTGACCGTTTTGAGCACCTTCGCAAGTCGTTAGGGCTCTGCCTTATGTGAATTGCAACAGGAACCCGGTTGCAACTGAGGATGACCAGTGCCTGACCTTCTAACCTGTTACTGATCTCAGACAGTCTCCTAATGTTTGTTGTACTCTTAATCAAAAAAAAAACAAAAAAAAAAGGAGGAAGAAATTTCTTTTCATGAGTTGCAACTGGAAAAAGCTACCTGACCTAGAAGCAGCAAGTGTGAAAGCTAGCAATTCTTATCTCACGCGACTCCTCATTGCAAAGAGCTACCTTGCTCACAAATGTGTCAGTGTGAAAGCTACCAGTTGCTCACGGTTTCTTCTTTTAGTTGCAACTGAGTATCATTCAATAAACTCCCTGGAGAAACTGCGTGAGTTTGGTAAAAGGATGGATTTTCTCCACTAGTTGCCTTGGTTCTCGTGTTGCTGTGTTCAATTCTACTTAACATGTTGGAGCCCTAATTACGCGTGATTGGGCCTCACTGGGTGACACATTGTGAGTTCAAGTTTTTTTTGGCAGGTTGTTAGGATTTGTATCATATGCGTATCTTAATTAGTTTTAACCCTATCTCTTCCATTTTAAATGAATCCTTATCTTGTGAAAAGAGTATCTAGGGCTAATTGAGTTTCGGTGGGCTTTTTCCCTCCTAAATTTCTAGGGTTTTAGAAATACTTATTATATGCTATGTTGCCCTTCTTTTCTCTCATTACCCTCTTTCCAGAGATCTCACGTTTTCTCTCTCTCTCTCTTCGATTAGATTTTCTTTCACAGGATGGGAGGATCTGCGCGTAAACCAGCCGCCACCTTCTCCAAAGAACCCCTCGACCTTCCTCCTCTCCAAACAATTACAGTTGACAGGAATACTGCCCAATCACTGAGCAGCCCTCACCACCTTCACCACCATCTCCACCTTCTCCATTGCGCCGATCACCTTCCCCTCCGCCTCGCTCCACTGCTGAAGCAAATGGGAAATCCAAAGTTGGATCCGCTTCCGCTACGCCGCCACCACCACCTGAGGAAGATCCCGCCTCTCCTGCTGCTCCTCCTTCCTCCTCTGGTGCGAATACTAGGAAGCGGACGAAGATTCCGGTCCGCCAGCCTCCCCGTCGTCGTCGCCTTCACAAGCTCGCTGACCTGCAACCCGCCTATGTGACGGAATCAGAGGGCAATGTCCCTGACCGGTCACCTGAGCCCCCTAAGAAGAATGCCAAATCTTCTGCTCCTCCAAGAAAACCCTCACCTCCCAGATGTTGCTCCTGCCTCTGCCGCCTTGAAAGCTGCTCGGGCTCACACTAAACGCTTCTACACTGCTGACGCAGAAGCTAAAATTCTGGATATTTGGAAGCGCCCTATTATTGTTGAACGGCTGTTGGAACTCAAGTCTTATGAGGAGACTGGTGTGCTGGAACTCCTTGAGCAGCGCGGGTGGCTAGTTGCAACTCAGAAAGCCACCAAATACAACAAGGTACTGGCCCAGGAGTTTTATGCCAACCTCACGACCCAACTCGATGCGGAGGGATCACTCCAGCGCCACGTCATTTTTCTTCGGGGAAATGTATGTCTTTTCACTGCTAAGCTTCTCTCCCAGGCCATGGAGGCACCCATCGTGGACACAACTGGGCACTCTGAGTTGCGACTGGAGTGCGACATGAACAAAGTTGCCTGCGAGCTGACTGGCAGATCAATCAGTGTATGGCCCTTCGATCCCTTTCCCACCAGCTCACTCACGAACCGGTACAACCTTCTGTTCCGGATCCTTGTCAGCCACTGGCTACCTTGCACGCAAACCTTCACCATCTGCCCAGAGGTTGCCAGTGTACTGTTTCGTGGTGGAACGGGAGTTGCAATTGACCTGGGGATGCTTGTGTTCGAACGGATTTACAGAGGCGCCTTCCCCAACGTCCATCTCTCACTAGGGTTCACTGCACTCATCTACAGGTTCTTTGCCTCCAGGCACCCCTCCATCATGTTGGACAATGAAGAACTTCTCGAGTGCCCGGTCATGTGTGCTAGCACTAAGATTCTGAACAAGCCGCCGCCCTCCCCAACTAGAACTGGATCTTCCACAAAGAAGCGCTCCGGTTCCATTCCCGACGCCTCCGCTAGTCTTGATCGGGTGCACCTGGAACTCTCCAGGCTGAATGGTCTGGTGGCTGAGCTGGTCCAGTCAAATGAGGAGATGCGCACTTCGATGGCCCTTCAAGCATCCAAGCTAGACAGCCTGTTGCAACACGCTGGTATCCGCTCTGGGCCTGGTGAATCTTCTGGGAATGGTAACGGTACCCCTTGATTTGTTGTTTCAAAAAGGGGGAGATTTTGTTTAGGGGGAGTTGCGCTTGCACTTCCCTTATTACTCTAAATCTGGACAAATTTTACTTTATGTTAACATTTTGGCGGAAGGTTGCACTGCTGTTGCAACCAGTACATTTCGTATTTCTGCGCGTATTACTTGCTTATGAATGCTTTCTAACAATTGTGCAGAATGGTCAATAATTTTGACAAAACAAATCAAAGGGGGAGAATGTTAGGGCCGATTTCCTTTCGGTTTGGCTCTAAACCATGCGGCCCATGTCTTATCTATATTGATATTGTTTTGTTTAAATTATTAGGATATAGTTAATCTGATTTAGTAATTATCTTAAAGAATATTTGTTATCTTAAAAGATATGTTATCATCTAAATCATGATTTATATTCCTTATCTCTTTATTGCATTTGGACTAATAACCATGCAGGTTCATTGAAGATCCGTGAAGATCATTTGGAATCCCTTTAATAAGGAAGGATAGCCTTACGGATCCATCAGAACAGCTGGCGTGCTCATCTTACTTGGAAAGAAGATTGCCAGTGGATTGCAACTGAAGATTCGATAGAAGATTCTGGTGCGCCTATATAAAGAGAAGACTCGATACCTTTAGAAGACACTTTTGAAAAAGACATTAAGCAGTCTGTCTTGTATCGAGTCATTAGAGAAGAGCATTAAGTCAGAGAGTCTCTGGAGTAGCTTAGTGTATCTTCGATTCAACGTGTTTCTGAAAACAAGTTAAGGGTTGGGTGTTGCAACTGCATATGTTAGAGGGAGTCTAGTATATGAGTTGATTTAAATCCTTCATTGTAATTCTTAAGTAGGAAACAGTTTGAGTCAAACTTTGGGTGAAAACCCCGTGGACTAGGACCATTTGGACCGAACCACGTTAAAAACTTTTTGTGTTATTTACTGTTTATGTTTTACTATTTTTCACAATTGCAACAACAAAATTTTTTTCAAACGTTAAGGAACTATCTTCTGTTATACTTAAGTCTACAGTTGCAACTATTGCTAAGTGCAACTGGACACATTTACAAGTATTGCAGATACTAAGATCTTTCAGTTGGTATCAGAGCGGGTTTTAGGAGGTATGATTGTTCCACATAATTTTCTAATCGTTGTGCATAATTTCCTGAGTTAGGTTGCAAAATATTTGACCGAGTATTGGAGGATTTTCATAATATGCATCTACGGCATGCGAACAATAATTACACTCTGAAATCTTGCTTCCAATTGTTCGCTTCGTGAGTCATCATTTTTTCGAGCATGTCTACTGTTGAACAAGTTTTTCTTAATATGCAATTTGTTAAGAAGAGTGATGATCTGAAATTACCATGAACGCTAATTAGAAATGAAGAGGGGGTTTATAACACACTTCTTTGATTTAGAGAGATGCCCGATATACGAGGGAGTCAAAGGCCTTTCTAGGATGGGTGAACATGGCCTTTCTTTTATTTTAAAGCGATAAATTAAAATGATGGTATTTTTGAATTCTGTGAGAGTATAAAGTTGAGTAAAGATGGTTTATAAATGATTTTGGATCTCTGTTCATAGGCCTACAATGATTTCTCTTTAAGGCGTGCAACTTGACTTAAATAATAAACGCGTGATCTTCATTTAATGCATGCTAAAGGTAGATGGATATGCTGATAGATTTAACGTTGGATTGTTCGAGACATAAATGCCTTTCACTTGCTCATAATGCGTTATGGGTATCACCAAGTGGCGTTGTTAGTTCATTGGATCTTGTCAGGCTTAGTAATATAACACTTTCTACTTTGAGGTTGATTTGTCGAGGCCCTACCTTATCAAGAATGTCGACGGTGAAGTTTACGAGGGCTTCCTTCTACTTTTGTCTTTTGGGACTTTGTTCTTCTGCAAGGCTTCATGCTTCTTCCTCTTCCTACGTATCTTCTTTCATCTTCAGCATGAGGTAAGTCTTTGTAAAATTTGTGAGTTTTTAACGTGTACTATGGTTTTTAAATGTTATCAGATGTCTCCCAAGTCTTTAGGTGAAAACTTGTAAGATAATTTTTATTATTTGCCTGACGTCTTTGTATTGGTGTTGTTGTGTTACACTCTCCTGGACTAGTTCTTCTTAGATCCATTGGGCTATACACTAGTCTCTTGTTGTCACCTCCTTTGTTGGTTTTGCATGAATTATTTATATAGGCTCATTTGTTGGTATTTGTCAATGACACCTTATTCTTTGTTTAGGATTATTTACTGCCCTTTGTCATTTTTACCTCCTTTCGGAGAGGCTTTCCTACGAAAAAAAAAATTGTTAGATATTTGTATGGTGTATTCATTTAGTTTTTAGAAGGCACCTACAACATGTTATGTAGGTTCTATGCAGTTTCTTTCCTAGTTTTCACTTGCGGTGGTTTTTTTCTCCCCCGCGTTTTCCCTTTGTTGAAATGACATGCTTTTATGATCTTATCCCCCAGTGTTTTGCCTTTTTTCCTTTTATGAACTAGTTTGGGTGGAGTTTCAGTTTAGGCAGTTGATCTCATATAAGGGTCAGGCGTCCCATGTAGAGTCATAGCCATGGGAAATTAGCAAACCCCGGACGGTAGTGCTATGGTTTAGGTATTAGAGGCAAACTTTTTGTGGCGAAGTCGATCGTATGAGGTTGTCTGGTCCTAAGTAGGGGTTCAACATGCAAGAAGATCTAGAGTTTGTTATTTTCACATGAAAGAAATATAGTTTATGCAAATAGTTATGCGTTATTTTTTTTTCAACCATTATACTTCTTGAGGTTGAAAGCGTTTTAATGTCGGAGGTATCCGCAACCCTCTGTCTTACAGTAATTAGGTGGTTGGACGAATAATATTTGCTATTTTGTAGAGCCTTCCCAGGTTGGTTCTAGCCTTCTGATGGTTCTAGAGGACCCAACTATCTTCAATACGAGGTGTCCCACTTGATATTGGCACATTCGTACTTTCTTGTTATAGTGTCGGCCATTTAGGGTTTGTATTGCTCAGATCGGATGGGTGCAAAGTGCTTTCATTCGAATAATAACTCTAGCTGCAAAGCCAGGTTGAACTCTTTATTAACTTCATCGTATTCTCATATTCTTCAACTTTCTTGTACGGTTCCTGCGGGAACGATTGCTTCGTGCCCATAAGCTAAGTTGAATGGTGTTTCCCCTTAAGGCTTGCCCAGTCATGGTGCGCTAGGCCCAAATGATGCCTTGATATTCCTAATAATAAGAGAATTTGACACAAGAAGAGAGAAACTCTCGATAAAGTTATTCAATAATCAACTCATTGTCTTCTTAGGGTTAACATGGAATATATAACCTAAAATAATAATAAAAATACTATAAAAAATCAAAGATGGAAATGAATAAAAATAAATGCAGGTCACATAGAACACCCTACAACAAACGGAATGCAATTTCGAGTTCTAGAGAGAAAGATAAACTAAAACAAAAATTACTGAAACTGCCACAAATGGCCTTTTCGGTAAATGATGGAATTTGGCCAAAAATGGAACCCACTCATGGTCTTTAGACGATGACTATTGTTTGTTGGCCCGTTTATGATGCAATTAGACTAATCACATGTAAAAAAAATGGATCGAATCAAAACCATCCTCTAATCTTGTGATGATCTAGTTTTTCTTCATGAGCTCCAACGCCTTCTCCCCTACATTATAGCCTTTTTTGCAATATCTTTCATCCATCAAGATATGATTGTAACCTTGGTCTCTATCCATTGTGGAGAGAAACTCATATCCAGCAGTAGAACCTACTAGTTGATCGATGCTCAACAAAGGATAGAAATATTTTGGTCAAGCCTCGTTGAGGTTTGTGAAGTCGACGCACATCTGCCATTTGTCGTTGGTCTTCAAAACAAACCCAATGCTACAAATCCATTTCGAGTTGATGACTTTGCATATTTGTCCTAAGTTGTAACCTCTCCAATTCTGACTTGACTATCTTAGATATTTTGTGGCCCATTTTGTGCTTCTTCTGCCTTACGGGTCGAGAATCGAGTTTAGTATTGAGCTTATGATTGCATATTTCAAGACTTATGATGCCCGAAGGTTCTCCCTCCTAGGAAAAGACGTGGCAGTACTTTCTGAGCACCTGTAATACTGTGTGTTCTATGTTTTCCTCCATTTTGGTTCCTACTTGTACCTTTTTGGCCGAGCTATTCTCCAAGCCTTCATTCTTCCTTCCTCCGTTTTCATTCGTTTATGGTACCCCAGTTGGTGGTGTGATTTTCCTGGTGGTGCCCCTTGCCCCTTGCGATAGTAAGTTCACCCTACACTCCCTAGCTCTGTTCTAGATACCTCGTATTTTGCATATTTCTTTTTTTGTTTCGTGGGGAATTTCAACTTTAGGTGCACGAAAGAATAAATTGCCTCGAATTATTATATTGTAGACCTTCTGTATATGATGTTCTAAGGTCTAACAACTGCATCCACCACATAAAAGGTGACGAGCTCTATTCATTAACGGGGTTTGGTTCCCTAGGTCACGGGCGCAGTATGGATCTATGTGTCGTAAATTGTTCTCCTACGAGTTCGACAAGGGTTATTTGGACCGGCTCAGCTTGTGACAAATCAAGGCCTATGCCTCGCAATGCCGGAAGCAACATAATGTCAGCATCACTCCCCGTGTCAATGAAGATTCTTGGGACTTCTTTCCCATATACTTGAACCACGATGGGATCTTTATGGGATAAACAAGCCCTTCGTGTGTTTTTTACCAAAGTTGATACACTGATTCAGTTCTTGGTGAAGGTTACGAACACGAAGAGGTCCAGGCGGACCTGATACCTTTTGAGGTGAACGCCTTATCTTGAGATATGATGTTGGTGAGTGTCCATCTTCGATAATGTCTTACTGTTTCTGAAAGAAGTTTCTTTTGTTTAGGGGTATGAACCCCCTAAATTGTGTCCCGAAAATTTTTTGCGGTCCTACAAACAACACAAAAATAATTATCCAAAATTAGCATGAGACACTAATTCAAAATTTTAAAGAAGTATGTAACACTCTTCCCATGATTTATAGAGATGTCCAGTATACGAGGGATTGAAGGCCTTACTACGACGAGTGAACAAGGTCTTTATATTATATTGAAGAGATAAATTATAATGATGATATTCTTGTATTCTATGAGATTATAAAGTTTTTCAGTGAGGATGGTTTACAAATAATCATTGGAGCTCCATTTATAGGCATATAATGATTTCTGTTTATAGCATGCAACTTGCCTTCATTTGTAAACGCATGATATGCACTTAATGTTTGCCAAAGATAGATGGATCTCCTAGCAAATTTAAAGTTGGATAGTTAGAATCATAAATGCCTCCCACTTGCTGATAATTAAATATGCGTGTCTTCAAGTGACTTTGTTATTGCGCTGGATCTTGTTAGGCTCAATAATATAATATTTGCTCCTTCAAGGTTGCTTTGGCGAGGCCCTACCTTATCAAATGATGGCGTTGGTGAAGTTTACGAGGGCTTCTTTGTTGGAAAAATTACTCTAGAGATTAAAATACAGAAAGTCGTAATATAGAAATCAAAATTGGGCAGTCGTACCACTCAAGATACTTTTTTAAGAACAACAATCTTCCCACTATGCAGGCGTCTTCTTGGAGATTAAATCGTTCCCAGGATACAAGCCCAATTAATTCTATTCTATAGGTTGCACCCCAAAGAATAGATACACAATCACTCTTCTTGGATATATAGATAAGGAGTATATATAAGATAGTATTTTCTTGCAGATTATGGGGGCGTAAGTTAGTGCTGAAATTGTAAACAGAAAAATGATACACCGTCTTATTTTGTCTAAGTCTCACTCTTAATTTATAGGAGGCATAATTAATAGTTAATGGTCACAACTGATCATTTGTATCCAACCTTTTGGAAAGGTGCCCCATTATCAGGATATTTCAAATTGATAAATTGAGCCGTTCAGATTTAAAAGCTATTAGAAAGGATGCAAGTTGTCCCTCCATTTTCAAAATATACAAAATTAAAAACCAGCTAATACCCCCATATGCTGCACTATATGTACTATATATCAAAGATCTAAATAAGGTGTAAATATATCGGTGGTATAACCTTGAACATATATACCGAACAAAACTTACCAGGTATTTTAAATGAGAGGATTAAACCTTGATCTCATCAAAGAATTTTCTGATTTGTTTTGACCCACCATATCCGAGTGATTGTGTCTTCCAAGCCGCATGTTATAGGTCATGTGCTAATTATGTGTTCATGAATGCTTTAGGATTTCACCAATAAAAAAAAAATCCATAGGTGGCGACCCTGACCTCCTACATTCACACGGGCAAGCTTATCAAGAATGCTTTTGCTCATTCCAACTAAAATACGTCTATAAGCTTGTTAAGGACAGAATGTCCAACCTTCCAAATCCTGCAAAAGATAAAGTACATCGCCTCATAGAGATAGGATTTTAAAGAATTAATGATGTACTCGAAAAGTATCCATGTTACCTTTTCAATGGACATGCCTAAGGTTAAATTTGCCTTGAACTTTAGAAAGAAATATTCTATAGATATATCTAATAAAGTGGACTACGATCTTGGCAATCCCAACTTACATTGGTATTAATCCCATCTCCCTCGAGGTTCTATAGATCCTTTCACCAGAAAGCGCTTTCGTAAGTGGATCCGCTAGCATCACATTAGTCGATAGATATTCTATTACGACTTTTCCCTTTTTCACTAACTTTCTAATACAGTGATAATTTCTAGAAATATGTTTAGACTTACTTGTAAATCTTTTATTCTGGCAGCTTTATTGTCGCAATATAAAGTGATCAGTTTCACTGGCCTATCCATAAATGGTATGTGCCTCAAGAATCTCCGCATCCAAATTATATCCTTACCTGCTAGTGACATTGTCACGTATTCAGACTTCATTGAGGACATAGCTATGCACATCTGTTTCTTCGACGACCATGCAACAGCACCACCACCAAGTGTAAATAACATCCACCAGTGGACTTTGAATCAATTTTTCCAGAAGCCCAATCTGCATCACTATAACATTCCAAGGAAGAGCCAATTACAGAATATTGCAAAGAATAATTAGCAGTGTACTTTAAATATCTTAAAAGTCTATATTTTTCTTTCTAATGTTCATAACTTGGATTATGAGTGAACCTACTAAGTTTTCCAACAGCAAAGGCTATGTCAGGCCTTGTGCAATTCATCAAATATATTAAACTTCCAATTATTTTTTGCATATTCTGCTTGTGCTATAGGTTCACCTTGATTAGGAACAAGTTTATGATGTGGGTCTAAAGGAGTATTACTAGGACTACAATCATATCTATTAAGTTTTTTTAGTACTTTTTCCCCATAATGAGGTTGTGAAAGAATAAATTTTCCATCATCTCTAGTAATTTTTATACTCAAAATCACATCAACAGGCCCTAAATCCTTCACATAAAAAACATGAGCAATATAATTTTTTGTCTCACTAATTAATTCTATAGATGAAGAAAAAATTAGTAAATCATCAACATAAAGAGTAATTACCACACAAGAATTAGCAACTACTTTAGTAAACACACAAGCATCAACTTTATTGGACTTGAACCCAAACTTTTTAATTTCTTCCTTAAATTTTTTATACCATTGTCTTGGTGATTGTTTAAGACCATATAAAGATTTATGAAGTTTACAAACTTTACGTTGTAAACCTTCAATGACATAACCTTCGGGTTGTTCAATATATATCTCTTCATCTAAGTCCACATCTAAGAAGGCGATTTTAACATCCATTTGATGTACTTCTAAATTATAAATAGAAGCTATAGCTAACATAATTCTAATAGAAGTCATCTTTGCAACAGGAGAAAAAGTCTCAAAATAATCAACTCTTTCTTTTTGCTTAAAGCCTTTAGCGACTAATCTAGCCTTATATTTAACAATCAAACCATCGATTTAAGTTTTTCCTTTAAGACCCATTTGGTACCTATTGTTTTAGCATTATAAGGTAAGTGTGCTAAGGTCCAAGTGTTGTTATCATTTATCAATTTGATCTCATCATCCATAGAGATTTTCCATATATCGGCATCGGGTAAAGATAAGGCTTCTTTAAAGTTTCTAGGTTCTTCTACATTGTAAGTAAACATTCCAGGCCCAAGGTCCTTTTCTATTCTCCTTCTTTTACTCCTTCTCAAGTGTGGTTCACTTGAATCTATCGTATTATCATTACCATTGTTCATGTTATCATTTTCAAGAGGTACATTTTCACCATTTTTTAACAATAAAGAGTCATATAAACTCTTGTCAACATCTATGGAGTTAGTATCTCTAATAGTTTTGTCTTCAAAGAACTTTGCATTAGTAGTTTCAAATGCAACATTATTTCTTAAGTCTAAAAACCTAATGTTTTAATGTTACTAGCATATCAATAAAAATAAACTTTATCCCTTTAGGATCCATTTTATTTCTCTTTAAGGAAGTGTCCAAAGCAAAAGAATGACAACCCCAAACTCTCAAATATTCTAGATTAGGATTTTTATTTTTCCAAAGTTCATATGGAGTTTTATCAAAATCTTTATGTAAGACCCTATTACATATGTGATTAGATGATAGCAAGGCTTCTCCCCATAAATTAATTGGTAAAAAGGAACTTAATAACATAGTATTATTAACCATTTGTATCAAAGTTCTATTTTTTTCGTTCCGCTACACCATTTTGTTGGGGGGTTCGTAGTGCACTAGTTTGGTGAATAATTCTATTTTCGGCACAAAAATTATCAAATTCATTTGACATATATTCACCTCCTCTATCACTTATTAAAATCTTAATACTTCTTCCCAATTGATTTTCTACTTCAGATTTATAAGCTTTAAAAGTATCCAAAACCTCACTTTTAGATCTAAGTAAATATACATAAGTATACTTAGAGCAATCATCTATGAAGGTTACAAAATATCTTTTCCCACCTCTTAGTTTTAATTTCTTTATTATCACATACATCTGTGTGCACTAAATCAAGTAAATCTGAATTCCTATTTATAGATGTAAAAGGCCCCTTAGTAATTTTTGCTTGTGCACAAGGCTCACATCAAACTGAATCGGTCTTATTAAATTTAGGAACTAAGTCATACTTTGCCATTCTATTTATTGTTTTGTTACTAATATAATATTATTCAAGTCACAAACATAAGGAGAATGCATAATATTTTTATTAGCAACACTTAGAAGATACATCTTGTCCTTAGCATATCCTTTGCCGATAAAAGTCCCATTCTTAGATAGGATCATATTATCGGTTTCAAACACAACACGAATTCCGTAATGCCTTAACAAGAAAACAGAAATTAAACTCTTTCTAATGCCTGGTACATGAAGAACATTTTTCAAGGTTAAGGTCCTCCCCAAAGAGAGTTCCAACTCCACCGTACCGCAACCAACTATTTCACTTGTTGCTGAATTTCCCATGAATAACTTACTGTTGTCTTCCATTTTCTTGTAAGTCTTGAACTAATGCTTGTGTGGTGTGACATGGCATGTAGCACCAGAATCGATCCACCATCTGTCATTTGAATCAACCATGAATGTCTTCGATATCATAGCAACAAGTTGTTCTTCCACCACATGATTATTTTCTTGATAGTTCTTTTGCCCTTCGTGGTAACGGCACTGCGCAGCATTGTGATTAGTTCTTCCACACACATAACAAGGACCTCGTTGCTTAGAGTCTTGTTTTTTATCTTTTCCTTTTTGAATTTGTTCCAGATTTGTAATGAGTTTTTTCCTTTTTCTTGTTAGCCATCTTGGGATTTTCAGATTTATTGCTAGGACTAGATGTATCAACTTTGTTCATAGAAATATCAATTAAATTCACATTATCGGAATTTAAATTGGAACCTCTTACCCGGTTTTGTTCCTTCTCAAATTTGTCACGCAAAAGTGCTTGCTCCTCAATTTGTATATGCTGAAGCAACTCCTCCAAAGTTTGACGCTCACGCTTGTGCTTCAACATTTTTCGATAATCTTTCCATGAGGGAGACAGTTTTCCGATGATAGTTGAGGCTTGGAAATTTTCCGTCATCGGTTCCCCTACCGCTGCAATCTCTTGAGCAATACGAACCATTTCTTGAACTTGATCCATTATTGGTTTATCATCCACCATTTTGAATTCCACATATTTGTTGATAAGATATGCTCTATGCCTGACATCTTCTGTTATGTTTATGGCAACAAGAGCATTCCATAATTCTAATGATGTGGCGTAGTGCCAAAACACATCAAACAACCCATTTGACATTGCTCCCAAAATCATCCCTCAGCATATGTAGTCATCTTTCATCCACTTGATTTTCTCTTGGGAGTACGAACCATTTTCTCTCGTACTCTCCTGATATGCAACTTGAAGTAGATAAGCAACATGTTGCATTGTTAGTAGAAAGTGAGTTCGTTGCAGCCAACGGTTGAAAGTCGGACCATCTAAGCGCTCTACTTCTTATGTTGGCATTTTGAATGGCGATGGCAATCCCATTTGAAGAATTGTTGTTCTTAACTTGTTGGAAAAATTACTCCAGAGATTAAAATACAGAAAGTCGTAATATAGAAATCAAAATTGGGCAGTCGTACTACTCAAGATACTTTCTTAAGAACAACAATCTTCCCACTATGCAGCCGTCTTATTGGAGATTAAATCGTTCCCAGGATACAAGGCGAATTAAATCTATTCTATAGGCTGCACCCCAAAGAATGGATACACAATCACTCTTCTTGGATATATAGATAAAGAGTATATATGAGATAGTATTTTCTGGCAGATTATGGGGGCGCAAGTTAGTGCTGATATTGTAAAGAGAAAAATGATACACCGTCTTATTTTGTCTAAGTCTCACTCTTAATTTATAGGAGGCATAATTAAGAGTTAATGGTCACAACTAATGATTTGTATCCAACATTTTGGAAAGGTGCCCCATTGTCAGGATATTTCAAATTGATAAATTGAGTCGTTCAGATTTAAAAGCTATTAGAAAGGATGCAAGTTGTCCGAAATGGTGCTAGCGGCAGATTGTGTCATTGTTATATTTTATTCTTTTAAAGTATTTTGAAAATTGTTAATTAAATCTAACATTCTATCTGTCTTCTGCTCTATGTGGATTCATTCTTCTACGAGGCTTTTATGCTTCGTCAACTTCCTTCATGCCTTTTTTTTTTATCTTCAGTAGGAGATTTGTTCTCGTGTGACTCGTAAGTCTTTAACTTTTACCATATTAGTTTTACATGTTATCAAAAAGTTTATTATACTAACCACTACAAGATTCTGGGTGTTTAGGGACCGCCCAAAGATCACTAAAGGCAATCGCGGAAAGCCTTGGTCCCCACCCTTTTGCGACCGCCATGCGGTCTCAGGGAGTATTTTTCAGGACCGCAGCATTAGGGACCGTTGGACGGTCCCTAATGACTTTTGGGCTTTGGTGACCGCTCAGCGGTCCCTAACATTGGGGACCGTTGAGCGGTCACTAAAGCCCAGAAGTCATTAGGGACCGCTAAGCGGTCGCTAAAGATATCGGGACCTTTAGGGACCACCGAGCAGTCCCTAATAATATTCATAGCATCAGGGACCGCTGAGCAGTCCCCAGTAATATTCAAATTTCCCCCAACCCCCCCCCCCCCCCCCCCCAAATCCCGCCTATTTAAATGCATTTAGGGACCGCCCGGCAGTACCTAAAGATATTTGCTGACCGCCCGGCGGTCCCTAAAAGTGATATTGGGGACCGCCAGGCGGTCCCAAATAATATTCATGCTCTTTTTTTTATTTTATGGAACGATCTCCATGTGTTTTTGATTTTTAGCAACAAAACTCATTATAACATCTCAATTGAAGTAACAAGTGATCATAAAACTACTAATTTAGTTATTTAATAGTAGATTGAATGAGATTGAGAGAGTTTTTAACGTTGAACCTATTCTACGTTATACGTACACTTAATCATCATATGTTGTTTCAATTTGCATGAAACCTTGTAATTTTGTTCTCTTAACTATTATTAGGATATTTATCAACTAAACAAACAACGCGGCACCTTAATTGTTCCATAAAATCAAAAAATAAAAGGTATGAATATTATTCGCAGTCCCTAAAAAGACTTTTAGGGACTGCCCGGCGGTCCCTAATAATATTCACTCTTTTTTTTGGATTTTATGGAACGATCTACATGTGTTTTTGATTTTTAGCAACAAAACTCATTATAACATCTCAATTGAAGTAACAAATGATCATAAAACTATTAATTTAGTTATTTAATCGTAGATTGAATGAGATTGAGAGAGTTTTTAACGTTGAACCTATTCTACGTTATACATACACGTAATCATCATATGTTGTTTGAATTTGTTTGAAACCTTGTAATTTTGTTCTCTTAACTATTATTAGGATAATTATCAACTAAACAAATAACGCGGCACCCTAATTGTTCCATAAAATCAAAAAAAAAAAGATGTATGAATATTATTAGGGACCGTGAGGCGGTCCCTAAAACGACTTTTAGAAACCGCCCGCTGAAACCCGTTTTGGCCGGGGACCGCTGGGCGGTCCCCTTTTTGGGCTGGGGACCGCCCAACGGTCCCCGTTGTTCACCAAAACTCTGGGGACCGCCCGGCGGTCACCAAGGGGGTTCGCGAAAACCCCCTAAATCTTGTAGTGAAAGTTAAATGATTTTTACCTTTTATATAATAAGATCAAAACAAACATAGTAGATGTTGTTTATCTTTTGCATAGCAAAATGAATTGATGGCAACTGGCCATATTAATAGACCATTTTGCTGTACTTGAACAATGCCTAGCCCCTATTTTTCATCTTTTAGCACCCATGTGATTTTTTAACACAAAGTGATAATTAGATTTTCAACTCAGACCTATAACAGCTACAAAAATCTGAATTGAATCTCCATAAATAAAAGTATGAAGCTCAACAGTTTTATACATCTTCTCTACCACCTCTCCCTATAGATTATATCCTATTATTAACTCCTCAGTTTCAAGCTATTAATCATGCAGTTCACTTGAAAGCCGGCCATTCAACGGAAAGGAGAACGAGCGCCTACACGATTCGCACATTAGCTAATCACGAAACAATCGACAACATCTTCATCCGCACTTTGAGGGCCAATACTCATTCGTAAATCATCGGCTCTGCATATCGCTAATCTACAAGACGTCGGGGGCTCATCCTCCATTCTTGGCCGAGGAGTTAACTCACAAACAAAAGCCTCCAATGCTTCCTTCATCCATGGATGTTCGCATTTTTCTCTAGCTTCATTAACCGACATCTGTCACCAAGAATTCAAAACACGCTTTAGGCCTTTTTATACAACTTTTAAGCAGTCCGTGCCTATTACATACACACACACACACACACTCTACAAGGTATCTTCTGACAGACAAATATATGTGTACAAACAATAGAAGTAGCAATGTAACAGAAATAGGTATTGATGTTTCAAAAGTCAATCACAGTCACAGTTTTCAGTGAGCAAACTAGTCGCATATATAGAGGGGTATTTCACAGATGTGAAACTACGCAGCAGGCGTTTTGCCACTTCTTTAATTCATAGGGAATGTAGAGTGTCGAATAGTCATAACACATTGCGCTTGCTCTTAACATTTCTACATATGACGGATACGATCAATTCAAAGAGCTGGACATACCCAAGCTCGTTGACGGAGATCTTTCTCTGGCCAAACCTCTAATTCATCAGTCACAAACAAAGGAAACATGGAACCCTCATGGAACTTTTCTTGGCTTTTGCTTTTGAAAGTCCATTCGCCTAATTTATCCTGCAAGAAAAATTGTGCAATGAGATGACAGAAAAAATCCGTTACTTGTTTTGCTAACTGAGAAAAAAGACCAGATTCACAGCTATTTTCAATTCAACAAACACATATCAAAAATACAAACCCCAAGTATGCCAATTACGCCAGCTTCCTCTAGTGTCTCTCGCGAAGCAGCAAACTTGATATCTTCGTCAATTTCCCAACCGCCCTGATGAACTCATAGCATAGTATCTTAGAATTGTCAATTAGCAAGCTCACATGTAACAGAGTTAATTTAGTTATACTGGTTTATTTCTAATACATGACTCGTAAGGTTTAACGGCTTATGATTTGATATAACCCCTTCCATTTTTTCTCAAAGGGGTGAGGGATGTGCATAAGAAGATACCTTAGGGAACATCATTCTTGGACTCTTTTGAGAACTGATCAACAGAACCTCCAAGTCTTCAATTAATGTCCCATGAACTTGCCCTGATTGACTGGATTTTCTTATTCTGTATGGAATACATCTACAAGAATTTGCAAATGCTATTAAAATCTTAGGCACAACTTTGCACCAATTTCTATTACAAAAAAACATTAACCTTTTATCCTACCAGTATCATGATGCCATTTCCAAGGATATGTATCAAAGAAAACAAAAACCCAAAAAGATTATATTTTGGAATTCCAAATCCAACTGAGATATTCAGCCAAAACTTAAAATGCTTTTACACAAGATGAAAGACTTCAAATAAAGCAAATAACCCACATGAGGAGACTTCTCTTTTTCTATTAAATTACAATCAAGAAAAAAAAACTTTATGAGAAAAAAGAAAATGAAAAAAAAAACATACCCAACAACCTGACGAAATCCCTGATTGTAGCGCTGCAAATCTCTTCCTGTACGAGGAGGCAAATAGACCAGCTTTCTAATTGGCATTGTTCAAAAATAAATTAATTCTTCTTTATTCAACAAATATGTAAATTGATCTTCCCCAGAGGGAAAATAAAGGAGAGAGAGAGTTTTGAGAAAAATAAAATAAAACTCTCCAAGAAAAATAAAGACCTTCTATTAGTACAAGGTTACTTCCGTTGAAACCATTCGTGCACCACAAAAATAGCTGCGGTGACAAATCTCCCTGTAAGAAAAATATATAAAAGATTCTAATATAATCTGTATATGTTAAACTTTAAAACAACGAACTCAAATTACAATCTCAATCACAATGACAACATACATACTAATATTAACTTTTTAAGTTATCGGATATTTAAGATATTTAAATTTTATAATTAAGTGAGACAAACATGTAATAGTATTATGGTTATTATATTAAGGTTCTTTATTCTTGATAATTAATTATAAAATCAAAATATTTTGATGTAAAACGTGCATCGGAAATACTAATATGAGTCACTTTTGAAATACTAATACAATGTACTTCGGAAACACAATCTAAGATAATTAATCAACGTTATTAATAGAAGTGCAAAACAACAATCTGTCCAGTAAATTTCCATTTTGCACAAAAATACATGAAGTGCGTTTAAAATGAACGACATGCATAGAACAACTATTACTGAGCAAAAAACCATCAGAAGAGCCTAGGTATGTACTATTCTGATTCGGGTTCGAACAGAATTCGGCATGCCTCAGATTTCCTCGGCAACGCAAGCAATCTTGTCATAACACTTGGATCATCAAGAGGAAGGCAACGAAGTACTAGTTCTTCCAGAACTTCTCCATTCTTCAAAAAGTACTCAATTAATTTTATTTCATTTTCGTGACCTTCAAATACCCAAACCTCAATTTTCTTCAGTGTGGCCTCCAAACATCCAGGTGGGACGCACAATTTGTTCTGAAATCTTGTGAACTCCCCTTCATTCTTTTCAAGTTCCTGTTAAGATCAGAACGATGTAATTAACAATCAAGTATGTCAGACTGTACTAAAGTACATACAAGTTACAGTAAGAGCACACGACGTTTTTTTTTTTTTTCTTTTGAGAATGAAACAAACCTTTTCCAATGTGAGTCGTTCAAGATTATCTGCATCCCATAGTAAATGTGCCAATATTGCCCAATGGACTCCGAGGGAATCAAGTGATAACCAAGTCAAATTCTCAAAAACTGTTTTCTCAGAGGAATGATTCCAAGACTGCAACCAAATTGGAAAAAAAAAACCATGTAACTTCCTAGTCAAGATTGAAAATGTATAAATTATTGATTTATAGATATTAAATATGAGGGATAAATGCATAGAAAACACCTTTTGTATGAGCTGTTTTGTAAAGTGCCCCCAAAACTTCAAAAAAGTTGCAATCATATCAAATTTATAGAAGAGAACTTGCACAACTTTACAATCACGTAGCAATCCATTAACAAACTCTAGGCTTTATGAGCGAACAATAGTACACAATACTAAATTAGCAGCGTTGAGGATAGGCCAAGAATAAAATGGTATGGTTGAGAGTAATGAATGATATGTTGTTATACAAATTCCCTTTGTGAACGCCTATCCAAGAAAATAATATCACCAGGGACTGATGACATCAACAAGATACATAAATAACAACCAGGAGCAGACATTCACAATGATTGCATATGGCGATGGAATATAGAAAACACAAAGCATTCTTTTATACTATAGTATGAAATATACTACCTATTTGCAACAATGCCCTGGAATAAGATGTTTTCTATTTAGCATAGAAATTGCTATAAAATATATGTTCCCACGATTCTTTGTATTAAGAAATAAATCAAGATAACGTAAAGAAGAGAACTCACATGAATTATTAAAGCAGATAGATACAGACCGCAGGTGCTAGCGCAAGAAGAAACAAGCATGGCGACATCATCGTGATACCAAAAAGACTCTTCATTACTGTACTCTTGTAATTCCTCCAGTTGTTCTAGATCGAGACTAAGGTTAATGACAGCCGAGCGAAGACACGTGGAGAAAGACACAGAGTAGCTATCAGCGACAACATCAGTATACATCAATACTTCAAGATTGGGGACGTTTAGAACGAGCCCCCAATCGGAGCCACTAAAACACTGCTGTATGAGCAATTTCTTCAACAGAGGACATTCGATGACAAGATTTTCCATACCATACAAGCCACACTCCAACAACGCTAAGAATTCAAGAACAGGACACCCTTTAATTAATTCATTGATTGCAGTTGACTCGCCTTCTCCGTGAATAAATCTCACAGTACCAAGCTCTAACCTTTTGAGATTGGGCAAACTGAAATTTCTCGGAAGAAACAAGTCGGTAGCCATCACAAGTACCAGTTTCCGTAACGTTGTGCATCCGCTGAGGCAACGAAACATGCTTTTCGAATAACGCAGAGTGATTTCGAGTTTGAGAGTTTCAACGTTGAGGCTTAATGCAGCACGAATCCAAGAAACAATCTTGGCATCATCATAGTTCCCGCGACAGGTGAGAATCATTTTGTGCACGGAAGGCAAGGCACACAAGATAACGTTTTGTCGACGAACTTTAGAAAACTAGGGGCGGTGGACTCGTTTCTCTTGGGGCGTAAGAGCATGTACTGGTCAAAATTAAGTGTAATGGGCAGAACCCAAAAATTTACTTTCTCAACAAAAGCTGTTAGCTATGTATTACTAAGCAGTATGAGTTTCACATTTTGCAGCATAACGCCCTTTTGATCTTCTGCAAACAACAGAGCGGGAGGAGGGAGAGAGTCAGAGTCAGGACATTTTTTTAAAATTTTAATTAATTAATTAGTTGTACAAAAACAAATGTGGGATTATTATCCATATTAGTTATTTGCATATATATCATTCCACCTAATTGCAAAGATCCCTATATTATTCTTATTTTAAAATTGAAGGGGAGCCTTGGCGCACCGGTAAAGGTGGTTGTGTGACTGAGAGGTCACGAGTTCAAGTCCTCGGAGTGGCCTCTTGTCAAATTTGACAGTGAAAGGCTTCCCCTTATACACCCTTGTGGTGGGACCCTTCCTCGGACCCTTGCATTGCGGGGATGCTTTCGTGCACCGGGCTGCCCTTTATTTTTATTTTAAAACTGACCCTTCGACGATCCCAATGAGTCTTCTTGTTTGCAATGGTTGGTATCCCCCCGAACGGTTCCAGAGTTGGAAATACTATTCACTCGACAAATCCCAGCAACGTCTCAATGAGCATGAGTGAAACGGAGTATACAACAACAAACAACAACCAAGCCTGTAATCCCAATTAAATTGGGGTAGGCTATATGAACCATGAATGAATCACGTCGAGTCGTGAACATGAATCTTCTGCCTCCATAGGTTTCGGTTGATGAGCATGTCTTCATTTAGATCTTTTAGTTTTATGTCGTTCCGTATGACCTCCATCCACGTCTTTTTCGGTCTCCCACGAGCCCTAGCCGTCTGTCCTAAGTCGAGATCTTTAACATGCCCAAACCATTTTAAACGATTTTCTCGCATTTTCTCGTCAATGGCCGCCACACCCAATTTATGCCGAATATCTTCACTGCCCACTTTATCTCTCCTTGTGTTACCGCACATCCACCGAAGCATGCGCATCTCTGTAACGTTCATTTTCTGTGCATGACTTTGCTTAATAGCCCAGCACTCGGAGCCATAAAGTAAAGCAGGTCTAATAGCCGTACGATAGAACTTTCCTTTAAGCTTTAAAGGAAATTTACGATCGCACAGGATCCCTGTCGCACTCTTCCACTTTGTCCATCCAGCTTGGATGTTGTGGTTGACATCTCCGTCTAACTCTCCATCCATCTGGAGTATGGAGCCTAAATACCAAAAATGCGCATTTCTCGGTATCTCTTGGCCATCCAACTGAACCGTGCCATCGTTATTTCTTCGTTGTTTGCTAAACTTGCATTCGAGGTACTCTGTTTTTGTTCGACTTAGTCGAAATCCTCGTGCTTCTAATGTTTGTCTCCATCGTTCTAATTTAGCGTTAACTCCCATTCTCGTCTCATCGATGAGGACAATATCGTCTGCAAACAACATACACCATGAGACTCGGTCTTGGATGGTTCTGGTGATTTCATCAATTACCATGGCAAACAAAAATGGGCTCAAAGCTGACCCTTGATGTAAGCCAATTGTAATTAGAAAGACGTCTGTTAAATCGCCACAAGTTCGGACACTTGTCACCACATTCTCATACATATCTTTTATGATGTTGATATATTTAATGGGTACCCTCTTCTTCACCAAGGTCCACCATAATACATCTCGAGGTACTTTGTCATATGCCTTTTCTAAGTCGATAAAGACCATATGAAAATCTCTACTCTTTTCTCGAAAGCGTTTAATGAGCTGACGAATCAGATGGATGGCCTCTATGGTCGACCTTCTGGGCATAAATCCAAATTGGTTCTCAGATATGAGAACAATTTGTCTCAATCGGTGTTCGATCACCCTCTCCCATAGCTTCATGGTATGAGACATAAGATTTATCTCACGATAGTTAGAACAGTTTTGGACCTTGTTCTTATATAGAGGTATTAGCGTACTCTTCCTCCACTCTTCTGGTATTTTATTTGTTTGCCATATTTTGTTAAAGAGGTTCGTCAACCAGGTCACCCCTATCTCTCCCATGCTTCTCCAAGCCTCGATAGGGATACCATCTGGGCCAACGGCTTTTCGAGTCTTCATCCTCTTCAAGGCATCTTTGACTTCCGACCTTCTAATACGGTGCATAACATTGTGGTTCAGATCCTGAGGGGACTGCGAGATGTCACCCACTGCTTGGGTGGGGCCTCCATTGAACAGGCCCTCGAAGTACTCCCTCTACCGTGCTTTGACCTGATCCTCACGCACTAAGACAGACTGACCTTCATCTTTGATGCATTTCACTGCACCTAGGTCTCTAGTCTTCCTCTCTCTAATGCGAGCAATTTTGTATATATCCTTCTCGGCCTCATTGCTATCCCTCTTCTCATAAATTTCCTTGTACACGGAGTATCCCAAGAAGAATTGAAGCTTAAAATGCAAGTTAAGAATACATGGTATTACGACTGCTTACTCGATCGATAAATTGGGTGTTTAGCCCTTCTCTGGTCCCAACATGGGATGGGTGCTTCTAGTTCTCAAATTCTTTAAATACCACATCCATCCAATTATATTTTGGAAAAGTATGGTCTAAATTGGCAATTTACACGATTTTATGGGAGTTGGACTTGCAATAATTATCACTTAATGTGTAATTCGTTTAAGTGCGTGAGTACCATATCTCAAAAGTCACGACCTAGTGGGTAGTCTTGTTAGCCAACTTTTCAAGGCCTAGTATTTTCCAAATGAATCCATCTTTGATGCTAAAAGTACTAGGATGTAATCCATTACGTGGAGGAGTATTCATGACACGATTTCTATCCTTGCTCGCAGTATTAGATGGAAAATTGTAGACGGTTCTTCAGTTGTAGTGTGGCGTGTTGCGTGGTTGCCTCAACCATGTACATTCCGACCGTACACACCTTTGATGGGGGAGGTGGCTGATTTGCGGGGTCGTGACCTCATCGACACCGAATCGGGGCAATGGAATAGAGCGCTTACAAGGACATTTTTTTGGAGGACAATGTGGCGATGATTCTCTCTATTCCTTTCGGAAACCGTGAGAATAAGGATCAACAGATTTGGCACTACTCGAAGTTCGGTTTTTTATTCATGTTAAAAGTGTTGCATATTTTGTGTGTAAAGGGAAGTATTGTAGCTACATTGGAAGAAGACAACAAAAATACAAGTGTTTATTAGTAAATGTCCACTTGAATGTTTAATTCATGTGTTGGGCTTTTGGATTGGGTTTTAGACTTTTGACTTTGAATTTAGCCCTCATTTAAAAGTCAAGATTGGGCACTTGAGGCTTTGTTAATTAATTCAGACTAATATTAATGTTGGTTAAATTCGAATTAATATTTTTTATTTCAAATTAATTAATTATATTATTTAAATCTAAAAACATATTTGTAATTTAAACAGAAAGTTATAACTTTCTGTAGTGTTGTATTCTTTTCAATATTTTCCACCACTTTTGAAATGTTGCATCTGCTGGAAAAGTTGTCTTCTGGTCTATAAAAAGAATTGATTGATGGACGAATTTTATCATCCAATTTTTTTTCACTTGTCTCAAAATCGAATTCTTAAGCCTCGTTTACCATGTAGGCTCATTTATTTCTTAAAAAATATAGTGTGAGAAATATTGCTTGTAGGACAGTGATTCTTTACGACTCAAGGCAAAAACTTATATAATTTTCTATTTTTGTTACAATATTTCAAACAATCTAAAGGCAATATTTAGCAAATGGAAACATGCATGAATCCTACCATGAAATTTCAGTTTCAATAGAAAGAACCCAACAAACTCGATTGCTTTGATGGAAAACTACACCAAATGGCAGAACCGCATGCCATGGCTTTTGTTATCTCCCAATCTTTACTACCTGTTGGATGCGAAACTTGAACTAGTTGCAGAACTGGCCAAAGATGCTACTACTGAAATAAAAAATAAAGCGAAGATAGACAAGGAGAATCACGAGAAGCATGAGATGTTGTGCAGGGGTTACATTCTAAATTCACTCACCAACAGGATGTATGATGTTTATCGTTATTACAAAATGCCAAAAGAGGTATGGTCTGCCTTCGAATCAAAATATAAACACATGAGATGTTGGCATTGAGGTATTTCGAGTTTAAATTTACTGAAAATATGCCAATTATGGATAATTTTCATGACTTGGAGATTTTAGTTTCACAATTGAGTGAATTGCATATTAGTGTGCTTGATGCCATCCAAGTGGGAGCAATATTATCGAAACTTTCACCTACTTGGCATGATTTCAGAAAGAAAGTACTTCATTCTAAAAAGTATACTATTGAAAAATTCACCAGTCATCTGCAAATTGAAAGTGAAAAGCGTGCAAGAGATGAGTCATCTACAAATTGAAAGTGAGAAGTGTGCAAGAGATGAATTTTTTATGAGTTCTAAAGTGAACCATGTTTTTTGAAAGTGTTTCAAATTCTGGGACTCCCTCTGGCACGGTTTAGGTTGTCCAAAATAACCTTGCACTACAGAAAAAGAATCTCAAAAAATTGAATGTGAAGAAAAACCGTCATTGTTATCACTGTGGTAAAAGGGGGCATTACATAAAAGAGTGCAGATACCAGAACAATGAAGTGAATCCCAGTGAAAATGGAAATTCTCGTTTGGGCAACAACAACGAGCAAATATGGTTGAGGCTGATAGACAAGAGTTCTTTAGATGATAACAGAGTTATATATGGCATCTGTTGATGTATCTCCTGATTGGTGGCTTGATTCTGGTACCACTATTCATGTGTGCAACAATAAAGGTTTGTTCGAAAACTACAACGAGTTGAGGGATCCTAAAGAAGTTTTGATGGAAAACCACGCTACTACAAAATGTTATGGGAAAGGGAAGGTGGAATTGAATTTCACATCTAGATAAAAACTCACCCTTGTGAATGTGTTACATGTTCCAGATTTGAGGTAGAAATTAGTTTCTACTTATCTCTTATGTAACAATGTAACAAAGGATTTCAGGTTGTACTAAAATATGAGAAAGTGATTGTAACTAAGAACGGAGTGTTGACATGTTTAAGTTATCAATTAATAAAAACTAGTAATGTTGCTTATGTTGTTGATTCCTTTTCTATGTTATCTTGGGGTGTAAGAGTATGTATTCATCAAAACTAAGCGTAGTGGGCAGAACCCAAAAGGGGGAAATGGACTTCCACCTGGTGGAGAGAATTGAGGCACCTACTGCATATTTTGTGGGCAAATGTGACAATATTTTGCTAAAAATTGAATCGGGCAAGTCGTTGATTCTATCAGTTTCATCATTTCAGAACTTCGAATTTCTTTAGAGTTAGGCTCCATGAATTTCACGCTGCTGCGAACAACTTAGGAAATAAGAAAATAAAAAAGAAATTATGTACCCAATAAACCTGTTAGCTATCTATTACTATGTAGTATGAGTTTCACATTTTGCAGCATAACACCTCGAATCTTTTGCAAACAACTGAGCGGGAGGAGCGAGAGGGTTGGGACATTCTTTTTAAATTTTAATTATTTAATTGTATAAAAACAAATGTGGGATTACTCAGATTTTTGTTAGATACTGTTGGAGAATAATTGGAATTGAGTCCAAAATAATAAGTGCAAAGTGTGTGAATTGTAATTGCTTATTGAGAAGCATTTTATTTGTGAAATAAAAATTCAATATTTGTGAATATTTTGAATTTTGAAGACACACTTACTATTGTGCTTGAATGTGGTCAAAAATCATTTGAATGCATTCAAATGGATATGAATGACAAGAGTAATCCCCCCCTTTAATGTCTTGTGGTTGTTACATATTTTCTCACCTATAAAAGGAGGCCTCCACTCTTGGGAAAAATCATCCAACTAGCATACAAAACAAAAACATTCTTTTTGCATACATAGCATACATTCTTTTTCCAATTCACTCCAAAGAAGTTTCTGATTCGCCTAATCCACTCCAAGGATTTTATCATCAGTTGCTGAGAGGTAGATTTAATTATTTTGTTGCGTTTCAATTCATATCTATGCGTATTATATGATAGTGTTGCTTCTATGAATTGTTGATACGTATTTTTAGAGATTATTCTATTGTTTATTACGCTTACGTGCACACACGATAACCAACAGATACTCCCCTTTGTTCTTTGCATATCACTCCACCTAATTGCAGCAGAACCCCTATGATATTCTTATTTTAAAATTGACCCTTTGACGATCCCATTGAGTCTTCTTGTTTTCAATGGTTGGGATCCCTCCAAACGGTTCAAGAGTTGGGAATATTATCCATTCGAAAAATCCTAGCATCGTCACAATGAGCATGAGTGAGACGAAGTATCCTCAAGAAGAATTGAAGCTTAAGATGCAAGTTAAGGATACATGGTACTACGGTTGATTACTTTCTAGTTCTCAAATTCTCTAAATACCACATCAATGTAATTATATTTTTGGGAAAGGTGGTCTAAATTGGCAATTTACACGATTTTACAGGCATTGAACTTGCAATAATTATCACTTAACGTGGAATTCGTTGAAGCATGTGAGTACCATATCTCAAAAGTCGCGGCCTTGTGGATAGTCTTGTTAGCCAAATCTTCAAGGCCAAGTATTTTCCAGATGGATCCATCTTTGATACTAAAAGTGCTAGGATGTAATCCTTTACGTGGAGGAGTATTCAGGACAGAGTTTCTATCCTTACTCGTGGTATTAGATGGAGAATTGCAGACGGTTCTTCAGTTGTAGTGTGGCGTGATGTGTGGTTGCTTCGGTCATGTACATTCTGACTGTACACGCCTTTGATTGGGGAGGTGGTTAATTTGCGGGTTTGTGACCTCATCGAGACCGAATCGGGGCAATGGAATAGAGTGCTTACAAGGATATTTTTTTTGGAGGACAACGCGGCGATGATTCTCTCAATTCCCTTGGAAAACCGTGAGAATAGGGATCAACAAATTTGGCACTACTCCAAGTCCAGTTTTTTTATTCATGTTAAAAGTGCTTACCATATGATTATTGATCAAGGGACTGGGGTCGACAGGTTATCGACTTCGAGTAGCTCGGGAGGAGATTGGAGCCATGTTTAATAAAATAAAAATATTCTTATGGCGCGCATGCGTTAATATTCTTCCTACTAAAGGCAATCTGTTGCGTCGACATATTGGCCTTGAAGCTGAATGCATTGTTGGTCGGGGAAGGCAAGAAGATGTGAGACACGTTTTGTTATGTTGCCATGTCGCTCGTTAAGTGCGGGCTCTTGCCTTTTCCTTGGTCGCGCAACTGATCCATGAGGGAGAGGACATCTTTGTGTGGTTTGAGCGTCTATTAGCTTTGATGGACAGATTTATGGTGGCGAAGGCAGTCATTATTTGTTGGGCGTTTGTTAGAGATATGGTTCTATTCGAGCTAGAACGAGCTCCAAGAATTAATTAAGGGAGAAGAGAGACTAAATTTAAGATAACTAAACTTTTACTTATTTTCTGAAAAATGAATAAAAGTTACAAGACTTGGACTATTTATACTACTACTAATAAACTCATACCAAATAAACCTAGACTACTAAAGGAAATAGAAATCTAATACTACTCAAATTAAATAAAGATTCCTAATCTAAGACTAACATAAAACTCCTAATATAAGAATAACTTAACTTAATAAACTAAATTCCTAATTAGTAAACCCTACGGCCTTCATCTTGGGCCGTATCAATCCTTCCCCCTTAACAGGGTCTTGTCCTCAAGACCTTTTTTCGTTTTCTCCAATTCATAGTCACTATGCCTTCACAACCAGCATGAAAAACTATCAGATTGTTGCTATGACTCACCATCTTTGAATTGCTTGTATTTTGTGCAAGAAAAAACAAGGCTCTTTTAGGTTTAATTTGAGATTGTGGTAAGATTGCCCCGTTGACGTTGAATCTCAGGATTTCCACGTTGGTCTTAAATTTTGTGGACTCCTTTGGTTTTTAGAACAAAACTTCAAAATCAAGATCTTGAGGGTTGCAGATTGTTGACGACGGCGACGATGTTGGTGGCGGTGGAGGCGGCAATTGTAGTGGTGGAGGATTTGGTGAACGTGCACTCAAATCTCTTTCAATCTTTGACAATAAGCCAGACATACGATCGACCCGGCGAGACATATCTTCGTTGGAAATTCTCATTGCTTCCATAAGTTTTGACAATTTCTCATCCAAGGATTTTAGCGTCTTTGAGAGCAAAACCTCCATGATTTTTTATTTTTTTTTGATATAGTGAATTCAAAAGATGAAAGCACCAATTGTTACTCTCAATGAAAGCACCAATTGTTAGGGATATGGTTCTATTCGAGCGAGAACGAGCTCCAAGAATTAATTAAGGGAGAAGAGAGACTAAATTTAAGATAACTAAACTTTTACTTATTTTCTGAAAAATGAATAAAAGTTACAAGACTTGGACTATTTATACTACTACTAATAAACTCATACCAAATAAACCTAGACTACTAAAGGAAATAGAAATCTAATACTACTCAAATTAAATAAAGATTCCTAATCTAAGACTAACATAAGACTCCTAATATAAGAATAACTTAACTTAATAAACTAAATTCCTAATTAGTAAACCCTACGGCCTTCATCTTGGGCCGTATCAGCGTTATGGAGCAACTGTCATTGAATTCTTGCTGGGAACAGGTCTCCTCACCGATGGATATTATTGTTTTTGCTGATAATTACTACCGCTTGTGGTGGAGGTTTCTACGCCATCTGCCGAAGCTTTTGAGAAGGAGGTTGTTGATTGGACTCTGCAAAACTTTGCAAAACTCACACTACCAATAAAAATTTTGATTACCAAAAGACTTCATTTTTTTGGTAATCAAGGTTTTTTTATGTAGAAGTAATCAAGTAAAGAAAGAACAAGACATACGCTTACAAGATGGGAGGACAATCAAAATCAACCCATACAAAGTTGTGGAAGATAATGGTGAACGTAATTTTCAAAGCAATATGGTTAGTCATTTATAATTATACTTACACCTAAGAAAGGTGAAGGTGTAATTATCACTACAACCGGAAGCAGGGAGTCTAACCATCCTTTTGTTTTGACACTAGTTGGTTGTTCTTAGTAAGACAACAAACTAGGACAAGTCAAACAATAATAGATCTTGTAGCTATTCCAAAATTTGCAGGACATAGGAAAGATTCTGAAACCATAAAATGAAAGAATTAATACAATGCACATCAGAAACACAATCTAAGATAATTAATTAATAGGAATAACCTCCAGCTATTCATCTCCTCATAGTCATAATACTACCAAAAAAAAAAACAGTTTGTGCAGCATTTTCATTTTCCACCAAATACGAATCACGTTTAAGATGAACAACATAGAACAACTATTACTCGGCAAAAATCATCAAAGAGGCTAAGTAGCTATTCTAATTTCAGTTCGAACAAAATTTGGCACGTCGCTGATTTCCTCGAAAATGCAAGGAGCCTTGTCATAACACTTGTATCATCAAGAGGAAGGCAATGAATGAAGAGTTAGCTCTTCCAGAACTTCTCCATACTTCAAAAAGTACTCCATTAATTGTATTTCATCTTCGTCACCTTTAAATACCCATAACTCGATTTTCTTCAATTCGCCCTCCAAACATTCAGGTGGGGCTGGCAACAAGTTCTGAAATCTTGCAAACTCCCCTTCATTCTTTTCCAATTCCTGCTTAGATCAAACTGTTGTAATTAACCCTCAAGTACGTGTGCATGTACTAGAGTACAACTTACAATAACAGTTTATTTCTTTTATAGAGATAACATCAAAAGAAGCAAACCTTTTCAAGGGTGAGTCGTTCAAGATTAGGTGCATCCCATAGTAAATGTGCCAAAATCGCCCAATCGACTCCGAGGGAATCAAGTGATAACCAAGTCAAATTCTCAAATTCTGGCGTGTCCACACTGGAAAGTTGCAAAGCCTGCAAGGAAATTGGAAAAAAAAATATGCAACTTCTTAGTCGTGATTACAATAGTTTAAATTGTTTGACGTATAGCCGTATAGCTTATAATAGGACGAAATATTAAAACTGCCCTATAACTTTTTTCCAAAACTAAAAATGCCCGTTTTTTTCGGGCCTTGCAAAAATGCCCCGTAAGTCTTGAAAAATCTTGTAAAAATGCTCGATTGCCTTATTTGGGCCAAAATTGTCTACGTGGCGGTACAGTGGTTGCCACGTCAACAAGTTGTATTTGCACCCCAAAACCCTTGTAACTTTAAATATTGTATTTGCACCCCAAAATAAATTGCACTTTTCCCCCCGAAATATATATATATGTATATATAAATAATAAACATATATATATAATCATTTGTAAAAGAATAAATATTATTTTTAATATATATATATATATATAAATAAATAAATATCATTTGTAAAACAAAATGTAATGAAAAGAATAATTTATATTCATTTGTAAAAGAATGTAATGTAAATATTCATTTATATATGTAAAAGAATAATCATTTGTAATAAATATATATATATATATAAATAATATAAACATATATTATTATTTATACTAATTTATAAAATAATAAATATTTTAACATTATTCAAAATAAATAAAAAAACAAAAAAAATTAAAAAAAAAATCCATCCCCGCCCCCCTCCCCGCCCCGCCACCACTGCTAATCGCCAACCCCCCTCCCCGCCCCGCCCCCTCGGACCCCTCCCCCCCCCCCGCCACCAACGACTACGATTGCAGTGGTGGCGTCGACGCCACCACCGCTGCGATTCGCGGTGGCGTCACCGCGAATCGCGGCGGGAGTGGCGTCGCCACCACCGCCGCGATTTGCAGTGGTGGTGGCGTCAAATCGACGCCACCACCACTGCAATCGTGGTCGTTGGTGGCGAGGGGGGGGGGGGGGAGGGTGGGGGGGCGGTAGGGAGGTCAGGGGGGTGCGGGTAGTTTTTTTTTTATTTTTTATTTTTTATTTTTTTGTGTTTTATTGTTATTTGTTTTATTTATATATATATCTTTATTATTTGTATATATATGTTTATTATTATTATTTATATATGTGTTTATTACTATTTATATATATATCTGAATTATTTATATATATATATATATCTTTATTATTTATATATATGTTTATTATTATTATTTATATATATATATTATTATTGGCTAGAAATATGACGTGGCAGAGCTATTTTATGACGTGGCGTTGACTGTACCGCCACGTAGGCAATTTTGGTCCAAATAAGACAATCGGGCATTTTTGCAAGATTTTTCAAGACTTACGGAGCCTTTTTGCAAGGCCCGAAAAAAACGGGCATTTTTAGTTTTGAAAAAAAAGTTATAGGGCAGTTTTAATATTTCGTCCCTTATAATACTATTAACATACTCTAATTTACAAACAACAATTGTTAGGAGCTAGAATCTCCTGAATATAGGCAACAACAATTAGTTCATAAAAATATTAAGCCATAAATCATGTAATTTCATAATTTTGTGGGCAAATGTGACAATAATATTTTGCTCAGAATCGAATCGGGGTAAGTCACTGATTCTATCAATTTCAGACCACCTTCGAATTTCTTTAGGGTTAGGCTCCATCCCATCAATTTCACCCTTCTGCAAAATACTTGGAAAAGTAATAAATATATATATATATATATATATATATATATATAATATATATATTTACTCAATAAAAGTGCTGTAGTAGTTATCCATTACCATTATTACTCACCGGTCGGTAGAAGCATTACTCAGTAAAGCGCCGGTGATCTTCTGCAAACAATTGAGTATTGAGTGAAGGAGAGTAGTTCAGGGCTTCAGGCATTCTTATTAATTCCCGCTAATTCAAAATTACCCCTCTATTGTTTAAAACTTCAAATGGACCCCTCTAATATTTTTGTTAGCATAGATAGACCTTTTGAAATTTAAAAGTTGGGAAACATGACTATTATGTATTGTATCCATTAATCATTAATATCCATAACTAATTAATTATCTTTACAATATATAATTGTATTAAAATATCGATTACTCTTATACAATCTTTCGAGATTTTTGAAATAACTTAAAATATAATGCATTTAATTAAAATCGTTTTTTTTCCTTTAATTTTTAAGTTAAAAAGTAACTTTTTCTTTAGAAGTTTGATAAAGGAATATAAATAGTTTAGTCTGAAATAAATCAATTTATTTCTACATCAAACAAATATAATAAAAATTGAACTTTTTAATGTTAATTTCAGTACTTCCGAGTTAGTTAAGTGGAGTAAGGGCTTAGTGCTAGAATAAAATATCTTTAAGGTTTAGTTTGTTTTTCCAGAAAATGGGAAAAAAAAAGAGAAAATGAGGAAAAATAAGGGTTTTCAGTAAATTTTTTAAGGAAAATAATTTTTTCCTTTATTTTCCAGGCATATGATTTTTTTGGGAAAAACTATTATTATGTATAAAGAATTTTCCTATCTTTTCCCAATATTTCCTAGATTTTCCAAAGATCTCATTATATTTCTTTTCCAAGAAAATCTCAAATTACCAAAGAGCAGGATTTTTCTTCTTTTTTTTTCCCCTATTTTTCGGAGAAACAAATTAGGCCTAAGAGAATTATTGGTCAAACATGGTAACAACCTATTCAAGATTGTATGTAGCTTACATTAGAGTTTATGAAAATGTTATCTCTATGACTCCTCCTTTTATATTCCAGGAATTAGTAAAATTTATGAAGAAGATAATAATTTTGTCAAACATGATAATAATCAGTTAAAGCTATGTGGCAATTTAAATTAGAGATCTTAAAAATGTTATCTCTACATACGACTTCTCCACTTTTATTCAATGCATGCATGCTTGTAGATGAAGCTTAATACATGCAAGAAAAACAATTTCATTAGTTTAAACCTCACGCCGTTGAAGTAAAGCTTAAAAAATGATTGAATATATAATTTACAACAAACAACTTACCCAAAAGTACCATTGATTTGCCATTATATATATATATATATATATATATATATATATATAGTTTAACCTAGAAAGATCTATGATAGAATGTTTGCAAAAGATGTACGTACTTTTGGTTAAAACTAAACAAGTTCACCTTTTTTGTTTAAGCCACACTCGTGCAATTTTTTAATAAAATTCAAACACGTGAAGTTTTTTTATTCAAGCTACACATGTGAAGTTCAAAATGTAGATAAGGTTTATTGATATGACATAATAAAAGATATTGAACATTTGATTGGAAAAAAAATGATCAAGTATTATATGTTTGTGCTGCACACAAAAAATTGTTTGCGGTGATTAGTTTATGCAATTCATTGCATGTTAATTGGTTGAACATGGCCATGTTCTAAGAGATGAGTTGTGCGTTAGAATAATACATACATATGCATTACAGAAGCTTGCATGTGATTGGAGAATATTAGTTGGATCTTGATTTAATTATTGGTTGAGCTGGAGATCTGATTCAATTCATTTCACGCGGTATTGGCACACGGCTTTGCAGAATTATAGTCCTATAAATAGCAGCCAATCTCGAGCTTTTGAAATCATCCCAAAACAATATCATTCTTTCTCTTATATATAATTAGCAAATAATAATATAAAATAGTGGTTTAGAGTGTTGTAATTGTGAGGTGAAAATAGAGAGTTTGTGCGACTTTACTACGGTAAAAGTTGGAGAATTTGTAATTCCTATTTTACACTCAAAGTGAAGTTCTTCTACCTTGCCCGTGGTTTTTTTTACCCTGAAGTAATTTGGAATTTTCCACGTAAAATATGTGAGTCGTTTATGTTTCCGTCTTTCAATTATTGTCGTGTTTTATGCTCTATCCGAAGGGTCCACTTTACAACAAGTGGTATCAGAGCCTCGATTCATATACGGGGTCTCGGTGATATCTGTGGGGGTCGTGCTGAAATTATTTTCAGTGATGGTGGTACGTGATAGAAGCAATGACGGCGAAATTCGAGATCGAGAAATTCAACGAGAGTAATTTCTCGTTGTGGAAGCTGAAGGCTAAAGCCATCTTGCAAAAAGATGGGTGTCTCGCTGCGATCGGCGACAGGCTGGTGGAGCTTACAGATGATACGAAGTGGAACGAGATGGATGGCAATGTTATCGCAAATATTCACCTGGCGCTAGGTGATGGAGTGTTGTCAAGTGTTGAGGAGAAGAGGACAACTAAGGAGATATGGGATTATCTCAACAAGCTGTATGAGGCGAAGTCCCTACACAACAAAATTTTCCTTAAACGACAATTGTACACAGTGAGGATGGCGGAATCTACCCCGGTAACTGAGCACCTCAATGTTTTGAATACTCTATTTTCTCAATTTACATCGTTGAGTCACAAAATAGAAGTGGGTGAACGTGCTAAAATTCTGCTACAAAGTCTACCCGATTCGTATGACCAGCTTGTCATCAACCTAACAAATAATGTCCTCACAGATTATTTAGTCTTCGACGAAGTTGCAGCTGCTATTCTGGAAGAAGTGAGTCGGCGCAAGAACAGAGAAGACAGAGAGGCAAGTTCGCAATAAGCAGGTGCATTGTCGGTGACAAGAGGGAGAACGGCAGAGCGCGGTGCAAATGGGAGTAAGTAACAGGGGAGATCCAAGTTAAGGACCAAGAGCAGTTGTTGGCACTGTGGCAAGAAAGATCACTTGAAGAATGATCACTTGAAGAATGATTGTTGAATTCTTAAGGATTCAAACAAGAAGAGTTATGATCCTCAGGGGAACATTGCTAGCACTTCAGATGATGGTAATGTATTATGTTGTGAAGCAGCTATAGCTATTAGAGGTATGTGTGGCTTCGATGATGTATGGCTTATTAATTCAGGAGCTAGTTTTCATATGACTCCCCGAAGGGAGTGGTTTCATGTGTATACACCGATCACTGGAGGATCTGTGTATAGTTGTAAAACTGAACCTTTGAAAGTTGTTGCCATCGGTACGAGCAAGCTGGAGATGAATGACGGGATTGTTCAGACCATTCGAGATGTCCGGCACGTGGAGGGATTATGCAAGAATTTGTTGTCTTATGGACAATTGGATGATCTTGGTTGTGAGATTGGGTCGCGAAACAAGATCATGAAAGTTAAAAGGGGCGCGCTTGTACTGATGAAGGCGGACAAGATTGCCGAAAACTTATACATGGTACAGGGGAGGGCTCTGCAAGTGGGAGAAGCGTAAGTAGCTTCATCCGAGTCAATTGAGAAATCATCAATGATTTGGCATCATCGACTCGGGCATATGTCAGAACAAGGCATGAAGGTTCTTGCAGAAAAGAAATCACTTCCGGGCCTCACAAAGGTATCTTTAGCTTTTTGTGAGCATTGTGTTGTTGGCAAGCAACATTGTATAAAGTTTCGTAGTACAGATTCTAGAAATAAAGTCATTCTAGAATTGATTCACTCTGACGTGTGGCAAGCACCAGTACTATCCCTGGGAGGTGCAAAGTATTTTGTGTCTTTTATAGATGATTATTCAAGGAGATGTTGGGTGTACATGATCAAGAGTAAGACAGAGGTATTCTCGGTGTTCAAGACATACAAAGCGCTGGTGGAACTTGAATCTGGGAAAAAGATCACGTGCCTGAGATTTGACAATAGAGGGGAATATACTGGAAAGGAGTTTGAAGACTTCTGTAAAGATGTTGGGATTAAGAGGCAGTTTACTACGGTGTACACTCTGCAGCAGAATGGAGTGGCAGAGCGGATGAACATGACCTTATTGGATAAAATAAGAGCCATGATGCATGCTACGGGCTTAGAAAACTCGTTTTGGGCGGAAGCAGTCAATACCGCCTGTTATGTGGTGAACCGAGCTCCGTCAACTGCACTGGGGCTGAAAATACCGATGGAGGTGTGGACAGGTAAACCAGTTGATTATTCTAATATCTATGTATTTGGGAGTCCCGCTTATGTTATGTTCAATACTCAAGAGAAAACAAAGATGAACCCAAAATCCAGGAAGTGTTTGTTCTTAGGGTATGCTAAAGGAGTTAAAGGGTATCGCTTGTAGGATCCCGCTGCTCACAAGATCGTTGTAAGCAGGGTTGTTATCTTCACAGAAGATAAGAAATGAAATGATAGTAACGCAAGTGAAGATCCATAAATTATGACAGTGGTAATCGAGAAGGATGCTGAATAGGAAGGTCATGTTGAACCAGAGCATGAACCTGAGGAGATAACGGAGTCTGGAGTCTCGGGGATACGTCGATCAGCACGTGTCAAGAGACCGCCACGCTGACATTCAGACTTTTCTATGGAGAAAAATGTTGCATATTATCTTTTAACTGAGGACGGGGAGCCATCAACTCTCTAGGAAGCAATGAGTAGTTCAGATGCAGCTTAGTGGATGGCAGCAATGCAGGAGAAAATTGAATCACTCCATAAGAATAAGACAAGGAAACTTGTGTCTCTACCAAGGGAGGAAACCCATTGCCAATAAATGGGTGTACAAAATCAAATGTAACAGTGATGACCAAGTGGAGAGGTATCATGCACGATTGGTGGTGAAAGGATATGCTGAGAAGGAGGGGATTAATTTCAACAAAATATTTTCTCCGGTGGCCCGAATGACAACAGTGCGGGTGGTTCTGGCGATGTGCGCTACGTTTGATTTACATCTTGAACAGTTAAATGTAAAGACGGCTTTTCTTCATGGTGATCTTGAAGAAGAGATTTATATGCTCCAACCAGAAGGATTTATTGAAGAAGGAAAAGAGAACTTGGTTTGCAGGTTGACCAAATCTTTGTACAGTTTCAAACAGGCGCCAAGGTGTTGGTACAAAAGATTTGATTCATTCATAATGAGCCTTGGATACAACGGACTGAATGCAAATCCTTGTGCATATTTCAAGAGATTTGGTGATGACTTTGTTATTTTGTTGTTGTATGTTGACGACATGTTGGTTTCAAGCCCCAACAAAGCTTGTATTGAAGAACTGAAGGATGAACTGTCTAGGGAATTTGAAATGAAGGACTTAGGACCATCAAACAAGATTCTAGGGATGCAAATCCACCGAGACAGAAATAGCAGGAAGATTTGGCTTTCTCAGAGGAACTATCTGTTGAAGATTTTGTAGCGGTTCAGTATGCAAAACTGTAAGCCAATATCTACCCCTCTTCCTGTTAATTTCAAGTTATCCTCAAGTATGTGTCCTATTAGTGAAGAAGAGAGGAGGGAGATGTCTCGAGTACCGTATGCATCAGCGGTGGGAAGTCTAATGTTTGCTATGGTCTGTACTAGACCAGACATTGCACATGTAGTGGGAGTGGTTAGTCGATACATGGTGGATCCAGGAAGAGAGCACTGGAGTACAGTAAAGAGAGTTCTGAGATACATTCAGGGAACCCAAGATGTTGCATTATGTTTTGGAGGATCGGGTTTTACAGTCAGGGGTTATGTTGATTCTGACTATGCAGGTGATCTTGACAAAAGAAAGTCCACGACAGGATATTGTTTACTTTTGTTGGAGGTGCAGTGAGTTGGGTTTCGAAGTTACAGTCAGTTGTTGCGACATCAACAACAGAGGCTGAATACGTGGCAGCTACGCAGGCCAGTAAAGAGGCAATTTGGCTGAATATGGTTCTGGAGGAACTCGGGCACAAACTAGAGAGTATTTCTCTATTCTGTAACAGTCACA
Source organism: Linaria vulgaris (assembly GCA_948329865.1). Lineage (NCBI taxonomy): Eukaryota > Viridiplantae > Streptophyta > Magnoliopsida > Lamiales > Plantaginaceae > Linaria > Linaria vulgaris. Next base: position 27,754,945 of record OX415249.1, read on the forward strand.
GTGTGTTGCATCTTGCAAGGAATCCAACGTTTCATTTCAAGACAAAGCATATTCGGGTGCAGTATCACTTTGCTCGTGAGAACGAGGAGGCTACTGTGGATGTGCAGAAGATTCACACTAAAGATAACATAGCTGATTTCATGACAAAGTGTGGTAATGCTGACAAGTTTGTTCAATGTCGGTCCTCATGTGGTTTGTTAAAAACGTAAGCAACATGAAGGGCAAGATAGAAAGAGCTGTGTGAAGATCTGATTAGTACATAATCAGATTTTCAAGTGGGAGATTGTTGGCGGTGATTATTGTATGCAATTCATTGCATGTTGGCTGAACATGGCCATGTTCTAAGAGATGAACGGTGCATTAGAATAATGCATACATATGCATTATGGAAGTTTAATTGGATAATATTATAGTTGGATATTGATTTAATTATTGGTTGAGCTGGAGATCTGATTCAATTCATTTCACGCGGTATTGGCACACGACTTTGTAGAATTATAGTCCTATAAATAGCAGCCAATCTTGAGCTTCTGAAATCATCCCAAACCAATATCATTCTTTCTCCTATATATAATTAGCAAATAATTAATATAAAGAGTGGTTTAGAGTGTTGTAATTGTGAGGTAAAAATAGAGAGTTTGTGCGACTTTACTACGGTAAAAGTTGGAGAATTTGTAATTCCTATTTTACACTCATAGTGAAGTTCTTCTACCTTGCCCGTGGTTTTTTCACCCTAAAGTAATTTGGGATTTTCAACGTAAACTCTGTGAGTCATTTATTTTTGCGTCTTTCAATTATTGTTGTGTTTTACGCTCTATGGGAAGGGTCCACTTTACAACAGAAATTATAGTTAAGCTATAACGTAAAATCCATAAAGCTAATTGAATACATAAAAAAACACGTAAAAGATACCAGTGAAATATTTGAAAATAAGAATACCGTGAATTTTATTTTTGGGAAAAAATCACTTTCTCCCCTATACTATGGCCCGTTTATCACTTTGCCCCCCGAACTATGAGTTTCATCACTTTACCCCCTAAACTATCTTAATCGTTTCACTTTACCCTAATTTCTCATTTTAAGCTTCAGAACACATCACGTGCGTCGTCCGTGGCTAATTAGTGGGGCTATTTTCGTCTTTTCCTATTGCCTAACGATAGAAAACTCTAGAACGGCGCGTAATTGAATCCCCCAAATCCTCGTTCAACAGCTCGTCGACATTGAACTCCTTTCGCCATTTAATGGTGCTTTTAAGCATCGCAAACGATTCTTTCACCTTAAAGTCGCGTGCACGTAGGAATTTTAGCAGGACGACGTCGCTCCCGTCGTCTTTTAACAACGACACCCCCCATATGGACACTTCTTCGGGCGAATTCGAGCTCTCTGCAATATTAAAACTGAATGTGCGGTTGTTCAGTGCTTCTTGAACTAAAATTTTGAATTCTTGCAGAGATTTGAGCTCGATGTCGGATAGATCTGAAAGCTTGTTGCTTTCTTCTTTAAACGAGAGCCACGATTCAGGTTTTTTCAGCTTTTCGGCGGGCTTGTCGTCTTTTTGCGGCTCGATCGGAGATTCAGATTCTTGAGGTAAGGCTAGCGCGGCGGTAGTGGCTGAGAGAGAGGGTTAGCGGTGGTGGAAGATGGGTTCTCTTCTCCGGCGGGGACGGTGACAGTGACGTGCTCATCCGACAGAGGCGGTTCCGACGACGGTGGGGATAAAGGTGTGTCCTTTTCGATGACGGTGACGGATTCTATGAGGCTATGTTCAACTGAGAGTGGGTCTTTTGCGGGTTCGATGTCGACTGACGCTAACGGCGGCTCAGGTGGTGGTGTTTCTGGTTCCACCGCCGGAGGAGGAGCGGCGAAATCAGGTGGTGGTGTTTCTGGTTCTGTCGTCGGAGGAGGAGCGGCGGAATGATGTGGTGGTGTTTGACTGTGTGTTGGGCGAAGTGAAGTTGAGAGAGAGAGAAGAGAGAGAGAGAGAGAGAGAGAGAGAGAGAGAGAGAGAGAGAGAGTTAGGCAATAGGAAAAGACGAAAATAGCCCCACTAATTAGCCACGGACGACGCACGTGATGTGTTCTGAAGCTTAAAATGAGAAATTAGGGTAAAGTGAAACGATTAAGATAGTTCAGGGGGTAAAGTGATAAAACTCATAGTTCGGGGGGCAAAGTGATAAACGGGCCATAGTATAAGGGGGAAAGTGATTTTTTCCCTTTATTTTTTCTCCCAAATTGTTAATAAGGGAAAATCCAATCATTCTATGCACGTCTGATCCAACACTTATATAAACAGTGCAATAAAGGCCAAAGTTTAAATGAAATATTTCATAATCTAGCTTTTTATTATAAAAATAGAGTGTTCCAATAGCTCAATAGCGTGAATTCTATGTTGCACGGGTTCGGGTACACTTGTACGGGTACGGATACGCCGATACGGTATTTTTAAAAAACAACCGATACCGGTACGGCAAGGATACGTCTATATATAAAAAAGTATTAATATTTATTATATATTTTTTTATTTTTAACAAGCAATAAAATTTAAAACTTAAACAAGAAAAATTAGAAATACACAAAAAAAGGTTTAACATTAAAAAAAGTCATGCATCAAATATGAAAAAAGACATATAAACGTGAATTATTTATGACTAATAAGTTAAACAACAACATAACAAGCTTGAATATGGCGCATGGTGGTGGTGGTGGTGATTATGAATAGAAAAAAGAAAAGTATAATTGTGGTGGCGCATGGTGGTAGGGTGAAGATGGCGCATGGTGGTGGTGGTGATTATGAATAGAAAACAAAAAGTAAAATTGTAAAAATAATAAGACCTGAATCATGCCCTTGATAAAGGGATTTTCATTTTTTTATTTCATTTATATTTGGTGAAATTTGTATTTAAATATTTAACTCATCAAATATTAGCAATTTGTAAAAAAAGACCCATAATAGTTCCGATACGCCTAAAAAAACGTATTGGATACGTATCGAGATTTTTTTAATTTCAAAATTAAAGGATACGCCACGTGGCGTATCGGATACGTCAGAACTGGTATCGGTATCTGAATCGGTATTGATATGTATCGGGTACTGCATAGCCGTCTTGGTATCGGTATCGGTGCATCACAGCGTGAATTGCATGCAGCAGCGTATATTATTAGGTGCTATCATAAGTCCATCGTATTATTTTTAAAACGATCAATAGATTGCCAGGTAAGTACAAGTCTGTAAGCAAAGTAATGCCCAATGAGTAGTATTATTTATTACTGATGTTGGTATTAAATTGTCAAGACTATACAATCACTATAAGATTTCGGGCTCATTCCGGACCGGATTTCGGTCGAGAGCATTACCGACCGCTATTCGGTCGGGACGACTTTTCTCGACCGAATATCGGTCGGGCATTTTTTAAAAACAATTCCCGACCGAAAATCAGTCGGGAAAAGGTAGTCCCGACTGCAATTCGGTCAGGAATATTATTCCCGACCGAATTGCGGTCGGGAACCTCTTTGGGCAGGAAATGTCCCGCGCAGGTGTAGCCCTAATCTCGGTCGAGTTGGGCCGCGCAGCTGGGCCGAGACTTCCCGACCGAATTTCGGTCGGGAATGGTGTCATTCCCGACCGAAATTCGGTCAGGAAATACCTCCATCCACCTCTTCATTTTCACACTCAACATTTCTCTCTCTCTCCCCTATTATTGCCGACCGCATGCCCCTCTTTCGCGACCGATTTTCCGTCGCCACTTCCGATCCGGTAATTTTTTTCGTTTTTTCTTGTTTTTTATATTTTATTTAATGTTTTAATATTATTTATTTATGTTAGATTTAATGTTTTAATATTAATTGTTAGATATTGTAGAAATTGTTAGGATTTAATTAGGAAATGCCTTTAGGAATTGTTAGGCTTTGGGAAAATATTAGGTTTTTATGCCTTTAGGAATTGTTAGGCTTTAGGAAATGTTATAGTTTTATGATTTTAGTAATTATTTATGCCTTTAGGAATTGTTAGGCTTTGGCAAAAATGTTAGATTTTTATGCCTTTAGGAATTGTTAGGCTTTATGAAATGTTATAGTTTTATGATTTTAGTAATTTTTTATGCCTTTAGGAATTGTTAGGCTTTAGGAAATGTTATAGTTTAGTAATTATTTATGTGTTTAGGAAAACTATATATGATTTTTATATGTGTTAATTTATTTATTAGGACGTTAATTATGGAGGTATTTATGTTATATTTAATGTTTTATTATTAAATATTTATGTTATATTTAATATTTTAATATTAATTGTTAGATATTGTAGAAATTGTTAGGATTTAATTAGGAAATGCCTTTCGGAATTCTTAGGCTTTGGGAAATGTTATATTTTTATGCCTTTATGAATTGTTAGGCTTTAGGAAATGTTATAGTTTTATGATTTTAGTAATTATTTATGCCTTTAGGAATTGTTAGGCTTTAGGAAATGTTATAGTTTAGTAATTATTTATGACTTTAGGAAAAAACTATATAACTTAGTATTGATTAAATTTAGGCCATCTCTATAATTAGCAACATTCTAACTTAGATGTTTTTACTTAGTCCGTAGCACTTTCATCGACGACATGTCGTCCCGTGATAGCGATCGTGGCCAGCCTTCGAAGAGAGGGTGTAGTGGTCCATCGAGCACTCCATCGAGTACTCCACCTACTGGTCCACCGAGGATATGTCCTCGTCTATGGATCATTCATTCTGGCGGTGCACCACACGATCCTGTCGATGCACCTGATACCGATCTTGGCGAGTCCCCTACTTCTTCACATCCACATAGGCGTACTATCGGACCGAGCAGCGGTACTCCACCAGATCTAGTAGTACCATTTCGACTAGATGATGATCACGTAGCATCGATGCCATCGTCATCATCTAGGCCATCGTCATCATCGAGGCCACCATCATCATCGAGGCCTACGGCACCTAGGCCACGCTCTATGAGTCTACACCGGTGGGGCCTAGTACTTCTTCCCCTGCAGACGATACCGGTGCAGGACCATCTTCAGCGACGCGGCAGAGACCGGGCCTAGGCATATCAAGAGGGCTGCAGGTTCCGGCTGACCGTAAAGCCCGTCGTAGGGTCGAGCTAGACCCGTACGGCGTATTTATTGATGGGAACAAGATAGCGGCGGCGATTACCTTGATCATTAGGGAGTTTATGAAGACGTGTATTCCTTCATACACCGAGGTCGATCCAGAAGTCAAGGGACAGATGTGGGCTAAGTTTAAGGTGAGATTTTGAAAGTTTACTAAATATATATACATAGTAAGATTTTTATTTAACGAAAACTTATTTAAAAACCTTATTTAATTGCAGAACATATACTACATTGATTCGGCTGACATGCTTCGGGCACATTCCGCATACGAGATGAAGGCTAAGAAGTGTTACAAGGAAATCATGTACAATGCGAAGAAGAACTATTACGACAGGAAGGATGATCCGAAGAACAGTTGGATGAGCGACAAGTTAGAGAGGATGTTATTGGCACATTGGGAGTCGGCTGACCATGCGAAGAAATCAGAGTCAGGCTAGAAGAATAGGCGAGGAGGAGAGGCACCAGACCCTGATCGTCCAGCACGAGCTACTCATGCTAGTGGGTCTCGGAGCTACACGGAGATTCGACGTAGGATGGTATGTCTTATTGAATTCAGTTTCTATAAGAATAATATTATTGTCTTAAATTTAAATAGCTAAAATAACAAATGTATATCAATATGCAGGCTGCTTCAAAACCTCCAGGGGCCCCTGAGCCTCGGCACGATGAGGCATATCTTTATCAGCGCACACATGTGCCTAGTGGTCTGCCAGAGGGAGCTCCACGTTGCCGCGTTTGGGTTCACCCCAAGTATAGGGCTATCTACGTAAGTATTTAACTTGTAAAGCATTCTTTGATTACTATATTAACATATGTCTTCCTTAATTATTTACTAACACTTCTGACAAAATGAACAGGAGGACTACATAGGTCGTATGATCGAGAGGTACGAGGCGGATCGTTCTGGGTGGCCACCACTAGATCAGGAGTTGTGGAGTCTGGCGATTGGAGGAGTTAAGAAGGGGAATGTTGCGGGTCTCCCTACGGATGTACGTCACAATCGATTTGGTTTCTCGACGAAGAAGAAGCCATACACGACACATGACTATGCGAGGGCGTTGGAGGGGGAGAACCGTCGTCTTAGGACTCATACTGATCAGAGGGTTGACGAGCTCATTGGACACATAGAGTACTTGTCCCAGCACATCACCCAGACTACATTTACTCCTCCTTCTCGACCCATGCCTACAGGGGGATTCATGCGTGATGCTCGTCGAGCCGGCCACCGTTCCTCATCCCCCTCCTGATCCTTTTGCGCATGGTGCTCCGGACTGTACGGTGTATGATGATGAGTATGAGGATGACCCCGAGGATGACACTCTCGATGGTGATGCAGCCGATCTTGGCGGTGATGGTGATGATGGTGCTGGACCCTCCACAGCTCCTGATACATTTAGCTTTCATGATGAGGATTATGAGTAATATTAGTTTTATTTGTTAGTTTTATTTAAGTATTGAAAATTGTGTTAGTTGTTTGTATTTATGTAATTCGTTTGATGCTTTGACCAATTATGTAATGTTAAACTAGTTTCGTATTTATTCTGTAATTATGCGGAGTAGTAGTGTATTATTTGTTCGTTTGATGCGTAGTGGTAGTATTATTTGTTCGTTTTATCTAAGTATTGAAAACTGTGTTAGTTGTTTGTTTATTGGTAATTATGTAATGTTGTTATTACTACAAGCACGAATACAAACTATAATATGAAATTAAACAACGTGAATCAAATTTTTTTATAAAATAGAAATCGACCACTAAATCATAATCAATGCTAGTCATACATACTATCCTCAGAATCTGAGTCACTCATTATCTCTTCCTCTTCCTCATTGCCCTCGTCGTCCTCGTTGCCCTCCTCTTCCTCGTCAACCACATCAGATCCCTCGTTGGCCAATTGGATATTCATATCGAATGAAGAAAGGTCCACGCATAAGTTAAACCCTTTAGATGCATTCTCTTGTAGCACTTGGTTCGGCATCCCCGCGTCGACATCGTTTGATCCCGCAATTGATGACATATCGATTATGTGTCTGGCAGGAATAGTGGATACGGCCAACCATCCTCTCTGTCCCAGTCGTGAAATCGTCTTCTTTGGATAGGGCACATAGTACGCCTATTTTGCTTGGTTAACGAATACAAACGGCTCATTGGTGTTGAGGGTACGCCTCGGGTTGATGTCAACCAACTTGTACGTTGAATGCTCCTACGTACCTGCGTTTATATCATACCAAACACATTTGAACAAGACTATGTACAAGGGTCTGATTCTGCCCCAATATTCCACGTGTATAATGTCTTGTAACGTTCCATAGAAGTTGGTAGCATCGGATCCTCCCATGTCTCCCTTCACATAAACACCGCTGCAATCACTCTTCTTCGGGCCCAAAATCTTATCGGTGTGAAATTTGAACCCATTCACAATGTATCCCTCGTAGGTTGCCACTGAATTAGCCGAACCTGTGATTAGAGGATCTATTCGTACATCGATCTCGTATTTCCCACTTGAATATGTCTTCTTGAACCATGCTACGTACTCTTGGATTGTATCTCCATTGGACTAAGTCCACCGCACTCCTCTTCTACAAATAGTCTGCATGGGAAACTTTTCATAAGTTAGTTGTCTTTAAAGCGCTTAATCATTTCGTTAAGAAAAATAATTAACGACCGCTTACTCCACCCATTCGTCAAGCTCTTGACAGTTTAGAAGCGTGTAAAGCTCTATTTGCTCCATCTCATCTGAAGTCAAGTATTGCCTTTTGTTTAGTGGCCCTATTGGCGCCCCTTTCTTTTGAAATATTCTAAGCTCATCATCCCACTCCGTGCTATCTAGTGTCTCGTTCCCGTTGAGTTTTTTATATTTAGTCTGAAAAGATACATCCAAATGTTGAGAACACATATTGGACAGCTCATCAAGTAGGTATTGATTGGCTATGGATCCCTCCACCCTCGCCTTGTTCAGTACTGAACCCTTCATGTCGAACATCCGCCTAGTTCATAGAAACGAAAGATTAGGCAAAGAATCGATATTTGTAAAAGATAATTGTTATTAAAAATATAAAACCGTACCTCTCGAATGGATACATCCATCTATAATGAACTGGACCACCAACTCTAGCCTCGTACGGAAGGTGTATGGCTAAATGCTCTATAGAGTCGAAAAATGAAGGAGGAAATATCATTTCCATTTTGCACATGGTAACAATAAACGATTCCTCCAATCGCTCCATATCCTCGGCCGACGCCTATGAGGCGCAAATTGCCTTGAAAAAAAGGCTAACTCTACTAAGGTCCCCTAAATCTCGGGTTCAGTCGCGAAATGCAATCGGGATCAATCTCTGTATGAAGACATGAAAATCATGACTCTTCATTCCATACAATTTTCCTGGTTGTTTTTGCGCACATCGTCCCAAGTTCGAGGCATATCCATCAGGAAACTTCAGTTCGGTCAGCCAATCAAGTACCCTGTTCTTTTGATCCCTCGTAAGACAATATTTTGCCTTTGGCTTTATATACTCACTTCCTCTGCCACTGAGTTTTAAGAACAATTCTTTACGGTTGGTCAACAGCTTAAGATCGTGCCTCGACTTAATGTTGTCCTTCGACTTAGCATCGTCCAACACCGTATTGATAATGTTCTCAAAAAAGTTCTTCTCACAATGCATGACATCTAGATTGTGGCGAATCAAGTTCGTGGACCAATAAGGTAGTTCCCAAAAGATGCTTCAAAGACACTGTTAACAGGTTTAGAATTATTCCCTATTTAACGGAAGATATTTATTTTGGGTTCGAACGCCCTGTCCGTGATTCAGAGGCAATGAGGGATGGACATAATGACATTAATTGCAAGAATATTCCCTTCCTTTATTCACTGAACATTTCCTCCTCTCTTACGTATTTGAATGTTGAATTGTAGTAAGTAAGCTAAGTGGCTTCAGCCTGTTTTTCTTCTAATGATCACCTCCCTTTATATAGACTTTGGTAGGGGCAGGTGTCATTGTGCATGCGTTTTGGTAAGGGCAGGTGTTGTTGTTACTTTGATACATGTGTAAAAACTAGGATAATGTTTATCTTTTATCTACTAGGTGCTGACTGGATTAGCTTTTGTGTCTTCTAATATCTCCGAGGGCTTCTGATGTAGATTGTTCTGATAGGACTATTCTTCCGAGGGCTCTTATTTCTCCTTCTTGACTCGGGTATTTTCTTCAACAATCAGGAGTGATCTCTGAGGGGGTAAATGTGATCCCCGAGGGCTTGGTATAACTTCCGAGGACTGTGATTTTGTGTCCGAGGGCTGTATTTGCTTTACTGAAAGTGAGATTTCTTCACGAGAGTTCTCGGATTGTATTCACTGGATGTTCTTGTATTTATTTCTTGATTTTCTCCAAAATTGGGTCCTCGAATAAATCCGAGTGTCGTCTTTTCCGAGGAGTGTTCAGCAAGGAAGTTTTCTTGTAAGTTCATAGGACTCGGGGTCCATTTTGGTCCCTCTTGGAGCATTTGGTGGATATCGGAGTCATACGGGTCCATCGGGGTTTGCTCTTTTTCCGATGCCGTGTTGATATCTGCTTTTCATTCACCGTTTGACTTTCCAAGGGACTCTTATGTTTCTCCTCGGGTGCTCTTATGAACCTTTTCGGGTCAGTGACCGAAAGGTAGGGCAATCCTCCGAGGGGCTTTCTTTATAGGTACCTCTCATCGGAAGGACTCGTGACAATAGTATTGTCCATATATTGTTTTTCCGAGTAGGAGTAATCTCCTTTATTTTATTTTTTAGGGTTAACACTAGCCCCCCCAAATTTCGATTGTCCTCGTAGAGACAAGCGGAATTTTAAATCATTGTCCTCAGTGAGGTGAGGGGTTATTTTCTGCTTAGTGTCCCTATATTTATTTTTTCCTTTTTTGATATTTATTCAAGAGATAAATACGTATATTTAGAGTTTTGCAAGTGATTTTACCTGAATACCCCTAGGGTATTGTCATTAAGCAGGCGAAGATCTCGGGAGAGCAGGTTGTGGACTGCCGTTTGACCAGCTTGGGGATTTGAAGTATCTTACCGTTGGCAACGGGCAGAATCTGGACGGCGTGGCGTGAGCAGGCAGCAGTTACGTGGAGTCACGAATAAATGCCACGTCTTTATGGGCATCTGACCGTTGTAATTTTAGGTTATAAATAGGGTACTGTTCCTCTTCTTTTCTTCATTCACACAAGTGTATTTCGCGATAATTCTCTCCCAGAGTTACAAATTTCTTCTCTTACTCTCTCGCAATTCTCAGTTCCAGTAAAAAAAACTTTCCTCTTTTTATATCCATGGCTTCTTCTGCCAATGTGAATCCTGTAGCTGCTGTTACCTCCTCGGGGGTTACTGCTCCGATTGATACTTCTACGAGCGCGAGGGGTATTCCGGTGGGAGTTATTACTCGCAAAATTAAGGGAGAAATTGCTGCTGCTGCTGAGGGCGGTGCTACTTCCTCGAAAAAAGCTAGGGTTCCCAAATCAAAGGAACCGCCTCTTCGGACTTTTGCTAAGGTGGAGAAGACGCGGAATATTGCTACTCGTAAGCAGGTAGCGGATCTGTTTACTTCAACCGGAGTCCTTCAGAAAAATATGGTCTTCCGACTTCCGACGAAGGATGAGAGGGCATGCTATCCTCCTCCGGGTATGTTGACAGTATTTTTTGCTCAGGTTAAGTACGGGTGGCGCTCATTTATGTCCCCTTTCTTCTGCGAGCTTTTTAAGACTTGCAATATCAGCCCAAGTCAAATGGTGCCGAACGGATTTGCTGCTATTTGTATTTACGTGTTTTGGTGCCACGTGAATGGTCTAGAGTGTTCAGTGGATCACTTTCTTTCGATCTTTGACGTGGCGGTATCGCCCGGGGGGTATCCTTTCTATAACGTTCGTCACCGGGACAACACGGGGGATTCCACGAAGAGGATCTTGGGCGCCGCTATTACCTCGCATAGCGTCTGGAAGAACAGATACTTCTTCGTGGGCCCTGTTAATGGTGAGTGGGATGTGCCCTTTGATTGGCGAGAGGGTACTACTCCCGTACACGCTCTGGATCAGGAGGCGGTATTATCTCCTATAGTTTCTCAGCACAAACTGATGGAATCAGAGGACTTTTCAATGTTGTACGAGACTTCCGGTCTTCACTACGTAGTCGTTACCGATGACGCCGTGGAACATCCTTTGTCTTTGTCTCCCGAGGCGAGGAGTTTCTTTCGTAAGTTTCTTCATTCGTTCTTTTACTCTTTTTATTCTCTTTCCGAGTACAGTGGTAAATAGTGCTTATACACGTTATTGGTGGGATGATGCAGGAGATGTCATGGCAAATTACTATCTGCAGTCGAGTCCGAGGGAGCCTACTCCTAGTGGTGTTTCTGAGATACCAGAGGAGGGTGATCACGAGGAAGATGAGGTTAACGCTCCCGAGGGCGGGCATGCGGGTTCAGAGAAGGGCGGATTTCACGAGGACCATTCTCTTCTATGCATGGATACGACGGGGGTTATCAGGAGCGTTGTTCCCTTGCGCCAAGTAGCTCCTTCCTCTTCTTGGGCTTTAGTGCCAGTTTCCAAGTCTAGTACAGGAGATTTGCCCGTTTCCGGATCTGATATAGGGAGCTCTCCGAGGGCGTCTGAAGAAGGAATATTCCCGAGGACAGTTGAAGAAGGAGTTGTCCAGAAGACTACGGGAGTGATTGATGTATCTTCCGATGACCCTTCTCCTGTTTCTACTGAGCGCATATCTTCAGAAGGTCCTCGTGGTGAGTCTTAACAAGTTCTTCAAAATTTTTTGGTAGACTGTTATCTCGCACTAATACTTTCCTTTTTTTGATGCAGTTTGCCGTAGATAAAGGCAAGGCTCCAATGGTAGAAGAGTCTTCATTATATGGTGAGTATCCGTTATTCGCCCTATTTCCATAATTTTTTCTAGTTTCATTCTTTTTCTCATTGTCAGTTTGTACCTTTTGTAGAGGAGGATTTTCTGGCCCAATTTAACATTCCCGAGCAAGAAGGGTTACGAGGGGACTCCGAAGACACTCAAGGGGAGTTTGATCCTTCTTCCGAGGATAGGGAGGTGAAGGAGGGGATTCTGAAGTCCCTGTTAGGAGAGACTAGCCCCTCCACAACAGTGGGTGTTTCCCGGGCCATATTTACAAATTCAGAAGTGATGACTCCCGTAAAGGATAGGACTCCTCCGAGGGGGCATGTTCCGGTGACTTTGTCTCCGAGGGGTCATACATTCCAGGAGCCTATTCCTCCTAGTGGATTCGAGGGGCAATTTTCATCTCGGTCAGTGGGGGAAGCTTATCAAGATATCCTCCGATTTTTCGCCTCCTCTAGTTCAACACCCGCCGAGGGGTACCAATTTTTGTACACCAGTCTTAACTGGCTGGGACTCATGGTAAGCTTCTCTAAATTAATCCTCTGAAATTATATAATATACCTCTGTTAAATTCTTTATTGTTGATTTTCCGCAGATTGGAAAGACTCGAGAGGCGGTCACTGCCGTTGAAGAGCACGGTCGGAAAGACAAAGAAGAGTTAGAAGTACTCCGAGCGCAATTGGCACCTCTCTTAGTCCGAGATAAAGAGAGCCAAACTAGGGAGGATATTCTTCAAACCAAGATTTCCGACTACGAATTTGCTCTTAATGAATCAGAGAAGGCGAGGGCAGATTTGCAAGGTAACTTAAACGCTGCCGAGTCCGATTATAAAAAGATGGAGGCGTCCGAGAAGGTTGTAGCGGCTAAGATAACTCTTCTGGAGAAGGAAAGGAAGGAGTCCGAGGAGGTCTTCACTGCTCGTATTGCGGCTCTCGAGAAGGCAGTAGCGGACGGGAATGAGAGAGAGAGAGTTCTTCAGGAGACATTGGGCCAAGCTACTGATAGGGCTGAGTCAGCTGAAGAAAAGTTGGTAAACTTTCTATCTCCCGAGGACGTGCAAGCTAAGGTGGATGCAGCCGTTCAATTCGCTCAGCGGGAGATTTCACAACAGCAAGCAGGAGTACCCGAGACGTCTTCTCACGAGCTGTTGACAGGCCACCTTTTATGGGGTTATCTGGAGTGTGCTAGGTTGGCTAAGTCTCTGATAAGGTCGGAGGTTGATTTCTCAAAATCTTTTGACCTTCGTAAGTTGAAGAGGCCGACTCCCGATGATTGCAAGTACTTTGTGGGGAGGTTTGGGGGTTTGCTATCTTCCAAGGATTCTCCAACACCGTCTCCGATGCGCTCTGCCACAAGTCCGAGTCCGAGAGCTAGTGGTTCCGGTGGAGTATTTTCCCCAATTTCTCGTCTTGCTCCATTGGGTACTTCCCTCGAGGAGACAACTTCTTCCCTCCCTCCTTCCACGGGGGCTTAATTTTATCTTTGTAATTTTTTACTTTTAAAATAAACGTTCTTTGTATTTATTATCCCTTCCGATGGCTCTTCGGCTTAAATAAATATTTTTGTTCAATTTCCCTTTTTCTACTTTTTGTTTGTATAGTTAAATTTCAATTAGCATGGATAATGATAATTTTCAAAAAGTTGCTGACTAAGTAGACTTCCTAAGTAGGAGGTGTTACTTTGCATGGTTAAATAGGGTACGTGTCCTTCTTAATCAACAAGTTTTTTCAACACGTGTCCCTTAGTTGACATAATAAAAGTTTAAACTTCTTCTTTTAACTCTGACTCAAAGGGTATATATGCGCGTAGGATTTTTATCAATTATGCACTTATCTCCTAATCCTTATTAGTCTTTGATTTTCTTTCATAATTGCAAGTACAAAAATAATACTTACTTGATACGATGATGCCTCCTTATTATAGAAGATTTGGTTCGACTTCATCTTGCGGTTCTTCTCGGGATACCGCTCGGGGTCCTTCTGGATCATCAAGGGTTCCTCCGAGGGACAATCCCTCCGAGAATCAAACGACACTTGGTGCTAGTTCCTCTCTTGGAGTGGCTCGTAGGACTCCATCTACAAATTCACGTAGAGTCAATCATATCAGGGAGATATTCATGAGTAGGGAGCCATATCCTTTGGCGGATGAGTCTTCGGAGTTCGATTTGATTCCTCTTAATCCATCAAGATTGATAGGCAGAGGACGTGTAGGATCCACTATGAGTGCAGAATGTGAGAACTCGGTAAGATCTCTTTTTACTGGTTATAACTTAGAGTTCGAAGATTATGATATAATAGTGCCTTCCTCGGGCCAAAGGGCTTACGCACCCCCCTCGGGTTACATGACCATTTATACCGAACAGATGCGTTGCGGGTTGCGGATGTTTTTTCACCCCTTTTTCCAAATACTTTTTCGGTATTGGCAGGTGTGTCCGAGTCAGTTAACACCAAGTTCTTATAGCCATCTGGTAGGGTACATCCTTCGTAGTGAGCTTTTAAACCTTCCCATGTCCCCTTATCGGGTGGGGACAATATTTACCCTTCAACCTTGCTCAGAGGGGACTCCCTTTTTTAGCTTGACCTATCGGGACAAGGAAGATATCTTCACTCGTGTATCCAGTTCCCACTCTAGTAGAGGGGATTGGAGGCGGAGATTTTTCTTTGTCCGTCCGAGAGGCCAGTCAGCCAGATCATGGGGTGTACCCATCCGATGGGGTCTGGGGTATATCGCACCCAACACCGAAACACGAGGGCAAGTGAGGGAGATATTGCTTAACTCGGGACTTTTCTCTGGTTCTCAGGACATATCTGGGCTGTTGGATTTCCCCGAGGCTCTGGTTTTGGCAGGTTTACAGGAGGGGGTGGAAGGATGCACTCCTGCTTCTCGTCCTCTTCACAGTAACTTTCATTTTCGTAAGTTCTACTAATCATTTTCTAGCATGCAACCTTTATTGGTGTCCTCGGACCGTTTTCCTACTGACATCTTTTGCAGGAGCGGAGATGGGAGCCTTTTCTCTCGGGTCTTCTACTGACGTTTTCTTGGGGAGAGCATTGCATGGTATTCCCGGGGGGACGAAGGTTGGTGATTCCCCTCCACTCATGAGTGAGGCAATGGTTGAAATTTCCTCAGAGGAGGAGGAACCTGTGGCAGCCCCCCTAGTCAATTATATAATTCCTTCTGGATCATCGGATCTGATAGCAACTCTTTCTCAAACGGATTTTCACATGAGTCCCGTAGTATCACAGCCCATTCCTCATAATTCTACCGTGGTAAATGTATTAGAGGAGTATCTTCGCTCTTCTAGTACAGAGGATATGCAGCCCCGGGAAGATATCCCTATTCGTATTCCTGCACCACCGCCCGAGGAGCACCCTTCCCCCGGGAGAACTCTTCCCCCCGGGGTTAATCAGGATGTTTCTCCTCTCGGATCAGCAGTGGGGTTTTGCCGAAACTTTCTTAGTGGTTTATTGAACGTAACAGATTGTGAGCTGATAAAAACCCTTTCGGTACCCGTTCTCCAGGATTTAGCCTGTAAAGACCTGTGTGAGGTATTTATTAATTTTATTTAGTACTAACCTGTCTTCTGGTCTGATGCCCTTTGCTTTGTTTTTTGACCAGATTTATATGGTGTTGGATGCTCTCGGATCTTGTGGAAGTTCCTCTTCAGATCCAGGCTTAGTGTATCGTCGTCGGGATGAGTTAGAGCGAGGTCTCTTGGAGGCTCAAGTGGAGGTAGCCCATTTGAAGGAAGTTCATGAATCCGCTCAGGAGACTCACATCCAGGTGTTACAATTCGAAAAGGATAAGGCGTGGGAATTGGAACGCCAATTAGTGCTTGAAAAAGCACGCGTCTTGAACTTAGGGCGAAGAAATGAGGAGTTACATGGCCAAATGCGGTCCTCGGAGGAGCAGTTAACACAGGCTACGCTGGAAAGAGACGCCTTGAGTCAGCAGCTGCTAGGGATAACTCGTTCTCATGCGATAGAGGTGGTCATGGCCCGAGTCCAAGCTGTGTTGGAGGTGGTGGGCCCCTCCAATCTTCGTGAGTCTCTCCGGGGTGAGATGCGTGACTTGGTGCACATAGGCTATAAGTTGTGCCAAGATGCCGTACAAGCTTTACCAGAGTTCCCCTCGGGCTTGCTCCTTCATGAGCTTAACCTTCGTCAAGTCTCCGAGGAGTTTCCTCCTTCACCTACTAGAGATTTTGCGATCGGAACTGTGTTCTTTGATGACCCAGTCTCCCTTTCCGAGGAACAACGTCGAAGACTTATCCGAGAGGGAAAACGTCCTATGGGAGGGACTTAGCTTGTAAATGAGTTTAGTTCATAATACGGAGGGTTTTTAGTGTTATCGGGTTGTCATGATGTCTCATATATAGAGATATCATTTTGTCGGACAACTCTAATTTCTTTTGTACTATATCCCCTCATGTATGAACACTCTTTTTATTCATGTATAACTATTACATTAAGCATAATACTTTCTAAGGTTGCTTGCGTTCCACGTGTTGCGAAGTATTGCTTCCTCGGAGTTGGCAAGCCGATAAGTCGCAGGTCCTACAATTTCTACTATCTTGTAGGGTCCTTCCCATCGTGGATCTAGTTTACCCACATTCTTAGAGGCCCCTACTCGTTTCATCACTAAATCTCCAACTTGAAAGGTTCGGGGTTTTACCTTGGCATTGTAATATCGTGACATCCGAGCCTTGTACTCTTCCATCCGGAGGGCTACTCGGGTCCTTTTTTCCTCAAGGAGGTCAAGGGCAAGGGCGAGATTTGAGCCATTGGCCACTTCTTCATATTCTTTGACTCGCCAGCTTTCTATGGAGACCTCCGAGGGCAAAACAGCTTCACACCCGTAGGATAGACTAAAAGGGGTTTCGCCCGTAGCGACGCTCTGCGTAGTCCGATAGGCCCACAATATCCCAGGTATCTCCTCAACCCACTTAGCTTTATGCCAATCAAGTCGGGCCTTCATGTTCTTCAAGAGGGTTCTGTTGGTTCTTTCTACTTGGCCATTTGCTTGAGGGTATCCCACAGAGGCAAAGCGATGTTTTATCTCCCAATTATCACACCATTTTTGCAATCCTTGATCAGTAAACTGCAAACCGTTGTCACTTACCAGGCTCCGAGGGACACCAAAGCGACAAATAATATTTCTCCAGAGAAAATTAATAACGGCCCCCGCGGTTACCCTAGCCAGGGGTTCCGCTTCCACCCATTTGGTGAAGTAGTCAACGGCTACTAGTAGAAATTTCTTTTGACCGGCATCAGGGATGAGGGGTCCAAGTATATCAATACCCCACTTAGAGAATGGGCAGGGGTTCAGAGAGGGTTCCCAAGGGGCTGCGGGTAGATGGGTCCGAGGGGCGTAAGCTTGGCATGGTTTACATCTTTCGGCATGGCTTTTGCTGTCTTTGGCCATCGTGGGCCAATAGTAGCCTTGTCGAATCAAGCGTCCAACCGTGCTTTCGCCACTAATATGGTTCCCACATACCCCCTCGTGAGTTTCTGCTAAGGCTAGTTGGGCCTCCTCTTCATTGAGGCATCGAGCATGGGGGCATAAGTATGTCCTTCGGAAGAGTATCCCGTCTTTGAGGAAGTATCGGAGGGTTTTTCTGAACATCATTCGCTGAATATTCTTATCCGAGGAGTATCCCTCGGGATTCTGCAAATAGGCTTTGATAGGGGTCACCCAGCTAGATGAAGGATCTGAAATTGTGTTCACTTCTCGGCCTTCGCTCTTTTCAGATTCATTGACATGTAGTAGAGTAATCTTCCGAGTATGTATTGCAACTGTTTGTGTAGCCATCTTGGACAAAGTGTCCGCCTCTTGATTTTCTTTTCGAGGAATTTGAACTATGTCATACTCTTCAAACCATTCGGACCTTTGACGGACAACTTGTAGGTACTCTTGCATTCTTTCTTCTTTGGCCTCATATGACCCTTTAACTTGCTGGACAATCAATTTGGAGTCACTATGGAGGAGTACTCTCTTTATTCCTCCTTCCTTTGTTAATCTCATACCAATAAAGAGAGCTTTGTACTCGGCTTCATTGTTAGAGAGGGGGTAATCTATTCTAACTGCAAAATGGAGTCTTTCCTCCTCTCCTTCTTGATTTACCAAAACTATTCCAGCCCCCCCATGGGTACTTACCGAGGATCCGTCTACATATATCTGCCATCGTGGCTCCTTTTCCTCGGATCCCACGCCCGTGAGTTCTGTTACAAAGTCCGCCAGAATTTGCGCTTTGATTGATGGTCTCGGAGCATAGGAAATATCGTACTCAGTAAGCTCTACGGCCCATTTTATCAGTCTTCCTGATGATTCTGGCTTGTTAAGAATTGCTCTCAGGGGGTACTTAGTTAGCACGGTTATTGGATGAGATAGAAAGTAGGGACGTAGCTTACGAGCCGTGGTAACCAATGCTAGAACTAGTTTCTCAGTTAGGGTATATCGGGTTTCGGCTCCGAGGAGAGTTTTGCTAACGTAATATACCGGGTGATGTTCTCCATCTTGGTCTTTGACTAAGACAGCGCTAATAGCCTCTTCTCCCACCGATAAATACAGGAACAACTCTTCTTGGGGAATAGGTTTTACCAGCAAAGGTGGTTTCAACATATATCTTTTCAATTCTTCAAGAGCTTCCTCGCATTGAGGGGTCCACTGAAATTCCTTGACATTTCGAAGTATCTTGAAGAAGGGAAGCCCTTTTTCTGCAGACTTGGAGACAAACCGACTTAACGAGGCCATTCTTCCAGTTAACTTTTGGACATCTTTTACCGTCCTCGGAGTAGGTAACCCCATGATAGCTTCTGCCTTTTCGGGGTTTACTTCAATTCCCTTCTCCGTAACCATAAATCCCAGAAATTTTCCTCCTCGGATACCAAAAGAACACTTCCGAGGGTTAACTTTCATGCCAAAGCTGTTCATAATGACCAACGTTTTCCGTAGGTCCTCGGGATGTTCTTCGGCAGTGTTACTTTTAACTACAGTATCATCTACATACACCTCTACTGATTTCCCAATAAGTCCTGTGAACATAAGACTTACTAACCTTTGGTATGTAGCTCCCGCATTCTTCAGCCCAAATGGCATGACTAGGTAACAAAAGGTGCCTGCATCCGTGATGAAGCTGGTCTTATCTTGATCAATAGTCGCCATCGGAATTTGGTTGTACCCTTGGTCTCCATCTAAAGTTGATAGTAGCGCACATCCTGCGGTAGAATCAACTAGCTGATCTATGCTTGGTAAGGGATAACAATCCTTGGGGCATGCTTCATTGAGGTTAGTAAAGTCAACACACATTCGCCATCTTCCTCCGTGCTTGGGAACTAGCACAACATTGGCTAACCACTCGGGGTAGATAACTTCTCGTATTTGCTTCAATTTGAGAAGGCGTTGTATTTCCGAGCGGATGATCTTGTTGCGCTCGGGGCCCATTTTCCTCTTCTTCTGTTGGACAGGTTTAGCTCCAGGCTTTACATTAAGGAAATGTTGACATACCTTGTTGCTGATTCGTCCGGGCGGCCCCCCTTCCCACGCAAAGAGGTGATGGAATTGTTTGAGAAGAGAAATCAATTGACCTTCTATGATTGGAGCCATATGGGTGCCCATTTTGATTACTTTCTCGGGGCTTCCTTCTACTAATTCCACCATTTTTAATTCTTCCACAGGTTGGACTCGTGTTTCCTCGGTTCTACACCTTTTGTTATTTCCGAGTGAGGGTCCGTCCTCTTCTGAGGGAATGGCATTCATGCAGCATTCTCTGGCTTTTGACTGACTTCCTCGGACTTCTCCGATTCCCGAAGAAGTGGGGAATTTCACTTTAAGATGCAGAGTAGAAGGGATAGCTTCAAAGGCCCGAATAGATGGTCTTCCACATATGACATTATATGTTCGTGAGGAGGCTTCCACTACCCAAAACTTAATAGATTCAGTTCTCCGAAGGGCTCCTTTCCCCCATGACATCGGAAGGGTAACAGTTCCGAGGGTTTGACAAGCTTCCCCTGAGAATCCTACTAACGGGACCTCAGCAGTTTCCAACGTTTCTTGTTTCAACCTCATAGCAAGATAAGTAGGTAAGAAGAGCACATCCACGGAGCTGCCCGTATCTATAAGGATCCGTTGGATTTCATACCCGTAGATGACAGCAGAAATAACCAATGGATCTTCATGAGGGTATATTATGTCCATAAGATCCTCGGGCCCGAACGTGATGCTAGGCAGATTTAATCCTTGAATGGAGCAGACAGACAATCCTTGTTCTGCTCGTCGGGCTTCTTTCAAATATTTCTTCTTTTTACCCTGAGGTATCATGGAAATTTCACCCCCTTCAATCATGTTGATCGTTCTCCCTGTTGGGGGGTTGTCTTTGTAAGAGTTAGGTGGAGGAGGCAAACTCTGATACCCTGTCGTTTTCTCTCGTGAATTTCGCCGGCGGTCTTTACTTCTCTCTTGGGGTCGGAGACGTCTAGTGGTCCCCTCTCGTGACTTCCGGCTAGGCGACCTTTCTTCCCTTTCTTGCTCTTCCTCTTCCCTTCGTGATCTCTTCCAAACATTTGCCTTGGGTTCTTCGAGGTTATTCTCCTTGAGGTAGTTCTTCAAATACCCTATCTCCAGTAGGCGAAGCACTTCTAAACGAAGAGTAGTACATTCTTCCGTAGTGTGCCCATAAGTTTTATGATATTTACAATATTTCCCAGTGTCCTTGTCTCGGTTAGGAAATTTAGTCGGTCTGGGCCAGTGCAACTCGTTGATGCCCCTCATTATGTTGAGCACTTCTGGTGGAGTAACAGTCATCGGGGGTAAGTGCACGGGTCGGAGGAATTTCTTAACCACTCCCCCTTCATCTTTGCGCTGAGGAGGTTTTCCTTCCTTATTCTTTTCTTTGACCTTTGCTTCTTTCTCGGCACGCTCTAAGTGTTCACTATCCTCCTGCTCCATCTGCTTCTTTGTTCCCTCGGCCTCTTCCATTAAAATGTGTACTTCCGCCTTCTGCATTAGCTCATTCATATCCGTGATATGATTTCCCATAAGGTATCTAAAGAAATCCCCCGCTCGGAGCCCCTGAGTTAATATGTCCGCCATAATGGTCGGGCTAACATTTGGAACATCGAGTGCTTCATCCGTGAAACGCTTTATATACTCTCGCAAGGATTCATCCTTCTTCTGTTTAATAGTAAAAAGATGTGTAGCACATTTAGGGTACCTTCGGTTGCAGGCGAATTGTCGTACAAACAAATGAGCTAATCGGTCAAAGCTCGTGATGGAACAAGGTGGAAGATGAGTAAACCAGGCTTGGGCCCGTCCTCCAAGGGTAACAGGGAATACACGACATAACACATGATCAGGGGCGGAAGAGAGGTCCATTCCTGCCAGGTATTGATGGACGTGATCTTGTGGGTCCCTTCCATCAGCTTCTCCGGTATATAGCGGGATATTAACAGGTCGCATCCCCGAAGGGATAGAAGCTGAGGCAATTTCGGGAATGAAAGGAGAGGTTTTGAATGTAGGATCTTCCTCGGGAGCCATGGTCTTCTTGAGATCACCTAATTCTTTTCGTAAATCATCCATCATTCCCCACAAGGAATGTTCCACCTCTCCTCGACACTCCGAGGGGCGAGAAATTTCTTCCCGACCCCTCACAGGAGTTCTTTCATGACATACATACCTTCGAGGCCTTTGTCGGGGTGTTGGTTGCCAAGGATTCCAATTTGGGTTCCACGCCATCGGAGGTGCATTTCCTTCCAAGGGGAAACCACTGCTCCCGGAGAGCACGGGGGACGGACGTCCGAGAGGTTCATCCCTCCGGGGTGTTCGTGCCGCATTTATAAGTCTTTCGTAAACAGATCGGGGAATATTAATAAAATCTCTAGTACCTGGTTCGTAGTTGGACAAAGTTTCTTCTGAGTCGCTGTTTGAGAAAGGAAGGTTGTCACTTTCGAAAAGATCGTCCATCCTAGCTGACATCTGCTTGAATTCTCTCGAGGACAGATATTATGGCGTTCCCACAGACGGCGCCACTTTGTTAACAGGTTTAGAATTATTCCCTATTTAACGGAAGATATTTATTTTGGGTTCGAACGCCCTGTCCGTGATTCAGAGGCAATGAGGGATGGACATAATGACATTAATTGCAAGAATATTCCCTTCCTTTATTCACTGAACATTTCCTCCTCTCTTACGTATTTGAATGTTGAATTGTAGTAAGTAAGCTAAGTGGCTTCAGCCTGTTTTTCTTCTAATGATCACCTCCCTTTATATAGACTTTGGTAGGGGCAGGTGTCATTGTGCATGCGTTTTGGTAAGGGCAGGTGTTGTTGTTACTTTGATACAGGTGTAAAAACTAGGATAATGTTTATCTTTTATCTACTAGGTGCTGACTGGATTAGCTTTTGTGTCTTCTAATATCTCCGAGGGCTTCTGATGTAGATTGTTCTGATAGGACTATTCTTCCGAGGGCTCTTATTTCTCCTTCTTGACTCGGGTATTTTCTTCAACAATCAGGAGTGATCTCTGAGGGGGTAAATGTGATCCCCGAGGGCTTGGTATAACTTCCGAGGACTGTGATTTTGTGTCCGAGGGCTGTATTTGCTTTACTGAAAGTGAGATTTCTTCACGAGAGTTCTCGGATTGTATTCACTGGATGTTCTTGTATTTATTTCTTGATTTTCTCCAAAATTGGGTCCTCGGATAAATCCGAGTGTCGTCTTTTCCGAGGAGTGTTCAGCAAGGAAGTTTTCTTGTAAGTTCATAGGACTCGGGGTCCATTTTGGTCCCTCTTGGAGCATTTGGTGGATATCGGAGTCATACGGGTCCATCGGGGTTTGCTCTTTTTCCGATGCCGTGTTGATATCTGCTTTTCATTCACCGTTTGACTTTCCAAGGGACTCTTATGTTTCTCCTCGGGTGCTCTTATGAACCTTTTCGGGTCAGTGACCGAAAGGTAGGGCAATCCTCCGAGGGGCTTTCTTTATAGGTACCTCTCATCGGAAGGACTCGTGACAATAGTATTGTCCATATATTGTTTTTCCGAGTAGGAGTAATCTCCTTTATTTTATTTTTTAGGGTTAACAGACACTTTGTGGAGTTTGCCCCAAATCTAACCGATCATAGACTATCCACAATTGCCCTCATCTCCGCTCCTGTCTTCCTTCGAATAGGCGCTTCAAGTACCTCCCTACCCTTGTAGAAATCCTTCTTGTTGTACCTCCATTTATGACCCTCTGGTAGAAACCGACGATGACAATCGAACCACGAGGCTTTTCCACCATGCTTAAGTGTAAAAGGATCTGTCTCACCCATGCAATAAGGACACGCCAGCTTACCGTGCGTGCTCCACTGGGACAACATTCCATAAGCAGAAAAATTGCTAATAGTCCACATTAGGGTCGCTCGCATTTGGAAGTTTTCCTTTCGTGAGCTGTCATATGTCCACAAACCATTACTCTACAAATCATTCAACTCATCAATCAACGGTATCATCAAAAGATCCAAGTTATTTCTCGGACTCTTTGAACCGGGTATAATAAGGCTCAGAAAAATAAACTCTTGTCACATGCATAAATCCGGCGGGAGATTATAAGGGGTAACAAACACGGGCCAACAAGAGTAGTTCTTCCCAGATTGCCCAAACGGTGTGAACCCATCAGTACATAGGCCGAGTCGGACATTTCTTGGCCTGCTGCAAAGTCCGGATATGTACGATCAAAATGTCTCCACGCCTCGCCTGCAGCTGGGTGAATCATTCTATCAGTTGACTCTCGACACTTCAAATGCCAAGTCATATGTCTCGAAGTGCCTACAGTATAAAATAACCTCTGTAATCGTGGGCCTAGGGAGAAGTACCACAATTTCTTCCTTGCGACCCTGGACTTTCTACCAGCCTCGTACCTATCGGTCTTGCATATCGGACACGATGTGAGATCCTGGTTGGCATTATCGCCGTAGTACAAGAAACAAAAATCCCAACATACGTCGATCTTTTCGTACCCTAAACCCAAAACTGCGAGCATCTTATTCATGCCTGGAACCGTATTCGGTAGCATTTCCTCAATCTCTGGGTCCATAATATCTTTAGACAACCTTAAGTACTTTTCGCAAGCGACATTCGCTACTTTGTGCATCATCTTGGTAGTCAAGAACTCGGCAAACCACTGGAGCACAGTCTTCGACTTCTTACTGTTCATTTTTATGTCTCCCATCTGCATCAATTTGTAGAACTCCTTTGCCTCAGGACTTGGATCTTCATTGCGCACCTCTCCCTCAATAAATCGACCCCAATATGCATCCACAACCAATTCTCTAAACGAAGTATCGACATTAAGCAGACTATCAACGTGAATACTAGCGAACGGTGATTCAGGTACATATGATGTAGACGCCTCGCTCGCCTTCTCTCCATGTAACACCCATATCCAATATTGATATACAAACCCCCACTTATGAAGATGATCCCACACTACGTTTCGATCAAAAAACTTTAAATTGATGCATCTCTGGCACGGGCACCGAATACGATTTCTTAGATCTACGTAATCTCTCTGTTGTGATGCATATTGTATGAATTCACGAAACCCAACCACGTAATGTTGATTCAAATAACCAGTGTTACTATCTATCCTATCGTACATCCAAGATCTATTGGGACGATAATCCATTTCTAATCTAAGAAAATTAAAAAGAAATTGTTACAATTAATTTCACCAATCAATATATTTATCATTTATATAAAAAAAATTAAAACACGAGTACATAGAAGCCAAGGCAATTAATACTTACTGATTGTAGCGTAGAAAATACTTAGATCAAGTATTGTTTGCAAACACACGCCCCTCGTTGCATTTACCGCAATATCTAAAACAAAGAAACATAAAAAAAAAAGTTAATAAAGATGATCTTAATTGATAAAAACTAACAAAAATAGTTATAACAAGAGGAAATCGTGGATACCTTAGCAAGTGATGAATGTTGGAATGATTTCTCAAGTGGAATAGGGAGGGGTATTTATAGGGGGACTGATAGTATTTCCGACCGAATTTCGGTCGGGAATAACAACGATAACTATTATTCCCGATCGAAAT
This sequence comes from Linaria vulgaris, assembly GCA_948329865.1. Lineage (NCBI taxonomy): Eukaryota > Viridiplantae > Streptophyta > Magnoliopsida > Lamiales > Plantaginaceae > Linaria > Linaria vulgaris. The sequence goes on from OX415249.1 coordinate 27,780,040, forward strand.
TCGGTCGGGAATAACAACGATAACTATTATTCCCGATCGAAATTCGGTCGGGAATAACACTGATCGTTGTTATTCCCGACCGGAATTCGATCGGGAATAATAGTTATCGTTGTTATTCCCGACCGAATTTCGGTCGGGAATAACAGTTACCGTTGTTATTCCCAACCGAATTTTGGTCGGGAATATTAGGGTTTAGGGTTTAGGGGTATTGGCGACCGATTTTCGGTAGAAAATAATATTCATATTCTTAATTTCACAATTTTGCTCTCCATTTTAGATAAACCGTTGATTTAATGATCAAGTACATCAATATTAGTTATATATTACTAAAAATCTAAAAAAAAAAAATTAGTTGCACGTTGATGAATCGTTTGAAGCGTCGATTCATATTGTCACTTATAAATAGATTGGTATATGTAGCTGCTAATAAATTAACTACTTACGATTATGTTAAACATATGTTAATATATATATATATATATATATATATATATATATCACAATTCGCCTCTCTATACTAACATTTGTAACAAATGTTAATCGCCAATTGTGAATACTCCTCTATATACTACCTATGATTAATATATGTAAAACTCAAAACTAACTTAACTTATATTCCGGTAATGTATACTAATTTCATAATTAAAAGTACATTAAACTAACTAACTATTAGTGCAGTTCATGTATTTATTGAGATTCTATAGTTATACTTAACAAACATATCAAGTTTTTCCAAAAGATCGGAAAAAAAAATTACTATTTTTCCCGACCGATTTGCGGTCGGGAAAAATATTCAACGGCATTCCCGACCCATTTTCGGTCGGCATTGACACTTATTCCCGACCGAAATACGGTCTGGAATAAGATTCAAAGTTATTCCCGACCGATTTTCGATCGGGAATAATATTTAACTTATTCTCGACCGAAATGCCGTCGGGATTGGCCGCGTTTCTGGGCAGCAAAGTATTGCCAACCAAAATTCGGTGGGCAATTTTTGGAAATTTGGTGGGTTGGTAAAATTTTAAACTTTCCCGACCGATTTTCGGTTGGGAATACTCGAAAAAATTGGCGGGACTCGGTGGGAAATTCAAATTTGCCGAAAATTCAAAAAATTTTAACTTTTTCTATAAATACCCTTCATTATTCTCCTCATTTTTTCATCTCCAAACACTTTTTTCAAACACTTTTTTCATCTTCACACTTTTTCAAACACTTTTTTCATTCAACTTCAAAATTAAATTTTTCACTTCTTTCTTCAACTTTTAAATAATCAAACACTTACTTAATTTTTTTGTCTTTTAGATTGAGCAATGAATCAAAAATTTAATTGCCCATCTAAAACACAAAAAAAACTAAATAATATTTTAAAATATTTCAAAATAGTAAAAAAAATAATATTCGGGTAATTATTACCGGAATATTATTTTCTTTATTCTGATAAGTTTTATTCCCGACCGCAAATCGGTCGAGAATAATATAAATATTATTCCCGACCGAAGTGCGGTCGGTAATAGTATGAATATTATTCCCGACCATTTTTCGGTTGGGAATAATTTGAAAATAATTCTCGATCGGACTACGGTCGGGATTACACTGTAAATATTCCCGACCAGACTACGGTCGGGATTACACTGTAAATATTCTCGACTGGGATTCGATCGGGAATACCGAAAAGTATTACCGACCGAATTTCAGTCGGGAAATAAATTAAGGAATTTCCGACCGAAAATCGGTCCGGATTTTTGAAAAAAATTTCCCGACCGAAAACCGGTCGGGATATTTTTTCCCAATTGTTGGCCAGTCGGGACTATTTCCGACCGATATTCGGTCGGGATCGCCGGTCGGGAATGTCGGTCGGGAAAAGCCTGGGCCGACCGAACTTCGGTCAGGAAAGTATTTCCAACCCAAGCAATGCCGACCGGCCCGTCCCGACCGATTTGAGCCATTCCCGACCGAAAAAGTGTCATTCCTGACCGGCATTGCGGTCGGGAATGACCCGAAAATTTTGTAGTGAATTAACAATTTAAAAGTAGTGGTTACCTAATTAATTTTATCCTAACAGTATACGTATCGTATTTGTATGGAACTTGACGAATGTTTACGAGAAGTTTTTCAAGTAATTAACTTTTTGTCTCAATTCTTCGTTCTTAAAATTTCTTTTGTGTTGTCTGGATTTATATATTTTGACTGTTTTGGAAATAAAAAGATGTGTCTGAAACCAGACAATTCATGCGTTGAATGAAAATGTGTGCATTGATATCAGATTTCAATTATATACCATGAATTATGCTAATTAATAATACTGTACCATGGGTGGAATATTCGTAAACGTTGGTGCTTAGACTGGGATCATGTTTCTGACATCAATGTATAACTCTAACATAAATAAACATCGAATAGAATTTGTGCCATTTCATAGTTAAAATATCATTGATGAGGTATTTTAGGAATGACCCAATACTAATATTGGGTCGGCCCAAGAAGAAAGCCCAATTGTAATAGTGTATCGAAGAGGTGAAATTCAATACTGAACGAGCATCGAACGGACTTCGTTCGATCTAACGACTGGATCGAACCATCCTAGTTCGATGGACTTTCCCTAACAGCGACTGGAGCCCGCGGGATGGGGGTTATAAATACCCCGTCCCCTGACATTCTCAGCACGCATTCCAACTATCTCCAACTTACCTAGCATCGAACCATCAGCATCCGATCGATATCCCCGAGTTCGATACACATCGTTCGATCGAAGCAGATCTATTTGATACTCAGCAAGCCAACATATTTTTACATCGAAGGTCCCAAGTTCGATACTCTTATAAATCGAAGGGCCACAGTTCGATATTGGATCATCAAGCATACTCCGTATCAAACGTACGCGATTCGATACATCTTAGATCGGATTCCTGCTGTTCGATTCACTATCTATAATTTGTAATTTTATTTATTAAGCCTAGTCAACTTGTAATAGGTGTTCCGGACCAAGCTAGTCTAAATTCTATTTGATTAGGATTATTTTGGCAATTGATTAGCCCATTGTAACCTTTTACGGTGTTTTGTTACCCGGACGAAATAAGACTAAAATATTGGCGCCGTCTGTGGGAACACCACATTTCCAAGTTTATTAGGCATGACGTCTAGAATTACCAGATCGTGTAGTAGAGTAGTGAAAAGCACAAATGCAGAGGTCAACCGAGTAACAGCAAGTCAGACTATCCTAGAAGCCGCGGGACCATCAACATTACCCGATGGGGTGCCAACGCCCGCGAGGTGAGAAATGCCATGAACGCAAGCAGAGAGTGTACCTACACCGAATGCAGGTGCAACTGGAGCGATAGCAACCACAGCTTCGCTCCCGAACAATATGAGAGATCAAATAATGGCCATGGTTAAATCCGTACTGTTGAGTGTCTGTCCCCCGAGCCACCGATGCAAGCACCATTGCCGGTGGGACGCTTTGAGGCAATAAGGGAACAGGCTGCAGCGGCCATACATCCGAAAAGAGCAAACAAGGAGAGTCCCATCGGGATGGCAGAAGAGAGAGACCTGACTCGGTGGAGGTCCAAAATAAGGAAAAATCACAGAGAGAAGACCGCAGAGACAAACCAAAGTCGGTGGAGGTGCAGTCTAGGAGGCACCATGACGAGAGAAGAAGAGAAAGAGAGGAAAGTCGGAACGATGAACCAGGAAGACGAGAGGAGAGTAATGAGAGGAGACGCGCGGAAAGCCGTGACTTCAAGAAGGAGCACGATGAGGTGGTAAGAAAGCTAGAAAGGCTTGAAAGGGAAAAGGCAATGGTCGAAGGCCGAATGGAGCGAATAGGAAGTGCTCTGCGGAGCTCTCCATTTTCTGAAGAAATAGAGGCGAAACTTCTGGTGCACGGGGAAAAGACCCCCGATTTGAAACCTTATGATGGAAAATCTGATCCCCGCGATCATCTCTTCCATCTGGACAGCAACCTGACCTTGTACGGGTTCAAGGAGAACGTACATGCCAGAATATTTTCCACTACCCTGGGCGGGGTAGCGATGGACTGGTTCACTCGAATTGCTCCGGGGACAATCAAAACCTACAAACAGTTAAGGGATATGTTCGAGGACCAATTCTCAAGTCAGGCAGACTGGTTTTGGATCATTCCCACCTTTGCTCCATGAAGTAGGAGACCAATGGGAGTCTAAAGGACTTCATGAGGCGTTTCAACGCTGAGCTGCTATAGACAGCCCAAGTGGAGAGATGGTAATGAGTATACTCTTCCGAGCAACTACCAATACAGTTTTCAGCGACGACTTGCTCAGGCGAAACCCCAGAACTATTGAGGAGACAAAAAATATAGCTCAGACGGTGGTCCACCGTGAAGAGATGATGGCAACCAAGTTCGCTGGTATCGCAACCCCGAAGGATAAGGAAAGAGGAAAAGAGGACCAGAACTGCAGCAGCAGCAGCAACAACAACAACAACAACAACAACAACAACAACAACAACAGCAACAGCAGCAACAACAACAACAAGAACAACAAGAACAACAACAACAACAACAACAAGAACAACAACAACAACAACAACAACAACAACACCAACAACAACAACAACAGCAGCAGCAGCAGCAGCAGCAACAACAGCAACAGCAGCAACAGCACCAACAACAACAACAACAACAACAACAACAACAACAACAACAACAACAACAACAACAACAACAACAACAACAACAACAACAACAACAACAACAACAACAACAGAAACAGGAATAACAGGTACCGAGACATGTCACCAAGGCGCTACACGCCCATGAATGCTAGTATCATGACAGTATTCGGAACGGCGAAAAGGAAAGGCTGGCTGAAAGAGCCCAGACAGATGAAAGATTCAAAGGCAACAAGGTTTTCGAACCACTACTATAAATACCACAATCAAAAGGGCCACGAAACCGAGGATTGCAAGGATCTCAAGGACGAGACCGAGCGACTAGCGAAGGACGGAAAACTAGTGGAGTTTGTTAAAAAGATGAAAGGGCAAGAGGATGACGCTGAAAGGGATAGATCGCTATCGCCTAGAAAGGACAAGCTGAAGATAGGCGATCATCCGCATTTGTTGGACTATCATCAAACAGAAAACAGCAACGTCAGAAGGGGAATGATAAATATGATATTAGGTGGTTTAGTGGGGGCGGATTCCACGAACGGCAGAAAGAAGATTTCAAGGCTTGTTGAATCAGACAGGTTTGTCGGCTTCGCTGACATTTTAAGGATCGAGCAAATGCCACACGAAGAGATCGCAGACCACATCGAAAGATGGAAATATTATGCGGCATCGCTTCGAGCGCAACCGCAGGCGGAGCAAGAAGCAGCAAGAGCACTGGCCCACATGGAGATGGAGCATATTGACTGAAGTGCCCCAATTTAGTTTTTGCAGGTCTTCAATTTCCCGAATATTTTGAACAACTTTAATTCGTTCCCTCTGCTATAACAAGCATGAGGGACATGCATGTACTAACTTAAAACAGGAACACCGAAGACTTGACTCACGAAGGATGCCTCAAAGGACATAGGAGAGCGGACTTTGCAATCGAAACCCTCTCATATTCTCTTTATACGAATTTGTTTCCAAAAGAAATGCTTTGATTTATCAATTATATTATCATCGACATAAATAAGAATTGTGAAACAACTAACTATGTGGAGGCATACATAATCTCAATTTTATGTAGGAGCTAAAATAGGTTCACTCCAGAGATGAAGAGGGACGGAGACTCTGTCCAAAGTGGCATGAGATACCGCAAATCTCGAAAACGAAGAGGGACGAAAACTCTATCCAAAGTGGCACGAGATACCGCAAATCCTGAAAATGAAGAGGGACGGAAACTTTGTCCAACGTGGCACGAGATACCGTAAATCCAGAAGAAATGAAAGACTCTGCCCAAAGTGGCACGAGATACTGCAATTCTCGAAATACGAAAAAGAGACGAACACTTTGTCCAAAGTGGCAAGTGAACTCCGCAATTCCCAAAATACAAAAAAGGGACACACACTCTGTCCAAAGTGGCAAGTGAACTCCGCAATTCCTGAAATATGAAAAAGGGACGGACACTCTGTCCAAAGTAGCAAGTGAACTCCGCAATTCCAGAAATACGAAAAAGGGATGGACACTCTGTCCAAAGTGGTAAGTGAACTCCACAATTCCTGAAATATGAAAAAGTAACGGACACTCTGTCCAAAGTGGCAAGTGAGCTCCGCAATTCCCAAAATATGAAAAAGGGATGGACACTCTGTCCAAAATGGCAAGTGAACTCCGCAAATCCCGCTTACAAAAGGGGAACACACACGCTGTCCGAAGTGGCACGAGATAAAAACGGAATGACCATTATATTAGTAGTAATAAAATACTAATCCTACATCCCAAAGAGAAACATACACCTTTCACAAATACGAAAGGATGCTCTAGTTGTCAAAATAAGGTAAAATGCAACCATAGCAATTGAAAGAAAAGGCAATGACTATGAGCCAAAGAAAAAGCATATCATTGAAAAATAACACGGATAATTTCGTATTTGAATGCAATCCATCCTTTGAATGCAAATCTCTATGGCTGAAGTTTCAGACAATTTCTCTTTGCAGCTTAAGGATAGATTTCTCCATCTATTGACGTACTCAATGACTGGCTCGTCTTCTTGTTGATGGGAATTTGCTAGCTCAGTCATGCTCACAGTACGTCGAGTGCTATAAAAGCGATTGAAGAATTTGATTTGTAGATCGTTCCAACCGTCAATGGAGTTTGGTTCAAGATTAATGTACCAATCAAAGGCAAAGTCTTCTAAGGATCAAACTAATTGCTTAACTAGAAGTTCTCCATCAGTTCCAGCGCTACTACATATTTCGACGAAGTGAGCAACATATTGTCTTGCGTCTCTTTTTCTCTTAAATCTTTGAAACTTTGGAGGTTGATAGCTTTCCGGCATCTGTAATTGCTCGATTCGTTGTGTGTAGGGCTTTGTGTAAGATTTGAAAGAATTATGTTGAGTTTTATGTTCCTTGGTAGCTTCTTCGATAAGCTTCTTCAATTGATCGGTAGAGATGTGACCTTGTGGGGATACTTGAATTTGTTGACTTGAGGACTTAGAAGGTTTTCCAACTTCAGCATCTTGAAGGGCTTCTTCAAAAGGCTTTGAGTGCACCATGATGCCTTGCTCTTCTTTCCTTGTGAAACTTAACTTGTGGGAAAGGGAAGTGGCTTGGATTCTTTCACTTAGGACTTCACCAAATTCTTGAGCTTTAATCCCTTGAGTAGCCTTTTCATGCGCCATACTTCGACCGTTGCTTGTTCCGTGTTCTTATTTTGCGGGAAGAGTGGCAATCTCAACTTCTTTGCTCGAAGGTTTGATTCATCCTTGAACTTCAACTTTATCAACGACTTCTTCAATGTTGTGATTTCCTTCTTAGATCTCTAGCTTTTGGAGAATTCAAGCGCTTTTCACGTCTATGCACTTGTGTTGTAAAGCTCTCAATAACTCTCGCCAGCGCAGAAACTCGCTCCTCCATTGAAGATTCTTGATTCCTTTCTTTAGCTTCGGGCCTTGCCCCAGGTGCGAGCATAGCTTTCATCATCGGTTGTGAAGAGCCTTTGCTTGTTGCCCCCATTGACTTGTCCATTGTTGAGCAACACTGACTTCTTTTGACTTGAGATTTGAGACTTGCTAGAAAAGAGATGAGAGGTAGAGATGGTCCCACTGGGCGTGCCAAATTTGTAACGACAAATTCTTTAATTCTGAAATTAAAAGACAAGAAAAGATTACAAGATAAATTTGAATTAATTTAAAGTACAATTGTGGTGCAATCTCTATTTAATCCTCTTATTCTTTTCTCAAACAAATGGTTTTGAAATTTTGTTGACTTGAGTGGATTTGATTTTGATCTCTTCCACGTGTATTTGAGTTGAACGTTAATCCAAGGGTGTTGAGCTTGATCTTGAATTGACGATCTACATGACTTGATATTTGCGACGAACAATTTGATCTTCGTCTTGAACTTGTTGAATGTCAATCTTCTTTGGAGGAATCTTGATCTTCAAAGTACTTGGATATTTGACAAACGTTGATTCGAGGGCTTGACGGCTTGATCTCGGATCGAACGGAAACTTGATTTGGAATTTGATTTGAATGTTGATGAAGATTGGTATGATCTTCGCCTTCAGTTCTTTGGGTTTTTTTGGGGTTTGATCTTATTGAATGAACTTCAATCTTCAAAAATGGTTTTTCGAGGGTCTAAGGACTTGATCTCGGATTAAACAGATTTTTGACTTGAAGACGAATGAAGAACGGTATGAACTTGGTCTTGGATTTGTTGAACTTCTTGGGGTTTGATCTTCCTCGGCAGAAGTGCAATCTTCAATAACAGTTTTTGGATGGAATTGAGACTTGATGGTGGATTGAAAGGAGTTATTTACGAAGAACACCTTGAAGATGGTTGAAGGATACCTTGAATGCCGCGAAGAACACTTGAAGATGGATGAATTTGGTGGAGCGAAAAACTTAGAGCTTTTCCCTCTTCAACTTGTGAAATTTTGTGTGTCCTTTTTCTTTATGAGATGACCCCTATTTATAGTTGTAAAAACCTAGAGCTCCTTGATTTTGATTGGTCGGTTTTATTTTTAAGATAAGCATGGATTAATTTGGCTTGCTTATCAAAAAACACATCATATTTCCACATGTAATAATGTGATTGGTTGAAATATATCATCTTTTCCACATGGCCTTGTTTGATTTGTTGAATCACATCATCATTTTTTTCATGTGGCTTTATTTGATTGACTGCAATTCTCTATCTTTTCCACGTGGCTTTATTTGATTGGCCAATCAAATAGATATTTGAAAATCAATTAATTAATCTATTAATAATTGGAATTTAATTTAGTAAAATTTCAAATTAAAAATAGAAATAATCAATTTAATTTCTAATAATTTAATTTGACACTTGTCAATATTTAATTGGAGTAGACAAAATTTATTTGTCTACAGCACGGTTATCCTCGAATGAAGATGATTGTAAATTATCGTCCCCACCTCACGAGGACAATTGATTATTGTTATCGCCTAGATGATCACCCCTAGGCGAGTCGACAGAATCAATGTCGATAAGCTCATTCTCATCTCCTCGAGATATACTGGGGGCCGCGGGAGCACTTGTAGGGCCCACCACAGAGTTGACTGAACCGGAGCTTGAGTCGCTACTAGACTCACTCCATGGGGTCGATTCAGATCTCACCATCTTGATCGACACAAACTAAAATAAAATAAAAAGAAAAACGGTTGACTACGCGCGAATACGTCACTCTCGGCACTTACGACATCTACTCGACAGTTTCAAATAAACATTCAAAAAGCAAAAATAACGTGACCCGCAAAGTAAGCACATAATCGTTTACCTTGCTTACAGCTCGAAATTCGGCAACGATTGAGAAGCAAATTGCCTGAAAAAAGTACAAAAAAATTGTTAAATGAAACTAGAGGCGAAACCTACTCATTCAGCAAAAAACATGAAAAAAAATTCTAAGGCATCAGATCGAACGATAATCGTTCGATACATCTAACATCGAACAAGAAGCATTCGATGCAGCCTGTATTGAACCACGCTCGTTCGATACTACTTACGATTGAACGTGAGTTCAGCAGAAGGCAGAATGAGCTTCTCCAACACCTTCCCCCTTTCTATAGGCACTGGAAAGGCCCGTCAGGCCCATTAAGCCAAGCTTCGAATTGTCCTGATTCGATGTACATTTCAACATCGAACGCCATTGGTTCGATCGAACAGCAGAATTACCCGATATTTACATCGAACCACCAACGTTCGATGCAGACCACAAGATCGAACAAATAACGTTCGATCGTCAAAACCAACATTAATAAAAAGGTTCAGGAACAATATACTGAGATGCGCGTCTTTCAGACCGCGCCTCCCAATCGGGGGCATAATTTTCGACTACAAGCTTCAGGTCTCCATAATTGGAACCCGGTCTCTGTTCAAGACCTCCTCCCAATCGGGGCATGATTTTCAACATTATCAAAATAATAATCATAAAGATACAAATCAAAAATATAGTTTATAAGTTTGGAACCCGCCCTCTCATCGATATTGTCTCCCAAACTGTAGGGACTATATGATGGGAATATTTTAGGAATGGCACAATACTAATATTGGGCCGGCCCAAAAGAAAGTCCAACTGTAATAGTATATCGAACAGGTGAAATTCGATACTGAACGAGCATCGAACGGACTTGGCTCGATCTAACGACTGAACGATGCACTTTCCCCAACAACGACTGCGGCCCGCGGGACGGGGGTCATAAACACCCTGTCCACTGACATTCTCAGCACGCATTCCAACTATCTCCAACTTACTTAGCATCGAACCATCAGCATTCGATCAATATCCCCGAGTTCGATACACAACGTTCAATCGAAGCAGACCGATTTGATACTCAGCAAGCCAGCTTATTTTTACATCAAAGGTTCCAAGTTCGATACTCTTATAAATCGAAGGGCCACATTTCGATATGGGATCATCAAGCATACTCCGTATCGAATGTACCTGATTCGATACAGCTTAGATCGAATTCCTGCCGTTCGATACACTATCTGTAATTTGTAATTTTATTTATTAAGCCTAGTCAACTTGTAATAGGTGTTCTGAACCAAGCTAGTCCGAATTCTATTTGATTAGCATTATTTTGACAACTGATTAGCCCATTGTAACCTTTTACGGTGTTTTGTTACCTGGAAGAAATAAGACCAAAATAATTACGATTAGCAAAAAGATATCTTTAATTTCAACATTTCCAGTGAGTTGATTAGAAAATTTAATCTGTCCAGATAAACACACACGCACATATCATAACAAGGCCTGACCAGCGAAAGCTGATGCCACTGAAATCCCGTGAGATTTGTGACATTAAACTAAATCCAAAAAGTATCACATAATTTTGATGTTGAATTTTGTCCTGTACTTTTGCAGCATTTAGATTCTGAGCTCTTGTAATTGTGGGTGGTAAAAGTCCATAGCAACGACTTACCATTTGGTCTCTGCAGTTATTCCAAAATCCAAGTGACTTTACATGTACAAGCTATCAACACTGTTCTCATTCATTAAAGAAGAAAAAAAAACAACACGATACACATTACCACGACTGGAAGGAAACACAAACGAGTTTCCTAGAGGAAATCAATGATCATTTCCTAGAGAAAATAAGAAGATGCAAACTTAACAGATTAGACCAAAGGTAAATTATTCCCGCATGGCAATACTTTCTACCTTCTATGTTGTAGTTCAACATGGCATGACTTTGATAGCTTCGGCAACAGAAACAATCTCCTAAAAGTTTCTATATTTTGAAATGGAAGGCCATAAAGTACAACCTTCTCAAGTACTTTACCATTCTTCAAAAAGTACTCTATTAATTTGATTTCATCATCTTCCCCTCTAAATACCCAAAACTCAATTACTTTCATGTGCAGTTCCAAACAAGTGGGTGGGCACCATAGTGAGTTCTCAAAATTTGCAAATCCTTCCTCATTCTCAGCAAATCCCTGCTAAGAAGGGACGGCAAACCCACATTTGAGCATACATCCATGTATTAAAGAAAAACTAACTATAAGAACACAATTTGTATTCGTTTAATCAAAAGAGACATCAAGAATTTCACCTCTTCAATGGTGAGCATTTCAAGATTGGGGGCATTCCCTAGTAAACGTGCCAATATCGCCCAATGGTTTCCGAGGCAACCAAGTGATAACCAAGTTAAATTATGAAATACTGGCAGTAGTGTAAAAGTATGCTGCAAAGTATGCTGCAGAACCTGTAACCAAGTTCAAAAAAATTAATATCTATCTAATGGAGGTTTGAGTATTTAAAATTGCTTAAGATATGGCAATCATGATACACTAGCTTTTACCAATGAGCACTCTGGCTCTGAAATAAGTAGCAAGATATTGTTCATAGATCAAACTAATAACCCATGCCAGTGTCACATGCCTAGAAAAAAACTTCTCGACATCTGTTCTTTTACAAATCCTATGGAATTACGGTAGCTTGTCCATTTCACTAACCCATGGAATGAGCCTAGAGTGTTCTGCTGCTCGTCAAATCTATAATGTTCATGAACCAAAGTGGTCAATTGCACTACCATTTGCCTAATAAAGTCAAATGTTGGATTGTAAGATGAGTAGACTACAATAATTTGTCTTCCGGATTATAGGGACCTTAGATGGGCAGTAAAACCTAATACTTTATTCGAACCTCTCTTTCGGCCTTCACACAAGGAGTGCAAAATTGCATCTAGTCAGGTTTATAGTAGGATATCAAAAGCGCCTAAATATACAGCTAGTTGAAACTACAGATTCCTTAATGAGAAGCTAAATGCGCACAAACGGCCCTCAAGTTGATATAGTAATCTTAGGCTATTGAGACTTGGATACACCTTTGCTTCAATCACTCCTTAACTTATCATTTACATTAATCATAAGCTACGATTGAATCGAAGAGGGAATAATGACCAGGTTTTTAATCTAATTCAAAAGTGGATCCTGCTAAGCTTCACTATTAGGTGATATATCAATACATGATATATTTAAGTTTTTGAGCAGACACTACAACAAAATATCATAATATGATAGTGACAAATGATCAGATTGATCCGACTTTATGCATCCAAATATCCACAACGATTTTAAAGAACTTAGGGATGACATCAAGAACACATGAATGACCAAGTGTGAACTCATGAAGATTAAAAAGGGAAATGAAAATAATAAGCATGATAATACAAATCATCTGGCATAATCACTAAACAGTTATAATAAGTTACGTTCAATATTTACATGGATAAACTACAGCAACAGATGAAGGATTCCCCTCGTAAAGAAATAAAGTGAAGGTATATATTAGATAAGAAAGCTCACATCAATTGAACGTGCAGCTAAATATAAGTAGATGGTGTTGGAGCAGACAGAAACAAGTGAGGCCGTATCATGCCAATACCAAAGACCATCATCATCGATGTCCTCATCATATAAATCCCTTTGTTCTTGACTGGGACCAACATCTATGTGAGCGGCACGGAGACTCTTGAATTCAGATGCAAAATATAAAGTAGCAACACAATCATTGAATATGAATATCTCAAGATTTGGGGCCTTGATCAGGACCTCACACGTAGAATCAACAAACGAGTCCACGATCGTCAGCTTCTTAAGCTGAGGAGATTTGATGATAAGAAATTCCAAACTCTGCGAATTGCATCCAAACAAGCGCAAGTCCTCGAGTGCAGGACAGCCTTTGATTAATTCATTGATGGAAGGACCTTCGAAATCACCAAACGCTGCTTTAAGAAGTTCTAACAGCTTGAGATTGGGCAGAATAAAGTCGTCAGGGAGACACAATTTAGAATCTAGATAAAGCCGTAGTGTCACTAACGTCGTACAGCCGCTGAGGCCGTGAAACAGAGTCTCCGAGTTATTCAGAGCGAATTTGAGGCTAAGATGTTGAACTTTTAGAGGTAATGCGGCACAAACCCAGGATACAATCTTAGCATCGTCGTAATTCTTGTCACATTTAAGCTCCATTTCTTCCACAGAAGAAACATCGGAGAGAGTTTCGTTAAACAACTTATCGACAAAATCGATAAAAGTAAGAGAAGGGTTGTTGTTGTTGTTGTTGGATTGATCAATATCTTGAGTAGGGTTTAAGAGCAGTGAATCATCGAGATTAAGAATTACCGGCGGGACACCAAAGGGGGATACATTTTTCCATCTTTTGGAGAGAATTGAAGAAGCACCCACTGCATATTTTGTGGGCAAATTGGACAAAATCTTGCTCAGAATTGGATCCGGCAAATCGCTGATTCTATCAATTTCACCATTTTCCGAATTTCGGATTTGGTTAGGGTTTGAGCCCATTATTTTTGGGGTAAATAAATTTGATACAACTGATAATAATGTATATAATACTCATCACAAAGTAAGAACTGTTAACTCAACTTTAATATGCTGAAAAGTGAAAATGGTTTTTTTTTTTTTTTTTAAATCACTTAACCCCATATACTTTGCTTTGTTTTATATTTTACCCCCCAAACTATCGTTTTTTTCACTTCACCACATGTATTATGTTTTTCTTTTTTAAGTCAACATCTCAATATTATTAAGGTTGCGCCAAGAAACGCGCAAAAAAAACATATTAAATCAATAGATAGTCAATTAAAACCCAACTAGCAAAATCAACTAGACAAAAATTAAACAGTTGCAAAAATCAAATTAGGAGGATCAAGAGTTGTTCCCACCGCCGTTCGCGCCAAATTATGCGCCACTTGGTTAGCGCTTCTTTCCACCCAACGAATTCAAAAACCTTGCCTTGGCTCAAATAAGTGAAGAAAGTCCGCAATGAGGTTCACGTATTGGGCATCCGACTGCGTTCGGTAGATGATATCATGTATAATATTTAGGCAGTCCCCTTCGAACACAACTTCATGCCAATCCATCCCGACAGCCAATCGAATCGCCCAAAGCGCTGCACTTGCCTCGACACACGCCGGAGATAATATGGCAGCGTATCAACGTTGTGCCGTGGCAATAACAACCCCCATATGGTCGCGCACGACCACTCCCAGCCCGACCTCGCCGTCTTCCTCAAAACAGGCTCCATGAAAATTGATCTTAAGACATCCCTCAATATGTGATGTCCACAGACTATCCCCCAACGGTTTTAGATGTTGCGCCCCGCAATTTAAACCTTCCCGCCACAACTTATAAGAGAGCGAAGATCGAGAAATATCCGTAAGACTTTGAGGAGGTTCCCCTGCGAGAATCGTGTTTCTATTTTCCCATAACGCCCAAGACAATGTGATTGCTAATGTAACCCGGTCACTATCCAACTCGCTAAACGCTCGCAACAGCCAATCCTCCAAGCGCTCATCAATCTTCATCAAAATTGACTACGGAAAAAACGCAACGGCCCATGATTGTCGCGCCACAGGGTAGCCGAATAAAATATGTCGGGAGTTCTCGGCGGTCCTTTGGCATACGTTGCACGCATGCGTGTCACATAGATGTCGCCGCATAAGGTTTGATCTTGTAGGTAGAATATCTAAACATGCTCGCCAAAAAAAGACCTTATTTTATTTGTGCACCTAACATTCCAAATCTTTTTTCATGCTTTATGGCCGCTTGTGCTCGCCTCGCCTTCGCCTCTTGTCCTAACCAAACCTTGCGACAAAATGAGGTGATATGCACTGCGCACCGTGAACTCTCCATGCCACGCGTAATGACATAATGACATACCAACTTATCCTCATTATTCGCACCACCCAACGGAATTGACAAGATACTATTTACGTCCACCTCCCAAAAATTCGCATGCACCAACTCGACATCCCACCAACCTGTGGCATCATCAATAAGATCCCGAACTGTAACTATATCTGTATCCTGCGGTCTTGGTGTGATAGGCCGAAACGTTATAGGCAGTGGAAAGGTACAACTTTACGCTAATTAGGCCAATTAAGTTGTAAACACTCCGTCGAAAGGTCACGTGAACCATGCTTATCAAATTAGTGGGGGTATTTCAGTCCTTTTAGGTGGCTCAACGGTAGAAAACCAGTAACTCCCTCCAACAAAAACCTTTAAATCCCCAATTCTTATAATATTTTCCCTCATTTACATTTTCACCTTTCAGTTTCTCTTACCAAAATCGAATTCCATCACAAATCAACATAGACAACCACTACATTTGCAATTGTGGCCATCGGGCAGCTGTGAAAACCACTTGAACAAATCTCAACCCGAAGAGGAAAGTCGGGTCTTTGAGGTTGGCCCTTTTCATATCAGATATCGTTGTCTATAATTGTAGGTGGGATCAATTTTCCTAGGTCAATTTGGGATCTTTGAGCTATGTCAATTTTTCTAGGTCAATTTGGGAGATCTTTAAGCTAGGTCAGTTTTCCTATGTCAAATTGGGAGAGTTAGATCACCTTGAACCTCACCTTCTTTGACCTATCAGGTTGACCTATGCATGATGACTTTAGCACTCATTTACTTATGAATTTTGTATAATTCTTTCTGTATGTTTATCGGTTTTAGTATTGTTTCTTGTTTTCTTAGGAATTTATCGAGTCATGACGAAACGGAGCTAAAAGAGCACAAAATAGAGGTTTTTGGTAACAAAGCATGACGACGCTACTTCAAGGGCTATGACCCTACGAAAAGAAGGCAAACCTTAATCACCACATGTGAAGAAGTCAAAAGGTCGGCCCACACCAAGGAAGGAACGGCGCGATACAGGGAGAGTTGCGCGACAGCGCCACTGAAGCCGAATGTAGCGTGAGCAACAGAAGGAAGCAAAACGTAACAAAGGAGAAATAGAGAGTGGCGCGGCGGGGCATAAAAGCAACACGAGCTGCGTTGGTAGCGGCGCGACATGGCAACGCGACGGTGTAGGTCACGATGCTCAAGGATAGGAACGTCTATTCATGCTGATTAGTTGTGGTTGTGCATGAAATTAGGGCATCAAGACTTTCCTATATATAGGGGAGGACGGCCAATACAACCTACACACCGCGTATAACCGCTTTTACAGCTCATAATTGCTTATAACTATTTTCGAAGAGAAAGATCAGTGAAGTTATGTTCTAGTTTAGTTTTGTCATTGTTTAGAGTGAAAAGTTTGTAAAGAAGAAGATAGCACGCAGAAGTCAAAAACATAGCCAAAGAGTCAACATTCCTCCGGATCTGAGAAGCTTTCCTCTATCTCTTACTTTGTTCACGTTATTCTATTCTTTGTTGATTGTTGAACTCATGATTATGATGAGGTAAAATATTCTTTGTTTAGAGTAGAGGAGTAACTTTGATTTATGAATATATTTATTTGTTTACTTTGATGTGTGTTTGATGATCTTATATGTCTATATTGAATAGTTATTTATGTTGTGTGACTAGTCTTACTCTTGCTAGAATAATGGATGCACTACCCTGGGACCGCTAGAGTGTAGATTTTGAGTTAATTATATATACATGTGATTTGTGACTTTGGTACACTAACGCAACTGAAGCACAACCCCTAGATCACACTAGATCAATCTTGATTATGTACGTTTATGTTAACACGATTCAGATGAGTTAATTGGATTACAGATTTGATATATCTACTAAAACAACTGACAATTGGGTTGAACCCGTTAACGAGGTAGGTTATTAGAGACTCTCGTAGATTCTGTAGTTAGGATAAGTTCAGCTATAGGTCATGGATCCATTAGACATACAAGCTTCAAACCATTCATCAAGCATCTCAAGTAAATATAGATAGTTTGTCTATGAATTACTATGGTTAAATCAGTTGTGAAACCCAACCTCTAAATAATTTTTTATTCTATTAATCATAAACTTAGCATTCAACCAGCCAATCTTCCTAAATTATGTCTATTTACTTGCTTGCATTAGTTAGTATAGTTCTTAGCATTCATAGCTAGTTTAATAATAAAATCTTTCTTGCATCTCTCTTTAGTTAGTTTAATTCCTTTTCTGTCATCATTCTCATTGTTTTCATGTAGTAATAGGATAAAAACATCAACTCAACCTATTGCCTATTTTGCAACTTTTCCCTTAACCTTTGTTTGTAAGTTTCCCCTGAACTTTGTATTGTCTGTTCAATTTACCCCCATGAGTGTATTTCATGCCATTTTTTACCGAAATGTTCCCTCCGTGACTCATATGTGTTGTACTAGATGTATTTTAGCAGTTGGTGACAAAAATAGGTCAAAAAACACCCCAAACTAATATTATGTTGGCAAAAAAAAGGCTGAAAATACACTTGTGGAACAAATCGAACAGAAGATACAAACTTCAGCCTTCTTCAAACATTTATGGGTGTGAGGGCTCCTTGCAAATGTAAAATATTTTGTTGGATGGTGGCACTGAATAAATTTGTTCAAAACTTAATCTCCAACGCAAGGGTGCTCTTGGGTCGAGTGCTACTTTGCAATATGAGGTTTGTCACGATGGGCTCGATGAGGTTAATCATTTCTTCTTTAAATATCATGTTTCCTACTCTATTTGGATGAATTTTTTTCAATGGTTTGGTATATGCACGGTGATTAACCGAGGGTTCAAGAATAATTTCTGGCAAAAGCCTTCCCGTAGAAATAAGGCAAGGAGGAGTGGGAAAGTGGGCGGTTCTTCACGATGGGCGCTATTTGGAATTGGAGAAACTGGATCATCTTTTATAGGGAGACAAATACAATCGGAAAGGTTGTTGGATATTTTTTTTTTTTTTGAAGAGAATAAATTCATTAAAATGAATGCCAAAATGGTGCCAATGTTACAACTCACACATAAAAAAAACCAAAACAAACAAAAGAACCATATTACAAAGTACCAAAAACAAGTGGAGTTGGTCCCTCGGCATGAAACGCCGCATCACGTGCAAACTTATAAGCCTCCCCGTTTGCCTCCCGAGTAATCCAATTAAACGAAAAATCCTCATGAGTATGCATTGCATTGATCACATCCTCAATAATATTGGCTTGAAGCGCATCACCAGGGCGACGAGCAATAATATCATGCACAACGTTCAAACAATCCTCCTCGATAATTACCTTTGGCCAATGCATCCCAATTGCCAACCGAATTGTCCACCATGCCGCAACCGCCTCTACACAAATTGGAGATAGGTTTGCCTCCCAACGTCGCTGCGCCCACGCAATAATAGCCCCATTAGAGTCCCTTGCAACAATGCCTACACCAACCGCCCCCTCCTCCACGAATAGCGCCCCATCGAAAATAATATTGATAGTATTCACCGGAGGCGCTGCCCAGAAAAGGTTGTTGGAGTTATTAAAGTCAAGACATGGTGTTGGGTTAAGGCGCATAAAACTAATTTTTGTTGCTCGTTAACGAATTGATGTTTTTAGCCTTGGTTGTGCTTGGATTGTATTACTTGATTGTTGGTTTTTTATTTCTTTTTGGTGTATTGTTGCTTTGTAAGAGTATCTGTCATACTCGTTTTTTCCTTGAAATAAATTTTGCTTACCAAAAACAAACATTTACATATTTCAAATTTGTTCATATTTTGTATTTATATATATATAAAAAAGGATTTTGTGAATTTATTTATAGAAACTGAAGGGAAATTAAGGCTTGATTTGGGTGAATTTTTTAAGTATCACCATTTCATTATCTTTGAAGTGTATAAAATGAAAGATTTTGGAGATTTATTGTATTTGTATGGAATCATTTCTCGAGCGAAAACACAAACTGTAATCCGATAAATTTGGCATTCATAAATTAAAAGATATTCCATGATTCTTAGACGAAAATGAAGGGAGGGGAAATCTCACTAATATTGCCATTTTACCTTCTACTAATTCCTCCTCCTCCTCTTCATATTTGCAGAAGCTCATAATAGTCATAATTTTCTAGTTGTATGAAAAGTAATGTATTGACAGTTGTTACTAGCCTAGGGGTGCTTTTGTAAATAGCTAGTTTAGTTGTAACAATTTCTGTTTTGTGTAACTTATTTTCCCACCTTATTTCTGTAGTATAAAGCTGCAATAGACAACTACTGTAAAACTCACTTTTCATTTTGCCATTATCAATAAATCAATTACATTTTTCTTCTCTCTAAATTCTCCATTATCAACATGGTATCATTCGCTTTAGTTTGTTCGATCCGATCATTCTTCTTCTCTTTCGCTTCGTTTCTCTGATTTGAATTTGGCGATTGTTCGTCGTTGCGATTTTTTACAATCGCACCTACTCTCCGGCGACGAATTTCATTTTTTCCGGCGAATTTTTTGATTTTGAGCTATGACGGAGGCTAATTCTCCTTCGATTCAGCTGAATTCTGCTTCAGCTAGTAGATTTGGTGTCACTGCTGCTAGACCATGTGGTGCGCTGCAGATCTTCATTTCTGATAACACGAACATGGCGCTCACCTCTATTCCTTTAGCAGGAGCTTCAAATTACCTTCCATGGAGTCGCGATGTACGTATTGCACTTGGCGCCAAGTAGAAACTCGGTTTCATCAATGGCACACCCTTGTCCTTCTCCTGATCATGAGGATTTCGAGGACTAGTTGCGTGTCGATTGTATGGTGACGTCATGTGTTAACAAGTTTGATATTATTACTTAATTAACAGATTTATTTAGGGTTGGAACGCCCTGCCCGTGGTTCAGAAGCTTGCACTATTACGAAAATGTCCCTCTTTGTATTCACTGAATTTCGCTTCGAATTCTCTTGTGTGTATATGTGTTTTTTTGTGCTTTTTCTGTGTGCCTTTTTGTCTGTCCCCTTTTCTTCTCTTCACCCTGTCCCTTTTTATAGAATTTTAGAGGGACAGGTGTCGTTGTGCATGTGTATGATAAAATACAGTTGCCAAAATGTACAGGGGAGGATATCGTATATCTTATCTTTAAGTTTTCATTTACTAGGCGTTGACTAGGATGATTTTTTATCCTTTCTGATGACTTTAGGGAGCTCCGAGGGGCTGGCTTCTTGAGGTTCTTTTCTCCGATAGGATAGATCTTTTGGGAAGACTTCATAAATGTGACTATAGATTCCTCCGATAGCATTATATTTCTGATAGGGGTCTATTCTTGTGTTGTTCTATTCGTGATAGGTGTTCCGATAGGTGGCTGTGTTGTGGATTAGTACTTTTTCTTCGTGGTGTGAGCTCTGATGGCTTCTTAACTTCAATAGGGCAATGCTCTTGAGTTTGAGCCTTCATGATGTGTGTTCCGATGGGTTTCGATTTCAATAGGGCTTTTTTTCGTGCTTTGGTCTTTGGGATGGGTGCTCCGATGGCTTTTGGACTTCAATAGAGTATTGTTCTCGTACTTTGGTCTTCGGGATGAGTGGTTCGATGGCTATTAGACTTTGGGGTGTTCAGTGAGGGGATTTTTTCGCATTTCCTGGGACTCGGGGTCCGTTGTGGTCCCTCTTGGCGCATTGATGGATATCAGAGTCGCGCGGATCCATCGAGGTTTACTCTTTTTCTGATGCCGCGTTGATATCTTTTCTTTATTCATCGTTGTCTTTCCAAGGGACGCTTTGGTGCCTCTTCGGATGTCACTTCTTAGCGTTTCGGGCTTGTGACACTCGGTGGGCCTCCTCATCGGGAGTATATGTGACGATAGTATCGTCCTGGGGTTAATCCCTATTTTTAGGGTTTAAGTTTTTGGTTAATCCCTTTATTTAATTTCTAGGGTTAACACTAGCCCCCCCAAATTTCGATCGCCATCTTAGAGGCGAGAAGAATTTTATTCATTTCATTTTTTGGTCCTCGATGAGGAGAGGGGCTTTTTCCGAGGGGCGCAAGTATTTATAACATATATATGTATATAAATTTATAAGGAAATTACCTTTTGGTCCTCAAGAATTTTGTTCTCGAATGAGCCGCATGGTTGGGCATTTATCGCGAATAACAGCGGAGGTGTAACGGCCCTTGAGCAGCTGACCATTGGTAACGGTCATCTTTTCAGCGGCTAGTTGTGCGCGGCTGACCTGGGACACGTGTCATGTGGGTAGACGACGTGGATCGTTAGACGCGCTCCACGTTTATTCATGGCACGGCTATAAATATAGCCACTTCTTCCGTTTTCTTCTCACTTTCACTCTTCAAATTTCAGCAAAAATTAGCAAACAAACTCTCTCTATTTTCTTCTTCAATTTCGCGATTTCTCTTCAGATTTTTGCAAATAATTTTTAATTTTCATCAATCAACTTAGATGGCATCCTCTGCAACTGATCTTACCACCGCCGCATCGGCTTCGGGGGCTGTGGCTTTCACTTCCACTACCGATTTACCGATGGTTACTGGTGGCGTTACCGCAAGTGGTCCGATTGTGGCTACTCGTAAGAGGAAGGGGGGACTTTTGCGGCGGAGGAGAGCGGTGCTGCTAAGAAAGCTAAGGCTTTGAAAACAAAAAAAGCCCGATACTCGCAATCTTCAGAAGGCCGAGAAGACCGCGAGTACTGCTACTCGGAGTCAGGTGCTATCGTTGTTCAAGGATTTAGGGGCGTATCAGAAGAATATGACTTTCAAGATTCCGAAGAAGGAGGAGAGGGCCAACAACCCTCTGATGGGTTACCTCACGGTGTACTTTGCCCAGATGAGGTATAGCTAGTGATCATTCATGCCTCCCTTCTTCTGCGTGGTTTTCAAGGCCTGTAATGTTTGTCCAAGTCAGGTAACTCCGAATAGCTTTTCCGCTTTATGTATTTTCGTCTTCTGGTGCCAAGAGAAAGGATTGAGTTGTATTGTGGCTCAGTTCTTTTCAATTTTTGACCTCGTAATCTCGCCCAGGGGTTTCCCTTTTTACCATTTCTGCCATCGGGATACTGCGAAGCATTCCACGAAGAAGATTTTGGATGAGACACTCAGCTCTCACAGTACTTGGAAGGATAAGTACTTCTTCGTGAAGCCTGTAGAGGGTAAATGGGATATGCCCTTCGACTGAAGGGAAGCTGACGCTCCGGTATACTCTCTGGACTCGGAGATGAGTCTTTCTCCGATAATTTTGCAGAAATCTTTGATGGAGTCGGATGATTTTGGTACGTTGTATGAAATGTCAGGGTTGCGTTACGTGGTGTTCACCGATGTATCCGTTTTGGAGCCTTTATCCATGTCTTCTGAAGGGCGAACTATTTTTGGTAAGTAATTTTGGTTTAGTCTTGTTTGTGCCTTCTTGCGAACGACTTTTGATTTTTATGTTGCTTATGTGTTCTTGCATGATACATGGGGATTTTGGCAAAATATTTTTCGCGTAAGAGTCCTTCGGATCCATTTGTGACCGCGCTGCTATTGGGGCAGGATATCCCGGCTCCGAGTGTTCAAAAGAAGTATAAGGCTCAGACTTCATCTGTTCGTTCGTCAAACGGTACTTCCGATGTTCCCGAGGAGGAGGATCCGGAATACGAGGAGGTTAATACTCTCAAGGATGTAGATATGCATCCGATGGCAAAGGAGGAGGAGGATCATTCGTCGTTTGTCATCGGGGCGGACGACGTGATCTATGGGGTTGTCCATCTTACCGCCGTGGTTCCGCGATCAGCTATGGTCTTAGCATTCGGCTCAAATTCTGCTGTGGGAGGCTCTCCGAGGACCTCCGGTGGAGAGTTCACATCAGAGGGAGGTTATCCTACTGAGAAAAGTCCATCTCCGAGGACGAATGGAGGGAGCTAATGGTTGTTCAGTCGGAGGTAGTGGTTTTATCTTCCGAGGATCCTTCGCCATCTCCTTCTCGGGAAATTGGGATGCCTTTATCCCTATGGTGGAACCAGTCTCCGAGTCCCTTGCTCCTGGTAAGTGTTCATGCTTTCTCTTTTTCTTCAAGTAATTCGGTTCTCGTTAATATCCTTCATGCTTAAGTATCTATTCCTTTTTTTTTAGTTATCGTAGATAAGGGGAAGGCACCAATGACTACAGAGGAGGGGACCCCTCTTTTAGGTAATTGATTACTCCCCTTGCCTTATTTATTTTCGCTTGTCCTTAATTAGTAGCTGACTTGTTCTTTTCTTTGTAGGAGAGGATTTGTTAGCACAACTCCTTAGGCCAAGCTCGTAAGCCTCGCTGGGTGATTCAGAGGATGTTCTGGAAGGGTCCGATGTATAGCCCATTGATCCGGCTCAACTGGATGTTAAATTCTCGCTCTTGAGTTCTCTTTTAGGGTAGGCGGGCCCTTCTGCAGCTGCGGGAGTCCATCGGGCATTGTTTACTAATTCCATGACGATTGCCTCAGTTCCAGTGACTCTTTCTTCAGAAGGCATTCCCTTCGGGAGGCCATTTCCAGGGGCTCCTCCTTGCTTAGAGGATCTGCCTTCACTGAAGGTTTTGGACGACGCCTTCGGGGAAGTATTCCGCTTCTTGGTCTCTTCCAACGCCACCCTCGCCGATGGCTTCCATTTCATGCAGTCCTGCCTCAACTGGATGGGGCTTATGGTAAGTCTTTTTCTGTTCATCCTTCTTTTATTCCGTTAGGGATTCTGCCTCCAATGGGAGAACTTATGCTTGTATTTCCTCCTTTTCAGGTCGGGAAGGCTCGGGATGCGGCTACTGCTGCTGACAGGGCTACAACAAAGGTGGGGAGGAGGTGAGAATTCTTCGAGCACAACTGGCATCTCTTATCTCCAAGAGGGACGGGGACTAGATGACAATGGACGTTCTTCAGACGAAGATATCCGACTATGAGTTCCGATGAGAGGAGGACCAGAAGGAGCTGAAGAGGCAGGAGGAGCTGATGAAGAGTTTTTATGCCTCTTATGAAAAGCTGAAGGCTTCGGAGAAGGCTTCCCAGGCTAGGATCCAGGCTAGGATCAAGCTTCTCGAGAAAGAGAAGGATGAGGCTCAAGCGAGGGAGATGAGTCTTCAGGAACAACTGGGTCGGGCTCTTGACCGTGCAGATTCAGCAGAGGGGAAGTTGTATGTATCCATTTCTCCCGAGGAGTTGCAAGCAAAAGTGGATGCGGCAGTTCAGTATGCTCAAAGGGAGATGGCGCGGTAGAGTTTGGAACTCTCTGATAGACGGCATCAAGGGCTCTTGACAGGGCATGTGCTGTGGAGGTATTTGGAGAGTACCAAGTTGGCGATGGGGTTATTGAAGCCGGGAGTTGACTTTGTGAAGACTTTTGACGTGCGCAAGTTGAATAGGCCTACTCCCGAGGAGGTCCATGCCCTTTTCGAGAGGCATGGTGGCTTGTTGTCTCATCGGGCATCTGCTGCACCTTCGCCGATGAGATCAGCGAGTGGCACGAGTCCGATAACTGGCAGTTCTGGAGGGATTCTCTCGCCCGCTACTCAGCTGCCTCCGACAACTCTTCCTTCTGAGAGTACAGCCTCCACCACCTCAGCCCCATCTCTTCCGACCATGGGGGCATAGTCTAGAATTTTCTTGCCTTTTGTTCTTAGTTTTACTATTTTTGAACTTTAAATTACGCATTTTAGCTATTGTAGTTTATTTTTCACGATTATCATTGTACTCCGAGGACAACCGCTGTTTTGATGAATGAACAATCGTTTTGTCCTTTCTGTATTTTTCATATTTGTTTTTTAACAATAAATGTTTAGCACCTATAAATACTCTGACGAGTTCCTTTAATTTGGGAATTAAGGTTGAGTTCAGAGAGATTGAGATAAAATCACATTCTTGCTGACTAAGTTTGTAACTTAGTAGGACGTGCCAGCCTGCTTGGTAATTTTTAGGAATACTTTTATCCTAAATAGGGGTATCCATTGGCACGTGGCCAAGCATGTAACTTAGGCGGTTTAGACTTAATTCCTTTATTATGGGAGAGAGGCATGAGTATATGTACGTGCCTAGAGTCCAGTAAATATTCTTATACTTACTTCAAAAGAAATCCACTTTAGACACTGAGCTTACTAATTTTCTCGCAAAATTGCCTTCTCACTTTCGCGAAGTTTAGCTTTTGTACTTTAGTTTTCTTTTCCCTTTAGTTTTGGAGCTAGGCGTCAGAAAGGAGTGAAGACTTACTCGGAAAAATGATGCCCCCACATTATAGGCAGGGAGGATCCGTTTCTTCTCGTAATTTAACTCGGAATTCAGTTCGGAATCCCTCGTTGTTGTTAGGGATCCGTCATGCTTCCTCGGAGAGCTTTTCTTTCGGACAGCGAGATATACTCGATGAGGAAGCGAGATATACTCGATGAGGATCTGGCTGTTATCTTGGGGAGCTCTTCGAGGAGGGCGGTCTCAAGGCCTTTACATGCGGATTCCCGTAGGATGAATCACATCCGGAAAGTATTTGTGGGTAGGGAGTCTTATTCCCTTACGGATCCGTATTCGGTGTTTGATATGCTCCCCTTGAGTCCTTCGAGGTTAATGGGCCAAGAACGCGTTGGGACTGCCGTAAGTAATGAATACGAGGCGTCTATCCTGACCCTTTTTGCTGAGTATAACTTGGATTCTAGCAAGTACGATGTGGTCATACCGCATCCTGATTAGAGGGCTTATGATCCCCCTTCGGGTTACTTGACCGTGTATCGCGAGTAGGTACGTTGTGGGATGCGGGTGTTTTTCCACCCTTTTCTTCAAACCCTTTTCCGATATTGGCAGATATGCCCTATTCAGCTGACGCCGAATTCTTACCGTCATTTGGTGGGGTACATCTTGTGTTGTGAACTCTTGAACCTCCCCATGTCTCCTTATCGGGTGGGGGCGATTTTTATCTTACGCCTTTGTTCGGGTGGTGCTCCTTTTTTTAACTTGGCCTATCGGGACAACAATAAGTCCTTCACTCATGTATCCAGTCCACACTCTCGTAGAGGGGATTGGAGGTGAGGGTTCTTCTTTGTTCACCCGAAGAGCCTATCAGCTAATCTGTGGGGAGTACCTATCCGATAGAGCTTGGGATATGTCGCCCCCAACGCCAAAACTTTGGTGTGTGAGGGGGAGCCGTCGTCCCATACTGGGTTGTTCTCTGGTACTTATGATATAAGCGGCTTGTTGGAACTCCCCGAGTCCTTGATCCTCGTGGGTCTTCAAGAAGGGGTGGAGATATTCAATCTCCCTCTTCAGCCGCTTCACATTAACTTTTTTTTCAGTAAGTTCTTTTTCTTGTCTTTCCTCTTTAATGTGTTCTTTGTTGCTTCAGACTTATAGTATGTTTGTGTTTCCGATAGGTACGGAGATGGAGATGTTTGCGATTAAGCCTTTTGATAAGGCCTTTTTGGCGCAAATATTGAATGATGGGTATGCTTTGTTGGAGGATGATAGCTCCGATCAATTGGGTTTTGAGGTGGTGACGAGTCCTTCTTCGGAGAGGAGGGAACCGAGGGTTTCGCCTGTTGTAGCCCCCCAGTGAATTTTCTAGCTCCTGTTGTGGTAGAGGATCCGATTGCCACTCTTCTCCGAATGGATTTTCCGATACCACCGATGGTGTTGCGTTCTTCTCCTTCGGGATGTGTTAGCGTTGTAAATATGGTGGAGGAGGGTCTTCCTTCTCCTACTCCAGGCGGATCTCAACCCCTCGAGGAGAGTCCTGATAGTGTTGCTTGGCCACCCCTCGAGGGCAATCCTCTTCTTGTGGGGTTTCGACCCATCGGACAAGGGGTTCCATTTCTACAGCCTCTCCGGTTGCGGATTTTTGTCGGAACTACTTGAGCGGGCTATTGAATGCGACACACTGCGAGTTCATGAAGACCCTTCCTCTGTCAAGTCTTCAAGATCTAGTCTGCAAGGATTTATGCAAGGTATTGCAATTTTTTGTTCATTCTATTTAGAACTAACCTTTTTACCCCCTTTGTGGTAACGGGCTTGCTTTGTGCAGATTTATATGGTACTGAACGCTATCGGATCTCGAGGGGATTCTTCTTCTGACCCCGACTTGGTGTACCGCCGTCGGGATGAGCTGGAGAGGGGTTTGCTAGAGGCCCATGAAGAGATACATCAGTTGAAGGCGGACAGAGAGACCACTCGGGAGGTTCACGATGGGATACTACAAGCCGAAAGGGACAAGTCTTGGGAGTTGGAACGCCAGTTGGTGCTTGAGAAGGCACGGGTGCTAGGTTTGGTGAGGAGGATGGAAGATTTGAGCGATCAAGTCAGATTTTTCGACGAGCAGCTGATACGCGCCACGAGTGAGAAGGATGTGGAAAATCAAAAGCTATTGGAGACGACTCGTACTCACGAGGTGGCGATAGTGATGGCTCAAGTCCAAGCAGTGCTGGACGTTGTGGGTTCATCCGACCCTTGTGAGTCTTTGCACGGAGAGATGTATGACTTAGTCCGCATAGGGTATCGGCTGTGCCAGGATGCTGTTCAAGCTTTGCCAGGGTTTCTTTCAGGACTTGCAATCCCAAAGCTTAGCATTCGTCAGGTCTTTGCACAAGTTCCTCCCTCTGCTTTCGAGGATCCTGCGGTTCCAACTGTAGTGATCGACGATCCTACGGCTTTGTCCGAAGAGCAGCGTCGTCGCCTAATTAGGGAGGGAAAGCATCCAATTGAAGAGGCTTAGAGTGTGTAAGGGTAGTTTTATTGGTATGAAGTCCTTTGTATAGGATATGGTCCAACATACCTATGGGGTGAGGATCTGTTGTTTGTACTAGATGGCCCTTCGGGGTTAGGTTGCTTAAGATGACTTTCTCATAGGGGCGTCGTTTTGTCGTGGAACCATTTTTCCCCCTTTATATTTTTGTTTTTGTATAGGAGACATCTATATATAAACAACTTTTATTTATGTACAAACTTCTACTGTTACATTAAGCATAATACTTCCGAAGGTTAAGGGCATTCCAAGTATTGTGGAGTATTGCGCCTTCGGAGTTGGCAAGCTGGGAGGTTGCGAGTTCGATAATTCCCGATATTTTGTAGGGTCCTTCCCATCGGGGGTCGAGCTTTCCCACATTCTTGGAGGCTCCGACTCTTTTTAGCACCAAATCTCTAACTTGGAAAGTCCTAGACTTTACCTTAGCATTGTAGTATCGGGACATCCGAGCCTTGTACTCCTCTATTCGGACGGCGGCTTGGGCTCTCCTTTCTTCGAAGAGATCAAGGGCAAGGGCGAAGTTGGAGCTATTGGTGACTTTCTCATATTCTCTTACTCGCCAGCTTTCCACTACCACTTCCGGGGGTATTACGGCCTCACTGCCATGTGCTAGGCTATAAGGAGTTTCACCCATGGCTATTCTTTGTGGGGTTCGATAGGCCCACAGAATGCCAGGTATCTCCTCGACCCATTTGGCCTTATGCCAATCGAGTCTGGCTTTTATGTTTTCAAGGAGAGTTTGGTTGGTCCTCTCCACTTGAGCGTTCGTTTGGGGGTATCCCACCGAAGAAAATCGATGCTTAATCTCCTAATGATCGCACCATTTTTCTAACTCTTGGCTCGTGAGATGTAGCCCGTTGTCACTCACAAGGTTTCGAGGGATGCCAAATCGGCACAGGATGTTCCTCCATAGGAAGTTGATGACCGCACCCACGGTGACTCGAGATAGGGGTTCTGCTTCTACCCATTTGGTGAAGTAGTCAACCGCCACCAACAGGAATTTGTTTTGCCCGGCATCGGGGTTGATGGGGTCCTACTATATCAATGCCCCATTTGGAAAAAGGGCAGGGGGTTAGGTTAGGTTCCCATGGAGCAGCCGGCTGGTGGACTCGGGGGGCGTAGGCTTGGCAGGGTTTACATTTTTTGGCATACCTTTTGCTATCTCTAGCCATCGTGGGCCAGTAGTAGCCTTGCCAAATCAAGCGTCTGGCCATGCTTTTGCCTCCAGTATGGCTCCCGCACGTCCTTTCGTGGATCTCCGATAGGACCTGTTGGGCTTCTTCTTCATTAAGGCATCGGGCATGGGGGCAGGAGTAAGTTCTTCAAAATAACACCCCATCCTTGAGGAAGTATCGTACGGTTTTCTGGGACATGGTTCGCTGTATGGTCCTATCTTCGGAATAGCCCTCGGGATCTTGTAAGTAGACTCTAATGGGAGTTATCCAACTCGTTGGGAAGTTCGGCGTGGCACTTATCTCTTTGCTCTCCCTCTTCTCTGATTCACTCGCATGGAGTAGGGTGATTTTTCGGGTATGAATGGTGGTTGTTTGTGTAGCCATTTTAGACAAGGCATCCACCTCCTGGTTTTCTCCTCAGGGAATTTGGGCGACCTTGCATTCATCGAACCATCCTTGCCTCTGATGGACTATCCGAAGGTAATCCTGCATCCTTTCTTCTTTGGCTTCGTATGAGCCATTAACTTGCTGAACAATCAATTGAGAGTCGCTGCGGATGAGTATTCTCCTTATCCCTCCTTCTTGCGCGGGTCTCATTCCTATGAGAAGGGCTTTATATTCGGCCTCATTATTGGATAAGGGGTAATCCATTCTGATGGCGAAGTGGAGTCTTTCCTCTTTGACTTCCTCATTTACTAAGACCATTCCCGCTCCCCCGTGTGTATTCACGGAGGATCCATCCATGTAGGCATGCCATAGGGGCTCCTTCTCTTCGGCCCTGATGCTCGTCAGCTCAGTTACAAAGTTCGCTAAGACTTGTGCTTTGATAGAAGGCCTCAGGATGTAGGAAATATCGTACTCTGTGAGCTCTATTTCCCACTTTATCAATCTCCCCGAAGTCTCAGGTTTTTTTAGGATTGCACGCAATGGGTGTTTGGTCAACACAGTAATCGGATGGGAAAGAAAATATGAACGCAGCTTCCGTGCGGTAGTGATCAAAGTTAAAACAAGCTTCTCAGTTAGGGTATACCTGGTCTCTGCTCCTAGGAGAGTTTTGCTAACATAATAGACAGGGTGATGCTCTTTGTCCTGTTCTTTGACCAATACTGTGCTAACAGCTTCCTCTCCGACGGACAAGTAGACGAAGAGTTCCTCTTGGGGTGAAGGTTTTACCAGCAAGGGGAGTTTCACCATGTAGCTTTTTAGCTCTCTGAGGGCTTCTTTGCACTGTGGGGTCCACTTGAACACTTTGATATTTTGGAGTATCTAGAAAAGGGGGAGTCCTTTTTCTGCCGATTTAGAGACAAATCGGCTCAAAGAGGCCATTCGGCCGGTCAATTTTTGGACATCTTTCACAGTCTTCGGGGTTGGTAACCCTACGATGGCTTTTGCCTTTTCAAGGTTAACTTCTATTCCCTTCTCGGTGATCATGAAACCCAAGAATTTCCTCCTCGGGTAAACCTTCGTTCCGAAGCTGTTCATGATGACTAGCGCTTTTCGCAGATCTTCGAGGTGATCTTCCGCGGCCTGGCTCTTGATGACCATGTCTTCCACATAGACCTCCACCGATTTTCCGATGAGTCCGGCAAACATAAGGCTTACCAATCTTTGGTAAGTAGCTCCAACATTCTTGAGTCTGAAGGGCATTACTAGGTAGCAAAAGGTACCTGCGTCGGTGATGAAGCTAGTTTTGTCTTGGTCAACTGCTTCCATCGGGATTTGGTTGTATCCCTGTTCTCTGTCTAGGGTTGACAGCAGCGCGCATCCAGCGGTGGAATCGACCAGTTGATCTATGCTGGGCAGAGGATAGCAATCCTTAGGACAGGCTTCATTGAGATTGGTAAAGTCCACACATATCCGCCATCTTCCTCCATTTTTGGGGAATATGACTACATTAGCCAGCCATTCAGAGTATATGACTTTTCTAATTTGCTTTAGGCTAAGGAGTTGTTGTATCTCCGACCGAATAATCTTATTGTGTTCGGGTCCCATCTTTCTCTTTTTTTGCTGGACTGGTTTAGCCCCTGGCTTCACATTAAGGAAGTGTTGACATACCTTGTCATTGATCCGTCCAGGTGTTCCTCCTTCCCATGCGAAGAGATGGTGAAATTGTTTGTGGACGAAAGTCAGTTGGGCTTCTACCTCGGGTTCCATGTTGGTGCCCATCTTAATCACCTTCTCGGGATTTCCTTCTATTAGTTCCACCATCTTTAATTCTTTCACGGGTTGAACCTGTGCTTCTTCAGTTTTACACTTTTTGCTAGTCCCGAGAGGGAGTTCATCCTCTTCTGGGGGGACAACGTTCATGCGGCACTCTCTAGTCTTAGATTGACTTCCTTCGACTTCTCCGATACCTGAGAATGTGGGGGATTTTACCTTAAGATGAAGGGTAGAGGGAATTGCTTTGAAGGTTCGAATGGACGGCCTTCCGCATATAGCGTTGTACGTCCGTGACGAGGCCTCCACCACCCAAAATTTGGTGGGTTCCGTTCTTCGAATGGCTCCTTCTCCCCATGGCATCGAAAGGATCACAGTTCCGAGGGTATTGCAAGCTTCTCCCGATAAACCTACTAGGGGGACCTCAACCACCTCTAGTTGTTCTTTCTTCAATCCCATGGCCAGGTAGGTCAGAAGGAATTGGACGTCTACGGAGCTACCCGTGTCGATGAGGATCCACTGGATTTCAAATCCATGGATAATGGCTACAATTACTAAGGGGTCTTTATGGGGGTAGATTATACCTTTCAAGTCCTCAGGTCTGAAAGTGATGCTAGGCATCCTGACTCCTTGAACGTAGCACACGGGGAGTCTTTGTTCTACTCGTTTTGCTTCTTTCAAATATTTCTTCTTCTTACCTTGGGGTGTTATCGAGATATCTCCTCCCTCTATCATGTTAATTGTTCGCCCCGATGGAGCGTTATTTTCGTATGATTCTGGGGGAGGGGTAAGCTCTGATGCACCGTAGTTCTTTCTCATGCACTCTGCCGGTGTTCCACGGTCCTTTCTCGTGACCGCTGGCTAGGGGTAGCCTCTTCTTCTTCCGGTTCTCCTCATGGCCTTTTCCATACATTCATTTTGAGATAGTTCTTCAAATATCCTGCTTATAGGAGGCGGAGTACTTCCCTCCGTAGGGTGGTGCACTCATCGGTGGTATACCCATAGTTTTTATGATATTTGCGATACTTTCCCATGTTCTTTTCTCTATTAGGAAATTTGGCCGGTGTGGGCCAGTGTAGCTCATCATTACCTCTCATCACGTTAAGCACTTCTTAGGGAGCGATGGTCATCGGGGGCAAGGGTACGCACCGAAGAAACTTCTTGACCATGCTGCCATCATCTTTGCGTTGGGTGGGTTTCCCTTCCTTGCCCTTATCCTTGGCCTTCGCCTCCCGTTCGGCGCATTCACGATGTTCGTTGTCATCGTTCTACATGCGCCTTTTCATGCCTTCCGCTTCCTCCATGAGAATGTAAACTTCTACTTTCTACATAAGCTCATTCATGTCTGTGACATGATTTCCCATGAGGTATCGAAAAAAGTCTCATGTTCGGAGTCCTTATGTCAATATGTCAGCTAAGATGGTTGGACTGACATTAGGGACATCTAGCGCCTCATCAGTGAAGTGTTTTATATATCCTCGTAGAAGTTCGTCCTTCTGTTGTTTGATCGTGAAGAGATACGTTGCAGATTTGGGATATCGCCGATTACAGGAAAACTGCCACACGAATAGATGGGCTAATCGGTCAAAGCTAACTACAGAGTTAGGTGGAAGGTGGGTAAACCAGGCTTGAGCCCGTCCCCCGAGGGTAACGGGGAATGTGCGGCAGAGGACAGGGTCGGGGGCGGAGGATAAGTCCATTCCAACCAGGTATTGATGGATATGATCATGTGGATCTCTTCCATCAGCGTCCCCGGTGTATAAGGGGACGTTGACGGGTCGCATCCCCAAAGGAATCGATGCTAGGGTAATTTTGGGGATAAAGGGGGAGGTTTTGAAGGTAGGATCCTCCTTAGGGGCCATGGTTTTCTTGATATCACCCATCTCTTTGTGTAGGCTATCAAGAATTCCCCATAGGGTATGATCCTCACCCATAGGGAATTCCGAGGGATATGGCCTTTCTTCTCCTTGACCCACCCTCAGTGTTCTTTCGTAATTATAGTACCTTCGTGATTCCTGCAGAGGCTCGAGGTGCCGAGAGACAGGAGTAGGGCTCCATCTGGCACGGGATACGCCTTCTTCTGAAGGGTGATTTCTCCGTCAGAGGGATTCGGAGGGTATATCTCACAGACTGTCAAGTCCTCGTGGCGTTCTCCGAGCCATAGCCTCTACGAGTCTCTCGAAGACGGAGCGGGAGATGTTGATGAAATCTCTTACATCGAATTGGTGGTCTGATAAAGTCTGTTCTGAGTCTCTTTGATGGGTCTGACGACTTTCGCTATCGAATAAAATATCCATAATAACAATACTTGTTGAACACGCTCAAAGACATGTTCTATGGCGTTCCCACAGACGGCGCCATTTTGTTAATAGGTTTGATATTATTACCTAATTAACAGATTTATTTAGGGTTGGAACGCCTTGCCCGTGGTTCAGAAGCTTGCAATATTACGAAAATAACCCTCTCTGTATTCACTGAATTTCACTCTGAGTTCTCTTGTGTGTATATATGTTTTTTTGTGCTTTTTCTGTGTGCCTTTTTGTCTGTCCCCTTTTCTTCTCTTCACCTTGTCCCTTTTTATAGAGTTTTAGAGGGACAGGTGTCGTTGTGCATGTATATGATAAAATACAGGTGTTGAAATGTACAGGGGAGGATATCCTATAACTTATCTTTAAGTATTCATCTACTAGGCGCTGACTAGGATGAATTTTTATCCTTTCCGATGACTTTAGGGAGCTCCGAGGGGCTAGCTTCTTGAGGTTCTTTTCTCCGATGGGATAGATCTTTTGGGAAAACTTCATAAAGGTGATTGTAGATTCCTCCGATAGCATTATATTTCTGATAGGGGTCTATTCTTGTGTTGTTCTCTTCGTGATAGGTGTTCCGATAGGTGGCTGTGTTGTGGATTAGTACTTTTTTTTTGTGGTGTGAGCTCCGATGGCTTCTTAACTTCAATAGGGCAATGTTCTTGAGTTTGAGCCTTCATGATGTGTGTTCCGATGGGTTTCGATTTCAATAGGGCTTTGTTCTCGTGTTTTGGTCTTCGGGATGAGTGCTCCGATGGCTTTTGGACTTCAATAGAGTATTGTTCTCGTGATTTGGTCTTTGGGATGAGTGCTCTGATGGCTTTTAGACTTCAATAGAGTATTGTTCTCGTTCTTTGGTCTTCGGGATGAGTGCTCCGATGGCTTTTAGACTTTGGGGTGTTCAGTGAGGGGATGTTCTCGCATTTTCTGGGACTCGGGGTCCGTTGTGGTCCCTCTTGGCGCATTGATGGATATCGGAGTC
Organism: Linaria vulgaris; assembly: GCA_948329865.1. Taxonomy (NCBI): domain Eukaryota; kingdom Viridiplantae; phylum Streptophyta; class Magnoliopsida; order Lamiales; family Plantaginaceae; genus Linaria; species Linaria vulgaris. Next base: position 27,814,692 of record OX415249.1, read on the forward strand.
GCGCAGATCCATCGTGGTTTACTCTTTTTCCGATGCCGCGTTAATATCTTTTCTTTATTCATCGTTGTCTTTCCAAGGGACGCTTTGGTGCCTCTTCGGGTGACACTTCTCACCGCTTTGGGCTTGTGACACTCGGTGGGCCTCCTCATCGGGAGTACATGTGATGGTAGTATCGTCCTGGGGTTAATCCCTATTTTTAGGGTTTAAGTTTTTAGTTAATCCCTTTATTTATTTTCTAGGGTTAACATCATGGATCTTACAATCTGTGTCTAATGATCTCTTGGATGCGTTCCTCTCTTTTGATTCTACTAAGGATTTTTGGAATCAGCTCGAAAATCTGTATGGAATGAGCAATGGCCCTTTGCTACATCAATTGCAACGAGAGATTGTTTCAATCTCTCAAGGTAACTACTCTGTTTCTGCCTGCCTATTTTACAAAATTAAAGAAATTATGGGATGAATTGGCCTGTGTTATGCCTGTTGTGGTTTGTTAGTGTAATGCTGCTAAACTTTGTACTTGTAATTGTGTCAAGAATGCTCTGGATTATCAACCCTTAACTAGAATTATGCAGTTCCTTATGGGACTTAGTGATGATTTTAAAGCTGTTAGAAGCCAAATTCTAGGTTTAGATCCATTTCCTATAGTGGATAAAGCTTATGCAATGATCATTAGGGTTGAAAAACAGAAAGAAATCCAGGTTAATATTGCAGCACCCTTGGAGCATTTTGCTATGTTTATTAAGGGCTCTAACTCATTAGACACTCTTGTTGAGAATTCTACTTTGTTCAGCAAGTCTTCTCCTTATCAACCATCCTTTCAAGCTGGTTCCTTCAAGGACTATAAGAAGTTGAAAACCATTAGGTTATGTGTACTGTGAAACCAAGGGCCATACCAAGGATTCATGCTTTAAGCTTGTTGGGTCCATGATCGGTATAAAGATCTCAATGATAAGAAGGGTTCAAATCCTGGTAACAAACCCTTTGCTCATGATGTTGAAGCACAACCGATTCAAGGAGGTTATGGCGCTCCTTCTCAAGATTCTTCCTCTGGCACTTTTCCTGATTCTTTTCAACAGGACATCTGCAGATTCATGAAGCAACTCATGACTCAGCACTCACCTCAATGGCATTCTCACTCTGGACAGGAGACATGACATGTTAACTTTGCTCAATTTGGGGATTTTGCTGGTAATTCTCTCTTCTCTACTTTACCAGCTGGTTCTTGGATTCTGGATACAGGTGCTTCCAACCACATGGTGGTTAATCTCAGTTGTTTCTCCAGCTATAAGAATATCTCATGTCAAAATTGTGTGTGCCTACCTGATGGTTCTGTCAAAACTGTTCAACATGTTGGATTTGTTCATCTCAGCTCCAAGATTGTTCATGAAAAGCATTTCATGTGCCTGCATTCAAGTTCAATCTCATTTCAGTACATAAGTTGGCCCTTCATTCACAACTTAACTGCATATTTACTCCTGGTGGGTGTATTTTGCAGGACCTACAAAGTAAGACGCAAGTTGCTGAGGGCAAGCTTTTTGGGAGTCTCTACTTGCTGGATCTCAAGTCTTGTCCCAGTAATACTGACACTTGTTTTACTTCTGTTTCCTTGAATAAAACACCTTCTCATGTTACTCTCTGGCGTGACATGTTAGGGCATGCATCTCTTGATGTTCTAAAACACTTTCCTTGTTTCCCTATATGCTCTATTAGTCCCTCTATGCATGCTTGCCATATATGTCATCTTGCAAAGCAGCATAGGACACCTTTTCCCATAGTCATATCTCCATTACTAAAGCTTTTGCTCTTATGCATAAAGACATTTGGGGGTCCTTATAAGATAGCTATTGTGTCTAATGCACACTACTTGTTGACTATTGTGGATGAATTCACAAGGTGTACCTGGACTTTTTTATTGAATAATATGACTCAAGTTGTTCAAACGTTGAAGCATTTTTTTCTCTTATGTTTCTACTCAGTTTCAGACCTCAGTTTTAACTGTAAGATCTAATAATGGCACAAAGTTCACAAGTAGTCTTTGTCAGCAATTGTTTCTTCTCTTGGGATTATCCATCAAAAATCATGTCCATATACTCCCCAACAAAATGGGGTTGTTGAGAGAAAGCACAAACATCTATTGCAACTCACTAGAGCTCTGTTGTTTCAAGCCAACCTCCTAGCTCATTTTTGGGGATATGCCATTCTCATGGCTACACACCTCATTAACAGGACTCGTAGTAGATTGTTGAACTGGAGTTCTCCATTTGAGCTACTACATAACAAGCCTCCTGATTTTTCCACCTTAAAGGTGTTTGGTTGCTTGTGCTACACAGTTAATACCTCTCCACTTAAAGGAAAGTTAGCAGCTAGAGGTCACAAGGGATGCTTCTTGGGATTTACACCAGAACAAAAGGCTTACAGGGTTAACAGATTCTTTGACAACAAAGTTATCATATGCAGAGATGTGAATTTTTATGAAACTTTGTTTCCTTTTGAATCCTACAACTTGGTGTCTTCTGGATATCTACTCCCTATGGTTTCAGATTCTTGGTTACCTGATACTCCAGATACTCCTCCAATCCAGTACTATCACTTCACCTGCTCCTCTTATTACTATCCCTAATGATACAGAGATACAGACACTGTTGAACCTATTGAGGCTGTGTTTGATCCTTCTACAGCTTCTGCACTCCCCTCTTCTTGTCCTCTTGTTCGTAGAAGTACCAGAACAAGAACTAACCCTGCTCACCTACAGGACTACTTACTCAACTGTGCTGCTGATCCTCTCACTTCCTCTCCACACTCATCTTCTCTGAAATCACCTTATACCCCTTTGACATTTCCATAAACTATAAATCCCTTTATATCCCCTTCTTATCTCAGTTTCTTAGCCAATGTATCCCTACACAAAGAACCTCAAACCTTCAAAGAAGCAAGTACTGTTCCCCAATGGTTACAAGCCATGAATTCTGAAATTGAAGCTCTTGAAGCTAATCACACTTGGATTATCATGGATTTGCCTCCTAGTAAACATCCTATTGGGTCTAAATGGGTTTTTAAGCTCAAGTTGCATCTTGATGGCTCTATTGAGAGACACAAGGCTAGGTTAGTGGCTAAGGGTTACAATCAGGTGTTTGGCTTAGACTATGTAGACACCTTTTCACATGTGGTAAAACTGGTAACTGTTAGAATTTTGCTTGTTTTTGCCAGTCATTATAATAGGTTTATTCACCAGTTGGATATCAACAATGCATTTCAGCATGGTTTTTTTGGATGAAGACATTTATCTCAGACTCTCTCAAAGTTATACTAAGGGTTCCCCTGAATAGGTTTACAAATTAAAAAAACCCCTCTATGGGTTGAAACAGGCATCCAGACAATGGAATCTGGAATTCACTAGGTGTCTCTTGGCCTATGGTTTCTCTCAGTCCTGTCTGATGACTGTCTATTCACTAAGGGACCTGGTCCTTCTTTTGTTGCTCTCTTAGTTTATGTGGATGATGTTCTGGTTGCTGGACCAGACATCAAACTGATTACACACATCAAAGATCGTTTGAATTCTGCTTTCACAATCAAGGATCTTGGACCAGCCAAGTATTTCTTGGGGTTAGAGTTTCTGAGATGGTTTGTATGTTAATCAGAGAAAGTATGTTCTTGACATTGTTAATGATGCATGGTTGTTAGGAGCTAAGCCTATTGATATTCCATGTCCTAAGGGTCTCAAATTTATTGTTGACGGTTCTCCTCTTCATCAACCTAACAAATATAGGAGGCTAGTGGGAAGGTTACTCTATCTTAATATGACAAGACTTGATGTTTGTTATGTTGTCAACCAACTGAGCCAATTCCTCTAGTCTCCCACTATGCAACACTGGGATGCAGCTCTTAGTGTGGTTCAATGTCTCAAGTCCACTCCCTCTCAAGGTCTCTTCTATGTTGCTTCACCTCCTCTTCAGCTCTATGCATTCACTGGTGTTGATTGGGCTTCTTGCCCAGATTCCAGAAGTGGTGTTGATTGGGCTTCTTGCCCAGATTCCAGAAGATCTTTGACTGGTTTTTGTATCTTCCTTGGGGACTCTCTTGTTAGCTAGAAGACAAAAAGGCAAACTACTATATCCAGGTCTTCCATTGAGGCTGAATACAGAAGCATGTCACACACAGCATGTGAGCTTCAATGGATTACTTACCTACTGAAGGATCTTCAAGTTCCTGTCTCTCTCCCCATTCTTCACTGTGACAACAGCTCTCCCCATTCCTCTTCACTGTGACAACAGCTCTGCTATTCATATCACCCACAATGCAGTGTTTCATGAGAGAACAAAGCATTTGGAGATTGATTACCATCTTGTTAGAGACTTATTCAAAGCTGGTCTCTATCAACATAATGCAATGAAGTCCAACCTTGCAAATACAAATATTGATATAATCAGCGACTTGCCGGATTCAATTCTGACCAAAATTCTGTCTGAATTGCCCACAAAATATGCAGTGGGTGCTTCAATTCTCTCCAAAAGATGGAAAAATGTATTCCCTTTTGGCGTCCCACCGGTAACTCTTGATCTCGATGATTCATTGCTCTTAAACCCTACACAACATATTCATGAATCCAACAAAAACAACCCTTCTCTTACTTTTGCCCATTTTGTCGATAAATTGTTTAACAAAACTTTATTCGATGATGTGCCTTCTGTTGGCAAAATGATTCTCAAATGTGACAAGAGTTACGACGATGCTAAGATTGTATCTTGGATTTGTGCTGCATTACGCCTTAGTGTTCGATATCTCAAACTCACCTGCTCGCTGAAAAGGTCGTCGCAGGCATTATATCACAGCCTCAACGGTTGCACGACGTTATTGGCGTTGTGGCTTAAACTGGAGTCCCATGTGTTGTATCTTCCCAGACGACTTTACTTTACCCAATCTCAAACGTTTAACTCTACTTAAAATGATATTCAACGACGAATATGGTGATGCTTCTATCAATGAATTTATTAAAGGCTGCTCTGCGCTCCAAGACTTAACTTTGTCTGGATGTAATTTGCGACGTTTGGAAACTCTTTGCATCAAATCCCCTTTGATTAAGAGCTTGTTACTCGAGTAATCCTTGATTATGACTCCATTGGGGACTCTAGTTGGCCTCGATATTGATGTCCCCAATCTTGAGGCGTTGATATACAATGATTGTCTTGCTGCAAGCTATCAACTATATGGTCAACTCAACTGTCTCCAGGTAGTACTAGTCCACATGGACCTAGATCCCAGTCCACAACAGTTGGATGAAATGGATGAGGACATAGATGATGGTGGCGATCTTTGGTATTGTGATGAAGTAGCAAATCTTGTTGCCACCTGCTCTAGCACCATCCGTCTATATTTAGCTGCCTGTTCAATTTTTGTGAGTTTTCCTTGTCTCATTTCTTCATTTTATTTTCTTGATATTTGACATTAGAAGTATATTTCAGAACATAATTTATTCTTAACCCATCGTTGTATATAGATATTTTATACTATGATGTAGATAATACATCTGTAGTTACTTCCCTCGCCAAATATGAAGTCCTTGAATGTTATTGTAGATATCTTTACAAAGAAAATTGGATCGGCATGCATCAGTTATCACTCCTAGCAGTAACAACCTGTGCTTGTCTTCCAGTATGTTGATAATTTAGCTGTAGTATTTATGAGTTCCTACCTAACGCTGAAACTGTTCAAGTCCCTCTTTTGAAGTTAGTTGTAAGTATCTGGTTGAAATGACTTTTGAGTTAAAGATATGGCAGTTGCAAAAATGATTTAGTCGAAGGTGTTTGTAAATCACAGTGAATTAACTCCATGGATGTTTCGATCAACACTTAAGGTCTGACAAGCAGCAACGAGCCTTATTGTAAAAAGGAAGGCTAAGATAATCAATTGGCTTATGCCGGGGACCAGTCAACTATGATTTTGTTTACTGAATGAATACAGGAGTTGCAGTTTACTTATGTCTGTATGAAATTGATGCAAGTTTTTGCTTTCTACTAGGAGCCATCTATTTTTACCTACTTCCTGAAAATCTTCTATGGATTTTTATTTGGTATAGTTAGAGTATAATATGTTAATGTAAAGAAATGAGGGAAATAACTTGTTCTATTCATCATGAAACCATTACATATAAATAAGAAGCCTAGATCTAGAATTAAATACCTCCCATAACTCTCATTGATAAAGATCCATCTACCCATATTAATATCATATTAAGACCATACCTACTTTCCTTGACATTCCCCCTCAAATTGATGCTACGAAAGTATCAATTTGCCAACTAACGATAACGACAAACAAACAAATAAACATTGGCTTAATTACGTAACTAGTTACAATGATTGACAATCTTTGATTAACGGTGAGCTAACACACTTAAAACTTCTTGATTCAATCTTCGTCGAGGCACTTGCAATTCCGCATAACTCGCAATTCTGCAATGCTCATTCAACTAACATGAAAACCCTTGATTTCCATAAAAGATGACACCTCATCGAGTCACCTGCAACTCCGCTAAACTAGCAATTCTGCAGTGACGAATGATTGGCATACCCCAATCAACTAACTTGGAAGAAGGCTTGAATCCACTTGATTCACCTTCGGAAGACGACAAATTGAGACGAATGATTGGCAACACCCCAATCAACTAACTTGGAAGAAGGCTTGAATCCACTTGATTCACCTTCGAATGACGACAAATTGAATCCTGAACTGAACAGATATAGAAACTGGAATCTTCACAGAAAATCTCATCAAGTCACAACAATGTAACTCAAGCTACTTAGATTATCAAAGATGAGCAATAAACCAAGTGAACTGATCATAAGACTAACAATAAAGATTCAAAACGAAAACGAAATCGCAAAATAAAAGACCACCAAAGAACGAAAGGGTTGAAAGGGGCGATTTTAAAAGACTCAAGGATGTAGGTGCAAGTTCCATGGAACTAAAGATCTGAAATTGCCAATTCTAAGAACAACAGTCAAAAGGCAACTTGAGATAATCAGGGAGAAATCTCCAATAGGGCAGGTCCTTAATCTGGCTTTGTCACAAACCAAAGCGGAGCAGGTTTGACAAAATTAGGAAATACCAAATCTGGGTGAACGGCGACAAGACGCCGACCTAGTGATGACTGTGATTTGTGACGGCAGCAAGCAGCTGGGGAAAATGGCTGAGAGCAGTGGACAGCTGCGGCGAAGAGCAGTGGACAACGTTGGTTGGGTGAAGCTAGGGATCAAACGACACTTCAGGTGGCGGTGAAGCTGTGTATGGAGAAAGTAGCAACGGCGGCGGAACTGGACTTGAAGAAATCTACCTGAAGCCTTCTTTTTTTTTTGCGGGAGATGGAGAGAGAACTGAACATCTGAAATTCTGGAGCAAAAGAAAAAAAATTGAACTTTCATTGGCCGTCGCGGCGGAATGACGGCGGCGCTAGCGTTTAGGCCACAGGATCTTCTTTTCTTTCAAAGATGGTTGTGATACCATGTTAATGTAAAGAAATGAGAGAAATAACTTGTTCTATTCATCATGAAACCATTACATATAAATAAGAAGCCTAGATCTAGAATTAAATACCTCCCATGACTCTCATTGATAAAGATCCATCTACCCATATTAATATAATATTAAGACCATACCTACTTTCCTTAACATTCCCCCTCAAATTGATGCTACGAAAGTATCAATTTGCCAACTAACGATAACGACAAACAAACAAATAAACATTGGCTTAATTACGTAACTAGTTACAATGATTGACAATCTTTGATTAACGGTGAGCTAACACACTTAAAACTTCTTGATTCAATCTCCGTCGAGGCACTTGCAATTCCGCATAACTCGCAATTCTGCAATGCTCATTCAACTAACATGAAAACCCTTGATTTCCATAAAGGACGACACATCATCGAGTCACCTGCAACTCCGCTAAACTAGCAATTCTGCAGTGACGAATGATTGGCATACCCCAATCACCTAACTTGGAAGAAGGCTTGAATCCACTTGATTCACCTTCGGAAGATGACAAATTGAGACGAATGATTGGCAACACCCCAATCAACTAACTTGGAAGAAGGCTTGAATCCACTTGATTCACCTTCGAATGACGATAAATTGAATCCTGAACTGAACAGATATAGAAACTGGAATCTTCACAGAAAATCTCATCAAGTCACAACAATGTAACTCAAGCTACTTAGATTATCAAAGATGAGCAATAAACCAAGTGAACTGATCATAAGACTAACAATAAAGATTCAAAACGATAACGAAATCGCAAAATAAAGGACCACCAAAGAACGAAAGGGTTGAAAAGGGCGATTTTAAAAGACTCAAGGTTGTAGGTGCAAGTTCCATGGAACTAAAGATCTGAAATTGCCAATTCTAAGAACAACAGTCAAAAGGCAACTTGAGATAATCAGGGAGAAATCTCCAACAGGGCAGGTCCTTAATCGGGCTTTGTCACAAACCAAAGCGGAGCAGGTTTGACAAAATTAGGAAATACCAAATCTGGGTGAACGGCGACAAGACGCCGACCTAGTGATGACTGTGATTTGTGACGGCAGCAAGCAGCTCGGGAAAATAGCTGAGAGCAGTGGACAGCTGCGGCGAAGAGCAGTGAACAACGTTGGTTGGGGATCAAACGACACTTCAGGTGGCGGTGAAGCTGTGTATGGAGGAAGTAGCAGCGGCGGCGGAACTGGACTTGAAGAAATCTACCTGAAGGCTTCTTTTTTTTTTTTTTTGCGGGAGATGGAGAGAGAACTGAACATCTGAAATTCTGGAGCAAAAGAAAAAAAAAATTGAACTTTCAGTGGCCGCCGCGGCGGAATGACGGCGGCGCTAGCGCTTAGGCCATAGGATCTTCTTTTCTTTCAAAGATGGTTGTGATACCATGTTAATGTAAATAAATGAGGGAAATAACTTGTTCTATTCATCATGAAACCATTACATATAAATAAGAAGCCTAGATCTAGAATTAAATACCTCCCATGACTCTCATTGATAAAGATCCATCTACCCATATTAATATCATATTAAGACCATACCTACTTTCCTTAACATTCCCCCTCAAATTGATGCAACGAAAGTATCAATTTGCCAACTAACGATAACGACAAACAAACAAATAAACATTGGCTTAATTACGTAACTAGTTACAATGATTGACAATCTTTGATTAACGGTGAGCTAACACACTTAAAACTTCTTGATTCAATCTTCGTCGAGGCACTTGCAATTCCGCATAACTCGCAATTCTGCAATGCTCATTCAACTAACATGAAAACCCTTGATTTCCATAAAGGACGACACATCATCGAGTCACCTGCAACTCCGCTAAACTAGCAATTCTGCAGTGACGAATGATTGGCATACCCCAATCAACTAACTTGGAAGAAGGCTTGAATCCACTTGATTCACCTTCGGAAGACGACAAATTGAGACGAATGATTGGCAACACCCCAATCAACTAACATGTAAGAAGGCTTGAATCCACTTGATTCACCTTCGAATGACGACAAATTGAATCCTGAACTGAACAGATATAGAAACTGGAATCTTCACAAAAAATCTCATCAAGTCACAACAATGTAACTCAAGCTACTTAGATTATCAAAGATGAGCAATAAACCAAGTGAATTGATCATAAGACTAACAATAAAGATTCAAAACAAGAACGAAATCGCAAAATAAAAGACCACCAAAGAACGAAAGGGTTGAAAAGGGCGATTTTAAAAGACTCAAGGTTGTAGGTGCAAGTTCCATGGAACTAAAGATCTGAAATTGCCAATTCTAAGAACAACAGTCAAAAGGCAACTTGAGATAATCAGGGAGAACTCTCCAACAGGGCAAGTCCTTAATCGGGCTTTGTCACAAACCAAAGCGGAGCAGGTTTGACAAAATTAGGAAATACCAAATCTGGGTGAACGGCGACAAGACGTCGACCTAGTGATGACTGTGATTTGTGATGGCAGCAAGCAGCTGGGGAAAATGGCTGAGAGCAGTGGACAGCTGCGGCGAAGAGCAGTGGACAACGTTGGTTAGGTGAAGCTAGGGATCAAACAACACTTCAGGTGGCGGTGAAGCTGTGTATGGAGGAAGTAGCAGCGGCGGCGGAACTGGACTTGAAGAAATCTACCTGAAGGCTTTATTTTTTTTTTTGCGGGAAATGGAGAGAGAACTGAACATCTGAAATTCTGGAGCAAAAGAAAAAAAAATTGAACTTTCAGTGGCCGTCGCGGCGGAATGACGGCGGCGCTAGCGTTTAGGCCACATGATATTCTTTTCTTTCAAAGATGGTTGTGATACCATGTTAATGTAAAGAAATGAGGGAAATAACTTGTTCTATTCATCATGAAACCATTACATATAAATAAGAAGCCTAGATCTAGAATTAAATACCTCCCATGACTCTCATTGATAAAGATCCATCTACCCATATTAATATCATATTAAGACCATACCTACTTTCCTTAACATTCCCCCTCAAATTTATGCTACGAAAGTATCAATTTGCCAACTAACGATAACGACAAACAAACAAATAAACATTGGCTTAATTACGTAACTAGTTACAATGATTGACAATCTTTGATTAACGGTGAGCTAACACACTTAAAACTTCTTGATTCAATCTTCGTCGAGGCACTTGCAATTCCGCATAACTCGCAATTCTGCAATGCTCATTCAACTAACATGAAAACACTTGATTTCCATAAAAGATGACACCTCATCGAGTCACCTGCAACTCCGCTAAACTAGCAATTTTGCAGTGACGAATGATTGGCATACCCCAATCAACTAACTTGGAAGAAGGCTTGAATCCACTTGATTCACCTTCGGAAGACGACAAATTGAGACGAATGATTGGCAACACCCCAATCAACTAACTTGGAAGAAGGCTTGAATCCACTTGATTCACCTTCGAATGACGACAAATTGAATCCTGAACTGAACAGATATAGAAACTGGAATCTTCACAGAAAATCTCATCAAGTCACAACAATGTAACTCATGCTACTTAGATTATCAAAGATGAGCAATAAACCAAGTGAACTGATCATAAGACTAACAATAAAGATTCAAAACGATAACGAAATCGCAAAATAAAAGACCACCAAAGAACGAAATGGTTGAAAAGGGCGATTTTAAAAGACTCAAGGTTGTAGGTGCAAGTTCCATGGAACTAAAGATCTGAAATTGCCAATTCTAAGAACAACAGTCAAAAGGCAACTTGAGATAATCAAGGAGAAATCTCCAACAGGGCAGGTCCTTAATCGGGCTTTGTCACAAACCAAAGCGGAGCAGGTTTGACAAAATTAGGAAATACCAAATCTGGGTGAACGGCGACAAGACGCCGACCTAGTGATGACTGTGATTTGTGACGGCAGCAAGCAGCTGGGGAAAATGGCTGAGAGCAGTGGACAGTTGCGGCGAAGAGCAGTGGACAACGTTGGTTGGGTGAAGCTAGGGATCAAACGACACTTCAGGTGGCGGTGAAGCTGTGTATGGAGGAAGTAGCAGCGGCGGCGGAACTGGACTTGAAGAAATCTACCTAAAGGCTTCTTTTTTTTTTTTTTGCGGGAGAGGGAGAGAGAACTGAGCATCTGAAATTCTGGAGCAAAAGAAAAAAAATTGAACTTTCAGTGGCCGCCGCGGCGGAATGACGGCGGCGCTAGCGTTTAGGCCACAGGATCTTCTTTTCTTTCAAAGATGGTTGTGATACCATGTTAATGTAAAGAAATGAGGGAAATAACTTGTTCTATTCATCATGAAACCATTACATATAAATAAGAAGCCTAGATCTAGAATTAAATACCTCCCATGACTCTCATTGATAAATATCCATCTACCCATATTAATATCATATTAAGACCATACCTACTTTCCTTAACATCATAAGGTTCATGCATCACACAGTAGTAAAATTTCTGCAGCTTGATTGGATGATTGTGTAAGTTTTTCTACTTGGTCACAGGCTCTGCATTATGCCTCTGTCTCACTGCCTGTATTTCGGAATCTGAGTTGGTTATCACTTGGTAGCCTGGGACGCCACTGGGACTTATTAGCATATTTTTTGTTGAATGCACCTTGTCTTGAAAAGCTTACGCTTGAAGAGGTGTGACGTTCGTGACTTGTACGTTTTAATAAGCTATATGAATTATGTTTTTAATGTTGGTTTCACCTTAACCACGTGCATGAACTTGGTTTTGATTTACAGTCTTTTTCTTAGCAGGGATTTGGAAAGAATGAAGAGGGGTTTGCATCATTTCATAAATCATTGTCGTCAGGTCCGCCCACTACTTGATTGAAACTGAGCTTGAAGAGAATTGAGCTTTGGATGTTTAATGAGGACGAAGGTGAAACCAAAATGATCGAGTACTTTCTGAAGAATGGGGAAGTACTCCAGGAACTAGTACTTCATTGATATCCTCTTGATGATGTAAGTATTATTAGCAGATTGCTTACGTCGCCAAGGCGGTCAAAGTCATGCAGTATTTTGTTTGGAACGAAGTAGAGAAAGACAATGTTTGGTTCATGGGATATTGTGTTGGGTTTTGGCACAACACCCCTGTAATGTGCAAAAGAGGCGTATTACTCCCCTGTAAAAAATAAATAGGCATATTACCTCTCTGTAATCTTAAAATGGTGCAATATACCCCTTTATAGAAGGTCTAATTCACTTGCCAAAATGTGAGAGTGGGATTAATTTCTTCTCATACTTTCCTCTTAAAAAACTGTTTGTTTTTTACTTATTTTCACTTCAAATTTCAAAAAGATGATATAATAATTCACTAATTTACTAAATTAACATAAAAACAAGGGGCGCGACTCGTTGAGCGAGAATATGAGATCAAGGAGGCGAACATTGAGGCCTAATGCAGCAGAAACCCAAGATACAATCTTAGCGTCATCATAACACTTCGCACAGTTCAGAGTCATTTCGTCAATAGAAGGCACGTCGGACAGAGTTTCTCTAAACAATCTATCGATAAAATTCACGAAACTAACAGAAGGGGATGAGTTGGATTCATCAATATCTCCAGGGTTTAAGAGCAACGAATCATCGAGATTCAAGTTTACCGGCGGGATCCCGATTGGTGGAGAGAATTGAGGCACCCACTGCAAATTTTATGGGCAAATTGGACAAAATTTTGCTCAGAATCGAGTCGGGCAAATCGCTGATTCTATCGATCTTTTTGTTTTCGGGTCGTCGAATTTCTTTTGGATTCGACTCCATCGTAGTAATTTTTAATATAATTTTACTCAGTAAGATCTGCATTTATATATTGCGGAACCCTAAATTCAGTTACAAATTTTCATATCTTCACGTTTTAAAGCTGAGCGCGGGAAAGCACGAGGAAAAAAAAAACCGCGAATGAGTTATACTGACACTAGCGGTTACTTTTTTTTCAAAAAATGTTAAATGAATTATGTACTTTTAACAATTTGATCTTTATATTTATATATATATATATATATATATATTAGTTTATCCTAGATAAGGTAGAATTTATGGGGAAATAGTAAGTAAATCATTTGACGCTATGAGAATATCAGTTATTTTTGTGTTACACTAATGTCACTCCTATGATAAAGTTTCCTTCCACATTTGGTCTCTCTCTCTCTCTTTCTCTCTCTCTCTCTCAATGTAAAACCATAATTTTGAAATTTAATCTCTAAGGCTCGATTCGATCCATTTGGTTCTAAGGAAAATGTGAAAAAACAGATACTATTTTCCCAAAGTGAAAGATTATATTCGATATATAAGAAATCTTTCAAAATTATAGAGTTTACTGCATCCGGCCACTTATATAAATTTCGAAGAAACATCAAATATGATAAGTAGGGATATAGAAAGAGCAAATTCCCATGAATATCTTATTTCTTCATATTATACCCTTGTGCAATAAATAAGTAAAATTAGATATACTCTTGTGTATGAATACCGAAATTCATGGAATCATTAAGAAATTTATAATATACGATAGTAGAAGATCTTACCAGGTTTATAATTTATCTTCAAAATAAAGTTTTAAATTTATAATAAAACACTCTATAGAAAGTTTTTTAGGGATTTTGTATAGAGTGTTTTATTATAGAAACACTCTATTAATATAACCATTGCATAAAAAAATTCTTCAAATATTGCTGCGAACTCAGTATTAGATGGATAGAGTTCATGCTAACCTCAATTATGGGCTTTTTCATTATTAGGCCTAGGCTGTGGATTGTCAATTCACCATGAGTTATCTGATATTTTTTTATCAGTACAGACTACGGAGGTAACTAGTACGCAAATGAGTAACGAGAGTAAAAATGAATCGGCCGAAAGCGAAGATAACATATATTCAAGATACACGACTAAGCCAAAAACATCATCACACGAAACAACAAATCGCCACGAGAAGAAGTGACGATGAGTTCTAGTAACCCAACCCCTATTTTGTACTTCAGTCCACACAAAATATCCCATGAAAAAAACTGTTCATCCTCTTTTCATTCTATACCGAATACGGCATGACTTTGACCGCTTTGGCGATCTAACCAATCTGGTAATAATCCTTATATCATCAAGAGGATAGCAATGAAGTACTAGTTCCTCGAGTACTTCCCCATTCTTCAGAAAGTACTCTATCATTTTAATTTCACTTTCGTCCTCATTAAACACCCAAATCTCAATTCTTTTCAAGCTCAGTTTCAAACAAGTGGGCGGACCTGACAACAATGAGTTCTGAAATGATGCAAACCCCTCTTCATTCTTTCCAAATCCCTGCTAAGGAAAAGACTGTAAATCAAAACCAAGTGTATGCACATGGTTAAAGTGAAGCCAACGCTAAGAACATAATTCGTATAGCTTATTAAAATGTATAAGTCACGAAAATCACACCTCTTCAAGGGTAAGCTTTTGAAGACAAGGTGCATTCAACAAAAAATCTGCTAATAAGTCCCAGTGGCGTCCCAGACTACCAAGTGCTAACCAAATCAGATTCTGAAATACGGGCAGTGGCGCAAACGAATAGCGCAGAGCCTGTGATCAAGTAGGAAAACTTACTCGATTATTCAATTGAGCTGCAATAATTATAAAACTATGTGATGCATGACAATTAAGATACAATAATTATACCATTTGAAAATCCATGGAGGATTTGCTTAAAGTAGGTAAGAAAAGATGGCTCCTAAAATCAAACAAAAATTTACACCAATTTCTTACAGTCTGAAGTAAACTGCAGCTCCTGCATTCATTCAGTAAACAAACACATAGTTTGACAGATCGACTGGCATAACCCAATAGAATTATGATAGCCTTTCTGTATATCTATCCTGCTTGATGAAAAACAAGGCTCTTTGTTTCTTGTCACACCAAAGTGTTCTTCAAAACATCGAGTATCATTATACATTCTTAGTCTGGTGCATCCTCAGCACTTTAGCCAGGAGCATAATTCTCTAGGTACTTGAAGATTCAGAAACTTTGATTAAATCATTTTTGTTACTCCAATATCTTCCACTCAAAAGAAACTTCAACCAGATCTTACAACTAACTTCAAAAAGGGGACCTGCACCAGTATCACCATTAGGTAGCATATTCGTGAATGTTACAGCTTAATTATCAGAGGGATTGTAACTAGTATAGGTGTATCATTCTACATTATAGCATAAAATATCTATATACACTGCCTAGAATAAGTTGTATTTTCTGTTTATCCGAAAGATTTCAGTAAAAGATGCAATATTCTCCTAATGTCGAATATCAAAAAAATAAAATGAAGAAATGAGACAAGGAAAACTCACAAAAATTGAACATGCAGCTAAATATAGACGGACAGTGCTAGAGCAGGCGGCAACAAGATTCGCTACTTCATCACAATACCAAAGATCGTCACCATCATCTATGTCCTCCTCCATTTCATCCAGCTGTTCTTGACTGGGACCTAGGTCCATGTGAACTGCCTGGAGACAGTTGAGTTGACCATATAGTTGATAGCTTGCAGCAAGACAATCGTTGTATATCAAGGCTTCAAGATTGGGGACATCAATAGCGAGGCCAACTAGAGTCCCAAATAGAGTCTCAATCAAGGAATTCTCGAGTAACAAGCTCGTAATCCGAGGGGATTTGATGCAAAGAGTTCCCAAACGTCGCAAATCACATCCAGACAAAGTTAGGTCCTCGAGTGCAGGGCAACCTTTAATAAATTCATTGATGGAAGCAGCACCATTTTCGTCGTTGAATATCATTTTAAATAGAGTCAAACATTTGAGATTGGGTAAAGTAAAGTCGTGGGAGATACGCAACTCAGACTCCAGATTAAGCCACAACGTCCCTAACGTGGTGCAACCGTTGAGGCTGTGAAAGAATGCCTGCGAAGACTCCTTCAGCGAGAAGGTGAGTTCGAGATATCGAACATTTAGCCGTAACGCGGCACAAATCCAAGATACAATCTTAGCATCGTCGTAATTCTTGTCACAATTGAGAATCATTTTTTCAAGAGAAGGCACATCATCGAATAGAGTTTCGTTAAACAACTTATCGACAAAATCGACAAACGTAAGAGAAGGGTTTTTGTTGTTGCTGTTGGATTTATCAATATGTTGTGTAGGGTTTAAGAACAATGAATCATCGAGATCAAGTATTACTGGCGGGACACCAAAGGGGGATACATTTTTCCACCTTTTGGAAAGAACTGAAGCACCCACTGCAAATTTTGTGGGCAAATTCGACAAGATTTTGCTCACAAGTGGATCGGGTAAATCGCTGATTCTATCAATTTTTGTATTTTTCGATTTTCGTGATTTTTGAGGTTTCGAATTCATTTGCAGTAAATAATTTTTATACAGCAGCTAGAAAAGAAAAATATACTTACACTCAGTAGAAGCAGTAGATAGCTCTGTAAATATGATTTCCAATTTTGTCACTATAATGAGCTTCTGCAAATATGAAGGAGGAGGAGGAGGAAAAATTGGTAGAAGGTAAAATGGCAATATTAGTGGGGGTTTTCTTTCCTTCATTTTCGTCTTTAAAGAATCTTTTAATTTAATGACTACCAAATTTTGGCCTGTAGCTTCCTTTTTCTTGTTTTAGATTCTATCTTTTTTTTTTGGTGAAAAGAGGTCAAATAAACTAACGTCCTTACTCCTTAGGCTACATCCTTCTCTAAAATAGAAATAAAAGTAGTAAGAGGACTAAGCAAAACACTAATACCACCATATGTATTCTTCACATTGCAAGGTGATTCTTCGTTCTGGGAATCCAACGGAACACAACTGTCCAAAGCTTACGGAGTAACGCTCGACGTTCCTCTATCTTGGTTTGGAGACTTTGGCAAGTCTGGTTATGATCAGTGATGAATTTGTACGCCTCTCTAGAGTCCTTCTCAACCTTAAGTTTAGCAATTCACTTCTCACATGCAAGTATAAGTCCACGTCTGATTGCCTCGACTTCTGTCTCTAACACTGTTGGACTCGACATTGACGCCATGAAGCCCCATATCCATCTGCCCCTATTGTCGTGAAGTACGCCTCCCACGGAACCACGATTCTCCATCCACATTGAGTTTTAGTCATCCCACTTTAGGCTTCTCCCAAGACACCAATGGCTTCGTCTTTTCTCTTTTAAAGGCATACAACAGATTTATAACAAGGTTGTTAATTAGACACAAAGTCGCATTCGTCGCCTCTTTCTTACCTCTAAAAATTCTTGTATTTCTTGCCTTCCAAATCGACTAAATACCCGAAATAAACACGATGTTCCACGGCTCATTTGGATATATTGCTCCCAACGGACTAGTACAACTTAAGTTCTTGCGTAGCCAACTTACCTCATTGTCGTTCTCAAACGTAGCAACGTACGATTGAGGTAGAATCTTCTTCCATACCTTGCGCACTACAAGACAAACTCGGAATATATGTGTAATGGACTCCTCACATCCTACACTCAAATCGCTGTCCACATCATCAGTCAGATTTCTTCCCTTTCGAATCTTGTTCGTCGCCAATTTATCTTGAACTGCTAACCAAATGAAGAAGCACAATTTGTTGCTGCCATGAAGGTTCCACACCCAATCAATTCTATGGGTGCGAGCTGGTGCAGAGCCTTATAGGCAACTTTGACAAGAAAATCGCCACTCGCCGATTCACTCCAAAGAATTTTATCTTCTCCTTCTCTCAATATTATTTGCCGTTTCTTTATTTTGATGATCCATTCTGCCGAGATATGGGAGCGAATGTTCTCCAAATTCCAATTTCCAGCCTCATCGATTATATTCGAAAGCCGCATCCCAAATTCATCCTAATTAATATTGGAAATAACATCACAAAGTCGAATATGTCCAAGCCAATTATCGAAACAAAACTGGACAGATTTGGCGTTCCTAATTTTCCATCTTATGAAGGGCATAATAAGCGCCAAGCAACGGACAATCGCCTTCCACGTCAAACTATCTCCTGGGCAAATAATGTACTCACTCAACTTAATGCACTAAACTCGGCCACAAGCTCGGTTTATTCTTCAAGATACCCCAACAAAGTTTCTCAAGTAATGCCTCATTCTTAAACCGTGCTCTCCTCAACCCAAGGCCGTTCTCTTTCTTCTCCCGCGTCACTCTATTCCAACCCATGAGATGGATTCTTTTTACCTCCAGATTATTTTACCACAAAAAATCCCGATTTAATTTGTCATGCTTGTTGCAAATCCTCTCCGGCAACCAACTCGATTGCATGGTGTGAATCGGTAGCGGCAGACACCGCTAGAGATAAAGTATTTCTTTTCTATCCCGAAAACCGACTAAGAATCTTGTCGAGCATATCATTATAATGTTCGTGTTCAACTCGACCGTGAGCCAAATTCACACCCAAATATTTCTCGAGATTTTGAGTTTGAGAGAAACCCAAATTAGCACAAATTCCCCTATTGGAAAAATTAGACTTTTGACTTGTCTTTATTCAACTTCAACCCCGAACAATCACAAAACGTATCAAGAATTTCTTTAACCCGGATCATGGTTTTCAAGGTTGCTTTCCACATTAATATCAAGTAATTGGCAAAGAACACGTGAGAAATTTTTGGACCTCCTCGGCAAGGAGCGGTTCCCATGCTCCCTCTTCAACGGCTTCCTCAATCATATAAGATAGTCGTTCAACACACAATACGAAAAGGTACGGTGGCAAAGGACCGCCTTGCCTCAACTCGCAACTGTGTTAAATTTTCTCAAGAGGTTCTCCATTCCATAAAATTCTCGTTGAGGCGTTATGAAGATAAAACGTCACCAATTTAACCACATTCATCAAAATCTGGAACGCCAACAAGGTTTCTTCAAGAAATTTCCAACTTATCTTATCATAAACTTTCTCAAGATTCAACTTCAAGATCATACATCCTTTCTTATTATTTCTCTTCGTGCGCAACAAATGAAGGATTTCTTGTATAAGGAAAATATTATCTTACTGCGACCTTTAATGAAACGTGATTGGGTCGGCGCAATAAGATTAGGTATTATATCTCTAAACCTCGGTGTGATACACTTAGTGCTGAATTTACATGTGACGTTACAAAGAGATATCGGCCTAAATTGTGAGATCGGAGAAGGGTTGTCTACCTTAAGGATAAGGCATAGATACGATGCACATATCGTTGGGTCAAACGAGCCATTATTGAAAGCGTCATGTACAAAAGTCATGAGAGAGTCGCATGTCCATTTCTAGTATTTTTGAAATAGCACTGCTTGTAATCCGTCCAACCCTAGAGCTTTATTTGGTGGGTTCGCCAAATCATATTTTTCAATTCCTCAATGCTCACCTCACGGCCAATAATCTGTCTATCCTCATCCTCAAGAAAACGTTGGAACCACGAAACCCGAAGACACGGGGTATTTTGATTTCCACCCGTGAAAAGGGCTTGGTAGAAACCTCATGCATACGCATGTAACAACCCTTAATCTTTCTCCCAAGTTCCCTAAATTTTCAGCATCACAATTCTATTCTTCTTCCTTTGCGTGATGGTAGACCGGTGGAAAAAGGTCGTATTCTGATCCCTCGCCTCCAACCACTTAACCCTCGTCTTTTGATGCCAAAAACTTTCATCTTGTCATAGGACCCCAGTATATTCTTCTAGCAAATCTTTTTCCAAATTGACAAGAAAATTATTAGGTCACATGGCAAGGCCTCGTTGCGCCCCTTCAATTCTTTTGAGAAGAATTCGCTTATGCGGGAACACATTCCCAAAACAATTCTTGTTCCACGGTCTCGTCACGCTAGGTATACTCATCACCGCCTCTATCAACTCTTTATTTTCCTCCCAGATTTCTTTCAAGACCTCCTCACATGCGGAGTGTTGCATCCACATAGCCTCGAAGCGAAATGGTCTATTCCCATGTTGAGTCACCCATCCATCGGTATTAGTTAAATAGAGTGGTGGTCCTCGTGAGTCCTAGGGAGATGTATGACTGCATTAGTTGGAAATTTTTCCATCCATCGCGTGCTCGCCAAAGAGCTGTCAATTCTTTCATAAATAACCGCACCCCTTTCTCTTTTGTTCACCCAAGTGAATTTCGAGCCATGGTATCCTAAATCTTAGAGTAGCCACAATTGTATTTGTCATTGGAATGTGCGACACCTCACATGCACATTTCTTCTACCCCCGACTTTCTCGTGAGCGAAACAAAGTTTGTTAAAATATCCTTGGACTAACCATGGCGCATCTATTCTTTGCACAATCTCTTTAAGTTTATCAAAGGCTCGAGTGTCATCAACCTTATTAGGTTTTGCATAGACTCCAGACAATTGGCACTTTGGTTGTTGCTTTGGACCTATCAAATCATGGATCCCTTGATCATCAATATCTTTTATCTCCACCTCAATAAGATTGGCGTTCTATAACATCCAAATTCCCCCACCCACGACTCCTGATCATCTCCACTTTCCTCTTTTCACCTCCTTAAATTGTTGCTCAGATTCTGAAAACTTAATTAAACCTTAAATTTACTATCTTCCTTATTTACCTACGCAATGGTGAAGAAATCCACAATTGTTGACCTTACCAACGTTGCTGCAACCATGGCATCTGATGCAGAGGGAGTACAACCTCGAAGAAGTATGTGCTCATGCACCACCGGAGTTGCACCTGAACCACCTAAGAGAAAGAATCATGTCTACGTCAGGAGGAATGTGAAATTGAATAAGGGCGCATCCACTAGTGCTACTCTAACATCTAATGTGGAAGATGTTGTGCCAACGCAGGAACTCAAGGATACCAACGCAACACTAGAATTGGTCAACACCACTGAGAAAATTTCGCAAACAGAGGAACCGGCAAGCACAGCGATCAAAGATCCTGAGGAGACACAACCACTTTCCTCACTTGCTGAGGTCTAAGGGGAGAAAGAAATTGAAGAGGTTGAAAAGTATCAAGGGCAAGAAGATGTTGTTGTTGGTGAGGATGAGGAATCCTCTGAGGGGGAGGACTCTGATGATGAAGATGTGGAGGAGGGTTCAGACGATGAAGAATGTGATGACGATGAGGAAGAGACTGAGGGTGGCAAGGAAGCTGATGATCCAAACCAGTTGGATATTGTGCCAACATCGCCAAACAAGGATGTTTACCCAACACTGGACTCTGCAGAAGAATCATAGGATAAGGTACCTAATACATTTGAAGCTCATTTTCCTACTAAGCCGTTTAATAGGTATTTATTGACTAAAGCTGCAAGTAAATACTATGATCTTGTACGTGAGAGGAAAATCTGAGCTGAAAAAACTTTGGTTGTTGATTACTTTAAAAAACACAAAGTGTTCAAGTTCCTAGAGTCTAGAAGTCTGTTGTATTCTCTTGTTGATATTGTCCCCTATGTTCCTGAGGTAATTAGAGAGTTTTATAGCAATCTTTCTAAATTTGTTAATGCACAAGGATCCCTCAAGTATGGGAGAGTTTTGTGAGGGACAAAATTTACAAAATTAGTCCTTCGATTATTAACGATGCCCGAAAGATGTCAAGGAGACATGAAACAATTGAGAAAGTTGATGACAATGAAATGATGAGAGAACTGACTGGTGGACTGGTGAAAACATGGAGGAAGAAACTGAGTGTGACTGGGCTCACTTCCCGTACTGCCATCTTGTGCAAGATTACCTCATACAACTGAATGCCCTCATCAAACTCCACAGCTTTAACTCATGACATGGTTGTGTTGATTTACAAACTGAAGAGAGGACTCCGAGTGAACACGGGGGAGAGAATTTTCAAGTCAATTGCTGATGATGCACACAGGAAAGAGGCTATTCTTCCATTTCCATCCCTGATATACAAGATACTCAGTGACCAGGGATTCAAGAAGGGAGTGAATAAAGTCTTTATTGAGAAGACAAGAGAACTAGCCATCACAAAGAACTACTTTGGAGGGAACATGATCAATGATCTGCCTTTGAAGGATCCTAATACACATGGGGGGAAGTGGAACGCATAAGGGGAAGAAGAAGGCACAGTCATTCAGCACTGCCTCAACATCTAAACCTACAATGTCCATTAGCTCCACATTCATTCAAGAGAAGGTCGACTGGTGTGACAAAATGATCTCGGATAGGAAGAGGGAGATAGCTGACAAGGAGGAGGAGCTTAAGGAGCTAGACTCAATCAATAAGCACTTGTTGGTGGTGCTTTCCTCACAAAAAGTGGGAGAGTAGGCCAATTTTTGTTTCTTAATGCTTTTTATTGTTTAAACAATTGTTGTTTTGGTACAGACAACAACTTCTCTATTATATTTTGAATGTTGGGATGTATCTGGATATTAACTCTGCATTTTTTAAAATATTCTAGTTTGTTGTGTTTTGTACTGCTTATCTAACTGCAAGGCGTGACATGTCAGATCTGAATGTTAGGCCAACACAGTTCTTAACCGTGTCTACCCAACATTGTAGTTCAACATTCATATCTTACATGGGAGCAAATTAGAATAAGTGGAGTAGGTTTATATTCTAAAATACAGGTACTTAAACAAAATTGGATCCAGGTGGAGTTTTGTGAAGAAGGGCAAAAAGGGGGAGAGTGAAAGTGCAAGTATTGCAGTGAAATGTTAATCCAACATTCTGGTAACTTGTGTTGGCACAACATTAAACTTAACACTCTGCACTGTCCGATTAATTTTAATTGCTATATTTAATTTTGCCTTTATTCATAAACTTATCCAGCCCCACGAGTTGTGGTTATCTTTGATGTATTAGGATATCAAGGAATCTAGGTTTCGTGTGAACTAAAGCTTGAAGGAGGAAGATAAAGCCGAAGGAGATTGAGATAGAAACATAAGATCTTTTGAAGATAAACACCAAATGAGATTTCGAGATTATCCAAGTAATCAGAAAATAATCAAATTGTGTCGATCATATCTATGAGAACGGACGAACAACTCTATAAGAAGAGTGGTCGACATCAAGCTGAACAACGAGACTGGAATATAGGTTCTGAGAGATTAGAAACATTATTGTCAAGTAGTTCAGTCTTGTTTTTGCTGAGTTTTATCTAACGAAGCTATAAACTCAATAGCTTGTAGTGAGCTAGTGTTAGGATTGTAGTGAGCTAGTGTTAGGATTGATTTCCTTACTCAGATGCGTTTTGTAAGATCATTAAAGTTATATTTAGTGATTATTTGACCGTATGGCTCGGCAGGTTATATTCATATAACCTACTTAAAATTCAATCATTGTGTTTGTTCTATTCTGCTGCGCTTTACTCTGTAGTGAATGTTGGGACAACATCGAATACGATCGGTGTTGGCACAACATTTCATATTAACATAGCGTGTGAATCAAAAAAAGTATCAATTCCGATCCATACATTTATACACCGTTTAAGGTTGAAATAGAACTAAAACTGAAAATAATATCTTATTAGGCTCAGTTAATTGTCAAAAGAAAAAATAACCTCTTAGGCTCGGTTACTTTTTTTTTTTTTTTGATGAATCTCAATTTGTTACTTGCCAGTTTTCAGTTAACTTTTATTGTCACCAATTTATTCTCAAACACCATGTCGCAAGTAAAAAAGAATGATTTTATTTTGTTTTTCAAAACACTGTCTACTTATAACTTATAACTTACTTTTGGCTTAAAAGGAAAATTATGACTATCGCTTTTTGGAAATATTTCAAAAACACCACTCTAAGCACTATTAATCGAGCTTAATTTGGACATTTGCACAGCTATAACTTGGTATATCTATTGTATTCTCGTTGACTGAAATGTGTCTATAGTTAATTAATTGCCGGACTTGCGGGAAACATCGAAACAATGCCCAAGCGGGAAAAGAATGTTATCCAAACACATTAACAGTAATTGTAGTAAAACTGACCTGTTGAATAAGTTCAGTTTTGTGTACAACACTCGAGTTTTTGACAATTCATCTCTTATTTACTAAGGTGTTCCACTCAAATTCGACAAAATAACCCCCTGGAATTAGGACGTCATAAAATTTATTGTTCCAATAATAACAAATTTTCTTTTACACTGGTCAACTTGCTTCTAACTTTCATTACAAATACACAACACAAAGTTTAACCTATACACTGAAGTGTGAACAACTATGATGCTGCAACTTGTTAAAAAAATAAAAAAAATGATAATCCTAATCCATGTGACTGATATGCATACAGAACCAAAACAGCTGCATATAATACCAACAGTAAAGAACTAAAAACATTGATACTTCCTGGAGAAAACAGAGGCAGACCAACATATTGAAGCAGCTAAGAATAACCCTAAAAAACAAGTGGCAACACCTTCTTGAAATTCATGTCTTCATAAAACGGCAAAATTAACTACTGTTAGTACTGTACAATAAACCATTCACCATAACTGAAGCCACTGATTTAGTAAACCTCATTTTTAGAGCATTGCAAAAGCAACTACCATATTCATGCTGGATCATTAGTTTTTGCAAAAGATGGCGTACTCCACGAATCATACATTTGTTATCTTCTTCCATTCATAAGCAATACGACAGGACTTTGACTGCCTCGGCATCGTCTGGAATCTCTTAAAAATACTCTCATCGTCGAGAGGAAGGCAATGAAGGGCTAGTTCTTCCATTACTTTTCCATTCTTCAAAAAGTATTCTATTAATTTGATTTCATCTTCGTCCTCTTTAAATTCCCACATCTCAATTGTCTTCAAGTGCAGATCCAAACATACCGGTGGGACTGGCAATGATTTATGGAAATTTACGAACCCTTCTTCATTCTTTTCAAATCCCTGCTCAGGAAAAGACAGTAAATCAAAACCAAGTGCATGTACTTGGTTAAAGTGAAACAAACACTAAGAAAGCAATTTGTATAGCTTATTAAAACGTATAAGACCATGAACATCACACCTCTACAAGCGTAAGTTTTCCAAGACAAGGTGCATTCAACAAAAAATCTGCCAGTAAGTCCCAGTGGCGTCCCAGGCTACCAAGTGACAACCAACTCAGATTCTGAAATACGGGCAGTGGCACAGACGAATAACGCAAAGCCTGTGATCAAGTAGGAAAACTTACGCGGTTATTCAATCGAGCTGCAATAATTTTTAAACTATGTGATGCATGACAATTACGATAAGCCAATTATACCATTAGAAAATTCATGGAGGATTTCCCTAAAGTAGGTAAAAAGAGATGGCTCCTAAAATCAAACAACAATTTACACCAATTTCATACAGTCAGAAGTAAACTGCAGCTCCTGCATTCATTCAGTAAACAAACTCATAGTTTGAACGGTACTCCACTGGCATAACCCAACGAAATTAGGATAGCCTTTCTTTTTAACTATTTCACTTCATAAACAATAAGGCACTTTGCTGCTTGTCACGCCTTAAGTGTTGTAACATCCATGAGTTAGTCCACTATCATTACATATTCTGAGTTTGGTGCATTTTTAACACTTTAGCCAAGGGCATAATCTTCTAGGTACTTCAAGATTCAGAAACACCTTTGACTAAATCGTTCTTGTAACTGCAATATCTTCTCAAGAGTAATTTCAACCAGATCTTATCTTACAACTAACTTCACAAAAGGGACCTAACGGATGGCATTAATAAGACAATAAATAATAACCTGAAGCTCTTACTCTTTCTCCTTGCAAGTATTATTCAACTCCCTTCATTCGGGTATAGAGTCACATAGCTCGGTAAGAAGTCAAAACTCAGCTACTACTGAACTCATTTTGAGAGGTCAAATACAAATCAAATGGCATAGCTTAGAATTTGAATAATTCCCTCTTTCATTGAGTTTTGCATACCAGAAAATTACTGAAGAGGGAATGTTAACTGGCATAGATATATCATTCTATATTAAAGCATAAATCATCTACATACAACGATGCCTTAGAATATAAGTTATGTTGTCAAATATTCTCCTAATGTTGTATACCAAGAATATAAAATGAAGAAATGAGACAAGGAAAACTCACAAAAATTGAACAGGCAGCTAAATATAAAAGGACGGTGCTAGAGCAGGCGGCAACAAGTTCGGCTACTTCATCACAATACCAAAGATCGTCACCATCATCCATTTCATCCAGCTGTTCTTGACTGGGACCTAAGTCCATGTGAACTGCCTGGAGACAGTTGAGTTGACCATATAGTTGATAGCTTGCAGCAAGACAATCATTGTATATCAACCCTTCAAGATTGGGGACATCAATATCGAGGCCAACTAGAGTCCCAAATGGAGTCACAATCAAGGAATTCTCGAGTAACAAGCTCTTAATCCGAGGGGATTTGATGCAAAGAGTTTCCAAATGTCGCAAATCACATCCAGACAAAGTTAGGTCCTCGAGTGCAGGGCAGCCTCTGATAAATTCATTGATGGAAGCATCACCATTTTCGTCGATGAATATCATTTTAAGTAGAGTCAAATCTTTGAGATTAGGTAAAGTAAAGTCGCTGGAGATACACAACTGGGAGTCCAGAGTAAGCCACAACGTCCCTAACGTGGTGCAACCGTTGAGGCTGTGGAAGAATGCCTGCGACGACCCCTTCAGCGAGAAGGTGAGTTTGAGATATCGAACACTAAGGCGTAAAGCGGCACAAATCCAAGATACAATCTTAGCATCGTCGTAATTCTTGTCACATTTGAGAATCATTTTTTCAACAAAAGGCACATCATCGAATAGAGTTTCGTTAAACAACTTATCGACAAAATCGACAAAAGTAAGAGAAGGGTTTTTGTTGTTGGACTGATCAATATCCTGTGTAGGGTTCAAGAGCAATGAATCATCGAGATCAAGTATTACTGGCGGGACACCGAATGGGGATACATTTTTCCATCTGGTGGAGAGAATTGAAGCACCCACAGCAAATTTCGTCGGCAAATTGGACAAGATTTTGCTCAGAATTGAATCCGGCAAATCGCTGATTCTATCAATTTTATTAATTTTCGATTTTCGAATTCTTTTAGGGTTCGACTTCATTGCAGTAACTTTTTTATACAACTAGAAAAAGAAAAATACACTTACACTCAGTAGAAGCAGTAGCTATGTATATGATTTACAGTGTGAGCTTCCGCAGATATATGAAGAAGAAGATGAACATGATTTTGTTATGGTGGATTGTACAAAGGTAAACCGACAGAGTTTTTTACAGCATAGTATTTAGGGTTTAACTTAATATTTACTGTTTTAATATATTTTAAAAATATTTTTGCTCACTTTTTGTTATTTTTATGTTTTCTTTTTAAAAATAAATACCAAAACTTGTGAAACTTATGCTTCATGGCTGAACACTTACGCCTCGCCTCGCCTCTAAACCCGTAAAGTGTCTGTTATGAACGGTGTTGGTCGTTCAACGTGGAACACCATTAGTGCGATCAATTACGAGGATAGAGTGGAAATTAGAGAAATTAGCGCTCTAAGAGAGGAAGAAGAGAGCTAGGGAGAATTAGGAACATATTTGTATTTTCATGAATCCCTTTCAACAAAACGAAATCCACTTAGGGTCTATTTGGCGACCAATTAAAGAAACGTTGGAATTGAAACAAAATAGAATAACTAAACAAAAAGACATAAACTGAAATAAAAGTGAAACAAGTAAAACGGCGTTATCTTCCTTTCTCGGGTTTCTACTTGTAAAGCCTTTTCTTATTGATTACGATTCTGAGCAGAAAGGCCGATTGTACTACATGTAAAGCCTTTTCTTATTGATTACGATTCTGAGCAGAAAGGCCGATTGTAACAGTGTCCCGCTTGGGTAGGTCTAACGTTTAGGTTGTGACAAATTCTTCTATACCTTCATAATTTAGAAAGATGGCTCTTCATACACTACACAAACTGGTGTTATGCAAAAGATAATGAAATAGTGTTACTTGGGAATTTCACCAGAATTCAATCTTATTTTTTAGGCGAACACGCATTTTTTCTTTCATTTTTAAATGAAAATAACAACAAACTTGAAGTCATAGGAAATATATTTGCCTAAATTGGCAGCAACGGATATTTGTGTCAGTTTTCAAATATAAGGGGGTGTATATGTAATTACCCAATATATTTTGGATATATTGTGTAGTTCGTCCTTCACATTGTAGACCATGGACTTGTGTCTTTTTGGCATCCCAATATGGTTCCATCACAAATCTGTCTTACTATTAATGATGAATTTCTTAAATTAAATTGAATACAATGCATAAGTGCAACGTTTCGTTCAATGAGATGACATCAAATAGTGCATCAAAAGTGACATGAGGGCTGAGGCGCATACATAAGAAACCAGATACATTAAGGAACTTACACCGCTGGGGCGAACCACATTAAATAACAAAGGCAAAATAACATATTGAAGCAAAGGATAATAAACATGGCAACACCTTCTAGCAATTCATATCCTCATAATCCGGCAAAAACACTGTTGTCCAATAAATTATTCACCAGAAATGAAGACACTGGTATTAGTAAACCGCGTTTCTAAAACATTTTACCAAAGCCAAAACAATAGTCACGCTGAAGTAGAGTAAGAGATGATGTACCAGTGATTATACATGTGTTCTCTTCTTCAATCCATAAGCAATACGACACGACTTTGACTGCCTTGGCATCGTTCGGAATCTCTTAATAATACTCTTATCATCGAGAGGGAGGCAACAAATTGCTAGTATTTCCAGTACTTTTCCTTTCTTCAGAAAGTATTCTATTAATTTAATTTCCTCTTCGTCCTCTTTAAATACCCACAACTCGATTCTCTTCAAGTGCAGATCCAAGCATACGGGTGGGGCTGGTAATGACTTCTGAAAATTTGCAAACCCTTCTTCATTCTTTTCGAATCCCTGCTAAGGAAAAGATATTGAAAATTGGATGCGCTAAAGTGTTAATAGCTGCAACGGCATAATATGTAATATCTTAGTAAAAATAAAATCTCACCTCTTCAAGAGTAAGCTTTTCAAGACACGGTGAGTTCAACAGTAAATGCGCCAATAATTCCCAGTGGACTCCCAGGCATCCAAGTGCTAACCAAGTCAATTTCTGAAATACTGGTAGTTGCACAGAGGAATGATGGAGGGCCTGTGACAAGGTTGGAAAAGTTACACAAGTTCACAATGCCTAAATAGTCCAAATAAATGTGTGATGCATGACAAATGATACTCTAAATTTACGACTTCAAACCACGCGAGATTTTCCATGGAAATAGGTAAAAAATATCTTGTTTGTTCATAATATATTGAACCATAACGCATGCCAACATCATACAGTATGCAGTAGACCGTAGCTCATTTATACATACATTATAGAACCAAACAGTCAACCGCTATAAGCCAAAGTAATTAAACTATAACAACCATTAGCTATTTATCAAACCTTTTGGGTTCATATTAACATCCATGGATTAAATCGACTACTAATTGAACTAATAGCATAGTCTTCTGCTGGCAACTTGAAGACTTGGAAACACCGTTCACTCAATCATATGTATAATTACAAATTTTTTTGAACTTATAAGTACATGAGTCATTGAATATATAAAAACAAAGCGGAATCTTGATCAGATCTTAGGTCTATTTTCAAAAGGGGAACAGGCAGACTTGAGTATCTTTAGAGAAAAAAAGTGTTTTGAGGGGATAATATAACTAAATCTCAGCATACGGGAGGCAAGCACAGAGTCTGCTCTTGAGGGTGATAGATGATTTGCATCAATTTAACTCTGTTACTACTGTCATATTTTATTCGTTTTGCTTTATGCATTCACCATGAGCAAATTGTGAAGGTGCGTATTTATTGGTTCGAGTACCTAACATGTCTAGCACATTTTACTTGGAGATAGTTTTGACATGCATTAGTACTACCACTAATAGAATGAGTGTCGCAATTGTCAAACTCCAGAAGGAATGGGAATACACTTATGATTTACCCTTTAATACTCATTATTTTACAACACACAAAAAGTATGATCCAAGAATTAAACCTAGCCTGTTTACGGAACTTAACGAAACTAGAATGAGTAGACAAAACCGTACAGAGGAGAATTTCAATCTATTCATCTTAATATGAAGCAAGTAAACAGCTTTAACTTTCCTCCATAGCTATCTAGTTTATCAGCTAGATCATAAACTGTGTACGCACCTCTTTCGGCACACGTATCGTGTATAAGAATATAGGGGATGATATAACTAAAAGCAAGCACATCAGTCTACTGCTAATGATAGATGATTTGCATTAATTCAACTCTCTTTCATACAATTTCGACAAAAATCAAAGACTCCAGGCACGATACCAAGAAGATAAATAGATGACAACCAAATACCCAATTTCATGAAGAATATAATTTGACGCACTTGTACCATTTTGGGTAGCATATCTTTAGGGGGAAAGAGGCGTTTGAGGGGATGATATAACTAAATTATCAGCATACAGGAGGCAAGCAGAATACTCTAATGCTAAGGGTGGTTGATGATTCGCATCAGGTCAACTCTTGCTGAAAACAAATTCGACAAATGTCAATGACTCCAAGGATGACAGCAAAATGACAACCAAATACCCAAATTCATGAAGAATATAACTGGAGAAGAACTGTGTGCAGCATAAATCAGTCCTTTTACATCATAATACAAGGTTTAAATTATACCAATAATGCCTTAGAATAAGTTGTCTTTTTGTTTTCCAGAAAACATTTGGCAGAAATATGAAAATTACTTCTGCAACACCAGTCAACAATAAATAAATGGAGATAAGTAGACAAAAAAACTCACATCAATTGTACATCCCGATAAATATAGTCGGATGGTGCTAGAGCAGTTAGAAACAAGCTCAGCTATATTATTATAATACTGAACCTCATCATCATCGTCATCAATATCATCAAGTTGTTCTTGATTGGGAGCAACATTAATGTGAGCTGCGAGAAGAGACTTGATTTCATGCAAAGAATAGCTTCCAGCAGCATAATCGTTATAATGCAAAACTTCAAGATTCGGGACACAGAGCATGAGCTGACATGTAGACTCAGTCCAAGAGCCCTCAATGGTCAAGTTCTTTAGCACATGAGATTCGATGTAAAGGTAAAACAAAACCTGTGTGTTACACTCGGAGAAAGACAAGTCCTCGAGCGCAGGACAACCTTTAATCATATCATTGATATAATACCTCTCTTCATCACTGAATTTTACTCTATGGAGCCGTAAGACTTTGAGATTGGGTAAACAAAAGCCATCTGGAACACGCAACTCAGAGTCCATCGAAAGCCGCAACGCCACTAACGTGATGCAGCCGTTGAGGCTGTGAAACAAGGCCATCGAGTCATTCAGAGCGAATATGAGACTAAGACATTGAACTTTAAGTCTTACCACGGCAGAAACCCAAGATACAATCGTGGCATCGTCGTAATTCTTCTCACAATTAAGGATCATTTCTCCCACACAGGGCACGTCGGATAGAGTTTTGTTAAACAACTTATCGACAAAATCGATAAAGCTACTGGAAGCGGAGGAGTTGGGTTCGTTTACTTTGGGGTGTAAGAGCAATGAGTCGTCGAGTTCAATGGTAATGGGGAGGACACCAAAAGGGGAGAGGTTTTTCCACCTGGTGGAGAGAATTGAGGCACCTACTGCGTTTTTTGTGGGCAAATAAGATAATATTTTGCTCAGAATCGAATCGGGCAGATCACTGATTCGATCAATTTCATCATTTTCTGATTTCGGAATTTGGTTAGGGTTTGAGTCCATTGATTGTACTTACACAATACATACAATTACAGGTTGAAATAAGAACTGGCTACTATCCTTCGTACTTAGATATTCAGGCAATTTTATCGGATTCCAAAGCACAGTTAGTTAGTTAGTTACCTGACGCCATGGCGTCTTCTGAGGGAGAGAGAGAAAAGGAGGGAAAGGGGATAGTGCTTCTGTAACTTAATTGTGAAATTGATTCAAAAGGAACAAAAAGTGAAGCTATTTTTTTTATATAAATAAAAGAAGGTTGTTATGAATATATATATATATATATATATATATATATATATGTATGTGCTTGTCTCACATATATAGTTTATGAAGTCTTTCTCAAAAAATTTCTATAAATAAAAAGTTCATTAGCTTTGTAAATACACTTTTACATTATGAAATAAGAAAGAGTTTGATAAACAATATTACTCTTTTTTATTTTCCTTTGAGTTCTAAACATTTTGTTAACTCCTGGGTGTGATTTTTATACTTTTCAATTTGAGGAACGCCTTGCCCAAATAGCCAACAAAAGAATCTTATCAAAAAATAAGAAAAGATAGTATTGTATTAAGCTCCTGGATTTACAGAATGATTTTCCCTTATCCTTTTTCTTTCCACTTTTTGACCTGCCCTATTTTCTTCCTTCTACGTGAGCATTTTATAGTACTATTTGGACTGCATGCCCCCTACTGGGTGGAAGATACACCAAGTTTAATATGCTAACTCAACTGCTAACGAAGTGAATACTCATCCCTTCTGGTGCTGAAGCATCACAGGCAAAGATGACATCTGGTTGATTTGTAGCTGCTTCATGCTGTGTATGATGACACCTAGTCTTCGCCCAGCAGTTGTATCTGGTAGGATGACATCTGGTTCTTGTTCTAGAAGTGTTTCGCCTTGTATGCACTTGGATGAACTTCCTCGCCCTCAGATTGACTGCCCTAGAACTATTCTTCGTAATGATGCCATCAGGTGATTTCACCATTGTCGTACCATCGGGGCGTCTCCCCAATGATGCCATCGGGTAATACGGATATTATTATGCCTTCGGGATGTTTTCCTCCGAGGCTTATAAGATATATTCTTCGATATGCCGTTATAGGGGGTACCCCTCGGGAAGAACATATTTAAAGCCTCCCGTTTATAAGATTGTTCACTAACTAAAGCATCGACGATTATTAGGCATCGTAGAGTCATCCAAGACTGGTAGTGCCTTTAGCATCGGATGTTCTGTGAGTGTAGTAATCCGTATGTCATTGAAGACAAAGTTTTCGGAGAGGCAATTTTATCTTCCAACGATGAACGTTATACCTTTCCTTCGATAGGGAAGGTTTTACTTGCCTCTTGATAGCCATCGTTTGGTTTGTTCCTCGATGGCTCCAAGTTCCGATGGTCACTATTTTTTCCATAGGTTTACACATTTATAACGCGTTATCAGCACGAGAGGCTAGATATTTTGTCGATATTCGTGTTTGAGTTCCAAAAAGAAAAAAGGTATACAATTTGTTATTTTTATTAATTATTATCCTTGTTATAAATTAGGATGGTTATGCCTTCGTTTATAATATTGCGGTTATTACTATATTATTATGGAATGCTAAAGTCTCCTATTCATATGACATGCTTTGCCTCCTCTTTATTATGTTATTAATTACATGGACGACTTTGTCGCCTCTATATCATATTATATGAATGCTTAACTACCAGCTTATTTGGCTTATTTAAAAAATATGTATATATGTTTTATACGCAAGCAAATAATTTTTAAAATTATTTAAATAATTATTATAAAATTATATCATTATAGACATCGTTGGTGGCTCATTAACGCCCAACAAACAACTGCATTTTCAGTATATAATTGCAAATTTTTGATCGTATTCTTCATACACTTTTATGATCTAAAATCTTTATTACCAAAGAAAAAAATATGATGACTAAGATATTCCTCACTTTTTTCGCCATCGTTTCACTAATCATGATTTTCATTGGTGAATACTCTCGAACAGAATACCCAATTCTTGTTACTCTCTATGTTGGGATAATTTTACCTCTTTGGCTTGTAGCAATGCATTCAACTAATATTGTTATTTTTATTCATGTAATAATATTTGTATTATTTCTTGAAATAATAAAATTATGATTCTAATGTTATTTTGTTTGCATTATAGTCATGTCAAACATTACAAACATAGACTTTACTCCATTGGATGCATCTGGTGAAAATTATTTACAGTGGATATTGCATGTAGAATTGCACTTGGATGCTAAAGGCCTTGGCGATGCTATTAAAACTGGTAACAAGTTACCGAAAAATAAAAGGTCAAGGGCTATGATTTTCATACTTCACCATCTTTCTACAAAATTACAAGATGAATATGTATCACTTAGAGATCCGACAGAACTTTGGACTTGTCCCAAAGATACCTATGAGAATCAGAAGGTTGTTATCCTTCCTAAAACTCGATATAATTGGATACACCTTCGATTACAAGATTTTGAAACTATGAGAGAATACAACTCTGCAATATTTAAAATTACTCAGCGACTGAAATTATGTGGCAAAACTATTACTGATGCGGATATGCTCGAAAAAAACATTTTCTACTTTTCACGCCACAAATATTATTCTTCAACATCAATATCATGAAAAAGGTTTTAAAAAATATTCTAAACTTGTTTCATGTCTTTTGGTGGTTGAACAAAATAACGAGCTGCTAATGAAGAACCATGAATCTCGTCCTACTAGTTCTGCCCCATTCCCTGAAGTGAATGTAACATCACACAATAATTTTGGCTATGGTTCTTACCGTTGTCGTGGTAATGGTCGTGGGCATTGTCGTGGGCGTGGATATGGTCGTGGACGTGGTCAAGACCGATGAAGAGGTTTTCATAACCATTTTAAAAATGGATATAACAAAAGAGCATACAATGAGACCGAGAAAAATGGAGATGATGGCTCAACGAAAAGGGTTCGTGAAAGCACTTGTCACCGATGTGGTATGAAAGGCCATTGGTCAAGAACTTGCAAAGTAGCAAAACATCTTGTTGACCTTTACCAGAAGGTCCCTTTATCTATTTCGTTGGGTGATGGACGGAATCGCGACCGTCGAGTTTGGCATTACGAGAAAAATGGAGAGTTCTCTGTTCGTAGCGCGTACCACCTCATCATGGCACAAAGCTTATTGAAATGGCCGGGGGAAATAGCGTCGAACTCTGAGCCGCACGGTTCGTGGTCGAAAATTTGGAAGATTGAGTGTGCGAATAAAATCAAATTGTTCGTGTGGCGTTGTTGCATGGATATCTTACCGACACGGTGGAAGTTGGAGAGGCGACGTATTTGTGTTGATAAGTCGTGTGTGGTGTGCCGTGAGAGTGAAGAAACGCTGCGTCATTGCCTTTTTGATTGCCCTCTTGCTCGAAAAGCCTGGTCACTCTCAAATATTCCGATGACGCTATGTATTAGGGACTCAGAGGTGACGGGGGACTAGATTGTGCGGATAATCAAGGTAGCAACGCAAATGATGGTGAGCAGTATTTGCACGACATGTTGGGCTATTTGGAGTAATCAGAACTATGTGCTGGCGGGGGAGAAGGGACGGAAAGCGGATGAGATGGTTGGGTTTGTTCATAATTACATTACGGCGTGGATGAGCCGGCATGGTCACGAGCGGGGTGATCCGAGTGGGGGGGGGGGGGAAGGGATGCAACGAACTGGGAGGCACCTAAAGGAGATATTATTAAGATTAATTTTGACGGAACGCGCTTTGTCGATGAAGGGGATGTTGGGTTTGGGTTGGTGCCGCATGACTGCAATGGGACGTTACTTGCATGGCATCAACGACGTTTTTTTTTTTTTTTTTTTTTTATGGAACCAGAAGGAGTTGAGGCTGTGGAGGCATCGGAAGCGCTTAGTTGGGCGATTGAAAAGGGATGGCGACATGTGTTGATCGAGGGAGATTGTTTGGGGATTATTCATAATATTGTCTATGGAACAGAGGAGAATGCGCAACTCGTCAATATCATCATGGATGTTCGTCAGAAGTTTCCGGAGAATCCATATTTTTTTATTAGATGGGTAAGGCATGAATTGAATGCGGTGTCACATGCTCTTGCTCGTAGTGCCGTTGAAGACGCCGATGGTTTTGATAGTTAGTAGTTAGTTCGTCTTTTATTTTTGTTTGTTTTCTTGCAATTGGTTGTTTTCTTTTTCGTTGGCTTTGTTCTCGTTGAAACAATTTGTAGTGCCTTTTCATGGGGATGCTCCAGGTTTTATTTGAGTAATAAAAGTCTAAAGCTCAAAAAAAAAAATAGAGTATGAGCAGTGGCGTTTTTCGACGCCAAACGTATGAATTATAGCTGCATATTTTGTATTAGGATTCGGGGTTGTGAAATTGTTGTCAAGTAGCTAATAATTAACCTAATGCAATAATCTTCTTCGTAAAGAGCAATATATTTTTATTTTTTCAAATATGAAATGCATTTGAAATTACTGTTTTGTTGTCTCTAAAAAACTTTGTAAACACTTAGTGTCAAAACAAGTACGGGCTTGATTATTTGAATGTGCATTACTACGAAAGTCCTTTTAAAGTATGCTAAATAAATAGGCCTCGATATTGATGATATTGAAGAATCTGTAGGATTTTGTCATTGATGTCAAATTTATGTTCTTAAAAGATATTGTTGTATTCTTGTCACTATTATGGCAAATATGTGATTTTGACAGGAATGGACCATATAAATGTTTTTCAATCATAGACCTCGTGTAGTAAGGCACTTATACCATAATACGTGGAATGAATTTTGTCAAATATTAGACATAGGATCACTACGAGTCGTGTTTGTGATTTGCTATGATGTAATTATAATTTCTTCTCCCATATATTGAGTGGGAGAATGTAAGATATGTGCCGTGACATGAAGAGTGTGACCAAGAATTGACTAGCCCTTGTTGTACCGTTGTACTTCATTTTCCTTTGTATTTAACATCCATTTTGTATGTAGATTCGATCTTAAGTAACACTCCCCTCTGCCGACTGCCGACCACCCGAAAATCGCGGGAAAATAGAATCCTTGAGCAAACCCCCAAATTTTCGCATCGAGTAAAAATGGCCGATGCTGATGATCATGATGATTGTCTAAAAGAGGAATACCCTTTTTCTTTACAACTACAAGTATGCATATTTATTCTCACTCTCTCTCTTCCTAGCTACTTCAATATCAATATCAAAATCAAAATCATTACCCCCACGCTCACAAAAAAAAAAAAAAAAGAATATTCACAGATCTGAGAATTTGTTCCTTCATTTTCTTTAATTTCGTGTGTTGATTAATTATGCAGAAAGAGGAAGAAGACCGAGATTTCAATCTCGCAAACGCCGAATCCAATGTTCCTTTGCCCCTCACTGTCACTTCTAGGGTATAATATACATACAAATACTGTATTTTTTTTATTTTGTGTGTGTGTGTGTGTGTGTGTGTTTTATTTTTCTCAATTTGGAGAGGAAATCAATGCAGGTGTTGTACATGTTGGGTGACATTACGGCAGGGCCTGCTTACAGATTCGCGCAATGGTTGGAGCTGGTTCGTAAGCGCAGCAGCAAGTATCGGGCCTCCGGGTTTCCCTACCGCTCCGAGAGTTTGCCAGTCAGGTTCGATGCATTTTTCTTTCACCGATGTGGTTTAGTGTATCTATGGAAAATAATATTGTTATTTATGACTGGCTGTTGCTTGATTATCCTGAGAAATCTTTTTCAAGTCATTTTGGGGAGCTCAGAACTTTTATGGGTCTCGCTATTGTTGTGAATTGGTGGCTGATTGATAGGTGGAAAACCAGAACTTATGGAACAGTACTCGGAACATACTGGAACAGGGGAAGTTCATGAACAGTAGTACCGCTGAGGTGTAAGGAACTAGTAGTGTATTAACATTTCCTTCGAGACTTTCATCCATGGTTACTTGCTTGGTTCTATTCGTATACCTAAGGCTTAATGGCTAATCACATGTTTTTCATGATGAAATTAGATTTTATTTATTTATTCATATTTTAGTGTAATGTCTGCACTAAGAAGAATTAGTTTCTTGAAGATTGACCCATGTGCATTCTAATGAATTATTCTAGAAAATCTCGGTGGTACTTAATGGAACTTGTTGCATAACTTGTGGTTTCCTCCAGGGAAGCTTTGTATGTGTGCAAACATTACAAATGATTATGTTGCTTCCATCTTTCTTTCCCTTCCCTTGTTGTGTTGGCATAGTTAATTTTGTCTTTTATTGAGTTGTTGTCATGTTACTTTATTCAGTCTAGAATTATACAACCAAGAGTCAGAAACTGATCCAACTGAGCAAGCTACAGAGACCAGTTTGTGGGAAAGACTTGGTAAAGCTGCTATGATGGACATTGAATCTAGCTCCTTCTCCTGGAATGCTCTTTCCTCCTTACATCATACGGAGCATAGTAGCAGCACGGATCAATCTGAGGATGAAATGAACAAAGCACTCGAGGTTTCTAAGAAAACTTTAGTTCATGGGTGTCTCTTGTTGTGATTAAATATCTCTTAATAGTTATTACAGTGTACTAGGACTCTTGATGAGCTGCTACGTAAAAGGACAGATGCACCCCCCATTTATTTGAACCCTTGCAGATAGTTATTAATTTCTATAACATATATATGGTATCTGGACCTTGATGGTTTTGCAATTTTTCCTTGATTAAGATGATATATTTTTTTTTTCTTCTGCCCCAGTAATGATGTCATGTCCTATTGTGCAGGTCCAAATTTCCTTTGTAGGACTTTAGGGTTGACCCTTAATTCACGTTTATCAAATGTGATACTCATATCTCCAACCTACTATTTCTTAATTCTAGCATTCCATTGCAATCCAACATCTTTTAAGATAAAGGGGTGGAAATGAATGTTGACTTTACCATTTCCTACTAAAAGTTAACTTGTCAAGCTTTGCAAGAGTACCAGAAGGAGTATTTTCCTTTGGACTTTATTGAGCCTTCTGATTATGTTAGGTGTGATATCTCATGTTTGTAATGAATGTGTTTCTGTGGGTACAGGTCACTGTTAATTCGGGAGGTGTTGTTTTCTTTGCTTTATTCGCCCAAGCAGAAAATGATGAAACCGCCCCCAAGGAAGCCGCAGCCGTTATAAAGTTCTCATCATCAAGGATGGCTACTCAATCAGAACGACTTGGCTATGAATTTGCTAAATGGCTAGGTGTCACAGCTCCACAAGTTGTATCTTTTTACTTTATTAACTATCTGCTTCTACAC
The DNA here is from genome assembly GCA_948329865.1 of Linaria vulgaris. Taxonomy (NCBI): domain Eukaryota; kingdom Viridiplantae; phylum Streptophyta; class Magnoliopsida; order Lamiales; family Plantaginaceae; genus Linaria; species Linaria vulgaris. Next base: position 27,854,141 of record OX415249.1, read on the forward strand.
TTGAACCAGAAAATAATATCATGAACTGTGTAAATTGAACCGCAGGCTAGAGTCATTCATAATGCCAGTCCTGAGTGGCTGCAAATCAAGGAGGCAGCAGAAAAAGCAAAAGACGTCGCTATTACAGAAGGGGATGAAATTGGGGAAATGACATGTTCAGAACTGCTGGAAGCTCTTGAGCTTAGTCGCTGCCTTTTACTGATGAAGTGCGTAAAGAAGTGTCAGGTGTATTAAGTTTCATTCTGTTACCATCACATTTTGCTTAATAAAGTATTCAAGTGCCGTTGAACAGGGAAAAATATCTGCTTTTCATGCTTGACTATTGTTGCAAATTTTGAATGGTTGAGTTTTTTGCTAGTGTGCTGGGCCCTCTAGGCCACAAAACAAATGTTTGTATAAACTGTATCACCTTCATAGGGCTAAACCATAATGCCTGTTATAAGATGGTGCAGTGTCGAAAGATCTAGACTCAAAATCTTATGCTCAATTAGCTGTTATTGAATACTCATGCTCATAATGTAAATTAAGTAATTTCAAATATCTGTAACTGTTATGGTGTCGCTCAAATATTGAGTAGTCATTGCTTACACTAAACCAACAAATGCAGTTACGTGCATGGATCTCCCTTGCTGGAAAGTTCAAGTGCTTTTGAATCACGAGAGGTTGCAGAAAGGACAGCAGTGGCCCTTGGCAGGATACTGATGTTAGACCTTGTCATAAGAAATGAAGATCGACTTCCTTGTCACCATCTCAAGTGGCGTGGGAACTCTGCAAACTTACTCTTGGCTGACAAAGTTTCTTTTTCAAATATTGATGCACTAGAGGTTGCCTTTGATTCAGCAATCAAGAGATATAGGCCAAAAGTAATCAGGGCACTTCAAAAAGAAAGAAGATCGACTTCCGTAGATAGTAGGTTGAGCCCTCCACATCCAGGTCTGATACCACAGACTTCTGATGTATCTGATATGGAATCTCCAAAATCCAGCAATATGAGTGTCAGGAGTCTCTCGTTGAATGAGGCAGCTGGTCCTGATTTTCATATTGTGGTTATAGACTCGGGGGTACCTCGAAGACCCCCAGCAGTAAAGCGCGCAAGTGACCAAGCTAACTATCCTGTTCTAGTTGAGCTCCTCATAAACAGTTCTGAATATGCATCACAGTTGTTGAATGAAATAACTGGAGGAAAACTAGGATATGCATCAGAAAATTCTGACACAGTAACTGATTTACGTGAGAGTGAAATGACTTCTGTTGTGCAATATTTCAGAAGTGGATTTCGAGCAGGACTCAGAGACTTGCAAGGATTTCATATATTTCTTCTTACTCTTCATCAGAAACTAGACGGCTTGTTGCGTGCTTTTCTCACTATAATCAATAAATCTTCTTATGGAGATCTAGACAAAGAGGATCTGGTGGTTCCCGAATCTCCATCACAGACCAAAGGGATTGACATCAGTTGTCCCTCTCCTCCAAGCAGGGATCGGATCCTTGGTGATAACAATTTAGACATGAATGATTCAACCACTTCTAGGCCACACTCTTCAAGTAGAGAAAGTTCAGAGAGTGTATCGCCAATGTCACGTGATAGTTGGCCTGGGAAGTGTAGCAGATCGGGTGGTGAGCCATTACGTAGCCTTCGGTTGACATCAAAGCTTCGTGATTTCCACCGATCTGCAAAGGTATGTAATATCAATGAACTTTGATATTTAAATGAAAAGAAAATAAAAATTGTCATGATATAAGCGGTTTGATTTGGTTATATGCAATTGAATGAAGAATATCTTCTGCATTTATATGACATCTCTTATGATGCTTCTGACCTTCTATGGTGTCACTTTAATGTGATGTTAGTTGACTTTGTTTGTCGAAAACAGTCTTGAAACTATAAGCAAACACCTACGATCAGGTACAGATCCGCCATTTTTAGAGTAGACAGTTTCAAGGTGTCTTAACTTTCATGGTTCTTCTGAAAGTCATTTGCTTAATTAACAACTATGTACTTGCAGCATTTTCTTCTGCATCTCATACTTCTTGAAGGTGAATTAATATACCTCTGTATACAAACTGCATATAGAAGTTCATGTAGGATAACATCTTCTGATAAGTCAATTTGTACACTACTCTTGTTTGCTCCATATCACACATCAAACAACATTGACATTTGAGAAGTTTAATATTCATATCAGTGGGAGAATTTTCCAGGTTGTATCTAACCAACATTAAGAGGAATTGTGTCTAAAAGATGACAAAATCTGTGCGCAACAGTTAAAGAAACATGCATAGCGATACCTTAGTCACACGTTAACCTGAACACATGTCAGTTGATAATTTCTTTTGATGACAGATGTAATATTTAAAAAAATCATTTTTGTCTGGTATGAGATATCAATAGTTTTGTTAGCAGTTCAATATATTTAGGTATGTTTTTATCCCTGATATTCTCTTTAATATTCCTTTCTCCAGATGGATGCCGAATTAAATAAAGAGCTAGAACAGTGGAATGATATGCTTAAAAATGATGCTATCAAGCTATGCCAGGAGAATAATTTCCATACTGGTTTTTTTGAAGGTAGTGATAGTAACTGTGTCGTTGATGCTTATGAATTGAAGGTAATAATTGCAATGTAATGTTTTAAAAATCTTTTCATTATTTTTATTTCATCATTCAAGGATATAACTGGAGTGTCTCTTTCGTTTTGGGTTGAACTATCAGGTCAGGCTCGAGCACATTATTGAGAGGATAGGGTTAATATGTGATGCAGCAAATACGGAGAAACCATCATCCGTTTCAGGCAGTTTGTTTATTGGTGGATCAGTTGCTGCTAGATCTGTTTACACTCTGCAGCATTTAAGGATTTCACATATATTATGCCTGTGCTCCAATGAAATTGGACAGGCAGATTCTCAGTTTCCTGAGTCATTTACATACAAGAATTTTTCGGTACGTGCTGGCAGATCTTTAATTTCCCTGTTTCTCTGCGAACTTTCCTCTCTGACCGGTTTGAAGGTTTTTGTTGCCTTTCCCCTTCTAAGAATTTTCCTACGATAGTTGATACATGAAGCTACACCTCTTGTGTTTCTTCTTCTGTCCTTATTTATGCATCGGGCTACTATCTTGTATTTCTTTTTCTAATACTGATGTCAATGTTCCTGTATATTTTTTATCTTTTACTTGCATCTTGATTAAATCTGAGAGAAAGGTGATTTGCCTTGAAAAATGAAGAACGTACTGTCTCGGATTTGTTTCTTAATAACATGAGATGGTAGTATTTCTTTTTGGTATTGTTTTGTCTTGTTTACCCTGTGCGATTCTAGGTTTTTGACAGTATCATCTCACTAGGAACTTCTCCTTGATCTTGACTTTAACTCTATGAACAGATATGTGACAACGAAGACACTAACATCACCGCTATCTTCCAAGAAGCACATGATTTTATTGATCATGTTGAACAAACTGGCGGGAAAGTTCTGGTTCATTGTTTTGAAGGGAAGAGTAGGAGTGCAACGCTAGTACTTGCTTATCTAATGCTCAGGAAGTAAGTGTGGAGCCTTATGTTTGAATACATGTGATACTTAACTGGTGTTCTGATAGAAATCTCTGTCTAATATGTTCAATTCACATAAATGAAATACGTGTCCCAATTTGCTGATTGTTAACTCATTTTCTTTATTTCTTATGGCTTTAAAAGTAAAGTGAGATTACTTATCATTTGTTTTTCCCCATTACGAGAGAAGTTAGTATCGCATTGCAACTTAATCTGGAAGTACAAGTTGTATGCATTAGGGTTGTATTTCCCTTTGATCTATCTAGTAGTGTTTGGGAAGCAACAAACTTTGTATATTATTGATTATAATAGCTCGATCATAAGAGTTACTCCTCCAATGACTCCTGTCCACCTAACTTTTCAGAGATATACTCTGACTAGATAAACACCACCATATTCTTGATCTTAACATCATCCCTTGAGATAGCAAGATTGATTTGGAAGTTCTTTTTAAATGCAGAAACTTCACTTTATTGCAAGCCTGGAACTCCCTGAAACGAGTTCACCGCAGAGCTCAGCCCAATGATGGCTTTGCAAGAATTCTCCTGGATTTGGATCAGAAATTGCACGGCAAAGTTTCGATGGAATGGCAACAACGAAGACCAATGATGAAAGTCTGCCCCATCTGTGGAAAGAATGCTGGACTGAGCAGCAGCTCCTTGAAGCTTCACTTGCAGAAAGCACATAAGAAGCTGTCGTCAGGGAGTGTAGACAGTGCCATGAATATGGAAATACAGAAGGCGTTGGATGCACTCAAGATAAGTCGAGGTGGAAGTGTCAGCCCAACCCAAAGACAATCTCCTTCAATGATCGATGAATAGTCATGAAGCTTTCTGTTTGTCATTGAGGTACTTGATTGTGTTCTTAAAACGTGGGACACAATTCTTGAGCTAGTGCATCAATTTGTAAGACCCTACGCTCATAACTCGACCATGTATTTGTATTTGTATTTGTATTTGTTGTCACAGTTAATGTTGTATCAAAATTATAGTCACAAAGGCCTCTTACTATTTGTGAGGTTGATCTATGGAAGAAGTTCCGTATTTTCAGGGATGGGCTTTATTTACATTAGTATGGGTTAATTTGTGACAGTATATATATATATATATATATATATATATATATATATCAGCTCTTTAATATCAAGTTGTAAAGTTGTATGCATCTCTCTGCACTGATCGTTTTACATTTTACTTTTGAGCTACAGAATTTTAATATATAAGCTTTTCATTGTCCAAAATATTGAGGGCATGGAAGACGAAAATTGGTATTAATTGGATTGTTCAAGGGCTAAAACTGAAAAGGCCGACACAAATTGAAACTGGTCATTTATATGGTTTGTGATTCTTTCCCCCATATTCTAATAGTTTTATGAACCATCAATTACTTTACTTATTTGCAAATGCTTGTCGACTAATTTATGTCAGAGTGATTGTCGTATATTTTTGATAACTAAATTGAGGTACACTAATGATGCATCTATCCACATTAGAAATTAGGGATTGTGTTCTATTTTTATCGTGTTTTTTTTTTTCAAAAACAATTCTTCTGTTTGGATATAGATGAATGCGTCTCCCTTATGTGCAACTCACATCCACATTTTTACACATGCTTTACAAGTAAGCATATTTTAGAGGCAAAGAAAAGTTTTGTAATTAAGGAGCACAATGGTCAAGAGTAGCCAAAGCATTTATGTAATTTTACTAGGTACCTGTATATATTGAGGTGCAATCACTCTAGAAAGCAGTACATTGTTTTGCTCCTATAGCGTTTAATTAGTTGTTATCTCTTGCCATGTAAACCCTAAGTCTACTTTACGTCGCCATCAATTCTCAATCACCTGCTACAATCACTTGTAGTCAATTAACCTCATTTGCTTCAACATTGTCGTTGAAACAATCAATCATCAGCATTTTGCTTTGCGCAACAAGACTAAGTCTTTCCCATTCTTGCATCTCTATGAACCTTAAATTTCAATCTTGATCTCGATCATAGCGACGGTGTCATGTTCTTTTTCGATTTTTAGCTAGCACTAATTAAACCTCACCTAAAGTTATTCATATATCTCAGATTTATCCACATAGCCTCAACCAGATTTCAGTGGGGCGGGGGAAAATCAGGGCGAGATAGTTAGGCCGGGTTCTGGCATATTGGATGGAGGGTCTATGTGATAGATGGTGATAAAGAACAACTTAGTAATATAGAGGCTGAGGTTACAACAAGATTATGGCCAATAAGGGTGATGGTGGATTTAAAGAAGAAAATTGGAAGGAGTAGAATTGGAAAAAAAAAAAAATGCCGAAGCATTGTGGTGCCTATTAATTTGTGATTTTAACCTTTTAAATGATGCGTCGTGGATGGAGTTAGTGGCAATTGCCTTAGTCGGAAAATTTAGAACTTTCCCCGTTCAACATTTGAATTCAGATGCCAGTCATTTAGGTACTCAGAAAGAAAATTATACTTCTCTGCAAGAACAAAAGGGAAATTTATTAGGCATCTCTATGGGGCAGATCCAGACTAAATATCCGATAACAGCTGTGGAAGAGAAGCCAACAAATTCAGCTGAATCTCATGGCCTTGTCGTGGATTTAAGCGATTCACAATCCCCTGCATCGTCGGTTGTCTCAGATCCTGATCATCCAAAGTTTATTGCTGAAACTCCGAACAAATGTGTCCCACAAGATGGAAACTGTCTTGATGCTAGTGGCTCATAAGCGAGCGCTTGATAACTAAGTTAAAGGTTGGACGGAGTGGGTGAACGAAAAGGTTTGCAGGCTACGCAGAGGCTTGGGAAGGAATTGGCAGACCTGAAGATGTTGAGGGAGTGTGTTGTGTGCATGACAGAGGAAATATCCGTGTCCTCTGCGGAGGATGCAGCGAGCTTCATGAAAAGAAAGGGATGGAAGATTGTCCCTCTTGCAGGACAATGATACAAAAGTGAATCACTGTCGTTTATCCTACATAGAGAGTAGGAACTGTAGTTGAATAATGATGGTTAAGGGATGTTGCTTCTTTTGGCTTATTTCGCTACTAGTTACATGCGGAGGAAAACAAGCTGGAATCCTCACACAAAACTTGGATTTGGTGATTTTGTTTTACGAAGTTATAGAGATAAATACATATATTTGAAGAACTTAGATTCTGAGCACTTTTTTTCTTGGCTTCAAGATTTTACTTGTTTAGTCTCTTCTAAATTTGATTATTAGTTTGCTCGAAACAATTCTGGTCCCGCACAAGGTGTTCTCATTCAAGTGAGGCTAAAAGCCAGCTTAGTTTTCTCACTCTGTGCCCAAGTTATCAGCTACACATATAGATTTCCTTTCAGAGAAATTGAGTAGCCCTAGGGATTGTTCCATTAGATGAAATGTAACATGTAAATAGTTACTAATTCATATTGTTTTCTGCAAATCACTGAAGGAAGAGGAATACAAACTCGAAAGCAAATTTGTAATTACCACGTTACTGAGTTCCTAGGAAGGAGCAAGAAAGGGGCTGCCATTAGTTAGCAGCAAGGGATTGGCTGAAAAAATGCGTTGACCTTTTTCATTTCCGAATTTGCTTGCGACAAGTCCTAGCATGGGAACCAGCCTGGAAGGCGGAACCAACTTGTGCTCAGTTGACAAAGTACCTGTTGTCACTGGGCGTCAAGCCTCAGTTTCACCAAATGCGAATATGTTCGAGTGGTTACGGAGACACATTTGTTAATCTCTTTGGGCTTACTATTAATCCTACTACTAGTAGTAGTTGTACGTAGTTCAACAAAATTTAAGAGGAATGAATTAACCAGTGAAAATTGCGGTTAAGTTGATGATGAAAGAGAGGCTTTTCTGGATCTTAGGACAACCATTCTAATCTGGTTAGCAGTTTCTAGCTACAATACATTTTTGTTATTTGACAATGTTAGAATGTCTTTTACCACAACTGGTTTCAGGTATTTTTTAAAGTTAAATTCAGTTTTCAAAATGATTTGGAGGATTACATATTATCTAAAGAGTGAACCAAACAATATTGAGAAAGCTAAAGGATTTTGCAGGAGTCTGTTGTTGTCATTGCCAAACGTCAAAGTTATTGCAACTCAAATTCTCCTGACAGGTTTTAGACACTTTGAGATAATGTTTTTTATTGTGCGTTCATGTTACTACTCTTACGTCTTACCTTCGTGTAATGTTCATATCAATGAAAAAGAAAAATCAAAACTGGCTGATGTATAAAAAGCAGCCTTGAAGAAGAGGAAAGAAAGGCAGAAATAGAGATATCATTAGCAATAATTAATAAGCTGCCAATAGATTTCAAAAGGTTTGAGGAGGTTGAGTACAATATACATTGATGCCTAATTAATCTTCACACACAAACCAACTCATCCAAATGCATATACATCCAACATTCATATAATCCAATGCTACCACAAAATTAGTAACAAGAATGTCTTACAATTTGATCCATAACCAACACAAAGTTTTTGCAAACCTAAAATTTCCTCCTAGTTACAGACTAAATCATGCATATAGTTCTCAGTATATAGTGGATATCTAGAGACTACTTTCAAAGATAGGACCCCATGAATCATTTCGTGGGCCTTTGTTCAAAAGAAAGGTAGAATACAGACAACAAACATAGGTGTAACAACGTCGCAAAGGTCTACACCACTACCGGCTCAGGGGATGGTTCTGGTGGAGCACCACTGCTGCCGTTCAGAACTATCACGTTGCCGTCAGAATCAACATCTACAATAACCGAGTCGCCTTCTTTAATCTCACGGGCAAGCATTTTTTCTGCCATGCTATCCTCCAAAAGTCTCATAATAGCTCGTCTAAGGGGTCTGGCTCCATAGCTGGGGTTATACCCTTCATCAACTACCCTGTCCCTAAATCTTTCAGTCACCTGAAGTTCTATTTCCTTTCCTTTCAGTCTCTCGAAGACTTCCTTTAGCATAATGTCTGCTATTTCCTTCACCTCAAGCTTGGTGAGTTGTCTGAACACAATCATTTCGTCCAATCTGTTCAAGAACTCAGGCCTAAAGTATTGCTTGAGTTCTTCGGTGACCAAGCTTTTAATCCGGTTGTAGCTGCTATCCTTCTCGTCGTAATCAAGATCAAATCCAATTCGGCGGCCACCCTTTTCAATCACACTACTTCCAACGTTTGATGTCATGATCAGAAGCGTGTTCTTGAAATCAACTGTTCTACCTTTGCTGTCAGTCAACCTTCCATCTTCCAGGATTTGAAGCATCATGTTGAAGACATCTGGATGAGCCTTTTCGATCTCATCAAACAGAACAACAGTGTAAGGACGGCGTCGAACAGCTTCTGTTAATTGTCCGCCTTCTGTGTAACCAACGTAACCGGGAGGCGAACCAATGAGCTTTGACACTGTGTGTCTTTCCATGAACTCACTCATATCAAGTCGGATCATGGCTTCTTCAGAACCAAAGTAGTAAGAGGCCAATGTTTTTGCAAGTTCTGATTTTCCAACACCGGTCGGACCAGAAAAGATGAAACTAGCAATGGGACGGTTGGGGTTTTTGAGTCCAACACGGGCACGACGGATCGCACGACTAATGGCTTTGACGGCTTCGTCTTGGCCAATGACTCGTTTGTGGAGGGTTTCCTCCATCTTGAGGAGACGATCAGATTCATCAGTCGACACCTTGTCAACGGGTATGCCTGTCCAAGAAGCGACGATATGCTGAATGTCGACTTCTGTAACAACTGGACCTGTATCTCCCGCCTCACTTTCTGCCTTGCTCATCTCTTTGTTTTTGTCAATAAGAGCAGATATCTGTGCCTTAAGATCCATTTCTCTATCGCGCAGCTCCCCAGCCTACACATTAGTTAAATCCGTTAATTTGTGTCCCAAACAGATACACTTACCATAGTGTAATTAGGGATGGTTGCAGCTACACCTTCTGGAGTTTGGTCTACTTACAAGAACCTCCTCTTGTTGTTAAATCTAAGTAAGGGACCCCTTGAAGTTTCAAGGAATTTATTGTGCTGTTTTTCAAACTTGAGGGATGCCTTTGTAACCTTTACAGAGATCTTTTATATTTTAACAAAATTTCAAAGGCAATTCATGTAACGGTTCAAATAGTAGCGGAGCATTAGACCAAACTTCCAGGGGAGTTTACACCAACCCTCATTTATGTAGAGAGCCGACTCTAAATCTTCATAAACATATCTGCTAGGTAGACATCAAAAATGTTACCTTCTCAAAGTCTTGACCCCTGACAGCTTCATTCTTCTCCTTCGTAAGCTGCCTCAGCTCTTTCTCAAGCTCTCTAGCTTCCTCAGGGAGCTGCAAAGCATCAAAACGTCGTTGCAGTTTTTACTGAATGTATATTACAGCCCAGAAAAAAAGGGACCCACCTGTGCATGACGAAGTCGGACCCTAGAACCAGCTTCATCAACCAAGTCAATTGCTTTATCAGGCAAAAACCGGTCGCTGAAAGATAAAAAATTAGTGATCAATGAAGACCAATCTTAGTATTCAGTATCTTTGTCGGACCATAAATACCACCACAAAGGATGTATAAAGGAAGTATACACTAGACGATGCTGCTAACTTCTGATTAAAACTACCAGGCAAAAATAAGTTCCCTATATCTATAGGAAAATTATAGAAGTCTATTCAGTGGAAACCGAACCCCTTTCTGAGCCAAGTACAAAAGAGTCATCGTGATGGGTAAATGATTTTTCAAAACTATTTAAATACCTGATGTACTGGTAGGACAACTGTGCTGCAGCAACTAAGGCTTCATCAGTGTATCGAAGCTTGTGGTGTATTTCATAGCGTTCTCTAAGCCCTTTAAGAATCTGAATTGTTTCATCAACAGTGGGCTCAGGGACCTTGACAGGTTGGAACCTTCTTTCTAGTGCTGGATCCTTCTCAATGTGCTTTCGGTATTCATCTAGTGTAGTTGCCCCAATACACTGCAATTTATATCATACTTGGTGTTATACAGGCATAATAAATAAAATAAATTAAAAAGAGGTGCATTCTAACGAATAAGATACAACAAGTCAAGGGATACAAACCACGGGGAATTGGCAGAAATTCCAAAATATATATCAGGGAATTCAACTCTAGCCGAACAAAATGCATGCACATAAATCTTGCATTAGTAGATACAAATAATACTTCAGTCAGAATTACATATAAGTATCCCAAATTCATCAATCCATTATTAAAACTTCTCCTGGTAATGACAAAATTCTTACCTGGTACAACTTTGTCAAATATGAAGATTCAAAAATAGGCCATCGTGATTTAAAAACAATTTATCTGAAAACTAAATCAAAAAGTTGCTAGCATACGCAACTCACATCAGTCACATCATTTCAAGGTAAAAAAGGGAAAGGTGTGGGCATGTCTTATGTAGCAGATAAACCAGAACCAACATGAATTTCTAGTTCAAGTAGAACCTTGCACGTGAACAGTCTTTAGAATCACAATTGAGCTGAAAATATTTGGTATGCCTTTAGACTTAAATATAATATTGTTGCAACAATGTAATAAAGGCAAGAATGAGAAATCAGGGATAACGTGAGATGTAAGAAACCATACAAACAAAAACTAGTTGCTCGTGTAAACACGATCGATGATAGGATGTGTACCACACAACCTTAAAACGTTAATATAGGTGTAATCAACTGTATATTTAGCTCAATCTTTGATGGTTTATAAGTCCTCCACTAACCTGTAATTCACCACGAGCTAATGCAGGCTTCAATATGTTTGCAGCATCAATTGCTCCTTCAGCAGCTCCAGCTCCAATCAATGTGTGTACCTCATCGATGAAGAGTATGATTTCATCACTTTGCTTAATTTCCTCCATTAGTTTCTTCAATCTTTCTTCAAATTCACCACGATATTTTGTGCCAGCAACAAGAAGACCCATGTCAAGAGTTATAACCTGAAACAATCGAAAACTTTTAATACCTTAAAAATATTGTGTCAAAGAAACAAGAAACAATTATGAACTGCAAAAGTTGAAATACAGTGGAAGAAAAGCAACATTCAACTGAAAAATCGAAACCAGTGCTTTCGCTGAATTAACACTAAGACTGATCCCTAACTCAAATGAATGAGCCCCTTGGAACATAAAACTGAAAGGAGCACAACATTTCTGTGTGAAGTGTCGTGCTCTTTAAAATAGCAGCTTATCTTTCCAATAAACTATAAGTTAATCAAAATTTCCACACAGTCCCTTATCCATCCGTTCTCCATAAATTCCACGTCTACTACAAGGAATGAATAAGGTAGCACCTAACCATAAAGGATGTCACTAGCTTACCTTTTTCCCTTCAAGCGTCTCAGGAACATCCCCACTGGCTATTCTCTGAGCAAGGCCTTCGGCGATGGCTGTTTTTCCAACACCAGGTTCTCCAATGAGGCAAGGATTATTTTTCGTGCGCCGTCCCAAAATCTGAGTGACTCGTTCAATCTGAGGCTGCCTTCCAACAACAGGGTCTAATTTACCCTAAAAAACAAGAGAAAACACGATTCATGAGGTCACCATAAAACCAACCCCCAGAGACTAAAAACTGCAGAAATATACCTCCTCGGCTAGTTTGGTTAAATTGGTACCATACTCCTCAAGTGTGGGCATCTTGTTGCCTGAGCTTCCACCTCCAACACCAGCCCCGACAGCCTCTGCACTCTCACCCACCATTCTAATGACCTACTCAACCAAACAACTCGTCCTTCAGAACAATCAATTACCAAGTATTTGGACAGGAGCAGAAGAACTAAGAGATACTTGCCTGAGTTCTAATATTACTGGGATCAGCACCTAAATTCTCAAGGACACGGGCTGCAACACCTTCCCCTTCACGTAGCAATCCCAATAACAAGTGCTCAGATCCAATGTAATTGTGACCTGAATCCGAAACAAACTTAACATCTTATTTTAACAAAAATTCACAAACGTTTTGGAGAAAATTGTATTGCTTCACAATGTAAATAAAGAAACAACAAACAAAATATCTTCAAAAGTCGCAGTCATAACCGTCAAGAGAGCTACGTAAAGGCAATGGTGTTAAATGAAATAAACATTTAAACAAAGGCAGGCAAAGCCGCACGTAATGCATCATAAAAAGTTCACAACGAACTACTAATGTAAGGTTTAACATCTCTATCTGTGGAAAAAGCACAAACAAAAGAAGATGACTGCAGAAAACGTTACCTAGCTGGCGTGCCTCCTCTAGTGAAAGTTCCAAAACCCGCTTAGCACGGGGGGTAAAGGGTATCTCCACAGCAACAAAACCGCTACCCCTACCAATTATTTTTTCAACCTCTACACGAGCATCTTTTAAATTTATTCCCATTGACTTGAGAACCTTTGCAGCGATTCCCGTTCCCTCACCAATAAGTCCCAACAGAATCTGCTCAGTACCAACAAAATTATGACCAAGGCGTCTTGCCTCCTCTTGGGCAAGCATAATGACTTTTATGGCTTTTTCAGTGAAACGCTCAAACATAGCCCGTGGGGCAATTCGTGTTTTTCTCCCACGCTTGGGTAAGTTGGCTGCTGCTACCTTAGACTGAAGCGACTGGCCCTCTCGACGCACCATCATGTCCAATGCATTAGCTCCCCTCAGCCCTGAGAAGCTATTCATTCTTAGAGGAGCAGTTTGTACATTGCACAGCATTGTAGAGGCTCTTGTTGTTTTATTAGATCCCTTAAACTGGCCATTATTTACTAAACCAACTGATGCTGACAACTTAGTTGATTGGAATAATGCATGCGCCATCCTCCAAGGGGAATGCCTGCATGAGACAAAAACAGTAAATCCAAACTAAACTATGTGAAGATTGAACACAAGGGATTCAAAAGGGATGCAAGTAATAGACCAAACTTTCAACAAATAATACAAGATAATCATTTTCTTCCAGTCAACAAGCTCTTACGCAGGTATCATGCACGAACAAGGAAAATTAATAATCATCACGAACCTAGTTGGTTTTGTGATTTGTTTCAGAAGGACCAATATAAGTAGCACCCCTAAAATAAACACCAATACAAGAAAAAAGGTGCATCTAGACAGGCATAAGATCCTTTATACAAAAAGCCGAACACCATGTAACCATTACAGCAGAACCATGTAAAATCCGATAAGATAACAAAGCAATTACAGAAGAAAAACCAAATTATAACCCATAAAACTCACAACTTGAACCTCACTACGCAGTTTAAAGTACACAAATTAACAACCCAACACAAGAAAAACAGAGCTAGTAAAGAAGATACTCAAGTCAAACGACAAGTAGCATTAAAGCAATAAAAGGTTCAAGGCTCATACCCAATACACTATCCATTTTCAAACAATAACCAGAAAATCAATAAGAAAAACATAACACAAACATTTCAACAAACACATAATACCCAACAACAAACAAACTTTCAGCTGGCATTCATCAAGACCCAATCTTTTGCAACTAAATTTGAAAACCCACCAAGGAAATCGGGTCAATACAGAGAATAGCTCACCTAAATGAATAAAGGGCGATTAATCGAACAAATTAGATAGAGAGAGAGAGAGAGAGAGAGAGGCCCTGAAATGGGTCGGCCGGATTTGTGAGCAATATATAGATGGATAGATAGATGTGGATGATGAGTTCTTTCTTCCTCAATTTATATTTTTATCTTCACCAAATTACGTATTTATTTTCCATACGCTAATTTGGTCAGAGTGCACTACACCGTATTGCATATAATAATCTTTTGAAATTCATAACAGCCGTCGATTTTCAAGACTTAAGAAAGTCAAGGAAGCGGACGGTCTTAGATGTGTCTTTTGCTGATGGATTTGGGATCGTATGCGAGCGGAACAACCCTTATGCTTCATGATGTTGTACGTTATGTTATGCGTAATAGAGGACAAAATTGACTTCAAAGTTAAAAGCGGAAAGTATCAACGTTACGATTTTTTTTTTCATATTACCACTCAACACCATATTAAATTTTATTATTATTTGGAAATATATGTATTTTATTTTAGTTGTATCACTATTTAAACATTCTTATTAAAAATATTATTATTTAATTATCTCTTACATAAAAATCAGATTAAGATATACAATTTTGCTATCCATATTTACATTATAATATTTATCATCAAAATTAATTATATTATACTTAAAAGGAACCGTTAATTACGCGAACGCATCAACGTTTCTAGCGTTTTTAGGTGAATTGATGACATGGTGAGCACGACAATCCAATTTATTTTCTAAAATATTAAAAATAACGACATGTAATAGTATTCTATCGTATATTATTGCTTCTATCAATACAACTGTTGCATGAAATATTTATCTAATATGAATTGTGCTAGAAAAAATAAATAATTAAATATATTTTAAAGAATAACTTTTTATCTATCAAAAAGCTTGTTTAATAATGTTTACTTTTTTTTTACATTATATGGGAAATGAATTAATTAGTTTGTAACATATTCAATATAAATGAAATATATATTGAATATGTTTGTTTTTTTTTTTTCTATCAAAAAAATAAATGAAATAGAGCGGGGCCCAAATTGCCCGTGATTTGGATTCTAATTGGTTGCTGTCCCAAATATTTGTGCTACAAGTTGAACGATGGAATATTCAAAAGCAAAAGCCCATTTTTTGATCCACCACATAAAAATAAAGGTTTTTTTCCCATAAATTAATAAATATCTCGTAGACCAATTTTATTATTAAGTTTCGATGATCTAAAAAAGATTCTTTGAATTTCATATATATATTTTGTCACTTGGATGATATAATTGAAATATCTACACACATGACACACCTACTGTGTGAAAAGCATCTTCACAAGCCATAACATGTAGCATAGTTCCAAATAAATTGGGTCAAGGGCCCAATAGTGAGAGACTTGGGATACTTTGGACCATTAATTTGGATGAAAAGTTTGGGGGTGAGAAATGAAAATATCAAGTAATGTTGGCACCGACATTGTTACGTGTTGTAATTTTGGTTAAAAAGCCTATTTTGCTACGCCACAAGTCCACAACCAATTTCTCAACTGTTCCTTGGATTTTATTTTGCTGCATCATCGGCTTGATGTGATGGGAATGCAACAAATCTGGAATAATAATTAAATAAATTGTGAAAATTAAATTATTTCCATGACTCCATTCTACAATTCTTTTTTTTTTTTTAAACAACAAGAATACTTTATTAATTACTCAAACATATGCATAAACGTATATAGCATAAGGGGGTTGTCCAAATACATAGGTACATTATTACATAAATTGCAGTGTGTGGGGGCAACTCTAACGTCAACATTCTCATGGCATGGATTAGTGAGGTGGCACAACCTCAAGGTATTGTGACAGTGTACGTTGTGTTTGTATATTTTATTGACATGCGTAGGGGTGTTTTACAGCACACAACAATGTATTTAAGAATATTCTTAAAAAACAATAAGGAAGAAAAAAAAAAGAAAATATCGAAACAATAAGTGAAAAAATATTGTTTTGAATCGAATTTTGGAAGTTTTAAAGAAGACAGATTCGTATAAGAGTCTTTCTTGTTTCAACTTTTAGTTCTTAAACGAAAACTCTACTAATATGTATTTCATGTTGACATTATTTTTTTTAAGTCAAAAAAACTTTTATTTCATGGAAAACGGTCTGGACACCCAACCAAAAGGCGAGCGCAAAAAACAGACCAAAGTTCATACATTAGATAAAGCAATTGAAAGCTACCAAGCAACCAAAAAAATCTCGAAACCATCAGTGTCCTCCACAGCATTCTGCGCAAGCTCATGAGCCACCACGTTCGATTCGCGCCCAATCCATCGAATACCGAATCCGGGGTTAGTACGAAAATACTCACGAATATCACTTATGATATTGGCAACAGTGGCGTCGCCATTCGTCCCAAAAATTATATCATGAATGATATTCAAACAATCCCCCTCGAATAACACCTCTTTCCATCCCTTTTCACTTGCCCATTGGACCGCTCCTAACGTAGTAAGTGCCTCAATTCCCTCCGGCTCAATGCATGATGTACGCCTCCGTTGTCGCCACACTATAAACTCCCCATTTTTATCATGTGCAGCCATACCCATTCCAATCTTCTCTTCCTCAGCAAATTTAGCCTTGTCCAAATTGACTTTAATAATATCACCCGTCGGAGGTGTCCATCCGTCGCTCCCCATTCGAACACTTTTCCTTCCATTATATTCCCACCAAGTCGCGTGATATATTTGTGCAAAAAGAGCCAACTCGTCCGACCTTCATTTTCGTTCCCCCGCAAGAGTGTTGTTGCGATTATCCCACATAGTCCAACAAATAGTAATAATTAGACTAATTATCCACGCCTTCTCCGTTTGCCAAATCCGCACAATCCAATCGCTCAGATTTTCATTCTCTCGCAACCAAAGAGACGTCGAGATGTTCGCAAGCGCCCAAGTCTGGCGCGCAAGGGGGCAACCAAATAAATAATGAAAAATCGTCACGTCCCCACCTCCGCACGAAACACACGTCGTGTCCAAGCAAACCCATCTTCTTGCCAAAATCGACCGAGTCGCATCCTTGCAACAACGCCACAAAAAAAAGTTTGATCTTATTCGCATACTCAATCTTCCAAATTTTATACCACACCACATGTGATTCGGAAATTGACGTCATACTCCACTCTTTTTGTGTAGCTCTTGCGACATAATAACATGGTATGCGCTGTGAACGGTGAAGAAACCTTTTTTTTTCACAATGCCAAATAAAACGGTCGTGGTTCGTTAGCTCGCCAAGTGGAATAGAGAGGATTACACGAGCATCCTCTTCCCAAAATAATCCACGCACTAACTCCACATTCCACAATCCCGTTGTAGGATCAATAAGCTTATGCACCATCATTAACGGGTCCTCCATATTAACGGGTGTAAACGGCCGTAACGTAGTCAGACGTGGTAACCACGCATCATGCCAAACCGAGATCAATTCCCCGTTGCCCACACTCTAACTAATCCCCTTCTTCAATACCTCAATTGACTCCCAAATGCATCTCCATGAAAACGAGGGGGCCGCGCCAAGCTGCACATCAAGAAAATCGCAACCATGAAAATACTTTATATTTGGCCCACCAAGCTCTCAGGATTTTGAAAGATACGCAATGCTTGCTTTGCAAGGAGTGCTAAATTAAACGCCTTTAAATCACGGAAACCAAGCCCGCCATATACTTTCCTCGTACACATCTTCTCCCACGCCACCCAATGAAGTTTATTTTGCGACACACTCCCCCACCAATAATTGCTTATAACTGATTCAATCTCTTTTATCAACGTGTCGGGAATTCTAAAACAACTCATGACAAAAGCCGGAATAGATTGTAAAACTGCTTTCACCAAAGTCTCTTTCCCCGCTCCAGATAAAATATTTCCTTTATATCCATGCAGTCTCTTCCAAATTCTTTCACGAATGTAATCAAAAAGCTCTTTTTTAGACTTACCAATGACAGAGGGAAGTCCCAAATACTTCTCATGTTTTTCTGCGATCTTGACGCCCAACAAATTGCCAACCTCCTCGCGCGTATGGTCGACCGTATTCTTACTAAAGACCATGACGAATTTTTCAAAATTAATTTGTTGTCCGGAAGCCGCTTTAAACCGTCCCAAGATATCTCGAATACACCTCGCGATTTCCTCATTCGCGTCACAAAATAAGAGCGTGTCATCAGCGAAGAGGAGGTGTGACACAGGCAGAGCATGGCGACTGATTTTGACACCCTGGATCTCCCTTCGTTCTTTGGCCTTGGTGATGAGAGCTAAAACCACTTCGAAAACGAATAAGAAAAGATAGGGGGATAAAGGATCCCCCTGCCGAATGCCCCTTTCGGGGAAAAAAGTACTCAATTCATTACCATTCAACAAAATCGAATACGAGACAATACGCACACCCATCATAATAAGCTCAACAAAAGAAAAATCAAAACCCAAAACTTTTGATAGAACCCAACCGAGAAACCATCAGGTCCCGGTGATTTAAAAGGATACATATCTTTGAAAGCTCTTTGAATCTCCTCCGCTGTGAAAGGTTGGACCAAGCGTTCGTTCACCTCAGGACTGAACATCCTCAATAGCTGCCTCCGTAGGAACGCGTGACTCAAACATACTCTTAAAATACCCAGTTGCAATCAGGTCTATCTCATTCGGATTCGTGCGCACCGTTCCTCCCCCATCACGTATACCTTTTATCTCGTTCTTTTTCTTCCTCTCACTAGCACGTCTATGGAAATAGGATGTATTCCTGTCACCTTCTCGTAACCACTGCACCTTCGTCCTTTGTTTCCAATAAATTTCCTCCCTATCCAAAAGGTCCTCCACCTTACCCATAAGGATCTTCTCTTCCTCTTTAGACTCGGACGTGAGTGTACCACTGCGAATTTGGTGTAGACGTTTTTTTAAGTCGTCGATCCTCTTTTTCATATCCGCACCATCAACTCTATCCCACCTCAACAAACCCAAACGACAGTTATCCAATTTATCCTTCAATTCGCCCCCATTCAGCTCACGCCACAATCGCGCTATGACTTCCTCACATTTGTCTTTCCGAATCCAAATCGACTCAAAATGGAACAGCGGTGTCGACCTTGTTCTCACGGGCTGCTCCCCTTTTTAATTGCAATAACATGATGGTCCGAATGTAGCATGGCGACGTGCTCCACTTTTGCGCATGGGAACCGATCTCGCCACTCTTTATTCGCACATCCCCGGTCGAGTCGTTCCCAAACCGTACAAGGATCTGGCCGTCTGCTGCACCACGTATATCTTGATCCCACAAACTCAAGTTCACTAAGATCCGTATCAAGTAGAGTGTCGCGGAAGTTTTTGAATCATCCAATTTGATCGTCGCGCTCCTCCCTTCTTGTCATCATGCATCAATATTTCGTTAAAATCACCAGCGCAAAGCCAAAGAAGTGTGGATATTCCTTTAAGACGACGAAGTAGATTCCACGTGTGCATCCGTCCTCCGCCATCAATAGTAACGTCCGTAAAATCTCGTAAAACACCAATCAAGGGATCGATCCTCACCCACAATAGTAACGTCGATATGGTTATCCGACATGCTCATCAATTCAACATTAAGATTCTTCTCCCATTGTAACGCTAAACCGCCTGATAAGCCTTTCACCTCAACACAAACTCCAAAAAAATTCAATCTCCTCTTAGGGTCCTCTATTTTCCTCACCGTGCACTTAGTTTCCGATAGAAAAATTAGAGGGGGCCGAAACTTTGAAACTACCTGACGTAGTTCCTGAACTGTCCAAGGGTTCCCCAAACCCTGACAGTTCCAGCGACAGTTCCAGCATAACGCAATCATTGGAGTTGGCGGGACTGCTTCGCAGTTGCCGCCAAAAGGTCGTCAATTTCCGTAGATAGTTTTTCCAACAGTGCCCACTTGTTCCGTTGACCATTCCCCAATTTGTCGTCATCGTACAAACATTTTTTACATATATGAAGTTCCCGAAGAAGCCAACTTTCATTGATGTATCCTTCTTTGCGTAAAATCCGAACTCCCGTTCGTTTGTTTGTGCTTGCAAATGCCATAGTCGCTTCCACTTCCGTAGTTATCACCATCGGTAACTCCAGCCCTTTATTCTCACTCAACTCCAGCCCTTTATTCTCGCCCAAATCCTGCATTAACTGTTGACACACGTGACGAACCCCGATCATATTATTCGATCGTCCCCTATCTAGTTCCCGTCGCGACTGTACGGATTGCACCTCCTGTTCCTCCTCAGGTAATTCCTTTTTTGTACCAGTCCTACGAACCTATTGTCCCAGTTCTGCACCCCGATCCCCTGCACCCCGATCCCCTGCACCCTCATGACGAACGAGCTGATCGACTATCCCTTTTAGCTAAAACGGAGTTCCGCGTTCCCTTGTTTCACGAATATACATTGCACTGTGAGTGCGGTTCGATGATTGTTGTGATGGAACATATCTGTTGGCATTCCACGGCTGGTCCATGTTTCATGGACGTTCTTGTGAGAAAAAATCCCGCCGATTTGAGAAACGATCCATACTCGTTGTTGATGAGGTTCTCCGACCCCCACTATCTGTAAACCACTGCCCCACAAAAGACCCTACCCGATTTGAGCTCTCTCGCAGCCAAGGGCCGTATGGTAGCTAATCGTCCTGGAGTTATAATCCACGTTCATATTTCTTCTCACAATCAGCCATGATGTGGCCCACCATGCCACACAAGTTGCAGAAGTTTGGCAAACCTTCGCATTTGAAAGACACGAGCATCTCTTGACCCTCCATCCCTCGGACTTTCAGAAAACGCAATAAGGGTTTTGTGACATTGATTTTTGCACTAATACGCATGCTCACGCCCCATGATTTAGCCATATCAACCTCCTCCATAATACCGAGAATATTCCCGATTGCATGTGCGATGGCTCGCGTTTGGCGTACCAGTGGGATGTCGTATATTCGAACAAAGAAACTGTAGTAATCTAGATTAGTAGTTGCTGGATTTTCATGCTTTTCAACGTTCCCCAACACCAGGATGTTTTTATCGAAGTACCATGGGAAACCCTGCAATGCCTGTTGCTTGTCAAGTTTGTGAAAATATTGGAAAATGAACCGCTATTCGGTAATTCTAGTGATCTTGATTCCCTTCCCTACTTTGAATAATGAATTGACCTTCAAGCAGAATGAGTTGAAATTAACTATTTTCGCTGTGAGTAAACGACCAATCAAAACCAAGTTGGAGGCTGCATTATCCTGTTGCCACGATTCATCCGGTAATAGGAACCCTACCCCGTCCCCTTCTTCATCCATCAGAGAAAGACCTTTTCGCAACTTTGTACAGGCGCCGTCCATTGTTCTAACGGTACCAAACACTGACTATGCGTTGCGGTGAGTTACGGTCAGGCCAGCCAAGAGGTGAGTCGATACCTTCGATCTCCAATGCATGCCGAAAAGAGAAAAACAAAAACCAATAAAAGTTAGATAGCCCTAAAAAATCCCCGACGTCAATGGAGGAAAAACGAAGCAAAAACCCTGACAGTTATGGCGGACGTAAAAAGGAAAGAAAAACCCTAGGATAGAAAGAAAACAAAGAAACGAGACGCGGTGATTACCACGACTCAAGAACACGTGAAGAGCAACGGTGATTCGATGCTGATGACGTTGAAAAAACGGATATGAAGTCGTTGCCAAGATCACATGAGCCTTTTCGGAGTTGGTGCATGCCCTAAGTCGTAGGGACGAAACTCTCATGAGAGAGACGTAGGAAAATCAACTTTTGTAATTTCATGTTGACATTATTAATAGCGATAATTGCATTATTTTATCAAATTAAATATTATAGATATGTTATGAGTTTTCAGAATTATATAAATTAGATAAAAGCAAGTAAATTAAATATGATAAAAATAATCAATTATACAAATTACACTAGGTTAATCATGTGTAACATGAACACGCATAGAAGATATAAATTTTTTCATATTTAAAACTATATATGGTTTCACTTTATGTATGAACAATCGATGCTAAATATCATTTTATAATTTTATTGAAGTGAACTATACTTTTAATGCAAGAACATCTTATACGACTGAGGATTGAAAAGAACTGCTATTTCTTATGCAAATTGTGGATGGCTCTCACACAAAGCTTATAAAATAGAGAGCTAATAAGCAAAACTGTTAAGGAAAACGTTTATGTTAATATATGCATCTAGGCATGGCAATGGACAGGATTTTACCCTACTCTTACCCAAACTCTGCCAAGACCGTGTGTTTAATGCTGAGTAGGGTCCTTTACCCTGCCTAACCAAGACCCATTGAAGACCCCATTTTCAGTTACCAGACTCTACCCTGTTAAATGGGTAGAGTCCTTACCCTACCCTATTACTAGAGCCGTTAACAACTTTTGCCTGCGTCAATTTTTTTTTTCGTCGATAGCAAATCTCGTAACATTCACAAAAAATATTTTGAGGAAAAAATACATCGTTTAAGGCGATTTTAAATGAGCTTTTAAGAGTAAGGGTCAAGACCCAGACTTTACCCTTACCGTGAGTTGAGTTTCAAAAATTACAGGGTAGGGTCGCGGTCTTCTAACTGATACTTGTTCTATTATATTACATGTTGTTGGTGGTTAAAGCCTCATGAATAAGAATTGTTCGCTCGTACAATTCGTACATTTGAACAAGTACTATGATACTAAATTTGAATATAATTCAAAATCATTTTTCTGTCAAATGTTTTTAATAATTAGAGTTAGGGATGGGTATATTATTCAGAATAATATACACGAGAAATAATGCTACTATGAATGATTTTTGAGTAAAAATGGGTTGATCTCTTGAAGATCAAATGTGGTAATCGGAAGGGTCGGTTGCCCATTCCTAAAGCCCAGCCTGTTGTGTTAAATAACTGACTGTAACTCTACGATCTAATTTCCAAATAAAAAAAAACAAAATTGCCTAATTATATTTTACCTTTTTTGTGGGGCTTCCTTCTCTTAATTTATTCTTAGTCCCATTTGTTGAAAAGAATGTCAGGAACTATACGACTAGTAGTTGTACCCAATATAGTACTCGAATATTTTTATTTTCTTGAACTAATTGTACTTGAATAATTTATTTATTTTTGAACACAGTACTTGAATATTTTAAACTCATCAAATATCGAGCATATTTGTGACTTGTAAACTCAATTATTGTCTTACAATCTCGCTTGGGGTGCAAGAATCTTGTGGGATGAATTTAATTTATCTTAAGCCACTTCATCACGGTTAGCTAGCAATTTCATATTTATGATCTATCCCCAATTTCGTACACGCATTGACGTTAGACTGGCGATACTTAAATTTAATAAAACGCTTCATCATGTTATCACATCAAAGTAGGAAGCAATCAGAGCATCATTATTTGTGTCGAAAGAGCGCTCTGGATCCCAGAATGAACAATTTTGTTTTTCTGGATCGAGAATTCATAGATTTAAAAGCTAAAGGTCAATTAATTCATTAAGCCCAAAAGACCACTACAGCTAAAATAAGAGTATTAGAAGGTTTGCAAGAAAGATAATCTGATTCACCTAGGATATCTAAGGCACTTTTCCTTTAACATAGAGTTACACCTTTGGAATTTCTAGTAATTTCAATACCTAGTATGTATTTGAGATCACCTAAGTCCTTTATGGTGTAAGTGCTTCTTCATTCTCTTTATTTCAGGTAAGTTGTTCCCTGTTAAAATAATATCATCAACACAAACACATAAGACAGTAATGTGACTTCTGGATTGAAGATTAAAAAGAGAGCAATCAGAAAGAACGTGTTTATAACCATAATGAGTAAAAAAGATGTTAAGTTAGTGTACTACTGTCTAGATGTTTATTTCAGGACATACACTCTTTTTGAGGAGGCAAAATCTCTGATGATAAGGTGTGTTGTAGCTAGGTGGTAGTTTCATGTAAATTTCCTCACCAAGGTCATCATGCAAGAAACCATTGTTGACATCAAGTTGCTTGAGGAACCAGTTATAAGACGTGGCAAGAGCAATAAGGACTCTGACTATGGTGATTTTGGCTACTAGTGAAAAGGTGTCAAAATAGTCCAGACCTTCTTCTTGGGTGTAGCCCTAGGCAGCCAACATGGCTTTGTATCTCTCCGTTGTTCCATCTGAGTGGTATTTCACTTTGTATACCCACTTGCAACCAATGGTAACCTTGTTAGATTCCTTGTATTTTGTCTTTTCTAAAGCATCAATTTCAGCTTTCATGTTCTTTTGCTATTTATGATGCTTACTTTCTTGAGTGTATGTCTTTGGTTCATTGATGACATATATAGATGCAGTTAGTGCTTTATTCTTGCAACCTAATCTGTATATAGTTCTCAATAGGATATCTTGTTGTAGTGTTGTTTGCCTTGTTAGGTGACCAGGGAAGAAAGTACTCATATGCTATGAGATATGCGAGGTGGTGCAACATTTCTTGATGATTATTTCAAGACCAGAAGTAGGTTCAATGATACCTGGTACAACAATGGGGGGTTACACATTGTCTGGGATGTGAGACTCAACATTTGTAGTAGGTTCAATAGGAACAATGCTTTGAGAGGACTCCAATGTGAATGACCTATCATTATCCACGAGTTGTTCTATGTTAGTAGTAGAAGGTATTGAATAACTTGGTGCATAGGCTGAGTTGTTATCTGAAGCAGCAGGGGAATATCCAGAAAACTGTATGTGCACCTAATCCTATAAAACTGAAGATGAAACACTAATGAAAGGATCACTACACAGTCTTGTAGTAGGTGTATGATCTGTATTACCAGAGGAAGTAGTATTTCTATTCCTGAAAGGGAATATATGTTCATAAAATAGAACATTCTAGATATACAAATTTTATTTGTAAGTCGATCAGGTAAGAAGAGATAGCTCTTTGTACCAGAAGGATAGCCTAAGAATGTGCATTGAGTTACCCTGGAATCAAACTTCTATCTTTGGGCAGTTAAAACTGCAGTATAGCAGGAAAAACCAAATGTCCTCAATATGTTGTATCTAGAGGTTTGTTGAATAAAAACTCATTTGGAGTCTTGTTATTAATGATTTTTGAAGGCAAATTATTGATGATAAAAGCAACAGTGCATATGTAATTGCTCCAAAATGTGAGAGGAATAGAAGACTGGAATCTGAGAGACCTTGCAACTTGAATGAAGTGTTGATGCTTCCTCTCTACTAAGTCATTTTCTTGAGGATTCTTAACACTATTTGTTTGATGAGTTATCCCATGAGAGTTGTAAAATGCATGCATATTGATCTCAATACAAGCAATATATGGCTTCATGATGTAAAGATCATTTCTCAAATCAGCAGGATCAATCATCTTCTTGGTTCTTGAGTCTTGTAGCAGGCAATAAGATGCCATAGAAGCTAATGAAATGTTTGTTGACTTGGTGAACTTAGATATGCATAACATATTATGAGTAAAGCTAGGCTAATACAACAAATTATGAAGAGTTACATCAGCTTAAGACTAACAAAACCAATGTGACTAGCAAGAGTTGTGATGTTGTTAAGTAAGTGAATAATAACAATATATGAAATAGACCAAGAGTTAAACCAAGTTATATCACATATCATATGTCTTGTTGCAAAGCAAAAGTGTCCATATTGGTGGTTGCAAAGGGGTACATTTCCCTCTTATTTTCTTCTTGCAACAGCCGGGAACACACTCTTGACAGATTGGGCATGGGAACCATCATAAGGATCTCATTGCTTATTGCATAATATGAATCATTAATGCCCAAAAGAAAATTAAGAACACAATCATTTTATTGCAATTAAGTCATTATTCTATTCACATTGCATGTGCAGTGACCACATGAACAAGCAACAATGGGTTTTTAGCTAAGAAGTTCATCCCATAGAGTCTTAAGGCTATTGTAGAAGTCTGTGATGGTGCTGCTCCCTTGTTGATTGATAGAGGCCAATGATTTCTATAGATGATAGACCCTTGATCTATCAGTTCTTGCATACCTAGTCTTCAAATCATTCCACCATTCTTGAGCAGAAGTATGAAACAACAAACTCTGTTTGATCTCAGACACAACATAATTCAGTAACCAAGATGAAACCAATCCATTGGCCTTGACCTAACAATGTGCTTGCATTGGATCATCTCCATTAGGTTATGGCATAGAACCATCAATGAAACTCATCTTATTTTTGACTGCTAATGCTATAAGGATTCCTTTGCTCCAAGAGAGATAGTTTTTACCATTTAGTTTGTCAATGATTATAGAAGTATCAATAAAATCATGGGATCCCATGTAGAAAACATAGTTGGGATCCTCACAAGGATTATTTGCATTGATAAGATGAACAATGGTTGTAAAATCTGAGGGAGTGGTCATGATTCAAGTGAGATGTTGTCAGAATTAGGGTTCTAACAATCATCAAATTGTGGAAAAACGATCGCAGTACAAAACTAATAAATCACCGTGAATTTGAAGAAATAAATATCACAACTCACAAGATTCAACAACATGACAAAACATCAACAAATTGACTAGACAAAAACCAATGCCGATCCAAATTCGTGAAAAAATACGTAGATTGTAATGGAAGAAATCATGATTCATATAAACCAGTGAATGATACCATATTAACGCATACAATTCAACTATGGCGAGCAATCATGAAAAGGAACAATTTGAATTGTATTGATAATCGAATAATTGTTAATTAACAGATTGACATACAACATGATCAAGAGACTCTTCTCTCTCGTGCTCTGTGAATTCGTGAAATTAACAGTGAAGAAAAGAGGAGCATGTGAGTAGTATTTATACTACTCAAGTTTACAACGGTCAACAAACAACTTAATCTCAATTTTTAAAAATAAGAAATAATAACTAACTTCTAAACCTGAAATTTAAAATTATTTTCAAAAGAGGAAAGCCGAATAATAATATGATAACTAACATGTAAGAATGTTAATTATTTGCTAATATTTAGCTTTTTATGAATTATACCGTAACGTTTTTATATATTAAAATATTCAAAGATATTATCAAATACATTAACCGCCTTTCATGACAAGTAGTAAATAATACATTCCATTAGGGGTGGTAGTGCACCCCAATTTCTCTATACCCTATTTGTGTACCCTTGTGTGTACCCTCAATAGTTATTTGCCACATGTACTACTCAAACCAAACTCCTAAGCAAACATTTTGCACAATTCCCCTAATCTCCATTATTTCTCTTTCCTCTTTCATCTAATTAATTTCTCTATCCTCTTTCATTTAATTAATTTCTCTCTCCTATAGTCTAAATTCTAACGTAATCTTATTTGAAAAAAAAAATTTATCTATCATCCTTGTTTGTAGGACACTGAATTGGCAAACTAAAAAATGTAATAGAATAAATTATATATTCACTATTTACTATCTTTCTTTTTTATGAAATAAATTAGATAAGTTTTATATTCGAACTTATCTTCTTTTTTACATGTTGCTATTCCTTCTATTAAAACGTCTATCGGCAAACAAAACGACTACGAGGCAACAAAATTATGATCCAATTTTACATTTCAGTATTCTTCCTTCCAACAAAATAATTTAATTTTAAATTCTTCCAATTTTTTCATTTTTGATTTAGATTTAAACTTAGATATGCTTTTAATGAAAAAAAATATAAAGTACCATTGCATGGTTTTTGTGTAAATGAATAGTATAACTTTAGTATATTGCAAGTATTTATTGTAAAATTATATTCAATTAATGTAAATTTTTATATTAAATTAACCTGATACAATATTATTATATTACTTTTAATTTAGTCTCGAAAGCCCAAGAAATGCTAAAAAATTAATATCTCCAAGTTTGTCCTTGTATGATACAACAACGTATAACTTCTTCTTCTTTTTCATATAATAATAATAATATTATCCTCAAGTTTGATATTAAGTGGTTATTTATATTTAATGTGCAAATCAAAGTAATAGTTGGTTTATTGGACATTATTTTCTTTACACATAACGTGTCTAATAAACTAAACTATAATATGAGATTAAAAAGTAATTCTAGTATTTATTTTTCTAATTCTATTGATGTAATCCTATAAACAATGATGGAAGATTCTTTTTGATTTCAGAAAAAAGTATGGAGATGAAAAGATTTTTATGTGATTCATTAAGAAAACGGTAATTCAATTTATTAGGTTTGTTTAATAATTTATTATAATTTATTTCATAAAAAAAGAAAGATAGTGAATAGTGAATATATAATTTATATTAAATTTTTTAGTTTGCCAATTCAGTTTCCTACAAACAAGGATGATAGATAATGTTTTTTTACTTTTCTAGAGAAGTTTACGTTAGAATTTAGTCTATAGGAGAGAGAAATTAATTAAATGAAAGAGGATAGAGAAATTAATTAGATGAAAGAGGAAAGAGAAATAATGGAGATTAGGGGAATTGTGCAAAATGTTTGCTTAGGAGTTTGGTTTGAGTAGTACATGTGGCAAATAACTATTGAGGGTACACACAAGGGTATACAAATAGGGTATAGAGAAATTGGGCTGGTGGTAGTGGGTATGGGAAATTCGATACCTGTCCCATACTCGGCGGGTATTTCCCGATTGGGAATTCCCAATTCGGCTAATTAGGAAAATTGGGAATTCCCGTCTCCCGTCCCGACTAAATGGAACGGGATACGGGAATCATTTTGAAAACCCACTGGAAATAGGTACCCTATCTAAAAAAATAAAACATAATATGTATAGGGCTAAATTATAGTAATCCAATTAAATAAAGGGTTGAATAGCAATTACTCAAATACAAAAACAAAAACAAAACAAAATACTCATTCTCTCTCTCTCTCTCTCTCTCTCTCTCACAGCCCGCCGCACTACTTCTTCCGCCGTCCACCGCGCCGCTTTGCCACCACTCGCAACTCACTGCTCATTGCTCACGGTCGCCCGCAAGTTTCAAGTTTCATTGCTCACGGTTCTTTTTTCTTTTTTTCAACTCTTTACAAACATCTTTCGTTTCGTAGTTGTTTTCCTACTTATTTTGTTAATTTCTTGATTTGATGTGTATATGTGTTGATAAATTATAAAACAATTGAATTACGGTTTTAATTTGAGGAGTTTGAAGTTACGGTTTTAAAATTAGAGATTATTTTGGATTAGGCTTTAAATTTTTGGGTACCCAAAATATTTGGGAACCCGTTTGGCGGGTTCCCAAATAAATGGGATGGGAAATGGGTAGTTCATTTTTTGCTACCCGCGTTCGCGGGTACCCATTTTCTGGGTACCCGTCCCACTCCCACCCTTATATTCGAGGCTATATGAGACATTTTAGAGGTAAAAGACACTAAAAATCAAGAGTTGCGCAATGAGCTACAATTTGAAAATAACAATGGAATTACTTTCTATATTATTTCTTACTACTAAGGAATATGTTATATACAAGGACACTAAAAATATATAATCAACCCGCAAGTGACTTTATTGTTAGACGTAAAATGATCGAAATAATAATTAACTATCAAAAAATAGTAGATTAATTTCACACTACAAGAAAATAGGGCCAATAGGAACCGAAAAGCGGTCTCTATTGACCTCCCAGGCGGTCCCTGATGGTCAATAGGGACCGCTTTTGGGTCGCTATTGCGCGGTCCCTATTGACCATGGTCGTTTGTCATCAGGGACCGCAAGGTGGTCCCTATTGAGGGTCAATAGGGACCGAAAAATCAGCGACCACTTTTCGGTCCCTAATGAAATAATAACAATAGGGACTGCAATGTGGTCCCTATTGTCTTTAAGAAAATAGGGATCGCAAGGCGGTCCCTATTATTTTTCAAGCAGTAGCGACTGCTTTTAAGTCGCTACTTGTTGAAATAAAATAGGGACCGTTGTGCGGTCCCTATTGACTTAGTATTAGGGACATAAAGGCGGTCCCTAATGTTTATAATAGGGACCGAAATGCGGTCCCTAATAACCAAAATAGGGACCGCAATTCGGTTTCTACTAACATTCATAGATACTCTATGAATATTAGTAGGGACCGAATTGCGGTCCCTATTGACCTTCAGAAAAAAAAGACAATAATATTTCGATTTAATCCAGAATATTAATATTTGTTTTTTGTAAAATTGTGATTTTAACAAGATGAAAACAATAAAATAATGAAGAAAAAGTTAATACAATGACATGAACGTATTAATGAATGTAAAAAGATGAATAAAATGACTAATAATAGAAAATAAAATATGAATGAAAACAAAAAAATGAATGAATAAAAAATATGAATGAATAAAACAACAAGTGAAAGCAAAGTAAGAAAAGAAAGTGTAGATCCAAAATAAAGAAAGTGAAAGAAAAAAGAAAGATTGTGTTGGTGATTTGTTTTTTAGATTTGTGTTGGTGAAAAGAAGAAAAGTTTTTGTGTTGTATGATTTATGGAGAAAAGAAGATAATGTTTTTGTGTTGGGTATTTTTTGGAGATAATGAAATGAGATGTGTAAGAGTGGCGAGTATATATAGAGGGAGGGTGAAATTTTTAAATTTTCGTCAAATTCAAATTTCTCCCAATCCCGCCTAAAAGTTTTGCCAAAATTTTAAAATTTTAGATTTCAGTGACTGCAATTCGGTCACTAATAAAATTTAGGGACCGCATTTCGGTCACTAAATTTTTGTAGTGACTGCATTGCGGTTCCTGTTGCCATATTAGGGACCTAAGTGCGGTCTCTAATAATATTCATCGATTTTAAGTATGAATATTAGTAGGGACCGCAATTCGGTTCCTGTTGAGTCAATAGGGACCGCATTGCGATTCCTATTGAGTTAATAGGGACTGTTCAGCGGTCTCTATTGACTCAACATGGACCGAATTGCGGTCCCTACTAATATTCATACTTTAAAATTGATTTTTTTTTTATTGATGTTGGTGTGTTTGTGATTTTTAGTAACCAAACTCATTGTAACATGTGAATTGAAGTAATAAATGATTGCAAAACCAACCTTATAGTAGATTAGTTGTGAATTAATAGATTGATTGAGATTGAGCGAGTTATTAACGTTCAAGATATATTTCATGTTCTACAACTAATCATCACTAGTTAGTTGTAGTTGTTATTCGTTTTTATGATTTACTTCACTAATGTTAGCATAGATATGATTATGAGGTATAATCATTAGATCAAATAATCATTATACTTATATATTTATATCGAATTAGTTTATCATTATGACATTCGTTGTACAAAACAGTAAGAGAATCTTCAAAGCGGTCCATTCTCCTTATATAATGTTTAGATTTACAATGCGTCGTTGTAATTATTGTTATTTTAACTACTACAATGGTTATTATGAACTAAATAAACAACGCGGCACCTCGAACCGAACCATCATAAAATATCAATTTCAAAGTATGAATATTAGTAGGGACCGCAATTAGGTCACAAATATGGACAATAGGGACTGCATTGCGGTCCCTATTGGCAACGGGTCAATAAGGACTGCATTGCGGTCCCTATTGACAACGCTAATGTCAATAGGGACCGCATTGCGGTCCCTATTGGCAACGGGTCAATAAGGACTGCATTGCCGTCCCTATTGACAACGCTAATGTCAATAGGGACTGCATTGCAGTCCCTATTGGCAACGGGTCAATAGGGACTGCATTGCGGTCGCTATTGACAAATGCAGTCGCTGAAGGCTAGCGACCGCAATGCAGTCCCTACTGGGCGGTCCCTATTGACCGCCCAATCTTGTAATGTCAACCATCCTTTCCAACTAGTTTAATAAATATAGAAAACAGTTTCACCACTTAATCAAAGAAGGCGAAGTACATATTAATGATATTTCCAATCGGCTACAACCGATACTAAGATAAGCATCTATATTATTATATAAAAGAAGTCATGTTGCCTCTAAGATAAACATTTATATTATTATATAAAAGAAGTCATGTTGCGACAAATTTATTGGTTTTCTTATTTACCTCTCAATACACTATTAAATTTTATTATTAGTTAAAATTTATTGGTTTCTTTATTTACCTCTCAATACGCTATTAAG
Source organism: Linaria vulgaris (assembly GCA_948329865.1). Taxonomy (NCBI): domain Eukaryota; kingdom Viridiplantae; phylum Streptophyta; class Magnoliopsida; order Lamiales; family Plantaginaceae; genus Linaria; species Linaria vulgaris. Next base: position 27,886,245 of record OX415249.1, read on the forward strand.
TTTTATCATTAATTGAGATATAACTGTAATTAATTTTATTTAAACATTCTCATTGAAGAAAAAAAATTATTATTCAATTATCTCTTATAATAAAAAGAAGTTAAGATATATAAATTTTCTATATTAATTAAGTTATAAATTTTACCATACAAATTTACTGTATTATACTTAAAATAAATAATTAATGACGCGAGATTTGCGTGTCAATTTTTTTTGTCATTCTTAAAATAATCAACCGTGTGTAAAACTATAAGGTGAATAAGACTGTGAGATAAGCACTATCAAAAATTTTCTCTCTTTTTTTGGTTTTCCCTTTTCATAAACGTCCAACACGTTTATATCCTTAATTTTATTTAAAAAGAAAACAGAAATTCACAGGCGTGTCATTTTCTTTATAAATTAAATAATGCTATGGTAAAATCAACGTTTGACTTAAACTAAAGCAGTTTTGGGTGTTGACAAATTTGGCTTCTAACTTATTTTAAGCTAAAAATTTTCACATTCTTGAAGCCAACATAGACTTGAATCTAGCTTGTGCTAGTAAATTTTAAATAACTTAAAGTACAATTATACATTATACCCTTCTATTTTATTTAACAAAAAATATTACCTTATAAAATTTAAAAACATATAATACTATTTAGTAACTAAAATATTGTTTTGATCCATGGTTTTCTTTAATGCAACGAATCTTTTTAATATCGTATGGCCGAGTTTAATTTATTTATGATTCAACAAATTAAATATTTACATGGGTACCATTAGAAAAATTATGTATATTTTTACAAACTTGAATAAAGTTGCATCTTCGATGAAGTCCAATGATCACGTCATAATGCTTCAAATTAAAATATAATAATTTATGAAACTAATAATACTACGGACATGGGCATATTTATAAAACCAAAAAAAATGTTTATAACTTAGCAATCAGTTTATGTTATTTTAGATTATAATAGTTTAAAATTTTTAATAGTTATATCGTATAAAACATATCATTTAATAATAATAATATATATATATATATATATAAGTCGGGACATTATAGTCAATCCCCCCCCCCTTTTTTTTCTCTGCAAACACTCTACCGCGACACATTCAACTTTTAAGTGATTTTTCAAACATCGGCAACTTTAATTTGAACCTGTATTTAAGTATTTTAACTTATATTATGAGCTTCTACTTTTTCAAAAGAGTTTGCAAATACCACCTTAGACCGATTATTAATGCACGCACGTGCTACCCACTTCACCTTACATAGTGTTATTAATAATATTGCTTAATTATATTCAATTTTGATAAATTACATCCACAATAAATAATAAGAATAAAAAAAATATATTTTGATATGTTTTATATTTTAATATATCATCATATTTCAAAATTACTTTTATAAGTTTTACTTTCATATACATGCATGTAGACATTATTATATTATGTGCATACTTCACTTTAAAAGAAATAAAAATTAACTTCGTTATGATGATGTAAATAAAGTTGTAAACTTATATTTAAAAATTAAAAACCGTGTTTCTTTGCAAGACACAATGACAAAGTTTAAAGATGCTAACCATGTTTTAATTAGAATTGTTAAATTTGCTCTATAAATTTTATTTTTTTGCCTTTCGTCTAATAAGATTTTTATTATGACTTTTGCCCTGTACATTTGCGATTTTTCACTAAAAATGTCAATGAGCTCTTGTTCGGACTTGGTACTTATGTTGACGCCAATGTGCAGAAACGTGATCTAGATGTTTGCCACGTCCGACTTTTATTTTCGTCAATTTTCATTCAAATCTCTTAAGTTATTATATTTAATTTATACTCCCATAATTCTAGAACTTCTAAAAAATGAACCATATTTCAAAAAGTCATAGAGTTAATGCCCTTATCGTAAATGATTATATATATTTTTGAAATAAACGCTCTCGGGTCATCCTGTCGAGCTTGTGAGAAGTGGGGGGGGGGGGGGGTATATATATGCATTAGTAGAGAGGCTTAAGTGTAATTTTAGAGCTTAGTATCGAATTTATAGTTTAATAGATCTGCGCGACTCCACCATTTTGAGCATAACTTTCTCTCTGGACCTTCGAGTGCATTCCGCTTGTTGCAGTGTAACGTAGACATATGTGGCTTTCTAATGACATATCACTCAATGTCTAATTTGTTACATAGAAATAATGGTGAACCAAATACGTCTTAGTTAGTTCTACCTCTCAGCCTTTTTAACACTTATCGGTCAATTCCACACCATTGTGACTTTTTCGTCACATGACACGTAATGCTATCATGTTATGTCCCACCAGTGGTGGTGGTGGAATTCCAATAGAATACGGTGGTGGTGGATTTTGTAATCAAACGTGGTGGTGGGTTTGGATATTTCTGGATCTAAACGCAGTGGTGGTGGGTTTTCCGATCGATCGTGGTGACGGGTTTGGGAGTTGATGGTAGCAGTGGTGGGTTTGGGTGTGGGGTGGGCGGTGGGTTCAAGAGGAGTTGTTGATGGTGGTGGTAGGTTTCATTGGGGGTGGTGAGGCGACGACGATTCAGGGTGTTGATAGTGGTGATGGTGGTGGGTTTATGGGGGGGGGGGGGATTGGGGTTGGGAGGAATCGATGGTGGTGGTGGGTTTGGGTGTTTGCCTGTCTAAGAGGGGAGCAGATGGCAGGGGAGGTGTCTGAGAGGGGAGCAGATGACAGGGGATGCAGTTTGGTGGTGATGGTGGATTTCGGTGATGGGGGTGGTAGTGGGTTTTGTGGTGGTGGGTTGGGTGATGGAGTGAAGAAGAAGATGAATGATAAACAATTTTTTTTTTATGAAGAAAATTTGATTAAATTGTATTCACAATGGATTAGTTATATGGAATATAATTGAAATGTTTTTCTACCTTTTGTTATTTTGTTAATAAATGAAAAAAAATATTTTTTATGATTGAAGAAAATTAAGTTTAGCTTATTAAAATTATTGTATATAAGTTTTTATATTTGAACTAAAATATTATATAATTGGAGTTTTTTTCTTCCTTCTTTGTTATTTTATTAATTAGTTAACAATTAATTTTGTTATGAATTGAAAAAAGTAACCTTATTTTTAGATGTTAAATATAATTTTTACACAATTATAAAAAATAGTAATTATAAAATTATGGGGTATAAATATAATAACTATTGGATGAAAATTAAAGGGAAAAAATTGATTTTTACACCTGAATGACTATTTTATACCTTGGCGTCCCACATAAGCACCAAAGCCCGAATAAGAGTCCATTGTGCATTTTTAGTGAAAAAACACAAAACTACATGCAAAAGTCATAATAAAAATTTTATTAGGTAGAAAGTAAAAAAAGTGAAATTTATTGGACAGATTTAACAATTCTGCCCTCTTAAGTAAGAAGAGACAAATTTAAGCTAAAAATATTTTGTTTTTCTTCTTCCAATTCTAAAACATGTACAAAATAAATCAGGTAACTTCCAACTAACACACAACACATAGACAATCTTATCCATTCTATATTTATATAATTCAATAACATAATATCAAATAACTAATAATTAATAATATTGAAATCATAAAAATATTTCTAATAACTAATAATTAAACCTGTTTTTTATGGGGTTTTTTTTTTCCCCAGAGAAGAGAAACAAGTCCCTTAGGCAACGACTTTAGCTAAAGTAAGCACGATGTCAGCGGTAGGGGTAGCTGAAAGACTCTAACCCCATCCTCTTCTTTGCACAACGATTCGCTACAACACCATCTAACATACTTTCGGGCCTCGCAATCCACTTGAACGCATAATCATAAGGCTTGTGTAGTAACAAGAGACACTCGTCAATTTTATTATGAAGTTCGAGTACGGATCGACTCTTCTAAAATTAATGTGACCGCCGCACTTAGAACTCTTCTCAATCACAACCTTGGGAACTTCTTTCTCCCATTCCATATGTAAACCCAGCCGAAGGGCGTCAATTTGCGCTTCAAGCACAGCAGGACATGCCAAAATCTGAATAAATCCCCACAACCAAGAGCCATGTTCATCTCTAAGAATGCAAATTGTCGTGCCTCGATTGTTTTGTGGAAGAACTTGTTCATCCATGTTTAATTTAACTCAACCCGGATTTGGCTTGATCCACTTAGCAGTTAGATTATTTTGCTTCATTCCATGTTCCATCAAAAGATGCGTACTTAACTCCTTAATCTGACTAATTATTGCATTTGTATGCTCAATCCTTCCTCTAAACACCATGTTGTTTCTCGATTGCCATATCATCCAGATCGACGCAGCAAAAATTGGATCCCACAGAACCAAAGGAAGTGTCTTACAAATAGTACGTGAAAACTCTAGGTTCTTCCGCAACCAATTTAGGTCCAGGATCTGCTGAAAAACAAACCAAAGTCTGTTCAGGATTAGTCTACGCCATACCTTAATTACCGTGGGGCAATAGCACAGGATATGGAGCATGGTTTCATCCTTCTCTGTGTAGCTCAGGCAATTTGCAGAGTAAAGTCTTTTTCTAACTTTGTGAACTTGGTTCGTTAAAGGTGGTTTTGGCACACTAGCCAAATAAAATGGCAAAGTTTCGTACCACAAGGAATTCTCCAAATCCAATCCAATCTAACTATTTGCGCCACTTCGAGTCTCGATGAAAGGCCTTATACGTGCTTTGGCACATAAAGATGCCATTCGTTTCCTCGTTCAATATAACTCTATCCTTCTCCCCAGACAACGTCATGCGGAACTTTGTAATTTCCATCATCCAGAGTTGTGGTATCGGTGTATTTGAATATCACTAGTTCCAAGATTCTTCACTACCAATAAAATCGACAATGTTCAGATGTTGTTCGTATTGTTGAATTCCATTGTTATCCTGGCATAAACTGGAACTCTCTAACCAGTTGTCAAACTAAAAGGAAATCAATTTACCGTTCTAAGTTTCCATCTTATGGAAGAATTAAGGTCATGCACTGAATAACTTATTGCACTATCCTCGGGATAAGACACATAATCAAGCAATCTCATCATTTGTAGATATTTAGTATGGATTAGGTCGGACCAAAGGCAATATTTGTCTTAAAGAGTTTTGCAACATATTTTGGAAAGCAACGCCTCATTATTTGTATGTATTGTGCACAACCTAAGACATGCCTCTCATTTAGATTTTGGTACTTTATGCCAATCAATAAGGTATAACTTCCTTATGTTCGGATCCCTTGACCATAGAAATTCTCTATTAATATGATCGAGTCTATCACAAACATTCTCCGGTAGCCAAATAGATTGCATAACATGAATGGGAACCGCATACAAATTGTAAGAGTAGTGCGCTCTACTAAAGATAACGTGCAGGTTTTTGAATCCGAGAGTCGCGCGAGAGAATTATTAAATTCATCTTTACTAATATGATCGTGCACCAGTTGCGCCCCAAGGTACTTGTCAAGGTTTCCCGTTTGCGCAAAGCCTAGAGTATCACAAATTTGTCTTTTCAAGTTGTGCCTCACAAGTTAGAGAAATACACCTTCAACTTATAATTGTTGAGTTTCAAGCCTGATGACGTGCAAAATAAATCCTAAACCCTTTTTAATTTCTCTGGTTGTCACCATATTTGCTTTTCCCATGAGAATAAGATCGTCAGTGAAAAATAAATGGGAAAATATAAGACCTTCACGACACGGTCGGGTCGGATTCCATTTACCTCCCTCGACTGAATAAGGTAGGAAAGGTGCTCCACTCATAAAATAAAAAGATACGGGGACAATGGATCACCCTTTCTTAGACCGTGGTCGTGGTCAATAGCTTCCAAACGTTCACGGTGCCAAATAATCTTGGTAGAAGCATTTTAAACACTGAACATGATTAAGTAATCATATTATTAAGAATGTTAACAGTGTTACAATTTTAAAGATATCTCTCGGGTGGGAATGATCACTTTTGCCTGAGTTTGAAGAGATTCTTTGCTACTATATTTTTATTATTGGGAAAGTATCTCTTATTTTCTTGACTTTCCTTCTCTTTTTATAGGGGATAGTTTCACATGATACAAGTGGGATGTTTATAGGTATCATTTTTGCCTGAACTTTATCTTCCTTCTGATAGAGACAACCAGCTGTCGTGGCTTCTAGGCGCTTCGGATGGGGGACAGGTGTTTCGAAGGAGCTGGCGTGGCTTCTTAATGAGATTCTTATCCGTCTATCGGGCTAAGGATGGCACGTTTGCTCCGAGAGCTCCTTTATAAGGAAGGGAAGTACATTTCTCCGAGGGCTTCTTTATAAGGAAGAGAGGTACACTGCTCCGAGGGCTCCTTGAGAGAAGGATGGGAAGCACATTGTTCCGAGGGCTCTTTCAGGGGTGTTTTTTAGGGACATATATCTGAGTGACATGATAGGTGCGAGAGTATCGTATACCTGGGGGATGTTCCGGGAAGCTATTTAAAGTTCCTGACATCTCGCGCGGTATTTGTACTCTGTGAGATATCTGTCTTGGGGATAGGTGCACCATTCATCTGGTATCGGGGAGATCATTTTAAGACTGTTGATGCCATCGAGGTCTTCCGGGTGCTATATATAGTTTTTAAGAGTTAACATTAGCATCCCCAATTCTGATGGCTCTCTCGTTTAGGAGAGGCAAGAGGAATTCAGGTCATGATCTATCGGGGGTTGTACAACTACGTAATTCCGATAGCCCTGCTTATTTATTACATACATATATATATATTTATTATATTACATATATTTTTTTATTATTACGTGACATTAATTACTAATGTCGTGACATTAATTATTAATGGCATGATATTCATTACTAATTATGATTGAAGGCCACGTTCTGAAGTGGCACAAGTGCCAAAACTTTTGGACCGTTATACTTCCCATTTATGAAGAAGCGTAACTGTTACGCACCACTCCCAATGGACACGACCTTCAATCGTGGGATGTGAAGAGGGTTTAGTGGGTAATTAATTCCTACTTGGACCTAGGGTTATAAATACCCATTTCCCCAATTTTATTTCCACACTTGCAATTTTTCAATCTCTCTCTTCCATAGATTTCTCTGCAACTCAGCAATTCTTCAAGCTTTCTATACTTCAATGGCGTCACAATCTACTACTAATTTAGTGTCTGCCGCTTCTGGCACCGATGCGGCTCCTGACCTCCCCGCGGTGACGAGGGCTGCTTCCCTAATTTCTCGAAAGAGATGTGCAGCGGCGTTGAGGCCGGTGGTGGCAGAAGCGCCAAGAAGGTGAAGAAGTCCAAGAAACATTCCGACAAGGGTGGCGTTCCCCAAACCACCCAAAAGGTTGAGGCGACGGCTAGCACCGCCTCTCAGGAGGAGATTAAAAATTTGTGCCTAGAGTATGGTGCATCTGGCCAGAACGTGACGGTGGTGATTCCGTCGGCGGATCAGGGGGTAATTCTCCTCCTCCCAAGCACCTGACTGTGTACTACTCTCAGGTGAAGACGGGGCTGCGTTCATTTTTCCCGCCCTTCTTTTGTGCGACGTATGCCCAAGTCAACTCACTCCCAACTCCTTCACGACGTTAGCACTATTCATTCTTTGGTGCCTGGTGAGGAGAATTGTATGCATAAGGGAAAGGTTTTTCGCCATTTTTGAGTCGAAGGTTTCTCCGGGGGTGGGGGGGGGGGTGGGGCTTCTTTCTACTGCTTTAGCCATCAGAACAAGGACGACCGTATCTCCGAGGGCAATGTCACTTCACATAGTACATGGAAAAACAAATTTTTCTACATTTGCCCTACCGAGGGGGAGTGGGACATGTCGTATACCTAGAGGGAGACCCAGTTCCCGGAGAGAGTGATGGATGATACTCTGGTATTTTTGCTAGTGTTTGCTGCGAAGCCTTTTGTGGAATCGGAGAAGTTCGCTGCTCTTTATCGGACTGCGGGCTTGCGGTATATCACTCTGATAGATACAATGGAAAGGCCTTTGGCTATCCCCGAGGAATACTTTAATGCCTTTGGCAAGTTTGGTATATTTTTTGCCCTCGTAGAATTGGGAAATTTCTTAATATATTGTCTGACTTTAATCGTTTTGCAGTGGAGGTGTTAGGACAGTTTATGGTGGAGGGTGCCAATAGTTATGATGTGGCACGGGGTCCTGAGGAGGCAGGGACTCAAAAAGGGGACTTGATATGGAGGGAGATTGAAGTTCCCACGGCCGCAGAGGTTGACGTGGAGCGTGTTCTAACTCGTTCCACAATTTCGATGGCCTTGTCTAGGTCGTTAAGCGGGACATAGGACACATCGGAGGAGGGTTTGGATGTAACTTCAGCGGATGCAGTTATCGTGGGGGCCTTTTTGCTAGGGGGTAATGAGGACGATGTAGGGATAAGGGGGATGCCATTGCCACCACTCGCTGTTACTCTCCCCATCCCCACGGGTCCTTCTGAAAGGGTCACAATAGGATTGCCTACCGATCCTTTGAGTGCTGTGGACGTATCTTCCTCCGATAAATTGGCGGCGTCGATGGATTCGGTGGATGTACTATTGGCGACTCCTCCCTCTGCTACTCAAGCTAAGGGTATGTATCTTTTCGGGATTTAAAATGTATCAAGATATGTTTTACCCTTACTTATGAAAATTGATTTTGATAGATAAATGGAAAGCTCCTAAGATCGAAGACAAGGGAATATCGCTAATGGAGAATATGCTCTCGATTTGGGTAAGTTCCTGAGTTTTACTGTTTCCTTTTCTCTTTACGAGTTTTAGGAAATAAATTACTTACTTGGGGGGGGGGGGGGTGTTTGATACGCAGGGGGTGACTTTTTTAATTTCGAAGGGGGGTCTTTTCCCTCGGATCCTCATATTCCGCCGGATTCTGAGGAGGCGGTGTTTTTGTTGGACGAGTTGATGGCCATGGCCCCCATCTTTTGCGGATCACCCCACTCCGAGTTCGTTGGCTGTCATTCAATCTGATAGCACCGTGGTTACTCAGGTGCCCTTATCGGATGGGGTATTATTAAGGGGACCCTCGTCCTCCAGTATCCCTGCTTTGGGGCAGGTGCCTAGCACAGAGGAGGCTCATGCAGCTCTTGATACCGTAACCCGATTCTTGGCTTCCACCACCTCGTTTCCGATGGATGGGTGGCAATTTATCCAGGCCTACCCTAATTATATGGCTATGCTGGTAAGACTTATCTCCTCTTATCCATTCATTTAGGGTCCAATGCTTGGGTCTTTATTTTTTTGGTTTTGTTTTTAGGCGCCTAAAATGCTTCATCTTATGTTACTTGAGGTTGAGAAATTGCAAAAGGCTGCGGCCGTGGCGGAGGAGTAGTTTCGGAAGACGGAGGCAGAAAATAAGTCTCTCCGGGAGAGGATGGAGAAGTATGAAGCGGTGTGGTCTAAGGTCACGAAGCAGCTTCAGGAACTAAGGGCTGAAAACAAGCGACTCCAATCTTCCGTATTGGAGACGGAGGCCTCGGGGTTGATGCTGAAGGAGAGGGTTGTATCCCTCGAGAAAGAGAAGGATGCGTGGGTGTTAAGGCAGAAAGAGTTGGAGCAGAGCCTATCTCAAGCTCTCTTCCGGGTGGATACACTTACTGAGGAGCTAGCGAAGACCCCGGTCTCGGGGGTTATTTCCCCTGAGGAACTACAACAGAAGCTGGCTGCTGCTGTTAAATAGGCTCAGGAGGAGACCCTCAGCCAAGTTCAAGAAATATATGCCCGCAAGACTCATGGGTACTTGGTGGGGCATGTGCTGTGGGGTTTCCTCCAGTGTTTTGGGCAAGTCGCAGGAAGATTGCTCCTAACGCTGATCCGCGCCAGATAAACATATTGGAGATGCAGAGGCCTACGCTGGAGCAAGCTTATTCTCCTTTTATGAAGCACAACTCCCATTTTCCCCTTCTTCTACTGCTCCTGCCCGAGTTCCTATCGCCGCCGTTGTTCCCAGGTCTGTTGTTCGTCTCTCTTCCATGGCAGAGCTAATAGGTGGTCCTTCTGGGGTTCCTCCTCCTACGAGTGCTCCGATTCCTCATTTTACAAATGTTCCAACTCCTCCTTCTACAAATGTTTTGACTCCTCATTCTCCGAGTGCTCCGACCCCTCCGTCTTAGAGGCCTTTTCTTCTTTTGTTTTTAGCATAGTGAAGAAGTTGTATTTTGTTTTTGATTTTAATGAAACTTGTCCTTGTAATTTTTTGTAACCATCTGAATTAAATGAAGTGCACGTTCTTTTTCAATGAATTTGTCTCCCGCGTTTGTCTTTATTATGTTTTGTCTTTATTCTATTTGTCAAGATTGACTTGATATAAATATGGTAGTTGTGCTCTGTTAAGCTTGGGGATCTGAGTTCCTCTCTTAATGTCACTAAGGACTTAGAATATTTTTGATTTTATCTTGAAGTTTTTAATGATAGTAGCTGCGTGCCTCCCTTCCCTCCTTGCATGGGGTAGGTGGGAGTCGGTCTCCAGTTGACTTATGGGGATAGTGACACGTGGAGCTTCGTGCTTCTTCTTTATTGGTAGCAAGAACCGCAAAATCTGGGTGGTCCTGCCTTTGGGGGTGGGTCCCATGCACTTACTATATATTGTTTTCCCCTGAACCATCATTTTCATCAGTTTCCTAGAGATTTCTCATTCCTAAAGAACACTTGTCCTTTTCACTTCAAAAGTTAGTTTTTGTCTTTAAGTGCCTTGTTTTTGGAGTAAATTTCCTAAGAAAAGTTGAGCAATTTTCGATAAACCTGCCATGACACTTCCCCACTCATCCCGTTCTCAAGGGGGCCTCACTCCTCTTCGTAGGTCCCCTTCCGTGCATACGGTGCGACGTATTCCGAGTGAAACTTCTATGCCTAGTCCTCGTCGGGGGGAGGGTTGTTCACCTTTCACCCAGAGGGGTTCGACCGTTCCGCCCTCGGTGCAACTTCGAGCGGATATGTTGCTGTCGCATAATATAAGGGATGTATTTTTGAGTAGGGAGGCGACCTTCCGATAGATCGACTTTCGGTATTTCATACGATCACGGTGAATCCCCAAATGTTAATAGGGGGAAGTCGAATCGGATCGGCGGAAAGCACGGAATCCGCAGATTCAGTGGCAGCATTGTTTGTTGAGTATAACTTGGACTTGGGTGGATATGATGTCGTGTTGCCTAGGGTGGACCAACGGGCGTACGATCCTCCTGCTGGGTATATGACAGTGTATTCGGATCAGATACGTTGCGGTTTACGTTTGTTCTTTCACCCGTTTTTACGGGCGACCTTCCGCTATTAGCAAATGTGCCCAAGTCAGCTTACGCCTAATTCCTATCGTTATCTGGTGGGTTACGTTTTTTGCTGTGGACTTTTAGACTTGCCTTTAACTCCTTATTGAGTGGGGAGTGTCTTCTTCCTGCGTCATTGTCCCAGAGATTTACCCTTCTTTAGCCTGGTATATCATGATCAACGTCGCTCTTTTACGACCATCACTAGGCGGGTTACCCCTTGAGACGATTAGAAGAGCCGTTTCTTTTATCTGAAGCCTCGAGGGATGATGTTTTGCGCTTGGGGGGTGCCTGTCCGTTGGGGACTAGGGTACGTAGTTCATTCTTCAGAGGTGATTACCCATGAATCGGAAATCTTGCAGGAATCCTTGCTTTTTGCCGAAAGTTATGACATATGCGGTTTGCTTGAGCTGTCCGACGCCTTTTCTCTTGCTGGTTTGCAAGAGGGGTCGGCGGCGGCGCGAGAGCTTTCTCCTCGCCCTTTGCATACCAATTTCTTTTTCCGTAATGTTTTTCCCTTTGTGTTTCATTCGAAATATATTTTGTTGGGGTGTGATCCTATTTTAATATGTTTTGGTTCTTCTTATAGGGTCCGAAATGGATTTCTTTGCCGTGGGGAGGTCTGAGAGGGCTTTCGGGAGTAGCGGCTCTGAGGACGTGTCTCACAGTAGGGAGGGAAGGGGTTTTTGCATCTGAATGGGGAGTGTAGACACTTAAAATTTGTGTCTAATTAAATCTCGACACGTGGGGAATAATATATTAATTTTTAATTTATTTTTCTATTTTATTTTGGATTTATAATAAATTTATTTCCAAAGTAAAGTGGTTAAATTTATTAATTTTAATATATATAATGAATAAATTGAATAATGTCTTATTTATTAATTCGAGTTAAATTATCCGATTAAATTAAATAATGGCAAGTCTTGTAGAGCAAGAAAAGGAAAATAAATATATATTATTTAATCCTAATATTTTAAAGGGTTAAATAAATATATTTATCAAATATCAAGACAAGGAAAGTCTTCTCCTCCAAGATTGAATATTCAAGAGATATCTAGAAGATTCATTTAGATCAAGTCTTCCAAATCAAGAAATTGTAGACGCGATCACAACCGTTCATCTCATCAGGAGATTCTGATTGAGATTCACTCTACAGCTATAAATAGCGGTGCTCTTGAAGAACAAAAAAATAACAATTGAAGCTTCAAGAATTCAGAGCAAGGAAGTCCAAATCCTCTCCAACAAGCTCAACAATCTTCAAAGGTATCCTTCAACCATCTTCAAGATGTTCTTCGTTAAGAACATCTTTCAATCCGCCATCAAGCCTCAAGTTCACCCAAAAACCGTTTTTTGAAGATGGTGTCTCTGCCAAGAAGATCAAATCTTCAACAAATTCAAGAAATCCAAATCAAATTCATACCGTTCTTCAACCAAATTCAAACCAAAAATCCATTTTGATCCGAGATCAAGTCACAAGACCCTCAGAAAACCATTTTTGAAGATCAAAATCCATGCTAGGAAGATCAAAACCCAAAAATCCAAAGAACTGAAGACGAAGATCATACCAATCTTCATCAACCTTCAAATCAAATTCCAAATTAAGTTTCCGTTCCATCCGAGATCAAGTCGTAAAGCCCTCGAATCAACGTTTGTCAAATCCCCAAGTCAAATTGGTGTTCATCAAATCCCTAAGTCAAATTGGTGTTCATCAAATCCCTAAGTCAAATCGGTGTTCATCAAATCCCTAAGTCAAATCGGTGTTTATCAATCCTAAGTCAAATCGGTGTTCATCAAATCCTCAAGTCAAATCACCGTTTAATCCGAGATCAAGTCCAAGACCCTCGAATTAACGTTTTTCCCAAGTTCAAATCATTTCAACGAGGATCAAATTGAAGATCTTCATTATAAATTTTTATATTGTTCTTGTAGAAGTGAATCCGAGGATTAGATAGAGTTTGAACCTCAATTGTATCTTTAAATTTATTAAAAAAAAAATTATTTTGTCATCTCTTTCTTGTTTTATTTTCAGAATTCAAGAATTTGTGACTACAAATTTGGCACGCCCAGTGGGACCTCTCTACCTCTCATCTCCTTTCATCAAGAACAACAAGTCAACCATATGGCACCAGTCAAGACAAGAAGGATGTCCGACTTATTGGCTGATCCATCCACGAAGATGACAAGTGAAGCGTCCACGACGCTGTTCAAAAGGACTCATCTGTCTCCAACAACGTCAACAATGACGAGGATGTTGAGAGCGATGACTCCTCCCCACCAACTCCTCACTCTGCATCGGGTTTTTCATCTCCGGATATAGTGCATGCATTGACAACAAGCACTACAACTTTGGAGGAACAAATTGGGATGTTGACCAAAGCCATAGAGATGCTGAACAAACATGTGCAAGACCAAGACTCCAAGATAGAAAAATTGCTAAGTAGGGAAGACAAGGTGGAAGAAAGTCATGTAAAGGAACTAAAGTTTGGAGGCTTTGAAGAGGGTGAAACATCCATGAAGCAACTATCCAATGAGAAGGAAAAGTCTGTTGCCAAGGAGTTCCAAGTCTCTTCAAATGGCATGATCCTGGCTGATCAATTGAAGGAGTTCATCATGGGGACTATCAAGGACAAGCTAAACGGAGCCTTCAAATCATCATTTTCCTATTCCACCCCATACACTCAAAGGATAGATAGCTTGAAGATGCCAAATGGTTACCAACCACCCAATTTCCAGCAGTTTGATGGCAAAGGCAACCCAAAGCAACATGCAGCTCATTTTGTTGAGACTTGCAATAATGACAGAACTTACAGTGATCATCTTGTCAAGCAATTTGTCCGCTCATTGAAGGGAAATGCATTTGATTGGTACACTAACTTGGAAGCAAACTCGATTGATAGTTGGGACGAGTTGGAGCAAGAATTCCTCAATTGCTTCTACAACACAAGAAGGACCGTCAGCATGATCGAACTCACAAATGCTCGCCAATGGGATGAAGAGCCAGTGATTGATTACATAAACCGTTGGAGAAACTTGAGTCTCAATTGCAAGGATCGGTTGTCTGAGACCTCGGCTATAGAGATGTGCATCCAAGGCATGCAATGGGGGCTTCGTTACATTCTTCAAGGAATACAACCAAAGACGTTTGAAGAGTTAACAACTCGTGCTCATGACATGGAATTGAGTATGGTGGCAAGTGGAGTCAATGGACCACCTATGCAAGATCCGAGAAGATTCAAAGACAAACAAGATGCAAGGAAAAGAGGCAAACCTTTCAACAAAGCACCTACCAAAGAGTCTATGGCGGTGAATGTTGCTCCGTTGAGAATCCAAGCCAAGGAAAATGATAACAGTGACTAGCGAAAAGGCGTTGCGGCATCTGAGAAGGCCGGTAATTCACAACCTAATGAGCAAAGGAGGACGACACTCAAGGAGACGCGGTCAAAGCGATATCCATTCCTTGATTCTGATGTTTCAGCCATATTTGATGATTTGCTCAAAGCTAATCTGATTGAACTGCCTGAAATGAAGTGACCAGAAGAGGTCGGTCGCTCTAATGATCCTAAGTATTGCAAGTATCCCGTCTCGTAGGACACCCAATCCATGATTGCTTCATATTCAAAGATAAGGTGATGCGGTTGGCTCGTGATAGGAAGATCACTCTAGAAGAAGATGTCGCGCCATCAAACCTTGTTGTACTCTCAAGCCAAGTTGACAGTCTGGACGACTCCCACATCGTTGTTTCATGCAATGCGATTCACGAAGAAGAGAAAATCGTAGACTCTACTTCAAAGACTGCTCATGTCACGAACCAATGTATGTCCACCATATGCTTCACTGATGAAGACCTTCTACTAGGTTCTAAGCTCCACAACCGACCATTGTTTGTCGCCGGCTATATTCGCAAGCAAAGAGTCAATCGAATGCTGATTGATGGAGGCTCTGCACTCAATATCTTGCCTCTACGCACTTTAAATGAATTAGGAATCTCGGTGGACGAGCTATCAAGTAGCCGTCTGATGATCCAAGGTTTCAACCAAGGGGGGCAAAGAGCCATCGACATCATAAGATTAGATATTCTTATTGAAGATATGTCGTCTAGTATGCCGTTCTATGTCATCGAATCCAACACATCCTACAACATGTTATTGGGTCGACCTTGGATACATGAAAATGGCGTTGTTCCTTCAACATTACATCAGTGCTTTGGATATTACCAAGATGGAGTCGAAAGAAAGGTACATGGTGACGTAAAGCCTTTTTCTGATGCTGAATCACACTTTACAGATGCAAAGTACTACATTGAAGGAAAGAGCACCGTGAGACTCAATGGAACCGAGCATCTCCAGCAGCATGGTGTAAACGGCTACGTTAACACAAGTGACACGGAGAAGAGTAAGATTAATGGATTTCCCCTTGGGACAAAGCCTTTGAAAGAACTTATGTTTCCTCTTACGACACTTGAAAGGAAAGGGCTATCTCCTCCACTTGAAGGATTTGTTCGTCCATCCAAAAGACCCAAAACTGAGCACGGAACATTGCCCACAAAGAAGATTGAGGAATGCTTTGACCCAAAAGCTTTCAAGTTGCTAGTCAAAGCTGGGTATGACCCTAATGAAGAACCACGACTGGAGGGCCTCACTCTGGATGCTGCTGCAGAGAAGCCATACGGACTCAATACCACGCAAGTCATGTTAAAGGAAAATGGGCATACCGTTCCAAACATTCGGATAGGCCTTGGCTACAAACCACCAAACCCAGTTCGTATTGCTATAAAAAGAGCTAACGCCAACTACGTAGGCGAAGTAGAGGGCTCAACCATAGGCCGTGAAGAGAGGATGCCACGCATGTCGGTCTTTGATAAACTTGGTCCGAATAAAGTGGTCTTTGATAGACTCGGCCTGAATAAAACGGTCTTTGATAGACTTGGTTCGAATAAAATGGTCTTTGATAGACTTGGTCCAAATAAAACAGTCTTCGATAGGCTTGGTCCAAATAAAAGGTATGATTGGAAAAGTTCGAGTGTTCCGTATATGTCGACACGCGCTAAGAGAAACCTCAAGTCATCAAACTCTAAGAAAGTTCAAAGTCTGATCCCGTCTCGAATGACTCACCGCGAAGACTTGATAGTGTCTTGCGGTGAGACGCTCAAAGTTAAGTTACAAACTGTGGTGCTCACGAAGACCAAACACGAAGATGAAAAGAGTGTAGGGTCGTCATACCATATCACTTCTCATGAAGAAGATGTTGAAGAAGACGCCGAAGATGCGCCTGTTGAGTGGGAGGAGGGTGTCAAGGCCATTGTTGATGAGTTAAAAGAGGTAAACTTGGGCAGCGCCGATGACCTAAGACCAATTTACATAAGTGCATTGCTCGGAGTTGATGAAGAACAGAGTTACGTTGAGTTGTTGCACGAGTTCAAGGATGTGTTTGCTTGGTCATACAAAGAAATACCAGGCTTGGACCCAACGGTGGCGGTACACAACTTATCGGTGAATAAAGATGTTCGTCCCGTCAAGCAAGCCCAAAGAAGGTTTCAACCTGACTTAGTCACATTGCTCGAAGCTGAAGTTAACAAGCTCATTGAAGCCGGGTTCATTAGAGAAGTCAAATACCCAACTTGGATTTCTAGCATTGTGCCGGTAAGAAAGAAGAATGGACAAATCAGGGTTTGCGTCGACTTTAGAGACTTGAACGAAGCATGCCCTAAGGATGACTTTCCTCTACCGATTGCAGAACTAATGATTGATGCTACCATGGGACACGAAGCCTTGTCTTTCATGGACGGATCTTCTGGTTACAACCAAATTTGCATGGCTCTAAGGGATGAAGAATTGACTGCTTCCCGTACTCCGAAGGGTATATATTGCTACAAGGTGATTCCGTTTGGATTGAAGAACGCATGTACTACCTATCAAAGGGCAATGCAAAACATCTTCGACGACATGTTGCACAAGAATGTTGAGTGTTATGTGGATGATCTTGTCGTAAATTCGAGGGAAAGGAATGATCACATAAGTGACTTACGAAAAGTCTTTGAGAGACTGCGAAAGTATCAATTAAGGATGAACCCTATGAAGTGTGCATTTGTCATAACATCTGGAAAGTTCCTTGGTTTCATTGTTCGTCAACGGGGCATTGAAATCGAGCAAGCCAAAATTGATGCAATAGTTAAGATGCTGGAGCCACGAAACATTCATGAACTCAAAAGTCTACAAGGAAATCTGGCAATCTCCAAAGGTTCATCTCAAACTTAGCCGGTCGTTGCCAACCTTTCGGTCACTTGATGAAGAAAGACGTTCCATTTAGGTGGGATGAATCTTGTCACAATGCTTTTGAACGAATCAAGTCATATCTGATGAAACCTCCGTCTTAGCCGCTCCTGTGTCGGGACGTCCCTTGATCCTATATATTGTTGCCCAAGAAAGATCAGTGGGGGCATTGCTCGCCCAAGAAAATGACAAAGGGAAGGAAAATGCACTATATTACCTAAGCCGAACAATGACGCCAAATGAGTTGAAGTACGCTCCTATTGAGAAGCTTTGCCTAGCCCTTGTGTTCTCAATTCAAAAATTGAAGCATTATTTTCAAGCTCATACTATTCATCTTGTATCCAGAGCAAACCCTTTGAAGTATGTCATGACGAGGCTGGTGTTGTCTGATCGACTTGCAAGATGGTACCTTCAGCTGCAACAGTTTGAGATTGCATATATCCCTCAAAAGGCTGTGAAAGGACAAGTATTGGCGGATTTTCTAGCTGACCACCCTATTCCTGCCGAGTGGGAGTTAATGGATGACTTACCCGATGAAGATGCGCTCGTGATTGAGGTCACTCCTCCATGGGAAATGTACTTTGATGGTGCCGCACATAGAAATGGAGCCGACGCCGGTGTTATCTTTCTCACGCCTAATGGAGAGGTCTTGCCGTACTCCTTCACATTAACTCAAAATTTCTCAAACAATGTTGCGGAATATCAAGCTTTGATACTCGGGTTAGAAATAGCAATCGAGCTGAGGCAACCTCACCTAAAAGTGTATGGCGATTCCAAGTTGGTCGTCAATCAATTGTATAGCGAATTCGAGGTTAAGAAGCCAGAGCTCCTACCATATGTTGAGTATGCAAGAAGATTGATCAAAACTCTTGGTGACGTTACAGTAGAGCATGTGCCGAGGAAAGATAATGGGCAAGCCGATGCGTTAGCTAAACTTGCTTCTATGTTGGTTACATCGGAAGAGAAGACGTCCATACCCGTGTGCCAGAAATGGGTACTCCCGCCTATTCTAGAAGAATACAACGAGAAAGGTGATAATAATGAAAGCATGTTGTGGAGGTATACGAAATTGAAGTGGAAGATTGGCGACAATCATTCGTGGACTACTTGAAGCACGGAAAATTGCCCGATGACGTACGTCAAAAGATCGACATTAGGCGTCGTGCAGCCCGCTTCATCTTCTATAAAGACACACTCTATAGGCGCTCATTTGATGGGGTTTTCTTGCGCTGCCTAGGAAAAGAAGAAGCTATGCAAGCTATGGAAGAGGCACATTCCGGAATTTGTGGAGCTCATCAGTCTGGTCCAAAGTTACATTTTCGCATCAAAAGAATGGGCTACTACCGCACAAAGATGTCAAGCTTTCCAATTCTACGCAAACTTCATCCATCAACCGCCTGAACCTTTGCATCCAATCGTAGCTTCTTGGCCTTTTGATTCGTGGGGTTTGGACGCTGTCGGTCCCATGACAAAGTCTTCTGGCGGACACTTGTACATCGTGGCTGCAACCGACTACTTCTCAAAATGGGCTGAAGCCGTGCCTCTCAAAGAAGTCAAAAAGGAGACTGTTGTCAACTTCATTCGTACCAATATCATTTACCGCTACGGAGTTCCTCGATGCATCGTCACTGATAATGGAAAGTCGTTTTGCAATAGTTTGGTAGACAAGTTGTGTGAGAAGTTTGGATTCAAGAAAAGAAACTCTTCTATGTATTATGCTGCTTCTAATGGCCTTGCCGAAGCATTTAACAAAACTCTCTGCAACTTGCTAAAGAAAGTGGTGGCGAAGTCAAAGAAAGATTGGCATGAAAGAATTAGAGAAGCTCTATGGGCATATAGAACTACACACACAACGCCAACTCAAGCAACCCCGTATGCGTTGGTTTATGGAGTAGAAGCAGTTCTCCCTCTTGAGCAACATATCCCGTCTTTAAGGATAGCTCTGCAAGAAGGAGTCACCGAAGAAGAGAATGCTCGTTTGCGCTTGCAAGAGCTAGATGCCCTTGATGAGAAAAGACTAGAAGTGCAACAAAAACTTGAGTGCTATCAAGCTCGTATCTCCAAGTCTTTTAAGAAAAAGGTCCGTCGACGCTCCTTTCAAGTTGGTGATTTGGTTCTCGCAGCGAGAAGGCCCATCATTGTCACTCATCGAACCGGAAGCAAGTTCACTTCAAAGTGGGATGGTCCTTATGTCATCACAGAGGTATACACGAATGGCGCATATAAGTTGGTTGCCGAAGATGGATTAAGAATTGGTCATATCAATGGAAAATTCTTGAAACAATACTACCCTTGATGACCGAAGCATGCTCCATGACGCACGAGCTTAAACTGTATGTTACTCCTGGCCCGCATGAGTATAAACTGTGGACGGAAACCACCAATGGTAAATTATGTGGTTAAAATGACAACTTACCCCACTAAAGGTGTTTTATGTGGTTAAATTTTAAATACCCCACTTTGTTCAAAGTGGTTAAAGAATGAATACTCCTGGCCCGCATGAGTATAAAATGTGTACGGCACCCCCCTTAAATCAATCTTGATTTCTTTGAACTACGTTATGACTTGATCCTTTTATTGAGGTACGTAGGCAGCTTAGAAGTTTTCTAAGTTCAGTCATGAAATTTGCTTAAGTTGTTTTTGTTGCGAAAAGAAACATAATGCCAAATGCAATGAATAACTCAAAATGAGATAAATAAAGGTAAATCTTTTATTAATCTCTAAGTTCTAATGATGCTACAAATCCAAAGCAAAACAGAATAAAATATACCACTAAAGCATAGATGAAGAAAAACAAAACAAGAGAAATCTCTCTCAAAGAAAAGGCCTCACATCCCCCAACTCTAGTTGTGCAGTCTCCAAGTGTATCCTCATAACGTCCAATTCTTCCATCTCCGCGTCAGTAACTGAAGGAGTGCTTCTAAGGACGGACATCTTCTCTTCCAAATTAGAGATCTTATCTTCGGCACCTCGAACAAACTCTTTTTGGCTCTTTAAGGATGACGTCAAGCTTTCTTTCTTCGACCTTAAGTCTTTCAATCTTCTTTTAACATTGAAGTTCATCTTCTGTGGACTTAATTTGTAAGGATCCCTTTTCCTTGTCAGCTTTGGCATCGGATATTTGGCCCCCTATTTCTGAAATTTGTTGAAGAAGTGATGAGCTTTCCAATACTACAGAGTTTCGCACATCATAAGCAACAGCTTGATCAAAAAAGTTGTTCACTAAGGCCTCGAAGGGTGCAACGTTTTCCTTCCCAACCAACTTCATTCTTTCAAAAACAATGCAGAATTCATCTTTAAAAGAATAAACTTGGTTAATTGGTGCACGAACAATCCTCCCGCTAACATCGGCCCATAGAGAGTTGAGATACATCTTGTCATGAATTTCCAATAGACTTTCACCCTTGAAAACAAAGATGGCAGCAGGTGGAGAGCTCTCCTTACCATTCTTTGAGTCTCTTGGTTTCAAATGCACTTTGTCATCTCTTGAAGGTTTGGTGCCAGCACATGAAGTAGACCCTTCGCTTGTTTGAGGATGTTGCTCATCACCCTTCAAAGCAGAAATCCTCTCTTTACCCGCCTACAAGGAATATGTCGAAAGTTAGAGACATATACATATATATATATGTATGTATATATGTATGGAAATAAAGAGCAAAGTTGGCCAATACCTGTATAGCCAAGTCCAATGTCGCGGATGGGGTGCTCAAAAGGCAGCGAGGGGGATTGACTTCTCTAGGATGCGAGACACTTGAGTCTTTCTTAACCCTCTTCCCGTTGCGGTCGTCATTTTCGCTGCTGCCGCTCTCTTTGACAATGCTTTTTCTTTTCGCTGATTCCTCTACTGCAATGTGTGGCGAGTCTCGCGAGCTCTTCCCAAGAGAAGCAATTTGGTTGTCACGACTTTGTGCGACCTTGTCATCCCCGCCAAGTATCAAGCGCTTTTGAGGCAAAAGTAAAGAGTCAATATTGTCTTCAAGGTAGCTCATGTGGGTTTTGGTTAACCATGACTTATAACTATCCGAAAAGTGCCTTCTCGCGTTAAGAGGAGCATTGGGAATCCAAACCTTTGAATATGTCCTTTGTGCAAGACTTAACCTCCAAAAATGAAGTCCTTCATTCAAGGAAGCTTCACGGTAGTCATTGATGAGTACGCCAGGGACATCTTGATAATATCCAAATTGTCGGCCGAATCGATGTGGACTATATGGCTCAACGTCAAAGGTCTCGCCTTGCCTAAGAGTAAGATAACACGATCGAAGGTTGATAAAATAGTCATGCTCTGCTTCGCCAAGGGTACCGCAATCCACAAGTGCGACGTTATTAACGTTTGGAAGAAGGTTGCATGCCCAAGTGGTATAGTCTCCTCTGTGAATCCGCTTGCGAGCTTCTTTTGGATCAAAAGGCCTTGCTCCATTTTCTCCAGAAAATACCATCATTCTAGGTTTCTGCAACACTGAGTGGATGGAAAACTGAGTCTTGAAATATTGCGCCACCTACCCGTAGACAAAATGGATCGGAAAAGGAAGGCACCCTCGGGACGGTTGAGTAAACCTTGATATTGCATTCAACCTTTTGTAAATTGACGCTAGTACCGGGATGGCAAGGCAAACCCTTTGACCGCTGGCTATAAGACTCGCCATCTTGAATGTATTGGGATGGATAAAACCAACATCCTTCACAGGGAGAACAAAGATGCACAACCAACAAGCCAAGTGCGCGGCCAAAAATGTCTCTTCCTTCCAATTACCTTTGACACCGAGTTGTGAAAACAGAATCTCATTTTGCGAAGACCACCGATTGCATGGCTCGAGCTTCCCATAAGGGTTGTGTGTAGATTGAGGTCGGCGCACGCTCTTTCTCTCATTGCGTGATGGGGGACATTTGTATTTGACCTCCTTCTTCGACCAAAAGTTGATCCACTCTTTGATTGGCACTCGAGGATCGTCATCACCAACGTGTGCTGGGATTAGGTGAAACGCATGGAATAAAGCTCTGCATGACCGCGACAGATGATATTTGTCTTTTTCTTTGCCAAAAAGTTCTTTTTCGCTCGGTATGACTTCGTCATATAGGGATCCAAATATAGGCAGACCGGCAAGACGTTCCAAGTCCCATAAGGAAATCGAGAGCTCTCCCAGGGAAGTGACAAGGGTGTTTGTAGACGGTGACCATGCTTCGCACAAGGCTTTTAGAATTTCCAAATTGCACTCATATGTGAATAAAGACGCATAGACCGGCTCGTACGTATTGGTAGAAGTAAGTGTAGGCTTGCACCGAACAAGGACATCTTCTGTCCACTCCCAATATCTGGGGAAGTAATGAATTTCGCCGGGAAAGTGAAGAAAGGCATCGTCCCACATGGCATCTCCTTTGGCAATGCGTCACCCCAAGGTATCGAAAGGAAGATCACCGTTTGATACTCAGTGGTGAGGAGAATGGAGCACGAGCGACGACAGAGATCGATTGGAGGACTTGGGAAGCTCTTCGGTCCAGCCTTTAGGCTTAGTGGTGGTAATCAAAGTGGGCCATCGGCTTGTGAAAATTCCGCCAAGGGGGGTACCAACTTCCAATATTGTGTCCCGTTGATTTTCATCGCCGGTGATGGTTAGAGTCTCAATTCCCTTCGAATTATAGGCGCGACCGAATTTCACCATTGTGCGTGAACTGTCAACACAAAGAAGGAAACAAAAGGGTTAGAAAGACAAGTTAGCAATTGGCGGAGAAGAATAGAGCAAATAGCCAAAAACAAAGTGGAAAACCTGCTGTTGCCGTTGCAAAAAAAAAAAAAAACCAAAAACCTGATGCGGCCGTTTTAAAACCCCCCAAAAAAAAACAAAAAAAACCTAAAACCTGATGCGGCCGAGAACAACAACAAAAAAAAAACAAAAAAAAAACCTGCTCCGGCTGTGAACAAAAAAAAAGAAAAAAAGGGACAAAGTTGATATCCCTACCATATGAAGAAGAGAAGGATGTCCCGTTTGTCGGCTCTTGTGCCCGTAAGTTGATCTTCTTCTCTGAATCGCTGCACAACGAAAAAAACGAGTGAAATAGTTAGATCCTTGTGATTATATAATATGCATCATATATATATATGTATATATATCGGAAAAAAAGGAAGAAGAAGAAAAAAAAAGCTTCTCTTTTTTTTTTCTGTTCGCCGCACCGTCAAGGAAGTATGTGGCGAAATCTTCACCCGAACTGGATCAATCCTCGCCAAATTCGCTGAAATTGCAGCAAGGTCTGTCTAACAGAAGAAGAAGAAAATCTTTGTTACTAAGAGAAATTTCGTTGGGAAAGGTTTCTTTTGTGGATGAAGAAGAACTTATGCCCCAAGCCTTCTTTTATAGTTGAAAGTAGATGTTGAGTTTGGAAACTTTATTTCTCCACAAAATCCAGCAAATAATTGAAGAACAACGAATTTCCTTTTTGAAGAGAAGAAATTCCTCTTGCAAATATTTCCCTTTAAATTCAAAGAAAAAAAAGAAAAGAAAAGGAAAGAGAAAAGGGACGCCCACCAAAGGAAAAGAAAAAAAAAGTGTATGTTGATTTCAAATAAGGAAAAGGGGAAGAGTCATTCAGTGTTGCTGGTCCACAATTGCCCCCCCCCCCCCCCCAAAAAAAAGTTGACCGGTCAAAGAAGGTGGGAGGGCAATTACCACATGTTCCTGGTCCACGTGAGCCAAAAAAAAAGGGCAAAAGATGGGAGAATTATCTCATGCTCATGGTCCACATAAACCCTCCATGTACATGCCAAAAAGAAATAGTAGAAATTGAGTCATATTCATATCAAAAAAAGTTGTGACTCGTCCACGACATGTTTCACGACTCCGCGAACAAGTCACAAGGGGGCAATTTGTACACACTTAAAATTTGTTTCTAATTAAATCTCGACACGTGGGGAATAATATATTAATTTTTAATTTATTTTTCTATTTTATTTTGGATTTATAATAAATTTATTTCCAAAGTAAAGTGGTTAAATTTATTAATTTTAATATATATAATGGATAAATTGAATAATGTCTTATTTATTAATTGGAGTTAAATTATCCAATTAAATTAAATAATGGCAAGTCTTGTAGAGCAAGAAATGGAAAATAAATATATATTATTTAATCCTAATATTTTAAAGGGTTAAATAAATATATTTATCAAATATCAAGACAAGGAAAGTCTTCTCCTCAAAGATTGAATATTCAAGAGATATCTAGAAGATTTATTTAGATCAAGTCTTCCAAATCAAGAAATTGTAGACGCGATGACAACCGTTCATCTCATCAGGAGATTCTGATTGAGATTCACTCTACAACTATAAATAGCGGTGCTCTTGAAGAACAAAAAAATAACAATTGAAGCTTCAAAAATTCAGAGCAAGGAAGTCCAAATCATCTCCAACAAGCTCAACAATCTTCAAAGGTATCTTCAACCATCTTCAAGATGTTCGTCGTTAAGAACATTTTTCAATCCGCCATCAAGCCTCAAGTTCACCCAAAAACCGTTTTTTGAAGATGGTGTCTCTGCCAAGAAGATCAAATCTTCAACAAATTAAAAAAATCCAAATCAAATTCATACCGTTCTTCAACCACATTCAAACCAAAAATCCATTTTGATCCGAGATCAAGTCACAAGCCATTTTTGAAGATCAAAATCCATGCTAGGAAGATCAAAACCCAAAAATCCAAAGAACTGAAGACGAAGATCATACCAATCTTCATCAACCTTCAAATCAAATTCCAAATCAAGTTTCCGTTCGATCTGAGATCAAGTCGTAAAGCCCTCGAATCAACGTTTGTCAAATCCCCAAGTCAAATTGGTGTTCATCAAATCCCTAAGTCAAATTGGTGTTCATCAAATCTCTAAGTCAAATTGGTGTTCATCAAATCTCTAAGTCAAATTGGTGTTCATCAAATCCCTAAGTCAAATCGGTGTTCATCAATCCTAAGTCAAATCGGTGTTCATCAAATCCTAAAGTCAAATCACCGTTTAATCCGAGATCAAGTCCAAGACCCTTGAATTAACATTTTTCCCAAGTTCAAATCATTTCAACGAGGATCAAATTGAAGATCTTCATTATAAATTTTGATATTTTTCTTGTAGAAGTGAATCAGAGGATTAGATAGAGATTGAACTTCAATTGTATCTTTAAATTTATTCAAAAAAAATTATTTTGTAATCTCTTTCTTGTTTTATTTTCAGAATTCAAGAATTTGTGACTACAGGGAGCTAGCCTCGTTAGGAGGGGACTCGGGTCGCTTCCCCTTGAGATTGGTCGGGGATTCCTCTTCCCAAGGATTTCCAGGAGTGGGGAATCTGGGGTTGTTTCGAGCCCGTTACTATCCTTGATGTTAGGCTCCCAGACTATCGGAGAAAGTGGTAATCAAGGGGGTAATTCCCCGGGTTTTCGTAGGGACACTGTTAATGCAATAGAGGAGGGTCTGCCTTCTTCTCCTGAGACGCCACCTACCACCGCAGAGGTGGAGCAGGGGGAAGGTTCATGAGTGGCCGATCGGTTTCCCAGAATTAACCCTGATGTACTTTTTTGCCGAACTTTCTTGAGCGCACAATTGAATAATTTGGATTGTACCCAGTTGAATGCTCTTCCGTTGTCGTCTCTACAAGATTGGGCTTTTAAGGATCTTTGTGAGGTAACATCGCCCTTCTTATTTTTGGATATAAATTTTGGTCCAGTGTTTCCTTAAATTCTCTTTTGATGGGATGTTTCAGCTTCTCATGGTGATCAACGCCGTGGGTTCCTGGAGGGATGAAATTTCTTCCAAGGCGGAGTTGATCTACCGCCATTGGGATGACTTTGAGAGGGAACTTTTGCTGGTCAGGAAAAAGGTGGGACAAATCCGGGTGGATAGGGAGGCATTCCAAGAAGATCACCGTGGGGTGGTGAAGGACTTAACCGAGAAGTCTTGGGGACATGGAGAGGCGTCTATCGCTGGAGCAGGCGTGAGAGCTGTGTTTGGAAGAGAGGGTGGAGGATCTATGAGGACAGCTGCGTGTCTTAGAGGAGCAACTATCCTTCACCTCGGAAGAGAAGGATGTTGCTGCTCGGAAACTGTTGGAAGTGATGTGAATACAAGAGGTAGCTCTGATGTTGGCACGAACCCATGCACTTATGGATATATCTAACGCTCTTGCCCCTCGAGATGTGCTTTGAGAGAAATTTTGGGACATGGTGCTCATCGGATACAAGCTATGTGAGGAGGTTGTGCGATCGTTGTCGGGGTTCCCTACCACTCTAGTGATCATGCGTCTAAACATAGTGCGTGAATCTCCTGCTACTTGATTGGCAATGGTTTCAGAAGTAGTGCCGATGTCGGAGAACTTGCCTGTTCCTTCTGTGGACATAGCAGAACCAATGGATCTTTCGGGAGAACAACGTCGTCGGCTAATTACAGAGGGAAAGCAACCTCACGAGGATCCTTAAATATCTCGGTGTGCACTAGGATATACATAATAATGTATAAAGTGTTGTATTGGCCTTTCGACGATAGGCATATTTAGTTTTCTTTGTTATGTGTTTTGCCTTTGTTTTTTGTTTGTAACGGATGGCCCAATAAGATAGATTTGCCGGTAGTCCTTAGAAGACTGTTCTTTCTGTAACAGCAAGGCTATCCCCTTGTTTGAATAATAAAACGAGAGCCATCTATTGTAAACACCATTTTATTCATGCATATCTTATTTAAATACAAAGGGCGGCTGGTTTTCGCACCAGACAAGCGTGCTATCAAGCGTAGTACTTTATTAAGTTGTACGCATTCCAGGTGTTCTGGAGTATTTTCCCTTCATGATTTTCCAGGAGGTATGTAGCACCTCCGACGATTATAGCTATTTTAAAGGCCCCTCCCATTTAGGCTGGAGTTTTCCTATGTTTTTGGAGGCGTCTACTCTCTTTAGTATGAGATCTCCAACTTGAAAGAATCGGGATCGGACTCGGTCGTTATAGTGCCGTGTCATACGCGCCGTGTATTGCTCCATGCGAATGGCAGCGCAGGCTCTTTTTTCTTCAAGAAGATCCAGAGCTAAGGCTAGATTGGAACTGTTGCTCACTTTCTCATATTCTCGTACTCGCCAGCTTTCCACCACTATATCCGGGGTATAACCGCGTCACTTCCATAGGTCAGGCTGTAGGGGGTTTCTCCTGTGGCGGTCCTTTAGGTAGTCCGATACGCCCATAAAATCCCAGGAATCTCCCTCAACCCAATGGGCCTTGTGCCAACCTAGTCTTGCCTTTAGGTTTTTCAGTAGGGTTTGGTTGGTTCTTTCTACTAGGCCGTTGGCTTGGGGATATCCCACGGAGGTAAAACGGTGTTTTATTTCCCAGTGGTGGCACCAGTTTTTTAAATCTTGGCTCGTGAATTGGAGCCCACTATCGCTAACCAAGTGTCGGGGGATGCCGAAACGACATATAATGTATCTTCATATAAAGTTGGTAATCCCCCGCGAGGTAATCTTGGCTAGGGGTTCCGCCAACTACTAACAAAAACTTCTTTTTGCCCGCGGTGGGGATTAGTGGTCCGACGATGTCAATCCCCCATTTGGCGAAGGGGCATGTGGGTGGTCCGTACACCCATGGTATTGCGGGCTGGCGCACCTGGCGAGCGAAGGTTTGACACGGTCTGCAGCGTTTGGCATGCTCCTAGCAATTTTTCTCCATCGTGGGCCAATAGTAGCCTTGGTGGAGTATACATCCCGTCATACTTTGTCCTCTTGTGTGGCTACCGCAGGTTCCTTCATGCGTTTCCCGGATAACTTGCTCGGCCTCCATGTGGCCTAGGCATCTGGCATGGGGGTGAGAGTAAGATCGTCGGAACAAAACCCCTTTGTGGAGGAAGTATCTGGCGGTTTTACGTGCCATCAACTGTTGTTCCATTTTATTAGTGTTGGTCGCATACTCCTCTGGGTGCTTGAGCTAAGTTAGGATGGGCTCCATCCACTCGTCACTCGTGAGTTGCTCGTGTCGCATCCACCTCCTCGGTTTTAGATTTTTCTGAGATTGTTTCTTGGAGGAGTGTAATACGACGGGTGTGGATGGTGGCGGTATGGGAGGCTTTTTTAGATAAGGCATCCGCTTCTTTGTTATCGGAGCGGGGAATTTGTACGATCTCGCAGCTCTTGACCTACGCACTTCTGTGTTGTACCATTTGTACATATTCACGAATTCTTTCCTCTTGGGCCTCGTAGGCGCCCTTCGCTTATTGCACGATAAGTTAGGAGTCGCTATGTATCATTACTCTTTTAACTCCTCCATCTTGGGCCAGTCTTAGTCCTATTAATAAGGCCTCATATTCGGCTTCGTTGTTGGATAAGGGATAGTCAAGTCTTACTGCGAGGAATAGAGTTTCGTCCTCTACCTTAGTGTTGGATAGGACGATTCCTGCTCCACCGTGAGTAGCCGTGGCGGATCCATCCACGAATACATGCCACAAGAGGGGGTTTTGAGTAATCTTTATACCTGCCATTTCTACCACGAAATTCGCCAAAACCTGGGCTTTAATGGCGGGATGGGGGGCGTAGGTGATGTCATACTCGGTAAGTTCAATGGCCCATTTTATGAGTCAGCCCGAGGTTTTGGGCTTGTTGAGGATGGTTCGCAAGGGATACTTGGTTAACACTATTACGGGGTGGCAAAGGAAGTAGGGGCGTAACTTTCGTGCGGTAGTGACAAGGGCTAACACTAATTTCTCGGTTTGGGTGTATCGCCTTTTTGCCCCTTGTAGTGTTTTACTGACATAGTATATCATGTGATGTTCCCTATTATGCTCCTTGACTAGCACCGCGCTTATTGCTTCTTCTCCTATTGCTAGGTATATAAACAGGTCTTCTTGGGGTTTGGGCTTCATTAGCAATGTGGGGCGAGTTAAATAGTCTTTTAACTCCCCGAGAGCCATTTTGCATCGTTCAGTCCTTTTAAAGTCCTTAATATTTCTTATGATTTTGAAGAAGGGTAGCCCTTTATCGGCTGATTTGGAGATGAATCTGCTTAGGGACGCCATTCTTCCCGTGAGCATTTGGACATCTTTGATAGTCTTAGGAGTAGGCATATCTAGGAGGGTCTAGGCTTCTTTTGGATTTATTTCTATTCCCTTTTTCATGACCATGAAACCTAAGAACTTGCCCCCTTTTATTCCAAAGGAACACTTCCGAGGGTTGATTTTCATTCCGAATTAGTCCATAATCGCTAGCGCCTTACGGAGATCCTCTGGATGATCTTCAGCCCGGGGGCTTTTGACAATCATATAATCTACATACACCTCCACTGACTTCCCAATTAAGCCAGCGAACGTTAAGTTCACAAGGCGCTGGTAGGTAGCGCCGACATTTTTTAATCCAAATGGCATTACTAGGTAACAAAAGGTGCCCGCCTCAGTGATGAAACTAGTTTTGTCTTGATCTATGGCGACCATGGGTATCTGGTTGTATCCTTGATCCCCGTCCATATTGGATAGTAAGGCGCATCCAGCTGTAGAGTCTACAAATTAATCTATGCTGGGGAGGGGATAACAATCCTTTGGGCAGGCATCGTTCAGATTGGTGAAATCAACACACATACGCCACCTTCCTCCCGTCTTAGGTACAAGGACCACGTTGGCTAACCACTCGGGGTAACGTACTTCCTGGATCTGATGCAAGTTGAGCATTTGTTGGATCTCGGACCAGATAATTTTATTTCTATTCGGTCCCATATTTCTTTTCTTCTGTTGTATGGGCTTGGCTCCGGTCTTGACATAGAGGAAATGTTGACATACCTGGTTACTTATTCTTCCCGGGGCCCCGCTTTCCCAGGCGAATAGATGGTTGAACTCTTTAAGCATAAGGGTTAACCCCTCTTCTACTTTCGGATTCATGCCCGTCCCTATCTTGACAGTCTGAGTGGGGGCTCCTTCCACTATTTCAATCATATTCAGCTCTTCTAAAGGCTGTACTTTCAATTCTTCCTCTACCCTTTGTTTTTTGGCTGGCACGGTGATTCCCTTTTCATTTTTAGATGGGATAGCATTTATGCGGCATTCTCGGGCTTTGACTTGGCTGCCACGAACTTCCCCGATGCCTGAGGGAGTAGGGGATTTGACATTCAGGTGTAAGGTAGAGGGGACAGCCTCAAAAGTTCGTATTGACTGTCGTCCGCATATTGCGTTATACGTCCTAGAGGAGGCCTCTACTACCCAAAACTTGGTAGGTTCAGGGCGCCTCGTGGCGCCCTCTCCCCATGACATGGGTAGGGTGATGGTCCCTAGGGTGCGGCATGCATCCCCGGAGAATCTGACGAGCAGAACTTCGATCACTTCCAAACGGTCTTTTCTTAATCCCATGGCTAAGTAAGTCGGGAAGAAGAGAATATCAACATAACTGCCCGTGTCAACTAGGATGCGTTGGATCTCAATACCGAATATTGTGGCTTCTATGACCAGAGGGTCCTCGTGAGGGTACACGATACCTTTCATGTCTTTGGTCCAAAGGCGATAGTAGATAACTGGGCTCTCTGCACAGAGCACACGGGTGGTCCTTGCTCTACCCGTCTGTCTCGCCTTCTTTGAATATTTCTTCTTTTTTCCTGGTGGGGATACAGAGATGTCTCCTCCCTCTATCATATTAATAGTTCGGCTCGAGGGAGGATTGTCTTCGTAGGATTATGGAGGGGGTGGTAACTTTTGGCGAGGGGTATCCTCTCAGTTCTAGGTATCAGACCCTCTCTCTTTCGTAGCTCCCTCGGTTCGAAGAGAGAGGGTCCGATACCCAGAACCGAGAGGATTCCAAACATTGGATTTGGGGGTTTCTTGATTATTTTCTTGTAAATAATTTCTCAAGTATCCAGCGCTGAGGAGTCGGTGTATTTCGGTTTTCAGGGTGGTGCAAGCGTCAATATCATGTCCCCATGCTTCATGATATTTACAAAATATACCATAATCTTTTTTGTCATGGGGTCTCCTGACAGGATGGGGCTATTGGAGGTTAGTACTTCCTTTCATAACGTTGAGCACTTCGGCGGGGGTGATGGTCCGGGCTGGAGGTGCCGCTTTACTGGTTACCCCTCTTCCCTCCTCTTCGAAGGTGTCTTCCCATCCTTAGCTCTGTTTGAAGCCCCTTTTTCATGCTCTAGATCATTGCGCTCTGCCCGGATTTTGGAGTTTTCTGTTTCCTCCATGATGATATAGGTCTCTGCTTTGTGCATAAGCCCATTCATATCTTTAACTTGGTTACCCATAAGGTATCAGAAAAAATCTCCAGCTCTAAGTCTTTGGGTCAAGATATCAGCTATGATGGACGGATGAGTGTTTGGTACGTCCAAGGCCTCATCCAACAAGTGTTTCATATATTCTCTAAGAGGCTCATCCTTTCCTTGTTTTATCGTGAACAGGTGGCTGGCCGACTTTGGGTATCTTAAGTTACAAGCAAATTGGCGTACAAACAAGCATGCCAATTGATCAAAACAGGAGATCGTGCCGGGCACCAGCTGGGAGAACCAAGCTTGGGATCTACCTGCCAGGGTGGTACGAAACACTCGGCATAGGACAAAATCTTATGCGGAAGACAGGTCCATGGTAGCGATATACTGATGAATGTGGTCTTGGGGATCTCTTCCATCCTTTTCTCCCATATATAGGGGGAGGTTGCTGGGGCGCATCCCGGGCGGGACCAGAGCGCGAGCTATTTTTAGGGACGAAGGAAGACCCATGGTACACAACTTCCTCGCCCAGGGCAAGATTTCTTTATAGGTTCCTCATGTCCCTTCTTAGGTTGGTGATCATGTTCCACATAGAATGGTCACCGCCAGGGGAAATAGTGGGTAATTAGTGTTCTCGGGTGTATGGAAAGTCTGTTCCATCCACGCCTTGGGGTGCCTTGCCCATAACGTCTTTAAAGGGGGTTCGGCATTCTCTAGTTAGAGGGAAGGTATCCCGACGGGGAGCAGCCGATTGGAAATGGGATCTGGGGTGGGATTCATATTCTTCCGAATAGGTTCGTTCCCTTTGGGTTCGGGGAGGAAAGTCGCCCCGGGGTAGGCCGTTTCTGGTCTATCCCTCCGGGTGACTCATTCCACAAGGCGTTCGAACACAGACCGGGGGATGTTTATGAAATCCCCTCTTTCCGTGGTTGGTGATGAGTGGAGTTCCGAAGGTTCCCTTGATGTGGGGTCCGTGGAGTTTCGTTGGCTCTCCAAAGATTTAGAATTAGGGGAATTATTCATAATAACTTCTTTCTTTTTCGTAAAGAGATCTCTTCAAACTTTCTGAAAGGCAAAGTTCTATGGCGTCCCACAGACGGCGCCATTTTGTTAACAGTGTTACAATTTTAAAGATATTTATGGGGTGGGAATGATCACTTTTGCCTAAGTTTGAAGAGATTCTTTGCTACTCTCTTTTTATTATTGGGAAAGTATCTCTTATTTTCTTGACTTTCCTTCCCCTTTTATAGGGGGTAGTTTCACATGATACAAGTGGGATGTTTACAAGTGCCGTTTTTGCGTGAACTTTATCTTCCTGCTGATAGAGACAACCAGCTGTCGGGGCTTCTAGGCACTTCGGATGGGGGACAGGTGTTCCGAAGGAGCTGGCGTGGCTTCTTAATGAGATTCTTATCCGTCTATTGGGATAAGGATGGCGCGTGTGCTCCGAGAGTTCCTTTATAAGGAAGGTAAATACATTGCTCCGAGGGCTTCTTTATAAGGAAGGGAGGTACACAGCTCCGAGGGCTCCTTGAGAGAAGGATGAGAAGCACATTGTTCCGAGGGCTCGTTCAAGGGTGTTTTTTAGGGATGTATATCCGAGTGACATGATAGGTGTGAGAGTATCGTATACCTGGGGGATGTTCTGGGAAGCTATTTAAAGTTCCCGACATCTCGCGCGATATTTATACTCTGTGAGATATCTATCGTGGGGATAGGTGCACCATTCATCTGGTATCGGGGAGGTCATTTTAAGACTGTTGATGCCATCGAGGTCTTTTGGGGTGCTATATATATATTTTAAGGGTTAACAAGGAAAATTAAACACCCGAGAGTTTCCTCCAAGAATTTCTATTTTTATAATAATTTTTTTCTAAATCAAGCTTCAAAACCATGCAGCCGAACTTATTCTTTTTTCTCCCCTTTAGAGAATGCACTGGATCATAAGTATGTTATCCTGGGTACTTCGTCCTTTGATGAAATTGGATTGAGCGGGTGCAATTATCTCTGACATATTATCTTTTAGCCTTAGTGTAATGCATATAGTGATGAATTTATAAACCACGTTACAAATGGATATCGGTTTCCCCTCCCATAATGGCTTCTCCTACTGGTGAGGGTACTAGCCGCGGCCATAGGAATACTAAAACTCCTCCATCGATGGCACCTGATGCCGAATTCTATCGCAATTTCTTGAGCGGCTTGTTGAACCAGGCAGAGTGTGAGATTTTGGGGACCCTCCCAATGTCCACCCTTCATGATAGATTCTGTCGGGATCTTTGTGAGGTAAATTCTTTCTTCTTGGTTTTCCATAAGGGATTTCCGGGAAGTTTTTATTTAACTTTTTGTGCCCTCTTAGCTGTTTATGTTGGCTGATGCCATCGGATCGCACAAGGACTATACTTCAGCTAACGTAGGCTTCCTGTTCCGCCATCTTGGCGACTTGGAGAATGATCTTTTGGAAGCTCGCTGGAAGATTAGGCGCTTGGAGGTTCATGCTGAAGCAAATCTGGGAGTGCTGGAGCGATTACTTAAGGATTCTAAAGAAAAGTTGTGGGATTTGGAGCGTTTTTTGTCATTAGAACGTGCTCGCACTTTAGGTTTAGAGGAGAGGAATGACAATATCTAGGCTCAAATCAAAGCTTCTGGCGAGTTAACTGCATTACTTACCTCCGATAGGGACACTGCTCGACGCAAGATAGATGAGATGGCTAAAGCGCATGGGGTGGCTTTAGTGATGGCCCGTGCTCAAGCTACGAAGACCCTTCCAAATCTTTCCCAAATTCGTGAAACTCTTCATGGGGATATGTGAGAAATGGTTCTTATTGGATATCGTTTATGCCAGGAGACCGTGAGAGCCCTCCCCGAGTTTCCAATGGATTTGATCATTCCTGATCTGGATACCCGTACTTCCATTTCTATTCCTACCAGCATACCTTCTTCTCCTCCCTTTTTTCTCAGGACTGTTGTCCCGATAGTGACCCTTATGGTTCCTATAGATTTGACCCTTGAACAGCACCGTCGTATTATCGGGGAAGGCAAGCGCCCTGTAGGAGATCTTTAAGGAGGAATTCGTGTAATCCTTTTGCAAATAGTGATGTAAAATTTTGTTCCGCGTAGGCCACCAGATTATTTAAATAAGGCGTGGTAGTAAGATGGTTATTATTGAGACTAGGTGGAGCTTATAGTAGCGTGCATTTTTGCTAGCGGGGTCGCCATTTTGACACTACTGTAACGCTCACCTTTTTAATAAAAAACCATATTTTATTTAGTATGGTTTATTTACATGTACATTCATAGCATGTTTTTTTTTTTTTGTTTTGCATTTATCTATACACTTTTATCAAGCATAGTATTTTCTTAGATTCGTTGCATTCCAAGTCTTTGGGTAAACTGTACCTTCCATGTCGCTTAATTGATAGGTTGCTGGCTTCACGACCTTGGATATCTTATAGGGGCCCTCCCATTTAGGTTGTAGCTTAGCAACATTCCTTGAAGCTCCAATCCTTTTTAGCACCAGATCGCCTACCTGAAAAGTTTTGACTTTGTAATTGTAGTATCGGGCCATACGAGCCTTGTAACCTTCCATCCCTATGGCTGCATGCGCTCTCATTTCTTCCAATAAATATAAGGCTAGAGCTAGATTGGAACTGTTTCTTACTTCTTTTTTATCCTTTGATGCGCCAACTTTCAACTACTATTTCGGGTGGTATTACGGCTTCACACCCGTAGGCCATGCTATATGGTGTTTCTCCCGTGATGGTGCAATAAGCCCATAAAATGCCAAGGATTTTTCTACCCATTTTGCCTTATGCTAGTCAAATCGAGCATTTATACTCTTTAGTAACGTCTGGTTGGTTCTTTCTACCTGGCCACTGCCTTGAGGATATCCTACCAAAGCAAATCGATGTTTGATTTCCCAATGTGCGCACCATCTCTCTAATTCATCACTATCAAATTGGAGCCTGTTATCGCTGATGAGATATCATAGGATGCCGAATCTGCAAAGTATTTTCACCATAGAAAATTAATGACTGCTCCTGAGGTAATTTTAGCCATCGATTTTGCCTCTAGCTATTTGGTAAAATAGTCCACAATTACCAGGAGAAATTTCTTTTGTCTGACATCAGGTATGAGTGGTCCAACAATATCAACGCCTCACTTTGCAAAAGGGCATGCCAGTAAGTTAGGTTCCCAAATGCTACATGAGAGACAGGGGAGAACACCAAATGATTGAAATAAAACTGGGCTATTGTTTTGCCATTTCCATGATGAAATCTGCTAATACTTGAGCCTTGATGGAGGGTCGTGGCGCCTAAGAAATATCGTATTCTCCTAACTCTACTGCCCATATTACTAGTTGTCCCGATACTTATGATCGATTGAGGATGGTACGTAATGGGTATTGGGCTAGGACTAATTTTTCCATTTGAGTGTATCTAGCTTCTGCTCCTTATAGTGTTTTGCTGACGTAATAGATGGGATGGTGTTCTTTTCCTTGTTCCTTTACTAATACTACGCTTACCGCCTCTTCCCCGACTACTAAGTACGCAAACAACTCTTCCCCCTGCAGTGGCTTGACTAACAATGGTAGGTGAACCGTATAGTCATTTAGGTTTTCAAAGGCTTCTTCACACTGAGCGTTCCACTAGAATTCCTTAATGTTTTTGAAAATCTTGAAGAAAGGCACCCTTTTTTGCAGACCAGGAGATGAAACGGCTAAGCGAAGCCATTCTCCCTGTTAATTTTTGAACGTCTTTGCTAGTTTTGGGAGCCTTCATTTCTACGATTACTTTGGCCTTTTATGGGATTTACCTCATTGCCCTTCTCCGTCACCATGAATCCTATAAATTTTCCCCCTCTCATACTCGAATGAGCATTTTCTAGGATTAATCTTCATCCCAAACTGGTCAATAATAGCCAAGGCCTTTCATAAGTCCTCTGGATGGTCTTTGGCATGCCTACTTTCAACGATTATGTCATCCACATATAATTCCATAGATTCTCCTATGAGTTCGGAGAACATTAGGGTAACTAGTCTTTGGTAAGTGCGCTTGCGTTTTTAAGCCCGAAGGGCATCACTAAGTAGCCGAAAGTTCTAGCATCCGTGGTAAAACTAATTTTCTCCTAATTCATTTATGCCATTGGTATTTGATTATACATTTGGTCTCCATCCATCGTGGATAAGAGCGTACATCCGGTGGTTGAGTCAACCAACTGATCAATATTGGGCAAGGGATAGCAGTCCTTCGAGATGGCTTCATTTAAGTTTGTAAAGTCTACACACATTCCCCATATTTCCCTGCCTTAGGGACAAGCACTACGTTTGACAACCATTCCGGGTATATTACTTCTTTTATCTGCCGAAGGTGCAATAATCGCTGAATTTCTAATCTCATGATTTTGTTCCTTTCAGGTCCCATATTTCTTTTCTTTGGTTGCACATGTTTGGAAGTGGGCCTCACGTTGAGGTAATGCTGGCATGCCGAAGGACTCATCAGCTCCGGCGACCCCCTTTCCTAGGAAAATAGGTGGTTGTATTATTTTAGGGCGATACTCACCTCCCTTTCTATCTCTGGCTCCATCTTTGTTCCTATCTTGACCTTTTTTCCTTCATCTCCTTCAACGATTTCTATCATTTTCAATTCCTCAACATGTTGCACTTTGATTTCCTCCATTTTACACTTATTTCCAGGGGCAGTGATTTTTTCTCCTACTTCTAAGGGTGTTGCGTTCATGCGACATTCCCTGGCTTTGACTTGACTCCCTCTAACTTATTTGATACCAAACATGGTGGGGAACTTAATTTTGAGGTGGAGAGGGGAAGGTGTTGCTTCAAATGTGTGTATAGAAAGCCTGCCGCAAATAACATTGTAGGTTCGGGATGAAGCTTCCACCACCCAAAAATTTATGCGGTCAGTGTGTCTCAAAGCTCTGCCTCCCCATGACATAGGGAGGGTAACTGTCCCCATCGTATGACTTGATTCTCCAGAAAAGCCTACTAGGGGTACTTCTATTGGTTCTAGACATTTCTTCTTTAATCCCATAGCCATAAAGGTCTGCATGAACAATACATCCACCGAACTTCTTGTGTCTATTAAAATCCGATGAACTTCTATCCCCAGGATCGTTGCCGTTATTACCATCGAATCTTCATACGGGTAAATGATACCTTTCAAGTCTTCTGGCCTGAAGGAAATAATCGGGATCTTAGACCTCTGTGCCAAACAAATTGGGAGCCCATGTTCTATCTTTCTGGCCTCTCTAAGGTATTTCTTTTTTCTCCCAGTGGGTATGACGGCGATATCTCCTCTCTCTATCATATTTATTGTTCTTCCTAAAGGTAGGTTATCTTCGTATGACTCCGGGGGGGGGGGGGGGGGAGGGTAATCGTTGTAGATACTCCTCCTCTTCTAATTTCACTTAGGGGGTTTCTTTGCCAATGTTTTCCTCTTTGACCCTTACTTTTTTTCGCCCATCAGTCTGTCGATTATTTCGGCCATCTTCCTCCAAATAATCCATCAGTTTCCCAAAATCCAACAACTGATATATTTCCTTTTTCAAGGTAGTGCAATTGTTAGTGGTGTGCCCATAGGCTTTGTGGTACTTACAGAATTTTCCCGAATCTTTCTTCTTATAGGGTTGCGGACAGGTAAATGACATATCAAATCTTTATGGCCCTTCATCACGTTTAACACCTCTGCTGGGGTGATTGTCAAGGCAGGCAGCGGAACCAGTTGTAGGTGTCTTTTTACTGGCCGCGGGTTACCTTCGTTGTTGGGGCATCTTCTCTTCTTTCCCTTTCCCCTTTCATTTGTTGTCATTTTCATCATTTTAGGACTTGATTTTGGAGTTTTCTGCTTCTTCCATTTGGATATATGTTTTGGCTTTTTGCATAAACTTGTTCATGTCTTTCACCCGATTACCGATTAAGTATTGGAAAAGTTATCCGACCACAGGCTCTACACCAGAATGTCCACTATCATGGAAGGTTCTACATTTGGGACATCTAGGGCTTCATCTGAAAATTGTTACATATAATCTCTCAAAGATTCGTCTTTCTTTTGTTTGATGGTGAACAAGTGGCATGCCAATTTTGGATAGCGCCTGTTACAAGAAAATTTTCTAACAAAAAGGCAAGACAATTGTTCAACCTTGGAAATTGTACCTGGAGGTATCTAGGAGAACCATGACTGAGCCCGTCCCATCAACATGGTGTGGAATACTCGACAAAGGACGAAGTCAGACGCATATACCAAATCCATGATAGCTAAGTACTGATTGATGTGGTCCTTTGGATCTTTTCCATGCCTTTGTTCTTTTATGTGATACCTCCCCATGTGTGGTTGTATAGGTTGTGGCTCCCTTGACCTTTCTACGGTACGCCCTGCCCTCCGAAGGGCTGCATCCATTAGGTCCTCAAAAATGGTTCTTGGTATATTGATGAAATCTACATTCTGGGCCGGTAGGGGGAGTGATGGGTATTTGATCAGATGGATCCCGTGTGGACATTTCATCCTCCCTCTCTTCACGGCTTCTCTGCATTGGTCCGATGGGTTCTTCCATGTAGCAGCCTTTATCACAAAAAACTTTTCAGTGCTTCCTCCTACTTTCATTTTAGCGTTTTTCAAAATATACTCAAAGGCAGTGTTTATGGCATCCCCACATACGACGCCATTTTGTTAACACTCATTTTATTATGGAGTAATTAACAAATTTTTTTGATACCGAAATGCCCTGCTTGAATTTTCGAACATGTTGCGGGAATTAGAATTATGATGGAACGATATAAACTAAAATTTAAAAGTGAAGTGTTATTATCCTTTTTTTCTCCTGTCCTTATAAGGTTTAAGGGACCTCTATATATAGGGGATTTCAAGGGATGCAACTGGCATTTTGCATGTGTCTGTCATGATAGGTGGTGCAATTGTGCTGATGAGTTTTGCTTGTATTCCTCACGACATGTGGTTATTCTATGCTGATAGGCATTGGTGTTTTAAGGACAACTAGTATACATTATGCCTATGTAACTTAAATTGATTCCAGGTGGATGGTTTTTCCCGATGGATTCCTCCGATGGCTTAGGCATTAGCAAAGTATCGGAGAATACTATGTAAGTGACGAAGCTATCGGGTGGTAACTTGCAAGGGCATGGTGGATCGTTTTCAGGGCATCATAGGATCATCTAAGATCCATAGTCCCACGTGGATCTAGTGCCCTGGGAGTGTTCACCCTAGACACGAAAACTATTCTCAAGGTCATTTAAGCCCGTTAGAGTTGAATTCCAATGGTTTTAGCCATTCTTCCCTTATTTTGTGAAGCGAGCTCACGATGCTTGGCTAATCATGATACTCTATATACGAAGCGGTTATCACTATTATATTTAATTTCTAAAAGAACTCATACTATTATATAAAAGACATATGCATATTTACCCTATATAATATAATCTAAGCCACAATATAGCCACTAGTTGATTTCTAGAATTAATCTTTTAACTAAGTTAGATATATGTCACACACTTAATCCCTTTGGGTCGACAATCCCCCGTGCGGCCTAGCAAGCGCGGTTCCGTCGGCTCACTAGTAAGCCTAAAATTCTCAAAAGTGGTGGCGAAGCTTGGAAGAAATGAATGGAACGGAGAAAAGAGTATAAGTGAGAACAAATGTTGAAATAATGTTACAACTCTTTAACTCAACGCTCAAGCTCAAATTACAAGTGTGTGCCAAGGTTTCCAAGTTGCCAAAGTTGCCTCCTATGTACAATCCCTTAGGCCTATTTATAGGGCCCACCTAAGCTGTTAGCTGATTTCCTATCTACACTTCTGGTAGCATTAACCGTCATATTGTAGCACCAGTATGGTGGTGCACGACTCTAGTCCATTCCGCTCGACTCTAGACCTTTCTAGACTACGACTATTTACAACTTGTCCCTATACTTTCGGTAATTCTAAATTGACCCACAAAACTATTATTTTACATCGCAAGTTCGTCTTGCCTATGGCCTACCCGCGACCTGCCCGATTTGCTCGGCACGTACGTCCGTCCGACACGTGACCTTCTGGGTCCTTTTAGAGGAGTCTCACCTTTTCTCGCATGCTCCGGTAAGTCGGTGCCACACACCGCCATTGTTCGACTCTAGAAGCCTCTTGGCCTCATAAGGCGACGTCCGCGCTCCTTTGCGTCGCATCTCGAGTGCTCTAGAACCTTTTGGTTGTTTTCTCATCCCATCTTGCTTGCCTCACGACATGACATTTAGTAACATCGATGAACATGGATGCCCCATATCAATGCACCCGCGTCGTATGC
This sequence comes from Linaria vulgaris, assembly GCA_948329865.1. Classification (NCBI taxonomy): domain Eukaryota; kingdom Viridiplantae; phylum Streptophyta; class Magnoliopsida; order Lamiales; family Plantaginaceae; genus Linaria; species Linaria vulgaris. Next base: position 27,927,217 of record OX415249.1, read on the forward strand.
CCTTCTCTATTGTTGTGTCCTACATGCTCGTTAGCCGACAATTGCACCCGTGGTTGAACATCCCCGTGCACAAGTGTGTCGACACTATTCGACCTTAGCATCGGTGATACACGACGGGCGTGACTTTCTTCCCCAATAAAATTGGGGACGTCCCGTCGTTAGACCTGCAGACTTCGTTGCGCCCCTTGTGCCTTTGTCTGCTCCTTCACCTTCTGACTCACATTGACTCCTGGTTGATGCACGCCTTTGGCTCGTCTTACTCCCCGAGCAAAGTGATGGCATAGATGGTTGATGCCTGAGTCGCCACTTCTGTGACCCGTATCGTGCAAGGATTGCTGCTAAAGACAAGTAATGAATTTGAGAAAGGCATTACCATAGCACGCACCTTGTCGAACCACTCGAGTACTAAGATGGCGTCGTAGTCCTCCAAAGGCACAACCGTGACCTTGATCAGTCCCTTCCATGGCTTCATTCATACATGAACGTTCTTTGGTAAGCCAACAATTGGCTCTTTGCTCTTGTTGGTTGGCTTGATGAACTAGCCAACCTCGGTTATGCTTAGCCCGATCTTACGCGCCACTCCATCATCAATGAAGTTATCTATTGCACTGATGTTGACAAGAATTCGGCCTAAGTGTTCCTCTACACTGGCGTCCATATACAATAGCACCCGACATTGTCCTTGTACTGGCTCGCTCAATCTTTAAACTGCGTTGATGAGTTGGATGGGTCCCATCTTAGCATCCACAACCTCATCTGACTCCTCCATGCATTGCTCCATCGCCCTCATGTGGCCTTTGTTGCAGGAAGTTGCTGACGAAGTGATCTGCCCTGCCACACAAGAAACAGTCCTTTGACTTTGGTCGCCGATCTGTGCAATCCTAACGTCCCATATCGTTAGAACCACTCGATCCTCTACGCCGTATTGTCCCTCGTAGTCCCACTCGTCTTTCTCTAGTTTGTCTCCATCCCTAGCGTCATTTTGATTAGGTCTTCCATTGCTGCTATTGCGGATGTCAAGTATTGGACGTTGCGTCGCTACAACTCTTGCCTAGCCCAAGGTCTCATTCCGTCCAAGAAAGTGAATAAGGCATCCTTATCTGAGATTCTGAATCTCTTGAAACTTCTTAACGTAGTCCTGAATTGTGCCTCGATGTTGGAGCCGCATCAACTGGCCTAGCGCCTCATATTTGACGTTTTTGGGATAAAATTGTCTTTTTAACTCTCAAATAAAATTGTCCCACGTTGAAATATGGCAAATTCCCTTCTTTATGTCGGTTTGCCGTCGTCTCCACCATAGCATCACCACGTCCATCAAGAAGAGTGAGATGGTGCATAGACGAGTGTCGGTATCATGCACGTTGGTGGCGGCAAAGTAGAGTTCAATGTTATAAAGAAAATTATCAATGTCCCTAGCGTTCCTTACCCAATTGTATGGTGATGGCCTTGGAACGTCTACTTTAGCCGATGTCGTCGTGTCCCTCTGCTGCTCCATGTTGCGGACGGCTCGCTTGCATACGGCTAAGTCATCTTTCATCGCCTGAACCTCGCCATGTAGTGCGCCCAAGTCCCCGACGGCATCCCTCAATTGTTAAAAATCATAAGTGATTGCGTTAATATGGGACAATACATGTTCCTTCAGTGTGCCTAATCATTCCGTTAAGTCCTCATTTGTCTCGAGTTCACCTATTCAATCTAGTAGCGTCTCGAACGTGCGTTGTGCCTTGACAAGTCCCTGCTCCATCCAACCCAAGCACTATTCCAAAGCCTGGTAATTGTCCCTCGACTACCCAGCGGATAGATCACTCGAAGGCTCACGCGCCCTTAGGCTCCGAGTCTTCCGCCCCTGCTCAACTTGACTCGACATCCTTTTCCTCTAACCCGAACAAGCTTCAAGAAACAAACACCCAACCCGTACGGAAGCAAAGAGCCTCTGTTTCTTTCTCGACTCTGGCTCTGATACCACGTGTTACAGACTTAATCCCTTTTTGTCGACGATCGCCTGTGCATCCTAGCAAGCGCGGTGTCGTCGGCTTACTAGTAAGCCTAAAATCCTCAAGGAGGTTGCGAAGCTTGGATGAAATGGATGGAAATGAGGAAAAGAGTATAAGTGAGAACAAGTGTTTGAAATAATGTTACAACTATTTAACTCAATGCTCAAGTTCGATTTACTAGTGTGTGTGCCAAGGTTTCCAAGTTGCCAAAGTTGCCTCATATGTATAACCCCTTAGGCCTATTTATATGGCCCATCTAAGCACTTAGCAGATTTCCTATCTACACTTCTGGTAGCATTAACCGCCATATTGTAGCACCAATAAGGCGGTGCCCGACTCTAGTCCATTTCGTTTGACTCTAGACCCTTCTAGACTATGACTATTTACAACTTGTCCCTATACTTATGGTAATTACAAATTGACCCACAAAACTATTATTTTACATCGTAAGTTGGTCTTGCCCGTGGCCTATGTGGACATGCCCGATTTTCCCGGCACGTACGTCCATTCCGCACTTGACCTTATGGATCCTTCGAAAGGAGTCTTGCCTTTTCTTGCATGCTCCGGTAAGTCGAGGCCCCGCATCGCCATTGACCTACTCTAGAAGCCTCTCGACCCTTCTTGTAAGGCGGCGCCTGTGCTCCTTCGCGTCGCATCTCCAGTGCTCTAGAACCTTTGGCTAATTTCTCGTCCCATCATGCTCGCCTCGCGGCACGACACTTAGTCGCATTGATAAACTTGGATGCCCTACGTCCATGCACCAGCGTCGCACGCCCGTCTCTAACGTTGTGTCCCTCTCGCTCGTTAGCCGACTGTTGTGCCCATTGTCAAACATCCCCGCGCACAAGTGTTTTGGCACTATCTGGCCTTAGCATCGCTGATACACGTCAGGGCTTATAAATACCCCGTTCTTTGACATTCTGAGGACGAATTCAAGACAAGGTCTAACCTAATCAAGATCGAATCACTAGAATTCGATACCCATCAGTCGATCGGAGCTTCTACATTCGATGCGCATTACTCGATCGATGCAATCTGATTCGATACTCAGCAACTCACTCAGTCCTACATCGAAGGACCTCAATTCGATACATACATAGATCGAAGGACCGAGATTCTATATTGAACTACCCTGCACTCACTGTGTGGAGTATTCCTGATATGATGCACTATAGATCGAATTCTCACAATTCAATACAATATCCATATATTGTAATTTTACTTGTACTGTCAAGTTAGCTTGTAATGGGTGTTCCGGACCACGCTAGTCCAATTTATATTTGATTAGCATTATTTTGGCAATTGAGAAACCCATTGTAACAGTTTTTGGTGTTTTATTACCCGGACGAAATAACACCAAAATATTGGCTCCGTGTGTGGGAACACCGCATTTCCCATTTAACTAGGCATGACATCTAGAGTTACCAGATCGCGAAGTAAACCAGTAGAAAGCACAAATGCAGAAGTTGAACGAGCAACAGTAAGTTAGACTGTCCCAGAAGCTATGGGACCTTCAACGATACCCGCTGGGGTACCAACGCCCGCGAGGCAAGAAATGCCAGTACCACAAAGAGAGGGCGTACTACGCTAGGTGTAGGAGCAACTGGGGTGAAAGTTACGACAACATCGATTCTGAATAATCTTAGAGATGAGATTATGGTAGTGGTCAAGTTCGTAGTGGCTGCGGCACTAACCCCGCACCACCAATGCAAACACCGCCGCCAGCAGGTCGTGTTGAGGCCCTCCGGGAATAGGGTTCCCTAATCAAAGGCCCAAATAGAAAAAATAAGGAAACATATCATGTGGAGAACCGAAGAGGCAGACCAAACTCGGTATAGGTGCAATCTAAGAGACACCACGACACTAGGAGGAGAGAGGAAAATCGACATGAAGAATCGAGAAGGCAAGAGGATAAAAGTGAGATAAGAAACGGGGGGAGCCACGGGAATGACTCAAGAAGAGAGCATGGTGAAGTAACAAAGAAGTTGGAAAGGCTCCAGCGGGAGAGAGCGGTAGTTGAAAGCCAAAGGGAGCGCTTGGGGAGTGCACTCCGGAGCACCCCCTTTTGTGAGGAGATTGAGGCAGAATTCTGAGGCACGAGGAGAAAAACCCCGATCTGAAACCTTACGACGGAAAGACGAATCCCCACGATCATCTTTTCTAATTGGATAGCACGCTGGCCCTATACGGGTTCAAGGAGAACGTACAAGCTAGAATATTTTCCACTACCAGGGTTCACTCGAATTGTTCTTGGATCAATTAAAACATACAAACAGTTGATAAAATGTTCGAAGATCAATTCTCTAGTCAGGCAAGACTGGTGATGGACCATTCCTATCTATACTCTCTCAAGTAAGACACCAAAGAAAGTCTGAAGGACTTCATGAAGCATTTTAACATAAAATTGCTAAGGATAAACATCCCAAAGGGGGGAATGATCATGAGCATAATCTTCAGAGCAATCAACAATGTGGCTTTCAGCGAGAATTTGCTCAGGTTGCAGCAAAAGACCATAGAAGAGATAAACAAGATTGTACAACATGTTCTGCACCGAGAGGAGATGATGGACACAAAGGCAATTCTTGTTGCACCCCCGAGAGAGAGAGAGAGAGAGAGAGAGAGAGAGAGAGGGGGGGGGGGGGGGGAAAGGAGGACCAGAACTGCAACAAGAACAGGAACAACAGGTATAGGGACACATCGCCAAGGCGATACATGCCTCTGAATGCTAGCATCATGACAGTGTTTGGGACGGCTAAGAAAAAAGGGTGGCTAAATGAGCCAAGACAAATGAGGGATTCGAAGGCAACAAGGTTGCCAACTCATTACTGCAAATACCACAAGCATAATGGACATGAAATTGAGGTTACAAGGATCTCAAATGATGGACTATCCCCAAATTGCAGACAACAACATCAGGAGAAGGATGATAAATATGATATGAAGTGGCCCAGTGGGGGCGGATTCAGCAAACGGCAGAAAAAAGTTATCTAGGATGGTTGAATCGAACCGTTTTGTCGGTTTTATTGATCTTCTGAGAATCGAGGAGATGCCGCATGAGGTAGTTACATTCTCGACTGCTGACAAGCTAAGTGCCCAAGCCCTTCAAACAACAAATCTGAACTCTCCGTTAGTGCGTAAGCAATGTATTGGTGGACCAGGGCAGCTCTGTTAATGTGCTATTTAGTTCGACGTGGGAGAAAATGGGATTGAATAACGAGATGTTAGGACCGGTCGGAACTTCTCTTCATGGTTTCGGAGGCCCGGAGATAATGCCCCGTGGAATGGTTTCGCTCCTTACTTCACTAGGAACCGAGCCCCGATGAAGAACATTGGTGGCAGATTATGCCGTGGTCGACATGCAAATCACATACAATGCCATTTTAGGAAGCCGGTGCTGAACGTATTCTGGGTATTGCCCTCAACCTACCATCAAATGGTAAAATCTCCAACTCCTGCCGTAACAGGTGAAGTCATTGTGGACCATATAGAGAGCTGGAAATGCTATGTAGCATCGCTTCGATCGCAACCACATGAGGAGCATGAAGCAATGGAAGCAATGGGACCTATGGAGATGGAGCAGATTGATTGAATTGCTCCTGTCTCATTTTTTGCAAGTCTTAGGTTTTCTGAACATTTAAAAACAATTATTTGTCCCCTCTACCCTAACGAGCCTGAAGGGCAAACATGTACTAACTTAAAACAGGGACACCGAAGACTTGAGCCCGATGACTGCCTCGGAGAACATAGAAAACAAATAATTGAAGTCAAGCTCCGACCTATTTTTTAATTATGATTATGTCTCCACGTGAGAAACTTTTGATTTATCTGTTATATCATTGTCCTAGCAAATGCAAAAATGCAAAACCCCTGTTATGCGGTGAAATACATAACATTGATAAAGTGCAAAACCCAAGAAAGTTCGGCACAATGAAGAACGGGACGAACATTCTATCCAAAGTAACAAGTGCTAATCGTAAATCCCGAAAGATGAAGAATGGGACAAACACTCTGTCTAAAGTGACAAGTGCTAATCGTAAATCCCGAAAGATAAAGACGGGACGAACAGTCTGTTCAAAGTGACAAGTGCTAATCGTAAATCCTGAAAGATGAAGAACGAGACGAACACTTTGTCCAAAGTGACAAGTGCTAATCGTAAATCCCAAAAGATGAAGAACGGGACGAACACTATGTTCAAAGTGACAAGTGCTAATCGTAAATCTCGAAAGATGAAGGAAGGGACGAACACTCTATGTGAAACGGCAAGTGATAACCGTAAAACCACCAAACAAAGTGACGCCGGGTACTCTATCTAGAAAGACAAGAGCCTGTCGAATACCCAACAAAATAATTGGGAAAACATAACAGCCGATCGATGTGGTCGGTGTGAATGAAACACGTATGAAACTCCTCAAATGCAGTACGGCATATAAATTAGCAAAATGAATAGTAAATTGCAAGAATTGCAGTTGAAACAAAAGGCAAACGGAAGTGAAAGCAAGTAAGCAAGAAAAATATCGCAAGATTCAACAAGAAAAAGTACGACAGGAATTAAATTATCCAAATTATTTGACATATAAGGGCGACGCAGCGCCAAAACAAATTAAAATTGTTCATAAAAACAAAAAATTAAAACCGAAGCCCTTGGTCAACTACGCGATATGTTAAACACCATTTGTTATGCAATCAATAGTACGACAAACGAAGTAAGCAAATAATCATTTACCTTGATTATAGCTGGAAAATCAACAAACGACTGCGAAAGAAATTGCATACAGAAAAAGAAGCAAAATTAAGAGAAGTCAGTATTATCAGTAAAAAGTAAGAATTTTTTTTCTAAGGCATTAGATCGAATGATCTTCGTTCGATACAACCAACATCGAATCAATCACATTCGATGCAGAGTGTATCGAACCGTGCCCATTCGATGTTACTCACTCTTGAGATGGAATTCTGCGGAATGAAGAATGAGCTTTTCAAGCTTCTTCTCCCTTTATATAGAAGTGGAAAAAGTCCACTAGGCCCATCAGAACGAGCATTGAATCACACCAATTCGATACTCGTTTCAGCATCAAATGATGACGATTCGATCTACGTAAAAAAAGGCAGAATGAAGATCGAACCGCCGCTGTTCGATATAGAAGCTAGATCCAATGAAACATATTCGATCGATAACACCAACATTATAAATGAAGAAGGATAAATATTTAATTATATTTACATGCTCAGATACGAATGTAACGGCAATTCAGTACGAGAAGTTTTCAACATGGTTAAAGGCCTAACTAGATAGATCAAATGCAATATGCTTGGGACCCACGTCCTTCTGATCCCGCTTCCCAATCAAGGGCATGATTTTCAACATTGCCAACTTGAGGCGACAAAATGAAGATAGGATTCTATAAGTTTGGCACCCATTGTCTAGTCGACACCGTCTCCCAAACTTGAAGGACTATATAATGGGGGTATTTTAGGAATGGCCCAATATAAATATTGGGCCAGCCCACGAAGGAAGACCCATTAAAATAGTACATCGCACAGGAGAAATGCGATGTTGAACGAGCATCGAATGCGCAAGATTTGATCTAAGGGACGGATTGAATCATCCCAATTCGACACTTGTTCCCCAACTACCACTCTCCAAGATAAATTGGCCACTTTATTGGAGGAAAATCCTAGGAGCTCCTGACAGTAGGGGGTAGCGCCATAGACCGTCTCTTTGGCTTAGAGTCGCTTCAACGGCTGAGCTGCTTAGGCCTGGGGCCCGCATGATGGGACTTATAAATACCCCATCCTCTGACATTTTGAGGACGAATTCAAGACCATGTCTAACCTTATCAAGATCAAATCACTAGAATTTGATACCCATCAGTCAATCGGAGCTTCTACATTCGATGCGCATTACTCGATCGAAGCAATCCGATAAGATACGCAGCAACTCATTCAGTCCTACATCAAAGGACCTCAATTCGATACATTCATAGATCGAAGGACCGAGATTCGATATTGAACTACCCTGGACTCGCTGTGTCGAGCATTGCTGATGCGATGCACTCTAGATTCGAATTCTCACAATTCGATATAATATCCATAATTGTAATTTTACTTGTACTGTCAAATTAGCTTGTAATAGGTGTTCCGGACGAAGCTAGTCCGATTTATATTTGATTAGCATTATTTTGGCAATTGAGAAACCCATTGTAACAGTTTTTTGTGTTTGGTTATCTGGACGAAATAAGACCAAAATACTCTTGGTCAAGCTATTGCACGTTATAACTTTCTCTATATTTAATTATTTGTTCAACTCATCATGCATGATTTAGTTTAGGCAAATGCAATGTAAGAATCGATCCATTACTTGTTTATTAGGATGATAGTGGCGTGGGCTCCACATAGAAGTTAAATAAAGAATTGGAAAGTTAAGATTGTTTGTTTATCTTACCATGCTTATACGTGAAATCACTATTAGTGATTAAATGAATATTATATAAAAGCATATTGTTTTAATTTGAATTAGTGCATGGTTTGTATTCTGCAACTTCATAGGAGTAGTAACATGTAATTGTTCCAAAGTTAATTAGATCCATGATTATGTAGGGCATCAGAATCCTTATAGCATGCATAATTATCAAATAAACCATTACAGATCCATATGAACTCTATTTCATGCACTGTAGTATAATATTATGCTATGTAATCTTTAGAGTAATTGGCAGTAAGTAATAATAATTATTAAACAAGCAATGTAAGATGTAGTATTTTAGTAGGATAATTGGAATCTTATTCGCGGACCAGTAGATAGATTGTAGATATAGGTCTTGCATGGTTATCCGATTTGTTTAGGGAGATTAAGTTATATTATAAATGCTTATTAGAAATTCTCTTGGCTTATAGGAACTGAACTTTAGGCGTTCTCATAACTCGTCTTGCTCTTCGGGTGTGTTTTACAGATACGCACTAAAAGTATTTTTGAAAAGCTGTAAGGTACCTGCTAACTATTTAGTGATAGCATTTCTTGTGGTTATACTTATAAAGTAAATGTATTCTCTCTAACATTATGACCGTATGTTGGTGCATTTGGGCAACGTGATACTCTGGTGCCTGTCATGATTTTTGAGTATCAAACGTTTTTGGTATTGATTGGATCCACAGCTTGGTCAACACGGGGTACTACCAGGCAGCGGCAGGCTGTCGGTGTGATCTTGTGATTCCTTGCCCCTTTCTTTCAAAAGCATCGGGAGTTCGTTGCTTTTGAGGGGATCAACGAGCATGTACCTGAGCATGCATGAGCGTTTTCAAGGTCGCTTCTTGAACATAGTGACAAGGTAACAAACATGGGGTTATAAGGTGGGATGATTTCAACGACTTGGTAACGATTAACGCTCTATGAGATGTCTATGAACGTGAGTATGTGCTTGACTGCCCAATGTGTTATCGATTATATGCTTCATTTAATTGTCTTATTATCTTGTACACCTTGCACACACTCGTGACACCACTGAGATTTTTTATCTCACTTGCATGCCCTTCCTTCTAGATTTATGTAGGTAACGTTGGATCAGGGAAGAGAGGAGGGCAAGGAAGCATAGAGCCTAGCTGCAGTATTTTACCTTTTTATGCTAGAAATGCTTTTCTTTATTCGAGACTTTGATGTTGAAAACTAATTTTCTTTTTCGTTCTTAGGTATTTCTTTTCTGTCATTAGATTTAGCCATAGTATTGTGTCGCGTTTAGGCCTTTGGTATTATTGTATCTTTTTTGAATTATTTAATGGAAATCTTTTGTTATAAAAAAAAGTCGTGGCGTCACAGTATTGATTGTGCATTAGCAAATGAAGAATGGGTTGAGCGTTTTCCAGACAACGGTGTTTTTCACCTCTTCGCATGCATAGAGACTAGCGGTGTACATACACCCGCCCACCCGCCCAACCCGACCCGTCAAACTCGCAAGCCTGCAATTTTGTTTTCCTAGCAAAAGCAGCAGTTTATAAATTGGGTAACCCGCCTCTAAGCGGGCGGGTTGGGGTTACCATGTTGACTCGCCCTTATAATATAAAAGCTAAAAAAAATTAACCCCATATTTTTGGGGTTCCATTTCAGCAGCCCACACTCACCCCACCCTCACATCTCCATTCTCCACCACTCTCAAGCACCACCTAACTCCTCCACACGCTCAATCGTGCACGTTGGCCATGCCTCACAACGACACTACCTCAGTCCCGCTGCTTAGCGCCACGACTCACCACCTCAAATAGCAAATCTCACGGCTCACCACCTTAAATCTCATGACTCACCACAATCACGGTGACACCGCCACACTACTTCACAGACGGCGACTCCACCTCGATCCTCCACCAACCATCACTGAACAGTGTATATGGAAATTTTTCTCCGAATATTTCAGCATTTTTCCAATTTAGATATAACAGTGTTCGATTGTGCGTGTGTGTTATAATTTGCCTTTTGAATGATTATTTTTTTATTAGAAGAAAATTTAATTTGTTCTAGGATATTGTGTTGCTGTTTGTGTTAGCAGGAGAAATTAAATTTGATGTTACCCATGAAGTTGTTGATTGTGTTAGCAATTGTGATTAGGAGAAAACTAGAGTTGATGTTAGCAATTGTTTTCAAGTTTGTGTTAGCAATTGAATTAGATGCATGTTAGCAAATAACAGTTTTGTTAGGAATATGTTAGCAAATAGCAATTGTGTTTATGTTGTGTTGCAGTGCTTGATTGTTCATGAGGGTTATAAGGTTTATTAATTAATGTAATGTAATCCACCAACCCGACCGCCAACTGCCCAACCCGCTCAACCCACAACCTGCATGGTTTCTAAATTGTTACCACCCGCACGGATGAAAGAATTGGTAACCCGCCAAGATTGGGTATGGTGTCTTTTTTCGTTGCCACCCGTTATAACCCTCCCACGTACACCCCTAATAGAGACCATCATCCTATACTTACAAGTTGCTATGTGGAAGTTTTGAGGAGCAAATATCAACTTTTTTTCTTTGAGGTTATGTGGTTTAAACACCATGACTGTGAGTCGTTAATTCAGCAAATTTGGAGCGAGAGTGTAATATTAAGAAGGCTCTTGATCAAATTACTAGAGTCATGATACCGTGTAGCAAAAGTCAATTTGTAAATATTTTTCGATGGAAAAGAAAGTTGTTGCGCCAAATTGAAAGAATTCAAAAAGTTGTGTTCCGCAAGCCGAACACGTATCTTGATAATCTGGAGAAAGATTTTCTTGTTGAGTACAACTCAATTTTGGAGCAGGGGGAATTCTTTTGGTATCAGAATACCATGTTAATTGGTTGGATTAAGGGGAGAGAAATACGATATGTTTTCACAAATCTTCAATTGTCCAAGGAAAGCGTAACCAAATCATGTTTCTTCAAATCGATAGTATATGGGTCAAAGAACAAGAATAGTTGAAACCTCATGCAAGACAATTTCTCATAGGGCTTTTCACTTGTGTAGAAGAGACATCGGGAAGATTTCATGTCTCGCGACTCCAAAAAAACGAATCGGTGACGAACAGCTTTCGCAAGTAGGGAAGGATGTCTCGATGGGCGAACTCAAAAAGACGATTTCGGCGATACATCCCTAGAAGGCTTTGAGTCCGGACGAAATTCAAGTTGTTTTTTATCATAAGTATTGGGATTGGATCAAGGAATCACTCTTCGAGTTTGTTAATGGGACTTTCCATGCATGGAGTTTTAACAATAAGGTATGTATGACTCATTTATATCTTATTCCAAAAGTATAAAATCTGGTTTTTATCTCGCAGTGAATCGGCCCCCGATACCACAAAGTAATCATTTGGACCCATTCGAGAGGGAATGATCTCATGCTCGGAAGGCGAAGATTCAGAGTCTTCAGAAAGAGGAACGTTAGCAGGCATCGAAATCATAAATTCCCCAGCAAAAGGTTCTATCGCGTATAGGTTCATCTCCGATCCTGAAAAATCCAGATATAACAGTCAAAACAACTAAATCCAACAAATTACAGAGGACCCCAAACAATGAACTTACTAAATAAGGAATTAGTAGACAATGGTTCTGGAGCAAATGCCATGGCCTCAGGCCTTTGCTACAAGCCCGCCACAGTCAACGTCTCCAAATTCTCCAGCAGTGTCCAAATATCGTATCATCCAATATATAGACTTGTGGTAGACAAGTAAGCCATTTCATGCACAGAGGTGTCGATATTGGGGAGCACAAAATCCAAACCCCATCAGATGGGCACATACCATGTTTCCGCGAAAATGCCCTTAGGCTTAATGAAAAAAAACTTCTTCTTCCAGTCTACCAGAAAGGTGAGGCGGTGAGGAATGGAAGTGAAGCTGCGACGATGGTCCCGGTGTACCAAGTTAAAGAAGGAAAGACCATTAGGGCATGGGTGAAGGATAAAAACAGCTCCAACGCGATAGGGTGTCATTGGAATATCTAATAATTGGCAGCATAAAATGTACCCCACCAAACGACGAAAGGAATTCGGTGTTAATTGGCTGGGTGAAAGGGTGAAAAAACATGTGATCGGTTAAAAGGGTGAAAAAATAGACGCACACCACAACGAGTCTGGTCCGCATAAACGGTCATATAACCCATGGGAGGATCAAATGCTCACTGATGGTGTCGGGGAATGATAATATCGTAGTCATCGAGATTCAATCAGTACTCTGTCATCAAGCTTGAAACTGATTCTTGGGATTCAATGCTGATGCAGGATCCTACCCTACCACCTCCAATCATAGCACCGGCGTTCAATGGAGAAGTGTTGAAAATTGAAAAACAATCTATAAGCAAGTAAGGCTCCCTACGAAGGAAGGTTAGTCGCAACGCATCAATGAGAGAGGTATCAGTACGGATAAGTGGAGCATAAGATACAACAGCATAACCCCGGTAAACTCTTGATAATCCCCTTATGGTTCCCCTCATATGAGCACAAGTGTGAGGAGCATCTGCCAAAACATGCCTAACTCTATGAAGAACGAGGGAAAGAGCCTGTGAAGTAGGAGAATAGCGAGAGGAATGGGGAGTCATGCCTAAGGATAACAGAGTACAAACAACGCTAAGTAATAGTAAGTATGACAAATAATTAACCCCAAAGGTTGCCAGCAAAAAGAAACAGAAAGGACAAAGTTGCACTTTTGAGAAAAAGCTGAAAGTGAGAATGAGGACATGGTTATGATTGCCAACTTATTTATAAAGGGAGAAAAGTAAGTCGGGGTCCCGCTTTAAAGAAGAGGGCGGCAATAGTGACCAATCTTTAGCGCATGCATTTGAACACTTAGACACGTACGAAAAGCTGTCCCAAATGATGGGCGACATTCCCTGACATCAGGTATAAATGCTCAATGTAAAGCGTTGCACAAACTCCGAGAACAATGAGAAATATATTGTTATATTAGAAAAAAGTGGTGTACAGTTGTAGCTAAGGCATCACAAACAAAAGAGAGAATAATCATTTTCTTCACGTGAAAAAATACATGTTCAAAAGAAAAGAGAACTACGACACTTGCCAAGGAAAACGTCTCCGATAGCCGGAACAGAAAGAAATAAAAAAGGAGCCTACAAAGTATCGCACACGACTCCCAGATACAATAAAACAAAAACTATCTTAAGAAAACAGGAACAAATGCGTCGAAGACATACAACAAAAACACTAGGAAACTATCATTGTTGGTAGGCATGGAGGGATCAGTCGAATCTGGAAGAACAACGTCCGACACTATCTGAGGCACTAGAGTACTGGCAGTAGAAATGTTGGAAACCCCGGGAATGGAAGGGTTAACAGAAGTACCAGTGGTTTCTATAGAATTTTCCAGACCACTAGGAGCACCAGTCACCATAATAGTAGGCAGAGGGAAGCCTGTCCTTACTGCGCTGGATAACAAAGAAATACGAGACACTGAAGACTTCGGGATGATAGAGGACATGGGAAGCAGATAGATTAGACGATGAAGGAGAAGGCGATCGAGCTACTACACGGTTAAAAGTCTCAAAGGCTTCTTCCATCGTAGGAGGTTTCGACATCAAATTACGAGTGTTCAGATACCCTTAATTATCCTCATTTGCAAATAGCTTATCATCCTGGCACTTGTTTACGCAGCAAATAAATTCGCACAAAAGATGGCCCATCAAGTACCCCTGATACCGGGACCGGAGTTCTTCCTCACAACGCTTGAAGGTATCGTCATTAACCAACTAGACAGCCTCCTCTAATTTCAACTTCAACATTTCAACACGCTCATAGGCATCCGTCAAATCCATTTTGAGATCATTTTCCATCATTGCCCACACGGCCTTCTCTTCTTTCAACATGACTACCTCATCCTCAAGAGAGGGACATGTAGTGTGGCTTTTCTCTAAAGCTTCCTTCAGCTCAGCTATTTCGTAGGACCGAGTCTTTTCCCGAGCAAGACTTTGCGCAAAACTAGCTCGAAGCTTCTCCCCTCTTTTTCTGAAGCAACAAATGCATGGTTTCTCTCCTTCAGGTTTTCCATTGCCAAAACCGAGAACGCATGGGCACCATCCAACTCATTCCAGGTAGAAGGTACTATCTTCGGACCAGCACAGAAGAAGTATTGTTAAAAACAATCTTCTATCCACCCGAGAATCATAGGCATAGAACATTAACATTTGAGCCAGCCACTCGGAGCAAAAATGTGCTACCCCTTGCTATGGCAAGTCAGGGCAGAAGTGTAATTTAGATATCGTGTTATCACATCCATTGCTTCTTCCATCTCCATCGGTTTAGGCGTCGGACCTGTTTTAGCTTCTTCCCCCACCGTATGAATGAACAAAAGAGATCCCCGACACGATAAAACGAATTGAAAATAACATACCTTTTCGATGAGGATGAGGAGCAGTAAAAGTGCATTGAGAGTCGATAAAGGCAACCGGTATGGGAGTTCTACTGGAAACCCACGCACTAGAAGCGACCAGGAAAGGGAGCATCACACCCAAAAGTGCCAAGTGAGAAGGGATCAAAGGTGGATTGGGAGATGGTGATGGTGCCTTTGTGGCAGGAAAATAAAGCAAAGCTTCCTCAAAGAACATATCATCAATTTAAAGAGGGCCTTCTTCAGAAACAATATTAGCAGCGAGAGGCATCTCCTCGTCTGGTAAGATCACAATGTACAAAAGCACGATGGTAAACAACTCGCAGACAAAATATAACACTAAAATATATAACTATTACAAGGAAGCCTAGCTTCTTTTAAAAAGTCATCCTCGTACGTCATGACAGCTTTACCCTTATCTTAAACAAAAATAAAAGAGAGAGAGCTATAGATAACAATGAACAATTATATATAAGGAAAGAGTGATTTATCGTATTTATCTAAAGTCGGCGGGGGAGAGCTAGTATCTAGTGGAAAGTGAGGAACGGACATCGAATGTACGATAAGTGATACGGGGGAATTCGTTGAGGTCTAAAAATCTTCAGCAACCGGAGCTGGCAACACGGTTGTAGTCAGCAACGTTGACCCCGATATTATCGAAGTAGTTACTCCCAAACAAAGTTGAAGAGATCTTAGTAACCTCTCGGGCCATAGATAACCCCAATGCAGGGAGAGACAGAGGGGTGGGGTCAAGCCTGACTACTTTGAGCAAACCATACGCTACTAATGCCCTAAGGTCTAGACCATCAGAACCATCGTTCAAAGTGAAGATACCCAAAATACCCTCAGCTAAACCCGTTGCGCCCCCTTTCGATAGAGTAACCGCCTCGAAATTCTCACTGGATACCTGTGGCATATCCCCGAAGGATGATTCGCTTGCACCCGATACATATATTGTCTTCATCCGAGGAGGATGAGGTATAAACGAGGCTTCAGAAGTAGAAGAAGTAGGAACCATGACTAAATCCGCTAGTAATGACACTATCAGGTAAAAAGAATAAAGGCATCGGAAGGGTGAATTATTTAGAAATATGAAAATGAATGACAATGCACGTATACAGATATAAGGAGCTTACTAAATATTGGTTTATCTTCTTTCGATAGCGTGAGAAAGGACTCCCCTTCTTTCACCACATCTATAGGAGAGATCTTAAACAAACCAGCAGCCTTGCACAAAGCACAATAATGGTCGGAGTTCGATAGGTGGCCAACATCCAGTATAGGCTTAAAAGAGAGTGGCAAATCCAACTTGTAAGAGGGGGCCTTAGGGGTCCTCTAAGTATGAGGAAAGTCCCATCTACCCCTATTAGGGGTTTAGCGAAGAAAAAATTATCCTTCCAACTGCTATAAGAGATGTTGGTCCCATCTAACGCCCTCTTGAGTTTATCCTAATGGAAGAAAAAGTAAAAAGGAGCTCCGGTCGATGATACACTTACCTTGAAAATGGAAAAGAATCTCTTCACAGTACAGTCCAATCCCCGCTCCAAGCACCAGAAAACTAAGGCAGACAAGATAATGAAGTTGTTGGGAGTGAGTTGGCTAGGATAAATATCGCAAGCCTTAAAAACCTCGCAGTAAAAAGGGGGAAAAAAGGATCGGAGCCCTACACGAATCTGGACGTAATAAATAGTACTGCAACCATTTGGTGGGTTGTCACCCCTCTCCTATGACCGGGGAATGCGAGGCTCCAAGTTCTTCGTAGAAGCACGACACTCCTTAACTAAAGCCTGCACTTCCTCCTGTGTGGCGGTGCTAGCAATGACTTCCACTTTTGGAGATTCCGGGAATCAGTCGACGGAGCAGCTTTACCAGCTTTCCTTATCCTTTTTTAAGGGACATGAGTGTTATCCCCATCACCGCTAACTTTCACAGTACCTTTTCTCTTGCGAAAAAAACAGCAACGCCAGTTACGACCGGAATGTCAGTAGTAAAAACGAATGTAGCCGCCTCGGTCGCAGAAGTGGCGGAAACCAAATCCAGTGCGGTCTGGAGTTGCCATTATCAAAGACCAAAAGAGTTTCACAGAAGTGATTGTCAAGAATGAAAGGCTTTAGAAAAGCTGAAGAACTGCGGGAAGAATAATGAAACAATGAGTGGCGCGGTTAAGGGGTTTTATAGCCCTAGCAGAATGAACAAGATAAAGTAGTGGGAAGTTGGGAATTAATTACTCTTACGCTAAACGGACACGTTCCCCGAAGAAAAAGGAGTCGTTACCACGATTAGTCTCCCCACTACGCGAAGCGATTATTAATGCGCCACATCATCAAAAATGATACGATGCTCAGAGTTCCAGGATACCCTGGGGAAATAAACCTTCATCAATACCTGTAATTCCTCTTGATTATCACAAATACAAAAGGAATTGGGGGGGACGGTGTTAACCCCCTCGTATGTAAGGTATCACGATTAGCCAAGCATCGTGAGTCTCGCCTCACAAAATAAGGGAAGAATGGCTAAAATCATCGGAATTCAACTCTAACGGGCTTAAATGACCTTGAGAACAGTTTTCATGTCTAGGGTGAAAACTCCCAGGCCACTAGATCCACGTGGCACTACGGATCTTAGATGATCCTACGATACCTTGAAAATGATCCACGATGCCCTCGCAAGTTACTACCAATAGCTTCGTTACTTACACAGTATTCTCCCATACTTTGCTAATGCCCAAACCGTCGGAGGAATCCATTGGGAAAAACCATCCACCTGGAAATAATTTAAGTTACATAGGCATAATGTATATCAGTTGTCCTTAAAACACCAATGCCTATCAACATAGAATAACCACCTGTCGTGAGCAATACATGCAAGACTCATCGGCACAATTGCACTATCTGTCATGATAGACACATGCAACGCGCCAGTTGCATTCCTTGTAATCCCCCATAAATTGGGGACCCCTAAACATCATAAGGACAAGAGAAAAAAGGTAATAACACTTCACTTTTGTTAACACGATAGAAAATCACCTGCTTAAAATAAGCGATTATTCAATTACCGAAATTACTTGGTATATTAATATTCATAAACGATACCGCATTATAACACGGTTTAAATACCGGTATACTTCGTTAAAAATTTTACTATTTGTATATCGTAAATCGCGACACACAGCTATCGGCCGAATTTATAACTAAAATACTACCCGGATTATGCTCGTGTTTATAAAATGTCTCACGACTCGATATATTATTACATGTACGATTTTATATCCGTCCTGATAAAATAACTCGTATTCACAAAATACCCGTATCACAAAGAACACAACACGTGTCTGCTGACACAGCTTAAATAGATAAGTTAGTTAGTGTGCTGCTTGAACAGATAAATAACAGTACAGATAATAAAATAAAAATAACTAATATTAAAATAATAAAGATTCCAAACTTAGGGAGCAAGACTGTATTTCTATAAAAAAAGGGACAAGTGCAGTAGAAAATGAGGACGGAGGTTCTCGGCAGGAGAACAACTCCTCCCCTCGGACTCCTCTCTTTCTCTTTATTATTTCACGAGGGCAACCCCTCCAACATATACAAACTAATAAAATCAATAAAACCGAGACTCCAAATTAATCAACACCAAGAACCCAACAAAAACAAGAACTACGGATGGCTTGATTCCCGATCCGGGGATACGTAGGCATCTCGGAAAATATTCGAGTCCAGCCGCAAATCAATAAAAACCAACAATCTCCTCGGGTCGGGATCGGCGTTCCAACCCAAATAAATATCTTCCGTTAAATAGGGAATAATTCCAAAACCCGTTAACAAAGTGGCGCCGTCTGTGGGAACGCCATAGAAGTTGTCCTCGAGTGTGTTCAAGAAAGCGAACCTACTATGGAAAATTTGTTCCACAGTGAAATCCACCCGCCCCATCTGGGCAATTCGGAGGAAACTGTAGCGAATCGTCGCTCCGACGAGAGGGACTTCATCAACATTCCCCGATCCGTCTTTGAAAGATTAGTGGAAGCCACTACTCGAGTTAATCACCGAGAGTTCGAGAATCCCTTGGAAACAGTCCCAGGATCTCCGTACCAAGGAGATTACCCCTCGGAAGAAGGCGAAATTCATGCAAGAGGGGCACAGTGCCCTACCCTTATTTCGTGGTATCAGGAAACTCCTCGGAGGACGCCAGGGCGATATGATCATCTAGAGGCTCCGAGGATAATCCGAAGAGAGGAAAGACCTCTCCCCGTATATCGGCCCACCCCCATTATCACCCCCAACGGAGAGCCAACCTTATGGGGAATCCTTGAAGATCTACGAAAGGAAGTAGGAGATCTCAAGAGGACTGTAGGACCCAAGGAAGATCCGACGTTTAAGACGTCTCCCTTCATTCCCAAAATCGCTTCTGCTCCGATTCCTTCAGGAATGCGGCCCATTAATGTACCATTATATACAGGAGAAGCCGATGGGAGAGATCCACAAGATCACATACACCAATATCTGGCAGGAATGGACCTGTCGTCTGCCCCGGACTATGTTCTGTGTCGAGTGTTCCCCGTTACCCTCGGAGGACGAGCCCAATCCTGGTTCACCCATCTCCCTCCCAATTCAGTGGTCAACTTTGACCAATTGGCTCACCTGTTTATACGCCACTTCGCCTGTAATCGTAGGTATCCCAAATCGGCCACTCATCTTTTTACTATCAAGCAACAAAAGGATGAATCCCTTCGGGATATATAAAACGCTTCACAGACGAAGCGCTGGATGTTCCGAACGTCAGCCCAACCATTATGGCCGATATTCTGACACAAGGACTCCGAGCGGGAGAATTCTTCCGATACTTGATGGGGAATCATGTCACGGACATGAATGAACTCATGCAACAAGCTGAAACTCATATTCTTATGGAAGAAGCTGACCATACAAAGAGAGGGCTGGAGAAGGATGACAATGAGCGTCACAAGCATACGGAAAAGGAAACTAAGGCAAAAGAGAAGGGTAAAGAAGGAAAACCACCCCCTCGGAAGGACAATGCGGAGATGGTCAAGAAATTCCTTAAACCCGTGCCCCTTCCTCCGATGACCCTAGCTCCCGTGGAAGTACTCAACATGATGCGATGCATTGAAGAATTGCGCTGGCCCCGGCCTGCTAAATTTCCCAATAAAGATAAGGATACGGGTAAGTACTGTAAATTCCATAAAACTTATGGACACACTACCGAGGAGTGTACTACCCTGCGAAAAGAAATACTTCGCCTCCTGGAGGCAGGATATCTGTATAACTACCTAAAAAGAAATAATCCCGAAGAGTCCAAAGCGCATGTATGGAAGAGGCCCCGAGAAGGACCTGACGAGGAAGAAGATACTCCCCACCGGCGGTCACGAGAACAAATCTCGGAACATCGGCGGAGTTCCCAAGAAAAAACCAGAAAGCATCAGAGATCCCCCCGAGAAAGAACTGCCGCGCCTCCGCGGAAATCACGGGAGAGGACCACAGGGTATCGGAACTTACCTCCTCCTCCCGACACGTACGAAGTCAACCCTTCCTCGGGGCGGACGATTAACATGATAGAGGGAGGAGATATTTCCAGAATACCCCAAGGTAAGAAGACAAAATATCTCAAAGAAGCCAGACGAGCGGGACAAGGATCCCGGTATGCTCCGCCCAAGGGGCCAGATTACCAAATATCACTTTCGGACCCGAAGACTTGAAAGGTATAATCTACCCCCATGAAGATCCTTTGGTAATTGAAGCTACTATCTATGGATTCGAGATCCAGCATATCCTCATAGATACGGGCAGCTCTGTGGACGTCGTGTTTTTGCCCACTTATCTAGCCATGGGATTGAAGAAGGAGCAACTGGAGGTGTCCGAAGTTCCTCTAGTAGGCTTCTCCGGCGAAGCTTGTAACACCCTCGGAACCGTGACCCTGCCAATGTCGTGGGGAGAAGGAGTCGTTCGAAGAACGGAACCCACCAAATTTTGGGTGGTGGAGGCTTCGTCAGGGACGTACAACGCTATATGCGGAAGGCCCTCCATTCGGTCATTCGAAGCGATCCCTTCTACCCTCCACCTTAAGGTAAAATTTCCTACATTAGCAGGCATCGGAGAAGTCCGAGGAAATCAAGCTAGAGCCAGAGAATGTCGAATCAATGCTTTACCCCCCGAAGAAGGCGAAAACCCCTCGGATAGCAGCAAAAAACGGAAAGTAGAAGAAATCCGAGTCCAACCCATTGAAGAGCTCAAGATAATAGAACTCGTGGAAGGAAACCCTGCTAGGGCGATCAAGATGGGCACTAATATGGAACCTGAGTTGGAGGCCCAACTAACATCTGTTCTAAAAAAAATTTGTCACCTGTTCGCATGGGAAGGAGGTCCCCCCGGACGGATCAGCAATAATGTATGCCAACACTTCCTTAATGTGAAGCCGGGAGCTAAACCCATTCAACAAAAGAAGAGAAAAATGGGGCCCGAATGCAACAAGATTATCCGATCAGAAATCCAACGGCTTCTCAGCCAACGACAAATCCGAGAGGTCGTGTATCCCGAATGGCTGGCCAACGTGGTCTTGGTCCCTAAATCGGGAGGAAGATGGAGGATGTGCGTGGACTTTACAGATCTCAATGATGCTTGCCCGAAGGAGTGCTATCCCTTACCAAGCATAGACCAACTGGTCGACTCCACCGCTGGTTGTGCACTCTTGTCGACTCTGGATGGGGACCAAGGATACAATCAAATCCCGATGGCATTCCTAGACCAGGACAAGACCAGCTTCATTACGGATGCAGGTACCTTTTGCTATTTAGTCATGCCCTTCGGACTTAAGGACGCGGGAGCTACCTATCAACGATTAGTGAACCTCATGTTTGCGGGGCTCATCGGAAAAACTGTGGAGGTATATGTTGACGACACGGTCGTCAAAAGTCGCTCCGCGAAAGATCATCCCGAGGACCTACGAAAAGCACTGGCTATCATGGATCACTTTGGGATGAAGATAAACCCTAGGAAGTGCTCCTTCGGGATCCGAGGAGGCAAATGCTTGGGATTCATGGTTACCGAAAAAGGAATAGAAGTTAACCCCGAGAAAGCCGAAGCAATTATTGGGCTACCAACCCCGAAGTCAATAAAGGGTGTGTAAAAACTGACCAGACGAATGGCCTCCCTCAGCCGGTTTGTCTCCAAATCAGCAGAGAAGGGACTCCCGTTCTTTAAAATCCTTCGGAATATCAAAGAGTTCCAGTGGACCTCACAATGCGAAGAAGCTCTCCAGGAATTGAAAGGCTATATGGTAAGGCCACCCTTGCTGGTCAAACCCTCGCCCCAGGAAGAACTCTTCGTGTACCTCTCCGTAGGAGAGGAGGCCATCGGAGTAGTCTTAGTCAAAGAACACGATGGGGAGCATCACCCGGTTTACTATGTTAGCAAAACTCTCCTTGGAGCAAAAACCAGGTATACCCTGATAGAAAAGCTTGTACTTACTTTGGTCACCACGGCGCGGAAATTGCGCCCATACTTCCTCTCCCACCCGATCACTGTCTTAACTAAGCACCCCCTACGGGCAATTCTCAATAAACCCGAAACTTCTAGGAGGCTGATAAAATGGGCTGTCGAGCTAACAGAGTATGATATCTCTTATGCCCCGAGACCTTCCATCAAGGCCCAGGTGCTAGCGGACTTTGTGGCAGAACTTACAGGAATTGGAGCTGAAAGGAAAGAACCCCTGTGGCATGCCTACGTGGACGGTTCTTCCGTGAATACGCATGGCGGGGCCGGGGTAATCTTGATTAACACAGAAGCCGAAGAGGAAGCGCTATATTTCGCAGTTAGAATAGATTACCCCGTATCCAATAACGAAGCCGAATACGAAGCCCTCCTCATCGGAATGAGACTCGCCCGAGAAGGCGGAATACGGAGAGTCCGCCTGCATAGCGACTCTCAGTTAATTGTCCAGCAAGTTCAGGGCACATACGAAGCCAAAGAAGAAAGGATGCAGAGTTACCTTCGGGTAGTCCATCGGGCCAAGGCGTGGTTTGACGAGTATCAATTAGTGCAGATTCCCCGAGGGGGGAATCAAGAGGCCGATGCCCTGTCCAAAATGGCTACACAGATGGCCACCATTCGTACCCTGAAAATCACTCTGCTACATATGAGTGAATCGGAGAGAGCTGAACCTGAAGAGGTGAACGCCACCACAACGAATCCTCCGATAAGCTGGATAACGCCCATCAAAGCATATTTACAAGATCCTGAGGGTTACTCCGAGGACAAATCTGTCCGACGAATGATGTCTAAGAGGACCATCCGATACTTCCTCAAAGACGGAATATTATTCCGAAGGACATACTCTTACCCTCACGCCCGATGCTTGAATGAAGAAGAAGCTCAACTAATCCTGGCGGAGACTCACGAGGGGGTGTGCGACAGCCATACCGGTGGCGGAAGCATGGCCGGATGGTTAATTCGTCAAGGGTATTATTGGCCCACGATGGCCAAAGATTGCAAAAGCCACGCTGAAAAGTGCAAGTCATGTCAAGTTTATGCCCCTCGGATTCACCAACCCGCGGCTCCGTGGGAACCTCATCTGACCGCCTGTCCGTTCGCCAAGTGGGGAATAGATATAATAGGTCCACTTATTCCCGATGCTGGTCAACAGAAGTTCTTACTCGTGGCAGTAGACTACTTCACCAAATGGGTGGAGGCGGAGCCCTTAGCACGAATAACTGCAGGTGCGATCATTAACTTCTTGTGGAGGAACATTCTGTGCCGTTTTGGGGTCCCTCGGAGCCTGGTAAGTGACAACGGCCTGCAATTTACTGACCAAGGGTTAGAAAGTGGTGTGATCATTGGGAGATTAAGCACCGTTTCGCTTCGGTGGGATACCCCCAAGCCAACGGACAAGTTGAGAGAACCAACCGAACTCTCTTGAAAAATATGAAGGCCCGACTTGACTGGCACAAAGCCAAGTGGGTTGAAGAAATACCCGGCATATTATGGGCCTATCGGACCACGCAGAGTACCGCCACAGGCGAAACCCCTTTCAGCCTATCCTATGGTTGTGAAGCGGTTGTACCCTCTGAAGTCTCGATTGAAAGTTGGCGAACCAAAGAATACGAGGAAGTGGCCAACAGTGCTAACTTAGCTCTTGCCCTTGATCTCCTGGAAGAGAGAAGAATCCAAGCCGCCATTCGGACTGAGGAATACAAAACTCGAATGGCACGATACTATAACGCCAAGGTAAAGCTTAGAACTTTTCAAGTTGGTGATTTAGTGCTAAAACGAGTCGGAGCCTCCAAGAACGTAGGCAAGCTTGAGCCCCGATGGGAAGAACCCTACAAGATAGCGGGAATTGTCGGACCCGCAACTTATCTACTTGCCAACTCCGAAGGAGCCACTCTCAGCAATACGTGGAATTCCTTCAATCTTAGAAGATATTATGCTTAATGTAACATCATCACTATTACATAAATAAAATTGTTTGTTTATAAATAGATGGTTATGATACATTCAATTCCGATAGGGTACATAGGTTTGCAAAACAAAAATGGTAACCTTACACAGGAAATCATTGTAAGCAACCTAACCCCAAGGAGCCATCTACTATAAATAAACAGTCATCGGACCCTGAAGGACCACCTACTGCAAGTTAATTACTACCTACTACAAACTACTCCTCTCGCAAAGGACGATTCCCTTCTCGGATAAGTCGACGACGCTATTCCTCGGATAGGGTTAATGGATCCGCCAATAACGCGCCCTCGGAAGCCACGGGGTTATCTTCAGGAAAGATGGGGTGAATACTAAGTTCGGGAATAACCAAGCCCACTGGACACTCTGGCAATGCTTGAACAGCATTCGTACCAAGTCGATACCCGATGCGGACCAGATCACGCATCTCCTTTTGTAAAGACTCCCTCAACGCCGAAGGACCCGCGATATCCAAAACAGCTCGGACCCGGGCCACCACTAAAGCAACATCGTGGGCACGAGTAATCTCCAGCGTCCGATGAGTTGCCGCATCCCTTTCCCGAGTCGTCTGCAGTAATTGGTCATCGGAGAAGCGAAGCTGACCCTTCAACTCCTCCAAACTCGCCTGAAAACTCGTCACTCGGGTCCTCTCTAACATCAACTGGCGCTCCACCTCCCAGGACTTATCATTCTCAATCTGAAGGACCATCTCGTGAATCGCCTTAGCAGCTTCATGCTCTTCCTGCAAGCGGGAAATCTCCGTCTGAGCCTCCAACAAACCATGCTCCAACTCGTCCCGACGGCGATATACCAGGCCAGGATCCGAAGAGGAACATCCCTGAGATCCGATGGCGTCTAGCACCATATATATCTGGATGGAGACGAATGGGTCACTACAGAAGAAATAAAAGGTGAGTAATTGAAAATTGCAAATAAAATGAGTATCTACCTCACACAGGTTTTTGCAAACCAATTCCTGAAGACGAGAGGAAGGAAGGGTCCTCATGAGCTCACAATCTGTAACATTCAGCAGACCGCTAAGAAAATTTCGGCAAAACCCCGATACCTCTCCGGGGGGAGAAAACTCCGGGTCACCACCCAGAGGCGAGGAGCCCACGGGAGGAAGATTCCCTCTGGACAGCGGCGCGGGTACGCGCTCGGGACCTCCCTCCACATCATTCACGATATCGGAAATCCGAGGAAATGGTTGCGACACCAAAAGAGGCAATGGGTAATCTATCGGAGAGAGAGCCGCAACCGGATTTTCTACCCTAGGAGGAATCGCAAAGCTCACTTGGGGGGCTGCCACGGGCGAACCCTCCGGTTTCTGCCCCTCCGAAGAAAGGTCAGTCCTCGTAACAGCCACGAAGGTATCGGAGGTGCCCTCCGACGCCCGTCGCATACCATGCAGAGCTCGCCCCAAAAAAACACCATTAAATGGATCTATGGAAAAAGCCGTCATCTCAGCACCTATAGACAGGTATAGAGTATATGATGATCCCGAGGGCACACAGGTTGATAAAAGAGAAGTCGACAAGCATACAGACTTACGGAAATAGAAGTTGCCATGAAGAGGACGAATCGGCAAGTTCTCTCTCCTTATTCCCTCTTGAAGACCTGCCAGAATAAGAGCTTCGGGTCACGCAAGCAGGCCGGTAATATCATACGAGCCAGAAAATAACCCGGAACGGCTCAGTTCCTTCCACTCCCGCCCCAATGTCTTGGATATGGGCAAAACGTATCCCAGGCCCCATCGGATGGTCACTCCCCACGATCGTGCCGAATGACCTTTCGAACGGACGAAGAAAAACCTCCGCCTCTAGTCCCCCCTACGAGTGCGAGGATTGGATGTACCAGTGAAGGCTTTCTCGACGTCCCGATAGGCCAAGCTGAAAATGGGAACTCCATCCGAACAAGGCCGAAGGATGAAAATTGCCCCCACCCGATACGGGGACAGGGGAAGGTTAAGGAGCTCGCAGCATAAAACGTATCCCGCTAAGAGGCGATACGAGTTGGGTGTTAACTGGCTCGGGCAGATTCGCCAGTACTGGAAGAGCGATTGAAGAAAAGGGTGGAAAAACACCCGCAACCCACAGTACATTTGTTCACAATAGACCGTTAAGAATCCAGAATGAGGGTCATGTGCTCTCTGATCCGGAGAGGGCACGACCACGTCAAAATCATCGAAATTCAGATTGTATTCTGCGAAAAGAGTCACTAGAGACTCTCCGTACACAGTGCTAGCGGCGGAACCAACCCGTCCCCGACCTATCAACCTTGAGGGGCTCAAAAGTATTAAGTTAAATACAGAACGCTCATCGGCAAGAGAATATGGCTCCCGGCCCATGACCACATCCCTTATATGGTCCATCCTTCGAGAATCCGTGTACGATGACCTATTCCCCACTCTTGAAGACGAGCTTGTCCCAGTGGCCACTTGATTCTCAGCCAGCCTATCCCGCTGCCCCGGGAAAGAAATCTTCGAGGACGCATTATGAACCTGGGATCCAGGGACAACTCGAGCATGGCTCCGAGGAGAACTACCTGATGAGGTGGACCCCCCTTGCCTATGATGTGGCGGCATCATCTTTTATAGTAAGTTCTCTGTTTACTCTTATACGAAAATCGAAGAAAAAGTATTGAGAATGATTATGAAAACAAATGCCAAGCCCTGCAAGAGTAAATGTCTAGAAGGAAGGATTAAAATGATTTGTCTGCTAAATTAAGATAGATTTTAATGATGAGCATAAGTACCACTGTTAGTACAATATATATACAAAGCTAATCCCGTAGAAAGAAGCTGGAGCTGTCCCACCTACTCCCAGGGGCGTGACACGTGCTAATGAGTATCCTTAATTAGGATAAACAACTCTTAAGCATGCATACAATTTGACACGTCCTGCTAAGTCACGTACTTAGTCAGCAAATAGAGGATTTTGTCTCTAGCTTACTTTTTTAAAGAAGATTAAAGGAATAACAGACAAAACAAGACAGAATAGAAAAAGAAGAATAGGACAAATTGATCATTCATAAAAATCCGAGAAGCTCTCGGATCAGCTTACATAAGAAAAAATTTAAAAATCTAAAGTCCTGGAGAGATACTGAAGTATAAATAAAGGAATCCTATTCTAAATCCCTGTACTCGGAGGAGGCGGAGGCGGATTGATAGCAGACCCCTCAGGGAGACTAACAGATGGACTCGGAGGCAAAGCCCCACTCGAGCTAGTAGCGCCAAGGTTGGACGCAGTCGGAGGAGGAGCAGGAGAGTTCATGGGCGTCATCACAGCATCAAACATCTCAATAAGGTTCTGAACCTGCTCGGGAGACGGTCTAGCAAGCTTCTTGACGTCGAAAACTCTGCCAAAATTCACCCCCGAAGGCACCACCCCACGGGCTACAGTGGCACACTCTAACCATCCCCAAAGCATATGCCCAAGGGACTCCCGAACGGACAGGGAAGTATATTGGCGTTCGGCCTCCGCTGCTGCGTGCCGAACGGCCTCATCAATTCGGGTTTGCACCTCCTCATGTGGCACTACCTTGACTAGCTTCAAATCCACCAACTCCTTGACCCGTGCTTGGAGCTCTAGTTCCCTCTCCAACCACTCGGACTTTTCCTTCTCCAAAACCTCCACACGAGCGCGAAGGACCCCCTCGGATTCCGCCCTCTCCTTCTCCAAAAGGGTCAACTGAGCCCGGACAGTCCTCTCGGACGCCTCCATCTTGTCGTAAGCCGACTGCATCCTCTGCAAAGTAAGGCGCATCACTTCCTTGGCCCTCTGATCTTCCCTCCAGATGAAGTCGTTGGCTTCCAACTTGGTACGGATAACGTCCTTCATTGATTCGGCCTCGAAAAATTGGGCCCGGAGAGAAGTCACCTGCCCCCGGAGAGATCCTATTTCCGCCACCTCCCTCGAATGGCGCTGCTCCACCGCGGTAATAACCTCCCGGGTCTTCTTGGACTGCATGACAAAAAAAGGAATATAAGGAAGAATGCAGGGAAATCACCTAAAAATAAAACAACCGGAGGACAAGTACTTACGATGGCTTCCATCCAGACCGTGCTGGCCCGCAAAAACTGATACCCCTCCGCGGGCGCAGAAAGAGAAGAGCTGAAAAAGTGAAGAATCTCGCGGTACGCCTCCCCCACAGTCGGAGGGTCCTTCTCGGGTACCGGAGGCGAAAAATCTTCCTCGGAAGCAGACCTCCGCAAAGTAGCCCTCTTCGGGAGATCAGCTGTGGGAGAAGGGATAGCAGTGGCGGGAGTTGCGGTCACCGCCTCTGTCATGACCACTTCAGGAACCTCTATAGCGGCCGAGGAACCCTCTCCCCGGAGCAAAGTGCCCCACACCTCCCTCTTCACCTCCAAGTCCTTCAGCAAGTCGGCAGGACCCTTGCAAATTCCCTCTGATGGCTCCTCCGGGTCCTGGCGGAGTAGTTGAGCAAACAAATCCGCACCCGGAAACATAGGGGCCTTTCCCTTATCTACACCTATGAGAACAAGATATGCAGTCAGATAATGATACAGAATTCGAATGGGTTAACACAAATAGAGTACTGAAGCAGAGTAAGCAGAAAAGAGAAAGAAGCTTACGAGGGCGAGTGGGGGAAGGATCAGGAATAGTGGGCGAAGGATCCCGAGAAGAGACCAAAACAACATCCGGCCCCGGAGATGAAAACTCTTCTTCTTCTGCCCTCGGAGATTGCACCCCCTGCGAGCTCCTCGGAAGGCTGCCAGTGTTAGACTCGGAAGCTGGCATCAAAATCAGAGCAGACCTAGGGTCCACTTGTCGCAACGAAGTAGCCTCCAGGCACACGCCCTCAGCACATAGAGAAGGGTGCGGGATATTTTCGTACACATCCTCAGCCCCTGGGTCCATCCCTGTCTCCTCAGACTGTGCCTCTACTCCCTCGTGATCTCCCCCCTCGGAAGCTTCACTATGCCCACTAGGAGCTACCTCTTCTGAACCCGGTACTAAATAATATCTCGACATAACCTCCTCTGCACCGCACCAAAACATGTTAGTACGAGCAACAGAAAATTACGAAAAACTACTCGGAGGAGATAAATATGAAATAAAGAAGCATGCGAATAAGAGAAGGAAAACTTACTGAAAGCTGGCAAGTACATACTCGGAACAGAAAGCGGTTTCTTCACATGGTCGTCAATGGACACTACAAAGTGAAGTCCGGCCCTATCGAACAACCACGAAAAGTCTGATGACTCCATCAACAGCTGCTGAGCCACCACCGGAGAAAGCACCGTATTTTCAGCCATGGCGTGAATCGGAGTCACACCCTCCCCCCAATTGAGAGGCATGTCCCACTTCCCTCGGATGGGCTTCACATAGAAGAACATGTCCTTCCAAACTCCGTGCGAGCTGATCGTCGCACCCAGAATCCTCTTTGTGGAATCCCCCGAGATATCCCTGTGACGGACGTGATAAAAGGGGTATCCCCCAGGCGACACCCCCACATCAAAAATCGAAAGAAAATGGTCCACCTTGCACTCGTACCCCTTGACATTACACCAAAACACATAAATGCAGAGGGCGGCGTAGCCATTGGGCACCAACTGACTCGGACAGATTCCACAAGTCTTGAAAACTTCGCAGAAAAACGAGGGCATAAATGAACGCCACCCGTAATTCACCTGCGCGAAATACACAGTGAGCATACCTGCGGGAGGATAACACGCCCTCTGATCTTCCAAGGGAATGTGAACAGTCACATTCGCCATCGCAGTCCCCGTGGCTTTGAATAACTCCATGACCTGCTCGTAAGTAACCACGGACCGAACTTTCTCAATTTTAGAGAAATTACGAACAGGGGGTGTCTTCGATTTTGAAACCCTAGTTTTTTTCGCGGAGGCGGCGCCGCTCCCCTCAGTGACAGCAGCTCTCCTCTTGCGAGTGGCAGCGGCAGGCCCCACGATAGGAGCATGGGCAGGAACAGGAGCGGGAGCATCAACGGAAGTGGTGTTGACAGAAGAGGCCATCTTCTTTTGGGCAAGAAGAGAGATTTTGCGAAATTGATAAAAGAAAAAAGAAGCGAGAGGAAGAAACTTTGAGAGGGGCGAAAATCGCTCTTTCTTGCTTAAGAAAATTGTATGAGTAGAAAGAATTTGAAGCTTGAAGAATTGGTGAAGAGAATGGGGAAAAAGAGTACGGACGGAGGTATTTATAGGCAAACCGCCATTAAAGCGTGCCCCATTCCCCACGCACCACGTCTCCACTCAGGAAACGACGTGTCGCTCCACGCGCTAGCCGTTACTGCAGATCAACGGACGGATGAAGTGAACGCCATTTAAGACATCCAACGGCTAGAAAGAGCCGTTAGGGAAGCAACTCTTCATCTGGACCGCTACTTCCCAAGAACTAAAAGGTAATTTTGTTTTATGGTATTTTAAGTATATACTTATATACATATAATACCCCCGTAAATCCTAAAAAAGAAGAGAAAAACTCCATCCCCCTCGGAAAAATCACCAAAAAATAAGAAAAAGCCCCTTGTCTCACAGAGGCCACGAAATGAAATTTCACTCGTCTCTGCGAGAACGCTCGAAATTTGGGGGGGCTAGTGTTAACCCTAAAAAATAAATAAGGGATTATATGAGTTAAACAAAAGATTAACCCTTAAATTAGGGATTAATCCCATTGACGATACTGTCGTCACGAACACTCTCGTATGTCACATACCCGACTACGGTATGACGTGGCACCCGAAGAGATAATAGAGCCCCTAGGATCTCACATACCCGATTGTGGTACGACGTGACATCCGAGTGGGCACCAAAGCGTCCCTTGGAAAGTCAAGATGAATAAAAATAAGATATCAACGTGGCATCGGAAAAAGAGTAAACCCCGGTGGACCCACGCGACCCCGATATCCATCACTGTGCCAAGAGGGACCATCGTATGAGAATACTTCCTTGTTGAACACTCCCACGGAAAAAGCCCTCGGAATCGTCACCCCGAAGGCTGAACTCACAGAACAGTGCCTTACTCAAAGCACAAATCATCAAAGTCACTTACCACGAAGACCCGAGCCAAGAAAGTTACTTAGCCAAGGCCAGGAAGTCCTCGGAGAATTATTCTCGAAGGAACTACTACCCTACTGACGACAAAAAGCGCTCGGAACCCATGCCATGGAGATCCAAACGCAAGAGCACAGCCGTATTCGGACATTGAAGCCCTCGGAGCTCCCATCGCGAACAAGAAGAAGCAAATCTGCCTCTCGGAAAACCTTATCAAAGAAGACGATTAGAAAATAACCACCCCCGGAGCTGTAACACCCTCGGACGACCACTTCACTTCAGCTAGTAAACCTCCCCAAGAAATCCAAACCCTCGGAAAGAAGAAAACAGAAGATCCCGTCCATCGAAGAGAAGAAAACAGAAGGAACAACCCCTCGGAACTCACTAGAGCCCTCGGAAAGGATAGAATTTATCCTCATCAGCGCCCTGTCAACAGATATACCTTATCTTATAGAAGGATACTTGTAACACATGCAACACTACACTTGTAACACATGCATAGTGACACAAGCACCCTCCCATGCACCCTACAAGAAATCCTATATAAAGGAGGAAGGGGAGGATTTTTGGGGGACAGGTGAAAAAAAGGGAAAAAATGGGAGAAAAGGTAGAAAATAGCACAATATACATACTGTGCACACAAACTCACTCGGAAAAAAGCATAAGGTCATATTTATGATCTTCAGGAGTGAAAAGTTCAGTGAATAAAGGAAGGATATTCTCGTAATTTTCCATAATAGTCATTTACTCTCTTTGAACCGAGGATAACGGCGTTCCGAACTTACAAATAATTCAGTTAATCGGGTATTATTCCAAACATGTTAACACTAGTGTTAACCCTAAAAAATAAATAAGGGATTATATGAGTTAAACAAAAGATTAACCCTTAAATTAGGGATTAATCCCATGGACGATACTGTCGTCACGAACACTCTCGTATGTCACATACCCGACTACGGTATGACGTGGCACCTGAAGAGATAATAGAGCCCCTCGAATCTCACATACCCGATTGTGGTACGACGTGACATCCGAATGGGCACCAAAGCGTCCCTTGGAAAGTCAAGATGAATAAAAATAAGATATCAACGTGGCATCGGAAAAAGAGTAAACCCCGGTGGACCCACGCGACCCCGATATCCATCACTGCGCCAAGAGGGACCATCGTACGAGAATACTTCCTTACTGAACACTCCCACGGAAAAAGCCCTCGGAATCGTCACCCCGAAGGCTGAACTCACAGAACAGTGCCTTACTCAAAGCACAAATCATCAAAGTCACTTACCACGAAGACCCGAGCCAAGAAAGTTACTTAGCCAAGGCCAGAAAGTCCTCGGAGAATTATTCCCGAAGGAACTACTACCCTACTGACGACAAAAAGCGCTCGAAACCCATGCCATGGAGATCCAGAGGCAAGAGCACAGCCGTATTCGGACATTGAAGCCCTCGGAGCTCCCATCGCGAACAAGAAGAAGCAAATCTGCCTCTCGGAAAACCTTATCAAAGAAGACGATTAGAAAATAACCACCCCCGGAGCTGTAACACCCTCGGACGACCACTTCACTTCAGCTAGTAAACCTCCCCAAGAAATCCAAACCCTCGGAAAGAAGAAAACAGAAGATCCCGTCCATCGAAGAGAAGAAAACAGAAGGAACAACCCCTCGGAACTCACTAGAGCCCTCGGAAAGGATAGAATTTATCCTCATCAGCGCCCTGTCAACAGATATACCTTATCTTATAGAAGGATACTTGTAACACATGCAACACTACACTTGTAACACATGCATAGTGACACAAGCACCCTCCCATGCACCCTACAAGAAATCCTATATAAAGGAGCAAGGGGAGGATTTTTGGGGGACAGGTGAAAAAAAGGGAAAAAAGGGGAGAAAAGGTAGAAAATAGCACAATATACATACTGTGCACACAAACTCACTCGGAAAAAAGCATAAGGTCATATTTATGATCTTCAGGAGTGAAAAGTTCAGTGAATAAAGGAAGGATATTCTCGTAATTTTCCATAATAGTCATTTACTCTCTTTGAACCACGGATAACGGCGTTCCGAACTTACAAATAATTCAGTTAATCGGGTATTATTCCAAACCTGTTAACACTAGTGTTAACCCTAAAAAATAAATAAGGGATTATATGAGTTAAACAAAAGATTAACCCTTAAATTAGGGATTAATCCCATGGACGATATTGTCGTCACGAACACTCTCGTATGTCATACCCGACTACGGTATGACGTGGCACCCGAAGAGATAATAGAGCCCCTCGGATCTCACATACCCGATTGTGGTACGACGTGACATCCGAGTGGGCACCAAAGCGTCCCTTGGAAAGTCAAGATGAATAAAAATAAGATATCAACGTGGCATCGGAAAAAGAGTAAACCTTGGTGGACCCACGCGACCCCGATATCCATCACTGCGCCAAGAGGGACCATCGTACGAGAATACTTCCTTGTTGAACACTCCCACGGAAAAAGCCCTCGGAATCGTCACCCCGAAGGCTGAACTCACAGAACAGTGCCTTACTCAAAGCACAAATCATCAAAGTCACTTACCACGAAGACCCGAGCCAAGAAAGTTACTTAGCCAAGGCCAGGAAGTCCTCGGAGAATTATTCCCGAAGGAACTACTACCCTACTGACGACAAAAAGCGCTCAGAACCCATGCCATGGACATCCAGACGCAAGAGCACAGTTGTATTCGGACATTGAAGCCCTCGGAGCTCCCATCGCGAACAGGAAGAAGCAAATCCGCCTCTCGGAAAACCTTATCAAAGAAGACGATTAGAAAATAACCACCCCCGGAGCTGTAACACCCTCGGACGACCACTTCACTTCAGCTAGTAAACCTCCCCAAGAAATCCAAACCCTCGGAAAGAAGAAAACAGAAGATCCCGTCTATCGAAGAGAAGAAAACAGAAGGAACAACCCCTCGGAACTCACTGGAGCCCTCGGAAAGGATAGAATTTATCCTCATCAGCGCCCTGTCAACAGATATACCTTATCTTATAGAAGGATACTTGTAACACATGCAACACTACACTTGTAACACATGCATAGTGACACAAGCACCCTCCCATGCACCCTACAAGAAATCCTATATAAAGGAGGAAAGGGAGGATTTTTGGGGGACAGGTGAAAAAAAGGGAAAAAATGGGAGAAAAGGTAGAAAATAGCACAATATACATACTGTGCACACAAACTCACTCGGAAAAAAGCATAAGGTCATATTTATGATCTTCAGGAGTGAAAAGTTCAGTGAATAAAGGAAGGATATTCTCGTAATTTTCCATAATAGTCATTTACTCTCTTTGAACCACGGATAACGGCGTTCCGAACTTACAAATAATTCAGTTAATCGGGTATTATTCCAAACCTGTTAACAAAGTGGCGCCGTCTGTGGGAACGTCGTTGAATCCCTGAGAAAGCCCGAGGGGATCGCCGCCAAGATCAAAACGGAGAACAGTTACTACTGCTACGAGGCGATAAGCTCCGAAGCTAAGTTTTTCTTTCTCCACAATTGCGTGATTCGATTCCAATCTTGGATATCTCTTTGAAAATCATAATATTTTCTAAATTGCTATATAAGTATATATATAAGTGTATATATATACGAAGTCTGTAAAAGACTTGTAAATAAACTTGGGCAGAAGTGGGTTCTTTGGCCTACTGCCTGAGAGTTGCAGAGAAAATCTGCAAATGAAGAATGAAATAAAAGGAGAAAACTAAGAAGAAGAAAAGAGAAAGAATTAACAGAGAAGAAGAAGAGAAAAGAATGAACGGAGAAGAAGAAAAGAAATAAAAGAAAGAGAAGAAAAGGGAGTCACGTCTCTCTTGTGATTAAATTAAGTTTTGAAAGAGACACATGTCTCATTTAAAAAAAATGTTGGACAGGTGGCCTAACATGCATAAAAAAAAATTAAAAAAAAATTAATCAAAAAAAAAGAAAAAGAACGGGACAGCAAAGCCAGAAAAAAAAATAATAAAAAAAAAACATTTATCCGAGGGTTGTTATAATAAAGATAAAAAATTATCTTTTATAAACCAAAAGAGAGATGTAGCCCAGCGGTCCTCGGAGAGTATCTCTGAGAACCTCTCTTTGAGGACCCGGGTTCGAGTCCTGCCTCCGAGGCCTTTTTTATTTTATTAAGAAGAACCATAATATCATAATAAAACAGAAAAAGTCTCTTGTTATAAACAAGAACGTGAGGTAGCCCAGTGGCTTCGGAGCAGCTCTCCGAGGGGATCTACCTGAAGCACTCGGGTTCGAGTCCCATATCCGATGGCATTTTTTTTGTTATTATGAAGAGCCAATATAATAAAAACTAAAAATGCTCTTGTTATAAACAAAAAAGGGACTTGGTCCAGTGGTCGGAGGAACTCTCCGAGGGGCCTCTACCAGAGAGGAGCCCGAGTTCGAATCCCACCTTCGATTGCTTTTTTTTGGTTATTAAGACTACTACATATATGTAGCAAAAACTTCTTGTTATTAACAACAAAAAGGGACGGCCCAGTGGTCCTCGGAGAGCATCTCCAAGGGCATTTGTGCTAAGAACCCGGGTTCGAATCCTTTCCCGAAGGATTTATTTTTATATGAAGAAACTATAGAATAAAAATTAAAAAGTCTATCGTTATTAACGAGAACATGAGCTGGTCCAGCGGTCCTCGGAGCTCCTCTCCGAGGCCATCTCCGCGAGAACCCGTGTTCGAATCCCATTCACGAGGGAATTTTTATTTTGCTGCCATCATTTAATAATAAAAATAATAAAAGCTCTTATTGTAAACAAAAGAAGGGGATGGTCCAGTGGCCTCGGAGAAGCTTTCCGAGGGCCTTTACCTAAAGAACTCAGGTTCGAATCCCACCCCCCCCCCCCCCCCCACGAGCTTTTTATTATTAATTCCCTGCTATATGATATGTAGGAAAAATAATTTCACTATAAACAAAAAGGGACGTGGCCCAGT
Source organism: Linaria vulgaris (assembly GCA_948329865.1). Lineage (NCBI taxonomy): Eukaryota > Viridiplantae > Streptophyta > Magnoliopsida > Lamiales > Plantaginaceae > Linaria > Linaria vulgaris. Next base: position 27,963,536 of record OX415249.1, read on the forward strand.
GGTATCGGAGAGTGTCTCCGAAGGCTGCCTTCTTTGAGGTCCTGGGTTCGAATCATTGTTGTGTTTCTCAACACAATATATTTTTTCCATTAAGGTTACTGTTATGATATAAAACAGAAAATAACCGTATTATAACCACAAATGGGCTTGTAGCCCAGTGGTTTATTCAATGGCTTCCCTCTCCACTGGTCCGAGTTCGAATCCCTCAGGTGGCGATAGGAAATCTTCATTTGATTTTTTGCTTTTTCCAGCGAAAATAAAAAGAAAAAAAAATTTAATAAAAAAGAAATATAATAAATGAATGAAAAATTCATCATCAAAATGGGCATAGCCCCTCTTCGATATCTCGAGTTCGAATCCCTGATATTGGGATAGAAAAAATTTATTTTTTGCTCTTTTCAAGAAAAAAAAAAGAAAAAAGGGAAAAGTGAGAGAAAGGGTTCGATCACGATACCCCTCCAACCTAACCTCCTGCACAATACCATCGAGATAAGTTCCTATAGTGTTAAGAGTAGCTGCTCTAACAAATATCTCAACTTGCGGTCTAGTTTATTATTCTGACGCCGCCGGAGGAAACTTCGAGCAAAGCCAGCTATTTTTTGTTTAAGCTATATGCAGATCTTTTGCCTCGCTTATTTCACGAAGGCAGTATCGCCGGGACCCCCGAAGAACTCTCTCCGATATCCAACAAACTCTTGTTAGCCTTCTCTCGAAGACGTGAGGAAAGAACCTCGAATGAAGCATAACGAACGCCATGTAGAAGAAAATGATCTCGAACGGAGTTTCGAGGAGAATTCCTTGAGGATAACGAATTGGCGCGCATGGAACAAGAAGGCATCTGGACTCCAGATAAGTGCTATGAACTTCTTACACAATTTTTATTTTGATAAACTTATACTTTAAGTATAAAATTCAACAGAGAGACACAAACAAGCAAACTCCAAAAGTGAAAGCTTGCAACGGAAACCTTTAGGATAAAGTGAACATTCACTAATCCCAATATATATACTAAGGGAATATCCCAAAAATATTTATAAACAAAATACAAGATAAAACGATGGCGTAAGAGTCCTACGATGCCTCAAAAAGCCTTACGGTGTCTTAAAGCGTGCCCCTCCGGGTAGGAAGACCCTACTCCGAGAACCGCACGGTCTTGGATAAACAAACTATGATATATTTTTTCAAGGCATTGCCTGCATAAAATAACAAGAATGTAAAACTCCCCGAAGAAGGAAATAAGTAAACAACTCAGCTGAAAATGATTTTTTAGAAGTACGTGAGAATATTCACTAAACTCTAAGCACCTATATATACTTAGGAATCTTTCCTTGGATGACCGAATTAAGTTTGAGCTGTCCAAGCTATGTTATAATAGCCACGAGGGCGTGTCAGGGGATACCCTTATTTAGGAAAAATGTATCTCCAAAGTTTGCACTGCAAACGGACACGTCATGCTAAGTAATTTGCTTGGCCAGTAAAAATGAGATTTAATCTCTCTTTAAACTCAATCTTAAATCCTACAATTAAAGGAGAGGGTCCAAGTATTTATAAGTTCCACTCCCGATGAGAAGCTATACTCCCGATAAGGAAGCTTCTCGAGTGTCACCTACCCGAGTGCGGTACGGCACCCGAGGAAATACTAAAGTCCATCAAAAGCCGCATACCCGAGGCGGCACGGCGTGGCATTCGAAGAGGCACTAAAACATTCCTTGAAAAGTCGCGACGGATAAAATATTAACGAATGCATCGAAAATAAAAAAAAAACTCGCCTCTAAGAAGACAACCACGATATACCCCTCACCTCTTCTAAAGCCCTCGCCTCTTCTAAGGCAAGCAAAAACTGGGGGGGCTTGTATTAAACGGACATAAACGTCGTACGACGAAAGTCTACGATACTCCAAAATAGTTCCCCGATACCGTACCGAGGCTTTCCGAGTCCTATAGGAGACTCGGATGCCTTTCAAGGATCTACGGGACATTCACGATACGATAACCGACAAGGACCTACAAGGTTCTAAATAATTCTACGATACCTCAAAAGAAACGTTAAAAATGTTAATAGCTATTATCGGACATACACTATAATATCTCCGACCCGAAAAAGTGAGAAAGACAACACTTTAAAAGGCTCGAAACAATGCCTTAAACGACCTCGAGAGGCTACGATACCTCTCTAAAAAATCCGCGATACTCGTAACTCTCGACTTTTTGAGTTTCTAGTGCAGTCATAATAACCGACTGCACTAAAAACTGGGGGGCTTTGTTAACAGGATAGAAAATCACCTACTTAAAATAAGCGATTATTCAATTACCGAAATTACTTGGTATATTAATATTCATAAACGATACCGCATTATAACACGGTTTAAATACCGGTATACTTCGTTAAAAATTTTACTATTTGTATATCGTAAATCACGACACACAGCTATCGGCCGAATTTATAACTAAAATACTACCCGGATTATGCTCGTGTTTATAAAATGTCTCACGACTCGATATATTATTACATGTACGATTTTATATCCGTCCTGATAAAATAACTCGTATTCACAAAATACCCGTATCACAAAGAACACAACACGTGTCTGCTGACACAGCTTAAATAAATAAGTTACTTACTGTGCTGCTTGAACAGATAAATAACAGTACAGATAATAAAATAAAAATAACTAATATTAAAATAATAAAGATTCCAAACTTAGGGAGCAAGACTGTATTTCTATAAAAAAGGGACAAGTGCAGTAGAAAAGGAAGACGGAGGTTCTCGGCAGGAGAACAACTCCTTCCCTCGGACTCCTCTCTTTCTCTTTATTATTTCACGAGGGCAACCCCTCCAACATATACAAACTAATACAATCAATAAAACCGAGACTCCAAATTAATCAACACCAAGAACCCAACAAAAACAAGAATTACGGATGGCTTGATTCCCGATCAGGGGATACGTAGGCATCTCAGAAAATATTCGAGTCCAGCCGCAAATCAATAAAAACCAACTATCTCCTCGGGTCGGGATCGGCGTTCCAACCCAAATAAATATCTTCCGTTAAATAGGGAATAATTCAAAAACCCGTTAACAACTTTTAAATTTTAAATTTTAATTTATATCGTTCCATCATAATGCGTTCGACAATTCAGGCAGGGCGTTCCGATATCAAAAAATCGTTAATTATTCCATGATAAAACGAGTGTTAACAAATAGTATATATACTTAAAAGAAAAAATTAATCTAAAGTGGCCGGATGATGTAGTCCTACAATTTTATTTTCCTAATCATAATATATAGTATGAAAAGATGAATCATGAAACCAGAGACATGATATCCAGAGCTTAAAATCGTATTTATCTAGTGATATATTGTGCTAAGAATGTATATAGCATGAAATTGCTTTTTTATGGAGAAACAACATTAAATAGTTCACGAGGGATGAAAGAAGTAATAAAGACGAGTATTTATAGCTTAAACTGTATCAGCTGTTGGGGCTTACATTAAATGTTAATTATTTCCCATCCCTCTTGTTCGATTTTGTTGATAAGGACATTTATTAGATAAATAAATGCACACCAACATGGGTATTTAGCTTAATGGTCTGCCATAAATGTTAAGGGCCAACTAATTAAGTCCCTTTATTTATCATGATCTACTTATAAAACACATCCAACACTTATTTGCTTTTCGGAATATATCAAAGATAAGGTGTGAGATCGATAAAATTACACCTCCTGTGTAAGTCATTGTTCAACGCTATACTGCATTAATTAATCTTTGGATGGTGTAAAAAGGACGATAGCAAACAAGGGATACTAGTAATTCACTCCAGTGTTACGTCCAGTCGAACTTCTTTGCCTAAGTTGGTTTATAAGTACCCTTAATTTTTTTGTTATTATTTCCCAAGCTATATATATATAAAACACAGACTTTTTTGTTTATTTTTTATCTTTTTCAGCTCTAAGAATCAACAAAAAAATCATAAGGAATTTTCAGGGGATCGCTCATTTTAGAGCTATTTTCGCTCAAACATGACTGACCTTGAAATTTTGACCTTAAGACTTTAATGAGATCCAATGCATTAAAATTTAGAATTAGTATCGTCGCACCTTGGGGTATCGTCGGATCTTTCTAAATTATGTTTATGATCCGATCACATCTATTTAGGACAATAATAGCAGAACTTTTCAGTAGCGTTAAGTAGTAAAGACAAAAACAGTACAATGTTGTTGCTGAGTAAATAAGTTCTTAGATTATCTAACTTTTTGAACGAGATTCTGAAGAATTAAGAACTTGCACAGTGGCACATGTATAATTAAACTACCCTACAATTTCTGTTACGTTATTAGTTCCTCTCGATTTTAAATCGTTGACGATTTTAAATATCTTCTTTGTTCTCATTTCAACATAATTAAGAGTAAATTATATTATTTTATTTTCCTTTTGGAATGAAAATATACACTTTTCGCAGATTTTTCTTAAATCAACATATACTACATACACGCACATTTGTACATAAATATTTTATAATATTTATTTCAAACTAACAATAAAAATAATTTCGATTTTAATTATTTATTGCACTTGGATTCGCAATAAAAACTTGATGCAACTATCTTAAGAAATAACCCGATTGACGCATTAATTTCAAAAACACCAAATAGGCTAATTGCCTAATTGCATTACAATTTTGAATTATTTAGTACTACGGTTGCACTACGTCATTACGCCTGACTTACGTGGTGTAGCAGTCCAATAGAAAACATATATACGTGAAACAAATAATTTTTCAGCTTATAGCCTTTCTCTTGAGAAATACACTTGTCAAAGACATGTCATTTTAGTCATATATTTAATTTTTTTCAATTTTGCAAATCAATTGGCGGAATTTTCGGCTATAATATTTGATGCAACACCCCAATAAAAATAAGATAATTTCACACTCTCTAGTAGAATAATTAACTCCTGATAGTACTGTGATCCACCATTATTAATAAGGCTAGCTGAATCATATTTTAATATAACGTCATTTCTTCAACTTTTCAGAATATAAGATTGGGCGTAGTTCCTCATTAAATATGTAAATGCTCCCATTTTTATATTTCAAGAAAAGTAAAATTGTGTAAACAAAATAAAGAACAAAGCACATGCACGTGTTTCTTCCTAGTAAATTCAGTTCAGCATGTAGTTACAGAAAGTGGTAATTCTTTCACACTATTAATCCTCACCTAAAGCATATTTCCTGCTGATTAAAGTTGCTTAGAATTCACCACCCTTGTCTTGATATCACTTATGTAGCTGTAATGCAATCATTAGTTTGCATCCATATTTAGACACAAAACGTAACAAAAAAGCAGCAAAATCCGATGTACTTTACTTCACAACCTACGTGAGACATTCCATCAAAAGCCACGAAAAACTACACTAACATCCAAATATCTGATGATTATTTATTCCCTTTCTGCCTGCTTTTTAATACAGGGGATGTTCATTTATGTACGTTTCTATATGTTATCGAAACTCAAATATTTAGTAAAGGGGAAAAAATTATCCTAGATCGATAAAATTTATAGTAAAGTCATGCTCATAATTCCAACACTCCATCTTACTTACATATCAGCCGATGTTTAAATTTAAGTGTAATTATGCCTATATGTGCCTTATAATTTAATTTGATAAACAAAGTTTTTGTGTTTTTTTTTACAAGAATGTTCAATTTTAGCTTCGCAGGTTTGCAAGCGAAAATTCAAAGGGAAAAGCTTCCAACTAAAAATTCGGTTGAAAAGGTTGAAAACGGCTGAAAATGTCTAGCTAAGGAGCTTGCAAGCGAAATTTTGAATGAAAGCTGATTTGCGAGCATCTATTCGCTTGCAAAGCTGACTAAGCAAAAAGAAATATTTCTTTGCGCCACATTAGCATTCTCCACTACTAGATTTTCACTTGCAAACTACTACATCAGTATTTCATTGCGAAAATTCGCTTGAAAATATATGTATAATTGTTTTTATTTTAAAAAATAACTTCAAATGTATAATTGAAGAAATAAATTTAAAGAAAAAATATATATATAACTCCTCAATATTGGCCAATCAATTGCCTAATTAAAATTACCTACTTGAGTTTTCTAATTAAAATTGTCTAATAAAAAATCAAATTGCCTAATGAAAGTTGCTAATAAAAATTGTCTAAATAAAATTTCTCACTTGAAATTGACTAAGTATATTTTAGTAATCAAAATTTCTCACTTGAAATTGACTAAGTATATTATAGTAATTAAGATTTCTTATATAATCGTCTAATTAAATTAAGCTAATTGAAGTTGAATTTGAAATTAAATAAATAACTAGAATTATTTAATTAAAACACTTTATTTACATAATTGCCAACCTGATTTTCGCTTGGTATATCCATGTCAGCCTTCTGCCAGCCAATTTTCGCTTGTAAATTTCACGTTGCCAACCTGATTTTTGCTTGGTATATCCACGCCAGCCTTCTGCCAGCCAATTTTCGCTTGTAAATTTCACATTGCCAACCTGATTTTCGCTTTCTGCCAGCCAACTTTCGCTTGCAAATTCCACGTCATACTAATCTAATTAAACCCTCACTCCCCATTACCATCCCCATTTGTTCGTACTCCCTATTCAGCAAAAGCCCTCGACTGCCGCCAAATCCGCCGCGAAGAACTCCGATTCCGCCACCGTTCGCTTGCAAAATGTGGAAATATTACTAAGGTACATGCATGTTTAACTAATTTATGTGTTTGTCCCATAAATCTTCAGATTTGGTGCGAATTGGGGATTTTAAATTTTGTGCAAATTTTGTCATTGCTACCCGAAATTGTTCTTCGAATTGGGAGTACTACAAGTTTTGATTTTGTTTAATGTTCTTAGCCTGATTTACAAGTTTCGATTAGGGATATTGTTTAATGTTTTGATTTTGTGCGAATTTTGTTTAATGTTCTTAGCTAGTAATTGTTTTAGGGATTTTGCTAGTGAATAAGGAAAGATGCACGTAGACATTCACATTCTGGTGTCCTTAAGCTAGTCTCAGCTCTTCGTAATCCATCCTAGCAACACAACAAGCCTAAACTTTCTTGCTACTGTCGAAGTTTGATTTCTGCTCAAGCAGATTTACAAATATAAATAAAAATATATCCTACACCCTCTAAGATAACCATTTAAATTTATAAGAAGTAAAAGTTTAATAAGTAAATATCACAGACATCTTAGCACCATGGTTTACCTGGAAATAATTTGACTTAAATTTTATCATTGTTCTTTGATAGAGGGAATCTATATATTAATGTTATAAGATGAGATGCATGTCTGAGTTAATAAAGTCGTGATTGCATTTCAGGCACAGAACGAGAAATCAGAAATTCATGAACAATAGTAGGATTATATTGTTTGACACCAAATTTGATTGTTTCACTAAATTTTAATGTTGATTAAATGTTGATTTTAATGCTGATTATATTGTATTGTAGATGGCACGTACTAAACCGACGAGTTCTAGCTAGAGAGATACAGGTTTGTCTCGACCTCCTTGTCTCGGCACAGACGAGGCACCTTTTCAGATTTCAACGCAGCGAGGTGGATCAACAGTGGGAGGATCGACGGAGGGAGATATAGGCCCGCCTCGAGGTCCTCGTCCCCGCAGAGATGAGGCTTCTTTTCAGATCCCTTCGCAACGAGACGGATCAGCGGTGAGAGGAGGCTTATCATCCGGTAAGCCACCCCGCGCAGTAGGGCCTCAGATGTTGTTGCAAGACCACGGGGAGCTACCCCCCCCCCCCCCCCCCCCGCCTACAATCCTACCTCCGGTGTATCTCAGATGTCGCAGAGTGAGCGACAACGTATGCCACAAGCTGGTGGACAACACCCATTCATGCCAAATGCTGCTGGACAGCAGCCATTCATGCCACATGCTGTTGGACAGCAGCCATTCATGCCATAGTTTCAGCCGTATATGCTGCCACCGATGATGATGCCTGGGTATCAGCAGTGTATGCCTCCCAAAATTACCAGATGGATGTCCAACGTCGTAGGTATTCGAACCCAAATTATTGTTGTTCGTAGTCTCGCCATGACAAATTCATAAGTAATAATGTGGAACAAATCCCTTACTGTATAAATGACATCTAATATCGTCGGGCAACTGAAACTTACTGTTACGACATTTTGCGCAAGGACACCTAACCTTACCCCTATCAACGAGACTTCGTTGACCGAGTACATACTCCATAAATCTTTCAACACCCCATATGAAATTATTACTAATATTTCCTCCACTCATTCTATCATACATCCAACCCCGATCTTCATTGTTGTACATTTTTCAATCTACACATATATCACAACAAACACCATTCATATTCGTGTCAATTAACATATGTGAACAAATTTCACTCTCAATTCCATAAGCAACGATAAATCAAACTACCGAAATTAAACTTTTAACTCACAAATAAAATAAATTAACATGCTAAAAGGTAAAACGTACACAATACATACCTCTTGGACCCGAGATGATTGAGGATGAACTAATGGTTTAGAAAAAGTTTTTTGAAAAATCTCGAAGATCTCAAGTTTGCTTTGTGATAAGGAGGAAAGGAAAATTTCAATCTACAAAGATCAAGCTAGATCTGAGAGATGAAGGTAGAAATGAAAGATGATAAAAGCCAACAAGAGAAAAATCGCTTGGAAAATGCTGACTAGGCAGTTTCCAGCGAAAATTTGCTTGCAAGCTGCAAAGTGTACAATTTGCAATCACTAATTCGCTTGGTAAAGCTGACTAGGCAGTTTCCAGCAAAAAACTGCTTGCAAGCTGCAAACTATACAATTTGCAATCAATTATTCGCTTGGTAACCGCCAAGTCACCGATCCTTGTTCTTGTGTTTCTTTGTCTGCCAACTCAACGATCCATGTGACCTGACAAAGGAATTCTCGCTTGCTAAATACTGTACATCTACGAATTTTTCACCATTTCTCTTATATACCCCACTTCCACCATTTCATTTTTCATCAAATATTTCTTCCCACAATCTTCACATCTAAATCCTTCTTCTAATCTCATCTTTAAATTTCTTACATAATTTTTTTTATTTTGGTTATTTATTTTGGTTTGAGAAATCATGACTTAGTACCTTATATTTGATAAGATTTGATTCATCTTTTGCTACACTTTATTATTTTTTATACTTTGATTATTTGTAAGCTTTGATTCTTCTTTCTATTTTCCTTTTTTTCTTCTTTTGTTCATCTTTGGTTACATTATATAGTTTTTGTTTGTTTATACATCAATATTTTAGTGATAATTTATGCTAAACTTTATTATTATTTTTGTTATTAATTTGATGTTTAATTTTTTATAATTATTACTTTTGCTAATGATTTATATATATATATATATATACACAATTACATTGGGTGTATAGTTTATATATAATTAAAATTTAGTTTATAGTTTATATATAATTAAATCGTGTGTATAATTTATATATAATATAAATGTAATTAAATAAGCTCTAAATTAACTATAATGGTGCGTATTGTGCGCCATTTTTGTTTTATTAACCTGGAACCAATTTTACCAAGCGAAATTTTGCTTGGCAAGTTTATTCAAAACCGCGTGTTTAATTTCAAATATTTGGTATGTATAAAGAATGGACAAGCGAAATATCACTTGGTAGCATTGGTATAATACAAAATAAATACGTACTCAATATTCAGGTCAAGTATTTTTACACGTGGCCTTGCAAGCGAAAATGCGCTTGCAAATAGTCAGTGTTGGACCTTGTCATCAACTCACTCGCTTCGGAAATGTCCACGCAGGTTCCGAGCGAAAATTCGCTTGCAAATCCTTGCTTGACACTTTCAACCTTTTTTCGCTTGGTAAAGTTACGCGTGGGTCTCAATGAAATTTTCGCTTGCTAAATGTTTCCTTCGACCCTATTGCTTCGACACCTGGTAACCAATATTTCCCTTGGTAAATTTGAAATCAACAAGCGAATTTGCTCTTTACCTAGTGAATTTTTCACACTTAAATTGCTACATTCTTGTAGTGAGCAAATGTTTTCTATACTCTTTGAACAACTTAACACCACCTTGACAGTTAAAAAATGTCGGTAATTAGTAATATTCATGAAGTTTGACAAACTATAAGTGCATTCTGTGGCTTTTTTTTTTTTTTTTTGCAAATAGATGTCCTAGCTATTTTATGTCCTTTATTAAAATCAGTTACCTAAACTTTTTAAAAATCTCCAAGAAATATTAGATTTAATGATTCTAAAATTACTAGTCTATTCAAATAAGTTATTAGAAAAGAGGAAACTCATCATGTCCTATGTTCTCATGGGTAATATTGTGTACAAGGCTCTCTAATCTCTATGAACCTTAATTACATAGTGAGTTGATAATCATATTACATAGGGATATTGAGAAGTATAACCCCCCCGCCCGAAGTTTAGAAAATAAGAATTAACTCCCACAAAATTATAATTTAAGGATTTCTACTTTTTTCATTAAAACTTTGAATACACTAAAATAAAATAAAAGCTTACAGACAATCTCCCACAAATGTTTTAAGCTTTTTGTTGTATTTTTCCTATTAAGTTCAGGTGAAGGGCATAATTATCGCTTTAGAAATTTCAAATCATCAATTTTAACACTCTTTAATTTTATAGAAGCCATTATAATAGTTTCTTTAACCGCAACCAAGGTGTTCCGTGTATAAACCAAATCCAAAGGGAAATACATTTAATTATCCTTATTTAATAACATTACAATTCAAAAATATTGAAATGAAATGCTATTCAACATATATATTCACCCCCAAAAGATATATATATATATATATTCGGTTTAAGTTTAAAATATTCAACAAAGCTTAAAGTTTTATCTAATTGAAATTCAAACAAGTTAAAGGTGACTAACTATTATAAACTAAAAACTAATTGTTAGTTCCTATGTAAGAATATCCTTGTAGAAGTTACGTTTGAAGCTTTTTTTATATATAAATGGTATAATAATAGTTTTGTTATTCGTTACGCGTCAGTGTGTCTGCCTCCCTTCAATAACAATAAAAAGACGCTTCCCTTTTCCTTCTGACACACTGCACCACAACACCACCACCTCTTCCTTTAACGTTCACTTCTCTCTCTCTCTCTCTTTCTTGTCTCTTCTTTCACTAAATTTATATATATCAACAAAACAGAAAAACTTCAGTTTTGTACTTCTTTTCAGAGAAAAAACAAAGGGGTTACAGAACCAAAAAAGAAAAAAATGTTTTCAAGAGTGAACAGCATGGTATGGAATATGGAAGGCAACAACAACAACAACAACAAAGAAAAAGAAGGTGATGAAACAACACCTAATAATAATAATAATAATTCATGGCCTCCTCAGTCTCAAACCAACAACAACAATACTGGACTTATCATTGAAAGCAACAAAGAAGAAATGGGCGCAATAACCACTTTCAAGTCCATGCTCGAAGCCGAAGGCGACGACTGGTACTTAACCACCCCCACCACAACCACCACCACCACCGTCGCCGCCGCCATGCACGGCGGAGAGCTTTCCTTCTCCCCGATTTTCGGCGAAACAGCTGCAAACAACAACCTTCTTGTGGATTCTTCTTCATCTTGTTCTCCAACCTCGGCTTCCATTTTCAGCAACCTCGATTTGTCGCAAAATCAGGTGAACTATTTCCTGCAGCCAAACAAATCTCTCATCATGGGAGGTGAAATGACAAACAACCCTTCATTCGATTTGGGTTGTGAGAGTGGTGGGTACCTTCAAAGTGCCTTATTGAGTCATAATAATAATAATAATAACAATAATAATAATAATAGAAATAGTACTACTAGTACTGGGTTTAATTTAAGTGGTGGCTTAGGGTTTAATGATTTTGGGGCTAATTTCACCTCTAATAATGCTCACCAATTTGGAACTAATAATAGTACTGGGTTTGCTGGTGCATTTGGGTTTGGTGAAGGCGGAGGATCGATGCAAGGGAATTCGTTGCTGTTTAATAACAACAGGTCTAAGATTCTTAAGCCCCTCGATAATTTTGCGTCCACTGGTACGCAGCCGACTCTTTTCCAAAAGAGGGCTGCATTGAGGAAGAATACTAGTGGGAGTAGTTTGGGATCTTTGAACTTGGTCAGCAGTGGTGGTTGTGGTGATAGGCTTAATCATCATCAGATTAGTAGTTTGAAATCGCCGACTAGCGCGATTAATTTGGAAGGGGGTAGTTATCATAAGAAAGGGGAGATTTTAAGTGAGATTAGTGAATGGAAAAGGAAGAGTAGTAGTGGGGACGATATCGAGGATTTCAGCATTGATGAGTCGAATCTGAATTATGATTCTGATGATCAGTTCTTGGAGCATGGTGGTGGTGGTGGTTTGAATAAGGTACTAGACGAGAGTGGTAAGAACGGTGGAGGAAGTAGCTCGCACGGGAACAGCACGGTGACGGGCGGTGGAGACCAGAAGGGGAAGAAGAAGGGGTTGCCCGCCAAGAATCTAATGGCAGAGAGGCGACGGAGGAAGAAGCTTAACGACAGGCTTTACATGCTGAGGTCAGTTGTACCAAAGATCAGCAAGGTATGATGGAATTCTACTAATGCTGCGAATTTCTCGTGATTTTTTCAGACATGTTTTAGCCATGGATATAGGTTTCATTAGTAGTCCTTCATAAGCTTCATGCTCATTAAGCTTTGCATAATTACATTAACACCCTCAAGGTTGGTTTTCTAACAATGTATTGTTCATAAATTGTTTGGGTTATCTTTGTAATTATTCAAACTTTGGGGGAGGTTAATATGATTAGACTAAACTTTAGAGGGTACAGATGTAATTATCTCTTAAGCTTTTTCTCATTTTGTCCTAAAATGTTTTTGCACAACCTCGGTTACCTTCATTTAGTGAGTTGTTGGTGTTTCATCATTAAATGAGTGGCAATGTTTGATTGGCATATTTGATTCAAAGGCATGCATATTAAAGTTGTATGATATAGCATTTAATTCACTCACATGGAATCTATGAGTTGATTTGAATTGCATCTTGCATTTTGGACCACAAGATGAAATATGAGTGATATTGATTGTTATTTGAAAGTTCAAATTGACTACTAGACACTTTGGAATTTATTTCTTCGCATACGGAACTACATTGAATTTGAACTCACATTAAGCACAAAATTTGGTTATCTTCATTTGTGGGTTTTGTTTTCTGACTTTTGTTCTTCCTAATAAACAAAAGTCCCATCACTTTGAAGTACATATATATAGTTAACTTTCCTTTTCTCTTTTATTTCCTGTTTTCCTGCTGCTAAGGTAATTGGTTGCATTGCACTCGTGGCTTGCGCGTTTTCCGCTTGTGGCATGCACGTGAACGAAGGAAGAACGTACCAAAAAGGGTTACGATAAAAATTAGGAATACTAATACAACACGACTATAAAATACTTTTCGACTCTCACTAGGAGTAATACAATGTTTCTAGATTAGGTGTCGTATAACTCCAAGAAAACAAAAAACTACACAATACCTAGGGGAAACATCTGAAGAAAAGATGTTTATTTCCATGAATTTTCTATTAATGGCAGATGGACAGAGCTTCAATACTTGGGGATGCCATTGAATATCTGAAGGAACTGCTGCAAAAGATCAATGACCTCCACAATGAACTGGAGTCGACTCCGGGTACCTCTTCAATGACTCCAACGACAAGCTTCTACCCTTTAACGCCTACTACTCCTGGACTTTCAACTCGTATCAAAGAAGAACTTTGTCCAAGTGCATTTGCAAGTCCATTATCCAGCCCCACTGGACAACCAGCGACGGTAAAAGACCTTCACATTATTCTAACATGACATGAAATTTCTAACTTTATCGCCTAAAAACTGTCTATCAGAATTTAGAGATCAATTGGGTAAGAAGTGCACCAGTTGCATAATGTAAGATTTACATTATTTTGAAGTTCATTGAAGTTAAATTGTGATGTGACAATATTGACAGGTTGAGGTCAGGCTAAGAGAAGGGAGGGCTGTAAATATCCATATGTTTTGTGGACGTAGGCCAGGACTTCTACTCTCGACTATGAGGGCTATGGACAACCTCGGACTGGACGTTCAACAAGCTGTCATTAGCTGCTTTAACGGGTTTGCCATGGATATTTTCCGAGCTGAGGTGATCTTACCTTTAATATTGCAAAATACTTTTTCCTAATGAAGAATCTTGCTTTTATTTCCTCTTAATGTTGTTGCCATTTGTGAACACAAAACAGCACAAAAAAATAAGATTTTTCACGAGCATTTCCTCTTCATGCGCACCCATGATATATGACTGACCCACCCCAACCCTTTTTTATGATATGCTCAGCAATACAGAGAAGGCCAAGACCTGAATCCTGATCAAATCAAGGCAGTTCTCCTGGATTCAGCTGGCTTTCATGGGATGGTTTGAATTATGTTCCTTAGCTGTATTTTGAAGATTTCTACTTAACTTGCTGATCAGAAATGGTAGGGGTCTCTCTTTTTCGTGCAAAGATCATACGCACAACCAAAATCGCACACAGGATCAACCAAGTTGAGACACAGACAACTTCACCTTGTTTCACTGTTCTTCTTATATTTACGTTATGGTCATTTATGTTAAGAAAATATAATGTTCAATAGCACTGCGACTTCCATGTTTTAACCAAGAACTTCCAACTTGTTAAAGATATTACGAATTCTGCCTGGCATTTCTGCATGCATTCGAGTTTTCTTAGCATCTTTATTTTGTACTCGTGGCGTTCATGCATAAGTGAGACAATAGTTCTCAGCATTGCTTTAGAAGGCGTTTGGTGTAGGATGTGATGTTTTAGGGATATGGAGTTGAGGCGTAAGTCTCAGTTTAACTTAAAAATGCAGTTCTACATATTTGCATGAAGTTCTTGAAAACTCTCTTTCATTTTATAACTTTGGAGGATTTGAATACTTTTCTACATATTTGTAGAAAGTATTTGAAAACTTTACTAGCGAAGATCTTAAGTTTCTAAAGACTTCTTACTAGAGGTTACCTTTGAAACAAAACAGAGTTACCTCCAA
Organism: Linaria vulgaris; assembly: GCA_948329865.1. Taxonomy (NCBI): domain Eukaryota; kingdom Viridiplantae; phylum Streptophyta; class Magnoliopsida; order Lamiales; family Plantaginaceae; genus Linaria; species Linaria vulgaris. Next base: position 27,978,622 of record OX415249.1, read on the forward strand.
ATTTAATTTATCGAGTCTTAAGCTCCAAACTCGTGGTATTTGTTTTTTTATCCAAGAGTGGTGGTTCGATCTGGAAATGTTTGCTTTCTCGAGCTCTATAATTCTTTTTGAAAACATATTTATAAGTACTAAGGATCACGGACAATCTTGATATTAGTGTATATTTTGGCATACTAATTATCAGTATTTTAAAAGGCCTTAAGCATAAAATAATTAAGGTTTTAAACATATTTACAAGAAAGAATAGTAAAAACATGATTTATGATGTTCCAATAAAAGAAATTATCATTCACTTAACTTATAGAAGCTGGCTTTCAATATTTTCACATGTTAATAAACTAATTATATTGATAAGTTTCAAAATCCTAAAAAAATCTTAAAGTACCTGAAAAGAAACCCATAGAACATTAATGATAAATCTGACATCTATTATTAAAACCTAAAGTAAAAGAAGAGAACTTCTGAATTAAGAACTACTTATATATACTTGGTAGTAATTATACCAAAAAAAGGAAAAAATAATGAAAATCACAAACAAATATCCAAAACATACCTTTTTCTTTTCTTTTATTATGCGTAAGTCTGATAGATTCAGGCTTAAAAAGGCAAATCTTTTGTGCTTCTGACGTGTGCCACAAATCATGAAGTGTAAACTCCAAAAAATTCAAGTCCCAAGGAAATGCCCCGAAGCGTTTAGAATTGATTTAGCACTCGTCAACCCTAGGGTGTTTATTGGACGAGTGATGGGTGTAATTTAGGATTGGCCCAATATAACGTTATTGGGCCGGCCCAAAAGCGCATCGAATAGGGAGAATTCGAGGCGCGCATCGAATCAGCGGTATAAGCTCTCCCAACTGGGCCAGCCCACCAGCGCATCGAATACGCCGGATTCGATGCGTGTATCGAACAACAGTGATTCGATACGAATTACTATATTGGATTGTGGGCTCCACGGGACGGGTTCTATAAATAGCCCGTCCCCTTGTGTTCAAAAGGAACTTTTCGTGAACTGAACCAGCTTAGTACAGTCAGCATCGAACCATCCTCATTCGATACGACCCATATCGAATCAAGCTCAATTCGACACGCACAGAAATATTGTATCTCTGTTCGATACCTTGATACGCATCGAATTCGACATCTACAGCACGTATCGAATTCGATACCTTTCAGATTGCTTTTCAGTTGGTGACAATTGTACCGCATCGAATCGACTCTCATTCGACACGTCAGTATCGAATACTTGAAATTCGATGCGTTTCATTAACATTGTAATTTAATTATTCTGTCTAGAAAGCTTGTATTACGTGTTCCGGACCAAGCTAGTCCGTTAATAATATTGGATAGCATTGTTTGATCTCATTTTGTACAATTTATTGTGTTCTATTACCGTGACGAAATAAGACCAAAACATTGGCGCCGTCTGTGGGAACACAAACTGTATTAGCATTATAGGCAGTATGACTAGAATAACTCGATCTAAGAGTAGAGCTCTGGAAGGTAATACGGGAGAAGAACAATCGGGTACACCCGAGCGGGTTATGCCAGATATAATTGGACCATCAGCATTACCACCGGCGGTACCAACTCCGGCTAGGAAAGAAAATCAAGGACCTCAAGCTGAGAAGGTACCCATTAATGAAGCCGAGGTGAGTGGAGCTTCAGCGACAAATGCTGCAATTCCAGATAAATTTAAAAGTGAATTATTTGCAATGATTAAAGCGGTCGTGGCTGAGGTGCTCCCTACAGCATTACCCACTATGATACCATCTCCTATTGAGTATTCTGAGAATTTGAGAGAGCAAGGTTCAGCTATCCGAAAGCAGAAAGGGAAGGAAAAGGAAGAGTCACAGCAAGACGACCGAAGAAGTAACCATACTTCGGAAAGGATGGGCAGCAAAGGGAAATCAATTCATGAAGAGCGAGGAAAGAAGCTGGTATCTGTAGAGATACAATCGAAAAGGCCTCATGAGAAGATACAAAAGGAAAGAAAGGCAGAATGTGCTGCTGAACGAAGTAGGAGAGAAGACGGAAGACGGTCGGAGAGCCGTAATTCCAGGAGAGATAGGAATGAGGAAGAGGATCATAGAGAGGAATCGCGGAGAAGAAAGCGTAGAGATGACCAAAGACAGCCAGAAGGTCTTGATTTGCACGGCAAGCATAACACAATAAGAAAGAACGTTGGAAGATTGGAAAAGGGGAAAGCAATAGCCGAGACTCAAACGGCAAGGGAGGACAATTCTTTGAATCGCAGTCCTTTTTGCCGGGAGATAGAGTCGGAAATTCTAGGACAAGGAGATAAAATCCCAGAATTAAAAACATACAACGGAAAATCTGATCCCCGAGATCACCTCTTTCAGTTAGACAGGAAGTTATCCCTTTATGGTTTCAGGGACAATATGCAGGCCAGGATATTTGCAACGACTTTATCAGAAGTGGCTGCTGATTGGTTTAATCGAATACCTCATGGGCAAATTGAGAGTTATGCCCAGTTGAGAAAGATGTTCGAGGATCAGTTTTCTAGTCAGTCTAGACTAGTTTTGGATCACTCCCACTTATACACGATGAAACAAGAAGCTAATGAAAGTTTGAGGGACTTCATGAAACGCTTCAATACAGAGCTACTAAGGATTGATAGTCCGACGGGAGAGATGGTTGCAAGTATAGTTTTTCGTGCAACTACAAACACTATGTTTGGTGGTGAGTTGCTCAAACAAAAACCCACCACCGTTGAAGCAATAAACAAGATAGCTCAAGATGTGGTTCATTTCGAGGAAATGATGGCAACCAAAGTTCCTAGCAATGTGGCTGTAAGGGATAAGGAGAGAGGTAGAGAAGATCAAAATCGCCACAACAGCAACAACAGGAACAAAAATTACAAAAGGGACAGTTCGCCTCGGAGGTACACCCCATTGAATGCTCACATTATGGCAGTGTTTGGGGCAGCAAAGAAAAAAGGATGGTTAAAGGATCCCAGACCGATGAGAGAATCCAAGGCTACGATGTACTCAAATCAATTCTGCCAGTACCACGATCAGAAGGGGCACAACACAGAGGAATGTATAAATTTAAAGGATGAGATTGAGCGGTTGATAAAGGATGGGAAATTGGTGGAATTTGTCAAGAAGGTGCAAGAACAAGAAAACAATTCCAACCGTAAGAGAACTCCATCTCCTAGGAAAGATAAGCAGAGGGCAATCGATGAACCGCAAATTTTTCAGTATCCCCAGATTGAGGATGGAAACACCAGGAGGGGCATCATCAATATGATAGCAGGAGGACCAGGAGGAGCAGATTCTACCAACGGCCGTAGAAAGATCACAAGGTGTATTGAAGCAGATAATTATGTTCATATGGCCAATATGCTGAGAATCGAAGAAATGCCACACGAAGAGATCATTTTCTCCACTGCAGACTTACGGAAACTAAGTGCACAAGCTATGCAGATGTCAGATTTAAATTGCCCTTTGGTAATAACTGTTGATATAGCTAATTTCGGAGTCACCAAAATGCTTGTGGATCATGGGAGTTCTGTAAATATACTGTTCAACTCTACGTTGCTCAAAATGGGATTGAACAACCAGGCACTACAACCGGTGAGAACGTCACTTCATGGTTTTGGAGGTCCAGCAATAGTGCCGCTAGGAATGATCAAGCTCCCAACTTCATTGGGGACAGCTCCAAAGAGAACGACGATTTTGGAAAACTATGTGATCGTTGACATGCACTTTGCATACAACGGAATCATAGGAAGGCCGGCTTTGAATGCATTTCGAGCGCTACCATCCACCTACCATCAGATGATAAAATTCCCCACCATTGCTGGCACAGGAGAAGTCATTGCAGATCACATTGAAGGTTGGAAGTGTTATGTAAATTCGCTCCGAACACGGCAGCAACCAGAAGAAAATGCAGCAATAGCCTTGGCTCCGGGGCATATGGAGCAAATTGAATAGATATTCTGTTGAAATTTACAAGTATTTTTAGCATTTTGAGTATTTTGAACACGTTTTTATTCGTTCTCTCTGCTATAATACGCATGAGGGACAAGAATGTGTGAACTTAAAACAGGTACCTCAAATCCTGGATCTGAAGGACAGCACTGGAAGTCATGCAAATGAGCAGTGATCAAAGCTCAGTTCAATTTACATAATCTATTTTGAATTATTCAAGAAGATTATGTCGAATTAATTGATTTACGTAAATTCTGTATACTTTGCATAATGTAATCAGTGCAGGTCTAAAAAATCAGAAGAACGGAAACTCTGCCCCAAAGTGGCACGAGATACCGAAAATCCCCGAAGAAATCAGAAGAACGGAAACTCTGCCCCAAAGTGGCACGAGATACCGAAAATCCCCGAAGAAATCAGAAGAACGGAAACTCTGCCCCAAAGTGGCACGAGATACCGAAAATCCCCGAAGAAATCAGAAGAACGGAAACTCTGCCCCAAAGTGGCACGAGATACCGAAAATCCCCGAAGAAATCAGAAGAACGGAAACTCTGCCCCAAAGTGGCACGAGATACCGAAAATCCCCGAAGAAATCAGAAGAACGGAAACTCTGCCCCAAAGTGGCACGAGATACCGAAAATTCCCGAAGAAATCGGAAGAACGGAAACCTTGTCCCAAAGTGGCAAGTGATACCGAAAGAAGCCAGAGGCAACAAATGGACGGAAACTCTGCCCCAAAGTGGCAAGAGATACCGAAAATCCCTAAATCAATCAAGAAAACGGATACTCTGTCCCAAAGTGGCATGAGATACCGTTAGAAGTCAAAGACAACATACAGAACGGAGACTCTACCCCAAAGAGGCACGAGATACCAACTAAAGTTCAAGACGAAAAGGATAAGAACCTGCTCAAAATACCATGAGGTACCATAAACCCCTAAAACAAAATAAGGGAGGGACGTGCTATATTGCGACAAACTCAGGAAATCACGAATAACAAATTGAAACAAACATTTCGCCCCAAAATGACTAAGGTCATTGAAGTAGAGGGCAGATACTACGGAAAATATTGATAAACAATTTTCGATGAAAAATAATGAACCAGCAGGTTGTCAAAATAAAGTAAAGGACTGAGATAAGAAATTGAAAGAAAAGACAACAGTCAGTATCCCACAAATTAAGTAACAAATGAAAATTGTTTATAAAAACAGAAATAATAAACAGTCTGAATAACGACCAGTCTCAGTCTTCATCTTCTGATGAGGGATATGGTTCGGGCATTTCTAACGACGGTGATAACCCTCCGAAAACGAGATCCTCCCTATCCAGTAGAGGGGCAAACTCATCAGTTTCTGTAGCCTCAGAAGTTTGACGGGGTGGACGTTTCTTCAAGTCTGGCCCCAGGGACAAGTCTAACCATTCTGGATCAAATTTGCCACGAACATAGCCAGAAGTATAGAACTGATGTACCGTAAGAGCTTGAGCATTTCGAGCCACATGATCATCTCGACGAGCGCACAGCTTTTGAAACGTATTGCCCCGAAGGAACTTTTCAGCAATTTCCAATGATTGCTCGGAGGAAACCTTTTTAGAAGGATAAAAAGATATTAATAAGATTGAAAATAAGAGAATAGATGTCAAATTCTAGGAATAATATATATCTTACATCTTTCAGGCCTCTAAGGTAACCATTGATGTCAGCATTGTGAGCTTCCTCTTTGGCTGCAGCAACCTCCATCTTCAGCGCAGAAATTTGCTGATTAAGATCTTCTTCGACTTTTTTAGCTTGCTCTCGAGCTTCTTTGGCCGTTTGCAAAGTTTTTTCTTTGGCATCGAGGGCAGCTTCAAGTGCAGAGTTATCAGCGTTACTGGCACTCTCCTTGAAATCCATTAAGGCTGAGGCCATAACGTCCACGAAGCCGCCCGCCTGACAACACATGAATGATTAGATAAAAGTTCGCAGAGCAAAATCACAGAAAATGTAAGTCAGACAAGACATCATTACCGCTGTCAGCAGATGCAATGTATTACGCTCCAGCCTTTTTCTCTCTTCGTTGGAAATCGGAAGAGGGACGGACAAACCAGGCAATATTGCCTTCAGATGCTCGATGGTCTCGGCCTCCGATAGTTGGTACCCAGCGACCCGAGCTCGAGGACCCTGGCTAGGTCCAGCCGCGTAACTTGGACCGGATGCACCAACAGGAGGGTTAGAGGAACTTGGCCTGGCAGCTTGGCTAGTCGTAGCAGCAACCCCAGCAGTCTGCGATAAATTTTGCGGCACTCTTCGTCTTTTACGATGAACAAGATTGCCGACATCCTCGCCAGTCTCGGTTGCTCTGCTTTCCAACTCCTCGCCACCGCCTGGATTATCCTCAGGATTACTTCCGAGCAAGTCCTCAAAAGCGTCAACCGGCAAAGCACTAGCAGCAACAGCTGCAGTAGCAGTTGAGGGTTCAGACACTTTCTTTTTACCCTTACTCTTTCTCTTCCGCGGAGGAGGAATTGTACGCGCAGTCTCGGTCTGCGAACTTTCCATATCCGCATCGAGAACCCGGTTCATCCTTGCGTGTCGACTCATGAAGTATTTTTCTGCAACAAAGACAAATCGTTAGAATGCATAATAAACGTAAAACAAGGATATCAAAAAGGTCAGATATGTACCAAGGGTCATTTTTCCCTTGTACTTCACTGGTGACAACCCAGCCAAAGAAAGAACTCGATTTTCAACGAGTTTCTTAACATCAAATTGATGTTCTCTAACTAGGGTGGGAATGAACTCGCAATTCCACAGGGTTATGGAAACCCCACTGGGAATTGCTACCCTTGTACCGGTGAACCACTCCCGGCGGAATCCCAAAAACTCATTTTCATAACTCTCCTTAATGAAGAAGTATCGTCTCTTCCAGTCCTTTCCGTACCCGGTTGCTCCACCGTTTAAAAACTTTCGATTCGTTTGAGCTTTTATATGGTAGAAGCCTTCTTCGCGTCTTGCAATCTCGAATAGCGCGTAGAATTCATTTGGACTGTGTCGTTCGCCCAGAGCCTTCATCACTATGATGAAACCAATCATGCTCCCGTAAGAGTTTGGCGTGAGTTGAGCAGGAACGACATTTATCTTCCGCAGAAGCCATTTCAGTTCATAAGGAATTGGAAAGCGCAATCCGTTTAAAAGTTGGCCGACAAACACAGTGATGTGACCAGGTGGTGGATTATGCATCCGGTCATGTGGGCCAGGAATGACAATTTTATACTTGTCAGGAATATTAAATTTTTCGCGCAATCCCCTACGATTATGCTGGAGACGAGACACGTATTGGTCATAGGTCATTCCTGGGACCTCGATATGATCGTCAAATTCCTTATTAATGTAATCTACATCTTCCTCACCCTCGCTCGCAGCACGGTTATCTCTATAGGGCGAAGGTTCATTACTATTAACCTCAGTTGTCGGGTTCAATTCTGGAGCAGGATTATTATCCGCCGGAGAATCGATAGATATATCGTCACAAACATCTGTATCGCCTGCGGTCGGAACTGCTAGTGCTTTTGAGGGATTCTCTTTGTTAATCGAACTGGAGCTAGAACCTGAACTCGAATCACTCCCGGATTGGGTCTCAATGCTCACCATCTTTGATAAAGAATTAACTGAAATATGTTTGAAACACGACACTGACTAAGGACGAATATGTCACTACACACTCTCGTATATCACTCATATATATACGGTACCGAACGTGTTAAAAACTAAATGATAAGATACAATAAAAACAAAATATTTTTACCTCAAATATATTCTCGATAAAGGAAAGTCTTGCTTAGTTGCTTGTATCCTACACAAAGTAAAAACGGCAAATCAGAATAACGCGACGATAAGCTCATAGTGAGCAGGAGCGAACTTTTTAACGCATCGAATTTTTACAATTCGATACTGAGCGTATCGAATCACTTATGATTCGATGCGGAACGCATCGAATGACGCAGATTCGATGCGTCTTACCTGAAGAGCGGCGTCTGACAGCAGAATAATGATTCCGCCGAGGCAGCACCCCCTTATATAGGGGACGACAGGCCCACCAGGCCCAGCTATATTGACGCATCGAATAACCGCATCGAATAACTGAAATTCGATGCGTGCTATTTGACGCATCGAATAGTAAAATATTCGATGCGTCTAAAATCATCTTATTATCTTTTATTACAAGAACGTTGAGCTGATCCGATTTTACTATGATTAGAAATATCTCAAATCGGTACACTTATATTTTAGAAAGTTTGGAAGACGATCCCTAAATTGATATCGTCTCCCAAACTGGGGGGACTATATGATGGGTGTAATTTAGGATTGGCCCAATATAACGTTATTGGGCCGGCCCAAAAGCGCATCGAATAGGGAGAATTCGAGGCGCGCATCGAATCAGCGGTATAAGCTCTCCCAACTGGGCCAGCCCACCAGCGCATCGAATACGCCGGATTCGATGCGTGTATCGAACAACAGTGATTCGATACGAATTACTATATTGGATTGTGGGCTCCACGGGACGGGTTCTATAAATAGCCCGTCCCCTTGTGTTCAAAAGGAACTTTTCGTGAACTGAACCAGCTTAGTACAGTCAGCATCGAACCATCCTCATTCGATACGACCCATATCGAATCAAGCTCAATTCGACACGCACAGAAATATTGTATCTCTGTTCGATACCTTGATACGCATCGAATTCGACATCTACAGCACGTATCGAATTCGATACCTTTCAGATTGCTTTTCAGTTGGTGACAATTGTACCGCATCGAATCGACTCTCATTCGACACGTCAGTATCGAATACTTGAAATTCGATGCGTTTCATTAACATTGTAATTTAATTATTCTGTCTAGAAAGCTTGTATTACGTGTTCCGGACCAAGCTAGTCCGTTAATAATATTGGATAGCATTGTTTGATCTCATTTTGTACAATTTATTGTGTTCTATTACCGTGACGAAATAAGACCAAAACAACGAGTTTTTTCAAACATTGTTTGACACCACTAAATATCAAATAAACCATTGTTGAAGATCTCAACTAAAACAAACAAATAATTTTCATATGTGATTGATAGATCATAATTAAGTGACTATATACAATTTGTTTTACAATGTAGTTTCATTTTTTAGAAAAAACTCTAAGCATGTGATGAAAACGAGCATACGCCAAATTGAGGTTCCATTCATTCTTCACTATGCCAAGGTTCATGTTTTGTATCAAGTAGCGGGTCGCGGTCATCATACCAAGGTTCCTATTTGTACTAAGGCATTGGGTCGAGGTTCCGTCATAGATTCAGATTCGAGGACGAATCTTTTCGAAGATGGAGAGAATGATGGAAATGAGCACACGCTGAAATAGAGCTATAGCCAAACCAACCAAAATAAAGAGGCCATGTTGAACTTTGTTGCTGAAATACAAGAGAATGTGCAAAAGAAGTGCTTAGAATGCCCAATAATGAATCTTATTGGGTTGGGGCTCAATTCAAGTGATGGGATGGTGCTAAATTAAATTAGAAGACACTTTTTAAAGCCCATTATCCATGAATTTTGTGGCTAGCTTCAAGATTAAGTAAAGAGGATTAAGTTTTGGTCAAATAAACCTTTTGTATGTCCAAGAAGTCAAGTCTTCTTGTTTAGTGTTTCAAGAGTCATTAAGAGTGGTCAAATGCTTGTTTAGTACTCCTATGTCTTAGATATAATTGCTGGACACTTTAGAGTCACTTTGTAGCCTATAAATAAGTCTTACAAGAGTTGTAAAAAAAAAGCTTGGAGATAAATCCGAAAATGAATATTTCTTTGAAATATTTGGACTCTCTTTGAGAGGAATTAAAATTTTGGAGAACTTATCAAGATCCTTGAGCACGATCTTGTGGCGTTCAACCATACCGAGGTTCTTGGCTGATTCTATAGCCAATGGGTCGAGGTTTTTTCAAGCTCTAAATAAGATCAAACCGGATTCTCGATCTGGGGAGACCGCTGCTTATTTATACATTGGGTTCTTAGATCTTTATATCTAACGGGTCCAATGTCTCTATCTTCTCTATCCTCTTGATCCACATCAGCATGACTCCTAGATTGTGAGTGTATTAACTTTGAATTTTGGAGTGTAAACTCTATCCCGTTGGAATATAAAAGTAATTATTTCAATCTTATGAGTGTGAATGATTTCATTCCCAAAATTTAATGTGTAAATGAAGTTATACAAACGTTTCAAAGGTCTACTAGTCAATATTTAATATTTTAAAAGCATATGTATGGTAAATTTTAGGATTGTATATGTTTCAAAAGATTTTAGAGACATCTTAAAGAGTTCCCAAAGTTTTAACCTCATTGGACTGAAGTTGAAAAAATAGAAGGTGTACGAAATTGAGTTTCCACAACAGTAATAACATATAGTGGTTAGCGTACAACTTAGGACCACCTTAAACAAATTCTTCTAGTTAATCAATCCTCAAGCCCGAATAATAAGTAAAGCATTCATATTCACGACTTAGCTTAGGCTCCTTCATAATCCAAAGCCATGTTCGATTAAAGATGAAATGGACGAGGACGAAATAAAGGTTTTATTAATAATAATATATGGTACTATACAAGAGCGGCCATGATGGAGTACCCAACAAACTGACCGATAATTTCAAAACAAAGCTAGGGTGGTCTAAACAGATGACCCAAATAGCGAAAACAAGCCGGACAAAACGGGCATAACACTAAACTATTAAAAGAAACACGGAAATCAAACGTAATAATCTTATAGGCATAGCTAGATTTCATCCAATCAAAAAAATCACGACGTATAGAAGAACCGTCACGGCTTCGCAAGTTACGAACAACTTTTTCAACTAGCTTTGGAACTATTTTCTTAGTCGCATTGTTAATAGCTTGCACCTTATCTTTAGCCGGAGACTTTGAAGGCAGAGATGGGTTCTTATAAATCACTAGCGGAGGATATTCTCTTTCATCATCACCAAACACATTGGCATAAACACTTTTCATGTTCTCACGGATACTTAGAAAGACAATATGATTTTTTCTGGAGTACTCAAAATTCGAGTTAAGTCCCCGATTATCAGTGGAGTCATGAATCATCTCATTATTCGTTGTGGCATCCTTGCCAAGATGTCTTTTACATTTCGAGTCCGAACATTCAACTCTAGTTAATCATATCCTTGAAAACATCATCCGTTGCAGCACTATAAATTCTTCCGTATTCCACCAAAATCCCATTTCCTTGGTCAATACCATTCGGCACACTTGAGCTCATCAAAGCTATAATTTGGATATAGTACAAAGCCAAATTTAAGGAGTTTTCTTTTTCGTTTGTGGACTGGCTTAACTCACCTCCGTTTGACTGCATTTTTTGATTGTTCTTCGTGGAGATTCTTGACATCTTTGTGTTATTTGCAATAAAATTCTTGCTGATAAAAAAAATAAAAACAATTCAACGGAACATTAGGATCGAAAGAATCATCTTCACTCAAAAGAATGTTAATTTTGACAACACTTTCACATCTTTTCCTGAGGCACTTGATTCATCATTAATCAAGTTATCTCGAATAGCATTAAAATCATCACAGTCATTCAATTCTTTAGATGAAGAACCTGATTTTTCAATAACCAAGTTATGCCCAACGACATTCACATCATGAAAATCATTAGAAACCAATATCTCCTTTCCTTTATCAATTAAACTCGGGCCCTTAGGCGGAACAACCTCAACAAAATCAAATCGTGCAACCGGTTGATCATTAATAAGAGCATCAAAAGGATTATCATTACCTTGTGACGCGGTTTTAACCAGAGAAGTAGGAATCACGCGAGGCAAAGACGCGTCTACCGGAACCCAAGTTTACTTTGGTCCTTTGGGATCCTCTTTTTCAATAGGCACTTTATTAATCATCTTCTCAATATTTTCTCGAATTTTTTATCAACACCGCATTAGTCTATAATTTGGGATTTTCGGCAAAACAATTGGGAAGTCTTCGTAGAAACTTTCTATTTAACATAAGTTATCTTTTCTCCAATTTGAACACCCCATTCGATCTCCTCCTTCTTCGGTTTCAAAAAATGAACTTCAACACCAAATATGAGGATAATCAGGACGAGACAAAGTGATGGCACATTCGTGTAACCGCAACGGTTTTCCAATATATTGAGAAATAGACATAAGCGACATTCGTTCACAATATCACAAATTCAGATTAGGCAACCATATCCAAACCGGTGCGATAAGCGGTTCCAACTCCGATATGAACATCGGGGTCCATTTGAAAACCTTGGCCAAAACTCCTTGAAAACCTAAAGAATGTTTTATCCAAATTCTCGTATAATCCTCTTCTTTCTCAACTTTGAGCATGACGTGACGCGGATCAATCAGGCCGATAGTATATTTTTCTTTTAAAGCAAATTTTTCCATAATTCGGTGCATAAACATATACTTCGGCTTCGCGATTGGAAAGCAAATAATTAGTACCAGATTCAAGCGATCATCAAGTTCCTTAATCCCATTTTCATCAAATAAAATCATAGACCTTCTTTTGAGAATATGGAACTTTTTCGGCTCAAACAACGGATCATCCACTAGTGATCAATTAAGTTCATAATTTCGAGTTGGATTAGCAACTTATGCAAATGAACCACTTTTCAAAGGTTGACACAATTGAAAAAGATGAGGATTCGACAGAGCAACATGTAAAATATAAACCTTAAAACGTGCGGTTGCATTGTCCTTAACAATCTGCATAATCGAAGCAATTTTAGGACAGGCGAGATCCTTCCTTTTACCAATAAAGTTTAATGAAATTTGAGGAAATTGACCAAGGAAGAGGGGAGAATACTTACTGCCCTGATTTTGAGGTTTGGGATCTGATTTATAGGCCTTTGGTGATGAAACATACTTCAAAATTGGATTTGGGGCAAAAAAACGTTGTAGATTTAACCCCGGCCAGAACTTTGATCGCCGACACTGCCAGCGCCCATAAATTGGTTGCCAAATTCTGACATCTGGTCGCAGATGTTGGTAGCGTAGACCACCTGGTCGGCCGGTCAGGCGAGTGGGCTGGGGCCCCTGTCAAGCAGCCTTTAAGGCGCCACAGACTGGGCTCAACAGGGGGTCCCACAAGTTTTCATAAATTTCCAACCAAGTAAATCACCCACAAATTTTAATTTTATGTCAACCAAAAGGGGGTGCCCTAGTTAGCCAACTCACGGAGAAGACGACCTCGGTCCATTGACCGATGTTTGACCACTGGAAATCCTCCAAAACTGCCGTTAACCGCGACGGCTTAAATTTTCTTTTCTCCGAATTGCCTGAAGTTTTTACACCTCCTACAATTTTTCCTTCCGAGTCATATGGTATGCTAATTTTTTTGAAATAACAAGTGAAACTATGTGTTCTGGAACAAATCCGAGCATAAAATACACCAACTTGACATTTGGCAAAACTTCACAAAAATGCATGAAAGTTGGTTCAAATCGAAACTCTAAACCTCCGTAATGCAATTGTGTGAAAATAAATCACACCCACTAAAGGAACAAGTAGATCCGAGAGAAAACAACGAAGAAAATAAACTTGAAAAAAATGAAGATCTTGAAAAAATCTTCTCCAAACTTAAAGCATGGTGGTGAGAGGCTTGAGGAATGAAGTTTCGATGCTGTGAGGGTACCGGAAAAAACTAAGTTTCGAGAGATGAGAGAGCGTTTCTAGAGAGAGCAAGTTCAGAGAGTTGGAGTTAAAGTTGATCAAATGGATGAGGAATCATTGTTAGTGGGAATTGATGAACAAGCAGTAAAAGGGCCAGTCAAGATGAGCTCACTTTTGAGCTTCACCTTTCTAAGTATAGGCTTACGAACTACGAGAAGAGAGGACATACAAATGAATCGTAATTTTAGAGACTGAGTCGAGAAATTAATGGGAATTTACCTGTAGGGTGCATTAAGTAGGGACCATCGTGAGGTTTGAACACAAAATAAATGGTGGTTTGTATTAAGAATAAAATTATATTAAACGAATATGTATGTTCATAAATGAAAGTTTCCTACTTAAATTGGACTGGACTTTTTGGTCTAAATGAATTCATCACACTTGTTTGAATCTGAGATATTTCGAATGTTCTAATTAAGCTTAAAAAACCCTCAAGAAAATGTATCAGAATTCAAAAACATCGAAACATGCTTCATTAGTCTTGTGAAATACTTACACACTTAATATTATACAATATTAAAAGTATATGTTTCTTATTTAAATAAATGTTATGGCATGTAGAAATCCTTCCCCTTGAACAAGACATAATCTTCAAGGTCGCGATACATGTTAGATTGGATTCATATACAATATTCCTTCGGCCAGGTAAGTCTCCTCTTTAAAGCTTGGCTTTGAGCTAATTATTCGAAGCTCCTTTATATATTATGCTCAGAGTTTTTGACTCCTTTGTTTGATGAATATATACGTAGATTTATTTTTTTAATCCAAACAAACTTTGTTTGGATTTAGGATTTAGAGTATATAGTTAACTATGCAACCACTACTTGTTCGAGTCGACATTGAACTTTAAACACTAAAAGAATTTTGGTCATTATCGACCGATGGGCGGTCCCTCACGAGTGTGGCGACCGCCCCATCGTCGCTAGTCTGTCTAGTCAAGAGCGACTGCTCCGCGATCGCACCTAACTGGCAGGCCAATAGCTATCGTTGGGCGGTCACTAATGATCTGAACACATTAGTGACTACTGGGCGGTCACTAATGACTATCAGGTTAATAACTACCGATGAACGGTCACTATAATGATCTAAACATATGAGTGATTGTATGGCGATCACTACTAGTGTTCATACAGTTAGGGATGGTTGAGCGGTTGCTAATAATAATATTTAACTGTTGAATATTGTTAGCAACTTCTAACTTTCAATATCAATACATTTTTTTATGATGTGGGAACCCGTAACTCGCGGGTTGACATAACATCCTACAAACCTCGCCAATCAAACAATCCATACGAGGCTAACCATGTGTGATAGGCACATGCCTAGAAGACATAGAATCAAGTTGCTCCATGTGGGATTCAAACTTGAGACCAAGGAGAGAAAGTCCATCCTCTTTAACCACTAGGCTATCCTATAGGCCAAAAGAAAAAAAAGCAATAATATTTCAGTAATTTGTGAAATTAACAGAATATTACTGTTTTGTTTCAACAATACGAAAACTATTCTGTAGTGTGTTGAGAAAAACAATATTTGAAGATGTAAAATAAAAATGAATGTTTGAATATGTAAACATAAGTGTTTGAAGATTTGAAGAAAACGTGTTTGAGATGTGAAGAAAAAGTGATTGAAGATGTGTAGATGTGAATAAAAGTGTTGAAGACGAGATGAAAACTATCTGAAGATGTGAGGAGAGAGTTGAAGATCTGAGGAGAAAGTGTTGGGAACTTTTGAAGATATAATTTTGAGATTTTGAAAATGAGGGTGTGAGAGGGGCGTTTTTAAAAATTGTAGGGTGAGAATTTAAAATTTTCAAATATTTTGAGTTTTCCGTCGATCTCTGCCAATTGAAATGTTATTAGCGACGGGCGGAGCGACGCTAATAATTAACAAAAAATATAAAATTTGAATTTTCCGCCCATATTTCGGGTCAGTAGTGACCGCCCGTCCATCACAAACCTTGTTGCCCAAACTTTG
Source organism: Linaria vulgaris (assembly GCA_948329865.1). Lineage (NCBI taxonomy): Eukaryota > Viridiplantae > Streptophyta > Magnoliopsida > Lamiales > Plantaginaceae > Linaria > Linaria vulgaris. Next base: position 27,994,266 of record OX415249.1, read on the forward strand.
CGACCAACAGGCGGTCGCTACTAGTGTTTTTTTTTTTGGCATTATATTATTTTGAAATGTATATGATCTTTAGTTAAGAAACTACTAATATATGTAAGTTCAAGTAATATAAAATTAGTACTGATGTAGGATAATTTTGTCTGGTGACTAATCACTTCACGCCTGACTTTCCCAAGCTTCTTATTTGTCATGAACTAGCTTTAAGTTCAAGAAATTCACATTCGAAACACGACACGTGAACTAGGATGGGGCTGACCCAATGAAGGCACTCCGATGTCTGAGTCAGTTTATGCTCGTTGATGTCTTCTAGATTAGGCTAGAAGTCACTAATGTGGATTTGGGAGTTTTTTATTTCAGACTAAACTTAGGTTTAAGTCAAGCTGCCTACGTATCCCCTGAAGGGAATCAATTTGAAATTGGTTCATTGTTTTTGGAGTCAGTCGAACGTGGTTAGAGATGAAGATCGACCTTTTGAGGGTGAACCTTTGCACATCAGATGCTAGTACATGGTTCAATAAGTCAAATTATAAGTCGAATGGATACAAGTTGAGAATTCGAGTTGTGCGACTTTACGATTTTGCTTATAACTCTTTTGCCAAAGATCAGATTGACAAACCGCTTCTTGATATGGAAACTAGACTCAAAGGGGTCTCCATAAGTATAATCCATGATAAGTCAAGTTCAATAAAGCTTAAATTATAACTCGAATATTACTAGCGACGACCGAGCCATAACTAATGACCCTCTTTTGCAATGTGCGTCAGTCGACAACCACTTAGACTTCCCCTTATTTAGACGTCTAACCACCTCGACCCACTCGTCAGGATCAATTTGGGGTCACGCATCTCCCTGCCTTCTCTACAACTCCCCGCAACACATACTTTGTTTATTTTTTATAACAATTTGTATAAAAATAATAAGAAGAAACTTAATAGAACACACAATATAAATAACATATACTTAAGTGAAGATACTTATGTGAGTCTCCTCAACCTCCGCAAATTAAAAATGCGTCATGTTGTCCATCTATCCCTCGTCGTCTACAACATCCTCTTGTGCATATCCTGGTATAACTAATCATGTCGTGGTGGAACGACATTCGGGTAGGTGCCCATCTATACATTACATGATTAAGTAAATAAGTAACACAAACTTTACATCAACAATTAAATAAAAACATTTAATAACAAGTACAAGAACAAAATTTAATAAAATATATCATCCTAATACCATGCTCCGTGTAGCCAACGTATCCACCATCATAAGTGCTATGGTGGCTTGGGGACCTCCTCGGCGCTCGCCCCACCTCTCTTGTTCTTGGCAGCCCTCTCGGCTCACTCCCTGAGCTCAACCTTCTCCGAGTGTGCATCATGCATTTTACGTCGCTTCTCTCGTGCCCTGTGGTGGGTTGTATAAGTGGGAAGAAATCGGGTCAGTACCCTCTTGATGGTTGCTGAAATGGCCGATACAATTCGATGATGCTCCATAAAAAACTTGTGTGGATCCAATGATATGACATGACAATCTGCCCTATTAGTAGTGACATATCTCTTCTAGTCACTCCCCTAGGAGGCCGCACTGCGTACTAAGTTAAGCACCAGATGATCCAACTGATGTCTGTGTCGGCTTCCTACTGGGTTCTGCTCCGGATGACCCAACGGATGATGGCTTAGGTATACTCTAGCTCTGGATGATGTAGCGGGATTATGCCGCCTCGATCCTCCTAGTTGATCTACTCGAGTGGCTCTACAGCGGGCTGATTTAATCCGCAGGGAATGCGTGGCCTAGGAGGAGTAGATGATGTAGATCCACCTTGCGACTCACGAGGCGAAGGGGTCCTTGACGGATGTGGGGCCGAAGTGAATAGAGGCAGGCTCTCGACGCCTGGCTCAACATTATCACAAGTTGTATTTGGAGTAGTCGATTGTGACAAAGATCAAGTGGATCCATGACCAAGACTCCTCTTTCAGGGGCCACAACTACTCGAACGTGATCATGTAGATCGTCTCACATCGAAGATGTACTACTATTTCAAAATATCCGAGTTGGACCAAAACTACTACAATTTCCTACAAATCTAATATTAGAAATTTAGAGATTACTTAAAAATATTATCATTTCTAAGTTAATTTTACTATTTTTAATTTTCTTGACTAAGTTACAATTCCAAATTATTTTTTTAAGCCCATAAATGTTTAAATCTAATAGTTTTACAAGATCTAACTCTTTTTAAATGTATAGACTACAAATCTAACATACAGTTCCTAAAGGGATATAATACATTTCTATACAACTAATTAAACTAACATTAAAATATTAAATCAAATAAATCTACGAGATTTAACAATATTCTAAAGATACAATAATGTTTATACAACTCAAATTAACATAAAAACATTACATAAAGAAATTTATTAAATATAATTCAAAAAAAAAAACTTACAAAAATTTAACAATGAGGGAGGGCCAGTCGCTATTTATAGACATACACCCCTAATAGGGTCCGATGTCGATCGCTACTCCGGCCAACAGTGGCCGACAGATTAGGGCCACAGCAGTGTCGCCCTAATCCAGTAGCGACCGTTGACTGAAGACCTTTGGCGAGATTTTTCCCGCCCAAAAGTAGCGACCGCCAAGCGGCCACTACTAAGGCCCATTGTCTAGTAGCGACTATTGGGCGATCGCAAAGCCGTCTCCTTGTAGTGAAAGAGTCGTAGAAACACTTAAGAAGCTTGGGTTTTAGCCGACTCGTCACTAAAGCTAAACTATAAGTTCTAAATTGTTCCTCACACTGCTTTCCATTTCCTATAATGCTATTTTTATCACGATATTTGCTGCACAAAAAAAAAAAAAAAAGTGGCATGTTGGCAGTTTAGAGGAGTTCAAGAGCAGTTTTGTGGTTGTATTAGTTGGCGTTTGGACACAAAATGGTGGAGGAACACCTGATAAGTGGTACTTGGACAGAATGTGCTCGAGTAGTGCATTTTGACAACCATGCAAAATGTATTTTCAATTCAGCAAGAAAACCTTTAAAAACTTCAAAAAAAAATATTGCCAACATCAATTCATTATGTTGTTATATTTCAAGATGAAATGCAGGTTTCTACTCAAAATTAGCAAATGGGGTTTGCTACTAGGGTTTATCTTGAGACGACTTAGGAGACATTTGCGAGTTCAACAGGGAAAAAAAATTGTTTTGTCCATTAAGTTGGCTACCTCGCCATTTTTGTCCATTATTTTGGCACTCCACCAAATTTGTCCATTATGTAGGTATTTTTAACCAATTTTGTCCAGGTTCCTATTATGCGGTGGTTCCCGGCGGAAATAGGTGACGTGATCACCGTTGACCTCCAATCCTTAATTTTGACCCCCAAATTTAATTTTCTCTTTTTTTAAATCCACCTGTTATGCCACGTTTCGAAACCAAAAAAACAAAATGAAAAAAAAATGGAATATATGTATCATTTCTCCCGCCACTAGCGTTCATTTCTCCCGCTAATTCACCAATTTTCCCTTCCTCTACTTCTTCATCAGCGATGGTGGCGGCGACCATCGCTGCGACTCGCGGTGACGCCACCGCGAATCGCAGTTGTGGTGGCGTCAAATCGACGCCACCACCACTGCAATCGTGGTCGTTGGGTGGCGAGGGGGGGGGTGCGGTAGGGTTTTTTTATAAATTTTTTTTTGTGTTTTATTGTTATTTGTTTTATTTATATATATATGTTTATTATTATTTATATATATATATATCTTTATTATTTATATATATATATATGTTTATTATTATATATATATATGTTTATTACTATTTATATATATATCTTTATTATTTATATATATATATATCTTTATTATTTATATATATATATCTTTATTATTTATATATATGTTTATTATTATTATTTATATATTTATTATTATTGGCTGAAAATATGACGTGGCAGAGCTATTTTATGACGTGGCGTTGACTGTGTCGCCACGTCGATATTTTTAGCCCGAATAAGGCCATCGGGCATTTTTGCAAGATTTTTCAAGACTTACGGGGCAGTTTTACAAGGCCCGAAAAAAACGGGCATTTTTAGTTCTGAAAAAAAGTTATAGGGCAGTTTTAATATTTCGTCCTAATTGTTATTACCGCGAGTATAATTTTTGAAACAATTTATCATTCATGTCGTGACTTATTTGAATTATTTCTCATTATTTGACAATTAAAATTTGAAGTGATCACTACAAGAAATAACTCCTTTTCTGTTGGCACAAAATTCGTCGAAAAAGGTTATTTTCCGACGAAAAAGGGCTTTTCCGTCGGCCCAACCCGACGGAAAAAGCCGACGGGAAAAAGCTCGACGGAAATGGGTTTTTTCGTCGGATTTCTGTCGCTTAAGTCTGACGAAAAAGACTAAAAAGTCTTTTTCGTCAGACTTAAGCCGACGTAAAAACTCTTTTCCATCGGACTTAAGCCGACAGAAAAGACTATAAATATAAAAAAATAAAAAAAAATTGGTTAAATAAAATAATTATTTTTATGACTTATTGGCGATTATATTTAAAATAAATCGATTTAAAATAATTATTTTTATGATTCTTTGGCGATTTTATTTAAAAGAAATCGATTTTAAATAATTATTTTTATGTTTATTTGGCGATTTTATTTAAAAGAAATCGATTTAAATAATAACACTCACATTTTCGAGCGAATATTTTTTAAAATATTTGTTTTAATAAATAAAATTTTACATTTTAAATAAACTCTTGATAATATAAGTTTTTTATAGTTATTAGTAGTTAGATAATGAATAAACATAAGTGTAAATAAAATAATAAAACAAAAATAAACTCTAATTATAGTTATTAGTGAATATGGAGGAAGTTTTGATCGTTATTAAGGATTTTGTGGAGAGAATGTTGATAGTTATTAGAGAATGGGGTAAGAATGAATGAATTTGGGGTGTAAAATTAGGGGTATTTATAGAGTTTTTTTGGATGGAGATGTAAAATTAGGGGTATTTATAAAGGGCTTTTCCGTCGTCTTTTTGTCGACGGCAAAAAAACTAGCCTTTTTCGTCGGGCCAAATCGTCGGGCCCGATAGAAAGGACCCGTTTTCTTGTAGTGGATTAAGCATTAGTAATAATCTGAAATGCAGGAATACAGCCCTTATTTGTAATAATGGTGATTGAAGCTGTCATAACTCAACCTTCATACATTTGGCAAAGTCAGTGGATTAGCTAGGCAATGCCTGGAACATTTAGAAAATTAGGGGTATTTATAAAGGGCTTTTCCGTCGTCTTTTTGTCGACGGCAAAAAAACTAGCCTTTTCGTCGGGTCAAATCGTCGGGCCCGATAGAAAGGACCCGTTTTCTTGTAGTGGATTAAGCATTAGTAATAATCTGAAATGCAGGAATACAGCCCTTATTTGTAATAATGGTGATTGAAGCTGTCATAACTCAACCTTCATACATTTGGCAAAGTCAGTGGATTAGCTAGGCAATGCCTGGAACATTTAGAAATTTATAATAATCCTAGTTGCCATCTATTAGAAAAGTTAAAGTGGAATCTTTTTTTTTTTTTATGAAGTGGGAACCCATAGCCGACACCCTCCGAGAGCGCACTAGGAAAACTCGCAAATCGACGCGATAGCCTGTAAATCTCTTCAATCGGGCAAACAACAATAGGCTTACCATGTGTGTCAGACACCTTAGAAGTCATAAAATCAAATCGCTTCTTGTGGGATTTGAACATGAAACCAAGAAGAGAAAGTCTCTCCTCTTTAACCAACTAAGCTACCATTGCAGACGGGTAAAGTGGAATCTCAATTCTCCACCCACACACGTGATTCCAATATTTGGAATTTCATTGGCAAATTTGGCATTAGTTTCTACGTTATTAATTAGGGGAAATTATTATTTCAGCCTAATAACTTTGCCAAAAAATACTTTTTGCCCTTTTTTCTCGGGCCGACTTTTTCTGCCCCATTAGTTTTAAAAATTCGATCAAAAATGCCCAATTTCTCTTAACCGAGCTAAAATACTGACGTGTCGGTCCAGTCAAGAAAGTGCTCGTCCAGTCAATAAAACGCTACAGCCACGTCGGATGTTTGAGCTCAGAAAAACGTTTTTTAAAAAATACCAAAAAAAAGTACAAAAAAAACAAAACAAAAAACAATATATGGAGTCATCTCATCTTCTTCACCTACCACGACCACCACCACCACCACTGCGCCGCACCACTCCGTCGCAGCATCGTCAGCGGTGGACAACAACATCAGGAAACCCGCTCCAACCTCGGGAAACCCACTCCAACCTCGTCTATCCCACGACTACCACCAACACCACTCCCCCGCACCATCGTCGACGGCGGCAACAAGGGCGAATTCCTCCGCACCATTGTCTTCTTATTCCCGATTCATCAACGTCCGTTGTTGAATCCGGTTGCATCCAAAAATCTGATTGCATCCAAAAAATTCAATTGTCGAATTCGTTTGTTGCACAGATTCGCCATTGTTTCCGGTGGATCTTTGGACTCGTGGTGGTGATTGTTGGTTGGGGGGCTCCTGGCGGCAATCAATGGTTCAGGGGTGTTTTTCGGAGTGGGGAGAAGATTCTGGCGTGAATAGTGGGTCGAATTGGAAGATTCTGGCAGTGAACGAGGGTTGCCGTGAACAGTGGCGGTGGTTGGGGTGCGGGGCTTACGGGGAAGAAGATGAAGCAATCTTTGTTTTTTTTTTTATCTATTTTCATTTGTTGTTTTTCAAAGTTATGTGGGGTGAAAGTATAATTTGAGAAAATGTGGAAAAGAGGGAAATAAAAGTTATGGGGTTAAATTATAATTTGAAAAAATTATAAGGGTATGGTTAAAAATATTTTTTGGGGGAAGAAAATATGATGTAGCGGCGCGTTTTATTGACTGGACCGCCACGTAATCAATTTAGCCCGAATAAGACGAATTGGGCACTTTTATTAGAAATTGTGAAAGTTACAGGGCAGAAAAAGTCGGCCTGAACAAAAAAAGGCATAAAGTAATTTTAGACAAAGTTATTTGGCAGAAATAATAATTCGCGCTATTAATTATTATTGGATTTGTGCGCATTATTAATACTATAAAACATAGGGATAATTACAGATACCTCCCCTGAGGTTTGGTGTAATTACAAATACCTCTCCTCAGGTTTGGATAATTACAATCACCTCCCCTCCAAACAGTGTTGTGAAAGGCGAAAAGCGCATGGCGAGCGTTTTTCATACTTAGAAGCGAAACGTAAGCTCAGAGACGTTAAGCGTAAGCTCTACAAATGTTGGCATTTTTATTTTATTTCAAATATAAAAATATAATTACGTAAACAACATTGGAAAAAATATTGACTAGAACAAAAAGATGCAAATAATATAATTTTCAGAATGTTCAAAAACATATTTCAACTAAAAGTCTAAAACCAATATTTCTCAGATTCAAAAATATCCATAAAGATCATTCATAGTCGCTTTCACAAAAAATATAAAATAAAAAATATATATTAAAGAAATACTTAAAATTGCAATTTGTGAACCATAAAATTACTTAGTCACTTTCAAACATAACATCATCCAAATCATCTGAACGGGCGAGGCTATAAAAAAAATGGGCTTAGAGCTTGGAGCGTGCTTGGAGCGCGCTTGGAGCGTCCGCTCTTTTCCTTAGAGCGCGCGCTCCAGGAAAGCCACGCACAAAACAAGCGCTCCAGTGCGTTTTTTGCTCCTTTTCGCTCGGAGCGCGCTCCAGAGTGCGCTTTAGCAGCGCTTTTCACAACATTGCCTCCAACCAAAAAGTAAAAATGAACTACCAACTTTGCCCTTGATCAACTTATATGTTAAGAAAATTAGATTTAATGTTAAATAAAAGACTATTTAATTAACTTTGCACAAACTTTATTTAAAAACTATCGATGGAAGATCGGGAATAGAGCGTCAACGTTGTTTTGGTTCGATAATTGGCTGGGAGACATGCGTATTAGTGACGAGGTTCATCATATAAATTCGGACGAAAGAGACCTACGAGTGCATAATGTTATAGGAGCGTCGGGGGAGTGGAATCTGGGCTGGCTAATTACTCCGATTCCCACAGATGTCCACAATGTCATTATGAAGAAGAATGTTTGCTTGAATGACCGGGAGGACGAGATACTTTGGAACAAAAACCGAGGTGGGAGTCTTACATGCCAATCGGCTTATAAAACTTTTCACAAGTATTATGGAGATTATGTGGGGCGCGGGATAGAATACAAATAGATATGGAAAATTGAAACTTAGCAACAGGTTGAAGCATTTTTTATGGCTTGGAATCCAAAATCGCCTGGCATCGAGTAGTTTGAGGAAGACACGACAGATTTCGACTTCAGCTCTTTGCCATTTTTGCGACGATCCGGATGAAACGGTGCTGCATATATTCAGGCATTGTATAGCAACTCGGGAAGTATGGGAAGCTCTCTTAACCGAAGCAAATTTACAGAACTTCGAGAGGGAGCAAGATGTGGATTGGTTGCGAATAAACATGCGTCGGAGCTCCTACGAATGCGAACTCATTCCAAATGTGAGTTGGGATTTTATATTTGCAGTGGCATTATGGTACCTTTGGCTCGCGAGAAATAACATGGTGTTCTAGAGGGAGAGAGAGAACACAACCAGCATCACTCAAAAGGTTAGAAACCTAAGTGTCGACTTGCAGTTGAGCCAAATGAAGATAAAGAATAATAGAGCTAATGAAAAGTGGGAACGACCGAAGCAAGGGTGGGTTAAACTCAATGTAGATGGAGGCCTTTGTGTGATGGAAAACGAGGGGGTTGCGGGCGAAGTTCTGCGGTCAGAGAAAGGCGAATGGGTTTAGGTTTTAAAGCCATCATCGATGTACCGCCTATTAATGAAACAGAGTTAGAGAGGCTTTGATAAGAGGGATGGAGTATGCTTGGGAAAGGAAATAACAAAAATGGAGATTGAGATGGACTCCGAGCAATGCTATAAAAGAGCCACAAGTGTTAGAGAACAGCATGGTAGGTTAGCTAATTTAGTCTGAATATGTAAGGAACTACTCCACCTCCCTTGAGACGTGAAGATACGCTGGATACCTCAAGGTGCAAATAAAATAGCGGATGCTCTAACGATGGTGCAACTAGAAGATAACGAACGAGTTGTAATTTGGGATACTCCATGCTGGTTTACTCCAGGAAGACTTAGCCTAGGCGTGTCTTAGTTTTTGATTCTTTTCTTCCTTGTTACCAAAAAAAAAAAAAAAAGAAAGAAACACAATAGTGATTGATATAGCTATTGCTTGATCCAACAATAACACTATTTTTATAAGCCCCATAGTGTTTTTCCTTTTAAATCAGCCCAACAGACTTTTATCACAAATAGTAAGATCGACCCAACAACCTGTCTTATTATCCTAGTACATCTCCGAAGTCCAAAGTCCAAACACCATTGCAAAAACTTCAGAGAGCAAAAAACAGATGCAGGGCAACTGCGCTATTGCTCTGTAACTCAAACTAGGCATTTTTATTTTAACAATACATGTCAAATTCTCCAAGAGAAATTTAACAAAGTGAACAAAAAAAAAAATGGTGCCTTTGTTCTACCAACGCCAACTAATCAAGAAAAGCAGGCACCTTTATGCGTCCATTAAACTCCGCCATTATTCATCAGAAATCGAACCCTCAGCTGAAGAAATCGCCACGATTTTGAAGCACAACAACTGGCAATTCTTACTTGAATCCTCAAACATCCCAGGTAAACTCAGCTCCGATGTTGTTCATTCAGTGCTTCGAAGATCCCATTTTTCCATTCACCCCAGGCGCCTCCTTGATTTCTTCGATTGGTCGAATCGCCATCTGGGTACCCCTCAAAATCTCCATTCTTTCTCGATTCTTGCTTTGGTATTGTGTAGCTCTAATCTTTATTCGCCTGCCATTAATGTGTTGAGTAAATTGGTTGACTCCCGGGTTCCCGTGTCTAACATTTTGGACTCAATTTTGAATCTTTATCGCGAATGCCCAAAGTTTAGATCGAGACCCGTGGTGTTCGAGCTGTTGATTGATGTGTATAGGAAAAGGGGTATGTGGAGTGAGGCGGTTACGGTGTTTTCCAAGGGCAGTGAGTTTGGGATAAGTTTGTTGTGTTGTAATTCGTTGTTGCAGGATTTGTTGAAGTATGACAGGGTGGAGTTCTTTTGGAAGGTTTATGAGGGGATGTTGGAAAATAAGATTGAGTTTGATGTTTATACTTATGTTAGTGTTATAACTGCTCATTGTAAAGTTGGGAATGTTTTGGAGACTAAACGGGTGCTATACGAGATGGGAGAGAATGGGTGTGAACCAAATTTGGTTGCTTATAACGTTGTCATTAGAGGGTTGTGTGGAGCTGGTGCCGTGGATGATGCGCTGCAACTGAAGATGACAATGATAGAGAAAGGGTTGGCTCCTGATAACTACACATATACGATATTGATTGACGGGTTGTGCAAGCATAAGAGGTCATCTGAGGCGAAATTGATTTTGGAAGAGATGTATGAAAGAGGACTGAATCCCGATCGTGTTGCTTATACTGCATTGATTGATGGGTTAATGAAACAGGATGCTGTGGACGAGGCTTTTCAAATTAAGGATGCGATGGTTGCACGTGGAATTAGGCTGAATTTGGTAACTTATAATGCTATTATACACGGGTTGTGCCAAGTTGGACACATGGAGAAGGCAGTGAATCTGATACATGAGATGATTAAAATGGGAATACACCCTGAAACCAGGACATATAATTATTTAGTTGAGGGGTATAGTCGAGAGGGTAATATGGATAAGATTTCTGAAGTACTGGTCTGGATGAGTGAAAGGAACTTGGCACCTTCTGAATACACCTATGCTGCCATAATGAATGAGTTAGGCCGCTCAGGGGATCACCAAAAAATGAGTCTTTTACTGGATAAAATGACTGCCGCAGGTATCAAACCGAATGCTGTTATCTGCACAGTCATAATAAAAGCTTATGTAAAAGAAGGTAAATATGAAGAGGCCATGAGATTTTTGGATAGTATGTGGCATAGAGGGATTTCACCTGATGTCTTCTGCTATAATACTATGGTCATCGGCTTCAGCAAGGCTGAGAAGATGGAAGAAGCAAAAGCATGTTTTATTGAATTGGGGAAGAAAGGACTAAAGCCGAACGCCTACACCTTTGGGGCCTTGATTTCTGGATATGCTGAAGTAGGAAAGATGGAGAATGCACAAATTTATTTCATGGAAATGCTTGATCAAGGAATATTACCAGATCGTTATGCTTATTCATGCATGATTGATGGCTACTGCAGAAATGGGAATATAACAGAGGCTTTTGCTATCTTCAGGCGCATGCTAGATCGACGTTCACTTCCAAATGTGCAAATCTACAGCATACTTATAAATGGTCTCGTAAAGAATGAGAAATTGGTCGAAGCAAGGAAAGTTTTCTCCGATTTCTGTGGCAAGGGGTTTGTGCCTGATGTTTATACTTATACATCTCTCATCTCTGGTTACTGTAAGCAAGCTAATATGGTAGAGGCTTTTAAGCTTCACGATGAAATGCATCAGAATGGTATTAATCCTAATGTCGTAACTTACAATGCCTTAATTGGTGGATTTTTTAGATTAGGTGAGATAGAGAGAGCTAAAGAACTATTTGATGGACTTTCAGTGAAAGGTTTGATACCAAACAAGGTTACATATGCAACACTCATAGATGGGTACTGTAAGTCCGAAAATTTGGATGAAGCATTTCGTTTGTTGGGTGAAATGTCATCAAAGGGAATTCCGCCTGATGCGTTTGTTTATAACGCTCTTGTCAATGGCTGTTGCAAGCAAGGACGTATGGAGAAGGCACTGTCCCTATTCAATGAAATAGTAGAGATGGATATTGCGTCTATTCTTACTTTCAACACATTGATCGATGGGTTTTGCAAGTCAGGAAATTTGACCGAAGCGGTTAATTTGTTGAAAAATATGGCTGAGAAGAAAATCATGCCCAATCACGTGACCTTTACCATTATAATCAGTCATTATTGCAAGATAGGAAATATGAAAGAAGCAGAGGAACTTCTTTTGGAAATGCAAAAAAGAAATATAGTACCGACTAATATAACTTACAGATGCCTTCTTCATGGCTATCGGAAAATAGGGAACAAGTCCAAGATGCTTGCCATGTTTGAGGACTTGGTGGAAAAGAGTGTTGAGCCTGATGAAGTGATATATAGATTTATAATTGATGCACACTATGAAGATGGAGATCTGGAACAAGCAATTAAACTCTGGTCTAAACTTCGTGATCAGGGTGTATTGAAAGGAAAGGTAAGTGAAATACTGATAGGGGCATTATGTGGAAATGGTGATATATCAAAGGTATTGGAATTGCTTGACAAAATGAGAGCGGAAGGATATAACCCGAATGTCTCTACATGTAGTACCTTGTTATACGGTTTGGAAAAAGCCGGATATGTAGAAGAGCTAGATAACATCCGGAATGCTATGGTGGGCTATGGTTGGGTGCCCGAATCTTTGAATTCGAATGACTTGATTAGCCAATATCAACTGGGTGATTCGGAGAGAAATAGCGACCACTTGGAGCAGACACCTTCTGAAGTTGCTTGTCTGGTTTAATCTAAATTATGGAGGTGACAAGATTTATCACTGTTCTATGCAGTTGGCTTTGTGGGGGAAGAACCTCTAAGTCAACTAGGCTAAAGCCGGGAAAGAGCTTTCTTGCTCCTAACCTTAAGCAATGGTGGACGCCAGCGCCAGAGTGCATTGCGTATTTCATTTATGTGCGTTTCTGCATTCTGAATCATATGAAACTGCATTTTCAAGTTTCGTGCAGTTGACTATGAGGTTCGTATTCTGACAGACACCATATGTTGTTACTTGCTTTGTATTCAAATCTCTCGCGCTACGACATTTCCTACTTTTCTGGAAGTTTGCTATTTAGTCTATGTTATCCTTTTTTTCATGTTATCTCATGAGTACGTGAGAGCTTTGTCCAGCTCCAAAGCTATTTTCGGATTCAAATTCTACGATTGCTAAAAGGTCATGAGAGCATCTAAAGCTGGCTTTTTTCTTTTCTTTTTGTTGTGAAAACAAAACTTTCCTTTAGTTTGATGTTTCTAAAACGTGGTCTTCTATGGTCATTTTCTAGTTTCTTATTCTGGCTGACCATTCTTACCTGATATATCTTCATTGATTTGATTGAAAATTGTATTCATGAATTTGATTAGGGGTGGCAGTGTATACGTGACATGAATACTCTTGCTCTTTTACTAAACCCTCTCCTTTTTCTTAAATGATAATCAAGTTATTTTTTCCCTTTATTCTGTTTCGGTGATGATCTTATATATGCCATCTCCTGCTGGTTGTAACTTGTAGCTCTTCTGGTAGAAGCTGATTTCAAGGGTCTCACTGGCTCACTGTGCCCAGGATCAAGAAGATAGGCCCATGCTTCACTTGTTTGCGTGAGAGATACCTGGTATGTAATTATCATCAACTTCAATTAGATATAAACGGTTACTTCTCTCAGCGGTAGCCTACTACAGTTTACTTTTAGTCTCCTTAAACATGGTGTGACACTGCTAAAAAGTACTTTGTTATCTCTATTAGTTATCTGAAATCAAATGATTATCCATTACCAAAGCTGGCAGCAGTGAGGTTGTGTTCCTGGTTTTGGGATTGAAGGATTTCTATATCTCTCGTACTACAAAAGCACCCTTGTCTGAAACTTTCCTCGTTCTTTTCAGATTCCGAATTTTTGGCTCCAATTGAATTTGGAATCTGTTTCTACTCCAAACGTGTACACTCTAAACTTAACATGGATTAGCAAGCCCCCTCGTAAAAAAAAAAAAAAAAAAGAAGAGAAAAAGAATAATACGAAGAGGAGAATGGGACCCTCAGAAGTCTAATCAATATGGAAACAGGCTGCGATGCGATTACAACACAGAAGTGTCGCAATTTGTTACATTTTCATATTTCTGTTCTTTATCTGAAAACTGAAATGTATTATGCAGGTGAAGTTACACAGGTCAAAATAGGATTGTCCAACTGGCAGTCAAGGAACTATAACTGAAGCAACCTGATTCTGGAATTTGAATCTTCAAGAGTTTTCTTGTTGGTCCATTTTCTGTTGAAAGAATTATTATCGGGTTTTGTGTTGTGGAGTCTACAATCTTTTACTTTAGCAAAGCTTCAGTTAAAGAGTTAGAAAAAATGATGTTGCATTTTTGCACTAATTAGTGAGGGGGTTTTCCTTGGATTATAAAAGATTCACTAGTAGAATTTCCATTAATCGTTTCTGATAGAATTAAAGTAGAATTTAACTATTTGTGGTTCATCAATAAGTTTTCTCATAAGTCATAACCATGAGCCGCATTGATATTTTGCGGTTGATGAGGATCCAATCCGACTGAAGGTCAGTTGGTGGCAACAATGCATGTATACTTGAAGATGAAAAGAAATTCATGAGAATTTTTGAAATTACTTGCTTTTCAATATTATTAATTAAACTACATCGTTAAAATATGGGCAGACCATATGATAAGTATATTTGTGGACAGTTGTAGGTTTTGCAACATTAATACTTATTGGTACTGCTATATACTACCATAAAACAAAAATGATACGTTATCTTATGATCACTAACTATAATTTTATAATTTTCTATTATTTTTTATCATGTCAAAGAAACTTTGTGTATTGCACTACCAATATAAATCAAAAATTACCGTCGTCCATTTTCTAGATATAAAAAGAAAAACAAATTGGGGTCCATTAGTTGCACATAAAAGATATAAGCCTAATCTTATTGTGGGATCGTCACTCATTTTTCTTGATATAGGTTAAGAAAAGTCAAAAACTCCATGTTAGAGTCTTTATTGTTTTTTTTTTTTTTACCAAGTATAAGAAAACATACATTGTGGCTGAGAAGTAATTTGCAAATAAAATGAGGATAAAATGAAAATAGAAAAATTAACGTCGAAACTTTTTTGTACTCATATTATATTAGATGGACCCCAATTGATTAATATACGTGCCCACTAAAATATTTATTATTGCAAAACAAGATAAACGATGGAATGGGTTGAAATCTTTTGAGGCAAAAATAAGAAAAAAAATTAATTTGAAGGACTATTTTACAATTTATTGTGAGGACTAAATGTAAATAATATCAAATTTTAGGGGCAACATTTAAAGAGTTAAAAACTATAAGGACTATTCTACAATTTGTATGAGTTAAATTAGAAACTTTTTGGAACAAAAATAAGAAAGTTTAAAATTTGAAGGACTATTTTATAATTTATCGCGGGGTCCAAAAGTAAATAATAGCAAAATTTAGGGGCATAATTGAAGAAATAAGAAGTAAAAGGACTATTTGGCAATCTACAGCGAGTCGGTAAGTGCGAAACGTAAAACTTTTGAGGCGAGATTAGAAAACGTAAAAAAATGAAAGGATTGTCCTACAATTTACATTAGGTGAAAATACATAAATATTCAATATCATTTGATTATCGAACCTTTATTTGGTATAGTCATTAATTTACGTTACAAGGTTTAAACGAAATAAGTAAAACAAATGATAAAATTCAACAGACCATTTAACACTTGATAGTAGGGCCCAAACTTATAGGGGCAAAATTAAAATACGAAAAATCAATGGCCGCAGCTTGCTTACACGAAAAATCAAGTTCTGCAACTTGCAAGGAACCAAAAATTGGTTGTTGAAGAGCTGCTTAATATCATCGGGTAGTTTTTTTGCTACAAATTTGCATTTCACATATTACGTATGTTTGCAAAATAAGACGGACGGTGGAATGAGACAAGTAAGAAAGGGGGGGGGGGGGGCAAAAAAAAGAAAGCTTAAAATTTGACTATTTTATAATTTACCGTTGGATCCATAGGTAAGTAAAAGAAAAGTTTAGATGCGGCATGGAGAGAGTTGAAAACTGCAAAGACTATTTGGCAATTTGTAGTGGACAAAAAAGGAAAATTAAATGTTAAAAGGCTGTTTTGCAATTTACCTTGGGGTCATAAATAAATTATAGAATACTTTGGGGGTAAAATAGAAATAATTAAAAACTTCAAGAGCAATTAAGCAATTTTCAAGGGCAAAACGTTGAATACTGCTTATGAATATATATATATATATATATTCTTTTTTTGAGCTTTCCAATGTATAAATGACACCATATGTAGTAGGGATACGTTACATGGGAAACTCTAACAACCTGAGAAGGTAACCCATCACAATAGGGCGTCTCGAAACCAGCTTGAAACCCGATATGGAAGACCCTTCCCTTTCTTCACTACTAAAACTATCGTTGGATACGGAACTCAAAAACGTCTAATCAAAAGCCCTTACGGCGAAGAAATCCATCTCCAACTCTATGAGGAAAAAGAGAACACAACAAGTTAGACGATAGCAAAACGCAACACCATAAAAAGTACGAAGGTAGAGGAACTTACGGTAAAAGAAGTTGGCGTGCAGGGGTTGCGATGGGAGATCCGAAGCTTCTGCACCCCCCACACGTTTGAGAAAAATTGCATTTTAGTCCTTGAATGAAAATTAATCATTTTTGTTATCTTATATGCTTCAAATATCTTTAAGAACCGGTTTGGATGCTAAACGTGCGTTACAAAATCGTATAAGAAAAAGTGGAAATAATAACCCTCAACGACACCGTTTAGCTAATTAACGGAAAAATAAATGAATTAAAAGAAAAAGTCTCTTTTTTTTAGGAGGTCGACAAATAAATATATACCTAATTCTTAACCCATCATTAAGTATGTTTTTTTGTTTTCTCGTTTTCCAAAATTTGGAGGTTACTTGCTAGAAAAGAAGATATGCTTTGGCTACAGAAGGAAAACTCCATTTAATGAAATACTGACACGCCCAGTACATGCTAAATTGTTCTAATGTTTAAAATGTACTCTTTATTTTTAGATTGAAATGAAATGGAATAAGTTATGTAATGAAAAGTCATAAAAAGAAAAAAATAACCACATGAAGAAGTGCATTGTGATTTATCGTTGTTTTATATCAAAATAGTATTAAATATAAATATTGTTTAATTTAATCTAATTGATCACTAATTTAATAATGATAATTAAAAAACAATAAAATTAGACTGGTCACCTAAAGTGTGTATATATATATATATATATATATATATATATCTTTTCTTTACTATATAATAAGAATGGATGTAAACGTAAGCAGGCTGCAGACGTGCGATTTTTTTGTTCCGATTTTGCCCCTTGAAGTTCAACTAATTATTGTATTATGTTTTATTTTACAGTAATTAATATATGGAGGGTCCGCACGTATTAATCGGTCGGGACCCGTAAACCATAAATTTCTTAATACCTAATAGCGTTGTGGTTCTCCGTAAATTGCAGAACAGTCATTTTATTTACTAAATTATTACGATCTCGCCTCGATAGTACGTTGTGTACTTACGGGCCCGCTGTAAATTACTGAATGGTCATTTTAATTTTAATTTTTTAAGATTCGACTTAAAAATTTTATATTATTTATTTTTGGGCCCTACTGTAAATCTAATTGGTGGGCTGCGGGAATAGTCAAAGCTATGCCCAATTATTAAGTGTGTATTGTTGCTTCAAATTACAAATAAATAAATCAATAAATAAATACCCAACCACAAATTTTGACTCCAATATGTTGAACCCGAAGAAGAAAAAAAACAAAAGGAGAAGAGCGAGAGGGGCAGCTGCAGGAAAATAAATGAAAAAAAGAAAAGGAAAAGGGTAATTGGGTGGGACATCAACAGTTGTGATTTTTTATTTTTTTTGCTACATATTAAGTCCATGTTTTGTTGCATCTAATTAACAAAAAGAAAAAGAAAAGAAAAGGGGTCGCACACGCAAGTTTTGATTCCAATATGTTGAACCCGAAATAAAAACAAAAGGAGAAGAGCGAGAGGGGAAACCGTAGAAAAATAAATGAAAAAAGAAAAGAAAAAGGGTAATTAGGCGATGCATCAACGCATGTGGGCTTTTTGGTACCTATTAAGTCCCTAATTTGTTGCATCTAATTAACAAAAAGAAAAAGAAAAGAAAAGGGGGCCGCACACGCAAGTTTTAACTCCAATATGTTGAAAATTGAAACCAAGAAAAAGAAGAGAAAAAAAAGGCGAAGAGCAAGTGAGGCAGGCACAAGATAATAAATGAGGGGGGAAATAAAAAAAGACTAAAGGGTAAAGGGAGAGACATAAACAACCATGGGATAAATTATTTGTGCAACCTTATATTTGTTAGGACCGAATTCCCTTCGGATGGGCTCTAAATCATGCGGCCCATTCCTTATCTTTATTGATATTATTTTGTTTAAATTATTAGGATTTAGTTAACCTAATTTGGTAATTATCTTAAAGGATATTGGTTTATCTTAAAAGATATGTTATCATCTAAGTCATGATTTATATTCCTTATCTCTTTATTGCACTTGGACTAATAAGCATGCAGATTCATTAAAAGATCCGTGAAGATCGGTTGGAATCCCCTTAATAAGGAAGGACAGTCTCACGGATCTACAAGAACAGCTGTCGTGCTCATCTTACTTGGAAAGAAGATCGCCAGTGGATTGCAACTGAAGATTCGATAGAAGATTCTGGTGCGCCTATATAAAGAGGAGACTCGAGATCGTCACAAGACACTTTGAAAAAGATATTAAGCAGTCAATCTTGTATCGAGTCATTTCGTGAAGAACATTAAGTCAGAGGGTCTCTGGAATAGCTTAGTGTGTCTTTGATTCAATCGTGTTTCTGAAAACAAGTTAAGGGTTAGGTGTTGCAACTGCATATGTTAGAGGGAGTCTAGTATATGAGTTGATTTAAATCCTTCATTGTAATTCTTAAGTAGGAAACAGTTTGAGTCAAACTTTGGGTGAAAGCCCCGTGGACTAGGACCATTTGGACCGAACCACATTAAAAATCTCGTGTGTTCTTTACTGTTTATTTTTTACTGTTTTTCGCAATTGCAACTGCAAAAACTGTTTTCAAACGTTAAAGAACTATCGTCTGTTATACTTCAGTGTACAATTGCAACTATTGCTAAGTGCAACTGGACACAGTTACAAGTATTGCAGACACTAAGATGTTTCAATTGGTATCAGAGCAGGTCACTATATTTACATAGTGTAGATTCTGGTCTAAAAGATCTTTGTTTTGTTTAATTGTTTTTCTTACAATGGAAGAAATGAGGGAAGGTCTGTCAACCATCAAGCCACCAATGCTGACGGCTACAAACTACTCCTACTGGAAGAATCGTATGCGAAACTTCATCAAACAGCAGGATCAGAAGGCCTGGAAGAGCATTCTAAAAGAATGGACCCCACCGACAGATGATCAAGGACGAGTGAAATCCGAGCTGGAATGGACCGATGCTGAAGAACTCTTGGCAAACTATAACTCCACAGCTTTAAACATTATCTTAGTTGCTGTTGATTATGACCAATATAAGAGTATATTTAACTGTGAAATTGCAAAAGATGCTTGGCAGGCTATTGAGAATGCACACTAAGGAAATGACAAAGTGCGCGCATCCAAGTTGCAACTACTTAATGACCAATTCAACTATGTACGCATGGAAGAAACGGACACCATTGCTCAGTTCCACTCCAAACTCAGGCATCTCGCTAGTGAAGCCACCATCCTTGGAGCAGACTTCCCTGAATCCAGAATCGTGCTAAAACTCCTAGGATCTCTGCCTGGAAGGTTTGCAATGAAAGTCTCAGCCATTGAGGAAGCAAAACATGTTAACACACTACCTCTGGTTGATCTCATGGGACCACTAACCGCATGGGAAATGAAACTCAAGAGAGAAGGAGACACCATTTCCAAAGGAGTTGCACTTCAGGACAGTCTTCCACAGAACAGTCCCAACTCTGAATTGGAGCCATCCATAGCACTCCTCACAAAGAAGTTCAACAGAATGAACAAACGTTGGAGTAGAGGTAACTCTTCAAACCCAGTTGTAAGTCCCTCTGATTTATCTAATAATAAGCCTTCCGCTACTAACAGACTTGACAACAAAAGGTCTGGAAAGGGTATTCAATGCAGGGAATGTCAAGGTTTTGGACACATAAGAGCAGACTGTGCAAATCTTCTCGAGAAAAACAAAAGTCGTGCATTACTCGCATGGAGTGAGGACGAATCTGATAACAGTGAAGATGGCACAGAAGAAGTCGATGACATTGCATTTTCATCGTTCATTCCTCTTAGAGCCAACATGGGAGTTACAATTCACAGCAATTCTGACTCCGATTGCGACTCACTTGACAATAACGAGTTGGAACTTACAGAGGATATGGGGGCAATCCGCAGAAGAAACTCCGAATTGGAGGCCCAACTCAAGATTGTTTCTACCTTTGGCAGCCCTGTGAGAATGAACAACAGAATCCTCGAACTCGAAAGAAAGGTTCTCGCGCTCACCTTGGAGAGAGATCTCGTGTCCGCTGATCTGGAATCAGCACTTAAAGCCCACAAAGCACTTGTTGAATTATGCGATCTCACCAAGAAAGAATTGGACACACTGGCTAAGAATGTGAAGTTGCTCACACGAGGCACAGAAAATTTGGAAAAAGTTCTGGACACCCAGAAAGTTGCAACTGGGAAAACAGGAGTAGGATATGTTGATTCCACCTCACCAAAGTTTCTTGGTAATACCAAGATATCCGTGTCCAAAAAGAAGAGGATGCCCAAGGGAGTTGAAATTCCTTTCGACTATCCCAACACCAACAATCAGGTACGTACTAGTCGTAATCTGCCAGCAACCGTATCTGACAGGAATTCTGTAAACAGGTTTGCAAGAGGAAGATTCATTCCTATCTGCCACCACTGCGGAGTCCAAGGACACATTCGCCCCTACTGCTATCAACTATGGACACCTCAGGACACACCCTCCCTCATTGTTCCCAAAGTACAGGAGAAGAAGAGGAGAAACCAGAGAAAGAAGAAGATCATACTGAATGCACCCACAGTTGCAACTGTCGTGCCGCCACGACAAGTTTGGGCTAAGAAATCTTCTAACTCTCTTATTTGCCTTACTGCTTGCAACTCTACCTCTCAAGAAAGATCTTATTCTAACTCTTGGTACTTTGATAGCGGATGTTCTAGGCATATGACTGGAAATAAGGACATTCTTAGTAACTTTGTGCATGAACGAAAAGGGGATGTTGTTTTCGGTGATGGAAACAGAGGAAAAATAATGGGGAGAGGAACCCTAAGTGTTAAAGGCTTCCCCAAACTAAGAGATGTTCACTATGTTTATGGACTATGTGCAAATCTTATTAGTATTAGTCAGTTGTGTGATGATGATCTCTTTGTTCATTTTACCAAAGATGAATGTGAAGTAGTAGATCAATTCCAAAATGTAGTCTTGAAAGGACTAAGAAGCACTTAAAACTGTTATACTATGACTAACTGTAAACCTGCCCTTAGGTCACTTACTTGCAACTCGAGCAAAGAATCTGTTGCAGAACTATGGCACCAACGACTTGGACACCTCAATTACAAATCCCTGGCACAACTCTTCAACAATCAAAGTGTGAGAGGATTACCAAAGCTTGGAGCAAAGCCACTTGGAAAGTGTGGGTCATGCCTTGAGGGAAAACAGACAAAAGCAAGCCATAGTGAGTTGCAACACATACCATCGGTAAGGATTCTGGAATTGCTCCACATGGATCTTGTGGGACCCATTCAAAAGGAAATCATCTCTGGTAAGCGTTACATTTTTGTATGCGTTGATGATTTCTCAAGATTCACCTGGGTTGAATTCCTAAAAGACAAAAATGAATCCTTTGTTTTCTTTAAAAACTTGTGCAACACTATTGCAAGTGAGAAGGATCTAACTATTAAAAGAATTCGAAGTGATCATGGTAGGGAGTTTGAAAATTCAAGCTTCGTTGAATTCTGTTCTGGCAAGGGTATATTTCATGAATACTCGTCCCCCATCACACCACAACAAAATGGGGTTGTTGAAAGGAGGAACATGACCCTAGTTGAAATGGCAAGAGTAATGCTAAACTCAAAAAAACTAGCCATCAAGTTCTGGGCGAAAGCCGTGAACACTGCATGCTATGTCTCTAACCGAGTTTACCTTCGACCAGGTACAACTAAAACTGCCTATGAACTCTGGAAAGGTAAAAGACCAAATGTCCAACACTTTCATGTTTTTGGTTGTGCTTGCTACGTTCTAAATGATAGGGAAACTAGAGGAAAATTTCAATCCAAATCTGACCTAGGAATTTTTGTTGGGTACTCACGGTATAGTCATGCTTATCGCGTATTCAATATGCGCACTCAAACAGTAGTTGAATCAACTAATGTTGAGTTTGACGATTACAGGGACTTTGCATCCACATCATCTGAAGCTCGGATCACTGAACTGACAGAGGCTGATGATGAGGAGGAATCACACCGCCCACACAAGATTTCACCACCAGTTGCAACTAACTCAGTTAACCAGCGACCTGAGGATACTCCGACGGATACCGTTCCAACAGAAACGGACCCCATGGTAGGAGTGCAAACAGAGAACCCACAAGCACCACCACACATCAGGAAGAACCACCCACCTGAAGCTATCATTGGGGACATAAGTGACGGGATAAGAACGCGAGACATCCCTCGAAGGAGATATGACCAAATGGTGCGGTTTGTGAGTTACACCTCTAAGATTGAACCCAAGAACGTAAAGGAAGCACTGCTAGAAGAAGCTTGGATAGAGGCCATGCAAGAAGAACTGAATCAATTTGAACGAAATGATGTTTGGACACTTGTACCTCGTCCAGACAAAGTGAACATCATCGGCACCAAATGGATATTCAAGAACAAAACCGACGAATTGGGAAATATAGTACGCAACAAAGCGAGACTAGTTGCACATGGATACACGCAAGTCGAAGGAGTTGACTATGACGACACATTTGCCCCAGTTGCAAGACTTGAGTCCATTCGTCTTCTTCTCGCAGTTGCATGTGGCTTGCACTTCAAACTCTTCCAGATGGATGTCAAGAGTGCATTCCTGAATGGGTACTTGAACGAAGAGGTGTTCGTCGAACAACCTAAAGGATTCACAGACCCACACTTTCCTGACCATGTGCTGAAATTGAAAAGAGCACTATATGGCTTAAAGCAACCCCCACGGGCATGGTATGAAAGACTCACCGTGCACCTCCTTGAAAAGGGATATACAAGAGGGAGTGTAGACAAAACCCTGTTCTACAAACACTTTGGAACAAACATTCTTATTGCCCAGATTTATGTAGATGATATCGTGTTTGGTTCTACATCTCAGGATGAGTTACAACACTTCATTTCTTTTATGAGAAACAAATTTGAAATGAGCATGGTTGGTGAACTAACCTATTTTCTTGGTTTGCAGGTCAAGCAGCAAAATGATGGAATATTTATATCTCATGCAAAGTATGCTAAGAATCTTGTCAAGCGTTTTGGCCTGGAACATGCCAAACACATGAAAACCCCTATGGGATCTACAGATCGCCTCAGCAAAGATGATAGTTGCAACTCGGTGGATTCCAGTCTTTACCGAAGTATGATAGGAAGCCTACTGTACCTCACTGCTAGCAGACCTGATATTTGCTTCAGTGTGGGAGTATGTGCTCGATATCAGGCCAACCCGAAAGAATCTCATCTCAAGGCTATCAAGCGAATTATACGTTACATCTCTAGAACATCAGATTTTGGTCTCAGTTACAACTTTAATGATAACCTGTCTCTTGCAGGATACATTGATGCAGATTGGACAGGATGTGCTGATGATCGGAAGAGTACCACAAGAGGATGTTTTTACGTAGGAACAAATCTTGTGTCATGGTTTAGCAAGAAGCAACACTCAATCACATTGTCCACAGCTGAAGCCGAATACATTGCTGCTGGGAGCAGTTGCACCCAACTGGTCTTGATGAAACAAATGCTTGAGGATTACGGTATCGTGCAAAATGAAATACTTCTCTATTGTGATAATACTAGTGCTATCAACATCTCAAAAAATCCAGTTCAACATTCCCGTACTAAACACATTGATATTCAATATCATTATATTAGGGAACTGGTTGAGGCTAAAACTATTGAGCTACGACATGTGTGCACTGATCTTCAACTTGCATATATCTTTACCAAGGCTCTGGATGTGTCACGCTTCGAGCACCTTCGCAAGGCGTTAGGGCTCTGCCTTATGTGAATTGCAACAGGAACTGGGTTGCAACTGAGGATGACCAGTGGCTGATCATCTAACCTGTTACTGATCTCAGACAGTCTCCTCATGTTTGTTGTTCTCTTACTTAACAAAAAAAACAAAAAAAAAAAGGAAAAAAGGGATTGCAAGAATTATTTTTTCTTGAGGTGCAACTGGAAAAAGCTACCTGACCTAGAAGCAGCAAGTGTGAAAGCTAGCAGTTCTTATCTCACGCGACCACTCATTGCAAAGAGCTACCTTGTGCACAAATGTGTCAGTGTGAAAGCTACCAGTTACTCCCAGTCCCTAGTTTTAGTTGCAACTGAGTACCATTCAGTAAACTGCCTGGAGAAATCTGCGTGAGGGCGGTAACATGATGGATTTTTCCCACTGATTCCTTGGTTCTCGTGTTGCTGTATTCAATTCTACTTAACATGCTGGAGCCCTAATTACGCGTGATTGGGCCTCACTGGGTGACACATTGTGAGTTCAGTTTTTTTTTTGGCAAGTTGTTAAGATTTGTATATTGCGTATCTTAATTAGTTTTAACTCTATCTTTTCCGTTTTTAATATTCTTTATCTTGTGAAAAGAGTATCTAGGGCTTGCTAAGTGTTGGTGTTTTTCCCTCCTAAAATTCTAGCGTTTTAGAGAGTCGTATATTATCCCCTGTTGCCCTTCTTCTTTTCTCTCCTTCCACAGATCTCACGATTCGCTCTCTCTCTCTCTCTCTCTCTCTATCTCTCTCTCTCTCGTCTTTTAGTTTTTCTTTCACAGGATGGGAGGATCTGCGCGTAAACCAGCCGCCACCTTCTCAGAAGAGCCCCTTGACCTTCCTCCTCTCCGCACGATCCACCCACCATCTCCTACGACGGCTCCTGCAACTGCAGTTGACAGAAATACTACCCAATCGACTGAGCAGCCCTCACCTCCTTCACCACCATCTTCCCCGTCTCCGCAGCGCCGATCACCATCTCCTCTGCCGCGCTCCACTGCTCCAGCCAAATAAAAATCCAAAGTGGAATCCGCCTCCGCTGTGCCGCCACCACCACCTGAGGACAATCCCGCCTCTCCTGCTACTCCTCCCTCCTCCTCTGGTGTGAATACAAGGAAGCGGTCCAAGATTCCGGTCTGTCAGCCTCCCCGCCGTAGACGACTTCACAAGCTCGCCGACGTGCAACCCGACTCTGACACAGATTCCGCGGACAATGAACCTCCACCTGAACCCCCCAAGAAGAAAACCAAATCTTCTGCTCCTCCAAGAAAACCCTCACCTGTGGTGCCCGAGTCTACCTTCGCTCTCCCCGATGTTGTTCCTGCCTCTACCTCATTGAAAGCTGCTAGGCTCACTCTCAGCGTTTCTACACTTCTGACGCAGAGGCCAAAATGCTGGAAATTCGCAAGCGCCCTGTGGTTGTGGAACTACCGTTGGACCTCAAGTCCTATGAAGAGACTGGTGTGCTGGACCTCCTTGAACAGTGCGGGTGGCTAGTTGCAACTCAGAACGTCACCAACTACAACAAGGTCCTGGCTCAAGAGTTTTATGCCAACCTCACAACCCAGCTCGATGCGGAAGGATCACTACAGCGCCATGTCATTTATCTTCGGGGAAATGTCTGCCCCTTTACTGCTGAGCTTCTGTCCCAGGCCATGTAGGCACCAATCGTGGATACAGCCGGGCACTCTGAGTTGCGACTGGAGCGCAACATGGACAAAGTTGCATACGAGCTGACTGGTGGCTCAATCCGTGTGTGGCCCCTCGAACCTTTTCCCACCAGCTCACTCACAAGCCGGTACAACCTGTTGTTCCGAATCCTTGTCAGTCACTGGCTACCTTGCACGCAAACCTCCACCATCCGCCCTGAGGTTGCCAGTGTACTGTTTCGTGTTGGAACGAGAGTTGCAATTGATCTGGGGACGCTTGTGTTCGAACGCATTTATCGGGGTACCTTTCCAAATTTCCATCTCTCACTTGGGTTCCCTGCACTCATTTACAGGTACTTTGCCTCCAGGCATCCCTCAATCATGCTGGACAAGGAAGACCTTCTTGAGTGCCCGGTCATGCGTGCTAGCACTAAAACTCTGAACAAACCGCCGCCCTCCTCAGCTGCAACTAGATCCTCCACAAAGAAGCAATCCGGCTCCATTCCCGACGCCTCCGCCAGTCTTGATGGGGTGCACCTGGAACTCTCCAGGCTGAATAGTCTGGTGGCTGAGCTGGTTCAGTCCAATGAGGAGCTGCGCACCTCGATGGCCCTTTAAGCATCCAAGCTTGACTGCCTGTTGCAACACGCTGGTCTCCGCTCTGGGCCTGGTGAATCGTCTGGGCATGGTACCGATTCCCCTTGATTTGTTGTTTCAAAACGGAGGAGATTTTGTTTAGGGGGAGTTGCACTTGCACATTTTTTTTCTCTCGCTAAATGTGGACAATTTCTATCTTATGTTAAACGTTTTGGCGGAAGGTTGCACTGCTGTTGCAGCCAGTACATTTCGTACTCTTTGCTTTATTTTCTGCGCGTACTACTTGCTTATGAATGCTTACTAACGATTGTGCAGAGTGGTCAATAATTTTGACAAAACAAATCAAAGGGGGAGATTGTTAGGACCGAATTCCTTTCGGATGGGCTCTAAATCATGCGGCCCATTCCTTATCTTTATTGATATTGTTTTGTTTAAATTATTAGGATTTAGTTAACCTAATTTGGTAATTATCTTAAAGGATATTAGTTTATCTTAAAAGATATGTTATCATCTAAGTCATGATTTATATTCCTTATCTCTTTATTGCACTTGGACTAATAAGCATGCAAGTTCATTAAAAGATCCGTGAAGATCGGTTGGAATCCCCTTAATAAGGAAGGACAGTCTCACGGATCTACAAGAACAGCTGTCATGCTCATCTTACTTGGAAAGAAGATCGCCAGTGGATTGCAACTGAAGATTCGATAGAAGATTCTGGTGCGCCTATATAAAGAGGAGACTCGAGATCGTCACAAGACACTTTGAAAAAGATATTAAGCAGTCAGTCTTGTATCGAGTCATTTCGTGAAGAACATTAAGTCAGAGGGTCTCTGGAATAGCTTAGTGTGTCTTTGATTCAATCGTGTTTCTGAAAACAAGTTAAGAGTTAGGTGTTGCAACTGCATATGTTAGAGGGAGTCTAGTATATGAGTTGATTTAAATCCTTCATTGTAATTCTTAAGTAGGAAACAATTTGAGTCAAACTTTGGGTGAAAGCCCCGTGGACTAGGACCATTTGGACCGAACCACGTTAAAAATCTCTTGTGTTCTTTACTGTTTATGTTTTAATGTTTTTCGCAATTGCAACTGCAAAAACTATTTTCAAACGTTAAAGAACTATCGTCTGTTATACTTCAGTGTACAGTTGCAACTATTGCTAAGTGCAACTGGACACAGTTACAAGTATTGCAGACACTAAGATCTTTCAATATTGCTGACGTGGTGCTACCAATACACGGTGGGATGAGGGTGATAAAGGTGGTTACTGGAACAAAAAATTAGCTGCATTTGCGGAAAAAATAATTTCAATTTAGTATTTATGAGACCTTGCTCGTGCATAGGAAATTCGTGAAGTTTCGTGACAAGAAATTGAAAAGTTTGATCCTAGAATTGAAGTACGAAAGGCAACAAAGAAGAAATAAGAGAATTAATGATTAATAACTATTTTGACGAAATTCCAAAAGACATGAAGTTTCGGGACAAAGAAAATAAAAAATTTTGTATTGAAATTAAAGTAAACGAAGAACAAAGAAGAAAAATATGAGCCCTTGCGGAGCACGTGCGAGTTTCCTAGTATATATATATATATATATATATATAAATAACATGATTCTCAAGTCTACACATGTCTAAATAAAATAGAAATGAGAAGACGTTAAACTGGTAATACCAAATTACGACCAAGGATAAGAAGGAAATTCTTCATTTTGCCATTTTTAAACTGTTGCATATTTGAACCGCCTCAAATACCGCCTCCAGAATTTTCCCATGAGGTAAATACGAAGCAACACGAATAAAACTATACAAAAATTAAACGTGAAAACTCCTAAATCATTGAAAAACCCACGGAGAACCAAGCAAAATCTACTATGTAAAAAATTTGTACATCTACATAATTTTCACTCATCCCAACGACCCCCATAGAGCCTACCGACACTCCCTAAACTACCCCACACAAGTACTCAAAATACTACATTGTATATTTAGAAAGAATGAGCAATGCCCTACAAAATGGGATGCTCAAACTAAACAAATGAGCTTGCTATTTATAGCCAAATTCTTGAGACCACAAATATAATCCTTCGCGTTGAGGCCTGGAAATAAACATGCATAATTCACAATCATGCAGTTTGCATGTGGGTGGTGGAACCCACAACACATAATAATGCCCTCCATGTGACATCGTCAACAATCTCTATCTTAAAGATTTGATTAATGACCAATCAGATCTTCAAAATCATCTCACTCCGGCCCGAACGACACGCCCTCTCCGCGTTAGAAGATCTTTATAGCTCTCGCTATCATTGCAACGCATTCATAATTCATCTCAGAAGTACTATGCTCCACCATAAAGCACAACCACTCCGAATAAACTAATTCTGAGAATTTCCTTTTCAGCCATGTCGAACATAACCATGCTGATAGTATGGTGGCAACTTCCCCTTTGGGCTTCTCCGGAAGTCATCAGCCTGTCTACATGAATAACACACACCTTGCATTAATGCCCAAAGCAATGTCCGTGTGTAAACTGGGACCCACTAACACCAACACCCTGTCTCATGGCAACCTCACAGTCTAATGCCATCAAAACGTTCTCGCCACTTATAACGCGTCACTCAAGTAGGCAATATTAAATTTCATCAGTGTTTGACTAAGAGCCGCTCTCCGCATCGACTCGTCGTCCCGAACAATTTTCTTTTTCGTGGATCGAGTGTCTGCACCACTCCACTAGCAACTGAATCCGTCGTGCTAGTAACACCGCTATGTACAGCGATGACTCCACCTTGTGTAACCCTGACCAAACCAACATTTCCCCGAATTGAACACGCCACAAGTCACAGTTGATTTCCCGTCAACATACTTCACGTCAAACTTCACCATAGTCGTACCCTTGCTTTTCGGTGAGTTAGTGAATTACCAGTAGACCGGAATAGTACAAAGTTAATCCCTGGAAAGAAATAGCTCGTTATTCCTTACATAATTTTAAGATTCCAAGGTAATTGGTGGGGTTACAACGGTCCCGCTTAATAACCAATTACTTTTGACAGAACCGCCTTTTACAGTACATATTCACACAACTCCACCCCAACAATAACTCCATCTCCAGCAGAACTCGGGCTCTGATACCATTATTTGGTATTTGAACCGTCTCAAATACTACCTCCATGATTTTCTTGTGAGGTAAATACGAAGCAACACGAACAAAACATATGCGATAGTAACAACACAAGAATTTAATGTGGAAACTCCTAAATCGGAGAAAAACCACGGAGAACCGAGCAAAATACATTATGTAGAAAATTCGCCAATTACACAATTTTCACTCATCCCAACAACTCCTATAGAGCCTCCCACTCGCGACGCTCCCTAAACTACCCCACACAAGTACTCAAAGTACTACATTATATATCTAAAGAGAATGAGCAATGCTCTACAAAATGGGATGCTCAAACTGAACCAATGAGCTTGCAATTTATAGCCAAAAAATTCTTGAGACCAAGAATTTAATTCTTCCGCGTTGAGGCATGGCAATGGACATGCATAATTCACAATTATGCATTTTGCATGTGGGTGATGAAACCCACTACACATAATAATGCTCTCTACGTGCCACCGTCAACATAAACAATATATTGTTATCTATTATATCTATCACAATAGAATAGAAATGAGTTGCAAGTTGCAAGCCAGACTCTCCTCAACACCTTCGTAAAAAGATGATTATACCCTCTCAATTTCTAATACTAAAATACCCTCCCGCCCACATGATTATGTTCTTCTATCCATCACAAAATTGCAGAACCTTCTCAACTTCACAAAGATGATAAATGCTCTGCTATTATCTACACAAAATTAGATATATACACTCCTCCCTCGTGAAGTTGTCACTTCAAATATCCTAACAATTTTTCAATTGGATTATTTATCCGTTGAGGATTTAGTGCATAACTTTTTGGGCCAAAAATTTTGAATTTCAAGGGTTGTCTGCCTTTTCTAAGCTCTGAAATTATTATACAAGTACATATACTTTTTGGGGGAAATTTAGCATTTCAAGGTTTCTCAACTTTCTTTGTATTAATTAATTTACTGTATTTCCTCAGGATTTCTCATGTTTCCTTTTTTGGATGTGGTCTATTAAATAAAGTTTTTTTGTGGGGTGCATTATGTCTACTCCCCAGCTCCTGATACATCACAAGCAAGCAGTTATGTAGAAATTGAGATTTGTTTCTTTCTATTTACATATGTGTTTTGTTATGGCTATTTTGGTTACGGACTACACATATATTTGTCGTGATGTTTTGACGTAAAGTTTCATGGTCTGATTATGCTGCTTTTGTCAATTTAATGTTTCGTCCTCAATTCGCTTTTGTGTAGATTGACGAAAAATGAGCAAAATCTACGAGTTTAATTATTGCCGACATATTAGCTAAAAATATAAAATGGACAATCAAAGTAAAGGTTATACGGGAATTGGGATCATGCCGATCTAGAGACGGAAAGACAACAATGTATGAGAAATAATGGATGAGAAGGTTTCACTTCTTAAGATTACTTACTTTGTTCTTTAATATTCGTTTACTGAAATTCGATTATGAACCGATTCGTTATGATTATTAATTGACTCTTATTCTCAAAATTTGTCTCACCTGATTTTTATTGTAAGAGCTTCGTTTGCTTAATGCAAGCTTCACAGGGAATGACGATGCAAGCATCGATTTTTGGCGATGGTATCCAAGCCTTTGAACATAGTCTTCATTCGAAAATATCCGTATTACATATCCAAAGGGTATTTGACAAAAATTAAGCCCGAATTCAAGTCTACATCAGAGGACGAGCACGATTACCAATTGACCATTAAAAATTACACTAAAATTGAAGAGACGGATGACTGCGACATAAAGACTCCAACCAAGAAGCTGGAATTCTCACCTTTGTGAGACTTGTCCGTGAGATCGGTTGGACAACAAAATATAGATAACTTTATGCTTTGCATGTCCTTCTACTTACGAGGTTCTAATTTTGATTTTGTGTAGATATAGTAGTCGTTGTTCGTAATGTTTCTCCGGTAGAAAATGAAAACAGAAGTGGGATTTTGTTGATGTTTTGTTCCGTGAAATCACATTGACATATGCTAGGTGCGGCTTAATTATGATAAATATAGTGACTTGTTTGCATTATTTTCACTTTTTTTGATGTGTTAATTCTCTAAAATTTGGTGTTTGGTCTTAGTCTTCGTCCTACAATTCTCACAGCGTGGGGGGTAGGTTTGTTCAGAATGAGTGTGAAACTATATGTCAGATACTAACTTCAAGGCCAATAATCGTTGCAACGAATGTGCAAACAAATGAAGTTTACGGTAACTTCAAAGTGCCATTTTCATTTTTGTACTGTTGGGGGCCTTCGAGCATAGTTCAACAACTTTTCAAGTTTTTTGTACAGGGAGAAGAATTTTGTTCACAAGTCCGTCAAACTGATATTCTTGTCAATGTGGACAGACCCGAAGTTAAAGAGCTTGAGGCATGGTTTGTTAGGAAATATTACAACATTATTTGGACTTCTAAAGTTTGTTTTTGTGTTAGAGTTGCACTATAGCTTGAGGTATTGATCTTATTCTTGTGATATACCCACATGAAACTTAACTATAAGACCGAACTTGACAACCTCCGTACAACTAATGTTTTGGTATCTTCCACAGAAGAAATGGCGAATATCAAACAGATATTAGTCTCCGGGAGCACAGTACGTGGCTTAATGTTTTATTCTGTCATTGCGTAAAATTAAAGGTGCGAGTTAATTGTAACCTAGTAATGTGAAGATTGGAACTTACTGCATAAAAGCTTCTATCACAAGTTCTTTGGCGAAGGCGCGGTCGATTTACATGGCCTACAACAATTGTCGAAAAAAACCCAGAAGAAGACTACAAAATTACATTTGCATGTCAGGAATGCCAAACAGAGAATGTTACAGCTGAACCTTGGTGTGGCCACCTTCTTTTTTATTTTGCATTCCTCTACATGTTTAGGTTTCAAAGTGTTTCCAAATTTTGATACTTTGTTAGACTTTAATAGGTTTTGTGTTCGAATAGAGTTGGGCGATAGCAGTGGTTCAATCACTACTACCATTTTTGGAACTGAGGCCGAGAAACTACTATCATGCAACGCTGAGTCCATAGTGCACCTTAGTGTTGAGGTTAAGCTCTATTTATGTTGTATTTTATTCTTGCAGACTTTGAGATTGTTCTAATGTTGTTGCATCTTTGTAGAAAAAATTGACTTGCTTCAAGACTGGACTACGAAGTTCTGCCACAATGAATACATATTCTGGGCTAAATTAGTGACAAAGAGAACCTCTCACGAGTTAAGTTCAATAGCTATTAGAGATGTGGCGTAGACAATAAAAAAATGTCTTTTATTGTGTACGGGTCATGTACTTGAAAGCGTGCTTGTTGTCGAGCAGTACTTTGTTTGGTGGTTATGTTGTTTTCTCTTTTGCAGATCAAGTAGCTTGAGATTTTATACTTTTCTTGTTGTAATAAAGGTTGTGTTGTACTTGAAAGCAAGCTTGTTGTCAAGCTTTACTTTTGGCTGTTGTAATTGTCTTCTCGATCATGGGTTATTTTTTGGGTTCTATAGTTTCTTTGCTTTCCTTCTTGTACCAAGACGGAGAACACATATTTTGCGCGTATCTAACAAAGATAACAAAGCGAAAAAACACGCCAAATCAATTCGGCGTCTATAAGTTGGGCATTTAAAAAATGATGAAGAAACTTTTTAGCCGTTTCGTGTGGCTCATCAGGTTATTTAGACACCCTTAGAAACTTTCCATACGTTTAAGGGGAAAGTCGCAAAAATGTGTATAGTTGAGGGGGCTTGATGCTTTTATCCCTATGACAAATAACTTAACTATACAATTGCTGAAAGTTTAGTTATAATTACATCTATCTGATCCGATCATAATCAATTTCCTCTTCCAAAAAGACTGAATGGACTTCTCATTTTTGGATGGATCTTAACTTTTGTTTGATTAGATAATAAGTTGAATTGTTTGTTGTTGAACTTTGGTTTCCGCTTTTGCTACAATATTATATATCACTCTTGTCCAGTTTTAGTTCTTCAATTTATTAATTTTGTAAGATTATTCTTTTGATTACTGTTAGGCTTTTTGATGATGAATCATTTTATGTGGGGAGGAGAGTTTGCCAGTCCTTATGCTTTTCAACTTGCAAAGGCCAGCGATCAAATATAAGTGTATTTTTCTTATGGTTGTTTTTGTTGCTGGTGTTATTTATTTTCAGATTATTGTGTTGAGATGAATTCCAGTAGAAGTGATCCTTTCTGTTTTTACAATTAATTTGTTTCTGATCGTTAGTACTCTTGATTTAACTTTTTAAATCTATGTATTATTTTGGTGATTTTTGTGATTAGATCTCATAGTTTATTATATAATTTTGTTGTGTGTATATCAAAGTTAAATGATACAAAGCCATAATTTTGTTGTGCTTCATAATATTGGTGATATATATTTTTAGTTTTTACATGGAAGGAAAGATTGGGTGGTTTGATGAATTTACTGAGCAAGTGCTATTATGAGAAAGAAAAACTTAATTAATAATAGGATCACAAACAGAATTTGAAAAATGTACTATAGCCTAACTTCACTCCAGTAACTATTCCATCAAATTACTTCCCGAAGCTCTGGAACAGGGCTTCTGCTGCAGTTTATCGTTATCCTACTTAATCGCTACATGGTGTAATAATGCTTTGAATATTTGATGTTTTAATGTTTAATGGAGTTAGTGAACATAAAGCCTTAAGTTGTTTCATATATTCTTGATTTTGTACGAAGTTGCAGAGACTTGCGTGCGCTAGCTGAATTACTAATCATGCTTTAAGGACTGAAACAATATGAAGTGATAGCCTTAATGTTTAATTTTACTTTCATCAAAGTGATCTACATCTCAGTTAATCTGAAATATATTGGTTTGGTTAATGTGTTTTTACCTTGTTCCAAAAATATAGAGAAGTTATATGAACTTTGCAGACTAATTGCAGAGAAAGTAAATTTAGTTGCTTGCATGTTAATATGGGTAATTTTCGTATTGGGCTGACCCGCTCCGGTTACATGGGCGAAGCCCATCAGGAATCAGCCCATTTGGATTGATGTCGGGGATGAAACCCGATATGAGTGGTAAATTTAGGGGTGTTCACGGTTTGGCCCAACCGAAAAAATCCTAAGTTAACTGAAATTTTAGGCCGGACCATAACTGAAATTATGGACTTGGTTCGGTTTTCGGTTATGGCTTTTGGAGTTTAAAAAATATCAAGTTCATTTTAAACCGAACCACAGTTAATCCAAGTAAACCAAAAACCGCTCATTTCAAAGCAATATAATAATGTTTGACTATGATGTTTTATGAATGAGTGGATGGTTGGTTAAACATGCATAGACAAATAATTGAATATATTTTACTAGTTAAGATGAATGAATTGTCGAATAAGTGTTACAAATTATTGTGGATAGTTAGGTAATATATTGCAAGAGAAGTACTTTTAAAATATATGTGTGTTATGTTTTGAACATGGCTTACTTTTTATTAATAGACAAGTTTGGAATGTGAAATAGGTTGTTAATTTGACTTTTTAATTATATTTATTTAATTTTTTGAAAGAATTTTATATATTTATTAATTGTGTGGAAATGTTATTTTTTTCCTTTGAAAGAGTGGGTGATTGGTTAACTCGAAACCATAACCAAAATCAAAAAGTTTTAAACGAAAATCAAACCACTTTCTTGGTTCGGTTATTGGTTATCATTTTTAGGCTAACAAAAAATTCAAGTTCTTTAAAAATCGAACCAATGATTAAAAAAAACCGAACCATGAACACCCCTAATGGTGATATCGAATATCACCTTCGATATAGTACAAATCACGTGGAAGTTACGTGTTCGGTCCCTGCATCCCAAGGTCTATATATATCAGGGCTCCGCTAATCAATGTAAGCTTTAATTACTACATACATTGTTCACTCATATCGAATATACACCCGATATACAACTCGACATACAGTCTGACATACTATCCGATATATATTCCCGATATATATCCCTGACATACGTCCCGATATCATCCCCGACATCCATTCTCGATATGGCCACATCCCCGACATAGAAGAGATTTGACATCATCTTCGACATCATCTTCCACATCATCTTCAACGCCACCTTCGACATCAAACAATGCATCCAAGTTGTTCCGGATCTAAGTCTACCTAGTACTAGCAATAGTGATAGGAGACCTAGTTTGTAACAGATTCGTAGCCCTACTATTGTAATCTCGTACTTTGCATATAATATACGATATATTGTCAAATTAGTGGCGTCTGTGGGAACACCACATTCTCAAATGAAGACGCTAGGATGCAGCACAGGGTAACCCGATCGCTATCCACGAGACCCTTCGTTGATAACTCGGTAGCAGAGAATGCCCCACCATAGGTTCAAGTACCGTAACCCAGCATTGAATAACACAATGACCCATTGCTTCCTCAACCTCTGGTGGCACCTGAGCCCGTGCCCGTGAACCCTAATATCCTTGCACCGGAGATTATGACGCAGATCAACGCCACGATTCAAGCAACTCTGAATGCCTCATTGGAGACATTGCTACCTCATCTGATCAATCAGGGTGATGGCAACATACCCCCGCAACATCAAGAATCTTGGACAAGAGGCCCCAGAGCTGGATCCAGGGCTCGTGAGTGTGAAGATATGGATGAGTTAAGGAGGGAACACCCACTTTCAAGTGCTCTCGTCGAAGAAGGACACGATCCCATGGTCGAAAGAAGAAACATAACAAGGAGTATGGAACGGTTAAACCAGGAGAAAGAAGAAGTCAATCACAATTTGGCGTTGGTCGGCAGTCACCGAAGGTTTACCCTGTTCAGTGGGGAGATCGAGTCTGAAGTGCTGGAAAAGGGTGATAAGATATCTCAGCTCAAGACATACGACATAAAGATTGAACCCCGCGAACACTTATACTATGTGAAAGGTATCCTGAACCTGCACTAGTTTACCAACAACGTGCATGCAAAGATATTGGCCATGTCTTTAAGTAGGACCCCGCTCGGTTGGTTTACAAGGATAGAGGTTGGTTCTATAACAAGTTACGGACAGCTAAGGCAAAGGTTCGAGAGTGAGTTCTTCAGCACGAAGAGGATGCGCACGAGCATGAACCACTTGACTTTAATGAAGCAGAAAGAGAAGGAGAACCATGAGATCCCCTCATTATATTTAATGCAACGTCACATAGAAGGTCTGCGATGGAATTTATCAAGCTGAGATCCCCTACAATTGACCAGATCAACGCGTTGGCGCATGAAACTGTTTATCAAGATAATATGATGGCTGCCAAGCAGACTTCGCATCAGGCGGTGAACAGAATGTAAGGAAATGAAGGATGGAGTAAGGACAAGAATGACCGTGGGGCAAACAAATCCCCTAAGTGGTATACTCTCTTAAATAAAGAAATTATATCGTGATCGATGTGGCGCAGAAGAACAAGTGGCTAAATGAGTCGAGGACGCTGAGAGAAAGTAGAGCAATGAAATATTCTAGGAAGTTCTGCGAGTACCACAGCCAAACATGGCACACAACCGAGGAATGCACTAACCTCGAGGATGAGATTGAGAGGCCCATTAGAGAAGGTAATCTGGTCGAGTTCGTGCGAAGCTCAAGGGACGACGAGGATATAAATGATAGGTCCCCCTCACCTCGGAGGGATCAATTAACCACACCTAATAGGGACAAGTAGAGGGCCATCAAGGCCCCTAGCGAGCGCGGGGAGAGCGACTGTCAATGCCCCTATAAGGGGAATGATCAACATGATCAACGGAGGTCCGATAGGCGTTGACTCGGCAAAGTGGCACAAGATGATAACTCGCAAGGTGCATGAAAGGAGAGATGTGGGTTTTACAACCTTCGCTGATGAGGAAGGTTTCCTGGACCAAGAAGTATCCTTCACAAAAAAGGACTTAGAGCAGCTCACGGCGCAAGCACTTATGGCAGGTAAACTCGACTGCTCTCTTGTCGTTAAAATTGATATAGCCAAATATGGGGTATGGAAGGTGCTCATTGACAATGGTAGCTTATCAAACGTTATATTCGTACACGCCTTTGAGAAAATGGTGGTAAACCAAGATATGGTCGAAGCAGTCTCTACCCCATTGACAAGATTCGGTGGTAGAGAGGCGGTTTCGAGGAGACAAATCACATTACCAACTTCATCTGGGGAGGAGCCCTGCAGAAGGACAATTGATGTCAAGTACACCGTGGTCGGTCTCCCTTTCCCCGACAACGTCATTATTGGACTTCCCGCCCTCATTGTAATAAGAGCAGTGGTATCCACTTACCGCCAGAATATGAAGTTTCTTACTCAGGGCGGGGTTGGTGAGATTCTAGGCGACCAGAAGAAGGGTTGGCTGTGCTATGTGGCATCACTCAAACTCCCTAGGATTAGGGAGGGACAAGAAGTAGAGGTAGCCGTAAATGAATACCTTCCAGACACAGAGTGATCGCCTAAGAGCCGTGGGGGCTCGTTGATTCAATTCATATCTTGTTATTTCTCGAACAATGTTTATTTACCTAAATCACCCTTTTATTGGGCTAGCTTGTAACTAAAATATGGGAAACTACGCCGGTCTGATTCCCATATAAAGGGATACGTATGCGAACTAAGATTTACCTAGTTCTCGACTGTTATCAGTAATTAATATTTATCCTGTGACTGTTATAACTCTACCACCTCTATGTTAATGGAATGCTTGCAGGAACAAATATATCCTATGGGATAAAGTTGAAACATACCTTAAAAGGGTAAATCGGGCACTATCAGACTTCTGTTTTTTTTTTTTTTTTTTTTTACCTATTTTGATAATTTATATTGATATCTATAGGTTGCACATACTGCTATCTTTGAAAAATGGTAGGGACTTAGGCTCCTTCTATCAACGACAAAGAAAAGAAAAAAGACCTTCTATCCACGAGATAAGGAGGACAAAAGAAAATAAAAAGATCCCCTATCCATGAGACGAGGAGGACTATCCTACGGGATATTGACTCCCTAAAGGGGCAAAAAATCTACTATCTCCTACGGGGCAAAAAAGACCTTCTATCCTACGCGATACAGAGGAGAGTACCCAAAAGGGGCAAAAAATCTACTATCCTACGGGATATTGACTCCCTAATCCTACGAGATATGGAGGAGAGTATCCGAAATGGGGGAACATCACATCCTATGGGATATCGATTCTCCGATCCTACGTGATATGGAGGAGAGTACCCGAAAGGGGCAAAAATCTACTATCTTACGGGATACTGACTACTCGATTGTCCAACATACAAAGAGGATTACCGCACTACGGGGCACCGACCTCTTATTCCAACGACAACAGGAGGAGTGTAACTACAAATTCGCAAGGGCGCTATAA
Source organism: Linaria vulgaris (assembly GCA_948329865.1). Lineage (NCBI taxonomy): Eukaryota > Viridiplantae > Streptophyta > Magnoliopsida > Lamiales > Plantaginaceae > Linaria > Linaria vulgaris. The sequence continues at coordinate 28,033,236 of OX415249.1, forward strand.
AGGGGGAATCCCCCGATAGCTGCAAACCACTTTGGAAACGGTTACCTCTTCATAAAAATAACTTAAACAACATTGTTGAAGAAAGACAACTAATTCATCTTTTAGCGCAAAAGTCCATGGCATATAGAAGCCACATAATTCGAGATACTACTCATACAAAAAATTCAAGAAAATCATAATATCTTGAAATTATTACATAACTTTGAATAAAAAGGCAATGCAATGCCAATAAAGCATAGGACAACGCACAACTTCCCCATGATCAATCAAGGTTCTACTTCTTCAGGAGAGCCGAGAATGGATTAGGATTTCCAACAGCCGCATCCGATGACTCGGGGTCTTCGAGAGGCAGGCAATCCAGTCCGCACATGGAATCTAGCTGCATGATGTCAAACCCATCTTTGAAGCCACTCTTCGCAATAATCTGCCTAACAATGGCATTCTTGGTATCCTCTCTCTCCATGAAGACGCGTTCCGCGATGAGATCCTTATAAGTATCACTCATAAGGAACTTTTCAGCAACGCGCACCATCAGGAGAGATGCATCATAAATACACAAGTCTTCATAAGAACTGATCACGAAGAACACAATTACACAACAAGGAAAATATACCTTCTACATTTTCCAAGTCAATCCGAGCCTTTGCAAGCTCAGCCAACAGACGCTCTTCGTCCGATTTTACCTTGTTGAGCTCTCGCTCAGCCGAACGTCTATCCAGGCGTCTCACTCGATGGAGCAGCTGATTTTTGTGTACGGCTACCGCTAGCCCCCTTTTCCCGCGCCAACCCTGACCCAACATCCCGAGAACCCCCCTTGCCTGCCGGAGATGCAAGATTAGGATCAAACGTTTCTTCATCCAAACTTATTGGGACCTCCACTGATCGCCCCATCTCCTTATCACCTGATTAACCTTATGGAACTCCCCAATCCCAAACTCCGCATTTGCCAGAGCATCGCTAGCACCTCCAGGAATCGACGCCTGCCCGGGAAGAGAGCCAGAAATGACCTTCTCACCGCCTTGGATAACCTAGCACTAATGTTGATCGAAGGTATCGCAACACCAAGAGGCGACCCCGCAGCCCCGACCAGTGGAGCTACGCTCGCCTTATCCCCCGCAGCCGCCGTAAACTGATCTGTCGCAACCCTTGTCGCTGTCTTAGAACTGGATGCTACAACAACATCTTCAGTAACAGTCTGAGCTATAACCGTGGCTAATCGGCTACAACCACCTCTACCGCTGCAGCTGCCTCCTCCACTGTAGCCACCTCTGTCACTGCAGCCGATTCTGCTGCTGCAGATGCCTCCGCTGCGACGGTAACCGGTCGTCGTGCGCCATCGACCTACATCATACATGTGCGTAGACCAGCCATTATGCCTATTGAATGAGATTAAAATGATGCTCTAAAAGAATGCAACCTGCAAAATAAAAAACAAGTGTTAGAACCATTATCGAAAGAGATATACCGAAAACGATATCGAAAGTGATATCGAAATAGCATATCAAATAATGACATCAAAAAAATATGTTAGGAAGTCATATTGAAAGCAATATCAAAAAACGATATCAAAGAGCACATCGAATAGCTTCGATATCGCCTTGCTAAAATAAGTATATGTTCGCTAGAAGACAAATACATTTTCTCAACCATCTCACCACCTATTTATAGAACGCGGGCGTGTGAGATTCGCATTAATTAATGCCTATATCGAAACACATGTTCGACATTAGACCTCCACATCGAGATAATTCGATATAAAAATCATTTTTGAAATAGATTATCATCCCATAATTCAAATGCAGCCCTCTATGATACTTAAATTATATTGCGGTTCCACCATCATTTTAAATAAAATTCACATTTTAGAGCTTTGTCATTTGAACTGGCCTGGACAAGAGGCACTGGTAATTCAAAATTCATTTAGTTTACGAATTATTATTTACAACACTAACTCCTAAACTAGGGGACTACATGATATGGTAATTCTCGTATTGGGCCGGCCCGCTCCGATTACATGGGCCAAGCTCATTGGGAATCAGCACATCTTCATTGATGTCGGGGATGAAACCCGATATGAGGGGAGATGATCCTCTATCCCACTTTGTGTCCCATTTTTATGCCCCACTTTCTATGAATAGCACTATTTAATGTTAATTAATTTGAAACTCATTAAACCAAAAAACACAACCCTCTCTCATCTCTACTCTTTCGTCTGACTCTCTCTCTCTCTCTCTCTCTCTCTCTCTCTCTCTCTCTCTCTCTCTCTCTCTCTCTCTCTCTCTCTCTCTCTCTCTCTCTCTCTCTCTCTCTCTCTCTCTCTCTCTCTCTCTCTCCTCTCTCTCTCTCTCTCTCTCTCTCTCTCTCTCTCTCTCTCTCTTTTCTTCCTACCAAAAATAATTTCCTTTTTCTAACTTTAACAATCTTTGCTTGTTCTTTGTTTAACAAAAAAAATAAATTTACTCCTTATATATTGAGATGTATATCTAATCTGCGAAATTTCTTTCTAGACCAAATTTAAGTTTTTTTAATAAATTAGTCATAAGATTCATAGATCTCTAACATTATGGACTAATTTATTAAAATCTCAAAAGAAATAATTAAACTAAAAAAACATACAAAAACCTTTCAACTCCTTAAAATTCCTTCACCCTACTGGAAAAAGAATTGCAGTAAGGATGACATTGCAAAGAGGCTTTCCACAAACATAATAAGCATAAATTTAAAAACAAGTAAATTTTAATACGAACACGAGACACTAAAATATTGAATATAAATTTTTATGTCAGATTAACAACATTAAAAAATGAACTAGAGTCCACAATGTTACAAACATGACCAAAATTTCGGTTCACAAGTGAATCTCGATTTGTGAAATTTTAGAAACATTTCAAAAATTTTTTAAAATTATCTTGAGAAGTTTCGTATATGTTTTCCGAAACCAAACTTTTGGCAAACAACACGAAAAGTTAGAAATAAAAAGTCACCACTTTTTTATATTTACTATTCATGTATTAATTTTGTATCATTTTCACTTACTAATACTTGAAATTATCACATTTAATTTTGTGTTATATATATATATATATTTTTTGATATGTTTAGAGGTACTAACTATGAACATATTTATTAGTATTATGTAAGAGTGAATATTCAAATTTCAAGGTGGGAGAACAAATGAAATTCAAACTTAAGTGGCCAATGAATGACTTACTTTCTACGTTGCACGGACACGGATACGTGGATACGTATCGGACAAGATACGGATACGAAGATACGGATTTTTTCAAAATCACATATTGAGATACGTCAAGGATACATCGAATATTTAATATTAAAAAATTATATATGTATATATATTATTTAAGTAAATATATAAAATGATGAATATTAAACACTTATAAAATTCTAAAAATAATCAACATATAGCCATATACAAAGATCCACCATTTCACAAACTCAAATATTAATTGATAAATATGTTCAACACGAATATTACAAAGTTTCATAATATAACAAAGATTAATATTGCAATAGCTTATTTATTGTTAAACAACATCATCAACAAACAAAACCAACTCAAAGTCGGGTTCATCAAGTGAAAAGTGAAAATGATGAACTATTATATGAGTTAAATGAATTAATAAATTAGAAAATTGCATTTTGGTGTTTGTAGTATGAATAAATTCACCCCTAAAATTTTCAAAATTAATAAAAATAACCTATTTTATTGAGGACACGTATCGAATACGCCTTAGGATAGTATCTGATACGTATCCGATTTATTAAAAAAATAATATTTGAATAGGATACGCCACGTGGCGTATTCGACACGTATCCGAGGCGTATCCGAGGCGGACACGTATCCGATACGGGATACGGAGCCATTTTCAGAGTATCCGTGCAACATAGCTTACTTTTGATATATAATAGTCTTGGTAATTTTTTTATCGACAAGAAAAGAGTTATATTAAAAGGAGTAAAACTAAAATTTCTTGAGTTCTGAAAATAGAAGAAAATAAATAAGTTTCACTGAACGGTCACAATTTTAAAATTGATGAGCAATCACATTTTGGCTACGCACTAAATTGGATTTTTTTAGAGTTTTCGTATGAAAAGCTTCGAATATTTAATCCATGATTACAGATCTATGAACTCTACAACTAATTTCTCTAACTAAAATTAGTAAGTTTGGTCTTAGAAAAAATTTTGTACAAAAAATATACATTTCAACACACGACAAGCAATATTTTATTATTTTTTTGATGTATAACAAACAAAGTTTGTTAAAGTTAAAATGAAAATTATTATTTGAAATGAATAAGACAGAGAGGAGAGAGGGGAAAAGGCGAGAGGTGAAGAGAGAGGAGAGAGGAGAGAGAAATTTTATTTTTGATTTAATGAGTTTCAATTAGTTAATACTATTAGTAGTAGCGGGACATAAAAATGGGATAGAGGACCCTCTCCATGATATGAGTGGTGATATCGAATATCACATTCGATATAGTACAAATCACGTGGAAGTCACTTGTGCGGTCCCCGCATCCCAATGTCTATATATATATCAGGGCTCCATTAATCAAGGTAAGCTTTAATTGCTATATACATTGTTCACTCGATATCGAATATACACCCGAGATCACCTCCCGACATACAGTCCGACATTCTATCCGATATATATTGCCGATATATATCCCCGACATCCACTCTCGATATGGCGACATCCCCGACATAGAAGAGATTCGACATCATCTTCAACATCAGGCAGTGCATCCAAGTGTCAGTTTGAGGTGTTCCGGACCTAAGTCTTCCTAGTACTAGCAATAGTGATAGGAGACCAAGTTTGTAATAGATTCGTAGCCCTACTATTATAATCTCGCACTTCGCATATAATATACAATCTATTGTCAAATTACATGCATTTCCATGACACAATATCTGCTTTACGTATTCCAACTGCTTTACGCATTCCAATAGGCACGACCGGCGACAACATAATTTAATGAATTTGTCTTGGTTATGAATGAGTCTCATCATTTCTAAAAATATATAAATATACGTAATGATATGCCTTGACCTCATCATTCTACACATCCTCTAAAAACTGTTTAGATATCAACAAAAGAGAGTTTGGTCTCTGGATTCATATTGGAGCTCTTGTGTTGTTATGTGTACTGGTTATTTACAGAGGCAAGAGTACCTTCATTATCTGCATTAAGGTGGTAAGTTTGTGCGTCCCTCTCTAATTGGATTTCTATTTCTGTTGTAGAAATAACATAATCCTATATGATTTTCTCAGTTTTGTAGAAGAGTATATGCTCATTATTTGGAACAGTTTTGTAAGTTTTCACACCCTTCTCCTATTGATGTCTATTTATGCAGTAGGAATGATTAGATCATACTTAATATACATATCAGAATGATCTTTGTGCCCATTAAGTCAATACTCGTTGTAAAAAGGTTAGTAGGTGTTATCAATGATTCATGATAAAATGTAAGAGTATTCGAAATGACAGGGGAAAACTGAACTATAGCTTGTGATACATGTTGTAAAAATGGTAGTAGGTGTTATGTTATTCAAGGATTCATGATAAAATGTAAGGATATTCTAAATGACATGGGAATACTGTACTATAGTATGTGATATGTTTGTGTCCAGTAGATCGATGATCGTTGTCGAAATTTTAAGGTATTAATATCGAGGATTCGTAAAAAACTAATAAAGTATTTAATTGACCAAGGGGAACTTCATCATAGCTTGGTTGATTCAGAACCTTTAAGTTCACAGCCCCGTGATTCCCATGATAAAACTACAGAGAGACAGATTTTAATTAACATGAATTCTTTTGCACGTCCTTTTGAAAAAACCACAAGAAAAAGGACTTTTGTATAGTATTTTGTTGCTCCAAAGGTAAAAGTGACTGCAAGTCTAAGATATATGACAGTATTTCTTTTATTAGCAAACATCTGTCAAAATATAGCTGAAATATAATCAAGCATTGCATCTTTTTTCTTTTATAACGAAGCACTGCATTTTTTATTGACTTTGGGCTCGAAGAATGAATGATGCCAAGGGAAAGCAGCCACTCCATGTGTCCTACGAAAATCTGGTACTCGATATGCATCTTTACCTGAAGACAAAAAGGAGGAAATAAGAAAAAAGAAAAGAGATCAATACGCTTCTCTTCCAAAGATCAAGAAAGATGAATTATTGCATAAAAAAAAGAAGCTGAAACGGTCAGGAGATCAAGTTTGAAAAAACCTATATACAAGGTGTGAAGTACATTAAAAATACATAAGAAACAACAGAGCTAATTAATCTTAGAGATTATATCTTTCGAGATGTTGCGTGTTTCTTGCTTTGCAAAGTTTGTGAGTTTTCGAGTTAAGTCTAGGATTAGAATTAAGAAAAAAATTATTGTCTGCTTTGTTGAGTCTGATCTACAAAAGAGCGAGAGTGATTTTGTGGTGAAGAACGTCGTTGTTAAAACATGCGTGGTTATTTTGCCTACGACTATGTGGTTGTTTATTTATAATAAACCATTGAAAATTTATCTTCTTGTGTTCTTTAATTCCGCTGCAAATTGAAAAGCAAGAAGATTGTTTAAGATCAAGTTAAGACAATGTCAGCTTAACTTGAGCTTTGAAAATTGTATCAATCCCGATCTAACAATTTCATATACGCATAGTTAATTTACATATTCTTCATCACTAGGTTATTGCAAGCGACTGAACATAACCGAAGGAAGTAATTAACCTATTTATATTTTACAGGGAGAAGACCGAGGATAGGGAGGGTAAAATGGGCATAAACTCTATTTATTAGAGAACTGAAATGAAATTATAAACAGATGTCGGGTTAAAATACGAAAATGCAGAAACAAAACAGTAAACACATTCAAACGCATAATTTTAAAAACTTTGGGGGTGAAAATGTGAAACAAAAACGTTTTCATTGAATAGCATCAACACGCTGTCGTTTTTCACTTTTGTTGCATATTTTCTACACTCACTCTCGATACACTAAAACAACAATTTGTTGCAGATTTCGTCTCATATTAGCAATTTTTTTTCCCATTCGTGTGACGGAAAATTTCGATTGAAGAAACCCTAGCACTCATTTGACGACGTCGTTTGCATGCAGGTGAGAAAAAAAAAGAAAACAAAAACTCGAGCTTCTAATTCTACTAATAATGTTCTTGAATTGAACAAGAACAGCTTTTGGTATTAATTTGGTCGAAAATTGGGAATCTCTGATTGCATTCTTTCCAATTTTAGGGTTTTATTGAAGAAGTAGTGTCACTCTTTTTTTTTTTTTTTTTTTTTGATGTTTAGGTAACTAGGTTTGATTTATAAATTTTGTGAATTAGGCTGTACTATGGAGCAATCATCTTCTAGTAGAAAAAAACAGGACCCGGCTTGGAACCACTGCGAAACGATTAAAAACGGGGCCAAGGTTCAGTTAAAGTGTATCTACTGTGGGAAGATTTTCAAGGGTGGTGGGATTTTTAGGATTAAAGAACATCTAGCAGGACAGAAAGGGAATGGTGTTACTTGTTTGAAGGTTGAGCCTGATGTACGCCGCCAGATGCTCGAGCATTTAAACGTGATTTCGAGTAGGGGGAAGAAGCAGAAGCTCCTAGTGAAGAAGCGGCCTCGTGATAATGATGCAGGGGCTACTGGGGGGAATAATGGCTGTGGTTCAAATGCTGAATTTGATTTACTACCCATCAACGAGATACTTGATCATGGTGGAGAAGATGAGGTTGGCGATAAAGGGGATGGTGGGAATGTGAGAGGGAGATTGGCGAGATGTGATAATCCTGGAAGTAGTGGGTTTGAAGTTTCAAACAGCGGTGGTGATGGTGGTGGTTTTAATGCTGAACTTGACATGCTTGTGGACGAAATCTTTGAGCGTAATAGAGATGATGTGTCTAGCAAGAAAGGAGGTTGTGAAGCGGTGGTGAATGGGGGTGATAGGGAAGACCCTGGTGTGGTTGAACTGAATCCTATTGTTATGTCTAATACTATTTCAAAAGAGGTAAATACCGCGGTTCATATGGCAATAGGGCGGTTTTTCTTTGATGTTGGATTGCCTATGGCTGCTGCGAAATCTGCCTATTTTCAGCCAATGATTGATACAATTGCTTCTCAAGGACCAGGAGCTGTTGGCCCATCTTACCATGATCTTAGAAGCTGGATTCTGGAGAATTCCGTTCGAGAAGTGAGGAATGACATCGATAGATGCAGAGGAGCTTGGGGAAGAACTGGTTGTTCTATTTTGGTAAACGAGTGGAGTTCAAGGAAGGGTAATACTTTTGTTAACTTTTTGGTATATTGTCCAGAAGGTACAATCTTTTTGAGGTCTGCAGATATATCAAACGCCATAGATTCGACAGGTGTTCTTCATGAATTGCTGAAGAAGACAGTGGAAGAAGTTGGCGAGAAAAATGTTCTGCAAGTTGTAACAAGCTGTGAAGATCGGTATGCTATTACTGGGAAAAGACTCACTGACACTTATCCAACTGTTTTTTGGAGTCCTTGTGCTGGTCTCTGTATTGATTTGATGCTTGACGACATAGGGAAGATTATGAAGGTGAAGAAAATACTAGACCAGGCAAAATCAATCTCAAAATATATCTACACAAATAAATTGGTTCTGAATATGATGAGACGATACAGTTTTGGGGTTGACTTAGTTGATCTAAGTATTACCCGCGCATCTAGTGATTTTATGACATTGAAACAGATGGTGAATTTGAGACGTAATCTGCAGCAGATGGTTACGTCTGAGGAGTGGATGGAAAGCCCTTACTCAAAGAATCCACAGGGGTTTGCTGTCTTGGACTATATCAGTAATCAGTCATTTTGGTCCACATGTGCCTTAGTAACTCGCTTAACAGATCCGCTATTGCGGCTACTGAGGATAGTTGGAAGTGAAAAGAGGCCTGCAATGGGTTTCGTTTATGCAGGACTGTATCGAGCAAAAGAAACAATTAAGAAGGAACTTGTTAATAAGAAAGAATATATGGTTTATTGGAAAATCATAGATCACAGGTGGGAACAACTTCAGCGTCACCCTCTTCATGCAGCCGGTTTCTATTTTAATCCCAAATTCTTTTACAGTCTTGAAGGAGACGCGCATTATCACCTCCGGTCATTAGTATATGATTGCATAGAGAAAATGGTTCCTGACCCTCAGATTCAAGACAAAATTATGAAGGAAACAGCTTCCTATCATGGTTGTCTTGGTGACTTCGGACGACAGATGGCTATCAGAGCTAGGGATACTTTACTTCCCAGTATGTTTCTTTCCGATTTCTTATTTTCCATTTTTTTTTCTCTATTTTCCAGTTAATTCCACATTAGTTGCTGTTAGTAAAGTGTACCCAATGTGAATGACCCCTGGTTTTGAAGCAAATTAATAAATGTAGATCACTTTGTTTGAAAAATTGAAGAGGATAGACATGGTGGAGCAAACATTTTGTGTATAAGCCAAAGCTAAGTAAGTACATTGCAAGGGTTTCTGCATACAACCCCTCTTGTACCAATAGAAATCTGTCACTTTCTATGTGTGGGTTCATTAATGGGATCTGCTTTATTTATCTGTTGACGGGCTTTTGTAATTTGTCTGTCAGGGACATATCTTAGTCTACGGTCACGTCATAATTTGTACCAAGACGTGTAGAAGGTTTGCGCTTACTTGTGTAGACAGCATCTAAAGATTAAAGTAGCGTTATGTGGAATACATGTTTAATATAGACAATGTAGTACATAACTTGGCATTGTTGCGTAATCAATGATCCTTATCGATGTTCAATATGGTTTTTGTTCTGCAATCAACTCATTCTTATCAATTTGATGGTTTTAGCGGAGTGGTGGTTAACATTTGGCGGGGGATGCCCGAATCTGACGCGCTTGGCTGTTCGCATCCTCAGTCAAAGTTGCAGTATGATCCAGCATAAGCTAAACAGACTCCCTCTCGATCTTATGCATGAACAGAAAAACTGCTTCGAGCATCAGAGACTGACCGACCTTGTTTTTGTTCAATACAACACGTCTTTGAAGCAAATGTAAGCAGAAAAACTGAGCTCTTATCATTTAAACGTTTTGATGTAAGAAAAAGTAAATGGATCTTTTGCCATATTACTTTGTAGGCTTCTTTCGGACAAAAAACAGGAAAATGTGGATCCTATTTCGTACGAGAACATTAATATTGTTGGAGACTGGGTCATGGAGAAAGAAATAGGTTTGGGGGGCCTAGGGACTGCAGAGTGGATGACTATCGATCCGCCTTTGGGTAATGTCTCCTCCCCAAGTGATGATATTGAAGCCTTGGGTTCAGGTAATGTCTCTTATATCTGCAGAAACCTACATGAAATGATTATATCATGTTTTAGGTACTTAGATTCTTTTCAATCATGCAGGATTCAATGATCACGAAATTTTTGATGCGTCTAAACTTGAAAGAAGGTGAAGAAGGAAATGGAAAACATATATATATGGATGTTCAGCAAAGTGCACGACTAACAACCATGGCATTATTGGTGCATACGGTGCACATGAAGTAGATTTGACGAGCAGCATTATGAGTCCGTATGGTATAGTGATGCTGGCTGGAAGTGGTGCCCTGTCATTGGACGTGCCGTGAACCAGAAGATACTTTTTATTCTACATAACCATAGAATAGTCGTGTATCCTTTTCTCTTTATTAACTAAAGGTGAGATCATTTATGTTTAGTTACAGTTACGTAATACACGAAGCCGTACAGAAGTTCTTTTTTTTTGGGTGGAGTGTGCTGCTTGCTAGTTTGGTCGAGGGTTTTGATCTTGGACGACCAGTGGATTTTTGATATACTGAGAATTCTGCTTAAAACCGAGGAAATGGGCAAAATTAATTGCTAGGTTTTTAGTATTTACATAACTTTACTTTTATATTTTAACGCCGGTCATCTTTTTTTTTTTTTTTTTTTTTTTGTGCGTGTGTGTGGTCCTCCCTTTGATTTGTGTCAAATCGGCTACTTCTTGTTTAACTATATACTAATTTATAAAATCTTTATTATTCTTATTTTCCTTTTTAATCCATTCGTGAGATAATAAGATATGTAGTTAGAGTCAGTTATAGATAGATGTAGTAACTAGGAACTGCAGGTTTAACAATAATTCTGACATGATTAAAATGAGACAAATCTTTAATACTAAAAAATACAAAGCAAGAAAAAAAAAAAGATTTCCACAGAACTGTAAATATTCAGGCATTTTTCTTACTTACTGTAAAAGCGAATCTTTTTCCCAATGGAAAAATGGAAGGGAAAGTTAATCAGTTAAATGCCATGACATGTTCTACATCCTCAATGTAATGTAAATAAAATACATGATTAGTTTTAGAGTAACATTTATTTTATTCACACAGTAAATCTTAACTATCATACCGTTGTTATATTCTCAAAATATGCCCTCTTATAAATAAACAAGTATTTATGTTGCTTTCTCAAAAATTGATAATCATGGTATCAGTGGTACAGTCAGATTGCTGAGTTGAAGATGTTTTTTTTAATCAAATTTAAACTTTTTCTGAAATATTTATGGACAATCATATTCTGTATTGAAGGGCTGTTGGAAAATATTTATTAATCAACAAATGTCCAGTTTTTTTAAAAGCTTGAAAGTTGAAACTCTCAAATTAGACAGATGAACTATTTCAAACTAGGACAAATGAACTATTTCAAACTACATTTTATTTGCAATTTTTTCAAGAGTGTCTGTAATCTTGTTAAGAGCTGTGAGTAAACTGTTGTGCTGGTCCTTCTGCTGTTCCCTGTCCATTTGGCTATTCAGTTTCTGAGCTTCAAGTTGTTCATTTAGCAGAGTAGTGTTCCTCTCTAGAGCTTTAATCAATTTATCATCTGCATCAGTATTTTGACAATCACTAGGCGTCTCTCTCCGTCTCTTTGCTCCTTCCTGAAATGCGGAAGCTCCGCAAAAACACAGCCCTTGACGCCTCTTATTTTCCGTACCTGTAGAAAAGAAAAAAAGTTGTCGAATAGTTAGCCACCTTTTAGTTTATGCTATTGAACTTATAACCTTTTTGTGGCCGGCCGACTCGTTGTGTATTTTATTATGGACTAGAGTTATAGATCAAGCTCATTTACTTACGAGGAACACACTTTCTCAATGAAGAGGTGATCTGCAATAGATCTTATCATCTTATAAGCATGCGATAGTCATTGTTTTGAGGAAGTGTGAATTGTAACGTTAAAAAGTAGCCTAGACTTTATACAGAACGCGTTTAGCGTACATATACGCGGTTGAAATATTTCGACAGATATTCAAATGCTTTACCTTGATTTGGGTATGCCTGGTGAAATGTTTGATATCTTATTTCTGTCAACAGTAGGAACACAGATTAGTATCAGGCGTTACCGATGAAAAGCCATAATGTGGAATAGGTAACAGCAAACGACGAGATAAACCGGTATCTAAAACTACAGTAAATATTGTTAGATAAAAGGTTAGCAATTGCTCGATTAGCGTAAGCTAGGACGAAAGATAATATAAAACATTCTAGTTACCTGAAATTGGCACTGGAGAAGGAATCTTTTCCCTTTTACCATCTTTTGGATTTGCCTTTCCTGTGCTCCTTCCATTTTCCGAGATTAGATCATCCTCCGTCTCCTCGCCCTCAACTATATCATGCACATCTTCTGCCTCAACATCATCCAAGCCGTAACCTATGCTTTCACCAGCACTTGTTGTCACCAGCGCGAGCTGACATGCAGCTCCCTCTAACGTATTTCCATCCAAAACATCATACACTTCTCTGTCAAAGAAGCCCGGAAGTTTCTTCTCCCGTCTCAAATCACTTCTCATTGTCCAGAAATATTCTCCATTCTGCACTTCAGAATCCCATGCTTTTATTTTCTTGAAGTCACAGATGAGGTTGCTCCACCTCTTACGGCATTGAACCGGTCCTCGATTCACTCCATTTTGTCTGCAGTGGGACGAGACTGCGTCCCACTTGGGTTCAAGTTGATCCAAACCGAAGACAGAACTGGATCTCCGACCCTTTCGCCCTCTTTCTTCAGCCATGTTCTTGCCTTCGATGAGTACCAGTGTCTCTTGTCGAGTCCATCTGGGATGTCGTGGTGTCTTACTTTTGTCGTCATCGGTCTTCTCAACAGAATGTGGCTCTCTACAATTCACATCAGGGGTCAGTGTGGCATTTTCATGTGTACTAGTGTTTGATTTTGATGCCATGGTTTAACACAAAGCGTGTTGTTGTTAGAAGATATTGATTCAAGAAGATTGTGGTATTTATCTTTAAGAGTTCATTTTTGAAGGATATGTGAATCTTAAAAATCCATAGCTGGCTTTTGACTGTCCTAGTAACTGACTGTCCTAATAAGGGCAGAATACTTTGTTTTAGGGATATTTTCATTCTGTTATGAGAATCTCATCTTTTTAAGAGTTAAGACACATTACTCATATTTAATTGTAAGTGATTGACTGTCCTAATAGGGGGATAATTTGTTTTGTAAGAAATTGAATGTAGTTTAATTTGAGGAATATGCAATGTATCTTTTAAGGCATATTGCCTGAATTTGTTGTAAGTCTGTTACATTGCCCAAGTTTCTGTATTTGCTGATTGACTGTCCTTACAAAAGGGGAAATCTTTAATTAAGGATAGAAGTGCACAAGCTTTATCCATATCACTTTCTTGATTTGAGTACTTTGTGCTTTAAAGCACATTGCAGATTTTCCCTATTTGGTTTAAGGATAATATAATTCATTCACACCTCCGTTGTTTGACATGATACACTCTTTACCCATATCACATAAGTTACAATTTTTTAAGTATCAATGAAAATTTGTGATGGTGGTCATTTTTTCTTAGTGAAAGTTATATTTGCCTAAATGTAAAGTTTACATTATTTGATCAGTATCTTATGATCACCAAGTCAATAAGTCTCTTTAATAAGAATTTTTAAAGTTCAAACACCAACCTAATCATATGATTAGACAATCGATGAAATGACATTTTTTTTAATGAAATAAAATGAAAAGATGAAAAGATAAAAAGTTGGAAAACTTGGACAAAATATGCTTACTAGCTAGTAAACTTACATTTAGAGTCGAGGAAAAAACATTATCATATGCATAACTAGCTGTCATAATTTTCACCCAAAAAACAAAAATATTACACAACTACAAGCAAATAAGAATTGACATAATTCATAAAATTTAATTACTAATGTCTGGTAAAGTCCTTTAATGTCGTGTAAAAGAAATTTTTCAAATTTAGTGTCGACAAAACTTAACGAGGCAACAGTTCTCTTTTCATTTAACTAGAAAAGCTGGTACGAGTTTCCGCGTGATTAAAAATTTATTTTAATTTGTATGATGAAAAAGCAACTTAAAGGAGTAAAAATTAAATATATATAAGGATACAAAATTTATAAAGAAAGTTTAAATTTTTAGAAACTAAATCAACAATCACCATAATTATTATAGTTAATGATTCTACTTAAATCTAAGGCAAAATTAGAAACTTGATAGTAAAACATTGTGCCAACATTAAAATTGTAAGGTTAAAATCGAAAATTAAAATTTGGTGTCACTATTTGCGTTTCTTTATATAATATTATAGATTTATACATATTTGTCTACATTATATTGTCACCAAAAAGTGCATAGATGATTTATCTTAAAATATTAGTATAGAAATAAGTTAATTGGAGATCGAATCTGTTAAAGTTGGAAAGGATAGTGAAGCACATCATAGGCATCAATGCATAATATAATCTATTACTTGAGAATTAATATTTTTTTTTTGGAGCAAGAATAAATTTTCATTCCAATACACAGTCAGTACATAAGTCGATCCAAACGATCCAGACTAACCAACTGACTACACTAAACACAAGCAGTTCTAACTAACATTTCAACACCCCATGCACATTACAGTTTGAAGCAGTACATGTTGAGCCCCTCTTGCAGTTGAGCTCTACCTCTAATAACTTGAATAACATGGTCCGCCAATTCTTTACTAACTGTTTTTTGATCAAACACTGCTGCATTCCTGCTGCACCACACTTTATATAGAGTTTCAGCAATTGCAATCTTCAGCATTTTAGTCTTCATACTGTTCCTCTTGCAGTTCTATATAATCCATTTCATTTCTTCATCCCATCCCCCTGGTGTGTGCTGTATTTTTTGCCACTTTAAGACCTCTCTCCAAACTTTGTTGGTCTCTTTGCATCTGTAAAACACGTGTTCCATGCTTTCTTGGCTCCCACACAGACTGCACTTCCCATCTGTATTAATCCCAAACTTCATCAGTCTATCTTTAGTTGCCAGTCTTTGCAAACATTCCATCCATAAAGTGAATAAGGCTCTAGGCCTGGCCAAGTTCCCATAAAACAGCTTCCTCCAAGCTACTATCTGTTTGGATTCTCTAAACCCCCTGTAAACTCTGCTAGTGTTGTACTTTCCTTTATTACAGGCCTCTTCCCATCTCTTGTTGTTGCCTAGCTGATATCTTCTCTTAAAGATTGATTTAATAAGCCAAGAGCATGACCGCATAGGCTGATATTGATCCACTGACTGTCCTTTGATGTAGTAGGTGTGTATCCAGTGCACCCAAACCTTATCAGCCTTTTTTGTGATGTTCCATATCAATTTAGCAATAGTGGCATAATTCCATTCTACCAATGATATTAGATTCAATCCTCCTTCTTTTTTAGTCTCACACATGTGGTCCCATGCTACATGAGCTTTTTTACTTTCACTCTCCTTCCGAGTCCATATTAATGTTCTGCATATTATTTCCACATGCTTTAGCACCTTTTTTTGGAAAAGGCAGGACTTGTAGCCAGTAGTTTGCCATGGCAAAAATGATACTCCTAATAAGTTGCACCCTGCCTGCATAGCTTAGAAGTTTAGAGATCCAGTGCCTAACTTTCTCTAGTATTCTTTCTATGAGAGCATTGCAGTTTGTCACTGTCAGCTTTTTACTATCCAGTGGAACGCCCAAGTACTTCACTGGTAGTTCACCTCTTTCAAATCCAGTTAATCTTATTATGCTTTCCTGAACCATCCTGTTTATGCCCCCAAAATAAATCCTACACTTGGTAGGACTTGCTTTCAGTCTTGTTGCATTGGATAACTTTTGGAATTGTAGCATCAGGAGTTTCACAATCTCTTCATCTCCTCTACATAGCTTCATTAAGTCATCAGCAAAGCAGATGTTAGTTATTCCAAGCTTTTAACATTTAGGGTGGAAATTGAAGTTTGGAATCTCCTTTAAATTCTGTGCGACTCTATGGAGATATTCCATAATGAGCACAAACAGCAGGGGTGATATAGAGTCTCCTTGTCTGAATCCTCTCTTGGCCTTAAGTATTTCTGAAGGCTTCCCATTCACTGCATATCTGTTTGTCACAATGGTCACCAGCATCATGATCCACTTCAAAATTTTAGCTGGGAATCCTAACTCCTTCATGATATTTTCCAGAGCTGTCAGTTCAACAGTGTCATAGGGCTTCTAGATATCCATCTGAATCATACATCTTGGTGATGTATTTTGTCTTCCATATCCCCTCACCAGCTCCTGAGCTAGGAGGATATTGTCATGTATTACTTTGCCTGGGAGTAAAGCTGATTGGCTGTCATCTACCACACTGTTGATAACACTGCCCAGTCTCTTGGTTAAGATCTTTGAGATAATCTCGAGTAATGCGATGCAGCAGGATATGGGCCTCATTTCCTTCATTGTTTGTGCAGTTGATGTCTTTGGGATGAGGGTTACTAGTGTGGAGTTAATAGCTCTGTATATTCTCTCCGCCTGAAAAAATTCCCTCACAGCAGCATTCACATCATTCTTTATAATTCCCCATGCAGCTTTGTAGAAGAGAGCATTATAACCATCTAATCCAGGAGCCTTTGTATCCCCAATCCCTTTCACAGCTTCCCATATTTCTTTATTAGTTACTGGGCCTGTCAGGTGGAGAGCTTGATCTCTTGTTATAGTACTGCCTCTTCTTATGGCTGTTATATGAATTCCAGTTAGCTTAGCATTACTTGTCCCCACCAGTTTATCATAGAAATTCAAGATTTCCTTTTCAATTTCTGCAGGGGTAGTAAGGATAGCTCCATCATCTCTTCTTAGTTTGTATATGCCCTTTTGTTGATTCTTTGTTCTAATTGTTGCATGGAAGTAGGCATTATTGCCATCTCCTAACTTCAGCCTATCCATTTTTGCCTATTGGCTTAGAACCTCCTCATCTCCCAGCTGGTTATTGTATCTATCCTTGCTTAATGCCTGTTGGCTTTTCTCCAAATCTTCTATGCTCTTCAGGACTTGTTGAGATATTTTGATATATTTCCTAGCCATCTCCTTCATTGGCTGATGGAGTCTTTTCAATTTTTCCCAAAGACAGTACATTGGTGTTCCATTCATCTCTTTCTCCCAGTTTCTTTTAACTACCTCTGTGAAGTCTTGGTCCTTACTCACATAATTCAGAAATTTGAAAGACTGTTTCTGGATCATGACTAGAGTTCAGTGTTGTATTCTAAGGGCACTGCGATTTGATATTGTTGCCTGCATTACCTTCATCTCCGTGTCCTGAAATTTTATGAACCATTCTATGTTGGCAATAGCTCTGTCAATCCTGGAGTATATCAGGCCTCCGTTAGGATCATGTTTATTATACCATGTATAGTATGGTCCTTCAGTAGGAATTTCAGACATCCCAGTAGAGTTCATCATGCTCTCCAAATCACTATATTCACTTTAATGAACTATATTCCCTCCTTCTCTATCTTTCACTTTGAGGACATTATTATAGTCCCCTATGACTATCCAAGGTCCCACAACATTAGCAGTTATCCTCTCAATATCCTTCCGCAATTCCCTCCTCTGACTGATTTGGTTGTGGGCATATACTGCAGTAAGCAGTACATGAGGTTCCCTTTTCCATTCTGCATTCTCATGTGCACAAACTGGTCTGACATATCCATAACATCTCCACTAATTTTGCTTCTGTCACACATTACCCAAATTCTGCCATGATACACCCATTTATTCCCCATCTTATTTCTGATGTTATCACCCTTATGCTCTCTAATCCTTGTTTCCACTAACAAAGCTACAACACAGTGCTGTGTTGAGAGATAAGAGCTAATCTCTCTGTGCCTAGCTTTTTTATTCATGCCCCTAACATTCCATGAAACCATCATGGAACATCTATGTCCTCTCCCCCCAACTAATCTCCATGTCTTAGGGGGGTGAAGCTGTTGCTTGTATCATATCTTGTTCCATTATTCTCTTCTGCCCACTGGCTCCTCCCACTTGTCTCTTTTCCTCTATTTACTTCTGCCCATGTCCCCTCTCCTTGTGCTGTCTCCTTTTCCTTACCAGGGCTATTTGATTTGGTTATTTGTTCATTTCTTCCACTATCTCTATCTGTTCCTTCCACTTTTCCTTCTCCTTTTTCTTCTGCCTCTTGTTCCTTTCTTTTTGTATCTTTAACCACATATTGTGTTTTCTTCTTTATAGGCTTTTGATTGTGTTTTGCATTCTTGTTACAATCATGCCATATCTTGAGGCACTTGGTGCAGTACATTGGCATGCCTTTATACTTGACTTCTTGCACTATTTCCTTCCCCATATGATCTTTTATGATGACTGTCTCCCTCAGCTTTTGTGATACATCCCCTTCCACCATAACTCTAGCATATGAGACTCTTAATTTCTTTGTAGTGCATTCATCTGTCACTATAGGTTTCCCAACATCACTGGCAATTTTACCTATACTTTTCTCTCCCCACAGATGTAGAGACAGTTGTGGGAAAGTTACCCACAATGGTACCACTCTTGAATCTTCCTCCAATTCAAACCCATGCTCCCATTTCTTTATGAACATATGCTTTCCGTAAATGGAGTAAGGACCATCTTTCTGCACTTCATCTCTGTCCTCCCCATTTCTAAATCTAAGATGAATTATCCTTTTTCATTGTAATGAATGTCAGGCATTGTAACATAGTTCCACACCTTTTCTATGAATACCTTCACAACATTCATGGTTAGATCATCATTTAATACATACATTATCAGAGCATTCTTCCAGAATTCCAGCTCAGTTCCTACATCTTCTTCCCCAATTTCAACTTCATATTCTCCATTCACTACATTTGGCGGGAAAAATTCAACTATATGTCCATGATTTGGGATTCGATTACCTGTAATTACGTCGACCCAAGGTTTTAGAACTGGTTTCTCTGTCTTAGTCTCCCGGTTACTGATTTCTTCTGTCACCTTGAATTACGGCATTACCTCCACTGTCACCATGTTATCCGGTGGTGGCGATCGGCTGTGCCGCGACGATTCACTCTTCTCTCTGTGCCTCATTTCCTCTTCTGATTCCTTTTCCCCCTCTCTTTAGATTTGTTTTTCAGAGCTATGATTTGCTATTGGTCTCGCTGGTGTGGCTACTAGCGTCGCCGCCTTCTTCGACGGCCGACCGACGCGGCGCATGTGCATTAATTCCGATTCGCATCGTCACTGTGTGTGAATCGCCCACAATGTCTATCTTAACTTCTATGCTTATTGAGAATAAAATTTAATAATTTTCAATTAACTAATTATTAATGGAACGCAATGTATTAAGCAAACAATGGATTTGTATTATATTGGATAAATAAACATGTTTCTGTACACTCAAACTTTCTTTTTTGGTAGAAAGAAGGAAGAAACAAGCCCTTAGGTACATCAATCAAAATAATCGAAACATAATCACGGGTAGGGGTATGCATAAAACATAATCTTCCATCCGTGTTTTCTATATGTTTAACAAGCACGTCAGCCAGGATTGCATGCCAATTGTACGTGTATGTGCTTTTGGCTTTATTGAATTTCCGTAGGAATTAATATATATATATATATATTTATATGCTAGATGGAGCTTAGCTTTTATCAAACGTTGTTGTACATCCCCTTATGCCTAACACACCTAATTGGGTGTACAAGTAAGACCAAGCCTTGCTGATCTACTATAACAGGGAAGCTCAAATCATCCACTTGTTTTCCACAAGGATTGTCGGTCGTACTGCTCAAACATATACGTAATCCCATGACAAATTTCCTCAAAGTTTGCAAACATCTCCTCACTAAATGAGGACCGGTCCAAGAAATAAGTCACTTAATCATTCATGATGAGTCGACGGCAACAATCAAGAACAAGCAAGAAAACAACATGTAAGACTTGTTTAACAATTCGAAGATTAAGTTGAAAACATTGTGAGTCATAACATCCACTACATAATCAAAACAAGTACGAGCAAAACTTGCTTCAAAATATAATTGTCACCAATGACAAGTACAAAAGTACAAATATTCAAACACAAATGCCACAAACCAACAAAAAAACAAAGGGTACCAACACCCGAAAACATCCAATGTACGAAATATGAAGTACGGATAAAATGACATATGCACCAGACAATGAGCCAACATGGACATATCAAAACCTGAGGGAATACTCAAACTACAGGCTTGCTGGATCATCCACAACCTGGCTTGCAATGGTTCCAAGACAAGTCTCTGTCACTCCGCCCTCAGAAGCCAACTCCCTCTCAAGTGATGGATTATCCACAACACGACGAACTCCTCTCTCTCAAGGATCATGTCTCAGTATAGTGGAAGTCGAGTCAGATATTGTATGTAGAGGGATACCTAGTAAAAATGGACGAGTACGAGTAAGGCTGGAGAAAAATACCCCAGGAGTACCAAGTGTTGCAGCAAGTGCGTCCACATGGGCTAATGTTGTTTGCGTACACTCAGATATCATAAATATGCTAGGGGTACCGCCCTCGCACACCTCCACTGCTACCTCTGCAGATTCTGTCGAATTGTTTTTCTCATCTGAATCCTCATTCGTATCCACATTGACTACATGAGAATCTATTTATCCTAACCACACGCTACGCCTACACATAGGCTTATTGAAGGCATTTGGTGAAGGAACCTCTAAGAGGATGCAAGGTCAGGCACTGCCACACTTGGACAATTCTTCGTTACATAGTCTCCTAACTCGGTCCTAAAACCAAAGTAGTAAGAGTTTGGATTGAATCGTAGGACACCTTCCTTGAAGAGCGCAACATTTCCAATGGCTTCTTTATAGCCTTTGTTGTTATTTATGATACCTCTATCCATAACCATGCACTTCCAAGTCCTCGAGACCAAAACTCTTCTATAACCCTAATCTTACAGATCATCCAACAATTTCCAAGTAAAAGTGGTAAAGAATGAGTAATGCTCAGCTAAACAATGAGTAAAATAAAAGATCACAAGTCTATAAAGCTCTTAAAAAGAGTAACTTACCACATAATGTCCCATCTCAAAGGCTTTGACTTGTTCCTTCTTGGCAACCGCTAGATCAACCTCCAACCTCTTTATGGTAGCATTTTGCTCCTCCAAGGCTAAATTCCTAGCCTCCTGAATGGAACGACCGGCGATCAAATCCCCGTCTACAATAATCCTTTGTTTAATCACAACATTCAAAATCTCGTCCAACTTCTTGGTCCTTGCTACCTCCTCATGCAAGGGCTCCTCAGTAGCCTTGATCTTGGCGTCATGTTCCACCATATTGTTGTCTGTCCACCTAGATACATTTCTCTGAAATCCAAGGTTCTCTCATAAGTCATTTTCTTAGTCATAAGAGCATCATATTGGTTGAAAAGAACTCGGGTGGTCAACATACACTGAAAATCCAAAATCATTAATAAGTTGAGAAATCAACAAGAAAATTGCTAAAAGTATGCAATAATTAAAAGAGGACAATAACTTACAATGGTATCACAATGGCTAGCAAAGCACCTCAATCCTCTGGGACCCCCAAGGGTGGCTATGAACTCAACATCATTGAGAAGTGGAATCACTCTTCCAGTGAACTTCAAAGCATAAGAGTGTGTAAGCTCCTTACTGGATCCCAACCTAGTTTTAAGACGCACCTCATCATCTGGATGGTCCTCATAATCCCAATAAGGAACTCGGTTATCCTCCATCCACTCTGATGAATGTGCCTGGTTGAACGAGTAGGGCCCTCAGTTGGCTCGTTTTCTAATCTATTTTTCTTCCCAGGTTCATTACCATTCTCCTCAACAAGAGCCTTGCCCTTCTCCTTGGCCTTGGCACGAGCAATAGATTCCTGTGCTAGCTTCTTTGCTCTACGATCAACAGAAACATGAGTACCATACTCCGCTGTAACGTGAGGGCGACTCTGGGATCCTCCCCTATCACAAGATGCACTAGAAACTTCTCTAGTCCCAACATCTACCCTAGGCGGCTCTGCCCCTATCTCACTCGATTCAAGGCCACCATCAACAAAGCATGTATCCCTACACAGATCCATAGTAGCAGCAAGAGCATCCTCCTCTCTAACATCTCTTATCGGACTAACTCACCGAGGTTTATCATCCTAATGGGGCAAGTCTCTCCTCAACATGAGCTTTAGTAACAAGAGGTTCATCCATTATATGATCATTTTCTATATCTACTATCACAGGAACACGACCATCGGCTCGGCCTCCTCTACCTCCTCCTCGCGAAGAACCACCACTAAAACATACAGGAAAGTAAAACCCCAAATCATGAAGGGAATTTTGGGAAAACATAAATTCTCCAAAATATTCTAAGCACCACATCGATTATAGGCTGATGTGGCTTGTCGTATAAAAGGCAAACACCCAATTTCAAACCACGTCAACCTTAGGCTGACGTGGACGCTCAATTCTGTCTTTGCTGCTTCGGTCCTCACTTTCAGCTCTACGTCTTCGTTACTCAGCTATTCGTCTCCATTGTTCAGGCTCTACAAACCTAAGATTAACTCGCCTCAGAACTACAAAATGACAAAATTTAACTTAAACCAATAAAAATGCAACAATGATTCATCAAAAGTATAATCAAAACAAGTAATTAAATAATGTTAAATAAATGTCCATCGACATACTATGGACCAAGATTAATGTGGCATTTCCTTTAATTTACCTATCCCATAGTTAGTGAGGAATTTGATATTGAGGTGCAACATGGATATAATGTCCTTGAAAGCTTGGATGGTTGGTCTACCGTAATGACACTGTAGGGCTCGATTGAGGTTTCCACAATCTGGAAGGTGATTACCTTTGTTTTCCATCGTGGTTCTGTCCCCCATGTTATAGAAAGCGTTATGGACACTCCATTGAGTAGTGGGGTTTCCGAGGAACCCTAGAGGGGATCCTTTTGGGCTCAACCTATGATACAAGGAGTTCCAAGAGGATTGGAAAGTAGAGTGGTACATGACGTTGGCCTACATCCCGTATCTATGAGGATGTTGGGCACGTCAATCCTCTAGATGAGGGCTTGTATGATGATGGGATCATCATTAGGATGAACAAATCTTCTCATGTCTTCTGGTTTGAAGAAGATAGTATGTCCCTAGGATACGTGCGATCCTATTCCCAAGGGCCTCCAAGTTGGATGGAGGCGTTCTTCATTTCACTCGGGGTGGCCACCATAGATCTGAATTCTTGTATCATGTAAATCAACATTTTAGCTATTTCAATGTAGTGACGGGTTCTCGCAGAATTATGCTTAAGGAATTTCTATGACGTTCCCACATACAATATCAAAATGATAACATTGAATTATCTGGAGAGGGTAACTCATTTATAATCTTAGTAAAATGTGGTTCACCATGTGCTCGTGATTAAGAGAGAATTTCTTTAAGGCAAGAGTATTTTACGAGGGGCTTCTTAAATACAAGGGCCCTGTTTAGAATAGAGAGTGTATAAAGAATAAATAACTAAGAATATTGATATGGGCATTTCCCGCATATTGGGCCAGGCCCAAACCATGCCCATTTTGGAGCATATCGGGGATTACTTTCGATGTCATATCGGTAATCATCACCGATGTGGTACTGTGGTCCCCTGATCCCGAGGTCTATAAATACGCGGTGCCCGGATCCCAAAAGAAGTAATTTATTATCCCTCAGCTATCGCTCGCCACATCGAAATACATCACCGATATCACCTTCGACATCTAATTCGATATAGTGACTACAACATACGCCTGCGACACGTCATAACACAACATCACCGATCTCACATCGGGGCTCATCCTCGACGCCACATCGAAGGCAATCACCGACGTCTTTTCGATCTATCTACCGATATTCCACTCCCATCCAAACATCAAGGCGTTGGTTCGAGCTGTTCCGGATCAAGTCTACACGAGACACGTAGTGTATGCCTGATTTGAGATAGACTCGTTGTATTGCTAGACCATACACTTGTAACCGACACTCATATATATATATATATATAAAACGATCTATTGCCAAATCACATATATTGCTCCTTATAACTGAGAATACAAGTTTAGTTTTCAAATGTGAGATGGTTTACAATGAGGGAGTCCCTTGGTATATATTGGGATTTATTGGGATTGGGAGAGTTATGATTGTCGCCATTTGGCCTTCTTCAATGTTGTGGAATGGGTGTCCTTTAATGCTGACTCACGGGATGGATCCAATGACAATTATTTAATGTATATCGCATGTGTTTTAAGTGTCATTAGATTAATAATGGTTGTTAGGCCATTTAATGCATGCACGACTCTTCAGAGTGGGTTATTAAGACCTCCGGTCGTACTAATGCTCCTGCCTACAAGATGAATTTTCCTTACGAGGCACTACATTTTTTTCTTAGTAAGAAGGTTGTGGAGAACTATTTGTCGAGGCATTCTATCGAGGCGTCCTTCAAGAATGTAGGGGTATTTAGATCTTTTTAGTACCCAATTTTATTTATGCATTATCATTAGTCCATGAGGACATAGTTTATTTAAGTTAAGAGGTGGGAAGCTTCGCTAGTTTGAATTGTTTTACTCCAATTTTATAGTCTATTTTTCGTTTTTAGTCTGTTAAATTGTTTTATTCCAGTTTTATAGTGTGTTTTTCGTTTTTAGTGTGTTAGAGTCAAGTTTTAGTAATAATCAATGCATGAATTACGATCAATGATAATATAATGCTAATTAGTAGAAATTGGGGATGATGGGATTATACTTACACCTAGTTTAGTTTTTTTTTTTAGAACTTAGAAGCATGCTTATTTTGCATACAATATCATAATTGTTGCATGAGTAGAAGATATGGAGAATTTGGTAGCTATTTCATGAGAAAGTAGAAAACTGCGTAGAAATTGTGAATCTCGAGTAATTTACTCTATTGTTGTTAGAGAGAGTTGCGACTTTTATATGTTGAGAAAATGAATTATACCTTCTTTTCAATTTGCATATTAGCTTTGTCAAGATCAAAATTCATTACAAATAAAGTAATCCTTAGAACCCTACTAAAGCATTTTCGATGAAAGCCTTTTGTTTGATTAGCCACATATACTTGCCAATTGAACAGTTAATGTTAATTTTCGTCCTCAAGGAAATTTTTTGGCGAGACTGTTTTTGTTTGCTTTTACTATCACTCACGCACAACTCGTACGTGTGAAATACACGTGTTTGTAGTCGTGTTTCCCCTTTTTGTTTTTCTTTTCCTTTTTGTTGACGTTACCTTAATATATACGAACAAAATCCAATCTTACCCAAGAGGATTTCACCCAAAAATCCTAGGAACCCTTTCTAAAAAAAAAACCTAAGAACCCTAACCCTAAATTCCATCTCTCGGTTCAATAACTAAATTTGTTTCATTTAATTACTTGGTTTCTTCACCATTAGAATCGAACAAGATGCCCGTCATGAATAATGCAAAATGTTGTGTGATTTTACACGTGATTTAGAAACTAAATGAGAATTTCAGTTATTTCTCTACTCCATTTGATTTTTGAAAACAATGATACTTTTGCGGAATGAATGCTTCATTTTGTGAATTAGAATAAACAGAGGTACAAACTACATAATTTTTGGATAACTACTGAATTAATAGCCTACAGAAAATTAGGAGATAAGATTATATCTACCAGATAATAATTATCCCTATACAATAAGAACTTACTTCCTAATCTACAACAATTTGACTATGACTAATTTACATGTATTTTAACACCCCCCCTCAAGTTGGTGCAAATATATCTATCATGCCAAACTTGCTAAGAAAATCTTCAAACTTCTACCTAAAAAGACATTTTGTGAGTACATCTGCCAGTTGTTCGGATGTTGGGACGAATGGCATGCAGACTTCTCATTTCTCTAGTCTTTCTTTTATTAAATGACGATCAATTTCCACATGTTTAGTCCAGTCATGCTGAACTGGGTTGTGTGTATGCTGATTGTAGATTTGTTGTTACATAAAAGCTTCATTGGAGTGTTTAATGGGATATGTAGCTCGTCGAAGATGCTCCTTAGCCATACAACTTCACATATTTCTCGTGCCATACTTCTTGCCGCCCCTTGTTGTTTCTTGCTTCTCCACTTCACAAGATTGACCCAAACAAAAGTGCAGTATGCAGAGGTAGATCGCCGATCTTATGAACACCTGGCTGAGTCAGCATTTGTAAAAACTTCTACCAGTCAGTTCTCACTTTTCTTGAAAAGTATTCTCTTGTCTGGACTTCCCTTTAGGTACTACAATATCTTATAGACTACTTTAAGGTGTTTGTTCAAGGGACTTTGCATGTATTAAGTTACGAGTCCTACTGCAAAGGCAATGTGGGGGTCTGGTGTGCCCTAAATAGATTAAATTTCCAACCAACTTTTGATACTTGACTTTGTTGGCTGGAACATCTTCTACGCCTTTAGCGAGCTTGTAGTTGGAATCAACAAGTGTTGATGTCAATGTGCAATCGAAGAGACCAATTTCTGACAGTAAATCTAACACAAATATTTGCTGAGAAATCACTATTCCCTTCTAGGATCTAGCGACTTCCACTCCCAAAAATTATTTAAGGTTTCTCAGGTCTTTTATCTCAAATTATTGTGCTAAAAAGGTTTTTTGCTTTGTCCATTATGCCGTATCACTACCTGTCATAACTATATCATCAACATACACGATTAAAATAGATACTTTACCTCATGTTGTATGCTTGAAGAACATAATGTGATCAAACTAAGCTTGCTTGTAATTCTGATCTTTCATGGCTTTTGAAAACCTCCCAAACCAAGCAAGTGGTGACTGTTTAAGTTCATAAAGTGCCTTTTTTAACCTACAAAATTGTCCTTTCAAGTTACTGTCAAAACTTAGCGGAATTTGCATGACCACTTCTTCTTCTAGCTCCATGTTTAAGAACGCATTCTTCACATCGAATTGCGATAAAGGCCAATCTAAATTCATTGCCAAAGAAAGTAAAACTCTAATAGTGTTAAGCTTATCCATGGGGGCATACGTTTCTTCATAATCAAGGCCATAAGTTTGAGTAAATACACGGGCAACTAGTCTAGCTTTATATCTCTTTACTTGACCATCAACATTATACTTAACCGTGAATATCCATTTACAATCAACTGTGCTTTTCCCTTCAGATAGCTTAGTTATCTCATAATTTACATATTTCCTGAGAGCCCTTAATTCTTTTAATACAACCTCTCTCTGCTTGGGAACACTTAGAGCTTCATGTATAGACCAATGAGTCTCATCATTAGTTAGTTTGGTAACAAACGCCCTAAACTTAGGAGATCGATACTGGTACGAGATGCAATTGGATATAGGGTACATGGGATATGAAATTGTTAGATCGGGACTTGATACTTGTCGCACAGTGTTAACCCTTCGGTGTTAGTCTAACACTGATCAGCTCTTCCAATGTTAAGCTGCTGTTGGACTCTCGATGTTATCTTAACATCCGTTTAACAGCAGTTAATCGTTAGCACAAATCTACTTGACAGAGAATATAACGCAACGGATAAATAAAGAACACAAGTAGATGTAATTTTAAGAAGATAATATATTAATATGATCTTTCGAGCCGTAGGCAAAATAACCCGTTAAGGTTTTAACAAAAGTCGTTCTCTCAATTTTCAAGCTCATCACTCTTAAATTAATCGAACTAAGCAAAGCACACAAGAATTGCTTCGACTATCTCTAAAAGCTCCTCACTCTTAGATCTATTCTAACAACTCACAAACTTTGCTAAAGCAAGACAAATACACTCGACTATAAAGATTTCCTCACGGGAGATTTTCGCTCTTGTCTTCGTGTCTTTTTCTTGATGCCCAACATGCCTATTTATAGTGTAGTCTTCCTTGATAGCCAAGACATGTTGTGCACGTTTTTGATTGCTATTAGATCTCCTTGTATGACTCTAATTTCGTTCATAGCAAGTCTCCTTCAATAGGGAAAAGTTTCCTTGTCCAACTCGAAGTTAATGGAAATGTTTCCTTCTTTAACTAGAAGTCTTCAACGGAAAGGTTTCCTTCTTTGACTAGAAGTCTTCTAAGGAAAAACTCCTTCTCCATCTTGTAGTCTTCTATAGAAAGAATCCTATTCATTCCTTCTTGCAATTCACACGCCATGATCTTTCCATTGCACCGCACACATCTTTCCTTCTTTAATTATGGAAAGTTCTTCTTTGGAAACTTCTCTTTGAATGGCAAATTCTCTTTAAGAAAATAGATCATTCCTTGAAGTCTCTTGACCTGGAGCACAAAAAAATACCAACTACAACTCGTGGAACTAAGTTAGTAAGTGAATAAAGGCAAAACACAATTATAGCAATAGTCCCGAATGTGCAGTTTTTCGGTGTTCAATGTTACCCTAACATTGCAGTTACACTGTTGATCTAACATTGACTAAATACCTGCACTTTCAATCTCTCCCTCTTTGCCTTTCTTCACAAAACCAAACATGTTCACAATTCATATTATGCACAGTGCTCCAGCAACACAACATCATTAATATCTTAAGCTACTCCCCCTTAATATGACACTATTAACCAAGTAGCTTTAAGATACTAATAAGAATACACAATGAGTTAAACATCATAATTATAAGCATAACTAAGAAGGCATTAGCTATATAAGAATTGTAGAACCAGTAGAATAAACACGAAGATCAAATGGCTTACTTCTCCCCCTTTTTGTGAGGAAAGCAAAATCTTGACGAATCACTTCAATAGATAAAGTTCTATAGCTCTTTCTTTAGCAGCTATTTCCATTTCTCTCTTTAAGAACTTTATCATCCACTATTTCTTAAAATCCTCCATAGCCACAGTCTTAACTCCCAACAGGAAATTAAAGTTAGCCTCAATTGTAGATATTACCTCAAGCGTTACCTCTGATGTTGAGTCAACATTGTTCTCCAGCGATGTTGTCGTAACAACTAGCTCAGACTCAGCATCATCAGACTTCTCAGAACCTTCTTCTTTATCTGCTTGATCTCAACGATTTCATCATCACCATTCTCAGTTTCCAAACCCTTTTCCTCAGAACCATCTTTTTCTTCTTCACCACCTCATCTTCATTCTCTACCTCTCTGTCCTCCTTCTCTTTCTCATTCTCCTTATCACCTTGCAATCAACCAGCAGCATCAACATCTCTTTTTCTTTATAAGTGCCAGCGGTATAACACTGCTCCCCCTTAATGCAAGCTATCAAACTTAATGTTGGCATAACATTAACATCTATCAATGTTGTCATAACACCAGACTGTATCAATGTTAGCTTAACATTGAATCCAGAATGTTGTTCTAACATTGACGTTTATCAATGTTGTCTTAACATTGAAACCATAATGTACCTGCATAAGAGTTTACAAAAACCAGCAATAAAACCACCATTATCACCCACATTAGTCTCTTTAGCAACTAACATGTTCTCCCCCTCAATCAAATCAGCTTTCTCTGCAAAATGTTCCTCAAGCACTGTCTCCTCAGCTGTGTTTGAAGTACCAACAGAAACAATACCTTGTTCCTCAGTTTTAACTTGTCTTGTCTCAACAACAATGTCTATAACGAGTGTTGTACCTACGAGAAAGAACTACAGGGGTAGGGGTGGGGTTATATCACTGATTCACCATACCACGGGCCACAATCAAGATTAGAGATGCATGCCAAGGATTTCAAAAACAATTGCAAGTGAAAAATCATAGTATTTCAGAGAATTGGGCACAAAGAGCTTAGAGATTTAAAATCACAAGTGAAAAGAAGTAATGAGCGGTTTCTTAAAATAAATCATGCATAATTATCGCTTGTTGAGACAACAAGTGACACCGAGTTACTTCACACATGACCAGAGCAGTTCAAAAAAAAACCTATGAGTCATAATGTTAAACCTGGATGTTGAGACAACATGCTTACAGACTGATGTTGGCACAACATTGACACATGTTCTGAATCAACATTGGTTCTTGTGAATGTGGAGGTATTGAGCTTACCCTCAAGATATTTTCAATTAAAAGCATGAGCTAAATCTGAAAACACATATCTGAAACTTAAGACACATTAGAAAATTAGTACCACATATATATCAGATCTGTACATGGAAATGAGAGTTAGTTAACAGAAAATCCAACATTTTGGGTATGAAGTAAATTAAAGGAGTTAATCTACTTCCAAGTCATAACAAGAGACAACGTAGTGTGTCACCGCAGTCACCCAAAATACATGCCTTCACATGATGACATAACTATTTCTCCCCCTTAAGCTCAAACCCACACAGACACATCAAGGAAAGAATGAATGAATGCAAGCCTAAGTGAAATCCAGAATACGGAATGTTAAGTTAACATTAGTAGATGGTAACCATGGAGTATGAGCTTTATAGACTAGGAACAGATCATATCAGTTCAAATCTTTATCAATGATCATAAACTCTTTTTGAACTAAAACTGAAGAATGTTACAAAAAGATAATATCATCAGTGAATGAGGGCAGCACAAGACTCCACACACCCCAGTAACACTATTATCAGCTACAGATTAGGCAAGTACAAAGGAATTGAATGAAACCAATACACTTATCATATACTTCATCACCCCAACTCCTTATGCATACTTGTTGACCAACCTGTTTACGAGAGAAACACCAAGTGAATAGTGCTACTGAACGTGAGGCAGTCGAAACTCCAAACATCCCAGTAGAAAGGATCACTATCATGCATTTCCTTGGTTAAATATAACAGAAACATGAAAATAAGCACAACTGAATCACACTAAAGCTCTCAACATCATGTACCCCAACTTCTCTTCATGTTCTGTTTAACCTAAACATGGATAAGTCACAACTGAATAACACCAAAGTAGTGAACTCTGTGCATCCCAGCTTCTCCTGATGTTAGGTTGACATTCTCAGAGTAACAACAAAGTTTTTGCTTTACAAAACTGTTGACATGAACCTGTCCACCAGTAAACTTAGCTAACAATCATAGTCAACCACACAAACCAATAATAACAAACATTCATGAAGACAAACAAGAACAAAATATAAACCAAATAGAAAAATCTAATGCAATCCTACACACCACAAACAGACTTTGGTGTTAGCCAGTGGTGTTATGGCAACACCGGAATGCAACACTGAATCACAGAACATCCAAGCCGAGAGTCTTCCTCAAATTGAAGAATCTCTTGCTATCTAACGCCATATTAAACAAATCAGGTAACTGATTGTTGGTCTCTAAGTGATTAATGTTTATAACCTTGTCATCTACCAGTTTTCTCAAGAAATAATGCATAGAAAATATATGATTTAGTCTATAATGATGCACTTGATTTCTTGATATGTTAATGGAACTAAGGTTATCACTAAACAACAACAATGTGTCACTTTTTATCCCATAATCATGCGACATGTGTTTAAGCCATATAAAACGGGTAACACAACTGCTAGCTGCAAATTCAACAGTTGACAATGACACAAAATTATGTTTCTTGCTATAACATGAAGAAAGATCATTTCCCAAAGAAAAACAACCCCCACATGTAGATATTCTATTAGCTAAATCTCCAGCCCAGTCAGAATCAAAACCGACAAGGTTTGTATTTGCATCATGTGTATACCAAATGCCTAAGTCTTCAGTACCAGATATATATTTCAGTGTTACATTCACAACAATTAAGTGAAGAGCTTTAGGTTCAGTGTAATACCTGGCACAGACAGAAACCGAGTTCATTATATATGGGCAAGTGATGGATAGATATAGCAAGCATGTGTCTCCTTTTCCAATCACCAAAGTAGAAGACATTTGAGTCTTGCTCGACGTTGACTCCTCCAAACCAATCATGCTCATCCCATCCTCATTTTTCTTCACTTTCAAACTCAAAAAGAAATACAGTTCACCAATTACGCTCATCACTAATGTACCTATCAAAGCCTCAACAAACTTGTCTAAAATAGACTTGTTAGTATAAACAAAGACAATGTCCTCAGCAAATCTTTGAGCTAAGCAATTATCAGAATATGTGGCAATCATACAAACACTCAACATTATCATATATCTATAATTTACTCTTTTCTTGTTGTGTGTTTTGATGTCATTAATGATTTGAACCATAACCTGAGATGTAAGACGATATCTCTGAATCCTATCAGTTGTATCCCTCCAAACCCCTTGAACTTGAACCTTTTCATGTAAGTTTGACTTCTCGAATGTTGTGTCAACATCAGGACTCGTCGATGTTGGCATAACATCAACTTCTGGTTTATGTTCCTTTTCAAGTTCTGGATCTGCAGGTGATGTTGGAGTAACATTGTCTGGAGTCAATGTTGGAGTAACATCAGAATCCAATAGACTTGGCATATCAGCCTCTAACTCAGCTGCAACACTTGGCAAACCATCAAAACCACATATACAGATTCTTGAACAATATTTAATCTTGGATCAAACATCCTAATAACAGTATTGTTCAAAGAATAGCCATCAAAGATACATTCTTCAATTTTTGGATCATATTTACTCAAAATATCTTTGTCATTTAAAGTATAGCAAACATATCCAAATTCATGAAAATGAGCAAGATCATGTATCTTCTTTTTCATCATCTCATAAGGAGTCACGAGAATAGAGAATTTATGAATATTATCATTAAACACACATAAGTCAGAAAATGACCTATTTTCAAATTATCTATCATGATTTGACCAAATATTACCAAAAGAAGCATCATGTAAGTTATCAATACTAGCATGCAATGTCCTAAAGGTATTAAGAGCTTCTGATTTTTCATTGAAAGATTTAATCAAAGTATATCCAGAAAAACCATTCATAATCACACAATCATATTGTTTACCCCCAACTCTATTTACTTCAATAAGACCTAAGAGATCCATATGAAGTAGATGAAAACAATTAGAGGTACTTGTAACCTGTTCATCAACTTGGATTGGATTATTAGAAGCTTTGGTCACCTTACTTTTCGAGCAATCATAACAGACCATCGTACCAATACCTGAGAGATAGGGAATGCCTCTCACGGTTACAAGTTTCACCACTTTGCCCAGATTCTTGTTGTGCATGTGTCCAAGTCTCTTGTTCTTGGCAATTGAACAATCCACTTTTGTTTGAAAGCAATTCACTTGATCCCTCGCCAAGTAGTTGTCTTCAAACCTTTTACCTGTCAAAGCACACACAATTGCATAATTAGATACATCACAAGAATCTTTATTATACCTTACCAATAAGCCATCATCACAAAATTGACTGATGTTTATATGGTTTTCATAGAATCCATCCAACAACATCTCATCCTTCAAGGGTGGGGATCCATCAACGTTCAACACTTCTTTGCCAATGATAATTCCTTTACTTCCACCTTCACATGTGAAGGTTCCAGTGTTTAGTGGTGCACACTTCTTCAAATTGGATTTTCTTTCTTTCCAATCATGTGTCTTAAGCAGATTTAAGGAAATACAATTTGTTCTCAATGTTAAGGTAACATTGGTTATCCAGTGTTGTCTTAACATCGCGTATAACCGTATCAAATAAGATTTGTATCCAGTCATATGCCTCAAACATCCACAATCAGAATACCACTTACCTGCAAGGTTAGTATGCACAGTAGGAAAGATAATATTGCAAACAATATAAGCTTTAGGCAACCAAAGTCTAGTGTTTCTCATCCCATTATTCTGTCCAGCAATGTTGGAACTGGATGTTAAGGTAACACTGGAATAACTAGTATCAACATAGGAATGTTCAAATTCCAGTGTTGGCTTAACACCAGCATCAGCATTGCATGAATCCCTATTCCGTTCAACTATTTTCTTTTTAAGAGACTTTCTGTATTTATAACAATATGGTTTAAAATGTCCAAATTGAAAACAATATTGACAAATATAAGCCATTTTCTTAGATTCTCTAGAAAGTACCTTTGCCTTTTCAAAACCAAGAATAGTGGATTCAACATAATTAGTGGAGTGAGTAACTTGACTTTGATATCCTAAACCAGAACTACCATCATTGCCTAAACATAAAAATTCATCAAGTTTGTAAGTACATGTATTACTCTTGGCAATGGTATGTTCAACAATTCCTAGCTTAGAAGTTACCTTTTTTATTTCATCATTTTTTATATCCAAACTAACCTCAAGTTGAGTGATTGTGGCCTTCAAGCTTTCATTATCTTCCATAGCCTTCTCAGTTCTACTCAACTTGTCCTTCTTGAGCAGGTCTTGATAGATGATCTTCAGTTCATCAAGAAACTCTTCTTGCATCAATTTACCTTTAAGGACACTATCATCTTCCAAACCTATAGAATCATGGAAATAATCAAAGTCAGAAGCATCATCAAACTCATCATAATCAGAAATAAAACATTCAGAGTTTTCTAAACAAATGGTTTCATCCCAATTGTCAACAAAAATCTCCTGGACTGGTGTTGTCTTCTGGATGTTAACATAACATCGAGCTATCTGGATGTTGGCAAAACACCAAGCCTTGACACCAGCGGGTTTTCCACCTTTGCACACACTATTGTTTGAGTTTCTTCAATCGTTGGCACTTGTCCATCACCATATTCTTCAAAACATGTCTCATCATTATCATCTACACAAACCAAGTTAGAATTCCCTTTTGTTCTAAGGTTGTTACCACATTCATAAGCAAAATGGCCCCAACCTTTACATTCATAACATTGAATCTTTTTGAGATGTGTATCATTATAAGGAGTAGGTTTACAAGAATATTTGGTCATCTATTCAGAGAAAGCTTTCTTTAGATCAGCAAGAATATTTTTATCACATAGACTAAGCTTATTAAAATTTTCAATCACAGTTTCATTATAAGCTTGATTTTTTTCTTCATCATCCACTTTTTCAAGATTTATCTCAAATTATTTCAGAGTGCTAAGTAGGGCATGAAAGTCTAAAGTGTCCATATTTCTAGCTTCTTGCATAACAATCACCTCAAATTTCTTAGAAAGAGTTCTCACAACTTTGTATGCCAATTGCTTAGTAGACAGGGACTCACCTAAGTCTTGAATTTCATTAGCAAGATCCATGAGTTTCTCAAAATAAGCAGTAATACTTTCATCTTCCCCCATTGTTAAATTAACAAATTTGCTCAAAAACATGCATAGCTTAGTCTTTTTAGTGCATACATCACCTTCACAATGATTTTGTAAGATATCCCAAGCATGCTTTGCAGTTGAACAATTTTTAATTAACTTAAACATGTGACTATCAACCAAACTAAATATGGTAATTAGGGCTTTTTCATTGAAAAAAGCGTTACTTAGCTCAGTTTGAGTCCACTCTGATTTTGGCTTAGGAACAACGTCATGATCTTCATCTGGATCTACAGTTCCATGAAAGTAATCAAAGTTAGATTCATCAATAATAGACAAAGAATCAGAATTAATACAAGAATTATGTTTATTCCAAATTATAAAGAAAAACTCATGTTCTGGTGTTGGATCCTGGATGTTAGAGTAACATTGAGATCCGTGGCAGTTCTGGGAGTCTTCTTTTATCCAGTAAGTATGAGCGAGTAGCGCAGCTGTATGAATCTCATCTGATTATCCTTCGGCCACGGTACATGATCCACAATTGAAATCCTCACCATCGTTATTTTGAGAATTTGAGGCTAATAATGAAAGATCTTCATCTGGAGCACACATAGGGACTGCATACCCTTCGATCACCGTCTTCCAAGCTCGCCAACCGAACGATTTATTGAGTGCATGAATTCTAACCTTCCAATAAAATAGTTGGATCCATCCAAGACAAGCAATTTGTTGTTGTTCGGATTCTGGTTGTCCATCCTTTAATATCAAATCCAAACACCAGTGAAGTCGGTGCTTGGATCGGGACTTGATACTTGTCGCACAACGTTAACCTTTAGGTGTTAGTCTAACACTGATCAGCTCTTCCAATGTTAAGGTGATGTTGGACTCTTGATGTTATCTTAACATCCGTTTAACAGTAGTTAATCGTTAGCACAAATCTATTTGACACAGAAAATAACGCAGCGGATAAATAAAGAACACAAGTAGATGTAATTTTAAGAAGATAATATATTAATATGATCTTCCGAGCCATAGGCAAAATAACCTGTAAAGGTTTTAACAAAAGTCGTTCTCTCAATTTTCAAGCTCCTCACTCTCAAATTAATCGAACTAAGCAAAGCACACAAGAATTGCTTCGACTATCTCTAAAATCTCCTCACTCTTAGATCTATTCTAACAACTCACAAACTTTGCTAAAGCAAGACAAAGACACTCGACTATAAAGATTTCCTCACGGGAGATTTTCGCTCTTGTCTTCGTGTCTTTTTCTTGATGCCCAACATGCCTATTTATAGTGTAGTCTTCCTTGATAGCCAAGGCATGTTGTGTACGTTTTTGATTGCTAGATCTCCTTATATGACTCTAATTTCGTTCATAGCAAGTCTCCTTCAATAGGGAAAGGGTTCCTTGTCCAACTTGAAGTTAATGGAAAGGTTTCCTTCTTTAACTAGAAGTCTTCAATGGAAAGGTTTCCTTCTTTGACTAGAAGTCTTCTAAGGAAAAAATCCTTTTCCATCTTGTAGTCTTCTATAGAAAGAATCCTACTGCAAGTAATCTTCATTCCTTCTTGCAATTCACATGCCATGATCTTTCCATTGCACCGCACACATCTTTCCTTCTTTAATTATGGAAAGTTCTTCTTTGGAAATTCTCTTTGAATGGCATCTTCTCTTTAAGGAAATAGATCCTTCCTTGAAGTCTCTTGACCTGGAGCATAAACAAATACCAACTACAACTCGTGGAACTAAGTTAGTAAGTGAATAAAGGCAGAACACAATAATAGCAATAATCCCGAATGTGCAGTTTTTCTGTGTTCAATGTTACCCTAACATTGCAGTTACACTGTTGATCTAACATTGACTAAATACCTGCACTTTCAGGATATTTTGTGCACGTTCGGGTTTATTTTCTTAGAGCTATAGGATCTTCAAAATTATCATTGAAAGATTTAATTGACCCTTGATGTTTATTATCAACATACTCTTCTATTGGCTCAATGTTTAAAGGAATTTGAGAACATTCAATAGGGTGAAGAAATATTACCTTGACCTGCGCTTGGTTGAGATGGTGACAATGTTGAGAGTTCAGGGCTTGTCCTCGTGAGCCTTCTTGAGTAAGTCTGGAATTCAGTAGACTGGTCCTCAATTGGACTAGTTACAATGTCATTAAGAGGTGAAATATTATTCTCACAACCAGACATTAGGTCATCACTAAATTTAGGTGGGACACTAACTTTATTTAACTCCCAAAACTGATCTTCATTATTAATATTCTCCCCTTGAAGAGAAGTTTGTTTTAAAAACAAATGTCTTGTTTTCAAAAAATGTGACATCTATACTTAAAAAGAGTTTACCCGAGCAAGGGTCAAAACATTCAAAACTTTTTTGCGTTGGAGAAAAACCAAGAAATACACACTTAGTTGCCCTTGGATCAAATTGTCTTTTACCATGATCATGAATATGAACAAAGACCGTACAACCAAATGTGCTTGGAGGTAAGTGAGTAAAACATTTATTTTCTGAAAATAACTTTGTAGTATGCCAAACAAAGTTTGATATTTAAATACTTTGCTTGGCATCCTATTAATTAAATATGAAGCCGTGAATATAGCATCTCCCCAAAACCTTTTATGAACATTTGTAGAAAATGTTAAAGGCTCGGGTAACTTCTAGTAGGTGTCTATTTTTTCTTTCGGCAATTCCATTTTGTTGAAGTGTATTGACACAAGAACTATGATGGATAATGATTTTTTCAGTTAAAAGTTCTCCTAAAGTGCTATTAAAATATTCCATACCATTATCAGTTTAAAATTAAGTTTTGATCATAGTGTAAAATATTTTGAAAGTATTAGCAGCCTCTAATTTCGCTTTTAACAAGTATATTCATGTGTTTCAAGTGTGGTCATCAATGAAAGTAATGAACCATCTAGCCCAAGAAATAATTTTGACACAAGATAGCCCACATATTTCACTATGTATCAAAGAAAAAGGTTTATATGGTGTATATTTTAATGGTGGAAACACATACTTTTTATGCTTTGCTAATTGACACATTTCACACTGTAATGAATCAATATTTTAATTGTTAAATAAAGTAGACAGTAAGTCTCTCAAATAACCAAAACTAGAAAAGTGCCATAACATCATTTCATCTGATAATGATAAAAAAAACTAGAACATTGATGATTTTGAAGAGATTTACTCAAGTTTGGCTTTGAGGTAAGGTAGTACAGCCTTCCACACTCTTTAGCATTGCCAATCATCTTCCCCGAGCATAAGCCCTGAAAAACACAATCAGTAGGCTCAAATATAAGTTGACACTTGGAATCTCAAGTTTACTCAGTAATAGAGAATATATTATAAGTTAGGTTGGGAACATGTAAGAAATTTCTGAGAGTAATGAAATGGCTGATAATAATGAAACCTTTGAGAGATCCATGTGCAATTTTAATTTTTTCATAACCAAAACATGGAAAAATATGTGGTAAATAAGTAAAATGAGTCGGTCATATGATATGTGGCCCCTGAATCTATGATCCAGGGGTTAGGAATATTTGAGGATTCATTTACGGCTGATCTGAAACTACCTTTTCGGGCGGGCTAGTGCAGATGAAGAAGTTTTGGAAGTTGACTGACGAGAGACCCATAATGTATACAATTATCTAAGTCTTCCCTGTTGAAGATGGATTGTTCAGATGATGATGGAGCTCCACGATCAAAGCAGGCTTTTTGGTAAGCTTGATAAGCATTTCTGTTGTCGCGAGTTGATCCATTTGATGGATGGAAATTAGGAGGCTTTCGATGAAGTACCCAACACTTTGCCTTGATTAGTTCTTGCTTATTGAAGTGTTTACAAATTGGTTGTGGTATTTAGAACCGTTGGTTGAAGTCAGGTATGGAAGTCATCATAGCGGCAGTCTCAATTTGAGGTGATGCAACTTCATTAGTACGAGGCCCAAGCATGACTTGGTGCCCACTCTTCTTTCGACATACTTATGCGAATAATTATCCAGTACTCGCAAGTGGCTCATGACCAAGTATCTTGCCTCTGACCTCATCAAGTTCTTTATCTAATCCCGCCAGATTATCAAAGACTCTTTTCCTCAGTTGTTCTTTTAATAGAAAGCATTGTCTCTTGCACAACTCCATTCATAGTTGCAGTAGAGATTCATTTTTTGCCACAAGACTTTGAGATCATTGTAGTATTGAGTAATCGTCTTCTCTCCTTGTTTTGCCTTTCTGGGCGGGTTTTGATCTCAAAAAATTGACCAACATTCCCAAGGTCAGAATATGTTTCTTTCACAGCTGTCCAAATTGCATTTGCTGATGGAAGGAACATATATGTTCTTCTTAGGTTTGTATCCATGGAATTCACAAGCCATGACGTTATCATTGAATTTTCAGCCTCCCACTTTGCATAGCCTACGTCTGCTTCATCGGGTTTGGCTGTTGCACATGTAAAATAATGTTCCTTTTCCATGAACAAAGAGTTTAAAAGATTGAGACAATTTCATAAAGTATCCTGCATCTAGTTTATCAGAGGTAATTGTATAGTTTTGAAGAAGTTCTGCGATAGTGACAAAGATTGGTTGATTAGATCAAGAAGACTAATCGACTGAATTGGTGCTAGTATTATTTGAATTCGTCATTTTGAATTTGACAATTTTATAATGCCTTTGATACCATGAAAGCAAAGATAATTATACATAATTAATTCTTCCTTTTTCTTAATTAGAATAAATAGAGGTACAAACTACATAATTTCTAGATAACAACTTAATTAACAACCTACTTAAAATTATGAGATAAGATTATATCTACTAGATAATAATTATTCCTATACAATAGGAACTTACTATCCTAATGTACAACAATCTAACTATGGCTAATTTACATGTATTTTAACAATTTTTGTTCAAAAGATTGGAAAATTAGGGTTCATCAATTTGGGGCTTTGTCATCTTGGGGGAATGTGTTTTTTTTTATATAGAACGGTTGA
Organism: Linaria vulgaris; assembly: GCA_948329865.1. Classification (NCBI taxonomy): domain Eukaryota; kingdom Viridiplantae; phylum Streptophyta; class Magnoliopsida; order Lamiales; family Plantaginaceae; genus Linaria; species Linaria vulgaris. The sequence continues at coordinate 28,073,650 of OX415249.1, forward strand.
TATAATATTGGGTAGCTTTCATTTTGGAGCAATGATATAAAATTTATGTTGTGGGGTGAAATCGCTACTACGATTTTACAACAAGAGGTCACACGTGCAAATTGCACGTGTGGGACGAAGATATTACTATTATGCCCTATACGTTAGAACTTATGAGTTCACTCTTCAGAAAAAGGCACATGACAAGGCGTGCCTATTTTCAACTACCATTGCCGGAAAAATACCCGGTGGACGAACATGCAAATAATTGATACTCATAAGAATAAAATTGAAAAGGTAATCATTATAGAAATCAATTTGGAATGGCGCATAAATAAAGGACAATTTTTGATAAATCTTAATTGGATTATGAAATCCACCTTTAGAACTCAAAAATCTATCTTTTCCCACTTTAGCCGACACCCTAGCATAACATTACAAGCCAATGTAGCAAGGAGTTTTTTCATGCATTGAAGATAGAAAGAAAAGTAGAAAGCAAGGGTGAAGTAACTATATGTAAAACTTTGTGATTTTATGAACTCCCAACTAGAATCTGAAACCTACTTTTCGTGAACAATAGCCGGACACGACTAAGCACATGAATATTGCATTAAGATGACTTGATTAATTTTGAAGTACACATATTTACTTGTATAATTCTATTTATCTCATCCTCCAAATATGGGTGGCATTTTGAGAATACATCTTAAATTCACGTATGTTGCCATTACGAGAACTTGATCTCTTTAGTTTGTTTAAAGTGTTACTCGAGGATAAACAATGGTTTAAGTTTGAGAGTATTTGACGAGTGTGTGAAACACATCATTTGAGTACTTGTTTTACTTTTGTTTTTTTTAATAACCTTGTAGCATTCTTTTTTATTTTAGTCGTGTTTTGCTATATTGTATGTTGGAGGTCGAGTCAGAGCTAAATGATGCATAGGGATGAATGGAGCATGTAAATGATGTGAGGGAAAACATACATTTAGATCACATATGTTTCCGTAAGTTGAACGAGACACCGCGATGCAGCCAAGCACGACTCGCGCTTGATAAGGGGCGCAATGTCAACCTAGAGTTATGACATAGCGTGAGCAACGCATGAGTGACGGTGCAATGTAGGAAAAAATGGAGAGGAGTGTGAGGAGCGCCTGCAACAAGGGGAGAACATAGGGGCACAACTTAGGAGCATGACTTGGAAAAAATTGCAATTGTAACTTAAACTTACTTTTGCGAAAGAAAATTTATATAAGGGGAATGTCAGCCACCACATTAGGCATATCAGAAATACACATTCAAGAGGAAAAATGCACTCCACAATTCACACAACAACATTCATCCATCCATTCATGGAGATCATAGTTTGGGAGGAAGTTTATTAACGGAAGATCATAATCATTCGGAGCCAAGCAAAGGAGAATCAAAGAGAAGACACATCGACATCTCATTGATCAAGAGTTTAATCTTTCCATTACTTTTATTATGTCATTCTTAATAATTTATTATTTTGAATCTTTGATAATGAGTAGTTAAATTACCCATTGTCTAGGACAAAATGTAGTTGTCATGTGATGAACCTTAAACCTAAGTTTTTATTATTTCTATTGAATTTGAGTTTTGTTGGATCCGAGTTGTTTTATATGATACATGATAGGATTAACATGTGCGGGTTTATGAGAAGCCAAAGTAATGATGTTCGACTGTCTTGTATTACCATATTATTAATTAGACTTTGCTAACACAACATGTCCACTATAGATCACATAAACAACCTCTACATCTTTGTGGCTAACGATTCAAAAGGCGTTTAAACTAATTACCAACTCTAGTTATTTTTTAAAACACTATGTAGAACTTCTGGAGGGACATTCGATACAATGATCTAGCCACTTAAAGAATTAGAGGAATAATTAGATATTGCTTAAGCAAGCGTAATTAGTCACAAGAAGTTAGGAACAAATCCAGAAATCAATAGAAAGAAGTGTTTGCATGAAAATTGATGTTTTGTGTATGAAGTACTCAAATCTTTTTACTGATAACAACCTAATCAATCAATCAATTTAATTATATTCTTTAGCTCAATTAGTTTAAGTTTTTTTACATAGATTAACCAAAATGGTCATCGGTTATTCTTATTACCTAGTTTTATCATGCTAAATAGATATAACACACTTTCTATGAGATTCGACGCAAGAAACGTAATGATTGTACACTCTCGAACACGTTCGCATAATTTATTATTACAAACATCCTAAAATTTACAGAAGTTCACCGCGCATCACCAACTGACACCATAATCATTTTGCAAATTACAATCTATAAGATTGTAAGTGCACTCTCTGTTCTGGTGCGTGGTATGCCTTATATATACTACCTTTTAATGTAAAAGAAAAACCTCCGACTAACACCAGTAACTATTATCATCAATACTCTACTACACCAATATCATTTAATAAAGCATCAATAATTTCTAAAATTCATGTGCCAATGCAATAATTTTTTTTGTTAAGACTTAAACAACTACATTATATTTTTCTCAAAAAAAGATAGTGGAACAAAAATTTGAAAAGAGCTACAGACTTGCTAAGGCCAAACATGTATGTTTCCCTGCACGTGTACACAAATAAAAATCGTAATAGATCTTGGATGTGAAAGTACAACACCAAAGACATTTAATTTGTAATAGTAAGTTATTCTCTTTTGCAGGTTTTAGGTAATATCTTGAACAACTTATAACGAGTCGCTTGATGGCCTATAGTAGCACCATATTAAGGAGTGTTACTTTGACTTGTATGCACTATTATAGCATTTGATAGGACTATGATAGATGCGGGCTTGATGGATGTATCCCACCTTCCCTTATTTCGTAGCATGTTACAATTTGTCCATCCGTGGTGGATTACATAATTTACCGAGATTGGATTATATAAATGCCTACCAAACTTTAATCTAATCGTGCAATTGGCACATTATAATATATACTTATTATATAACATACTTGGTAACGGGTTGGATATTATTCCATATTTAACGAGTTATTATTTTTGGGTTGGAACGCCAATCCTGACCCGAGGGGATCGTTGGTTTTTATTGATTTGGGGCTGAGCTCGGATATTTTCTGAGGTGCCTACGTATCCCCCGATTGGGAATCAAGCCACTCGTAGTTCATGTTCTTGGCGTTGATTATTTGGAGTATGTCGATTTTATTGATTGTGATGATTTTATCTGTTGAAAGAGTAGACATTTGTGAAGCCTTCATAAAGAAAAGAGTTTTCCCTCTCCTATGAAGCCTTTTTTAGTTTTATAGAGAACATGAGTTCCCTTGGGAGCGCCCCCCTTTTCTCCCCTCCCGGGAGTGCGCCCCCTCTCTTTTTTCTTCTGATTTCTCACTTCTACCTTTTATAGAAGTTTTTTAGGGACAAGTGTCACTGTGCATGTGTTCACATGTGTCATTATGCATGCGCGTAGAGATAGGTTTTATCCGTTTGGTATATTCGCTGACGGGGCACTGACTAGGATGAATTATCCTCTCTGATAGCTTCAATGTGCTCTGATGAATTGGCTCCTTGATTTTCTTCTCTACGATGGGCGGTACCTATCAGAAACGTCGTCCGATGCTGTTGTAGTTTCGATATCGGTCCATTGTTAGGTTGCCTTCTTCTGATGTGTATTCCGATAAGTGTTTCTGTCTTGGTCATAAATTGGGCATGTTTCTGAGGGCTTTGCTTTGACTTCGTGAAGTAATGTTTTTGTTACTCAGGTCCTCGTGATGAACTCTCCGATAGCTTTCAGGCATCGGAGGGTGCAGGGGGTGCTCTTGTATTTGGGGGACTCTGGGTCTTCGCCGCGTGATACGAGTATTTTACGGTTACGCATATAAATCATATAATAATATATCCGGCAATTTTAGTAATCGAATTATAGTATATTTTAAACACGTGGATTTTTACCCTGTTAACAATACTTAAACATTAACTTCTTATCATAAGACTCATAAATATATTACAATCTTTCAGGACAACCCAACTTGATATAAACATGTATTCAATAATGTTGTTACTCATTTTTGCGAATTCCAATATTTTATCAACTACGATTTCTTTAAATAATGACACTCTTGGTAGTCCAACAACTTCAAGGTAGGTATAAACTGAGTGAGTTGAGTATTGGTCTTTAAATATTTACAGGTTAATATACATCTCCTTCATTGAAGGTGGAAATTTGTACATTAATTTTACGACTTTAATTCCATGAATCGTGCATGAGCGTTATTTACCTTTGTTTAAGTATGATCAGATATTGAAAGCTCTTCGCAAAACTAAATTCATATCATTACAAACTGAATAACAAGTAATAGTGGACGGCTGAAACCTGAAGGATTAAATAACTTGTCACACGTACAAAGGGATAAAACCCCACTAAAATTGAGCAAGATGAACTAAAGGCTTTGTGCAACATATTTTTTTCCACAACGACAGAGTTGTGTCCACCAAACCTGAATGAATTTGAAATTGCTGTATTTTATTAACAAACGTGTAAATTTGGAATTCGAGTTAAACATTATAGTTCTTATGTAGAAAAGAGTACATGAAAGATAGCTTACCAATATTAACATCGTGTTGTTGCTTTACATTTGCCACAATGTCAAATTCTACGGAAGGATCTGTGTTCAACATAATGGTTATAAATTAGTTGTAAATCATAAACTGAAATTACATTAAAATGTTAACATTCGAAGGAGATATTGTTCAAAATGGCAAAAAACACAAAAATACAAATTCATACATGAACATGTCAAGTATGAACATACAAATTGATTTATAGTGGGATGAAGCCAGCCTATGATAGCAGCTTTTATTGTTGCAATAGCTTCTAAACCACCACCAGCAGCTAGTGTGTGCCCTATCATTGACTGGAACAAACATGGAACATGTTAATCCAAATTATTAATGTCCACAAATTCAAGCTAAAATCGTTATGTGTTTGTTGTACAGAATAAAAATACATTTGATGCAAGTGATGTACAACTAATACAGCGCAGGCAACGCTAAAGATCAAAATATTCTCTAAATTAGAGAACACTAACATGTTGTAAGAGTGAATACACGACAATAAAGAGAATGTACGATATAAATTCGGCAAATTCATAAATGTTCATCTTTATGATTATGCTTTAGGTGTACTTTCGACACAAAACACCAACGTGTTAAAGTAAAATAGGTGTCTTACCCATGCAAAAAGAAAAAAAATATTACCACATAAGTATTGCATTGAACGCCTTTATAGTTCTATGTAAAATAATTAGGTAACAAACCCTGTGTCATTTTTAGTCCTCGCAAAATGCTCCTTGTTATGAACATGTAATGTGCAATTTTTTGTAACCATAGAAGTGTAATCTATGCATTTCTTTTTCATATGACAATTTATTTGACATAAGATGGGGTAATTTACTTGATTGCTTATTACATGCGGAAATAACATCCATACATCACATAAAATAGGAGCTCTGTGAAATAGTGACAATATTTTAATTTATAACCATTAATTAAAAAAAATGTAATATAGAAACATCAAACTATCATAATCTCGAATACAAGTACAATACGAATGTGTCAAATATTGTATATGAAATGATTATCAAAATGTAGTTCAACATAACCTCTAACCTCCTCATAATCTCATGTTAAGTGTGAATTTGCACATGAATTGAATTAAATACATCAGTCATCACAAAGTTCTAATCTCCCTATACTCTCATCTTAAGTGTACATCTACGACAATATTAAATGAATTAATTTATTACATTGTGGTTGTACAACAATTACCTGTGGGGTAAGGGGAACTCACCTTAGTTCAATTGATTTTAATCTCTGAGGAATTCTTGAATACCGTTTTTATAGTATTTATCTCGGCTAAGTCACCTAATATGGTGGAAGTTGCATGGGCATTATTAATGTAGTTAACCTGTGGAAATTGAACTTGTCAATAGTCGTATTTCAAGAAATTCATCCCTACACACTTACAGAATAATATATGGTTTATTTTACTTATATATTTCTAGGAGGATACATACATATATATATATATATGTGTGTGTGCGCGTATGTAATCTACAATCGAAACCAATACCTCCTCACGAGAAACACCGGCATCTTGAAGAGCACTGATGATGCATGAAGAGACACCAAAGCCATCGGCTATAGGGTCAGTCGTGTGATAAGCATCTGAAGTTATCGCACCTCCTACATACTCAGCCATTATTGGTGCATCCCGCTTCATTCCATGTTCAAGGCTTTCCATCACCTGTTAAGTAAATAAATAAATTTAGTGTGTTAACCCTAAAATATAAATATAGGGATTAACCAAAACGTTATCCCTAAAAATAGGGATTAACACAAGGACAATACTATTGTCACATATACTCCCGATACCACGCTGTATCGGGAGGGCCCACCGAGTGTTGCAAACCTAAAGTTGTAAGAAGTGACATCCGAAGAGGCACTTAAGCATCCATTAATGGAAAGTCACGATGAATAAAGATAAGATATCCACGCGGCATCAGAAAAAGAGTAAACTCCGATGGATCCGTGAGACTCCGATATCCATCAAATGCACCAAGAGGGACCAAAATGAGGACCCTGAGTCCCCCAAGACATACGATAACATCCCCTCACTGAACAAACCAATTGAAAAGAGCCCTTGGAACACTATACCACAAATGATAACTGAGCCCTATTGAGTTCAGAAAGCCATCAGAGAACATATTACGAAGAGCAAAACACAAGGGCAACGCCCTATCGGAGCCAACCCTCTATCGGAGTAGACCATCTATCGGAGCATACCTCATGAAGGATTAAACTGAAGAACATCGTCCTATCAGAGTTAATCACCTATCGGAGTTTATATCACGAAGACAAAAACACAAGAATAGACCCCTATTGGGACTATAACAACATCAGACGAATACCCTACCTCGTGTATAAAGTTCTTCCAAGGAATCTAACCCATCGGAGAAAATGCCTCAAGAATCAGCTTATCGGGGCCACATGCAAGTCATCGGAAGGGATAAAACTTTGTCCAGTCAGCGCCTTGTAGATAAATAGTTTAAAGATAAGATACATGTTACCTACTCATGTATGTTTCGACATCGGTACTTTACTAAAAACATGCACAGTGACACCTGTTCCCATATACCTCTGTATAAGAGGTATCCTTTGTCAAAATTATCATAATCAGTTCAACTTAAAACACGCAAGACTTATGATTATCAGTGAATAAAAAGAGGTATGTTTTCGTCATAAGCAAGCTTCTGAATCTTTTGACAGGGCTTCTAACCCTTATAAATCTCGTTAATCCGGTAAAAATATCAAACTAGTTAACAAAATGGCGCCGTTTATGGGAACGCCATAAATCTGTTCTTGAGCGTGTTCAACAAGTGTTGTATATTATGGACAATTTATTTGACAGCGAGAGTTGCTGAACCCACCAAGAAGATTCAGAAGTTACCCCATCGGTCCCTCGACCCGAAGAAAGAGATTTCATCAACATCCCTCGGTCCGTCTACGAGAGACTCGTGGAGGCCACAACTTGAAGAACTCCACGAAGGACTGAGGATCCCCGTAACATGCCCTCCGAATCTCCTTATCGGAGAAGTCGCCATTCGGATGGAGACGAACCCCGGGTAAGATGGAGCCCTACCCCTGACTCCTGGCGTTGTGAACCCCTGCGGGTGCCACAAATATATTATAATCATGAAGAGGCACCTAGGACGGGCCAAAGGGAAGAAAGTCCATACCCCACGGATTACCCGGCGAGTAGAGACAATACCCTATGGGGAATCCTTGATGATCTACGCAAGAAGACGAATGACATCAAGAAAACCATGGCCGACAAAAAGGATTCGACATTTAAAACCTCAACCTTTGTTCCGAGATTTCCCTAGCATCGATTCCTTCGGGGATGCGGCCCATCAACGTCCCCTTGTACATAGGGGATACCGATGGAAGAGATCCACAAGATAACATCCATCAATATTTGGCAGGGATGGACCTATACTCTGTTCCCGACCAAGCCCTATAGTGCGTGTTCCTTGTTACTTTCGGAGGACAGGCTTAAGCTTGGTTTACCCACCTCCCACCTAACTCTATAGTTAGCTTTGACCGATTGACCCGCCTATTCGTGCGATCGTTTACTTGTAACTGGCGATACCCTAATTTCGCTATGCACATCTTCACGGTTAAGCAACAAAGGGACGAACAATTGCTAGGATACATAAAACGCTTCTCTGATGAAGCGATAGATGTCCCGAATGTTAGCCCAACTATCTTAGCTGACATACTGACCAAGGACTCCGAACAAGAGACTTATTCCGATACCTTATGGGAAACCAGGTCACAGACATGAATGAGCTTATGTAGAAGGCGAAAAATTACGTCCTTTTGGCAGAGGCAGAAGGCACTAAGTGGCATAAGGAAAACGATGACAACGAACACCGCGAATGCGCTGAACGAGAAGCAAAAACTAAAGAAAACGGTAAAGAAGGGAAAACCTTCCAACGTAAAGACGACGGTGGGATGGTCAAGAATTTCCCTCCGCCTGTACCCTTGCCCCCGATGACTATCGCTCCCAAAGAAGTGCTCAATGTAATGAGAGGTAACAACGAATTACATTGGCCCTTATCAGCCAAGTTTACCTACAGGGATAAAAATTCAGGGAAATATTGAAAGTACCAAAAAACCTATACCACCGAGGAGTGCACTACTATGAAGAGGGAAGTGATCCGCGTCTTAGAGGCAGGATACTTGAAGAATTACCTGAAGGAAAACAACCCTGAAGAACCTAAACCAAACGTGTGGAAAAGAATTCGAGCGGAGCAGAGAGAAGAAGGGACCCATAGTAGGCGGTCACGAGAGAAGACCGTGGGGCATCATAGTTTACCTCCCCCTTGGAATCCTACGAAGATAACGCCCCATCAGGGCGAACGATCAACATGATTGAAGGGGGGGGCATCTCGATGACACCCCAAGGTAAGAAGAAGAAGTATCTAAATGAAGCAAGGCGAGTGGAACAAGGCCTCCTCGTGTGCTCCATCCAAGGAGCAAAGCTGCCTAACATAACCTTAGGACCCGAGGACCTGAAAGGTATAATCTATCCCCATGAGGACCCCTTGGTAATTGAAGCTACCATCCATGGATTTGGGATCCAATGAATCCTCGTAGGTATGGGTAGTTCCGTGGATGTCATACTCCTACTTACTTACATGGCCATGGGATTGAAGAAGGAGTAACTAGAGGTGGCTGACGTTCCCCTAGTAGGCTTTTCAGGAGAAGCCTGAATACCCTTATAACCATTATCCTTCCCATGTCATGGGGATAGGGAGCCCTCCGAAGAACAGAACCCACCAAAATTAGGGTGGTAAAGGCCTCCTCAAGGACGTACAATGCCATATGCAGATGGCCTTCCATTCCAACCTTCGAAGCGATTCCCTCCACCCTTCACCATAAGGTAAACTTTCCCACATGCTAAGGTATCATAGAAGTCCGAGGAAGCCGAGCCAGAGCCAAGGAGTGCCGCATGAACGCTATCCCTCCAGAAGATGAGAAACCAGCCCTCAGAAATAGCAAAAAGCATAAGACTAAAGAAGTACTGGTTCAACCCGTGGAAGAGCTAAAGATGGTAGAACTCGTAGAAGGAGAACATGGAGCCTGAGGTGGAAGCCCGGTTGACCTCCGTTTTAAAGAAATTTCACCATCTCTTCGCATGGGAAGGAGGACCGCCAAGGCAAATCAGCAATAATGTATGTCAACATTTTCTTAATGTGAAGCCTAGGGCTAAACCAATCTAGCAAAAGAAGAGAAAGATGGGACCTGAGCGCAATAAGATTATTTGGTCAGAGATACAACGACTCCTTAGCCTAAAGCAAATTAGGGAAGTCATATAACACGAGTGGCTGGCTAATGTGGTCCTAGTCCCCAAACATAGAGGAAGATGGCGGATGTGTGTGGACTTTACAAATCTCAATGAAGCATGTCTAAAGGATTGCAATCCTCTGCCCAGCATAGACCAGCTGGTCGACTCCACCACCAGCTGCGTGCTCTTGTCAACCCTACACGGAGATCAGGGATACAACCAAATCCCAATGGCTGCGGTCGACCCGAACAAAACTAGCTTTACCACTGACGCAAGTACCTTTTGCTATTAAATAATGCCCTTTGGTAAGCCTCATGTTTACCGGACTTATCAGAAAATCGGTGGAAGTCTATGTGGATGACAAAGTCGTCAAAAGCTACGCAGCAGAAGATCACCCCAAAGATCTACGAAAGGCGCTAGTCATCACGAACAACGTCGGGATGAAGGTTAACCAAATAAAGTGTTATTTTGGTATCCGAGGAGGAAAATTACTGGGTTTCATGGTCACAGAGAAGGGAATCGAAGTTATCCCTGAAAAGGCAGAAGCCATCTTAGGGTTGCCCACTCCGAAGACGGTCAAAGATGTCCAGAATTTGACCGGCCGAATGGTATCCTTTAGCCGGTTTATTTCTAAATTGGCAGAAAAAGGACTCCCCCTTTTCAAGATACTCTAAAACATCAAGGAGTTCCAATGGACTGCACAATGTGAAGAAGCTCTCCAAGAGCTAAAAAGCTACATGGTGAAACCGCCCTTGCTGGTAAAACTGTCACCCCAAGAGGAGCTCTTTGTCTACTTGTTAGTTGGAGAAGAGGCCGTCAACGTTGTGTTGGTCAAAGAACAGGACAAAGAGCATCACACTGTCTATTATATTAGCAACACTCTCCTCGAAGTAGAAACTAGGTACACCCTAACCGAAAGGCTTTAACTTTAATCACTACCGCGCGAAAACTGCACACATATTTCCTTTCCCATCCGATTACCGTTTTGACCAAACACTCATTGCGGGCGATCCTCAATAAACCCAAAACAGCGGGGAGATTGATAAAATTGGAAATAAAGGTTACAGAATATGATATTTCCTATGCCCCGAGACCGTCCATTAAACCACAAGTCCTTGCAAACTTTGTAACGGAGCTAACAAGCATCAGTGCCGAAGAGAAGGCACCCCTATGGCACGCCTACGTAGATGGCTCCTTTGTAAGTATGCACGGGGGAGTGGGAGTAGTCCTAATGAACAAGGCAGTTGAAGAGGAAATGCTCGAATATGAAGCCAAAGAAAAACGAACCTGAGATTACCTTCGGGTGGTTTACTAGAGACAAGGATGGTTCGATGAGTACAAAGTCGTCCAGATTCCCCGAAAAGAAAACCAAGAGTCCGACGCCTTGTCTAAAATATCTACTCAAACGACCACCATCCACACCCGAAGAATCACCCTTCTCCATGTAAGTGGGTCGGAGAAAGTAGAGGGCCAAGGAGTAAACGCTATGGCGGACTCCCCGACGAGTTGGATAACTTCCATCAAAGCTTATCTACAAGACGCCGAATGCTATTCCGAGGACAAATCCGTACAACGAACTATATATGAGAAAACGGTCTGATACTTCCTCAAGGACGGGATACTATTTCGGAGAACCTACTCTTGTCCTCATACCCATTGCCTTACTGAGGAAGAGGCCCAACAAATCCTATCGGAAATACATGAAAGAGCTAGTGGAAGCCATACCGGAGGCAAACGCATGGTTGGACACTTGATTCGGCAAGGTTACTATTATCCCACGATGGCTAGGGACTACAAGGAACACGTCGAAACATGCAAGCCATGCCAAACTTACGCCCCACGAGCCTACCAACCTGCGGCTCCATGGGAGCCCAACCTAACACTGTGCCCCTTTTCCAAATGGAGTATTGATATAATAGGAACCCTCATCCCGATACAGGGTAAAAGAAATTCCCATTGGTGGTGGTGGATTACTTCACCAAATGGGTAGAGGCAGAACCTCTAGCCCAAATCACCGCCGGCGCGATCATCAACTTTCTATGGAGGAATATCATGTGCCGATTTGGCATCTCTTGGAGCCTTGTGAGCGACAATGGGCTTCAATTTACAAGCAGCGAGTTAGGGAGTATGAAGAAGTCGCCAATAGCTCCAACTTAGCCATTGCCATTGACCTCCTTGAAGAAAGGAGAGCCCGAGCCGCTGTCCAAATAGAGGAGTACAAAGCCCGGATGTCACTATACTACAACGCTAAGGTAAAGTCTAGGACTTTACAACTTGGAGACCTAGTACTAAAAAAAGTCGGAGCTTCCAAGAATGTAGGAAAGCTTGATCCCCGATGGGAATGACCCTACAAAATATCGAGAGGCGTCGGACCCGCAACCTACCACCTTGCCAACTCCGAAGGCGCAACACTCCACAATACCCGGAATGCCCTTAACCTTAGAAAGTATTATGCTTAATGTAAAATATAAGTTTGTATATAAATAAAAGGTGTTTACATATGGATGGCTCCTATACAAAAGAAAGAAAGGGAAAGTATGGTTGCACGACAAAATGATGACCTTATATGCAGTCATATCCGCAACCCAATCCCAAGGGGCCAACTATTACAAACAACAAACCTTCACCCCATAGGTATGTCACACCATATCCTATACAAAGGTCCTTATAACACTAAAACAGCCCTTACGTATACTAAGCCTCCTCGATCGGATGCTTTCCCTCCATAATAAGGCGACGATGCTGCTCCCCAAATAAGGTGATAGGATTGTCAATAACTAGGGTGGGAACGGGCCGAGAAAATTCCCGTTCCCAAAGGAAATTTCCTTCGCGGGAAACTTCCTATCCCGTTCTCGTCCAGTCATGGCCAACGGGACGAGAACGGGAATCATTTTCATGTTCCCGCAGGAGGCGAGAATCCCGTCAATTTTTAGTGCCTATGCAATTTAGAGGGGGTTTGGGGGTTAGTTGCTAAAATAAATTAAAATAAGGGGAGTATAAGAAGATAAATAAAACAATAGAGTATAATCGTTAGACAATTTTTGCCTTTTGAGTCGCGGATTTTTTTTTTTTTTTTTGTGATAGCGAATAGCTATTGTGATTCATTGTGAATGTGATTTGTATTGAATTGTAATTAATGTTAACAAATTGTTACTTGTTAATTTTGAAAAGAAGACATTTTTCTAATACGAAGTATTTGAAAATGCCGATTGTCAAAGGGAAAAAAGTTGAGAAACATTTTCCCCCCACCTTTTCCCCCATTTGTGTTCTGAAAAATTGCGGCATTCCCGCAGAAATCCCGCCAACAATGTGATTTCCGCGTAGACGGGATCCCGTCCCATTAATCCCGCCAGCGACGGGATCCCATGTAGGTGGAATCCGGTCCACAACGGGACGAGAATGGGAGTGGATTTCTCATTCCCGTACACACGGGATCTCGTGGAATAAGATCATGTGGTACGGGCTCCTGTCCCATTTCCACCCCTATCAATAACCACCGTCGGAACCACTAGAGGATCCTCTATAAAAACTTAACGAATAATGAGCTCGGGGATAGCCAGTCCTGCAGGAAACCATGGCAAAGCTCGAATGGCATCCTAGGACAGCCGATACCCAATGCGGACTAAGTCATGCATCTCTCCTTGAAAAGACTCAAGGACAGTTGGAGCCGCAATGTCCAAAACTACCTGGACTTGGGCCATAACTATAGCCACCTCGTGAGCACGAGTCATCTCCAGTACTTTTTGATTTGCTGCATCCCTCTCCCGGGTAACACACATCAACCGCTCATAGGAACATCGGATTTGATCCCTTAGGACTCCCATCATCTCTTCCAAGCTCAACACCTGTGCCCTCTCTAACACTAACCAGCGTTCCAGTTCCCACGACTTGTTCCTCTCACTTTGTAACCTCTCATAATAAACCTCTTGAGAAGTCTCACGATCCGCCTTCAGTCGAGATAACTCCTCCTCGACCTCCAACAAACCCCTCTCTAGCTCATCCCGACGGTGGTATACTAGGCCAGTATCAGAAGAGGAGCCCCCTTGGGAACCGATGACAATTTTGAACCATATAAATCTGCAGAAATCAACCACATTACCACAACGAATGCATAAAGACCGCTCAAATAGTTCCAGCAAAAATCCACGACCGAAGTAGCCAGGGGAACGGAACCCTCGCCCCGTCGAGGGGCAGAGAGACCTCACGATCGAGGCCCTCCCCGATGGGATGAGACCCCCCAGGAGTAGGAGAAGGAAGGCCCGCCTCATTTATCATATCAAAAACGTCTCCCTCGGGAGAAAATCACGCTATCAAATGAGGGGTAGAAGGATCCACCCGAAAAGCAGTTGCCATTGGACCCTCGGGCATGATAAGTTCCAATGGATTTTATGGGGGGGGAGGGCTACGATAGGCAAAGCCTTGTGATCCTGCTCCTCCGAAGAAGAACTTGCCACTAACTCAAAATTCGACCGATAAGAGCCCTCTTCCTCATAAAGGGCAGACCCACCATTAGGTATTGATCTCAAAAATGCCTTATCGAAAGGCTTGATGGCAAACATTTCCATCTCCGCACCTATCAGGGGCACAAGCATGCTATAAGCCCAAAGTATCAAGGACTACCATAAATAGAAGAAGAAGAAGAACTTACAAAAAAAGAAGTTATTGTACAGGGGCTGATGAGAGAGATTGAATATCTCCACCCCCTCATGGAGACCTGCAAGGATCAGGGACTCGGGAAGCTCCAACAAGCCATTGATATCATAAGTTGCCGAGAACAACCCAGAACCCGACAGGACCTCTCAATCACGCACCGATGTCTCAGGGTTGGGGATGATATATCATAAACCCCATCAGAGAGGCACTCCCCACACACTAGGCGATGAGTCCTTTGGACGGACAAAAAAGGGAAGGGCTACCCAAACAAGGGCACATGATGAATATTGGCCCCACTCGATAGGGAGACACCGGGAGGTTTAAGAGCTCACAACATAGAATATACCCCACCAAGTGACAATAGGAATTAGGCGTCAATTGGCTTGGGCATATCTTTTGAAAGAGAACTTGAAGAAACGGATGAAAAATTACTCGCATCCCATAGTGCATCTGCTCGCAGTAGACGAATAAGTAACCTAAAAGGGGATCATACGCCCTCTGATTGAGGTGGGCTATAACGACGACATATTGGTCAAAGTCCAAAGTGTACTTGACAAACAGAGTCATGATAGATTCCCCG
Organism: Linaria vulgaris; assembly: GCA_948329865.1. Taxonomy (NCBI): domain Eukaryota; kingdom Viridiplantae; phylum Streptophyta; class Magnoliopsida; order Lamiales; family Plantaginaceae; genus Linaria; species Linaria vulgaris. The sequence goes on from OX415249.1 coordinate 28,088,770, forward strand.
TCTCCAGTACTCATGGCGGATCCGACCCGCCCTCGACCCATTAGCCTTGAAGGACTCAAGGGAAGCATATTGAACACCGGGGAGTGATCAGCTAGGGAATAAGGCTCTCTACCCATGAACACTTCCCGAATATGGTTCATTCGTCGACGAGAATCCACATGCGGAGACCCCGATGAAGCCCTCGCCGATGAGTAAAAAGTTATGTACAATGTGCGAAGAGATTTTTTTAGAAAAGAGTATAAAGATATTCGCTGAACTCCAAATATATATATACTCGGACATTCCCCTTAAAAACCGAGCTAAAGCTTGAGCTGTCAAAGTAAAAACATAGCCAATGACACGTGCCAGTGGATATCTCTATTTAGAGAAAAATAAATCCAAACTTTGCCATGCAAGCGGGCACGTCCTACTAAACTATTTACATAGCCAGCAAGAATAAAATTTCAGATTAACTCGAGTTAAATGACGGGGTCCCAGTATCTATATATACTTAAAATTTTCTTTTATGGCTATAAGTGCCAAAAAGAAGAAATAGAGAAATGACAAAATAAATGTTCATTCATAATAAACCGAGGAGTCCTCGGAAAATACTTACAACGTGAAAAATTAATACTAAAGTTTGAAATTTCAAAACCTAAAAATAAAACTAGAAACAGGAAAAAGAAAAAAATATAAACTCCTGAAGTCGAACGAATAGTAGCCTAAGGAGTGGAAGAAGCAGTCCGCTCGGGGAGAAGAGTCCTCGGACTTAGCAGACTGATCGGCACAGTTATCGGAGCCAGTTGATTGTCGGGTGAAAGCACCCCTCTGGAGCCGCTAGGTCTCAGGCTCGCACCACCCATTCGGACTTCACTCCCCAACCTAGTCGGAGAAGTAAAGGGAGAGGCCCGATTAGACAAGACGCTATGCCTCTCGAAAAAGGCATAAACTTCCTCGGAGCTAGCCGGGTTCTTCAAGTTACGAATGTCAAAGGCCTTCGCAAAGTCAACACCCGGCCGCAGCAGCCCCATTGCCAACTTGGCACACTCAAGATATCCCCACAACATATGCCCTGTCAGAACATCATGGTGTCGTCTCTCGGAGAGGTCCGTGCACTGTCGAACAATTTATGTCTGGGCGTACTTCACCGCCACTTCCACTTTAGCCTATAATTCCTGGGGGGAGATAGCCACCGCTAGTTTTCCCGAGGCCGACTCGACTCGATCAAGGGCTTGGCCCAGTTGCTCCTGGAGAACCCTCTCCCTTTCTTGAGCCTCCTCTTTCTCCTTCTGGAGAAGCGCTATTCTGGCCTTCGAAGCCTTCTCCGATTCTTCCAACTGCGCAACCATGGCCTGCAGGCGCTTCATCAACTCACCCTGCGTCCCTATCTCCTTTTGATCTTCTTGCCATCGGAAATCATAAGAAGATATCTTCGTACGGAGAACATCCATCTCTATCTGGTCTTCCCCCCTCTTGAAAGTAAGAGACACCACCTGCTCTCGGAGGACTCTCATCTCCTCCCCACCCTTTGTTATAACCCTGCTCGGCCACAGTCGCAGCCTCCCTGTCCTTTCCAACCTAAAAATAATAATAAATAATATCAGGCGAGGAATTCCTACAAGGATAAATAGAAAAAAGGGAGGACTTACCATGAGCCCCATCCAGTTGAGGCATGTCTACATGAAGGGGGCGCCATTTGAGGGAGTGGCGTTGGAGGAGACGAAGAAACGGATAACTTCTTAGAAGGCATTGTCCAAAGTCTGCATCGATGGAAGATCCTCCAAACGGGAAGGACCCCCTGGAAAAGGCATCCCAAAGAAGATACCCCTTATGAGGAAACAGTTACCGGCACCGAAGCGATAGTAGCAGAGTTGGTGAATAAAACCCGATGAACACCCGCAGCAGCCGAAGGACCCGCCGCCCACAAAAGGGAATCCAGGAGCAAAACCTTGATGTCCACCTGCGACGAATCTCCAAGTTGCGCCTCAGGAACCTCAGGAATGTCCTCGAAATCCCCTAACGATACTTCTGAGTTAGACGTGAGGAGCTGCGCCAACTAATCCTTCCCTACAAGAAAAATCGTAAGTCAGAAAACTACGAAAAAAACGATTAATAATTATAAGTTAGATAAGGAAACTGAGTAGCTAGCTGAAAGAAAAGACTCCCCTTCCTAGATCATCAGAGCTTTTCCCTTATCTACGTGACCTACGGATAAAAGGAAGAGACAATGTACCTTAGCCTAAGAAAAATGAGGATATCAAAAATTACTTGAGAAAAGGATCACAAAAAACTTACTAGGGACAAGTGGCCTGGAAATTGGCCCCACCGAAGGCTCCAAGGAAAGGTCTACCATTTCTTTCCGAGAAGAAGATGAAGGGTCATCGGAAGAGATGGTCACGTACTCTGGTGCAACCGCTAAAGAAGTTCCCTCTGCAGTCGGACTTATTTACGAAGGGAAACCTCCCTCTGAAGCAAACTCCCCTTCCGAAGTCCTCGGAGAACCCTTTGTGGCAAAGATTGAACCGGATACCGGAACCATAGCCAATCAGGGTTCTACGATGGGCACAGGGATGACTCCATGGATCACGCCATCTTCCCCGATGTCGAAGGGCAAATGATCCTCCTCCTCCTCCACTGGGTGTATGTCCTTGTCTTCGGAAGTACTAACCTCCTCGTCTTCTTCCTCGGAAGCATGGGAAGTTTCACTAGAGGAGCGAGCCAAAGAAGCCGCCTGAGACCTAGTCTTCTTCCGACTACTCGAGGCTGGAATATCCTGCTCCGATGACCTTACAGTTAGGGATAGGTCCTAAGGACCCTTGCCCGAATAATACTTTTCCATAATCTCCCCTGTAATAAAAGAAAAAAAAATCCTTAAGGACCTTAAGGAAGAAAATTTACTCGAAGCAATAAAAGAAAATAAGATAAAATTACTTACCAAAGGAGGTCAGTTCCTCAGAAGATAGGGATAAAGGTTCTCGAACAGCATAACTGCATGATGCAGCACCGATCTCTCATACAAATTGCCAAAATTCTCCGACTCCATCAGAGCCTTGGCCAAAATAATCGGGAAGAAACCCATCTCTGAGTCCAGAGGCTACACTGGAGCTTTAGCCTCCCTCCAATCGAATGGCATATCCCACTCACCGTCCACAGGCTTCACGAAGAAGTACTTGTCCTTCAAAGTACTATGGGAGCTGAGTGTCCCCGCTAAAATCTTCTTCGTGGAATGTTTGACAGAATCCCAATGGCAAAAGTGGTAAAAAGAGAGCTCCCTGTGTGAGATACGATATCAAAAATCGAAAGGAACCGAGCTACAGTGCAACTCAATCCCTTCAGTTGGCACCAGAAGACAAAAATACAAAGAGCAGCAAAACGATTCCGATTCACTTGACTCGGACAAACATTGCACGCCTTGAAAATCACGCAGAAGAAAAATTGCATAAAAGACCGCCACCCATACCTCATCTGCGCAAAGTATACCGTAAGGTAACCATTTGGAGATTTGATAGCCCTCTCCTCCTTCGTCGGAATCTTGAAGGTCATATTCTTCTGATACGCCCCCAAGCTCTTGAAAAGAGATGACACCTCTTGCCGAGTAACAATACTCGCATTCTCCTCAGCTTTATAGAGATTGCGTTTATCGGGACTCCTTGATTTTGAAGCCCTAGCCTTCTTCGAAGGAGCAACATCACCCTCCGTCGTCGCGACAGAAGTTCCCCCTTCCTCTTACGAGTGGATGCAGTAGGACCACTCACAGTAACGCCACCAGTGACCGTCGGTGAATCGGCGGCGGAAGTGAAAGCCACGGCTCCCGAGGCCATTGCGACAGTGGTGAGATCGGTAGCAGATGAAGCCATCTCTATAGAGGAAGAAAGACGTGAGAAATATTTGCAAAGTTTCAAAAAGAACTTGCGAGATCGGAGAGAAAAGTAAAGAAATTCTTGCTAAAAATATTTGCTAAAGAAGATTGAGAATGAAAGGTGAGGAGGAAGGGGCGTGATGGCTATATTTATAGACAACACCATAAGGGTCGTGGGGAGTAATAACTCCCCACGTAACCCCCAAAATTGACACGTGTTCGAGACATGTTTCCCACCAGCTAGCCGTTATAATCCAGTCTTACCAATGGTCGGATGATCAACCCGCTACGCCGCCAACGGTCAAATGAGTAATTCATTACACCGTCACTAAAAAGCTGCTGGGAATGATCGCCTGTGCTGCTTACCCGAGGACAAAGCTCCCGAGGACTAAAAGGTAATTTTCTTACAACATTTGTAATATATATATAAATATATATATATACACACCCCTCGTTAAATCGCCAAAAAAGATAAAATAAGAGAAAAATGACAAAAGAACAATAAGAAAACGTCCCTCTTCTTACTGAAGGCAAAAATAAAAGGAATAAAAATTCCTCTCGCCTCTACGATGGCAATCGAAATTTGGGGGGGGGGGGGGGGGCTAGTGTTAAACCGAAAAGATAAAAGTAAGGGATTAACCAAAACGTTAAGGACGATACTATCGTCACATATACTCCCAATACCACGCTGTATCGAGAGGGCCCACCGAGTGTCGCAAACCCAAAGTGGTGAGAAGTGACACCCGAAGAGGCACTTACACGTCCCTTGGAAAGTCACAATGAATAAAGATAATATATCCACGCGTCATGAGAAAAAGAGTAAACCCCGATGGACCCGCGAGACTCCGATATCCATCAAATGCGCCAAGAGGACCAAAACGCGGACCCCGAGTCCCCCAAAACATACGAGAACATCCCCTCACTGAACAAACCAAAGGAAAAGAGCCATTGGAACAATATACCACAAATTATATCTGAGCCCTATTGACGTTAGAAAGTCATCGGAGCACATATTACAAAGAGCAAAACACAAGGGCAGCGCCCTATCGGAGCCAACCCTCTATCGGAGTAGACCATCTATCGGAGCATACCGCACGAAGGATAAAACTCAAGAACAATGCCCTATTAGAGTTAATCACCTATCGGAGTATATATTACGAAGACTAAAACACAAGAATAGACCCCTATCGGTACTATAACAACATCAGACGAATACCCCACCTCATGTATAAAGTTCTTCCGGCCAAAATTGGGAATTTGCAGGGGTAAAACCGGTACTACACTCAAAAATTAAAAATTTTTAATAAAAAATAAAAAAAAACAAAAAAAGACCCCCCCTTCCCCGTCGCCCTCCCACCCCACCCCACCCCCACCACGCCGATTTGCAGTAACACCGCTGCAAATCGCGGTAAATCACCGCGATTTGCAGCAACATCATTGCGAATCGCGGTGATTCACCGCGATTTGCAGCGGTGTTGCTGCAAATCGGAGGGGTGGGGGTGGGGTGGGGTGGAGGGGGGGGGGGGGGGGGGCGACGGGGAAGGAGGGGGTCTATTTTTTAATTTTTTTTGTTTTTTAAGTTTTTTTTTTATTTTTATTATAAATAAATGAAATGACTATTTTGCCCTCGTGCAAATCGGATTGCTGATGTCACAAGATCAGAATATGACGTTTTTTGGCCGAAAAATTAGTTTGGGTACAACATGTTTTAAAAAATGAAAGGTTGGGTACAGCGGGGTCAAAAATCAAAGGTTGGGTACAACATCGCAAAAGCGCGAATAGGTTGGGTCTAGTATCCCCGTTTTCCCTTAATTGTTTGCACCTTTAAACTGCAACCAACAACGTTTTGCACCGTAGAATTGTAATTTTATATATGGCACTTTGCACTCGTATTTTTTGCATGGATAAATAGTCTTTTTTAATTTATTATAACAATAAAGCCTCACAATAATTTTATCATGAATACATAATTAAACTCAAAGCCGTACAGTAATCTAAACCCAAAAAAGAAAAAAAAAACCGTACTAGAATTGATATGGGTTTAGGAGAACCCAACCTCAAAAGCTAGTTGTTGAGGTGGAAGAGCTCAAATCCATATAAATCCCTCACCAATATCTTACAATATCAACATGGGATCCAAGTCTCATACCTTGCAATTAGCATCATAACATTCCACCACGCTCCGCAGCCCAGCGCCCACGCGGGCTAGTTTTGCTCTAGTTTCACATAGCCTCAGGCTAACACTGCAATACCGACGTCACCACTCGCGCCGTACGATTGCAACTGGGAGGTAGTAGTGGATGGCTCTGATACCAATTGATATGGGCTTAGGAGAACCTAACCTCAAAAGCTAGTTGTTAAGGTGTAAGAGCCCAAATCCATATAAATCTCTCACCAATATCTTACCACCTTGCACTTATCTTTTCGAATAGAATAAAATTAATTTTCTTACAGGCTTTGTTTATTATATCTAACACATGGAACGCTTTCTACTTTACATGTGGTTTTTAACGGCTACGTATAATATTGCAAAATTATTATAAATAATGCATACATGTGGCCTTTGTGGAAATTTTTGTACCTGTACTTAGGCTTACTATTTAGTATAATAATTATTATAAACACTATTGAAATAGTGTATTATGTTGGAAAAGTCTCTATATAAAGAGCATTCTTCCATGTAAAATGATACCAATTCACAGGTGCTATTACTTAATATTTGCATTTCTTTTTCCTAAGTCTTTTAATATATTGTTAAAAACCTCAACAATTTTAGTTATTCTATAACACGTAGTCAACACGATAGCGCTCGATCCGAAAGAATTTAGTTCTTCCGTTAAAGAAAACATTCAACGTTAAAAGGTAAGAAAGTTTATATTTACTTGTTCATCTATCTCCATTTTTATAGACAGCGCGGATTACCGCCTATCTATAATTTTATGATTAGATGAAAATCATCTTTATATTTTACTGTCATCTAACTCTAACACTAAAGCTAGTTTAAACTTTCGTTGATGCTTGAGTTAACCCCAAGCTAGAAACGACTACTCACAATTTATTAATATGGAACGTTTTACCTCCTATTACTGCTGACAATTTATTATTATGGAAGGTTTTACCTCCTATTACTGCTGACAATTTATTATTATGGAAGGTTTTACCTCATGGAAGGTTTTACCTTCTATTGCTGCTGACAATTTATTATTATGGAAGGTTTTACCTCCTATTATATTGCTTATTTTATTCCATACGCCCATGAAAGTTTTTACATAGTAATGTGGCGGATATTATTTACGCACTTAATTCATTGCAATTATTATACTTATTTATATTATTCCTTAAGCCCATGAAAGTTTTTACATAGTAATGTGGCGGAAAATATATATGTATTTACTTATCGTAATATTATTCCATATGTCTGTTAAAATATCATTAATGCGGTAGAAATTATTTCACATGTCATTACAATTAATTTTTGTTGCTAAATCATTAAAGACATTACCGTTCATAAAACATGCCAAAAAAAAAATGATTGTTTTTCTAACGGCTATAAACGGCTACTTACGGATATTTTTTTCTATAAATACACAAATTTCATAACACAACCTCGACACAAATCTTCACCTTATTTCTCTCATCTGCAAAAATGATCTCTACGACAACAACGATCTTGATCCTCATTTACCTTTCTATTTTTATTTTTATGCTAGTAGATGAAGACACTCCTATGTTTGTCCCTATGATATTCCTCCATTTTATCATAATAATGTTCGAGTTCAAAGATTTGGCTAGAGATGAGATAATTACATTGCACTATTGTAATAATTATGCTTCCATGATTATGTGTTCAATAAATTGTCTCGATCCTAATTATGTTTTTCTTGGTTAGGTATTTAGCTAGAAAAATGTCTAACCTCACGAGTACAGTTAGTTGTATACTCAATATCACTGGCAGGAATTGTGGACAATGGTAATCGGAAACTCTTGCTGCAGTAAATATAAATACGGATCCAAAAAAATGTGAGGCTGTGATCTACATGAGAAAACATATAGATGAAACCTTAAAGAGAAAATATCTCAATGTTACCGATCCTCATGAATTATGGACAAACCTACAAGAAAGATATGGCCATCAAAAGGAAACCATGTTTGGAACAATTTAAGGTTCCAAGATTTTGAAACTGTAAGCGCATACAACTCCGCGCTTATGGAGATTCGTTCAGACTTAATTTATTGTGGAAGAAAGCTTACTGATAGAGAAATGATAGAGAAAACACTTTCTACTTTTCATGTGTCCATGATAAATGTTCAATAGCAATAACGATTGCTGAATATTTCAAAATATCACGACTCGCAACAAAAGTTGTTAATTGTAGAAAGTTACAATTACTTATTGATGAAAAATCATCAATCTCGACCTCCTGGAGCACATGCATTACGTGAGGCAAATGCCATTAACATTTCAAACTCATATGGACGAGGTAACAATTAGAAGGCCAATCAAGGTCATGGTCATGGTCGTGGTCATGGTCAAGGTAGAGATGGTCATGGAGGAGGATATGGCTATAGAGGTGGACGCGGTAAAAGAGGTGGTCGTGGTCGAGGGGTTTTTCACAACCCCTCGCATACCAACATTGTCTTTAAGAAAAACCACCAAAACAAAGAAAAACATAATAAAAACCTCAAGGTCATTGTTTTAAATGTGGAGTGAAAGGGCATTGGGCCAACACATGTCGTACACCAGAACATCTCTGTAAGATGTACCAAGAAAGTTTGAAGGGTAAAGAAAAGGAAGTTAACATTGTCGAACAAAATCCAAATGGTGATTCCACCTTTATAGAGGCGGCAGACTTTACTCATGACTATGATGTTCGTTTGGCTTAATATGTGTTATGTGATCTTCTGGCTGAATATGCTTATTGTGATTTGTGTTTTAAGTTGTATTATCTACTTTCTGCATTTCTGTTGTGTGCTTTCAATAAAATAATCTCTTTTGAAATATATACCATGTTTATTGCCATATTTGTTTTAATATTATTTATTTGAACTGAAGCGTGATATGTAGCATACTGGTGATTTCTGCCTACTTGACCGTTGTATAACTTATACAATTCTCACAAGTAAGAAATATTTTACATATTTAGAACCCTCAAAATTTCAAGTCGGTACAATAGGAGGTCCTATTAAATTGATTGAAGGATCTGGTACAACTACTTTTACTTTACCAAAATGGAACAAAGTTATCATCGCTGATGCCTTATTTGCCCCAAAATCCAGAAGAAATTTATTGAGTTCTAAAAATATATATCGTCATGGGTTTGATACTGAGTCAATGACTGTGAATAGGGCAAAATATGTGTTCATTACAAAGAATATACCAGGAAAGAAACATTTTCTTGAAAAACTACCATATATCTCATCGAGGTTGCGTTATACATATGTTAATGAAATCGAATCAAATATGGTAGTCAATGAAAATCCAGAATTATTGACTCTATGGCATGATCGACTCCTGGTTCAGCAATGATGCGAATGATAATTGGAACTACACATGGACATTCATTAAAAGGATCCAAACTCAATTTGAGCAACAATAGTCCATGTGAAGCATGTTCTCTTGGAAAGCTAATTATAAAGGATTCTCCAGTTAAAATTAAGACAAAGGTACCCACATGTCTAGAAAGAATTCAAGGTGATATATGTGGACCTATTCATCCATCATGTGGACCATTTCAATATTTTATGGTATTAACTGATGCCTCAAGTCGATGGTCACATGTCAGTCTATTGTCTACTCTCAATATGACATTTGCGAGATTTTTGGCTCAAATAATTAAAATAAGAGCTCAATTTCCTAACCATACGATCAAGAAAATCAGACTTGACAATGCTGGTGAATTCACATCTCAAGTTTTCAATGATTATTGTATGTCAACTGGAATTACGGTTGAACATAGTGTTGCACATGTACATACTCAAAATGGTTTAGCTGAATTATTAATTAAACGTCTTCAATTAATTGCTAGACCATTGTTGATGAAAGTTAAATTGCCAAGTTCTCTATGGGGTCGTGCGATATTACATGATGCATCACTAATTCGCATTAGATCAAGCTCGTATCATGAATACTCCCCATTAGAACTTTCTTTTGGTCATGAACCTAATATTTTTCATATAAAGATTTTTGGTTGTGCGTTTTATGTTCCAATTGCACCACCAAAATGAACAAAAATGGGACCACAAAGAAATTTGAGAATATATGTTGGATTTGACTCACCATCAATAATCAGATATCTTGAGCCTCTAACATGTGATAACTTTACAACACGTTTTGCCGATTGCCATTTTAATGAGGTAAATTCTCCAACCGTAGGGAGGAGAAAAGAAGCACTTGGAAAAAGATATATCATGGTATAATCTATCTTTGATAAGCTTTGATATGCTAACAAAGTAATATGATTTGGAAGTAAAGAAAATTTTGCATTTACAAGCTATTGCAAATCAATTACCCGATGCATTTACTGACATAAGCAAGGTAAAAAAATCGCATATATTAGCTGCAAATGCTTCTGCTCATATTGTAATTCCAAAAAAAAAATCGAAGGATGATATCTTTGATATAACTAAGAAACGTGGGCGTCCTGCTGGCTCAAAGGACAAAAATCCTCGAAAAATAAAATGAGCATCAAACCTAATGATCCTATTATTGAAGAATCTATGCCTGATGAGTCGCAAAATGTGACATATGAGATACATCAAGAAGTTATCCAATCAGATCCTATATATAAAGAGAACGTTGAAATCTCTATAAATTATATCAATACAGAAATGATATTGCACCGAAATGAGATGGAAAATATGGATGAAATATTTTCATATTTAATCGCTTATGAAATTGTGAATGAAAATGATGATCCTGGACCCAAATCTGTAATTGAATGCCAAAATATGAAATATTTGTATAACTGGAAAGAGGCTATGTAAGCGACAGGTATTTGGACCCATTGTTCTCACAGCGAAAAATGTGAAACCCGTAGGGTTCAAATGGGTCTTCGTTCGCAAACGAAATGAGAAAAATAAAATTGTAAGGTACAAAGCTCGCCTTGTCGCACAAGGTTTTGATCAAAGACTTGGAATCAATTATGAAGAAACGTATTCTCCTATCATGGAAACGATTACATTACGATTCTTGATCAGTCTAGCGGTCTATGAAACTCTAAACATGCATCTCATGGATGTTGTCACTACTTATCTCTATGGATCACTTGATAATGATATTTACATGACGATCCCTGATGGACTTAAATTACTCGCAACATCAAGTTCCAAACCTAGAGAAATGTACTCAATTAAATTGCAAAGATCATTATATGGGCCAAAGCATTCAGGTCGCATTTGATACAATCGTTTGAGTGAATATTTATTAAAATAAGGATATATAAATAATTCTTTGTGTCCATGCATTTTTATTAAGAAAATATCATCTGGTTTTGCAATTATTGCGGTTTATGTAGATGATTTAAGTAGCATTGGCACTGACAAAGAAATTCATTCAACAATGAATTATTTAAAGAATAAATTTGAAATGAAAGATTTTGGAAAGACTAAATATTGTCTTGGTTTGCAAATTGAGCATGTTAAAAATGGAATACTTGTGCATCAATCTAACTATATTAAAAAGATACTGAAACGTTTTAACATGGATAAAGCAACACCTTTGAACCATCCTATGATTGCAAGATCATAAACTATAGATAAAGATCCATTTCGTCCTTGTGAAGAAAATGAAGAAATTCTTGGTTCTGAAGTTCCATATTTAAGTGACATTGGAGCTTTAATGTATCTAGTCAATTGTACTAGACCTGATATATCATTTACTGTGAATTTATTAGCCAAGTTTCGTTATCTTCAAGGAACTGTGGATCTTGGTCTATTTTATCCTAACAATGCGGTACAAGAATTGATTAATTATGCAGATGCAGGTTTTCTATCAGACCCACATAAATCCAGATCTCAAACTAGATATGTATTCACGTATGGAGGCACTGCTATTTCATGGCGTTCTCAGAAACAGACACTTGTTGCAAAATCATCGAATCATGTTGAGATTATTGCACTCCATGAAGCAAGCAGGGAATGTGTATGACTACGATCAATGACACATCATATAAGAAGTACATCTGGCTTACCTATTAGAGAGGGTCCTATAACATTATACGAAGACAATTCTGCATGTATTGCACATATGAAAGAAGGCTATATCAAGAGTGATCGAACCAAACACATACTTCCAAGATATTTTTCCTACACTCAGGAACTCGAGAAGAACAAAGAAATTAATATCCAATATGTTCAATCATGTGACAATATGGCAGATCTTTTTACAAAGGCACTCCCTACTGTAACTTTTAAGAAACATGTTCAAAGTACTAGGATGCGTCACCTACGAGACTTATAAAGAATTGGAGATGCCAACTTGAAGGAGAGTTCACACAACTGCACTCTTTTTCCCTTATTAAGGTTTTTATCCCATTGGGTTTTTCCTTATAAGGTTTTTAACGAGACAACATAAGACGTGTGCAGAATACGGATCATATACGTTCCAAAATTTTCAAACGGCCAAGGGGGAGTGTTATAAATAATACATACATGTGACCTTTGTGGAAATTGGTGTACCTATACTTAGGCTTACTATTTAGCATAGTAATAATAATTATTATAAACACTATTGAAATAGTGTATTATGTTGGAAAATCCTATATATAAAGAGCACTCGTCCATGTAAAATAATACCAATTTACAAGTGCTATTACTTAATATTTGCATTTCTTTTCCTAAGTCTTTTAATATATTGTTATAAACCCCAATAGTTTTAGTTATTCTATAACAAAAATTAATATATTTCATGTGTTTTTCTTATGCAATAATGTATATGTGAAAAATTATATTTATCTCTAGTCTCTATTCTTTAGCCTCTAGTTAAAAAAAGAAGTAATCTTATAAATAGTGTTTTCTATGCAAGAACACATCCTTGAGCTTTACAAAAATAATGAAAGATCAAATAAATCATCGTTTTACAACAAAAGATACACTAAAATACTATACATAGTCATACTTTATTTTTTTTTAATGTTTCGGCAAAACTTAAATAACTTAAAGATAATAGATATTAAAGAAGTTGTACTATAGCTCGAGTAAATTACGTACTATAAATGAAATATATATTGAAAACAATATAAGTTACAAAGATATCAACTATGAAATTATAACTAACTATTAATTCAATATCTAAATATATATCTACTATTATATTTAAGAGGGTATGTTCTTATCATGGTTAATTGCAGGACAATCCTTCCACGCCCGGCCTCCAACCCGACAACCCCACCACCACATCAATACACAATACATGACCCACCACCACCAAAAGTACCAAATCATCCACCGCCACCTGATCTTACTCAGGCGCATACTCCAACGGCCTCTCGAGGAGCGGAGGGAGTAGAGAGGCGCGGTTGACGTCGATGCCGGTGCGGGGGGGCTCGACGGTGATTTTGATGGTGCACGCAATTTGATGGCGGAATCGATTACTCCTCACCTCCAGTCAACGATCGACCGGAGCTGCCATCAATTTAGATTCAGGCAACTAATTTGCTAAATTAGGATCAGTGAAAAACCTGGAAGAAATTTATGAAGAAGGAAGAAGTCTAAGAAGTAGCAAAGAGAGACACCGAATTTGCCCTTAGAAGCAGCGAAGATGGAGAATTCGTGGCTGCCAATCCTCGGCGAGGATATGACGAGGATGATGACATATGATTTGGCAATAGATCATTTTATATATATATATATATGCAAGTGTCGGTTACAAGTATGTGATCTAGCAATACAACGAGTCTATCTCAAATCAGACCTACACTACGTGTCTCGTGTAGGCTTGGTCCAGAGCACCTCGGACCCAACGCTTCGATGCTTGGATGGGAGTGGAATATCGGTAAATAGATCGAACGGACGTCGGTGATTGCCTTCGAGGTGATGTCGAGGATGACCCCTGATGTGATGTCGAAGATGACCTCCGATGTCGGTGATGAGGTGGTATGACGTGTCAAAGATGCACGTGGATGTCCCGATATCGAATAAGATATCGAAAGGGATATCGGTGATATGTTTCGATCTGACGAGTGGTAGCTGAGGGATAATAATTACTTACTTTGGGATCCGGGCACCGCGTATTTATAGACCTCAGGATCCGGGGACCACAGTAGCACATCGGTGATTATTACCGATATGACGTCGAATATGATCCCCGATATAGTCCAAAATGGGCCTGGTTTGCGTCTGGCCCAATATGCGGGAAATGCCCATATCATGTAGTCCCCCAATTTGGGGATTCTTATCTTAGAGATAAGGATTCGCAAATTTAATTTAAAATTTCTGGGTTACCTGTACCCTTCGTTCCGCCAGTTCAAATGACGGAGATCAAACTTGTGGGGAGTGCACTTGTGATGAACGCCAAGTTTGTGGTCCTCGTTTGAATTCTAGTTCCCTTGGTAATTGGGTTCCTTGAAAATTGTGATGGGGTTGCCGGGGCTGTTGTTATATTCTCGCGGCTCTTCGCGTAGTAGGGTAAGAGGTCGGTTTTACCTTCGACATGATGTCGAAATTCATATTCGATATGATGTCAGGGGAACCCGTTACCGCTCATGGGTAGGAGCCTTTTCTTTGTAAATGACACGTTACCGCTCATGGGTGGGAGCCCGCCCGTTATCACAGGGGAACCCATTACCGCTCATGGGTAGAAGCCTTTTCTTTGTAGATGACCCGTTACCGCTCATGGGTAGGAGCACGCCCGTTATCGCAGGGGAACCCATTACCGCTCATGGGTAGGAACCTTTTCTTTGTAAATGACCCGTTACCGCTCATGGGTAGGAGCCCGCTCGTTATCACAGGGGAACCCGTTACCGCTCATGGGTAGGAGCATTTTCTTTGTAGATGACCCGTTACCGGTCATGAGTAGGAGCCCGCCCGTTATCACAGGGGAACTTGTTACCGCTCATGGGTAGGAGTCTTTTCTTTGTCTCTTTGACTATGTATGTTGGTGACTATGTCGTCGTTGAATCTGTAGGTCATTAAGCCATGTAAAACATTATAGACAAGAAAGATTTTCGAGATAAAAGCTAATACGAAAGCACAAAATAACGTGCATGTGTTATTTGAGGGATGTTCCCTCAATCTGGGAATATCAGTTTTACACAAGAAATAGTGTTTCTGTTGTGCTCTATCGTGCCTGTTGTACCTGTTTGTACCTGTAAGAGAGCGATGTGTCTAGGGGAACATTCCCCAATTGTTTGTTCCATTCTCTACACTTCTATAATGTCCGCTTAGGACATATCCCTGCATCAAATATGAGATTGCGCCAAGCAACAAATAAAAAATGTAATAAAGGATAACGGTCGAAGGCTAGGTAAACCAAACCCGCCTACATATCCCGTTGAGTGGGGAATCAGACCGGCGTAGTTCCCCCTGTTTTAAGTTACATGCCGTCCCACGACGGGGCAAAATAAGAGATAACGGTCGAGGGCTAGGTAAACCTAACCCGCCTACGTATCCCGTTGAGTGGGGAATCAGACCGGCTTAGTTCCCCCTGTTTTAAGTTTACAGACCAACCCACGATGGGGCAATGTTTCCGTTGTTCGAACATAATTTAAAAACTACTGAAATTTAAAATATTGTTCTGTTTGCTCCTCATGGCGATCACTCCGTGCGCGGAATGTATTCTAGGTGCGGGACTTGTATTTCATGTCTCCTTCTGATTCTTGGGTGCTTCAGCGAGTCCACGTAGCACATCCATCTTTGTACCTGGTCACCTATAATCTCACCAACTCCTTGAGGCGTCGAGAATTTAATCTTCTGATAATAAGTAGATACCACTGCCCTGATCTGGTTGAGCGCCGGTCGGCCAATAATGGCGTGGTAGGGAAACGGAGTGTCGACAATCGTGTATTTTATCGGTGTGACCCGGGTGCGTGGGCTTCTGCCAAACATGGTGGGCAATATAACTTGTCCCAGCGGCACTACTTCTGCTCCACCAAATCCGGTCAACGGGGTGGATACCGGCTTTAGCCAGTCCGGGGCTATCCTCATCTGCTCATAGGCCTTTGAGAATATCAGGTTTGTGGATCTCCCGCTATCCACCAACACTTTATGCACCTGATAGCCATCCACATTAATCGTGATAAACAGTGGGCAATCTAGCTTCCTTGCGGTCGAGGCCAATGGACTAAGCTGCTCCAAGTCTTTCTTGGTGAAGGAGATCTCCTGCTCCAAGTATACTTCCGGTATGATTGCGTTGGTGTACCCAACATAGGCTCCACCCTGGAGTCTTCGCGTTATGGTTTCTCGGCCGTGAGCCGTGTCAGCTCCCAAGCCTCCTCCGTTGATCACATTTATAACGTCTCTGCTCGGGGCATTCACTATGGTCCTCCCTCGCTCCTCGGGTGCCTCAGGCATCTTCTGCTTTCCTCTTCCGGGTAAGTAATCTCTTCTAGGGGACGAGGAACGTTCTGCTCCTCTAGCATCCTCTCTGGCGCTCCTGACAAACTCGACCAGTTTCCCTTCTTTGATCAATCTTTCGATTTCACTCCTCAGGTGCGTACAATCCTCTGTCATGTGTCCAGGATGACGGTGGTATGCGGAGTATTTGCCCGACGACTTCATCCCGGGAGTCTCATTCAATGGCCTGGGTTCCGTCAACCATCTATTTCTCTTTGCCACGGCTATCACTTCCAGAATGCCTCTATTCAACGGTGTGTACGTCCTCGGAGGCCTTTTTCTGTTGCAACCTCTGTCTGTATTCCTGTTGGGAAATGAACCTTGACGTGTTGCCATCATCTCGTCCGAAAACGGTGTCCTGTCGCGACCCTTCCAATGACTATGAGTCACCTTCCTCGTCAACTCCGCCCTCTCGCGGTCAAGTCATTCTATCCTTCTTGCTATATCTCGGTCCAGGGTCCTAGGGTCCCGTCTCTCCGACCTGTCGTAAGCAGCGGGCGATATCTCTCTGAATGAGTCTGATGTATCTTCATGTTCGTCATATCCCTGCCTTGCCCTTCTCTCACCTGCTCGGGATTCATGGGGCCTTGCTCGAATGTCCCTTGTCCTTTGTTCCGCCAGTCGTGGAAGCAAAGTCTCCAATGTAGTGTCAAGCGCCGCTTTTACAGAAGCGTTGATCTACGCTAGCATCTCCGGGGTTATGGCGGCAGGGGGAATGGTGCTCTGACCTGCAGCCATTGTCTCTTCTGAGCCGGAAAGATCCGCGTTTGGCATCTCGGTCATCGGGACATCCGCCGCGGGGTTTTCAGTGGTCGGGCCCTCAGTAGCAGGTTCCGCCGTATTTGGCATGGCAGTGGTTGGACCAGGATTCGTGGCTCGCGGTGGTCTCTCGAGCCCGCGCCTACGTCGCGGTTCATTCTGTGCTGGAGGAAGCTCCATCTCAGCTTGGGTCACCGTCTGTTCTTGGTCAATAGGTTGTTGAGGGGTTTGTGTGTCCTCCATCATGGCGCTCCTAGTCACAACTCCGCTAATCTTCACATCGGGTCCTCCTTCCTTGCATCTCTGCGTCTTTGTCCGGGAACTGGTGTTCCCACAGACGGCGCCACTGATTTGGCAATAGATTACGTGTCTCGTGTAGGCTTGGTCCGGAACACCTCGAACCCAACGCTTCGATGCTTGGATGGGAGTGGAATAGATCGAACGAACGTCGGTGATTGCCTTCGATGTGATGTCGAGGATGACCCCCGATGTCGGTGAGGAGGTGGTATGACGTGTCACAGATGCACGTGGATGTCCCGATATCGAATAAGATATCGAAAGGGATATCGGTGATATGTTTCGATCTGACGAGTGGTAGCTGAGGGATAATAATTACTTACTTTGGGATCCGGGCACCGCGTATTTATAGACCGATATGACGTCGAATATGATCCCCGATATAGTCCAAAATGGGCCTGGTTTGGGTCTGGCCCAATATGCGGGAAATGCCCATATCAACATATGTGTTGTACTAGATGTATTTTAGTAGTTGATGACAAATCGAGTTTTAAACAACACCTCGAACGGGACATATTCCAGCTAAAATGTGATTTCCTCTTCAGTGTATTTTAGCCGAAATATGTCCCGTTCGAGGTGTTTTTCCGCCTAGTTTTTGTTATCAACTACTAAAATACATCTAGTACAACACATATGTGTCGGGTAAGGGAAACAATTCCGGCCAATAATGGCAAAAAATAGCCGAAAACCCGGCCAGGGGGCAAATCGAACAGAATGATATAGTTTAAGGGACAAATCTCTTATTTATTTAGTTTAAGGACGATTTGACAAAAACATGCATAGTTCAGAAAGTTTGATTCATTGTTTAATAATATCGCCCGTGTACTTTGTAGTTTGTAGTCGTTATTGCTGCATTGCCACCAACCTTATATATATAGCTTTCCAAACAGTAGCACAATTGAGTTAAAGCGGCCGTTGTCATAAATTTGAGTTCATTATTATTTTTTAAACTATAAGGAACTAGTACCCATTTGTGTAATTAAAGTTGTCTATTCCGTAGCTCCACAGAGACAACAACGCTGTTATGATTAATTAAGACATGCATGATGGCGCTCGGTTGGGTTCACTAATATCACTACAACAAAAATGAGAGTTAAGGACATTCAAAAATGCCAAAAAACTAGTACTCTAGTGATTTTTATGGTTATAGTGGCGTTTTTAACTAATGTCACTTGTAGCAATGTAGCATAAAGTACAAGTACCACCACATTATTCTTTAAGTTGCATTTTTCAAAATGTCATGTTATACAAATACTATGACACTATATAATCCCACAATAGGTTTGTTGGCTGACAAGATAAAATGCCGCCAAACAACAATTTTGTTACTCCTTATAACGACAATAAACAAATAATTACTTGCACTTATAACGCCACAAAAGAATAGTTTTGTCAAACAGCTTATAGCCAGTAATCTTTTAAATAGTTACACTTTTAAATTCCATAATTTAAAGATCTGATGGCATTTTCTAAATGCCATCGATAGTCCAATTATGTACTTAAATAATTATGGAAATGGCATGTAATAGTGTCATGCTTCAAAGAACATTTATAACAACAACAAAAAAATTTATCCGGAAGAATTTAAACCCAAAATTATAGAAAAGTAACAAAAACTACTAAATTATATCAAAACATCAAGTTGATAAACACAAACCACCTTGGAAAAGAAAAGAATTATTATTAAAAATCAAATATTTGTATATTACAGAAGAATGTCATTTTCATAAACATTATTTACATGTGAGGAATAATTCTTTCAATATAAAATGGCACTAGCATCTATGAAAATACACCCTGCATCATTCAGGAAACCAAAACGAATTCTTCGAAAAGCGTCCAAATATCCATATATATATATATATATATATATATATATATATATATATATAATACTCATATTTTTCTACATCTGCAGGCAATAGACCACAACAATAGAGAGATGAAAACATACTTTGCATTATGTGAAATTAGTAAAGCTTAAAAAGGCATTTAGAACAAAAAGGCATTTAGAAAACACGAAAGTTATGAAACTGTCAATTCTCACCATCAAACATGGCGACCATGCAACATGTAGAGATTTACAATTGCGCTTCCAGTTTCACCCATCACATTTTACCGAGCTGCAAGAATGATTTATAAGTAAATTAATTAGCTATGGGACGTGGTATAAGAGAAGTGTTTGTATAATGTGTAAGTGATGATCTTATTGGTGAAGAATACAAACATATATATAGTTACAAGTACAATTGTATCTAAGGAAAAGCCTATAATCTAGGAGCGATAATTATGGAAACGCTATAAGCTAAATACAACAGAATATATTAACATATATAGATGATACTATCTAATACGCCCCCGCAAAATTGACGTTCCGTCAGCAACGGAGATTTTGGAACGAAGAAGCACGAATCGAGAGCGAGCGAGGGGCTTGGTGAGTAAATCGGCAAGCTGGTCGAGGGTATTAACATAAGACACCCGAATGAGACCTTTGGCAACAAGATCCCGAACAAAATGGATATCAACTGAAATATGCTTCATGCGAGAATGTTGGACAAGATGCAACGATAGACGGAGAGCCCCCATGTTGTCACAACAAATGAGAGGCACAGACGGGAGAGAGAGACCAATTTCCCTGAATAGATGTTGCAGCCAGCGTACCTCAGCGGAGACAGCGGCAAGGGCACGATACTCAGCTTCAGTGGAAGAACGTGCGACAGCCTTCTGCTTGCGAGAAGACCATGAGATAGGGTTGCCACCAAGAAACACAATATAAGCGGAAGTAGAGGTGCCGGTGTGAGCATCGCCAGCCCAATCCGAATCTGAGAAGGCCGTCAGAGTGAGGGACTTCTCTCGTCGAAAAAGAACTCCAAAGGTGAGGGTGCCCTTAAGATAGCGAAGGACACGCTTGAGGGCAGACCAATCCGAATCAGTGGGAGAAGCCATCCGTTGGGCCAAACGATTCACCGCAAAGGCGATATCAGGGCGTGTAATGGCAAGATACTGAAGGCCACCTATAGCCTGCCTAAACTCCGTGGCATCGGTAGGGTCCGAAGAATGGGAGACTAATGGATTCAAGACCATGGGTGTAGTCAGTGGCTTAGCCCCTTCCATCTGGTGACGAGCGAGTAAGTCGTGAATATACTTCTGCTGAGATAAGAACAGTCCTTCACGACAGCGAATGACCTCAACACCCAATAAATAAGAGAGGGCGCCCATGTCTTTAACTACAAACTTCGTGGCAAGGTGGAGTACAAGAAACGAGATCATGGAGTCACTGGAGCCAGTGACGATAATATCATCCACATAAACGAGGACAAAGATACGAATAGTAGCCTGAGAGTAGACAAAGAGAGACGTATCGGACATGGTTTGGACAAAACCAAAAGATATAAGCGCAGCACTAAGGGCGAGGTACCATGCACGGGGCACCAGCTTAAGACCATAGATTGTCTTATGGAGAAGACACACATGATTAGGAGAGGCTTTATCCACAAAGCCCGAGGGTTGCCGCATATAGACAATCTCCGTCAAATCTCCATGTAGGAAAGCATTGCTCACATCCAACTGTCGTAACGACCAACCATTCATAATAGACAAGGACAAAATAAGCCGAATGGTCACTAGTTTGACAACAGGACTAAAGGTTTCCTTGTAATTGATGCCAGGACGTTGATGAAACCCCTTAGCAACAAGACGAGCCTTGTAGCGATCAATAGACCCGTCAAGGTGGCGTTTGATACGAAAGACCCATTTAGAACCAATAATACCCCGACCGGAGGGGGGTACCAATGACCAAGTCCCGTGTTGAGTAAGAGCCGTAATTTCCTCCGCCATAGCCGCACGCCAGTTCGGATCACGCATCGCTTGAGTTGCACAAGTAGGTTCAATCAGACCCTCAATGGGGTGTTTAGTAACAAGATTAAGGACCTTGGGTTTGAAAATGTTGTTGCGTGACCGAGTAACCATGTGGTGAGTACGTTCTGGGGGTGGCGGATTAGTGAAGGTGGGTGAATAGGGGAGTCAGGCTCAGGTGGCGCAAGACACGGAGCAACTGGTGATGGTGGCTCACTAGGTACATGGGGTGTCGGAATGGAGACAAGGGTGGTGCCGAGATAGGCAACGGGGAAGGCAGGGGAAGAGAGATAGGTGCATTGTCTGGGCTAAGGGCCGACGAGGCCGATGGCTGAGTACCAGGAAACATGGACTCCACAAGCCGCACATGTCGAGAAATAAAGATACGACCCGAGAGTGGGTCGAGACACTTGTACGCAGCCTGGGAGGTCGAGTACCCAATAAAGATGCAGACCAGTGATGGCGGAGTTAATTTGCCCGGCAGATAAGGGCGTAAATACGGGTAACATAAACAGCCAAAAACCAGTAGACGGAGATAATTAGGCGCATGACCTAGCAGCATTTCAAAAGGAGACTTATGATGCAAAACAGGTGTGGCAAGTATTTATATAGAGATAGGCGGCCGTCAAAAAGGCATAATCCCAATAATCAGGCGAGAGATTGGCCCGTGTAAGTAGGGTACGACCCATGGTCACAATATGACGGTGACGTCGTTCACTGGTGCCATTCTGCTGAGGAGTATGTGGTGCAGTGGTTAACCAATTTATACCATTTTCAGAAAAATAACCACGCAAGGCCAAAAATTCTCCACCATTATCAGAGTAAAAAATTTTAATCGACGCATTAAACTGCTTCTCCAAAAGCGTGCGAAATTGCACAAAGAGACGAGACACCTCAGATTTGGCAGATAGCATATAAACCCAACAATACTTCGTAAAATGGTCAACAAGAATCAAATAATAACGTGCACCCGAGGCATATATAACCGGGGAGGGACCCCAAACATCACCATAGATATAATGTAAAACATGGTCTGAAATAAGCGACGTATTATGAAAAACCAGTTGTTGACTCTTGTTCAAAAAACATGAACTACAATGCTCAAAACTCAAAGTATTCGACGGTAAAGTGGGTAAATTAAAGTTCTGCAAAATTAAAGAACTAATCTTTAAAGAAGGATGTCCAAAGCGCTCGTGCCAACAATCCTTGCGAACCCGTTCTCCAACCAAAGCCGTGACGGGTGGGCGCAAAACACGAGGAAAGCGAACATTGTACACCCCATCCACACATGCTCCTCGAATCAGCTTATCCCCCGATCTGAGATCCTTGACAACAAAATACAATGGGAAAAATTCGATAGAAACGTTATTCGCGGTGGTAAACTGATGAACAGATAGAAGGTTGCGTCGCGAGTGCGGCACACATAATAAATTATCAAGCTTAAACGTGCAATCATTATAAATAACACGAGATGAACCAGAATGTGTTATAGCCAAACCTGTACCATCAGTAGTGTTAACCTCATCGGGCCCCTCATATTCGGAATGAACCGAAAGATTACGAAGATCGGCAGTCAAGTTGTGAGATGCCCCGGAGTCCACGAGCCATTCATTGGTGGACGAGGGTGGAGCCGAGGAGGCAAAATTCGCACTTGGGTTTGGAAATTTGCGACACACGCGCGCAATATGCCCATAAATTCCACACATTTGGCACGTGATAGGAGGTCGGTTGTCATTAGTGCATCCCCGAGATTGCTGTCCGCCAAAAGAGGAGGCGCCGCGAAAGGGCTGCGATGGGCCACGGCCAGAATAGGGCTGCTGCTGTCCGCGATAGTGCTGCTGCCCGCGACTGTGGCGGCCTGACCCGCGGCCGTTGGAGCGAGGTTGTGATGTCGCGGCATGGGCTGATTCTACTAGAGTTCCGGCGTCGATGTCCAGGCGACACAAGTAAGCTTCGTGAGAGACCAGCAAATCGTGGAGCTCAGGGAAATGAATTGCAGATTCCCGTGCTCGAATAGATTTGGCGATGTCCCGATAGGCTGCTCCGAGCCCATTTAGAACGTATAGGGTTATGTCATCGGGGTTGAGAGGGCCATCGATGATGGCCAATTCATCCGTTTTGGATTTCACCAATTGAAGAAATTCAGAAACTGATTTGGAGCCGAGCTTGATGTTGTTTAAATAGTCTTTCAATTGCATCACTCGTGAGCGGGAGCGATTTGCATAAGTTCGTTGAAGGATGTCCCACGCTTCAGCCGACGTTTCAACGTTGGAGAAGAGGTGAGCAAGCTCCCGTGAAACCGATCCAAAGAGAGCGGAGATAAGTAGCGAGTCTTGTCGCGTCCAATAGGCATGAGCAGCCATGGATTCCGGCGATGTACCCGGAGGAGGGCACGGAACGGAGCCATCTAGAAAGCCAAAAAGCCCGTATCCATAGAGGAGGTGTCAGACATGCGATCGCCATGAGGCGTAGTTGCTCCCGTTTAATTGGAGAGGGAGTTGTTGATAGGCATTGATGGCGATCAACGCTTGCCCGTTGATGGATGGGCCAGCCGCAATGTGTAGCGGGGGGAGGATGTGTTGGACGTGGTGTCCATAGTTCCACCATCGGAGTTGAGGGTGGACGGGGAGGTGGCAGTGTTGGTGTTGTCGTTGGCCATGGATCAAAATATCGTTTGATGTTTTTAGCGTCGTGATACCATATAAGAGAAGTGTTTGTATAATGTGTAAGTGATGATCTTATTGATGAAGAATACGAACATATATATAGTTACAAGTACAATTGTATCTAAGGAAAAGCCTATAATCTAGGAGCGATAATTATGGAAACGCTATAAGCTAAATACAACAGAATATATTAACATATATAGATGATACTATCTAATAAGTGGCATGTGGCTTTGGCTCATGTAACACTACAATAGAAAACAAAATCACTGACAACACTTCACTGATAGTTGTATGGAACATACATTTCAATAATTGATGTAATATTTAACCAGATGAAGGGATAGCAACACAAATCCCACAAATAAAGCAAGTGTTAATAGAAAGCAATAATAATATCTAAATTAAACCAAAAGCTAATTTCATGTTACTGTAATATAATGGAATATGCTTCGACTTAATACATTATGCTCCTAGGCAAGACAATATGTATACACATATATATGCAACCTATTTAAAATAGGTTGTTGATCTTAAGCTTTGCTACTTTTAAATTTCACAACTTACCGTATACATTAAATATATATAATTCATGTTATTCAATTGAATTTTAAAATAAAGTTATGGCGGAAATATTAAAAATGCCCTCTAACTTATGCTACATTTACTGTTTGTTCTTTAACTTTCTAGGCCAAAAAAATACTGTAACTTTTCAAATTTCAATTAAAATGCCCTGTCAAGAACACGATCGGGCTTTCAGCCCCCATGTCATCCACGTCAAAATATTTTGTCAGATGTGGCAAACAATTGTTTGTCATACAATTTGTTGGTTTGATACATAGTATTGGATTTTGGAATGAATATGTTGATATCAGTGAAATGAGGAAGGTTTATTTTATGACAGTTAGGGGCGTACAAAAACTTGCCCGATCGACCTGCCTTCGCCATGATTTTATATTTTTGTACATATAAGTGGGTTGATCTTAGGAGTGTGCAAAACAATCTGGATCGACTGAATCATTGATAGTCGTATCAATTGATACTGATTATTTATCGAATAATTTAAATGATTTGATAATCCGATGAAAATAATGGATTATAATTTGATACGATATTTGGTTTTATATGTCGATTACCGAATCATGCCGAATTACTGAACTAATATTTATATATGTAATATTAATATATTAAAATCAGAGACATCAACTCTTAAGCATGTCTACTATTTCACCAGTAAGTAATTATATTATTTATTAAGTAAAATAATTAAGTGGTTTAGATTTTATAGCGGGCACACTTATATGTAAGACCTATTTACACTTGAAGAATACAATTATTGTTTATGTATAAACGATGAAACTATTATATTTTGATTTTGATGATTTTATGCTTTTCTTTGTTGAATGTCGTTTGATATTTATATTGTATTGATAGTTAAAAGTATAGGATTTGAGTTATAGTAAAGATATCTTGTTAATATATTGAAAATATTATTTTGTATATTTGTCATATGTTTTTCTCAATTCGACTAATATTTTTTTAAACCGTTATAATGATGCATTGTTTCACCCTTTTTGTTTTGTTTTTGAAATGAAAAAATGTCCAAAAAAAGTTTGGCAAAAATACTGAATCATCAAAAGTACCAAATTCAAATTCGATATTTACCGAATTGTATCGAAGTAGATTGACTTGGCAAACGATTCGAATTTTAGAATAAATGAATCAAATTATTTATCCAAATATCGAATCATTGATACAATAATATCGTTTTGCATCTCCTAGTTGACCTAGTGTTAACCCGCCCACTATCGGTCGGGTGGTGGTTTTACTTTGTCAACCACCCACCACCTTCTTCACCAGAATGTTTTTTTGTTATAAATATTTTAAACTTCATATCAAACTAGTTTTTAATAAAAAAAAAAGATTTGTTTAGTGTGAATTGTTGCTCTTCGTTAATTTGAGACGCATGATGAGAAATATAATGATAATATGCCATTACACTACAAAATTCAAGGTCGGTTGCCGAACAATGGTCGCGAAACAACTTTACCGCGACCGTCTGGCGATTGCAAATGGTATCGCGATAGCCTGGCGGTCGAGGATATTTTTCATGCCTTCGCGATTGTCGGGCGGTCGCGAATAATATTCATACTATTCGAAACCGCTCGGCAGTCGCGAATAACCTTCATTAGATTATAAAAAATATATTTCAGTAATTTATCGGAATATATTATTGTTTTTGATAGAAATTGAATAGAATTGTAAAATAATACAAATATGACAAAAATAGGTTAAAAATAAAAAGGAAGAGATGACAAATAAAATTAAATAAAAGGAAAAAAGAGAAGAGAAAGTGTTGGGTGTTTTTTGGAATATAAGAAGAAGGAGAAAAGGTGTTGAGTTTATTTTTTTGGATTTGGGAAAAAAAACAAGAGAAAGTGCTGGGGTTTTAGTTTAGAGTATAATTTGAGTGTACTGAAAGTCAGGGGGGAGAATTGTGGTATTAACAGAATTTTGGGTGAAAATTTTGAATTTTTGGAAAATTAAAATTTCTCCGCAAATCCTGGTAAATTCAGGTCCTTTCGCAACTGCCAGGCGATCGCGATATATTTGAAATTTACAAATTTTAGAAACTTTCGCGACCATCTGACGGTCGCGACAGTGCCTTCGCAACCCGGCTGACGATCACGAAATAGGGTTATTTGTGACCGCCGGACGGTTGTAAATAATATCTATTGCTTTAATTTATGCATTGTGGATGGTTATTAAAGGCGCGTTGTTTGTTAAATTGATAAAAATATTAGATCGAGGTAAATTATAAGGTTTTATTGCACAATCGCATATAACAATTAAAACAACTAGCTATATATGATGATTAATTGTAGAACATAAGATAAGTTATTCGTTCATAACTCGCCCAATCACATGTAATCTACTATTTTTATTAGTCAATTACTAAGATTTTAATCATTTATTACTTCAATTCATATGTAATAATCAGATTTGTTGTTAAAAATCATAACCACATCAATATCATTCCATAAAATCAAAAATTTTAAGATGAATATTATTTGCAACCGCTTGGCGGTTGCGAATAGCTTTGGAGGCATCGATATTATCATTATATTTCACTTCATACATCTTAAAGTAACGAAGAACAACTATTCACACTAAACAAAACTTATTCTTTTTGGTGGCACATTATCGCTATAAATGCACCGCCACAATTTGAAAAAAAAAAATGATTACCCGCTAAACTTGGGTTGGGTGAATTTTTTTTTTTTTTTTTTTGCAGCCTCCAAAAATCGCTTACATACACCTCTAATTTTAATGTTGTCTCACACTTTTTGTGTTTGTGATATATGCCTTGATCATTTTCATGGCCAGTTACTTTCTTAATTTTTATTTGTTATTTTTGAAAACATGCTGATAGTAAACAATAATAAAATTCAACTTTTTGACGTGGATAACACGTGGGCTGAAAGCCTAGTCGGGCTTTGGCAAGGAATTTTAGTGGGAATTTTAAAAATTATAATCTTTTTTTACAGCTGAAAAAGTTGCAGAGCAAAAAGTAAAAGTAGAAAAAGTTATAGGGCATTTTTAACATGTCACACGGCAACGCGATTTTGCCACATCGGACGCAACTTTTTGATGTGGATGACAAATGGGGTGAAAGCCACTACAGTAAAGGGCCATTCGCAATCGCCTAGGAGGTCGAAAATGACTCGTTGGTGGTCCCTAAGGGCGCTTCGCAGATGAGGCCCGTCGAGGTTAATTTACGACCTCTAGGCGGGCGCAAATGACCTTTTCTGCGACCGCCAGCCCATCACAACTCTATTTGTGACTCATTGGTGGTCTCCAATGACTTTGAGGTCATTGGCGGCAACCATAGCCGTACAAAATGACCTCACCTTGAGGTCATTTGCTACTGCTAAACGGTCGCAAAAGAATTTGCTACCGCCTAATAATATTTATCGGGATAAAATAACAGTAATATTTGGAAACATTATCAGAATATTATTATTTTTTTGGAAGAAATTACGGATGGATATTCTAGCAAACAAATAAATATGAGTGAAACAAAGAAAAAAAATGTAAAACAAATGAAGATTTGAGGAAAAGAACAAAACTAAAAAGTAAAGAGAAAGAAATGATGAAATGGATGAAGAAAAAAGAAATGAAATGAAAAGAGATGAAGAAATTAATGAATAAAATGAAAAAACATGATTGGACAAAAATGAAAAGAAATAATTTTTTGTATAAAAAAAGAGATGAGAAAAAAAAAATGAAATGAAAGTTAAAAGTTTTTTGATTTTGGAACATAAAAGAAGAGAAAGTAAAGGTGTTTGGATTTATTGGAGAGTATAATTTGAGTGTATTGAAAATTAGGGAGGAAAATTGTGGGCTATGATGCACCGACACTTCAAAACATCAGACGTGTATGTGTTCGACACATATTCGATACTCGACACTCGTCTGACACGCCACGTGGAGTGTCTATATTAAAATAAATAAAAATTAATTTCGATGCCCGTGTCCGACACTTGAGAGTGGCGTGTTGGAGACTTAAGAAGTGTATATCCAATATGTTTTAGACATGTTCGAGAGAAAATTGTATATTTAATAGTTTGTGTTACAAAACTTATTAAATGAAAAAGATTATAGATTAACAATAAGATATAAAGGAGTTAAAAAAATAAATTCCTAAACTTAAACAAGTAAAATGTCTAAACGTATATTTTTAATTAATCCATGATTTTGGATTGAGTAGTATATGTGTTTTTTTCGTATTGTATAACTTTTGATTATTATTCATTGGTATTTTGGACTTACTTCGTCTGGGTTACAATGGCCTTGACTCAACCGAAATAATGCTAGCCTATTAAAATGATCGTACTAGCTTAGCCCGGAACACCTGTTACACGTTAAAGAATACAAGAGGACCGAAATAACCCTAAATGGCCGAATCGAGAAAACAGTCGCACAATTGAGGTTTGATGATGGGCTAACTCTCGAATCTGAGAACAGTCGAACATGCATGATTCGAGACTCTTGATACGTCGAATTCGCTGAACTGTTGAACCACCGTGGTTCGACACTAATAACTCTCTAACTGGGATGTCAGAAGGTTAACTGTTGAATCAGCTGGAAGAATAGTCGAACCAGAGAACTGTCGAACAGCTGGATTCGATTGTTATTGGTAGGTGAATAGTAATTAATGTGTGGCGTGAATATCGGGGAACCGGGTAAATATGGAACCCGGTCCGCGGGACCTGCACCGAGTATGGGAAATATTTGCCTAATAGGCCACGTTCAACAGTCCCAAAAACAGTCGAACCGGCCCAATTTGATGCTCATACTTTTGGGCCTCCTAAAATACCCCCACCAATTAGTTTGTATTTGTATTTCACATTGATACTTGAATTTATGTAAGCGTCTTATTTTACTTTGTTTTGATTAATAACTAGTGAGTAGTAAATGCTAATTACTTTTCATGTTATAATTTATTTGGTTTTAAAAAAATAAACTTTTAAGTTATGGTGCTATTATATTTAATATATCTTAATATAAAAATGCAGCTGTGTCCCGGCCGTGTCAATTTTTTAAAGAATACATGACGCCGTGTCCGTGCAACATAGATGGTGGGTATATATAGAATTTCTACAAAATTTGAATTTTTCTCCAAATCAGGGCCTTTTGCAACCGCTCGGCGGGAGCAAAATATTCAATTTCTTAAAAAATTTAAACTTTCAGCCAAATCTAACATCGCTTACGGCCGCCGAGCGGTCACAAAAGATCCTAATTCAGACTTTGTGACCGTTGGGTGGTGGCAAAAGTCCCACAATCCAGACTTTGCGACCACCTAGTGGTCACAAATGTCATGAGTATTATTTGCTACTGTCTGGGGGAAGCAAAGACCCTCTTTTGCTACCGCCCGACGTAGGCTAATAATATTAAAGCTTCTTTGTTTATATTTTTTTGGAACGATCTTGATGTGTTTGTAATTTTAAACAAAAAATCTCATTATTACATGTGAATTGAAGTAATAAATGATTAAAGCACTAGTAATATAGCTATCAAATTAGTAGATTATATGTTATTGAGGGTTTTCTTTACGGTTGAACTATTTTTTGTTCATTCTACTGCTAATAATCATACCTAGTAGTTATAATTGCCTAATGTGATTGTCCTTAATGTTACAAATGTAAGTATAGATATCATTATGATGTTTAATTAGCTGATCATACAAAGGATTATATATATATATATATATGTGTGTGTGTGTGTGTGTGTGTATGTGTGTGCGTATAGGCAGTACCTTCGTTGTCATTAAAAATTAGTTAGAAGCTTAATTACGGACCATTCCATATAAATGCTTGCTTTTGCAATGAAACCTCTTGATTTTGGGACATTTTAACTTATTAGTATTCATTACTGTTGTAATTAACAGTTAAGCAAACAACACACCTTTTATAGTCATTCATAAATACATAAATTTGAAACATTAATATTTTTAGCAACCGCCCGACAATAGCAATTGACCATCAATTGCAACCGCCCGACGGTTGTAATACCCTATAAGTAGTTGGTTTGTGACCGCCAAAAGGTCACTACTAGCCAACGGCTAGTAGAATCTGCAGCTGCGCGACGGTTGCAAATGTTACACGTAGTTGTTATTCGGCACTAATTTACTTTAATAATTCATTCTAATCTTCACAAATTATTAAGGTACCCACGATTTTCCTTTAGTAGCTCAAAATTGCTTTTTTCCTACTTTAATTTGTTATTATGTTAGTTAATGCTAACTTGTTTATTTATGCTTTTGATAGAAATTGTCGTAAACATATCATGGGTACCCGTAGTGAACACAACATTCTTGAGGATCGTTCTATCACGCTTCAACAAGTAAGTTGATCGTTACTTTGTTACTTTCGTTGTGCATGCATGATGATATATATGCCATGTTTGTTACGTTTTAAATTGATAATTGTATAGTAGTATAAATTGTAAGCATTTGCTTTATACTTTACAACTTAAGATACATAATGGATTATCACGCCGATAGATCTTGAATGTACGGTAGATTTGTTAGCAATGGTTATTTGCAAGATAGTTTTGTGGTTGGGGTTCACACATTCATAAAATACGCTTCTCAACAAACGGACTACTTAGATCTAAAAAAACGTATTACGTGCCCATGCATGAAATGCAAAAATTCAAATATTTTTGATCAATACACAATTCGTGATCATCTTCATAAGTCAGGATTTATGTATGGATATTTTGATTGAGTTTCGCATTGGGAAAATTCGACAAAAACATCTACATCGTATTTAGTCGATTCTCCCAGCCGATCACACGCCAATATTCACGATAGCCATGTTCTCACCGATGATTCATTTAGACAAATGATCGCGGATGGATATGGTGGTTGAATTGTTGAGGAAGAGGTGCGTAACGAGGATCTGAATCCCGCAGCGAGAGCGTTTTACGATTTGATGCATCTAGGACAGGTGAAGATGCATCTTCAGAAGGATAAAACTATCTACACTGGGTGGTGTAGTGGTTGAAGGATAAGACCATGCACAAAATAAGTTACGTCGGTTCTGATAATTTTTAAAGTTGTCTAAAGATGGTATGGACCCAGAGATTCAGAAGTTTTTACCCGATGATACGAAATGGATGTATGAGATGCTAGAAACTTTAAGGTTAGAGTACAAGAAGACTGATGTTCGTCCAAATTAGTGTTTCTTATTCTACAGGTTGATGGCGAGTGACGACTTCAAAAACTGCCCGGTATGCGGGGAGGATATACACGAGTCTGGTAGGATGTCAAAAGTCGTGAGGAACAAATTGTGGTACTTTCCTCTATGTCCTCGTCTTCAGAAGTTGTATTATACTATAGGCACTAAAAAGCATATGACTTGGAATTTGAAGTTTCGAGAGGCAAATGATCAAATGATTCACCCAGCTTCAGGCGAGGCATGGCGCCACTTTGACAGAACGCACCCGGATTTTGCAGCAGAGGCCAAGAACGTACGACTAGGTTTGTGTACAGATGGATTCACACTGTTTGGAGAATCTGGAAGGAATTACTCTTGCTCGCATGTGTTTGTCACCCCGTATAACCTCCCTCCCCATATTTGCATGAGGCTTGAGTTCATATTTTTTGCCTCAAACTTTGGACAATGTGTGTAGAAGCAGCAAGGAAGGTTGTTCGGCATGAAGAGTCGCGATTGTCACATCTTTATGCAGAGATTGATTCCGATTGCTTTTTGCGACTCCTGTCGCTCGAAAGTTGGGGCATATTAGTGGAAATTAGTATCTTATTTCGTGCCATTTGCGTTACAAAGGTTTCGCCTGCCGATATGGAGCGACTAGAGGAATCTATAGTTGTTACAATGTGCAAGCTGGAGAGGATATTTCCTCCTTCATTTTTTTATTCTATGGAGAGTTTGTCCATACACCTACCGTACGAGGCAAGAGTTGGAGGCCCGGTCCACTACAGATGGATGTATCCATTCAAGAGGTATTATTCTTAAAGAGCTTAATCTAGTATTATCTTTATTTAGTTAACCTATCTATAATTGATGATTTATTTGAATTAGGCGTATGTTTGATAGTAAGGGGTCAGTGTTGAATAAAGCAAGGGTCGAAGGATGCATAGCCAATTCGTACCTACTTTTGGAGCTAACCAATTTGTGTTCCCTATTTCTCGATATATTAGTGTGTACCAAATATAACCGCCTCAACCGGAACGAGACTTTAAATAGTACTGAGTGGGATGATGAGTTGTCCTTATTTTGTATGAGAGGGGCGCATGTAGGGTCATTGAACAAGAAGGGGTAATTGACGTCCGAATAAAGGGAGAAAATTGAACTTTACACGCTTCTTAATTGTATAGAGTTGGACGGATGAGTCTAGTGAGTCAACATAAATTTTACGCAACAATCACTTTATTTATTCAGGATAAGTTGGGTGTATTGATTGATGCTAACTTGTTCGTTTGTATCTCTCAGGTTGTTTATAGAAGATGAATGTGTTGGACTCAGTCCCATGGAGGTGCAGACAAAGAGGAACATAGAGTACGTGGCATGGTTCAAGCAGACTAATTATAGTGGTAAGTACGTGTCAGACGAGCGTGCAAAGCAGTTGATCGCTGGTCCCAGCAATTCGGTGTTTCAATACGATGTCTACATTATGAACGAGTCCAGGTTCCACACAGATATGCATTTGGGCCTTAGGAAGAGTGATTGTAGCGGGGTGTACGTGAAGGGTGACATAGGAGGATCCGACGATACCAACTTCTACGGGACGTTGAAATACATCTTAGAACTGGAATATGCGGGAGGTAGAAGAGCGCAATACATTGAGTTTTTCAAGTAGTTGGTATGATATTGTCCGACTATGGACATAGGTTCACGAGACGTAAAAAGTGGTTGATGTTTACCCACGATGATCACTCGCCACCAACGAGCCATTTGTTTTTGTAAATTAAGCCCTTCGGGCGTACTACACTCTATATCCAGAATTTATGAATGATCGGTTCGGCCGAAAAGGATAGTTGTCTATTTCTACTATTCCAACAAGGCACATAATTGATACGTCGTCATTAAGTGGTTCGAACAAGGTGAAAGAAGGGATGTTGGTTCAAGTGTTTCAAGAGAACGAATCTGCAGGGTTGAATCTATTTATAGACATAAGTTCATTTAATATGGATATCCAATTGGGGGCTGGTTAGTATGAGGTGGTCGAAGGTATTGGTACAATCGAGAAAGATGGAGCTGATCTCGAAGATGAAGAAAGTGTCGCAATGGAGTTAGATTCAGATCATAGTGAGTATGATTATCGAGAGAATATAATGTAATAATAGCCAATTTATTATATTTAAAACAATTTAAATTTATTGTTTGTGACAAACTTATTTTATTC
The DNA here is from genome assembly GCA_948329865.1 of Linaria vulgaris. Taxonomy (NCBI): domain Eukaryota; kingdom Viridiplantae; phylum Streptophyta; class Magnoliopsida; order Lamiales; family Plantaginaceae; genus Linaria; species Linaria vulgaris. Next base: position 28,122,667 of record OX415249.1, read on the forward strand.
ATCCAACGTTGTATAATGCAATTGAAACACATTTTTTTAAAAGTAAACAATATATGTATAAAAGAACACAATTCAATGATAAATACATTGTCAACAAGCATGAAAATTTACAAATTACACTAAAAATTCAACATGAAATTAAAATGGAAATTACACAATATAGTTCTAATTACACTAATAGTAGTTCAACAATTAAAATTACACAAGTTAAGGAGAATTACATTAAAAGTCCAACAAGAAATACATTACATTAGTAGTCCCGAATGAGTACAAATTTAAATAAAAATACTGCTAGACACTCTTGTCATCGCTCATCGCGTAAGTATCGTCCACAGTAGCATCTACGGGCCCATGGCCAACGACACCATCACCACGAAGTTCTACGACATCGTCAACATGGTTAAATAAAGCATCCTCCTCCAATCCAACACCATCCACATGCTCATCATCATCATCGTCGGAGTCGTAATCTCGGGCACACGCAGGTGCTACAGAAGAGTTGGGTGCAAATGGATCGGGCCTTTGACAAGGAAGTCGTAGAGGCTTAGAAATCGTATAAGCAGATCATGTCCTATGTGCAGAGCCCATGAACGCCTCACTAGGAATCTATGGAGGTGTAGCATATGTAGTCTGAGTAATGTGTTGGTTCAAGGTCTAGATATACGAAAGTAGGACGTCAAGTCACATATCACCAGTAATCGACAACTCATCATTCTGTCAAAAAATCCTTGACGTAGGCATGCATCTGGTCTGGCTGCCTGCTGAACTTCATACCAAATGCCTCTAGAGGTGCCTCGCTCGGTAAGCCCTTTGTCATCCCCTTTTTTCACTCATCTGATCGCCTTTTCCCACATCTCAGGAGCAAACTCTGGAGATTAAGCCGGTGGTGGATATCTCTCTCTGAACTACCCCATGTACTTCTTTTGTTAATGTTTGTAAGAATCAGTATTTGGATAATAATTAGGAAATTAATTGAATGCACTAAGCAATTAGCAAGGATGTATAGAAACACTTACATAATAAACTCTATACGAGTCATCAAACCAAATGCATCTCGCTGGCTGTCCGGAAGTGTGCCCCATAGTATTGGGTTTCTTCGTATACCATAAACTGTACGCCTCATTGTGTCAAATATGGGTGGTCCTAATGGCCTTCTCCATCGCCTACACATTTCAATAAAAAGTACGCTAAACTTAATTACACATATACGATAATCTTTAACTATGAGTATATTGTTAAATTTTATAAAGCATACCATCTGACGTTTAATCTCCTCATAATCGATGGATCCACCAGAAAAAGTGGGAGGTGCCTTTTGCATCTGCTCTAGGGTATGCCCTCCTCTCATGTTGATATGTGCCCTCCGCAAAACCGTCTAATGCATTGCAGACTCCCAATGCACTATTGCTTCCTTCTCCACCACATCATTCATACAGATCTTCTGACGACTCGCCCACTTTGGAACATCCTTTCTCGCATACTAATTCTTCTTCGTGGTGTGGATCAACTCCTTATACCTCTTCTTGGCCTTCGCATTGTATGCACCATCTACCTTATGCCAATCTCTCTCACAAATCCCATATGTAGGCTACAAAGTAATTTAAGTTTTTAAGATTATTCAATTTTTTTTATCTTATGATATATAATACACTTAATTAAATAAAATACTTATGTAGTAACTTCTCACCGTAAATTTCAAAGAGCGTCTCTAATCTCCTTGGGCATCTGCAAGTACGACGGATAAAAGTGGTTCTTAAACTTCCGATGTGATCGGTGAACGTCGTCAAAACCAAAGAACATTTCTGAAAGAGCCCCTAAAGAGTCAATGTAATGAGCTCTTGCCTCGTCTGATGTTGGGGGACTGTAGCACCTCTAGAGGGTCCTCTACCCGGGTGCTTCTCTGTTCTTGAGGATGCTCCTACTACTGGACTATAGGTCTCGTTCGGCTTAACACTCGTCCAGCTCCGGTGGACTCTGCTGATGGTGGTCTCTCGACACTAAGCCTATATCTAGAATGTGTACATGGAGTTAGGCGCGATGGCGATGTAGCAGGCTGATCATCGCCTTCGAAAGAAAAGTGTTGTTGTATAGGAGTAGACGTTGTAGATCCATCTTGTGACCCATGAGCCCGGACCTAGACGGATGGCTCTGCGTGCCAAATTTGCGTGTTTATCATGTTGGCTTTATTGAATTTTACTAATTGAGCTTAGCGCTCAATCTAACGCACACTCCCAAAGGATGTCGTGCTATATCGCCCCTTTTACTTAACACACCTAATTGTGTGTACAAGTAAGATTGGGCCGTGCTAATCTACTATAGTGAGGAAGCTGAAATCCTCCACTTGTTTCCACAAGGATTATCGGTCGTACTGCTCAAATAAATACATAATCCCAGGAAAACTTTCCTTGAAGTTTGCAAACATCCCTTCACTAAATGAGGTTCTCACTCCTCCCAAGCTAAATTCCTAGCCTCCTGAATGGAACGAGCGGCGATCAAATCCTTCTATACAACAATCCTTTGTTTAATCATAGAATTCAAAAGCTCATCCAACTTCTTGATCCTTGCTACCTCCTCATCCAAACGCTCCTCTGTAGCCTTGATCTTGGCGTCATGTTCTGCCAATTTGTTTTCCTTCCACCTAGCTACATTTCTCTGAATTCCAAGGCTCTCTCACACATTATTTTCTTGGTCATAAGAGCATCATATTGGTTGAAAAGGACTCGGGTGATCAACATACACTGAAAATCTAAAAGCATTAACAAGTTGAGAAATAAACAAGCACATTGCTAAAAATATGCAATAATTAAAAGAGGACAATAACTTACCATGGTATCACAATGGCTAGCAAAGTGTCTCAATCCTTTGAGACCCCCAAGCGTGGTTATGAACTCAACATCATTGAGAAGTGGCATCACACTTCCCGTCAACTTCAATGCATAAGAATATGTAAGCTCCTCATTGGCTTCCAACTTGCTTCTAAGACACACCTCATCCCCAGCCAAGAACTCGCTAATCCTCATCCACTTCGAAAAATGCGTCGGGTTGAACGTGTAGGGCCCTTTAGTCGGCTCATTTCCTACTATATGTTTCTTCCCAGGTTCATAACCATTCTTCTCAACAGGATCATTGCCATTCTTTTTGGCCTTGGCACGAGCAATAGCTTCCTCTGCAGCTTCATTACTCTACAATCACTAAAAATCCCTCTGGTCCACAACTATATTAGGAGGCTCTGCCTCTATCTCACTCAGCGCAAGGCCAACATCAACAAATTCTGTATCTCCGCGGTGCATCATCCCTTTGAGGCAAGTCCCTCCTTAATAGGAGCATTAGTAACAAGAGGTTCATCCATCATACGATCATCTTCTAGATCTACTATCACATGACCACGACCATCAGCTCGGCCTCCTCCAACTCCTCCTCGCGAGCAACCTCCACTAAAACATACAGAAAAGTATAACCCCAAAACATGAGGGAATTTTGGAAAACATAAATTACCCAGAAATTTATGAGTACCACATCGACTATAGGCTGATGTAGCAAGTTGCACAAAAGGGAGATGCGCAATTTTAAACAACGTTGCCCTAAGGCTGATGTGGATGCCTAATTTGGTCTTTGCTGCTTCGATCCTTCAGTCCTCATGTTCAGATCTTCATCTTCACTGTTAACTCTTCCTCCCATTGTTCACGCTCCCATTGTTCACGCTCCACATACATAACATTAACTCGACTCAACACTACAAAATGACTAAGTATAACTTAAGCCAATAAAAATGCAACAATGATTCATCAGAATTATAATCAAAATAAGTACTTAAATAATATTAAATAAAAGTCCATCGACATACGAGGGACCAAGATTAATGCGGCATTCTCTTGAAATCTTCCTAGGTATAAGCCCTCATTTATCCCATGGTGAATGAGCAACTTGATCTTGAGGTGCGTCGTGGATATAATGGCCTCGAAGCTTGGATGGTTGGTCTATCGCTTATGACATTGTAGGGATTGGTTGAGGTTTCCTCAATGTGAAAGGTGATTACCTGTATTCTCTATCGTGGTTCTGTCTCCGAGTGTAAATGTATGGACCGAGATTGGAACCCTTTTTGTTATGATTCACACATTGTGTGTACACTTGAGTGTTGTGCCAACACCGATTGTATTCGGTATTGTCCCACCACTCGTTATAGAGTATTTAAGCAGCGGAATAGAGAACACAATGAGTTGAATTTTAAGTAGGTTATATGAATATAACCTGTCGAGCCTTACGGCCAAATAATCACTAAACGTAAATTCAATGACTTTACGAAATACAACTGAGTAGGAACTCAATCATGATGCTAACTATCCTATGAGCTATAGTTTAGCTAGATAAAACTCAGTAAAACAAGACCAACAAAATATAAGAATTACTTCTACACTTTCAGAAGTTAATTCTAGTCATGTTGTTGTTCTTGATGTCGAGCACGCCTCTTTATAGGATTTGATCGTCCGTAAGCAATGGCGTGATAGACACGAGTTGTTGATTGCTCTCTTATCACTTGGATAATTCCGAGATCTTCTTCATCATTATCTTCATAAGATCTTCAACTCTTATCTTCAAGATCTTTTGTGAATCTTTGAATTTTATCCCTTCGTTCCTTAGCAATGTTCTGCTCGTTCCTTGATACTCTGAAATATTCACAGATAACTACAATTGTGGAACTATGTGAATTTATGAATAAAGGCAAAACAATATATTTAATATAATTAAATCGGACCGAACAGTGTTGAGTTCAGTGTTGCGCCAATATCTCTTTCCAGGGTGTTGGACCAACACTTCATGTCAACGCTTGCACTTTCAGTCTCCCCCTTTTTGCCTTTTTACGAAACTCCACATGCAACCAATTTCCTTTCAGTACATGTATCTAGAGCATAAGAACTACTACTTATTCTAATTTGCTACCCGTTAAGCTATAAATGAGTATTGCAGTGTTGAGCCAACACAGTTGACTTATGTCTTGTCCCCGCATTTTTATCTGTCATTCCAACACCTGCAGTTAGTTCAATAGTGCAAATTCGGGCAAACTTACAATAATAGTAATGTGCAGAATATTGTTCAAATTACATCGCCCAAAAAAAATCAAAATAGAGAACATGCTCTATGTGCCAAAAAAAACACTGTTTAAAAAAAAACTAAAAGTGCTAATCTCCCCCATTTGTGAGAAAAGTGCCACCAACAGGTGCTTCTTGATGGTGGCCAGCTTCTTGATCTTCTCCTCCCTTCACCAATCTCCCTTCTCCTACCAACTACCATCCTGTCACACCACTCCACCATCTCTTCAATGAAGGCAGTGTTTATGGCCACAGAATGAGTAGAAACATCCTCAACAACTAAGGCAGTGGTTAAGTTGTGTGCCTTCTTCCCCTGCTGAGCTCCACTACTTTCTGGAGCATTGATGTCTTTCCATAGGAGATCAATAATCTTGTCTCCTCCAAAGTAGTTCTTGGTGATGGGCAGCTGATCAGCCATGTCCACAAAGGTCTCATTGTTCCCTTTCTTGAAACCTTGGTCAGTGAAAATCTTGTAGATTAAGGAAGGGAAGGGCAGGATTGTATCCTTCTTGTGCGCAGCCTCTGCAATGGTTCTGAAAATTCTCTCCCCCATGTTCACTGGGTGCCTCTTCAGTAGTTTGAAAATCAACACACCATCTCATGAGTGAGGACTGTGGAGTTGGTTGAGGGTATCTAGTTGTATGAAACGGCTTTACATAAGACAACAGTTAGGGAGGTGAGACTAGTCACCTTCTGTTTATTCTTCCATTTCTTCTCTAGTTCCCTTGTCAGTTCTTCACCATGTTGTCACCATCAATCTCAACCTCTGTCTCTTGTCCTCCAGGCATGCCACAAGCTTTGTTTATAATTGAGGGATTGAACTTGTAGAACTTGTCCCTCACATATACTCTCCCATACTTGGGGGACCCCTTAGCATGCACAAACTTGGACAAATTAAAGTAAAAGTCCTTAACAAAATCAGGGACATACGGGAAAATATCTATGAGAGAATAAACTAAGCTCCTAGACTCAAGAAAATCAAACACCTTGTAATTTTTAAAGTCATCCTTCACAATGTTCCTTTCTGCCCAAATTTTCCTTGCATTCATAATATCATAGTTATCACTCTCAGTTTTGGTCAAGAAGTACCTATTATGATGCTCAGTGGGAAGATTGGCCTCAAATGTTTTTGGTGGCTCTGGCTCAAACTCCTCATCAGACTCTGGTGTTGCGTCCTCATCGACCTCATCTGGTGTTGGATTAATGTTCCTGCCAGCAGATGTTGGCACAACATAAAGCTAAGTCTCTTCCTCAGTGTCCTCCTCCGATCCTTCCTCGTCTTCCTCCTCTTCTTCCTCAGACCCTTCCTCTACATCCTGACATGCAGAGCCGTCTTCTGCAGAGGATGAGGATTCCCCTTCTTCAGCAGCACTCTCATCTTCTTTTGTTGCTTCTTCCTCAGCAACATTCTCCTCAGCAGCTTCGTCTTCATCTTACATTTTTTCTTCTTCCTTCTCCCCCTTAATTTCAGAAGGAGGGGCAGGAGATTGACCCCCTAGGGTTGTTTCTCCTCTGGAATCACATGTTCGTCATTCAGAGGGCCCTCCTCAGAGATAGTAGGCGGTGCAGTCTCTTGTGTGGTATCAACATCCTCAGGCAGCGATGTTGAGACCATATCCATGGGTTCACGTGCTGGCGCAACATCCTCAAGAACTGGTGTTGGCGCAGCACTGGTAGATGCACCCTTCTTTGACTTGACATTCCTCCTGGAGTAAACAAGGGCCTTTTGTTTTTGGTGGTTCAGTGGTTACCACCGAGTTACGAGAACGGTTGCTTCTTCGTGGTTGGACTCCCCCTGCATCGGATGACATCGCAGCAGCGACGTTGGCAAGATCAGTAATTGTGGATTTATTTCCCTTTGTAGACTGCGAGGAAATAAGGTGTGAGGAGAGAAATTATGGTTTAATAAAGTTTGCAGAAATTAAGCTCACGTAAGAAGAATGAAAAAAGGAAAGTGGATGTTAATTAGGAGTAGTGGGCATGTAAATGATGTGATCGTGTGCCATTCCCACCATGTCGAGTCAACACATATTGAACGAGAACGTGTTGGCGTGACACGTGACCAGAGAAGTTATTGTGTATAACTTTTGAGTCACAATGTTGAGGTGAGTGTTGAGACAACATTCCCTGATCCGGTGTTGGCCCAACATTCGAACTCCAGCTTCTCAACATATAGTACTGAGCCAAGTGGTTGTGTGGTCAGGGTCTTACCAAGGTTTTCTTCACATACTGGCATGAGCAAAATCTAAGCAAGATAACTGGAACCTGCTGAGTTAGAATGAACCATACAAAACAATAGCTTGCCTTAGATCTGAAACATGAACGAGAGTTAGATAACAGAAAAACACACAAGAGAATAGTAAGGGGATTAACATCACAGATATAATTAAGCTCCTATAGTTCAATGAGAAACAGACTTGTGTGTTACTGGCTGCTAATAACCCAGGAGATATGCCTTTGCATATGAAGAACCAAAGCAAAGAAGAATGTAAGTCCAACATTTATGAGTCCAGGGTTGTCCCAACACGACATATCACCAGTCGCAAGCAGCAACTCTTAACTTATTCAATTTTTAGATCTGATTAACAAAAATAACTTTCAAGCTTTAGCATGTTAAGGCAGGAAGGATAATGTCTTCACTGAATGTAGACAAAAATAGGACCCTAACACCCCAGTGTTAACATAATCAAAGCAGATGCACAGGCAAATACATAGGGCTAAATGCAGGCAGCTCAGGAGCCCTACACCCAAGTAACATAGCACATACTTTTTTACTCAGCATCATTAAGAAGGTTTTAGCACAAGTGAGGAAATACACTACATGAAACGCAGTACAGGACCCCAGTCACCCCAGCATACAAGTTCACCACGATATGCCCATTCTATAAGCAAAACAACATAAATGAGTCACAACTGAATACATCATAACTGTCAACTCTGTGCACCACTACTTTTTTGTATTGTTGTGTGTGTCTTTCACTTGAATACGACACAACTGAATACAACATAGTTGTCAGCTCTGTGTACCCCAGCTTTTCCAAGGAAAGACACTACCTCAAAGCCAAGAAAGTTTTAACAAAGAAATCAACAAGCATTTGTAAAGAGTAAGCTATCTAATTATGATGACATGTAAGTGAGACTCCACATGGGTCAAGAATGTAGACAAACAAGCATGAAATAACGAGAAGATCACAAGAACTAACCAAACAAACAAGAGAACAATTTGGTTACATCACAATCACTCACTGGTGTTAGCCTATGATGTTAAGGCAACACATGTGTGTTCAGTGTGTCCACAACACGCTCATGCCGAGAACTTTTCTCAAACTGAAGAATCTCTCAGTGTCTATTGGTTTAGTGAACATGTCAGCCAGTTGGTTGTTGGTTTCAATGTGTTCAATTGTTGACTGTTTTATTTTCAACCAAATCTCCTAGGAAGTGATATCTAATATCAATGTGTTTAGTTCTATAATGTTGCACAGGATTTTTAAAAATACTAATAGCACTTAAGTTATCACAGAACATTAGCAGAGTATTACTAGTTAATCAATAATCACAAAGAATATGTTTCAACCATATCAGTTGGGTTACACAGCTGCCAACTGCAATATACTCTGACTCAGCAGTAGATAAAGAGACACAATTTTGTTTCTTACTGTACCAGGAAACTAAATTATTTCCAAGATAAACACACCCCCCACTGGTGGATTTTCTATCATCTAAGTCCCCTGCCCAATCACTATCACTAAAGCCAACCAAGATTGAATTTGTGTCATGAGAGTACCAAATTCCTAACTCACCAGTTCCAAAGATGTATCTTAAGATTCTTTTTACTGCAGTTAAGTGAGATACCTTTGGTGCTGCCTGATACCTGGCACAAACACACACATAGTATATTATGTCTCGTCTGATGGCTGTTAAGTACAGAAGACATCCAATCATTGATCTGTAAAGCGTGGGGTCAACATCTTCACCAGCCACATCCCTTTCAATCTTCAGTCTAGTGGATATTATTGTCTTGCATGGTTTTGATTCCAGCAACCCAAGTCTCTTCACCAAATTCCTAGCCTACTTCTCTTAAGGTAGGAACATCCCTATTTCCTTTTGCTTCACTTGTGGTCCTAAGAAGAATGTGAGCTCCCCTATCATACTCATTTCAAATGTACATGTCACAGTATTCACAAACGTGTCCAAGGTAGACTAGTTAGAGGAGCAAAATACTATATCATCAACATAGATTTGGGCAATACAGACTTTCTTATTATTTTTCATGATAAATAGTGGCCTATCACCCTCACCTTTAGTAAAACCAAAACATAGTAATAATTCAGTCAACCTTTCATACCAAGCTCTGGGAGCTTGTTTCAATCCATACAAGGCTTTTTCAAGTTTGTATACATAGGTTTGGTGATGGGTTCAGTGATCCCTTAGGTTGCTCAACAAAGGATTCTTTGTCTATAAACCCATTCAAAAATGCACCCTGAACATCCATTTTATATAATTTGATTGTTAAGAAACATGAAATTGCAAGAAGTAGTCTAATAGATTCTATTCTGGCCAAATGAGCAAATATTTCATCAAAATCAATCCCTTCTACTTGTGTATACCCTTGGGCTACTAATCTGGCCTTGTTCCTCAATGTCACTCCATTCTCATCACTTTTATTTTGAAGTATCCACTTAGTTCCAATTACATTAGCATGAGAAGGCCTAAGAACTAGTTTCCACACTTTATTTTTAGAGAATTGTATGAGTTCTTCCTGCGTAGCATTTATCGAGTGAGAGTCTTTAAGAGCCTCATTAACATTCTTAGGTTCTATACCAGAGACAAAGCAAGTAATAGAGTTGCACACAGATGACATACAAACACTAAGTTTAGCCATATTCTTATAGTTTACTCTTTCTTTGTTTCTGGTTCTTACTCCTTTAGTAAGATTTCCTATAACCTGAGAAGTAGGATGATCTCTCAGTATTCTGGCAGGAGTGTCCCTTCTAACTCTTTGTCCAGCAAAGTCTTCAGTGTCAGAATATGTGTGTTCTGGTGTTGGTCCAGCATCAGCATCTTCTGGTGTTGGCTCAACATCATCTTTCCCAATGTCTTCTTTGTCAATCTCAGGTGTTGAGTCCACACTGTCTCCTGCTGGTGTTGGCACCACATCGCCAGTCTGTGGCAAACTTAGTTGACATTTAGTGATACCCGCAGGGACATCCTAGTCATCAAACACAATATTTACAGATTCTTGAATAGTATTTAATCTAGGATTAAACACTCTATAAGCACTGATATTCACAAAATATCTAACAAAAATGCACTTTTCACTTTTATCATCAAACTTTCCTAATGGTTATCTATCTTTCAGAACATAACACACACAACCACACTCATGAAAATGGCTCAATTTAGGTTTAACTTTCTTGACAATCTCATAAGGACTCATTGTTGTGACTGGTCTAAGATAAACTCTATTTGAAATATAACATGCAGTACTAAGTGCTTCAGCCCAAAGTCTTTTAGTTATTTTTCTAGAGTTCAACACAACCCTGGCCATTTATTGCAAAGTTCTATTTTTTTCTTTCTGCAACTCCATTTTGTTGGGAAGTGATAGGGACAGAGTATTCATGAGAGATCCCTCTAGAATCACATAGATCATCAAACTTTCTATTTTCAAATTCCTTGACATGATCTGATCTAATCCTAATAACACATGCATTATAGAGCACTTTAATACTATCAGCTAGTATCTTGAAAGTCTCTACAGCTTCAGATTTTTCCCTCAAGAATTTAATCCAAGTGTACCTATGGAAGTCATCAACAATCACATAAGCATATTTCTTACCAGCAAGGCTACAAACCTCTATTGGACTCATCAGATATATGTGCAACAGTTCAAAGCATTTAGAGGTCCTAGTTTGTTTACCACATGTATGGGTGCATGTGTAGTCTTAGTTTGTATGGGTGCATGTGTAGTCTGACCTTCCACATGTATGGGTGCATGTGTAGTCTTAGTTTGTTTACCTTGCAGGCAGTCACCACAGACCAGTTTACCTGGACTTGAAAGTTTAGGTATTCCTCTCATAGCTTCTGACTTGATGATCTTCTTCAGATTCATGTAGTGGACATGGCCTAACCTTCTGTATCATACTACTCATTCATCAACCTTCACATGTAAGCATTGAGCATCCTCATCCACCAAGTAGCACTTGTCTTTTGACCTTTTTCCTGACATAACACAATTGTTAGAATCATCAAACACATCACATGAATACTTGTCAAATTTCACAATTAAATCATCATCACAGAGCTGGCTGATGCTGGTGAGATTAGCCTTTAGAGCATCTACCAACAGAACCTCAATAAGGTGTGGGAAACCATCCACATTAAGAATACCTTTCCCTATCATATTTCTTTTGCTTCCTCCACCATATGTAACAGTACCAGTGAACACAGGTACAAGTTCCATTATATTTTCCTTGTTACCTGTCATATGTCTCGAACAACCATTGTTAAAGTACTAGTCACTAGTAAGAGTATGAGTAGCTGAGAACACAACATTACAAACAATTTTTATTTTTCTAAACCAAAGTCTATTCTTTTGAAAACAGTTGTTTGGTTCTTTGGTATTGATTTGGAATGTTGAGCCAACATTAGAGTGTCCTAGTGTTGTCCCAACACCCGATGCAACACTGCTATTGTAGTTATATTTTTCATAAACTTCTTGTACTTATGGCAGTATGGTTTAAGTGACCAGGCGGAAAATAGTATTGACACATGTAAGTTGCCTTTTTAGACTATTTAGTGTGACCACTATTTCTGTTAGAACCAGCCCTTACAAAGCCATGAATGACATTCTCATGTGTTTCTGAACTTTCATGGTATCCTAAACATGAAGTCCCGTCATTCCCAATGTTCAGTGCTTCATCCATCCTGCTTATGCTATAGTTCCACTTAGAATGGGCCTCTCTGCCTCTTCAAGATTTATCCCCATCTTTTCAATTTGGCACTCCTTTTTGGTGAGGTTCTTCTCCAGTTCAGTTATAGTTTCAATCAAGAAACTATTCTCCATGATGAGTTCCTTTTTCTTTTCTTTTTTTTATGATTTTCTTTACCTCATCAAGCAGTTCTCTATATACAACTTTCATCTCATCTACTACCTTGTCTTGGTCCATTCCTTCTTCAAGGAAGTATTCTTAATTCAAATCTACAAATCCACCAAAACAAGCAAAGTTAGAGTGTTCCTCATATTCATTTATTTCAGAAATAAGACATTGAAGGTAAGAAATATGGTCATCATCCTCCCAATTGTCAAAATATTCTTTCTGGTTCTCTGGTTCTGTCTGAGTGTTGTGCGAACATTTATTTGACCTGGTGTTGTCCTGACACTCGGTCTAGTTGACTTGGGCAGACAAGGCTGTTGTGTGAACTTCATCAGACACTTGTTCTTCTGGTAGTTCCTCCGAACATGTCTCATCATCAATATCATTTATGCATACCTAGTTAGAGCTACATTTGGTTCTCAAGGTGTTATCATCTATGTCCAAAGCCTTTACATTCAAAACATTGAGGTTCTTTCAATTTTTTCGTGTCACTCTCAGTAGGCTTTTTGAAGGAATACTTAACCATTTTACCAGCAAAACTTCTTCTTAGATTAGGAGGCACATTCTTCTCTTTTTTGACTTTATCATTTAAAGCAATTTTATTGAACTTCTTTACTACAAAACCTAGATAAGCACGTATTTCAGTTTCATCATCTACTTCTTCTTCAGTGGCTTTTAGAGAAAGACTTATGTGTTTTGTAGTTGGTTCTGAGTTCATTTCAAATTCTTGAAGTACATTCCGAAGAGTGTGAAAGTTAAGTGATGATATGTGTCTGGCTTCTTGCATAGCAATCTTCTTGACCTCAAACCTAGTTGACAAAGTTCACATAGCTTTGTAAACAAGTTGTTTATTAGTTAGAGGATCACCTAGACTTCGACATTCATTCGATAAATCCATTAGTTTTGCAAAGTATGAAGTAATAGAATCATCATCACCCATCCTAATGCTTTTAAATTTTTGTAGAGAAATTCGAAGTCTAGCTTTTTTAACGCTGGCATCTCCCTCACAATGAGTTTGTAGGAGTAACCAGGCTTGTTTGGCAGTTGTACATAATTGTACTAACCTAGAACATAGGAGGATCAATCCAGCTGAAGATGGCATTCAGTACTTTCTCATTGTTGATTGCTTCACTGACTTCTGCTTGAGTCCAGTCAGCTTCAGGTTTCAGGTGTACATCATTGTCATCGTCTCTGGCTGTCATTGGTAGAGTGTAGCCATCAATGATTGATTTCCATAATTTGTCCCATCCAGCACTGGTAACCTATTGTTATTGGGGTTCGCATTATCCATGGTATGGTACCAAACCCAAACACCAATGAATAGGTGCTTGGCTATGATGCCAATTGTAAATGTATGGACCAGGATTGGTACCCTTTTGTTATGATTCACAAACTGTGTGTACAGTGAGTGTTGTGCCAACACTAATTGTATTCGGTGTTGTCCCAACACTTGTTGTAGGGTATTTAAGCAGCAGAATCGAGAACACAATGAGTTGAATTCTAAGCAGGTTATAGGAATATAACCTGCCGAGCCTTACGGCAAAATAATCACTAAACGTTAATTCAATGATTTTACCAAATACAACTGAGTAGGAACCCAATCCTGACACTAAATAATCTATGAGCTATAGTTTAGCTAGATAAAACTTAGTGGAACAAGACCAACAAAATACAAGAATTACTTCTGCACTTTCAGAACTTAATTCTAGTCTTCTTGTTGTTCTTGATGTCGAGCATGCCTCTTTATAGGATTTGATCGCCTGTGAGCAATGGCGTGATAGACACGAGTTGTTGATTGCTCTCTTATCACTTGGATAATTCTGAGATCTTCTTCAGCATTATCTTCATAACATCTTCAACTCGTATCTTCAAGATCTTTGGTGAATCTTTGGCTTTTATCCCTTTGTTCCTTAGCCATGTTCTGCACGTTCCTTGATACTCTGAAATATTCACAGATAACTACAATTGTGGAACTAGGTGAGTTTACGAATAAATGCAAAATAATATGTTTAATATAATTAAATCAGACCGAGTAGTGTTGAGTTCAGTGTTGTTCTTTCCGGAGTGTTGGACCAACACTTCCTGTCAACGCTTGCACTTTCACCCACGTCATAGGAAGGGCTATGGCCCCTCGAGTGAGTAGTAGGGTTCCCGAGAATCATTAGAGGGGATAGACTTGAGCTCAACCTATGATATAGAGAGTTCCAAGGATCAAAAAGTAGAGTGGTACATGACGTTGACCTACTTCTCGTGTCTACGAGGATGTTGAGCACGCCAATCCCCTAGATGAGGTCTCGTATGATGATGAGACCCATTATTAGTATGCCGATTCTCCTCATGTCTTCTGGTCCAAAGAAGATGGTATGTCCCGTAGAATACGTTCGATCATATTCCCAAGGACCTCCAAGTTGGATGGGAAGCGTTTATTCTTTTCTCTTGGGGTGGCCACGGTAGATCCAAATTCTTGTATCATATAAATTAACATTTTAGCTATTTCAATGTAATGACTGGTTCTCTCAGAATTGTGCTTAAAGAATCCCTATGGCGTTCCCACATACGGTGTCAAAATGATAACATTGAATTAGCTGGAGGGTGCAACTTTCTTATTTATCTTAGTAAAATGTGGTTCAGTATGCAATTCTCGTGATTACTAGAGAATTTTTTTAAGGCAAAAGTGTCTTACAAGGGGCTTCTTAAATACGAGGGCCCTCTTTAAAATAGAGAGTGTAATAAATAACTTAGAAGATATTGCTCTTATAACTGAGATTACAAGTGTAGTTTTCAAATGTGAGATGGTTTACAATGAGGGAGTCCCTTCGTATATATTGGAATCGGAAGAGTTGTGATTGTCGCCACTTGGCCTCCGTCAATGTTGTGGAATGGGTCTCCGTTAATACTGAGTCACGGGATGGGTTCGATGACAATTATTTAATGTATATCGCATGCGGTTTAAGTGTCGTTAGACCAATAATGGTTGTTAGGCTATTTAATGCACGCGTGACTCTTCAGAGTAGGCTATTAAGACATCCGGTCGTAGTAACGCTCATGTCTTCATGAGGAATTTTCCTTATGAGGCACTATATTTTTTTAGTAAGAAGGTTGTGGAGAACTCTTTCTCGAGCATTCTATTGAGGCGTCCTTCAAGAATGTAGGGGTGGTTAGGTCTTTTTAGTATCCAATTTTATTTGTGCATTATCATTAGTCAATAAGGACATTAACCCATTTAAGTTAAGTGATGGGAAGCTTCACTAGTTTGAATTGTTTTACTCCAGTTTTAGAGTCTATTTTTTGTTGTTAGGTTGTTAGAGTCGAGTTTTAGTAATAATAGAATGCATGAATTATGATCAATGATGATATATTTCTAATATAGGAGAAATTGTGGATGATGGGATTACTTACACCTAGTTTAGTGTTTTTAGAACTTAGAAGCATGCTTATTCTGCATACAATATAATAATTGTTGCATTAGTAGAAGATATGGAGAATTTGGTAGCTATTCCTTGAGAAAGCATAGAACTGCGTAGAAATTGTGAATCTCGAGTAATTTACTCTATTGTTGTTAGAGAGAATTGCGACTTTTATGTGTTGAGAAAATGAATTATGCCTTCTTTTCAATTTCTGTATGAGCTTTGCCAAGACCAAAATCCACTACACATAAAGTAATCCTCAGACCCCCACTAAAGCAATTTCCTTGAAATCCTTTTGTTTGATTAGCCACATCAACCTACCCTTTGAACCGGTTAATGTTAATTTTCGTCCTCAAGGCAATTTTTCGGCGAGACTATTTTTATTTCCTTTTATTAACACTCAAGCGCGACTCGTACATGTGAAAGCCACGTGTTTGTAGTCGTGTTTCCCTTTTTCTTTTCTTTTTTGATGATTTTATCTTTATACAAACGAACAAAATCCAATCTTACCCAAACCAATTTCACCCAAAAATTCTAAGAACCCTTCCTAAAACCAACCCTAAGAACCCTAATCCTAAATTCCATCTCTTAGTTCAATAACTAAATCTACTTCATCCAGTGTTTTGAAACTCGAACCATACCATCCGGTCTAACCGGTTCAACCGATGACCGATACTCTGCCCGGTCCAGAACAAGCCTAAAACCTACGGATTAAAATTGCGGTCTGAGCTGGTGGGAACCGGTCAAGAACGGGGTAAATCGGTGAACCGATCCAGTGGCTTGACATTTTTTTCCTTCTCTTTTGTGTTCTTCTTTTCACTTTACAAATATCCAAGTACGATTCAAATTGTAAAGTTTAAAGAAGGCAACATGCCAATTCATAACATTAAGATCACGTATATTGGAACATGGAAAGAATAATTGGAAAAAAAAGATTTAACAAAAAAGATGTAATAGATGAGAGACAAGAAAAGAAAAAGGAAGGAATGAAAGAGGAAGAGAGTAACATAGGCAAAGAGAAGGTATGGCTGAAAGATATGAAGTGAATTTATTAATTTGTGTTGTATGTATATTTTTTCAAATTATAGTGCTGTTAACATACTTTGGGTTTTGTAAACTGATAAATGGACTATGAAACCAAAATCTAATTATAAAATGAAAATCCTCTAAAAAGCATAATAAAACATAGAAATAACCAGTCTCTTCCATGAGAGTTTCATTGCCTCATGGTAAGGCCTTCTTCGATCTTTGTATGGAAAATACCCATCAGAATCAGCGAAATTGGCTCGTCGTCTAAGTCTCAAGTTCTTCGGGGATAATGTTTGATCTCACGGGTGATCTCTTTATTTTTTTTTTCTTTCGATAGGGCTATAGATAATCGGCCAGTTCTCTTTTCTTTTATTCCTTTATCAAGTTTAATTTAACTTTGTTTACATTTTTTTTCCTAGGTATTTTGTGTGCTATATTCAGTTTGTGATTTCGTTATTTTGTTTGGTGTGGACATTTTTTTATCTTCGTTTGTTTATTTCAGGTGCGTTGTTTGTTAAATTAATAAAATAGTTATTACTAAGTAAATTATAAGGTTTTATCACAAAGTCGCATATTACATCTAAAACAACTTGGTACATATATGATGATTAGTTGTACAACATAAAATAGGTTATTTGTTCATAACTCGACTAATCACATCTAATCTACTATTTTAATATGTTAATTACTAATATTGTACTAATTTATTACTTTAATTCACATGTAGTAATGCGATTTGTTCTTAAAAATCATAAACACACCAAGATCGCTCTATAAAATTAAAAATATATTTATGAATATTATTAGTGACCGCCCGGCGGTCACGAAAGACTGAGCGGTCACGAAAGATTCTGCGACCCCTGGGCGGTCGCGGATGGCACTGGTGGACAACATGCGGAAAGTTCTCCCCCCTGTGGCATCCACGACCGCCACTGCCTGGCGATCGCCGATGCTGGCGACCGCCGGACGTTCGCGGGGTGGCGGTCATGGATGACCGCCAAATCTTGTAGTGTGAAAAACAAGGGATTATTGGAGCACAAAAAAATTTATATTAGTCACGATTTCAAGTTACTACCTAAATTTAGAAAGAACAACAGATTTCTTGGTTTTCTTGATTGATTTTAAATTATGGATATATTGGATATAAATATTTCACAAATCAGGCGTCACGGTAATGATGTTAGATTTTCTAATATTACCATATTATGCATTAGACGATTGTTCACACAACATATCCATAATAAATCACACAAAACACTATATCTTTGTGGCTAACGATTAAAAATGCTTTTAGACTAATTACCAACACTAGTTATTTTATTTTATTTTTAGAAAATAAAATATGAGCAACCTTAATCTCGCGCCGTTCCCCATCGAAACGCAGCCATCAGCAACGGAATTTATCCCACCGCATGCCTTTGTCTTCACCGCTAGATAGCAAAAATGCTTTACGGCAGCGGAGACCGACATGGATTACTACATGCATGTACATGACCTCGAAACTCGTAACCCTAATTAGGTCCCCGTCGTATGCAGTTGTCACGAAATTCAAGGGCAAATAGCAAGACACCCGGTTTCATGAGGCCAAAATTAACGAGGTCCGACACCACCTTACGTTCCATGCACCTTCTTCTTTGCTCCCCGTCACACAGGTAAGCCTTTCGAACAAGCTTGAGGAACCTCATAGCAAGTGGAAGGATCGCCTGATCATCCAGGTTCTAGGTCGTCCATGGCAGTATGAGGCGCTAACTTCTAAACTGGACCTTATGTGGTCGCTCCATAATGAATTCAAGCTCATGGATCTTGGTCATGGCTGCTACTGTTTGAAGGTACTCAGTGCGTCGAAATGGGAGATGATTCTTACGGAGGGGTCGTGGCACTTAGCGGGTAGCTTTCTTTCAATTCACACTTGGTTTCCATATTTTAACTCTGCCACAGACAAGATTGAAAGTGCTATCCATTGGGTACGGATCATGAACCTCCGATGGAGTTACTTTTCGAATAAGGCATCGTGCATGACTTGGCTACCTGTATCGGGACACCAATTAAAATCGATAGCAACACACTACATGAAACTCGAGGTCGGTTTGCGAGGGTCTGTATCTAGGTTAGCACGAGCACCTCCTCAAATTGGCAATAAGGGTGCGCGACAAGGTCAACCAGGTTGTGTACGAGAATCTCCCATCACTATGTTATAAGTGCGGGAAAGTCGGTCACTTTGAGAATAAATGTCCACTAGAAAAACCGAGCGCATCACAGTAGAGGGTGAATATGAGTTCTAATACAGCCGTTCAAGTGCAAAATTTAGATGAAAGGTCACACTGGTTGGCGTGGTGACTCCTACCCTCTTAACACGGACAGAAATCCTCCCAGTTAATGCTGTAAATTCGAATACATTGGCACAAACATCTGACCCTTCTCGACAGGCAAAGAGAGTCCTCCCACACTATATGTAAACAAACAGCAAGAAGCATGCCGCGGTTAGGAAACCTTCCTAAAATATCTCAAGAGGACCTCCTAGGAGTCAAAATAAATATGTGGCCCTATCATTAATAAAAGAAAATGGACTGGACATTGTTGAACAAACTCAAATCGCTAGTGCGACCGTAACTAATAATCTTACGCAAGATGGACGAGGACCACTGGGACAATCTACTTCTTGGTCAATGGTAGTTATTGGAGATAGAAACGAGACGTTTAAACTTCACCCCGCCAATGTGGACATCTCGAATAGAAATCGAGGACCGACTGGTCGAAATTCTAGACATTTCTAAACACACGGAGAGGGGGATGCATCTGCTTGGTGGAAGAGGGTCCAACTGAGCATGAGGGAACCTGAGAGACAGATGACGCTGGCGTTGGAGATGGAGCGTCAAATAGATGTGACATGGAGGGGGCCCGTGATTGATCACCCTATTGAACCCCACCATCTACATCAAGTTAATATGCGAATTATATCCTAGAACTGCCAGGGGTCAGGTCACGTCGACTTTAGAAGGAATTTTCGCGAAATTAGTTCTGTCTCACGGACCATCGGTTGTTTTCATCCTCGAAATAAGGGTTAGTAAAGAAAGAAAGAATGAAATCGCTCCCAGACTAGGATACTCTAGCTACGTTCTTACACCTACATCCGGAATGATTGGCGACATCTGGATGCTTTGGAATGAATCAGAGACGAGTGCAGAAATTATTGCCATGGATGACCAAGCGATCCATGCGATTATCAATCCGAACATGCAAGATAGGTGGAAATTATCTGGGGTATACACGCAGCCGAGGTAAAGTGCCAAGGTTTGAGTTTTCGACAGTCTCACAACTATGGCTATAGACTCAAATCTCTTGTGGCTAGTGACGGGGGATTTTAGTGAAGTAAGTCACGCATACGAAAAGCAAGGGGGTAACACACGAACATTCTGTCGCCTACATTTTTTTTAGGATTTCATGAACAACTCCTCGCTCTTGGATCTTGGCTTTGAATGGCGTCCTGTTACTTGGTCGAAAAACCAAGACCCGTACATGTTCATACAGGCAATGATAGACCGAGCCATAGCAAATCAGGCTTTGGTGGCCCGCTTTCTGAATAATCAAGTCGTCCACCTCCCTAAGACACATTCGGACCACCACCCAATCATCACATATTGAAACGACCTGGATTTGAGGAGAGTTGCGCGTTGGTTCTGCTTCGAGGAGATATGGTTCGCTCACAAAGAATGCGAGGGTCTCCTAAAGAAAATTTGGCAAGAGAAACCAAAGGTCTTGGAAGCAATTGGGGAGGTTCCTTGAGTTTTAGTCTCGTGGAATAAGGAAAAAATTGGGAACATGTTTAAAAGAAAAGACCGACTCATGGCCCGATTAAATAGAATTCAAAAGGCGCTAGGTACCCGGCGCTCTACGTTTCTTCGTGAGCTATAGAGAGAACTGATCAAAGAATATAACAAGGTTCTCCGTCAAGAAGAAACATTGTAGTTTCAAAAATCGAGGGTCAATTGGATTAAGGATGGCGAGCAGAATACGAGCTTCTTTCACAAGTCCACTATTATTAGGCAAATGAAAAATAAAATAAAGATGTTAAAAATTAACAAGGTTTGGGAGAAGGAAGAGGCCATATTACAGTCTCACATCCGTGAATATTAAACACATTGTTTTGCTAACTCCTCGAATCTGGATGACTCCCTCCAATTGCACACGCTGCCGCGGACCAGATTTCAAACATTTCTTTCCGACGAGGATGAGCGAGAGTTGTTGAAAGCCGTGGATATGACGGAATTGATGCGGATAGTGTTTGATATGCGCCCTCTTAAGGCACCAGGGCACGACAGTCTCCACACGGGGTTTTTCCACAAGAGTTAGGACTCGATGAGCGATTCACTTCTCGACTTCGCGACTTCAGTGTTGCAAGACAGAGCGTTCGACCCGAGAATTTGCGAGGCTTTTCTTTGCCTTACTCCCAAAGTCAAACATCCGTAAAAAATAGCACAATATTGGCTAATTGCTGTGTGTAACGTTCTTTATAAGCTCATGACCAAGTGCATCACGACACAGCTGAGGAGTTTAATGTTGAATCTCATTGCCCCAATGCAATTTAGTTTTATAAAAGGGAGAAGCACGCAGGATAATATATTTTTTCTTCAGGAAATCCTTCAATCAGCATAAAAGAAGAAAAGTAACAAGATTGGGTGCATGATCATGAAGCTTGACCTTGAGAGAGCGTACGATAAGGTAAATTGGAACTATCTCGAGGATACCTTACGTGTTATCCGTTTTTCGAAAGAGCTGGTAGAGTTGATAATGTTTTGTGTTCGAAGTGCATCGACGAGGATACTTTGGAATGGAACCCCCATGGAACCGATCAAACATACATGCGATCTCCGCCTTGGTGGTCCACTCTTTCCCTATCTCTTTGTTCTTTGCATTGAACGTCTCTCATATATGTTCAACGAGGCCAGGGAACAAAACAAATGGGCTCCTATTATTTCATGTCGCGTGGCTCGGAAGATGTCACATCATTTCTTCGCTGATGACTTAATCCTTATAGGAAAAGCTACGTTACAAACGACGCGCACCATCAACGCCATTCTTGATAAATTTTGCCACGAATTAAACATGACTATTTGGAAGATGAGCAGCCACGAGTTAAACATGATTCGGTATGGGGGCTCGACGTGAGTAACAAATTGCAACACTTTCTTTGGTTGGCGTTACAAGGGCGGCTTGCCACTAATCACCTACGTTATACTCGCAAGATATCTCCAACAGCACATTGCAACTTTTGCAACCACTCGGACGAGAATGAGTTGCATGTCTTGCGCCATTGCAGTGCGGCGCGCGAAGTATGGGAAAGAGTTTTATCCGGACCCGAGCTTCACTTCTTCGACAATCTAACGGACGAAGAGTGGTTTAAATCCAATGCGCATAGGGACGAGATGTGCAATACCATTGCGACAACAGCAAACTGGCCCAAAATATTTTTTCATACGGTGTGGATTATTTGGAAACAATGAAACGACATGGTCTTCAGAGAAAGGAACGACAATGTGAATGGTCGGTTGATACAAATCACGGTACTCAGTCATGATCTTGAGGCGGGGCGCAGGAAAAGTCCAAGGGTTGGGAATGAGTCGTATGGATGTTGGATTAAACCAAACACGGGATGGTTAAAACTGAACGTGGATGGTAGTCGCTACACTCATGAGAACATAGGGTTCGTTGTGGGAGTCCTTAGGTCGGAACAAGCTTAATGGATTTGGGGTTTCCGAAGAGAGTTTCTTGCTAACACTATAGATGAGGCGGAACTCGTCGATTTGTGCATAAGATTGGAGAAAGCGTGTGAACAAAGGCGCCAACGAGTCATGGTGGAGACAGATTCGTTACGCGTGGTGAAGCTCGTTAAGGGGAGGCTGAAACGTCAGCGGCGAATGAGGGGTTAGTGAAAAAATATCACGAATTGCTACACATGCCGTGGGAGACTAAGCTTGTGTGGATTCCAAGATCGATGAATATGGTTGCGGAGGCATTGACGAAAAAACAAGACACTCTGGGTATTGAGGACGACTTATTCTTGGATAAGGCGCCTCACTTGTTAGCTACTTTGCTTAATTTAGACATGGCCTAGGGCCTTTATTTGTATTTCCTTTCTACCAAAAAAAAAAAACTCTAGTTATTTTTTAAGACTCTGTAGAACTTCAGGCAAGACATTCGATACAACGATATAACCACTTAAGGAATTAGAGGACTAATTAGGTATTGCTTAAGCAAGTGTAATTAGTCCCAAGGAGTTATGAACATAGCAAGGAATCAATAGAAAGAAGCATTGCATGGACATTGATGTTTTGTCTATGAAGTACTCGAATCAGTTTGATAATGAACCCGGACTCCTAGATATGCTTTCTTTTTACTGATAACAACCTCAATCAATTCAATTCAATTATGTCATGTAGTTCAATTAGTTAAGAAGTTTACTTAGATTAACCAAAGCGGTCATTGGTTAATCTTATTACTTAGTTTTATCATTGCTAAATAGATATAACAAACACTCTCTGTTAGATTCGACACTACAAACGCAGTGATTGTACACTCTCAAACACGTTGACGTAACTTATTATTACATACATACTAAAAATTAATAGGTTCTTATTACAGTTTGCAAATTACGATCTACATGATTGTAAGTGTACTCCTTATTCTGATGTGTGGTATGCCTTATACTACCTTTTCATGTATTTCTTTGCTTCACTGATAAGTGTCTCATTAGCGTGATTTAAGTATATGTTTTCTTATGCTTTTGAATACTTATGATAGCATATTTACTTACTTTATTATTGTTTAATGTTTCTGAGATATTTAAGGAGTCAAGACAAAAACGAGGCTAAGCGTGGTCAAAAATAGATGTTGTGGACAACAGTTGGTCAGAGACACTATTGTGGTATGTTCAAGCGCTACAGCACTACAAGAACGGGAAATACCGCATATAACGTAATTGAAGAGAAGACACCAGGAGACCGCAGGGAGAAAATCAGAAGGTAGTGCAATCACCACCACATCGCGCATGTGGTGTACGATCAGGGCCACATCGCGCGGGGGTCGCGCAATCAGAGGAAGTTTGGGCAGCAAGTCAGAAACCCTAAAACACAGCCCAGAGAGCAGAGAAAAACTATAAATAGGAGGGTACATTCACTATTTAGGGTACATCTTTCACAACGATTTTAACAGCCTTTACAACCACTTTCAAAGAGAAGTAACCCTGAGATTTGTCACCAAAGAGAAACACCATCAAAAGTCCTTTTTCTAGATTAGTCGAGTCATTATTTGAGATAAGTAAATTAGTGGATAAGAAGATAGCAAAAGGGAGTACGAAGAGGGTCAAGCAACAACATTCCACCGGATGCGAGAAGCCTTTCTTTACCTTTTTACTTTATCTATGATATTTGATTCTTTGTTGATTGTTGAACTCATGGCTATGCAGAGCTAACCTACTTGTTGTTTAAAGAAGGGGAGTAACTCTGATATTATGAATATATTTATTATTTTAATTAATGTGTGTTTGATGATCTTGAATGTCTAGATTGAATAGTTATTTATGCTGTGTAACTAACCTTCCTCTAGCTGGGATAAAACAGAAGCACCCGAGTGGGGCCACCTGGAGTGTAGAATGATAAGGGAGTTATATATATATACGATTTGAGACTTTAGATTTGCGAAAGAAACTATTGCGCAACCTTTAGATCACACTAGATCAATCTTGACTATGTACGTTTTGTTGGCATGATTCAGATGAGTTAATTAGATTGCAGATTTGATATCTCTTCTTAAACATTTGACAGCTGGGTTGATTTTGTTAACGTTGTAGGTTATTAGAGACTCATAGAGATGTGGTTTGGATAGCTCCTGTCATATGTCACGAATCTATTAGGCATGCAAACATCAAATAACTATCAAGTACTGTAAGTAAGTATAGGTGGTTTGTGTATGAACTACTAAGTTAAGTCATTGTGAAACCCAACCTCTAAACAATGTTTCCAACAATTATTCACAACCTAAAATAAATCAATCAATCATCCTAAGTTTTAGTTTAGTTTACTTTAGCTTAGTTAATCTCTCATCTTTCCAACATTCTTAGTTTAATAGCTTTCATTAGAATAAGTGGCTTAGTTGTTTTCATGCATTCATAACCAAAAACACAAAAACATATGTGTTCATTCTTGTATTCTTAGATTAATTTCATTGCATTCTAGATTAAGCATTCTTAGTATAAAGAGCATTCATATCATCTTCAGTTTAGAAATCATTCATAAGCATTCATCATATTTTACTAACACAAGAAAGGAAAAAATATAGTGACATTAATTAGTATTTTTGCATTTAAGTGATTCATACATACAAACATCACTCCCTTGGGATACGATACTTATTTCGTAACTATACTTATCATTTTATTATTACTTTATTCGTGCACTTGCGACATAGTAGGATTTAGATGTAACAATTATATGGTAAAATATATATTTTATTCTATTTACACGCAAGCCCCCATCATTAAAAAAAAATGAAAAACCTCCGACTAACACCACTAACTATAATCATCAATACTCTACTACACTAATATCATTTAATAAAACATCAATAACGTATACATTCATGCACCAACGCAATTACGCAATTGCTCAAATGAATTACTTTGTTTTTTTTTTTGTTAAGACTAAAATAACTACCTTAAATTTTTCTCAACAAAAGTATAGTGGATCAAAAACTTGAAAAGAGCTACAGACTTGCTAAGGCCAAACGTGTATGTTGCCCTGCATGTGTACAAAAATAACAATAGTACTAGCTAGATCTTGGATGTAAAAGTACAACACCAAAGTCATATAATTTGTAACAATAAGCTATTCTCTTTTGTAGGATTTAGACTCGTTTGATAGCCTATATATATTAGCCCCATATTAAGGTGTTACTTTGACTTTTATGCACTATTATAGCATTTGATAGGACTATCATAGATATGGGTTTAATGGATGTAATCCCACCGTCCCTTATTTCGTGGCATAATACAAGTTGTCCATGTTTGGTGAATTACATAATTTCACGAGGTTGATTTATATAAATGCCTACCAAACGTTAATCTAATCGTGCAATTGGCACATTATAATATTTACTTATTATATAACATACTTAAACATTAACTTCTTATCATACGGCTCATAAATATATTACCATCTTTGGGGACAACTTAACTTAATATAAACATGTATTCAATAATGTTGTTACTCATTTTTGCTAATTCCAACATTTTATCAACTACGATTTCTTTAAATAATCGACACTCTTCTGTTGGACATTCTTGTTAGTCTAACAACTTCAAGGTAGGTATAAACTGAGTGGGTTGACTATTGGTAGTTAAATATTAACAGGTTAATATATATTCTTCATTGAAAGTGGAAACTTTGTACATTCATTTTACGACTTTTAATGAATCATGCATAAGAGATATATACCGCTGTTTAAGTATGATCAGATATTGAAAGCTCTCCGTAAAGCTAAATTGATATCATTGCAAACTAAATAACAAGCAATAGTGGAAGGCTGAAGCCTGAAGGATTAAATAACTTGTCACACGTACAATGTGATAAATCCCCACTAAAATTGAGCAAGATTAACTAAACGCTTTGTGCACAACATATTTTTTCCAACAGGATCAGGGCTTGAATGCAGACAGTACTACGACAGAGTTGTGTCCACCAAACCCGAATGAATTTGAAATTGCTGTATTTTATTAACAAACGTGTAAATTTGGAATTCGAGTTAAACATTATAGTTCTTATGTAGAAAAGAGTACATGAAAGATAGCTTACCAATATTAACATCGTGTTGTTGCTTTACATTTGCCACAATGTCAAGTTCCACGGAAGGATCTGTGTTCTACATAATGATTATAAATTAGTTGTAAGTCATAAACTGAAATAACATTAAAATGTTAACATTCGAAGGAGATATTGTTCAAATTTGTAAAAAAACACAAAAAACACAAATTCATACATGAACATGCTAAGTGTGAACATACAAATTGATTTATGGTGGGATGAAGCCAGCCTGTGATAGCAGCTTTTATAGTTGCAATAGCTTCTAAACCACCAGCAGCACCTAGTGTGTGCCCTATCATTGACTGGAACAAGCATGGAGCATGTTAATCCAAATTATTAAAGTCCACAAATTCAACCTAAAATCTTATGTTTTTGTCTTAGGGAATAAAAATACATTTGATGCAAGTGACGTTAATGTAATACATTTGATACTAATACAGCGCAGCCAACGCTAAAGATCAAAATATTTTCTAAATTATAGAACACTAACTTGTTGTAAGAGTGAATACACGACAAGAAAGAGATTGTACGATATAAATACGACAAATTCATAATGGCCATCTTTTCGATTCTGCATTAGGTGTACTTTCGGCACAAAACACCAATGTGTTAATGTAAAATAGGTGTCTTACCCATGCAAAAAAAATAAAAAATATTTACCACCCAAGTATTTGTATTCAACGCCCTTGTAGCTCTATGTAAAATAATTCGGTAACTAATCATGTGCCATTTTTATTCTTCGCAAAATGCTCCTTGTTATACACATGGTGTTATATAGTGTATAATGTGCAATTTTTTAAAGGACGAATTATTAAAAATGTCCGCTAACTTTTGCCTTTAATCCTATATGCCCGTTGTTTCCCAACATGCTAAAAATGTCCTGTATCTTTTAAAATTTCTACTAAAAATGCCCGAAATGAAAAATAAGCACAAAAAAACTTATTTTGTCTGAAAAAATGCAAAAAATGCCCTGTATCTTTTAAAATTCTACCAAAAATGCCCGAATTGTAAAACGCGACTTTTTGATTCAGCAGTGCGTCTCTTTGATTCGGATGCCACGTCGGATAAAAAGTTTGAATTTTTAAAATCGGGCATTTTTGTTAGAAAATTTAAAACTTAACGGGCATTTTCAGCAGGTTTGGAAATAACGGGCATTTAGAATTAAAGGCAAAAGTTAGCGGGCATTTTTTATAATTCGTCCTTTTTGAAACCATAGAAATGTAATTTACATTTCTTTTTCATATCAGAATGTATTTGACATAAGATGGGGTAATTTACTTGATTGTTTATTACATGAAAATAACATTCATACTTCACATAAAATAGGGGCTCTATGAATTAGTAAAAATATTTTAATTTATAACCATTAATTAAAAAAATGTAATATAGAAACATCGGACTATCATAGTCTCGAATACAAATACAATACGAATGTGTCAAATATTGTACGAAATGATTATCAAAATGTTGTTTAAACATACCCTCTAACCTCTTCATAATCTCATGTTAAGTGTGAATTTAAACATGTTTCGAATTAAATGCACCAGTCATCACAAAGTCCTAATCTCCCTATAGTCCCTCTTAAGTGTACATCTACGTCAATATTAAGTAAATTAATTTATTACATAGTGGTTGCACAACAATTACCAGTGGGGTGAGGGGGACTCACCTTAGTTCCATTGATTTTAATCTCTGAAGAATTCTTAAATACCATTTTTATAGCATTTATCTCTGCTAAGTCACCTAATATGGTGGAAGTTGCATGGGCATTAATGTAGTTAACCTGTGGAAATTGAACTTGTCAAATGTCGTATTTCAAGAAATTCATCCCTACACACTTACAGAATAATATATGGTTTTTTTTACTTATATATTTCCAAGAGGATAATCTACAATCGAAACCAATACCTCCTCACGAGAAACACCGGCATCTTGAAGAGCACTGATGATGCATGAAGAGACACCAAAGCCATCGGCTCTAGGGTCAGTCATGTGATAAGCATCTGAAGTTATCGCACCTCCTAAATACTCAGCAATTATTGGTGCATCCCGCTTCATTGCATGTTCAAGGCTTTCCATCACCTGTTAAGTAAATAAATAAATTGAGTGCTAGCTAGATTCGTACCAAAGCGAGGAGTATAATCTTGGTATTATTATTAAACAAGGCACTACGAAGATTTGCATCATCACTATTATAGATAAATGTTGAAACTTTTATTTGCAATATAAAGCCCCGCCCTCCATAACTAATTTGATGAAGTTTCAAGTATTGATTGGAGAGATACCTCTATAAGATATATCATAACTGCCATCATAAATAGAATAATGACATGTTCTTAAATTAAGTTAGTTATTATAACAGTTTGTGATTAGTGAAAAATCTTAGTACAATTATATAATAGTATGCCGGAAAATTGCATTACAAACATTTGTAACTACAAGTTGTCCAGACTATACAAATGAAGACAATAACCATATAACCGTTAGAATTGTGAAACAAAGCTCAAACAAAAAACACAAGAGAGAAAGCACAAAATAATGAGCTATCGTATAATACTTTTGTAATAACTATTTGCAAAAATCATGTCCCATGACTTAGAAAAAACGTCAAAATATCTTTAGTTGAACGGTATATCAATAGTCATCGGGCAAACTTTAGGAGGGTGCCATCAATTTTCCAAAGTTATGGCAACAATTTCCGTGGATTTCATGTTTATTTCCATAAATGAGTATAAGAAAAATAATTTGAATAATACTAAAAATATATATATATTGTGTCATAATTTAGTAGTGATACATGGCGTATCCTGAACAAGCCATGATAGCATCATTTGGTGTCTAAAAGTATATGAAGGTCAAAATGTAGAACTAGATGCACTTTGTGGTTTACTGCTATTTCTATAGAGCGAATTAAACAGTAGGTCATATGTTGTTGAAAGTTGAAACAACCACCAACACCAAGTTAAAACATGTTTTCCAACATACCAAGTGAATTCTAATTTCAACATGCAAAGCAAGACTATAATTAAAATGGTGAAACTGCACAGAGTTGGCGTGAAGATTTGACCTCTAGGCTTTTTTACGCTCAAGATACGACTTCCATTCGACCTAAACATCAAATAAGGGGACCAAGCCCACCAAAGAGTCCCAATATAATGCATATAAGTATTGGACCACTCCACGCTAAGAGATGAGTGATTTGGGAGCTCTTATGACTTTGACCTCTACATATTTTTGGTCTAAATTGTGAAGCCGCACTAAGTGGAGGCATATGTTGATTAAGCTGAATTTGACTTTCATGTTAACTCGACCTCCAATACGAACCCAAGGATCAGTTCAACTGCAGAGCCCTGATTTAAAATTGATAATTACATGAGTGAATTAATCACTCCAATCAAAGCTCGGTTCTCATGAAGACATATTGAACTACGTTCGATTAGATTCCCTATGCAGTATACATAAGAAACTTGACTTAGTGCCAAGTTCAATCAAAAATCACTAGATGCATGCATTAACCTCAAATCAACTCTTTTATCCGACTAATCTATCTAGCATCTTGATAATAAAACCATTTAAGGGCCTATGTCGCGTCTCCTCAACCAATCAACTTTATCTTGTGTTGTTTGGAGTGCAAGTGTGCAAAGGATTAAGTTGGTTGAAAAAGTTTTAAATAAGTCTGATGTGAAGTGGAGTGTTAAGTCAGCCTATTCGCGCCAGCCGATGACAGCACTCTTTATCACATTGTGCCTGCAAATTACACTAAAACTAGAGAAATAACTTAATGCTTTTTTACTCAAATAATTTTTTTTCTTCAAAGAAAACGAATTGCATTGCAGAAAGGGAGTATGAGAGGCATGGTACCCAAAATCAGTTTGGTAAGCTCAAAACAAGAAATTTCACTCATTCTGTATTTTAAGGGGAACCCATCTTCAAACATGGGTTGCACGGTTGCACTCTTGCAAGGGTCGAATGTTTCATGGGCCGACAATAATATTAAAAATCATGTTTTATGGATTTGTTTTATGATTAGAGAGGGTTTCTGTTAGATTTCCATGTTATGATTTTATTTTATCTTATGGATTTTCTTTTTGATAAGCATTATCTTATATATGGATATGTTACTTAAAAAGACTCATTGCACCATAAGTTGATTCATATGCCTAATGACTTAAAAAAATATTTATAGAAAAGGACAGACGAATATTTTGTGGAATCGATGCAACCCTGACGACTTACAAGTCAATCAATTATATTATATAACTTAAATACACAGATTATGAAAAAGTTACTGAACTAATATAAAACGAAATAGCAAATTTTAATCCGTTGGTGGAGCCACCCAGGGGACTTGGGTAGGCTGCAAGCCCGGGGTCGATTTTCAAACTCAATAGTAATAGATATCTTTAAAATACATAAATAAAAAAAATGGGAAGAAGAAGAAGAAACTAAAATAAAATAGCTAGTGTAAAAGAAAGTTAGGAAACATTGAGTGTTCGAGCGGTAGTGCATTAGGTCTTGGGTTCGCATTTAGTATCAAATCTTGAAGTTGAACATTGATTGTTTCACTTAAAAAATACTCTTCTTTCTCTCAAATCTTGAAGTTCTTAGCACGGTATATTAAATTATATTATTATATACATAGAATATACTATATTTAATCATTTAAATTTATTTTAAATGATGATAAGTCTTGTCCATTCGAGCGAAATTTATTATAATCCATCACTAAATAGAGAAAGAAAGTTCAATTTTAAATATCCTTTACCCTTAAAATATCATCCTTATTTATGTCAAACCTTCAATATCAAATCATTTTTTTTATATTGAAATTTATCAAGGTGTACTACATTATATAATTATATAGAGTATACTAAATTTTATCGTTTAAATTTATTTTCAAGTATGATAGTCTTGTGCATTCAAACCAAACTTATTATCTTGTTGGGGCTTTAAAGTAAGACTATTAAAGGTTTTTTTCTACATATCTATTTACAATTTTCATTTTCTAAATCTATAGATAAATGGATATTGCAATTGATGGAGAAGCATGTATATATATTCTTGTAGAAGTGTTATTGATCAATTTTACTCTTCGTAGAAATATAGAGATTAATTTCGTAACATCTTTATTTCACATGTAGTTTTTATAATATGTACGAAACAGTACATATTTTTCATTCTATTTTATACAATATATATATATATATATATATATATATATATTTAAGTTAATAGTAGCCCGGATAAAAAAAAAAAATTATGGCTCCGTCCCTGGTTGCATATGATAAATTTTCCTTACCAGGATTCCTGCGCCTTCACCGAGCACAAAGCCATCTCGGTCTTTGTCCCATGGTCTCGAAGCCGTTTTTGGATCATCATTTCTTTGTGACAATGCTCTGCATGCTGTAAAACCTCCTATTGAAACATGATTAATAGGAGCTTCAGCTCCTCCAGCAATCATCACGTCGGCTTCACCATATCTAATGTGTTTAGCTGCCGCGTTGAAGCAATAATTTGAGGTAGCACAAGCAGTCGATATGGCATAATTTGGACCCATCAACCCAAGATCAATTGCAAGCAATGCCGACCCACTGTTTGCCACATAATTAGATAGGAAATTTGGATTAATTTTCTCGTAGCCTTTCTTTAATAGAGTCTCATAAGCATTGTAAATCGTTGACGAACCACCTACACCTGCCCCCACCAGAACACCAGTTCGAGTTTTATCTATCTGCATTATTCGTGAATCAAACAAAATTATCTATCTGCATTATTCATGATTAAATAATGAGTTAGCTAAGATCTTTTTTTAATATGTTTGTTTATCATCTATCAACCAGTAAATCCTCAAGTTAATTAACAAAGTTCGGTAAAGACGTTTAATTTGAATATTTTCAATAATTCTATATATAATCTCTATGTACGTACTTTGCGAATGCAATCACCCCCAAGACCTGCGGCCTCAAGTGCCTTCTTCCCCGCAACGAGGCAGTACCTCGCAAAATTATCTAATGTCTTGTCATTATTTTCATCAACATAACCTTCGGAATTAAAACCTCGAATTTGACCAGCAAATCGCGTTGGGTATTTAGACACGTCAAAACTGTCTATAGGACCCATGCCACTTTCACCAGCGAGTAACTTATCGTAGTACATATCCACATCATTCCCAAAAACCGAGACAAGGCCCATGCCTGTTATTACCACACGTTTTTTAGGGTCGGTCTCCCGTTTCGGTGCCGCTATGGTTGTGGAGGAGGCGGATACAGTAAATGTTAGCCGTTTGGTGGAAGTTTTGGCATAGTTCTTTGGTAGGGTGGATGAACGACTTTTGCCAAGGGGATGTAGAAAGGGAGAGTATAGAGATTGCATGGTGCTGAGGAATTTTAAATGAGATAAATGATGTGTAATATTATTGAAGGATGTTGAGCTGAACTTAAGTAGATGTTGTAGTAGTGCTATTCAGGCAGTGGGAGATAATTTGCTACAACTAGTTTACAACTAACCTATTAACATGTTAGTTCACACTCGGTGGGCGGATCTAGTCTTGGGCAGGGGGGGCTGTAGCCCTTCCTATTATTTAGGCAAAAAACAAATTGCCACTCTATATTATTATCAGTATTGTCTAATAATATAAACGGGAGTTCTTTTATTTCTCAAAGCAACAGCGTATAAACAACATTGGCAAGAACTAAATCTATTATAATATACCCATGCTTATCTTTATTGATAAGCATGGGTGATATATAATTTGGAGCTTAAGGTAACGGTTAGGTAAAATCCCAAACAAACTTAAAAATGATACAACATATATAATATATAATTTTATTTTATTAAATATATACAACAACAACAACCAAGCATGTAATCCCAATTAAATTGAGGTAGACTATATAAACCATGAATGAATCACGTCGAGTTGTGAACATGAATCTTCTGCCTCCGTATGTTTCGGTTGACGAGAATGTCTTAGATCTTTTAGCTTCATGTCGTTCCGTATAACCTTCATCCACGTCTTTCTCGGTCTTCCACGAGCTCTAGCCGTCTGTTCTAAGTCGAGATCTTCAACTCGTCGTACCGGTGTATCTATGGGTTTGCGTTTAACATGTCCAAACCATCTTAAAAGATTTTCTCGCATTTTCTCGTCGATGGCCGCCACACCCAATTTAAGCCGAATATCTTCATTGTGCACCTTATCTCTCCTGGTGTTATCGCACATCCACCAAAGCATGCGCATCTCTATAACGTTAATTTTTTGTGCATGACTTTGCTTAATATCCCATCACTTGGAGCCATAAAGCAAAGCAGGTCTAATAGCCATACGATTGAAATTTCCTTTAAGATTTAAGGGAAAGTTAAGATCGCACAGGATCCATGTTGCACTCTTCCACTTTGTCCGTTCAGCTTGGATACAGTGGTTGACATCTCCGTCTAACTCTCCATCCATCTGCAGTATGGAGCCTAATACCAAAAATGCGTACTTCTCGGTATCTTTTGGCCATCCAACTGAACCCTGCCATCATTGTTTCTTCGTTGTTTGCTAAACTTGCATTCGAGGTAATCTGTTTTTGTTCGACTTAGTCGAAATCCTAGTGCTTCTAATGTTTGTCTCCATCGTTCTAATTTAGCTTTAACTCCCATTCTTGTCTCATCGATGAGGACAATATCGTCTGCAAACAACCTACACCATGGAACTCTGTCTTGGATGGTTCTGGTGATTTCATCAATTACAATGGCAAACAAAAATGTGCTCAAAGCTGACCCCTGATGTAAGTCAATTATAATTGGGAAGGTTTCTGTTAAATCGCCACAAGTTAGGACACTTGTCACCACATTCTCATACATGTCTTTTATGATGTTGATATATTTAATGGGTACCCCCTTCTTCACCAAGGTCCACCATAATACCTTTCGAAGTACTTTATCATATGCCTTTTCTAAGTCGATAAAGATCGTATGAAAATCTTTACTCTTTTCTCGAAAGCGTTCAATGAGCTGACGAATCAAATGGATGGCCTTTATGGTCGACCTTCCGGGCATAAATTCAAATTGGTTTTCAGATATGAGAACAATTTGTCTCAATCAGTGTTCGATCACCCTCTCCAATAGCTTCATGGTATGAGACATAAGTTTTATCAACGATAGTTAGAACAGTTTTGGACATCGCTCTTATTCTTATATAGAGGTATTAGCATACTCTTCCTCCACTCTTTTGGTACTTTATTTGTTCGCCATATTTTATTAAAGAGGTCCGTTAACCAGGTCACCCCTATCTCTTCCATGCTTCTCCAAGCCTTGATAGGGATACCATCTGGGCCAACAGCTTTTCGAGTCTTCATCCTCTTCAAAGCATCTTTGACTTCTGACGTTCTAATACGGCGCATAAAATTGCGGTTCAGATCCAGAAGGGACTGCGATATGTCATCCACTGCTTGGGTGGAGCCTCCATTGAACAGACCCACGAAGTACTCCCTTCACCATGCTTTGACCTGATCCTCACGCACCAACACAGACTGGCCTTCATCTTTGATGCATTTCACTGCACCTAGATCTCTAGTCTTCCTCTCTCTAATGCGAGCAATTTTGTATATATCCTTCTCAGCCTCCTTGCTATCCCTCTTCTCATATATTTTCTTGTACACAGCCTCTCGCGCTAGTCGAACAGTTTTCTTTGCTTCTTTTCTGGCTAGCTTATAATTTTCAAAGCTTGCTCCATCATTATTTTATTAAATATATGTTGGACGAAAATTGAAATGAAAAAAAAAAAGAAATCCTATGTTATTATATTCATTGTAGAAATTATTACCGTTTTTGTTTTTGCTTACGAACTAAAATATAAAATATAAAACGCAAACCTCAATGAGTATTTATTTTCCCAATGAGCACAAAACCATCGATTGGAAACAAGGATTTCTTTCTTAGATTATTATCTAAATTCTTTCTCCTCGTAATGCTCGTTAGTTTCTTGAGTAGTGTTCTATTAAAAAAATGTTAGCCCCTACATTCAAATCCTAGATACGCTCACACTTATCTTGAAAACTCAAATTTCAGTTAATGCTATTAGAGAGGATTATGTTATGTTGTATTGTTTAGTTTTGTATTATTAGTCTTTTATTCTTGAACTTAGTTATGTACGTTGTACCTTAGTATTACTTTTAAGTACTCTTGGTGATTAATGAGAATATTCATTCACTCAAATTATATCTCTTATATGGTATCAAGAGACCAAATCCTCTATAACGAGATTCACTTCGATCCAATGTCTACCCTAGACCAATCCGTCGTTGATGCCACCTTTGCCTCTGAGGAATCCTCGGGCACTGCCGCTTCGGCCACGTCCGCCATCCCGCTACTTGTTCCGACCTTCACCGGGCCGTCCTCCGATGGTGTAGCGTTGATTCCCATCACCTCCAACATGATCCCAATAAAACTCACCAGAAACAACTTTCAGTCGTGGCGTTGCCAAGTTCGCCATCTGATGTACGGATATGGCCTATTTGGTTATGCAGATGGCACGTTCACGTGCCTTGCGATGGGTGACACGCTTGAATCCTTTGCGGCCTTCACGTTATGGACTCGCCAGGACTCTCTACTAATCACTGCTCTCTTTGGCTCGATTTCCATAGAAATTTTCCCTCTCGTTACTTCCGCCAAAACTTCTTTAGGAATGTGGAGCAACTTGCACCGAGTTTATGCAAATCGCTCACACTCTTGTATCATGCAACTAAAGGATGACCTAAACACCATGAAGCTTGGGAATTGCTCAGTGTCAGAATTCCTCCAAGCTCTTAAATCTAATACTGACGAACTCACGGCCATTGATGGCCCCGTGAAGGTTGATGATCTCACCCTCTACGTTCTCAACGATCTTGGTCCGCTTTATCGGGACATTGCTGAACTTCATGACCTCCTTGTCAGTGAAGAATCCTATCTTCATCGTGTTGATAAGGACTCCTCTGATGCAGTGGTGTCGTCCAATCAGGCCATGTCTCTGCCCCACAACAACAACAACCGCAGTCGACGTGGAAACCGCAGCAACAACAATAATCGCCGCGGTCAGCCCTTGTATGGTTGCACTCTGCCGCCCATCGGTGGTGCTCCATCGTCCTGACAGTCCGCACATTTGGAATCCTATGTGCCGCCTCATGCTCGTGGCCCTATTGTTTGTCAACTCTGAGATGTTAGCGGTCATGGATGGCTTGTGGATTTAGGTGCATCTCACCATCTTACCTCTGATCTCCAAAACCATAATCTCCATTTGCAGTATGAGGGTACGGATAACGTTACAACTGTTGGTGGTACAGGTTTGCCTATATTTCATGTTGACTCTTCTCGCCTTGTTTTTTCGAATCATACTTTCACGTTTGATCATTTACTATGCGTTCCAT
Organism: Linaria vulgaris; assembly: GCA_948329865.1. Lineage (NCBI taxonomy): Eukaryota > Viridiplantae > Streptophyta > Magnoliopsida > Lamiales > Plantaginaceae > Linaria > Linaria vulgaris. Next base: position 28,159,526 of record OX415249.1, read on the forward strand.
CTTCGCACCGTAATCTCTTGTATGTGGACAAATTTACTAAGGCTAACAATGTATTTATTGAATTCTTATCGTCCCACTTTGTTGTTAAGGACATACGTACGAGGGGTAGTCTATTTCGTAGTGAGTGCGTGGATGGGGTCTATCGGGTCAAGCTTTCGGATTTTTGGTGTCTTTATATTGTGGTGATGGTTAGTGGGCATACGGGGATTGGTTGTTGACATGCTCGACTTGGGCATCCATTGGAAAAAGTCTCGTCTTTAGTTCTTAGGAATTTTAGTTTACTCGTTTTGTCGTCCGCTGTGTCAGACTCTAGTCATCGTTCTTCTTATTTTTCAAAGAAAAGTCATTGTTTAGTTTTTCGTGATACGTTCAACTTGATTGACTGCTTAGCTTTGGATTCTACTACAAAATAATAACTTTCGGACGTTGCCACCGCTCAATCCACCCCTGCAGAAATTTAGACCGAGCCGCATGAAAAGATTCGTTTCAGCGAAATGGGGATGTTGGGGGACCGTCTCCTATTGTGTCTAAATCAGGTTTTCGTCATTACTTGTTATTAGTTGACCACTTTAGCAAGTGCTGTTGGATTTTTTTGATGCATACCAAGTGTGAGGTGCTATAGTTATTCATGCAATTTCGTGTTCTTGTGGAAAAACAATTTGGTAACTCCATCAAGAATTTTTATACTGACAATGGTGGGGAGCTCTTATATATGCACCAGTTCTTCTCGTCTAATGGTATTTTGTGGCTTACTCTGCTCCTCATACGCTACAACAAAATGGCACGAGTGAACAACGCCATCGTTTGTGGTCATCATGGGTCGTACACTTATGAGTCATGTTAGCTTGCCCCCATAATATTGGGAATATGCGTTCTCTATTATTGTTTACCTCTATAACCGACTACCTACTCCAGTATTTGGTTCTCGTTCTCCGTTTGAGGTCTTAATGGGTCGAGCACCTAACTATTTAGGGTTTTGGGTGTTTGGGTGTCTTTGCTACATGCATTTACGGTCCTATTTTCCCGAAAAGCTTAGCACGCCATCTCGAGGTTGCTTATTTCTTGGCTATTTCACGTCTCAGGCTGCATACAAGTATCTTTATCTTGCATGGGCCGTTTGTATATTTCTCGTCAAGTGCAGTTTGCGGAAAGCATTTTTCCTAAGGGTGATCCACTCACTCTGGGTTCGACCCATTGGCTCGAACTGCCGACCTGCTACTCATGGATAATGCGCTGCCTAGGGTCCATATACCCTACCTTGGGCCACCTAGGGTTTCTCCCCTACCTCTTCGGTCGTCTAGGGTTTTGCCAGACCCAATACCGTCTGCTGGCCCACCCATGGCCTCGACCCGGACGCCGGCCCATGAACACTCTAGGGCCACCTGTGGCCTCCCTCTTCAGTTCTCTACACGTTGTTGCCCTCTCCGTGGTTTCCTTGCATGCATTTTGCGATGCAATCTGAACTGCAGGCTTCCTTATTGTCGACATCGCTCGCATCACCTCCCTCATTGTCCGCCACCTTGCTTGCATCTACGGCTCCATCCACGAACCACACATATCACATGGTCACCAGGTCTCACATAACACCTTTCGACCGAAGAAACTCTATGTTGCAATAAAGCATCATGTTTCTCTTCCGTCTGAACCAACCTCATTCACGCAAGCCCTCACTGGCCCTCTTTGGCATGCGGCCATGTCCAAGGAGCTCAATGCACTAACCATCCATGGCACGAGGTCTCTTGTACCCCGTTCGCCTCGTCGTTCTATTGTTGGGGCCAAGTGGGTTTTTCGTATTAAGCGCAACCTTGATGGTTCTATTGATTGTTACAAAGCACGGCTCGTGGCTAAGGGCTTTCACTAACGTCTCGGATTTGACTTCAATGAGACATTCAGTCCCGTGGTCAAACCCATGACGATATGTACTATTCTATCTCTTGCCATCATGCACGAATGTCCCTTTAAGCAACTTGATGTGAGTAATGCATTTCTTCATGGAGAAGTTTCTGAGATAATGTACATGAGCCAACCGTTCAGTTTTGTTGGTAAGTCCCAACCCGATGCTATGTGTCTCTTGCACAAGTCCCTATATGTCCTTGAACAAGCACCGCAGGCTTGGTATCTTGCTGTTAGTGTTGCACTCATTGCCTTCGGGTTTGTCAATCTGGGTCGGATACGTCACTCTTCATACTCAACAAGGACAATGCTTGGTTGTACGTCCTTTTCTATGTTCATGACATTGTTGTCACAGGTCCGTGCGTCTCCACTGTCTCGGCCCATATTAAGCAGCTCGGTTCTCGCTTCGCGGCAAAAGACTTGGGTGTCTGTTACTTCTTGGGGATTGAAGTCTACAAGACTCGGGATGGTCTTTGTCTTTCCCAACACAAATATATCCTTGAGTTGTTGCTTGGGATGGTATTTGTCTTTCCCAACACAAATATATCCTTGAGTTGTTGTCTCGCAATACCCTTTACCACGCCCATGGCCCGCAATCCGAGGGTGTCGAATTCAGTTGAGTCTATTGATGCGATCACCTATCGTTAAATCATTGGTGGCCTTCAATATCTCACTCTCACTTCGTCCGGACATTGCATTTCCAGTTAACCATCTTGCCCAACGCATGTCCGCCCCAAATTCGGATAATTAGGTCGCTCTAAAGCGTGTTCTACGTTATCTCAAAGGCACGCTTTCAAACGACATCGCTCTTTGTCGTGACTCCAACCTTACTCCTATGGCCTACTCGGACTCAAATTGGGGTGGAGACGCGTTGCACGGTACGTCGACCTCGGCTTACCTTATTTTATTGGGTTGTAACTCTATCTCTTGGTCTTCACGAAAGCAGAAGGTCGTATCACGCTCGACAACGGAGGCGGAGTATCGCGCTCTTACCTCGACTGCCGCCGAGGTTCGGTGGCTCCAAAACCTATTTATGGAGATTGCCTTATCACTTGGTTCGGTTCCTACGATTTGGTGTGCTAATATGGGTGCACTTCGTTTATCATTACTTCTAGTTCAGCACTCAAGCATGAAACACATCTCCATTGACCTTCACTTGGTTCATGATCTTATTATCAATGGGTTATTGAGTGTACCTTGTGTAAATACTCTAGGTCAACTCGTCGATGTTCTCACTAACCCTCTTGCTCGCTCTCGCTATGAGCTCCTTCGTTCCAAAATTTCAATGACTGATGGCACGTCAATTTTGCGGGGGCGTATTAGATAGTGTTATCTTTGATGTTGTATTATTTAGTTTTGTATTATTAGTCTTTTATTCTTGTACTTAGTTATATACCTTTATAGTCTTGTATTTACCTTTAAGTATTCTTGGTAACTAATGAGAATATTTATTCACTTAAATTATATCTCCTCCTATAAATGCATGTTGAAGGTCATATCATGATGTTATGGATATTATGTTAACAAATGTATGCCAATATTCTTGTTATGATCGTGCATGTGTAATATATATAATGATTCTTACACTGTCCTTTCAAAATTAAAAGCCATTTTCTTTCGATATGTGTGCTATTGGAAAGTGGTGACAAAATAATTAGTTATGTGGTTTGGTCATCAATATGTTTTTCTAATTTATATGAGTTATAAACACTACAAGAAAATCACAGTTTTCCTAATCGAAAAATTCCAACTGAAATCTGGTCAGAAAGATTTTCGACCGGAACTCGGTCGAAACTGTCATTTTCGACCGGAGCCGGTCGAAAATCTAAAATTAAAATTTCATGACCGGAACCCGGTTGGGAAATTTTATTTTCGATCGGAACTTGGTCGAGAAAAATTTTCCCGATCAAAACTCGGTTGGGACCCTTAGGCAGGACAACTTCATCCAAAGGCTATCGCCATAAAGTCGACCCAACTGGGACGAGTATTACCGACCACAGTGCGGTCGGTAATAGGGGCACTTCCGACCGCACTGCAGTCGGAAATGAGGGAGGTGTTTCTTTAAGTACCTCCATCATTCTCCTCATTTCTCACACACATCTTTCTCTCTCCCCCCCTCCCATTTCCGACCGTCCAGCCCCCTTTCTCTACCGGATTTCGGTCGAAAATCCGGATCCGGTAAATTTTTTTTGCCTTTTCTCATTTTTTATGTTATATTTATTGTTTTAATATTTATTTTATATGTTTAATTGTTAGATATTGTAGAAATTGTTAGGCTTTAATTAGGAAATGCCATTAGAAATTGTTAGGTTTTAGGAAATGTTATAGTTTAGTAATTATTTATGCCTTTAGGAAACGTTATGCAATTAGACTTTAAATAGTATGTATTTTCTTTATGCATTGTTAGCTTTTAAACTGTATTTATGTCTTTAGGGATTATTTGATATTGTGTTATTGTTAGACTTTCAACATTGTTTATGTGCCCTTTAGAAAATCGATTTATAAATTAGAACTCATGATGCTCTCAGGGAATTACTATAAAGTAGAAATGATTATATTTTTAGAATATCTACTTGAAATTTATGTTTTTAGCTACTCTCGAAATATCTATATGTCTTTTTTAGGTAATATTATTTATCTTAGCATTTTTTTATTTTATATGGTTTGTATATGTGTTAATTTAGTTATTATGGCGTTAATTTTATGAAATGTTGTTAGATATCTGAGAAATGATAGTTTTATAACATAGTTCATGTCTTTAAAACTATATAACTTAGTAATGATTAAATTTAGGTCATCTCTATAATTAAAAATATTCTAACTTAGTTGATTTTACTTAGTACGTAGCACTTTAGTCGATGACATGTCGGGCGATCATCCACGCTCGTCTCGTGATACCAGTCATGGCCAGCCCTCGAAGAGAAGGCGTAGTGGTCCACCGAGTGCCGGAGGGCCTAGTGCTCCACCGACATTAGGTCCTCATCTTTGAGTTGTTCATTCTGGCGCTACACTACCCGATGTTGTCGATGCCCCTGCTAAGTCCCCTTCTACTTCCCAGCCACCTAGGTGTACGACCGGATCGAGCGGCGCTACTCCATCAGATCGAGTAGTACCACATCGACTAGATGATGATCACGTAGCATCGATGCCACTTACATCATCTTGATCGAGGCATAGGGCACCTAGGCAACTATCTACTGAGTCTACAACAGTGGGTCCCACAATTTCTTCCCATGTAGACGTCACCGATGTAGGACCCTCTACAGCGATGATGCAGCGACCGGGCCGAGACATATCTAGAGGCGACCAGGTACTGTCTGACACTAGATCCCATTGTAGAGTTGTTTTGGATGAGCACGGCGTATTTTTGAAGGGGCGCAAGATATCAACGATGATTACCGAGATCATTAGAACATTTATGAAGAAATGTGTCCCTTCATACAACGCGGTCGATCCAACTGTCCAAGGGCAGATGTGGACTAAGTTTAGGGTGAGATTTTGAAACTTTACTAATATATATATATATAGTAAGATCTTTATTTAATGAAACCGTTATTAAAAACATGTCTCAAAATATAAAAAACTTAATTAATTGCAGAACACATACATTGGTCCAGATGAGTTGGGTCTTGCACATACGGCCTACGAGATCAAGGCTAAGAAGAGTTACAAGGAAATAGTGTACAATGTGAAGAAGGACTACTATGCGAGGAAGGATGATCCGAAGTGGGCGGGGCGTCTGAAGACTGGGTGGATGAAAGACAAGTTAGAGGCTGAGTTTATGGAGTATTGGGAGTATGCGGGCCATATGGAGAAATCGGAGACAAGATAGAAGAACAGGCGAGGAGGAGAGGCCACACACCCTGATCGCCATGCACGAGGAACTTATTCAAGTGGGTCCATTAGCTACACGGAGATACGGCGTAGGATGGTATGTCTTATAAAACTCGATTCTATACGAATAACTTTTGTCTTAAATTTAATTAGTTTAAAAAAAATTATGTCAATATGCAGACGAGTCGGAGACCTCCAGGGGCCCCTACGCCTCGACACGATGAGATGTATCGTTATTAGCATACACATGTTCCATATAATCTACCAGAGGGAGTTCGACGTCGCCGCATTTGGGTACACCCCGTGTATAGGGCTATCTACGTAAATATTTAACTTGTAAAGCATTTTTTGATTACTATATTAACATATGCCTTCCTTAATTATGTATTAACTATTCTAACAAAATGAACATGAGACCTACATAGGCTTGATGATCGAGAGGTACGAGGCAGATCGTTCTAGGTGGCCACTAGATCAGGAGTTGTGGAGTAGGGCGTCTGGAGGAGTGAAAAAGGTGAAGGTTGCGGGCCTCCCTTTCGGATGCACGTCATGATCAGTTTTGTTTATAGATGAAGAAGGTGCCAGACAAGACACATGCCTACGCGAGGACGTTGGAGGGGGAGAACCGTCATATTGGGACTGCTACTGATCGGAGGGTTGAAGTCCTTATGGATCACATAGAGCATTGACCCAGCACATCACTGACGCGACAGGTACTCCTCCTTCACGATCTCTTCCAACTGGATTTATGCCGAGTGCTCTTCGAGCCTGCCAGGGTACCGTGCCGACACTGCCATCACCCCCCCTCGTGATCCTTTTGCCCGTACTGATCCGGATGCTATGTTTTATGAGCCTAAGTATGAGGGTGACTATAAGGATGGCGATCTGGATGACACTCTCGATGGTGATGCTCCCGATCTTGGTGGTGATTATGATGAGGGTGTTGGAGCCTCCAGAAATGATACATTTGGCTTTGCTGATGAGGACTAGTAGTATTAGTTGTTCATTTTTTTAAGTATTGAAAATCGTGTTAGTTGTTTGTATTTATGTAATTCGTTAGACGCTTGGACAAACTACATTATGTTTATGTAATTTCCTATTTACTCTATAATGACTCTATGTTTGTGTAATTTTACGTTTATTAGTAATTATGTAATGTTTATTTTAGTACTAGTTTGTTCGAAATAAATGCCCTTTTCTTATAACTATAAAAAAATCCAACAAGAATACAAACTATAATATGAAATTAAACAACGTGAATTCAAATTAATTATAAAATAGAAATCGACCACTAAACTATAATCGTACGCTATTCATACATACTATCCTCAGACTCTGAGTCACTCATTATCTCTTCCTCTTCCTCATTCCCTTCCTCTTCCTCGTTGCCTTTCTATACCTCCTCCCCTAGTCTTCTCTCATCAACCACATCAAATGCCTCGTCGGCCAATTGGATATTCATATTGAATGAGGAAATGTCTACACATAAGTTCAACCCTTCAGATGCATTCTCCTGTAGTACTTGGTTCGGCTCCCCGCGTTGCCATCGTTTGATCCAATAACTAATGATGTGTCTGGCAGGAATAGTGGATATGACAAACCAACTTGTACGTTGAATGCTCCTGCGTACCTGCATTTATATCATACCACACACATTTAAATAATACTATGTACAGGGTCTAATTCTGCCCCAATATTCCATCTGTATTTTGTCTTTCAACATTCCGTAGAAGTTGGTAGCATCGGATCCTCCCATGTCTCCCTTCACAATGTATCCCCCGTACGTTGCCATTATATTACCCGTACCTATGATTAGAGGATCTATTCGTACGCCGCTCTAGTATTTTCCACATGAATACATCTGCTTGAACCATGCTACATACTCTTGGTTCCTCTTGGATTGTATCTCCATTGGACTAAGTCCACCGCACTCCTCGGCTTCAAACAACCTGTGTAGGAAAATTTTCATAAGTTAGTATTCTACTTATCTTTAAAGCGTTTAATCATTTCGTTATTACAAATAATTAACAACAACTTACTCAACTCATTCGTCAAGTTCTTCACAGTTTAGAAGCGTGTAAAGCTCTATTTTCTCCATTTCATCGGAAGTCAAGTATCGCCTATTGTTTAGTGGCCCTATTAGTGCCCCTTTCTTGTGAAATATTCTAAGCTCATCATCCTACTTCGTGTTATCTAGTGTCTCATTCATATTGAGTTGTTTATATTTAGTCTGAAAAGAGACATCCAAATATTGAGAACACATATTGGACAGCTCAGTAGGTAGGTATGCATTGGCTATGGATCCTTCCACCCTCGCCTTATTCAGAACTGAACCATTCATGTCGTACATCCGCCTAATTCATACAAATGAAAGATTAGGCAAAGAACCAATAATTATAAAAGATAATAATTTTAAAAATATAAAAATATACCTTTCGAATGGATACATCCATCTATAATGAACTGGCCTCCAACTCTAGCCTCGTACGGAAGGTGTATGGTTAAATGCTCCATAGAGTCAAAAAATGAAGGAGTAAATATCCTTTCCATCTTGCACATGGTAACAATAAACGATTCCTCCAATCGCTCCATATCCTCGGTCGAAACCTCTTAGGAACAAATTGCCTTGAAAAAAAGCTTAATATCCACCAAGATCTCCCAAATTTCGGGTTTCAAGAGGTCGCGAAAGGTAATGGGGATCAATCTCTATATGAAGATGTGATAATCATGACTCTTCATACCATACGATTTTCCTTATTGTTTTTGTACACATCGTCCCAAGTTCGAGGCATATCCATAAGAAAACTTCAGTTCTGTCATCCAATCAAGCACCATGTTCTTTTGCTCCCTCGTAAGACAATATTTTGCCTTTGGCTTTATATGCTCACTTCATCTGCCAAAGGGTTTTAAGAACAATTCTTTATGGTTGGTTAACAGTTTAAGATCGTGGCTCGACTTAATGTTGTCCTTCGACTTAGCATCGTCCAACGCCGTGTTGATGATGTTCTCAAAAAAAATCTTCTCAGAATGCATGACATCTAGATTGTGGCGAATCAAGTTTGTGGACCAGTAAGGTAGTTCTCAAAAAATGCTTCGATGACACCAATTATGAGTTGAGTTAAACCCGGAAGCTTTGTGCAGTTTGGCCCAAATCTAACCGAGCGTAGCCTATCCAGAATTCCCCTCATCTCCGCTCATGTCTTCCTTCGAATAGGCACTGCAAGTACCTTCATATCCTTATAGAAATCCTTCTTGATGTACCTCCATTAAAGATGCTCTGGTAGAAACCGACGATGACAATCGAACCACAAGGCATTTCCACCATGCTTAAGTGTAAGATAATCTGTCTCACCCATGCAATAAGGACACGACATCTTCCCATGCGTGCTCCACTGGGACAAGATTCCATAAGCAGGAAAATTGCTAATAGTCCACATTAGGGTCGCTCGCATTTGGAAGTTTTCCTTTCGTGAGCTTTCATATGCCCACAAACCCTTACTCCACAAATCATTCAACTCATCAATAATGGTCTCAGCAAAACATCCAAGTTCTTTCCAGGACTCTTTGGACCGGGTATAATAATACTCAGAAAAATAAACTTCGGTCGCATACATAAATCCGGTGGGAGGTTATAAGAGGTCACAAATACGGACCAACAAGAGTAGTTCTTCCCAGATTGCCCAAACGGTGTGAACCCATCAGTACAAAGACCGAGTCGGACATTTCTAGGCTCTGCTGCGAAGTCCAGATACGTACGATCAAAATGTCTCCACGCCTCCCCTGCAGCTGGGTAAATCATTCTATCAATTGACTTTCGACACTTCAAACGCCAAGTCATATGTCTTGAAGTGCCTACAGTTTAGAACAACCTCTGTAATCGAGGGCCTAGGGGGAAGTACCACAGTTTCTTCCTTGTAACCCTAGACTTTCTGCGAGCCTCGTAGCTATCGGTCTTGTATATCGGACAAGGTGTGAGATCCTTGTTGGCATTATCACCGTAGTACAAGAAACAAAAATTCCAACAGGCGTCGATCTTTTTGTACCCTAGCCCCAAACCCGCAAGCATCTTATTCATGCTTGGAACCGTATTAAGTAACATTTCCTCAATCTCTGCGTCCATTAGATCTCTAGACAACCTTAAGTACTTTTCACAAGCGACATTAGGTACTTTGTGCATTGTCTTGATAGTCAAGAACTTGGCAAACCACTTGAGCACAGTCTTCGGCTTCTTACTGTGCATTTGTATGCCTCCCAAATGCATCAATTTGTAGAACGCCTTCGCCTCGAGACTTGGATCTTCGTTGCGCACCTCTCCCACAACAAATCGACCCCCATATGCATCTACCACCAATTCTATAAACAAAGTATCAACATGAACATGACTATCCACGTGAATACTAGTAGACGGTGATTCAAGTACATACGATGTGGATGCCCCGCTCGCCTTCTCTCCATGCAACACCCATACCTAATATTGATACGTAAAGCCCGACTTGTGAAGATGATCCAGTTCTACGTTTCGATCAAAAAACTGTAAATTGTTGCATTTCTGGCACGGGCACCTAATACGATTTCTTAGATCTAAGTAATCTCTCTGTTGTGAGGCATATTGTATGAATGCACGAACCCCAACCACGTAATGTTGATTCAAATAACCAGTATTACTATCTATCCTATTGTGCATCCAAGATCTATCGACAAGATAATCCATTTCAAATCTAAGAAAATTAAAAAAAATTGTTACAATTAATTCCACCAATCAATATCTTTATCATCTATATTAAATTTCTAAAACATGAGTACATAGAAGTCAAATCAATACTTACTTGTTGTAGCGTAGAAAATACTTTGATCAAGTATTGTTAGCACACACACACCCCTCGTTGCATTTACCGCAATATCTAATAATACACAAACAAACATGTAAAAAAAGTTAAGAGTGATCGTTTTAATAAGAAATTATTAAGAAAACAAACACAAAATAGTTATAACAAGGAAAAATGGTGAATACCTTACAAATGAGGCAAAATATAATGATTTGACAATTAGAATGGGGATGGTATTTATAGGGACATCCGGCGATATTTCTGACTGGAATCCGGTCAAAAATAACAATTATTTACGATCGGATTCTTGTCGGGAATATTAGGGTTTAGGGTATTTTTCCGACCTCATTCCGGTCGGAAATGCCAGAATTCTCGACCGAATTGCGGTTGTAATAATATTCATATTTTTAAATTTTCCCATTTCGCTCTCCAATTTTAGATAAATCGTTGGTTTAGTGATCAATTACAACAATATTAGTTAAATATAAGTATAAAAAAAAAAAAATTGGTGCACGTTAAAGAATCATTTAAAGCGTCGGTTCATAATGTCACTTGTAAATTGATTAGCATATGTCGTTAATTAACTACTTATGACTATGTTAATCGAATACTAACGTTGGAATAATATAATCGAAAATTATGATTAGTATATATATAACAATTGCCTTCTCTATACTAACGTTTCTAACGAATGCTAATTGCAAATGAGAGATTATTCTATACTGAGTATGATTAATATATGTACAACTTCAAACAAGTTTGATAGTAAACTTACTATGTTAATCAATATTAACTAAATATGAGTTCAAAAGAACATTAAACTAACTAAATATTATTACAATTCATGTATTTTTAGTGAAATTCTATAGTTAAACTCACAAACACATCAACATTTTTCTAAAATCAAACAAAAAATAAAAAAAATTAGACTATTTTCGACCGGAATCTGGTCGAAAATAATATTCATGATTATTTCAGACCGAATTCTGGTCGGAAATAATATTCAGACCGGAATCCGGTCTGAAACCTGGGCAAAAAAAAAATTTCAACCGAAATTCGGTCGAAAATTCTGAAAAAATTGTCGCATTTTCAAATTTTCAAATTTCAAACTCTTTTCGACTGGAATTGGGTTTGAAAAACTCGATAATTTAGGCGGGCTTTGGAGGAAAATTTAGATTTTCCAAAAATTCAAATATTTTCTCCAAATTCTATATATACACTTCATTTTTCACACCAGTTTCATCTAATTTACACAACAATTTTCTCTTCATATATAAACACTTTTTTCACAAACACAAATATTTCACCAACATTCAACTTAAACACTTTTTCATATTTAAATACTTTTCCAAACACAAATCCTTTCAACAAAAACACTTTTTTCTTCCTTTTATCTTTAAATAAATATTTTTTTCTTCCTTTCATCTTTAAATAAACATTTTTTCTTCAATTGTTTTTCAAACACTTGTTCTAACATATCTTCCACTAATTCAACAATATTTTTCCTAACAATCGCTTATTATGTGTTAGATTGGTGCAATAAATTAAAATATTTTAAAAAAGCAAAAAAATAATATTCTGGTAATTTTCGACTGGGGTGCGGTCGAGAAAAGTTTTTCCACATAAGCATTTCTGACCGGTTTTTTCCGACCGGAATGCGGTCGAAAAAAGGTCTTTCCCGACCAGAAATGGGCTTTTTTGACCGGAACTCCAGTCGAAAAAAGCCCCATTTTCTTGTAGTGAAAGCAGTAACAATGATAAGATTTTTATAGATATTTGGTATAGAAATTTTTTATCTATACACAATCATGGATGGAGCCGGAAAATGGATTAGGGAAGAGAAATATTTGGTATAACTAATAAATGGACGGGTTTATTAGTTATATAACTAAATCATCTAATTAAGTTGTTCAGTAAGGCCCCGTTTGTTTCTCTAAAAAATAGGAGGAAAAAAAATAAGGAGATACTTTTTTTTCCTGTTTTTTGGAAATTTAACATTTTCCAAGAAAATAAACGAAATATTTGAGAAATACAGAAATCTAGGAACTGTTTGGAAATAATAGGAAAGTCCTTCACACATAATATTTTTTTTTTTTCAAAAAAATTAACTCAAAGCCCTACAGTAATCTAAGCACAACAACAACGCCAAAAAAAAAAAATAGAGTACTCCCACCTTGCTCTTATTTTTTCGAATAGAATAGAATTAATTTCTTTACACACCTTTTATTTGTTTATTACATGGAAAGCTTTCCACTTTACATGTGGTTTTTAACGGCTTCGTATATATTGCGAATCTATAGATTTCATGTGTTTTTCTTATGCACTAATGTATATTGAAATGATTCCTTACTAACTTACCCCACTCTGTCTTTACGAACTTTACAAAAATGTCCAAATCATTTTTTTGGAATACGGACAGAAATGTCTGCCGTAAAGGCATGGTGTCGTGGCAGATTACATGTTCCCCTACCTGCCAAGGCCAAGGCGGGTTGAGATTCAGACACCTCGAACAACTGAACGAGGTGTATATGCGCAAACTCGACTAGGGATTTCTCTAGTCTCAAGACACTCTCTAGACGCGCGTCTTGCATGCCAAATACTTCCCAAAGAGCTACCTGATCATAGCCCCAATTCCCACCACCTCCAGTGGTGCATGGAAATCCATCGTCCGTCTTTTTCCTTGTGTCCTCACTTCAACGCGATGGATTGAAAAATGGGACCTCTATTAACTTCTCGCACTTTTGGTAGCTGGGCTCTTTCACTATCACATAACATGTACCATCCATTTCAGCCCATCTTCTATCTCTCATAGTGCGAAATGTCATTTGTACACCTGGCACATGGGACCTATCAAAAATAGGCCATCTACTCCCACCCAACATTGTGGTATGCATTCAGAGAATTTCCCTACCAATTGACGAGGTGACTGACTCGACCTGTTGGGCATGGAACCCTAGAGGATAATTCACAATCAAGTCGTCTTACGAATGGTTGGCCCACAAAGCTTACGGGACATCAATGCCCAGTCTACCTTGGTCGGCCCTCTGGCAAGTATATGTTCTACCCCGCATTAAAGTCTTTGACTGGTTATGGGAACATGATGTCCTTTCTACTCGCTAATGCCTTTCACGCCAACGTGTTTCTGTCTCTCCCACCTGTCGTCTTTGTCACTCAGCCACGCAAACGGCAAAACACCTGTTTGCAATCTGCCTCCTCTTTGCGGACGTGCGTCTCGACTTTCCCTTCTTTAACCCCACACGGAATGGAAACCACACTATTCTGCACCTTCTCCACCTTCCAAACTCAGTCATCACCCATGTGGGGTGTTGGTCTATCTGGAGGGCTTTGGATGAATTCCTCTACTAAGGACATTCCATCTCTACGGTGCTCAACTCACAACAAATCACAAGAACCTTGGCGGAAAGTCCGCCAGGCCCCCCTCCTCGACCCCCCAAATCTTATAGGTTATCAATACATTAGGTCACACCCCCAAGAGGAATCTTCAAACTCAACACAAATGGTTCAACACTGTCCAACCCAAGTGTAGTGAAATCGCTCAATGGAACGCAAAATTTACCGAATCAAATCACAATTGAATTGCACAAATCGAACAAACAAAATATGAATAACAATCGCAGCAAAGAAAGTAAACAATCACGAACAACACACGCAATTTACTTGGTTCGGCATTCTAGCATCAATGTGATGAAGAACCCTAATCCAAGGGAGAAATCGAGATCCAATTTTATTGAGGAGATATAGAGTACAATGGGTAACAAAAAACCGTTATGAAATTGGCTGCGTAACAGAGTATATATATAGGCAGTATGTTAAAACCGCTCATAAGGCCCACGGCCCATTAGCTTAACTCCTTGACCTAATCTGACTCTCGCCGCCCAGTTGCAACAATCGCCCAGTTGCAACAGCTATACAAGCTTTCACTGCGATACAGGCTTCCACAGTTGCGACTACGTCCAAGCTGGTAGAATTATGGAAATACCACTGAGCCTAAGTCACTAACTCCCACAATTCTCCACCTTATTTCTGTAACTCTACCTCAACCACAAAATTAGCAACTTAACTCCTCCAACTAGTCCAAAGGACTAAAAACTCTTCAATTGTAACAAATCCAGACAAGGATCAATCTTTCTGGGCAAAACCATGTTGATCAAATCTGCCGTATTTTCCACTATTGCAACTACCAGTGCAATAATCTCTGCTTCAGTAGTTGATGTTACAACTACTCTCAGCAACATAGCTTTCCAGCTAACATTAGTTCTAAATGTTGTACAGACAAACCCACTAACTGATTCCCTGGTGCCCAAACATCCAAAATTGAATTCTTGAGACAATGGAGTTGCAACTCCCAGTTCTCGAGACATTCCAAAATTTTCCAGTATCTTCTCAAGATACTCCACCTGAGACAAGTACAACATCCCTTCAGCTCTGTATCTTCCTCTGGTCAGGAAGTAGTTTTATTTAGCCCGATTCACGGGCTCAGTTGCAATTGGTTCTTCTTCAAGTAACCAATTGGCAGGATGATCTGGTTCCCTGACAGCCATAAGCTCCACCTCAAGCTGGTAACCACTATCTTCCTCATTTTCTGAGTTAACACAATTGTTAATCTCAACAGCTTGCCCAAGTAAATCACCATTGCATTTAATAGCCATAGTGTCATCATTTACCCTGCAACACTCACTGAAGTCAGCTGAACAAGACTCTAGACTATTGTTTGTTCTCAGTCTTTTCAGTTGCAATCCAGTCTTCTCTATCATGGTCCTCCAGCTCTTGAATGTTCCAACTGTCTGGTCCTTGGTCTTCAACACAAATAGCCACATCTTCTTGGAATAACCATCCACCAGTGATAAGAAGTGCCTTGCAACAGAGTATGAAGCAGTTCTTGAGGGTCCCAACAAATCAGTATGAACATAATCACAATGTTCGCAACAACCAATCTCCTTCAGCTTTTCAGCTCCCAATAGACAATGCTTCCCCAACTTTAACAAACCTCCTTCACTTACATGTACTAATCTCATGTGTTCCAACTTAGACTTGGAAACAACCCCCTGGACAGCTGTTGTTGCAACTATACCCATGACATAATTTCCTTATAGTATGTAAAGGTCATTCTTCCAAGTTCCTCTCATCACCTCTAGTGATCCCTTGAGTACCTTTACCATACTATTCTCTCCCAAGAACTTGTAACCCGTGTTCTCTAATAAACCAAGAGATATCAGGTTTCTCTTTAGGCAGGGACATATCTCACCAGTCTCAACAGCATCTGAGATCCATTGTGAAAGGTGAACCCCACAGATCTTATACCTTGAACCTTACAAGGTCTGTTGTCTCCCAAGAACACATATCCACCATCAATCTCACTATATTCTTCAAATATAGACTGATGTGGAGTTATGTGAAAAGAACAACCCGAATCCAACACCCACACATTCTCTGAATCTCTCATAGAAACCACTAGAGCATTAGCAGATTCATACCCATCTTGCACAGTTGCAACATTGACAGACTCCTCTGTTCTGTCACCACCACCAACCTGCCTTTTAGGACAAAACCTCCTGGTGTGGCCCTCCAAGTTGCAACTATAACAAACGAACGATTTCTTCCCATTCCTACTCTGTTTTCTGGACTTCTTCTCCTTCCTATTTTCCTGATTCTGTCCACTTACTGTTAGAACATCACCTAATTGTTTTTTCACTGCACTCCCTCTCTCATTCAATCCCTTTGAATATAGAGTCGATTCCACCTCATCAAGTGTTAAAGAATCCTTTCCATATATAAGAGTTCCCTTAAAGTTAGCATGAGATCTAGGTAATGAACTTAACAACAGCAACGCCTGATCTTCATCATCAATTGCACCATCAATGTTCTCAAGATCCACAATCAACTTGTTAAACATATCCATTTGTTCCTCTATCGATTTTTCATCATGCATACGAAAAGAATACAGAGATTGCTTGAGATACAAACGATTTACCAATGATTTGGTCATATACAAGCTTTCCAGCTTCAACCAAACAACAGCAACAGTTGTCTCCTTCGAGACCTGTCGCAACACCTTGTCGCCCAAACAAAGAATCACAACACTATGAGCCTTCTCCATCATAACCTTCTTCGATTTTTCATCAAGATCCTTATCGATGTTCGTCTCATCTAGTGCATCAACCAATCCTTGTTGAACTAATAGTGCTCGCATCTTCAACCGCCACAAACCAAAATCGTTTTGCCCTGTAAACTTTTCTACATTAAATTTTGGCATCGCCATGATCGACTCCACGTTCACCGCACCAATTTGTAGTGAAATCGCTCAATGGAACGCAAAATTTACCGAATCAAATCACAATTGAATCGCACAAATTGAACAAACAAAATATGAATAACAATCGCAGCAAAGAAAGTAAACAATCACGAACAACACACGCAATTTACTTGGTTCGGCATTCTAGCATCAATGTGATGAAGAACCCTAATCCAAGGGAGAAATCGAGATCCAATTTTATTGAGGAGATATAGAGTACAATGGGTAACAAAAAACCGTTATGAAATTGGCTGCGTAACAGAGTATATATATAGGCAGTATGTTAAAACTGCTCATAAGGCCCACGGCCCATTAGCTTAACTCTTTGACCTAATCTGACTCTCGCCGCCCAATTGCAACAATCGCCCAGTTGCAACAGCTATACAAGCTTTCACTGCGATACAGGCTTCCACAGTTGCGACTACGTCCAAGCTGGTAGAATTATGGAAATACCACTGAGCCTAAGTCACTAACTCCCACACCAAGCTTCACAGCTATTGGTGGCGTGATACGCGATTTTGCAGGTACTATAGTTGGTGCTTTTTTCAGAAGCGACGGAAAATAGCACCAACAACATTAATGGGACTTCGGGCTATTGGCCAGGGGATCCTGCACTCTTACGTCTTTCTATTCTTGCATTAATCATTGAAATCGACTCGGAGTTCACGTTTCCCTCCCTCACCATGATGCAGGTGGTATGGCCTCTGTCAAAATGAAAGCCCTCATCCGTGACATACAGAGGTTATGAGGAAGATGACCCACCTTGTTTATATCATATATATATCGTGAGACGAACATGTTAGCGGATGTATAGGCAAAATAGGGATCCAACCGGGCTTGTATGGACTGCCCCTACAGCCGCCCTTTTACACAACGTATCTAGGTTGCCCGCCCGGATTGGAGGAGTTAGCTTTATATGATATTAGTTGTACATATACGAGACTTTCTCGTCAACCCCGACCCCACATCCTCGTTGTACATTTTCTGGCTTCATCCTAATTTATAAATAAAGCAGTTGATGTTCAAAATGGAAAACTATATTTATCTCTAGTCTCTAATTAAAAAAAGAAGTAATCTTACAAATAGTGCGTTTTCTATGCAAGAACACATCCTTGAGCATTACACAAATAATGAATGACCAAAAAATCATCGTTTTAGGACAAAACATACACTAAAATACTATACATAGTCATACTTTATTTTCTTCTAATGTTTCTGCAAATTAAAAAAGAAAAGAACTTAAATATAATAGATTAAATAAGTAGTACTACAGGTCGAGTCAATTACTGAATTTGGTAAAAGATCGTGTATTACTAACTATAACAAGAGATTGCTAAAATTTTCTTCAACCTAGTACAAACTATGTCAACTATAGCTAACTCTAGCCTACAGATTGACTTTATCCGGAACACCTATGATGACATTTGGGTGTCTCTGCTGGATGTCGAATACTCTGAGGATGTCGAATGATGATGATGTTGAAACTTGATTGATGTAGAAAGTATTCGTGTATGTCGAATGTAATAAAGATGTCGAACTTAAACGATATTGGCGATGGACTCCATATCGAGCGTAATCATATATCGAATATAATGATATATCGAAAGGTGACTCAATATCGAATAAGTGTATTCGATATGCTTCGTGAATAGTTAATATTATATTAAATTAACTTACCTTGAATTGTGGACCAACCTTTATATAGATATTTAAGGTGGGGTCAGTTTTTGGGAATTGCGGCGAAATCTGTATCATATCGAATATGTATGTTCGATATGAGGACAAATATTCGATATAGAAGTGGGATATTGGGATAAATCTCCGATATACATTGGACTTGGGCCAATAATTGGGTTGGGCTAGCGTATATGGTATTTGCCTATATCATGTAGTCCCCCAGCTTCTGAGTTATCGTTGTAAACGATAATTTTTGAACTAAATAAATAAATTATGGTGAAACTATGGTGCCGGCACCTCACGTCCCCCCAGTTATATGCGAGGACCGTAATGTCTGACAATTTTATATTTTCAATTGTGGATCCCGCAATATAAAATTGGCAGATGTGGGAGAACGCGTTTAAACTATGCGTATTGGCCGCGCCATTACCCCTGACAACCACGCAATTATGCAATAAGATGACGCCGTTGAGTCCGTTAATTTTTTAAAAATGAGAAAAAAATATTTATATCAAGAAGTCATAATTTGTTATCGAATTAGAAATTATAATCAAATTAGAGAGATTGATATCGAATAGACGACGTTGATATCAAATTGGGGTTATCGATATCGAATATGACATTGATATCGAATTGGGATATTTTGACATGGCAGGCGAACCGTCCACATTAAATACGGACTCAGTCCTTCCGCCACTATAAATATGAGGAGGGAAGAGAGAGAAGTCATTTGTATTTTAACGAGAACGTTCCATTTTCGGCAAAGGTATGTGAAAAATCCTCCGCTATGTCGAATATATCTTTTTGACATAAAACTTTCGATATGGAAATTTGATATCGAAAACCTAGGGATTCGATGTATAATCCCGGATATCCATTTTCGATATGGATAGTGTATATGTCCTTAATGAAAATTATCCTTTTTTATTTTCGAAGTGATTATTCATCGGGTTACCTTTTTCTTTACAGGTTTCCACAGTAAAGGGTTAATACCGCACACGCAATCAAAGGTGAGTTGTTCAATTTAATCCAGAGTTAGTAGACTTGTAGGTCATTTTTCTAAGATCGCAAGTTTATAGGAAACTTTTGTGGTTGCTAGAATATGTCTGAGCCACAAGATCTGAGCTCGGCTTCTGAGAGGGTTATCGATGTTCATGAGGGTGAACAGGCGGGTGTTAGTGCTAGTCTGCTGCACCCGTTGGGATATGTGCCAGCGTTCCAAAGTGACAAAGATATGTGGGACCCCAAGGATCTCGTAGGTGACTCGTACGGGCATGATGAGGAGGGTGATGGCTCAAATGGGTGGTCTGATGAAGAGAATGACTATGGTTTGGTCGGGGTACGTGAGGGAGCGCGGTATAGGACCCAAGAGGCGTACCAAGATATGGTATCCTGCGTACCGCACAATCCAAAATATTACTACAATAATTACCACTTGGTGGATTATGAGATCAGATTCCCTGAGAAGGATGAAAGGATGCATGCCCCTCCGTCAAATCATATCACTGTGATTGCCAAGCATTTTATCAATGGATTGAGGTTATCAATTCATCCTCTAATCAGTACCTTGCTTAGTAGCATAGGTGTCTGTTTGGTGTAACTGTCGCCAAACTCTTTTGAGGCTCTGGTGGCATTCATCCTGGTGATGAAAACTCTTAAAGCCCCGTGTGGCGTTAATGAGTTCTAGAAATTATTCTTCGTGATCACAACAAGAAAGGGGGAAAATATTATTTTGTAAGAGCAAACGTTGGTCACTAGTTTTTGCCAGCTGCCCAATCTAGCTACGGGGTTGGGGCAAAGAAACATTTCATCCATATTAAAGAAAGAACTTCGGGAGAGTTTAATTGTTTGCCCAAGGTTTGGCCACGGTCTAAGAGACGTGGTATTCTCGCAAGTGAGGGACCTGACTTGTGAGGAGGGTTTTTTGAAAACCGAGTCAACTACAATTTTGACCACACGTTGTTGGTCAACAATGATGTATTGAGAGCTGGTGGCTTATCGCCCAAGCCTTATAGCGGGCCCCATAGCTTGGGTACAATCTTCAAATGTGCTTTTTGTAGCTTATTTTTGAGCATATAGTTGTTTTGCTCTCATACGATAAGAGTCTGACTTACTTGTTGTGTTTTTCTTGCAGTCGCTCTAATGGTAGGTCGCCAAGCGAAGATGCAATAATATGTTGATGCGAGGTGGGTAGCCAGCGCCGTGGCTGCCAGCGGTACTAATGGCTCAGATCCTGTTGTGCTAAAAACGTGCGGGCGAACTGGTCATCGAACTCAAGCCTAGGAGGCTCGCGATTCTCAAGACAATCGAACTGCCAGTCCATAAGACCAGGGCGAGGATCTCGGGTACGTTCCCCTAGATGAGGCAGGAGCAACTTCCATCAACCTTCGGGTCACACCTTCTCATCACGCGCAGGTTTGAGTTTAGCGGGGCAGAAGAGACTATTTCCTAAGGAACCCTCTAAACGTTGGTTTCCATGAGTTTGGCTAAAGCGAAGCTGTTTTTGTGATGGGTACTATCTTCGTTGCTGCCACGAGGACTCCCTTGCTAGGGGAGCAAGATCGAGGACGCATTATATGTCAAGGCATTCACGTTTTCCAAGGCGTAAGTGGATAATTGCTTTAATTGGTTTTCATGTTCTTTAAATATGATCATACACGTGTTGTTCCCTAACCAATCGTGCCTCTTGTGGGTTCTACTTTAGGTTTGCAAATATTTGAAGACAATTATGACTATCGTGAACAATACCAAGGTTGATAAGGCAAAAGCAGTGGCACAGTTAACTGCCGACATAGATATGATGGCAAACTTTGATCCACCGCAGCCAATAGGGCGATCGTGGAAAAAGAACATGCTCTAAGCCAGCTCTGGTCCGCCAATCAAGTCCTTGCCTCTTATCAAGCGTAAAATTCCAAAACTGAAGACCGATCTCGAACGGGATAAGAAAGTTGTCTTAGCTGAAAAGAAAAGCAAAGAGACTATTGAACTTCAGGTGGAAGAGATGAAAATCGAGAATTCCCATGTGCAATCGGAGCTTGCCGATGCACTCAATGCCCTTCAGTTTGCGGTAGATTTCTCATTTTTAGAGTCTCTGAGTAACGGTATTTTTTGTTTTTATGTTTTTGTTCTGTCGTGTAGGACCCCTCACCTGAGGCGTGGTAACCATGATCGTGAAGAGTGTAGGGAGGCGATCGTAGTGCAGATCGAGAGGTTGGAGGGATTCGTGGAGGGATTCGATACGTCCCAATTGGATACGATGCTCGGCCCCGACGATATGCCCCTTGAAGACTCAGACTCCAATGACGATAGAGAGCCTAACATTTTTGTCGAGGTCTTGCAAAAGGAAAGCATGGTGATGATTGCCTTTTTTACATTTTGTGAAGCGTTGAACAATAGTATTTTCTAGACTATTTTTAACTGTGGTTATGGGGTAATATTTGGTATGTAGACATGTGTTGTCGGTATTTCGAATATTTTCTTGATTGAATAGGTTGTTGCCTTGTTATTGTTGTTTAAAGGTTGTTTGTCTTGTATGGTCTTTTATCGTCTTTCTCTATGATTCGTAAGATAGTAGATAAGTTTTACTCGTTGAGGTATATTTTCATCATACCCTATAGGATATGAGACATTTTTTACCCATTAAGGTAAATCTGTGCCGCACCCCTAAGGTAGGAGATTTATTACCCACTATGATATATTTTTGTCGTACCTCGTAGGATAGGAGATTATTTACCCATTAAGGTATGTTTATGTCGTACCCCGTAGGATAAAATATTTTTTACCTGTTAAGGTACATTTCTGTTGTACCACATAGAATGGGAGATTCTTTACCAGTTAAGGTATATTTTTGTCGTACCTAGTAGGATAGGAGATTCTTTATACGTTAAGGTATATTTTTGTCATACCCCGTAGGAATGAAGATTCTTTACCCGTTAAGGTATATTTTTGTCATACCCCATAGGATAAGAGATTCTTTATATGTTAAGGTATATTTCTGTCATACCCCGTAGAATAGGAGATTCTTTACCCTTTAAGGTATATTTCTATCGTAACCTGTAGGATAGGAAATTCTTTACCCATTAAGAAATATTTCTATCATACCCCGTAGGTTACGAAATTCTTTACCCGTTAAGATATATTTCAATCGTACCCCGTTGAATAGGTTTGATTCTGCAGTCATATGGTCAATATAGAAGAGAGAGAGAGAGAGAGGGAGGGAGAGAGAGAGGAGAGAGAGAGAGAGAGAGAGGTATATATATAGCATTTTCAAGATAAAGATTAACAACAAATAATGACCGAGGACCAGTAAGTTTTAGTTCGCCTACATATCTCGTGGTAAGGGAATTACGTCGGTGTAGTTCCCCATGTTTTATATACATTCCATCCCATATAGGGCCATTTAGGTAAATTGAAATTGCTCAAACATAATAGAAAATGCATAAGTTTAAAACAAGTGTTGTTCTCATCCAACTATTCCACCACTTCTTGAACTTCAGGTGCAACGGCCCTTGTTCTCCTCCTCAGTTGATCCTAGGTAGCTTGAGCAACGCAATGTAGAAGTGTCGTGCTTCTTTGTGATTACCCATGACTCTACCAACTCCTCTGGTGGTAGGAAACTTCATTTTCTGGTGGTATGTCGATACCACAGCTCGTATCGCATTCAAAGTCGTGCGCCATATGATCACTTTATAGGTGAATGGTTAATCCACGATCACATACTCAACATTCAACGTCCTCCTACGTGGTTCCTCACCAAACGATGATGGTAGTGTGACTTGCCCTAACGGAACGACTTCTTCTCCTCTAAAGCCTGTGAGTAGGGTGTTAACATAATCTATCATATTTTGGCTTAATGACATTTTCTCCAAGGCATGGGCGAAAGTTATGTTCGTTGAGCTCCTGTTATCAATCAATATTTTCCATACTCCATAATTAGCAATATCTAATTTAACAACCAGTGGGTAATTGGGTTTCTCTGCGTGTATGGCTTACGGGATTAGCTGCATTAGGCCCCTCTTTGTAAATGTGATCTTCACCTTGGGTATCTCCTCTAGTTCGAGTAGGGTGGTGAATTCCACGTATTTGTCTGAGATTGTTGGACCGTGGATTGACACAACACTTTTGAAAGTTAAGCTGGAATTGTCTTAACTCTATTTTGATCTTCTTGATAATAATAATATGCAGCGGAAGTAAGAACACAAGAAGATATAATTTTAAGAAGTTTTCAATATTATTAAAAACTTCCGATCCTTAGGCGAAATAACCATAAAGGTTTTATCAAAAACGTTCCTCACAACAATTCACTCACGCTCT
Organism: Linaria vulgaris; assembly: GCA_948329865.1. NCBI lineage: Eukaryota > Viridiplantae > Streptophyta > Magnoliopsida > Lamiales > Plantaginaceae > Linaria > Linaria vulgaris. Next base: position 28,183,382 of record OX415249.1, read on the forward strand.
TTGTTGATCGGACTCAACGAAGCAGACAAGTAAGAACTACTTAACTTCTATGAACTAGACTTAAGCAGTTGATACAAAAACTTCGCAAAACAAGACGAAGACGATGCAAAGAATAATTAATCTCTCGGATTATTAGCACGATTGTCTTGTCTTCATCTTGATGAACTTCACATCTTTTATAGATTTCTTGAAACTTGAATGCCAAGATGTGTTGTTCACAGTTTTGGTAACTCTTGTTGTTTCCTTGTTGAAATTTGCCTTCTTTGTGAACTTTAAATCATTCCTGAGAATGTGTTTCCATTGTTACCGATTTAACAAGGTAACACATCTTCTTCAATTTGCAGAATCCTGGAAAGAATCGCGTCGCAGAGAATAGCTAGCTTGTTTCCTTCATTTGAAAGCGTGTGAGTTGACTATTCAACTTTGCTTGAATTATGGAAACTTCAAGTAAGGAATCTTCCATAGCTCTTCCTTATGTTTAAGATACTTTCTTGGACATAAACATACAACAACAACAACTAAGCCTGTAATCCCAATTAAATTGGGGTAGGCTATATGAACCATGAATGAATCACGTCGAGTCGTGAACATGAATCTTCTGCCTCCATAGGTTTCGGTTGACGAGCATGTATTCATTTAGATCTTTTAGCTTCATGTCGTTCCGTATGACCTCCATCCACGTCTTTTAGTTTCTTGGACATAAACATAAACAACCAAAACCGTGGAACTTGATTATCAAGTGAATATAGGCAAAACTTAATTTTGGCAACTAAAGAATAGTTTTCGCACAAGCTCTCGGCTTTCAATGTTATCCTCGATGTTAACTCAGCATCGTCTAACATTTCACCGTCTAACATTGATTCCAGAAAGCCCTGCACTTTCAATCTCCCCATTTTTGCCTTTCTTCACAAAACCAATACATGTTCCAATCAAGTCTTATATCCAGAAAGTTATAATCAACAAGAAACAAATTAAACTACTAAACTGCTCCCCCTTAATACAAGATATCATATTCAAAGTTAAATTAACCAAGACAAGCATTAAGGTCATCACTACATTCACATATGTACACATGTTTAGACCTCAACATTCATCAATGTTGCCTCAATATTGAAACCAGAAAGTTTCTACATAAAAGCTTAACCAGACAAACAGTTCAAAATGCTCCTTCATAAGAAATAGCAATTAAGGTTAGTTAGAGCAGTTCAACAGTAGTACTTCGATTTACAGGCTATGGCTAAAATATCAAGGACATATCACTTGATCAAATAAAACCAAAATGTACCAGCAGTTCAAAGATATTAGCAGTTCATAGAAACTGACCAAAAACTATAAGACTAAAATTAAAATTGGAACCTACTCTCCCCCTTTTTGTGAAGAAGGGAGTTTCTCCAAATTTTTCACAATGTCCTCTAGCTATTTAAGGTGTTCCTTCCTCTCCTCGATCTCCCTCTGAGTGTCAGCAATCTGCCCCCTATACCAGTTCAGCATATGATCCACAAAAGCAGAAGTAATGACCAAGCAATCTTCGTCCTTGGACATAGGCACTGAAGTTCCAGCAAACTCCTGAGCCTTCTTCTTTTCAACCCTTGGTCTCACCACTCCTTTTGGGTTCCATGGAAGGTCTCTCACTCTTGATCCAGGCAAGTAGCTTGGGAGAATTGTCAGTTCAGTATCATTCTTCGTCCAGCCCACAGTTACACTTGTCTTCAATCCTTGACTGCCAAGGATTTTGCAGATGAGAGAGGGATAAGGCAGCATCCCATTCTTCCTTCCAGCAACTTCAGACATAGACTTTACAATCCTCTCCCTCATGTTTACAGCTAGCCCATTCTTGATTTTGTAGACTAAGATTGTTGATTCCTTAGTCAAAACAGTGACATTTTTGCTTGGCAGCCAGTTGAAGCAAGCTATCTTATGCAAGGCAGCACTCAGGGAGGTGAGTTTTGTGGTTGGCAGAGCATCTCTCCAGATTTTGACCAACCCTCCAGTCAAGTCCTCAATCACATCATCATAATAGGGGTCCTCATATTCATCAGCAGTAGGGAAGCCACATATCTTGTTGATGGTGTAGGGGTCAATGTTGAAGACTATCCCCCTCCCCCAAGCCTTTCCAAATTTTGGAGATCTGTAGTCCCTGATCCATTTGGAGAGATTAAAGTAGAACTCCATAACAATCATACGAGCATAGTCACTCAGCTCCATCATTGATTGTTGCAGCCCTCTTGCCTCAAGCAAGTCCATTACCTTGTTCTCTTTGAAACTGGCCATCTCTATAGCTCTTTCAGTGTGAATTTCCCTTCTCTTGAAGGAATCCTACTTCTTCTCCAACTCTTTGTTGAGATAGTATGGAGAAAAGTAGTCCTCCTCATCCTCAGGGAATAACACATACAGCCCATCAGTATACTCATTTGTCCCTGATGTTGCTCCAACATCAGCAGCAACATCCTGCTCTTCTTCAGTCTCCTCTTCCTTCTCCTCTTCTTCCTCTTGATCCTCAAAATCTACTACCTCCATTTCCTCTTCCATTACTTGTTGTCCTTTCCTCTTTCTCTCAGCAGCAGCAGCAGCGGCCTTCTTCTCTTCCTCAGCTTTCTTCTCATCCTCAGCAGCTCTCTTCCTAGCTGATCTCTCAGCCTATCTTTTACTGGCCTCAGCCCTTGCCTTAGCAGACTCAGACATATTTTTCAATTTCTCCCCATTGCCCTTTCTCTTTTTCTTTTGAGCCCTAATCCACTTCCTCACCATCTTGTTAACAGACACATCCACAAATTTCTCCACAGATTTTTCAACAGAGCCACTACCCTCTTCCTCAACAGGTATAGCAGCATCAAATTCAGGGATGGGTTCAGCAGTGTTTACCTCAGTTTCAGGCTCATTGGTGATGGGAGTGGTTGGTTCCACTATTGGCTCAACATTGGAGGTTGATTCTCCCTGTTTGGACTTCTTTCCTCGTCGCACATAGGGAATCGCCTTCATCTTGGCAGCAACAAGAGCCTCAACTGTCTTTGCAGCAGCACCTCTAGTGTGTGAGCGAGTGCGTGCAGCAGTGGGTTCACTTCCTAGTGCAACATCTGCAAGAGTTTGCATGGGATACTTGCTTGCCATTGTTAGTAGAGAAGTTTTAAAAGAATTTGCAGAGAGAAAACGAGAGAATTTGAGAGTAGAGAGAGTAATTTTGCAGAGTAAGCACAAAAAATAATCTTGCAAGCACAAATAAGGAAAATAGGGTTTTGATTTTTGAATTAGTCGTGAATTAAGGAAAGAGAATGATGTTAGTGGGCAGTTACCAAATTTAAATCAAATAAAACTTTCCCACTATGTTTTCCCGCGCACATGCTTTGATGTTTATTTAACAGTTAACCAGAGCGGTTTTCAGAAAACTGAAAACTTACAAGTTCATGTTTTCAATGTTGACCTGCGACTGTGCACAATGTTGGGATAACATTTGATAACATTCAAAACCGAAGGTGGAGGTACAGGCTTCACCAAGGCGAATTCATGTGAGAGCTTGAGATACATCCAAAAATACATCTGAAACTTAACCAATATAGCAAGTGAGTACCTCAGACATATTGTTCAGATCAAAATCATGGGTAAGCAACATAGATAACAAGAAATACACAGAGATAAGCAGTTATGAATTCAAGGAACAATTCACTTCCACAGCATAGAAAGTCACAGAACAGTGTGTCACCTGCAGTATGTCACCCAAGTTGTATGCCTCAACACATGAATTATACTCCCCCTAAGCCTAGACTGACACAACTCACAAACAAGAAAGAAAGCAATGCAGTTCTACATGAATGCAACAATGTAATGTCAAATAGGCAGATGGTAAACACAAATGAATAACTCCTCAAACCAGCACACCACACATCTCTTTATAATCTTTATTATTTTCATAACTCATCTGAACTAAAACTGAAGGTTGTTAAACACAAAGCTAATGTCACTACTAAATGAGGGCAGCTTGAACTACACACACCCCAGTAACAACATTAACAGCAGTGAGTTAGGCAAGTACAAAGGCCTTGAATGTTGGCAATTCATTTATCATGCACCCCAACACCCCAGTTCCTTATGCATACTTATTTACCAACCTGCATTCAAGAGAATCACCAAGTGATCAGTGCTACTAAATGTAAGAAATCTAAACCTCAAACACCCTAGTAGAAAAGATCACCCTCATGTGTTCCTTGGCCAAACAAACATAGACATGTAAATAAGCACAACTGAGTAACACTGAAGCTGTCAACATCATGCACCCCAGCTTCTCCACATGTCCTGTACACCTTCCATATGAATAAGACACAACTGAATAGACATCAAGGTAGTGAACTTTGTGTACCCCAGCTTCTCCATATGTTAGGTAATCCCAACCTCAGACAACAGAAGAGTTTTATTACTTTTTCAGAACAAATATGTGATACTGATAACTAGATAGAGTTGTTAATCAAAGAGTTCAACCACACAAACCAAATATGACAAAACACAGATGAAATGAGACTCACAAGGAAATAAAATCAACAGAAAAACAACAGAGTACCTACTACACCACAACCAATATACTAGTGCTAGTCAGTGGTGTTATGACAACACTGGTTTCCTCAACATTTTCACATATTGCACATGCCAAGAGATTTCCTCAAACTGAAGAATCTCTCACTATCTAAAGGTTTTGTAAACATATCAGCAAGCTGATTAGTTATCTCAATATGTTCAATGTTGATCACTTTGTCCTCTACCATATCTCTTAGGAAATGATGTCTTATGTCTATATGCTTAGTTCTAGAATGTTCGACAGGATTCCTAGAGATACTTATGGCACTTAGATTGTCACAGAACATGAGAAGTGTATCACTATCTAGCCCATAATCTGAAAGCATGTGTTTAAGCCACACAAGTTGGGTAACACAGCTGCCAGCTGCTACATATTCTGATTCAGTAGTTGATAATGAAACACAGTTCTGCTTCTTGCTATACCAGGAGACCAAATTATTCCCCAAATAAAAACAGCCCCCACTTGTGGATTCCCTGTCATCCACATCACCTGCCCAGTCAGAGTCACTAAAACCAACCAAGTTAGTGTTAGTGTCATAAGAATACCAAATGCCTAAAGGTGAAGTTCCAGAGATATATCTAAGAATCCTCTTCACAGCAATCAAGTGAGATTGCCTTGGCTCAGCTTGGTACCTAACACAAACACATACTGAAAACATGATGTCAGGTCTAGAGGCAGAGAGATATAGCAAACTACCAATCATGGATCTGTACAATGTTGGGTCAACATTGCTACTAGTGCCATCTTTTGTTATCTTCACTGAAGAGGACATAGGAGTTTTGCAAGGCTTGGACTCTTGTAGCTCAAATCTCTTCACCAGATTCATTGCATACTTCTCCTGGTTCAGGAAGATACCATTCTCCAGCTGCTTAACTTGTAGTCCCAGAAAGTAGTTGAGCTTACCAATCATGCTCATCTCAGATGTTCTTGTCATAGACTCAACAAACTTGTCTAAAGTAGACTTGTTAGTAGAGCCAGATACAATATTATCCACATAAATTTGAGCAATGCATATATCAGAGCTTTTTCTAAGGACAAACAATGTTCTATCTCCATATCCTCTATTGAAACCTAAGCCTAACAGAAAATCAGTTAGCCTCTCATACCAAGCTCTAGGAGCATGTTTTAAGCCATACAAAGCCTTTTCAAGTTTGTACACATGGTCAGGATGTTTAGGATCAGCAAAGCCTTTAGGTTGTTCTACATAAACCTCTTTGTCAATTAAACCATTCAGAAAGGCACCTTTAACATCCATTTGGTATAGTTTAATCCTAAGATAGCAAGCAATAGCAAGGAGTAATCTAATTGATTCTATCCTAGCTACTGGAGCAAAAGTCTCATCAAAATCTATACCTTCTACCTGAGTATAACCTTGTGCAACCAACCTAGCTTTGTTCCTCATAATTACACCATTTTCATCGGTTTTATTTTTGAAAATCCATTTTGTACCTATTACATTCACATGTGATGGCCTAGGTACTAGATTCCAAACTCTAATTTTGGTGAATTGTAAGAGTTCCTCTTGCATGGCATTAATCCAGTAACTATCCTTAAGGGCTTCAGTTACATTCTTAGGTTCAATGGAGGAAACAAAACAAGATGCATTATCAATAGTACATGAAGAAGACATGAAAACACACAACTTAGCCATATCCTTGTAATTGACCCTTTCTTTGTTGCGTGTTCTAACTCTTTCAGTAATTTGTCTAATTACTTGAGAGGTTGGATGATCTCTTTGTATTCTAAGAGGGGGATCTCGTCTGGATACATGACCCACTTCATCTTCAGAATCTGACAGCATCGATGTTGGCCTAACATTGGGGGTTTCTGGTGTTAAGTCAACATTTGTTCCAGTTTCCAGTTCAGCATCTCCAGCGTCTGTGTTCAATGTTGAGTCCAATGTTGGAGTAACATCTGAACTAGTGACTGCTTCAGTACCTGTAGAAATAGTTAAATCATCAAAAATGACATTCACTGATTCTTGAACAGTATGCAATCTTGGATTGTAGACCTGAAAGCAACAGTATTAGGAGAATATCCAACAAATATACACTTTTCACTTTTGGGATCAAAGTTTGCTCAAATAATCTCTATCTTTTAGTAAATAGCAGTTAATACCAAATTCATGAAAGTGTGCTATTGTTGGTATTCAACCCTTCAAGATTTCATAAGGTGTCATAGTAGTACCAGGTCTAAGATAAACTATATTACTAATATGACATGCAGTATTCAAAGCTTCAGCCCAGAGTTTCTTAGATAGGTTTTTAGAATTCAACATAACTCTAGCCGTCTCTTGAAGTGTTCTATTCTTCCTCTCAGCAATCCCATTTTGCTGAGGTGTCTTAGGTGCTGAAAACTCATGGAAAATGCCTTTAAATTCACAGAAATTAGCAAAGCTTACATTTTCAAACTCCTTTCCATGGTCAGACCTAATTCTTCGTACAGAAGTACCATAGAGATTCTTGATACTAGCATGCAAAATCTTGAATGTGTTGAATGCCTCTGATTTTTCTTTCAAAAACGTAATCCATGTATATCTTGAAAAATCATCAACAATAACAAAAACATACTTCTTACTATTCAGGCTACTAACCTCAATAGGACCCATGAGATCCATGTGAAGCAAATCAAAGCACTTATTAGTTCTAGGGTTAGTACTCTGTACTTGAAGTGGTGGATGGACAGCTTTTGTTTTCTTACCTTTCAGGCAGTCTTCACAAACAATTTTACCTGGGCTAGTCAACTTAGGTAGTCCTTTTACAGCCTCTAACTTCTGTAGTTTCTCCATATTTCTATAGTGCACATGTCCTAACTTCTTGTGCCACATGACAGATTCATCTACCTTGGCATGGTAGCATTCTGCTTCATTTTGAGCAAGATAGCAGTTATCCTTTGATCTTGTACCTATCATGACACGGACATTGTCACTATTAAACACATCGCATGAACTTTTATCAAAAGTAACTAGCAAGTTATCATCACAAAGTTGACTTATGCTAATTAAATTTGCTTTCAATCCTTCAACCAACAACACATCCTTGAGTCGTGGAAATCCTTCAACATCCAGTACTCCTTTTCCAATGATTTTCCCTTTTGTGCCTCCTCCATAGGTAACTGTTCCAACAGTCAAAGGTATTACCTCTTTCAGGTTGTCAATGTTTCCAGTCATGTGCCTTGAACATCCACTGTCAAAATACCACTTACCTGCAAGGTTAGAGTAAACAGCAGAAAAGACAACATTGCAAATAATTTTAACCTTAGGAGTTTTTAACTTTCCAATCCAAGTTCTAATTTTATGTCCTTCATCTTTGTTACCTAATGTTGGGATAACATTCAGATCAGAGGTTCTCCTAACATTGGTATTGCAATTAATTACTGTTTTCTTCTCAATCACAATTTTATACTTTTTACAATAAGGCTTAATGTGACCAGGTTGAAAACAATATTGACAGATAAAAGTAGGCTTTCTCACAGTGTTGGAAGGGATTTCACAACTCAAGTTATTGCTTTCCTTGATAAAACCAGCTTTCAAATAGGCAGAGTTAACATCTTCAGAGGGAGGTTTCTCAACATAGCCCAAACCATGCATCCAATCTTCAGAGGGAGGTTTCTCAATGGTATGTTCAGCTTTATTTAGTTTTACCTTTACCTCTTTCAGCTCAGCCTCAGTTTTGTCAAGGTCTTTCTCATACAGTTTTAGCATCTTCTTCATGCATCCAATCTCTTCCTTCAAGCTTTTGTTACTCTTGATGAGTTTGTGATTCTCAAGCAGCAGTTTGTGGTAGATAGACTTCAGGTCTTCAATGATTTCCTCCTGGGACATTTCACCTTCAAAGAAATATTCTTCATGATCCACTGTGCCATGAAAACAATCAAAGTTAGATTCATCAAAGTAGGACGCAAGAAAAGGTTCAGAATTAGTATCATATTCATCCCAATCTGCAAATAAGGTCTCATGTTCTGATGTTGGATCCTGAATGTTGGGATAACATTGAGATCTGAAGCAGTTCAGGGAGTCTTCTGGCGTCCAGTCAATCTGAGTGAGTAGCGCAGCAGTTTGAACCTCTTCTGATTGTTCTTCATCTTCTCCAGAACTAAAGTCATCTTCATTGAAATCATCTACACAAACCCAATGAGAGTTTCCTCTTTTTCTAAGAGTGTTAGCACATTCATTAGCCATATGACCATATCCTTTACATTCATAACATTGAACATCTTTTAACTTATCAGCTTCTAAAGGAGCAGGTTTTGATGCCATGTACTTCACAAACTTAGGAGGTAATTTCTTATAACCTGCAGAATTATTACTAAGATTCTTTTCTTTACCTTTTCCTTTAAAGTTCAGTTTATTGAATTTCTTAGTAATTTTCCCATAGTTTGAAGAAATTAGTTCACACTCATCATCACTTTCATTGTCAAGATTTGAACCTCTTAAAGCAACAGCCCTATGTTTGCTAGGTTGTGAGGCAAGCTCCATCTCAAATTCTCTAAGAGTATTCATCAAGACTTGAAACTGTAGATTAACAATGTTTCTAGATTCACTCATTGCAACTTTCTTGAGAGCAAATTTAGATGACAGTGTTCTCATAGTTTTATAAACCATTTCTTGATTAGTCATAGCAAAACCTAGGTTTTCACATTGGTTAGCAATATCAAGAATTTTCTCAAAATAACTGTCAACACTTTCATCTTCACAATGTAATTTTGGTATATCCCAAGCATGTCTGGCTTTTGTACAATTTTGGATTAACTTGAACATGTGATGATTAACCCAACTAAAGATAGCATTAAGAGCTTTTTCATTAGAGTTATAGAGACTTACCTCTGCTGCTGTCCAGTCTGCTTCTGGTTTTGGAACTAGATCACCTTCACCATCTCTTGGTAATGTTGGAAGAGAGTATCCATTGATCACGGATTGTCAGGCTCGAATATCAATAGCTTTGATGTGAGACCTCATCCTGATCTTCCAATATGCAGAATTGGAGCCATCCAAAACTGGAATCCTGTTGGTGTTAGAATTGACACTGTCCATGGTGTTGTATCACCTCCAAACCACCAGTGTAGTCGGTGTTTGGCTCTGATACCAATTGAGATTGTTGGACCGTGGATTGACACGACACTTTTGAGAGTTAAGCTGGAATTGCCTTAACTCTATTTTGATCTTCTTGATAATAATAATATGCAGTGGAACTAAGAACACAAGAAGATATAATTTTAAGAAGTTTTCAATATTATTAAAAACTTCCGAGCCTTAGGCAAAATAACCATAAAGGTTTTATCAAAAACGTTCCTTACAACAATTCACTCACGCTCGTTGTTGATCGGACTCAATGAAGCAGACAAGTAAGAACTACTTAACTTCTATGAACTAGACTTAAGCAGTTGATACAAAAACTTCGCAAAACAAGACGAAGACAATACAAAGAATAATTAATCTCTAGGATTATTAGCACGATTGTCTTGTCTTCATCTTGATGAACTTCACATCTTTTATAGATTTCTTGAAACTTGAACGCCAAGATGTGTTGTTCACAGTTTTGATAACTCTTGTTGTTTCCTTGTTGAAATTTGCCTTCTTTGTGAACTTCAAATCTTTCCTGAGACTGTGTTTCCATTGTTGCCGATTTAACAAGGTAACACATCTTCTTCAATTCGCAGAATCCTGGAAAGAATCGCGTCGTAGAGAACAGCTAGCTTGTTTCCTCATTTTGAAAGCGTGTGAGTTGACTATTCAACTTTGCTTGAATTATGGAAACTTCAAGTAAGGAATCTTCCATAGCTTTTCCTTATGTTTAAGATACTTTCCTGGACATAAACATAAACAACCAAAACCGTGGAACTTGATTAATAAGTGAATAAAGGCAAAACTTAATTTTGGCAACTAAAGAACAGTTTTCGCACAAGCTCTCGGCTTTCAATGTTATCCTCAATGTTAACTGAACATCGTCTACCATTTCACCGTCTAACATTGATTCCAAAAAGCCCTGCACTTTCATTATCGATTGGAAGAATCTTCTCCCTTGGACCTCCATTGATCATATTTATCATCCTTTATGTTGGTTGCATGTGTCCCCTTGGAGCCTATATAGCCTTATGCTTATCTTTCCATGAAAAATGGGACATGGCCTTATTTTCCTGCTCTCCAGAGTCCTAAGACGTATTCTATCAATTTCCTTTCACGGATGAGCCTCTCGATCTCATTCTTCAAGTCCTTGCAATACTTCCTTAAATATTTAGTACATGTTGTGCCCTGCTTGGCGATGGTACTCACAATACTTCCTTAAATAGTTAGTACATGGGGTCTTCCTCAGTTTTCTCGGCTGATTGAGCCACCTTTTCCTTTTGAGCCACGACGAACACAGTCAAAATATCCCAACTCAATGGGGTATATCTCCTAGGAGATATGTCTCTATCGCTTTCATTCTTTTCCATGTTCCATTCTTTCTTTCATTTCTGACGGTTCTGTGTCTGGTGCGGTGTTTGCTTTTTGACCTTCATATTGTCGTGGAAAATAGTCTGATAAGCCAATGCATTTATCTGATCTATAGTCACAGGGTTCTACTTGATAAGATCAGTTGCGAACCTTTTGTGTTTAGTCGCATGCAAGAGGATGAGATCCATTTGGTCCCTTTTAGGCTCATCTACCTTCAACAACTCCTCATTAAATCTCTGCATGAAGTTCTCAAGACTTTCCTTCTCATATTGCTTAATCGAGTTCAAGTGGTTTAGATTGGTGTGCATCATTTTTTGGCTCGAGAATTGACTCTCAAATTGCCTCATCAGTTACTCATAGCTTTCAATCGAACCAACGGGGATCCTCGTGAACCAATCCAGCACTGCACCAAACAAAGTTGTAGCAAAGATACGGGCCTATATATTATCAGGAAATCCATGTATATTTAGTATCATGTCTACATAGAAGAGATGTTCACGTGGATCACTTTTTCCGTCATACGTTTTGAGTTGTGGAGTTTTCTCGTCCCTGTCTAGTGCCCCAATCTCAATCTCATCGCTGAAAGATGTAAATCTTTGGTGGCCAAAGGCTTGGACCAATCTACGGTGCACTACCTCCATCTACTAGTTTAATTGCTCCATCCTCCTAGTTATCTCTCTCATTTCTGTTGTTGGGTTGGCGACCCTCTCCCTTGATACTCGTAAAACTGGATAATCCCTCCTAGATTCTGCTTTATCTTCTTTGTGTTGACCCCTGGTCCTCTTAGTCGGACCCCTCGTCCTAGATTTATGTGGCAAGGCGGCAGAGTCCCAATGTCAGGCAATTGTTGATGTGGCAGGGCGGCGACGAGGGTCACAGTCACTGTGGCTTGACCAGTCGCATTGATCTAAGCGATCACTTCTAGTGGTAGAATGGCAGACACCACAGGTGTGGGAGCATGTGTTGGTGCCCGAAGGGGTGGCGGGACTTGTGTCTGCTGTTTCACAGTCAGGTCTGGTAGTGATCCTCCCCTTGGAGCGTTTTTAGCAGTGGAGTTTTCCATCGTTATCCTTTGAGATTGCGACCTAGTCGTTCATTGCATCCTTGCGTCTTCGTCTAGGAATGTGGTGTTCCTATAGACAGCACCAATAATTTAGTACAAGATCGTGTTTTACTAACTATTACAAGAGATTGCTAAAATAGTCTTCAACCTAGAATAAACTATGTCAACTATAGCTAAATCTACCCTACATATTGACTTTTTTCGGAACATCTACGATGACGCTTGGGTGCCTCTGTTGGATGTCGAATACTCTAAGGATGTCGAATGATGATGATGTCAAAAGTATGTGTGTATATCGAATGTAATAAAGATGACGAAGTTAAACGATATTGGAGATGGGCTCCATATCGAATGTAATCGTATATTGGATATAATGATATATCGAAAGATGACTCAATATCGAATAAGTGTATTCGATATGCTTCGTGAACAGTAAATATTATTAAATTACCTTACCTTGAATTGTCGACCCGCCTTTTATACAGATATCGAAGATGGGATCCGTTTCCGAGAATTACGGCGAAGTTTGTACCATATCGAATATGAAGAAATATTCAATATAAAAGTGGGATATCAGTAATAAATTCGCGAAATACATTGGACTAGCGCTAATAATTAGGCTGGTCTGGCCATAAGGTATTTGCCTATATCATTACTATAAAATATAATATATATTAAAATTAATAGAAGTTACAAAGAGATCAACTAGGAGATTATAACTAACTATTAATTCAGATTGTAATTATATATATATATATGGATATTGAATTAATATCTAAATATATTTAGATATTTGTAGTCGTTATTGCTGCATTGCCACCAACCGTATGTATAATTGTATATAGCTTTCCACACATTAGCACGGTCAAGTTAAAGTGGTCATTGTCAGAAATTTGAGTTCATTTGTTAATTTTCTAAAGGGATAAATGCATTAAATCTCCTGAACTATGCACGTTTTTGCGTTTTCGTCCTTAAACTAATTTAATAAGCGTTTTCCCCCCCTAAACTATACCAGTCTGTGCGATTTGCCCCCTGGCCAGGTTTTCGGCTATTTTTGGCCATTCTTGGCCGAAATTTTTCCCCTTACCCGACACATATGTGTTGTACTAGATGTATTTTAGTAGTTGATGACAAAAAGTAGCAAAAAAAACACCTCGAACGGGACATATTCCGGCTAAAATGTGATTTCCTCTTCAATGTATTTTAGCCGTAAAAATTCCCGTCCGAGGTGTTTTTTCGCCTACTTTTTGTCATCAACTACTAAAATACATCTAGTACAACACATATGTGTCGGGTAAGGGGAAAAATTCCGGCCAAGAATGGCCAAAAATAGCCGAAAACCCGGCCAGGGGGCAAATCGCACAGACTGGTATAGTTTAGGGGGGAAAACGCTTATTAAATTAGTTTAAGGACGAAAACGCAAAAACGTGTATAGTTCAGGGGGTTTAATGCATTTATCCATTTTCTAAACTATAGGCCGTTATCATAATTTTCAAGTACTCATTTGTGCATTTAGTGTTGTCTATTCCGTAGTTCCATAGAGACTACAACGTTTTTATGATTAATAAAGACATGAGGTTGGGTTCAATCACTATAACAGAAATGAGAGTTAATGACATTCAAAACTGCCACAAAACTAGTACTATACTGACTTTTATGATTATGTCGTTTTGTTTTTAACTAATGACACTTGTAGTGATGTAGTTAAAAGTACAAGTACCTTTAAATTATTCTTTTAATTGCATTTTTAAAATGATACAAATACTATGACACTATATAATGCCACAATAGGTTTGTTGGCTGACATGATAAAGTGTCATCTGTTAATGTTAATAGGTTTGATATTTTAACTAGATTAACGAGATTATAAGGGTTAGAATGCCCTGTCCAAAAGTTCAGAAGCTTGCTTATGACAAAGATATCCCTCATTTTATTCACTGATAACCATATGTCTTGCTTATGTTGAGTTGAAATTGAAGATTATAATAATTTGACAAGAGATACCCCTTATATAGGGGTATTTGAGGACATGTGTCACTATGCATGTCTTTAGTAAAGTACAGGTGTTGCAATATGCGTGAGAGGATAAGATAAAGGTTATATATGTCTACTAGGCGCTGACTAGGACGAATTGTATCCAATCCGATGACTTTAGGGGCTCCGATGGATTGGCTTCTTGAGGTCTTCTCTCTAATGGGATAGATCTTTCGGGAAGACTTTATATAGGTGGCCAGAGACTCATCCGATAGTATTATGGTCATGATAGGGACTTATTCCTGCATTGTCCTCTTCGGGATATGTGCTCCGATAGGTGACTGAGTCTGGTAGGTTGCGGATGTATATTTTATTTCTGGCGGTGTGGGCTCCGATGGCTTCTTAGCTTCAATAGGGCAATGGCTTTCTGGAATATGGCTCTGTTTATTATTTGTGGTATATGTTCTGGTTAACTCCGATAGATGGTTGGTTCCAATAAGGGGTTGTCCGTGTGTTTTGCTCTTCGTAATAGCTTCTCCGATGGCTTTCTGTCCTCAATAGGGCTCAGTTGTCCTTCGTGATATATTGTTCTGAGGGCTCTTTTCATTTGGTTTGTTCAGTGAGGGGATGTTCTCGTATTTTTGGGGGACTAGGGGTCCTAGTTGTGGTCCCTCTTGGCGCATTGATGGATATCGGAGTCTCGCGGGTTCATCGGGGTTTACTCTTTTTCCGATGCCAGGTGGATATCTTATTTTTATTAATCGTGACTTTCCAAGGGACGCTTAAGTGCCTCTTCGGGTGTCACTTCCTACCACTTTGGGTTGGTGACACTCGATGGGCCTCTTCGATCGGGAGTATATGTGACGATAGTATCGTCCTTGAGTTAATCCCTATTTTTAGGGTTAACGTTTTGGTTAATCCCTTTGTTTATTTTTTAGGGTTAACATCATCAAACAACATTTTTGTTACACTCTTTATTATGACAATAAACAAATAATTACTTGCACTTATAACGCCACAAAATAATAGTTTTATGACATAGCTTATACCCAGTGATTTTTTCATTAGTTACACTTTTAAAGGCCATAATTTGACGATCTGGTGGCATTTTCAAGTGACATCGATAGTCTAATTATTTAGTTCAATAATTATAGAAGTAGCATGTAATAGTGTCATGCTTCAATCACGAGCTAATGAAATGCCAGTGAATATTAAAGCAGAACATTTATAATAACAACAACAAAAATTATTCGAGAAAAATTAAAACCCAAAATTGTATAAAAATAACAAAAACTACTAAATTAGATCAAAACAACAAGCTGATAAACAATGAAAAAAGAAAAGAATATTAATCAAATATGAAATATTTGTATATTACAGATGAATGTCATTCTCATAATCATTACTTGTGAGGAATAATTCTTTCAATATAAAATGGAGCTAGCATCTATGAAAATACTCCTTGCATCATTCATGAAACCAAAACCAATTCTTCTAGAAGTTCCAAATATCCATAATACTCATATTCCCAGCCCTTCTACATTTTCCGGCAATAGGCCACAACAATAGAGAGATGACAACATACTTTGCATTATCTGAAATTATTAAAGCTTAAAAATGCATTTAGAACACATGAAAGTTATGAAACTATCAATTCTTACCATTTGATACTACATAATATAGTAACAATAAGTATCATGTCACGTGGATGCCACAATTGCAAGTATTACCAATATTTGTATATAAGGAACTAGGAGCCCTATGATATATCATTGGAAATCCACGGATATCTAGGTCGTAATGCAACAAGCGGATTGCAATTCCAAGGTCTAGAGTGAAAGTTATGCTCGAAACAGTGGAACTGCGCATATCTTGACAACATATCGAATATCATCCCCGATATGCCATTTTCGATATACCAGGCACCTTTTGCATATAAATACCCATTTATTTGGCCATACATGAGGGATAGAACGCCTAGGAAACCCCCCCCCCCCCCCCTCCACATCTCCTATATTGAATATATTCGACATCAGAACCAACATGTGATGTTGAAGGGCATTTTAGACATCACATTTGACATGCAGCAGGACTGACATTGTATTCAACATAAAGAAACTTTTACTTGTCCATTAGATATGTACCTTATATTCTTGGAAAGTTAAAAGAGTCTAGTATTTAGATCAAGAAGCGAATTGAGGTTTGGACTATCCTACAAGGAGATATGGTCAAAACCGTTAAGCCGCACAATGTAGAAACAAGTGAATCACATACTGATTAGTGCTCGGTCATCAGAATTGATATATTAATTATGTTCGGCTTGATTCCTTCAAGGGGATACGTAGGCAGCTTGGGATAACCCGAGTCCAGTCAGAAATCATTAAAGATCCATCCGTCCACCCCCCACGTCACTTGGAGTACATGTGTGCAAAGGACAAAGTTGGTTCTAGTGTAGCCTAGAACCAGCATGGTGTGGAGCATTTCGTCAGTCTTCCAGGCCAGCACACGATAAAGCACCGTATTATTGGTGCCATCTGCGGGAACACACTGGAATGTACTTGAAAACAAGCATGCAGCCTTAAAATTCAATCGATTCATCAAGAACAATGGCGGATTGGAGCGCCATTGGACCTATGCTTTACATGAAGCTCATTATTACGACTCTGGACTAGCTCAAACTCATCAAAACCCTGGAACATATCAATTTTCGACTTCGCTCAGCCAATCAAGGTAAGTCATATTAATTATATTATATTATTCACCTGCATATTCGACAACTAATTGCGTTATACTGATTCACCGGCATATCAAGCCTATTTTCGATATCGAAATCTCTTTTCGATGTCGAGCCTATTTTCGATATCAGAATCTCTTTCCGATGTCGAACCAATTTTTAATATCAAAATCATTTTTCGATGTCGGGTCTATTTTTGATATCGATCATATTTTCGATGTCGAGCCTATTTTAATATCGAGCTTATTTTCGATGTCAAGCTTATTTTCGATATCGAACCTTTTCGATGTCGAGCCTATTTTCGATGTCGAGCCTATTTTTGGTATTGAGCCTATTTTCAATATCAAGCCTATTTTTTATTTTGAGCCTATTATCAATATCGAGCGTACCTTTGATATAAACATCCTCCTTCGATATACACCATTCCTGATATGGAGACTATCTTCGACATCTCTTAAGCCCAATATCATACATGATATCATAACTTACCCGATATATATATGCACTCGATATCTTGTATCTCTGATATAATCCAAGATTCGATATCACCCAGATTCGATATAATCCCAGATACGATATAATTCCAAATTCCATATTATCCCGGATTCGACATCGCCCAGATTCGATATTATCCCAAATTCGATATCGTCCTAGGTTCGATGTCTTTCAGACTCGATGGAGTGATGGCCCAGGAATCACTTGGCCTTATTAATTGTTGCTTTAATTATGTTGGAACAAATTATATTTACCTAAACAAGACATGGAACAAATTATATTTACCTAAACAAGACATGGAACAAATTATGTGTCTTAAGGTTTTATATTGATATATCCTTGCATATATTTTTATCTGTTTAAATGACAGAAACGTAGACATCATCCGTCAACAAAACATGGAGAAGAAGAGATCCATATCCATCGAGCTAAGGAGGACAAAAAAACAAGTCTCCCCTATCCATCGAGATAAGGAGGATAAAGGGAAAGTTCTAGTACAACAGCAAAGAGGTTTCTCCCTCAGGACATATCGCTTGAAAAGGCGATTGTCCATATACCCTCGAGGTAGATACACTGACACAACAGCAGAGAGGTCTCACCCTCAGGACATATCACTTAAAAAGGCGATTGTCCATATACCCTCTCGGTAGATAAGTTGATACAACAGTAGAGAGGTCTCGCCCTCAGGACATATCTCTTACAACGGCGACTGTCCATGTACCCTCGTGGTAAATACGATGATACAATAATAGAGGTCTCCCCCTCAGAATATATATTGCTTACAACGACAAATATCCATATATCCTCGTGGTGGATACGGTGATACAACAACAGAGGTTACGTCATCTTGACTACGTATGCGGTGGACGTATCCCATATCCTACGGGATACGGCAGAGCAATACCTTAACAGGTCAACATACCTCCTATCCTACGGGATACGGCAGAGAATACCTTAACAGGTAGACTTATTTTTTTGTCCTACGGGACAATACAAGTACCTTAAAATGGTAGAGTTATCTCATATCCTATGGGAAAATCCAGAAAATACCTTAACATGTAATTTGTTTATTTACTATCCTATAGGATATGACATAAAATATTTAAATAGACTCTGAAACCCTCTTTTATTCATGAATTCAAATGAGGAAACGATAATGTCGCCTACACAAACGATACATGCAAGAAATGGCAGAGCCACATCTACTTATAAAGTAAAATGCTAGAAATGGCAGCGCACTTCGACAAATACGGTAAAATGCCAGAAATGGCAGAGGAATATCTATCTAAACTTGTTAACCATAAAAAAATATGATAATAAATATGAGATTAAGCAGAATATTAAAAATAGGAATCAATATATGGACAATACTATTGTCACGAGTACTTCCGATGAGATGTACCCACTCCCATTGAGGAGGCCCCTCGGATGTTACCACACCCCTCGGTCACTGACCTAAAACGGAACGAAGGAACATCCGAGGAGATACTTAAGCGTCCCTTGGAAAGTCAACGATGAATAAAAAATAGATCTCAATGCGGCATCGGAAAAAGAGTAACCTCGATGGATCCGCGCGACTCTGATATCCATCAATGCGCCAAGAGGGACCACAACAGACCCCGAGTCCCATAATCTTGCGAGAATGCTTCCTTGTTGAACACTCCTCAACATAAACTGCCCTCGGAACATCACTACGTAGACCAAATTCAAGAATAAAGCCATGTCTAAACACAAGAAATGTTGGAAGACATTCTACGAGGGCTTCGACACTAAAAATACTATTTCACGAAGGCCAAGTCAAGCCCTCGGAGAACAAGTCAAGCCCTCGGAAATTAAATCAAGCCCTCGGAGATCAGGTCAAGACCCCAAAGATCAAATCAAACCCCTCGGAAATCATGCCTAACCTACAGAACTCAAGACCAAGATGAAAGTACCCCTCGGAGAACATATACAGAAGTCCCTACACAAGAATAAACCTCTACCAAAGCGACAACACCACCCGAAGAAGTTCCTAAACCGGTCCATCAGATAATCACCAAATGTAGAGCCCCTCGTGAAACTAACATCTCGAAGAAACAGCCCCTTGGAGACCCTCGGATACCTTGGAAAAGGCAAATATCAGCTTAGTCAGCATCTAGTAGACTTAAGATATACCTTATCTTATCTTTTTACACTTGTACCCATATTATAACACATGTACTTACTAAACACATGCATAACGACATCTGTCCCTAACAAAATCTCTATAAAGGGAAGTGATCGATTGGAGAAAGGAGGTCGGACACACAATCATACATACAAAGTTGAGGAGTGAAGTTCAGTGAATAAAGGAAAGAATATTCTCGCATCGCTATCTTCTATAAAATCATTGTTTTTCGAATCACGGGCAGGGCGTTCCAACCCTAAATAAATCTGTTAAATAGGGAATAATATCCGACCTGTTAACAAAATGGCGTCGTCTGTGGGAACGCCATAACATCTCTCCTCGAGAGAATTCAACAAACTTTGGTTACGATGGATGATCTGTTCGAAAGTGAAAGTCTTCAAACTCGTCGCAGCGACTCGGAGGAAACTTTGTCGAACTACCAATCAGGTAGTAGAGATTTTATTAATATTCCTCGATTTGTCTATGAAAGACTTGTAGATGCTACAGCTACACGAGCGCAACAAAGAGGGGAAAACTTCAAGAACTGGTTCTCTGTCTCTCTTGAGCATAGAAATCTCCCATCGGAAGGAGGTATGCCCTATGCGGGATGGAGCCCTACTCCCGTCCCCTGACGCCACGAAACCCCGCAAGAATCACAAAGGTACGTTAGTTATGAAAGAATCCCGAGGAGGGGCCAAGGAAGAGAACTCTCCTGCCCCTCAGAATATCGTGGAGATAGTGATCATACCTTATGGGGAGTGATGAATGGCATGCGCGAAGAATTGAGTGATATTAAGAAAACCATGGCCCCAAAAGAAGATCCCACGTTCAAAACTTCCCATTTTTCTTCTGAAATTGCCTTAGCTTCTGTCCCTTCTGGGATGCAGCCTGTTAACATTCCCTTATACACGGGGGAAGCTGATGGAAAGGATCCACAAGACCATATTTATCAATATCTGGTCGGAATGGATCAATCCTCTGCTCCGGATCATGTCTTATGCCACGTGTTTCCTGTTACCCTTGGAGGACGAGCTCAAGCTTGGTTTACTCACCTTCCGCCTAGCTCCGTGACGAGTTTTGATCGACTAGCTCATCCATTTGTACGACAATTTGCTTGCATTCGACGATATCCCAAATCCGCTACTCACCTCTTCACGGTCGGACAGTAGAAAGATGAGCCCTTACGAGGGTATATAAAACATTTCACAGACGAGGCTTTGGATATCCCTAACGTTAGCCCAACTATCATGGCCGACATATTAATGCAGGGGCTTCGAACGGGGGATTTTTTCTGATATCTCATGGGAAATCGTGTCACGGACATGAATGAGCTCATGCAAAAGGCAGAAGTCTACATCTTAATGGAAGAAGCGGAAGATGCGAAGAAGCCTATGGAACAAGACGACAACGAACATCTAGAGCGCGCTGAGAGGGAAGCAAAAGCTAAGGAGAAGAGCAAGGAAGGAAAACCTAAGCAGCGTAAAGACGAGGGCGGTATAGTCAAAATATTCCTTCGACCCGTACCGCTACCCCCAATGACTATTGCTCCCTCGGAGGTATTCAATGTATTGAGAGGCAACAATGAGTTGCATTGGCCCCTACCATCCAAATTCCCTAATCAAGATAAGAACACTGGTAAGTATTGTAAATACCATAAAGCCTATGGGCACACCACCGAAGAATGCACTACCCTTCGAAGAGAAGTGCTTCGCCTTCTAGAAGCGGGATACTTAAAGAATTACCTTAAAGAAAATAACCCTGAAGAACCCAAAGCAAATGTATGGAAGCAGTCACGAGGGGAACAAGAAGAAGCAACTCTTAGCCGCCAGTCACGAGGGAGGACCACAGAATACCACCGGTCTTGAGAGAGAACCTCCGAGCGTGGACGACCTTAGGAGTGGATAAAGGAACGTCATCGAAACATACGAGAAATGACGACGGGACATCGAAATTTACTCCCTCCACCAGAATTGTACGAAGATAACGCCCCATCGGGACGAACAATCAACATGATCGAGGGAGGAGATATCTCAATAGCGCCCCAAGGTAAGAAGAAGAAATATCTAAAAGAAGCGAGACGAACAGAACAAGGACCCCCCGTGTGCTCCGTTCAAGGAATACAGCTGCCCAGCATTACTTTCGGGTACGAGGACTTGAAGGGTATAATCTATCCCCACGAAGACCCCTTAGTAATCATGGCCGTTATCCACAGATTTGCAACCCAGCGGATCCTCAGTGACACGGGCAGCTCTGTGGATGTCTTATTCCTTCCTACCTACCTGGCTATGGGATTGAAAAAAGAACAGCTGGAAATAGCGGGCGTTCCCTTAGTAGGTTTCTCCGGAGAAGCCTGTTGTACCCTCGGAACGGTGTCCTTCCAATGTCATGGGGAGAGGGAGCCTTTCGAAGAATGGAACCTATCAAATTTTGGGTGGTGGAGGCCTCGTCACGAACATACAACACTATATGTGAAAGGCCATCCATCTGAGCTTTCGAAGAAATCCCCTCTACCCTACTTCTTAAGGTAAAATTTCCCACCCTTTCAGGTATCGGAGAAGTCCGAGGAAGCCAATCTAATGCCAGAGAATGCCGCATGAACGCTATTCCCTCGGAAGGGGACAAGTTTGCCCTCGGAAGCAATAAGAAGCGCAAAGCAGAAGAGATTCGGGTTCAACCTGTAGAAGAATTAAAGATAGTAGAATTAGTGGAAGGACACCCTGAAAAGGTGATTAAGATGGGCACCAACATGGAACCTACAGTGGAAGCCCAACTAACCTCTGTTCTCCAATAATTTCATCACCTCTTTGCATGGGAAGGAGGGCCGCCCGGGCAAATCAGTGACAAGGTATGTCAGCACTTTCTTAATGTGAAACCTGGTGTTAAGCCTATCTAACAAAAAAAGAGAAATATGGGACCCGAGCGTAATAAAATCATTCGCTCAGAAATACAACGCCTTCTCAACTTGAAGCAAATTCGAGAGGTCATCTATCCCGAATGGTTAGCTAATGTTGTGCTAGTTCCCAAGCATGGGGGGAGATGGCGGATGTGTGTTGACTTTACCGATCTCAACGGAGCCTGCCCGAAAGATTGTTATCCCTTGCCTAGTATAGATCAACTAGCCGACTCCACTGCTGGATGTGCACTCTTGTCAACCCTAGACGGGGACCAGGGGTACAATCAAATCCCGATGGCGGTAGAAGACCAGGACAAGACTAACTTCATTACTGACGCAGGCACATTCTACTTGGTAATTCCCTTCGGACTTAAAAACGCCGGAGCCACTTACCAAAGGCTGGTAAGTCTTATGTTCGCAGGACTTATTGGAAAGTCGATAGAAGTCTACGTGGATGATATGGTGGTTAAAAGTAACACTGTCGAAGAGCACCCCGAGGATCTACGGAAGGCATTGATCATTATGGATAATTTGGGAATGAAGGTTAACCCTAGAAAGTGCTCCTTTGGCATCCGAGGACGGAAATTCTTAGGATTCATGGTCACAGAGAAAGGAATAGAAGTAAATCCCGAGAAGGCGGAGGCTATTGTGGGACTACCCACCCCGAAGACTGTCAAAGACGTTCAAAAGTTAACAGGCAGAATGGCCTCCTTGAGCCGATTCGTCTCTAAATCGGCAGAAAAATGACTCCCCTTTTTCAAAATACTCCGAAATGTTAAGGAATTTCAATGGACCTCCCAGTGCGAAGAAGCCCTCGAAGAATAAAAAGATATATGTTGAAGCCTCCCCTATTGGTAAAACCTTTACCTCAGGAAGAACTCTTCCTTTATCTATCGGTCGGAGAAGAGGCCATAAGTGCTGTATTAGTCAAAGAACAGGACAGAGAGCATCATCCGGTGTATTACGTCAGCAAAACTCTCTTCGGAGCAGAAACCAAGTATACCCTGAATGAAAAGCTTGTCCTAAGTTTGGTCACCACAGCACGTAAGCTACGCCCCTATTTCCTCTCTCACCCGATCACTATGTTAACAAAACACCCTCTGAGGGCGATTCTTAATAAACCCGAGTCGTCGGGAAGGTTGATAAAATGGGCGGTAGAACTTACTGAATATGATATCTCCTACGCCCCGAGACCTTCCATCAAAGCAAAAGTCCTGGAGGACTTTGTAATGGAATTGGCAGGCATCGGGTCCGAGGAGAATGTGTCCCTATGGCATGCCTATGTAGATGGATACTTTGTGAGAACACACGGAGGAGCATGAATAGTATTTGTAAACCAAGATGTAGAAGAGGAGAGACTCCACTTCGCGGTCAGAATTGACTTCCTCATTTCCAACAACGAAGCTGAGTACGAATCCCTTTTGATTGGAGTGAAACTTGCTCGGAAAGGAGGAATGAGAAGAATGCTCGTTCATAGTGACTTCAGCTGATTGTTCAACAAGTTAATGGCTCGTACGAAGCCAAAGATGAAAGAATGCAGGATTACCTCCGGGTAGTCCACCAAAGACAAGAATGGTTCGATGAGTGCAAAGTCACCCAAATCCCACGAGGAGAAAACCAGGAAGCAGATGCCTTATCTAAAATGGCCAGCCAAATGGCTGCTGTCCATACCCGAAGGATCACTCTACTCCAGATCAATGAGTCCGAGAAGACCGAAGGTAATGATGTGAACGCCACTACAGATCCACCGACCAGTTGGGTGACCCCAATCAAAGCCTACTTACAAGATCCAGAAAGGTACTCCACGGACAAAGCCATACAACGGACAATGTCCAAGAAAACCATTAGATACTTCCTCAAAGATGGAATATTGTTCCGAAGGACTTATTCTTGCCCCGACACCCGATGCCTTAATGAGGAAGAGGCTCAACTAGCCCTGGCAGAAACTCACGAGGGAACATGTGGGAGCCATACCGGCGGCAAAAGCATGGTCGGACGCCTAATCCGACAAGGTTATTACTGGCCCACAATGGCAAAAGATAGCAAAACCTATGCTGAAAGATGTAAACCGTGCCAAGCTTACGCCCCTCGGGTCCATCAACCCGCAGCCCCGTGGAAACCCCATTTGACCCCTTGGCCGTTCTCCAAATGGGGCATAGACATAGTAGGCCCAGTTATCCCCGACGTCGGTCAGAAAAAGTTCCTACTCGTGGCAGTTGACTACTTCACCAAATGGGTAGAAGTGGAACCCTTAGCTCAAATCACCGCGGGCGCCATCATCAACTTCCTATGGAGAAGTATTATGTGCCGCTTCGGCATCCCTTGGAACTTGGTAAGTGATAATGGCCTACAGTTCACGAACCAAGAGTTAGAAAAATGGTGCGACCACTGGGAAATCAAACACCGCTTTACCTTGGTGGGATATCCCCAAGCAAATGGACAGGTAGAGAGGACTAATCGAATCCTCCTGAAGAGCATGAAGGTCCGACTCGATTGGCACAGGGCCAAGTGGGTTGAAGAAATACCTGGCATACTATGGGCCTATCGGACCACGCAAACCACCGCTACAGGCGAAACTCTCTTCAGTCTAGCCTATGGTTGCGAAGCAGTCCTGCCCTCGGAAGTCTCCATAGAAAGCTGGCGAGTCCGAGAGTACGATGAAGTAACCAACAGTTCCAACTTAGCCTTGGCCCTTGATCTACTAGAAGATAAGAGGAACCGAGTAGCCATTCGGATGGAAGAATACAAAGCCCGGATGTCACGCTACTACAACGCTAAGGTAAAACCTCGAACCTTTCAAGTTGGAGATTTAGTAATGAAGCGGATTTGAGCTTCTAAAAACGTAGGCAAGCTTGATCTCTGATAGGAAGGACCCTATAAGATAACGGGAATTGTGGGACCCGCAACCTATCTTCTCGCCAACTTCGAAGGCGCAGTACTTAACAACACCTGGAACTCAATCAACCTTAGGAAGTATTATGCTTAATGCAATGCAACAGTTGTACATAAATAAAAAGTTTTTTTTATATATAGAGGGCTCCGATACAAAGATCAAAAGATAAAGATTGCCAAGGAACACGATGACTCTACAAGAATATCATCACAGCAATCTGACCCCGAGGAGCCATCTAATACAAACAACTAGAGCAAAACAATTAGTATTAATAGCAAATCCTCACCCCCAAAGGGATATTGGATCACATCCTATACAAAGAGATTAACGTTATCCCCGCCTACACGAAGCATCCTCGATTGGACGCTTCCCTTCCCGGACAAGACGACGATGGTGATCCTCGGATAAAGAAACCGAATCACCTATCGGAACTACTGAATCCTCAAACGCTAAAGAATCTTCCGCAAAGACCCTATGGATGTCAAGTTCTAGAATGAGCAAACCCGAGGGAAATCCTGGCAAAGCCTGAACCGCATCTCGACACAACCGATAACCTATACAGACCAGATGACGCATCTCTCCCTGAAGGGACTCACGAGGGCTAGAGGGACCCACTATTTCCAACACTGCTTGAACCTGGGCCATTACTAGGGCCACCTTGTGGGTACGAGTAGTCTCTAGCAGCCGTTGATTAGCCACATCTCTCTCCCTCGTGACACACAGCAACCGCTCGTCGAAAAACCGAATCTGGTCCTTCAAGTCTTCCATCCTCCTCTCTAACCCCAGGACCCGGGCCTTTTCAGGCACCAACTAGCGCTCCAGCTCCCAAGATTTGTTCCTCTCGGATTGCGATATTTCTCTGGGAACATGTCTAGTGGTCTCCCTTTCAGCGATCAGATGAGCTATCTCCTCGTGAGCCTTAAACAAACACTTCTCCAGCTCATCCCGACGATGATAGACCAAATCAGGATCAGAAGAGGAATCTCCTCGAGATCCAATGGCGTTCAGAATCATGTAAAGCTGCATAAAGATAAATCATTACCACCCAATTGGTAAACAAGGTTAGTATTTAGTATGAATAAAAAATACTATACCTCGCACAAATCCTTGCAGGACAAATCCTGAAGGCTTGATAGAGGAAGAATCTTCATTAGCTCACAATCTGGTGCATTTAAAAGACCACTCAAAAAACTCCAGCAAAAATATGTAACCGAAGGGGAAGCAGGAACGGAACCACGTTCTCTAAGGGGTGGCGCCCCTGCGAGGAGAGGATTTCCCTCGAGCGGTGGGCGAGCAACACGATCCGGGCCCTCCCCTAAGGATTGGGATCCACCCGGGACAGAAGGGAAGAGATCCTCCTCTACCATATTAATAACCCCAACCCTTAACAAATGAGAAGGATGCAATATCCGCTGAGGAATTGGAAACTCCATTCGGAGAAGAGTGGAGAATGGATCTTCCCCAACAGCAGGAGCTCGAATGTTCACTGGGGGGCTGCGATAGGCAAATCCCTCTGATTCCCTCTCTCCGATGAAGGACTTGTCACCTCTTCAAAGCTACGCTGATCAGAATCACCGTCTTCCGATAACAGGTAATCATCATATGATGTTTGTGTCAAAAAAGCTTTGTCAAAAGATTCAATTGCAAATGCGGCCATCTCCGAACCTGTCACAAAAGAAGGACATATTATGGGCCCGAAGAGGATAAAAGCACTATGGATGATAAAGACCCGAGGAGTAACTTACAAAAATGAAAATTATGGCAAAGCGGCTGAACAGGGAGATTGAACGCCTCTACC
Organism: Linaria vulgaris; assembly: GCA_948329865.1. Taxonomy (NCBI): domain Eukaryota; kingdom Viridiplantae; phylum Streptophyta; class Magnoliopsida; order Lamiales; family Plantaginaceae; genus Linaria; species Linaria vulgaris. The sequence continues at coordinate 28,210,375 of OX415249.1, forward strand.
CCTTCTTGAAGTTGCGCCAAGATCATGGATTTAGGGAATTCTAACAAACCGCTCACGTCATAAGATCCCGAGAACAACCCGGAGCGAGACAACGTCTCCCCCTCCCGCACCACAGTCTCGGAGGTGGGGGTAACATACCCTAAACCCCATCGGAGAGGTACTCCCAATGAATTAGACGATTGGCCCTTCGGACGAACAAAAAAAAACCTCCGCCTCCAATCCCCTCTACGAGAGCAAGGGTTAGATACACGAGTGAAGGCTCTAATGTTTTCCCGATAGACCAGGCTAAAGAAAGGGGGACCACCCGGACAGGGGCCTAAGGAGAAAATAACCCCCAACCGATGAGGAGTCATAGGGAGATTAAATATCTCACAACAAAGAATATACCCCACCAGGTGACGGTAGGAGTTCGGAGTTAACTGAATGGGACATAGCTGCCAATAGCTAAAAAGAGTTTGGAAAAAAGGGTGGAAAAATACCCGTAGCCCATAACGTACCTGATCGCAATACACTGTTAAATAGCCCGAGGGGGGATCATAAGCCCTCTGATCGTAGAACGGTAAAAGTACATCGTACTTAGTATAATCCATGTTATACTCAGCAAAGAGAGTCATAATGGATCCCTCGTATTCGTTGCTCGCGACAGTCCCGACACGTCCTCGCCCCATTAACTTTCGGAGATCCTCAAATGCTGAGTCCCGCAGGATGACTCATATTCGAGAGATATTTATGGGTAGGGGGTTTTATACTCTATGGATCAATCTTCAGAGTTTGATATGCTCTCGTTAAACCCCTTAAAGTTGATGGGCCGTGGTCAAGTGGGCACTGCTATAAGTAATGAGCATGAGGGATCCGTTATGACCCTCTTCACTGAGTATAATTTGGATTATACCCAGTATGACGTGGTTATACCACACTCCGAGCAGAGGGCCTATGATCCTCCTTCGGGGTTCTTGACGGTGTACTGTGACCAAATGAGGTGTGGGATGCGGGTGTTTTTTCACCCTTTTATCCAGACTCTCTTCCGTTATTGGCAAATATGTCCTAGCCAATTGACGCCGAATTCGTATCGTCACTTGGTGGGATACTTCTTGTGTTGTGAGCTTCTGAACCTCCCCATGTCTCCTCATCGGGTGGGATCCGTTTTTGCCTTGCACCCCTGTGTAGGGGGTCCTCTTTTTTTCAGCTTGGCCTATCGGGATAATAATAGAACCTTTACGCATGTATCCAATCCGCGCTCTCGTAGAGGGGATTGGAGGCGGAGGTTCTTTTTCATTCGCCCGAGGGGTCAATCAGCCGATTTGTGGGGAGTACCTCTCCGGTGGGGTCTTGGGTACGTTACTCCCAACTCCGAGTCGTTGAGGCGTGAGGAGGAGGAGTTGTTACATTTCGGGCTGTTCTCAGGTACCTACGACATAAGCAGCTTGTTAGAGTTCCCTGAGTCCCTGATACTAGTTGGTCTTCAAGAAGGGGTAGAGATGTTTAATCTCCCCGCTCAGCCGCTTTATAGCAATTTCTTCTTTCGTGAGGTTTTCTTTGAGTTTTTCTTCTTGTCTTTGTCGTGTGTGGGATGTTTTCTGTTGCCTTGGGTTTATATTATGCTTGTTTTCCTAATAGGTTTGGAGATGCAAACGTTTGCGATAAAACCTTTTGACAAGGTCTTTTTGGCTCGGACGCTGAATGATGGGTATGCTTTTTTGAAGGAGGGTAGCTCCGAGCACTCGAGTTTTGATATTGCGGCGAGTCCTCCATCGGAGAGGAGGGAGCAGGGGGTTTTACTTGCCGCAGCCCCCCCGACTTCCGTTGTCTCCAGGGATGCTACCGCTGCTCCTCTTCGGATGGATTTCCCGATACCGCGATTGGTATCACGCTCCTATTCAGGAGATATTGTGAACGTGGTGGATGAGGGTTTTCCTTCTTCTGTTCTGGGTGGGTCCCTTCCCCTCGGGGAGGGTCCTGCCCGAGTTGTTCATCCATCTCTGGAGGGTAATCCTCTTCTGGCGGGGATTCATCCCCTCGGAGAAGGCGGTCCCGCCCCTTCATCTTCCTCCGTGGTAGATTTTAGTCGAAATTACTTGAGCGGGTTATTGAATGCGACGGACTGTGAATTTATGAGAACCTTTCCTCTATCCAGCCTCCAGGATCTTGCCTATAAAGATTTGTGCGAGGTGTAGCAATTTTTCATTTGTTTTATTTAATACTAACCTTTGTTGTCCCTTTGGGACTGACGGTTTGATTGGCATGCAGATCTACATGGTTTTGAACGCCATTGGGTCCCGAGGAGAATCATCTTCTGATCCTGACTTGATATACTGCCATCGGGATTGGCTAGAGAAAGGTCTACTTGAAGCTCACGATGAGATTACCCAGTTAGCCGCAGCTAAAGAGTCTGCTCGGGAACTTCACGAGGGGGTTTTGCAAGCCGAAAAAGATAAATCTTGGGAGTTGGAGCGTCGGTTGGTCCTTGAGAGGGCCCGCATATTGAATTTGGAGAGGAGGATGGAGGATTTAAGGAGCCAAGTTCAGTTTTCCAATGATCAGTTAATACATGCTTAAAAGGAAAGAGATGTGGTGACTCAACAGTTGTTGGAGATGACTCGTACTCACGAGGTGGCGTTAGTGATGGCCCAACTCCAAGCAGTGTTGGAAGTGGTGGATTCATCTAGCCCTCGTGAGTCTCTTCATAAGGAGATGTGTGATTTGGTTCGTATAGGGTATCGTTTATGCCGAGATGCGGTCCAGGCTCTGCCAGGATTTCCTTCGGGCTTAACCATTCCTGAACTTAGCATTCGCCAAGTTTTTGTAGAAGTTCCTCCCTCAATTATCGGGGATTCGGTTGTTCCGACGGTGGTTGTCGATGACCCTGTTTCGCTGTCCGAAGAGCAACGCCGTCGACTTGTTAGGGAAGGAAAGCACCCGATAGAGAACATTTCCGGATAGGAAGAGATAGCATCGATCTCTTTGTATCAGATATAATCCAACATCCCTTTGGGATGAGGATTTGTTGTAGGTGTAAACTATTTTGTACTAGTTGTTTGTATTAGGGGGTTCCTCGGCGTTTAGGTTGCTTGTGATGACATTTTCGGGGAGTCATCGTTATGTTTTGCAACCTTATTTCTTTTTGTTGTGTAAGGGGACCACTTATATACAAGCAACTTTTTTATTTATGTACAAACTGTTGTCTTACATTATGCATAATATTTCCTAAGATTGAGGGAATTCCAGGTGTTGCGGAGTACCGTGCCTTCGAAGTTCGCCAGACGGTAGGTTGCAGGTCCAACGATACATTCTATTTTGTAGGGTCCTTCCCATCGGGGGTCAAATTTGCCCACATTCTTAGAGGCTCCGACCCGTTTCATCACTAAGTCTCCAACTTGAAAAGTTCAAGGTTTTACCTTAGCGTTGTAGTATCGTGACATCCGGGCCTTGTACTCCTCAATTCGGACGGCAGTTCGTGCCCTTCTTTCTTCAAGAAGATCAAGGGCTAGGGCTAGGTTGGAGCTGTTGGCAATTTCCTCATATTCTCGGACTCGCCAGCTCTCAACGGATATCTCCGAGGGTAGCACCGCTTCGCACCTGTAGGATAAGCTAAACGGGGTTTCACCCGTGGCGGTGCTTTGAGTGATCCGGTAGGCCCACAGTATGCCAGGTATTTCTTCAACCCATTTGGCCTTGTGCCAATCGAGTCGGGCCTTCATGTTCTTTAGGAGAGTTCGGTTAGTTCTTTCCACTTGTCCGTTTGCTTGGGGGTATCCCACCGAAGCGAAGCGGTGTTTGATTTCCCAATGGTCACACTATTTTTCTAACTCTTGGTTCATGAATTGCAGGCCGTTATCGCTGACCAGGCTCCGAGGGATGCCAAAGCGGCACATGATATTTCTCCATAGGAAATTGATGACGGCGTCCGCGGTGATTCAGGCTAATTCTTAGAGGCTCCGACCCGTTTCATCACTAAGTCTCCAACTTGAAAAGTTCAAGGTTTTACCTTAGCGTTGTAGTATCGTGACATCCGGGCCTTGTACTCCTCAATTCGGACGGCAGTTCGTGCCCTTCTTTCTTCAAGAAGATCAAGGGCTAGGGCTAGGTTGGAGCTGTTGGCAATTTCCTCATATTCTCGGACTCGCCAGCTCTCAACGGATATCTCCGAGGGTAGCACCGCTTCGCACCTGTAGGATAAGCTAAACGGGGTTTCACCCGTGGCGGTGCTTTGAGTGATCCGGTAGGCCCACAGTATGCCAGGTATTTCTTCAACCCATTTGGCCTTGTGCCAATCGAGTCGGGCCTTCATGTTCTTTAGGAGAGTTCGGTTAGTTCTTTCCACTTGTCCGTTTGCTTGGGGGTATCCCACCGAAGCGAAGCGGTGTTTGATTTCCCAATGGTCACACTATTTTTCTAACTCTTGGTTCATGAATTGCAGGCCGTTATCGCTGACCAGGCTCCGAGGGATGCCAAAGCGGCACATGATATTTCTCCATAGGAAATTGATGACGGCGCCCGCGGTGATTCAGGCTAAGGGTTCTGCCTCTACCCATTTGGTGAAGTAATCCACTGCTACGAGTAGGAACTTCTTTTGGCCGGCGTCGGGGATGAGTGGTCCCACTATATCAATGCCCCACTTGGAGAATGGACAAGGGGTCAGATGGGGTTCCTACGGGGTTGCGGGTTGGTATATCCGAAGGGCGTCGGTTTGGCATGGTTTACACCTTTCCACATGGCTTCTGCTATCTTTAGCCATCGTGGGCTAGTAATAGCCTTGCCGAATCAGGCGCCCGACCATACTTTCGCCGCTGGTATGACTCCCACATGTCCCCTCGTGAGTTTTCGTCATAGCTAGTTGGGCTTCTTCTTCGTTAAGACATCTGGCGTGGGGGCATGAATAGGTCCTCCGAAATAGTATTCCATCCTTGAGGAAATATCTAACTGTTTTTTTGGACATTACTCGTTGTACAGTTTTGTCTGAGGAGTATCCTTCGGGATCCCGCAGATAAGTTTTAATGGGAGTTACCCAACTGGACGGGGGATCCATGATGGCATTTACTTCTTTGCCCCCAGACTTATCGGACTCGTTGACATAGAGTAAAGTGATCCTTCGGGTGTGGATGGCGGCCGTTTGAGTGGCCATTTTGGACAAAGCGTCTGCCTCTTGGTTTTCCTTTCGGGGAATTCGGACTATGTCATATTCTTCAAACCATTCTTGCTTATGATGAACCACTCGAAGGTACTCCTGCATTCTTTCTTTTTTTGCTTCATATGAACCTTTAACTTGCTGGACAATCAATTGAGAGTCACTATGGAGGAGTATTCTCCTTATTCCTCCCTCTTTTGCAAGCCTCATGCCAATAAGAAGAGCTTCATATTCAGCTTCATTGTTGGAAATGGGGTAATCAATTCTGACTGCGAAATGGAGTCTTTCGTCTTCCACTTCTTGATTCACCAAAACTATCCTCGCTCCCCCATGGGTACTAACAGAGGAGCCATCTACATAGGCGTGCCATAGAGGTTCTTTTTCTTCGGATCCGATGCCGGTCAACTCCATTACAAAGTCCGTCAGGACTTGCGCTTTGATGGAGGGCCTCGGAGCGTAAGAAATGTCGTACTCAGTGAGTTTCACAGCCCATTTTATCAATCTTTTCGATGACTCGGGCAGGCGCAGTTTACGTGCCGTAGTGACCAAAGTTAAGATGAGTTTTTCAGTTACGGTATACCTGGTTTCTGCTCCGAGAAGAGTTTTGCTGACATAGTACACGGAATGATGTTCTCTGTCTTGTTCTTTGACTAACACAGCACCGACAGCTTCTTCTCCGACGGATAGGTATACAAAGAGCTCATCTTGAGGCGAAGGTTTTACTAGCAAGGGCGGTTTCACCATATACCTTTTTAGCTCTCTGAGGGCTTCTTCGCATTGAGAGGTCCATTGGAACTCCTTGATGTTACGCAGTATCTTGAAGAAGGGAAGTCCTTTCTCTGCTGACTTGGAAACGAATCGGCTCAAGGAGGCCATACGGCCTGTGAGCTTTTGGACATCTTTAACTGTCCTAGGAGTAAGAAGTCCTACGATGGCCTCAGCCTTTTCGGGGTTTACTTCTATTCCTCTTTATGTAACCATAAACCCTAAAAATTTTCCTCCTCGGATGCCAAAGGAGCATTTTCTAGGGTTAACCTTCATTCCGAATTTATCCATGATGACCAATGCTTTTCGCAGGTCCTCAGGATGATCTTATGCGGTTTTACTTTTGACCACCGTATCGTCTACATAGACTTCCACCGATTTTCCGATGAGCTCTGTGAACATGAGACTCACTAATCTTTGGTAAGTTGCACCAGCGTTTTTGAGTCCGAAGGGCATTACTAAATAGCAAAAGGTGCCAGCGTCTGTAATGAAGCTAGTTTTGTCCTGATCAACGGTTGCCATCGGGATCTGGTTGTATCCCTGGTCTCCGTCTAGGGTTGAGAGCAGCGCGCATCCAGCCATGGAGTCCACTAGCTGATCGATGCTGGGTAAGGGGATAGCAATCTTTTGGACAGGCTTCGTTGAGATTGGTAAAGTCTACACAAATTCCCCATCTTCCTCCATGTTTGGGAACAAGAACCACATTAGCCAACCATTCGGGGTATATCACTTCCTGAATTAATTTCAGGCTAAGGAGTAATTGAATCTCCGAGCGGATAATTTTATTGCGCTCGGGCCCCATTTTTCTCTTTTTCTGCTGGACAGGTCTAGCCCCTAGTTTTACATTAAGAAAGTGTTGGCATACCTTGTCGCTGATTCGTCCGGGTGGCCCCCCTTCCCAAGCGAAGAGGTGATGGAATTTTTTGAGTACAGAGCTCAGTTGAGCTTCTATTGCCGGTTCCATGCGGGTACCCATTTTAACCACCTTTTCCGGGATTCCTTCTACCAATTCTACCATCTTTAACTCTTCCACGGGTTGAACCCGTGTCTCTTCGGTTTTGAGCTTTTTATTATTCCTGAAAGGGAATTCTTCTTTTTCTGAGGGGATTGCATTTATGCGGCATTCTCTAGCCTTGGATTGACTTCCTCGAACTTCTCTGATACCTGAGAAAGTAGGAAACTTTACCTTAAGATGAAGGGTAGAGGGGATAGCTTCGAAGGTTCGAATGGATGGCCTCCGCATATGGCGTTATATGTTCGTGCAGAGGCTTCCACTACCCAAAACTTGGTGGGTTCAGTTCTACGAAGGGCTCCCTCTCCCCACGACATCGGGAGGGTCACAGTTCCAAGGGTATGGCAGGCTTCTCCAGAAAAACCTACTAGGGGGACCTCAGTCATCTCCAACCTTTCTTTTTTTAGTCCCATAGCGAGATAGGTAGGAAAGAAGAGTACGTCCACAGAGTTGCCCGTGTCGATGAGGATCCTCTGGATTTCACATCCATAGATAACGGCTAAAATAACCAAGGGGTCTTCATGAGGGTAAACTATTCCTGCCATGTCCTCGGGTCCGAAGGTGATGCTGGGCAGCTTTGCTCCCTGGACGGAGCATACAGGGAGTTCTTGTTCTGCTCGTCGGGCCTCTTTCAGATATTTTTTCTTCTTACCTTGGGGTGTTATCGATATATCTCCTCCCTCTATCATATTGACCGTCCGATCCGAGGGGGCATTGTCTTCGTATGAATCCGGGGGAGGAGGTAAGTTACGATATCCTGTAGTTTCGTAGTCCCTTCTCGTGATCGGCGATTCGGAGCTGCCTCGTCTTCTTCCTACTTTGGGCGTGATCTTTTCCATACATTCGGCTTAGGCTCCTCGGGATTATTTACCTTGAGGTAGTTTCGCAAGTATCCCACCTCTAGAAGGTAGAGTATCTCCATGCGTAGGGTAGTGCATTCCTCGGTGATGTGCTCGTAGGTTTTATGATATTTGCAATACTTCCCTGTGGTCATTTCCCGATTGGGAAACTTGGCCGGTGCGGGCCAATGTAAATCATTGTTTCCTCTCATCACGTTAAGTACCTCTTGGGGAGCGATGGTCATCGGAGGTAAAGGTACGGGTCGTAGGAATTTTTTTACTACCCCTCCCTCGTCTTTGCGGCGGGCGGGTTTGCCGTCCTTTCCCTTTTCTTTAGCTTTCACTTCTCGTTCGACGCGTTCTCGATGCTCAACGTCATCATGTTCCATGCGTCTTTTTGTTCCTTCCGCTTCCTCCATGAGGATGTAAACCTCTGCCTTTTTGCATCAGCTCATTCATGTCCGTGACATGATTTCCCATGAGGTATCGGAAGAAGTCCCCTGTTCGGAGCCCTTGTGTTAATATGTCCGCCAGAATGGTGGGGCTAACATTAGAGACATCCAACGCTTCATCGGTGAAACATTTTATGTACCCTCGCAAGGGTTCATCTTTCTGTTGTTTCACCGTCAAGAGATGGGTGGCTGATTTGGGGTATCGCCGATTGCAAGCAAACTGTCGTACGAATAGGTGGGCTAAGCAATCGAAACTGGTTATGGAATTATGGAAAAGGTGGGTAAACCAAGCCTATGCTCGTCCCCCGAGGGTGACTGGAAAAACACGGCAAAGGATATTGTCGGGGGCGGAGGATAGGTCCATTCCAACCAAGTATTGGTGTATGTGATCTTGTGAGTCTCTTCCATCGGCGTCCCCAGTGTATAGTGGGACGTTGACGGGCCGCATTTCCGAGGGAATGGACGCTAGGGCAATCTCGAGGGTAAAAGGGGAAATTTTGAAAGTGGGATCCTCCTTAAGAGCCATGGCTTTCTTGATATCACTCATTTCTTTCTGCAAACCATCTAACATCCCCCATAGGGCATGATTATTAACTCTAGGATACTCCCAAAGGCCAGATATTCCTCCTCCTTGGCCTATCCTAGGATTTTCTTCATAATTATCATACCTTAGTGGTTCTCGTTGAGGTTCACGGCGCCATGAGACAGGAGTAGGGCTCCGTCCGCTACGGGGTGTCCCTTCTTCCGAGGGAGGATTCCTCCATCTGGGGGATTCGGGGGACTGATTGCCGAGATTCCTTCGTCCTCGGGGAGTTCTCCGGGTCGTGGCTTCTATGAGTCTTTCAAAGACTAAGCGAGGGATATTGATGCAATCCTGTGTACCGGACTGGTGGGGGGATAAAGTTTCTTCCAAGTTGCCTTGACGGGTCTGAAAACTTTCGCTTTCAAACAAATCGTCCATAATAGACAACGCTTGTTGAACACGCTGAAAGGTAAATTCTTACAGCGTTCCCACAGACGGCGCCATTTTGTTAACAGGTTGGTGATTATAACCTAATTAATGGGGTAATTTAGGGGTTGGAACGCTTTACCCGGGATTCAAAAAGCGTTGACTCTATAAAGATAACAAGACGAGAATATTTCTTCTTTTATTCCCTGAATTTCACTCCTTTTATGTTTTTGTGTTTGCTTCAAGTTATTCTACCTATCTCTCTTCAATGGATCACCTCCATTTATATAGAGTTTATTAGGGACAGGTGTCGATGTGCATGTGTTTTAATAAGTACAGGTGTTGCAATATGTGTAAAAGTAAAAAGATAAGATAAGACATATTCTTGGTCTACTAGATGTTGACTAGGCTGATCTTCTTCCGATAGCTCCGAGATCTCCGAGGGACTGTTTTTGGGATGTTAGTCTCCGAGGGGTGTTTTTGTCTTTTATTTGGTATCCGAGTGGTTTGGCGTGCTCTCCGAGGATTTGTCTTGATCTTCAAGGGCTTTAACTTGATCTCCGAGGAGTTAACTTAGTCTCCGAGGGCTTGATTTAGCCTTTGTGAAGTGGTATTTTCTTGTCCAAGTCCTCGGATTGGTTTCCCAATGACTTTTGTGCGGGGATCTGTTTTTTGCTCTGAGATTCGATTTTGGGAAACATGTTCCGAGGGCGTCTCGTGTTGGGGAGTTTTCAGCAAAGAAGTGTTCTCGTGAGTTTATGGGACTCGGGGTCCTTTGTGGTCCCTCGTGGCGCATTTGATGGATATCCGAGTCGCGTGGATTCATCGGGCGTTGTTATATTTACGATGCCACATGGATATCTTTTCTTTATTCATCGTTGACTTTCCATGGGACGCTTTGTCTCTTCGGGTATTCCTTTATATTTCTTTTAGGTCAGTGACCATGCAAATTTGTAACTCTCCGATGGCCTCCTCGTGGGAGGTGGTTACATCTCATCGTAACAATAGTATTGTCCGCTTATTAATTTTCATATTTAGGACTAATATTTTCTTTTAATCCCGTATTTATTTTTTACAGTTAACAGTGCTCATCGGAGCCAGACGAGAAATCGGAGACATAGGCTCAGCTCCACGAGGAGGATCGGGAGACGGATCCCTGGAACATATGACCACCACCTCTGCAGTATTCCAGACAAAACCTTCCCCGCTAGCCCTCGGAGAGAACCCTTATTCGGAAGCCCTCGAAGAACTCCATGTATCAGACCCGGAGACTGGCACCAGAGCCCAAGCTGAGTAAGGACCAACTTGGCGTAATGGAACCGCATTTTTAATCACCCCCGCAGCATCTATGTATAAAGGGGAGTGATCCTCGTAAGTTCCTCCTGTCTCCGGACCCATATGCACCCCCTCGGGAGCATTAACCTCCTCCTTATCATGGTCACCCTCCTCCGGAGCATCAGAGACACCACTTGGAATGGGCTCCGAGGGACCCGATTGCGAAAAATAATTCGCTAAAACAGCCCCTGCGTCATCTGAGAACCACCAAATTATTATAATATACTCCTATGTCGGAAAGAAAGGAAACGAAAACAAAAACGAAATACTTACTGAAAAGGTTCAGGGCATCGGAAGAAATGGCAGAGGAATATCTATCTATACTTGTTAACCATAAAAAAACATGATAATAAATATGAGATTAAGAAGAATATTAAAAATAGGAATTAATATATGGACAATACTATTGTCACGAGTACTTCCGATGAGATGTACCCACTCCCACTGAGGAGGCCCATCGGATGTTACCACACCCCTCAGTCACTGACCTAAAACGGCACGAAGGAACATCCGAGGAGATACTTAAGCGTCCTTTGGAAAGTCAACGATGAATAAAAAAAAGATATCAACGCGGCATCGGAAAAAGAGTAAACCCTGATGGATCCGCGCGACTCCGATATCTATCAATGCGCCAAGAGGGACCACAACGGACCCCGAGTCCCATAATCTTGCGAGAATGCTTCCTTGCTGAACACTCCTCAACTTAAACTACCCTCGGAACATCACTACGAAGACCAAATTCAAGAATAAAGCCATGTCTAAACACAAGAAATGTTGGAAGACATTCTACGAGGGCTTGGACACTAAAAATACTACTTCACGAAGGCCAAGTCAAGCCCTCGGAAAACAAGTCAAGCCCTCGGAGATTAAATCAAGCCCTCGAAGATCAGGTCAAGACCCCAAAGATCAAATCAAACCCCTCGGAAATCATGCCTAACCTACAGAACTCAAGACCAAGATGAAAATACCCCTCGGAGAACATATACAGAAGTCCCTACACCGGAATAAACCTCTACCAAAGCGACAACACCACCCGAAGAAGATCCTAAACCGGTCCATCAGATAATCACCAAATGTAGAGCCCCTCGTGAAACTACCATCTCGAAGAAACAACCCCTCGGAGACCCTCGGAAACCTTGGAAGAGGCAAATATCAGCTTAGTCTGCATCTAGTAGACTTAAGATATACCTTATCTTATCTTTTTACACTTGTACCCATATTACGACACATGTACTTACTAAACACATGCATAACGACATATGTCCCTAACAAAATCTATATAAAGGGAAGTGATCAATTGGAGAAAGGAGGTCGGACACACAATCATACATACAAAGTTGAGGAGTGAAGTTCAGTGAATAAAGGAAAGAATATTCTCGCATCGCTATCTTCTATAAAATCATTGTTTTTCGAATCACGGGCAGGGCGTTCCAACCCTAAATAAATCCGTTAAATAGGGAATAATATACAACCTGTTAACAAAACTATTAAATACAGAAATGGCAGAGTAACAACTACCTAGACGGTATTATGCCCGAAATGATGAATGTCATGTACCTTTACATAAACATGCTAAAAATGGCAAGAGTCACATCTACCTACACGGTAACATGCCAGAAATGGCAGAGCAACGTCTACCTATACAGTTTCATGATGAAATTGGCAGAGGAATATTTACCTACGCGGTACCAAGCCTAAAATGAAAATAATTTTGTACCTACGTGGTACCATGCCTATAACAGCAATAACATACGTACCTACGCGGTACTCTGCCTAAAATGGCAACAGAACATGTACCTACGCGGTACCCTACCTTAAATGATAATAAAGCATGCACCCACGAGGTACCCTAACGGAAATGACAACAAATCAAATACATGATTCCTTACATAGTATTCTTTTAAATATTACAAATAAATAAGTTACTTTAAGACACCACGCGAATCGCAAAAATTTGCGCACAAATATGAGATGACACACTTGTAATAATCCAGACAAAAATGAACAAAGACGGACCAGATTACAACATCAATTACCCATACGATAACCCGCCTATTAAGGCACAACGACTAGTACCTACGTGGTATCCCCGCCACATACGTCACAAAAACAAGTACCTATGCGGTACCCTGCCTCTTAAGGCGCAGCAAAGCACCGAAATAAGACCCCGACTCTCAAGGGCACATAATCGTCGCCAAATACCTCCTCTAAATCTGGCCTAAGGATGCAAATGTCAAGCAGTTAGCTAGACGCCTACACTGCATAATTAAAATAAACTGAAGATAACACCTATATAATGGCAGAATACTTCTAGACACACAAAAACAGTGCGATAACACGATTAAATGAATAAATCATTCATACCATAATTTTATGGAAGTGGCGCTACATCTGTCACCGTACTGCGACTAATCCTACAACGAGAAACACGCTTATTATCGCGTGCAAGACACGAGTCAAGAAAAATACCAAATTCTAAAACGTGTTGCAGTCGCAGTGATTACAGAATGTGTATCAACTATGAGGGTTAACATCTTAACCATATTGGTCAATAAATTCAAAAGCAATCCACTCTAGGTGGTACGATATGACTTTACCCTTTAAAGTATTGTCAATTCCTAAATGAAGCCAGCACAAACGATAAATTCTCATCGTTAATGAGATCTTCAATGATACCACTGCGACTATAAGATATATAATGTAAGGTTCAAAATGAACTACTAGTGTTCAAATAAATGAGAATGCATTGATTAAATAAAATCGCTTCATAGCACAAGAAGTGTTAGCCAAAAGATCATTCCAAGCAGCATAATATGCTACTCTTTCCATCATCATAAACTATACAACTGACTCAAAGAGTGTCCAACCTACATCCCTTAGTAGCACAAGCAAGCGATCTAATACGCACTAGGCACAGGCCTAAGAACGTCAAGAAACTTTTCTGCGCCCATCATCGCATTAATCATTTTCACAATTACCTATCTTATCCTCTTTTAAATTGACAAAGAGCATGTTTAATTTACATGGAAGAGAATGTTGACATCTCTCCTTGGACCAATAAGTGATATAGACGTAAACCATCTTTTACAAACATTGGCATTGGGAGCCTTCAGTCCTCCATGATGGGCTTCAACTTTTTCGATTGATGTTTCATATGATTTTCACTCTCGCTGCAACCTTGCTTGACTTCAAGCATTTTACAATCAGTCGACTCGCCTACGGGATAAGGCAAAAAATACCTCAAACGGTAAATGATATCTTCTATCCTATGGGAAATGATAGAGAATAATCTAACAGCCACTCCTACTCTTAGTTTGGACAATGCGGCGCACACTTTATGCCAATCAACACAAGACTCTTTTTATTTAGAATCTATACAATGGCATCAGGCTCAGCATTATCATACCTACATTTTATGTTGGTGTTACCTCAAAACCACCCTTAAGGTGTAACAATGCTCGAAGCTGCACTCTATAATAGTGTCAGCTTAAAACCTACCCAATTAGGGCATAGTGAAACGTACCTTACGCAGTATCTACATCATTTACCTCTCATGGTACAATTCAGTATACCATGTATGGTATTTATGTCATAGGGCATACTCAACCTGTTATCATAGATCGTACCTCACAAGGAATAACAAGAATCATTTTGTGATACAATGTCAACTACATCTACCTATAGAGGTAATAGAAGCGCAGTCAGATACTACATCTGATAAAGTACTCGAATAACTCAATAGTACCTACAAAGTTTGATTTGGTTATGTACCCATCTCACCAAACGCGAGACCCAGCCAAACAAACGTTATGGCGGGGCTAGAGCATTCAATTATTTTCACATATCCCAAATTGTTATGAAGTTAAAATCATAATAATCAATAAAGAATGCAAGGTTGGTAAAGACAACACTTTCGTAAATGGCCATATATACACAATCGCAAGTTATATCACATACAACTTTGCGCACAAAAAACCTCAAGAAGTCCAATTCATCTCTAGTATTAATGCTTTGGGGGCCACGATGGCCTAGTGCAGAGAACAACCTCCTCGTGTTCTACACTGCCCCCTACCAAGACATATTGTCACTATATTGTTATGGGAAGAAACCCGACATACCTTGCTGTTTTGATATAATAGGAATTTGATATATGGGGTCACAATAACAGAAGGTCCCCAATAAAATAATAGCATCCAGACAAGAGGTAGGGCCAGCTTAGATAAAAACACACGTGGGCCACAACAACAATAAATGGTTTTCTATATCAGGGAAAAATCGAAAACGTATCTTCTGTATGCACCCAATATCGCAGAATTTTTGACTTCCATCTTAACAAATTGTTCGGGAAAATGAGGGAGTATCCGAGCTCAATTTTCACTATCCCAATTCGTTGTTCATGCAACTCAAAAACTGGGGGAGTGAATGGTATCCCTCAATAAAATACTCGAGCATATAAATCAAGTTTACGAATTGTCATCTACAATGATAACTCCCAAACTGGGGATTACTCGTATGTATAGATATATCACCCAATTAGAGTTTGAAGTATGCTAATGTTTCAAAAGCACACTCCAAACTGGGGGACTACTAATACTACATAATATAGTAGCAATATGTGTCAAGTCACGTGGATGCCAAAATTGCAAGGATCACCAAAATTTTTGTATAACTAACTTGGCACTCTATGATATATCATTGGAAAGCCACGTATGTCTAGATCGTAATGCAACAAGCGGATTGCAATTCTAAGGTCCGGGGTGGAAGTTATGCTCGAAATGGTAGAACTGCGCATACCTTAACAGTATATCGAATATGATTCCGAATATCATCCCTGATATGCCATTTTCGATATACGATGACCTTATTGCCTATAAATACCCCTTCATTTGGCCATAAATGAGGGAGAGAACGCCTAAGGAACTCCCCCCCCCCCCCCCCCAGCTCTTATATCGAATATATCTACATCACACCTGACATGTGATGTCAAAGGCCACTTTAGACATCAGAATAGATAAATGAACTATGTTCGGTTTGATTCCCTCAAGGGGATATATAGGCAGTTTGGGATAACCCGATTCTAGTCCAAAATCATTAAAGATCCATCCATCCCCTCCCCACGTTGTTTGGAGTACATGCGTGCAAAGGACAAAGATGGTTCCAGCGTAGCCTAGAACCAACATAATGTGAAGCGTTTCGTCAGCCTGCCAAGCCAGCAGACGATAAAGCACCAAATCACCATTAAACATGGCGACCATGCAACATTTAGAATATTTATAACTAGGCTTCCAGTTTGACACATCATATTTCACTGAGCTGCAAGAATGATTTATAAGTAAATTAATTAGCCATGGGAAGTGGCATGTGGCTTTAGCTCATGATACACTACAATTAAAAAAATAAAATCATTGACAACACTTCCTTGTTATTTGTATGAGAAATATAATCTCCACAAATTCTGTCATTAGGACCTAATTGTTCTAGATTCAAATGGATAAGGGTACATTTGTAATTAGGTCTTATTGGTCCAGCTGGCAATTCTGTTCTAACATAATTGCACGCCCTTTCACCCTCACCCTTTCCCCCTTTCCCCTTTGTTTTTATCTCTTGCTCTCTCTATTATGAATGTTAAGTTTTCATTCGAACAAGTTACACTTCAATTATCATGGTATCATCCACCAACTCTCTCTCTCTCTCTCTCTCTCTCTCTCTCTCTTGCGCTTGATCGTGAGATCAATTGTGTGATCGGTTTTCATTTTTGCATCAGTGTGATTTGATTACTTTTCAATTTGTACCTTTTGATTGATTTGTCTTTGGCAATTATGTCAGATTTGGCCACTCCGGCATCAATTCTGACGACTTTACCGACGTCATTCGCTGTTACTGGTGGTTCGATAATAGGATCACTAATGCTGCACGGATCTGATAATCCATACAATAGTCTGACTACAATGCCACTTATAGACATTGCTAACTACCTTCCATGGAGTAGATCTGTGAAGATCTCTCTCGGGGCTAAGAGGATGCTCGGATTCATCATCGGCACGATGAAACAATCGGCGACGGATCATCAAGATCTGAAGGAATGGATCTGCGTTGACTGTATGGTTCGATTGTGACTCATTCGGTCTATTTCAAAGGAATTGAGTGATGTATTCCTCTATACGGAGTCTGCTGTAGATCAATGGAAGCAATTGGAAACTCACTTTGGCATGAGTACTGAACCGCATTTTTATCAGCTACAACGCGAGGTAACTTCTATTTCTCAAGGATCCTCTATTATTTTTGCCTATTACACTACTTTGAAGCGATTATGGGATGAATTTAATTGCATTGTGCCTGTTATTGCTTGTCATTGTGAGGCTTCTAAAAGCTGTGTTTGTGAATTGGCTCGACATTCATTATATTTTCATTCAATGAATTGTTTGATGCAATTTCTGATGGGATTAAATGATAGCCATGACATGGTGAGAGGTCAGATTTTGAGCCTTGATCCCCTGCCTATGGTTGAGAAGGCTTATGCCATGGTGCTTCATATTGAGAAGCACAAAGAGGTGTGAATCTCATATGATGAACCTATTGATCCTGTTACTATGTTGGCAAATTTCGGTTTTAAGCAGTCTGCTCAGACATCTTTCTCTAAGGATACTAAAAAGAGGAACTTTGATAAGTTTTGTGATCACTACTGATGCATAGTAAATAGGTATTCTAATTTGTATCTCAATACACATTGTATCGGAAGTATCGAATCTAAAATGGAAACTAAAAATTACTAACCAAGTATCGAATCCCACGAGGACTATGATTAAACTTTTACAAATCTAAATTTCACAAACTTTTTCCCTCCCTTGTCACGATTAAGATATTTATGTTTTGCAATTAAAAGAAAACTGAATAAGATTGCTTTACTACTTAAACTAATTCTAACTATCACTAACTAATTCTAACTACTAACTGAATATAATTGATTTGATTGTTGTTGAGATTGTAAATAATTTAACTTAAAATAGCTTAGAGGTTCGAGTTCATTGGATGTCCATTATGTTCTGACTAATGTCTTTACTTCCTAGATTGATGATTATGTTTATGACCCCTATCGATACCACATGTGGACATAGTCCGACTTATCTTTTTTACACACTCACGGGTTCATTTATCCACAAAACAGGCTATACGGCGACCTTAGTGACCAACCATAAATTCAGTTCAATAAACATAGTGCAAGATAAACAAATAAACACAATTCAGGAAGTTTAATCACAAGTCTACACATAGTTTCAAATCCAGTTACTTCCTAACTCTAAGCATAATACGACTAGAAACTAATCATTTCACAAAATGGATTCCACATCACAAATAACAAGTGCAATAAATAAAGGTTGGAGAAAAAGTATCATGTTGAATGATTCTTGGCCCATTAGGTTACTGAAGTGTCGTACATGCCTTTCAAGGATTTTCGACCTACGCGATTAGACATCGTGCTTCTCCATCACGCAAGCCCTGCACGGTCTAATTCTTCATCACGTTACTACATCACGCAACTCTTTCTGCTTCTCTCTTTGCTCGCGCTATAGCGCTACTTTTGAGCTGAACTTTCTCCCCTTTTTCCAAAAACATATAATTTTCCCTAAATCAGTAGCGCTTTATTCAATCAAAAATAAATCCTAAATAAAATGAAATATAACTAAAATTCATATAAAATTGAAGAATCAAGCAAGAAATCATTCATAAATGCGGTTAAATATAAATGTTTTACACATGTATCAACTGCAAAAGCACAGGTCACCTTAGAGATACTTGCTTTAAGGTGGTAGGAGTTCCTGACTGGTACAAGGAACTCAAGGAGAAGAAAGGTCAACCTACTGGGAAGGCTTTTGTCAGTTCAGTTAATGCCACTCCAGCTGCTCTTGTGCATCAATCTACTGATGCACATTATGCTTATGTGTATCAGTTCCCTACTGCTCATTCTTCTACTAGACAGTTTCCTCGAGAGTTTATCCACATGATGAGGGCTATGATGGCTAATGAACAGGTTCATAAGATATTCCATACTAAGGGAGGCACTGCCCATTATGCTCAGTATGGAGACTTTGCTTGTACTAATTCTAAACTCCTACACTTAATGCCACTTGGTTCTTGGATTCGAAATTTAGGAGCCTCTAATCATATGGTGGCTGACATTAGCCTATTTAATGGAATCAGGCTTTGAATTACACCATCTTATGTCTATTTACCTGATGGTAGGCCTAAGTTGGTTACTCTCCATAATGTCTTATTTGTGCCTGAATTCCAGTTCATCTCATGTCTATTCATAAACTGTCAGTGGATGGTAAATTGAAATGCATATTCTTACCCACTAAATGTGTATTGCAGGATCTTCAGACTAAGAGGTTCATTGTTGAAGGGCATGTGCTTGGGAGCCTTTACTTTCTCACACTAAATAAAATTGGTTTTCCACAACCTTTAATAGATACTAATCATAATGCACAGTTGACATGTATTGTTCATTCTGCTGATAATCATGTTGCATTATGGCACAATAGTCTAGGCCATGCATCTTACAATGTTATAAAGCACATTGCATGTATCCCTATATGAATAAACTTAATGATCGCTTAACTACTTGTCACATTTGTCATCGGGCTAAGCAACACACACTGCTTTTTAACCTCAGTACTTCTACTACATTTGTCATCAGGCTAAGCAACACACACTGCCTTTTAACCTCAGTACTTCTACTACAAATGCTGCATTTTAGTTGGTTCATATTGATGGGTCCATATATAATACTTACTGCTAAGAGTGCTCATTATGTTCTAACAATAGTTGATGACTATACTAGATCTACTTGGACATATTTACTGTTATCCAAAACTCAGGTGCAGGATCTTTTGAAACATTTCATTGCACATGTGCTCACTCAGTACTCTGCAGAAATAATGGTGTTTAGATATGATAATGGTACAGAGTTTACCAATGGAGATTGTCAATTGTTGTTCTCCAATAATGGGATTGTTCATCAGAAAAGCACATACACCTCTTGCAAGCCACCAGGGCCTTGTTATTTTAGGCCAACATGCCCCTTACATATTGGGGGTATGCCTTACTCATGGCAATATATATAGGGATAAATGCATTAAACCCCCTGAACTATGCACGTTTTTGCGTTTTCGTCCTTAAACTAATTTAATAAGCGTTTCCCCCCTAAACTATACTAGTCTGTGCGATTTGCCCCCTGGCCGGGTTTTTGGCTATTTTTGGCCATTCTTAGCCGGAATGTTTCCCCTTACCCGACACATATGTGTTGTACTAGATGTATTTTAGTAGTTGATGACAAAAAGTAGGTGAAAAAATACCTCGAACGGGAATTTTTCCAGCTAAAATACATTGAAGAGGAAATCACATTTTAGCCAGAATATGTCCCGTTCGAGGTGTTTTTTTGCTACTTTTTGTCATCAACTACTAAAATACATCTAGTACAACACATATGTGTCGGGTAAGGGGGAAATTCCGGCCAAAAATGGCAAAAAATAGCCGAAAACCTGGCCAGGGGGCAAATCGCACAGACTGGTATAGTTTAGGGGGGGAAACGCTTATTAAATTAGTTTAAGGACGAAAACGCAAAAATGTGCATAGTTCAGGGGTTTAATGCATTTATCCCATATATATAATAAATAGAACTCCTACTCAAGTGTTAAACTGGTGTACTCCTTATGAGCTACTACATGGATCATGTCTTGACTTCTCTCTCTTAAGGACCTTTGGAACGTCTTTGCTACATAACTAACACCAAACCTCAAAGGACAAGCTAGCTCCAAGACAGCTAGATGCTACTTTCTGGGATATGTCACATGTCAAAATGCTTATAGAGTTTACTACTTTACACAAAAGAACATTATGGTGATCAGATATGTGGTATTTCATGAGCATATTTTCCCTTTCATGACTTATATACCTCTGATGATCAAAGTACTCTTTTGCCTATTGCACTTTAGCTCTTTGATGGGAATGCTGACTCTCCTTTGAACATTGAAGATCAAGGGATCCATGCTAGAGTCGGCCCCAAAAAACAAGCAAAGTGGCTTTAGCCGGAATCTATGCCAAACCGTATAGTAACGATAAGGCTCGAGTTTTTAAGACTTTATGAGGTATAGCGCAGCACATTGATATTCTTTGGCTTGTACAAGGGGATTTTGACGAAATGTTTTATACGCACGAGAAAAGTGGGGGGTGTGTGAATGCAGGCGAGAGATGTCGTGAGTTTCAAAAGTGGATTGATAATTGGCAATTGTTGGAATTTGGTTTTAATGGACTGAAGTTTACATGGTCGAATAAAAGGGAGGAGTCGCACTCATTCAAGAGAGAATTGATCGGGCGCTTGCGAATGCAGAATGGGAGGAAGAAATCCCAGAGAATGATGTGTATCATTTACCTCGTACCCACAGAGATCATCATCTAGTACTCACAAATTGCTTGGGGTCTTTGTGTGGAAATAGACCACGGCCGTTTAGATTTGAAGAGATGTAGATCCGCCATCCGGATTGTGAAAATTTATTAAACGGGATTTGGGATGGCCAAGAAAATATTATTGAGGCAATGGATATGATTTCGGAGGTGATGGAACCATGGAATAAAATTTTCTTTGGCAATATATTCAAGGAGAAGAGGATGTTATTGAGTCGCATTAAGGGAGCGCAAAAATGTTTGGCTAACAGAGCAAATTTGTACCTCGAAAATCTTGAGAAAAAGCACTTATCGGATTACAATTAGATCTTTAGAAAAGAGGATTTTTTTAGCAGAAGAAATTGCTGAAGGTGATAGGAATACGGCTTTTTTCCACCGTTCGACTTTGATACGAAGGAAAAAGAATGGTGTCCTTATGCTTAATATTGATAATTCATGGTGTCGAGATCAAGAAACGCTGAAATTGCACACTAGGAATTATTTCCACAAGCTATTCATGGGGATACGCAATCTTGTAACAAATTACCGATCTCAAGAGCCCAAGTTAATTTAGAAGGGAACGAGGTATATTTTGTTGGGAGAGATGTTACATTGGAGGAATTAAAAGATGTGGTATGGAGGACGCACCCGAAAAAAGCCCCCGCGCCGGATGGGATTCAAACTTAATTTTTTAAGAAGTATTGGGAGTAGAAGCATAATTATCTCTTCAAATTTGTGACAGATGTGTTCAAAAATCGTAGCTTCGACCCAAAGTTTGTGGACCGCACCTCTGTCTTATTCCAAAGGTAACAGACCCAACTCTTATTTCGCACTTTGACTTATATCTCTTTGTAATGTGACCTACAAGTTTATTACGAAGTATATTACATTGAGATTAAAGGACTATATGCCACACCTAATTGCACTGACATAGTCGAGCTTCATCAAGGATCGAAGTACCCAAGATAATATCTTTGCAATTCATGAAATCTTACATTCTCTTCACGCAAAGCAAAAAAATAAAACGGGGTGCATTATTCTGAAACTCGATCTGGAGAAGGCGTATGATAAAATCAGTTGGGATTTTCTTGAGGACACGCTCAAGGCTTTTCTTTTTCCTTCGAGCATAATCGAATTGATTTCATTTTGTGTTCGAAATGCTTCAACCGAAGTGTTATGGAATGGGGGACCTTTCGAGGCATTTGGGCACGGTTGCGGATTGAGACAAGGGGATCCCTTTTCACCGTACTTATTTGTTCTTTGTGTGGAAAGAGTTTCTTATATAATACATGAAGCGATCGAAGAGGGGAGTTGAGAACCCCCAGTGTACCTTGTAGAGGAGGGTCGCGGATTTTACATCTTTTTTCGTGGATGACCTTATATTGATGGGAAAGGGTACGATTCCTATGACATGATGTATGAAGAGAAATTTGGATGTGTTTTGTAAGGCTTCGGGGTTCAAGCTTAATGAGGCAAAATCAAAATTTATTTTTTGAATAATAGTGGGTGGAACATGTAAAGGCGGATTTGTGCAATCCTAGGCTTTGCGCACACGACGTCTTTAGGTAAATAACTGGGTGCAAATTTGGTGCATGGAAGAGTAGGCTGTGAAAAAATTAATGACGTATTCGATGAACTATCGACTGCGGTGACTGGATGAAAATGAACCAATCTCTCTCCCTAGCGGGAAGGGCAACTTTAATCCAATCCGTCTCGATGGTGGTTCCAATACATCTTATGGAATCATGCTCAATGCAGGAAACTGTTTGTGATAAACTGGATAAGTTTAATCAGAATTTCCCTTAGTCGAATAATCTGAATGCAAGGTGAATTCATCTTGTGGGTTGGAAACGGGTGCTACAAAGTAAGAAGAATGGCGATTTGGGTTTGGCGCTGCTCGTTTTAATAACGAGTCACTTTTATCTAAAATTAGTTGGAAAATCCTTCAAAATGAGGTTTGTATTTGGACAGATTTGATAAAAGCAAAATACTTGAAGGATACTAGGATCACGGAATACGTATTTAGGCCGCATGATAGTTATACTTGGAAGGGGATTATTAGGTGTATGCAGTTAATTTAGCCGTTCATTAATGGAAGATTGGTGATGGGAGTTTGGTTTCATTTTGGTTCGATAATTGGTTGGGTGATACCAAAATATGTGATGTTCTTCTTGATATTATTTTCGAGGATTATGGCTTATGCTCGCGGACCTACTGGATGAAGAGAACAATTGCAAACTTGAGAGTATTCACTCGTCGGTCTTGAACGACTGGAAGGTCCAAATCTTGGGTACAAAGATTGTTTTACGGGAGGCAGAGAACAAAGCTATATGAAGTCCGAATGCGAACGGAAAGTTTTCTTGCCAAAGTCTGAATGCTTTGGTTTTGAGAGCTCCTTATAGCAACAAAATTTGGTATTTTATTTGGCTTGCTAGCCAAAATAAAATTACGACAAATTTGCTACGTAAGGAAAGAAGATGCACGGATGATGCGAACTGCGATAGATGTTTTAACCGTGTCGAATCCACAATGCATGTGCTTTGAGATTGTCCCGCGGCTGTCAAGGTTTGGAAAGCTCTAATTCCTAGAAGTCTTTGGAGAGAATTTTTAGATATAAACGACACGCAATGGTTGCGAATAAATGTCCAAGGAACTGGAGAAGTTAGCCCGCTAATCATGAACATCCCTGAAATGTTATTTTTGTGGCGGCATGTTGGAGTCTTTGGAAGGCGATGAACACCATGATATTCGAAAGAACATATATCAAGATGTACGCGACACTCTGCCAAGTTAAACAATTGTGTTGGGATTATAAACTTGTGGGGAGACCGTAGACAAAACCGCAGCAGTGGCGTTGGAAGTGTCCGAGTGGGGGATGGTATAAATTAAACGTGGATGGCAGCATTTTGGCAAACAAGAATATTGGATCGTCTGGGGGAGTCTTAAGGGATAAGAAGGGGGCCTGGATGTGGGGCTTTGTGAAGCAGATCGCGAATCCAACTGTTCTTGAATCAGAGATGAAAGCCATGCGATTAGGCTTGTCTACGGCCTGGGAAAAGATAGTGCAACGAATCGAAGTAGAGACGGACTTTGAAGAAGCTTTTAATCTCATAAATGATAACATGGCCCGTGATCATGAACTCCAACAAAAGATTGATGAATGTCGCGCACTATTGCATATGCCTTGGGAGAAGAAAGTCGGTTGGATCAAGAAAGCAACAAATAAAGTTGTGGATGCTATGGCAAAAGTACATATCTTGTTAGAGGACGGCGTTAGCATAATTCTAACATTTGCCCTTAGTTTAACGTCTATTTTGTACGCGGATATTGCCTAAGGGCTTTGTTTCTTCATTATCTACCAAAAAAAGAAAATCCTCTATATTGTACCACTACTCAGTTTAAGTTTTTTCATGTTTACCATTGTTCAAGACTTGCAAACTTATAAAGTTCAAGAAAAAAAATTGCCAACATATCTTTAAATTTATATGTTAACTTACTCTTATAACTATGTTAATCCAGTTGTGTTCCCATATGTCCCAATAAATTCTTCAGTTACCTAAAATACTGACATGGGTCATTGTACTTATATCATTTGGACCAAACTTGTCATCAATACCATTGCAGTACACGTCTTTGAAAAGTCCTTAAGTTTTAATCACTTAAAAAAGTATTAGATTGATAAAGAATAATCATGTTTACAAAAATCAAAAGTATATGTAGTGTAGATTCCCTAGTTTGCAAGTTTTGAAGCAATATGAATGAAAAATAACTTGGTATAAACAAAGATAAGTTCGTGAGTGCTTTGTGGTAGATACTATGTTAGTAAAAATACAATCAAGCCTAGCCAGAATTAAATCTAAATCAATAGTAAAATATGAAACTTAACTGGCGGAGTTTTTCTTTTTTTTAGGCGGGGTGGAGTTTAATTTTTGGGGCAACATTTTCATCATATTACGAATAATAATAACGTAACAATAAAACATGAAAACTATAGTGTTATGGCAAACTACTAAATCTCACAATCTAAGAAAACTTTCGTGCATCTTTTTCAGAGTCGTTCAGGAGTTATAAAAATAATGTTTTTTACATATTATATTCAAATATAATTTAGTGAAGATATAAACAGATTAATTAGTTTTCGTTGAATTTCAACTATTTATTGTGGTTAGATGTTGCCGTTGTTATTTTTTTATTATATGCACATATAAGTGTTTTGAATCAAATTGGAGAATTGGGGATGATTATCACAAACTCATAAAAATTGAAAGAAAAAGAATGGTCAGTTAGGTTACTTTTAACATGTTCATAAATTTTAGAAGATTAAAATGATTAGAAAAATATTCAGTTATTTGCAAACTTCTTTTGCACTCACAATTAACGACATATTTTAGCCTTTATAAGTATAATTTTTATTTATTTTTTTATCAAATAATTTTTTTTTGTTAATTTTAACATTTGACTAGCAGTCAACTAACAGAAGGGGAGTCAATGAGATTATTTCAAACTAGAGGGGAGGTGGTTGAAACATGATGATACCTCAAGGGAGGTCCATGAAATTTGTCCCCTTTTCAATTTGACACTATATATGGAGCCCGTTGTCTAGTACTAAGGAGACAATGAAAACGGCTGGAAAAGTTAAAGAAAGTAAAAAGCATTAGATTGAAAAGTAAATATTCTAAAATAAAAGGGCATATAGGAAACCTTAAAAATTAATTGGCGCCAAGATTGAGTTGTCTAGTACTAAGGAAACAATGAAAACGGTTGGAAAAGTTAAAGAAAGTAAAAAGCATTAGATTGACAAGTAAATATTCTAAAATAAAAATGCATATTAGGAAACCTTAAAAATTCCCCTTTTCAATTCGACACTATATATGGAGACCGTTGTCTAGTACTAAAGAGACAATGAAAGCGGCTGGAAAAGTAAAAGAAAGTAAAAAAAGCATTAGATTGACAAGTAATTATTCTAAAATAAAAGGGCATATTAGGAAACCTTAAAAATTAACTGGCGCCAAGATTGAGTTGTCTAGTACTAAGGAGACAATGAAAACAGTTGGAAAAGTTAAAGAAAGTAAAAAGCATTAGATTGACAAGTAAATATTCTAAAATAAAAAGGCATATTAGGAAACCTTAAAAATCCCCCTTTTCAAGTCGACACTATATATGGAGCTCGTTGTCTAGTACTAAGGAGACAATGAAAACGGTTGGAAAAGTTAAAGAAAGTAAAAAGCATTAGATTGACAAGTAAATATTCTAAAATAAAAGGGCATATTAGGAAACCTTAAAAATTAACTGGCGCGAAGATTGAGTTGTCTAGTACTAAGGAGACAATGAAAACGGTTGGAAAAGTTAAACAAATCTAAAAAGCATTAGTTTGACAAGTAAATATTCTAAAATAAAAGGGCATATTAGGAAACCTTAAAAATTAATTGGCGCCAAGATTGAAACTTATAGGTAGTAGTAATATATACATTGTTATATAAAGAAATCAAATTTCCTTATTTATCTTTCAACACTATTAAATTTTATTATTAATTAGGATATAATGGTAATTTACTTTAGCTTTATAATTATTTAAATTTTTCAATTACATGAAATAATTATTACTTAATTTTCTCACACAATAAAAGACGGTTAAAATATATAGATTTTCTATCAATATTTAAGTTAGAAGATTTACCATACAAATTAATTATATTATACATAAAATAAATTGTTAATCACGCGAGTACCGTGTGTCAATATTTCTCGTATAATATAAATGAACTACAAATCAACAAGTGTACAGGTTTATAGTTTGCCGCTGAAAGCAGAAAATTTTGGGGTGTCTAATTTGAGTTAAGATCTTAGAAAAGAAAAAATGGTGTCCCAAATTTTTTTCTTAAAGTACGCATGATATGGGTAATTCTCGTATTGGGTCGGTCCGCTCCGGTTACATGGGCCAAGCCCATCAAGAATAAGCTCATGTTCATTTATATCGGGGATGGCACCAAATATGAGTGGTGATATCGAATATCATCGTCGATATGGTACAGCACACGTGGAAGTCACGTGTGCGGTCCCCGCATCCCGAGGTATATATATATATTTGGGCTCCGCTAATCAAGGTAAACTTAAAATACTGCATAAACTCTTCACTCGATATCGAATATACACCCGATATAAAACCCGACATACGGTCCAACACACAATCCAATATATATTCCCAATATATATCCTCGACATACGTCCCGATATCATCCATGACATCCACTCTCGATATGGTCACATCCCCGACATAAAAGAGTTTTGACATCATCTTTAATATCAACTTCGACGTCACCTTCGACATCAGGCAGTGTATTCAAGTGTCAGTTTGAGGTGTTTCGGACCTAAGTCTACGTAGTACTAGCAATAGTGATACGAGACCTAGTTTGTAATAGATTCGTATCCCTACAATTGTAATCTCGCACTTCGCATATAATATACGATCCATTGTCAAATTAGTGGCATCATCTGTGGGAACACCACGTTCCCACACGAAGACATTAGGATGCAGCGCAGGGTGACCCGATCGCGATCCATGAGACCCGTTGTTGATAACTCGGCAGCAGAGAATGCCCCACCACAGGTTCAAGTACCGGAACCCAGCATTAAACAACAACATGATCCGTTACCTTCTTAACCTTCGGCGGCATCCGAGTCTGTGCCTGTGAACCCTACTATCCTCGCACCGGAGATTATGGCGCAGATCAACGCCATGGTTCAAGGAACTCTGAGTGCCGTACTGGAGACATTGCTACCCCGTCTGATCAATCAGGGTACCGAAAACATACCCTCGCAACCTCAAGAATCCAGGACAAGAGGCTCCGGAGCTGAATCCAAGGCTCGAGAGCGTAAAGATATGGCAGAATCCAGAAAGGAACGCCCACTTTCAAGAGCTCCCATCGAGGGGGGTCCCGATCCCATGCTCGAAAAAAGGGACATGGCGAGGAGAATGGAACGGTTGAACCAGGAGAGATAAGAGGTCAACCGCAAGCTGACAATGGTGAATAGTCTCCAGAGGTTGTCCCCGTTTAGTGAGGATATTGAGTTCGAGGTGCTGGAAAAGGGTGATAAGATTCCTTAGCTCAAGACATACGATGGGAAGAGTGACCTCGCGAACACTTGTATTACATAGACAGTATCCTAAACTTACACCGCTTTACTGACAACGTGCAAGCAAAGATATTAGCTACGACTTTAATTGGGGTCGCGCTCGATTGGTTTACAAGGATAGAGGTTGGTTCTATAACAAGTTACAAACAACTAAGGCAAAGGTTCGAGAGTTAGTTCTCCAGCCAGAAGAGGATGGGCACGAGCATGAACCACTTGAACTCAATAAAGCAGAAAGAGAAGGAGGACCTTGAGGACTTCATAATAAGGTTCAACGGGGAGTTACTTAAGGTGGATGATCTGAAGGACGAGCAAGTACCATTGTGAAACAGGGCACACAAATGAGGAATGCACTAATCTCAAGGATGAGATTGAGAGGCTCATTAGAGAAGGTAAGCTGGTAGAGTTCGTGTAAAGCTCAAAGGGTGAGGGAGGCAGAGATGATAGGTCCCGCTCACCTCGGAGGGATCAGTCACGCTCGCCCAGGATGGACAAGCAGAGGGCCATCGAGGCTCCTAGCAAGTGTGGCAGAGCGATTGTCAACGCCCCTAAAACGAGAATGATCAACATGATCAAAAAAGATTCGATAGGCGCTGACTCGAAAGAGGGGCGCAAGAGGAAGGGAGATATGAGGGTTTTACAACCTTCACCAAAAAGGACTTAGAGCAGCTCACGCCGCAAGAACTTATGGCAGGTAAACTCGACTGCCCTCTTGTCTTTAAAACTGATATAGGCAAATATGGGGTGTGGAAGGTGCTCATTGACAATGGTAGCTCATCAAACGTTATATTCGCACATGCCTTTGAGAAAATGGTGGTAAACCAAGATATTGTCGAAGAAGTCTCTATCCCATTGATAAAAGAAAAGAAAAAGAACCCTTATCCATGAGACAAGGAGGACAAAAGATGGGAAAAGAAGATCTACAATCCTACAGGATATCGACTCCCCGATCCTAAGAGATACGGAGGAGTGTACACTAAAGGGGGAAAATCTACTATTTTACAGGATACTGACTCTCCAATCCTACGAGATACGGAGGAGAGTACTCAAAAGGGGCAAAAATCTACTATCCTACGGGATACTAACTCCCCGATCATACGAGATACGGAGGAGAGTACCTGAAAGAGGCAAAAATCTACCATCCTACGAGATACTAACTACCCGATCATCTAAAATACGAAGAGGAGTACCGCACTATGAGGCACCAACCTCTTGTTCCAACAACAGCAGGAGGAGCGTAACTACAAATTCGCAGGCCCATTGTCGTGCACTTACACCCAGAAAAGGCGCTATAACAGAGGGATACCCCGATAACTGCAAACCCCTTATGAGGGTGACAGATATACATAGATGACCATGGAAACAGTCACTTCTTCATGAAAACAACGTAAGAAATATTGTTGAAGAAAGACAACAAATGCATCTTTTAGCGCGAAAGTCTATGGCAGACAGAAGCCACACAATTTGAGATACTACTGATACTAAGAGTTCAAGAAAATCATAATATCCTGAAATTATTACACAACTTCATAAAAAGGCGATGCAACGCCAATAAATCATGGGAGAATGCACAACTTCCCCATGATCAAACAAGGTTCTTCTTCTTCAGAAGAGCCGAAAATGGATTAGGGTTTCCAACAGCTACATCTGAAGACTCGGGGTCTTCGAGAGGCAGGCCATCCGGTGCGCAATTGGAATCCAAATGTGTGATGTCAAAACCATCCTTAAAGCCACTCTTCGCAATAATTTTCCCAACGATGGCGTTCTTGGTATCCTCTCTCTCTCTCTCTCTCTCTCTCTCTCTCTCTCTCTCTCTCTCTCTCTCTCTCTCTCTCTCTCCATGTAGGCACGTTTCGCGAGGAGATCCTTATAAGTATCACTCATAAGGAACATTTTAGTAACACGCACCATCAGCTCAGGAGAAGCATCCTAAATACACAAGTTTTATAAGAATTCATCACTATGAACACAACCACACAATAGGGAAAATATACCTATCGCATTTTCCAAGTTAAGCCGAGCCTTTGCAAGCTCGGCCAGTAGACGCTCGTTCTCCAATTTCACCTTGTTAAGCTCTCGCTCAGCCAAACGTCTGTCAGACTGTCATTTTGATCCTTGAGAGCCTACTCTTTCAAACTAAGAAGCTTATTTAAAAGCCTATCATTCTCAACACAGCATTCATCATACTCATCTTTGATCACCTGCCACCGGCGCTGAGCCTCTTCCTTTTCAGCAATAAGCTTCTCCGCAGCGATTGGGTTAAACTCACCCATCTTCTCGATATCAGTCTCCAGTTGGGCGATTATCGCGTCTTTATCTCCATTAGCTTGATTAACGGTCATCATGTTGGTGGCCAATGATTTACCAAACTGGATGCATCACAAACTAGATTGTTATGAAAATAACTTATACATGCGGATTATGGAACAAAACATATTATCCTTAACCACGTACGGACTGAAAGACATGAATATCACATGGCACATTCTGAGCACGATCCTGCTCCCTTAGCACAGGCGCCTTATCAGGAATAGGGAATGCCCGCTCCATGGAACGAACCACCTCGGTCTCGCTAAATTTCTGCTTTTGGACATTGATGCTAGGACCGAGAGTAGCACGTCCTGATGGGGGAGGTGGTCGAGGGGCGGAGGAACTCTCACCTCGAGCTCTTTTTAGGTATCTCACCCGGTGGCACAGCTGATTTTTGTGTGCGGCTACCGCTAGCCTCCTTATCCCGCGGCAACCCCGACCCAATATCATGAGAAACCCCCTTGCATGTTGGAGCAGCAAGATTAGCATCATACGTTTCTTCATCCAAACTTATTGGGACCTCCACAAACCGTCCCTTCTCCTTCTCACCAGATAAACCTAGGGGAACTCCCCCAATCCCAAACTCCGCATTTGCGGAGCATCACTAGCACCTCCGGGAACAGATGCCTGCCCGGGAAGAGAGCCAGAAGCGACCTTCTTACAGGTAAACGAAGAAGGGCCATCCGCCTTGGATAACCCAGCCCCGACATCGATCGAAGGTGCCACAAAACTAAGAGGCGACCCCGCAGCCCCAGCTAGTGAAGCTACGCTTACCTTATCTCCCGCAGCCGTCGTAAACTGCTTTGTCGCGACCCTTGTCACAGTCTTAGAACCAGATGCTACAACATCTTTAGCAACAGTTTGAGCTATGGTCGCAGCCTCTGCCACTGCAGCCGATTATGTCGCTGCAGCTGCCTCCGCCGCAGCGACAGCCGCTCATCACGCGGCAACGACCTGCATCATGTGTGCGCATAGACCAGCCATTACGCCGATTAATGAGACTAAAAGAAGGCTCTAAAAGATTGCAACCTGTAAAATGAAAAAAAAAAACAAGTGTTAGAACCAATATCAAAAGATATATATCGAAAACAATATCGAAAATGATATCAAAATAGAATATCGAGTAACGATGTCAAAAAACTATGTTAGGAAGTCATATCGAAAATGATATCGAAGAGCACATCGAATAACTTCGATATCACCTTGCTAAAATGAGTATGCGTTCGCTAGAAGACAAATGCATTTTCTCAACCCTCTCACCACCTATTTATAGAATGCGAGCGCGTGAGACTCGCATTAATTAACACCTGTATCAAAACCAAGTTCAACATCGAACCTTCACATCGAGACAATTTGATATAAAAATCATTTTTGAAATAAATTTGAAATATTATTTGATCACAAAATTCATTGCGTTGGCGGCATCATCTCATAATTCAAATGCGAACCTCTATGATACTTTAATTATAGTGTTGGTCCACCATCACTTTAAATAAAATTCACGTCTCGGAGCTCCATCATTTAAACTGGCGGGACAAGAGGTATTGGTAATCCAAACTTAATTTAGTTTACGAGTTATTATTTACAACAATAACTCCCAAACTAGGGGATTACGTGATATGGGTGATTCTCGTATTGGGTCGGCCCACTCTGGTTACATGGGCCAAGCCCATCAGGAATAAGTCCATGTTCATTTATACTGGAGATGGCACTCGATATGAGTGGTGATATCGAATATCACCTTCGATATGGTACAGCTCACGTGGAAGTCATGTGTGCGGTCACCGCATCCCTAGGTGTGTGTATATATATATATATATTTGGGCTCTGCTAATCAAGGTAAGCTTTAATTACCGCATAAAATATTCACTCGATATCAAATATACATCTGATATCATACCCGATATACAACCCGACAATACAATCCGATATATATTCCCAATATATATCCCCGACATACGTCTCGATATCATCCCCGTCATCCACTCTCGATATGGCCACATTCCCGACATAGAAGAGATCCGACATCATCTTCGATATCATCTTCGACGTCACCTTTGACATCAGGCCAGTTTAAGGTGTTCCGCGCTGATTTGACAATAGATCGTATTATATATACATGCGGGTCGGTTACAAGTAAGTGATCTAACAGTACAACGAATCTATCTCAAATCAGGCCTACATTATGTATCTCGAGTAGACTTGGTCCGGAACACCTCGAACTAACGCCTTGATGCTTGGACGGCAGGGGTATATCGGTAACTAGGTCAGATGTATATCGGTGATCGTCTTCGACGTGATATCAGGGATGCCTCTCAATGTGATATCGGTAGTGTGGTGGTATGACGTATCAGTAGAGCACGAGGTTATCTCGATATCGAGTACGATATCGAGAGTGAGATCGGGGATTTATTTCGATGTGATGCGTGGTAGCTGAGGGATAATAAATTGCTTGCTTTGGGATCCGGGTATCGCATATTTATAGACCTCAGAATCCGGGGACCACAGTACCATATCGGTGATTATTACCGATATGATATCGAAAGTGGTCCCCGATATGGTTAAATATGGTCTTGGTTTGGGCCAGGCCCAATATGCGGGAAATGCTCATATCATGTAGTCCCCCAATTTGGGGATTCTTATCTTAGAGATAAGAATTCGCAAATTTAATTTTGAATTCCTGGGTTATCTGTACCCTTCGTCCCGCCAGTTCAAATGACGGAGATCAAATTTGCGGGGAATGCACTTTTATGATGAACTTTGATGGGTCCCCTAATGCAGTGGACGCATAGTTTGAGGTCCTCGTTTGAATTCTACTTTTCCTAGGATTTGGGTTCCTTATAAATACGGGAGTTGCACTTTGAAAATTGTGATGGGGCCGCCGGTGCAATTGTTATATTCTCGAGGCTTTCTGCATAATAGGATAGGATATCGGGTCTCATCGTCGATATTATGTCGAAACGCATATTCGATATGATGTCGAAAGTATCTTTCGATGTGGTTAAAGCTTTCGTCTATAAGTAGAGCTTGTAAGAGACCTTGAAGGTCATAGTTTTTTGTATCTTCTCGGTCGTTAGCGTAATCACATCGGTATGTATATCGGTAATCATATTCGATATATTCCCCGACGTGTATTTCGATCTCGCCGTTGTACTTGATTTATTTATTACTATTTTCTCATGTTGATACTCTGATTATTCTGCAGGTACATTATATTTTTCTGAGATATTTCGTCAAAATGGGTTTCAGACAATTGATGCGTAAACTTCAAGCCGACCGTGATGCTCGGAAAGCTGCATTGGCTGAGACGGCAACAGTTGCGGTGGCGCCTGAAACCGGGTCTGCGTCTAGCTTTGACCTGAATAATGCTGCAACTAAGGTTCTGGCAGAGGCATCGGGAGTTGAGCAACCTCCCCCTAGCACTGTAGTACCTGAACGTATTAGTGAAGAATGTTTCGAAAATGTTCATGCAACGGTTGGGTCCTTTAGCCAGGACATCCTTGATGTGGTGGGAGGCCTGGACGGTGCGGCCAATCTCTTGGAGGTGTTGACCTCGAAACAGGAGGGTGTGGTTCATCCGCCTGACGGGACTGTGTTGACGGAGAGACCAGTTGCTAGGTCTCCTTCTGGTGAGTACGTAGCTCCTCGTTCTCAGTCGATGGCCAACATTCCTTTGACCGAGAACGTTGGAGGTTCGGAATCGAATACCCATGTCAACTTGGGTAATTCAGCGGATGCGCCTTTTACCGTGGGGTCGGGTTCTTCAAGCCCGAACCCAATTAGCGGCAAGGGAAAGGCGACTGTTTCAGGTACGACTGACAAGGGTAAAGGGCCACTGCATGAGCCCTCGATATTGGGGGGCTTTGCCCCTATCTTCCCTGGGATTCCGATTACGAAGCTTGTCGTTGACCTGGCTAGGGTATCGGGTAATAAAAGGTCTCGTGACGGGACTGTCCACAGTGTCCACTCGTCTTAGAGTTCGGGCCCCAAGAAGGTGAGTGTTGTCAAACCCTCCAAGCGAGTAGAATTCCCTGAGGCAGATGCTGTACGGGGAATGATGCGGGCTTTTCCTCCTCCAGCAAATGTGCGGGTGCTTACAGAATTCGAGCGGGTTCAGAAAATACGCCGCAGCACTCACTTGTTTCAGAGTGTACGTATCTTAACATGATTTTGTTCGATTTTATTTGACTGTTTAACATAATGTTACTGATTGTATCGTGCAGACGGCAAAGTTGGCAGTCTCGTGTCTGAAAACAATTCGCGAGTCCAAGGGTGACCCTGACACTGTCGCTGCCGAGCTCGAGGCTGATATCTTGAGGATGGGGGAGTTCAACCCCATGGTGTTAGAGAAGTTGGAGGCTGAAAAAGAGGATGCGCTGAAGACATGTCGTAAGCTCCGGGAGGAGTATGATTTGTTGAAGGGCAACTTCAAAACATTAGTGACTGAGATCGACCAAAGAAAGGCGCGTGAACTTGCGGCCAACAAGGAGCTGGAGAAACTGAAGGCTGAGGTGGTGGCGGTGAAGGCTGCTAACGAACGTCTCTCGTTGGAGCTCTCCACTGCCAAATTAGCTCCCTTGGACTTGGTATATATCTTGTTTACGATATCTGCTTCTATTTTCTCCTCTTGTATTTAATAGAGTTCAATTTGTAGGAACGTCGTTCTGATCTCCTCCGGGTTGGAGCGGAGAAGTTTATGGAAAGCTCGAGCTTCTGAAACCTAATTTTGAAGGTTCGGGAGGCATCATTTCATGCTTGCGTAGGGCAAGTATTGAAAAATGACGGTTTCAAGGACTCCCTCGAGTTGAGTGGGTTGAACCCGAGGCATGATTATAAAGACTTGCCGATTGGTGGCCTAGATGAGGTGGAGGAGGGTCCGACCGACCCTGACGTGTTTTCTGAGGTCGTTGAGAAGAAGACTGAAGGGTCGTCGTGGGAGTAGCTGTTTACTGCCTTTATTGTAATTTGAATTTATCCCTTTTCGGACTATCTCCAATTCGTGGTTCTGTAACTGAATGTTTATTTCTCTGTTATCTTCATAATTTGTGACTCTGTGTGACCTCGTTGTCTAATAACTTGTTGATTTTTATTGTCGTGATGGTAGAGTGTGCAGCATTTCGATATCTGACAGTGTATTAATTTCGTTCTCGTATTGATGGGATTTCTTTACTCTGCTTGTCGTCTAGAAATGAGGATTGGAACTTCCTCGGTGTTGGTAGAAACATGGGTAATCTGCCACCGCTCATTGGTAGGAGCTCGCCCGTTATCACAGGAAAACCGTTATTGCTCAAATGTTTATGATCGACCCCGTTATCACAGGGGATATTTTTCTTGTGGGTAGGGGCCCATCCCCTATCACAGGGAAACCGTTATTGCTCAAATGTTTATGATCGACCCCGTTATCACAGGGGATACTTTTATTGTGGGTAGGGGTCCATCCCGTTATCACAGAGAACCCGCTACCGTTCAAATGTTTAGAATTGACCCCGTTATCACAGGGGATCTTCTTCTCTTTGTAGGCGACCCGTTACCACTCATGGGTAGGAGCCCGCCCGTTATCACAGGGGAACCCATTACCGCTCATGGGTAGGAGCCTTTTCTTTATAGATGACCCATTACCGCTCATGGGTAGGAGCCCGCCCGTTATCACAGGGGAACCCGTTACCGCTCATGGGTAGGAGTCGTTCATTTGTAGATGACCTGTTACCGCTCGTGGGTAGGAGCTCGCCCGTTATCACAGGGAACCCGTTACCGCTCATGGGTAGGAGCCTTTTCTTTGTAGATGACCCGTTACCGCTCATGGGTAGGAGCCCGCTCGTTATCACAGGGGAACCCGTTACCGCTCATGGGTAGGAGCATTTCATTTGTAGATGACCCGTTACCGCTCATGGGTAGGAGCCTGCCCGTTATCATAGGGGAACCCGTTACCGCTCATGGGTAGGAGCCTTTTCTTTGTAGATGACCTGTTACCGCTCATGGGTAGGAGCCCTCCCGTTATCATAGGGGAACCAGTTACCGCTCATGGGTAGGAGCCTTTTCTTTGTAGATGACCCGTTACCGCTCATGGGTAGGAGCCCGCCCGTTATCAAAGGGGAACCCGTTACCGCTCATGGGTAGGAGCCTTTTCTTCTTTTTTTTATGTCCCTTGGTGACTCTGTCGTAGTGGAGTCTATGAGTCTCTAGGCCCTGTAAAACATCACAGACAAGAAAGGTTTTCCGATGTAAAAGCTTATGTGACAGCATGAAATGATGCGCATGTGTTATCTGCGGAAAGTTCCCTCAATCTGGGAATTTCAGTTTTATGAAAGAAAAGGTGTTTCCATTGTGTTCTAACGCGCATGTTGTACCTGTTTGTACCTGTTGCACCTGTTTAGATGGATAATATTGAATAATCTGGGGCGATGCCCCCTGAATCCCTTATTTCAAAAGGCGAGGGTTTAATATTCCCTATGTCCTTTTTGGACATAGTAATGTGTGATCCTTCGGGTTATGTACCTGTAAGAGGGTGATGTGTTAAACATATATCTATGGGAATACTCCCCAAATTCTTCGTGCAATTCTCTGCACTTCCGTAATATCCGATTAGGATATATCCCTGCATGAAATATGAGATTCCATAAAGCAAGAATAAAAAAGTAGTGACGGATAACGGTCGAAGGCTAGGTAAACCTAACCCGCCTACGTATCCCGTTGAGTGGAGAATCAGACCGGCGTAGTTCCCCATGTTTTAGTTACATGCCGACCCACGAAGGGGCAAAATAAAAGATAACGGTCAAAGGCTAAGTAAACCTAACCCGCCTACGTATCCCGTTGAGTGGGGAATCAGACCGGCGTAGTTTTCCCTGCTTTAGGTTTACAAACTAACCCACGATGGGGCAATGTTTCAATTGTTCAAGCATAATTTAAAAACTACTGAAATTTAAAATATTGTTCTGTCTGTTCCTCATGGTGATCACTCTGTGCGCGGAATGTATTCTTGGTGTGGGACTTGTATTTCCTGTCTTCTTCTGATTTTAGGGTGCTTCAGCGAGTCCACATAGCACATCCATCCTTGTACCTGGTCACCTAGAATTTCACCGACTCCTTGAGGTGTCGGGAATTTGATCTTCTGGTAATAAGTAGAGACCACTACCCTGATCTGGTTGAGTGTCGGTCGGCCAATGATGGCGTGGTAGGGGAACGGGATGTAGACTATTGTGTATTTTATCGGCGTCACCCGAGTGTGTGGGTTTCCCAAACACTATGGGCAATATAACTTGTCCGAGTGGAACTACCTCTGCTCCGCCAAATTCGGTCAATGGGGTGGATATCGGCTCTAGCCGTCCTGGGGCTATCATCATGTGCTCGTAGGCTTTTGAGAATATCAGGTTTGCGGAGCTTCCGCTATCCACCAGAACTTTATGCACCTGATATCCATCCACATTAATAGTAATAACCAAAGGGCAGTCTAGTTTACCTGCGGTCAGGGCCAACGGACTAAGTTGCTCCAAGTCTCTCATGTTGAAAGAGATCTCCTGCTCCAAGTACGCTTCTGGTATGATTGCATTTGTGTACCCAATGTAGGCTCTGCCCTGGACTCTTCGTGTTATAGTTTCTCGGCCGCGAGCAGTGTCGGCTCCCAAGGCTCCTCCATTGATCATGTTTATGACGCCTCTGCTCGGGGCATTCACTATGGCCCTACCACGCTCCTCGGGTGCCTCAATCATCTTCTGCTTTCCTCTCCTGGTGAGTAATCTCTTCTAGGGGATAAAGAATGTTATGTTCCCCTAGCATCTTCCTTGGCGTTTCTGACAAACTCGACCAATTTTCCTTCTTTAATCAATCTTTCAATTTCATTCCTCAAGTGCGTACAATCCTATGTCCTGTGTCCAAGTTGACGGTGGTACGCGCGGTATTTGCCCGACGACTTCATCGCGGGAGTCTCATTCAATGGCATGGGTTCCGTCAACCATCTGTTTCTCTTTGCCACGGCCATCACTTCTAGAATGCCTCTATTCAACAGTGTGTACGTCCTCGGGGGCCTTTCTCTGTTGCGATCTCTGTCCGCATTCCTGTTGGGAAATGAACCTTGACGCGTTGCCATCATCTCATCCTCGTAAACCATTTGGTTCGCGAGCATGTTGATCTGTGCTATGGTGGGCTCAGTCAATTTGATTAACTCACCGACGAACCTGCGATGGGTCGTACCCTTGAACAGCATCATCATGACCTGCCCGCCATGTGGCTCATCCACTTTCAATAATTTATCATTGAACCTCTTTATATATTCCCGGAGGTTCTCCCTTTCCCTCTGCTGAACCGCGTCGAGGTGCAACAGGTTGGTCTTCATTCTCTTTTGGCTAGAGAACTGGTTCTCAAAATTTTCCCTTAGTTGCTCATAGTCCATTATGGATCTGGCCTCCAGCCTAGCGACCCAATCCAGTGCAGCACCCGTCAAAGTGGTGGATAGTATCTTCGCCTTTATGTTTTTTGAGTAGTTGTGCAGATTCAAGATGCTATCGACCTGATGGAGATGATCTGTAGGATCACTTCTTCCGTCATATGGCTTGATCACTGGGATCTTGTCCCCTCTTTGCAATACCTCAGCCTTTATCTCATCCGAAAACGGGGTCCTGCTGCGACCCTTCCAATGACTCTGAGTCACCTTCCTCGTCAACTCCGCCCTCTCGCGGTCTAGTTGTTCCATCCTCCTCGATATCACCTGCAGTACTTCTGCATCTTCATTCTTTGAATATGAAATCTCAGCGCGGTCGCGACCGCGTTCCATTCTCCTGATTACTTCCGCTCTCTCGCGGTCAAGTCATTCCATCCTTCTTGCTATCTCTCGATCCAGGGTCCTAGGGTCCCGTCTCTCCGACCTGTCGTAAGCAGCGGGCGATATCTCTCTGAATGAATCCCATGTATCCTCTTGTTCATCATATCCTTGCCTTGCCCTTCTCTCACCCACCCTGGATTCATGGGGCCTTGCCCGAACGTCTCTTGTCCTTTGCTCCACCAGTCGTGGAAGCAAAGTCTCAAGTGTAGTGTCAAGCGCCGCTTTTACAGAAGCGTTGATCTGCGCTAGCATCTCCGGGGTTATGGCGGCAGGGGGAACGGCATTCTGTCCTGCAGCCATCATCTCCTCTGAGCCGGGAAGATCCACATTTGGCGCCTCGATCATTGGGACATCCGACGTCGGGTTCTCAGTGGGCGGGCCCTCAGTAGCAGGTTCCGCCGTATTTGGTGCGGCAGTGGTCGAACTTGTATTCGTGGCTCGCGATGGCCTCACGGGCCCGTGCCTACGTCGCGGCTCATTCTGTGTTGGAGGAAGCTCCACCACAACTTGAGTCATTATCTATTCTTAGTCAGTCGGCTGTTGAGGGAGTGGTGTGTCCTCCATCCTCGCATTCCTAGTCACAACTCTGTTAAATTCGGATCGGGTCCTCCCTTCTTGCATCTTATCGTCCTCGTCCAGGAACTGGTGTTCCCACAGACGGCGCCACTGATTTGGCAATAGATCGTATTATATATACATGCGGGTCGGTTACAAGTAAGTGATCTAACAGTACAACGAATCTATCTCAAATCATGCCTACACTATGTATCTCGAGTAGACTTGGTCCGGAACACCTCGAACTAACGCCTTGATGCTTGGACGGCAGGGGTATATCGGTAACTAGGTCAGATATATATCGGTGATCGTCTTCGACGTGATATCGGGGATGCCCCTCGATGTGATATCGGTAGTGTGGTGGTATGACGTATCAGTAGAGCACAAGGTTATCTCGATATCGAGTACGATATCAAGAGTGAGATCGGGGATTTATTTTGATGTGATGCGTGGTAGCTGAGGGATAATAAATTGCTTGCTTTGGGATCTGGGTATCGCGTATTTATAGACCTCGGGATCCGGGGACCACAGTACCATATCGGTGATTATTACCGATATGATATCGAAAGTAGTCCCCGATATGGTTAAATATGGGTCCGGTTTGGGCCAGGCCCAATATGCGGGAAATGCCCATATCACGCGCCTAAGTCTACCTAATACTAGCAATAGTGATAGGAGACCTAGTTTGTAAAAGATTCGTAGTCCTACAATTGTAATCTCGCACTTTGCATATAATATACGATATATTGTCAAATTAACGCAGATTGTCTAGACGGTTGACCAATAGTTCAAGTTATGCATCTTTCGTCTGTTAAACTTGACTTCACTCGAGTTCAATATGTTTGAGGGGGGTTTAGGCAGATTTAGTTCTCTAAATATATTCATTCTTAGCTCTAGTCATTTAAAGTTTCAATGCTCAATTTTAGTCATCTTAAAAAACACCTTGCTTGGATTTGGTCGATCAAATGTCAACGTGACAACTGAAATTTGAAAATTTATCATTGCAATACATTCCCAACTTTAGCTCTTTAGAGTTATAGTGTTTAATTTTAGTCCCTTTAACAAACAACTTGCTTGATTTTGATCTTCTTATGATTTCCACTTTCGTCCAAACTCTCTTGGCCCTTGAAAATCAGTAGTTGCACACTGAATTTGCGCGTGCAATGTTCACTCGACCACTTTTTTTTTTATCTTTTGTTTGACATAGAAAGAAGAAGACCGCCAGTTCGCGCGTCTCACATATACCAAAACACATTCCTAAATTGTGTTAGCCCTACCAAAAAAAAACTAGGATATGTGTTTCATCCCCACCCTTTTCTTGAATCGGCAATAATTTGAGCACAAATTTTCAAAATTGTACCATTAATCCTTCCCATCATCTAAATCTCCACATAAATGAATGAGAAGTTTGAATTGGACTCAAGATGACTCAGAGAGATGGGTAGGGTATAATGATGAGGGGAAGGGGCGGCTTAACAACCCCATTTTTCTTTTCATATGAAAAAAAAATAGTTAAAAAGTAAAAAAACCCAAAAAAGAAAAAGAAGATCACACATGCAACTATTGATTTTCAAATTAAGTTATCAAGTGCTAGGCATGCCACGATTTCTCAATAATTATAAATTATATATGAGTTTTCAAAAATGTTGGAAAGATCTAAAGATATCTATACTATTATCTATACTATTATGTAAAGAAAGGCAAACTGTGACACCAAATTTTTGATTTCCGATTTTAGCCTTATAATTTTATTGTTAGCACAATAGTTTAATTATTGAGTTCCTAATTTAGCCTTATAATTTAAGTAGAATCAATAACTATAGTAATTATGGCGATTGATGATTTAGTTTCTATTCTCAAAATATAAATCTTTCTATACATTTATAATTTTGGTCTAATCATTCCAACGAGGTAAACACGTTCCATATTTGTAAAATTTTATTCTCCACTTTAATTCCATCTAGGCAACTCTTCCGTTCACCATCACCGTAATTCCTATTCATGGCTGCCGCTTGAAAATTATTCAGTCATCTCTAAAACTTTCCAATCGTTTCCTACGTGGTATGTTTCTCTTTTATCCAATTAAGTGTGTTGCTGTGAAATATAGAATCTTCTAACAAACAAATTCTTTTTGCCGATTCAGTAACAAGTATTCACATTATTTTATAAGTACTAGCAGTTTGACACGCGGTACCCGCGCCGCAAAGATTTATATTAATGTAACACGATATTTTTGTATTTTGAAGAAAGTAATTTAGAAATTTACTATATAAGTTTATATAGCAAGTGGGATCTGCACGTATATAAGATTTGGTAAAATGTACAGTTCATACTACTATATTCAAGTGCGATACAACTACATTAGTTAGAAAAGGTCCAGAAGTTATGCAAACGTATAATCGCCTAAAATGTGACAAATGTACTTAATCATAAGAAAGCAAAACAATAATTAAAAACAACAATACATATGACTGAAGTAGCTTTAAAACATGGTTCCTTAAAGTCGATTGTTCTCAACCCACGCGTAAGCAAACTTAGAACAATAAGTATTTTGTTCGATTGAAAAGACAAATATGCTTAATTGCTTCTTTTGCACCAAACCATGCCTGCCTCCTCAAAAGATATCTCATCAACTCAGAATTACTTCTCATCCCTATGTCGCAACGCCATTTTTCTTCGCCTACATTGGATTCACCAATTGACATATCACAAAGTTTGATCAGGAAACCATGATTTTTAAGATTAAACATATTCAGGTAAACTACGTAAATTTTATTACGCAACTTCAAGGAGCTATTAAAATATGAATCAACTATACAATTAATACAGCGACATGGAAGCAATTTGTCAACCTAGATCAATACAAATTATACAAATTAATAAATATAATTGTTGGTTACCCCAAGTCAGATGCATCAACAAATAAATATGACAAAAAAGAGTAAATGCATACCGTGTATATAGTGAAAGAGGATTGTAGAACATACTTTTTCTTCAAATGGTCAAATGACTGAAATTAGTACCCATGAAGTAAATACTTGTAGTCAACAAATTCTAAGCAGGAGGATGAGAGAACAATTGAGGGAACAATAAAGTAACTAACTATTACACAAAAAATACCTGTAGCAACATCTCCATAAATATAATTCTTCAATGCTGCATCAAACCTATCAAAGCAAAGTATAGAATAACATAGTTAAGCAATCGATCACCTATAAAAAGAAATGACTTTCTGAAAAGAAGACTTATAAAACTTGCTTGCTGTAGTTTTAATATATATGTCATGCACTCTAGTTTTAGGGACCAGACTTCTTCAAACAACAAATTTTATAAATAAATGGTCAAATGCCCAGTAAAAAAGTAGTAAAAAATCATAAATAAGAAATCAAAGATGAAAAGAAAAAGACATGTCTGCATATTGTGCTAGCAATTTATAAAAACAATATACCTTTAATTGCGATTATACCGCAGCTTTGAGAAAATCTCCGGGAAAACAACATTTCTGGTAAAAGTTCCTTCATGGCCGTGTAATGTCCCTTTCTTAACCAAGATTTTAGTCGTTACTTGAGAGACACCTCGAGAAAGTGCAACATATAACTGGCCATGACTAAAAACATGGTCCGGTAGATATATCCCCACGTTCGGTATTGTTTGCCCTTGTGATTTATTAATTGTCAATGCAAAACTTAGCCGAACAGGAAATTGCCTACGCGTCAATTCAAATGGTAGTTTAGAATCTTCTGATGTCTTAAGAGGTATGCGTGGCAAGAATACCGTAGTTCCTTTAAATTCCCCAGTCAAAACATTTGCCTCAATAACATTTTTTCCAAACCTACGACAGATAAGCCTTGTGCCATTACACAAACCAATTTTAGGATCAATGTTACGTAAAAGCATAATTGGACATCCTTTCTTCAAGGTCAACTTGTGTGGTGGAAGATTGTCAGGAGCCAATGAGTTTAAGAATTCAGGCACATACAAATTACGTGTATCTTCTCTTACTGAGTCAAATGAGTAGTATGTAACTTCGTCATCACATGGAAGTACATCAAGCACTTTATCATTTAACTTGTTCACATCATCGTTCCGAGGTGTTATAAGAGCTCTATGCATCATGTATTCAACATCATAAGTGTAGGACCTCAAATTTGGGAAAACATAAGAAATTAACTGATCAATTGAATGCTCACCTTCCCATGGTATAGCCATTGAGCTTGGAATTCTTATCATATCATCTTGGACAGTAGGCTCTTCACCATTACCAACACGAAGAAGAAAATTAGAGAAACTCTGGTCATATTGAGCTCGTATATTTTGAGTTAAACTAAGAACCTTAATATTCGGCCATAATTGTGATTCAACAATGCTTGAATTTACAGCTTGTGACCTTGTTCCTCCAACCACAACTGGAACAACTTGCCGAAAATCA
This sequence comes from Linaria vulgaris, assembly GCA_948329865.1. Classification (NCBI taxonomy): domain Eukaryota; kingdom Viridiplantae; phylum Streptophyta; class Magnoliopsida; order Lamiales; family Plantaginaceae; genus Linaria; species Linaria vulgaris. The sequence goes on from OX415249.1 coordinate 28,254,532, forward strand.
CCCTCAAAGATTACCACTATACCACCAAACGGCAAATCCACTCCAATCATATCTCTCAAAGTCCGATCAACTGTTTCAATGGCTTTTCTATTTGCCATTGGCGCCTCATCCCAGATAATAGCAGATGCACGGTTTAGTAATTGACACATCTCTGATTGCTTGCTAATACGACAAACAGACGTTGAATCCAATTTCATTGGTATTTTTAGCTTTGAATGTGCAGTTCTTCCACCTGCACATTGGTAATTGATAGTGTTCAAATATAGAAAATACAACATCCTTTGGGTGTATTAAGAAAAATGTATTGTGAACCTTATTAGGACTAAAACTCACATATGCATCAAAAAGAAAATAATTAAAGAAATTGCAGTTACGTGATGAAATCAAATTCATAAAATGTCATTTATCTTATTTAAAAATATGAAACTGCAGTGACTTGATAACCAACACAACCAAGTGAAAAAAAGAGATTTTCGCTGAATTATTAATGCAATAAAAATAATGAATTAGCTCAATAAGTAATACAACGTGAATACTCAATCGGCAAAATAAAATATATGTCGGCAGATTCTATATTCACGGCAACACACTTAATATCAAAAGAGTCGTGCAGGAAAATTAGATTAAATAATTTTAAAAGCAAGAAAAAGAAAAAGAAAAAGAAAAAGAAAAAAAAATAAAGATTAAAGAGAAACATACCACATACATACAGGAAACGATTGGACAGTAAGTGTGCATATTTTTAGAGACTAAATAAAATTGAAGCGGTGACCATGAACAGAAATTACAGCGACGACGAAAGAAAGCAAACCTGAAAGTTGGTTTGCTGCTATCCCCGATGTTGCAACTGAGAGAATAATATGTCCATCATTTCGAAGATGTGCAAGTAGGACTCTATATAAGAATGTCTTTCCTGTTCCACCTGGGCCATCAACAAAGAAAATACCATTTTCTTTTCGAAGTACTGCATTTTGAATAGTATGAAATGCTTCAGTCTGACCGAAATTGAGTTTAGTTATAGCATTTAAGTCATCAACTAAAACTGGTATTGAGAGTTCCTCATCTATTAGAGTGGAAATGCTTCCCATGTCTTGAAAATGTTCACTGAGCTGAGGCAAGTCAAATTCTTTCAAACTTCTTTGGTGTTGTTGAAGTACACTATTTATGTTATGAAGAAGTTTGTTTACCGCAAATGCCTGATTTATAGCGCCGGAAGAGAGATAATCTTCAATCATGTGAGGATAATTTTCATCCCATAATCTTCGCACTCCTGTTGGCTCGCAATAAACCAAAATTGTTGCAAATAACCTTCTTAGGGCAGCAGGCATTCTAACTGTTCTAGCTTCAGTCAAGCATTGACGAATACGACTCTTCCTCTAGAATCCCCAAGTTTTCAGCAGCTTGCTTGAATGTTAAATATCGTACCCCATTTATCGTCAACAAATGTTCAAAAGATTTAGGCCCTCTCACATGATTTAGCAAGAGGCGCAAATAAAATCTTTCTCCTTCATGAGGGGATGTCGTATACAATCGTCCAATAACTTTTTGGGACGTTTTTCTTCTTTGCCAAAATTTTCCATTTGTAAGCCATCTGTAATGTGTAGGGAACTCACTGTACAGATATTTGTTGACCTATGTGCCTGCATTATATACTTGGAAGAATTCTGTTAACATGGTCCGAGAATTTCTTTCATCATTTAAGACATCCGAGATCATTTGGTGGCTATAATATTGAACTTGTTGTTTGTTTGGCAAGTGAAGTTGTAAACGCACAATAGAAGGATAAATTCGGCTCATTGGAAATTTATACATTTTCCATAATGCCTCTGGAGCACATATCCATCTCCCATCTACGTATTTGCTGATTTCGTCATTTGTACGTTCTGGACGTATTTCAAATGCTACACAATCTGGTCCCTTGTAAACGTACTTGTATAAGTACTTTATACTTTTTATGCTGCTACATATCTCAACATTAATGTGACAATCGTACCTTAAAAGTAGCCAGGGATTATAAGGAACCACCCACCGATCATCAACAACTTTGTCTCCACTTCTGTTAATAGCTATGTACCTGCTTTCATTTCGACGCCTATAAATAGGGTAAGAATCATTTCCTTGTATTGTGGAGGGTGAGAACTGCTTAGGATAGCTTTTCTTACAAATCCCATCTTCCATGCAAGGGCAGTTTGGATTCATTGCCCCGCAAGGTCCATGTATCATATGCCTCATAACAGTCTCATAGAGAAGAGGTTGTTCTTGACTATCAGGTATTTCCGCACTTATGATACGATCATAATCATCCGGCGTGTTCAGCTTATCATCCTCGTGTAGGATGATCAACATATGAACATGAGGCAATCCACGTTTTTGAAACTACACTACGTGGACATGTCCAATAACTCTTCCAAGCACACCTCGTGTATATATGTCTATTTTCAACTGCTCATATTTTGCTCTGAAAATTCTAGTCAATAAGTCAGGTCGATCTTGAGCCGTTTGTCCAGGGAAAAGTTGTCCTTGTACCTCTTTCCAATTAGGATTGCATGTCATCGTTAGAAATATATCAGGCTTTCCAAATTTTTGCACTACAGCCATAGCGTCTTGGTACCTCTGGTACATATCCCGTGGGCTTCCAATAAAAGATGAGGGCAAAATAGTACGACATCCAACATTCGCTGATTAAATAAAAAATATTTTAGATCAATGATATAAATATAGGAATTAGAATAGCTTTTTAATAAAGAAAAAAAATGCACAACACATATAGATTTATTAGTCATGCATACAAAGACTTAATAGTCTTTGTTTAATTTTATTTTATTTCTTAGATGTACCTGCATCATTTTCACCTGCTTCCAAACAATCTTGAAGTCCTTGACAGCTCGAATGGTATCTTGATGGGATCTTATGAATCGCAACTTCTGTGTTTCAACCTTCACATAATTGTCAACAACATATTGTTGTAACAATCTTCCTCTATATAAAAGGATCGGCTGATTATTCTTACGAATCTGCAAAAATGCATTTCTGTTAATGTATTTGAGATGAATACATCTATATGGTATATTATGTTTTAGAATTATCAAGATCTATACGGCATATAATTAACAACATACATCTATCCTTATATTGCTGTTAATATACATCTACCCAATGCATATATCTATCCATATATTAACAGGATGTATATAATCCAATAACAACATATATTAACAATATATTAACAGCCTATGTCGATCCATATATTAACAACATACATCTCTTAAAGAGATCTATATGGTATGTTAACAGCATATGTATTTAAGAATAAATTATAAGGGTAAAAAATGTATTACTTCAAAGAGCTAAAAATAAGAATAAAAACATAATATACCTGCAAGTGATACGCATAGTAGTCGCAACACATCACTTTGTTGTTATTTATTGTACGACTATTAGTATCCCAACCGTATGTACCATAAGGAAGAAATAATGGGTATTGCATTGGGTCGTAATAACCCGAGAACTCCTTTAAATTAACCAATCTTCCCCCAATTGTTTGAACCACTATATTTCGGTTGGTTGCACCAACTAAATCTTCCTCATCACCAGATATTACGGCTGCGACTTGTGATGCTGTCGGAAGTTGGTATTGTTTGTCGGTAGCGGGTCTTTCTTTAATAACCAATCTGCAATCCGTTAAATTTGGACGCTGAGCAAGTTGACGGAATATCTTCACAAATGGATTATATGCATCCAGTACATTTTTTATTTTTTCAATCAAATCTGGACTTAATCCATTCCCTTCTAGTAGACGATTTTCAATCTCGTGCTCAGTATCATAAATGAACATTTGTATATATCGTGGCCTAATCCCCGGAGAAGGTAATAATGAGCCTATTCTGTGATATATCGAACCATGGGCTCTAAATGCGTACACTCCTTGCCCTGTCGCTACCCTTTGATCAAGTTGAACACCAATTGATGTAAATGAGAAGATATGGTTATAAGCACGAAGATTCTTTCTGAAGTGCCTTCCTTGGGGCGTATCCTCCGTAAATAAAAGATACAACTCTCTAGGAACGGGAATTGCCAGTAAAATAATCTTTCCCCGATTGCAACAAAAAGTTTCTGTTTCACCCTGAAACAACGTTGCATGGCAGTACAAACATTCGACGGGATGTTTGAGTTCTAATATGTGGCGACGAAGTCTTTCAGTGTAATCTTTTGCAATATTGTGATAGCTAGGCATGCGAGCAATATTGTCATTGAAGTTACCATTTGCATCCTCAGCGTTAGTTGCTTCCACGCATGTTTCTTCACCTACATGTAAAAATGGAATATCATGCCAAATTTCATAAAGAATATCAATAAAACTTCTTGTGCATTTAAAATCGAAGTTGATGAGATGTAAGTGAACCAAAAATTCGATTATTACCATTTCTGTTAATAGCATGCACACGTGAGGTTGATCCTTCACCCGAGTTACTTGAATTTCTATTCATCATGCCGAACGGATTGCGAGCTAATGGAGCAAGAGAACTCCTACTGATGACTACTCTGTCATCTGCATCGAGACAAAAAATTGGTAAATGAGGAAAAAAATGATATAAAAGTAAAAAATGTTAATGAGTTTGATAAAAAAGAAAAGAAAAGAACAGAACAGTTAAATATCGCAAAGTGACTTGATGATACGGGAGACTGGATGTTATTAGCATTTCATAAAATAATTGATTAATTAATGCAAAATAAATTATGTTACTACTAAGTTGAACTAAGTTGACCTGTGCTCATCAGTTCTTCACTTTCTCTATGGTTATTTGCCAGAGCAGCTCTTCGCATACGGTAATTTAAACGCCTTTGAGCAAGATGCGATTCTGTTTCTTCTGCACTCATTCTTTGTCTTCTTTCTCTAGCTCGTATTCGAGCTCTTTCTCTTGTTGTCTCTGCTTCGGTAACGATTTCACATGGAATGTGGGAAGAGCTTTCAGACTCCATTTACGACGTTACTTCTAATCGTGGAAAAATTGTAGTCCATAACTTACACAATTACTCAAAGTTAGAATGTGGTTTTTTTCTTAAAGAACTTACACAATTATATATGAAAATATGAATTGAAAAAAGCACATGACAAATATCACTATTGAGATTTGAAGAACGCTTTACAGATGATAATAGCAGGAAATCATTTATTTAACTCCATGACATTATAATTTTTATATATTATAGATGTATATTGTAATTTAAAATTCGAATTGGGGCACTTTTGTCTTATATTGTCATTTCTAAACTACTTAGCATGACTATATATGTAGTAAATTATATCGTAACTGATAGTGTTGAATACAGAAAAGAAGCCATCCTCTGGGTGTATTAAATTCACATATGCATCAAAAAGAAATCACAGTTAATTACGTGATGAAATCATGAGATGCAATGACTTGTTAACTTAATAATAAAGTAATTAATGCAATCACAGTTAATTACGTGATGAAATCATGAGATGCAATGACTTGTTAACTTAATAATAAAGTAATTAATGCAAATTCCCACTAACTTAATAGTTTATACTTATAAAATAATGTGAATACTTGTTACTGAATCGGCAAAAAGAATTTGTTTGTTAGAAGATTCTATATTTCACAGCAACACACTTAATTGGATAAAAGAGAAACATACCACGTAGGAAACGATTGGAAAGTTTTAGAGATGACTGAATAATTTTCAAGCGGCAGCCATGAATAGGAATTACGGTGATGGTGAACGGAAGAGTTGCCTAGATGGAATTAAAGTGGAGAATAAAATTTTACAAATATGGAACGTGTTTACCTCGTTGGAATGATTAGACCAAAATTATAAATGTATAGAAAGATTTATATTTTGAGAATAGAAACTAAATCATCAATCACCATAATTACTATAGTTATTGATTCTACTTAAATTATAAGGCTAAATTAGGAACTCAATAATTAAACTATTGTGCTAACAATAAAATTATAAGGCTAAAATCGGAAATCAAAAATTTGGTGTCACAATTTGCTTTTCTTTATATAATAGTATAGATAATAGTATAGATATCGACATATATATTAATAAAATTCCACGTGGTCTTTCCTCCCTTTCCCGCGCATAATTCGTTTTGCCCCAAAAACAAAAGTAGGAACCCTAGCAGCAGTTCAATCACAAAATTCCAGATAAAAAAGAAAAAAGAAATTTAATTAATTGGAGAAAAAATTGAATGGCGAGTGATGTGGAGAGAATTGAAGAAGACGAAGAGGAATTGGCGAGCGAGTTATTGAGAGATCGATTCCGACTCTGTACAATCTCCATTGCCGAATCTGAAGGTCCGTTGTGTGTATATACAATACATACATACATACATACATATTTAAATCTTCTTATTTTGCTTTTGTTGGTTCTATATGCAGCGAAGCAAAATGGCATGGAAGTTTCACAGCCAATTATGTCCTGCATTTCCGATTTAGCCTTCAAATTAGCCCGTATTTACCTATTTACCTATTTGCCCCTCTCTCTCTCTCTCTGTGTGTGTGTTAGTTCTTAGTTGAGATTAATTAATTTTGAGGAAGGATATTCGTGCCGAGTAGTAATTGTCTGATTAAAAATACAAAGTAAGTTACTATGCATTATCGGCGGTTCTCGGAATTTTTTTAATTGATTGAATGGCATAATCAATGCAAAGGCCTAAGTTGCACTTGATTGATTTAAGTGATTTTACATTATAATGAATTTGAGTATAGGCTAAGCGGATCATTCAAGTTGAAAATCTATGTCTATTGATTGCTTAAGGCTCGGTGAGACGGTGATATAATCTCCATTTTGTTGTTATGATGAGAAGGTAACTTTCTGTCACAGTGATGAGTTTTACTTTTAGTAGAAGACAAAACTAATATCAAATTCAGGCTCTCCCAAAGAGAGAAAAAGTAGCATCATACATACTCCAGGCAATAATTATAATAGTGCTCGCAATCAACTCCAATAAAGGATATATCTTGCTGAGAAAAACCAGAAAAAAAAGATATATATGATGTATTGTTGACTACACACCTGTCAAATGGGGCTTGATGGACTGCATTGTGAGTCCACCTGCTGGATGGTGGAAATTCACTTATAATCTTGTGATTTGGAAAGAAAATTTCAGAAAATAGAGCGGTTCCGAGGCTCTTTGTTCAATCTTTTTGTGCATCTTTCCTGTTATTAATATATTTATTGTGTTTCGTTTCCAGCATGTTACTTGTATAGATGTGTGAAGCAGAAGACTTTCAGTGCACCAAAAGTTCTTGTGGTTTAAATTGATGATTTACCTTTTCTTCGTTTGAAATTGATTGTGATTTGATTGAGAGTTAATTTAGTTGCAAAGATTTGCCATTTCTTCATCACAATTCACTTTGTTCAGTGCTGAGTATAAAATAATACCTCTTTCTTGGTATGTTCTTCAAAATCCAGCAACAACGTTGTACCTTAATAAATCATGTGCGCGGACCTTTGCTCTCAAAGTGCCTCTGTTACGAAAATTTATATTGGCTTGCTAGCATGTTTAGCAAACACAACTACTAATTCTTACTTCTTTATAAACAGAACAGTTGGCAAAAGACCTGGAATTGTTTGCGCAACATGCTGGTCGCAAGTCTGTCAACATGGAAGATGTCATACTTGCTGGTGAGAGACTCAGCATAGTTGCAAATCTCTGTCATATGCTTTTTCCTCTAAATTCATGTGTGACTACACATTTTTGCAGCTATTTGTTGTGTACCTAACCTGTGGTTATAATAGGTGTGAGTATCATATTTCCTTCATTTCGCATATTTCCAAGAGCCTGTAACTACTTTTGATTTTTATGGTGGTTCCATTAATTTCAGCACACCGCAATGATCATTTGGCTGGATCTCTAAAGTCCTTCAGGAATGAGTTAAAAGTAAAAGAACCTCGTTCTGAGAGGAAGAGAAAGAAGACCCTGAAAATGGAAGAGAAGGCTGATGTAGATGTGCTTCATATTGATGATCCCCAACTGTAAAATTTCATGACTCTCATAGACTTGAAAGCAACATCTAAAGAATGTATATTCTCGAGCCAAAAGCAAATAAAATGTTTGTCCAGCGAGATACACCCTAAACTCAGGTCACTTGATTTCTTATTATCTAAATTGTATTGGAGAAGTATTGCTGTATATTTTGGGATAAAAACATCAAGTCCCCCAACTTATGGGCACTTTTGCGCGTTGCCCCTTAAACTAATTTTATTACCACTTTGGTCCTTAACCTATATGGTGTCTGTTCAATTTGCCCCAGTTGTGCATTTCCGGTCTTTTGTGGCCGGAATATTCTTCCCTTTGAGGTGCTTTTTTGCTTTTTTGTCACCAACTACCATTATACATCTAGTACAACACATATGAGTCAGGTAGAGATGATTATTTAGGCCAAAAATGGCCATAAATGGCTGGAAATAGGCAAATCCCTTGGTGTCGTCCCGGTCTTTTTGTGGCCGGAATATTCATCACTTGGAGGTGTTTTTTTTTTTCACCAACTACTATTATGTATCTAGTACAACACGTATGAGTCGGGTAGAGGAGAATATTCCGGGCAAAAATGGTCGAAAATTGTCGAAAATGCACAACTGGGGCAAATCGAACAGACACCATATAGGTTAAGGACCAAAGTGGTGATAAAATTAGTTTAAGGGGCAACGCGCAAAAATGTCCATAGGTTGGAGGGCTTGATGTTTTTATCCCGTATATTTTTGTGCATTTCGTGTAACAAATATCTCAAGTTTATTCCATAGGTTTATCTATAATAACTTCTTTGTCTAAAAATACATGTTCTATTGTTGTAAGATTTACAAGAAATTAATTCATTATAAAATAAAATATACACTGAAATCTTATACATTAGGTACACGATCTTTTTTGTTCCCCAACAGTGTTTTTTTGTGGGGGGTGGGGCGCTGAAGAAAGATGAAGGAACACAAAGGTCGTCTGGAAGTTTTTAGTTACATTTTTATATAGTTGTCATATTTATAAAGTAGGTTCTTTACATTTATAAAGTACTTAAATTTTTTGTTACAAACTTTGTTGGTATTACAACTGAATGTATGTAATTAATAAGTTAATGTCATTGTCACCAATTTATAGAATCAACTGGGTAATAGTTTTCTTCAAAGACACCGAGAGCGAATTGTTTAAATAACACTATCTACAAAACTATTTCTCAAAATAACACTCTTTTGCCACATGTGTACAAAACAAATTATCAAAATAACATTGTTCTCAAAACTACTTGTCAGAATAACACTCTATTGACACATGTACTTCCATGTGTACAAAATATTGGAATTTTCATTTTCTTTCAACAACAATTAAGATAAAATGTTAAATTATATATCGAGAGAGGTAAAAACAGGAACAACTCCTCAAATGTTATAATTCATACAACTGATATCGGATCTCATTTAGTTAATTGTCTTACAATATCTTGCTTGTTCCATCAAAAAGAAAAACAATATCTTGCTTGCTTGCTTTGAGTGCATAAATCAAGTATCTAGGAGCACGATTCATTTCTTGAAAACTAATTAAACTTAAATAAAAATAATAACATATACTCTATTCGCTAGTGTGTTCATATGAATTATCCATAGAAAAAATTATTACAACAAATTAGTTTTAAACTGTTTAATATTGTAGCAAGTTATATCATATTAATATTGCTTAATCTATAGCTTAGTTGAATTATTTGGGTCACATGCATGATTCTGCAAACAAACTTGAAAACAAGTAGTAAACTAATATCCCCCTGATTTACAATAAGATTTTGTATACGCTTACTTCCGAATTAAAAATTGAAGAATCATCTCTTCTGTTTTCTGTTTAGTAAATGTTTTTATTTTAATTCACCTGAAAAGAAAAAACAAGCTGCTGGAAACTTATGTTATATACTTTAGAATAATGTAGATACCGAAATATCGTATTTTGACAAAAGGTAATATTACTTTCGAAAAATCCTAGGTTTCCATATGAACGCAACAAATATTTTTACGAGTACTACGGGACTTAGTTTTATAAAACCTCACGCTTCCATATGAAACAACACGACATGTGGCAAGAACTGTGAAATAAATTATAATTTGAATAGACATTATCTTAAATTAAACAAGCAAATTACATAGTAATAAATAATATTTTTGACCGATTTCTAATAAGGGTATATTATTATGATGAGTTTGGGAAATACTCATCATTGTCATGCTTTTACACTTGTTTACTTGATTATTCTTGATAGTTTTGTGGTATTTTTATGTTTGTTTTCATGTTTAGTAGGTTGAAATATGATATGTCAATCAAGAACCAAAATTTCAAAAATTCACCGAAACCTGTGTAGATTGAGTTATGTTTGGTTCTATATATCACTGAAAAGCCACAAGTGTCTAGTTTCCAACGCAATAAGCAGTTTGTGATTCCGACATCTGGTGTAGAAGTTATAACCAAAACGGTAAAGTTGCACAAAACTGAAACGTACATATGCAACTCGCGCATATGCAAAGTTGAAACGTACTATAATAGACATTATCTTAAATTAAACAAGCAAATTACATAGTAATAAATAATATTTTCGACCGATTTCTATTAAGGGTATATTATTATAATAATTGTGCTCTTTAAGTATAGATTGCTCTATCTATATTATTTGTGTTTTTTTAATAAAAAAAATGAAAAAATTAACTACTTTATACACACGGAAGTACATGTGTCAATAGAGTGTTATTTAGACAAATAGTTTTGAGAAGAGTGTTATTTTGACAATTTATTTTGTGCACATGTAGTAAAAGAGTGTTATTTTGACAAATAATTTTAAGAGAGTGTTATTTTGAGAATTAGTTTTGTAAAGAGTGTTATTTTGACAATTCACTCAAGACACCCACCTATCACAAGTAAAAACAACGTTTTTTTTTTTTTTTTTTGGGCATACCAGATTTTTTTTGATAAATTGCACACACTAAATTTATAACTTGTAGATACTATACTTACATTATGACTTCTCTTTCTTGGAAGGTTCACAAACCCCACTCTAAGCACTAATATTCGAGCTTAATACGGACAATTGCCACATTAAGAAACTATCAAAAGAGTATCATTTTCTTGCTTTAAACAAACAATCACCAAAAAATAATAACAAGAACTAAGCAAGTCTAAGCTTCCAGGGTTTGTTGTACATGTAAAATTATGCAACAAGGTGATCAAACGCCGCCTCCAACAACGAAAGCACAAAATTAATGGCAAATTGCAAGAAAGTATAAGAGGGAAATATCTACTTCCGCTTTTATATTAAGTGGGTTTTTGCAAGAGCTTAGCTCATTCTTCTAAGTTTTTACTTAAAGTCACTAAAAGTTCTTTTTGACTTAAAGCATGGAGTTTTTGCAAACTTTTTTCAAAAAGGAGCTTAAAGTAGTTTAAATTGATTTTGTAGTGTTTGCAATAATAAGTGAGAAGCAACTTTTATAATGCAATAAGACTTAAATACCCTTATTTTTCAAAAATATAAATAATTATCATGCACCTACTTTAGACAAGTATACGTTTTGTTAAATAAAATAAAAAATATAAGAATAAATCATTTTAATAAAATTTAATTAACACATATATATATATATTATTACTACATCAAAATGCATAATTTGTATAATAATATCAATCAAGTATTTTATCTTCTTAAAATATTAATTTTATTTAGAGATGTTAATCATACTTGATTAATATTATTATTTGTATAATATCAATTAAGTATTCATGTGATAGACGATACTTTGAAAGAGAAAAGATTAAAGAATAATTTTTACAGTTGAACGTGGATGAAAAAAGATTATATAATATTTTTTACTTAATTGTGGGGTATAGAAGGCACTTTAAAAGGATTAGGAGAGAGGAATATTTTTATAATACTCCTAATTAAAAAAAGCTTTTAAAAGCATCATCTACCCAGCTTGTGGGCTTGTGCTTTATTTTGGCTTATTTTAAGACAAGAAGAAGCAAAAGCCTCATATTCAAACAGTAATTTATGACTTCTCTATAGACAAAAGCCCATAAGCTCATTTTAAAAGCATTTACAAACACTCTATGTACCAGTATGTAAACCTACGACGAATACGTTTGCAACTGTAAATGAAAAATGTTGCAACTTCTCAACCATTTATCGGTTGCTATTCGGCTATTCCAGCCAGGGCGAACATCTACACCATTCATCTACGTAACCATTACCCCCACGTCTATCCTACATTTTGGGGACACCAAACAAGTTATCTACAAGTCCACATTCATTTTTCTTATTTGTTTAAACGACATTCTATGTTTGCTGCAATTTAAGTTGTCTAATGCTCTTTGAAATGGCTAAAAAGTACTCAAAAAAAATGATATTCTAAACATGTTCATAGGCAAACATCACTTGAGAGTTAACTAGTTATGTTGGCTCTACTTATCTACAATACTACTTGGCTCCAAATACTTTTCTACGAGCAATAGCTCAGTGCAAAACTCTTCTCGAAGCGATTGACTTGCAGTAGCCAGTCTAGGGTAAGCTTTCTTAATTTTTCACCATTTAACAGGAAGTAGTTGATGAACTTTCATACTTCTTGATGCCCTCCAAATGCAAAAATCTCTAGCGTCTTGATGAATGTTAGACATCGAGGGGGATGGTTTTAGAATGGGCTCACAAACCTATCGTACCCACCTAACATATGTTCTTCTTTGAAGCCCTCCGTGAAAGTCAGTCTTTTAAGGACAATTGCATTCTTTAATAGCACGACAAACAACACCCACTCATCAACTTGCAGTTGCCCGATCGATAACGAGTCCATGTGTCTAAACATCGGGAGCAGAACAGGGCAGTGATGCATAGCCTGTTTTATTAACACATAGATCTAACAATCATGACCTTATATTTACTGGAAATTAAATACACACAGTTAAAGACTAAAACAAGAACACTTGCATAATCTCTTTATAAACATAATATTAACACATTAAGAGAACACTAAAATAGAATATTAACAAATAGATCTAACAATCAGCTCCTTATATTTACTGGAAATTAAACACACTTAGTTAAACACCAAAACATGAACACTTGCATAATCTCTTTACAAACATAATATTAACACATTAAGAGAACACTGAAACATGATAATAACACATAGATCTAACAATCAGCTCCTTACATTTACTGGAAATTAAATACACTGGGTTAAAGACTAAAACGTGAACACTTGCATAATCTCTTTACAAACATAATATTAACACATTAAGAGAACACTGGAACATTAACACATAGATCTAACAATCAGCTACTTACATTTACTGGAAATTAAATACACTCAGTTAAAGACTAAAACAAGAATACTTGCATAATCTTTTTACAAACAATAATATTAACACATTAAGGGCGGGTTTGGTTAGTATTTTCATAATTACCACACTTCAATCATGTGTTATGTAATTAAATGTTTACGTGAAAGTGGGTTAATTGGATGATAAAACAAAAATAGAGGTTTGGTTGCTATTACTTAGTACATCATAAAATAGGTTTGCAAATTTATCCCTCCTTTACTGTTCCCATTTATTCAGTTTTTCACACAACACAATTTCAGTTCCTCTTACCCATAAAAAAAATATAAAAATCCAGCCCCTCTTCAAGCCTTAACTGAATTCTAAATTCTCTCCTTCTGAAACACAACACGTGCCGTTCAACTCCAATTCAATTAAACAACCATAATTTGTCTTAATCAGTTGAAGCGTTTGAGGTTAGAATCACCATTGATGATGCCATGGTTGCTGCCATTTTGTTGAACTGAGCTAAGGTTTCACAAGATTTTGCTTTGACTATTGAAAGTATTGATTTTGGTTATTGAAAGTTTACTCTAGGCTATGACTATTCTAATGCAGTCGAGTATTCTTTGAAAAGTGGTAAACTTCCTAATTTTGCAGAAATTTCAGCATAAATTGGCCTAGTTTTGCATAAATTCCAACCAAAAAATTTTTTTGATATTCATGTAGGCTCCAAAGTTATACAATGGTACTGGAATGACTTCCCCTAAGTTTTTCTCCAATGCATGGTTCAAAATCCATCTATAAAGTAAAAGCACTTATTTTACAATAATGCGAAAAACAATTGTAAGCGAAATAGGCATATTGTTTTTCTCTTTTTGGTGAAAGAAATAGGCATATTGTTTCAACAACTAAGCACAATAGACTTTTTTCAAAAAGATATCGCAGGTCAGGAGGTGAGATTCCGAAAAGCATGATTAAGGCGCCACATAGGCATAATCTTATCATATGTGATTACAAGTCTAACCATCCAAACCACTAAAGAAGCTTGATTATATGTCAATCAGGCCATATCCGACTAACCAAACTCGCCCTAAGAGAACACTGAAACATGATATTAACACATAGATCTAACAATCAGCTACTCGAAATTAAATACACTCAATTAAAGACTAAAACATGAGTTGCATAATTTCTTTACAAACATAATATTACCACATTAAGAGACGACTTACCAACACGACATGAGATGAAAGAACAAGCTCATTGGTGTTTGCACAATTATGTACAATGTGAGAGACCTCGGAATATCACGAACCAACTCGGTCGTAGTAATTTTCCAACCACTTCAATTGATCAGGATTGGGTGAACCTTGTATCAGAATCTTCACGGGCTCTTTTAGCTTTGAACGGAAGTTTGCGATTCCAATGTCGTGCTTTCAAAAAAATGACTGCAAGTTTTGACAATCGACCTCCAACTCGCAGGCATTATTCCTAAAGGTGTCTTCGATGAACAGGTTTACAAATCTCCTTGACGAGATGGTTATTTTATCTACACCCATAAGCACGCAACTAGAGATCATAAGAGTCTCTAGTCTAAAGAACGCTTCAACTAGAGGTGTCTCGTTATTTCCAAGCAAGTTCTGGTCTTGAAATCCTTTAATGGTGATGGAATCCAGTGATAACTCTTTCAAAGAATTCACCAAAAATCCAGCACTGACAAACAAACCATTTTATACAAGTCCCTCGACCCAAGACCATAGTCATTAAAGTCTCAGATCAATTAATGGAATGTAAGATAGTCTGGGAACAAGAAACCCGACCCTCAAGATACACTTCTTGTATCCGAGTTCTTACTAATGAATTTATCCAAGAACTTACACCTAACTCTTTATAGAGATCTTTATACACAATTAAAATTCTTTATATACTCCTAATTCGGAATCAGCCCCAAATTTCAAATATTTTGACCGTTGAGAAGAGAGTGACGATGGTTGGCTGATACGAAATTGGGAAATTTTGTTATAGTTTGACCAACTATTTTTTTTTAATGGATATTTACTAATAGGTATTTGGAGGGGTTTTACTAAGAAATTGCAAGGGTGTGTTTTTTAGTACTCTTAACATGTGTGTAATAGATTTATCTTTAATAAGTTATATAGTTGTCATATTTATAAAGTAGTTTCTTTACTTTTATAAATAAATTTACACCCATCACACCATTCTTTTTCCACAATAAGTTAGTTTCAAACTTCAATTCCCATTTATATATTGCATTAATTAATTAAGGTAAATAAATTATAATAATTTTGACAATTAACGTTTATTTGAATTGTTGATCAACACATAAACAAAATCAATATATATGACAATATAAAATAGTATTTACAATCAACAAATCTTTTTACTTTTTTGGATGCAAAATATGATAGTGGTGAGTGGTATTTGTAGCTGTGGTGAAACAGTCTCAACCACACATTTTCTCACCTTCTAGGACAATCAAAAAATATCTTAATATTTTACACTTATAGGCATTCACTTTTCTACACAAAACAATTAAGTTTCTAGTTAGTGGGCTTTTAATTAAACTCCTTGATAATTGGACTTTCACACTTGGGCTTTCAAACATTATTGGGCTAGGGTTGATCTTTTAAGAGACTGCCCTGCCCTAACTTCACACCCCTATTTGCTTGGATGATGTTGGCATTGCAAACTTTTGATTGGTGCTAAAAGAACATGTCAAGGTTCTTATAAATGACTCACCTAATGATGATAAAGTGCACTAGCTCGAAAACTACTACGACCGAGAGGATTGTTGGTATGCCTGGGTCCACCAGCTTGTTAGTAATTGCGCCAATACCCACGAGTTGTTCCTATCCACCCGTGCTACTATTGTGCCACTGCCCGTGTCTGATGCGCCTGTTCGGGCACCTTAGTTCATTGACGCTCGGACATTTTCAAATTGACTAGTGGGCGTTGCTAGGCATTTTTCTGAAAAATGCACATTTCCTTCAAAACCTCAGTTTTATAGTGGGCTTCAAATAATTATGTATGTTAGGTGGATACAATATTTACTTAAGCACAATCGCGGGCCATCCACGTTGTTGTTTGACTTTATTATCTAAATGGTGGAAATATTTTCTTTCGGAGGGCATCAGATGACTAATCTCACACTGAGTTGCCTACCACGAGTGGATCCTATAACAGTTCGCAGTGAGGTACTTTATCTAAATAAGTTCTTGGAGCCCAGTCTTGTCGACATCAGAGACGAAAAGTAGAGTAATATACGCACGTAATCATTGTGGATTATGTTTACTATGTTTTATAAGTGTTTTTTGTGCATTATTTGGATATACTATTTGCCATGTGTTGAAAAAATGAGTCACGGGTTGCCCATGTGGGTTGATATGACCCATATTGTTTGAATAAATGAAGGATGATTTCTATTTTTTAATAGAGACACATATAACTACCAAGGGTAGTTTTCTCCAATTTTTCTAAAAGAGAAAAAACACACCAAATGCATAAAATATATCTGATGATACCAACCAAACTATGAACACCCTCGTATCCCACAAGGGTGGATAACGCCGAGCCACCAGTAACTTACGAAGGCACACCCTCTCTGCGAAAATGACCCACATCAACGACGATGCTGACTCGAAGACTCAACAAAGTTTATCCAACGTTAGAGATAAAGACTAATAAAGCATGACAAAACACGACTGCCATTTCGGGCCAATACCTAGCAGTCTTACATGTGTCCCCACTACATATGATCTCTCAAAACGAGCATATACAGACAAATATTGGGACCCCCACCTCTTTACACACATGGCACTTTTCTATTCGCCAAAGCATTTGATTTCGAGCAACTTTCCTCTTTTAAAAAAGGGAACCTTACACTTAGTAATAGGCAGGAAAGACTAATTCCTAAAAAGCAATTAAATAAAAGAACAAAATTCTATGCTCCCTCGTAAAGATTCAAGTGTACTTCCTCTCGTTTTCTTCCCATAACCACATTCGATCCTTATCCCCCCCCCCCCTCCAGGATAAGGATGGATGTTTAGAACTCTAGATACTTCCTTCAGTCCTTCAATTAAGCACATAGGAGGGTCTGTATCATCAATATCAATTTTCGTGCATATGTAGAAGCACTCACAAAAAGGCTCAATAATAAGACTTTGAAAATATTTAACCATGAAAAAGGATTCTTAGATTGTGACAATTGATTCCCTTCCATTTGTGATTGAAACTAGGCCTTTATGGAGCAATAAAGTGGATCAAAATATCATGCAACCAAGCGTATTAAAGATCAAATTTACGGAGCACCATGAAACCCGTTTTATACGGGGTAAAGGTTAGTAATCTTTCCTTCATTGGTATCAGAGCTAATAGGCTCGATTTCTGATATTATTGGTCATGTATTATCATGTTTGACATGTTTGTTACACATGAAAACGCTTCAAATCCATGAATCTGTGTTTTTCTGAGTTCTTCATATATGGCAGAAACTTTCCACGAATTTTTGGGATTTTTTTTGTTTCATACGGTATAAATTATGTAGTTTGATATAGCTCTTCAAGAGCTTTCCATCCATATAAGGAACATAAAATTTGGACAAGAATTCAAAAAGTTAGATTTTTTTAAGTTCATGTCACAAATTCGATTTTCTATAAAATAATTCATGTGAGAAGATGAACAAGTACGCCATGATGACGTTGTGATGTCATCAATGTGATGTTGTTTGACCGCCAAAGGGATGTGGCAGCACATGAGTGTGCCAAGTGGCAAACTCTTATCTATTCATGCTAAGGGTGTGTTTGGATTCATACAATGTGTTTATATAATATTTCTCGGGAACACAACTATACAAGGAAGCAAGAGCATGATGAGAGAAACTATAAAGAGCATTTTTCATTTCATGTGTTGGTGTATGATAAATAAACACTTAACACATTATGAGGCTTCTAATCTATGTTGCACTAACGGGTCACTAGCTATCTGTATAATGATTATAGTTAGAAAGAACACATCGACACTATAAATCATTACAAATATTGAGTCTTTGCACATAGCATAGACACATCTACATTGATGGCATGTTTGTTCCTTGACACCTGATTTTACTGACTATTTGTGGTGAAAATAAATTTTATTATCTGCATCTCTTATAATAACAAAATCTTAAAAAGAACCATCTCCTTAGCAGTCGGGTGAAGTCAACCCAATCTATATATTTGCCATGTACATCATATTTTGGTTAGCCCAATCTTATCATAACATTCTTAAACGTAATTTTACGGCTCAATTGAACACAAAAGAACATAGTAATTTAATTTATAGACAACACGAAATCCCAATGGGTACTTATAAAAAATATGTGTGGATTAAGTGATCTTACCGACTTTCTCATGTGAAACCAATAGCAAACACAAAGAAGAGAGTAGAGATCTTCAGGCTTAAACTCATCATAAGTCATAACTTAACACAAAGCAAGGAGATATTCTGGTTGCACAGATTGACTCACTTGACAAAACGCACGTATTGCTTATGGGGAAAGCTTTAAAGAAAAATTGGCATATCTACCCACCTAGATGTAGCATTAAAATATATTCGCGCGCCATTGATTACATGGTAGGCGGACCTAGATCTATAAATAGAGATAGAAAGTTCATTGTAAGGCATGGTAAAAAAAAAAGAATATAAAGTCTAGAGCTAGAAAATCTCTTGTACTCTCACTCTCACATTCACTTATATATATATATATATATATATATATATATATATATAATACCTCACTAGGCTTCAATCCTACGAGGATAATCATGTCCCTTCGTAAAGGTTGTGTTATTTCTCTTAAGATTACTGGAAGGAGTTTGAATCCCCTCCTCATCCTTAAATTAAGTTCTCGAACAATTTTGGATCATCAATGAATAATTATTAAATCTACAAGGTGGTCAAACTTGATTACAATATGTTTTGTTAAAAATAAAATAAAAGTTATTTATAATTCATTTTATTTTTATGTAATACTTTTAATTTTACTGTGCTTTATAACCAAAAATTTGAATTCGAAACAAAAGTTTAATTCAAGTACTAGTTCATTTTTCTTCTTACGTCAAATGAAATTTTTTATGATATAATTTATGATATGTTGTTTTAAAGTTAAATGCCACGTAGAATGTTTATTAATTTTCTTAAGTCAACTAAGAATTAACACGGTTTTTGAACAAATTTGACATTTTTTTTTAACTAGAAAGAAAATTTGTTAACAAACGTTTTACTGGGATATTCTGAAAGGAAAGATAAACAATTTTAACTTCATTTGGTTCATCCACAAGAGAAATTAAATATTCGTTTTCGTAAATTAATGTTTATTCTTTTAGTTGCGATCTCAGACTTTGACTAAAAACGATATATAAGATGAATGAAATAACTGGCTATTGCAGGAACAATTATTACTTTAGCAAAATAGCCAGCCTTACAATTATCCTCCAAATTACCTTTTCCAAAAAATAGCATCAAAACAAAATCAATCTAAAATTCCAAAGTTATCCTAAATTAGCTTTTTGATCAAGATCTAATGAGTTTCATCATGGATTGCCGTGAACAAAAAATAAAAGACAGCTTCATTTATGGTTTTACTAATTGTGTTAAGTTTTCAGTGTCATGGTGGATGTTTGGCAACACCAAAAGAGACAATACATGCAATGACGATATTCACTATAAATTGGAGGTGACACCCACTGCTGAGAAGATGCGAAAAAATTGCTCAAAATGATTTGGACATGTTAAACGAAAACATGCATATGCATCGGCATGAAGCGTTGAAATATTCGACTCTAGGCATACAGATAAAGGATGACAAAAGAAAACGTGGATGGAAGTCATACGAAATAACATAAAGCTTAGAGACCTAAACCTCAATCGTAACGAAATGAGACAAATCATTCAGATGCCCGACTCAACGTGATTCAATTATTGCCCATATAACCTACCCAATATTTATTGGAATTACATGTTTTGTGGTTGTTGCAAAATTTTCAATCTTTTCATTTATACATTGTAATTATTTCAATTGTGAAAATCAATGTTGAATTTACTTTAATTGTTTATATGAACCAAAATATGAAGGAGATTGTTATTTCCTATAAATATGATTCATGAATAATATAGAGGAGAAAAAATTATGGATTACATAATCTTAAAACCAAGAAAGAAAGAACAACCTACCATGTCAATCGAATGTACAAATAACATTTGATTCAAGACATAATAAGAAACTATTTGGCATTACATATAGTAATTAACCTTCAAGTCGGACAATTGTCTCATTTAGTATGGACGAGAGTGACTGAATTTTACTAAACTAGAAAATGCGACACACGGTATCCATGCATCTAAAATTTATTCTAGAGCAACAAGATTATTTTATAAACATGTTAAAAGATACAAACATCTCTACCATAGATCGTTCGATCGTATATAAGATCTAAGCAACAATATAAGAGACTATGAAAAAATATGATATGGAAACTGACTTGGATTAAATAATCTTAGTTACCATGGTATAACTTAATCTATACGGTTATAACTGAAAATTAATTATAGTGTACCTTAGATACTAAGATTACAGATAGCAATCAAAAGTTCGGTATATAAATACCGATTTCTTTATCTACTAGTGTAGATAACTATCATTCCAAGTAACACGTGTTAACATAAAACCTAACAAATTATATAATTTCGCATTGATATCGTATACTTCATACTAAATCTTGTTAACGGGTACGGGTCCCAACGTCATAAAATCTCAATTTACTTAGAAGGGTAGTTTGTGTAAGTTTCTAAACAAAAAAATGTTGCCAAACATAATTTACCCATACTTAAGGGGTATACTTCATATAATCCTCCCTAAATTTCTTTTACACAAACAAGCAGAAGAACCACACTAGCGCTCTTCTTCTCCCCCACTCAAAATTCTGAAATTAGGGTTTGTAAAAATCGAAAAGGTAAAATGGACCAAGAGATAATCGACAAAGCTGTGTTGGCGTATTTGGAGAAGAGAGGATTCAAACAAGCAGGCGTCGCATTTCAGCAAGAGAAGCACCAAACAGCGCACAGCAAAGCCAGCAGCACCAATTCTTCAACTGCTCAAATTGATCCCGACATTGCCAAACGAATTCTCTCATTCACAGAGTATGACCCGAAATCGAACGCATTTTATTTTTATTTGATTATTGCGGTGTATATCGTAACTTATCAACCGTTGTTATGATTGTTTGACAGAGTGGATGGTCCGGAGCAGTACCAGGAAGCGTACAATAAGCTTCGGTCGTGGGCTTATAGCTCGTTGGATCAGTACCAGGTAAACTGCTTTTTCCCTTTCTGAGATAAAATCGGAATGTGGTTGTTATCAATTAATATTGATTAGAATGTGTTAACAAACCTGGCTTGTTATTAAACCTTAAGTGCAATGTATGTTGACGTGTTAAGTGTTCGTTGTGCAGCATGAGTTGGTTCGTGTATTATATCCGGTATTCATCCACAGTTTTATGGATCTTGTGGCCAAGGGTCATATCCAGGAAGGTCAGGTCATCTAAGATTGATTATTATAGATTTCTGGATAAGCGTAACCTCATGAAAAGTGTCGGGTTTTTTTTTTTTTCGTTTGTTCAGCGCGAGCATTTTTTAATAGCTTTCGAGGAGACCATGAGATGACGCATTCACGTGACCTTCAAAAGTTGGAAGGCGTTCTCTCTCCTTCACATCTCGAGGTCCATCACTGTCCTAATTCATGACTGGAATTCAATTTTGATGCGTGTTTACACTCAGTTCTCTTAAGAGTGTCCGCTTATGGATTTATGCAGGAAATGGAATTTGCACATTCCTTGAGGCAGAGTAAAGTGAACATTAAGATATGTAAAGTAATTTCCTGTCTCTTACTACTTACGCCCAACTCTTGTATAATCTTGTTCTTATTGGTTACTGACCTACCTAAGGTGCAAAGAGTACTCCAACACTCCGGTCCCTAAACCTAGGCTAAAAAAGCAAAACACATCTCATATACTATGTCAAACTTGGAATTCTATAACTTTTATTGGTAACCAGATGCTTATTGAAATGCCATCTTGCTCTTGCTTATTATGAGCTACTTAAACTGTTCCCCTGCACAATGTTCAAACTCTATTATTACTCCTGGTGACCAGACACTTTTTGAATTATTTATAAAATGTGTTTCGGAATGATATTTGATAAAGCTTATAGAACAAGGAAAGAATACTAGGAGCATCAGAATAGAAAATATGGCCGTTGTACCACCTACAGGGGCAAAATCAAGCACACATGGAACCTTTATGGCAGACTTATAATTTTGTGAGAAATGTCTCAACGTATCCATCGAGTAGTCAATTTCTTAAACTCGTTTAGTTTTCTTTGTCGTAATATTTTTGACTTGTTTTCTTGGAGAGGGTGATAGGTCATGAATGTTAGATGTGCTAGGTGAGGCTGAGGCGAGAGACGTAGGTGTAGGAGATATATAAATAGTTCAGGTAGGAAGAGAAGTGAAAAATAAAATATATGAATTTGAATTAGACTAGAACTTCAACTTAAAGTCAAGATTTTGGTCTTGGGCAAGGGCAAGTTTTGGTTTTTGACTGATGTGAGAAGATTTTGGTATTTTGTTATTAACATGAATTTTTTTTTTTTTTTTTGTTGACATATTTCATCATTTTTTCAATATTTCGTTTAAAAGTTACTTTTTGAAAACTGTGTTGAAGCTGGACCCGTACTTGGATATTAGCAAAGCACATTAGTACTTTTCTCCTGGATATCAAGTCACATCAGTAATGGCCTTAAGGTTATTGTAAAGAAGTCGATTGTAAACCACATGTTTATATGACTTGAGTTGTTCTTGTTTTTTCCGCTTATGATTCCAGTACTCCTATGACCTACTTCTGCAATATCTGCACAAGTCTCAATCAATTACAATGCTTGGAGTCGTCAATGAGCACATCAACTTTCAAGGTAAAATTCTCTCTCTGATTACATGTTTTATTCATTATCGCACGACTGTGGTTTCACTTGATCTGACATAAACTTGTTTTTCCTATTCTGTTTGTCGTATTGATTAAACTGATGATCCACTTTGCAGTTTCTCCTGGACAACCAAGTTCAATTGCTGATGATGCTGAATTTGTTTCACTTCTTGGAAGTGGCCAGGATGCGGCTAATCTTGTAAATCAGAAAGAAATCCATTGGGGGGTTAGTTGCTATCATTATATATATATATATTATTTTTCTTTTATGTGTATGTGTGTGTTTTTGTCGTAGATTCTTATCAGCATGAACTTTTTTTTTTTAATTTGAATAAGTAGAATTCAGTTATTAATTAATTGTTTAATGAAATGATGTAACAATATGTTGGCTTTTCCTTTTCAGAATTATGAAATTGATTTTTTTTTCTTGTTTGCAAAGAAGTAACAATAAGCAATCATAAATACTTGCAAGTTCTTCTAAGGTGCCATATATTTCCATTTACAAAATTTGTTTGCCATGCCGAAAGGAGCCTGGGGCCTGATTTCATGACTTATGGTGAATTGGATACTACTTTTCAATCCCTATTGTTTTACATAGTAAAGAGGCAAGGGTCAGCTGTACACAGTTCACAGATTGTTGTGTTCTCTTCTCTAGAGTATTATGCATGGTCTATATAATGTTTAATCAGCATGGCTAATTTGAGTCTTTCTCTCCCTTGGACATTTCAAAAAGAAGGGACATGTTTTCCCTCAACATTAAATGTGGGATGGTTCCATATGCGTTTCTATGAATACGTCGTGTAAGTAGGCTTCTCGTTGAGATGGGAAACCCAACTGGTGTTTCATCCTCATAATGTATTAACTACTTCATGTAAGATGAAAGTTCGTAGTCTTGATCAATCTGTAATATGGTTTGGTTACTTAGGAGTTAATTCCTTCTACCTGTCATATGCTACAGTTTTTTACATTTCGATTACCTCCTCCCTCCCGCATTGTTTTATAGTGTCATTAGTGAAAGAAGTTTTGCTTATTGCCTCTTGGAAGCACATGCTGTTTCAAAAGGTTTTATAGAGAAACTCTAATGCCATTTATATTGCAATAGTTGCTTGAAGATACTTTGGAAGACAAGTTGGAAAAGGAAGGAATTTCCAACATGGACTCAGAAAAGGCAGATGGAGAAGTAAGAGAAGGGGAACTTGAAGAAAATAAGGTAGTAAATTCATGTCAGCTGCATAATTGCCTTGAACTTGGATTCTGAATGACGTGTTGCTGGTCTGAAGCATCATATAATATTAATCTTTGTGTCCAGAAACGATCTGGTGATAGTAACAAGCAAGGTACTACACTTAAAAAGCTAAAAAAGGACAAGGTTGTTGGTGCAACAACAAAAGCTTCTCGTCCTGAGAGTGTTACAGTCCCTGGAGCGCCCCGCGTGAAGCCAGACCTAGCGCTTCCTGCAATGTATTCTCTTAAACTTCTTTACACGGTTCCATTTTTCTTCCTTTATCTTCGCATTGCAGTTTGCTCATTACAATGTGAAAATTTAAACGCTACCTACCTATATTTTATTGCTTAATTACCATAAGTTACTATATCTAAAATTTTGATTCCTTGCTTGCTAGTTTATCAAATTTTGAGACACGAGCATCAGGAAGAAATTTGTTCTATTTATTCGTCTTTTGTCTTCTCCATATGGTTTATGTGTAATATTTTGACTACTTTGAATTTTGGGTTTTGTTATTCGTTTTTTCATTTCAAGTTTGAAGTTGGGGAGGGATTGCTGTGAGTATAACTTTAGGGGGAAGTTCACAGATTTATAGGACTTAGTGCAGCCTGTTTGAGTTTGTAATATTATTACTAGAAGGATGCCTTCAAAATTGGGCCATTTGTTGACTTTATTATTCGGGAGGGTGCTTTTTCTTTTGACGAGAAATGAGGGATACTGTTATTTTTCACAACATTAAGAGCTGTTTATTGTGAAACTGGGTTTCTCAAATATACAAAATATGGTAAATTTATAATAATCTTTCAACTATACAAATTCAAGATCCCCTATTTGTTCATAAACAATTGTCACAAGAACAAATTACCTCACGGGGTGAAGACCACAATAAATCTTACTTATAATAATCTCTAAAAAGAAAATTAACATAAAACAGGCAGTTCAGTCATTTTAGAAGTTCCAAAACTTGGTTTAGATCTAACTCGAGTGAAAATTTATGTATGCCCATCTTTTTAGCACATGTTATACACATTATTGAGAAATTAATTTAACTTGTCTTTCCAGTTAAACTGCTTGCTGATTTGATGTTAAATATGTTACTATTCTAGACCGTTGGAGGTGGAACTTTCTATTCTTGAGGACTTGAGAAATCGCGTGCAGCTAAATAGTGTGGCATTGCCTTCTGTCAGCTTCTATACCTTTATCAACACACACAATGGGTATGCCTTTTATGAATTGTCCATTGTTTTAGAATTACTGGACTTATTATAAACCTGTTTTGATATATGATAGGCTGAATTGTGCATCAATATCTCATGATGGGTCGCTGGTAGCTGGTGGGTTTTCAGACTCCTCGTTGAAGGTTGTTTACCTTTCTATGTAGGTCATTGTCCTATTTTTTGACCTTTTTCATCGTCTCACCTGTACTTGCAACCCATGATTTCCAGATATGGGACATGTCCAAGCTAGGGCAACAAAATGGAAATTGTAAGAAAATTCCTTACTTTTAACCCTACTAAAAGTTTGGAAAAAATCTAATTTTTTGATCTCGTTGTTGCACTTATGATATGTTAGTTAGAGATTTTGTTGAAAGTATATAAGCAACTGACCAACCATGTAATGTTATGGCCTTATGGGTCATACCTGGAATGGTCTTGCTTGTAGGTGTAATTCTGTTACATGTTGTGTAACTTGCTAAGAATATGTGGAAGAAGTCGTTCTTTGATTAGAATTGATGATGGGTAGGATTTTAGGGCCTAATTAAATGGCAATAACATGTTCAAAGCAGTGATGCATATACAATTAGCTTAATCATCACTCCAATTTCAGTTACCTGAATGTGAAATTTTTGAATCACGAGACCACTTCTGGCTGCCAAATTCTTATTCCTCAGTTTGCCAGTCACGCAGTCTGTTTATTTTGTTCATGTTCAAGCTGTATTTTTGCAGTCTTAGGGGGGTGAGCCTTGAGTTGAGGTACTTACTTCCTAGTAGTATGGTTTCATTATGAGTTCCTCACCTTTTGTAACAGCAAAATTGCTTATCTACTTAGAATGATGAATCAGAGTGCAATGTGTAGGATGCATTGGTAAAGTTGCATAATTAATATGTATGATGTGTATTGCTCCTCTGGGGGGAAATGAAACCCTGCAAATTGGAACTACAGTGCATGCCTTGTGTGTCTTTATTTGTAGTATGGTGTGCAAACCCATATTTCCTGGGCGGCCAAAGTTTCTTATTTATGGGAGCTGGGAGGAGAATATATAACATATATATATAATACATATATATAGGTCTTTTTAGTTTTCTATTTCCATATTCCTACTTCTGTTTTTAGATGATTTTTTTCCCACGACTGTACCAACTAAGGGAAAGTGTATACAATCTTGACTCTTTATAAGTTAGCGGTGCCTTAAATCCTCCTTCGACCCAATATCACTCTCCCAAAAAAAAAAAAAGCAGGTAACATGATCGGATGATGAGTTCTAGTTCAAAATTGGCAAGCTTTATTGTCCTCCTTTGGGTTGAAAGTGGATTCATTTTACCATTGTGGTAAACATGAACATGTACACGTATGAATGGAGAAGGATGTTAATTCTAGTTACAGCTCCTTTGCCAGGTGAAAATGATTTTGCTTCCAGTGAGAACAATTCCAGTACAAATGCTGGGGAAAAGTCTTACACATTATTCAGAGGTCATGCTGGACCTGTTCATTCTGCCACTTTTAGTCCGTTTGGAGATTTTGTTCTATCTTCATCCTCAGATTCAACAAGTAAACTATTTGCCTCCACTTTTCTTGTACTTGGTTAGCTGTCCTCTTTTGTGCATATGATAAATTATCAATGACTAATAATGCAGTTCGCTTGTGGAGCACAAGCTTAAATGCAAATCTTGTTTGCTACAAAGGTCATAATTTCCCGGTGTGGGATGTTCAGGTAGGACGACTAGCTTCATTGTTTTAGTTGTGTTTACCTTATCTTATTAACAGCAACAGCTGTAAGAAGAATATTCAAAAAAAGTCATCTTGCCTTTGCAACTTAGTTTTACCAGGAGTTGCCCATGCTTACTGCTTTTGAAAGAGGGCAAAATCATGTTAGAGAAATACCACTAGACCTCTTATGAAATATTTGCCTATTCAGAATTGTCTGTGTGAACCAATTTGAAAGGCGTGTGGGATTGCGCACAAGATTCATCCTTCTCCACCCATTCCTTAATTTGTGGAAGTTATACAACAAACCAAATGATGTAAAATCAGCTTCTTGCAGAGTGGTTAAATTCTCAGTTAGAATACATCATCCTATTTTTTAAATATCAAATCAACTTTGAGCATAAAAAACACTATCTTTTCTGCAGATAGATAGTTCAGACTTTTTTATCCATTTGATGATATGAGTACTAACTCATAGCTCCCTAATCTCAAGAAATGAAAACAGTAAATGATACTAGATACCATTTTTACGTGGTGATAATACCTATGTACCTGACTCGGCCCATTATTCAATGCAGTTTAGTCCATTTGGACACTATTTTGCTAGTGCTTCACATGATCGGACGGCAAGGATCTGGTCAATGGACAGAATTCAGCCATTAAGGATACTGGCAGGTCATTTATCAGATGTAGATGTAAGTACCTAGTTCTCCTTTTTATGCCCTCCTCCAACCCTTTCTATTTGAGTGCATTCATTTAGGCATCTCGGTTTTTGTACGTGCCTTAAGCTTGTATTTGAAACATAATTTGTGTTTACAATTGTTTGTTGGGTGGGTGGGGGTGGGATATTGAGCTATTCTGTCTCTCTCTCCCACTTATATTAGATAGTGTTTTTAAACTCCTAAAAAAACTAAAATTTGGTTTTTGCTTGGATTGGTTTCTTTTGGGATGTTTGTTAATTGCACTTGGGTTGTGGGAAAACTTAAATAAAGTTGAAAAAGACCTGCAGAATCTCGAAGGCGGTATGTCCCTGTTTTTGGTTAATTGAAGTCTTTTTTGAACTAGATTAAATTAGATGTTTCGCCAAACAATATAAATTGTAGGATGTTTTTGGACACTTCTACTTTCTAAAAGAGTTTGCAAACACCATGTTAGTCTAATTTGTAGCGTCATGCTTAACATGGTGGTATGTGTAAATTCTATCTGTTCTTTTCATTTTAACCCAAAATAGAAAAAACCAGGTGGTGATATCGATACTGCTCAAATGCGCGAACCGCGTCACAAAGTTTCCAGTAATTGTATTGGTTGACACATACTGTCGGTTATAAAGTTTACGTGGATAATAGTTTATAGAGTATGTTTTGCATGTGGAAGCTTTAACAAATTGTTGAATGGTGTTTGTGTTAAGTTAATTCATTTTTCTATTGAAGCATTTATGCATGGTAGTCCTGCTTCTGCTTTTTGCTTTGTGCAACTTTCAGATGCAGAGGATCATTGTTCTTTCTGTTACCATTTTTAATCTTTTTGCTGCCTTGTATTTTACGATGAAAGACTAAATTAAACTGACCATGGTTTTGGGAAGTTGTTATAGTATCGTGATATATGCAAGTTTGCACTTTTATATTAAATGCACTTGTATAGTCAGAAACATGAATTTGCCAAACTCGCTTCTTAACTCCGTTCTGGTAGCTTTGATGCACTTGGCGTAGTGCTATTTCATCTGTTTGTAATTTGTGTGACACTTCAGCTTTTTGTAATTGGGGTATTACCAAGAACTTCAATATTAACCATTTTCAACTGGCCTCTAGTGCGTGCAGTGGCATCCAAACTGCAAATACGTTGCCACAGGATCCAGCGACAAAACAGTTAAATTATGGGATGTCCAAACTGGGTTATGTTCGAGAATTTTAGTTGGTCACAGAAGTATGATCCTATCCTTGGCAATATCACCTGATGGTCGTTACATGGCATCTGGTGATGAAGATGGTACAATAATGATGTGGGATCTTGGAACGGGGCGTTGTATTTCCCCATTGATTGGTCACAGCTCTTGTGTATGGTCCCTTTCTTTCAGGTCTGAAACTCTTTTATGCATCCCCCTATTTCCCATTAATATTGATTTCTTCCTATCAAATAAAAACCATAGTTTTCCTTACACAATAATGTTTTGAATTGTTGCTTGATCACTGTATCAGCGGTGAAGGTTCACTCCTTGCATCTGGCTCGGCCGATTGCACTGTGAAATTATGGGATGTTACCTCAAGCTCAAGAGTGTTAAAAACTGAAGAGAAGTACGCTTATCGAATTTCATAACTATTTGCTTTGTGATTATTGTGATTCTCATTAACCAGAGTTAATCTTTTCTCAGCAAAAGTGGAAGTGCAAACAGACTCAGATCACTAAAGACCTTACCTACTAAATCTACTCCTGTCTATGCTCTCCAGGTATATGCAAATCCCAGGTCATAGGTTTTTTGTTTTTTTTTTTGTTTTTCACTTTTACGTGCCATATCTCATTATGTTGTTTTTCTTGTGTCCGCTAAAAAACAGTTCTCGCGAAGAAACCTTCTGTTTGCTGCTGGTGCACTTTCAAAGCAGACATGATTTTGGGATAAATATAGAATGCACTGATTTTTTTTTCCTTTTCTGAGTATTCCTGAATATTTCATTTTGTCGATGTAAATATTTATTACCAGTAACTATTTCTGTGTATAATTAATAGGTTTAAAAAGTCTTAAACTTTTGAATAATAATAAAAAAAAAGTCTTAAAACTTTTTGAAACAACTACAGCCTGAATGAGTAGACTATGAGATACTAAATATGTGTGAGGAGAACAAATCATGTATGGATTATGATGTTAGAACCTGAATCAAAAGAGTACTTTATGAACTATCCCTCTCAATTATAAAATATAAATTTTTACGTTTGCGTTTTTTCCCATTTTCGTTGTGGTTTGTTAACCGTGGACCATTTTGTTGTAGTTTACAAAGATATAATATTATGTCATTCCATCAGGTGGTAGGACTATTCGTTCTCAAAAGCGTTTCCTTTTTCTATAGAAGACGTCTATTTTGACTGTTTAAACTTTAAACGCTGTTTGTTATGTTAAAATGGTTGATAGTTTAATTTCTGTTTGTAACAATTCTTTGTGCATCTTAACTAATTTAACTTTTACTCATAAAAAAAAAAGAAGCTAATTGAACTTTTAATTGCAAATTAATTTAACATGTGGAGTTAAAACTTGCTGTTTTTGTGAAAAGAACGTAATAATCCTTTATACATATTTATATCTAGAAGTAAAAGAGCAAAACTCGATATGTTAATTGCATTGTTTTGATGCGTGGGTTAATACTTCCTTAGATGTTATGATTGTTACCTGATTTCTTAAAGGGTTATTTATAGTAAATTATAAGAGCATTGAATCATTTTCTTAATATTCTTATAATGTTCAAGTAATCACTTTTTATTTGATTTTCAATAGGTTTATGCATGCATTTAAAATGAAGTTGACATATATAGAATTATAGATAGATCATTAGATATCGATTTTATTCAGTCAAAAAACCAATATGAATGTATTTTACTTGTTGATTTCTAGATTTACTAGTGCATGAACTACACAAGTTGACTATGCAATTTAGTTCGATTTCGTGACCGTAAGGCGATGGAGTTGATGTAGTTGCTGAAGATTAAATAAAGAAGTTGAGGAATTGGTAAATAACTAAATATGTACACGCTTCTTGAATATAATTTGATCTCTGCCATATTTGTTGCTCATGGACAAAACGAATCTAGGAAAAAAAAACACGATGCATTGGGTATATAAACTTGAAGATCCATCTACGAGATAAATCTGGAGCAACTAAGCAAAAATGGATTCAATAGTAGAATTTGAACCAAACGAGCCGATGGCTTTGATAACTTCACCGCTACTTTTTGAAAAGTTAGAAAGAGGGAGTAGACACTAGGTCACATAAGGCGCATGCGAGTGCGGATGCAGGCGTGCCAGTTCGCCAAATTTAAAAATACATAAATTTCAATGTGCCTTAATGCGTTTATTAAAAATAATTAAATATTAAATATTGATCTATAATCTCATATATATATTTGAGTATTTCTAATAACGACTCATGATAATTAAGTTTATATAATATTTTTTTAAATTATTATGGTGGAAAGACAAGTGTGTAAGTCTTAAATTACTTTCAATATTTTATATTTATTTTATTTTCAACATAATTTTGTTATCCATCTGCTTCGACTCTTCTTCTTCTTCTTTTTTTTTTTGATCGGCAAAAAAGAATTTTATTACTGAAGAGGAGAGTACAAGAAATACTCCCAAATCAGGAGCAAAAAGAAAAAAACAGTTTTGAAAAATACAAATTAAGACAAGTACGTGGACAAGATGGCCAATCTAAAAATGTGAAAGAATATACATCTTTCTTGATCTAATCCAGCTCTAGGATCTTAATTTAATGAGGTCAACCGTTGCGTCTACATCAAGCTTTTCACCCTTGAACAAGATTTCGTTTCTAAGAAGCCAGATGGACAATAAAAAAAAAATCAGATGCATCTCCAAAATTTATTCTCCTTGTTGGTACTAAAGAGGAATTTATCCAAAACAAAGTGGTTCTTGATTCCTTTAGGAATAACCGTAATGACTCCGAGCCATTCGTAACATTTAATCCAAATCAAATACACATCCTTCGACTCTTCTTTATTATCATTTATTTGTTTCGTTCTTTACAAATTTTCTACGATTATTCATTAAATTTGAATAAAAGAACTAAGAAATCTTAGTGCGAGAATTAAAAATTGATAATGCGTCTTAGTGCGAAACACGGGCA
This sequence comes from Linaria vulgaris, assembly GCA_948329865.1. Lineage (NCBI taxonomy): Eukaryota > Viridiplantae > Streptophyta > Magnoliopsida > Lamiales > Plantaginaceae > Linaria > Linaria vulgaris. The sequence continues at coordinate 28,286,875 of OX415249.1, forward strand.
CTGAATGCGCCAATGCGAGAACGATGCGCCAAAAAGTTTGACAGTGTGAAGGATTATGTGACCTATAAGCAATTTCTTTTGCAGTTTTGAACCATTATGGAAATTCATGACTTCATTTAGGATAAATTGAATAAAATGAAGAAAAAATAAATAAATATGGAACAGTATACTTTCAAGATGTTTTCCTCACTATAAATAAGACATAATTATTGATCAAAAAAAAAAGATATAAGGAATTTTTCTCGTTTGATAGGCATACGTGCTTCTGGATTGCTCATAAAAAAAAAAAATCACTTCTGGATATTGAAAATGAAAAGAAATTCCATTTTATTGTTTTGCATACTCGTTTTAGAAAACCATAGTCTCTCACATGATTCATGAACCGTCATTCAAGACCTGATATTTAGTAATTCCCATCCGTCATGTTATTTTTTTTTTTTTGGATGAGTAATCTCAGTCATGTTAATTGTTAGCGAGGTAAAACACCTCTACATATTTGTAAGTTATATACAAAGCCACCCTGTACTTCGTCAATTGACAAGAAAAGCATGACTTTTAATTTTATTAGCTATATTCCTCTTCTTCTTTTTTCTTACAATTAACAATTAACTAGCTATATCCCCTCTTATTAACAATTAATTAGCAAAACACCTTCCCTGCATATGTTTAATCAATAGAAATATATCAAATTACAATATACTATCATAACGTCTAGTTTAGAGCAAGATCGTCCTTTAGTAGAAAAAGAACTTTAGTATTGTTTTTGTTAGCAAATGGCTTATGTGTTTTATCCAGTAGTTTAACTGCATTGTTGTTATATAATGTTTAGTTTTGATCATTATTTAAAAATGTTTTTTGTTGCAATTGACTGTCTTTTTATGTTAAACTTCACCACACCGACGCAGACGCCACACTCTTCTTGCCATCTTTGGACTACTCGACCCACATGGATGTAACTCATACTACTTTTATAATTTGACATGCTATATTATTAGTTCATCGCACCACACCACACCATCTCCGTTTCTATTTCTTGTACTAAAACCTACGTTGCACGGGTTCGAGTACGGCGGTACGGGTACGGGTACGGTACGGATATGTGTCATTTTTTAAAAACAGCCGATACCGGTACGACAAGGATACGTCTATATATAAATAATTATTAATATTTATTATATGTATTTTTTATTTTTAACAAGCAATAAAATCTAAAACTTAAACAAGAAAAATTAGAAATACACAAAAAATGTTTTTACATTAAAAAAAGTCATGCATCAAATATGAAAGAAGACATATAAACATGAATTATTTATGACTAATAAGTTAAACAATAACATAACAAGCTTGAAGATGGCGCATGGTGGTGGTGGTAATTACGAATAGAAAAAGAAAAGTATAATTGTAAAAATAATGAGACCTGAATCGTGACTTTGATAAATGGATTTTCATTTTTTTTTTATATTTGGTGGAATTTATATTTAAATATTTAACTCATCAAATATTAAAAATTAATAAAAAAGACCCATAATAGTTCCGATACGCCTAAAAAACGTATCGGATAAGTATCGAGATTTTTTTAATTTCAAAATTAATGGATAAGCCACATGGCGTGTCGAATACGTCAGAACTGGTATCAGTATTTGAATCGGTTTCGATATGTATCGAGTACTGCATAGCCGTCTTAGTATCGATATCGGTGCATCACAAACTAAAACCTTTTTACGTTGTGAAGAAAAATAAATAATGCATAACACAGGAATCGTTTTGCAATATGAACAGCACACACACGTATACCTCCAATCTCACCCGCCTTCTCTCACAAATACAAAAACCCTCACTCCAAAAACCGCACAAAAAGATTCTTCAATTTTTTATTTTTTATTTTTTTTCGAATTCGGTACAATGAACGGTCACCCGCTTCTGAAGAAGCCGAAATTTGAAGTTATTGAATCATCATCAGAAGAAGAGGACCCGGAGGAGGAAGAGGAACCGGTGGAGGAAGAAGCGCCACAAAAGAGTGCGGCTGAAATGGAGGATCATTTCAGGAGGGAACAAGAGGAAGCGTTCCTTGTTCTCGTCGAACATCGGACTAAAGAAGTCGAGCACCTACAACAGCGTGTTTCCTACTACCAATCACAGGTTTTTATTTTTCCTAATTAATTGTCATGATTTCGTTCTTTCCATTCTGTGTGTCGATTTTGTAATTAATTGATCCTTGGGAGATTTCATGATTGTATGGTGGATTAGTGTGTCGATTTTGATTTGAAATTGGTATTGGTTCCAATTGCTGTGGGAGTACGGATATCTGATAGGCTGAAGCGTGCATTTACTGTAGGAAGGTAATCGACAAGATATGTAATGGGCAGGCGGCTGCTTAATTGCAGTTCGTTGATTTGACTTGTTAGTGATACTTCACACCTTAGGTCTTACTAACGTCTAACATTTATATGCTAATACAGTTAGTTGTAAAACAGTATGTAGGTAAAAATTGATGTGTGTAGTATTTTACGGTTTACATTGGCGAACTACTAAGCACGCGACGTGAACTATTATCCCCACCTGAGAACATTCATTAATGCAAACAACAGATATGATCCCCAGATATTGGTCTAACGTAGTACTATAGAGCATGCTCTTTATGTATTATTTCTTTATTCTGCTCTTTTGGTTCTTTTTTTGGGTCAACTTTAAAGAAATGGGAGTAAATGGAAATAGAGAAGGTTTTTAATTTATCGACTTGAAGCATGTTTTTTTTTTCTTCTGAATGTGAAGGAGCTATATGTCTAGCTGACATATGATTTCATCTTTTTTCATCAGGCTTAATTGGTGGAGTAGTTTAAGTTATCTCCAAGTATTGGTAATTTTTGTCCCTACGCGGGCGGTATATATGGATATAGATGTAATACAGATCTTAAGGGCTGCAATGTAGATCTTTGTTTACGTACATGCCAGTTTGCCAAATAATTCTGGAAGTTTTATTGTATTTTAGGTGGGAGGTCAATTGGATAGGCTTGGTAATTGCAGTAGCTAATTTGCTTTAAGAAACTAGCTCTCCGTTTATCGTTTATTGCTGCCCTAGTAGTTAGTTGCCCCTCATGTTCCATGTGATTCTGTAACTTCAAGATTATACATATTGTTAGCATGAAGTAATTGCCACTTTATGTTATAAGTGATTCTCAGCTAATTGACATGGTCTGCAACCTTTTATTGGGTCCAAATGTAAGGATAACACTGATTTAATGTCCCTATGTTGAGTATGCAGCTTGTTGAGGCAGAGAAGAAATTGGAGGACACAAAAAAATCACTAGCCCGAATTCGAAGGCAGCCCACTGCTATGGCTTCCAATACACTTAGGAATGGAGTGGTTGAGGTAAAAGCTGAAAGAGGTCCTATGGAGGGGATAGAAGGTTCTTCAGGGAACAATACTCGATATACATCTCAGCATCTAGGACAGGATACTATTAAATCCGCAGGAGATAGACTTCCAAATAGACCACCCAGTCCCTCCCACAGAAATGGTGTTTCTTCTCAAAATCAAACTCACTCTAAACCACAACTTATTATCCCTGCCGTGGTTCGCAATATTCCAGCGCTCCAAAAAATGAAAGAACCTGTAAACAAACTTCCCAGTGAGTCCGTGTCATTGCCCACTGCATCGACACCAACTCACGGTACTGTGGTTCGCAATATTCCAGCGCTCCAAAAAATAAAAGAACCTGTAAACAAACTCACCGGTGAGTCCTCTTCATTGCCGACTGCATCAACACCAACTCACAGTACTGTAGATGTTCGAGGTGGAAAAGCTCAAACATCTAAAAAGGAAGCAGTGAGAACCCAACCTAAAGGAGGCAAAAGGAAGCTTGGTAAGGCTGCTCGCTGAAATTCTTTGGCATTGTTATATATAGTTTAATCTTGGCTCTCCAGTTGGGCAACTCTTGTGATAATTGGTATTAACTACTGCAACTTGCCTGCAAATTTAGTACAGAAGAATGTGACATGACGTGCTTCGTATATTTTTGTCAATATACTTTTGAAATTCGCTTATTTTGCATATGCTTACAGAAGAGAGAGAACCTAAAGATTTGATTCCATTGATAAGCAGCTCCTCGTCATCACGAATGGTTAACTGTCAGGCTGAGTGTTTTTTACCAGGTATGCACACCAGAAAGCTGAGAAGTCTGGTGTTGTGTCCAACAGATCATTTATTTGTGACCAGGTCCGTCTTTTCTAATTTATATGCATGATGAACGAGAACAAAGCGTATATATAACTTTGAATATCTCATGTACTTAATATCAAACTAGAGGGACATTGGCTTTTCTTATCTTAATATGTATAAATTAAAATGATCTGGGATTTCCTTATTCTTCTTGTCTTTGGAATCTAGACCAAAAACATTGGCAGTCGCAAATGGTACGAAGAGATGGTGCCTGTACTAGAAATTTTTGTTTTTCTTATTATGGAGATTTATTTGGATACCTTATCGAAAGTGGCATAGGATTGTCATTTGGTTAATATTTTCCTAACTTGATTAGTGTTTTTAGATGTCACCTGTGATAATGCTTTTGATCCTGATACATTTTCAAAAAAAAAAAAAAGGAATTCCTGTGGATCGGGATGTTGTTGATTTGAGAGGAGACCATGTATACAAGTCTTATCGTTTTGTATATCCACTACAATGTTACTGCTACTGAGGAAATGTTTACCTGTTTTAAATCATTTTTTCTTAACAGCATCACATTTTTTTCTTGTGTTTTTGGAGAGCAATATTAGGCCACAAAAGTTTACAATTTATATTTTTTTTATTAATTTAGATGGGGTTTCTTTCATAAATAAAGAATGCAATTGTCATATAGAGAAATGCATGATGCTCTGCTTGCCGAATTAAGTGGCAGTGCCCGATTGGGCTCTCCGACCCTGAAATTGATTTCCATATTTTTATTTATCCCCATAAACTGAAATTTGTTGCTAAGCACAGAAGAACCACACACATGCACACACACGAACAAACACAAACATAAGTACTTGGTTTTTCTGGGTTACCTTTGGAGAGAGTCCTGAGCACCACAAACTGAATTTATACCTTCAAAAGCAAAAAAAATACTTCATGCTTTTATCATCTTGCTCCTGATTTTGGCAACAATATATTTGCGCGTGAAGTTCACTGGGGATGCATATATTACATATTTCCAACAAAATTGTTGATTTGATAACATCCTGACACATGTATGAATTCTTTTGCAGTGCACTGGATGGAGTTGTCAACTTGTGGCAAATTCAGGGGAGAGGGTAGGTATTTTAGTGAATATAGACATTGTTTAAGTGATGCATAGTATTCGATTCCATGTTTAGAAGAGAGTAACATATTTGTTTGCTCTCTTGGTGTAGGTTTCTGAATCAAATTTAGCTAATAGTATAATTTTCTGACGTGGATTATTTTGTCATTCCATAAGTACAGTTCAAATGCCACTATTCTAGATAGTACCAGTTGTCATTCTGAGAAGGGAAAATGGCCAGAAGATGTAGCCTGGCATCCACATGGCAAAAAACTATTTTCAGTTTATAGTGCTGATGGTGAGGATACCCAGGTTTCAATTCTGAATCTAAATAAAGGAAAAGAGGTAATGTGACTGATTCATAATTAGGCATAAATTATTCTTTTTCTTATGCATGTACATGGTATTTTCAATATTTTCATCTTGCAAGGAATCTGCTTTTGCTGATACTTTCTTAACCCATTTTCATCCACAGAGAACACGTCCAATATTTCTTGATGACAAACCTCACGTGAAAGGCATTATCAACAGCATAATGTTCATGCCGTGGGATGATACACCCTTTGTTACGGGTGGCAGTGATCATGCTGTAATTCTTTGGAGACATAAAAACGGAGGCGATTCGTGGAACTCTCAATTATTGCACCGAGATAATCATTCATCTGCTGTCATGGGAGTTGCTGGACTGTTTCATAAGAAAGTTGTGATGTCTGTTGGTGCAGACAAGCGGATTATTGGGGTCGAATTAGAAACTGGAAGAATAGACTACAAACATCAGATGGAAAGCAAATGCATGAGTATTCTTCCTAATCCATGCGACCATAACCTTGTTATGGTACAGACAGGGTAAGTTTACTTTGCAACTATTTTAGGAAAACTTCACTTTTCAGTCCGACAACACATGCCTGATGAAATTTTAATCTAACTGTTGTTTGACTTTCAAAAATTTCTTTAAAAGTGGTTCTGGAGCCTAGTACTCAGTTAATTTTTTATCTTTCTCTTGCATTGTCGCCTAAATGCTTGCAACCTTGAAAAATCATGTTAAGGTTTTAAAAATTAAGCATAATGCCCATGAGATTGGGCCCAATTGTAGAAACCTAAACTTAGGCTTGAAAGATTACGAAAACCCCTCCTTGATCCTTATAAACTCCATAGGCTAAGGGGTCTATCTGTAATGTATATCTAGTGCCAGGCGTATTTCTGAAATTATTCAGGAAAATATAAAAAGTTCTCAACATCTCAAGGGGTGTAATTTTTTTTGAGAATTCTACTTCAGAACTTAGAGCAATTGGGACAATACAAGTCGTGTACGTCCGTTGTCTTATAAATAAGGCTTTTTCTCTCTTTTTCAGGACCCTAGAGAGACAGCTCCGACTATTTGATATCCGAATGAAACAGAAGGAGATCCATTCGTTTGGGTGGAAGCAAGAGAGCAGTGAATTACAATCAGCCCTGATTAAACAGTCTTGGTCCCCAGATGGTTGGCACTTGACTTCCGGTTCACCAGACCCATATTTTCACATTTTTGACGTCAGATATAATGCTCACATACCATCTCAGTCGATAAGATCTCATCAGGGGCGAGTCTTTAGAGCTGTCTGGCACCATTCGCTCCCACTTCTCATCACCATTTCTGCTGACAAGTTCATTGGACTGCACAAAGTGACAAAGTAGTTAGAGACGAACATTGCTAATCCTTCTCTCTTTGTTCCTTGTTTTTCCCGGTGTCTCGAAAGTTTTTGTCCTGATGAGGAGATGAACTTGTTGGTTGATCAGAAATACGTGCCAATGCACATGCCCCAGCATGGATATCGTTCTGGATGGGGGTATGTTGTTTTGATGAGGAATTATGCTTTTTGATATTCGCACATAAGTTTGCGAACCTTGTTCTAGCTGGGAATCACATCTTATGCTCGTTGGTACGCTGTTGGATGGTATGGTGGGTGGTAGTGGGTTCAGGGTGTATGCAGAGAATGTGCTGTGTATTTTTGGTACAAAACAGTGGCAGGAGCCCTTACTTTTCGTGCTGTAGCGTTGCATATTCCCCTGCTCTGTATTTATGAGCAATGAGACTAGGATGTTGAGTATTATATATATATTTTGCTCGAGCTGATAAAGAAAGAAAAAACAATATATATATATATATATATATATATATATATATACTATTCAAACGATGATTATTATTTGTTAACACCATCCCTTATCAGGCATAGCGGATTGAATAAATCAAGTATCGGAAGTCCCGCCATACGACTCGGCGAGCAGGATACTTGGGAAACCCTCGAAATTTGCCCTCAAAGAACTTAGATGATCTTGACAGCATGTTCCGATGGCAGGGTCCTAACTCACAGAGCATTGGATCCACGTGGCACTACGAATCTTAAATGATCCTACGATGCCTAGAAAAGTGATCCCCAAAGCTTTTGCAAGTTACCACCCGATAGTATGATTATGTTCTGATGCCCTAGGGTCCCATAACTATCAAGAGGAAACCATCAGGACAACGTTGACCACCTTGAGACAAATTAGTTACATAAGCACGAGGGCAAACTAGCTATTTGCAAATCACTACAATTCAGCTCAAGGTAACCAGGTAACCAGCTGTTACGAAGTACAAGAGGCCCATCAGCACTCAAGATGCCATTTGTCTCTTCAAACGCATGCAGAACGCCAACTGCACCACTTTTATACCCCTATAAATATAGCATTTCCCACAACATGCAAAGACAATTAGAAAAAAGAGGGAATAAAAGGAAAGATTTTTAGTTTTTCATAAATCTGTTCAAAATTCTTAAATCTTCCGTCGTTCCATAAGTTTTGGGAAATCCTGGCATGGTGTTCCGATACTAACAAAGTTAATTATTCGATAGTAAAAAGCGAGTGTTAACATTATTATTATTATTATGTTTTAATTTCAAACGATGATTATTAACAATTTTTTTTTATTTTGTATGGTAATTAAATCTATGTTACAAATGTTTAACGAAATAAAAAAAAGATTGATAAAATTCGTTTTATTTTTGCGAACTAAATACTAGATAATATTCATAATAGTTCTTTAGATAATATATCATCAACATCTAAAGTGACTCAATAGTATCAAAAATGGTATAGTAAGATATAAGTTAAAAGCCTGAAATATTTTAGATTTCTAAACATGGGGAAACTAAAATATCAATATGAAGAACAAAATTAAAGTCACAAACAAAACGAAGCTCAATTCATTGCAAATTAAGTTTTAATAAGAGTAAATAAACAAAGGATCACCAACTATCTGCAATGGTTTTGAATGGGAGATTTGGAGATACCATTCCGATTAAAATCTTACAAATTTTTAATTATTATTTACACACAAACACACACGCGCGCGCGCACGACACAACATTTTCCCATGGTTCAACGATTCTACCACTGAATCCCCGCCTTAACCTCCCCTACCACATGACTTATGGCTAAAATTTCACACCTCCGCCTAACCTCATCCGCCCCGAGGTCGAATCAATTTTCCCCACCACGTCGCCATCAAGCTCCCACCAGCACATCATACGGCTCTCGCGACGCGCACAACCACCACTACATTCGACCCCATCAACGGCGCGCATCATCACCACCACATCCCACTCCTCCTGCGTTGCGCACCACTACATCCCGCGTCTCCACCTCGAACGATGCCCACTACCACATTTCACGCCACAAAGTCAACAATTGCGGCTGATGATGCATAATCTGCCCCACCCTCGGAGAGGGGTGAAAAGGCGGGTACCCTACAAACAATGTGTCCACGGTCTTGCGGAAAAGTACGTAACGGCCACGACCCACCTCCACCCAACTAAAAGTGAACGGCCCAAACTCTGGAGACGCATCAACGAGTTTCGCTTTACGGGGCCATTTATATAATCGAGAGCAAGAGTTTCCACTTTTTTCCTGATTGATCGAAATCGTTTACCCCCTAGTCACGACCCAAAAACACCCACCAAGGGTACTCGGTCTAAAACTCGGAGAAAGGTACCCCGAGACCTGGCCGATGCGTCTTAGACAGGATGAGGTGAGGCCACAAAGGCTCGAACACATTCCCTCCCCCCCCAACGACCTAAGACCTACCTAAGATCAGGGTACCCACGACACAACGACCTAAGAACCCCCCGCCCCCCAGTCCGAAAGAGTAACCGCCCTTAGAGCAATCGACGCCCCACGAGGTGCCCGAGGAGCCGTCACCAACACTTAGACAAAACTGAGGAAACATGAGCACATAACAAACATTAAGGACATGAGTAAAGACAAGGCACGGTCAAAGACCCATGAATCTACAATATAAATAGTCCTTATTTTCTTAGCAAAAGGAGGGAGAGTCAGACTCGGACTCATACTCGAACTCAAGCACCAATCCACTCCACACGAAAACAACAATATTCTCCATTGTCATATACTCTACTTGTACTTAGAATTTATCTCATTTTTCTAGCTCCAACTCGTGCACTCCACACGACCCCTTGTACTTTACTCAAAATCCTTAATAAAAGTATTGTGCCTCCTTTCCTTAAGCTCGAGATTGGTGTTCCGAACACAAATACTTGAGTAACAATATCTCCAAACACCCCGACTATACGGGCCCGGACGATATTCCCCCACCAGCAGCTAACCCTCTTTTCGGTGTTTGAGCTTAAGTATATTTGAAAGTAATTACAGGAAATAACATGAACAAAATAGGGACATCCAAACTTACATGACTAAAATCTTAGCCATTTATAGATATAGTCTAGATAGATAGAATAGAACATAACATAATACTTAGTTGAAGTTACAAGGGCAGGATTGAAAGAAAAAAAGATGGACGACGGAATGAGTCAAATAACCAAAACTTTAGGGTAAAAAAAGATTTGAAGGACTGTGTTACAATTAACCACGGGGCCTAAAAGCAAATAGTAGGAACTATAGGAGCGAAAATAATAGAGTTTAAAATTTGAAGAGCTGTGTAACAATTTATAATTAGGCCCAAGAGTAATTAGTAGAAAATTTTAGAGGCTAAAGTGAAAGCAGTCAAAATCACAAAGACTAAACTGTAATTAACCGTGATAACATTTTAGCCACTTATAAATACTAGTAAGGCTAAAGTGAAAGCAGTCAAAATCACAAGGACTAAAACTGTAATTAACCCTAATAAGCAGGCGATTATCTATCAAGTATTATATGAAAACTTGTAATTTTGGGATTCTTACTTTATGGAATTAAGATTTTTCGTCCGTGAGCTATTTTTAAATAGTTGATACTTAAGTACTAATTCTGATTTTTAGCAAGTCCAAATGGTGTTAGATCCAACAAAGTTCATCATATTTAAGATAAAAATTAAACAAAAAATGTATTTTTAAGAAGTTATATGAAAGAGGGAAAAAAAACAAAATAATGCCTTTTAATGAACAATCTGAATAATGTTAAATGAAGAAGTGTGCAATCCAAGTATCCTCTCCCAGATATGGAGACCAAGACATTTTTGAGATAAGCGCGTTTCCCCAAAATTGTGTACACCGCCCGTGAGAATACGATACTTAGAAGTCACACCCAATGAGGGACTATGCCATCCAAGAACCCTCTCCCACATAGGGAGACATAGATAATTTTGAGCGAAACAAGAGATACTATCACTATTACAAAAAAGAGCGTATCTCAAAATTGGATACCTCGTAAATAAAATAAGCTAGGAAAATAAACAATAGCATACGACTTATTACAAGGAGTTTTCTATCTAAACCTATTAATTAAGATCCTCCAATCAAGTCTTCGAAATTGTCCTTTGTTAGCTTCTCCAATCTTCATGAATTAGACTTGCGATTGCGAAGAGAAGTCCAACTATGCTTGTCCTTTTCAAGTAGAACCGAACCTTTTGACTCACCAAATTGCTCGGATACCGGCCATTAATGCGGAGGATGCACGCCTCATTAACAAGTTGATCCACTACTTGGTTGCTTTCTCTACAGATGTGGTGCATGGAACCATTAACCAAAACCATGAGTGTGCGAATCTTCTCAACATGTTGAATAATCGTTCATGGACCTCCCTTCCTAGCGTTCACAATAGGAATGATAATAAGAGCATCTGTTTCTATATTCACATCATGTAAGCCAAGAGTATGACAATATTTGAGGTCTTGATGAATGGCCAAGAGCTCCGCTTCAACATTGGTCATTGGCTCCAAAGCAACATGATAAATCCAAGCACAATTGCCTAAATGGTCGCGAAGAACCCCTCCACCTCCGGCCAATCCGGGATTACCCTTCGAGCTTCTATCCGTATTAAGCTTCCAACGACCCTCTCTCGGCTTCGTCCACATAACCACAATGGGGGGTTTGGGATGGGTCCTTGTAAGCTTAATCCCCCACAACTCCACCACATACTTGGAGCCTTGACATAACTTTTCACAACACGGTTTGATGGTGAATAAATCATGAACATGTCGAACAACCTTATGAATAATAATCTTAGCATCCATAAGGACACCATCATGTCGAGCCGCGTTCTGTGCCGTCCAAATGTACCACAAAACAAAGATTGGAACAAGAATGCGAATGTGATCGGGTGGGGTGTGATGTCTCGCATTTATCCAATAAGCAATTAAATTTTTCCAAGAGATAAAAACGGGGTTGACCATACCTCTTGAGCAAGATGGCTTGACCAAAAGACGTGATCCGTAGTTTCAACACTTTGACAACAATTGCATCGTGAGACTATCTCCATGCGTTTTGCAATCTTTTGATCAGTAGGGAGGAGGTTTTGCACATAATGCCAAGCGAAGAAAGATATATTCGGGAGGAGGAGATTTTGCCAAAGGAATCTATATATACCAAATGGAACGCCGAGCGGATTTAGTAGAGAAAAAACCATTAGCGTCGAGCTTCCAAAGCGGTACGTTTCTACCCGCTTGCCAAGTGGGATGACCCGTAACTCTCATGACTTCATCATCATCCAACTCTTCCTCAAGCTTCACAATATCCCATTCACCGTCCAACCAAAAATCACAAAATCGAGAATGGGATGTAACATGAGCACCATCACGGGGTTGGAGTAGTCCGCCTTCCAACCAATGATCAACCCAAAAAAGGGAAGTATCGTTCTTGATATTCCAAAAAATATGCGGTTGAGCTTTAGGGGCCAACTTACTCAATCTTTTCCATCCTCTAGATTCCCAAAGTTTGCTACTAAAGATCGGCTCACGTATAGTATACCTCGTCATCATGTATTGCGCCCACAACGAGTCTTGCAACTTAAACCTCCACCAAAGCTTGAGACCGAATGCTTCAACTAAGCAAGAAAGTGATGAGATATTAAGACCTCCTATTGCAAATAGTTTGCAAATTATTTCCCAACTTCTCCAATGTAGTCTTCTTCTTTCCTCGGTGGAGTCCCAAAATAACCGAGCAAATAACCTCTCCAAATCATCAAGAACGCTCGCCGGAGGTTCAAGAACTTGACAAAGATAGACCGGAATAGAGCATAGGATACTTTTGATAAGGGTAAGACGCCCGTTAAAATTAAGGAATTTGAGCTCCCAACCGCTTATAAGGCCACGGATTTGGTCAAGCCACCTAGTGAAGTATGAGTATTTCATTCGACCGTGAATGATAGGAGCACCAAGATAGGTCATGGGGAACTCACCTTTCTCAAAGCCGGTAAGATCGTGAATAGCATGAGAGTGAGAACCATTAACGTGAGGCGATAGGATGAAGCAACTCTTGCCCACATTGACAAGTCGGCCCGAGACCATTTCGTAGAGATGTAAGAAATCCATAATCTTAGCCTTATTGTCCACCGTCCCCTTCGCAAATATAATGCAATTATCCGCATAGGCCAAATGTGAACATTAATACCGCCCCTAAAATTGAGATATAGATCTTGATTCCGTTCATAAAGTTGGTTCAACCCTCTAGATAAGAACTCGACGATAATAATAAAAAGAGCGGGAGAAATGGGGTCACCTCGGCGAACTCCATGTTTGGACTCGAAGAAACCATGGCTTTCTCCATTGACAAAATGGTGAAGTAACAATTCTCGACGCAATTCTTGATGAGACAAATCCATCTTCGAGAGAAGCCGAACTTTATGAGGCATTAGTACAAGAACCCCCAATCCAATCGGTCATAAGCCTTCTCCATGTCAAGCTTCACCACTAAATTATACTTGTTCATATGACTATTGAGATTCGTAGCCAAATCTTGAGCAAGGAGGATGTTATCTCCAATTAGCCGGCCTTTGACAAATCCACTTTGATTAAGAGAGACAATGTTAGGTAAGTAAGAAGCTAACCGGTCGTTGATGAGTTTAGAGATGATCTTATAGCTCACGTTACAAAGACTAATCGGTCTATACCCCTTCCATTCCATCAGGTCTTTCTTCTTCAGAATAAGCACAATATTAGTAGCCTTGAAAATGCAAGGAAAGGTGGTACCACGGAAGAAATCCAACACCGCCTCAAGGATATCCTCATTAATAATATCCCAACACGATTGGTAGAAATGAGCATTGAAACCATCCGGACCCACCACATTATCCGGGCTTAAACTGAACACAACCTTTTTAACTTCTTCAAGATCTGGGGGGCGGTATAACCAAATGTTGTCATCGTCGAAAATGAGGGTGGGGATAAGATTAAGATTATGGCATGCCGGAATATCAATATAAGAAGCAAAAAGGCGCTCATAGTATCTTACGGTCAAGTTGCCAATCTCCTTCGGGCCTTCCACTAACACTCCATCTTCATGAGTACAAAATATTTTAGCCCTAGCTTATTTCTTCCTCGCCATAGCTTGAAAGAGCCTTGTGTTGCGTTCCTCTTCAATAGCCCATTTGCATCTGAAATTGTCGGATCGGGATTGATACAACTTTTCCAAAGTTTCAGAGCTCAAGTTAAGCTGGCGTTGCCTTAACTTGATCTCAAACAATCTTCTTGATAGAGTATAATGTGCAGCGGAATTAAAGAACACAAGAAGATAAATTTTCAATGGTTTATTATAAATAATTAACCATCTAGCCTTACGGCAAAATAACCACGCAGGTTTTACCAAAGACGTTCCTCACCACAAAATCACTCTCGCTCTTTTGTAGATTGGACTCAGCAAAGCAGACAAGAATTTTCTCCTTAAATCTAATCCTAGACTTAACTCGAAAACTCACAAACTTTGCAAAACAAGAAACATAACAACAATGCTAAAGATATAATCTCTACGGATTTATAAGCTCTATTGTTTCTCTATGTATCTTGATGTACTTCACACCCTATATATAGGTTTCTTCAAACTTGATCTCCAAGGTGTGTTGTACACAGTTTTGGTAACTTATGTTGTTTCCTTGTTGAACTCTACTTTCCTTATTGAACTCGATCTCCTTCTTGAATAATAGTTCCATTTATTAGATTGAGTTCTAATAAGGAAATAATCCTTCTTCAGTTCAGAGTTGATCTTGGAAAGATTCCTAGTTGCACTTGAACTCCAAAACTTTCCATCTTTGAAACTGTGTTGACTTGACCGATTTCCTCCTCTTGAATTATGGAAACTTCAACTTAGGAAACTTGTAATGCTCTTCCTTATGATTAAGAGATGTTCCTGGACATAAACAAAGACAACTAAAATCGTGGAACTTGATTAATAGGCGAATAAAGGCAAAACTAAAATAAAGCAGTTAAAGACAGATTGACAGAATACTCTCTGGTTTAAATGTTGTCTTGATGTTGGCTCAACATCCATCCAACATTTATTCCAGAATATGTTCTCGAATTTTGGAACAATGTTTCAGGTTAAGAATGTTTCGGGTTTCAATGTTCTCTGGATGTTGGCACAACATCCATCCAACATTGATTCCAGAACATCTTACACTTTCAATCTCCCCCCTTTTTGCCTTTCTTCACAAAACCAATCAACCTGTTCACATAACAGATAATATGTCCAAATATCAATTAAGCATAATAATCTAAGCCTACTAAAACTGCTCCCCCTTAATGCAAACTATCAAGTATTAACTTGGCATAACAAAGATTAATCATTAAAGTCATCACCACAACTCAAAACAAGTTGTTCAGATATTTAACTCATCAATGTTGTCTCAACATTAAGACCAGAATGTACATGCACATAAGTTTATCAGCAGAAACAGCAGATATAAACTATCTTCATAAGCAAAATTATTAAGAGCAGTTAAAGCTAAGTAGCATTATCATTACCAACCAAAACAAAGATAAAGAACTAGCAGCAAAATAGAAACATTTCAAACACATATCAAAACAAAAACATAAAAACCAGAAATCAAAAATTAAAAACTAGATTACTCTCCCCCTTTTTGTGAAGAAAGCTCCTCCATGTTCTTAATCAAGACATCCAGCTCCTGCATTTGTCTTTCCTTGAAAGCAATTCAAAAACTCTGTTTCTTTTAAAGCTGTCCATGTCCATGACCCTCTATTTGTGAAAATCCCTTCTTCTAAACTCATAAGCCTTGTCCTCTATCTCCTTATTAAGATAGTATCTAGACCTAGCTTCCCTACTATGATAGGATAACACAAGAGTGTCACAGTACTCTTCTTCATCATCATCATCATCATCACTATTAGCTTCAAACTCTTCAGCAGCAGTTTCCTCTTCCTCTTCCTCTTCTTCTTTCTCCTCCTCTTATTCTACATTAACTACCTCAACTTCCTCATCCACAACCCGTTTCCCTTTTCTCACTCTTTCAGCCTCAGCCTTAGCCTTAGCCTCAGCCTTTTTCTTCTCAAGTCTCTCTCTTTGAGCTCTTCTAGCCTCAGTTCTTTGTAAGGCTATTTTACTCATTGGCATAGACCCAATTTGTGTTCTCTTTCTACCAGAACCAGATCCCTCCCCCTCAATCACATCATTAAGAATATTCACTTGGGGTTTAGGGTTAGCCACATTTACCTCAGATTCAGATTCATTGGTTTGAGGAGTATGGGCTTATGATGTTGCGCCAACATTTGACTCAGATTCCACATTTTTGGCTCGCTTTGACCGTCGTTGATAAGGAATCATTGGTCGTTTTGCAGGAACTTGAGCAGCATGCCATTCTTGATCCTCACGCGCAGCAGCCCTGGTGCGTGTTGTTGTTTGCTCAACATTCAAGGCCATATCTGCAAGAGTGTCTAAAGGAGTCTTGCTCGCCATGTTAGTTTTGAGAATTGAGAGAAAAATATGAGAGATTTTTAGATAACTATTTGCAGAGAGAAAACAAATTGCACAAGTGAAAAAGAAATTAAGGCAAATTGTTCATTTAAGTCGTGCAGAATAGAGAGAGAAGGGATGAATGTTAATGGGATTGTGAAATGTGATCAATTAAATTTTCCCACTACTCTAATCCCGCGTAATAACTTCACCACGTGTCATTTAAAAACAACAAGTAACCAGAGCAGTTCAAAATAAAACAATAAAAACTCAGTTTTTAAAATTTTAAACAAACTTATAAGTTACTGTTTTCAATGTTGGGCAGACAGTATGGCAATGTTGGGATAACATTTAGATCAGAGAGTAGAGTAACATTCAAACCAAAAAGTTTTTAAACCACAATATCTGAGGTTCTGGGCTTCTTCAAGGCAATTTCATGTGAGAGCGTGAGATATATCCAAACTTATATCTGAAACTTCACCAAAGTAGCAAGTGAGTACCAAAAACATAAGATTTAGATCAAAATCATGATTAAGTAACATATCAAACAGAAAACACACAGAGATAAGCAGTCATGAATTAGAAAATTAATCCACTTCCACAGCATAGAAGGTCACAAATAGTGTGTCACCTGCAGAATGTCACCCAAAGAGTATGCCTCAACACATGAAATGGACTATATACTCCCCCTAAGCCCAAACCTAGTCAACCACACTAATCAAAGATGAAAGACAATGCAGTTCTAGAATGAATGCAACAATGTTATGACAACATTGACAGATGGTATACCCAGTGAATCACTTTTCAAACCAGCAACAGTTCACATCACATCAAATCTTACTATTTTCATTATCTCTTTAGAACAAAAACTGAGGGTTGTTTTACAAAAAAAGGATAATGACATTACTGAATGAGGGCAGCACTAGACTCCACACACTCCAGTAACAACATTATCAACAGCAAGTTAGGCAAGTACAAAGGCCTTGAATACTGTCAACACATTTATCATGTACCCCAATACCCCAATTCCTTATGCATACTTGTTTACCAACCTGCATACAAGAGAGCACTAAGTGATCAATGCTACCAAGTGAAGGCAATCGAAACCCCAAACACCTTAGTAGAAAGAACCACTCTTATGTACCCCTTAGCCAAAAACAAACAGAGACATGCAAATAAGCACAACTGAATATCATTGAAGCTGTCAACATCATGAACCCCAGCTTCTCCACATGTCCTGTAAAACCTTTTCATATGAATAAGACACAACTGAATAGACATCAAAGTAGTGAACTTTGTGTACCCCAGCTTCTCCATATGTTAGGCTAACACAACCTCAGACACACTTTAGAGATTTATACTTTTCAAAACTTAGATGTGAATCTGCAAGCTAGAAAGATTAGTAAAACACAGTGATCAACCACACAATCAAATATGCCAAAACAAAGATCAATGTGACTCAAAAAGAAAAGAAAAGAAACAAACAAAAAACAAAAAGTTACATACTACACCACAAACATTAACCAGTGCTAGACAGTGGTGTTATGTCAACACTGGGATCCTAACATTCTCACATATTGCACATGCCGAGAGATTGCCTCAAACTGAAGAATCTCTCACTATCTAAAGATTTAGTAAACATATCAGCAAGCTGATTATTTGTCTCAATATGCTCAATGTTAATCATTTTATCCTCAACCATGTCTCTCAAGTAATGATGTCTTATATCTATATGCTTAGTCCTAGAATGCTGAACATGATTCCTTGAGATACTAATGGCACTAAGATTGTCACAAAACATGAGGAGAGTATCACTATCTAACCCATAGTCCAGCAACATGTGTTTAAGCCATACTAGTTGGGTAACACAACTGCCAGCAGCTACATATTCAGATTCAGCTGTAGATAATGACACACAATTCTGTTTCCTACTATACCATGAAACTAGATTGTTTCCCAAATAGAAACAGCCCCCACTTGTGGATTTTCTGTCATCTACATCACCACCCCAATCAGAATCACTAAACCCAACAAGATTTGTATTTGTATCAAAGGAATACCAAATGCCCAATGATGAAGTTTCAGATATATATCTTAATATTCTCTTCACAGCAATCAAGTGAGATTGCTTTGGATCAGCTTGGTACCTAGCACAAACACAAACAGAAAACATAATATCTGGTCTAGAGGCAGAGAGATATAGAAGACTACCAATCATAGATTTGTACAATGTTGGGTCAACATTGTCTCCAGTGCCATCCTTAGTAATCTTCATAGAAGAAGACATGGGAGTTTTGCAAGGTTTTGACTCATGTAGCTCAAATCTTTTTACCAGGTTCCTTGCATACTTCTCCTGGTTTAAGAACATACCATTCTCCAGTTGCTTCACTTGCAATCCCAGAAAGTAGTTCAGCTTTCCAATCATGCTCATTTCAAATGTCCCTGTCATTGACTCAACAAACTTGTCTAGAGTAGACTTGTCAGTAGAACCAAAAACAATGTCATCCACATAGATCTGAGCAATACAAACATCAGAACTCTTTCTTAGAATAAACAAGGTTCTGTCTCCATCTCCTCTATTGAACCCAAGACTTAACAAAAATCGAGTTAGTCTTTCATACCAAGCTCTAGGTGCCTGTTTTAAACCATACAAAGCTTTCTCAAGTTTATACACATAATTAGGATGTTTAGGATCAGCAAAACCTTTAGGTTGTTCAACATATACTTCTTTGTCTATCAAACCATTAAGGAAAGCACCCTTCACATCCATCTGGTAGAGCTTAATCTTAAGACAACATGCAATAGCAAGAAGTAATCTAATAGATTCTATCCTAGCTACTGGAGCAAATGTCTCATCAAAGTCAACTCCTTCTACCTGAGTATAACCTTGTGCAACAAGCCTAGCTTTGTTTCTTACAATTACACCATCTTCATTAGTTTTGTACTTGAAAATCCACTTAGTTCCTATAACATTCACATTAGAAGGTCTAGGTACTAGATTCCAAACATGATTTTTGGTGAATTGCAGCAGTTCATCTTGCATAGCATTTATCCATTTACTATCCTTAAGAGCTTCATTCACATTCTTAGGTTCAATATTTGAGACAAAACAGGAAGCATTACTTACAGTGCAAGTAGAAGACATGCAGACACACAACCTTACCATGTTTTTATAGTTTACCCTGTCTTTGTTGCGAGTCTTCATGCGTCCAGTGATTTCACCTATCACTTGTGAAGCTGGATGATCCTTTTGAATCCTAGTAGGGGGATCTCTTCTAGGTTCATCAACAACGTCGTCCTCTGAATTTGACTGTGGGGATGTTGGCCTAACAGCATCAGGTGTCAGCTCAACATTAGAACCAGTCACAACTTCAGTGTCTTCAGCTTCTGCTCCTGATGTTGGGACAGTCTCTGTTTCCAATGTCGGGGCAACATCAGAGACAATAACTTCATCAGTACCTGAATCAAAGGTGAATCATCAAACACTATATTTACTGATTCTTGAATAGTCTTCAATCTTGGATTATAAACCCTGAAAGCAGAACTATTCACAGAATAACCAATAAATATGCACTTTTCACTTTTTGGATCAAACTTACTAAGATAGTCTCTATCATTCAACAAGTAACAATCACATCTAAATTCATGAAAATGAGCAATATTTGGTTTCAAACCCTTCAAGATTTCATATGGTGTCATATTTGTACCAGGTCTAAGATAAGCCCTATTACTTATATGACATGCAGTATTTAAAGCTTCAGCCCAAAGTCTTTTAGATAGGTTTCTAGCATTAAGCATAACTCTGGCCATCTCTTGAAGTGTCCTATTTTTCCTCTCAGCTATCTCATTTGGCTGAGGTGTCTTAGGTGCTGAAAACTCATGGAAAATTCCATTCTTATCACAGAAATCAGTGAAACTAGCATTTTCAAATTCTTTCCCATGATCAGACCTAATTTTACAAACAGAGGAACCATACAGATTTTTGATGCTAGCATGTAAGATCCTAAATGTGTTGAATGCATCAGATTTTTCTTTAAGAAACTTAACCCATGTATATCTAGAGAAATCATCTACAATAACAAAGGCATATCTCTTACCACTTAGGCTGCTCACCTCAATAGGACCCATGAGATCCATGTGTAATAATTCAAAACACTTACCAGTCCTGGGAATTGTACTTTGTACCTGGAGGGGTGTATGAATAGCTTTGGTTTGCTTACCCTTCAGGCAGTCCCCACATACAACCTTACCTGAGCTGGATATCTTTGGTAAGCCTCTTACAGCATCAACTTTCTGTAGTTTTTCAAGGTTCCTATAGTGAACATGTCCTAGCTTCCTATTCCACAGAACAGCATCATCAACTTTAGCATGAAAGCAATCTGCTTCTTCCTGAGCAAGGTAGCAATTATCTTTAGATCTGGTACCCGTCATAACAAGGACATTATCACTATTAAATACATCACAAGAACTTTTATCAAATGTAACAAGCAAGTTATCATCACAAAGTTGACTAATGCTTATTAGATTTGCTTTCAATCCTTCAACTAGCAGAACATCTTTGAGTGGTGGAAATCCTTCAACATCTAGTACTCCATTTCCAATGATTCTTCCCTTGGTGCCTCCTCCATAGGTGACAGTTCCAACATTGAGAGGAATCAATTGTTTAAGATTTTCATTGTCTCCTGTCATGTGTCTTGAGCATCCACTGTCAAAGTACCACTTACATGCAAGGTTAGAGTACACAGCAGAAAACACAACATTGCATACAAGTTTCATCTTAGGAGTCTTTAACTTTTCAATCCAAGTTCTACTTTTCTGTCCTGTTCCTAATGTTGGGATAACATCTGTACCACTGACCAACTCAACATTAGAGACAGTTTCTGTTTTCTTCACATTTTCTTTCAAATATTTCTTGCAATAAGGTTTTATGTGACCTGGTTGAAAACAAAATTGACAGATATAAGTAGGTTTACTTTTGTTGGGATTAGCACAGCTCAAGTCTTTTAATTCCTTAACAAAACCTTCTTTAATGAAAACAGGATTAGCAACTTTAGAGGTAGGTTTCTCAATATATCCAAGACCATTTGTTCCTTGATTACCCATACTCATGACCTCATCAAGTTTAGATGTACCTGAGTTCCATTTAGCAATGATCTGATTATCTTTTTCAAGCTTTCCTTTTACCTCTTTAAGTTCAGCTTCTGTCTTGTCAAGGTCTCTTTCATACATCCTCATCAATTTCTTCAGTCCATCAATCTCCAGTCTCTGAGCTTCATTTTTCTTGGTGAGTTTCTGATTTTCTTTCATAAGATTATGAAAAGTAGACTTCAAGTCTTCAATGATTTCCTCCTGGGACATCTCACCTTCAAAGTACTACTCTTCATCTAGATCAACTGAGCCATGAAAACATTCAAAGTTAGATTCATCATTATCAGACAAAGAATTGAGATCGATATGGGTATCATATTCAGTCCAATTCCCAAAGAAGGTCTCATGTTCTGATGTTGAGTCCTGGATGTTGGAGCAACATTGGGACCCGAGGCAGCTATGGAGATCTTCTTCTGTCTAGTTGACATGAGTAAATAGCGCAGCTGTATGAATCTCTTCAAGGTTTCCTTCAGTATCAGCACTTGATCCAGAGTTATAATCCTCTTCATTGAAATCATCTACACAAACCCAATGAGACTTTCCCTTCTTGCAGAGGGTGTTAGCACATTCAACAACTATATGACCATAACCTTTACATTCATAACATTGAGTTGTTTTCAACTTTTCAATTTCTTCAGGACTAGATTTTGTTGCCATATATTTAACAAATTTGGGAGGCAATTTTCTATAACCAGTGGAAGTATTGCTAGGTTGTTTCTCTTTAGATTTATTTTTAAAGTTCAACCTACTGAGTTTCTTGCTAATATTTCCATAGTTAGAAGAAATAATTTCATCCTCATCTTCACTCTCATGATAATTTGTTCCTAACAAAGCAATAGCTTGTTGTTTGGTAGTCCTAGCAGGAAACTCTAGCTCAAATTCTCTAAGAGTGTTTAGCAAGGATTGAAATTCCATGTTGGCAATATCTCTTGTCTCTCCCATGGCAATTCTCTTGAGAGCAAATCTAGGTGACAAAGATCTAAAAGCTTTATAGACCATAGTTTGATTTGAAACAGGAAATCCTAGATTTTCACATTGATTTGTAATGTCAAGGATTTTCTCAAAATAACTATCTATACTCTCTTCATCACCCATCTCAAGTTTTTCAAAATCTTTAGGCAATTGTCTATGTTTATAGTTCCTAACTGCTATATCTCCTTCACAATGAAGTTCAAGGATATCCCAAGCTGATTTAGCTGTGGTGCAGTTCTGAATTAACTTAAACATCTGATTGGTAACATAACTAAAAATAACATTAAGAGCTTTCTCATTGTAGTTATACAGTGTTACCTCGTTTGCTATCCATTGTGACTTTGGTTTTGGTACAATATCTGCATCTCGGTCGTTCTCAATCTTTGGGACAGAATATCCATCAAGAACGGCATCCCATGCTTTCATGTCAATGGATTTGATGTGAACTCTGAGCCTGGTCTTCCAGTAAGCATAATTGATGGATCCTTCCAAGACTGGGAGTCTGCCAGAATTAGGATTGATGTTGTCCATCGCGTTGTATCACCTCCAAACACCAGTGAAATCGGTGCTTGGCTCTGACGCCAATTGAAATTGTTGGATCGGGATTGATACAAATTTTCCAAAGTTTCAGAGCTCAAGTTAAGCTGGCGTTGCCTTAACTTGATCTCAAACAATCTTCTTGATAGAGTATAATGTGCAGCGGAATTAAAGAACACAAAAAGATAAATTTTCAATGGTTTATTATAAATAATCAACCATCTAGACTTACGGCAAAATAACCACGCAGGTTTTACCAAAGACGTTCCTCACCACAAAATCACTCTCGCTCTTTTGTAGATTGGACTCAGCAAAGCAGACAAGAATTTTTTCCTTAAATCTAATCCTAGACTTAACTCGAAAACTCACAAACTTTGCAAAACAAGAAACACAACAACAATGCTAAAGATATAATCTCTACGGATTTATAAGCTCTATTGTTTCTCTATGTATCTTGATGTACTTCACACCCTATATATAGGTTTCTTCAAACTTGATCTCCAAGGTGTGTTGTACACAGTTTTGGTAACTTATGTTGTTTCCTTGTTGAACTCTACTTTCCTTCTTGAACTCGATCTCCTTCTTGAATAATAGTTCCCTTTATTAGATTGAGTTCTAATAAGGAAATAATCCTTCTTCAATTCAGAGTTAATCTTGGAAAGATTCCTAGTTGCACTTGAACTCCAAAACTTTCCATCTTTGAAACTGTGTTGACTTGACCGATTTCCTCCTCTTGAATTATGGAAACTTCAGCTTAGGAAACTGTAATGCTCTTCCTTATGATTAAGAGATGTTCCTGGACATAAACAAAGACAACTAAAATCGTGGAACTTGATTAATAGGTGAATAAATGCAAAACTAAAATAAAGTAGTTAAAGACAGATTGACAAAATACTCTCTGGTTTAAATGTTGTCCTGATGTTGGCTCAACATCCATCCAACATTTATTCCAGAATATGTTCTCGAATTTTGGAACAATGTTTCAGGTTAAGAATGTTTCGGGTTTCAATGTTCTCTGGATGTTGGCACAACATCCATCCAACATTGATTCTAGAACATCTTACACTTTCAGCATCTAGCTCGTTGTTTCCAATATTCCGATTCCATAATGCGAGAAGATACAAATTCGGCATAGCATTTATTCACCAAGAATTGAGATGTAGGAGTTGGATTTTGATCATGAAGGATTTCAGCTTGCTTGAGACATTCTTCCTTATCCTTAATGCTACAAAAAATATTGTTGAAAGCGTTCCTATTCCAACTCTTAAGTCCTTCCTTAATCGTATAAGTTTAGCTCCAAGCTTGAATAGCCCCACACAAGGAGTTAGTTGACCCCAACAATCCACAACCTTCGAATGGAAATCCTTGTGCTTGATCCACATATTTTGGAAGCAAAAAGGTCTCGGCTTACGAGAGAGATCCCGATCGAAATGGACAAAAAGGGGGGTATGGCCCGAATGTAACTGTGACTCATGGACAATACGAGTGCCAGCAAATGACAAGATCCAATCATAGTTGATGGGAGCATGATCAATACGAGTGCGTATGCCATTGTTAGCCCAAGTGAAGGGGTTTCCTTCATAGCCGGCATCTTGCAAATCGCAATCATCAATACATTCATGGAAGTCGTCCATCTCACCAACATTAGGAGGGACTTGCCCCTTTTTTCCTCCTCCTTAAGAACAACATTGAAGTCACCAACCACCAACCACGACTTTTGATCATCACTTTTTCTCAACCCATCCCAAAGCGACTGACGAAGGACCCGAGATTGAGCGGCATACAAAAAGGTGCATAATAGCGAATGAGGGAGGATATTAAAAGAAATGACACAATGTAGAAATTGTTCATGATCCTCTAGAACCTCAATATGCATATCACCATCCCCAAAAACCCAAATCTTGTTGTTGGAGTTTGAGAAAGCCGACTCGTAATGGAACTTTTTTCGGAATTTATGCACATCAAATCTAGCTTTCGGTTCAAGTAGGGCAATGACCTTAGGCTTATGGCGAAGGACCATATTCTTAACATTATCTCCATTATTACGTTTACCAACTCCACGCACGTACCAACAAACAAATAACATCAATGAGATGGGGAGGGTGACGTACCATCACGGGAACGCAAATTGCATTCGGCTTTTTCCTTCTTTTTTTCCTTCTTTCTTTGGTTTTTGCTTTCTGATGAAGATGCACCATGATCATTTCTTTTGTTGTTGGAGTCCCCAAGATACTTTTGGATAAGATCTGACTCCTCAACAATCGTATCATCACTCATGGCATCTTCATTAGTATGCCAAAGTAGGGAGATTGGTGAGATAGGGGGTGGAGATATCACACGAGTAAAAGTATCCTCTTGAAGGCGCCCTTAGGGAGAGGACTCTAGATTTAGGTTGATAGTTAGAATCCGAAAATCTAGCTCCATCATCATTAGCATCCCTCAAAATCATATCTTTAATCTCTTTTTCTTGAGCCTTTTTCAACGATTCACGAAGTCCATCATCCCTTAAGAGTTGTTCCTCTCCAACATTTGTCCTGACATCAATTTTTGCCAACTTGAGGTGTATTTCTTTATCCACCTCTTCGGCTGCCTTAATCATTTCCTTGTGAAATTGAACTTCCTCTTCAACCATGGAAATGGCCTTAAGAGATCCTTCACTCAACTCTTGACTTAACATATTTCCTCCTCTATTGCTAGTTATCTCCACTGATCGGCCCTTGTCTTCCTCAATATTGGATTCTTGCTCGAGAATATCGAAAGGATTTGGATCCCCTCTCTTTAAGAGTTTCTTCGGAGATGAATTCGGGGCGACGTTCCTTCTTGCCTTAGCCTTCCAAACATAAGTAGTAGCTTCACTATGTTTCGGTTCTTGTATATCCTCAACCTTCTCATTAGTCCCTTGAGATTTCTCCACACCACATTCCTCAAGCTTATGACCCACTCTTTGACACTTTCGACAGTAGTTCGGAAGATTTTCATATATGATCTTTTGCTTGACGATATCCACGTTCCCATGCACATATTCTACCCCTCATTCTATTTCTTCCTTCAACGGATCAAGAAGATTGACCTCAACACATATTCGAGGATAATCGGGACGTGACATAGTCGTCGCTCCTTCATCGAGCCTAAAAGGTCTTTCAAAATAGAAACCAATGTTCATAAGAGCGTTTCTTTCACAAAAGCGCATATTTAGATTTGGTAAACCGATCCACATGGGAGCTATAGGAGGTTCAAGTTCGGGGTCGAAACTCGGAGTCCATTTGTAGATCAAGCCATTAAGATCAAGAAATCGAAGGTTCTTCTTCAACCATAATCGATTATAATCCTCCTCCATGGTCAATTTAAACCTAACATGCCGCGGGCCTATTGGACCAAGGGTGTATTTACCTTTGAGTTTGAGTTTTGCCATCTTGTTGTGGATATAAGTGTAGCTCGACTTAACAAGAGGGAAACAGAGGATTAAGACAAGCTTAAGCCTCTCATCAAGAGCTTTAACTTCCTCATTCTTAAAGACAATCATGGATTTTTCTTTGACAAATCGAAAGTCCATTGTAGTGAGGGTAGGATCATCAATAAGAGAGCGGTTGATTTTATATTGTCTTGTAGGAGCGGTCGCTTGCACATAAGAGGCACGTCGAATTGGAGCACGAACTTGATATGGTCGAGGATTATCCGATGCCGCATTGGGTTGCTTCTCACAGGTGGAGAAAGTGAGGGAATATGAGCTAGCAATGGCTTCGCAACTCTAGAAAAGTTATTCGAGAGAGGCGGGAAACGGAGGGATCCAAACTTAGATGAACTCGCAATGCTAGAAACCTTGTTGGAATCCATTGCTTGCTTAGCCTTATCAAGCACATTCATGTCTTTTCGCATTGGGTTGTTATCCATGGCTTGCTTATCTTTCTCTAGCATAATGAGCTTCGAATTCATGATCAAACTTGCTTCAAATCCCACTTTATCATGCTCAAAAGATTGATCGAAATGAAGATTCCTATTCACCATATCCGAATTAGGATGAGAGGAGCTCAAGGAGAATTTTCCATTTTTTTGGCATCGATGACGTGGCAACGATTTTATCCAACGTGGCAGCTTGGGGTCAACTCTGACCGAGGTTAAAGCCTCATTAATGGTATAGGAATCAGCCATTGTGTCAACAAAGGTGCAAAAAGGGAAGAAAAAAAAAGAGAAAACCCGAATTACCCAAAATGGCAACAAAGGAAAAGCTGCGGCTTAGACTGGCACTCGCTGCAGGCACTCGAATAGGTAACTGGCGCCTGACAGGAGCGCAGCAGGCGCTGGGCCCGTGCTGATAGCGACAAGACATTTTGAGGGAGAAATGACCGTTGGACCAAAGTAACGACTCTTTTTGACTGAAATCATTTCCAAACAGACCGCAGGAGCTTTGGGGACTGATATCTATAACTTTCCGCTGAAGGAGCACCGGGGAAGTGATCGGAAAATAGCTAAAAGTGATTGGAAAACACCAAAAAACTCTCTAAACGCGCGGATTCGACCGAAAAGAGCAAGAAGACCACCTAAAAAAGCTAAAAATACCAAAATAACAAAAAAGAGAAAGGGAAATCAACACACAAAAGACCAAATATATGGAAAGAATTCGCACTTAAGCTAAGAGTTTTGAAAAACACCTTGGAGATTGAATAAACAACCACAAACCAATCTTCAAATGTCAAAAGGGAGTGCCAAGTCCATAGCTCAAGAGAGGAGCATGACACTCACAAGTAACAAATGGTGTAAAGATGGAGAAGAAGAGAAAGGGAGAGACGAACTATAGAACAAAAGACCAAGAAAACCGAGCTAAATGAACAAAAAGGTCAAAGAAGATGAAAACCCACCATTGATGAAGATTCACCCACCATTGATGAAGCTTGAATCCGTGGGAAGCTATCCAAAACCCAATGCAAATCCCGTGTGAGTGACGGATAACTGAATTAGCTAAAAAACGCGTTTGTGAGTTTTATTAGTTAATAATTAATCAACAAAAACCAATCCGTACATT
The DNA here is from genome assembly GCA_948329865.1 of Linaria vulgaris. Classification (NCBI taxonomy): domain Eukaryota; kingdom Viridiplantae; phylum Streptophyta; class Magnoliopsida; order Lamiales; family Plantaginaceae; genus Linaria; species Linaria vulgaris. The sequence continues at coordinate 28,314,981 of OX415249.1, forward strand.
CATGTTATGCAAACTAAAGTACTAAAGGCGATCATTAGCTTTGTCTAAAAAAGCTTTGTCTAAAAAGACTAAATCATCTCAGGTTAGTAAAATTGTTGCAACATTCAAGGAAATTGGCTCTTAAGCCCCTACTCAATAAAATCATGAAGAAAATGATCGACTTTAGTACTTTAGTTGATCTGAAAAATATATATTTTAAAAACTCTCTCCAATTTTTCACCGTAGACAAAATTAGATCACATGGACTTGAGGATGCAGAATGGTGGGGTGGGGGTCTATAACTCTCAATGATTCAATATTTACCTAAATTAGACAACAAGTAAATTCTTCAAATAGCTTAATTATCTATACCATTATTTAAGTTTAATTTTTTTTTTTTTATTTCTCCCACATCAGTCTGTTAAGATTTTGCTATAACTATTAAAGCCCAGTTTTAACTGTAAGTTTATTTTCACTTTTACCATGATGGAAATCTTCACAATTAAGAAAAAAAAATAGCTACTCAATTCTCTCTTATATAAAAATAAGGTAAGATATTATATCATTATGTATTTAATCTTTACTTCTTTACTATTATATAAAAAAGACAAATTGTGACACCAAAATTTTAATTTTTGATTTTAGCCTTATAATTTTAACGCTAGCACAATATTTTATTATTGGGTTCCTAATCTAGCCTTAGATATAAGTAGAATCATTAACTACAATAATTATAGTGATTCTTAATTTAATTTCCCAAAATTTGAAACATTCTATATAAATTCTCCCCTTATATATTTAATCTTTACTCACTTAAGTTAGCTTTTACCATACAAATTAAATTAAATTCTTAATCACGCACATAGACCAAAGTTTCGATTTCATAGTATATTTTGATCAGCTAAACTTAGAAACTATGTTGCACGGATACGAACACCACACGAATATGACACGATATGGACACGGCGACACGAATTTTAAAAAAATTAGAGGATAGGATACGGCATGGATAAGTCTAAATTTTTTAATATTTTATATTAATATACATATAGAAACAACACCAAAATAAAATATTTGAATTATATTTTTAAGTTCATGCACAAACGAATATCAAATATGAATAAATTGGTTGAATTCGAACCGTACAAAATAAATTGGTAAACTAATATAGTGTAGTACACTTTTAAAAGTTTTCCTTTTCTAAATTGTAGATATAAGATTATTGAAATTAAAAGCCATTAAAATAAAATAAAATCAAGCAATTAACTTAGTTTGACAATTGAAGTTTATGTATGAGAAATTTAATTAAAGGAAAAAAAGAAGAAGAAAATAAATTCCAACTTTGACTCTCACTTGTAGTTGAGGAAGAAATGGTTGGCGTGCTACATGAGAAGATAGTGGAGTTTTTAACATTTTTTTTTGATTCATTAACTAACTGATTAAGATTTTAAAACTCGGTTTTTATAGGTGTTATATTTTAACAAAAAAAAAAGCTTTTGATGATAAGTAAAATAAACCTAAACATGTCACAAATGTGTTTGACACGCACATGAGAAGTGTCCGACACGCGTGTCCAAAATTTTTTATATTAATTACGGAAACGCCACGTGGCGTGTCAGATAAGTATCCAAGGCGTGTCCAAGGAGTGTCAGTGTCCCCCGTGTGTCTGACAAGGTAGATTTCAAAAGTTTGGAGTATCCGTGCAACATAGGTTATAAATATTTCATAACTATTCTCAAAATTTTGGCATGTTTTGAAGAATTCATAAAAATTGTTGTCGAAATTTCGGCATATTTCTTTAAAATTCGTAAATTTTGTTTGCGTAAAATTTCGGTTCGACCCAGGAGTGCTCTCCGATATCATCGTTTGAGGATTACTCCCAGAGGACTTCGTCAATTATCTCATGAGGAATCGTGCCATCAACCTGGAGGACCTGTTGCAAAAATCTGAATCCTTCATAGAAATAGAGGAAATGCACAAGATCTTGGAAGCGGCCGAAACCACGAGGGCCCTGACAAAAGGGAAAGAAAAACACGAAGACAAGGAAAGGGGCAAGAGGGAAAGGGCCAAGAAGGAACTGGACCTGGTACCTTTGCCGAGCATGGCGAAATCCCCCATGGAAATCATGACCGTCGTGGGGAAGAACGATACTTTAAGTGGCCTCGGGCCGCGAGGGACACCCAGAGGCTTAAGCACCAGGAAAATTCTGCATGCACCACCGAACGTACGGGCATTTGACAAACGACTGCGTTCACCTCCAGAGGGAGATAGCCAGGCTCCTGAAGTTGGGATACTTGGAAGAATACGTGGTGTTCGATGATCGCGACCCCTGTGAAAAACAAAGGGCGCGAGAAAGCACCCAAGAAGAAAAAACACAGGTCAGGGTCACCCGAAGAAGATGAGGAGTCAGAGTCCGCCGAGCAGGGACCATTCCCGCTAGGGGTGTTTGGGCCGGGTCGGGACTTTGGAGTCCGACCCGACCCGCCGGGTTTTTCCCAATCCGGGAAAAACCCGGCTCGTTCCCGTCCCGGCCAGACCGGGAAAATGATCCCGGTTTGACTCACGCCGGGAGGGAACGAGATCCAAGCTGGATCCCGTTCCCTCCCGCGGGATCCCGACCTCTAGTAGCCCTTTTTTTTAATTTTTTTTTTCATTACCCAACTCCTCATATTGTCTTGGTCCAGTGGCAGTAGGTTTATTACCCAAAACACACACAAACACAACACACACACACACAACCCGCTACACACACAAACACACACACACATTGTTGGTTACACACACACATCACACACACATGCTCATCGCCACGCCGCCTACCCACGACCACGAGCCACGACGCCTCATCGCCTCTACCGCCCCACGCCGCCGCCGAGCCTCCTCACCACCAACAAAATTAGAGATAATTTTTTAAAACCCTTGTTTTGTAAACCTTTAAATTATTGTTTGATTACATGACTTCTTTGAATTATAGTTTGCTTAGGTTGCTTATTATTGATTTACATATGAAAAATTAGGGTTTATGAGTTTGCAATTAGAGTTTATTAATTGGGGGTTTTGTGCAATTAGGGATTGGTTTTAAAATTGATATTGATTTTGCAATTAGGGATATTGATATTGGATATTGGATTGATATTGATATTGGATTGATATTGATATTGGATATTGGATTGATATTGATATTGGATTGATATTGGTATTGCAATTAGGGATATTGTTATTGGATATTGTCGTTTGGTGTTGAATTGATTTCGAAAATTAATATTGATATTGGATTGCTATTGATATTGATATTGCAATCAGGGATATTGATATTGGATATTGCCGTTTGGTGTTGAATTGATCGTTGAGGCTTTCGTATTGATATAGATATCCAATTCCTTGGTATTGAATATTTTTATTTTGGTTGTTTAGATGGTAGCAACTAACAAGAAAAATAAGTCCTCCGCCGGAGATCCAGCAAGTACCGCAACTAGAGTTTCTCCTCGTAAACGGGCCTCTACTTCCACGGCGGCACCGACTATTTCTAAGGCGGTCAAAGGTTCCAATAAATCCACGGCACCATCTACTTCCCGTGGTGCCCTAGGAAAGTCTTCTCGTCCTCCCAAAGGCCAAACTCGAGAACTCTCGAATCAAGAGGCTACGGAAGCAATGAGAGATGATGCGTCGTATAATAGTGCAGAATCAGATGAAGATGATGTGGCACTAGAGACTGCACAATCGCCACATGAAGATGTTATCTAAGAGGAGACGGAAAAACATGAAGATGTCGTTGAAGAAGAATGGGGAGGTGCTGGGGGAAAATTTAACATGGCAAAGGTACACAAGACTTGCATTACCTACGGTGAAAGACCTAACGAACATGGAAAGATGGTATGGGGAAAAATAAAACATACACTAACATCACCATGGTGGAGGGAATTTCAACCGTACGAGGATATACATACACACATTGTTATGGGTCGATGCCTTCATTGCGGAAAATGCATAAAAGCCGATGGTAATGCACATGGCACTAAAGGATTGAGAAGTCACACCGAGAGGTGTAAAGTGTTAAAACAAATTATGGCGAAGGGGGGAAGACAACAAAAACTTAAAGTGGAGCCTAATGGTGCAATTAGTAATTGGGAGTTTAATCATGAGTGGGTGATCGAGGGCGTGGTTTTGTACTTGATTAAGAACGAGATGCCGTTCATAACGGTGGAGAAGGAATCATTTGTTGAAATGATGTATCGAGCTCAACCGAATTTGAAACTACCTTGCCGGCAGTCCATACGGCAAGCTTGTTATGAGTTGTACCTAAAGGAAAGGGAGACGTTGATTCGGTTTATAAAGGATAATGCACAAAGGGTTTGTTTGACCACCGACACTTGGATATCCATCACGAGAGACAACTACATGTGTGTCACAGTCCACTTCATTGATAATATGTGGAATTTAAAGAAGAAAATCATAAGCTTTAGCTTGACATCCGGTCATACGGGAGCGGCAATAGCAAATGATATCAATGCGGCGTTGGGTGATTACGAGATTGACCGTGTTTTCACGATCACGGTCGATAATGCTTCGTCCAATGACACGACTATTAATGATTTGGTGAAATGGTGGGTGGAGAAAGGTGACATATCGGCAACAAATGGGGTTCTTGTGCAAATTAGGTGCATTGCTCACATTCTTAACCTCGTGGTTCAAGATGGCTTGAAATGCAATGGCGGTGACAACTCGGTAGACGGTATTAGAGATTGCATCAGGTACATTAAGGCTTCTCCGTGTCATTATACATTGTTCAAAAAGTGTGTGACGGCCGCAAAAATAGAATGTGGCAAAATGCTATGCTTAGACGTCTCAACACGTTGGAACTCCACTTACACAATGCTTAGTGCCGCTTATGATTTGAGGATGGCTTTCGTTGTATACAAGCAAAAAGATGCTACCTATGCCACTGATTTACGGGATCGTATACCAACCGATGATGATTGGGCTAGAGCGAAGATGTTTATCGATTTTTTGGAGCCTTTCAAAAAGTTAACAGAGGTTGTTTCGGGCACAACTTATGTGACATCGCATATGGTACTTACCCAACTTTGCATTATCGACGATCAATTGACTGTGTGGATGAGACGACCGACAATAGATCCTAGGACGGGGAAAAGGGATGGTTTGAAGGCAATGGCTATGGTTATGAAAGAAAAATACGACAAGTATTGGGGTGTTAATGGGAAGATGAATCACTTGTTGTATTATGCCGCCATGGTAGATCCCCGCCTCAAGCTTAGCTATGTTGAGAAAATGTTTGAAAAAGAACCGACCTTGGTTGCGTCAGTTAAACACGGGTTCCGTCGATTATTTGAAGAGTATAAGGCCATGCTCGAAGCAAATGCACCAACAATTCCCACTCCTCCAACTTCATCTTCTACTTTTGCGAGTATGGCTCATTGGATCGAAGAGGACCTATTGCTTACGAGGCACGAACAATGGGCAAGGTACACTCTAGAAGTCTTTTAAGTTTTCTATGTATATTGAAAAATTCTCTATTTGTGTTATTAACAATCATTTATCAATTTCGTAGGGAAGATAATAACGAGGAGGAAGCAACACAATGCGAGATGGATTTATACTTTGGGGATAGGCGTGAAAAGGGTCAAATAGATTTCAATATCCTCGATTGGTGGAAGGTCAATGGCTATCGATATCCTATTATTGCCAAGATGGCTCGCGATTTATTGGCTATTCCAATCTCAACGGTTGCATCCGAATCGGCTTTTAGTACCGGGGGTCGTGTGCTTGACAAATTTAGGAGTTCATTGACTCCGAGAATAGTTCAAGCACTTATATGCTCTCAAGATTGGCTACGCAAGGATAATACACCAATTCAAATCGAGGAGTGCTTGGAGGATTTGGAGAAACGCGAAGCAGAATTTGCGGCAATGGGAAAGGATGCCTCCTTTTTGAATGGATTTGAATGAGACTGCTAGTTTGTTTAAATTTTTATGATTATGATGGATTGCATTGTGGATTTGAATGTTCTTTTGTTTAAAATTTTATGTTTATGATGGATTGTATTGTGGATTTAAATGTTCTTGTTGGTGATCGGATGAAACTGCTCATTTATGCCTTTTTTTTGTTGAATTGATGAGTTCTTATTTTTTAATTTTGTTGGATTTTGTTGAGATGATTGGAATATGGAAAACAAAACAAAAAAAAAAAGTGGCTGGACAGGGGCGGAATCTGCCCGCCGGGATCAGCTTTCCCGGCGGGAGGGACGGGAGCTGCTCAGCAGCTCCCGCCCCGGCAGCTCCCGGTGGGCCGGGGTCCCGTCCCGACGGGACCCCGGCCCATAACACCCCTAACTCCCGCACCCCTCGTACGTATCGTGATAATGCTCCTATAGGTCGCATCGTGAACATGATCGAGTGTGGAGTACTATTTGTAACCCTCAAACAAAGGCAAAATTACAATCGTAAAGCCCGCAATACGGACAACAAGTTGGATATCTTCGCTGCTAGAATAGCTAACCAACCGGTTATCACCTTCGGCCCCGAGGATCTCCTGCGAATCATATACCCCCACGAAGATCTCCTCGTGGTCACAACTACCATATTGGGGACCACAGTCAGAAGAGTGCTTGTAGACACGGGAAGTTCAGTCAATGTTCTTTTCCTGCCTACATACATGGCTCTGGGAATTTCACGGAGTCAGATGGAGACGATCGAGGTACCTCTCGTGAGTTTCTCTGGGGAACAATGCCAAACAGCGGGAATTATAATTCTACCCATGTCATGGGGAGAGGGAGTAACACGTCGCACCTAGCCCACAAAATTTTGGGTGGTGTATGCTCCCTCACGAATGTACAAGGCCACATGTGGACGACATGCCCTTAGAATCTTCGAAGCGGTTCCGCCCACTCTCCATCTGAAGGTCAAATTTCTAACCCTATCGGGAATAGAAGTGCTCAAGGGGGATCAAACCCTCGGGCTAGAATGCCACATGAACGCATTGCCAATCATGTCCGACCCGCCTGAGCTACGGCCCCCCAACAAGAGAGCTCGCTCGGAGGAGATCCGAGTCCAGCCCGATGAAGAGCTCAAAATGATAGAATCGGTGGAAGATGCTGAGGGCAAAACAGTGAAGATTGGTACCCAGGTCGGGGAAGACATAAAGAAAGCCATCATTGCCACCCTCAGATCGTTCCACCACCTCTTTTCCTGGAAGGAATATGCATACACAAGCTCAACGTATGCGTACAACAGTTAAGAAATATGCGTACAATCAAGAAATATGCGTACACGAGCTCAACGTATACACTATCGCCAAGCCTGTCCAACAGCGAAAGAGGAACATGGGACCAGAGCAGAACAAAGTGATTCGAGCCTAAGTCCAACGGCTCATAGACCTCCACCAGATCTGAGAAGTTAGGTATCCAGAATGGTTGGCCAAATGTGGTCCTAGTGCCAAAAATAAGAGGTATGTAGTGCATGTGCATAGACTTCACTGACCTTAACAGTGTCTGTCCAAAATACTGAGTATCTATATGCTAGTCGATTCCACTGCAGGGTGCACCCTCTTGTCCACTATGGACAAAGATCAAGGCTACAACCAGATTCCGTTGGCAAGCCATGACCGGGAAAAAACTAGCTTCATCACAGATAATGGCACCTTTTGCTACCTAGTCATGCCGTTTAACCTCAAGAACGCCGCGCCACATACCAAAGATTAATCAGCCTCATGTTCGAAGGGCTAATTGGTGACACCATGGAGGTCTACGTTGATGACATGATCGTAAAAATACAGCGAGAGGAAGACCACGCTCGCGACCTCGTTGGAGCCTTTGAGATCATGGACAAAATCAGAATGAAGATTAACCCTCGAAAATGCTCCTTCGATATCTGAGGAGGAAGATTTCTGGGGTACATGGTCACCCAAAAGGGGATCGAGGTTAACCCAGAAAAATCTGAGGCCATACTCGGTATGGAGTCACCAAAGACCGTGCGACATGTCCAAAAGCTAACAGGCAGGATGGCCTCACTAAGCACGTTTATTTCTCGCTCTTCCGAAAAAAGCCTTCCCTTCTTTAAAATTCTCAAGAATATAAAGGAGTTCCAGTGACCGACCAATGTGAAGAAGCCTTCAAAGCACTGAAAGAATATTTGGCCCGTCCGTCCCTTCTGGTAAAACCCGTCCCCAAAGAAATGCTATTCCTAGACCTAACCGTGGGAAAAGAATCGGTTAGTGTAGTTATGGTCCCAGCCGAAGGAAGGGAACATCTTCATGTGTATTACGTTAGCAAAACCCTCTTTGACGTCGAGACCCGATACTCCCGCATAGAAAAGGTCGGGTTAGCCCTCATTTTTGCAGCTCGGAAGCTCAAAGGCTACTTCCTAGCCCATCCGATCACTGTCGATACCGAGCATCCTCTCCGGACTATCCTCAACAACCCCGAGGTGTCTGGACTAATGATCAAGTGGGCCATCGAATTAAGGGAATTTGATATTACCTATTCCCCCCGACCACCTATCAAGGCCCAAGTGTTAGCTGATTTCATTACTGAAATGCATGAGGAACATGAAGAGAGCGAGCCAAAACCCCTGTGGCACCTCTACATTGACGGATCATCCACTAATACCCATGGGGGAGTAGGTATAATCTTTAAAAAATAGCTCTGGATGAGCCAGAGATGGTCTTGGAATTCGCTGTGCATCTAGAGTACCCCGTTTCTAATAACGAGGTTGAATATGATTCCCTCCTACTAGGGATGTGCCTAGCCAACGAGGAAAAAATACGAAGAATATCGGTGCATAGAGACTCGCAACTCGTAGTTCAACAGATCCATGGGATCTACGAGCCTCGCAAGGAAAACATGAAAAAATGCTTGGAAGCAGTCATGGCAGGAACGGCCCTGTTCCAAGAATTCTCCATAAGCAGATACCAAGGTCGGAAAACCAGGACGCTAATTCCCTATCCAAATTGGCTAGCTAAGCCCAAGATATCAACAGTCGAAGGATAACTTTCTTTTCAACCCCTAGACCCAAAAAGTAGAGTCAAGACGAAGAGATCCAGATGATAGCCCCCATCGAGGAGGACTGGATGACCGAGATCATCGACTTCATCAGGAATCCCAAAAAGTTTGTACATGATCGAGTCAAGCAACGCGCCATGTACCAGTGTACCGGCCGATACTACATATAGAGTCGGGTTCTATTCTAAAGTTCATGGTCCTACCCGACCTCTTAAAGTGTCAACAAATAAGACGCGCAATTAATCCTTAAAGAATTTCACGATGTATGTTGTGGCAATCATTCGGTGGAAGAAACATGGCCGCTAAAATCATCCGCCAAAGATACTACTGACCGACTATGACAGTCGACTACGAAGATTACTCTCGAAAGTGTCGAAAATGTCAGTTGCACGCCCCCATGAGGCACCAACCTGCCGCCCATTGGGAACCCGACAACGTCCCTTGTCCATTCACCGGATGGGGAATCGACATTATAGGAGCCATGGTCCCCGATAGGGGGCAAAAGAAGTTCTTACTAGTAGCAGTCGACTACTTTACCAAGTGGGTCGAAGCAGAACCCCTCTCTAAAATAACCAGCCAAGTGGTGATAAGCTTCATCTGGAGAAATATCTTGACTCGATTTGGAGTCCCACAACAGCTGGTGAGCAACACAGGGTTGCAGTTCTGCAACGAACTCGTTGGAAAATGGTGCGACAAATGGGGAATCAGACACAGCTTCACAGGGGTCGGATACCCCCAAGAAAACGGCCAAGTAGAGGTAACCAACAAAACACTCCTCAAAATGTTAAAAGCCCGTCTTGACCAATATCAGTCAAAGTGGGTCAAAGAAGTCCCCAGCGTACTGTGAGCCTATCGTACTACCCCACGAGCTGCAACGGGTGAAAACCCCTACAACCTCCTTTTCAGCATTTAATCAGTAGTCCCTTTCGAGGCGGTGAAACAAAGTCTACGGGTCCAGGAATACGAGGAAGTCCAAAACAGCGCTGACCTCGCCCTAGCCCTAGACCTCTTGAAAGAAAGGCGAATAACAATTGCTACCCATGCAGAATTTTACAAGGCTCGCATGGCCAAGTACTACAACACCAATGTTCGACTCCGTTTTGTCCAAGTCGTTGATCTTGTCCTTAAAAGGGAAAAGGCCTCCAAGAACGTCCAAAAGTTGGACCCAAAATGGGAAGGCCCCTATCAGATCTCTAAGATCCTCGGGCCTGCCACCTATCTACTTAAGGATGTGAATGGCCAAGAGCTCACACGAGCTTGGAACAGCCTTAACCTCCATATGTATTACCTTTAAAAGTCGCTATGTAGTCGACCCTTGCGGCCACTCAATTTTGTTCACGTAGTTAGTATGCTTGTATTTTGACTTAGCAGTTATACCCGTGGAAAATCAAACATACCATCAGCAATAAAATAACTACATTCGATAAAAAATTTAGTCTTACGACTCACAAAGAGCCCAAAAGGAAATCTTCCATTAACAGGTCTAAAACGACCAACAAAAGAAAAACGAGAATTGAGGGGACTTCGCCCATACAAGCGGCAACAAAAAAAATAAAACGCCCATAAAAGCGGCAAAATCACGCCCACACAAAGCGGCATACAAAAAGAAACAAGGGCAACGCCCGGCTAACACTACTCCATTGTAGGGCGCTTTTCGACCTTAATCCAGGCCCGGCGCTCCTCGGTAGACAACTCGGTCGGGTCAGGCATCATCAAAACTCCAGAAAGGGCCCTACGAGGGTCCAACGGGGTAGCCCCGGAGGAGGTACAGAAAAACTCCAGCCTTGGAATTGCCAGCCCTTGGGGAACGTCGGGAAGAGAGACAAAGGAGGACGCCGACATTCCATATTCGACCCTGACATGGTCCCTGTGGCAGCCCAACCGAGTTAAGGTGAGCACTAGCAACACCCACCTAAAGCTCTCTCCTTGCGTCCTCAAGTTGGCGGGCTAATAGATCTCGTTCCTCTCGGAGTGGGTTGACCTCCTCCGCAGTACGGATGGCTTCTCTAGCCCTCTGCTCCCACCTCGCGGCCTTAGCATCGGACTTAGCTACAACCACTTTCAAGAAACTATTCAAGTCCCCCAAGTCCCGATCTGAGGATGCTCTCAACTCGGCCATACGCCCATGAACCTTCTTTAAAGCGGCCTCCAACATAGCATTCTCTTCACGAGCATGCCTAAGCGAGGCACGAAGAGCATTACGCTTCTCCACCACAGCTTTCAGGACACTAGGGCTGGCTCTATATGTGCCTAGCGCATCTCCAAGCACAGTAAGATGCGAAATAAAAGATTAATCATGAGACCAATGATTGTTACAAGAAAAACATAGGCAAAGAAAAAAGAGAAGAGGAAAAAGGGGGATGTGTTACCTCGCAGATGCTCTGACAGAAATGCTCCCACAAAGCAGCGTCACCATAGCCCCCTAGGATCTAATGATCCCAAGTTCAAGATCCTACTAACAAAATACTTGTAGTGGTCGGGGTCCTTGTACCCCTCAATAAAAATCGAAGGCAACGAAGGAGTACGAAGAAACTCTTCCTCCTTCGGGGTGAGCTTAAACTTGCTCTTCTTAGGGGGAGACTCGGGGCGGCAGTCCTTTACGGCCGAAAAGGGGTCGATCACTCATTTTCTCTTATCCTTCCTCGAGGAAGATGCGCCTGCATCTCGACCCCCCTCTCTCTTCTTCGAGGGACCACCAACAGTATGTGCTTTGTGTGTCAGATTAAACGATGATATTGGCAAGAACCCAAAGTCAAGCTTCGTACCAAACGGAGGTATAAAATATGAGGAAAAGTGTCTAGCCATAACGGGGTCCATAGGTTGAGGCATACCTTTGGATCTAACCCCCTCGTCAGCTTCCGCCATCACAACATCCGCATCAGCAGCAAATGGGCTTCCCGGAGCCTAGGGGCAGTACTTGCTGTCTAGAGACCCAGAGGGCTCACCAGACTCCGAAGAGCTGGTCACATCCCGATCCTCCGACCCTGACAAGTCCGAGCCTCCATTAGATAACCCTAGCACGTCACCTCTAAAGGGTTGACGAGCATGGACGACATCTCTGCACCTACAGATCAACACCATGAAGGGTTATTAAAAAAAAGGAAGGGAGTATACTCTATATACTCGGATAAGGGGTTTCGAGGAACGTTTGAATTTTTTTACAAAAAAAAAAAAACTCAAAGGCACTTACGAAACTCCGAGTGTTGTCGAAGGGTCAGCGAGTTAGGACGCTCATCCACCAGCCCGTCTTGCAGACCGGCTAGAAGCAAGACCATGGGATTGCTCAGCATCAATGATAAGTCGTAGAGGCCATCAAAGAGGCCTCTCTCCTCCAAGTAGGAAGCAGCCTCTAAAGCCACTGACGGGGAGGGGTAAACATAACCCAACCCCCAAACTCGGGGCACACCTTTCCAAAGAGTCAACGACTCTCCCAGGGGAGCTAAGAAAAAGTTTCTCTGACGCCAATCATCGTTGCTCGCAAGACCGTTGGTCGCTGTAGTCAGAAACACCCGCTTGCTATTCCGCACCGAGAGGGTAAAGAAGGGCAAACCAACCGCGGTGGCCCGCAAGATAAACGCCCCCGCCACGGTCGCAGGGGTGCAGGGGAGGTTTAGCAGATCACAACAAAGGTTAAACCCCACCAGATGGCCGTAGAAAGCCGGAGTTAGTTGACTCGAGCACAATTACCCGAACTTAAAGAGCTCTCTCACCACTGGATGGAAGAAGTAGCGGAGTCCGCACGAATTTGCTCCAGATACACCATCATATGACCCTCGGGATGGTTGAAAGCCCTATGCATCTCCAAGGGGATGATGATATGAAACTGTTCAAAGGGAATGTTGTCCTCCGCCAGCAAAGAGCCAATCTCAATCATGTTCATCATTGAATATGTGGAACCAACCCAAAGTCTACCGGTCATGCGCTTTGGATCTAGACGCTCGCTCCAAAAAATAACACCCTCCTCCGCATTCTGGTAAGGAGCCCGTCGGTTGAAAATTGCGAAGATACGATCCGTCGTTGTCATCTACGGAATGACAGTATCAGCACCTCACATTCACCACCGTGAGTCAGAACGGGTAGGGGAGGAACATGCAACCCTTCTTCTCCGATTCTGATGAGACACGGAAGCACAACTCCGCAGCAAGGTAGGATGAGAGACATGCGAGTCACACGAGTTCTCGTCGTTGGAAAAGACAGTGGTAGCCTGAGAAACCATTGTTGTAAAAAAAGGAAGAAAGCAAAGAAGTATTGTTTACAGGGCAAAGGAGTTTTGAAGTGATGAAGAAGAAGAACGAACGTGGCTATGTTTATATAGGCGGGAAAAGACGGTTCATATCCCGAGTGGTCTTGCTTTCACGCCCTCAGTTCAAAAGGTGGGACCTTTCGACTCCCCGCTCACGACCCAGATGAACCGCCACCTTCCCCTAAATCACTATAACCCTAGCATGTCAGACGTCGCCATAGGGGAGCTAGACCAGCGCACCAATTTCCCACGTCTCTTCACAATAAATGAGACACCTCTTCCCAAGGCGGGTGGTTGAGAAATGAAAAGGCGGGCCAATTCAAATACACGACTACCTCGTCAGTCGCCGACGCCCAACCACCCCCATCAGAAGACGCCTACCACGATCACCAGTGATAACATTTTAGCCACTTATAGATAGTAGTAAGGCTAAAGTCAAAGCAGTCAAAATCACAAGGAGTAAATTGTAATTAACCGTGATAACATTTTAGCCACTTATAGATAGTATATATATATATATATATATATATATATATATATATATATATATATATCGCATGCGATTATCTACCAAGTATGATATGAAAACTTGTAAGTTTGGGATTCTTACTTTATGTAATTAAGATTTTTCGTCTGTGAGCTATTTTTAAAAAATAGGGTACCCTCAAATTAGCCACTTTTATCACTTTGCACTCCCAAAAAGAATTAAATACAGTTTGCACCCTCAAATTACAGTTATATTATCAGTTATCACTTTGCACCCCCAATTATATTTTCAGCCTTTGACCCATTTTAAGAGGGGGTAAAATCGTCATTTAACATATACACAATATTTATATTTTTTTTTCAAGATCTAAATTAATATAAACACATCAACTTCACAACATTATATATTATATATATACATATATATATATATATATATATCTTTTATTATATATTTAATAATATATAAAATTATAAAAAACAAAAAAATACTTTAGAAATTATTTCATCTTCACACACACACACACAAATATATAAATATATATAACCATTTTTTTATAGCTTTTACAATTATTTCTTATGTTTTTAACAATTTATAAGAATTATTTAAATATTAAAAAACAAAAAAATAAAATACATTTTTTAAAAAATACTATTCATCATCTTCCACCCACTTCCCGTGCGAAGTGATTTTTAACCTATTTGGTGCGAAGTGATTTTTAACCCATTTTAAGAGGGGGCAAAATCGTCATTTAACATATACACAATATTTATATTTTTTTTTCAAGATCCTTATTAATATAAACACATCAACTTCACAATATTATATATATATATATATATCTTTTATTATATATTTAATAATATATAAAATTATAAAAAACAAAAAAAAAATTAGAAATTATTTCATCTTCACACACACACAAATACATTTAAAAACATACTATTCATCATCTTCGCAAAAATCAAGGGTGGTGCCGGCGTTTATGATCAACACGAATTTGGGGCTGGTAGGGGCGGCGTTGGGGGGGGGGGGTGACGGGAAGTAGGTGGAAGATGATGAATAGTCATTTTTTAAAAATGTATTTTTTTTGTTTTTTAATATTTAAATAATTCTTATAAATTGTTAAAAATATAAAAAAGAATTGTAAAAGCTATAAAAATGGTTATATATATTTATATATTTGTGTGTGTGTGTGAAGATGAAAGAATTTCTAAAGTATTTTTTCGTTTTTATAATTTGATATATTATTAAATATATAATAAAAGATATATATATATATATATATATAATGTTGTGAAGTTGATGTGTTTATATTAATATAGATCTTGAAAAAAAAATATAAATATTGTGTATATGTTAAATGATGATTTTACCCCCTCTTAAAATGGGTCAAAGGCTGAAAATATAATTGGGGGTGCAAAGTGATAATATAACTGTATTTAATTCTTTTTGAGGGTGCAAAGTGATAAAAGTGGCTAATTTGAGGGTGGGAAGTGATTTTTAACCATACTTAAGTACTAATTCAGATTCTTAGCAAGTCCTAATGGTGTTAGATCCAACAAAGTTCATCATATTTAAGATAACCATTAAAGAGAAAATGTATTTTTAAGAAGTTATATGAAAAAGAAAAAAAATATAATGTCTTTTAAAGAACAAGCTGAATATGGTTAACTGCTTCTTATTAAACTGATAAGAACAGATACTACACTTGATCTTAGCCAAAGGGCCGAAATCCCATGTGAGTGACGGATAACTGAATTAGCTAAAAAACGCGTTTGTGAGTTTCATTAGTTAATAATTAATCAACAAAAACCAATCCATACATTCATGCTATGCAAACTAAAGTACTAAAGGCGGTCATTAGCTTTGTCTAAAAGACTAAATCATCTCAGGTTAGTAAAGTTGATGCAGCATTCAAGGAAATTGGCTCTTAAGCCCCTACTCAATAAAATCATGAAGAAAATGATCGACTTTAGTACTTTAGTTGATCTGAAAAATATATATTTCAAAAATTGTCTCCAGTTTTTCACCGTAGACAAAATTAGATCACGTGGACTTGAGGATGCAGAAGGGTGGGGTGGGGGGCCTATAACTCTCAATGATTCAATATTTACCTAAGTTAGACGACAAGTAAATTCTTCAAATAGCTTAATTATCTATACCATAACATAGAAGCCATATGTTAAACTAAGTTTTAGTTTTTTTATTTCTCCCCGCATCAATCTGTTAAGATTTTGCGATAACTATTAAAGCCCAGTTTTAACTGTAAGTTTATTTTCACTTTTACCATGATGGAAATCTTCACAATGAAGAAAAAAAATAGCCAATCAATTCTCTCTTATATAAAAAGAAGGTAAGATATTATATCCTTATGTATTTAACCTTTACTTTTATACTATTATATAAAAAAAAGACAAATTGTGACATCAAATTTTTAATTTTTAATTTTAGCCTTATAATTTTAGTACTAGCAAATATTTTATTATTGGGTTCCTAATCTAGCCTTAGATATAAGTAGAATCATTAACGACAACAATTATGGTGATCCTTATTTAATTTCCCAAAATTTGAAACTTTCTATATAAATTACCCCCTTATATATTTAATGTTTACTCACTTAAGTTAGTTTTTACCATACAAATTATATTAAATTCTTAATCACGCGCATAGACCTAAATTTCGATTTCATAATATGTTTCGATCAGCTAAACTTAGAAACTATGTTGCACGAATATGGACACCACACAAATATGATACGATATAGACACCGCGACACAAATTTTAAAAAAATACAGGATAGGATACGGCATGGATACGTCTAAATTTTTTAATATTTTATATTAATATACATATAGAAGCAACACCAAAATAAAATATTTAAATTATATTTTTAAGTTCATGCACAAATGAGTATCAAATATAAGTAAATCGGTTGAATTCGAACCGTACAAAATAAATTGGTAAACTAATATAGTGTAGTACACTTTTAGAAGTTTTCATTTCTAAATTCTAGATACAAGATTATTGAAATCAAAAGCCATTAAAATTAAATAAAATCAAGCAATTAACTTAGTTTGACAATTGAAGTTTATGTATGAGAAATATAATTAAAGGAAAAAAAAAGAAGAAGAAAATGAATTCCAACTTTGATTCACACTTGTACTTGAGGAAGAAATAGTTGACGCGCCACATGAGAAGATAGTGGAGTTTTTAACTTTGTTTTTTGATTCATTAACTAACAGATTAAGTTTTTAAAGCTCGGTTTCTATAGGTGTTATATTTTAACAAAAAAAAACTTTTGATAATAAGTAAAATAAACTCAAACATGTCACAAATGTGTCTGACACGCACATCAAAAGTGTCTGACACGTTTGTCCAAGTTTTTTTTTATATTAATTAAGGACACGCCACATGGCGTGTCAGATAAGTATCTAAAGCGTGTCCAAGGAGTGTCGGTGTCCCCCGCGTGTCCGACATGGTATTTTTCAAAATTTTGGAGTATCCGTGCAACATAGCTTAGAAATATTTCTTAACTATTCGCAAAATTTCGGCATGTTTCGAAGAATTCATAAAAATTGTTGTCACTAAATGGAAACTATATGTATGTTGTGTTTCGCTCAGTGTTTTCAGAATCGGATCGGACACTGAACCGGCAAAGCTATCGGTTGCTGGTTTAGTTGGTCAAATTGGTCAAATTACTGGTCGAACCGGTAAAATAATTAATACTAATAAAATATATTTATACCCATATATGTCTAACCTTTTCATAATGTTTGTTTTTATGCATACATACGTAGTACATTTTTATTATTAAAAATATGACTCTTAGAGGTCCAAACAATTATATTAAAGTGTGGAGTTATAAGTAACATATTAAATTATCACATTCAAATTATACACATATAAATTTGATAATTATAAATATATATGACACAATTTTTGATGTATAAATATAGAGATTTACACAAAAATTAGACTTTTAAAATATATGCTTATATTGTATTAAAAGAAACAAAAACACGGTTCACATGGAGTGTTGAAATTGACCCAATGTCATTTATTCATAAAAACAAGTGCGAAGACTTGTATTTTATTATATATATATATATATATATATATATGTGTGTGTGTGTGTGTGTTTGAAATATTTGGAATTGAGTCCAAATATAAGTGTGTAAATTAAATTGCTTAGTGAGAAGCAAGTGCGATTTAATACTATTTATTTTATTAAATAGATTAAATATTCAGATTTATTTGAAGTAAGACGCGAAGTACGCAAACAAAATAAATTCTGAAATAAGTAATTTCTTTAAGGCTAGAGACATTTTTTCATGAGGAAAAGAAAGAAATGTGGCGGCTTGAAGAAGAAAGTGTTGGTAAGATTATTCCAAACTTTTAAGTTGAATAATAATCATAATATTTTCCGAATACTTTAAGAGGTTAAAGAAAATATTGGAGGCAATTGACGAAAGGTCTAGCGAGAGACTAAGTAGCAAATTCATCGAGGGAAATGGGAAATTTGAGCCCACCAATAAGACATCACCCCCATGATGGCAACCCTACCTGAATTGTAAACCCCAATTTGCAGGTTCAAAGGGACAACCGAATTGTGGGGGCGAGTCGAACAAAGCACTCGGGAAATTGAGTTCCCAACCCATTTCTAGGATGAAAGAGTGATGGACCT
The DNA here is from genome assembly GCA_948329865.1 of Linaria vulgaris. Lineage (NCBI taxonomy): Eukaryota > Viridiplantae > Streptophyta > Magnoliopsida > Lamiales > Plantaginaceae > Linaria > Linaria vulgaris. The sequence continues at coordinate 28,333,393 of OX415249.1, forward strand.
GTACAGGTTAAGGAGAACTTGAGGTTCTAATGATCCTTATGTCTTGTGAACACAAGCGGGGTATTGCAGGATACCCTTAATGAGAGATCACCTATGTCGAATGTGAAGGGGCCGCTTTGTTGAGATGAGTTAAAGGGCTAAATCTCTAGAGCATTCGATGAATTCGCCAAGGCAGTCCAGGGCCGAAACGGACAACAACGAGGATCAATATGGTATTGGAATGAGTTGTGTGAGTACCATTGTCTTGGTATACACAAAACGCCGAACAGTTCAAGGCATCACGTCCACTGGTTGGCAAGTATATCCGATGGTATTTCACTAAGGAAGGTTCAAGGCCCAAAACCACTTATCCTGATGCAACAAGTTCCGGCAGAACTCTCGAATTGCATATAGCATTGTTAGGCTCACGTGCATTTCAGCCAATTACATTCATGTGGGGGATTGTTGGAGAAATTCCTAATTTTGTATTGAGACAAAATGGAATTAAAATTTGGAATTGAGTCCAAATAATTTAAGAGTGTGAATTACATTGGCTTATTGAGAAGCTAAAAGAATGCTACATTTTTACATGTATATCTTAATATATGTTGTGAGAAAATGTAGTGGATTTATTTATTTAGTAAATAAATTCAAGATAAATATTTAAACTTTATTTAAATATTTGAAATTAAAATCACACTCAATGGCCTATTAATTCATTTGACTGAATTAATTCTTCCCCTTAATGGTGTAATGGTTGTTACATGTTTTTTCTCCTATAAAAGGTGGCCTTCTGCAGAAGGGAAAACCCATCTTTCATCAACATATTTTTTTTGCATACAAAATACATAGCATTTTCGATTCTAAGAGTTCTGCAAAATACTTTGAGTGTCCAATTTGAGAAGGTAGTATTGTCTTTCACTTACTACCTTATTGTGTGAGGTAGTGGTACCTTGGGAGGTCGTTTCCCACTGAGGGCTTGAAGGGTAGCCGGGAAAATTGATCTTAAGGGGAGGAGGTTAAACTTCCAACTCGTCCGATGCTTCGACGGGATTTTCTGACTCGTCTAATCCACTCCAAGGATTTTCCTACAGTTGCTGAGAGGTCAAATTTATTTTATTGTCGTATTTTAATTTCACTTTTGCAATACATGTTTTATGTTATGGTTTATGTGTTCTGAAAATTTAATCATATGCTATTGTCTATGTTCATGTTTATATATTCATGTATATGTGCAGCACGTACCCAACAATATGTTATACCAGTCTATTAAGATTTTGCTATAACTATTAAAATCTGGTTTAACTATAAATTTATTTTCACTTTTACCACTATTGAAATCTTCTCAATTAAGAATTTGCTATAACTATTAAAATCTGGTTTAACTATAAATTTATTTTCACTTTTACCACTATTGAAATCTTCAAATTAAGAAAAAAAGATAGCTACTTAATTCTCTCTTATATAAAAAGAAGGTAGGATATTCTATTTATTTAAATTATTTTTTTAACATAAAAATTAATTATATTATATTTAAAATAATTTTGTAATCACAAGTGAACCTATCTTTTCTAGTTTGTGTACGAAATTTCTATTCCGACCACCAAATATATTATACTATAATCTATATCTACGTGTATTAATATATAAAGAAAGATGTTTTGAACTCATTGATACAATAATTTTTTTGTTTTCAATTTTCATTATAATTTAAGTTATATATCACAACCACAAGTAGTTAATTCTTAAAATTAAACTTATAATTTGAGTAATACTATAAAAACTGCAATACTTACCGTCAATTATTTTTTCCCAAAATTAGAGTTAAATTAATAATTAATATACTTTTTGGACCTTTTTAATATCTTTTGAAGAAGATTTGATTTTATAAAGAGAAATTATATTTACCCGTGCACACGTCACTTTTTCTCTTCAGAATTCAACCATATTAATGATTTCCTTAAATTTTGTGACATATTTAACTTAATATTAGTATTTGATGATTTGTATTGTAAAATAAAAAATGTAGAGAATTTGGAAATGGGATTTTTCGTGGCATACACGCCCTCGAGAGAAACTATTAATTCTCTTGTTTTAATTAGGTTACACAAAACTAACGTCGAGTTGGGAAGAAGAGTAAGGAGGTCGGATGGTCGAAGAAACGTCGAGTTTGCTAAATCCCTTGGTTCTACGACGGTTAAAGAAACGGAACTTGAGGCTCTTAAACACGGACTAGAAATAGCATGGGAAAGAAGAACTCCAAGAATTGAGGTGGAGACGAATTCACTCTCCGTCTACAAATTGGTTAATGGGGAAGTAGAGGCGATTAGGATGAATGCACAGTTTGTCCAAGATTGCGTTGCGTTGCTTCATAAGCCATGGACGTACAAGTTCTCGTGGATCCCGAGTACCGCCAACAAAGTAGCGGATGAGCTCACAAGATATATAACCACGGCGCAAGGAGCGGGCATTTTGTGGGATGAACCGCCCTCGTTTATTGCTAGTTTTTTAGCCAGAGATATTGTCTAAGGACATGTAACTCTTTTGTTTTTCTTTTTCTACCCAAAAAAAAAAATAGGCTACACAAAACAAAACTTTTGATTTTAACTTTAACCTAATATCTTTAAATATGTAGCTTTCGATTGTAATCTTATAATGTGAACTATACTATGACAACTACATTATTTACTTTACACAAGACTTTTCATCATCAGTTTCCTATTTATTTTTTAACGAAAGTTCTGTTGGTTTATTTGGTGTTGGCCCAAAAGCCCCAAAGAATAGCCCAATTCATTTTATGCCCTAATGTGAGCCACCATCATTTCCAATCTTAGTGAGAGAAATATTGGAGTGAGAGAGAAGAGAGAAAAGAGAGTCTTTGTGGGTACTCTTTATCTTTGTGGGTTTTCTTCTTCCCTCTCTTCACCTAAATACTTTGTGTGTCTGTGTGTGTGAGATATCTACTTTGTGTAGTGAGCTACTTAGTGTGGGCTCTTTAGTTGGTGTAGACATTGTGGTCTTGGTGGTGCACTTAAGAGAAGCGGAAAACCGAGTTGAGGGTTTCTGAGCCGGAACGAGAAAGAAACGAACACCCAACAGTGGCATCAGAGAAGTAGGGTCGTTTTTTCGTCATTAGTTCGTCGCTCTGCCGCTGCCACCACGTCACCGCCGATGTGCCGCCACATCGCTGCCATGTCGTCGTTGGACAGCCCCTTCCACTTCCGCTCCGCGCACTCCAGTTGCGCATAGGTAATTCGAGATTCCTTTCGTGGGACCCCGCTGGGGTAAATTGGCCTAAACTCCCCTTGGTACCGGTGTGATTCCGGTTTTACATTAGCGATTTAATTTTTCAGCATTGTTGATCCCGGTGTGAGTCTGGTTGTATGTGTTAGCCCCAGTGTGAGTTCCGGTTGTGTGTCTTGGCTCCGGTGTGATTCCGGTTGTGTGCCTAGTTTCTTGCGTGCTTTTACGTGAGTTATTTGTTGTCATGTCTTCCTCCATGAGTCACTATGGTATGGCCCCATTTAATGGGAAAGGTGATTTTGATATTTGGAAGCAAAAGATTAAATGTGTTTTACTCCAACAAAAAGCTTTTAGAGCTATAACTGAAAAGTACTTAGAAACCGAAGACAAGGATAAAATTGCTGAATTAAATGAGATGGCGTGTTCCACTATTTACTTGAACTTATCTGACTGACTCTGTGATTAGAAAAGTAGGTATGTTGGAGTCTGCCAAAGTGCTCTGGGATAAATTTGATAGCTTGTTTACGGATACTTCTTTGCCTGGAAAGTTGTTCTTACTTGAAAAAATCTTTCATTTTAAATTGGATTTAAACAAAGATATTGATGAGAATCTTGATGTGTTTAATAAGTTTATTCAAAATATCAAACAAGCTGGTGATAAACATATAGATGATTATACTCCTATTGTGTTATTGAATGCTATTCATGATTCTTATAATGATGTGAAATCTGCTATTAAGTATGGTAGAGATGACATTACTCTTGACATTGTTGTGAATGGTTTGAGAAGTAAAGAACTTGATTTGAAGCATTCTAGGGGTGGGAATAGTCAGTCTAAAGATTCCGGTGAGGTTATGCATGTGACGGGGAGATCTCAGAATAGATTTCAAAGCCAAAAGCATGATAACAATAGTAAGAAAACTAATGGTCAAGGAAAGAAGAGGGCTAAGTCCAAGAATAGAAGTTGTTATAATTGTGGTGATTCTAGACACTTTATCAGGAATTGCCCTAATCCCAAGAAGAATGAGCATGCTAATGTGGCTATTGATTTGGGTGATGTTTTTATGATGTGTGATCATATGAATTATGTGTCTGGTTCTTTGCCTGAACATGAGTGATTAATTGACTCTGGATGTTCCTTCCATATATCTCCTTTTAGAAATTTGTTTTCTAGTTATAAAAAGTTTGAGCATGGTGTTGTGGCCTTAACAAATAAAAAGATATGCAATGTATTAGGAATTGGTGATATATGTCTTAAATATTCTTGTGGCTCTGTGTATACCTTGAAAAATGTGAGACATGTGCATGATATATGTTTTAATGTGATATCTGCTTCTGCTCTTGAGGATGATGGTTTGGAGGGAAGGTGGGGAAAATGGGTTCTGAAAATCTTGAAAAAATCACTTGTTTTGTTTAAGGCTGAAAGGAGAATTAGCTTGTATGTTTGTTGTGTTAAGCCTGTTTCTGACTTTGTGAATGTTGTGAAAGATGATAAATCTGTGTTATGGCATAATAGGCTTGGGCATATGAGTAATAAAGGCCTTAACATTTTGCGAAGAGGTGGTCATTTTGGTAATGATAATGTGTCCTCTGTGCCTTTCTGTGAATCATGTGTTTTAGGTAAACAACATAAGGTTTCTTCCCTGTTTCCTCTTATCCCAATCAGTCTAAGTGTACTCATGTGCTTGAATATGTTCATGCTGATGTGTGGGGTTCTGCTAGTGTGTCTACTCATGGTGGTAAAAAAGTATTTTCTGTCTTTGATTGATGATTTTTCTAGGAAAGTTTGGGTTTGTTTGTTAAAGCAAAAATCTGATGTTTTTAATGAGTTTAAAAACTGGAAAACTTTGGTGGAAAATCAAACTGAGAAGAAAATAAAGATGCTTAGAACTGATAATAGACTTGAATTTTGTAATAAGAAACTTGATCAATTATGTGATTTATGTGGTATTAAGCGTCATAAAACTGTTCCTTATACTCCTCAGCAAAATGGTGTTGCTGAGAGCAAGAACAGAACACTTTTAGAGAAAGTGAGGAGTTTGTTGTCCTCATTTGGGCTCTCTAACAAGTTTTGGGGTGAAGTCGTGTGTGCTGCTACCTATGTGATTAATAGGTCACCATCTGTCCCTTTGGGAGGGAAATGCCCAGAAATGGTTTTCATGGGGAAACCACTTGATGTGTCTAATTTGAGAGTATTTGGCTGTAGTGCTTATGTGCATCAAAGTGGTGATAAACTTGAACCTAGGTCTAAGAAATGTGTTTTCTTAGGGTATTCGGATGGGGTTAAAGGCTATAGATTGTGGAATAGAAGTGAACCTGGTTTTAAAGTTGTGATAAGTAGAGATGTGATATTCAATGAGAGTGAATTTCCATGCTTGTCTTTGTCTTTGCATGGTGTTGCTAATTCTGAATCTAATACTGCTCCTTTTGAGGTAGAGCATGTGCCTAGTGTTTGCGAACCTGTTCAGCCTGTTGAATGTGATAATACTCTAGATATGCATGATAATCTGAGTGATTTCATATTGACAATCAAGATGAGACCACCTCAAGTAAGGTGGAGCATGTGTTGCATGATGATATGCATTTGTTGAGCATGATTTGCATAATGAACATGTTGAGCATGAGTTACATGATGATAATTTGCTGCATAATGAGGTTGATGAGCATGTTGTGCATGATGAACTTAGTGTTCAAGAGTATCAACTCATTAGGGATAGAGGTAAAAGAAACATTGTGAAAAGGCTTATAGAATGTCTGACTTTGCTTTCAATGTGTTTGAAATGGTTGCATTTGCCTTTAATGTGTTTGAATCTCTTGTTTGCAATGAACCGAGGACTTATCGTTAAGCCTTAGAATCTAAACAATGTGAAAAATGGCTTCGTGCTATGAAAAGTGAGATGGGATTCTTGCATGTTAACCAAACCTGGATATTTGTCCCCAAACCTGCTAAGTGCTCTGTTTTGGAATGTAAATGGTTATTTAAAGTGAAGGAGGAATCTCAAAATGTTAGATTTAAAGCTAGGCTTGTTGATAATGGATTTACTCAAAAGGAGGGAATCGATTATGCTGAAATCTTTGCTCATGTGGTCAAATTCACTACTGTTAGAATTATGCTTGCTTTAGTTGCTCATTTTGATTGGCAAATGAAACAAATGGATGTGACTAGTGACTACTGCTTTTTTGCATGGCGATCTTGACAAGAAGATTTATATGAAATAACCCGACATTGCTTATTCGGTGAGTTCTAGACCTGACATTGCTTATTCGGTGAGTTGCTTGAGTAGATATATGTCTAATCCTGGTATGCCTCATTGGAATACTTTGAAATGGCTTCTAAGATATTTGAAATCATCTACGAATTTTGGTTTGACTTTTTTGAAGTGCCATAATGGTGTGAAGCTTGTTGGCTATGTGGATTCTAATTATGCAAATGATAGGGATAATAGAAAGTCTACTACTTCCTATGTGTTTACCTTTTGTGGTGCTTGTATAAGTTGGAAATATCAATTACAACCTATTGTTGCTTTGTCTACTACTGAGTATGAGTATGTAACTGCTACTGAAGCTTTCAAAGAAGTTCTTTGATTAAAGCGTAAGATGTGGTTGTATTTTCTGACAGTCAATTTGCTATTCAATTGTGTAAGAATCCAGTGTTTCATGATAGAAGTAAACATATTGATGTTAGGTTCCACTTTATTCGAGACATAGTTGAGAAAAGGCTTGTTAAGTTGAACAAAGTTCCTTCCGAGTTTAATCCTGCTGATATGGAAACTAAGTGTTTGCGTGTTGAGAAGCTTACTCCGTGTTTAAGGATTTTAAACTTTTGTGAAGGATGATTTGTGTGCTATGTGCTATATCTATTGGTTGCCTGTTATGTGATTGCCTAGGTGGTGATTACATATTTTGACGTGTGTGGTCATGAGTTTACTTTGATATCCTCCATTGTCACTTGCATTTTCTTAGTGAACTTGCAGGTGCCCCGGCGATGATGAGTCATCCGGTTCCACGTCCTCAGTGCACCATCTTGGGCCAAAGGTGGAGATTGTTGGTTTATTTGGTGTTGGCCCCAAAGCCCCAAACAATAGCCCAATTCCCTTTATGCTCTAATGTTGTCTGGTGAACCCTTATCTTCCAAGACAAGCTTCTTTGTGTGAGCCACCATTATTTTCTATCTTAGTGAGAGAAATATTGGAGTGACAGAGAAGAGAGAAAATAGATTCTTTGTGGGTACTCTTCATCTTTGTGGGTTTTCTTCTTCTCCATCTTCACCTAAACTCTTTGTGTGTGTGTGTGTGTGTGAGATATCTACTTTGTGTAGTGATCTACTTAGTGTGTGCTCTTTAGTTGGTGTAGACCTTGTGGTCTTGGTGGTGCACTTAAGAGAAGCGGAAAACCGAGTCGAGGGTTTCTGAGCCGGAACGAGAAAGGAACGAACACCCAACAAGTTCTATATAAAACTGATCTTTATATGGAAGGTACATTTTAAACTCTTTAATATATTCTAAAAAAGGTTTACTTTACGACGAGAAAATATATTCACGCGTACATATTTTTTTATAAGCAAAAGTGTTATAAATGAGAACTTAGTACAGGAAGTATTCAAATGTTACAAACGACAATAACTATTCTTACACAAAAGAGGAGATTGACAAACTATCCAACAAAAGAAAATGATAAATCTTTTCTATACGACTTAATCCATACCAATGCTCTAGCCTTAATTACCTCAATCAACAAGATGCAAAGTCTCATCACAGATAATAATTGTGTTTTGTACATCCCACAAGGACCAAGATGTGATAAACCATAAATAACTCCGCTCGATTTTGCCTTTCTGCTAGAGGATAAAACTTTGTGTTTTGTTGAAAGTGATTAAACGCACCTTTATTGATTGCAGTTTGCAAACCATTAATAGAAATTTAACCAAAATTTCTACCCCTTTTTTCATTCATAATTCAACTTTCACGTCCTGTTCGACGCAAAGCTCGTGTCTGCATCAACAAAGTTGACTCCTCTTCATCTTGATAAGAATTTTATATAGAACCATGTGAAGGCTTTCATCTTAAAGGGAGCATTAGCCCTCCCCCCTCCCCCTCCCCCTCCTAGTGTGTTGATTTTTTTTTTGAGGATTCTAGATTAATTTCCTTGTTTCGTAAGATGTTATATGCCGATTTAATCGGAAAACAATGAGAACCTTCACATTTTCAAAGCCACCGATCCTTTCTCCATTTACGGATCAAGACCGCTTGAAGTTGAGTATTTAGATTATGAAAAAAAAGCTTCTTCCTATCGAAAAAACTGTCTTCTACGAACCCATCTCCAAACTCAAACTTAGTTCCCCATTCCCTACAATCTGCCAAAATCGCATCTTTGTTCCTCACGTTCATATATATGACCTATGGAAGCTCTCACTCAACAGTCTCTCCCAAAGCCACTTATCATGTCAAAACGGAGGAATCACATGCATCACAAATCTCCTTATTAACACCCACATAAAATCAATCAAAGTTCGGCAATTAACTATACTATAACTATGCGACAAAGAGTTTTATCGTGACATACACGCCCTCTAGAAAAACTATGAATTCCATCATTAGTTACATGATATTTTTCTAGTTTATCAATATATTTTATGCCAAAAATAAATAGAAATGACTGATGTAAGTAATCATTACTAAGATGCCTTATATATATTATATAGTATGTATAAATATCTAAACTAATATTTTTTTTTGAAATTTATAAAGATTGTGTTGTTACTTACAAGTTACAATTGATGTAAATTTTACTTGGGAGAGTAACACATGCCACAATAGATAGAGATACTTTAAACAAATAGGTGGGCCAAGAAAAGAAATATTTGCCAGAAAGAAAATAACCAAATTTAATAAATTTCCCTCTTTTAATTTTATTAAGACGTGCCGGTGTTGCTTAATCTGGGCCGTTGGATTGTAAACTGCTAAACACGCTACTACTGTTAGTGTTATGTGTTGTTGTTACCCATCGAAAATTTGTTTCACCCTTCCGAGCTGAAGCTTCCGTACCTCGCCGGAGGTGTGTACGTACTTGTTTTTATATATACGTCACGATCGTGTTATTGCAAATGTATATGCTGAATTAATTGCTCATATTTTATTTTTTGAATTTTTATATTTACATTTATAGAATTGGGGTCGAAATTGGGGTTTTGAATTTTTCTGTTTGGCTATTTCGTCGAATTTGTTGATTGACACGTGTCAGGTTTGCGTTGAAAATGTTCTTAATTAGTAACAGTTGAAATCCCCGTGTGTTGCTATGCTAATGCGAGAGGAGTATAATTTGTGTTGCTAATTTTCCTTTATTGATTTGATCTGCTCCAGAAGTTAATGACCTAATTTGTTCGATTTTCGGAGTTCGAATCGCTGTGATTGCTAATTGTAAACCACAGGGCTTCTTGACTAAATTGGGCAGATTGATGGCGAAGTGGAATGAAAATAACCGACGCTAACTGTGCGCAACATAATTTGAAATAAAAACTTGAGAGGCAATACTGCACCATTGCCCTCCTCGTCATTAGTAGAAACACGTTCTCTTCTTATTGCATTTAATCCCCGTCGTTGATCATATCAAGTATTCTTTCCAGTGTGTCTAGAAATTGGGTCGTGAATGAAAAAGACGATCCAATTTTGTTTTGAGATTGAGATACATATGTGATTATCAGAATTGAAGTCTGGACATTTAGTATATAAACAGTGGCGGTTGACATGAATATTGTAGATTTAGCTAAATGTCTCCGCATTTGTGAGTAAATGTTTTTTTTTTGTCAAGTTCGTCTCTGGTTTGCGTTTGATGGCAGTTTTGGTACAAAAATGCGAGGGATGGGTTATACTAAAGTAACTGTAGCTTGACTGCCTTCGCGATTTTCTAGTGCAGTGAACTCTATCGTTGATAAGCATTTAATAAGTTGGTATAGATTAAACAATAGTACTGTAGGAAAGAGACACGTGGTGGCTATTTTCAGATGATTATCATACTTGTTATTAAATATAGCAATTAGTAGACTGCGTCACAATTATATGATTTTTATGAAGCATCAGAAAAGTATAAAATGTTATCTGTTATGTCTCATGTGAGAATATGGTTATACCAAGGTAAATGAGCTGTATGAAGAATAAAATGTGATCCAATTGCATGTGATTGGTGCGTGTTATTATCATATCAAAATTCATGGATAGACTCAGAAATTAATTATGCAGAGTTGTTGAAACTGAAGTATCCAATCTTGAAATGTAGATAGCTATGAATCCACGAGGTTTCCATCTCTTAATTGTTCAAGCTCATTGTCATTTATCTTTTTGGGGGAGGTTTGGTACACATTGATTAAGTTGTATGGTATGTAGATCAACAAAGTTCAAATTCTATTATTGCTTGTTAGACTGCTGCTTGAAGTAATTATGCAGTGTCGAGCAATTTGTGATTACTTATCTTGACCAATTCTCTCGATTTATCTAAAGCACATCTCATATTTACGCTGTAGCACTGTTATTATGGTCAAGAAAAAAGGATCAAAGGCTAAGAAAAAGGGAAATGATCTTGGCCAACTAGCTACCAAACTGAAAAAGGTGAAGGTTCGCAAGGTCAAGCCAAAAGAAGTTCTTGTTTCAGGTCCTGCTGCGGTTGCCTTGCTTGCTAACCCTGCCGAAGCCTCTAGTTCTGATCCTGTAAGCAACAGTAATGGAGGTGTCTCAAATAGTGCAGAGAAGGAAAAGGGAGTACAGAAGCGCACTTCTGGTTTCATATTCATGTGTAACCCGAGTACAAAGTTAGAATGTTTCCAATACCGTGTTTTTGGGCTTCCGATGGGACAAAAAGAAGTCGTGGAGGAGATCAAACCTGGTGCAAAGCTATTTTTGTTTGATTTCAAATTAAAGCTTCTATATGGCATATATGAGGCATCATCTGCTGGAGAAATGAATTTGGAACCTGCTGCTTTTGGAGGCAAATTTCCTGCGCAGGTATGTTACAAAACTGGTCTATGGTCCTTTCTAAGTGATTAGGATTGGAAATCCAAGAACTAGCTTTAGACTATTGTATCTAGGAACATGAAGAGACAAAAAGTAGCTGAATCACTTCTCATGGGGTAGCTCTTGTCCTTTATTGATGGAGTAAGTTAATTTCTCTTTATTATTTTGAACTACTAGAATTTCATCGTTAAGAACCTAACAGAGATTCTTCTCAGTGGCTACATTACAAGCTCTTGTACTATAGTAATTGATTACAATTATCTTTTATTTTGTTCCTATATAGTCAAAAATAACATAGTGTCTTCTCTTTGGATTGGCATGCTCACGACATATCCAACTGCATTCTTTCTGAACATTAAGCTATGACAAATTGGAGAATTATTTCAAGAATTTTACAATTATATGAAATATAAATGAGCAGTTTCAGTGAGATGCCATCTGTACGCAGCGACTGTTTGCCTTACACGATAAGGATATATCTTTGAAAGTTTTTTCCGGCTGACATGATTAATCAGTAAATGATCTAATGAGCTTCACTATTTGGTGTAATTATTTTAACTGATACGGTAAACTTTTGTTCTGAAATGTGGCCGCTGCTGTTTTTTCCGCCTGCAGGTTAAGTTTAAAATTTTTAAGGAATGTCTTCCATTGCCGGAGAATTCTCTGAGACAGATAATAAAGGAGAACTACAATGGTTCAAAGTTCAAGCAGGAACTCAGTGGAAAGCAAGTAAGTCAATTTTGTTCTCTTTATCACGTGGTAAAATGCGGTTTATATAATAGTGCTGGATATTGCGTCTGTCTTTTATTTTTTATTTTATAATGATTAGAAATTTCTTTTATATTTTTCAAATGAAGGTGAAAAACTTGGTGTCATCATTTCGCTCTCTTGCTGCGTCATCAGCCCAACTTGCACCTCGAGCTCCACCAACTGCATCAGTATCACGGGCAGTACCTCATTCAGTAATGGAAAATCAGTTTCGGCAGACAGTGAGGTTGCTTCCAGAGCAGGCTCAGTATTTAACGAGGCCTCAATATTCTCAAGTAACGTCTCTAGAGCCTCCAATTGGTCCAAATGTGCATTTCTCGCATCAAAGGTACCACAGAACAGTATCTAACATGGCACTGGCGCATCCAACTCTCAATCGCCAAATTTATCCGGCAACGGGTAATTACTATGTCGCAAATCCTCATCCACCGTACGTTCCTGAAGACGTTACCCATGAGGCTCAGGATCCCTATTCAAGGTACTTTCCCTCCTTGAATCCCTTATTGCCACTAGAATCAATCTCTCTTTTTCCGTTTTCTTATTTGTACTTTTTTATTTAGGGATGTTTACATTTGCATCTCCTAAAATTTGGTTTAGTCAGAGAAACCTCAATCATATACCGTTTGAATAATTTCAGAAACCTGCAAGTTTAAGAAACATCACAGATAGACTCCTTAAGCTTGAAAATGTTATACACTAATTTATAAAGTTTCTCAAGCTTCAGGGTACCCGTTGCTATTTAAATCTTAGAAGAGGGTTTCTATAATTAGACCAAACTTCAAGAGATCTAATTGTTATTCCTTTCAAATAATCAATTAACATTAAGATATCTTCTTGATTTCAAACGACTTTTTTTTTCCCCTCTCCAGGTACAGGACTGTGGAAGAGAGGACTCCTAATGATCAAGCCACAAATTTGGTAAGGCAGTATCTTCAGTTGCCTTCACAAAGGGAATCACTGTATAGAGACGATGCTGTTGCATATAACCCCTACCCCCAAGCTCCCACCTCATATAATCTATCAGTTACAGAACCACAGCTCCCGGCACCTGCAGGAAGAATCCAAGGGAGTACAGTCTTATCTTCATATTACCCGTATTCTGGTGCAACTAGGTAAGCCGCTGTCGCAAGAACAAGATGAAGTTAGACGTGATCTGACTGTACTCGCCTTGTAGTAGCTCCGATTATGCAAGTTTTATCTGAAAGCAAAGAACAGTTGTCTTTTTTTGTATAATTTTTACCAAATGCTGGGATTAGTTGTAAGTTTATGATGAACAATTGTACATTTATCTGGGTAAATCTTCCTAAGTAGAGTTTGATAGAGCTTCTGAGAGTGCTAGATGTGTGGTGCGGGTGCCTTGAGCATTTTGTGGTTGTTCGTCCAAACAAATTAAATTAATCATCAAAAAGGCATTTAAATGATAATAATAACTTAGGTAATTCAGTATCTCCTGTCACATTATAATCATTATTAACTAACCTAAAGATTTCCTAGTCGTCTTTCTAAATCAGTTTTAAAAGTTTTTTTCTTTTGCGCGGCCGCGGGAGGGGATTAATTTGTGGGAAAATCTGCCAAAGCTCTAGTTTTGGATATTAACTTTAGTCTAACTGATTATATGCGATCAATTAATTATGCAAAAAATCTACAAAACTTGGAAAGAGATTATTTTTAATGGCAATTGGGAAACGATTTGCATGCTCCATAGTATCTCGGATCAATATGAATATAATCCATTCAATATGTTTTGCATATAATTCAGAAATGGGAGTTTATTTGGATTCATTTTCCGTTTCGTGTTTAATTTATTTTGTATGTCTTAATTTTTAGGCATATGTTTTTAATATATTTTCTATAGAAGGATTTATTAATCTGTATATGTATATATGCAAATAAAAATGGAAATTTTAATTGATTTAATAATTTAAAAATCATCAACTAAAACTTTCAAACAATTTACTATATATAGGCAATAAGCTAATATTTTGTTTTTTCGAGTATAAAATGACCTGTTTCAACACGACTCTAATGAGCGCTAATAGACGATTTATTTATTATGACGCATATATGATCGATTTATACGTTTAAATTTATAATGTATATATTCAGTGTGGTTTAGTTAAATTAAATGTTGAATAACATTACTAGGACTTTGAAATATCTCTAAATGTCTAAAGAGATATAGTAGATAATGATAAATATAAAGACTATATTATATAAAGAAAGGTAACTTGTGACACCAAACTTTTGATTTTTGGTTTTAGCCTTATAATTTTAGTGTTGACACAATATCTTATTATTAAGTTCCTAATTTAGCCTTAGAAGTTAAGTAGAATCATTATGGTGATTGTGATTTAGTTTCCCTAAATTTAAAACTTTCTTAAATTATATATCCTCATATATTTAATTTTTACTTATTCAAGTTATTTCTTTTAGCCTATACATTAAATCTTTACTGATAGATTCTGATGACTATTTAAACATACTAGTTGGTTGTATCAATTTTTCAAAATCGCCACGCAAATTTAGTGATAGTCTTTACTTACTTAAATATATTTATTTATATATTGGTAAAATTGAAAGAAATAGAATATTGGGCCAATTCACAATACTTGAAATTTAAAATAGAGAGAGAGAGAGCCCAAATAAATATATTCTAAAAGGTGCCCTAATTAAATAGATAAAAACAAATTGTGACTATTGTTACAGTAGCACACTGTAACAGTAGTAGTAGTGCTGAAGCTCAACAATGGACGCCGCACATAGTAGGGAGGCATTCCGTCGCTCCGTCGCTAATACTCTCGAACGCCGTCTCTTTTACATACCTTCCTTCAAGATCTACCGTGGTGTTGCTGGCTTTTACGATTATGGCCCACCTGGTTGCGCCGTCAAGTCTAACGTCCTCGCCTTTTGGCGCCAGGTTTGTGAACTTGGATTCCGTGCCTTTCCAATACTTGTAAATTGTGGCTTTTAAGATGTATCATGTATGCAGCTAGTTGATGATTGTATGCAATTAAGTTCTCGATTGTTGTATTGGTTGCTAATGTGCGGGTTTTGGCCCTTTCTTCGGTTTGTTTCAGCATTTTGTTCTGGAAGAGAATATGTTGGAAGTTGATTGTCCCTGTGTGACGCCAGAGGTCGTGTTCAAGGCATCGGGTCACGTCGATAAGTTCACTGATCTTATGGTTAAAGATGAGAAGACCGGGAGTTATCACCGTGCCGATCATCTACTCAAGGATTATTGCAAAGACAAGCTTGAGAAAGACCCTAAGCTAAGCGCTGAGAAAGCTGCAGAACTCAACCATGTGCTTGCTGTGTTGGATGACCTTTCGTCTGAAGAGCTCGGTGCTAAAATTAAGAGCTATGGTATTACTGATCCTGATACGAAGAATGCTCTTTCTGATCCATATCCGTTTAATTTGATGTTTCAGACATCCATTGGTCCGTCTGGCGCTAGCCCTGGGTGAGCAATTTGATATTCTTTCCTCAAATTAGCCTTTATCTGCATTGAGTTTATCCTTTATTCCTTTTCCATGCCGATATTTGAATTTTATGTATGGCCGCAGGTACATGCGTCCTGAAACAGCTCAAGGTATTTTTGTCAACTTTAAGGACTTATACTATTACAATGGCAACAAGCTACCTTTTGCGGCTGCACAGATTGGTCAAGCGTTCCGAAATGAGGTATCAAATGCTATCTTAATGGCCCTATAGCTGCATGTTCTACAAACTCGGTATAACTGAGAATAATATGGTCTTATGAAGTTATTCAATGTCAAAAAGTTGAAATGGAGTTACTACCTAGAACATTAGATGTTTTGCTGTAAATGGCTTCTTGGAGGAATGTCAATACTGCAGCATATAATAGATATAAGATCTTAAGGTTTTGTGGCTAGAATAATCTCTACGGGTATGGGAACCATCTCGTTTGAACAAGTAAAATAGTGGTAAATCCCTAGAAAACCGAAACTAATATTATATGGGGGATCCTTTGATTACCTTTCTCAAACTCTGGTCTAGAGACACTAGAGTTGGCACACAGTAACTTAGTGAGCTCTTTTCTTTTCAATAAACTGTAGTTATATTTACCCTGAACCTTCTTCTCCCTCAATAGATTTTTTAATATGCAATTATATCCTGGAGGTGTTCCTCTGGTGAGTATGCGACATGCTAAGAGGAACAAGTGAATTATATAGACAAACATTTTCAGGTTTATGTCACATATTAGATTTTCTTGCTTGTGTGAGCTTTAAAAGCACGTGTGACACATTAGATTTTCTTATAACTTCAAGATAGAGGCCCATGCCGTGAGTTATGATATGCATGATTTTTGCAGATCTCTCCAAGACAAGGTCTTTTACGTGTCCGTGAATTTACTCTGGCGGAGATTGAGCACTTTGTTGATCCTGATGACAAGTCTCATCCTAAATTTTCTGAAGTGGCTAAATTGGAATTTTTCATGTTTCCAAGAGAGGACCAAGTGTCTGGAAAACCTGCAAGGAGAATACCTATTGGTGAAGCAGTTTCTCAGGTTACTTCAGTGACGCCTATTATCTAAGCCTTATTTTGTTTACTTATGCCAACATTTGATTTTGACTTCTGTCTTTCAGGGGATTGTCAATAATGAAACACTGGGTTATTTCATAGGCAGAGTATACTTGTTTTTAACCCAACTTGGAATCGATAAGAACCGGTTACGATTTCGTCAGCATTTGGCTAATGAAATGGCACACTATGCTGCCGACTGTTGGGATGCTGAAATTGAGTCCTCGTACGGCTGGATTGAATGTGTTGGTATTGCTGATAGATCAGCATATGATTTACGCGCTCACACAGTAAGCCTTTACTGAATTTGATTGTTGTATGGTGCTTATACTATCTAATGAGAGGAGAGTATTTCTGGCATTCTAGGAAGTTGTACCTTGGGATTTATGTGGGTATACAGGATATAAGTTTGATTTTTTGGTAGAGTTACTAGTGAAAGTGTTTTTGTGGTTCCCCGCTATATGACAAATGTTTTTAGTTAATTGGAATCAATAGTTATTTCAAAGATGATACATTTCAGGGTCTGACATCTAATTCTCATTTTTGCAGGATAAAAGTGGTGTTTCCCTGGTGGCACAAGAAAAGTATACAGAACCTAGAGAAGTGGAGGTGTCCTCTCACTCCCTGATTCCCTCATGTTATTCCATAATGTTTTTTGACTCATGCTAGTTAGTTGGTAAGATGAGGCCAAAATTTATTGAGGACACCAACCCCAAGATGCTCCTCGCATATAAATCGCTGGGGGTGGTGTCATCAGTATGTCAGGGTCATGAAGTTTCAGTAATTTCGAGCAATAAGTATCACTGAAGCAATCTTTATTTGTTCCTTCTCGGTCCTTCACTCCAGTAGCAAAATGTTACTAAATCTTCTATTTATGTTTTTTATTTCAGAAACTTGTTATAGTTCCAGTTAAAAAAGAACTTGGTCTTGCGTTTAAGGGTTCTCAGAAGATGGTGGTTGAAGCATTAGAGGTATGATACTACTTTTATCTGTTAGTTTATCCATACTTAGTAGACTAGAGAAGGAATCACTTCTACTTTTAAAGCCTCCCAAGTTGTTAGTATGCATATTGTTTTAGAGTTGTCAAATACTTTGTATCATCTGTCACTGGTTTGTAGAATATGGTTTTCTTTCAGGAGTAATAGAATATGTTTAGTTTTCCCTAGTATACAAATACCAGAATCTTGTGTACCTTATCAACTCATGCTTTTGGAAATGGACATGAACGTATAGTCAATCGATCCGCTTTGAGAACCGCTAAAATTTACCTTAAAAACCTTGAAACAGGCCATGGGGGAAAAGGAAGCCATGGAGTTGAAAGAAACATTGGAATCCAAGGGAGAGGCAGAGTTTCGTGTTTGTACACTTGACAAAGTTGTGACCATAAAGAAAAGCATGGTTTCAATTTCAAAGGAAATAAAGAAAGAACATCAAAGGGTTTTCACACCATCAGTTATTGAACCATCATTTGGTATTGGAAGGATCATATACTGTCTTTATGAGCATTCATTTTATACAAGGGCCAGTAAAGATGGGGATGAACAATTGAACGTCTTCCGCTTTCCACCTCTGGTCGCTCCAATAAAGTGCACCGTGTTTCCTCTGGTACAGAACGAAAAGTTTGAGAAAGTTGCAAAACAAATTGCCAAGTCACTGATTACTGGTGGGATTTCGTATAGAATTGACATAACAGGTATTCGTCTCTCTCCCTCTCTCTCACACACACATTTTTTCATCTCATCTATAATTTAAATTAATGCTATTGGATCTTTAAAATATCTTGGTAGACTGGTAGAATATTTACTACCTTTTGCTATGTGGTTCAGGTTGCAGTTTTGTATTTCTGTTAAATGCATGGCTTCCCCCCGGCGTGCTTTTATTAGTTTACCAAATGATATATACTTAAATTATCTTGGTCCTTGATCTAAGAATATGTTCTCTTGATATCTAGGTTGTATATTTATATTTTGGTGGTGTGAGCTCGATATGCCGTTCTCTGCCTCATTTGCCGACTATTTTACAGATTGAGTTCTGCTGCCGATTAGTACTTCATAAATGCTTGAAGTTATCTCAACTTCCGAACCCATATTTGCAATTTTTCCTGCACTGGTGCATGGGATAACATCATCTTGAATTTTGTTATGAAGCACCTTGAACCCCGAATCCTTAAATTGAGACTTCAAAAAATCCACGCCTTTTCTTTCTTTATGTACTCTGGTAACTAATCTTTTGTGCATGTGCGACTAGTCGTTATTTGAATAGTTTTTAATGTTCACTCCCCCATCAGAACAGATGGCAACATCCTGACAAACCACAACTGAGTTTTCCCTAGCAACCCGATTCAAACCCATATTGTGAAGATATTCCCCAGATTCCTTACTTAGGTCTTTTGCAATGTGTCTGCCCAAAGGCTGGTCCTTTGTACCGGTGGTTACCACAGTATACATCCAAACTCTGTATTATGACCTTGAACTCGACAACCAACAATCCGGTCAAGCTGCTTCTTTAGAAGAAAAAAAAACACCCCACTTTAGGATGTTCTTTACCTCCTTCTGTGATCCAAACTCATTGACAAAAAGTTGGTCAAGCATCAGCTTTTTCCTTGCAAGCTGCAAGATACGCCCTTCAATGCTAGCACGGACAACAAGCCTGTATACTGGAAGACTTTTTGTTTGTCCAATTCGATGGGCTCGATTCTTGCTTGGATATTGGCTTGTGGATTGAAGTCCGAGTCCTAGATAATGTAGTTTGCCAGCTGGACTAATACTGCTGACGAGTAAAGTGTAAAAAAACTAATGGTCAATGATATTGACATCAATCACTCAAGAGTAAGTTAAATATATGTTCTGCTGTGGTAAGGGTAAAAAGCTGATCTAAAGATCCACTTGTAGCACAGTGCAATTGTACCCATGTATGGGTCATTACTTGTAATCATGGCGGTGCTCTAAATAACTAATAAAAGGTTTTAATTTGACAAATATACATTTCTGCAACCAGTATACTAATTCTGTTAGTAGTTAGAAATCTAGCTTATACAAGGCTTTGTTTTAGATTTTATCTTAGGTTTCATGATATTCCTACATATATTTGGTTGTAATATGTTTGCTTAGGATGGCCCATTATATTTAGACCATAAATGTCAATTCTCAATGTCCTTTATTACCTATCATATTTGTATCTCCTGGATATTTCCTTTTGGTTGATATTGTCGTCCATTTCTTCCCCAAGTTAAACATTAATTTATCTCATTTACAGTTCTCGTTCTGTCCCTTGAGGAATTACAACAAGCATCTGGGCTTTCAGCTATTCATATGGGTTCATTTTATGCAGGAACCTCAATTGGAAAGAGATACGCGAGAACCGATGAACTTGGTGTTCCATTTGCGATTACAGTCGACTCCGAATCCTCAGTCACCGTGCGAGAAAGGGATAGCAAGCAGCAGGTTCGTGTGAATCTGGATGAGGTTGCATCTGTAATTAAGGAGGTAGCTGATGGTGTCAGCACTTGGACTGATATATTGTCGAGATACCCTGTTCATTCTTCCTGAACATGCTGTGAGTCTTCATGCAGATTGGCTTTACTACACATGCCCTTAATTAGTGTTATCATTTCAACTTTTTTATTTTGCCTTTGATTGGAACTGGCATGATCGAGAAATATACTTTTGCCATACCTTTACCTCAAATTTTGGTGACTTATGGACCTAGAACCAGTACTTCTAATTGTCATGATTAAGTGATATACTCACAATGTTTTAGCTTGATTTCTTTTTCAAATCAGCTCCAACTCCGTTCGGAATCCTTGCACGCTATTTGTAAGGATTCTTGTAGGTCCGTAAAACTGATGGTTCTCTACTAAGTGATGCAGTGCAAGTATGCACGACAAAGAATTTATGTTTTGATTCATAAGGCTTATTCCACAGTCAATGAGATTGAAGGCCTAGTTATTGGTAACAATCTTCCTATATCTTAAATTTGTTCATGATATTTTGGAAATCTCAAACATGGTTGTGGTTTTATGGTAAGCCGAAGTTGTAGGACAGGAGTAATGTTTTCTTTTTCTTTTTGCAGTTGACTTTTCAATGGTCATTCGAATTGGTGTTATTCTGTTTTCCTTTCGTATTTACCATCTGTTCTAACAAACCTAGTTAGTGAAAATACTGAATTATTTGAATAGTACTTAGGTTGTACAATATCCACTGTCTGTCTTAGTCCGGTTTTAGCCCTGTTGGGTTGTATTTTGTCCAATATTGCTGGAAAAGTCAGCATGAGAAATTGATCCTCGTAGAATAAGAAAATTACTTTTATGCCAACGTGGTATAGTTTTACATAATGCAACTACCGAATTGGATTAAATCTCTACCTCTAAAGTGCAGAAAATAACCGCCTTATGATCTCTTGTCTCATCTCTCTTAATCAATTAAGAGCGATCATGGAAAGAACAAGTTAAAATTTGCGATCAATTCTTTTTTCAATTCCTGCCGCTGCTGCCCAAGCCCTTCCACAAATGACCAGCGATTAAGAAGAATCCTATAACAAAATGAAAGGTAGTTGACCAACTTCTAGGAGATACGTAATTGACTGCATTAATCTGCGTAGCTCATTTTCCTTGTACATTGAAAGTTGTAGTTGGAGCACATTAGTTATACACTATGATGCACGAATACTCCAAAAAATTGGTCGGTCAGTGTCGTATACGTATTGGATACCGATACTCTCCAGATACTCTCTGAATACGTATTAGATACACCACGTGGCGTATCCTGCATTAAAAATATTTAAAAAAGATGGATGTGAAGCTCATCCGAGGAGTATCTGATACGTATCAGCAATTTATGAGAGCAATGTGGTAATTTTCTTAAACTAGAAAAGACCCAGCAAGAACCAAATTGCAATATATTTTCAGAAAATTAAATATAAAATCGTAAAAACCCTCTGTTTTAAACCAAAATAAAAACAACACACAAAGCTTTGATTTGCTTCAAGTATGTGACTAATGACTGTGCAAGTGATTAGATATAATATTATTTGATACTTTTATTTAAATTAGATCTTTATATATAATTATTAATATTAAATATTTGACGTATCGCATACGTATCGTATTTTGTAAATTTTAAAAAAATTGTATCCACGTATCCATATCCGACGGATATCAATACTCGTATCCGTATCCGTGCAACCTAGGTTATACAACAATTGAAAGACGTCAAAAACTGTAATTTGCATTGGACACAACAAATTATCCGTTTGGTTCTTAGAAAATTATTAGACAGCAATAAAAAAGTAGCCAAAGACCCGGTGAAAAGACAAAATGTAGAATGTCCGTATTAAGAGACATAGCATAATTATTATCGACTCTTACAAAATGTAGAAAATGAAAAGAGGTCTGGAAAATACAGAAATCACGCAAGGGCTTCCATGAGGTGCAAAAAATTGAATAAAGTCCGCCAAAAAGGAGAAAATTAAGTTACAACCTCAAAAAGTGAATAATATTTCTACGTCTTTTTTCTTAAAGACAATACTCTTAGAAGTGAGAAAATAGGTGATCGCATTTCATTCAAGACATTTCACTTATTGCACGTCAAAATTGCCACGTACCAAAATAAAATTAAGTCTCACGCTTATGTTAGAAGGCTTTGTATAACATGGTTCTCCTAGGCAAGCACGCTCCAGAACCTCGCGCACACGCATGTTGAACGCATGCACGAAACTTTCAAGCTCGCAGCTAAATGAGCCATGTGTACTTACGACCCATAAGACTCTTACAAATACTCAGATTTTTTTTGTTTCCGCTTTTGGACCAGCAACCCCCTTATTTGCCATGGAGAAGTTTGACAATTTTTGTGTTCGATTCACGGGAAAGAATTACACAGCCCGAGCCTTTCAATTCGAGACTTTCCTTAAAGGCAAAGATTTGTGGAATCATGTTAACAAACTGAAGCATATGTCTGGTTCCAGCAGTACATTTGTAATATAAGATGCTTCTTGGGAAGTCAAGGATGCCCAAATTCATAGTTGGATATTGAGAGCGATTGATTCTCAACTTCTTCTTAATCTCCGTCCTCACCGCACTGCTCGTGCTATGTGGAATCCCTTGCGCAAAGTTTATCACCACCAGGATCATTCTGCTCGCCAGTTTCAGTTGGAATTGGACCTCTCCAAGTTGCAACATGGTGCAATGACTATTCGTGAGTATCAACTTTCCTCACCATGTGGTCCGAATATATGGATCTTCTTTGGGCTAATGTTCTCTCCGCAGCTTCGGCGATACTTAATGACATCAATAACCAACGCCAACAGAGCCAATTCTTGATGCGTCTTCGCCCAGAATTTGAGGTTGTTCGTTCCTCCCTGCTGAACCGAGACCCTCTCCTCTCGTTAGATGTTTTCTTTGGTGAGCTTCTTCGCGAAGAACAACACATGGTCACACAAGCTGAACTGATCAAGGTAATTCTACACCCATGTATGTTGCTTATGACGTCAAAGCTAATCCAAGGTCCCAGGGTCATAATTCAAGACACTGCTATATAGCTGCCAGAAGTATATGGTCATATTGCTCAGTTTTGTTCCACCAAAACATGCAACTATTGCAAGAAGTCAGGCCACATTCTTACATAATGCCCAACTCGCCCCCCATGGCACAAGGATTCTGCCTATCACACCACCACTACTCATGTTGCTTACCCCGCCTTCAAATCCTTCCTCGGCTTTGGTGACACTCCGGAAATGGTACAACAAAATAATTGTCTCAACTTTCTCCGCCTTAGGGATACAAGGTAACTCTTTATCTTCTACTCCTACTTGGTTTTTGGACTCAGGAGCATCTAATCACATGACCAACTCAGTAAATTGGCTACATAGTTGGGTCATCTTCTATTGAAACAACTAATGGTAATAAACTATCCATTACAACATCTCGTGATGTTTCCTCCAAGATTAAAATTGTATTTGTGTGTCCCAAGCTATCTACAAATCTTGTTTTTGTTAGGCAACTTATTGATGATAAGTGTGATGTCTTATTCTCAAAAAATGGGTGTCTTGTGCAGGATCAGGCGTCGGGACAAGTGATAGCGAAAGGGACTAGTTTTTCGCTGCACCTACCTAGTTCTAGATTTGCTTTTTCTGCTTTTCATTGTAATAAGAACCAAAGTGCTTTTTTGCATAAGAAACTTGGTCATCCTAATATGAAGGTTTTGTCCCATTTGTTTAACTCAGGACTCTTGGGGTAATAAATATGTTATTTCTTCTAATTATGATTGTTCTTCATGCAAATTGGAAAAATGCAAGATCCTTCCTTTTCCTTCACATGCTGGTCATTCTTCTAATTGTTTTGACTTAATTCATAGTGATGTTTGGGGAATTTCACCGATCGTTGCTCATGGCAGCATAAGTATTTTGTTACCTTCATTGATGACTTTAATCAAGGGACCACATGGATATATTTTCTTCGTTCCAAGGCTGGTGTTTTCTCTGCTTCTCAAAAACTTCTGTCATATGTTGAAAATCAATTCTCTACTTGTATTAAGGTTCTTTGTAGTAACTCGGGTGGGGAATATATGTCTACTGAATTTCACACTTTCCTTGAATCTAAAGGCATTATTTCCCAAAAATCTTGTCCGTATACTCCACAACAAATGGTGTGGCAGAATGTAAGAACCATCATCTTATGGATGTTGTGCTCACTTTACTGGTCAAGTCATTAGTTCCTCCTCGATTTTGGGTTGAGGCCTTATCCACTGCGGTTTACTTGATTAATCGACTTCCATCTCAAGTCTTGAACCTCGAGTCTTTGCCTTCACAAACGCCATCCACGATATACAAATCTTCACATATTTGGATGTCTTTATTTTGTTCATCTTCCACCTACAGAGCGTCATAAACTTTCTGCTCAATCTGTCCGATGTGTGTTTCTTGGAGATAATCTTACACAAAGAGGTTTTGTGTGTTTTGACCCCATCTCTAATAAAATTCGCATTTTGCGAAATGTCATTTTTTTAAGAACCAATATTTCTACCCATCCTTTTCGCGTGGGGGGGGGGGGGGGGAGGATATTCTATGGTTGTTCTACCTCACTTTGATCATATAGTCAATGACCCCTCCAATGTTCATAACAGATTTAGACCTGAACTGATGTATTGGAGAAGATGTCCGCCTCCTCATTCGTCGTCTCTAGTCTTGCCACCGGATCCTATTCATGCTCCTTCTGCTGAGTCTACGAGTGAAACCCCTAGAGCTTATCTTCGTCGTTCTTCTCAGATTTCAGTACTTCCTGATTGGTATGGTTTTCAGTCTTATACTTCTGCTCTTGCTGCCACTCTTGCATTTGTTGTTGTTCCTTCTTGTTATTCACAAGCAGCTAAGCATCAGTGTTGGCAACAAGCCATGCAGGAAGATTACATGCCTTAGAAGCAAATCAGACATGGGATATTGTGGATTGTCCTGCGAACGTTCATCCATTGGGTTGTGAATGGGTTTATTCAGTCAAAATTCGTTCTGATGGCAATCTTGTTCTATATAAGGCACGCTTAGCGGCACTTGGTAATCATCAAGAGCACGAGGTCAATTATGAAGAGACATTTGCTTCTGTCGCCAAAATGACTACCATTCGCACTATGTTGGCTATTGTTGCTTCTAAAGGTTGGCTCTTGAATCAGATGGATGTCAAGATTGCATTTCTCCATGGTGATTTACGAGAAGATATCAATATGAGACCTTCTCTACGACTTCTTCTTACTACCGCAAAAGTATGTAAGTTACGGCGATCATTATATGGATTGAAGCAAGCTCCTCGTGCTTGGTATGGCAAGTTTCGCTCTACTTTACTTACATTTCTGCTGAAGCCCAGTAAACATGATACTTCGATGTTTCTCCGTAGTACATCTTATGATATTGTGGTGGTTTTGGTATACGTAGACGACATTGTCATTACTGGCAAAAATACGGGACTGATAGCTCAACTTAAGCAGCATATCCATAGTTCTTTTCATATGAAAGATCTTGGCATTTTTACATATTTTTTGGGACTTCAGGTTCATACTGGTCCCACATGTATATTTCTTAACCAGGCGAAATATGCTCGTGATCTGATTGATAGTGCTGATCTTCATGACATTTCTTCAGTTGACAGTCCGATGAAATTGAATGTCAAGTTGCGCAAAGAAGAACGGGACCTTCTTATCGTCGTTTGGTTTACTTGACGATTACTCGTTCGAATATTTCTTTTGCAGTCCAGCAAGTCAGCCAATTCCTTCAAGCCCCTCGACATCTTTACTTAGCAGCAATTCGACGAATTATTCGGTATCTTCATGGTACTATTACTAAGGGTCTTTATTTTCCCGCTGGATCTCTTCTTCAACTCTCTGCCTATAGTGATGCTGATTGGGCTGGTTGTGCAGACACTCGTCGTTCTACCACTGTGTGGTGTATGTTTTTGGGTAATGCTCTTATCTCTTGGAAAATCAAGAAGCAAGATCGAGTCTATAAATCTTCGACCGAATCTGAATATCATGCTATGTCGATCACATGTTCGGAGATAATTTGTTTGCGTGGTATTTTAATCGAGCTTGGCTTACCACCTACTGGACCGAATCCTCTTCATGCTGATAATACTAGTGCAATTCATATAACAACAAATTCAGTGTATCATGAGCGCACGAAACATATTAAAGTTGATTGTCACTCTATTCGTGCAGCATTCGAGCATCAAGTGATCTCTTTACCTCATGTTTCTACAGATTCCCATGTGGCTGATATGTTCATGAAAGCCCTTACTCGTCAGCGACATATGTTTTTAGTCAACAAATTTTTTTTGGGGGGGGAGGGGGGGTGTCAATTAGATCAATACTTACCTTTTTTATAGCTATGTAAAATATAGTTGATAATTTCATATCTTTGTAATTGTAGTAGTTATCTTTAGGTTAGGGATTCTTTGATTATCTTTCTTTGTATATGTATAATTACTACTCTATTCAATAGTGAACATAATAGAGAAGAAGGCACTCTTGCCAATTGAATAATGGTCTTGACAAAATCTAGTCGAGAATGGAGGGAAATTGCAAAATATGAACGTTGCCGTTCTACATAATGTCCCGTGCATTCCATGGGTACCCTGGCCTTATCCATGGAACGTTGTCGTTCCCTTGCTCCCCATTTACCCTGGTCCTGGTTACCCAATGCCTTTTACCCCGCTGCACCGTTTTGGTTTAATGCTTGGAACAACGTCCCATAGCTCTCGGTGCCATCTCCTATTTAAAGGTGCACTTATTCTGTTCTATAACTGCTCTTGATTGCTATTTCACTTTTTTCTCGCACTTCCTTGTGATTATCGCATCTAGGTGTGGTAGATCCTACTATTCCTCCCACAAATTTATTGTAACGGTCATGTATTTTGACTTGTAATTATCCAATTTCTTTTTGCGAGAACTTTCACTTCAATTTCAAAAATCCAACTGTTGTGGATATGAGATTTCCCTACCCACTTGACCAAAAACTCATATGAAACAGCGGACGAACCAAGCTAAGGTCCATGAGTTTCTTGTTAGGAGTAATGATCGTACTCTTGCGCTTGTTGTCTCTCCATTCTCATCATAATTGTTTGAAGTCCTGGAAGTTTGACAGTCCTGTAAACCATCATTAATGATACACGTCTTCACGACCTTAAAAGTTATCTCAACCTCCGAATCCATATTCACAACTTTCTTCTGGTGCTTGGAATAACATCCTCTTGATTTTTGTTATAAAGCACCTTGAAACCCGAACCCTTAATCTGAGACTTCAAAAAATCCACGCAGTTTCTTTCTTCACGTACTTTGGTAACTAATCTTTTGTGCATGTTCGACTAGTGGTTATTTAAATAGTCTTTAATGTTCACTCCTCCATCGGAACAACTGGCAACATCCTGACAAACCACAACTGAGTTTCCCCTAGCAACCCGATTCAAATCCATCTCATGAAGATATTCCCCAGATTCCTCACTTAGGTCTTTTGCAATGTGTCTACCAAAGGTTGGTCCTTTGTACGAGTGGTTACCACAATATTACATCCAAACTCTGTATTGTGACCATGATCTCTGTTAACTATTTAGATTATGTATCATATTAAGATTGTAAAGTGATCACTTTTATTCAGCTGGAGATGATAATATATATATATATATATATATGGGAAAACGGGGATACTAGACCCAATCTATTCGCGTTTTTGCGATGTTGTACCCAACCTTTTATTTTTTACCCCGTTGTACCCAACCTTTCAATTTTAAAACATGTTGTACCCAAACTAAGTTTCCGACCAAAAAATTAAAAATCGAGGGTTAAAATCGTCAAATCACTGTAGCCAACGGATAGTTCAGTCTTCGACGAATTATTTAAATGACGACTCTTTCCCCCAAATTCTAATTTCTGAAACCCTAAATTCCATAGTCCTAAATTCATCAAATTCTTTCGATTAAGCATGGAATACGCGGAATTGTGCCATTGTGGTATCAAGGCTTCGAATGAAACATCCTGGACGAACTTAAATCCTGGGCGAAGATTCTCCCAATGCACCAAACCGCGGGTGAGTCTCGATTTTTAAAAGTATTGATTTTTTTTTGAAATTTCTGCTTTTTATTTGATTAAATTTCGAAATTGGCAGGGTAGGGGTAGGTGCAACTACTGGGTTTGGATTGATCCCCCCATGTGCGAACGTTCGAGGCAAATTATACCCGGTTTGTTACGTAGGGTAGGAGCCATTGAAGAAGAACTTGCTCGGGTGAAGAAAAGGGAGAAGGTGCTTCGGGTTGTATTGTTTATTTCTCTTTTGTATGTTATTTGGTCACTGTTCTAGCCTATTAATGTTAGGGTTGTAATGTTGTGTTAGTTTAAGGTTGTAATGTTGTATTAGTTTAAGGTTGTAATGTTGTAAGTTTGTAAGGTTTCATTGGGAAGTGTTGGTTTTCATGTTGGTGGTTTGTTTAGGATTGGCTGATAATTCTGTTGCTTTGACCGAAGAGACACAAAGAATGTGAAGAGTCACCAATTATGCCTATAAATACTCTAGTCTTATGTTCATTGTTCATTCACCTTCTTTAAGCCTATTCACATCTGTGTTTTAACATAAGCATCATGATGATTCGCAATGAAAACGACGTGCATCTGTTGTACACCGATTTCGAATTCAACCAATATTTTGAGGTTGAACTGCTCCGCCGCCTGTCGACTTACGCAAGGACTCATGAATTTGACTATCTCCCGTCTCTGGAGCGAGCTTTGCGCCTGATCAAGCCGGAGCTTGACGCCTTACGTTGGGGAGGAGGGCATCACAAGATGTCCAAGATATATTCAAAGATAGAAGAACTGCGGGAGAAGTGGATCTCCTTCACTGCCTTCCTTACCCTCCCTGGTGTTCGCATAAACCGGGACGTCAAGACTGTCACCATCTCCGCCCCATACTGGGACATCGATCGTGAAGTAAGTGGCCGAAAACGTTTATTAGTGTTTGTAGGAAAATGACCAAAATAATTGTGTTTCATTGTTAACATTTATTATTTTTTGTAGGAAACTGATCAGGAAAAATATTTCCGACTCTATGGCTGCGAGAACCTTCCTCTCCTCACCGACTTGTTTGCGGTGCGCTGCTTGGCAAGGCTATCGGAGTATCTGGACGACTAGGGTGGTGACGAAGAGAGGGGAGTGGCAGGGGCGGTGAAGAGTCTTTTTACTAATGTTGTTTTTATGAGTTTGTTTACTGATGTTGATTTTATGATTGTGTTGAAGAATGTTGTTTTTATGACTGTTGGATGTTTGGCTTATTGATGGTTGTCTATTTGATTCTCAGACGTTTTATATGCCTTTTTTCTTTTGGTTATCTTATGATGTTTATGGATTTTGAATCGTGTATGAAATTGGCAAACACAACAAATTAGATGCAAAGTAAGATAAGCCAAAGAACAATTGCATCAAACTAAATTGTTCACATGACAAAAGTTCAAACTAAAGTGTACCAACAAAATAGAAAATACAATCACCAAGTGTACCAACAAAATAGAAAATACATTAAGAGACCCACTATTGGAAATTGTCCTCCGCCGTTCTAACAAAAGATCTGGTAACAATTCTCTTCGGAACACCAACTTGAGGCCTTGGACTTGGGGCTTTAAATTTCTTTCTCCCAGGAGGTGTTAACCCTTCTGTTGCACTTGTTGAGGCATTCTTTGTCTTTGATGGCCTTGGTGGTTCAGGAAACAATCTCTTCTTGTTTTTATCAGAAGTGTTGCCTCTGGTGATTGGTCTAGAAGTGGGAACCACAACATCTTCCTTGTCTTTAGTTGGAGTTTTCTGACTTCTAGTAACAGGTCTACAAGACCCTACTCCATCTTGGTTAACAGCACTTGTACCAGTTTTGTTTCTAACCTAAAGATTAGAACAGTTTTAGAACTAGTAGTATAGGTACATGAAGTTAAATGGAGTAGATAGATTAAACACTCACTGGTAGCTTAGTCTTTATAGAGCTTGTACCAGCTGCATGCCCTGTTTGACCAGAACTGCTCCATTGTTCAAACCTACTCCTTTGAGTTGTATGAGTGTCTGGATCCAAACCAGTTTTTGGAGAATTTTGCTCTGGAGGAGGTACTTCATTGGCAACAGTCAGTTCCTATCACAACAATGTAGTGAATAAAATGCAATTGGCCTTTTTCAAAGTGCAAAGCAATTCCAGATTCTTACTTCACTTACCCTAGCCTTCTTATAGTATTTCTTAAACACTCTTTTCTTTTTGACTGGAATCTCCGGGCTGATAGATGCTGCCTGAGAAGATTGGCCTTGGTTTGAAGGTGGAATTGGCACATTGTGGACAGTGGATCTTTGTGTTCCAACATCAGGTTCAGCCTTTGCAACAGTTTTAGAAGTGTAACAATGCATTATATAATGAAGTACACAGTTAAGGAACAATAAGTGTAAGATCAAAACATTACTAAAATACCTGTGTTGATGATGTAGAGTTTCCTTTCTTTGATGTCTTATTTTTCAATGGTCCTGCAAGTGGATTAGCTTTCCTCAACTCACAGGTCCTAACATTGTGTCCCTTCTTCTTACAGTAACCACATGTCATACCAAGTCCATGTCTTCCAAGTTTACCTGTCTCTTGAGAATGTTCCATTCTTTTCTGTCTAATTTCATCATTACTCTTATTTCTTTTGCCTTTCTTTGGCCTACCTGGCATGTTTGTAGGCTCTGGGGGAACCATCATTGCAGCAGTTGTAGCTGGTACATGCCAAGATTCAATCCCCTCCATGGGCATCATGAAATGGTTATATATGCTTAGATAGGTTGATTTGTGGTAACAGGGATGACCTCTCTTCTCTAGATCTTTCCACTTCATGTATCTCATACCACTTACGGCATGAGGACATGGAATGCCTGTTATTTGCCACCTATTGCAAGTGCATGTTCCCTTCTCTAGGTTAACACACATTTTCTGTGAAAACGGACCATGACACTCAAACTGTAATGATCCATTCCAGTGTGATATCCACTGAACAGCTTCTTCCTTGTTCTTCTCAAATATTGCATCAATTTTAGGAGTTAAGAAACTACCCTATTTTTCCATTGCTCTTCTTCTAACACCTATCCTCTTCATCAGTAACATCCTAATCTGTTCAAACATTTCAATTATTGGCAACCCTCTGGCCTTCACTATCAATGCATTAAAAGACTCTGACATGTTATTAAGAATCAAGTCACTCTTGCATGTGTGTCTGAAATAGGCTCTACACCAATGTTCCTTAGGTCTCTCCTCCAGCCATTGAGATGCAGCAGGGTTTAGGTCTCTAAGCTGTTGCATATACCTATTGAAATCTGTCTCTCTTGTTGCTGTGGCAGCATTCCACAACACGTGCTTCAAGGTAAGCCCTTTATGCACTGATCTCATGTTAGCCCAGAGATGGAGCACACAGAACCTGTGCTCACAATCTGGAAATAGCTGCTCAAAGGCCCTTCTGCTTATCACTCATGATGGTCCAGTGAGAGCTATTTTGGATGTGGAGGTCTTCAATCAACAACTTCAGGAACCATCTCCAGGTTTTAGTCTTCTCCTTTTCAACAATAGCATATGCAAATGGGTAGGTGCAGTTGTTAGCATCAACCCCCACTGCTGTCAGGAGTATGCCACCATTTTTGGTTTTGAGGTGTGTTCCATCTAAGCAAATAATAGGTCTACACCCATCCAGAAAGCCTCTCTTCAAAGCATCCCAACAAACATACATTCTCTTGAACTTACAAACTTCCCCAAACAACTTGCATTTAATCTTCACAGTAGTGCCAGGATTAGACTTCATCATCTCTTCAGCATATCTCCAGAGATGTGAGTATTGCTCTACATCATTCCCATGGCCAATCTCAAACACCTTCCTCTTAAGCCTGTACATTTGATATTTTGAAAATACAAGATTTGTGTCCCTTCTTAAGACAGTCATCATCGACTCCACATG
This sequence comes from Linaria vulgaris, assembly GCA_948329865.1. Classification (NCBI taxonomy): domain Eukaryota; kingdom Viridiplantae; phylum Streptophyta; class Magnoliopsida; order Lamiales; family Plantaginaceae; genus Linaria; species Linaria vulgaris. Next base: position 28,365,397 of record OX415249.1, read on the forward strand.
CCAATTGGGGTCAGAAATCACCTTATCATAATATTTCTTGGCTAGCCAAGTGGAAGTAGCTTGTCTATTGGTATCCTGTACTTCACAGTCATGAGGTTCTTCAAGAGTCTTGATCATAAAGGTCTCCTCTCCAGACATTTTGGATGCATAAATATACCAAGGGCATTCTGGATCAACACACCTTGCACTTATCTTTTGTTTATTGCTCTTTATCATCTGCACCTCTCTTTTTTCATCAATTGAGAACTTGACAATTGCATCCCTAAGATGATTAGGATGCTGAAAACACATACCTATCTTAAACTCAACCTTGGTCATGTCAACTCTTGGATCAAAGACATCATGGTTTCTGTAGAGCTTCCTTGCAGCTGGTGCCACCACAACTTTCTTCTTCCTTCTGCCACTGTTGTCTCTTGTGATTGTAGACTCAGTAGGGCCATCATCATCGCCTGTGGTAGCAGCAGTAGGGTCATCTGCATTTGCTTCTTCAGCCCTAGTACCAGCTCCTGTTTCCATATTCCCAATCCCACTTGCAACAGTTGCAATCTCACTTGTGTCAAGATCCACATTTTCAGTGTCAAGCACATCATCATCTACAACTACATTATCGGGATCAATGTACCCATCTGAGTATTCAGAGTCAGATCCCAGGGAAACCTCTCCCTCACTATCATCACTGTTCACAAGGTCAATCATGGAGGCCACTAAAGGTCCACAATGCTCCATGATAAAGGCTGGTAAATCCCTTACCCTATTCTGCCCATCTGAATTTCCTTCTTCATTTACTTCAGGTGTTTCATTGAATGTTTCCTCAATCCTCTCACCAAATGCCTTGATAGTTGCTCTCCTCCTTCTCTTTTTTTTTTCCCAACATCACCATCACGATTCTCTTCTTCTACCCCTTGTTCAACCTGACTAGTTATCTTCTCAAGTTCATCTTCAAAACCAATAGGATCTTCTTCACCCCCAAACTAAGAACCCCCCTCATCATCACCAACATAATTTAAGGGCTCAGAGATAGGAGGTAGAGGATCAATATGTCCACCAGTATTCACCTCAACCTCATCATGACTCTCTTGTGTGCCAGCAGCAGGTTCTTCTGGCTTCATTAGGTAAATTTCTACCAATCTGTGTTGTGTAGCATACCTTGCCATCTCAAGGGCATCAAAGTCATCAGTGATAGGCTGCAGTTGTAGGGATTCAACCTCAGGTTCATCTCTCCAGAAAACCAGCAAATCATGACTGATACCTATCTCCTTTGCCATGTTGATCAACTCCAATCTGGACATCTCATCCTCAGTGCAATAATCCACATAAGTAACTTGACCCTCCATGTAGCACATTCTGCCAAAATTGAGTAAACTCCCAGAATGATGGATCATGATTGAAAAGTACTCCGTGTCATTACCTGGAAAAACACAACAATTACAATAAACCTTAAGTTTATTAACATATCATAAACCATAAATTATACAACTGGCTACTTTATGCATAAAATGCCGAAAATCAAACAATAAACCCTAGGATAACATCTACCTCGTACCAAAAAGTGGGAAAATGATGATATTCAAAAGCAATTACTCACCGTAGTCGGGTACGAGGGATAGGTCCGGAATCGGGTCATTATTGCCTCTAATTTTCCACCCCATTTGCTTTGTGCGTGCTTAGGACAGTAGCAATGGTCGAAATCGTGAAGAATCGGGCAGTGATATTCTGAATTTTGCAATTTCGTGAAATCGGGATTCTAGGGTTAAGGCCTCTTAATCGATTTTGCCGCGGAAAAAATGAGGTGAATGTGCTGTTGTTCCCTCCTAAATCATCCATGTGGGAAAAGACTAAATTGCCCTCAAGGACAGTTGATAAATGACGTGAATTCGACGACTACTGACGTTTTTTGGCCGGAAACTTAGTTTGGGTACAACATGTTTTAAAATTGAAAGGTTAGGTACAACGGGGTAAAAAATGAAAGGTTGGGTACAACATCGCAAAAACGCGAATAGATTGGGTTTAGTATCCCCGTTTTCCCTATATATATATACATAAAACAGAATCTAGTTAGGTAGTGAATTTATTTGTAGAGGGGTAGGGGCCTTGTAATGAAACTGAATAAGGTAGGGGCCTTGTAGAGATTGAAGTAGGGTCTGGTGATTACATCAGTTGACATCCCCCCTCAAATTGATGGCGGTCGTCAACCAACATTAATTTGCCAATAAGAAACTGCTGGCGTTGGCGACACAAAGCTTTCGTAAACACATCAATCGTTTGAAGCTCAATCAAGATATGTGGAAGAGTGATGATATTTGAAATTTTCGGATCGTGGATTGACACAACAACTTTGAGAGTTAAGTTGGCGTTGCCTTAACTCTATTGTGATCTTCTCGATTAAAGTAATATGCAACAGAATTATAAACAAGAAGATATAAATTTTAAGAAGTTTTCAATATTATTAAAAACTTCCGAGCCTCAGGCAAAATAACCAATAAAGGTTTTAACAAAATGTTCCTCACAACAATTCACTCACGCTCTTTGTTGATCAGACTCAACGAAGCAGACAAGTACGAACTATTTAACTTCTATGAACTAGACTTAAATAGTTGATACAAAAACTTCGCAAAAGCAAGACGAAGACAATACAACGTATGATTAATCTCTTGGACTGATTTGAACTATTGTCTTGTAATCATCTTGATGAACTTCACACCTTTTTATAGATTTCTTGAAACTTGCACTCCAAGGTGTGTTGTTCACAGTTTTGGTAACTCTTGTTGTTTTCTTGTTGAATTTGGACTTCCTTATGAACTCGGTATCTTTCTTGAATAAGTGTTTCATTTATTACAGATCTATTAAGGTAACACATCTTCTTCAAAATGGAGTAATCCTGGAAAGAATTCAAGTTGCAGTGGAACGCCAATTTGTTTCCTTCTTTGCAAACCGTGTTGAGTTGACTATTCAACTTAACTTGAGTTATGAAAACTTCAAGTAAGGAATCATCCATAGCTCTTCCTTATGATTAAGATACCTTCCTGGACATAAACATAAACACCTAAAATCTTGGAACTTGATTAATAAGTGAATAAAGGTAAAACTTAAATTTGGTAGTTAATTAACAGTTTACGCGCAGGTTCTCTGGTTTCAATGTTATCCTCTATGTTGTTCCAACATCGCATAACATTGATTCCAGAATACCTTGCACTTTCAATATTATGATCAAAAGCCTCCCTGATAGAATGACAATCCACCTCAATATGCTTGGTACGCTCGTGAAACACCAGATTAGTGGCGATTTGAATGACACTAGTATTGTCGGCACGTAGCGGAGTAGGTAAATCTTGAGGAAAACCAAGCTCGGCTAATAGACCACGTATACAAATATTTACAGAGCAAGCAGATGACATAACGCGGTATTCAGACTCCGTAGAGGATTTGGAAACATGATCTTGTTACTTACTTTTCAATGATACAAGAGAGTTACCAAGAAACATACACCAAAATAGAAATTCAACGTCGAGTGTCTGAGCAACCAGCCCAATCTGCATCACTATAAGCTGTCAGACTAATAGGATTATTGATAGGGGAGAATAGGCCACGAGTACAAGAACCCTGTAGGTAACGAATAATACGACTAACCTCGGCCAAGTGTAGCTGAGTCGAAGCTTGCATAAACTGACTCACTTGTTGAACAACAAAAGTAATATCTTAACGAGTAATGGTCAAGTAATTGAGACTCCCTACCAACTATCGATAGACAGAAGGATCAGAAAGAAACTCACCGTTCTCACGTTGATACTTGATATTTACTTATAACGGCGTATCAACCGATCGACCATCCTGAAGACCAACCAACTTAATTAACTCTTGAGTGTACTTGTGCTGGTTTAAGAAAATACCAACATCGGTGGAATGTACCTCCAAACCCAAGAAATAATGCAAATGACCCAAGTCTTTCATTTGGAAAGAGTTCTTAAGATGTGTCTGAAGATTAGAGATCATGCGAACATCATTTCCTGTAATAACAATATCATCCACGTACACTAAAAGAAAAACAATCCCAGTAGAAGACTTGCAGAGGAACAACGAGGAGTCATAACGACTTTGCACAAAAGAGAAACGAAGAAGAGTAGCCCGAAATTTCTCAAACCAAGCATGTGGAGCCTGTTTTAGACCATATAAGGAGCATTTGAGCTAGCAAACATCTGGAGAAGAAGCCAAGAACAATCCTTGTGGTAGAGCCATATATATATATATATATATATATATATATATATATATATATATCTTCTTTAAGGTTGCCATGCAAAAAGGCATTCTTGACATCAATTTGCAATAGAGGCCATCCTTTCGAAGTAGTGATAGCCAAAATGAGGCGGACAATGGTCATCTTGGTAACTGAAGCAACAGTCTCATCATAATTGACTCCATATTCTTGTTTGTTGCCAAGTGCTACTAAACGTGCTTTGTAACAATCAAGGGACTCATCAGAACGTAACTTTATAGAGTAAACTCATTTGTAACCAATTGACTTAACATTGGCAGGACATGAAACAATGTCCCAAGTGTGATTTTCTTGAAGAGCCAGAAGCTCTGCCCACATCGCTTTCTCTCAACACGCTTCTTTAACTGCCCGTGAATAAGAATTAGGAACTGAAATAGAAGTCAAAGTTGTAGAATAACCATACCAATCAGGAGGATGAATTCCACGAGTGGATCGTCGAAGAGCGACATGAGCATGTTCTGCATCAGGGTTAGGGAGGGGTGGCGATGGAGGGGCCTGTCGTCGCTGATAAACAATGTCTGGTTTAAAATGCTCCACTGATGTAGATAAATCCTCAAAAGATGGAAGCTGAATGGTGCCAGGAGATACAACCTATTGTTGAAAATAATACTCATGTTCGAAGAAAGTGACGTTTTTGGATATGACTCAAATTTTAATCACTTAGAGGGTAAGCGATTAATGAGATACACATCAGTGGTTAAAGCTTCTACCCAGAAAACAGAAGGACCATATGATTCTATGAGTAACGTACGAACCATATCTAACAAATGACGATTTTTACTTTCTACCAACCCATTCTGTTGTGGTGTGTAAGGACATGATTTCTGCGAGATAATGCCTTTTTCTTGTAAAACATCTTGAAAGGATTTAGACCTATACTGACCGCCATTATCTAAACGAAGGATTCTAATGGGAGCAGAAAATTGAGTTTCAATGTAAGTCAAAAATCTCTAAAAAATAGTGAACACATCTGATTTGGAACGAAGAAAATATATCCAAGTAAAACGACTGTAATCATCAATAAATGTCACAAAGTACTTATATTGACCATGGGATATAACAGGAGAAATTCCCCAAATATTGGTATGAATAATTTCAAAACATTCTGTAGCACGACTACCATTTGAAGGAAATGTAGAGTTTTACTTTTGCCCATGCGTCAAGCAGGACAATAAAAAACAGTGGGAAAATATTCTTTAGCCCCTAACATGTCATGTCGTAACATATGAGATAAAATCACATTATTTGGATGTCCTAATCTCATATGCCAACCCTCTGACGCATTTCTAACCTTCGCACATGCCAAAGACAAGGAACGAGGAACAGAAAACTGCAACGGAAACATTCGCCCCACTTTAGGCCTCCTCGCGACCATCGTCCCCGACACCTCATCTTGCACAATACAACCATTATGAGAGAAATGTACAGTACATCTGTTATCTACTAATTGTCCCACATAAATGAAATTAGTAGATAATGTTGGAGATATAAACACGTGACGAAAAGAGGGACCAAGATCACCAATTGCTTGAATAGGAAGAATAGACCCATTAGCAATCTCAATAGTTTGCGTACCAGAATATTTCCTCAAATTATGCAATAAGTGTGAAGAACCTGTCATGTGATTAGAAGCACCAAAATCGACTAACCAAGGATCAGAAACAATTTTACCTTGACCTTGATGTCCTAGTACAGAGAATGCTCAAAGAATCATTTGTTGAACCATTTCTGGAGTAAGAGCGACTGGAGTCGGAGTAGGAACTAAAGGGTGACTCAGAGGAGCAACAACCTGAAAGGCCTAGGCACGATGGGTTGCAGAATGAGCACGACAGTCTTGGATGAGATGCCCATTTTTCTTACAGTACTTACAGAATATCTTGGTGCAAGTGTGAGCAATATGTCCAATCTCCTCGCATTTGTAATATTTTCTTGTGTCTAATCCTTTGTGACCTCCTTATGCGACATAGGCAACATTCATCACCTCTGAAGTCTCAGAAGAAATTGCCATGCTAGCATGTGTAGCCAATCTTTGTTCCTCGCGAAGTTATGCGCTGAGACATACGTCCAACGAAGGAACTGAATCTCTGTTGAGAAGGCCCCCACGAACAATTTCAAATTTCGAGCGCAATTTCACTAAGAATCGATCACGCTTGGTGTCCTCATGGACTGCCTGAAGAGCTGTGAGAGCTGCCTGTGGTACCTTGCTATATAGTATGCCAGAATACTCGCTCCACAGATTAATAAAGCCAGAATAATACTGTTCAATATTGAGGTCACCTTGACTATATGTGGAGATGTCAAGCTCCAACTAAAACGCCGAGCAGTATTATCTTGATAGTAAATCCGACGCAAATACTCCTACATGTCCTTTGCGCGCCAAAAGATCGAAAATTATTCACCGTATGAGTTTCAATCGACGCAAGAAGCCAAGAGATTATTTTAGCATCTTTTGTCTCCCATTGAGAAAGTGCCTTGGCTTCGGTGGGTTGCACAAAAGTTCCATCAATGTGTCCCCAAAGTTCTTTCCCTTTCAAAAACATTTTAAATTGAAATTATCAAGCGGCGTAATTTCGCCTGGTAAATTTAACAGAAAACCCTTTGGTATTCATTACAACTCAAAGAAATATTCACCAAGCCTTAAAATCCAAACTGCAGTGCCAAGTTGCAACAAGGCCGAACTTAAAAGTGAACTTACAAATAACCAAAATACAAATAATACAAATTGATTTTGCAAATACCCAACTTGAAGGTAAGAGAACAGATTGCACTATACCCAATTTGAAGGTAAGAGAACAGATTGCACTCCGCACTCCGATCAGTCACCGATTAACGCGCAACACCACGCAAATAAGCCACCGTCTTCCGCCGCTTCGCCACGACCAAACCTAGGTCAGAACACCGCTCCGTTATCGTTGAGATGGAAACCGTGAAATCGAGTAGTACGTCGCTCAAGCCGAAAAACAACCGATCTCGAAGAATCACGTAAATCGATCTGTGCGTCGCTCAAACCGGAAAAGAACTTGACTCTTAAAAAAAACACCACTGGAGAACACCGAAACCCAGCCTTCGAAGAACAAAGGTGGAAAAAAAAAATTCAAGCTCTTTCAATTTGATGGCTCGATAACATGTTAACTATTTAGATTATGTATCATATTAAGATTGTAAAGAGATCATTTTTATTCAGCTGGAGATGATTACATATATATACATAAAACTGAATCTAGTTAGGTAGTGAATTTATTTGTAGAGGGGTAGGTGCCTTGTACTGAAACTTAATAAGGTAGGGGCCTGGTGATTGTAGAATAAGGTAGGGCCTTGTAAAGATTGAAGTAGGGCCTGGTGATTATCAGTTGACAAACTCGACAACTAACAATCTGGTCAACCTTCTTCTTTAGAAGAAGAAAACATAAAAGTAGAACTTTATTAATCATTTTAGTTGATTGATGAATTAAGATTTGAAAAACTAATGGGAGGCAACATTCTCTTTTCAACAAGTACTGCTCACAAGATTCATACCTGTTGATCTCCATGGACATCTCCTCAGAGACCACCTGTATCCAACAATTTAACATCACAACATCAATAGCAAAACTAAGGGTGAAATGGGATGAAAAAAAATAGTGTATACAAGAGTGTTAATGTCAATTTGACAAATGATCAGGGGCGTATCTGTGTAGGGACTGGGGGGGGCTGTAGCCCCCCCCATTTTTTTGAATATATTTTTTTAGCTATATATATGTTCCGTTCCAGGGAAGTACAGAAAAAGAAAAAAAAAGATAAGAACTAATTAACGGCAGCTAATATTTTTGTTCATTGAGTTTTCTTGAAAACTAATGGCAATCCTATCACAATTTAGAAAAGATAAGAACAAATCACATTAAACACCATAATATCTAAAAATTAATTGGATATAATCTAACATATAGTATATTATAAAACACCCTTTTGTAATATATATCTTTAAGAAAATAACCCTAGTTTTCTTTCTAATTAACGAAAAAAATATTGTAATGTTAAAAAATAGCAAACACCTTCATTGTACATTAAATTATCATTTGATCATAAAAAGTTGATTTCTATAAACAATTAATGTTATTCAAATTCAATATATGCGTATTTTTGAAGAAAATATTAGTCCCTATATATATAAAATATAACATACAATACTACACTTAGACGTTTTTTGATTTTTATTGAGTGTAAATATATCTACAAAGATTCACACATTCTATAATATTACTTGGATAAAATGCAAAGCATATCTTTGATTATCGTACCGCAATTGTAAACCATATATATTAATAGATTTTTCGCTTAATAACTAAAAGCTAGAAAAAAAGCTCTAGTATGCATTCATCTTTTTTAAAATCACAAAAAAACATGATTCAAAACAAAAAAATTACTACACTACTTATTCGATTTTTTCTTCTCTTATTTTCTCCTGTTAAAAATTTTTTAGCCCCCCCCATTTACAATTCCTGGATACGCCACTGCAAATGATATATCACATTCATTGAGAGAGATACACTAACTATATCAACTATAATAGAAAAGAGGACATGCGATAGAATGCAAACAACAGAAAAAAATACTATGATAAGCAGCTTACATGCGAAGGAATGCAAACAACACTTTCTGTTTTCCAAGTTTTTTTTTTCTTTCTTTCAAAAATATCCCAGAAATTGATTCACTATTTGATCCCTCAACTCCTTTTCCACGACGAGATACAGACAAATTTACAAAAAATGCTAAAGGAAAGAGGAGAGAAGAGAGGGGATAGAATAATGAAAATAAAGTCTCTAAAGACAATTTTAAAGCCTCAGGAGAGAACCATTCATTTCTTTGTGCGGTGAAATGACTTCAACTCGTTGACAAAAAGTTGGTCAAGCATCAGCTTTTTCCTTGCAAGCTGCAAGATACGCTCGTCAATGCTAGCACGGACAACAAGCCTGTATACTGGAAGACTTTTTGTTTGTCCAATTCGATGGGCTCGATTCTTGCTTGGATATCGGCATGTGGATTGAAATCCGAGTCCTAGACAATGAGAGTATCACCAGTTGCCATATTGACGCCAAGGCCACATGAACACGTTGATAGCAGGAATATAAACCGACTTTGGTCTTGATTAAATCGTGATATTGCTGCCTGTCGATCACCCACAGTGACAGAACCATCCACTCTCTCATACGCCTCTGGCCCAAATTCAGTAGAGACATAGTCCTCAAGAATATCAAGTAACTTGGTCATTTGTGAAAAGATAAGGACTTGGTGGCTTTCTTCTGCAACATTTTAAGCATAGAATGGAGTACAGTCAGCTTGGCTGAAGCTTTTCTTCTCATCATACAAATTCCCCTGAGCCTGATTAAGGCTCAGTACGCGAGATAGGGAGTATTGCTGAAAAATGTACAAAGAGTTCTTATACTGACCGTCCTTTAATAAAAATATAAACAATTACTGAATTAGCGCAAATCTAGCGCCATTATCCACAATTTCTGCATAACGCACAGAAAGATATAGTATCCAACCACTTGCAATGAATTCCTGGGCATGTTGTTTATAAGTACATGTTGATATCTCCGTTTACCACTAATTCTATTGGCATATATAACATATCTCATCCTATAAAAGTAATTCCTAGAAAAAAAAAAATTATCCCAACCCCTTGTAAATGACTACTATTTCAGTTGTTGCTACTGAATTCGTTAATTACAATGATACGAAGCGGTCTAAAAGATTTTCGAAACAAACGTTTCTAAACCATTCTCTCATACGAGACTCAGTCAATTAGAAGATGCAAATCCTAATGAGATCATTTATATAGTATATTATTATAGATCAATACTCCCCAAACTCTTTTTAGGCTCATAATTTTAATTGCAGACTACACCAAATACGTCAAAGTTTTTAACGAAACAAAGTAATTCTCAATAGAACTATTTCCATGCAGAGAGCAGCCAAATCATTATGTTTAAATATAAATCAAACAAAATAGCACCTTTAAGATATTGGTTCCTATTTGACCAAATCTATAAGTTCAAGGTTTTTGACAACTTCGACAGGAAAAATCATCACCTCACAAGGGTTTACTCTTTACCTGTACAAATATTTGTGTGTAATTAAGCATTATACACATTGTGTGTGTATATATCTTACTTAAATTCTTACAGATAAACTACTATATGAAACTGAACTTACGTGTTTCAGTGATTGCTCAACTTTTCTCCATGTAGCTATTATTTAACTGTAATTTAGTGTTATTCGATGATTGCGTTAGCGACAGACAGGTATAATGCACTATAACATATATACTAAAGTATAAATTTGAAGTTTGACATTTTGGATGACTCTGATATAAAATCTTTATCATATTATTTCTGCAAACAGGACAACTAACTAATGACTTATTATAGATGCATGTGGGAGATGTGTTCATGTGAATATAAACCCATCAGGGTTTTTTTTTGAGAAAATTATATTTCACAAAGGCCATATGCTGATGAAAAAAGATAATACAATATCTTTCTTAGCGCCAACAAAGGAAATAAGAAACATGATTAAACTTCATACAATGTGAAATTCCCTCTTTTCTGTAAGAGCTCGTCTTGCTGGGGTATACTCACACTCGGCTCCAAGTTCATACTCCCCTTCCACTTCAGCTTCACGCTGTTTTACCACATGAATCAAATATCATCAGTACATGCTCACAAATTCACAGAGAATCATTTTATAAGTTGTCAAGAGGACATTGACTTTGTAATTAAGCAGATGCTTACTCATTCAATCCATAAGAACTGCATACATGGCGTTTGGTGAATGGCAGTGAAGCTCCCATTTTACCATGACATTACACGACGTCGCGGGGTTTGGAGCCTACAGTGTGAACTCTGACATCCAAATTGGAACTATGCATAAAGGAACCAAAACCAGACATAGACAACTCACACTATTAAGATGTGAAAGAAAGCATAAATTCAAGGCTTCCAGCAAAAAGAGACTGCAACTAGCTCTCTAAGCTGTTTTGTGAGTGTAGTTATCTCACTTTGGTGGAAGTCATCTTTCCTTGAGAGACGCAGGCGTTAGTCTCGTGCAGCAGCCATGCAAAATGCATTGAAACTGTTAGAATCAAAGGTGAACTTACTGCACTAGATTGCTATTTCAATTTTTTTCTCGCACTTCCCTTGTGATTATCGCAAAGAGACTAGACAAGGCTAGTAATCTTAAATGTGTAGTAATCTTAAATTTGTATAAAACCATAAAAGGAAAAGTATTTTACAAGTATCTTATCTACAAAAAGTGAACAAAGTAATCATATCTATACCCTCCTATACTTACAACACTCGGAAAAACTGCTGCTTACAAATCTCACATTTGCCCCCTCTGAAGATATATCTCTTCCTCATCTGGTCTGGAATATGTAGGATTAGTGCGTTTGCTGGAATTACGACTTCCGTTTTCTTACTCTTCAAACCATGCATACGATCCATTGGTTGGCTTCGTGGGAAGTGTTCCTGAGTCAAGGAATTGAGGAACTTTTTGGACCGGTCCCCGTGAAGAACACGATCAGATTCTGCAATTTCAGGTTGGAGGCAGATCAGAATCAGAAGTTTTTTAGCGGGTGCACTTGCTTCTTACGATTGTGGGACTGTGGCTTTTGGATATTTGCATCTATTTGCCTCTTTCTCTTACCTCGAGACTCAGCATCGTGGAGCTCACTCCTTCCCATATTATTAAGGCCAGTAAACATCTCCAACCTGGTTTAATCCTTATGCTTCTGCCTTTGCTGCAACAATAGAGGATCCAAGTAACTTGTTCCAAGTGAGTTTAAGATAAATGGCAACTCTATTGGCTTGCCTGAGGACGCAACACAACTGATCTCTCAGATGTTCCAGCAAAATAAGTCTCTGGAAAATGTAGCCCGCAAATTATCTGCACTCCAGCTACTGGATGATTCAGAATTTGGTGAACCACATTGTAGACCACCCACACCCAACCTCATGTCTGTCAAGGATGTCTGAAATTTGACAGACCCATTAAACGTTTCTCCGTGCAGTTACAGTGCCGTTAATCCATCTGAGATGCCACAAAGTAGTGTGTATTAACAGAGTTTGGAGGCCCCTGTGACGCTAGTATGGGAAGTTTGGTGTATCAAATATCTTCAGCTGTTCTTCCTCCCATCTTGACAACTTTAGCCTAGGATCTTGTAGCATCGCATCCCAATTGCTTTGTCCATGTCTACGAGTGACTACCAATAGGCAATCAAGTTCATCCTCTGACCAGATTTCGACTTTCAAGTTCTTTTTGAGCATGTTACTTGGTCCAGCCCTAGCTTTTAGAATGATATCCTCAAGAACCTTACTATGCTTTTCAGGAAACAATGAGACTGAAGATGTCATATGACCTGAACCGAAGGCTAGTGGCATCTCCTGCCTTTCTAGACTATACTTGAATGGATCTGGTGGAAATATGGGATTTGGGATTAATAGCAGCAGCATAAGAAGACCAGGGACAGTATCATGGATGTGCAACTCTGGGTACTACTGGTAGCTTGGGGAACAAATCAGACGTAGTTGGTAAGTTTGCACCAGAAAATGAATATCCAGGCAACAACTTCTCACCCAATGGCAGTTCGGGCAACATTCGTCCATTACCTTTCAAACTATTTAAAGAACGCTGCAAAAACAGCATTTCACAGATCCACCGCGTACTTTTACATACCTTTTTTTTTTTGTATAACTGTAACGGAAATTCTCGCAAGGCTAAAAATTAGATCGAACGTATATCTGGGACTTACTGGAGCAGATGGAAAATATTTATCAGAGCCATTTTGAATACGTAGTCGAGGGAGTTGAGAAATCCACTCTAGCCGATACTGTTCCTGAAGCGGAGCAGATGATTCAGGTGCATTCCTCTTTGCCAATCTTTCTTTTTGTCTGGCACAAAGCTTAGCACTGTTGTAAAATTATTTGTTAGAAAGACATTTATTCTCAACATCTGTCAGCAGAATAAGGATCAGTGTTGGCCAAGAAAACAAAATTTAGAAGATTTGTCTGATGATTCATTAATCAGATTAACAAACAACTGTTGTGCATTATGCAATTTATGCGCAGGGCACAGGAAGGATATTAGTTCCAATCAGATGCGAAGAATTGCTCTGATTTTATCAGCAACTCACATTTTATCATATCAAAGTATTGAGTTATATGCAATGAAACATTTTCCATATAAACAAATATCTTAACAGCATTTTTGACAATTCTGTCATATCTAATTCTCTATGGTAGTTAATGATACTTCAATAATGGTATGATATTTGCTTATTATAATGAAACTAACTATTATCACTAAAATTTTTGTAGTTCCTTAATAGAACATTTTTAAATCATGATTTTAAGAAGATACATAGTCATTCAAAGTTTCAAATTCTTAAGAAGATCATTTATGGTATATTATCGTTAAACTTTTATCATAGCTCAAGTGATACTCTAAAACCATTTTTATGCCAGTAAATTAACGAGAAACTACAAGAAGTTAGCAATTTTAACCAAATTAGGCCACGTTTCCTGAAACAATTTTCTTGCAGAGAACAGTCTACAGAATATATATTTACGTACATGCGATAAGATAGCATCTCTTAAACTATTATTTCTTATTTTACGAAATTCGCAAGTTGAAGTTCGAAAACTTTGGAAAAAGAAAATTTACTGAACAAGAGTTATTTCTTTTGGTTATAAACATATAACATCATGGTCTCTCTGTTGTAATCGACCCTATATTATAAGTTTCTTTCGTGTAATTAAACTCGATAACTCATGGAGTTTGTTGTACATACTTTTCTGTTGTATTTACTATAACGTATACACTACTAAAATGCAATAAAATCGTTACGTTAAGTAACAGTGCAGTTTTTCTGAATCATCACTGGTTTCACTTAATTGATAACGGCTAAGTTAGTGATATACATTTGTATGGCACTATTATATATGTATATATATATACACATACATATATGACTATTGATTTAGAGTTGCAACTTGCAAGGTTCCAAGGATTTTGATCCAGAAACTTTACTATTTTATTTCCGCAAATGTACAGGTGAATAAAGCTTTACCATAAATGTCGCATTATATGTATTTCAAATGAATATAATACCATCTGGTTCTTATTGATTTTAAGTGTATATGAAACTTAACAAGAAACAGGAATAAACTTCATATGAAGTGAAACTCACAATTTTTCTTTAAGAGCTCGTGCAGCTGGTGTATAGTTGCGCTCGAGCTCAGTTGCACGCTCACACTCCTGCTCCCTCTCCTCTTCAGATTCACTCTGTTTCACCACATGAATCAATATCACTAAGATGCTCAAGAATGCACGTGCTTCACCATTAAAAGTGTTTAGGTTATTAACAAAATAAATTTAGTCAGAATGACATTACATGGTTCTAGCACCCAAAAACGTTATAAGACGGAAGGGACCGGATTCTGTTAGTAGAAAAGAGTTAACCTAATGGAAGTAAACATGGCCAATATTGCAAACTGTCACTCTTAAATCCTAATAATGTTCACAGCACCATCAAATAGAACATCAAATTGCAAATCTGTTTTATCCGATCCAATGCGTACTTCTATATACTTCTTTTCATAACTGTACAAGGGGACTCTTGGAAGGCCAAAAATTAGATAAAAAGTATATCTGCAACTTACTGCAGCAGATGGCAAATATTTATCAGTCATTCTGAATATGGGGTTGAGAGAGAAGAATTGATTCTAGCCGATACTGTTCCTGATGCAGAGCAGATAATTTAGGTGCATTCCTCTTTGCCAATCTTTCTTTTTGTCTGACATGAAGCTTAGCACTGTTGTACAATAATTCGTTAGAAATCCAGTTATTCTTAACATTCGTCAGCAGAATAAGGATATGAACGTTGGCCAAGAAAAACAATAGAAGATTTGTCCGGCGATTCTTTAATTAGATAAACAATTACTGCTTCAGCGCAATTCATGTGCATTATGCAATTTCTGCGCAGTCACAGGAAGGATATTAGTTCCAATCAGTTGCGAAGAATTTCTCTGATTTTATCAGAAAAAGACATTATCATATCAAAGTATTATTTGCTGCATTGAAACAATTTCCATATAAACAAATCTTTACAGAAGTTTTGACAGTTCTGGCATATCTATTTCTCTGCACAGTTAATGATACTTCAATAATGTTATGAAATTTACTTTTCATATATAGTTTCTTAACAGAACATTTTTAAAACATGATTTCAAGAAGATATATAGTCATTCAAAGTTTCAGATTATTAAGAAGGTCATTTATGTGATCGTTAACCTTTTAATATAGCTCAAGTGACAGTCTAAAACCATTTTGACTCCTGCAAATTAGCGAGAAACTAACAAGGTAAAGATTTTAACTAAATTAGGTCATGTTGATTAAAACACTTTCTTTGCAGAGAATCGTCTGCAAAACATATTGTTACCTACATGCCACAAGATAGTATCGCTTAAAATATTATTTCCTATTTTTACGAAATTTGCAAGTTGCAGGTTTGAGAACTTTGTTAAGAAAAAGCATTACTGAACAACAGTTGTTTCTTTTTGGTTATAAATATATAACCTTATGGTCTCTCTGTTGTAATCACCATAATTGTAAGTTTCTTTTGTATGTGTAATTAAACATGTACTTCTCTGCTGTATTTTGCTATGATATATAGTATATACACTACGTAATGTATTAAAATTGCTAGTTTCAATAACAGTGCCGTTTTTCTAAATTATCACTGAGTTTTTTAACTGACAATGGCGAAGTTTGTGGTATATATTTGTATTCCACTATTATAAACAAATACTAATTTTATTTCTGGAAATGGACAGGTGGCTAAAGCTTTACCATAATATAGGAAATAGGAATTATAAATATTTCGTATGAATACAAAACCACCTGGTGCTTATTTATTTTGTGTAATAGGAAACTAAACAAGAAACGGGAATAAACATCATATGAAGCGAAACTCACTATTTTTCTTTAAGAGCTCGTCCAGATGGTTTATACTCGCGCCCAAGCTCAGTTGCACGCTCACACTCCTGCTCCCGCTTCTCTTCAGATTCACTGTGTTTTTCACCAGATGAATCAATATCACTAAGATGCTCAAGAATGCAGATGCTTCATCATTAGAAGTGTTTAGGTTATTAACATAATAAATTTGGTCAGAATGACGTTACACGGTTCTAGCATCCAAAAACGTTATAAAACAGAAGGGACCAGATACTGTTAGTATATATAAGAAAGTTAACCGTACGGAAGTATTGCAAAGTGTCATACTCTTAAATCCTAATAATACTCACACAGCATTAAAATATAACATCAAATTGTAATTTTTTTTTTCTGTGCTAAGTTTGTTGCTTCGTAGAACTAGTCTTGGATTTCTTAATATAGTACGATCTTAAGCTAGAGAATAAAAAACATGGCTGAAGACAGTAAGTATGAACCATAGGTATCAACAGTCCAACCTATATGTTCCAGATGTACCGATGAGATAGGAGGAATGAGATATGCCTCACTGAAGTAAATGGCTTTTCTTTGGCGTTTCCCATGACCAAGAGCTGATTTTTCCTCATTTTGATACTTCTCCCATCTGTCAAGTACATCGGCTCCATTCTAGTTCGTTTGAAATAACGTCGGACCAACTGGTAAGTAGGTATAAAGATAATAGCTCCTCGATGTAATATGTTATTTATTAGGGGGTCACGGGTTCAAGTCCTTGGAGCGGCCTCTTGTCAAAAATTTGACAGGGGAAGGCTTGCCCCTTATACACCCTTGTGGTGGGACCCTTCTCCGGACCCTCGCATTGCGGGGATGCTTTCGTGCACCGGGTTGCCCTTTTTTTTTATTAGATTAGAATATGTTTGAAAGTATTTGTATATTTCAACCTCGTCGAATTATCTAATCCACCACGAATGGACAGATTATATTACACAGTCCTCCTACATTTAAAAGTCCTAAAACAGACCACAAATAATATTTAATATACAATCGCATCATCTAAACGGGAACCTCTTACCTAACATTAAGGTTAGAGTCCACAACCCTCATTTTGTGGGTATTGATGTGGGGCCCACACACTTTTGGAGTGTGTGGGACCCACATCAATACCCACAAAATGGGGGTTGTGGACTCTAACATTAAAGTTAGATAAGAAATTTCCCATCTAAACAAGAGGATAAAGTGAATGATACCTATATATTTAAGAGGCCTTTTTTAGTGACACAAAATATAATTGGTTTTAAACATATTATAATGAAGAAAACATGGTCACGCACTTTCAAGATAGAATCAACCATGCACAATGACAATCATGTCAATCTCTCTTCTCAAAGTTATCACAACCCAAACACTTATTCACATGTAGACTAAGTATTTTCTAGGCCAAGATTAATACTGTTGTTAGCTCAACAAGAAATAAATCCTGGCAGTTTAAGGAAGAAGCCAATGGCGATTTTATGCTGCTAGATGCTAACAAACTAAAACTCCTTACCTAACCCGCAGAAGCCTGTCGCATTCATTATCATCATTAGTATTAGAAGCGTGCTGTATTGCCACAAGAACTGACACCATCGAAACTTGGTTTTCTCCAGATCCATTATTCTATTCCGCTCACTGAGTCAATATTAGGAGAAGCAAATGAGAAGAAATGTTAAAATCAAATCAAAACTATATATCCTGTAACTGAAAGTAAATCTTCCACTCATATGTTCTTCTCCGATCACCAAAGAATCCATATAATGACAATTTAAGAACATGTGAAATTCAATGGGAAAGTGCTTCATTCACATATAAAGGCAAACATCAAAGAAGACCACATCATTTACCGCAAATGACTACAGGAAAGAGGAGAGAACAGAGGGCAGAGAATAATGAAAATCAAGTCTCATAAACACAATTTTAACGCATCAGGAGAGAACCATTTCATTTTTCGTGCTGTGAAATGACTTCAACTCAGTTTGTAAGATTTTGATCGTATTTTGTAACAAGTTTCCTTTCTAACATGTGCGACAAATTGTTCATATTTAAATAAGAAAGACCAGTTTAAGAAAGAGAGTGAAATCTAGGTTCTACCAATTAGGAATACGACGAATTATCAAAATGCCCGCTTATTTTGGCCTTTAACTTGAAATGCCCGATTTTTTCAACCTGCTGAAAATGCCCGTTAAGTTCTAAAAGTTCAACCAAAAATGCCCGAAATGAAATTTTCGGACAAAAAAGCCTACGTGGCTGCCTAATCAAAAAGTCGCGTTGCCTAATCAAAAAGTCGCGTTCACTGTTCACTATCTGAAAAACGTTTCTCATTATATATATATATATGTAACTAATGTATATATATGTTAATAATAATAAAGATATAAACATATATATAATAATAATAAACAATTTAACCAAAAAAATAAATAAATCATCATCATCATCTTCAGATCGCGACCCCCCCCCCCCCCCACACACCGCTGCAACTCGCCGTTGTAGCGGTGGCGGCGTCGATTGACGCCGTCACCACTGCAACGCCCCCCCCCCCCCCCCCCGCGTCAGATCGCGACCACAACCCCCCCACCCTGCTGCAACTCGCCATTGCAGCGGTGGCGACGTCGATTGACGTCGTCACCGCTGCAACGCCCCCCCCCCCCCCCCCCAACACCGCTGCAACTCGCCGTTGCAGCGGTGGCGGCGTCGATTGACGCCGTCGGATTTACATTTCGAAAACTCCGGCAGGGTGGTGGTACTCGAATCGAAAATCAGAACTCGAATCGGAAATTGGACTCCGTCGGGGTGGCGGTGCACTGTTCACCGTGAACAGTGAACAGTGACCACTAGCGGCTGCAGGGTGGTGGGGTGGGGGTGGTTGAGAAGATGATGACATTTTTTTTATTGTATTTTATTTTTATTTGTTTTTACAATTTTTAGAAATTTTTAGAAACGTTTTTTCGGAAAAAAAAATCTTAGGTGTCGGGCGCGATTCTTTGATTCAGCAGCGCGCCTCTTTGATTCGGATGCCACGTCGGATAAAATGTCCGAATTTTTAAAATCGGGCATTTTTGGTTGAACTTTTAGAACTTAACGGGCATTTTCAGCAGGTTTGGAAAAATCGGGCATTTCAAGTTAAAGGCCAAAGTTAGCGGACATTTTTTATAATTCGTCCTTAGGAATATATGAAGCCAACATTTATCAGATGGCAATATATGATAACCAAATTAGGAATTTATGATAAGAAAGAAATGGCAATATATTTAAATAAGAAAGACCAGTTTAAGAAAGAGAGTGAAATCTAGGTTCTACCAATTAGGAATATATGAAGCCAACATTTATCAGATGGCAATATATGATAACCAAATTAGGAATTTATGATAAGAAAGAAATGGCAATAAAGTGTAACAAGCTGAGAAAGCAGTTATCACCTTCACGGGACCAAGCATGTCATTTTCAAACTGTGAGTCAGCAATATCAGATGAACCAGGCTGGAGATCTGTGCGGTCCAGTAACTTCAGAATGGCACTTTCGTCCCACAAAATTTTCTTACTGCCGTCTGTACATTTATTTTTATACACATTTCCAAGACCACCTGTATTCCTCCTCCTATTAGGCTCCATCTCTGTATGCGTTTCATTCTCATTCTTGTGGTTTTCATCATCTTTCATGGTAGATGAATCTCTGAAAAGCTTTTCAGTACCCCACTTTAGGATGTCCTCTACATCCTTCTATGATCCAGACTTTTTCTCAAAAAGTTGGTCGAGCATCAGCTTTTTTCCTTCCAAGCTGCAAGATAGGCTCTTCAACGCTAGCAAGGTCAAGGACAACAAGCCTGTATACTAGAAGATTTTTTGTTTGTCCAATTTGATGTGCACGATTCATTGCTTGGATATCGGCATGTGGATATGAGATTTCCCAACCCACTTGACCAAAACTAATATAAAACACCCGATGACCCTGATTGAACCAAGCCAAGGTCCATGAGTTTCTTATTAGGAGCAATGATCGTACTATTGCCATTTCTGACTATTGTTGTCTCTCCATTCTCATCATAATTGTTTGAAGTCCTAGAAGTTTGACAGTCCTCTGAACCATCATTAATGATACAAGTCTTCATGACATTATGAGTTATCTCAACTTCCAAACCCATATTCGCAGTTTTTCCTGTGCTGGTGCATGGGATAACGTCATCTTGATTTTTGTTATGAAGCACCTTGAAACCCAAACCCTTAATCCTGGACTTAAAAAGATTCACGCATTTTCTTTCTACACGTACTTTGGTAACTAATATTTTGTGCACGTGCGGCTTGTCGTTATTTAAATAGTTTTTAATGTTCACTCCTCCATCAAAACAGCTAGCAACCCGATTCAAACCACAACTGAGTTTCCTCTACTAACCCGATTCAAACCAATGCAAGTGCCAGCTTGTCAGTTGTACTGGTGGTTACCGCAATATTACATCTAAACCCTGTATTGTGACCTTGAACTCTGATGGGGATTATTTAGGATAGGCCCAAATTGGACATTGGGTCGGCCCAACAGCGAAGACACGCAGAAATGGGAGCATCGAACGAAGGAGGTTGAATGCGTTTCAGCATCGATCCACGCCTGTTCGACGCTTACTCTCCGACACCTGAAGGGTCCCACGAGACGGGGTCTATAAATACCCCTCCCCTTAACCTTCTGACGATTCATTATATACACACAACACATACTACCACATCGAACACAATGGTTTGATATAACTTATTGTTTGACTTAAACCCACCTTACGTTGGCTAAGATCAAACCAGTCCCCGTTCGAGGTTCTACTGTATCGAATCGACTCAGTTTGATACACCAACATCGAACTAGGACGGTTCGACACTTCATCAATTCGACCGACAACACTCTCGAACCAATCGAGTTCGACTTACAACAACATCGAACCAGCCACGTTCGATGCACACATCGAACGCCCTCTATTCGATCTACACGATTATTTGTCTTATTAGGGTATCTAGAGCAATTCAATACTTGTAATAGACAGTAGGTGTTCCGGACCAAGTTAGTCCGTTTTTTATATTGGATTAGCATTATTTTGACATTATCAGGCCCATTTGTAATTATCTTTGGTGTATTGTAACCCGGACGAAATAATACCAAAATAAACTCGATAAGCAACAATCCGGTCATCCTGCTTCTTTAGAAGAACAAAACGTGAAAGTAATTTTATTAATCATTTTAGTTGATTGACAAATTAAAATTCGAAAAACCAATATGAGGAATTCTCTTTTCAACAAATCCTCCTAACAAGATTCATACCTGCTGATCTCCACGGAC
The DNA here is from genome assembly GCA_948329865.1 of Linaria vulgaris. Classification (NCBI taxonomy): domain Eukaryota; kingdom Viridiplantae; phylum Streptophyta; class Magnoliopsida; order Lamiales; family Plantaginaceae; genus Linaria; species Linaria vulgaris. The sequence continues at coordinate 28,387,007 of OX415249.1, forward strand.
ATTATCTTCAAACATCATGCATTCATGCACTGTCTCCTCTCCTCAAAGACCACCTGTATCCAACTAATTAACATCACGACAACATCAATAGAAAAACTGACATCGAAATAAGAGCAAAAAAAGTGTATGCAAGAGAGTTAACGACAATTTAACATAAGATATATCACACACATTGTGAGAGACACAACAACTACATCAACTATAACAGGAAAGAGGACATGCTGAACATTAGACCTGGGAACGGGATTAAATCCTGTTCCACGGGATCCCTCGGCGCGGGATCCCGCCTAGACGGGAAGGGAATCCTGGTTATCTCGTCGAAAAGGGATTCCCGCGCAGGAATCCCTTAGTTTTCTAGGGAGTTTTCAAGCAAAAAGGTGGGGAAAAAAAATTTCCCCACTTTTTTTTCTTCAACATTTATTCACGTAACTCAAGTTTAGTCACGTTCCCCCGGCGACACCTGTTTTTTTGGCATGTAAAAATTTTAATAAAGACCACCAAGCTCACACAAATCCCCAAAAAAAAACACACAAATCAACAAAAAAAAGTGCCACGGCTCACACAATCTATAATTAGTCGATTACAAATAGTCAAATACCACCACAATTCAAATAACAAGAGATTGTTCAAACCATAAAACAATTAGTCATATTACAATATCACAAGTCACACAAACAAAAAATACTCCTCCACTTGACCACTTTAAATTCAATTATGCTTGAAGGAAGGATGCACCGAGCCCCATTCGTGCAAATGCTACAAAATGCCAAAATAAACGAGGATCAATATCGATATTAATATTAGAAATGTAACATAGAATTAATTTCAGTATACAAATACCTGCTTCACAACTCTCTTGAAAATCCTGGATCGTGGATTGACACAACAACTTTGAGAGTTAAGCTGTAATTGCCTTAACTCTATTGTGATCTTCTTGACTATAATAATGTGCAGCGGAATTTAAAAACAAGAAGATATAATTTTTAAGAAGTTTTCAATATTATTAAAAACTTCCGAGCCTTAGGCCAAATAACCATAAAGGTTTTAACAAAAATGTTCCTCACAACAATTTACTCACGCTCTTTGTTGATCGGACTCAACGAAGCAGACAAGTACGAACTACTTAACTTCTATGAACTAGACGTAAATAGTTGATACAAAAACTTCGCAAAAGCAAGACGAAGACAATACAAAGAATGATTAATCTCTCAGATTGTTTAGCACAATTGTCTTGTATTCATCTTGATGAACTTCACATCTTTTATAGATTTCTTGAATATTGCACGCCAAGATGTGTTGTTCACAGCTTTGGTAACTCTTGTTGTTTCCTTGTTGAATTTTGCCTTCTTTGTGAACTTCATATCTTTCTTGAATATGTGTTTCCTTTATTATCGATCTAACAAGGTAACACATCTTGTTCAAATCGGAGAATCCAGGAAAGAATCAAAGTTGCAGAGAATCCAATTTGTTTCCTTCTCTTGAAAGCGTGTTGAGTTAACTAATTCAACTTAGCTTGAATTATGGAAACTTCATGTAAGGAATCATCCATAGCTCTTCCTTATGATTAAGATACCTTTCTGGACATAAACATAAACAACCAAAACCGTGGAACTTGATTAATAAGTGAATAAAGGCAAAACTTAAATTTGACAACTGAAGAACAGTTTTCGCACAAGCTCTCGGGTTTCAATGTTATCCTCAATGTTGTCCCAACATCGTGTAACATTGATTCCAGAAAACCTGCACTTTCAATCTCCCACTTTTTGCCTTCGCAAAACCAACACCTGTTCCAATCAAGTCATATATCCAGAAAGTTAGTGAAAGTGCAGGGTTTTCTGGAATCAATGTTAGACGATGCAATGTTAGACGATGTTGGGTCAACATTGAGGATAACATTGAAACCCGAGAATATGTGCGAAAACTGTTCTTTAGTTGCCAAATTTGAGTTTTGCCTTTATTCACCTATTAATCAAGTTCCACGGTTTTAGTTGTTTATGTTTGTGTCCAGGAAGGTATCTTAATCATAAGGAAGAGCTATGGAAGATTCCTTACTTGAAGTTTCCATAATTCAAGCTAAGTTGAACAAGTCAACTCAACACGGTTTCAAAATAAGAAAACAATATTGGCAGTTCTTTGCAATGCAATTCTTTCCAGGATTCCCTGATTTGTAGAAGATGTGTTACCTTTCTAGCTTAGTAATAAAGGAAACACATATTCAGGAAAGATATTGAATTCACAAAGAAGACAAATTTCAACAAGGAAACAACAAGAGTTACCAAAGCTGTGAACAACACATCTTGGCGTACAAGATTCAAGAAATTTATAAAAGATGTGAAGTTCATCAAGATGAAGACAAGACAATCGTGCTAAACAATCTGAGAGATTAATCATTCTTTGTATTGTCTTCGTCTTGCTTTTGCAAACTTTTTGTATCAACTATTTACGTATAGTTCATAGAAGTTAAGTAGTTCGTACTTGTCTGCTTCGTTGAGTCCAATCAACAAAGAGCGTGAGTGAATTATTGTGAGGAACATCTTTGTTAAAAGCTTTATGGTTATTTGGCCTAAGGCTCGGAAGTTTTTAATAATATTGAAAACTTCTTAAAAATTGTATCTTCTTGTGTTTAAATTCCGCTGCACATTATTATAGTCAAGAAGATCACAATAGAGTTAAGGCAATTCCAGCTTAACTCTCAAAGTTGTTGTGTCAATCCACGATCCAACAATTTCAGTTAGAATCAACAAGAAACACATTAGACTACTAAACTGCTCCCTCTCAATACAAGCTAACATATTCAAAGTTAAATTAGCAAAGATAGGCATTAAGGTCATCACTACATCACAAGATGTTCCGACCCCAACATTCATCAATGTTGCCTCAACATTGAAACCAGTGAGTTTCCTGCATAAAGGTTAACTAGACAAGCAATTCAAAATGTGCTTTCATAAGGAATAGCAGTTAGAGCAGTTCAACAGTAGTATTTAGAGTTACAGGCCATAGCTAAATATCAAGGACATGTCCCTTGATCAAATAAAAACAAATAGAGATAAATGTACAAGCCACACAACCATATTAGCAGTTCATAAGAAGCAAAACATAAACTAGAAGACTGAAATTAAAAAAAAACTTGGAACTATTCTCCCCCTTTTTGTGAAGAAGGGAGTTTCTCCAATTTTTTCACCATGTACTCCAGCTCTTTGAGATGCTCCTTCCTTTCCTCAATCTCCCTCTGAGTATCAGCAATTTGCCCCTATACCAGTTCAGCAGATGATCCACAAAAGTAGAGGTTATGACCATGCAATCTTCCTCTTTGGACCTAGGCACTGAAGTTCCATCAAACTCCCGAGCCTTCTTCTTCTCAGCCCTTGGTCTCACCACTTCTTTTGGGTTCCAAGGAAGGTCTCTCACTCTTGATCCAGATAAGTAGATTGGGAGAATTGTCAGTTCAATATCATTCTTCCTCCAGCCCACAATGACACTTGTCTTCAATCCTTGCTTGTTAAGGATTTTGCAGATGAGTGAGGGAAAAGGCAGCATGCCATTCTTCCTTCCAGCAACTTCTGATATTGACTTTAAAATCCTATTCCCCATATTCACAGCTAGCCCATTCTTGATTTTGTACACCAAGAGTGCTGATTCCTTGGTCAGTACAGTGACATTCTTGCTTGGCAGCCAGTTGAAGCAAGCTATCTTGTGCAAGACAGCACTAAGGGAGGTGAGTTTTGTGGTTGGCAGAACATCTCTCCAGATTCTGACCAACCCTCCAGTCAAGTCTTCAATTACATCATCATAGTAGGGGTCCTCAGATTCATCAGCAGTTGGGAATCCACAGATCTTGTTGATGGTGTAGGGTTCAATGTTAAAGACCCTCCCCCTCACCCAAGCTTTTCCATATTTTGGAGATCTGTAGTCCATGATCCACTTGGAGAGATTCATGTAGAACTCCATGACAATCTCAGGAGCATAGTCGCTCAACTCCATCACTGATTGTTGCAACCCTCTTGCCTCAAGCAAGTCCATCACCTTTTGTTCCTTGAAGCTGGCCATCTCTACAGCTCTTTCAGTGTGAATCTCCCTTCTCTCGAAGGAATCCCACTTCTTCTCCAACTCTTGTGAAAGATAGTAAGGAGAAAAGTAGTCCTTCTCATCCTCAGGGTAGATCACATACAACCCATTAGTATAATCTTCTGTCCCTGATGTTGCCTTAACATCAACAACAAAATCAGCAGCAACATCCTGCTCTTCCTCAGTCTTGTCCTCTTCCTTCTCCTCCTCTTCCTCTTCATCCTCAACATCCACCACCTCTACTTCCTCTTCCATCACTTGCTTTCCTTTCCTCTTTCTCTCAGCAGCAGCAACAATACCTTTCCTCTCTTCCTCAGCCTTCTTGTTGGCTTCAACGACCCTCTTCCTAGCTAATCTTTCAGCTTGTCTTTTCCTAGCCTCAGCACGTTGCTTAGTAGTCTTAGACATAGTGCTCAACTTATCCCCAATGCCCTTTCTCTTTTTCTTTTGAGCCCTAATCCACTTCCTCACCGCTTTGTCCACGGACTTATCCACGGACTTCTCCACAGATTTATCAGCAGATCCACTACCCTCCCCCTCAACAGTTATATCATCATCAATTTCAGGGTTGGGTTCAGCAATGTTTACCTCAATTTCAGGCTCATTGATGATGGGAGTGGTTGATTCAACAGTTGGCTCAACACTGAAGGTCGATTCTCCTTGTTTGGAATTCTTCCCTCGTCGCACGTAGGGGATCGCCTTCCTTTTGGCAGCAACAAGAGCATCATCTGATTTTGCAGCAGCACCCCTAGTGTGTGAGCGGGTGCGTGCGGCAGAGGGTTCACTTCCTAGGGCAACATCTGCAAGAGTTTGCATGGGAGACTTTTTTGCCATTGTTAGTAAAGAAGATTTGAGAGAATTTTTCAAAGAAAATCGAGAGAAATTGAGAGTAGAGAGAGTAATTTTGCAGAGTAAGCACAAATAAGGAAATTGCAAGCACAATTAAGGATATTAGGGTTTTAATTTCTAAAATAACCGTGAATAAGGAAAGATCATGAATGTTAGTGGGTAGTTACAAAATTTGAATCAAATAAAACCTTCCCACTATGTTTTCCCACGCACATGCTTTGATGTTTAATTAACAGGTAACCAAAGCGGTTTTCAAAATTTGAAAACTTATAAGTTCCTGTTTTCAATGTTGGCTTACTGCAGTGCACAATGTTGGGATAACATTCAATAACATTCAAACCAGAAGGTAGAGGTACAGGCTTTACCAAGGCAAATTCATGTGAGAGCTTGAGATACATCCAAACATACATTTGAAACATAACCAATATAGCAAGTGAGTACCCCATACATATTGTTCAGATCAAGATCATGAGTAAACAACATAGATTACAAGAGACACACAGAGATAAGCAGTTATGAATTCAAGGAAAAATTCACATCCACATCATAGAAAGTTATAGAAAAGTGTGTCACCTACAGTATGTCACCCAAATTGTATGCCTCAACACATGAGTTATACTCTCCCTAAGCCTAGACCGACACAACTTCAACAACAAGAAAGAAAACAACGAAGTTCTGCATGAATGCAACAATGTAGTGTCAAATAGGTAGATGGTAAACACATATTAAAAACTCCTCAAACCAGCACAACACACATCTCTTTATGAATCTTTATTATTTTCATAACTCATCTGAACCAAAAGCCGAAGGTTGCTAAACACAAAGCTAATGTCACTACTGAATGAGGGCAGCCTGAACTCCACACACCCTAGTAACAACATTAACAGCAACAAGTTAGGCAAGTACAAAGGTCTTGAATGTTGGCAATTCATTCATCATGCACCCCAACACCCCAATTCCTTATGAATACTTGTTTACCAACTTGCATTCAAGAGAATCACCAAGTGATTAGTGCTACTAAATGTAAGAAATCTAAACCTCAAACACCCTAGTAGAAAGGATCACCCTCATGTGTTCCTTGGCCAAATAAACAGGAACATATAAATAAGCACGAATGAGTAACACTGAAGCTGTCAACATCATACACCTCAGCTTCTCCACATGTCCTGTACACCTTCCATATGAATAAGACACAACTGAATAGACATCAAAGTAGTGAACTTTGTGTACCCCAGCTTCTCCATATGTTAGGCTATCACAACCTCAGACAAACAAAAAAGCTTTATTACTTTTTCAAAACAAAGATGTAAAACTGATAACCAGAAAGAGTTGTTAATCAAAGAGTTCAACCACACAAACCAAATATGACAAAACAAAGATTAAATGAGACTCACAAGGAAATAAATTCAACAAAAGAAAACAACAGAATACCTACTACACCACAACCAATATACCAGTGCTAGACAGTGGTGTTATGTCAACACTGGTTTCCTCAACATTTTCACATATTGCACATGCCAAGAGATTTCCTCAAGCTGAAGAATCTCTCACTATCTAAAGGTTTTGTAAACATATCATCAAGCTGATTTGTTGTCTCAATATTTTCAATGTTGATCACTTTGTCCTCTACCATATCTCTTAGGAAATGATGCCTTATGTCTATATGCTTATGGCACTTAGATTGTCACAGAACATGCGAAGTGTATCACTATCTAGCCCATAATCTGAAAGCATGTGTTTGAGCCACACAAGTTGGGTAACACAGCTGCCATCAACTACATATTCTGATTTAGCTGTTGATAATGAAACACATTTCTGCTTCTTGCTATACCAGGAGACCAAATTAGTCCCCAAATAAAAACAACCCCCACTTGTGGATTTCCTGTCATCCACATCACCTGCCCAGTCAGAGTCAGTGAAACCAATCACGTTAGTGTTAGTGTCATAAGAATACCAAATGCCTAAAGGTGAAGTTCCAGAGATATATCTAAGAATCCTCTTCACAACAATCAAGTGAGATTGCCTTGGCTCAGCTTGGTACCTAGCACAAACACATACTGAAAACATGATGTCAGGTCTAGAGGCACAAAGATATAGCAAACTACCAATCATGGATCTGTACGATATTGGGTCAACATTGCTGCTAGTGCCATCTTTTGTTATATTCACTGAAGAGGACATAGGAGTTTTGCAAGGCTTGGACTCTTGTAGCTCAAATCTCTTCACCAGATTCCTTGCATACTTCTTCTGGTTCAGGAAGATACCATTCTCCAGCTGCTTAACTTGGAGTCCCAGAAAGTAGTTGAGCTCACCAATCATGCTCATCTCAAATGTTCCTGTCATAGACTCAACAAACTTGTCTAAGGTAGACTTGTTAGTAGAGCCAAATACAATATCATCCACATAAGTTTGAGCAATGCATATATCAGAGCTTTTTCTAAGGACAAACAATGTTCTATCTCCATCTCCTCTATTGAAACCTAGGCATAACAGAAAATCAGTTAGCCTCTCATACCAAGCTCTAGGAGCTTGTTTTAAGCCATACAAAGCCTTCTCAAGTTTGTACACATGATCAGGATGTTTAGGATTAGCAAAGCCTTTAGGTTGTTCTACATAAACCTCTTTGTCAATTAAACCATTCAGAAAGGCAACTTTAACATCCATTTGGTAAAGTTTAATCCTAAGACAGCAAACAATAGCAAGAAGTAATCTAATTGATTCTATCCTAGCTACTGGAGCAAAAGTCTCATCAAAATCTATACCTTCTACCTGAGTATAACCTTGTGCAACCAACCTAGCTTTGTTCCTCATAATTACACCATTCTCATTAGTTTTATTTTTGAAAATCCATTTTGTACCTATTACATTCACATGTGATGACCTAGGCACTAGATTCCAAACTCTATTTTTGGTGAATTGTAAGAGTTCATCTTGCATGGCATTAATCCAGTAACTATCCTTAAGGGCTTCCGTTACATTCTTAGGTTCAATGGAGGACACAAAACAAGATGCATTATCAACAGTACATGAAGAAGACATGCAAACACACAACTTAGCCATATCCTTGTAATTGACCCTTTCTTTGTTGCGTGTTCTAACTCTTTCAGTAATTTGTCCAATTACTTGAGAGGCAGGATGATCTCTTTGTATTCTAAGAGTAGGATCTCTTCTGGATACAAGAACCACTTCATCTTCAGAATCTGACAGCACAGATGTTGGCCTAACATTGGGGGTTTCTGGTGTTAAGTCAACATTTGTTCCAGTTTCCAGTTCAGCATCTCCAGCGTCTGTGTTTAATGTTGAGTCCAATGTTGGAGCAACATCTGAACCAGTGCCTTCTTCAGTACCTACAGAAACAGTTAAATCATAAAGAATGACATTCACTGATTCTTGAACAGTATGCAATCTTGGATTGTAGACCCTAAAAGTAGCGATATTATGAGAATATCCAACAAATATACACTTTTCACTTTTGGGATCAAATTTGCTCAAATAGTCTCTATCCTTTAGCAAATAGCAGTTAATACCAAATTCATGAAAGTGTGCTACTGTTGGTTTTGAACCCTTCAAGATTTCATAAGGCGTCATAGTAGTACCAAGTCTAAGATAAACTCTATTACTAATATGACATGCAGTATTCAAAGATTCAGCCCAAAGTTTCTTAGATAGGTTTCTAGAATTCAGCATTACTCTAGCCATCTCTTGTAGTGTTCTATTCTTCCTCTCAGCAATCTCATTTTGCTGAGGTGTTTTAGGTGCAGAGAACTTATGGAAAATGCCTTTAGTTTCACAAAAATTAGCAAAGCTTACATTTTCAAACTCTTTTCCATGGTCAGACCTAATTCATCCTATAGAAGTGCCATACATATTTTTAATATTAGCATGCAAAATCTTGAATGTGTTGAAAGCCTCTGATTTTTCTTTCAAAAACTTAATCCATGTATATCTTGAAAAATCATCAATAATAACAAAAGCATACTTCTTACCATTCAGGCAACTAACCTCAATAGGACACATAAGATCCATATGTAGCAAATCGAAACACTTATTAGTTCTAGGGTTAGTACTCTGTACCTGAAGTGGTGGATGGGCAGCTTTTGTTTGTTTACATTTCAGGCAGTCTTCACAAACAATTTTACCTGGGCTAGTCAACTTAGGCAGTCCTCTCACAGCCTCTAACTTCTGTAGTTTCTCCAGATTTCTATAGTGCACATGTCCTAAATTCTTGTGCCACATGACAGATTCATCTACCTTGGCATGGTAGCATTCAACTTCATCTTGAGCAAGATAGCAGTTATCCTTTGATCTTGTACCTGTCATGACACGGACATTGTCACTATTAAAAACATTACATGAACTTTTATCAAAAGTAACTAGCAAGTTATCATCACAAAGTTGACTTATGCTAATTAAATTTGCTTTCAATCCTTCAACCAACAACACATCCTTGAGTGGTGGAAATCCATCAACATCCAGTACTCCTTTTCCAATGATTTTCCCTTTTGTGCCTCCTCCATAGGTAACTGTTCCAACAGTCAAATGGATTACATCTTTCACAGCGGGTAACTATTCCAACAGTCAAATGTTGGACCTGCTTTCGTGGCTCGCAGTGGCCTCCCGGACCCGCGCCTTCGTCGCGGCTCGTTCTGTGCTGGAGGGAGCTTCATCTCGGCTTGGGTCGCTGTCTGTTCTTGGTCAGTCGGGTGCTGAGAGAGTTGCTTGTCCTCCATTCTGGCGCTCCTAGTCACAATTCCGTTAAATTCGGATCGTGTCCTCCTTCCTTGCATCTTGGCGTCCTTGTCCGTGAAATGGTGTTCCCACAAACGGCGCCACTAATTTAACAATAGATCGTATTATATATATATGCGTGTCGGTTACAAGTGAATGGTCTAGTAATACAATGAGTTTATCTCAAATCAGGCCTACACTATGTATCTTGCGTAGACTTGGTCCGGAACACCTCGAACTAATGCCTCGATGCTTGGATGGCAGTGGGATATCAGTGACTAGGTCGAACGTATGTCGATGATTATCTTCGACATGATATCGAGGATGCCCCCCGACGTGATATCGGTAATATAGTGGTGTGACGTATCAAAGGTACACGAGGTAATCCCGATATCGAATGCGATATCGAGAGTGAGATCGGGGATGTATTTCGATGTGATGCGTGGTAGCTGAGGGATAATAATCGCTTTCTTTGGGATTCCGGTACCACTTATTTATAGACCTCGGGATCCGGGGACCCGCGGCTGAGGGCCCGACCACTGAGAACCCCGCGGCAGACGTTCCGATGGCCGATGCGCCAAATGCGGACTTTCCCGGCTCGGAGGAGACAATGGCCGCCGGACGAAGCGCCCTTTCCCCTGCCACCATAACCCCGGAGATGCAAGCGCAGATCAATGCCTCTGTGAAAGCAGCGCTGGACACTACATTGGAGACTTTGCTTCCACGACTAGCGGAACAAAGGGCAAATGACATTCGCGCAAGGTCCCATGAATCTGGAGCGGGTGAGAGAAGGGCAAGGCAAGGATATGAGGAACAGGAGGATACGGGGGACTCCTTCAGAGAGATATCACCCGCTGCTTATGATAGGTCGTAGAGACGGGACCTCAGGACCCTGGATCGAGAGATAGCGAGAAAGATGGAACGACTTGACCGCGAGAGGGCGGAAGTAATCCGGAGAATGGAACGCGGTCGTGACCGCGCCGAGATTGCATATTCAAAGAATGAGGATACAGAAATACTGCGGGTAATATCAAGGAGGATGGAACAGCTAGACCGCGAGAGGGCGGAGTTGACGAGAAAGGTGACTCAGAGTCATGGGAAGAGTCGCAGTAGGACCCCATTTTCGGATGAGATAGAGGCTGAGGTATTGCAAAGAGGGGACAAGATCCCAATGACCAAGCCATACGACGAAAGAAGTGATCCTACAGATCATCTCCATCAGGTCGATATCATTGTGAACCTGCACAACTACTCGAGAAACTTAAAGGCAAAGATCCTATCCACCACTTTAACGGGCGCTGCACTGGATTGGTTCGCTAGGCTGGAGGCCAGATCCATAACGCACTACGAGCAACTAAGGGAAAAATTTGAGAACCAATTCTCTAGCCAAAAGAGAATGAAGACCAGCCTGCTACACCTCGGCGCTGTGCATCAGAGGGAAAGGGAGAACCTCCGGGACTATATGAAGAGGTTCAATGATGAATTATTGAAGATGGATGAGCCGCATGACGGGCAGGTCATGATGATGCTGTTCAAGGGTACGACCCATCGCAAGTTCGTCGGGGAGCTAATCAAATTGACTGAGCCCACCATAGCACAGATCAACATGCTCGCAAACCAAATGGTTTACGAGGACGAGATGATGGCAACGCGTTAGGGTTCGTTTTCTAGCAGGAACGCAGACAAAGATCGCAACAGGGAAAAGCCCCCAAGGACGTACACCCCATTAAATAGAGGCATTCTGGAGGTGATGGCCGTGGCAAAAAGAAACAGATGGTTGACAGAACCCAGGCCGTTGAATGAGACTCCCGGGATGAAGTCATCGGGCAAATACTGCGCGTACCACCGTCAACCTGGACACATGACGGAGGACTGTACGCACCTAAAGAATGAAATCGAAAGATTGATTAAGGAAGGGAAATTGATCGAGTTTGTCAGGAGCGCCAAGGAAGATGCTAGAGGGGCAGACCATTCTTTATCCCCTAGAAGAAATTACTCACCCAGGAGAGGAAAGAAGAAGATGATTGAGGCACCCGAGGAGCGTGGTAGGACCATAGTGAATGCCCCGAGCAAAGGCATTATAAACGTGATCAACTGAGGAGGCTTGGGAGCTGACACGGATCACGACCGAGAAACCATAACATGGAGACTCCAGGGTGGAGCCTACATTGGGTACACCAATGCAATCATGCTGGAAGAGTACTTGGAGCAGAAGATATCTTTCACCAAGAGAGACTTGGAGCAACTTAATCCGTTGGCCTTAACCGTAGGTAGACTATATTGCCCATTGGTTATTACTATTAATGTGGATGAATATCAGGTGCATAAAGTGTTGGTGGATAGCGGAAGCTCCACAAACCTGATATTCTCAAAAGCCTACGAGCAGAGGAGGATAACCCCGGACCGGCTGAAGCCGATATCCACCCCATTGACCGGATTCGGCGGAGCAGAGGTAGTGCTACTTGGACAAGTTGTATTTCCCACCATGTTTGACAGAAGCCCACGCACCCGGGTGACGCCGATAAAATACACAATTGTCGACATCCCGTTTCCCTACCACGCCATCATTGGCCGACCGGCGCTCAACCAGATCAGGGCAGTGGTCTCTACTTATTACCAGAAGATTAAATTCCCGACGCCTCAAGGAGTTGGTGAGATTCTAGGTGACCAGATACAAGGATGGATGTGCTATGTGGACTCGCTGAAGCACTCAAGAATCAGAAAAATACAGGAAATACAAGTCCCACACCAAGAATACATTCCGCGCACGGAGTGATCACCCTGAGGAGTAAAGAGAACATTATTTTAAATTTCAGTAGTTTTTAAATTATGCTCGAACAATTGAAACATTGCCCCATCGCGGGTTAGCCTGTAAAGTTAAAACAGGGGGAACACGCCGGTCTGATTCCCCATTCAACGGGATACGTAGGCGGGTTAGGTTTACCTGGCCCTCGACCGTTATCTCTTATTTTGCCCCTTCGTGGGTCGGCATGTAACTTAAAACAGGGGGAACTACGCCGGTCTGATTCCCCATTCAACAGGATACGTAGGCGGGTAAGATTTACCTAGCCCTCGACTGTTATCTCCTTTTTTGCCCCTTCGTGGGTCGGCATGTAACTTAAAACAGGGGGAACTACGCCGGTCTGATTCCCCATTCAACGAGATACGTAGGCGGGTTAGGTTTACCTAGCATTCGACCGTTATCCGTCATTACCTTTTTTATTTGTTGCTTTGTCGAATCTCATATTTCATGCAGGGATATGTCCTAAGCGGACATTACGGAAGTGCAGAGAATGGCACGAAGAATTGGGGAGTATTCCCCTAGATATATGTTTAACACATCGCCCTCTTACAGGTACATGGATCGAAGGATCACACATTACTATATTCGAAAAGGACATAGGGAATATTAAAAGAGGGATTCAGGGGGCATTGCCCCAGATTATTCAATATTATCCATTTAAACAGGTACAACAGGTACAAACAGGTACAACAGGCACGATAGAACACAATGGAAACACCTTTTCTTGTATAAAACTGATATTCCCAGATTGAGGGAACATCCCGCAGATAACACATGCACATCATTTCGTCCTTTCATATTAGCTTTTACATCGAAAATCTTTATTGTCTGTGATGTTTTACAAGGCTTAATGACCCATAGATTCCACGACGACGGAGTCACCAAGAGACATAGTCAAAAAGACAAAGAAAAGGCTCGTATCCCCTGTGATAACGGGGTCGACCATAAATATTTCAACGGTAGCGGGTTCCCTGTGATAACAGGATGCGCCCCTACCCACAAGAAAAATATCCCCTGTGATAACGGGGTCGATTCAAAACAGTTCAACGGTAGTGGGTTCCCTGTGATAACGGGATGCACCCCTACCCACGAGAAAAATATCCCCTGTGATAACGATGTCGATTCTAACCATTTCAACGGTAGCGGATTCCCTGTGATAACGGGATGCGCCCCTACCCACAAGAAAAATATCCCCTGTGATAACGGGGTCGATCCAAGAAAAAATTCCCTATGATAACGGGGTCAATCCAAGAAAAAATTCCCTGTGATAACGAGGCCGATCCAAGAAAAAATCCCCTGTGATAACAGGGTCGATCCAACAAAAAATTCCCTGTGATAACGAGACCGATCCAAGAAAAAATCCCCTGTGATAACGGGGTCGATCCAAGAAAAATTTCCCTGTGATAACGGGGCCGATCCAAGAAAAAATTCCCTGTGATAACGGGGCCGATCCAAGAAAAAATCCTCTGTGATAACGGGGTCAATCCAACAAAAAATCCCCTGTGATAACGGGGTCGATCCAAGAAAAAATCCCATGTGATAACGGGGTCGATCCAAGAAAAAATTCCCTATGATAACGGGGCCGACTCAAGAAAAATATTCCCTGTGATAACGGGGTCGACCGTAAACATTTGAACGGTAGAGGTTTCCCTGTAATAATGGGATGGGCCCCTGCCCACAAGAAGAATATCCCTTGTGATAACGGGGTCGATGCTAAACATTTAAATGGTAGCGGGTTCCCTGTGATAACGGGATGCGCCCCTACCCGCAAGAAAAATATTCCCTGGGATAACGGAGTCGATCATGAACATTTGAGCAATAACGATTTCCCTGGGATAACGGTATCGATCCTAAACACATGAGCGGAAGATTACCCATGTTTCTACCAACACCGAGGAAATTCAAATCATCCCTTGTTGTCAACAAGCAGATTAAAGAAATCTCATCGATACAATAGCGAAATGAATGCAGGGCCAGATATCGAAACACTGCATACTCTGACATCATGGCAATAAAAAACCAACAAGTTATCAAACAACAAGGCCACGCAGAGTCACAGATTATGAAGATAACAGAGAAATAAATATTCAGTTACAGAACCACGAATTGGAAATAATCCGAAAAGGGATAAATTCAGGTTACAATAAAGGAAGCAAATAGCTATTCCCACAAAGGCCCTTTAGTCTTCTTCTCAACAACCTCAGAAAACACATCAGATTCGGCCGAACCCTCCTCCACCTCATCTAGTCCGCCAACCGGCAGGTCCTTATGATCATGCCTCGGGTTCATCCCACTCAGTTCGAAGGAATCCTTGAAACCATCATTCTTCTATACTTGCCCTACGCAGGCATGAAATGCTGCCTCCCGAACCTTCAAGATTAAGTCTCGGAAGCTCAAGCTCTCCATAAATTTCTCTGCTCCAACCCGGAGGAGATCAGGACGACGTTCCTACAAATTAAACTCTAATAAATATATGAGGAAAAAATAGAAGCATATATCGTAAACAAAGATATATACCAAGTCCAAGGGAGCTAATTTGGCAATGGAGAGCTCCAACGAGAGACCTTCGTTAGCAGCCTTCACCGCCACGACCTCAGCCTTCAGTTTCTCCAGCTCCTTGTTGGCCGCCAGTTCACGCGCCTTTCCTTGGTCGATCTCAGTCACTAATGTTTTAAAGTTGCCCTTCAACAAATCATACTCCTCTCGGAGCTTACGACATGTCTTCAGGGCATCCTTTTTCTCAACCTCAAGCTCGGCAGCAACAGCGTCAGGGTCACCTTTGGACTTGCGAATTGTCTTCAGACACGAGACCGCAAGCTTGGCCGTCTGCACAATACAATCAGTAACATTAAGATAAACAGTCAAATAAAATCAATCGAAGTCGTGTAAGATACGTACACTCTGAAACAGGTGAGTGCTCCGGCGTATATTCTGGGCCCGCTCGAATTTTGTGAGCACCCGCACATTTGCTGGAGGAGGAAAAGCCCGCATCATTCCCCGTACAACATCTGCTTCAGGGAATTCTACTCGCTTGGAGGATTTGACTACACCCGCCTTCCTGGGGCCTGAACTCGAAGACGAGTGGACATTGTGGACAATCCCCTCACGAGACCTTTTATTACCCGATACCCTAGCCGGATCAACGATATGCCTCGTAATCGGAACTCCAGGCAGGATAGGGGCGAAGCCCCCCAATATCGAGGGCTCCTGCAGTGGCCCTTTACCCTTGTCGGTTGCACCTGAAACAGGCGTCTTTCCCCTGCCACTAATAGGGTTAGAGCTCGAATAGCCCGAACCCACGATAAAAGGCACATCCATCGAATCACCCAAGATGACATGGGCATTCGATCCCGAATCACCAACGTTCTTGGTCAAAGGAATGTTGGCCATAGACTCAGAACATTGAGCGACATATTCACCAGAAGGAACCACACCCTCATGTTTCGAGGTCAACACCTCAAAGAGGATGGCCGCGCCATCCAGGCCACCCACCACATCAAGGATGTCCTGGCTAAGGAACTCAAACGTTGCAAGAACATTGGTAAAAATTCTTCATTAATACGTTCAGGCACTACAGTGCTAGGGGGAGGCTGCTCGACTCCCAACGCCTCTGTCAGAAACTCAGCGGCTGCATTATTCTGGTCAAAGCTAGACGCATACCCTATTTCAGGCGCCACCGCAACTGCCGCCATTTCAGCAGCCTTCTGAGCATCACGATCGGCTTGAAGTTTACGCATCAATTGTCTAAACCCCATTCTAACGGAGTATCTCAGAAAAAGATAATGCACCTGCAGAATAATCAGAGTATCAGCATGAGAAAATAATAATAAATAATTCAAGTACAACGCCGAGGTCGAAATACACGTCGCGGCATATATCGAATATGATTACCGATATACATACCGATATGGTTACACTACACGACAGAGAAAACGCAGAAAACTATGACATTCAAAGTCTCTTACAAGCCCTACTTATAGACGGAGGCCTTAACTACATCGAAATATACTTTCGACATCATATGAAATATGCGTTTCAACGTGATATCGACGATGAACCCCGATATCCTATCCTATTACGCAAAAAGCCTCAAAGTACAACTCCCATATTTATAAGAAATTAAACTCCAAAGAACACAGAATCCAAACAAGGACCTCAAACTATGCGCCCACTGCATTAGGGGCCCCATCAAAGTTCATCACAAAGCGCATTCCCCGCATATTTGATCTCCGTCACTTAAACTAGCGGGACGAAGGGTACAGGTAACCCAGAAATTTAAAATTAAATTTGCGAATTCTTGTCTCTAAGACAAGAATCCCCAAATTGGGGGACTACATGATATGGGCATTTCCCGCATATTGGGCCTGGCCCAAACAAGGCCCATATTGGACCATATCGGGGGCCACTTTCGATGTCATATCGGTAATAATCACCGATATGTTACTGTGGTCCCCGGATCCCAAGGTCTATAAATACGCGATGCCCGGATCTCAAAGTAAGCAATTATTATCCCTCAGCTACCACGCATCACATCGAAATACATCCCCGATCTCACTCTCGATATCGCATTCGATATCGGGATTACCTCGTGTACCTTTGATACGCCACACCACCATATTACCGATATCACATCGGGGGGCATCCTCGATATCATGTCGAAGACAATCACCTACATACATTCGACCTAGTCACCGATATCCCACTGCCATCCAAGCATCGAGGCATTAGTTCGAGGTGTTCCGGCCAAGTCTACGCGAGATACATAGTGTAGGCCTGATTTGAGATAGACTCGTTGTATTACTAGACCATTCACTTGTAACCGACACGCATATATATATAATACGATCTATTGTCAAATCATAATTTTACCATAGTTACAAGAAATTAATTCATAATCATCATCACTTTCATTGTCAAGACTTGATCCTCTTAAAGCAACAACCCTATGTTTGCTAGGTTGTGAGGCAAGCTCCATCTCAAATATCCTAAGAGTATTCATCAAGACTTTAAACTGTAGATTAATAAGGTTCCTAGATTTACTCATTGCAATTTTCTTGAGAGCAAATTTAGATGACAGTGTTCTCATAGCTTTGTAAACCATTTCTTGATTAGTCATAGCAAAACCTAGATTTTCACATTGGTTAGCAATATCAAGAATTTTCTCAAAATAACTGTCAACACTTTCATCTTCACCCATCTCAAGTTTTTCAAATTGCAGAAGCAGTTGTCTATATTTAGAATCTTTAATTGTAGAATCTCCTTCACAATGTAATTCAAGTATATCCCAAGCATGTTTGGCTTTTGTACAATTCTAGATTAACTTGAACATGTGATGATTAACCCAACTAAAGATAGCATTAAGAGTTTTTTCATTAGAGTTATAGAGACTTACCTCTGCTGCTGTCCAGTCTGCTTCTGGTTTTGGTACTAGATCACCTTCACCATTTCTTGGTAATATTGGAAGAGAGTATCCATTGATCACGTATTGCCAGGCTCGAATATCAATATATTTGATGTGAGACCTCATCCTGATCTTCCAGTATGCATAATTGGAGCCATCCAAAACTGGAATCCTGTTGGTATTAGGATTGACACTGTCCATTGTGTTGTATCACCTCCAAACCACCAATGTAGTCGGTGTTTGGCTCCAACGCCAATTGAAAATTTTGGATCTTGGATTGACACAACAACTTTGAGAGTTAAGCTGGAATTGCCGTAACTCTATTGTGATCTTCTTGACTATAATAATGTGCAGCGGAATTTAAACAGAAGAAGATATAATTTTTAAGAAGTTTTCAATATTATTAAAAAATTCCGAGCCTTAGGCCAAATAACCATAAATGTTTTAACAAAAATGTTCCTCAAAATAATTCACTCACGCTCTTTGTTGATCGGACTCAACGAAGCAGACAAGTACGAACTACTTAACTTCTATGAACTAGACGCAAATAGTTGATACAAAAACTTCACAAAAGCAAGATGAAGACAATACAAAGAATGATTAATCTCTTGGATTGTTTAGCACGATTGTCTTGTCTTCATCTTGATGAACTTCACATCTTTTATAGATTTCTTGAATCTTGCACGCCAAGATGTGTTGTTCACAGCTTTGGTAACTCTTGTTGTTTCTTTGTAGAATTTTGCCTTCTTTGTGAACTTCAAATCTTTCTTGAATATGTGTTTCCTTTATTATCGATCTAACAAGGTAACACATCTTGTTCAAATCGGAGAATCCTGGAAAGAATCAAAGTTGCAGAGAATCCAATTTGTTTCCTTCCTTTGAAAGCGTGTTGAGTTGACTAATTCAACTTAGCTTGAATTATGGAAACTTGAAGTAAGGAATCATCCATAGCTCTTCCTTATGATTAAGATACCTTTCTGGACATAAACATAAACAACCAAAATGGTAGAACTTGATTAATAAGTGAATAAAGGCAAAAGTTAAATTTGGCAAATGAAGAACAGTTTTCGCACAAGCTCTCGGGTTTCAATGTTATCCTCAATGTTGTCCCAACATCGTGTAACATTGATTCCAAAAAACCTGCACTTTCATCTCCAATTCCACAATTGACTCTTCGATATCAATAGGCTCAGAATGACCGCTTTCGTCGTGTAGCCAATCTTGGACATCAATAATTGCTTGTACCACCGGAGGACTCAATGTGCTCCTAAATAGGTCTAGAATGCGCCCTCCTGTGCTGAACGCAGACTCCGACGCCATAGTAGAAATGGGAATAGCTAATACATCCCGAGCCATTCTACTCAAGACCGGGAACCATAACGAGTTTACCTTTCACCATGCCAAAATGTCGAATTTATCGTCCATCTCACTTAATTGATCATCGTCACTGGCATTGTCAAAGTACTTTTCAAACTCACTCTTCGATTTCGCCTGATTTTGAGTCCTCTTACTACAAAATACAATTTTATTTAAATGATAATCGGTTATGAAATTTAATAAGTTAACATTAACTTAAGATTACACTTTAAATGATCAAACAAATAGTAAATCACTTACTTGACAAATGACAAGTGTGTCATGTTCTTATTCTTCTTGTTAACGAGTTTTGGAGGAGGGCATGTCGTAGTTAAATGAGTTGCATCGTAGATTCTCTTGTACTCCTTATACAACGTCCCAAACTCTACCAAAATCTTCGATACGAACGCACTGTCATCCGACACCATATTCTTGATATACTCGAACTTGAAACGGGGATCCAAAATCATAGCAAAGTATAACATATGGTTCATTCTCTTTTCTCCCACTCCCCAATACTTGTCATATTTTTCTTTCATCTTTATCGCCATGACTTTGAGTTCGTGGGGCTCCTTCCCAAGTGGAGTTTCTTTATCCGCAAGTTCCATCCAATCCTCCAATATTTCATCTATTGTGGCAATTTGACCCAACACCAAATTTGAGGTAACGTAGGATGCTCCCGAGAAGATTTTTGTCAAATTCTTGAACGGCCTCAAGAATTTGACATACATCTCTGCCGTCTTCCAATCAATGTATTGTGGTGTAACGTCCTTCAATTCTTCTTACATTGATTATCACGGAGACCAAAAGAGTCAAACCCAAGTATAAGTTCCAAAGCCGCCTTCAACATAGAGTATGTCGAGTTCTATCTTGTAGGCACATCAAGACAAAGCAATTTCTTACTTTGTACACCTTCATCATCGAGATATTACATGAACTTCTTCAACCTCACGGCGGAACCCTTGATCCACTTCACCGCACCTCTAATACGATCCACTGAATTGCCTTTGCCATTCATTTTCAATCCATGTTGCACCGAAAGATTAAGGATGTGTGCAATGCAACATATTTGCATATGAATCCCATTCAAAAGGAAGAAATCACCTCGCACCGCAAACTTCTTCACAAAATTCTCAATCACGACATCATTCGAAGTAGCATAATCCACCTTGATAGTGAATATTTTCTCGATTCCCCAATCCTTCAAACACCCCTCAATATCTCGAGCTATATATTCTCTCGAATGGCATGAATTCAAGCAAAAGTTAATGATGCGCTTTTTCAACGCCCACTCTTTATCGATGTAATGCACGATGAGGACCATGTAGTTGTCCTGCCTAATAGAAGTCCACGTGTCCGTGGTTAAGCACACTCCTTGAGCATTTTCCTTTTCCTTGATAAAATCCTTCAAAATCGTCATCTCGTCCAAGTACATCTGCACAATCTTCTCCCTTATTGTCTTGCAACAAAACAATCTCAAGTTTGGGCGTCCTTTCCTCCACATCTCCCTAAATTTAGGACGATCCACCATACTAAACGGTGGTTTAGTCGCAACCATCCACTCCATAATCCCCTTTAGGATGTAATATTGATTGAATGTCCATGTTCCTACTTGATGAGATGTTTTGTCGAAGTTCAAACGAGATTATACTAGTAGCTGCTTGAGGGATTCGGGTTTCTTCAGACAAGCAGTCATGTACCTATTCAAACTGGATGTCCCTTGGGCACCACCATCACAACCAATTTCTTTCTTACAATAAAAACATCTTCCCTTGATTGTTTGTTTGACTAGACAACGGAACGACTCATAGTACGCCCACCACTTTGACGCCAACTTAGTCGTCTTCACGCTAATATGGACAGTTTTACCATCTCGCCTAACTAATTTGACATCCTCATGGTACCGAAGTTAAAACCTTCATGCTAACGGTGTTCCTTTATGCTAACCTATTAGTCGTCATCGACAAAGGAAAATAACTTATGAAACTTTTGAGGTTGTTTTCCTTTGTTGACGATGATGTCCCTCTCTTCTACAATTTCGGGTGGTGGTACCGAAGGCCCCTCCTCTTGTGGTTGTGAAGGTTGTGAAATTGGCGGTTGTGACTCAATGAGTCTTTCTTCTTGGATGTCCGGATGGGTGTACTCGCTACACGAATTATATAGCGAATTAGGTGCCTCTGGCTCAATCGTTGAAGCATCACGTACGGAAGTATAAACATCGCTAACGCCACGAGAACGTTGACGAATACCACCCGATTTCTTTTTAGGTATTTGTTCTTTCATTGCTATTTGTTTCTTCATTTCTACATCAATCAAAATACGACAAACAATCAATATGCAATATCAATTACCTCAACTCTCAACGCTCAAGTTAACTAACACAAACTTCTTAAAGCAAATCAAATCTCAATAAACTATTAAAAATTCACAATCACTATTTAACAATCACAATTCCATTTCAATTTCAATTTCAATTTTAATTTCAAATCTCAAGTCTCAACTCAATTTCAAGTCACCTTTAACTTCAAGTATCTAATTATACAATTCATAAACAAATCAATTTCAAATTCAACTCAATTTCAAGTCTCAACACACAATTCACTATTCGCAATTTCACCTTCAACATCAAGTATCTAATTAAACAAGTCACTTCTTAATTAGAACTCAATTTCAATATTCAAGTATTTAATTAAACTAACTAAAGTTAAAGTACACTAATTTCACAAAATTTCGCAAGCAAAAGCAATAAACTTCATCAATAATGCATCAATGGTAGTCTAATTTCAAAAATTTCCATATAATTCAATAGTCCTAAATCCTAATTCAAAGCCCTAATTCAAAAATCTTAAACCCTAATTCAACAATTAACAACTATAAGTTTCTAACAACAATAAAAAGTGGTTATAAAGAGAAAGCGGGAAGATATACCGACTGGGTTGGTGGTGGTGCGGCGGCGTAAGCACGAGGTGGGTGACTCTGTGAGTTGAGAGAGAGTCGAGCGTGTGTGAGAGAGAAGAGGCGTCTGTGTTGTGCGGCATTGAGCGTCCGACGGTGGTCGGTGGAGCGGCAGCGTGAGTTGAGAGAGAGAGCGGCAGCGTGTGTGACTATGTGAGTTGAAAGAGAGAGAGAGAGAAAGAGAGAGAGAGAGAGAGAGAGAGAGAGAGAGAGAGAGAGAGAGAGAGAGAGAGAGAGAGAGAGAGAGAGAGAGAGAGAGAGAGAGAGAGAGAAAGAGCTGCGTTGCGTGTGTGAGGAGTGAGGAGTGAGTGTTTTGTTTTTAATCTTTTTGGCTATAAGATGATTTTTTGTTTTTGATTTTGGCTCATCAACTTTGTTTTGTTCTAAAACTATCCACAATTTATTTATTTTTAACATATAAACCCTCTATATATAAAAAAATAAAAAAAATTGCACTACTTTTTCTAGGGATTCCCGTCTCCCGAGGGATTAAAAAACGGACTCCCGTTCCCGTCCCGGGGGTGATGAGAATTCCCGTTCCCGATGGTTTCCTGGAAAAACAAACGACCGAAAATTTCTCCTCATGGGATATTTCCCTTGGGAAGGGTCGGGTAAGGGAAATTTCCTTACTCGTTCCCACCCCTACTGAACATCTTTTATATGATGCAACATAAAGAAATATTATTATAAGTAGCTTACATGCTATAGAATGAAAAAAACACAATATAAATATATTTAAAATTCTCACTGGAGTACGGGAAAATGCACGAGTTTTACTAAATGTGATTTATATTCGGGTTCATACAACTTACCTCGGTTAATGGGACATAAGAGGTAAGTTTTGTTTCCCAAGTTCTTTTTTAAGAATGTCCCAGAAATTGATTCCACATTGCTGTTAAGCATATCTACCATTTGCCCCTTTTCTTTTTTCATAGACATGAAAGCATGTGCATGAAGTCTTAAAATCAACTACAAACTCCACATGATCAAATATTAAGGAGTGGGCCAGACCTTCATTTTTTTTCCTTTTCTTTCAAATCTAGGAAATGATTAAGAAAAAAGAAGAAGGACGTGACGCCGTCAATGCAATAACTAGTATGGGTTGCAAATGAAAAAATATCTAGATTTCAGTAAGAACCAAAAGCAATCAAAGTGAAAGACCATATCACTTGGTTGGTTACTGACACTATATGAGGCAGCATCCTGCTTTGTCCTAGTTGAGCGTGCGATGTGGAGAGCAATCACTACAAGAATGCCTTCATATTGGAGGCACACATTGCCCTCCAATATGGGTGATTTCGCCTCCAACTAAAGAGATTGGAGGCGACATTGGGCCTCCAAAACTATGCCTACTGTATGGCTGCCTGTAAGCAGCTTGGGGGCGATATTTTGCACGCAAATCAATTGTAGGCGCGTTGCAGGCAAAAAACCGCCTCCTATCGTTTTGCGTGACTGCAAATGCGTGGAAGGCAAATATTCGCCTCCTATCTCTTTGTTTCGCCAATTTAAAAAAATCAAAAGTTAAGTCAATAATTTATTTATTGAAGGCGATCATTCGCCCTCAATCTTTATTTTATGAATAGAAAAAGAAATTAAATAACAAGAATTTGCAGGCGATCGTTCGCCCCCCAATCCTTTTACTTTTATAAAAAAAAATTATAAATGAATTACGGATGGCAGGGGATTATTCGCCCTCAATCTTTTATTTTTATAAAAAAAACATAAATGAATCATAGTTTACTAGCAATCAATTACCCCCAATCTTTTATTTGTAAAAAAAGAAAACATAGATGAATTAAAAGTTTGCAAGCGATTATTATGTCAAATATTTTATTATTATAAAAAATATGAGTTAAGAGTTGCAGGTGATAATTCGCCTACAATTCTTTACAGCTTTCCAAAATAATAAAAGCGGCAAATATTTGAGGCACCATAAACACATAACCCAGTATGAAATTAACATGTTTTTTCACTAACAAAGAGCAATCGGACACATTCTGCACACATCCATAAGCATTGAGGGAAGTGGTAAGTTTGTTGCACCACTGTCTCGACGCTTGTTTAAGATCCTAGAGAATCTTTTTCAAAAAACACACCTGATAACCGGACGAAGGTTTCATGTAAATAGTTGCATCTAAGTCACCATGCAAAAATATATTACTAACGTCGAATTGATCCAAGAACCAATTATTTGAAGCAACAAGAGCAAGTAAAACACGCACAATAGTCAATGTAACAATAGGCTAAATCGTGTCAAAATAATCAAGACGCTCATGTTGAGTATAACCCTTGGAAACTAAACGAGCTTTCTATCGTTCTATAGAACCATTAGCTTTATATTAACATTATAGACCCATTTGCCCCCACTACACTGCAGGTTGTCACGTAGTTCACTTAGGGTTAATAACCTGAGAAATGGCAGCAACAAAAGCCTTGTGATTATCACCAAGTTGGGACATAGAAAAAGCAGATTCATTAGGATACTTGGTCTTAAAATTGGAATAACTTGGTTTATGAAGGGAGCTAGGAAAGTTATAATCACACACTTTCAATTAAGAAGGAGTAGCGATAGACCTACTACACTTCCTATGGGAAGTAGGGGCATAGCAGAATTATTCACATTAAGCAGGTTGCTTTTGGTATGAGCAGGCAAGACATTAGCAGGAGCGACATGCAAGTCAGTCTCAGTGACATCAGGTATGTTGTTATCAACATAAGTAGGTAAGATAGAAGTATTAGGGAAAGCGATTGTCAAACAGAGGTGTGCTCATTTTCACTTGAAGTAAGATAGGTATCCATCTCCAAAGAAGCATCCAAAATTGGAGTAGGAAATTGAGAATAGGCATTACTTATGTCAAAGACCTCAGGTGTTGTTGGAACAACTAGGGGATTAAGATCTCTAACATTGGATTCCTGCAAAACATAGAACGTGTATTCGCAAAGGGGTGTATTCTCTTTTGGAGAATCAATCTTGGTTAGTAAAAAAGAATCAATCTTGGTTAGTAAAAAAACAGAGTTGAAAGGGAACTCTTACTCATGAAGCACAACATTTCTGGAAATGATGATTTTTCTAGTTTCAATGTTTAACAAAATATCCCGTTAGTGCCTTGTGGATAACCCAAAAAAATACATTTCTGAGTCCTAGGGTCAAATTTATGTCCATGATATGTTAAAGTAGATGCATAACAAAGTGAGCCAAAAACCTTTTTAAAAGAATAATCAGGGGTTTATTAAACAACTTCTTAAAAGGAGTTTTATTCCCTAAAAATGAGGAAAGAGTCCTATTAATAATGAATGCAACATCAGAAATGCAATGAGTCAAGTGATCAATGGTAGTGTTGGACTGGAATTTTAAAGATCTAGCTACTTGAAGGAGATGTTGATGCTTTCTTTCTGTTAAGTAATTTTTTTGAGGAGTCTCAACATAACTTATTTGATAAATAATACCCAGATCAGTGCAGAAGTGTTTTAGAATAAATTCAGTGCCGTTGTTTGATCTGAGTACTTTGATTTTGAAGAAAATTGACTTTCAACCATTTTGTAAAAATGAGTCAAATAAATATGCACTTCACACATATGTGTCATAAAAAAAACCACATGTGCAGCTAGTAAAATCATCTACAATAGTTAAGAAAACATGTGATCATCAATAAAGGGCACTGAGAAAGGATCTCACACATCACAGTGAATAAGATCAAAGCAACAATAATATTAAAAGTACTATTTGGAAATGGAAACTTTTTTTATTTAGCTAGATGGCAAGTATCACAAGAAGTATGAGAATTACACACAGAAATATTTAAAATGGGAAGACATGACAATTTTGGGCTGAAGGTTGGCCGAGTCTTTTGTGCCACAAATCAACTGCACGTTCACTTTAGAAACAATAGCATTACATGTGGACTTATTTAAAAAATTATTTATGTCCAAAACATAGAGGCCAATGCAAATTTTAATAAAATCAATCATTCTCCTCATGCTTGTGTTATGCAGTATAGGCAGTATATAGACAAATGGGAGAGACTGTAGGAAGATGTTTGAAAACTTGGTCAATTTTGAAACAAATATCAAGTTATAGGAAAAATCAAGCACAAAAAAGCATCATTGTGGACAAAACTACCATGTAGTTTAAAATAAGAGGACCCACCATGAATCCTTAGAAAAAACTTAAACTTAATTCCAAGTATATGAGTAGAATCATAGACGCCTTAATAAGTTATTTAATATTATCCCACTCATTGTTCCAACTTGAGTATTTCGACACTAACTTCCTTAGTTGCAAAAGACGCACATTACCCTGAAAAAACGATAGGCATGCATGTTACCTTGTCACTAGGCTCAGTTTAGTTACTATGAGTGTTTACACTAGCATATAAAATAACACTTTTCTCGCATAACTCGACAGAAACCACCCCATAGTCGCTACTTAGTCCAAAATTGTTTTTTATTTTAAAATACACAGGATGATGCTATCACAATTTTTTTATTGGGTCATTAGCAATGTCCATGCCATTGGTAATATATTAACAATGACCCAACCATCGCAAACGACTAATTTTTCGAGCAAAGGTCAACGGTAGCTACTGATCTCATCAGTAATGTTCAGAATCTTTGTAGAGTTCGAAACCCACAAACGAGTACAATTGTCAAGACCACAAATGGGTCTAAACATATTGTTGTGAGATACCACTAGATTCATGATGTGCTAGATGAAAAGTAAATGTAGCTTGATAAAGTTCACATTGATGATAATGATTCATATATTTTAACGAAGATTTTGTCAAAAGAAGACTTGGGTCTTGCAAGAGGATCTAAATAATTATTAAGCCCACAAGAAGGTTTAAACGTATTAATGTGATTCAAGCTGTGTTCGATGAAAAGTTAATGCAACTTGATAAATTTCAAACTGATAATACTGGTACATATATGTTAAGGACGTCTTTGTCAAGTGAAGATTGTGTTTTGTTGAATGCTCACATGGACTAAAGGGGAATAATTTGTTGGGACTAAACATGTGATTAGGTCCACAACTTAAAAAAAAAGTAAATAGAAAATAAAATAAGGCTCCCAAAAAAAAAACACAATGGCACAAAACATAAGAAAAAGACAAAAGAATTATGGGTTTTAAGAAGAGGGTTTCGAGAAGAGAGTCTTGTGGAAGGGATGGGAAGCTCATATGTGCTCCATTATGCAAAAAACTGGAAGTGAGTCTCCTCGACATTCTCTACTATTTAACTGGCCTGGTAATTTCTTTTTCTCGTTCTTATTGGTGGTCTCTTATATCTACGTGGTTGTTACTATTGATTTCCATCTTGTTAGTGAGATTTTGTGGTTGTTTGTGTTCCGAGAGAGGTGTCCTCTTGAGTATGTATTTTCATGTGATCCTATTTGCTCTAAGGAGAATTTGTATTTCCATTACTATCATATTAGGTGAGTTATGGACTCTTATACCGTGGTTTTTATTCTTACTTGGTCAAATTTGGCTTTCCGCGTGAAAAAACCTAGTGTTCATGTTTATTTTCCACTCTTGTTTATTTGGTTGGTTTCGTGCCTGGATCCTGCATTTTTTATCTCACATGATTTCGAGAAAAGATTTTACTGCTGTTGCAAACTCGATTGTCAGTAAGCTCGACACTATTTCCTAACAATTCATACACACTTGATGAATGCATACAAGTTATAGCTGAGCCAAATATTAAATAAATATAAAAACATTCACTTATAACTTCAAGAAAGAAAAAAAAACAACTCCCCCTCACATTCATGGTTATAATAACTAATGTAGTACATGAATTATTTAGGCATTAATGGTTATTCATTTAGATACTTATCATTAATTATTCATGCACTTCATAAACAATGAATCAAGCTTATAATCCAACATAAGCGAGCAAATACACATTAATCAAATCTTTCTTGGTAAAGCTATACTAAGTTAATTGGAGTTTTCTTATGCATTATGATTCCCAATACATTTTCCATGTCAATATCCTCAGCCACCATCCCCGGTGGAAGTTTCCAGTCAAAGCAATACAAAAGATTTGCTATTGCAAGCTCCACAAGTTAGACTCAATCACAACCGTCCATCTCTTCATGGTATTTTAATTAAGATTCACTCTACAACTATAAATAGAGGTGCTCTTGAATTAGAAAAATCACAATCAACAGTTAAGAAGTCTTGGAGCAATAAAGTTCTACCAATCCTCCACATCAAATTCATCATCTTCAAAGGCATACAATTCAACAATTCAACATTTAAGGAGTTGGAGCAAAGAAGTTCTACAAATTCTCTCCATCAAATCCATGAATCTTCAAGGTCTTCTTCGCAGGATTCAAAGTGTTCTTCCTGAAAAGCTTTAAGTGCATCAAACAACCGTTTTGAAGACCGTGCTTCTGCCAAGAAGATCAATCTTCAAGAAATTCAATAAATTCAACATCATCTTCAAGTTGTTCTTCAACAATCTTCAAGTCAAAACCCTCGAAGTATCATTTTTAACGATTGAAGACAAAGATCAAATCATTCTTCATCAATACTCAAATCAAATTGCCGTTCAATACTAGATCAAGTCCAAGCACCCTCGAATTAACATGTTTAAAGTCCAAATCATCTCGGTGAAGATCAAATCGTAGATTTCCACCACAATTTTAAACATTCAAAATTGTTCTCATGGAATTGAATCACATGATCAAATAGAGAGATTACACCACAAATTGTACTTTAAATATATTCAAATATATTTTGTAATCTTTTACTGTCTTTAAATTCTAGAGATCAAGAATTTATTATTACAGTAGCTACTGACCTCGTTAGTAATGTTCAGAATCCTTGTAGAGTTTAAAATCCACGAACGGGTACACATGTCAAGCCCACAAAGGGGTCTAAACATATTAATGTTAGATACCACAATTTGCTACATGAAAAGCAAATTCAGCTTCAAAAGG
This sequence comes from Linaria vulgaris, assembly GCA_948329865.1. NCBI lineage: Eukaryota > Viridiplantae > Streptophyta > Magnoliopsida > Lamiales > Plantaginaceae > Linaria > Linaria vulgaris. Next base: position 28,416,106 of record OX415249.1, read on the forward strand.
TTCATACTGATGATAATGATATAGATATTCTAATGAAGTTTTTTGTCAAAAGAAAGGCATGGGTCTTCCAAGAGGGTCAAAATAATTATTAAGCCCACAAGAGGGTCTAAACGTATTGATGTGAGAAACCATTCAAGACGTGTTCGATGAAAAGTAAATGCAGCTGGAAAAATTTTATACTAATAATAATGGTACATATATGTTAAGGAAGTCTTTATCAAGCCAAGGCCGTGTTTAGTTGAATGCCCACATGGTGGTTAGGCCCACAACTTAAGAAAAAGTAAAATAGAAAAAAAATGAGGCTCCATAAAAAAAAAAACAAAACACAAAGGCACAAAACAAAAGAAAAAAAAACCAGGGTTTTGAGAAGAGAGTCTTGTGGGATGGATTGGAGGATCATATGTGCTCCATTATGAAAAAAACTGGGAAGTGAATCTCCACAATATGCTCTACCATTTAATTGGCCCGTAATTATTTTTTCTCGTTCTTCTTAGTGGTCCTTTTAAGCTACATGGTTGTTATTATCGATTTCCATCTTCTCACTAAGATTTTGTGGTTGTTTGTGTTCCAAGAGAGGTGTCCTATTAATAGGGGTGGCAATATGGACCTGGTTCTGTGGATCATCTATATTTGATCCAGATTTATAGAACCAGATCCATATAAGGTTGAGATGTATCCCAACTCAATCAGGTTGAGTTGAGATCCACTTGAGTTGAGATCTATTTCAACGAGAAACAGATCAAAAATCAACTCAGATTTCAACCCAAATCAGATCTACAGTATTTTTTGAAAGACTCAATTTATGTAAAATAAAAAATACACTACACAAAAAAATACACTACGCCAATTATTCATGAAAAAACACGCACTACACCTAAAATGCATATTACGGCCAAATCTTACCAAAAAAGATACACTATACATGTAAAATTCAGAAAAAGTCTTTTGTACAGTATATTTTTAGAGACCCGTTTTTTACAAGTGATACGACTTTTTAAATAAAAACGGTAATCGAAGCGACGTGATTTTTGCCAAATTCCAACATTTGGAGGGTCAAAACGTCGTTTTTTTCTATTTTCAACAGGATTGTTTTTGTCAACAGAGTTTATTTTCGACAATTGATACCATATTTTTAAGTGGAAACAACTATTTGAGTAAAACGTAAGACCAAAGTCTTACGCCGGCGTGATTTTGGCCAAATTTCAACGTTTGGAATGTGAAAACGTCGTTTTTCTATTTACAACGGGATTTTTTTGTCAACATAGTCTTTTTTCGACAAGTGATACCACTTTTTCAAGTGGAAACGACCATTCGAGCAAAATGTAAGATCAAAGTCTTACGACGATGTGATTTTTGCAAAATTCCAATGTTTAGAGGTGAAAACGTCGTTTTTCGATTTTTAACGGGATTTTTTTGTCAACGAAGTCCGTTTTCGACAAGTTATACTACCTTTTCAAGTGGAAAGGACCATTTGAGCAAAACGTAAGACTAAAGTCTTACGACGTTAGTCTTACGGCGACGTGATTTTTGTCAAATTCCATCGTTTGAAGGGTGAAAACGTCGTTTTTCGATTTTCAACATGACTTTTTAAGAATTATGGATTTTGTTAATTTCTTTTTTTCAGTATTGATTTCCATCTTCTAAGTAAGATTTTGTGTAGATTTTGTGTTCCAAGAGAGGTGTCCTATTAAGTATATGCATTTTGGAGTGATCCTAGTTGCTATAAGGAGATTTTATATTTCCATTACTATCATATTAGATGAATTATAGACTCTTATACCGTGGTTTTTATTCTTACTTGGTCAAATTTGGCTTTCCGCGTAAAAAACCTGGTGTTCATGTTTATTTTTCACGCTTGTTTATTTGGTTGGTTTCGTGCCTGAATCCTGTTTTTTTATCTCACATGATTTCCAGAAAAGATTTTACTGCTGTTGCAAACTCGATTGTCAATAACCTCGACACTATTTCCTAACAATTCATACACACTTGATGAATGCATACAAGTCATAGCTGCGCCAAAATCTAAATAAATATGAAGATTCATTTATCCTAATACTAGAACTTCAAGAAAGAAAAAAAAAAAAACCAACTCCCACTCACATTCATGGTCATTATAAATCAAGTAGTACATTAATAATTTAGGTCTTAGTGCTTATTCATTTAGATACTTATCATTAATTATTCATGCACTTCATACACAAATAATCAAGCTTATAATCCAAAACAAGCAAGCAAGTACACATCAATCAAACCTTTCTTGGTGAAGCTACCAAGTTAAGTGGAGTTTTCTTATGCATTGTGATTCCCAACGCCTCTTCCATGTCAATATCCTCGGCCACCATCCCCGGTGGAAGTTTCCAGTCAAAGCAATACAAAAGATTTGCTAGCGCAAGCTCCACAAGTGGGACGGCAAAATTGATACCGGGACACCCTCTTCTCCCCGCACCAAATGGTAAAAGCTCATAGTGTTGTCCCCTAAAATCGATATGACTCTCCAAAAATCGCTCTGGGAAAAATTTGTCGGGATCTTCCCAGTGCCTAGGATCGGTATGTATTGCCGCCGCATTGAAAATCACACTAGTTTTTGCGGGGATTTCATATTTGTTGTTGATGAAGCACTTTTCTGTGGTTTCTCTCGGAACAAAAAGTGGGGCAGGGGGATGGAGTCTGAAGGACTCTTTGATAACTGATTTTAGGTATGTGAGTTGTGGGAGATCAGTTTCTTCTATCATGTATTTGCCTTTGGCTATTTTTCTGACTTCTTGTTGTGCTTTTTCATTAACAATGGGGTTTCTAAATAGTTCTGCCATTGTCCAAATGATTGTTGCTGATGAAGTATCGGTTCCAGCGACAAATATGTCCTGCATTCGTAGTGTTCGCAGCGTTAAAATTTTGATCCATTTAGTAGAAAGCTAAGGATAACTCCAAATTTTTTATCAGAAAAATGAACTGGCGTTACATATAAAGAGATGAGACTTGACTTTGGATACAAGGAGATGAGATTTAATGCATACTACGGATGAAACATGCAATTAATGTTTAAGAGTTGAAAACTACCTTTTAAATTAAGTTCATATGTATACTTCAAAAGGCTAGCTTCGTACAGATTTTGATATGCGTGTTCAGCTTGATGATTTTTGAATCTGGAATATGTGTATGTGCAATGACTAATATGATACATCTATGTCTTTATATGATTATAAATATTTTTAAATAAGCTTATTTATCGAAGGATAAATCACATTAAATTTTCTAACGTATGTTGTGTTTTCATTTGGCTCCCTATGTTTTTAAAATGGCAATGTGCCATCTAAGGTATGCTCGATGCACCCTGTAATAAATTTCCGAAACAAAAATACAAACACGTTTAAAAATGAACAACTGATCAACGATTTAAGATAAATTAAACATATCTTTGGGGGCACATAGCTACTTTCAAAAATTTAATTTTGAAACCCTTATGGACAAAGTGAGAAACACATTAGGGAGTTTAATGTAATTTACCATATAAAACTAAAAGTGATGCGGGTATTTTAGGAATGGCTCAATGTTAATATTGTGCCGACCCAAGGAGAAAGGCACATTGAAACAGTATATCGAACAACCACAATTTGATATGAACCGAGTATCGAACAGACTTGATTCGATCTAAGAGATTGATCGAACCGCCCTAATTCGATGCACATTTCCCAGCTGCCACAAAGGCCCACGGGACAGGGTCTATAAATACCCTATCTCTTCGCCTTCTCAAGGGTCATTATACATTGACTACCCACTCTAGCGCATCGAACCGGCTGGTTGGATACTCAACTCAGTTCGATACAGTCTACTTTGATCTTGACCAAGATCGCTGTTCGAGGTTCACCACATCGAATCCATTTCATTCGATACACCGCAGGTTCGATCTACAACAACATCGAATCATTCTAATTCGATATACATAGATCGAATGGTAACGATTCAATCTATTCAGTCCTTGGTCTAAATATGATATCGGGAGCAATTCAATACTTGTAATAGACAGTAGGTGTTCCGGACCAAGCTAGTCCACTTTTTGTAATAGATTAGCACTATTTTGGCATTGTCAAGCCCATCTGTAATTGTTTCTGGTGTATTGTAACCCGAACGATATAAGACCAATATATTGGCGCCGTCTGTGGGAACATCGCTTAAATTGATTTTTGATATAAGTAGCTAGGATGACGAAGAGGCCTCGTATGCGATCAGATGGTTCAGCTGAGCCAAGGAAGAAAACCAAAGTGGTTAGAGATGGGAATGGAAAACGACCCGAGCCTCATGAGCAAGGATGGGAGAAAGTAGAGAGCCAACTGCTGAAGTAGTGGCAAGAATGTAAGATGGAACCTTTAGGAGAATTCAAGATCGTTCAGTTATTCAAGGAAAGTGCCGAGAAGATAATAAAATTGGAGCAGTAATGGAACCAATGATAGAGGTCGCATTAGTGGATTGTCTCATACGTAATTCAGATATATACGCTTGGTCTGATTCCGACCTGCAAGGAATAGACCCCAGAATCATAGTACACTGGCTAAATGTGGACAAGAATGCAAAGCCAATAAGATAGAAGAAACGAAACTTTAGCAAAGAAAAGAATGAAGCGGCTGAAAAAAGGATGTACAAGAGCTCTTAGCGGCTCGGCATATTTATGCCTTGAGATTTTTGAAATGGCTGAGTAATGTTGTTTTGGTCATGAAGAAGGAGGCGACATGAAGAATGTGCGTGGATTATACGGATTTGAACAAGTATTGCCCCAAGGACCCATTTCCCTTACCTATGATAGACTTGTCAGTCGATTCGGCCGCGGGATGCACACTACGGAGTATAATGGACGCGAAAAGTGGATTACACCAGATCTTCATGGCAGTGCAAGATCAGAGCAAAACGACGTTTGTAACAGATATAAGAGTATACAGTTACTGGATAATGCCTTTTGGATTGAAGAACGCGAAAGCGACTTTCAAAGACTTGACGCGAAAATGTTTTACCATCAGATCGGAAAGTTCATGGAAGTGTACATCGACGACATGCTTGTGAAGAGTCTCAAGGCTGAAGAACATGTGCATCATTTAGATGAAGCATTCGCCATCATGAGAACTTACGGGATGAAGCTGATCCCCAAAAAGTGCACGTTTGGGGTAACAACAATAAAGTTTTTGGGATATGTGGTAAATGAAAGAGGAATAGAAGACAACCCAGACAAAATTAGGGCAAACCTGGATTTACCGTCGCCACGGACGGTGAATGATGTGCAATGTTTGGTGGGCTGCTTGACGGCCTTGGGAAGATTCATATCGTCTTCTGCAGAAAAGAACTTACCTTTCTTCAAGGTCATGAGAAAGAGCAAGGATTTCATTTGGGGGGCAGAATGTGAGGAAGCCTACCAGCAGATGAAAATCATTTGGTGAGTCCGCCGCTATTGGCCAAACCGGAGGAGAGCAAAATGTTATATTTGTACTTGGTAGTGTCTTCCCGCGCCATCAGTTCTAGTCAAAGAAAAAGGAACCCATCAGCTGCCCATCCACTATGTAAGTAGAGTGTTGCAAGGGGCAGAGAGGAATTATTTGGAGATAGAGTTGTTCACCTTGGCAATCGTGGTAACTGCACGAAAATTGAGACCGTATCTTTAGCCTTACCCAATCACGATTGTGACAGATAAACCGCTAAAACAAGTGTTGGCTAGACCTGAAACCTCCGACAGACTGGTGAAATGGGCAATTAAACTCAGCGAGTTCGGGTTGGAATTCAAGCCGCAACCTGAGATTAAAGCGCAGGCTTTAGCGAATTTCATGGCCGAGACATTGGGAAACAATGTGGCTGGCTCCATGAATTACATTGTTTCTATATCAGAACAAGCAGGAACCAGCAGGGCCGCCACCACATGGATCCGCCACCATTCATAGAGGAGGGGTTGGGATTCGCCTTTTATCTCCAGATCGCAGAGAATTGGAAGTCGCCATTAGTCTGAACTACATGGTAACCAACAATGAAGCCGAGTACGAAGCGGTAATTGCAGGAATTAAACTGGCGTTGGGGCTCAAACATTTGAACGTATTTACCGATTCGCTATTGGTGGAAAATTATTTTTCAGGAAAGTATGAGACGAGAGAAGAGACGATGAAATTTTACGCTGCCAAGGTCAGAGCACTGGCTGAGCACTTTAGTTTCTTCGACATCACTCAGATCCCGCAAGATGAAAATGGCAAGGCCGATGCGCTATCAAAATTCACCAGTTATTCGGAAATTTTAGTAAGGAAGCGAGTTACATTATTAGCCACGGACAAGCCTTCAATCGGAATATCAAAATATAATGACACTGCTGCAAGAGTAGAATATATGATGTCGATTCAAGAAGATTCTTCTTGGAAGGACGAGATTATAACATATCTATGGGAAGGGATACTCCTAACGGATTCGAACGCGCATTGCAGAATGCGAGACAAGGCTTATGGATTCAAAATTCACAATGGAGAACTATACAAACACTCGTTCGAAGGCCCGCTGCTCCGTTGTCTGACTCTAACTCAGGCTGATTATGCAATGAAAGAAATTCATGCTAGATGCTGCAAAAATCATTCAGGAGGAAAGGCGTTGGCCCAGCGAGTTCTGCGCCAGGGGTATTATTGGCTAACTTTACTAAACGATGCAACAACTTTCTCGCGGCGCTGTGATAGCTGTCAATACCACGTTCACCTTATTCATAGGCCTGCACAATCGCTACAACCACTCGACGTGGCATACCCCTTTGATCAATGGGGAGTCGATATCATGGGGCCGCTACCTATGGCCAAAGGTCAAAAAAGATTTATGGTGGTGGCAGTAAAATGTTATACCAAGGGGGTTAAGTAGAAGCTATGTCATCGATCACCGAAAAGAACATGATCACATTTATTTAGAAAAATATCATATGTCGCTTCGAAATTCCCAGGTATATGGTATGTGATAATGGCACGCAATTCGTTCACAAGGACATCAAGGCCTGGTTCGCGGAGTTACGCATATCACACAATGTGACTTCAGTTTATCATCCACACGCAAATGGCCAAACATTGTCCACCAACAAGACATTGAAAGATTACCTCGATAGGAGGATGAAAGACACTGGAAAAACCTGGCGAGAGGAGCTTCAAGGAATATTATAGGAGAATAGAACAACTCCAAAAACATCGACATGAGAAACACCTTTCGTTCGTGTGTACGACACTGAGGCTATTCTGCCTGCCAAAATAGGGATGCCAACACGTAGGATTCACTATTATGATCCCGAACAATCAACCCGCTTACGTCAGATGGATCTCGACATGATAGGCACAACAAGGGAAGATGCGTACCAACGCACCATAGCTTTCAAAACAGCAACGACCAAAAGCTACGACAAAAGAGTCCAATTCTGAAATTTTGAAGTACGTGATCAGGTCCTGAGAAGCATAGCAGCAAAGTAGCACATCGGGAAATTCGAACCGAAATGGGAGAGGACTTTCAGAATCATACAAGCTAGTTCGTGAGGCTATTATTACTTTGATACTATGCAGGGTGAAAAGCGAAAGCGTCCTTGGAATATGCAACATCTTAGATGTTATTATGCATAGGAGTAGAGACAATCACGGTCAGGGACCGATAAACTGTATGAACTACGAAGGCTTGAGTCCCTCGCAAAGACTGGGAAATGTAGACACCTCGGTAAGAAACTGAGCCCAGCTCTTTTCAAATTATAAAATGTATCTATCTTCTATCTATCTGTGTGAACGACGCAAGTGGAATCTTATAGAAATGATGCTGGAAACCCTAATGAGGAATCAATGAGTTCAGTAACAAAATTAGCCCCTCATGCACAGCAAAAGCGCTCATGACGAAGGTACGTTTGTCCCAAAACGCTCGGACGCAAAAATTAACCCCTCATGCACATCAAAAGCGTCATGACAGAGGTACGTTTGGCCCAAAAGCGGTCGAACACAAAACTTCACCCCTCAGGCACAGTAAAAGTGTCATGACGGAGGTACATCTGGCCCAGAGCGGTCGAACGCAAAAATTAGCCCCGCATGCACAACAAAAGCATCATGACGGAGGTACGTCTGGCCCAAAGCGGTCTGACGCAAAAATTAGCCCATCATGCACAGCAAAAGCGTCATGATGAAGGTACGTTTGGCCCAAAAGAGGTCGAACGCAAAAATTCGCCCCTCATGCACAGCAAAAGCGTCGTGACGGAGGTACGGGTAGTCCAAAAGCAATTGAATGCAAGTTCACCCATCATGCACGGTAAAAACGTCGTGTCAAAACCACATCAGACCTAAAGTAGCCACACGCGGAAGGCATCACCTTAAAAGCATACTCAATTCAAAAATTCAATAAAAGAATGCAATGCATTAAATAAATATGAAATTTAGACAAAAGGCGATCGAACAGAAGGGTATAGTCAGTCATTGTTACGGTAAGCTATGCAGTAAAACACGTATAAAAAAAACTATGATATCAAGCCAAAAAATCGATTTCATAAGAGAACCGTTACAGAAGTGACATGCAAAAATTTCAATTAACAAAAATGGCTTAATATCATCAAAATGTTGTATCCAAGTATCGTTACTTGGCGGACGACTGGGGGGACTCTGAACGAAGGGCAAAACCCACTGAACGAGCGAAATTGGAACAATTTTCTTGGATCTGATTCTCTGTAAGCACAAGTTCATCCGCTTGCATCCAAACTTTGGGCAATGCAATTTCATTTCCCCCCGATGTACTACTCAGCGCTCCGCCAAGCTCATATCTGCTAGGAGAACTCAGGTTCTGATCCATGAATGTTTGCTCAGATACAATAACTTCAGGCGCAACAGTTCTGATATCTCGAGGAGGATACATGCCAGTTGGGACTATCATGGTTGGCCCTAGAATATTTGGTGCATGTGGGACCCTTTTTCCTTTATCTACCGCAACAGCTGACAATTCCTGAGAGCCAGCCGTCTTATGAGAACTCGACAGAAGTATCGTGGACCTAGCTTTGATAGGGGGTGCAACTTTTGTGGGAGGCAGACTGATTTCATCATCACGGGTGTCAAAAATAGCATGGATGGCGTCACTAACTCTTTATAATTCAGTACGAGAATCACCGACATTGTCTGATTCCTTTTCTCCGTGCCCCAAAGATGGACTCATATCCAAGGAGCCGGACTCAGGCACACTACCACCTTTACGGTCACGTCATAGTGTAAAACAGATCACTAGACCTTGGAGCAACGAAGCTCCTCTTCATCATCGTCGTCGAGTTCTGAGATCTTCATCCTAGCACCGCGGCTAATGTCCATCATATCCTTTCAGAAAGCTTCCTTAAGATATCCGAGATGATGGACCTGATCAATGCCGAGCTCGATGCCATATTTCATATCTACAGTACCGCGAAGCAATTCAAGCATTTTATAAACGCCACTCTCCATGAATTGGCACCAAAGCACTTATAGTTCTCCGATTCAAAATAGTGGAGTTTGCAACTTAAATCAGCTAAGACATTGCCAGCACTGGCATTCAATGCGTTGAGAGAGGAATTCTCTCGCTTTAGAGAATCATTCTCTTTCTTCAAAGAGGTAATCTCAGCATACAACCCGACATCACTGTTTTCGGCCTTCTTGGTAACCAACTCTGCCTGATGAGCATCTTGAGTTGCCTTAGCACTAATTCTCGCCGAATTCTTAGCACGCGCCAGCACAGTACGACGACTGTTATCACTACTATGGATATGATCATTCAACTTATCAATAACAGAATTATGCTTATCCTGTACCACAATTAGACCACTATAATACCGGCACAACCGATATACCACTATCGCTATAGCAGCAAAAAATAGATGCCCAAAGCGCGCTAGACCAAGATATCTGAACTTATCCACTATGGCAGGACGGTCCAGTTGAGGCCACAAGCCTCTCATTATTTCTGTCGACTGCTCTTCTCGTAGCAGATATCCACCTAATATGTTGTTCAACGACTATGAATTCTCGTCTTTCAGAACTTCATAGTCAACGAGGCTCCCAGGCAGAGTTGGCCTTGAATTACCAGAGGGTCGTGGTCGTCTACGGGGAGGAGGCGGAATATCACCAGCTTCTATAGCGGCCTCTATCTCAACAATCTTTCTCTTGGCCGCAGTACACCAATCTTCACCTCCTGAATGGGAAGAACTCTCTCCAAAAGATATTGATTCACGCCTGAATGTAGAATTTTCCGCATTGAACTTAGCAAGGTTGACAACAATTCTCTCATCAACTGCAACAATCGCTTCCATCGATCTGATTTGAGAGTTCGTTCCAAGTTTAACGCGACCACCGACAGTAGTCGGGGTCATTACCAACCTTCGATGGACAAAGTTCCCGTGTCTCTCAAAATTAATCACTACAAGCACTCGGTTACCAGCACTAACCCCACCTAATCTAATAGTAGAACGATCACAGGGTGACCGGGCAAAATTGCCCGCACCCCAATTCTCCGACAAGCTTCCGGGACCCCTAACTGCAGGTTAAGTTCTTGTGGCAACTCCCGGGGACTCTTCAGCAAAAATGTTATCAGACGATTGGCCCGCATTCAATACACTGGCTCTCTCGTTTCTATTCTGAGCTGTGTATATATTCTCCAGAGACACAACTGGTTTTTTACGACTCTCGAATTTTTTCCTTGCCATTATGGGACGATAGTAGGAGAAAAAATGCAATCTCCTTAAAAAGTAGATTTTTTTTTTCAATTTCGAATCGCCAGGATTCGATCCTAACTGATAGATCAAATTTGGACGATTGGGTGTTAGTCCATCGAATTTGGACAATTCGATACAGGCAGAGAAGCGGACAAAAACTCCTTATTGGAAAGAAAAATGAGAATGAGTTGAAAATTGAGCTCTTATATAGCCCCACCACTGTCTTTCTCCAAAATTTAATAAAGGTGTATCGTACGGGATGAATTCGATGTACCTCGATCGAACGACCCCGGTTCAATCTTAGTTCCTGAGTAGATTGAATGGTCCAAATTCGATTTAATCGCGAATTCAATTATTTTAGAATTAATAATATATAAATAAAGTTACGCGGCTGAAATGGTCGGAGATGTGTGGAACCCGATCTCTGTTCGAGACGCCTCCACATCGGGGGCATGATTATCAACGAAAAGCATTAAGGTCTCCAGAATTGGAACCCGGTCTCTGTTCGAGACCGTCTCCCAATCGGGGGCATGACTTTCAACGAAAAGCATTCAGGTCTCCAGAGTTGGAACCCGAATTCTGTTCGAGACTGCCTCGCAATCAAGGGCATGATTTTCAAACGTTATCAAAATAACAAGCGTAAAACGCCAAGTCAAGAATACAGTTTATAAGTTTGGAACCCGCTCTCTTATCGATACCGTCTCCCAAACTGGGGGGACTATATGATGGGGGTATTTTCAGAATGGCTTAATACTAATATTGGGCCGGCCCAAGGAGAAAGACCCACCGAAACCTTATATCGAACAACCACAATTCAATATTAACTGAGTATCAAACGGCCTCGATTCGATCTAAGTGATCGATCGAACCGCCCCAATTCGATGCACATTTCCCAGCCGCCACAGGGGCCCACATGACGAGGTCTATAAATACCCGTCCCTTCGCCTTCTCAAGGGACATTCTACATTGACTACCCATTCTAGTACATCGAACCGGCTGGTTCGATACACTTTACAGTTCGATACTCAACTCAGTTCGAAACAGTCTACTTTGACCTTGACCAAGATCGAACAACGTCTGTTTGAGGTTCACCACATCGAATCCACATCATTCGATACACCGCATGTTCGATCTACAGCAAAATCGAATCACTCTAATTCGATATACATAGATCAAATGGTAACAATTAGATCTATTCAGTCCTTTGTTTAGATAGGATATCGGGAGCAATTCAATACTTGTAACAGACAGTAGGTGTTCCGGACCAAGCTAGTCCACTTATTGTAATAGATTAGCAATATTTTGGCATTGTCACACCCATCTATAATTGTTTCTCGTGTATTGTAACCCGAACGAAATAAGACCAAAATGAAAAGTCCTCCGAACAAAGGACCACATAACAAAGGACCACATACCTTTTCAATTTGAGTGTATTTTACAAATCTCAAAATGTTAACGGACAAACATCTAGAAAATTCACCGCTCAATACAAGGTCAAGCATGCATGGTTGTGTACTGTGGTTGGAATCGTGATCAAGTTGCTAGCTCATAGTGAAAGTTAAACGCATTTCTATGGTGTTTAACAAGGGTTACTACATTGCAAGAACTTAATTATAAACATGATGTTTTCACTACTCTTACATTAAAGTTATTTATACCGATCATTGACGAAGAATCATGCCGTGCCCGTAAATTAAAGAAGGTAAGATAGTATTTGAAAAATAAGTTAGGTTCTTACAGTAATTTATTGGGTTAAAGCCCCCAACTTATTTGGTGTTTCACATGTTTCCCACAACCTATTATTTTATGCGATAATACCCCAAAATCTATGTTGAAAAAGGTATGACCGTGTCGAATAAAATGCAAACACCCTGATGACAAGGAAAAATTGCACCTTTATCAAGAAGTTAAGAGACCTGTTTTCCAAGTTAATAAATTGAGGGGCAACAAGCAAAACACCTCATAAAATGAGGGGTTTGATATTTTTTAACCTTAATTTATGAGAAGTATCTTTTACTTTTCAAAAGCTTTTTAAAAAATAATATTATTTAAATTCATTTTTTGAACAACCCTTACCCCATAAATGGGACATCTGCTTTTTACGACTTTTCTTGAGAAAGCAGAAGTTACTGTTTGAAACAATAAAAAATGTTGAAATTTGTTAGATACTTCGAGGATAATATTCTCTCTTTTTTCCAAAATTTCACCTGTGGGAGTTATGAGGAGAATGTTAGGTGAAATAGTAAAACATACCATTAGAACACTCTTGATCTGTTCATCTTTCAAGGTAATATCTTGGTTAGGATCCTTTTGAGTTTGAAGCAATACATCAACAAAATCCTCGTGTTCTGGCTTTGGCCTGAGTGGATCCCGATGTTCTTCCAATACTTTCTCCAAAAACCTGTCAAGATCCTGAAAATTCTTCTCCAACCTTTGGTCGACCCCGTTAAATTTGTTAAACCAAGCCATCCGAGGAAAATAATCCGCCATGTTAAACTCTACTGCCAATCTTTGTATCTCACGGAATAATTCTTGAAACTTTAAGTTATTATTCCCATCTATCATGCCAAAAACAACACGACCAACGATACTGTTTGTAAGCGAAAAAGCTAATGTACTTAAATCGACTGGATTATTAGTAGAAGCAATGCTTTTGATCATGGGAGCAAGTTCTTGGATACGTATGTTTCCAAAAGATTGTACCCTGTTTGGAGTCATTATTTCCAATACAACAATTTTTCTTATACTCCTCCAGTATTCACCGTACGGTGAAAATGTTATGTTGTTATAGTTGTAGGTAATCTGTCAAAATAGTTGGCAAAACGAGAACAAGTCAAAACTCAACAATCTTACTCAAAGACAAAGAGTGGAGAAGAAAAGTTTCTATTACATGACTATAATTGATGAGTTACAAAAACTACATTATACAGATGTTTTTAAAAACTTCTTCGTTATATAACATAATTCATATACTATCACTATACAATTCACTTATTTAGTACATAAGTATTACCAAAAAGCAGTTATATTCTCGTTCTGTATTATTCTAAGTTATATCAATTATTCATGCACTTCATTAAAGCAATAAATCAAGTTAATTAACCTACAGACCTTCCTTATACCATACGACTGAACTCTGCCTGAGAAAACGAGATCATGGTTTTTGAATATTTGTTGCGCCATGTCGGGCGAGGAAATGATTAACGTGGGTATGGACCCTAGCTGCAAGAACATGAGATCTCCATATTGTTTGGACAAGTTTCGGAGTGAACGATGAGGTAACTTTCCGAGTTGATGAAGGTTGCCGATGATGGGAAACTTTTTGGGACCAGGAGGAAACATTTTTCCTTCCATCAATCTTGTTTTCGTGTTCAAAGGTAATAAGAACACGAAGAACGGTATAATCAAGATGCTAAGAATCAAGAAAATCTCAATAATCATTGTTTTTTTTTTCTTTATTTATTTCGTGAAATCCTATAGTTGTGGGAAATCTCAGTGTATCCTAATCCTGAGTTGCAACCATAGCATGAAATACTCGTTTGCTTTCAAAATTAATAGTCACATGACTATTAATTTACCCTTATTAATAGTCTTGGATATTATTATTAGATTGCATGGTTAGACAAATTGGTATCCTAAATTAAACCCAACAAAAAAAATAACCATATGTTTGCTTGGGCTAATTGACCAAATATTTTAATCTTGCCACTTATTTTTAGTTTAATGACCTTCTTATCCTTATTCTATTTTTTAACTTCACCACTATGTATAATTATTGGATTTATGGAATTGACATGTATAATTATTGGATTTATGCTATAATTAATACACAAGAAGGTCACAATCAATTATTACACTAATTGCTCCTTTCCACTAACAATCGATCACGGGCGTTGGTATATAACTCCAAACACACAAAATTTGATTTGATTGGGGTAAGATTAAACAAGAACAAGAAAAAAAATACAATTTCAAATTATAATAAAACAATAGGCGGGTCTAGAATGACATATTGCATTATTGGTAATATATATATCAACCAATTTAATATGCACTAGAATATAAAGATCCCACTTATAAATACAATATCTAATACGGCTGAATTTCTATTGTGGCCAGGCAACACTTCTAAGATTTTTTTGTTATATGCACTAGAATTTTAAGATCCCACTTAAAACTACAATATATAATATGGCAGAATTTCTATTGTGGCCAGGCAACACTTCAAATTATTGCAAACACAAAATCTAAGATTTTTTTTTATTATGTTCACATCTTATGGTAGGGAGAGCATTTATTTGGAATAGTAGTTTGTCCTCCTACTTGAAGATACCTAAAAATTATTGGACATTTTAAAATAAAAACCATTGTATGCCCAAAATTATACATTACACATATTGATCTATAAATGCACATTCTCTTCGGACAACTTTCATAAAAATACACCTTCATCATTAAAGATTCTAGCAAATTAAACTATTAATCTCTATGTCTATCCTCCAACCTAGATCCCAAGCTTCTTTCTTTTACAATCGTACTAGGACCAAGGGTGTCGACATAAGCTTTATTTCGTCGTTAGTTTGAGAAACAATTCACGCACGAACCTAAATAATAGAAGATAAGAAATGGTACAACTTGGTAAATAACAATACCCACAAGGATACTTTGGTCTAATAAATTAAAAAGAGGAGGGTATTTAGGTCCATAAAATTTATCCTTATTAGGCTTAATTGGGGGTATTAATAATTTGGGGGGGAGGGGTACCCAATTATTAATACCCCAATAAGACCGCCACGTACGACAACCCGATTATTAGTAATGCGAAGCAAATGACCTTATAGCCACGACTATTAATATAATTTGGTTTGATTGGGCAAAGCAAACGTTAGAGTTTAATGGATAAGGGGTTTTGGATTACATGGAACTGTGGAAGTGGAAGAATAATTCTTTAATATATGAAAAGCTTTTTCAATTAGTCAATCGTTTCACAATCACTACTAACACAGAAATGGCAATAAGATCTATTAATTGTATAGGCTGGTTCACTAGAATGGACTGCACGTCGTTTCAATGGGTCTACCATAAGAAATAAGAAGGAACAAACAAAACAAGAAGCATTAGTGCCTTGGTCAAAAATGGCGTGCCAACTGGATGGTATCTCAAATCTTCCATAGCGAAATTGTATCCCAAATGTTTGCCAATGCAACGGGTCGACGAGATAAAATGGGCAGTTTATCTGTAATGGACAGGTAGTACATAGAAATCTGAGAACCCAACATGAATCCTTCTAGAAAAAATTTAAAACTCGATTCCGAGTATATGAATTGGATATTATATACGCCTTAACAAATCATTTAATATTAGCCCACTAATTATTCCAACTTAGAGTTTTTGGCACTAACATCCTTAATTCCAAAATGCAAAAGACGTGCATTACCCTAAAAAAACAATACGAAATGCAAGGTATCTCTTAGTTAGGCTCAAATTAGTTACTATGGAATTTCTCTAATTTTTTATTTATGAATGTTACTATGGGAATTTATGAGAGCGTATAAAAGGAGATTGTTCTATTTTTTTTTTTTTTACTTAAAGTTACTTTAAAATATTTTGAGCTATGAGTTAAAAGTGTTTGCAATTTTTTTAAAAGAAACCACATAAAGGTAGTTAAAATAAAATTTGAAGCATTTGCTATAATATATAAATGTAATGTAACTTTTAAATACTAAAATATAGTAAGACTGCAATTTTTCTTTCTTAAACGATATATTTATCATTAATCAAGACACATAATACTTTTCGAGTATTTGAGAAGAATCAGTACTTAAAAAATTCATGGACCCTTTTTTTGCCAATTCACGGGATTTACGACACCGTTACCAAATGGAGACCTCTCTGTTTTTTTCTAAGGGGCAAGACCTTCCCTATGCGAGACGACCAAATGAGAAGGACTCGTGTTAACATGATAACCACCCTAGTTTTGCTAAATAACTCTTTTCAACACCAAATTGGACATTTTTCGCGGGTTTACAAAGGGGTTTGGTCTCGAAACTGGATTTTCCATGCAAACTCTAAACATAAAGTGAAATTTGGTTGTAGAGAGGTGAAAGTTCAAGTGTTGTACACTACAACAAAACCAAGCAATAGCATAGAAAGTCTTGCATTCGAATTTTTATTTTCGGATGCAAGATATTTAGAATAGAATAAATTCGATGCAATTATATTGCATAAAAAATTTCGGATGCAGCAACGCAGGCTAATCGATGCAAAGCTTGCATTGGATAAATCGGATGCAGCCTAAATAGGCTGCATTGGAAATATCCGATGCAAGCTTTGCATCGGATGATTCGGATGCAGCCACATAGGCTGCATCCGAAAAATCGGATGCAAATGCTTCTGCATCGGACTTATCCAATGCAGAGATATTTTATATCTCTGCATCGGATAAATCCGATGCAGCAATAAAAACTGCATCGGATTTATCCAATGTAGAGATATAAAATATCTCTGCATCGGATAAATCCGATGCAGCAATAAAAAAAATAAAATAGTTTTGTGCTAATTTTTTAATTTTGAGATTTTAGGGCGCTTAATTTGTAGTTTGAAATTGTTATTATAATTTTGATTATTGTTGTTATTTGTTAATGTGAATATGATTATTGTGTTGTTATGTGAATTGTTAAAATAGTTTTGTGCTAATTTTTTAATTTTGAGATTTTAGGGCTTAATTTGTAGTTTAACAAAAGGTTAGGGGTATAAATTTTAGTTTAAAAAACTCGAGGGTAGATAAAGTAGTTTTTAGAAAGTTATAGTCTCAATTTGAAGTTTAAAATTTTTGTGGTGTTGAATGTATTTACTAGAGTATATTTTAGGAATAAGGTAATTAATTAGAAGATTTGGGCTTGTTTGCAAATATGTAGAGTATTTGGTTATTGAACTTTAAAGGTTACTTTGTAATTTAGAAAATATTTGTTGAAACAAAATTAGGAATAAGATTATTAATTCGAAGTTTTGGGGTATTTTTTGGAATATGTAGTGAGTTAATAGAAAACATATAGATCGATTGGAAATTTGAATTAATTATATTTCTTAATAGGACCGAGTTGTGAAAAATAACTTTTCTATAGTGTTAAAATATAAATTACTAAAGTTTAAGGACGATTATATTGATATTTTTATCGGATAATTTAGATGGCAGATAGAGATCGGGGATCATCTAGGGGTGGAGGCATGGATGAAGATTTCGGTACGGGAGTATGTTTTGGTTAGCTAAAAATTAGAAACGTTTCGTAATATTTCGAGAACTTTTTGGCATGTTTCGAAGAGTTCGTAAAATTGTAGTTATAACTACTATAGAAACTACATATATATTTCGTATCGGTGAAGTCCAAAACGGAAATTTTTCGGAACTTTTCGAGGAAACGCACGAAAATTTTGATCCATGGGTGGAGGTCGTAGGGGGAGGCGTCCAGAGAAAGAACATACATCTAGTAGTCAGCAGCCACGTAGACCCCTGATCTACCCGTTTAACCCACTTGATGATGATGATGATGATATGCCGGTTCACCCTACGCACTATGACCCGTATGGGTTTATTGCTGACTTCGAGTTAGAGCCTCTTCCACCGATCAGCACTGCCACCACCGAGTCGTCGCATGGATCATCGTCGTCTACTGCTTCAGACAGACCAACATCATCTCGAGGTCCCGCCGATGTAGGACCATCACATTCCCCGATGACGATGACCCAAGAAATGTTCGGGGGCAGGGCAGAGGGGCACATGTACCAGATGACCGCGATCAGAGGCAGTGGATCACATTTTTTTTTCATTTATTGTTGTTTATTTTTTATATGTTTTTGTTTTTAATTATTTATATTATTTTAAATTTGCAGAGCCCATATTAGTGGGATGAAGCCGACGAGTATAGAGTTAGGAGTGTTTGGAAAGAGCTTGGCAACAAGCGTTATAGCGAATGCTTGAACTCACTGAAGAGAATAAGTTTTTGCACCTAGACCCAAACTTTTCATAAGTTTTTTCATTTGGTAAACAGATTCAGGTACTTTATCCCGATATTCATGAGGGAGCAAGTTGTGAATTATTCTGGTTGTGTTGTTACAAGATACATTACTAAGCTTTTGTGATACCTTGTTCGACATAAACTAGAAACCCATCTAACCAATAAGTAGGAGTGTACATTCAAATCTCGTCAAAAAAATGGTAACGAAAGATGCAAAGAAACCTTTTGGGGTGAAAATGTAATTAGTCAAAAGTTGAAAAATAACTCAAAATCCATTTTTTCTTTCACCAACATTTTCTAAACAGCAAGTAGGAGTGTACTTTCAAATATCGTTAAAAACGGAGTAACGAAAGACGCAAACAAACATTTCGGGTTGAAAATGTAATTATTCAAAAGCTGGAAAATAACTCAAATTTAACTTTTTCTTCCACCAACATCTTCTAAACAATAAGTAGGAGTGTTCTTTCAAATATCGTAAAAAACGGAGTAACGAAAGACACAAAGAAACATTTCGGGTTGAAAATATAATTATTCAAAAGTTGGAAAACAACTCAAATTTAACTTTTTCTTTCACCAACGTCTTCTAAACCATAAGTAGGAGTGTTCTTTCAAATATCGTAAAAAACGGAATAACGAAAGACGCAAACAAACATTTCGGGTTGAAAATGTAATTATTCAAAAGTTGGAAAACAACTCAAATTTAACTTTTTCTTCCACCAACATCTTGTAAAGTATAAGTAGGAGTGTTCTTTCAAATATCGTAAAAAGCAGAGTAAAGAAAGACACAAAGAAACATTTCGGGGTGAACATGTAATTAGTAAAAAGTTGCAAAACAACTCGAAATCCACTTTTTCTTTCACCAACATTTTCTAAACAATAAGTAGAAGCGTTGTTCCAAATCTCGTCAAAAATGGAGTAACGAAAGACGCAAATAAATAATATAACACTATATGATCTTCAACTCTAAACCCTAAACCCTAAACCCTAAACCATAAACCCTAAACCCTATACCCTATATAGGTATACTCTATCCTACTCAAATTGTATTTTCACATGTAGAGAGTGTCAAGCAAGTCCACTCGTCAATTTTTTTTTACCATATGCTATGTTATTAAAAATAACAGTGTTCTTCAAAATTTCGTCAAAAACGGAGTATGGAAAGACGTTTAAAAAATATTTGGGGTAGAATATATCAAACCTCCATTTTTTTTACCACTATTTTAATAACACTTATGAGGCATATATACATTTAAAATTTGTCAAAAATCCGAAACGAACGATGTTTAAAATACTTTTGTGGTTTAAAATGTAAATATAAATTTAATAAGTATTGGTTTTTTTATAAATAGTAATAATGTAAGCATATAAATTTTCCTATGCAAATTGTACGTGTTTCAATGTGCATCGGAAATTTGCCATGCCAAGAGCAGTTGCATGGGAAAATTCCTATGCAATGGATATTGCATTGGAATATTCCCATGCAGTACATGTTCCCATGCAGTACCTGTTGCATAGGAATTTTTCCATGCAAAGAAAATCCTGCATGGCAATATTGCAATGTAATACATCTTGCATCCGAATTTTCCCATGCAAAATTTGCTACCTTCCACTATAAATACCCACACCCCCATTCACTTCTCATTCATCCCCTTCTCTCTTCTTTCTCTCTCTACTTCTCTTCTCTCTAAATTTACAATATAAATATAAATACGAAAATTATAAATATAAATTTATATGAAAAATATAAATATATATACGAAAAATATAAATATATATACGAAAAATATAAATATATATACGAAAAATATAAATATATGTACGAAAAATATAAATATAAATATAAATACAGGTTTTCATAACAATTTTTTTTTTAAAATCTAACTATACGAAAAATTTAAATAACTATGTATACTTTAAAATTTAAAAGAATAAACTTAAAAAAATTATTTATATTAATAAAAATAAAAGTGTTTAAAAAGTGGCGGATAAATCCCGCCACTTTTTTTTTAAAGAAAAATTGAATGTTTTGCATCGGAAATTTCCGATGCAACCATAATTGCATTGGAAATTTCCGATGCAATTGCTAAAAGTAATTGCATCGGAAATTTTCGATGCGATTGCTTGCATCAGAAAAATCCGATGCAAAGTTTTAAACAATTGCATCGGAAATTTCTGATGCAAAGTATTTTACCGGAGCTCCCTACGGCTGCCACGTTTCACTTCCGTACTTGGGCTATGCATCGAAAATTTCCGATGCAGGCCTTTTCTGCATAGGATTTTTTCGATGCAGGCCATTCTGCATAGGAATTTTTCGATGCAGACCCTTTTGCATAGGAAAATTTCTATGCAACGTTGTATCGAAATATTTCCATGCAGAGACCTATTGCATCGGAATTTTTCCATGCATTTCTCTTGCATGGACACCAATAGCATGGAAATTTTGCATCTGATTTTTTCCATGCAATTGATCAATTGCATGGAAAATGTACCCAATTGCATGGAATTTTTTCAATGCAATTGATGTGTTTTGTTGTAGTGGTAGTGAAGTGTTAGTCCAACATTCTGGTAACTTGTGTTGGCACAACACTGAACTTAACACCGCAATGTCCGAGTATTTTTATATATTATATTTTATTTTGCCTTTATTCATAAAATTACTTAGTTCCACAAGTTGTAGTTATTTGTGATGTATTTCAGGATATCAAGGACTCTAAGGATCGTGCATTAATACTTGAAGAAAGAAGATAAGCCGAAGAGAATTAAAGATAATATCAGAAGGTCTCTTGCAGATAAACATCAAAAGGAATTTTGGAATTATCCAAGCAACTAGAGAGCAATCACGTTCGTGTCAATCACGTCTACGAGAAGGGACGATCAAATCTTATAAGAAGGCGTGTTCGGCATCAAGCTTAACAACGAGATTAGAATAGGTTCTGAGAGATTAGAAATACTATTGTAATTGTTGTTAGTAATTTTCTTACCGAGTTTTATCTAACAAAGCTATAAACTCCATAGCTTGTAGTCAGTTAGTGTTATGATTGAGTTCCTTACTCAATTGAGTTTTGTAAGATCATTAGATTCATATTTAGTAATTATTTGGCCGTAAGGCTCGTCAGATTATA
The DNA here is from genome assembly GCA_948329865.1 of Linaria vulgaris. Classification (NCBI taxonomy): domain Eukaryota; kingdom Viridiplantae; phylum Streptophyta; class Magnoliopsida; order Lamiales; family Plantaginaceae; genus Linaria; species Linaria vulgaris. The sequence goes on from OX415249.1 coordinate 28,437,927, forward strand.
TTCATATAAATTGCTTAAAATTCATACTCATGTGTTTGTTATTCTGCTGCAATATACTTTTCCAAGAGTGTTGGGACATCACTGAATACAATCGGTGGTGGCACAACATTCTACTTCAATAAAGCGTGTAAATCAAAAAAGGTACCAATCCTGATCCATACATTTACAATTAGCGTCAGAGCCAAGCACCTAATTTATTGGTGTTTGGATTTGGTACCATACCATGGATATACAAACCCAAACACACTACCAGTGCTGGCTGAGACCAACTATGCATACTGAAAAATCAGGCTCAGATAATGCATCAAATCCTTAGACCTACGGGCTTGTAAATCAACCATTGATGGTTACACTCCACAAATGACGGCAAGAGACAATGGCAATGATATACATCTGAAGCCTAAAGCTGATTGGACTCCAACAGAAGTCAATGAAGCAACCTACATTGAGAAAGCGCTCAATGCTATCTTCATTTGGATTGATTCACATATGTTTGGGTTAGTACATCTCTGCACAACTGCCAAACAAGCTTGCATATTTATTCAACCTCGCTGTGAGAGAGATGCATGTGTCAAGGAATTCAGACTTCAAATTGCCTTACAAAAATTTGAGAGTATTTGGATAGATGATGATGAGTGTCACTTCTTACTTTGAGAAACTAATGGATATATCAAACGAACGTCAAAGTTTAGGTGATCCCTTAACTAGTAAACAACTTTTTTATAAAGCTATGAGAACACTGCCTTCTAGGTTTGAAGTTAAGAAAATAGCTATGCAAGAGGCCAGACACATGCCATCACTTAATTCTCATACTCTTTTAAATGTTTTACAAGAATTTTAAATGGATTCAAAATCTACTAACAAGCAGACATGAGTTGCTCTAATGCTACTGAAGAGGAAGTAGATGATGAAAATGAAGTAAGTGCTTAATTACATTTTGTGGTTAAATAGTTTTATTCTGGGAAAATCAAACTTCCATCGAAGAGAAGCAAATGAAAGGCTATCATAAAAATTCTCGTAAAATCGAGAATGAAGTTTTCATTCTGTACATGCCAGATCATGAATTAGTAACTACATCCAATTCCAAAAAAGAATTCATGTTGTATATTTGAAAGAGGTTGACCTTCTTGCTTCTCTCATGTACACGCCGAGCCCCTTTTCTCCTCGGCCCATATACACAAAATGTAGTACTGGTGCCAACATTAAATATTTTGTATCCATAGAACATATGGTGTAACATAGATAATAAATAAACATGCATTAATATCATTCCAATTGCCATTGCAAAACTAATTAGTACTTTTGTTAGAAAAAAGGTATTTTTGACCAGTAATTAATACAAAAAAGACTAGTAATTCGGCAACAAAACCACTCATACCGAGTAATGCAAGGAAGGCCATTGAAAAGCTACTGAACATCGAAATATTTTTGGAATGGAATAGCTATTCCACCCATTTTATGAAGATAAATGAAAGTGCAAGGTATTCTAAAACCAATGTTATGCGATGTTGGGACAATATTGAGGATAACATTGAAACTAGAGAACCTGCGCGTAAACTGTTATTTAACTGCCAAATTTAAGTTTTGCCTTTATTCACTTATTAATCAAGTTCCACGGTTTTAGTTGTTTATGTTTATGTACATGAAGGTATCTTAATCATAAGGAAGAGCTATGAATGATTCCTTACTTGAAGTTTCCATAATTTAAGTTAAGTTGAATAGTCAACTCAACAAGGTTTGCTAAGAAGAAAACAAATTGGCGCTTCACTGCAACTTGGATTCTTTACAGGATTACTCCAATTTAAAGAAGATTTGTTACCTTATTAGATCTGTCATAAAGAAAACACTTATTCAAGAAAGATACCGAGTTCACAAGGAAGTCTAATTCAACAAGGAAACAACAAGAGTTACCAAAAACTGTGAACAACACACATTGGCGTGTAAGATTCAAGAAATCTATAAAAGGTGTGATGTTCATCAACATGAATACAAATCAATAGTGCAAAACAATCCAAGATATTAATCATACGTTGTATTGTCTTCGTCCTGCTTTTGCGAAGTTTTTGTATCAACTATTTACGTCTAGTTCATAGAAGTTAAGTAGTTCGTACTTGTCTGCTTCGTTGAGTCCGATCAACAAAGAGCGTGAGTGAATTGTTATGAGGAACATTTTTGTTAAAACCTTTATGGTTATTTCGCCTAAGGCTCAGAAGTTCTTAATAATATTGAAAACTTCTTAAAATTTATATCTTCTTGTTTTTAAATTCCGCTGCATATTACTTTGGTCAAGAAGATCTCAATAGAGTTAATGCAACGCCGGCTTAACTCTTAAAGTTGTTGTGTCAATCCACGATCTGACAATTTCAATTGGTATCAGAGCCAAACACCTACTACACTGGTGGTTTGGAGGTGATACAACACAATGGACAACGTCAATCCTAATGTCAACAGAATTCTAGTTTTGGATGGCTCCATTTATGCATACTAGAAGATCAAGATCAGGTCTCACATCAAAGCTATTGATATTCGAGCCTGGCAATCTGTGATCAATGGACACTCTCTTCCAACATTACCAAGAGATGGTGAAGGTGATCTAGTACCAAAACCAGAAGTAGACTGGACATCAGCAGAGGTAAGTCTGTATAACTCTAATGAATAGGCTCTTAATGTTATTTTTAGTTGGGTTAATCATCACATGTTCAAGTTAATCCAGAATTGTACAAAAGCCAAACATGATTGGGATATACTTGAATTACATTGTGAAGGAGATTCTGTTGTTAAAGATTCTAAACATAGACAATTGCTTTAGCAATTTGAAAAACTTGAGATGGGAGAAGATGAGAGTGTTGATAGTTATTTTGAGAAAATTCTTGATATTGCTAACCAATGTGAAAATCTAGGTTTTGTTATGACTAATCAAAAGATGGTTTATATAGCAATGAGAACACCGTCATCTAAAGTCTTGATAATTAAAGTGATGATGAATGTGAATTAATTTCTTCAAATTATAGTAACATTACTAAGAAATTCAATAAGCTGAACTTTAAAGGAAAAGGCAAAGAAAAGAATCTTTGTAATAGTTCTCCAGGCTATAAGAAATTACCTTCTAAGTTTGTGAAGTACATGGCATCAAAACCTACTCCTTTAGAAGCTGATAAGTTAAAAGATGTTCAATGTTTTGAATGTAAATGATATGCTCATATGGCTAATGAATGTGCTAACACTCTTAGAAAAAAGAGGAAATTCTCATTGGGTTTGTGTAGATGATTTCAATGAAGATGACTTTAGTTCTGGAGAAGCTGAAGAACAATTAGAAGAGATTCACACTGCTGCGCTACTCACTCAGATTGACTGGACACCAGAAGACCCCTTGAATTGCCTTGGATCTCAATGTTACCCAACATTCAGAATCCAACATCAGAACACGAGACCTTCTTTGCAGATTGGGATGAATATGATGCTAATATTGAACCTAATCTTGTGTCTAACAATGATGAATCTAACTTTGATTGTTTTCATGGCTCAGTGGATCTAGATGAAGAATATTTCTTTGAAGGTGAAATGTCACAGGAGGAAATCATTGAAGACCTGAAGTCTATCTACCACAAACTGCTGCTTGAGAATTACAAAGTCATCAAGAGCAACAAAAGCCTGAAGGAAGAGATTGGATGCATGAAGGAGATGCCGAAACTATATGAGAAAGACCTAGAAAAAACTTAGGCTGAACTGAATCTAGTCGCTTTCTCTTCTTTTAACTTATTGATCTCAGAGGTAAAGATAAAATTTAATAAAGCTGAACAAACCATTGCCAAATGGAACTCGTCTTCTTCTAACCTTGATGAGATGCTGAGTATGGGAAATCAAGATAAAAATGGTTTGGGCTATGTTGAGAAACCTCCCTCTGAAGATGTTAATTCTGCCTATTTGAAAGTTGGTTTTATCAAGGAAAGTGTTAGCATGAGTTGTGAAAGTCCTTTCAACACTGTGAAAAAGCCTACTTTTATCTGTCAATATTGTTTTCAACCTGGTCACATTAAGCCTTATTGTAAAAAATATAAAAACGTGATTGAGAAGAAAACAGTAATCAATAGCAGTACCAATGTTAGGAGAACCTCTGGTCTAAATGTTATCCCAACATTAGGTAACAAAGATGAAGGACATAAAATTAGAACTTGGATTGAAAAGATAAAAACTCCTAAGGTTAAAGTTGTTTGCAATGTTGTCTTCTCTGCTGTTTACTCTAACCTTGCAGGTAAGTGGTATTTTGACAGTGGATGTTCTAGGCACATGACTGGATACATTGACAACCTGAAAGATGTGATCCCTTTGACTGTTGGAACAGTTACCTATGGAGGAGGCACCAAAGGGAAAATCCTTGGAAAAGGAGTACTGGATGTTCAAGGATTTCCACCACTCAAGGATGTGTTGTTGGTTGAAGGATTGAAAGCAAATTTAATTAGCATAAGTTAACTTTGTGATGATAACTTGCTAGTTACTTTTGATAAAAGTCCATGTGATGTGTTTAATAGTGACAATGTCCGTGTCATAACAGGTACATGATCAAACCATAACTGATATCTTGCTCAAGATGAAGCTAAATGCTACCATGCCAAGGTAGATGAATCTGTCATGTGGCACAAGAAGCTAAGACATGTGCACTATAGAAATCTGGAGAAACTGCAGAAGTTAGAGGCTGTAAGAGGTCAGCCTAAGTTAACTAGTCTAGGTAAAATTGTTTGTGAAGACTACCTGAAAGGTAAACAAACAAAAGTTGTTCATACACCACTCCATGTACAAAGTACTAACCCTAGAACTAATAAGTGCTTTGAATTGCTACATATGGATCTCATGGGTCCTAATGAGGTTAGTAGCCTGAATGGTAAGAAGTATGGTTTTTTTATTGTTGATGATTTTTCAAGATATACATGGATAAAGTTTTTTAAAGAAAAATCAGAAGCATTCAACACATTAAAGATTCTGCGTGCTAGTATCAAAAATCTCTATGGCACTTCTGTAGAAAGAATTATGTCTGACCAGGGAAAAGAGTTTGAAAATGTAAGTTTTGCTAATTTCTGTTAAACTAAAGGCATTTTCCATGAGTTCTCTGCACCCAAGACACCTCAGTAAAATGGATCTGCTGAGAGGAAGAATAGAACACTTCAAGAGATGGCTAGAGTAATGTTGAATTCCAGAAACTTATCTAAGAAACTCTGGGCTGAAGCTTTGAATACTGCATGTCATATTAGTAATAGAGTTTATCTTAGACCTGGTACTACTATGACACCTTATGAAATCTTGAAGGGTTCAAAACCAACAGTAGCACACTTTCATGAATTTGGTATTAATTGCTATTTGCTAAAAGATAGAGATTATTTGAGCGAATTTGATCCTAAAAGTGAAAAGTGTATATTTGTTGGATATTCTCCTAATAGTGCTGCTTTCAGGGTCTACAATCCAAGATTGCATACTATACAAGAATCAGTGAATGTCATTTTTGATGATTTAAATATTTCTGTAGGTACTGAAGAAGTCACTGTTTCAGATGTTGCTCCAACATTGGACCCAACATTGAACACAGAAGCTGGAGATGCTGAACTGGAAACTGGAACAAATGTTGACTTAACACCAGAAACCCCCAATGTTAGGCCAACATTTGAGCTGTCAAATTTTGAAGATTAAATAGTTCCTGAATCCAAGAGAGATCCTCCTGTTAGGATACAAAGAGATCATCCAGCCACTCAAGTAATTGGATAAATTACTGAAAGAGTTAGAACATGCTAGAGTAATTGGTTTCAGTGACTCTGACTGGGCAGGTGATGTGGATGACAGGAAATCCACAAGTGGAGGCTGTTTTTATTTGGAGAATAATTTGGTCTCCTGATATAGCAAGAAACATAATCGTGTTTCATTATCAACAGTTGAATTAGAATATGTAGCTGCTGGAAGTTGTGTTACCCAACTTGTGTGGCTCAAACACATGGTTTCAGATTATGGGTTAGATAGTGATACACTTCTCATGTTCTGTGAAAATCTAAATGCCATAAGTATCTCTAGGAATCCTGTCCAACATTCTAGAACTAAGCATATAGACATAACGCATCATTTCCTGAGAGATATGGTAGAGGACAAAGTGATCAACATTGAACATATTGAGACAACAAATCAGCTTGCTGGTATGTTTACAAAACCTTTAGATAGTGAGAGATTTTTCAGCTTGAGGAAATTTCTTGGCATGTGCAATATGTGAGAATGTTGAGGAAACCAGTGTTGACATAACACCACTGTCTAGCACTAGTATATTGGTTGTGATGTACTGGGTATTCTGTTGTTTTTCCGTTGTTGAATTTATTTCCTTCTGAGTCTCATTTAATCCTTGTTTTGTCATATTTGGTTTGTGTGGTTGAACTTTTTGATTACCAACTCTTTCTAGTTATCAGTTTCATATCTTTGTTTTGAAAAAGTAATAAAACTCTTCTATTTGTCTGAGGTTGTGATAGCCTAACATATGAAGAAGCTGGGGCTACACAAAGTTCACTGTTTTGATGTCTATTAAGTTTTGGCTTATTCATATGAAAGGCGTACATGACATGTGGAGAAGTTGGGGTACATGATGTTGACAGCTTCCGTGTTACTTAGTTGTGCTTATTTACATGTTTCTGTTTGTTTGGCCAATAAACACATGAGGGTGATCCTTTCTACTAGGGTGTTTGAGGTTTAGATTTCTTACATTTAGTAGCACTAATCACTTGGTGATTCTCTTGAATGCAGGTTGGTAAACAAGTATGCATGAGGAATTGGGGTGTTGGGGTGCATAATAAATGAATTGCCAACATTCAAGGCCTTTGTACTTGTTTAACTTGCTGATGTTAATGTTGTTACTGGGGTGTGTGGAGTTCAGGCTGCCCTCATCCAGTAGTGACATTAGCTTTGTGTTGAGCAACCTTCAGCTTTTGGTTCAGGTGAGTTATGAAAATAATAAAGATTATAAAGAGATGTGAACTGTCCTGGTTTAAGGAGTTTTTCATAAGTGTTTGCCATCTGCCTATTTGACATTACATTGTTGCATTCATGTAGAACTGCATTGGTTTCTTTCTTGTTGTTGAGTTGTGTCGGTTTAGGCTTAGAAGGAGTATAATTCATGTGTTGAGGCATACACTTTGGGTGACATACTGCAGATGACACACTTTTCTGTGACTTTCTATACTGTGGAAGTGAATTTTTCCTTGAATTCATAACTGCTTATCTCTGTGTGTTTCTTGTTATATATGTTTCTTACTCATGATTTTGATCTGAACATTATGTCTGAGGTACTCACTTGCTATATTGGTTCAGTTTCAGATGTATGTTTGGATGTATCTCAAGCTCTCACATGAATTTTCCTTGGTGAAGCCCGTACCTCCACCTTCTGGTTTGAATGTTATCGAATGTTATCCCAACATTGTGCACTGTCGCAGGCCAACATTGAAACAGGAACTTATAAGTTTTTAAATTTTTGAAAACTGCTCTGGTTACCTGTTACTTAAACATTGACGCGTGTGCGCGGGAAAACATAGTGGGAAGATTTTATTTGGCTAAATCAATAACTACCCGCTAACATTCACTCTCTCTCCACTAGTCACGGTTATATTAGGAAATCAAAACTCTAATTTCCTTATTTGTTCTTACAATTTCTTCAATTTTACTCTCTACTCTCGAAATTCTCTCAATTTCTCTCTGCATACTCTCTCACTAACAATGGCAAGCAAGTCGCCCATGCATACTCTTGCAGATGTTGCTCTAAGCACTGAACCCACAGCAGCGTGCACCCGCTCCCACACTCGAGGTGATGCTGCTAGAACCGAGGATGCTTAAGTTGCTGCTAAAAGGAATGCGATCCCCTAGGTGCGATGAGGAAATACATCCAAACAGGGAGAATCGACTTCTAAAGTTGAGCCAACTGCTGATTCAACCACTCCAATCATCAATGAGCCTGAAATTGAGGTAAATATGGCTGAACCTAACCCTAAAATTACTGTTGATGTACTTGTTGAGGGGGAGGTTGGTAAATCTGTGGTTAAATTGGTGAGAAAGTGGATTATGGCTTAAAAGAAAAAGAGCAAGGGTACTGGTGAGAAGTTGATTGGTGGTCGAACTATGTCCGAGACTGCCAAGACACGTGTTGAGGCTAGAAAAAGGCAAATTGAGAGGTTAGTTAGTAAGAGGGCTGCTGTTGCTGAGAGAAAGAGAAAGGTGAAGCAAGTTATGGGAGAGGAAATTCAGGTTGTGGATGTTGAGGATGAAGTGGAAGAGGAGGAGAAGGAAGAGGAGAAGACTAATGAAGAAGAGCAGGATGTTGCTGGTGATGTTACTGGTGATGTTAAGGCAACATCAGAGACAAAGGAATACTCTGATGGGCTGTATGGGATCTACCCAGAAGATGATGAGGACTACTTTTCCCTCTATTATCTTACCAAAGATTTGGAGAAAAACTGGGATTCTCTCAAGAGAAGGGAACTTCACACTGAAAGAGCTGTAGAGATGACCAGCTTCAAAGAACACAAGGTGATGGACTTGTTTGAGGCAAGAGAGATTCATCAATCTGTGATGGAGTTGAATGACTATGGTCCTGATATTGTTATGGAATTCTACGTGAATCTCTCTAAGTGGATAAGGGATTACATATCTCCAAGATATGGAAAAGCTTGGGTGAGGGGGAGAGTCTTCAACATTGAACCCGACACCATCAACAAGATCTGTGGATTCCCACTTACTGAAGAATATGAGGACACCTATTATGATGATGTGATTGAAGACTTGACATGAGGGTTGGTCAAAGTCTGAAAAGATGCTCTGCCAAATACAAAACTCACTTCCGTTAGTGCTGTCTTACATAAGATTGCATGCTTCAACTAGCTGCCAAGCAAGAATGTTACCGTACTGACAAGGAATCAACACTCTTAGTGTATAAAATCAAGAATGTGCTAGCTGTGAATATGAGGAAAGGGTTTTGAAGTAAATGTCTGAAGTTGCTAGAAAGAAGAATGGCATGCTGCCTTTTCCCTCAATCATCTGCAAAATCCTTATCAAGCAAGGATTGAAGACAAGTGTCACTATGTGTTGGAGGAAGAATGATGTTGAACTTACTATTATCCCAAGCAACTTGTCTGGATCGAGAGTGAGAGATCTTCCTTGGAACCCAAAAGGAGTGGTGAGACCAAGAACGGAGAAGAAGAAGGCTTATGAGTTTGCTGGAACTTCAGTGCCTATGTCCGAAGACGAAGATTGCATGGTGATAACCTCAACTTTTGTGGATCATCTGCTGAATTGGTTCAGGGGGGACATTGTTGACACTCAGAGGGAGATTGAGGAAAAGAAGGAGCATCTCAAAGAGCAAGAGGACTTGGGTGAAAAATTTGGAGAAACTCCCTTCTTCACAAAAAGGGGGAGAGCAGTTCCAATTTTTAAATTTGGTTTTCTAGTTTATGTTTTGTTTCTTAAGAACTACTGATATGTTTGTGTTGCTGGTACATTATCTCTATTCGGTTTATTTCGAACAAGGGACATGTCCTTGTTATCTACCTATGGTCTGCAACTCGAAGTATTACTACTATTTGAACTGCTCTAACTGTTGTTGCTTATGAAAGAAAATTTTGAACTGTTTTTCTGGTTAACCTTTTATGCAGAAAATTCACTGGTTTCAATGTTGAGGCAACATTGATGAATGTTGGAGTCTGAACATCTTTTGATATAGTGATGACTTGGAACAGGTATTGGTTTTGTGAAAAAAGCCAAAAATGGGGAGATTGAAAGTGCAAGATATTCTGGAATCAATGTTATACGATGTTGGGACAACATTGAGGATAACATTGAAACCAAAGAACCTGCGCAAACTATTATTTAACTGCCAAATTTAAGTTTTGCCTTTATTTACTTATTAATCAAGTTTATGTTTATGTCCAGAAAGGTATCTTAATCATAAGAAAGAGCTATGGATGATTCCTTACTTGAAGTTTCCATAATTCAAGTTAAGTTGAATAGTCAACTCAACACGGTTTGCTAAGAAGGAAACAAATTGGCGCTTCCCTGCAACTTGGATTCTTTCCAGGATTACTCCGGTTTGAAGAAGATGTCTTACGTTATTAGATCTGTAATAAAGGAAACACTTATTCAAGAAAGATACCGAGTTCACAAGGAAGTCCAATTCAACAAGAAAACAACAAGAGTTACCAAAAACTGTGAACAACACACCTTGGCGTGCAAGACTCAAGAAATCTATAAAATGTGTAAAGTTCATCAAGATGAATACAAGACAATAGCGCAAAACAATCCAAGAGATTAATCATACGTTGTATTGTCTTCTTCTTGCTTTTGCGAAGTTTTTGTATCAACTATTTACGTCTAATACATAGAAGTTAAGTAGTTCGTACTTGTCTGCTTCATTGAGTCCGATCAACAAAGAGCGTGCGTGAATTGTTGTGAGGAACATTTTTGTTAAAACTTAATGGTTATTTCGCCTAAGGCTCAGAATTTTTTAATAAAATTGAAAACTTCTTAAAATTTATATCTTCTTGTTTTTAAATTTCGCGGCATATTACTTTAGTCAAGAAGATCTCTATAGAGTTAAGGCAACGCCAGCTTAACTCTCAAAGTTGTTGTGTCAATCCACGATCCGACAATTTCAATAAATAAGACGTATTCTATCAAAAGTTGTTCCAACCAAGAAAAAAAGTGCAGCACTAATAAATCCATGAGAGATTATTTGTAAGAGGGCTCCGTTGAGCCCCATATCCGTGATAGAACTAATTCCAATAATTATGAAACCCATATGAGATATAGATGAATAAACTATAATCCAAATAGAAAAACTCACATTGGGTTTAGGGATAACACTACAAGATTTGGGGGGTTTTCGCGACCCCCGCCTGGTGACCGCCGGGCGGTCCCCAGCTTTTTGGTGACCGCCCAGAGCAACGGGGACCGCTGGGCGGTCCCCATCCCAAACGGGGACCGCTGGGCGGTCACCAGCCCAAAAGGGGGACCGCTGGGCGGTCACCAGCCCAAAAGGGGGACCGCTAGGCGGTCACCAGCCCAAAAGGGGGACCGCTGGGCGGTCCCCAACCCAAAACGGGTTTTAGGGACCGGCCGGCGGTACTTAAAATTGGCTTTAGGGACCGCCCGGCGGTCCCTAATAATATTCATATTTTTTTTTATGTTATGAAACAATTAAGGTGTCTCGTTGTTTGTTTAGTTGATAAATATCGTAATTATAGTTCAAAGAACAAAATTAGAAAGTTTCATACAAATTGAAACAACATACGATGATTAAGTGTACGTATAACGTAGAATAGGTTCAACGTTAAAAATTTTCTCAATCTCATTCAATCTACAATTAAATAACTAAATTAGTGGTTTTATGATCATTTTTTACTTCAATTGACATGTTATAATGAATTTTGTTGCTAAGTATCAAAAACACATGGAAATCATTTCATAAAATCGAAAAAAAGAGTATGAATATTATTAGGGACCGCCTGGCGGTCACCAATTGTCTTTAGGGACCGCCCGACGGTCACCAATTGTCTTTAGGGACCGCCCGGCGGTCCCTAAAGGTGGATTTGGGGACCGCCCGACGGTCCCTAATAATATTCATGCTTTTTTTTTTTAATTTTATGGAACGATTAAGGTGTCGCGTTGTTTGTTTAGTTGATAAATATCCTAATAATAGTTAAAAGAACAAAATTACAAAGTTTCATACAAATTGATACAACATACGATGATTAATTGTACGTATAACGTAGAATAGTTTCAACGTTAAAAACTTTCTCAATCTCATTCAATCTACAATTAAATAACTAAATTAGTGGTTTTATGATCATTTGTTACTTCAATTGACATTTTATAATGAATTTTGTTGCTAAATATCAAAAACACATGGAAATCGTTTTATAAAATCGAAAAAAAAAAATGAATATTATTAGGGACCGTCTGGCGGTCCCTAAAACCACCTTTGGGGACCGCTGGGCGGTCACCAATTGTCTTTAGGGACCGCTGGGCGGTCACCAATTGTCTTTAGGGACCGCCCGGCGGTCCCTAAATGTTTAAAAAATAGGCGGGATTGGGGGGGAAATTTGAAATTTCCGAAAATTCAAAATTTTCACCTTAATTCTATATATACCACCACTCTTCTATCCAATTTTTCAACACTCTTCAAAAACACCCAACTCTAAAATTTCTCTTCTCATTTTTCTCTTCCTAAATCCAAAAAATAAAAATCATCCAAAACACAACATTTCTTCCTTTCTTCTTAACCTTTCTTTTTTTCTTCAAATCCCAAAACACATCATTTCTTCTCTTTTCTCTTAACAAATGTCAAGAAAACACCAACAATATGTTCTTCATTTCTTTTGCTTCTTCTTTTTCATTGTTTTTGGTTTATTTTAATAACTATCATTTTTTTTTACTTTTATTTCATTATTTTCTTTGTTTAATTTTGTTAACTTTCATTTCATTTTACTTTTTTATCATTATTTTGTTTGTTTTTGTTCTTGTAAATGTTTGTTGCACATATTTACACGCAATTTATACAAAAATCCCAATAATATTCCGGTAAATTTCCGGAATATTATTGGGTTTTTTTTATTCTGCCGCAGACTTTTAGGGACCGCCCAGCGGTCCCCAATAATATTCATAGCCCTGGTGACCGCCCAGCGGTCCCTAAAAGTCTGAATATTATTGGGGACCGCTGGGCGGTCCCTAAATGTCTGAATATTATTGGGGACCGCTGGGCGGTCCCTAAAATTCTGAATATTATTGGGGACCGCTCGGTGGTCCCCATAAGGCATTAGGGACCGCCCGGCGGTCCCTAAATTCGCGGTCGCGAAAACTGGTCCCCGCGACCGCCAAGCGGTCGCCAAAGGGTAGGGGACCAAGGGCAACTGCGACCGCCTTTTGGTGACCGCTGGGCGGTCCCTAAAGACCCCCAAATCTTGTAGTGTAAACAGGCTCGAACTGATGACTTCCACCACGTCAAGGTGACACTCTACCGTTGAGTTATATCCCTTCCCTACCCCCGCGAGGAATCTTTTATTATTCCGAGTTTACGAGGTGAAAGAGCGATAACTTCAAAGGCAATTTGATGACAATTCATCAGATGATTTACAAAGAAGACGCTAACAAGTATGGAACAAAACAAGGAAATTCATTTTGAATAGATCAATAGAATAGTTTTTCTATTATAGTTTAGATAGGAACTCAAATTAAAGGGTTATAACATTCTTTAGGTCAATTGGCCTATGAACGTGCTAATACTTTATGAATCAAAGGTAACTCTAACTGGGTGTGTAACACCCACGTTAATCTCTCCTCTTGAAATATGTATATATATATATATATATGTGTGTTAAATGAAATGCCTTAATGTTTAAATCAACTTTTATAAATATTTAGATAGTACGTTGTTATCTAGACGCAATGAACTCATTATTTTGTTATGCAAGAGAGAAAATAAAACACATAATTGATTAGTTGAAATTAAAGAAGTTATGGCCTATACATAATTGCAAAATGGCGTACACGGTACAGATGCAATTTCGTTGAGTGATGTTAATGTATAATTAAGTATAGACAACACATATTTGAAAAAGGAATCCATTTATTTAATATCATAATGAATTAGAAAAGAAATAAATATTTTGCTGGATTTAACATTTATATATAGTGGGATAAGAATAGCCTATCCAAGTGCCACCTATCAGTTTTCAATCTCACTCATCATCATGCAAGAGACTATATGCAAGCACGAACCTGCTTAACATAATATTAGGCTACGAGATCAAGGTGTGGTGAAGATTAATTCTATCATATAATCTATTAGAAAAAAAAATTCTATCATATAAATTCACGCATCAGACTAGGAAGTTAAATTGCCGAATAAAGACCATATCATTTGATTTCATATCACTCGCTCATCTTCTTCACTTTATACCGCATAAACACACACGCGCGTTAGAAGTAGAAAGAGTAACACAAACATATTGGTGAAAAGGCACCTTCATAAGATAATTTCCAGTAAGCAAGATTATGATATGAGATCAAACAACAATATTTTGGTGGAGGGACTTCCGGATACGCTTAGGAAGTTGAACGATTATGATGGAGGTGGCTTAAGGTTGGCTTGCGTAGATGTAAGAGACGAGGGAGTCTATCCCTAACTATGCAAAACCCTAGAGCAACATGTCAATTGGTAGTATTATCTTATAATATATATGAGCTTTTCTCCGGTTTATGTTTATTTAACAAAGCTGCTATGCGAAACGTGCTCTATTTAGCCAAAAAAATGGGGAACTCAATTAGTTTATATTAAATGACCCTTTAAGATAGACAAGTGCCTCTATCATCTTGAACGGCTAGTAATCCTCTTAGTCATAATTCGATATGTACATGCCTTAATTATGATAGTTAAATGACTTGTTCATGAAATATATTTGTGAGAGATTCAATTAATCCAACTGAATAAAGAGCCTACATTATTTTATAGGTGATTGGGACAAAAATATTAATTCAACCATGCAGTGGGTATATATTCACCCCAACTTATATTGTTTCTAAACGTTCTTGTTTATATTCATAGATAATATGTAAAACACGTGTAACTCACTACAAGATTCAGGGGTCTTTAGAGACCGGCACTTTTAGGGACCGTCCAACGGTCACCAAAAGGCGGTCGCGGAAAACCTTGGTTTTCTACCCTTTAGCGACCGCCTTGCGGTCTCGGGGAGCATTTTTTGCGACCGCAACATCAAGGACCGCCGGGTGGTCCCTAAAGACTTAAGGGTTCTGGTGACCGCCCAACGGTCTCTATGTATATGGACTTTTAGGGACCGCCGAACGTTCGCCAATAATATTTATAGATGGGGACCACTCGGCAGTCCCTGATGTTATGAATATTATTGGGGACCGCTCGACGGTCCCTATAAGTCTGCGGTAGAATAAAAAAAACTCAATAATATTCTGGAAATTTACCGGATTAATATTGGGTTCTTTGCGTATAGATTGCGTGTAAATATGTGCAACAAACATTAACAAGAACAAAAATAAAACAAAAATAATGATAAAAAATAAAATGAAATGAAAGTTAACTAAATAAAACAAAGAAAATAATGAAATAAAAGTAAAAATAAATGATAGTAATAAAAATAAACCAAAAGCAATGAAAAAAAGAAGAAGAAAAGGAAATGAAGAACATATTGTTGGTGTTTTATTGTCATTTGTTAAAAGAAAAGAGAAGAAATGTTGTGTTTTGGGATTTGAAGAAAAAAATGAAGAGCGTTTGTTTATATTTGGTAAAAGAAAGAAGAAATGAAAGTTTTTGTTGGATGATTTTTATTTTTGGGATTTAGGAAGAGAAAAATGAGAAGAGAAATTTTAGAGTTGGGTATTTTTGAAGAATATTGAAAAATTGGATAGGAGAGTGGTAAATATATAGCAATGAGGGTGAAAATTTTGAATTTACGGAAATTTCAAATTTCTCCCCCCATTCCCGCCTATTTCAGTGCATTTAGGGACAGTCCAGCGGTCCCCGTTACTCCAGGCGGTCACCAAAACCATGGGGACCGTCCGGCGGTCACCGGGAGATGGGTCGCGAAAACCCTCAAAATCTTATAGTGACTATATATATAATATATATTCTAGGTACATATAAAGTAAACTTAAAGTGTGATGTTATTTTTGGTATCTAATCGTAACACAATTATATAAAAAGGATTATGTATAGACCTAGCAGAGAGTAATTATAAGATGGTGTTATAATGGAAATCAATTTAGTTTAGTTCTAATAATTAATACTAAAGCCTTTAATTTGCAAATGATTGGCTGGGCATTAAATTTAGAGTAAATGACTAAGTTTTGGAATAGTAATATATTATGCTACATCTTAAATTATGATTTAGGATGGCAAGTTCATCTTAATTAGCACAACTCTAAAGCCAATTGTGAAGCCTACCACACAATTACTGGATATGTTATTATAATGTGATATCTAAACGCGTAGTGTAAATGGGAATTAGTGAATAATTGATATCATGATGATTAGATTGACAAAGTGTTCATTTAATTTGCTTGCAGCATATGGTTAGCAACTATTACAATCAAGAGTTAGTGAATAAAATTAAGTAGTACCCGTTGATACTTGGTGTATATATGTATGTTAAATTTAAGGCGAATGTATATTAAGATTAGTAAGTGTTATTTGAACTTTTGTTTTGCTGTAATAGAACAAGAAGGTGAATAGTTTCTCCCTATTATTATTGTGGCTCATAGGGTGTTTTAGTAGATATATTATATTTGTCGCTTGGGGACCGTTTTCAAGTGAGTGTTCCTAAACTTTGTTATTTTCAGACTGAAAGGAATGCGTGCATGTATATCTATATCTATATATATGTATTAATGAATCTCTGCATATTGAACTCTCTGTATATTAAACTGTCACTTTTTCAAAGAAAGTTGTTTCTAAAATGTTTAGTTCTTAAAAGAAAGTTTATGTAAATTGAGTATTTAAACTGTTCAATTTTACCAAAGCAAGTTAACCGAACATTTGTTAATTGCTGTAAATTATTAGAATCGAAATGATGATGGAGTCTCGTTGGGTTGTATTCGCAATTAATTAGACTGGATCCAGTGTTTGGAATATGAGTGCAGGGGATACCGCCGGGTGACAACGAGCTTACCTGTACGAACTTTTCTCCCCATGTGCCTATTCCCCCTCAGACATAACAGGAGGATGTTGTGTCTTTGTTGAGTCGTAAGATTTCTGTATGTACCACGACATATGTTATCGATTCTAAGGTCGCTCCTTGGACGGGGCGATAGAGAACTGTTATGAGGTGATAAGGTTGGCTGCATCAGCAGCAGTATAACGTGCACACCGATCATCAGAATATGGATTTGTTTATATGTAAATAGGGTTTTCTGTTAAATCTGATTTCACGATACTTGTGCATTACATGTGTGTGCTTTTAAATTATGTTGTTTAACCGTTTTCAAATAAACGTTTTTCAAGAAAAATGTTATTTTTACACTTGCACACATGCATGAGCACTCACTGAGAATTTTATCTCACGTATAATTTTGTGTTTCTTTTCCTTCCTTCCAGATTATAAAAGAACTAAGTTACTACCGTGTCATGACCTGGGAGCCTTTGGCATTGGGGAGCGTTCAGAGTTTGATAGGGTGTTGAGTTGGTTAAGTTTATTTGATTCATATATTCTAACAGTTGCTCTGATATTGTTCTGTTTATCTCGAAATTATCGGGCCGTTATAGGGGGTGCATAGATGATATTGATGATGAGACAGGTTTGGAGGAAGTGCCAAATGAACTTGTGTCTCAAGAAATACAAACAACAACCTTGTCTGCTCAGGTGATCAGGACAAAATGTCAGGACAACATTGTGACTGACAGATATGTGCTCAACACTCAGACTGATACAGAACAACAGAGGGACTACTTCGACAATTGGGATGATGCAGAATATATATCTAACCCTCAATGTCTTATTAATGATATAAATGAACTTAAGGAACATTGTAACTTTGTCTGCTTTGGTGGCTCTGTAGATTTGGATGAAGATTATTTATTTGAAGGAGAAATAGATCAAGGTATAAGATGACTGAATGTTGTCTATAAAGAACTGCTTGATGAAGTAAAGAAGATTATTAAAAGGAAAAAGGGGCTCATCAGGGAAAATAGTTTCTTAATTGAAACTGTGACTAAACTGGAGAGAAACCTAACCAGAAAGGAATGTCAAATGGAGAAGACTGAGATAAAACTGAAAGAAGCTGAGGGACCAATTGCCAAGTGGAAATCAGGAACAAGTAAGCTTGATGAAGTGCTGAGTGTTGGCAATAAAGATATTACTGGTTTAGGATACCAAGAAAGGTCAAGTAAGTCGGATACTGTTATTCTTGGTTTTGTAAAAGCTAGTTTTGGTAAAACCATTGGTACAGTTACATATGGTGGAGGCAGTAAAGAAAAATAATAGGAAATGGGGTCTCAATGTTGATGGCTTTCGACATACTGATGTACTGTTGGTGGAAGGGCTGCGTGAAAATCTCATTCGCATCAACCAACTATGTGATGACAATTTGATAGTTAAATTTGATAAGTACTCCAGTGATGTGTTTGACAACAATGATGCTGGTGTTATGACAGGAAAGAGATCAAATGACGATTGCTACTTAGTGGATGAAGATGCTCAGTGCCTACATGTCAAGGTAGATGAATCAGTGGTTTGGCACAAGAGGCTTGGTCATGTTCATTATAGGAATCTGGAAAAGATCATCAAATTAGAAGTTGCAAGAGGCAAACCAAGGCTACACATGCTCATTTACATGTAGAAGGTCAGATCTCTAGAACTTCTAAATGCTTTCAACTGTTGCACATGGATCTAATGGGTCCTATAGACGTTTGCAGCCTTGTTAGTACCAGTGTTGATCTAAATGTTCTGCCGCTGATAGGAAATGTTGAGCCAATACTATCAAGCATCAACGTGGACTCAACATTAGTGACCGAACAAGAAGCAACTGCAGCCACTGAAGTTGAGCCAACACCTACGGGTCCAGATGTTGGAACAACATCAGATTATACAGTTTCTGACACAGAAGATTTTGTTGGTAAAATTTTGAAAAGAGACACATCAGCCAAAATTCAGAAGAATCACCCCTCTTCACATGTTATAGGGAATCTCACAGAAGGTGTAAGAACCAGAAACAAAGATAGAGTAAACTATAAAGATATGGTTAAACTCAGTGTTTGCATGTCATCTGTGTGTAATACTGTTTCTTGTTTTGTATCTGCTGTTAAACCTAAGAATGTTAACGAGGCCCGAAAAGTCTTACACTGGATAAATGCAATACAAGAAGAACTTAAGAAATTCACGAAAAACAAAGTTTAGAAATTAGTGCCTATGTCTGCTAATGCAAATGTCATAGGAACCAAGTGGATTTTAAAAAATAAAAGTGATGAAAATGGTGTAATTGTTAGAAATTAGGCTAGACTAGTAGCTCAAGTATATACACAGGCATAAGGGATTGACTTTGATGAAACTGTTTCAAATGGATATTAAGGGAGCCTTTTTAAATGGTTACATTGACAAATAAGCCTATGTAGAGCAACCAAAAGGGTTCACTGATCCTTATCACTCTGATCATGTTTACAAACTTGCAAAAACACTGTATGGTTTGAAACAAGCTCCCAGAGCTTGGTATGAGAGGTTAATAGAATTCTTACTAAATGTTGGTTTTACAAAAAGTGAAGGTGATAGAACACTGTTTATTATGAAGAATAGCAAATATGTTTGCAATGCTCAGATATATATAGATGACATTGTATTTAGATCTTCTAATCAGTCCACTTTGGAAAAAATTGTTAGTACAATGACATGTACATTTGTAACAAGTATATAGAGGAGCTCACCATCTTCCTAGGACTACAAGTGAAATAGAAGAGGACTGGGATTTTTTGTCTTAGGAGAAATATGCTAGGAACTTGGTGAAGAGATTGAGTTTATTGGAGTCTAAGCCCAACAAAACACCTATGTGCACTACTGTGAAGATTGAGAAGGATGAAGCTGAAGAAGATATTGACTCAGCAATGTACATATCCATGATTGGGAGTCGACTGTACTTATCAGCAACCATACCTGACACAATGTACTCAAGATTAGAAACTGTAAACTTCACCATTATGAATTGTGCGAGAGTAAACAAGGAATATAATGAGTTTAGGGTTTAATTAGATTTTCAGAATCTAAGGAACAATTTAAGGAGGTGAAAAGAGGAATGCGGAGATGAATTAGTAGTCGTCGATGGGTAAATTTTGTGAACGTGTGTAATTCCCGCCTTATTGAGACAACACGTGCAGCCCTGTTGCCTTGACACGTGACCAGAGTAGTAAATGAAATAACTTATAAGTCCTAGCTTAGAAGCAAATGTTGAGGCAACATCCAAAAATAGCAATGTTGGCCCAACATCCTAATACAACATCATGTCCTCATGATAGTGACTGTGTGGTATGGGTCTTACCAAGGTCTTCATCACATAAAAGCACAAGTAGAATCCAGGCAAGATACCTGGAACTCAAGATTTAGATGGAATCATTCATAAAACAGTAGATTAGCTTACATCTCTGGAGGAATGAGAAATTAGATAACAAGACACACACCAAGATAAGGAAATAAGTTAACATCACAAAGATAATTAAGCTTCTATTGTACAGTGAGAGACATGCTTGTGTGTTACTGGCAACTAACAACCCAAAAGATATGCCTTTAATATGAGATCATGACCTGATGATAATTAGATATACTCCCCTTTAAGACCATAACCACCCAGCACATGAAGGAAATAAATAAGAAAAAAACATTAATAAGAACAAAAGATTAATGTTTGGCCAACATACATGAGCATTGTGTTGTCTCAACATACCTGATCAACTGACAAGCATACAAAATCTTAACAATTTTAGAACTAGCATTTAAGTAAAACTTTCAAGTAGGACACTTTGAGGAAAATAAAGGATTATGTATTCACTGAATGTAGGCAATAACAGGACCCCTAACACCGCAGTTTCAACATACTCAATGCAGATGCACAAGCAAGTACATATGGTTGGATACAGACAGTATAGGACCCCAACACCCCAATTTCCTAACATATACTTATTTACTGAGCAGTCATAAAGAAGTTTTTAGCACCAAGTGAACAAATATACTGAATGAAAGGTAGTGCATGACCCCAGACACCCTAGTATAAGAATGCACTATCTTATGCCCCTTTCGCAAGCAAAATAATACAAATAAGACACAACTAAATACAACATAGTTGTCAACTCTGTATACCCCAACTTCTTCATATTGTTTTGTGTATCTTAGACCTAGATAGGACATATCTGAATCAACATAGCAGTCATCTATGTGTACCACAACTTCTCCAAGTTAAGATACTACCTCAAAGCAAAGAAAGTGGGCTTAATCCTTTTAATAAATATTTGTAATGAGTAAAGTATCCAAATCAAACTAACAAACTAGTACGACTCACTAGTTTCTTATATGCAGACAAACATGCATGAGTAGATAAGAAGAACACCAACCAAAATAGGAGAACAATCTAGCTACATCACCATCAGTCACCAGTGTTAGCATGTGATATTAATGCAACACCTGTTTGCACTGTGTGCTCACAACACACTCATGCCGAGAGCCTTTTCTCAAACTGAAGAATATCTCATTGTCTAATGGTTTAGTGAACATATGAGCAAGTTGGTTGTTTGTTTCAATGTGTTCAATCATAATATATCGTCAACCAAATCTCTCAAAAGGTGATGTATTATATCAATGTCTTTAGTTCTGGAGTGTTGGTTATGATTTTTTGATATGCTTATAGCACTGAGGTTGTCACATAATATCAAATAAGAATGACTAGTTATCCTATAATCATGTAGCATATGTTTTAACTATATGAATTGGGTAACAGAACTGCCAGCTGCAACATACTCAGATTCAGCAGTTTAAAGTAAAACACATCTCTATTTCTTACTATACCAAGAACTAAATTATTTCCTAGATAAGAACAATCTCCGCTGGTAGATTTCTTATCATCTAGATCCCAAGCCCAATCAGAGTCACTAAAGCCTACTATATTAGATTTTGTATCATGTGAATACCATATTCCTAAATCAGCAGTTCCAGATATGTATTTCAAAATCCTCTTTACTGCAGTTAAGTGAGATACCTTTGGTGCTGACTGATACATGGCACACACACATACTGAGTTTCATGATGTGAGATCTGGTGGCTAATAGGTATAGTAGACTACCTATGATGGATCTGTAAAGTGTTGAGTCAACATCTTCTCCGGCTTCATCCTTTTCAATCTTCACAGTAGTGGACATAGGTTTTTTGTTGGGCCTACTCTCCAGTAAACCGAACCTCTTCACCAAGTTTATAGCATATGTTTCCTAAGACAGAAACATCCTAGTCTCCTTCTGTTTACTTGCACTCCTAGGATGAAAGTGAGCTCCCCTATCATACTCAGTACAAATATACATGTCATTGTACTCACAAATTTGTCCAAAGTGAACTGATTAGAAGATCCAAATACAATGTCATCAATATATATCTAAGCAATGCAAACATCTGTGTTATTTTTCATAATAAATAGTGTTCTATCACTTTCATCTCTAGAAAAACCTAAACATACTAAGAACTCTGTTAACCTTTCATACCAAGTTCTTGGAGCTTGTTTCAAACATAGAGTGCTTTTTTTTAAGTTTGTAAACATAGCCAGGATGATAATGATCAATGAACCTTATGGGTTGCTCTACATAAGCTTATTTGTCAATATTCCCATTTAAGAATGCTCCCTTAACATCCATTTGAAACAATTTAATCTTCGGAAAATAAGCTCTAGCAAGTAACAGCCTAATAGACTCAATTTTGGCAACATGAGCAAAAATCAATTCCTTCTACCTATGTATACCCCCGAGCTACTGATCTAGCCTTATTCATAACAAATAA
Source organism: Linaria vulgaris (assembly GCA_948329865.1). Classification (NCBI taxonomy): domain Eukaryota; kingdom Viridiplantae; phylum Streptophyta; class Magnoliopsida; order Lamiales; family Plantaginaceae; genus Linaria; species Linaria vulgaris. The sequence goes on from OX415249.1 coordinate 28,460,474, forward strand.
AGCATTTCCATCACTCTTATTTTTGAAAATCCACTTAGTTCCTATTACATTTGCGTGAGCAGCCATATGAACTAGTTTCCAAACTTTTGTTTTTTGTAAATTGCACGAGTTTTTCTTCCATAGCATTTATCCTGTGTAAGTCTTTTAGTGCTTCATTCACATTTTTAGGTTCAACAACAGATACAGAGTAAGAAACATTGTCACACACAAAAGACATGCACACAATAAGTTTGACCATATCTTTGTAACTGACTCTTTCTTTGTTTTTAGTTCTTAGACCTTCAGTGAGTTTTCCTATAACCTGTGAAGAAGGGTGATGCTTCTGAGTTATGGCAGGTGTGTCTCTTCTCATATTTTCACCAAACAATTCTTTTGTGTCAGAATCTGTATATTCTAGTGTTGGTCCAACATCAGGATCAACATGTGTCGCCTTAACATCTGTTGCCGCAGTTGCTTCTTGACCAGTCACTAATGTTGAGTCAACATTGTCAGTTAATGATGCAAGCTCAACATTCCCTATCGGAGGCAGAACATGCTGTTCAACATTGGTATCTGCAAGATCACACTCACCATCAAACATAATATTCACCGACTCTTGTATGGTGTTTAATGTGGGATAAAATGCTCTATAGGCACTGCTGGTCACAAAAAATCCAACAATAATGCATTTTTCAGTCTTCGCATCAAATTTACCTAATGGCTTTCTATCTTTCAAGATGTAGCACACACAACCAAACTCATGAAAGTAACACAGATTAGGTTTAATTTTCTTAATATTTCATATGGAGTCATGATTGTACCTGGTCTTACATAAACTCAGTTACAAATATAACAAGCAGTACTAAGTGCTTCAGCCTAAAGTCTTTTGGTTATCTTTTTGGAGTTTAACATTACCCTAGTCGTTTCTTACAAAGTTCTGTTTTCCACTCCATTTTGTCGAGGAGTGATAGGAGCAGAATATTCATAAGAGATGCCTCTAGCATCACTTAGATCATCAAATTTTTTATTTTCAAATTTTGTACCATGATCTGATCTAATCCTAATTACGCATGCATTATAGAGCATTTTTAAACTATCAGCTAGTATCTTGAATGTCTCCACAGCCTCAGATTTCTCTCTCAAGAACTTAACCCAAGTGTACCTAGAAAAGTCATTCACAATTACACAGAAAAATTTCTTACCAGCAAGGCTGCGTACTTCAATAGGACCTATTAGATCGGTGTGCAACAGTTCAAAGCATTTAGAGGTTCTAGAGATCCGACCTTTAACATGTACTGAAGCATGTGTATCTTTGGTTTGCTTACCTTGCAGAAAGTCACCACATACTAGTTTACCTGGACTGGTCAGTTTTGGTATCCTCTAACAGCTTCAAGTTTGAGGATATTTTCCATATTCCTATAGTGAACATGACCAAGCCTCTTTTACCATACAACTGATCCATCTACCTTGACATGAAGGCACTGAGCATCTTCATCGACTAAGTAGCAATTATCCTTTGATCACTTTTCTGTCATAACACAGTCAGCATTATTGTAAAACACATCATGTGAGTATTTATCAAATTTAACAATTAAATTGTCATCTCAAAGTTGGTTGATGCTGATGAGGTTCGCACGCAACCCTTCTACCAACAGTACACCCTTCAGATGTGGAAAGCATCAGCATTTGGAACCCATGATGTGTATTCGATGTTGTCCCAACATTCACTAAAGAGTAAATGTAGCAGAATAGAACAAACACAAAGAATGAATTTTAAGCAGGTTATATGAATATAATTTGCCGAGCCTTACGGCCAAATAATCACTAAATGTAACTTTAATAATCTTACAAAAGACAGTTGAGTAACTAACTCAATCCTAACACTAATTCACTACAATCTATGAAGTTGATAGCTTCTTTAGATAAAACTCAGCAGAACCAAGACTAAACAACTTTTACGAGAATTTTTCTAATCCCTCACAACTTATTCTGGTCTCGTTATTTAACTTGATGTCGAACACATCTTCTTATAAAGTTTGATCTTTCCTTCTCGTAGATGTGATCGACATGACTTGATTGTTCTCAGATTGTTTGAATAATCTCGAAATCTCCTTTGATGTTTATCTTCAAGAGATCTTCTGATTCTATCTCAATCTCCTTCGACTTATCTTCTCTCTTTAAGCTTTTATCCACACGAATCCTAAATTCCTTGATTTCCTAAAATACATCAAAGATAACTACAACTTGTGGAATTTGATAAGTTTGTGAATAAAGGCAAATTGTATATAGCAATTAAAAATACTCGGACTGTGCAGTGTATTAAGTTCAATGTTGTGCCAACACAACTTACCAAAATGTTAGACTAACATTTCACTACAAAACTTGCCTTTCAACTTCTAATGAGACATATTCTCTATCCCCTGGCTCTACCACCCACGTAGAAATCACCTTACATGACAGAAAAAGCCTCTAACGCCCCTCTATGGTAGCCAACTTATGATGGAACTCCTCTTGCTGCTGCTTAACATTTTAATTTTTCACACAGTCTCTCTCAAATTTTCTCAGTACTGTTTTAAGTCCTCTCTTCGTCCACCCCTAACCATGTATTGCCGCCATGATGTGTGCTAACTGCTTTGTACTCAAAGGTAGTGGGGGTGACAATGGCTACTTTAAGGACCACAAAAGGGGCCATGGGGAATGTCACCTCAACAACTTGTTATTCCTCTTGTTATGTGCATTAATTCTTAAGCGTATTAGTATTGGTTGCTCTATAGCTTGCAATGACTATGATCAATTCATGCTAACTTGAATATATGTGTAATTAATGTGTACTGGCATACGAAACTATTGATTTGGCATACTCTCTTTCAGGGACTAAGCAAGTACATAATATACTCCACCTAAGGCTGGTCAAAGTTGTGTACTTCTCTAAGGATAAAATCTCCTGGAAATTATAAAATATGTCAAACATATAGCGAGGCTCAAATGGGTAAGGAATTGAGTTAGACTACTGTCCAAACTCTCTTGTGTCTAGCTTAGCCGTGAACAATAACAAAGGCATACTTAATATAGAGATTTACAAGGCTCTCAAAACTCGAATCTGGAATCGTAAAACCCAAAAATTGTACACTTAGTCTAGGTGGTTTGATAAAATTAAGGATCAAAATGAGGTCAAGATCAAAGATCTATCTTTGCTAGAAAGATCGAAAAGTATTCGATCGTTTTCCCTATTTTGGCCAAGTGTGCTTTGCGTAGCAATGTGTAACGTGGATCGAGTGTTATTTAGTGAAAGCTCTTCCAATGTTTATTTGTCCATTCAAACTCAATCATTTATGATATCAAGAAGATATTAGTTTTCTATGATGTTGCACTCGATTTGTAGAATGAACTTAAAACTAGATACGGTAGAAGTGATCGATCATGAGTGTTTCATTTACAAAGTCTCTGTCTACTATTTCTAAAAACATTTCATCATTGAATATGTAGTACAGATATTTTCGAGTTTTATGGGTTGAGTTTGTAGTTAGAGACCGATTATTGCTTGATCCTATTGTAATTGCACTCGTAGGCTAAATAGACGGATTACCGATCTGCAATAGTATGACTGTCTGATCACGTTCTCAGTTGGATTGAATGATTCTCATGCTGCTTTGCATAATCATATCTTGTTTAGTGATCCACTTCCGATCCTGTCAAATGTTTACTCTATGTAAGATAATAAGAGAAATGTATACATTGTGACTAATCTTCTGATGCACTTGCCATGTTTACTCGGCATAAAAATTATCAAGTTTACCAAAAGATTAGTAGTTCCCACAATCATAACTCTGGTTATAATTCTTAGAGCTCAATAATCAGTCTTCTAGACAAGAGTTTGGTAAGCCACCTCAACATAAGGAGAAGAAGAGAGCCAACTCCTCTCACTATAGTAACAATGGGAATATAGTAGATAACTGTTACTGACTCTATGGATACTCACCTTGTTGAGAAGGACCAAGGGGCAAAAGAATCGACCATGCTCCTGCTGCAAACTTGGCTTTTTTCATTAAAGGGCTTCTGCATCCTTGGCCATTACTGGTGATTTGCAATCTCAACAAGCATTGGTTGAGAAATTCATGGCCTTCCAATAATCTCAAAATCATAAGATATCTTCCTTTGCTTCAACTAGCTCTGCTCCTCACTATGCTTCATCAATAGTAATTGGTAACTCTATTTTTTTACAATTTTTCCACTATAATGCTTATTCTCTATTGAACAATGTGCCATACATTTCCTGGATCTTAGACACATTGGTTACTGATCTTATGATTCGTGATTTATGTAAGTTTTCTGATATTCCTTAATTCATCACAACAAATATAAACCTGCTTAAGAACAATGTTACTAAGGCTACTTACTCAAGTAGGATTGAATTGTTTCATAGTTTCGCACTTGTAGGTATCTTGTATGTTACTACTTTTAAGCTTAACCTGCTTTCATTTTTTTAAATGTATGGACCAGGATTGGTACCCTTTTTGATTCATACCATGTGTTGACACAGACTGTTGTGCCAACACCGATTGTATTCGGTATTATACCAACACTCGTTGTAAAGTAATTTTGCAGTAGAATAACTAACACAATGAATAAATTTTAAGCAGGTTATATGAATATAACCTGCTGATCCTTACGGCCAAATAAACACTAAATATAAATCTAATGATTTTACAAAACTCAACTGAGTGAGGAACTCAATCCTAACGCTAACTAATCTATAAGCTATGGAGTTTTTAGCTTAGCTAGATAAAACTTTGTAAAATAAAGACTAATACTATTACAAATATTCGCCTAATCACTGATAAATACTTCTAGTCTCGTTGTTAATCTTGATGTGGAGCACGCCTTCTTATAGGATTTGATCGTCCTTCATTGGCATGATAAACAAGAGTTTGTGATTGCTCTCTTCTTCTTTGGATAATGTCGAAATCTCCTTTGATTTTTATCTTCAAGAGATCTTCTTATATTATCTTCAACTCGCTTCAGCTTATCTTCTTTCCTTAAGCATAATTCCGCACGATCCTTAGAGTCCTTGATATCCTGAAACATATCACAGATAACTACGACTTGTGGAACTAGGCGAGTTTAAGAATAAAGGCAAAATATAATACTTCACTTAAATAATTCAGATAGTGCAGAGTTGAGTTCAGTGTTGTGCCAAGACTAGTTATCAGAATGTTGGACCAACACTTTACAACAACAGTTACACTTTCAATCTCCCCCTTTTTGCCTTTATTCACAAAACTCCCCCTGCAACTAATTTTGTCTAAGTACATGTATTTCATAATATATAGTAACAACGCTTCTTCTAATTTCCTCCTCCTTAATTTATGAATGAAGAACAGCAGTGTTGAGCCAACACATGTGATACTTGTGTTGTCCCAAAATTTTCATATGTCATCTGAACACCTACAGTTACATCAGCAGTACAATCCAAAGCAAACTAGAATAATATAAAACGTGCAGAGTAATATTCAGTTTACAGACCCATCAGAAACAAAAACAATGAAGATGGTCTCTGTGCCAAAAACTAAAATTGTTCATACTATTTAACAAAGTACAAGAAAGAGAAAATTGGTGGCCTAATCTCCACCTTTTTGTGAGGAAAGAACCACCAATATGCTCTTCTTGATGGTGTCAGCTCTTTGATCTCATCCTCCTTCTCTGCAATCTCCATCTTCATGTATGCAACCATCCTATCACACCAATCCACCTTCGCTTGAATGAAGGCAGAGTATATGGGCACAGTACGGGCTGAATCATTCTCAGCAGCTGAGGCAGTGCTGAAACTCTGTGCTTTCTTCTGCCCCTTTTGTACTCCACTACTTCCTGGAGCATTTGGATCCTTCCATGGGAGGTTATTGATTCTGCCTCCTCCAAAGTAGTGCTTGGTGATAGGCAGCTGTCCTGTCTTGTCCACAAATGTCTCATTTTCACGTTTTCGAATTCCTTGATCACTGAGAATCTTGTAGATCAAGGAAGGCAACGGAAGTATTGCATCCTTCTTGTGTGTAGCCTCAGCAATAGTCCTGAAAATCCTCTCCCCCATGTTCACTGGATGCCCTTTCTTCAATTTGTATATCAACACAGCCATCTCATGACTGAGGGTTGTGGAGTTTGATAAGGGTATCCAGTTGAATGAGGCAGCTTTACACAAGATGGAAGTGATGGATGTGAGTCTAATCACATTCAGCTTATTCCTCCATTTCTTCACCAATCCACATGTGAGCTCTTTCATTATGATATTGTTATCAATCTCTTCATCAGTTTCATGCCTTCTTGACATCCTCCAGGTGTTGTTAATGATAGTATGATTAAATTTATAAAATTTATCCCTCACATACACTCTCCCATACTTGGGAGACCCTTTAGCATGCACAAATTTATACATGTTACTGTAAAACTCCCTAACCACATCACAAACATGTGGGAAAATATCAATGAGAGAGTATAACAAGCTTCTAGACTCAAGAAACTCGAAAACCGTATGCTTTCTATAGTCACCAACAACTATGTTTCTTTTAGCCCAAATTTTCCTTTTAGTAACAATATCATAGTACTCGATTGCACTTTTAGTCAAGACATACCTATTGTGTGGCTCAGTGGGAAAATCGGCCTCAAAAGTTTCTGGTGGCTCATCTTCAGTCTCCTCTTCAGAGTCCAGTGTTGTGTCAACATCCTAGCGTGCCGTTGTTGGATCAACATTCTGATCAATGTGTGTTGGTCCAACACTTTAGTCAGCCGATGTTGACACAACATCAAGTTGGTCCAGTTCCTCAGCTCCTTCCTCCTCATCTGTTCCTTCCTCATCATCATCCTCATCTTCATCATCTGAACCCTCCTCCATATCTTCATCAACAGAGTCATCCTCTTTAGAGGATTCATCTTCCTCAGCAGCATCCTCTTGATCTTGCAGGAGGAGTAGGTGGTTCATCTTACATGTTCATCTTACTTCTCCTCCTCAATTTCAGCAAGAGGAGTAGGTGGTTGATTCTCCTCAGGCACCACTGCCTCTGAAATCACCAGTTCATCTGCAAGGGGGACATCCTCAGAGTTGTTGGCTGGATTTAGTGTTGCTTTAGTATCTGCAGGTTCCTGTGTTGCAACAACATCCGCTAGTTCTAGTGTTTTGACAACATCAATGGCTTCATGTGCTGGCACAACATCATCCGAAACTGGTGTTGGCTCCGCACTGGTAGACGCGCCCTTCTTTGATTTTACATTCCTCCTGGTGTACACATGAGCCGCCTTTTTTTGGGTTTTTCAGGTACCACCACTGTAGTGCGTGTGTGGGTTCTTATACGAGGTTGAACTTCCCCTACATCAAAAGACATGGTTGTAGCAACGTTGGTAAGATCAACAATTTTACTTTTCTTTCTTATTATAGCCTGCTTGAGTAAATTATGAAGATAGTAAGATTATAGGGTTTAATTGAATTTTGATAGTCTAAGTAGAAATAAAAAGGAGATGAAAAAGGAAGTGGAGGTAAATTAGGAGTCATGGGTGGGTAAATGTTGAGAACGTGTCCCATTCCCGCCATGTTGAGTAAACACGTGCAGTAGTATTGGCATGACACTTGACCAGAGCAGTTAATGAAACAACTTATAAGTCACAACGTTGTGTTGAGTGTTGAAGCAACATTCATAGAGGGTAGTGTTGGCACAACATTATGAATCAACATCATGTATGTACTGAGCTAAGTGTCTGTGTGGTAAAGGTCTTACCAAGGTATGTTTTCACATACTAGCATAAGCAGAATCTGAGCAAGATACCTAGAACTTTATGAATTAGAAGGAATCATTCAAATCCATTAGCTTAGCTTAGATCTGAAACAAGAGTGGGAGTTAGAGAACATAAAACACACTAAGAAAACAGTAAAGAGGTTCACATCACATAGATAATTATGTTCATATAGTTCAGTGAGACACAGTCTTGTGTGTTACTGGCAGCTAACAACCTAGAAGATATTCCTTATATATGACCTTAATTCTTGAAGAAAACCAAGAGATACTCCCCCTTAAGACCATGGCAATACAACACATGATAAGCAGAAAGCAAAAAGATAAGCAAATATCAGAACATGAATGTTTGGCCAACATTTATGAGTACAGTTGTCTCAACACAACATATCAACAGTTTTAGATATAAACCTTTTACTTATTTAATTTAAGACCATAATTAAAAAGTAACTTTCAAGCATTACACATTGAGGCAAAAAATGGACTATGTATTCACTGAATGTAGGCAATAACAAGACCCCTAACACCCTAGTTGCAACATAATCAATGCAAATGCACATGAAAGTACATAGGGCTAGATGCAGGCAGTACAAGACCCCCACACCCCAACATCCTAACATATACTTGTTTACTAAGCATCATAAAGAAGGTTTTAGCACCAAGTGAGCACTTATACTGCATAAAAGGCAATGCAAGACCCCAAACATCCCAGTATAAAAGATCACTCTCCTATGCCCCTTCTGAAAGCAAATCAACACAAATTAGGCAGAACTAAACAAATCACAGCTGTCAACTCTGTGTAACCCAGCTTCTCCAAGTCAAGATGCTACCTCAAAGCAAAGAAAGTTAGCACAGTTTTCAAGAAGTATTTCTAAAGAGTAAGATATCCAATAAAAGTTGACAGACCAATATGACTCACAATAATCAAGAATGTAGACAAACATGCAAGGGATAAACAAGGAAATCATAAGAACTAACCCAACAATCAATAGAACAATCTTGGTAAATCACAATCAGTACTGGTTTTGGCTTGTGATGTTGAGGCAACATCTGTATGCGCGGTGTGCTAACAGCACACTCATACCGAGAGCCTTCCTCAAACTGAAGAACCTTTCATTATCTAAGGGATTTGTGAACATGTCAGCTAGTTGACTGTTGGTTTCAATATGTTCAATTGTGATTGTTTTATCTTCAACCAAATCTCTTAAGAAATGATGTCTAATGTCAATATGTTTGGTTCTAGAATGTTGAACATAATTTTTAGATATTGTAATGGCGCTCAAATTGTCATGAAACATTAGAAGAGTATTACTAGTTAACCCATTATCATAAAGCATATGTTTCAACCATATCTGTTGGGTTACATACCTGCCAGCTGTAATAAATTCTGACTCAACAGTTGATAAAGACACACACTTTTGCTTCTTACTGTACCAGGAAACCAAATTATTTCCTAGATAAAAACGCCATCCACTAGTGGATTTCCTATCATCTAAATCCCATGCCCCGATCTCTATCACTAAAGCCAACTAGATTTGAATTTGTATCATGAGAATACACATTCCTAACTCTACAGTTCTAGAAATATATCTCAAGATTCTTTTTAGAGCAGTTAAGTGAGATACCTTAGGTGCTGCTTGATACATGGCACACACATACTAAGTACATTATGGTAGGTCTAGTGGTAGATAAGTACAACAGACTTCCTATCATTGATATGTAGAGTGTTGAGTCAACACCTTCACCGGCTACATCCTTTTCAATCTTCACAGTAGTGGACATAGGTGTTTTACAAGGCTTAAACTCCAGTACGCCAAATATCTTCACTAAATTCCTAGCATACGTCTCCTAAGATAGAAACATTCATGTTTCCTTCTATTTCACTTGCAGTCCTAGGAAGAAGCTGAGCTCCCATATCATACATTTAAAATGTACCTGTCATAGTACTAACAAACTTGTCCATAGTGGACGGATTAGAAGAGGCAAATACTATATCATGAACATAGATTTGTGCTATGCATACATCTATGTTATTCCTTACTGATAAATAGAGTCCTATCACCTTCACCTCTTGAAAAACCAAAATATAGCAGGAATTCAGTTAACCTCTCATACCAAGCTCTAAGAGCTTGTTTTAAACCATATAAAGTTTTTTCAAGTTTCTAGACATAATCAGGGTGATGAGGATCAGTGAATCCTTTTGGTTGCTCAACATTAGCTTTTTTGACTATATAACCATTCAAAAAGGCTTCCTTAACTTCCATTTGGTACAGTTTGATTTTCAAGAAACTAACAATGGCAAGTAAAAGCCTAATGGATTCTATTCTGACCACATGGGCAAAGGTCGCATCAAAGTAAAACCCCTATACTTGAGTATACCCTTGGGCTACTAATCTAGCCTTATTCCTCACTATCATTCCATTTTCATCACTTTTATTTTTAAAGATTCACTTAGTTCCAATTACATTAGCATGAACACGCCTAGGAACTAGTTTCCATACTCTATTCTTAAAAAATTGCTTGAGTTCTTCCTGCATGGCATTTATGCAGTGTGAGTCTTTCAGAGCCTCATTAACATTATTAGGTTCTACAGCAGAAACAAAACATGTAACTGAATTACACACAGAGGACATCCAAACACTAAGTTTAGCCTTGTTTTTACAATTTACTCTTTCTTTGTTTCTTGTTCTTACACCTTTTGTTAGATTCCCTAAAACTTAATAAGTGGGATGATCCCTCTGAATTCAAGAAGGAGTGTCTCTTCTAATATTTCCACCAACAAACTCTCATGTGTCAGAATCTGCATAAACTGGTGTTGGTCCAACATCTGGATCATCCCGTGTTGGCTCAACATCATCATTCCCAGTGTTTTCTGCTTGAGTCTCTCGCGTTAAATCCACTTAGTCAGTCGATGGTGTTGGCTCCACATCACCAGTCGGAGGCAGTCCTTGTAGATTACCAGTGGTACCTGTAGGAACAACCTTGCCATCAAACACAATCTTTACAGAATATTGCACAATTTTTTTTTTTGGATGACGTGAAAACCCTCAGCCGCTACCCTTCGGGTGCGCACTGGGTAAACCCCCGGGTCGACGAAATAGCCTGCAAACCTCGTCAACCGAGTTAAACCACACTAGGCTAACCATGTGTTACAGGCTCAGACTCAGAAGGTATAGAATCAGAATTTGTTCGCTCCCAATGGGATTCGAACCTGAGACCAAAGAGAGAGTAACTCTCCTCTTTAACCACTCTACATGCACTACTATTCACAGAATATCCAACAAAAATACGTTTTTCACTTTTAGCATCAAACTTGCCTAATGGGTGTTTATCTTTCAAGATGTAACACGCACACCAAACTCATGAAAATGACTCAGATTAGGCTTGATTTCTTAACTATTTCATAAGGTATCATGGTTGTGCCTGGTCTTAGATAAACTCTATTTGAAATATAACAAGCAGTACTAAGTGCTTCTGCCCAAAGTCTTTTAGTTATCTTGTAGGAGTTTAACATTACCCTAGCCATTTCCTACAAAGTTCAATTTTTTTCTTTCAACGACTCCATTTTGTTGGGGAGTGATAGGGACAGAATATTCATGAGATATGCCTTCAGAATCACACAGATCATCAAATTTTCTATTTTTAAACTCCCTACCATGATCTAATCTAAACCTAATGACACATGCATTGCAGAGTAACTTAATACTATCAGCTAGTATTTTGAATGCATCCACAACTTCAGACTTCTCTCTCAAGAACCTAACACAAGTGTACCTGGAAAAGTCATCAAGAATCACATATGCGTATTTCTACCAGCAAGTCTACAAACCTCTATAGGACCCATTAAATCCATGTGCAATAGTTCAAAGCATTTACGAGTTTACCTGGACTGGTTAGATTAGGTATGCCTCTCACAGCTTCCAGTTTGATGATCTTTTCAAGATTCATGTAGTGAACATGACGTAGTCTTTTATGCAAAACCGTTGATTCATCAATCTTCACATGTAGACACTCTGCATCCTCATCCACCAAGTAGCAGTTGTCCTTTGACTTTTTCCTGAAATAACACGGTTGTTAGTTTTATCAAACACATCATATGAATACCTATCAAATTTAACAATCAAATTGTCATCACAAAGTTGGATGATGATGATAAGACTAGCCTTTAGCCCTTATACCAGCAGAACATCAGTCAGGTGTGGGAAACCATGTACATTGAAAACCCCATTTCCTATGATATTCCCTTTGCTTCCTCCACCATATGTAACAATACCAGTATATAGGGGCACAAAGTCCATGAGATTAGTCTTGGTACGTGTCATATGTCGAGATTAGTCTTGGTACGTGTAAATATACTAATCACCAGGAAGAGTATGAGTAGATGAGAAGACTACATTACGGATAATATTAATTTTAGGAGACCACATTTTGTTCTTTTGAGAACTATTACTCTGTTCACTGGTGTTGCTTCGGAATGTTGTGCCAACATAAGAGGATTCTGATGTTGTCCCAACATTCAATTCAACATTACTATTATCATACTTGTATCTTTCACATAATATTTTTTACTTGAAGAAATACGGTTTCGAATGACCAGGCTGAAAACAATATTGGCATATATAGGTTATTTTCTTAGATTTACTAGGGTTGCCATTAGTCTTACAAAAACCAGCCTTTACAAAACGAAAGTACTTGACCTTTCTAGACAACCCGAACATGTAGTTCCTTCTTTACCAATACTCAGTGCTTCATCAAGTTTGCTTGTTCATGAGTTCCACTTGGCAATTGTTCTCTCTGCTTCTTCCAGCTTTATCTCCATCTTCTCCGTTTGGCACCCATTTCTGGTGAGGTTTCTCTCCAGTTCTGTTATAGTTTCAATTAAGAAACTATTTTTCTTTATGACCTCCTTTTTCCTTTTTATGATTTCCTTTACATCATCAAGGAATTCTTTGCAAACAACATTCAATTCATCAATTACCTCGCCTTGATCCGTTTCCCCTTCAAATAAGTACTCTTCATCCAAATCTACCGAGCCACCAAAGTAGACAAAGTTAGAATGTTCCTTAGAATCATTTATATCAGTAATAAGACATTGAGGGTTAAATATATATCCGTCATCCTCCCAGTTGTCGAAGTAGTCTTTCTGTTCTTTTCGATCAGTTTGAATGTTGAGGCAACATCTGCTAGTCCCAATGTTGTCCTAACACTCGATCCAGTTTACTTGAGCAGACAAGGCTGCTGTGTGCACTTCTTGAAGCACATGTTCGTCTGGTAACTCCTCCAAACTCGTCTCATCATCAATATCATCTATACATACGCAATTATAGTTACCTTTGACTCGTTAAGTATTAGCACACTCATAGGACAAGTGACCATAGCCTTTGAACTCAAAACATTGAGTTTCTTTCATTTTCTTAGTGTCACTTTCAGTGGGCTTTCTGGAAAAATACTTGACCATTTTACCAGGAAAACTTCTTCTCATATTAGAAGGGACCTTCTTTTCTTTTTTGACTCTATCATTTAACGCAATTTTATTGAACTTTTTAACCACTAAACCTAGATAAGCACTAATTTCAGATTCATCATCTACTTCTTCTCCAGTAGCTTTTAGAGCTAGACCTCTATGTTTATTAGTAGCCTCTGAGTTCATTTCAAATTCTTGCAACACAATCAGAAGAGTATGGAAGTTAAGTGATGACATGTGTATGGCCTCTTGCATAGCAATCTTCTTAACTCCAAACCTATGAGCTAGAGTTCTCATAGCTTTATAAACTAATTTGTTATTAGTTAGAGGGTCACCTAAACTTTGACATTCATTTGATAAGTCCATTAGTTTCTCAAAATAAGAAGTGACAGACTAATCATCACTCATCCTAATACTCTCACAATTTTGTAAAGCTATTTGAAGTCTAGCTTCCCTGACAGTTGCATCTCTCTCACAGTAATTTTAAAGGAGTATCCAAGTTTGTTTGGCAGTTGTACAGAGTTGTACTAACTTGAACATATGTGGATCAATCCAACGGAAGATGGCATTCAATGCTTTCTCATTGTAGGCTACTTCATTGACTTTTACGGGGGTCCAGTCGGCTTCAAGATTCAGGTGTACATCATTGTCATTGTCTCTATGCATTATTGGTGTAGTGACCCATCAATGATTGATTTCCATGCCCGTAGGTCTAAGGATTTGATGTATTGTTCGAGCCTGATTTTCTAGTAAGCATAATTTGTCCCATCCATCACTGGTAGCCTATTGTTTGTATTGGAGTTCACATTATCCATGGTATGGTACCAAATAAAAACACCAATGAATTGGGTGCTTGGCTCTGATACCGGGATTGGTACCCTTTTTGATTCACACGATGTGTTGACATAGAGTGTTGTGTCAACACCGATTATATTCAGTGTTGTCCCAACACTCATTGTAGAGTAATTTTGCTGCAGAATAACAAACACATTGAATGAGTTTTAAGCAAGTTATATGAATATAAGCTGTTGAGCCTTATGGCCAGATTATCACTAAATTTAAATCTAATGATCTTACGAAACTCAACTGAGTAAGGAACTCAATCCTAACACTAACTAATCTATAAGCTATGGAGTTTATAGCTTAGCTAGATAAAACTAAGTAAAAACAAGACTAACACTATGAAAAGAATTCGTCTAATCACTCAGAACTAATTATAGTTTCGTTGTTAATCTTGATGTCGAGCATGCCTTCTTATAGGATTTGATCGTCCTTCTTCATTGGCGTGATAGACACTGGTTTGTGAGTGCTCTCTTCTTCATTGGATAATTCTGAAATCTCCTTTGATGTTTATCTTCAAGAGATCTTCTAATAATATCTTCAACTCGCTTTAGCGTATCTTCTTTCCTTAAGCATAAGTCCGCACGATCCTTAGAGTCCTTGATATCCTGAAACATATCACAGATAACTACAACATGTGGAACTAGGTGAGTTTGAGAATAAAGGAAAAATAAAATATTTCACTTAAATAATTCAGACAATGCAGTGTTGAGTTCAGTGTTGTGCCAACACTAGTTACCAGAATGTTGCACGAACACTTCACGACAAAACTTACACTTCTGAAGTTAACTAACTCCTCTAATGTCTATGTGTTGTTTATGTATAGTGAATGTTTGTTGAATGACGGAGCCATGAACAAGATGATTTGTTCTGCTATGCTGAATAACAACTTATATGTTTTCCAAACTCCGGCTCACATCAACACTCATTGCAATTATGCTCTTTGCAACTTAAACATCTCTCCTGTTAAAACCTCTCTCTGGCATTCAAGATTAGGCCATATTTCTTCTAATAAACTCTCTAGCATGCGTCAAATTTCTGCTTATGGGTGTATAAATTGAGTCCTTTTGATGAATCTCATTTTGCTAAATAGAAGAGATTGTACACCGCCACTACTTCTTGTATTTTATACTAATACATGTAATGTTTGGGGCCCTTTTAGTGTCACTCTCATGATGATTTTAATTTTTTCTCTAACCATGGTGTATGATTATAGTAGATGCACCTATACACAAGTTTGATGTCTCTACTCATTTTTTAAACTTTTATAACATGGTTGACAATGATTTTTTTGTCCGAATCAAGTGCATCAGGTCTGATTATGGCACATAATTTTCTCTAAAAGATTCGTATGCTAAAAATTGTGTGTTGAGACACCTCAACAGAAAAGGTTTTGTTGAGAGAAAACACAAGCATCTCCTACGTGTTTCTAGAGCCTTAAGGTTTCAGTTAATGCTTCATTATCTTTGTGGAGTAATTTGTTTCCACTGCAACTTTCCTCATTAATAGGTGGCCTTCGAGGTTTTGAATCATACGTCTCCATCTGACATACTTATTGAAAAACCTCCATACTATACACTAATGCAATCCTTTGGCTGGTTGGCATATGCCTCAACTCTCACTACTCACATAAAAATGTTTGATGCTAGAGCAATCAAGAGCATCTTCATATGTTATCCTAAAGGCACTAAGGGTTATTTACTTTTGTACTTATTAACATCTAAATATTTTTTACTCAAGAAATATTATCTTCTATGAAACTATTTATCCCTTTAAGGATTCTATTACTTCAGATAATTCTCCCCATTGCATACATTCTCACATCTGCAAAGATAATTTCATTAATCCTACCAATAACTCTTATGCATAGGAGATTACTAAGAATCCTAATGCAGGTATAGTTGTTGACAATCATCACGTAAAACATGTGGACATATACTTCTCTGCTCCATCCTATGCAGAATATTTGAATGATCAACATCACATGGCTACTATACAAGTCATTCTCGTTAATCAACACTTTATACCAGGCACATAAGCTGGCTCTTCATCCAACACCTACGTACACTTGAACCTCCTAATCATCCAAGTATTGACGCATGTATTTCTATTTGCGCTCTTAGAAAATCAAGTAGAAATAATACACCAACACCTTATCTTGTTGTATATGACCATTCATTACTTTTATAAAGGGAAAGCAATATCCTATATCAAAGCATCTGTTCACTAATCAGTTGCACCCCTCTCATATATCCTTCACAACCTTCATTTGTCAAATAACTAAGCCCAAAACGTTAGCTACGCAAAATGACCTTGTTGCTCTTGAACATACCAAACCATAGAAACTCACTACCTTACTTACCAACCAGAATCCCATTCTTTGTGAATGGGTATATGAAGTAAGTATACATAGGCAACACTTAGGAGGGAGGTCTAGACTATTTTGATACACTCTCCCCTGTAGTTAAGCTTACAGCTGTTAGAACTCTTATAGCCTTAGCAACTTTACAAAACTGGCTTCTCCACCAATTGGATGTCAACAATGATTTCCTTCATGATGATTTCAATGAAAAGGTCTACGTGAAACTACCTATTGGTTACACGCCTCCAAATGAAAATAGAGCATGTCTCTTAAAAACAATCTTGTACGATCTGAAACGAGCCTCAAGGTAGTGATTTCAGAAACTCACAACCAATTTTTTATCTTATGGTTTCACTCAGACTATCTCTAACTCCTCTATATTAGTTAAAAGAAACTCCTCTATATTAGTTAAAAGAAATAATGAGAAGTTTACGGCTCATTGTGTCATGTATAGGATGTTCTAGCAGGTAATGACTTGTAAGAGATTGAGTCTATTAAGATGCATCTTGGTCAGAAGTTCATTATCAAAGATCTTGGACAATTGAAGTATATCTTGTGTATTTAGATTTCAATGAGTAAAACAGGCATTACCTTATGCCAAATAAAATATGCCTTAGATATACTCACTAACTCAAGCTGCATAGGATGCAAACCACAGTCAGTTCAAGTTAGCTTAACCATTTCTCACCTAGCAGCTACACAAGAAGTCCTTAGATTCATCAAATCATTTTCTGGTAAGAGTATCTTTTATTCTTCAAAATATGATTCTCACCTCAAGGTCTTTTGTGACAGTCATTGGGCCTCTAATACTAAGACAACAAGGAGTATTACTATATATGCATTGTGTGTACCTTGGTTACTCCCTCATATCCTAGAAAGCTAACAAGCAACCTATTGTAAGTAGATCCTTCGCAAAAGCAAAATATAGAGTCGTGGCAACTACAACTTGTGAACTTATTTGGTTGCATCTTTTACTTTATGATCTCTGAAATTGTGGATCGGTTGATATAAGACCGTTGTTAACTTCTCAATGTTACTTTAACAACTTCTATGTTAAGAAAACAACGAAAAACTAAATAACACAAAGTTTAAGAAGTGAATATATTAATATTAACTTCCGACCCGTAGGAAAAATACCACGAGGGTTTATGAAATACGTTTCTTACAACTCTCAAGCTCACACTCTCGAATTGCTTCGAACTCAACAAAGCAGACAAGAATTATTCTCTCAATTCTGAATTAGAACTAATTGAACAACTCACAAACTTTACAAAAGCAAGACAAAGACACTCAACAACTCGTAAATAAATCTCTTAGATTATTAGCTCTTGTCTCGTGTTTGTCTTGATGTACTTCACACCTATATATAGGTTCTTCACTTGATCTTCAAGGTGTGTTGCACACAGTTTGGTAATTCTTCTAATTTCCTTGTCGGACTCCTCTTCATTGTTTTCGGTGTTCTTCTTGAATAACAGTTCCTTTGTTAGTGAACTAACTTAGGAAAGACTCCTTCTTCAAATCAGAACTCAACTTGGAAGTTTTCTAGTTGCACTCGAACTCTTCATTCCTTATTTGTTACGCGGCTAGCTTTAGTTAAGGAAACTTTTTCTTTATGGAAAATTTGAGTGATCAAACTATGACAAGTTTGTTTCCTGAATAATAACCAAAGATAAACACAATTGTACTATATTAGTTGAGTGAATAAGGGAAAAAAATTTGTTTTGTCCATTAAGTTGGCTACCTCGCCATTTTTGTCCATTATGTTGGCACTCCACCAAATTTGTCCATTAAGTAGGTATTTGTAACCAATTTTGGCCAGGTTCCTATTATGCGGTGGTTCCCGGCGGAAATCGGTGACGTGGTCACCGTTGACCCCCAATCCTTAATTTTGACCCCCAAACTTAATTTTCTCTTTTTTTTAATCCACCTGGATTGACACGTTTCGAAACCAAAAAAATTAATGAAAAAAAAAGAGAACTCAACGGTTCGATTATTTTCCCCTTTCCTCCCAATCGTCCCGCCATTTCACCAACAGTCACAAATTAGGGCTCCCATTCACAAATTCTTAAGGAATTTCTCTGCCTCCAAAAAATCACTCTGCCCCTTCAAATTCTTCCCGCACTTCGAATCGAAGGTTGGTCCCTACAATTTTCCAGTATCCGTTTAATTTGTGGTGTATTTACAGTCTTTGCATGCGTTAGATTAGGGTTTAATTGCAAAATTTTTGGTTTGTTTTTATGCAAAGCCATCTCGATTTGAGTCACTGAAGTCTCTTGTGTTCGATTTTGGTGGTGCGTATTTTGGTTTGTTGCTCAATTTGTGTTCATGTTTCAACTGTAGATGGCTCACCCACGATCGATTCCCTGCGTTTGTGGTCGCGGCCCGATGCTGTATTTTCAGGCTAGTAATACAGCATCTCGGCCAAATTGTTTTTACTACATATGCCCTTCTCGTGTTCGTCACCCAAATTACTTCATGTAGGCTGACGTCGCGGATGAGGGTTCAAATTGGAGGAGAAGAACGTGTGTTGGTGAGGAGGGTTCCGGTCATTATGAACCCGAGCCTCCGATTAGTCGTGTTTCAACCACAATGACTCTCGGCCAAAGCTTTTCTGGAATTCAACATTCAAATCCTATTATTGAATATGTTATGAATATGAATGCAACTAGGGCTGCCTTCATTTGTTGTTTTATAGGGTGGAGTCTTTTTTTCATTGTATTTGTGATGTTGATAGTCTTGCGTCTTGTTTTTTATTCGAGGGTGTAATATAACTGGATTGAGCAGTTGGTTTATTAGAACACCATTATAGGTGTGGTGATGTTATGTAAGACTGTGTTATGTTTGGTTTGTAAGCCTTGAAATTTTGTAATAATGACTTTTTGCTGTTTAATATGATCTTGTTGACTACTTATATATGTTTGGTCTATATATGACTGTTTTTGTTTGTTTGTTTGTTAGTTTAGTATCATGGTTTTTCCTTGGCATGATAACCTTCTGGGGGGAATTGGTGAGAAGGTTCTCCTAGAATTTCTCTGCAATTATGGCATCTCTCATAGAATTTGGGAGGAGAAGGCTTTGTTGAGGGGTCTGAAGCTTGTTATACCAGAGATAGAGAAGGCTACTGGGAACTGGATTAGTGTTGGTATACTGAAGGGGAGTATTGAAAAACTGAGAGTCAAGTTGGAGTTGTTCAACCACTTCAGGTCTCTTCCTGGTGTGGTATGTAATGGGCCTGATTATGCAGTATTCATTGACCATACATACTTTCTTCTAAATCATGAGGTAATCACATTTCACCTTATTGTTGTAGTGCTAACTTTTGTTGGTTTATGACCTTAATATTAATGCTTTGCATTTGTTGTAATTGCAGGAATCTGCCAGTAATTATCACTTCCGCAGGATTGGTCTTGCTCATGCTTTTTTTCTGTACAAGGTTTTTGAGGAGATTGGTGTCTACAGCTTTCCAAATGAAGGTCACACAACTGCAGATGATCCTATGGAGTTGTCTGATGATGAGCCTGTTAATGAAGAAGCAGAGGAGGTTGATAACAGCTTGGCTATGGTGGTTTATGATGATGGGTCTGGTGCTATTGCTCCTTACAGTGGTGGGGGGCTTAATGATGTTGATTGAAATTCAAGTTGTTTTGGTCTGATGAACTTTCTGTTTTTTTGGTTGTTTTGGTCTGCTGAACTAGTTGTTTTTTTGGTTGTTTTGGTGTGATGAACTAGTTGTTTTTGGTTGTCTTGTATTTGGAGAAATTAATGGCATTATCTATTAATAAAGTTTATGCTTTCTCATTCATCTTAAATGCTTGTCATCAAGCAAATATAGCAACAACAGAAAGTTTATGACATACTGCAAATATAGCAACAACAGAAAGGTAACATTGAGAAGTAACACTTTAAGCAATACTTAAATGCCAAAAGAAGTTGAACAAACATACTGACAACATGTCTTTTTACAAGAATCTGCCACTAGAATAAACACAGTTCACAACAGAAGTTCACTTCCAAGCTGGTTTAGCAGAATCTTTCTTGACTTTCTTGTTCTGACCTACCATGAACATTACTGGTCTTCCATCCCTTCCAATAATCTTCCTCACATGTGACTCTCCCATCCTGCCACTTGTACTCATCTGTGATGATATGCTGGGACACCCTTGCACCACACTTTGTGATGTATACTGAAGTTCATCAATATACTCAGTGACAGTCTTGTTCTTCTTTGCAACAACATCTACACCACTCCCATCCTCTCCATTAGGTACTGGATCTGACCTCATTTCATCCACTACATTATGAACTGGATTTGGTATATCTTCTACTTCTTCATTAGGTACTGGATCTGGACCAACCTCAATCAATCCTCCCCCACACTTATATATCCTTCTTGACTTCCTAGGCCTTCTCCAAGATTTCTTTATCTGAAACAAAGAAATGAAAATAATAAGATTAATATACTATATAGTTAAGAAGGGTAAAATAACTTCAGTAATATAAAGATTCAGTGCATACTTTTTGGTTAACTCTACTTTCAGCATCCAAGATAGGTTCCTCAGTTGACAAAGGTTCTTGAGTAATCTGTGGTTGTGATCCAGTAAATGGGATCTCTGAGATACCACATGCTTCATTAGTGCTGACTGTTTCATCATCAACCAAAACCCCAATATCTTCTCCATCAAGTTGCTCCACAATCATGTCTTGCAACTGGTTTTCTACTTCTCTTTCCACATTTCCTTCCTTTTCAACAGTTCCTTCCCTTTCCAGATTTCCTTCCTTTTCAACAGTTCCTTCCTTTTCCACATTTCCTTCCTTTTCAACAGTTCCTTCCTTTTCCACATTTCCTTCATTTTCAACAGTTCCTTCCTTTTCCACATTTCCTTCATTTTTCACATTTCCTTCCTTTTCCACATTTTCTGCCTGTGTATCTGCTACCTCTAATATCAGTTCATCCTCCAATCTCATCTCACAACTCCTTTTGTTATGACCAGAAGCTTTACAGTAACCACATTTAACTGTCTTATGTGGTCTCTTCAGTGCTCTAGGATCATCTTTAGATACTTGAACAGGTTTACCTCTACACTTCCTCTTCTTTTTTTGAGGTTTCTCACCCGGTTCACCCCTCCTAACTTTCTGTGGCCTTCCTGCAGTGCTTCCTTCATTTGGTGGCTCAATTGGCATGAACCCAGTTGGCCTCCATTCCCTTCTACCACTCATTGGTATAACTGCTCTTTCATAAGCCTCAATATAATGACCCACTGAATAGCAAGGGTCAATAAAATCCAAAGCATTCAATCCTTGAGCACTGATTGCACTTACAGCATGGACACATGGGATGCCACTTATATCCCATTTCCTACATCCACATGTTCTTGCAAAAAGATCAACAGCCCACTCATTACATGTCTTCCACTCTTTAACAAGAAAATGTGTGTCATCAGATTTCTTTGGAGTGCAAACACTAGCATGGTTCTCCATGAATGCAGATACTATTTTTTTAATCTTGGGACACCATTCTCCACTCCATTTCTGAGTTGCCATATCTCTATTCTTTTGTTGCCTTGTCATGACATACTGCATCAACCACTCTGCCATTGTCAATATTGGCATGTCTCTAGCTTGAAGAATGCAGGAATTAAAAGCCTCACAACCATTATTCAACAAAATATCACATTTAAGCTCTGTACTGAAATGTGACCTGCTCCAGTTCTTAGGTGTCTTGTCTTGCAACCATTGCCATGCCTTTGGATTTAGATTCTTCAATTCTTTCATTTTCTCATCAAATTCATTCACTGTTGTGGCTCTTGCTGCTTTCCACAGTGCATCTTTCAGGGCATCTCCAGTGAAACTTGCTGACTTGTAGTTGCCATGCAGATGTCTCACACAGAACCTGTGTTCTGACCCTGGGAAGACCACCTGAAATGCATTCAACAGCCCCTTCTGCTTATCTGACATGAATGTCCATTGATCATTATGTTTAATACCCAAGTCAAGCCTCAAAACAGCAAGAAACCAGTGCCAGTTCATTTCATCTTCTTTGTCAACAACAGCCCATGCAAATGGATAGATGTTATTGTTAGCATCTATACCTACTGCTGTTAACAATATTCCTTTATGAGGCCCCTTCAAATGAGCTCCATCTACACCTATAATCTTTCTGCAACCAGACAAAAAACCTTGTTTCAAAGCCCACAAGCACATGTAGAATCTATCAAATTTGTTCTGACCATCTTGGATGTTGGTGCCTAACAGAACAAGAGATCCAGGGTTGGTTCTCTCCACCTCAGCTTTGAACTCCCACAGGTTGGCATATTGCTCTTTAGTACTCCCATTCAAAGCTCTTAAAGCCTTAAACTTGGCCTTGTAAGCAATATTTATAGAATACTCAAACCCCAGAATCTGGCCAGTATCCTTACAAAATACCTTCACACTTCTTTTAGGATCAGAGACAAACATATGCTGGAACTTTTTGGCAACCCAGGATGACCTCAAAATCTTGATATTAGTCTGAGTAGGACACCTGTGCTTGGCATGATATCTGTTTATCATGAAAGTCCCTACTTCACCCTCAACTTTTTTGCCATGCACCCTCCAATCACAATCCACTCCAAGACATCTGGCATACAACCTTTCCTTGTTACTTCTGTGAAATTCAATGTTTCTCTGAAGATTGATTGCATCTGATCTGATTGCCTCCTTCAACAATTTCTTGGATGTAAATCTCATGGCCAGCTTAAGGTCTGGATTAAAGATGTTCTTCTCATCAAATAGTTCACCAATTTTACCTTCCTCTACTTCTTCATCAGACCCTCTTACACTGTCAAACTCATCTTCTGTTAATACAATATTCTCCTCATCTCCCTCATCAGTATCATATTCACCACCAAGATGAAGGATCTGACTTCCTTTTGCTGTTGGCTTCTCAGTTTGTTCATCAACACCTGGTTTCCCTTTCTTCTCATTAGCTCTTCTATGGACTTTCTTGACTATATTCTTGGGGTGTTTCCCTTTAATTGACTTTTTCTTGCTCATATCAGTTGCATTTACCTCAGGGGGTTGAACTTGGGCATCTGGTTGAACTTGGGCATCTGCTTGCACTTGGGCATCTGCTTGAACTTGGGCATCTCCTTGAACTTGGGCATCTGGTTGAACTTGGTCATTTGGTAGTTCTCTTCCAGGATCAAGGGAAACATTCCTTTCAAACATGTTGTCAATAGCAACATTATTTATATCATCAACCATGTCTACATCATCCCTCATCCCATATGATCCATCAGAGAAATAATCTAGTTCAACATTATCATCTTCATCTTCAGATTCTGTTACATCTTCTTCATCAATGGCTTCATAGTCATTTGACTCATTCAAGCCATCCATAACAACTTCTGACTCCATAGACATCCTCCCCTCACACTTTACATACAACTCCATCAATCTAGTATTTTGGCAAGAAAAGTAATAGTTCTTCAACTCACTGTCTTCTTCAATTAGAACAAAACCAGTATCTTGTTTACTGTACAACCCTTCCACAAATATTAAACCCAACTGGTCACAAAGCACATGCAATCCTTCAATACTAATAACTGGGTAACCAACATAATCCACTACACACTTCATCCCTCCCTCATACTCAACCAAACCCTCAATCTTCATTTCACCTCCATAGTAAAAATGTACAGATACATATAGATCACCACATTCTGTAAAGGGAAAAACTTTGAGTTAGCTACTCTATAATATACACTATACACCAAGTGGAGTTTGGGTGTACATGCGAATCACGGAATTAGGCAAAATTAGGGTTCGTCGTGATTTGGGAAAAATTAGGGTTCGTCGAAAATTGGGGGAAATTGGGGTTCTTCGCGAATAGGGCAAAATTAGGGTTCTATATCTATAGTAAATGAAGAGAATTAACAAAAACTAAAGAGAATGAACGGAAATTCTTACTGTAAATAGGAATTGGGTCCTCCAGTTTCGATGCATGTCGAATTTTGGGTTTCGGATTGGACCTACGCGCGCGCCTCGCCATTGTTAAGGTATTAGTCTGCAACGGGAAAGATCGCCGGAGAAAATGGTGACAACCAGGAGGGCGGAGAAGAAGAATTAGCGGGAGAAATGAACGCTAGTGGCGGGAGAAATGATACATATATTCCCTTTTTTTTTCATTATTTTTTTTGGTTTCGAAACGTGTCAATCCAGGTGGATTAAAAAAAAGAGAAAATTAAGTTTGGGGGTCAAAATTAAGGATTGGGGGTCAACGGTGACCACGTCACCGATTTCCGCCGGGAACCACCGCATAATAGGAACCTGGCCAAAATTGGTTACAAATACCTACTTAATGGACAAATTTGGTGGAGTGTCAACATAATGGACAAAAATGGCGAGGTAGCCAACTTAATGGACAAAACAAATTTTTTTCCCAGTGAATAAGGCAAAACAATAGATAAAATTATTCTCAGCAAGGTAGTAAAATTGATTCTGTCAGTCAATGTTACTCTAACATTAACATTCTAACATTGCCAGAATACTTGCACTTTCAATCTCCTCATCCAGTAGAACAAGGCTCCTCTTCCCTGCACATACAACAAATTAAAGGGGCGCACTGCACTGTAAACAACCTAGTACACTAAAAGAGAACCAAACAAATTCAATCAATTGCCATTTTGTTAAAGAGAAAGTGGATAAAGATTTCACACATCTCCAACAGTCATCAAGTGAGTGGTATACTTACAAAGCCCTTGTCCTTAGTACCGTTCACTCAAATGTCATCTAGGATGGGCGTTATTGGCATACACGCCCCTGTTGGGAAGGTTAAATCATATTTTGATTTATTTTCAAATTAGAAACTTTTCAAATATTAGTTATTAGTTAATAACTTGTTTTTAATTTTAGTATTTTTTAGCCGTTATTGTCTAATTAACTAATCAAATTAAAAAAATTAATTCAGAATTCTGTTAATCATCCACAATGTTTAGTATATATATCTCGCACACACGCTCCTCTCAATCACTTTCCATCACATCATATCGTAACATATATTTTAAGCTTTCGGTTCAATAAACTTTTCTCTCTTTTACTTCCTTTACTGTTTTTCAATTCTGCCCTTGATTTCATCGATTTGATCGCTCTATTCATGGATGTTAATCAGAAATTCGTCAATTTGCCAATTTTCATACATTATTAATCACAAAGGGGTAATATATACTCTATTTGAGCCTTTAAAGCCACATGTCATTACATCATTAAAGGAATAGAGAAGAGAATAGGAGTGCGAATAGAGAAATCTCGATGGTGGTACTCAAACAACATATAATCCACATTTTTCATGTTTCCTTACCTTTGGAAATGTATCACAACTTATATATAGTTATATCTTAGTCCATCAAGGTCATTTGATCTTGTGATATGAACTACCTCGTGACGGATGCGTTGTCACATAATTAATAACGTCTAATATAAAATCATAAAGCAGCTAGCTATCTTGAATGGGAACTAGCTTCAATTTGCCTCCATATATATTTGGAAGTTGGGTTTCATCAATCTCCTCCTTTAGAGTAGCCTCCAATCTCTTGTTCTCCACAAACGCTATCTGCAAACGAATTACAGATGAACCATATTAATATAGATTTTTAGTTGTAATCCTCCGGCGCGCCCCTTCTTGAAAGCTAATATAGAAATAAAAAGTGTATATAACCTTTTCCTTAGTATTCTTGTCGATAAGGGGGGAAATAATCTTCCACAACGTCGTAAACACGTAAGGTACATGAACTATAAATATTTTTCCAAGTCTCTCTGGGTAGTAATCCTGTCATGAAAAGAATAATATTCATCCATAAGTTGGACGTTGTGAAAATGTGGAAAATACTATTTTATGCAGTTGTATCAATGACGTGGTGCTACCTATAACTTCATAGAACTCGTAAACTAACTTGTAAAATGGAAACGGCCGCAAGATAACCACGAACATCACTGTTGCAATAGCCATATCCTTGAAGATCTCCAATTATTGTGAACTTTTCCTGTCCATCAGGAATCCTGAAATCCATATTAACTTAGGTTAATAAAATGTATTGATTGCCGATTTATGAAGTAGTAAAATTATTTCTCTCTTTTCTTTTCTTAAACTCATTTATTGCAGATACATCTTTTTCTCTAGCTAGTGCTTATGATAGCTAGAGTGGATGACAATCAATTACTAGTGTTTATATGCAGTAAAACGTCACATTTTATGCCTGATTAGTGTTTGGTTGATTAGCGTGATAATCAATATTTGATTGATAAGAGCTTATATCAAATTATACATTATCATGAATCGTGCATTCTTAGGCCTAATATCCACGACGAACCGAGAAAGCAACAAACTACTCGGGTCTGCAATTAAAGGTTTATGGGAGGTATGTACTATTACAAGTGTACAAAAAAAGCCAATTTGGGCAGTGAGCTGTTTTCTAGATGACAGGTTGGCGGAATGTGGAGTTGGAGTTACTGTAAATAAATTAAGCCTTGTAGTACTATAAGTAGTCTGCTTGACATTAGTATTGGGGCTACACCTACTCATAATTATCTTAGTTGTAACTGAGAATGAGATGACGACTTGTCAAAATATAGTTAAATCCTAACTCCCTCCCCCACATACACAAATTGGGTTAAACAAACTTTTGTGGTTTTTACTTTTCATGCTTTATTTTCTGTTAACAGGGGGGGTTGTTTCATGTTTGCTACTATATTTTTCATTATGTGAACTAATACATCTAATAACTGAGAAAATAATCATGGCGATATTCGGTTATCAATTAGTTGCGGCAATAGCTAGAAAAGAGTATAGTACCTTGCACATAGTTTATCCAAGGCAAAGACGAGGAAGCCTGAAATGCAAGAGCATGTATATTAGGAATCAAATTATCAAAATAAAATAAAAAAGGCAGAATTTGACAAAATTTGGAAAATGAATACTCACGCTTGAACTCATCTACGCCTCCTTTGCAAGTAAAATGTCGAGCACCAAGTACAACTGCAATTGGACGTCCTTGTTTGTCGTGTCCTTGCATAAACATTTTGTTCTGTGAAATCTCATTACTAATTTCTGATGCAGGAATGGAGCCCTTTGGTACAAACATTTGCCTCCATTTAATGTATTTCAAGAACATTGATGAAGCTTTCTCAACATCTAGACAGCGGGCACGAAGAAACCTTCTCAATGTGATCTCATCATATATTTCCTGCATTTAAACAAGTAGTATAACATGTATTGAGTACAATTCCACATTTCCTTGAAACTATGTTTTCCCTCTCCTTCTAAAAAGGCATTTTAGAGGAAAGCATGAAAAAGTTTTAATTTCTAAATAGTATGAGTCTACCCAAGTCAATAATGGAAGAGTCTACTGACTACCATCGTGTTAATTAAGATCCTCATTCATGTGAACTGGTGAAGAGGCATGTTGAATTCTATCCCAAAATGCTTATGAATTACTCTACTTCTTCACATTATTAATCTTCTCCCGTAGGCCTTACAAAGGGACACTTGAAACATCTTATCAAAGACTATACACAAAATGCTATTGCGCTTGAGATCCTATTTTTTATAAACAAAATTAACCCATAACGAATGTTTTAAAAATTCAAGAAAAGTACAGTTCACCACTTAAGCATAAAACAAAAATATATTTACTTTTCCAATCTAGAACTCTCAATAGTAGCTTCTGTTAAAGAGGTTGGATAAACTATCATGTCCCCACTATATAGCAGAACGACAGCTTCCCGATAGGGCAAATAATGCAGGAAAATTGCCTAAGACCCCTGTGTGTAATCAAAAGTTGCATCAAATTCCGTTGTGTTATTATTATTAGTATTTTAATCATAGAACCTCTTTGTGTTTTCCAAAATATAAGCATCAAGCCCCTTGTATTTTCAAAAATCCTGTACCGAAAATCCATGTGTTTTCAAAAATCTTACACCAAACCCCTTCTGTTTTCAAAAATCTACACCAAATAAATCCCATTTTAGAAAAGGATAAACTTGACAATTAATATTTAATAAGGGGCTTAGGTGCATGAATATTTGGAAATATATGGAGATTTCGTGTAACATAAATAACACGGAGGAGTTTGGTTCAATTTTTGAAAACACGAGAGGATTTGGTGCATGTTTCATGATAACACGAGAGGATTTCGTGTAAAATAACACAAGAGAATTTAATGCAGATTTTATAACACGTAAATATTTTATGCATTTTCCCCTTTATAATGCCAACAAATTGTTATCACTACTATAAGTTACGTTGATTAGCTAGAAAAATGAGCTGATTAACCTGATAAAAACAATGGTTATGATACATTCGTATCTGAGATTGAAATCACCAGGAGTTACGTGGTTCATTACCATTGTTTTTATCAGGTTAACCAGCTCATTTTTTACGTGGGTCACAGAAACACCACTAAAACTTAGGAAATTACGGATGAGCAGGAGTTACGTGGTTCATTATTATACTTTTACCATACCAAAATTATACAACTCTCCATTTTCACTTTCAATCTCTAAGCTGACTCTATATAAGTATATATCAGTAATTAGTAATGACTCCATTCCTGCATCAGAAATTATATTATATATATACATATATAATATACTGACAATTGAAAAAGCATGCCTGAATATGTTTTCTAAATTTCTTTCTACACATTTGAGTAGCTCTAGTATTAACTTTTCCTGATACGGATTAAGACAAACTTCCATATAACTAACTTTAGTAAAAGAAGCTGACAAGGCTCCGAGGTACGTATGGGGAGAATATTAATATCACAAAAACCAGAATAAAAAATTGAATATCTAGACCTTAGTATATATTTGGAAAAATCAAATTAAAGCAAAAGGTCAACCATACACTATTTCGAAAAAGGAAAAATATATACGATGTATGTGAATTTATACCTTGCAGTCTGGTTCTTGTTTTTCAATAGTGACTCTCATAAGTTGAAGTTTCTCCTTCTCCTCCTCATTGCTATACACCATCACCACTCTATCTCTTCCCTCTCTCATCACTCTTTCTGGAGAATTAAATACATCTTCTTCTTCCTTTTCTTTTTTTTTCATCATTTTATCCATAATCAGGATTAGTTTCTTGCAGAGAACTTTGATAGGAATAGAACCCCTTCTTTTTCTAATTTAATTCTCAAATTAAAGCTCTAGGCATAAGTTATATAGTGCTGCATAGTTTATTTTTCTGGATTGATAGCGACTTTAATGAACAACAACCAAGAACAGTGTGACGGACGTTGAGTGGTAGGTGCATAATTTAATGGCATTTGGTCATCAGTACCAAATAATTTATGGTCATGATCATGGTCTGTCCTCAAGATGGGAAAAATCATTTATGACTTAGTTATAATATTGGTGATTTCTGTATTCTTTTGTAAAAGTATATTTATTCGGATTTGTGGTATGATTGATAAGAAGGCCGACTTGTTGTCACAAAACTAAATTATTGGGATAAGGATTTGTGGTATAATTGATAAGAAGTCCGACTTCTTGTCATACTTTATTTTCATTTAGTTTCTGAGATGCCCAAAAAGACTAAGCTGTTCAACCAGAAAAAATTAAAAGGCTAAGCTGTTGAACTAATTCTCTTTGGATCTAACGACGTTGACTTTCGCAGATGTTATGTTACATTATCTTAGCCGTGGTTTACGGTGATTAAGTTTGATAAATGTATCGAACATATATAGTTCACACCAAAATAACATTTCAAACTTATTACAACACTTGTATTGTAAAATCGAATCAACGCGATAGTCAAAGAAAGTCTGAAGTATCACTTGGACCACACATATATATAGAACCACTTGGACCGCACATGAAAATAATTTAAGTATAGGTTGGTTATAGGAGAGTTGTGCCTTGCACTTGCTGTAAGAAAATGTCGTGCATGATTCTTTCTTAAAGTAAGTGCATAATAAATTAAGCTATTCCTGATTTAATCTTGTAATCGCACATTTTCCTCCTCGTGTCATTGAAACAATGTGCACGTAATAATTTATTAGCGGAGGTGTGAACAATTTAATTTGACTTCGGGTTTAATACTAATTCATCTCGCCAACTATCAATAAACGACATGTTTAATTGCTTGAGTTAATTAAGAAAATGGATAAATGCGCCAAACTCCCTAAACTAGGGTCATTATATTTTCCTGAACATCTTTAAAACAATATTTTTTCATCGGTTCACCCACTAAACTATTTGATTTGTGCAATTTACCACAAATCAACTTTTTGGCTAAAAGTTGTCGTAAAGTTGAGGTCAATGATGCACGGACACAAACACGTCGGGACACGGATACGGTGACACGATTTTGGAAAGATTGACATGGCTCGGACACGATTGTATTTTTATATCAAAATATATAAATTGCACTAAAACTTAATAATGACTATCTATAAACTCGTGTAACAATTCATAACATACTTAAAAAAGTAAGCCCTTTTGTCACTAGTCTAGTCTTGTATCTTCAAATAGAACCATCAGCCTTGTGCTTTATTTTAAACACCCATTTAAGTTGTCAGGTGTTGGTGAGTCTGCTTCAGAAGTATTGTTCTCAACCCTATGGTTGTGTGGATCTATTGGCATTACAGAGAGATTTGTAGGTTCCTCATGTTCTTCATTGTCTTGCAAGGAGAAAAAGTTCTCTATGCAGAGCTTTGTATTGAGGTTAGTGTCGGAAATGTTGGTAGCATCTGGGTCTTGTTTTAAAGGGAAATGCATTTCATACAATATAACATTTCTAGAAACAAAGGTTTCCAGGGTGTCAAGATTGAGTAACTGATACCCTTTTGTTCCATTAGGATAACTAAGAAAGATGCATTTGATAGATCTTGCATCAAAATTGCTTATGTGTGTAGTCAGAGTTGAAGCAAAGTATATACAACCAACGATTTTCATGAGATTGTTATGAGAAACTTTAGAAAATAACATTTCAAATGGAGATTTATGTTGTAATAAAGGACATGGTAATCTGTTTATATAAAAGTAGCAACATAAACACATCCAATCTAGTATGTCAGGGGAACATTAGATTGAAATCTTAATGCTCTAGCTATTTGTAATAGATGTTGGTTTTTGCGTTTTACCAAGCCATTTTGCTGTGGAGTTTTCAAACAACTTGTTTGATGTATAATCCCATGAGTGTTATAAGTACCATTATCTAATTTGAGGGTTTTAACCTTCAGATAAACTGATTTTCAATCAAAATGCACAAGCTTTGAATATGATTAATGACCTCATACTTGTGAATCATAAAATAAACCAGGTGCACCTGGTAAAATCATCTGCAATATTAAAGAATGCAATTATTGTGAGCAATAGTAGCAAAAGGCCCCCAAACATCACAATGTATCAATTCAAAAGGTCTATGAGTTACATATTTACTTCTTGAGAGGCTGAGCTTCTTCTGTTTGGCAAAACGGCAAGTATCACAAGGATCTTGTTTATTACATTGAGAGATAGACATACTAGGAATAGATGCTAGCTTAGTGAAAGAGTATGGCCTAATCTGTGATACCAGAGTTTATCAAAAGATGCATTATTACAAGCAAAAGAAACAATATTGAAAATGATGTTGATAGAAGTAGCAGAGTTGTAGACAAGTATGGAATGAGCAATATCCAAAATATATAGGACATTGATCAGGCTAGCAGAACCAATCATCCTTTTGGTTATTTGTCTTGTAATATGCATTTATCAGACATGAAGATAGCTTGTATGGATGCTGACTTAGTAAGTTTACTAATAGATATGAGATTATGAGTAAAGTCAGCAACATATAAAGCATTATAATGTAATAAACCAGAGACTGGAGTAATGGTTTATGTAAGAGTAGCAACTTTAGTTTGCTTGTTAGGCATAAAAAAGGTATGTTAACATGTTTGGATTGACTGCTAAACATCAAGACATCACAAAGAATGTGATCAGTAGCACATTTATCTAATATCGAAGGTCTAGTAGGCATAGTGTGTGTCGCAGAATCACATAATGAGGAGAGTTAGAAATACCATATATTGTTGTGGAAGCAAAGTGAGGATAAGAAGTGGACTGAGATGTATTAGCAGGTTGGTGAGTTA
Source organism: Linaria vulgaris (assembly GCA_948329865.1). Classification (NCBI taxonomy): domain Eukaryota; kingdom Viridiplantae; phylum Streptophyta; class Magnoliopsida; order Lamiales; family Plantaginaceae; genus Linaria; species Linaria vulgaris. Next base: position 28,493,003 of record OX415249.1, read on the forward strand.
TAGCATAGGTCATGAATTGTTCAAATAAGGCAGCCATATCTGAAGCATGTTGCTTTAGCACATTGATTATCACGGACTTCTTCTCTTGCTATCTAAGTTTGTTGATTGAGGTGCATCTCTTTTACCTTAAGGGCCTTCCCATCCAAGAGGGTAACATATCAACTGGTAACATCTATCAACAATGTGGCCATTGTACTTGCAATTATTGCATTGCACATTTTTTTCTCCTTCCCTTTTTGGAATGTGTTTTGGTAAGGACCTTTATTCTGATAGTTCCAATCTTGTGGAACTTGTCTGTTAAAAATAGCCATGAGGTCAGTGATGGTACTAGAAACATGAATAGATCTCTGGCTCTCTTCTTGCAGCAAAAGTCAGTAACACCTTGACAGAGAGGAAATCGGGTTCATCAGCAGAATCTAGCTTATTACCATGCCATATGATTCATTCAAGCCCACAAGAAATGTCATAACACTATGAGATTGTTGAAGTTGTTGCATATGTGTGTTAACATTCCACACACAGAAACCACAAGAGCGAGATGTGATAGCTCTTTGTGACACATATTCGTCCCAAACAGTTCTAAACAAGTTATAATAGGCAGTAATAGTAATGTATCCTTGAGATAAAGTGGACAAATTTTTCTACAATTGAAAGACTCTTGAACCATTGGCTCTGTCATATCTCAGTTTCAATTCTTTTCACACATCATAAGAAGTATTATATGACATTAATGTATTTCTAATCTCTCTAGAAACATGGTTAATCTACCAATTCAAAACCAGATTATTAGCTCTAGTACAACATACTCGAGTAACATGATCCTCAACACTAGGAGTTGGCAAAGAACCATCAACAAAACACAGTTTATTCTTGACATAAGTGTCATCTAAATACACCTACTCCAAGAACTGTGTTTCTCACCATTCAAAAGATCACTAACACGAGACGATCCATTAAGATCATGCGATCTGAGAAATAAACTGATGTAGAAATATTACAAAGTTACGAATGAGAGTACAAAATCGATCAAATGTGCAGCGGAACGGATCGATCACTAACAAATGATACCATGACAATAGATCAACATCTCCAAGTATCGAACAATTAATACGAATTTCATTATCGAACGATTACAAAACGAAAACACAAAGAACACCGTGTAGTTTGTGTTTGTGAGTTTGTTGCAAATGGATCAAGTGGTTTGCGTTGTGTGTTATCAGTTGTTTATATACATGAACTGATTTACAAGTTAATGAATTTGGACTCCAAAAGGAAATTAAACCAACTAACAAAGAAACTTGACTTTCAACGTAAAACCAACAATCGGCTAAAAGAGGAACGACGTTACCGACGACCAAAACTAAAATTCAAAATACTTTCCTAAAATGGAAAGTATTTTGTTCTGTGAGTTAAGACATCCTAAGTTTAGAATCCAACTGACAGTTGAGGACATTTGTGCTATTCGAAAAGTAATGTGAAACAATATAAAGTTAGCTAGCAAGTAATTAGATTAAACACGTAACATCTTGCTATGCTAATGTAAAATTATAAATGGAAATTTCGGGTATCCATTTCTACTAGAAATGGACCCAACTCTTTCATACAATCACTAATATGTTTATGAGTCCTTCTTCTCAACTACCTTGCAACCTTAACCGAAAAGTTCCCTACTAAGCACTTGCCCAAATATGCATATAGAGGATAATTAATGGTCTACGATATTCCAGCCGACTAAATATGGACGGATGGGCACTCATGATATCGCACACATAAAAGTATTTGTACCTCCTCAAGTTTAGATGGCGTCTGCTCACTCAATTTTTGTTTATTTAGGTTAAAGCTATCCATGTTAAATATTAGGGATAAAATCATCAAACCCCCTAACCTATTGGGTGTTTTGCACTTTGGTCCTTAAACTATGTTTATTAGCACTTTGGTCCCTAACCTTTAGCGTGTATGTGCGATTTGGTTATATTTTGCATTTTTGGCAATATTCGACCATTTTTGGTCGGAACATTCCCCTCTACCCAACTCATATGTGTTGTACTAGATGTATAATAGTAGTTGGTGAAAAATAAAGACAAAAAACACCTCAAATGGAGGAATATTTTGGCCACTAAAAGACCATGAAGGCATTACGGGATTTGCCCATTTTTGGCCGGAATATTCTTCTCAACCCTACTCATATGTGTTGTACTAGATGTTTAATGATATTTGGTGAAAAAAAAGACAAAAAAATACCTCAAAGGGAGGAATATTTTGGCCACAAAAAACCAGAACTGCAAAATAGGACCAAATCGCACAGACACCCTAAAGGTTAGGGACCAAAGCGCAAAACACTCCATAGGTTAGGGGATTTAATGCTTTTATCCCAAAATATTATATATCCAACTCCCACCCTTTTCAGGGCTTGACAATTGACCGACCAATCCACTATTACAAAAAGAAACAATAATTTTAACCAAATTCATAAAATTAAATTAAAATATACAACATTTGCAGATCTGCATCGAAGTGAGCAGACTGAAGGCAATTTTCCTAAAGACAAAAATGAATAGTAAAGAGGAATTAATAAGATAAAGATCTTATTCACTCCAAGAGAAACGGTTTTTAGCGACCGAAAATTTGGTCGCTCCCTTTTGCGACTAAACTTCGGTCGCAATTGCTTCCGTCGCTAATGTTTTAGCAACCGAAATGTTTTCGCAACGGGGCTTTTGCGACAAGAGTCCTGTCGCAATTTTATGACTGGATTTTGGCTGCAAATATTTATTGCGGCCGCTAATACGTTCAAAGGTATTTACGACTGAATTCTGGTCCCTAATACCTTCAAAGTATTAGCAACCGGGTCGGGTTGTTAATACCTTGTAAGGAATTAGCGACCGAGACCCGATTGCAAGTACTTTGACCATTATTAGCGACCAGGATCCGATCGCTAAAGCCTTTGCAAGTATTAGCAACAGGATTCCGATTGCAAATAATCTTCAACATATTTGCAACCGAAATCCGGTCGCTAATAATATTTAAAGTATTAGCAACCGGACTCCGATGGCTAATAACTGCTTAAAAAAATTAACAATATTCGGGTAATAAATATCGGAATATTATTAATTTAATTTTTTAAAAGATTTTGAATTATTGTCACAATCTACAAAAAAAAGGGTTGTTAGTCAAATTTATTTGAATAGGTATGTGTTAGAAAGAGTGTTTATATCAATAAGAAAGAAGAAATAGTTTGAAGAATAAAAATGAAGAAATAAGGTAAAGTGTTTGACGATTTAAAATAGATGGAACAAAATATTATATGTTGGAATATTTTGATGAAATAGATGTTTTTGGATATTTAGATAAATTGATGAAATAAAGAAATGAAGAGAAAAAGTTTAATGGTCGTGTAATTTAGAAAAAGTATATATAGAATTTCGGAAAAATATTTGAATTTTCTGAAATTTTGAATTTTCCAGCGAACTCTGCCAAAATTTTTGAGTTTTTGAGGTCGGATTGCGGTTGCAAATATTTCAAAATTTGTAATTTTTAAAATTGCACCAATTTTTTTGAGTTTTTTGACTAGAGTTCGGTCGCAAAATATTTTATGCCAAGTTTGCGATCGGATCTCGGTTGAAAATACTCATATATATTATTTGCAATGAGTCCGGTTGCAAATAAACCTATGAATATTATTTGCAACCGGATTCCAGTTGCAAATACTCGTGAATATTATTTGCAACCGAATTCCAGTTGCAAATAATTAAAATTTTAAATTTTTTAGTTTTTTTAAGTTCAAGTTTGATGTGTTTGTGATTTTAAATAAAAAATTTCACTAAATACTTGAATTAAAGTAACATTTAATTATTTTAATGTTCTTTAAGTTATGAAATTAGTAAGTTATAGTTGATTAACCTATATAGATTATGCTATTTTAAGTTCTACATATAATCCTACGTAGTGGAGTATCCGCCTCATTTTCGATTGGCATTCGTTACAAATGTTATTATAGAGGTTATTGTATATATGTTACAGGAATTAACATATTCATAGGTAGTCATCATGTACATATAACCAATGTAGTTACAAGTGACATTATGAACCGACGCTTCAAATAATTATTTAACGTGCAACAAAACTAATTTTTGTGTTTTTTAAATTATATGTACCTAATATTTTTGTAACTGATCTTTAAACCAACGATAAGTCTAAATTTAAAGTGCAAAATGCGTAAATTAAAAACATAAATATTATTTGCAACCGGATTCCAGTTGCAAATACACACAATAACGACCAGATTTCGTTTGCTAATGGTTATAACCCTAAACCTCAAACCTTATCATTAGCGACTGGATTCCAATCGTTAATAGCAACGGCTATTACTATTAGCGACCGAATTCAGGTCGCTAATAGCAAATGCTATTAATATTAGCGACCGGAATTCGGTCACAAATGATAATAGTCGTTGCTATTAGCGACCAGACTCCGGTTGCAAATGAGTCAGCTGTCTCTATAAATACCCAACCCCATTCAATTTGAGAATTCATTCCAACTTTTCTCATTTGCTAAGGTATCCAAGATTTTTTCTTATTACAACTATTTTATTTTAGTTTTCTCAATAGTGTCTTATTATAATGATCACTAATTTGTTTATATGATTGGTTGTTTATTATTAGATATTGTGGTAACTGCAACGAGCGACGTGCACACATAATACTTGATCTAAGTAATGTATGCGCTACAACAAGTAAGTATATATACTGACTGCACTTCTATGTACTCATTATTGTGTTATAACATATTTGTGATATTTAATATAAATAATATATATTTATATTGATTGGTAGAATTGATTATAACAATACATTTTTTATTTCCTTAGATTAAAAATGGATTATCTCGCCAATAGATCTTGGATGTACGATAGGATAGATAATAATAATGATTATTGAAAGAACATTACGTGGTTGGGGTTCGTTCATTCATACAATATGCCTCACAACAGAAAAAAAAATACTTAGATCAAAGCAACGTATTAGGTGGTCGTGCCAAAAATGCAACAATATAAAGTTTTTTGATCGAAACGTAGTCTGGGGTCATCTTCATAAGTTGGGCTTTACGTATTAATATTGAATATGGGTATTGCATGGAGATGAGGCAACCGGGGCATCTACATCATATTTACACGATTCACCACCCATTAATATTCACGTAGATAGTCCGGTTCATGTTGATAATTCGTCTAGAGAAGTGGTTGTGGATGCATATGGGGGTCAATTTGTTGAGGGTGAGGTGCGCAACGAAGATCCAAGTCCTGACGCGAAGGAGTTTTACAATTTGATGCATTTGAGAAGCATACAAATGTTTAGTAAGAAGCCGAAAACTGTGCTGCAGTGGTTTTGTCGAGTTCTTGACGTGCAAGACAATGCATAGAGTTAGTAATGCCGCTTGCGATAATTTTTTAAGTTTGTCTAAAGATGGTATGCACCGATAGATTGAGAATATGCTACCTAAGAATTACTGTTTCTTGTATTATGGTGATAACACCAACAAGGTTCTCATATCGTGTCCGATATGCAAGGAAGATAGGTACGAGGCTGGTAGAAAGTTAAGAGTCTTAAAGAAGAGATTGTGGTGCTTCCCTTTAGGCCTTCGATTATAGAGGTTGTTCTACAGTGTAGGCACTTTAAAGCATATGAGTTGGCATTTGAAGTGTTGGTAGTCAATTGATCGATTAATTCACCCGGTTGTAGGCGAGGCATCGAAACATTTTGATCGTAAGTATTAGAACTTTGCAGCAGAGCCTAGAAATGTACAACGCGGTTTATGCACGGATGGGTTCACACTGTTCGGGCAATCTGGGAAGAATTACTCTTATTGGCCCGTGTTTGTGACCCCCCTATAACCTCCCTTCTGATTTATGCATGCGACTGGAGTTCATTTTCTGAGCCTTATTATATCAGGGCAAAATAGTCCGAAAAAGAACTTAGATGTTTTGCTCAGATCGGTGATTGACGAGCTAAAAGGTTTGTGGAGTAATGGTTTTTGGACATATGACAGCTCTCGAAAGGAAAACTTCCAAATACGAGCGGCCCTAATGTGGACTATTAGCGATTTTTCTGCTTATGTAATGTTGTCCCAGTGGAGTATGCATGGAAAGATATCGTGTCCTTATTGCATGGGTGAAACAAATTCTTTTATGCTCAAGCATGGCGGAAAAGCCTCATGGTTCGATTGTCATCGTCGATTTCTACTATAGCATCAAGAATGAAGGCACAACAAGAAGGAGTTCTACAAAGATAGAGAGGCACTTCAAGCGCCTATTCGAAGGAAAGAAGGAGGGGAAATGAGAGCAATTGTGGATAGTCTACGACCGGTTGGGTTTGGGCCAAACACTGCCAAGCTCTCGGGTCTTCGAACAACTCATAATTGGTGTCGTCGAAACATATTTTGGAAACTACCTTACTGGTCCACAAACTTGATTGGCCACAATCTAGATGTCATGCACTGTGAGAAGAAATTTTCCAAAAACATCATCAACACGGTGTTGGATAATGCTAAGACGAAGGAAAACATTAAGTCTAGGCAAGATTTTAAGATATTGACTAACCGTAAAGAATTGTTCTTAGTACCCGCTGGCAGAGGAAGTGAATTTTTAAAGTCAAAGGCGACCTATTTTCTTACGAGGGAGCAAAAGAGTATGATGCTTGATTGGCTTACCAATCTTAAGTTTCTTGAAGGGTACGCCTCGTACTTGAGACGATGTGTGCAGAAATAATAAGGAAAGTTGTATGGTATGAAGAGGCATGATTGTCATATCGTCATGCAGAGACTGATCACACATGCCTTTTGCGACTTCTTGGAAGCCGAGATTTTGGCCGCCGATATGGAGCGACTAAAGGAATCATTTATTGTTACTATGTGCAAAATGGAGAGGATCATTCCACCTTTTTTTGACTCTATGGATCATTTAGCCATACACGTTCCGCACGAGGCTAGAGTTGGAGGTCCAGTCCACTATAGATTGATGTATCCATTCGAGAGGTACTATTTTATATTTTAAAAATTAATATCTTTTAAAATTTATTGATTCTTTATCTAATTAAATCTTTCTATGAATTAGGCGGATGTTCAACATGAAGGGTCCAATATTGAATAAGGCGAGGGTGGAAGGATCCATAGCCAATTTATACCTACTTGCAAAGCTGGCCAATATGTGTTCTCAATATCTGGATGTCTCTATTCATACTAGATATAATCACCTCAACAGGAATGAGCCATTATAGGATGGTTGGTTCTATCCATCATTTCTGCCAGGCACATAATCGATATGTCATCAGTTGTCGAATCAAACGATCTCGAAGCGGGGATGCCGTACCAAGTGATACAGGAGAATACATCTGGAGGGTTGAACTTATGTGTAGACCTTTTCCCATTCAATATGGATATCCAATTAGCTAATGAGGGATTTGATGTGGTTGAACACAGAAGTTCAGAGGAGGACAATGAGGACATAGAGGAAGAGGATGATAGCACGGGTGACTCAGAGTCGAAGGATAGTAAGCGTGAGTAGCGTGAGATTATAGTTTAGTAGTCAATTTCTGTGTTTTAAAATATTTAATAAATATTATTTATCGTTTGATTATAGCGCAAAAGATTGTTGGTTTCAAAATCATTAGTGATCCTCTAATGTTATCAAGTGCAAATAAAACTCAATTGTGTATAATAAGTACAATGAAACTAGTAATAAATTAAAGGCAAGAAGCATTTACATGAAATCTACATAAACATAAAGTCATTATATAAACATAAATGAATTACAAAGCAAAATCCATTAACATAACTTAAACACAACAAGGGTAAACAGTTGGAACTTAATTACATGAAAACTACATAACACAGTATTCATTACAGAATAAAAAACAACAACCAGTACTACTAGTCTTGATCAACGACGAGCGCCTGCCATGAATCAAGTAGGAATGGGCTTAGCAGGAGTACATGTCGCATCGGTGATCTGTTGGGTCAAATAGTCTGTGTTATCCAATAGGACGTCAACTCTCTGATCAGTAGCGGTCCTAACACGACGGTTCCCCGACTTCAAGTTCCTCGTGTAACCCTGTGTCAAGTCCGGCACCTTCTTCGATTTGAAACCAAAAGCATCTAGCGGTGCCTCCGAAGGTAGGCCCACAACCTTTCCGTTATTCACCCCTCATGATGCCCTCTCCCACCACTCTAAATCGATGAAGGGCCATTTAGTCTGATCCACCTCATACATCTCCGTCATCAAGGCTATGTAGTCATCATGTACATTTTGATCGAAAAAAATGTATGTAATTAATAATGCATAAGTTACATAGAAACCTAAGAAAAATAATAAGTAAACACTTTAAAATACTTACGTCGATACCCCTGTACGCGGGGTCTAGCCAAACGCGGCGATGTAGATACAAGTGGCAGATCATCCGGCACATGTGTATGTTGAAAACGATACGCCTCATTGTGTCAAGGCGGTGTCTCCCGGCGCGGGTTCGCGTGCATCTATATATTAACGTAAAAAACTCGTTAAACTTTATAAATTTAAGACAAAAGTTATTCTTATACTAGCCAATTTATTAAGACTGCCCATCCTACGAAAGATCTCTGTGTAGCTAATGGACCTACGAGCATGACTGAAACGTGCACGAGGGCGCTCCTCAGGGGTCTCTCCTCCTCTCCTATTCTTCTGTACTATCTGTGATCACTGCCTATGAGCCCCTAACTCCCAATACTATCATGATTTCTAATTTATAAATCAATTCTCTAAAAGACATAAACGATGTTCAACGTCTAACAATTCTACAATATCAAATAATTCTTAAAGGCATAAATAACGTTTAAAGCCTAACAATTCATAAAGGCATAAATAATGTTTAAAGCCTAACACTTCATAAATGGATAAATAATATTTAAAGCCTAATTGCCTAACAATTCCTAAAGCCTAACAATTCATAAAGGCATAATAATATTTAAAGCCCAACAATTCCTACAATATCAAACAATCCTAACAATTTTACACAAAAGTACCTATTTAAACAATAAAAATAACATAATAATTCAAGAAAATGCAAAAAAACTTACCGGATCTGGGTTTTCAACCGAAACCCGGTGGCTAAAACGCTGGGCGCGGTTGCAAATAATAGGGGAGAAAAAGAGAGCGAGGTGTGAGAATGAGGGAAGAGGGGGAGGTATTAATAGAAAATACCTCCCCCATTAGCGATCGGGATACGGTCGCTAATAAGGGCATACGTGACTGGGACCCAGTCGCTAGTTTCGGCCCAGCAGGGCCGAAACTAGGGCAACACCTTTGTCGTGAAATTGTCCTGCCAAAGGCTTGCAACTAGAGTCCAGTCGCAAGAGTTTTTTTGCGACTGAAATCCAGTCGCAAATAACCTTTGCGACTGGACTCTAGTCACAAATGGCCTTTGCGACTGGGTTCCAGTCGCAATTGTTACTTGCTACTGGAGTCCAGTCGCAACCGGTAGCAGAAGCTTGCGATCGGAGTCCAGTCGCCCTTTTCCAGTTGGAAAAGGGCGACCACTCTTGTAGTGATTATTATTACTTAATTTACCTAAAATATATGCATGGTATGTGATTTACTTGAAAAGCAATATGGATTTTCAATCTCATAAGTGAAATTTGGGTGAGAGAGAAGCAAAAAATCGTGAGAGAGAAAAAACCAGAAGCCAAGGCAAATATTGAATTCAGATTAGGCAATCAAACCCTGATCTAATATTTATTAGCTACGTACAAATTTTGTATTAAATTCCTAAAAATCAAGTTTTGATTCAGAAATTTTGTGATATGGTTTTTTAATTGTGTATTACAATTAAAATGAATATTTGGTTTACCGACCAATTAAATCCCTTTGTGACTCCCTTGGCTATTAATTATGTAATTCAATTAATAGGTATTTAATTTACTCATTCTTGAACATTCAACATATATAGTTTTTCTCTACTTTGCCAAATAAAAGATTACACGTGTAATGAAGCAAACTTGAAACTGTCTTTTTTTAAATAAAAAAAAAAACTTTATGTGATAATGGGAGTACAAATTTACTTGACGAAGTCACATTCTAGGAGAAGGTGGGGGTTGTTTCCATTCCATTTCAACATAACAAGCATGAATATTAAATAAATAGTGTAATTTAATTAGCTTGAGTAGATAAGCAATCATTAATGATTTTCAAAGAAAAAGTTTAATTTGATTATGCCCCCTAAACGACAAAGTTTTCTTGCTTGTTTGAGCGAAAATAGAAGATTCAACATTGAAATGAGCCTCTTGCTTCGAAATGTATGGTTGTATAGATTCTTTAACTCAAGGAAATTCAAACCAAATTAAATGCGGCTGTTCCTCGGAAGGAGTAATTAGAGTTTGGGAATATATATTTCCTTGCAGCGTTAAAAATCATTCCAAGGGCAGCAAGGTTCCGTTAGCTAGTCACTACAAGAACAAGGGGTCATTAGGGACCGCAAATTAGCGACCACCAAGCGGTCGCTTGTCTTCAGCGACTGCTTAGCAGTCGCTATTGAGGTCCTTAGGGACCGCAAAATAGCGACTGTTAAGCGGTCCCTAATGACCTCAATAGGGACCGCAATATAGCGACCGTGAAACGGTCGCCATACTTTTTGATAATAGGGACCGTCTGGGTGGTCCCTAATGTGGAATAATAGGGACCGCCCAGACGGTCCCTAATTTCTACAATAGGGACCGCTTGGCAGTCCCTATTGTTAATTTAGGGACCGCTTGGCAGTCCCTACTAATATTTATACATCAAAATTATGAATTTTTCGATGGTTCGAGGTGACTCGTTGTTCGAGGTGCCGCATAACAATAAGTACAACGACACATTGTATATCCAAACATTATACAAGGAGAAAGGGCCGCTTTGAAGATTCTCCTACTGTTTTGTACGACGAAGAACATAATGACAAATTAATTCGATCTACATATATACGTATAATTAATGAATACTTGATCTAATGATTATGCCTGATAATCGAATCTATGCTAACGTTTGTGAAGTAAATCATAAACACGGATAACAATTACAACTAACTAATGATAATTAATTAGTTGTACATTTGTGAAATATATCTTGAACGTTAATAACTCGATCGATCTCAATTAATCTATCATTTCACAACTACTCTACGATAAGCTTGGTTTTGCAATAATTTATTACTTCAATTTACACATTACAACGAGTTTGGTTGCTTACAACCACAAACACAACAACATCAATAAAAAAAATCGATTTTTAAGTATGAATATTAGTAGGGACCATTAAACGGTCCCAAATGTCAAATTAGGGACCGCTTAACGGTCCCTAATTTGACAATAGGGACCGTTAAGCGGTCCCTAATTTGAATTAGGGACCGCTTGGCAGTCCCTATTGTAAAACTGGGGACCGCTTGGCAGTCCCTACTAATATTCATACATCAAAGTTATGAATTTTTCGATGGTTCGAGGTGCCGCGTTGTATGTTTAGTTCATAATAACCATTGGAATAGTTAAAATAACAATAAGTACAACGCCACATTGTATATCCAAACATTATACAAGGAGAACGGGCCGCTTTGAAGATTTTCCTACTGTTTTGTACGACGAATGACATAATGACAAAATAATTCGATCTACATATATACGTATAATTAATGAATACTTGATCTAATGATTATGCCTCATAATCGTATCTATGCTAATGTTTGTAAAGTAAATCATAAACACGGATAACAATTACAACTAATTAATGATAATTAATTAGTTGTACATTTGTGAAATATATCTTGAACATTAATAACTCGATCAATCGCAATTAATCTATTACTTCACAACTAATCTACTATAAGGTTGGTTTTGCAATCATTTATTACTTCAATTTATATATTACAATGAGTTTGGTTGCTTACAATCACAAACACAACAACATCAATAAAAAAAAATCGATTTTTAAGTATGAATATTAGTAGGGACCGTTAAGCGGTCCCTAATTTGACAATAGGGACCGTTAAGCGGTCGTTACTACCGAATTAGGGACCGCTTAGCAGCCCCTAATATTAATTTAGGGACCACTTAACGGTCCCTACTAATATTCATACATCAAAATTATGAATTTTTCGATGGTTCGAGGTGGCGCGTTGTATGTTTAGTTCATAATAACCATTGGAATAGTTAAATTAACAATAACTACAACAACACATTGTATATCCAAACATTATACAAGGAGAACGAGTCACTTTGAAGATTATCCTACAATTTTGTACGACGAATGACATAATGACAAATTAATTCGATCTACATATATACGTATAAGTAATGAATACTTGATCTAATGATTATGCCTCATAATCAATCGTATCCATGCTAAAGTTTGTGAAGTAAATCATAAACACGGATAACAATTACAACTAACTAATGATAATTAATTAGTTGTACATTTGTGAAATATATCTTGAACGTTAATAACTCGATCAATCACAATTAATCTATTACTTCATAACTAATCTACTATAAGGTTGGTTTTGCAATCATTTATTACTTCAATTTATATATTACAATGAGTTTGGTTGCTTACAATCACAAACACAATAACATCAATAAAAAAAATCGATTTTTAAGTATGAATATTAGTAGGGACCGTTAAGCGGTCCCTAATCTGACAATAGGGACCGTTAAGCGGTCGCTACTACAGAATTAGGGACCGCTTAGCTGTCCCTATTATTAATTTAGGGACAGCTTAACGGTCCCTACTAATATTCATACATCAAAATTATGAATTTTTCGATGATTTGAGGTGGCGCGTTGTATGTTTAGTTCATAATAACCATTGGAATAGTTAAATTAACAATAACTACAACAACACATTGTATATCCAAACATTATACAAGGAGAACGAGTCACTTTGAAGATTCTCCTACAATTTTGTACGACGACTGACATAATGACAAATTAATTCGATCTACATATATACGTATAAGTAATGAATACTTGATCTAATGATTATGCCTCATAATCAATCGTATCTATGCTAACGTTTGTGAAGTAAATCATAAATACGGATAAAAATTACAACTAACTAATGATAATTAATTAGTTGTACATTTGTGAAATATATCTTGAACGTTAATAACTCGATCAATCGCAATTAATCTATTACTTCACAACTAATCTACTATAAGGTTGGTTTTGCAATCATTTATTACTTCAATCTATATATTACAATGAGTTTGGTTGCATACAATCACAAACACAACAACATCAATAAAAAAAAATCGATTTTTAAGTATGAATATTAGTAGGGACCGTTAAGCGGTCCCAAATTTGACAATAGGGATCGTTAAGCGGTCGCTACTACCGAATTAGGGACCGCTTAGCAGTCCCTATTATTAATTTAGGGACCGCTTAACGGTCCCTACTAATATTCATACATCAAAATAATGAATTTTTCGATAGTTCGAGGTGGCGCCTTGTATGTTTAATTCATAATAACCATTTGAATAGTTAAATTTACAATAACTACAACAACACATTGTATATCCAAACATTATACAAGGAGAACGAGTCACTTTGAAGATTCTCCTACAATTGTGTACGACGAATGACATAATGACAAATTAATTCGATCTACATATATACGTATAAGTAATGAATACTTGATCTAATGATTATGCCTCATAATCAATCGTATCTATGCTAACGTTTGTGAAGTAAATCATAAACACGGATAACAATTACAACTAACTAATGATAATTAATTAGTTGTACATTTGTGAAATATATCTTGAACGTTAATAACTTGATCAAACGCAATTAATCTATTACTTCACAACTAATCTACTATAACGTTGGTTTTGCAATCATTTATTACTTCAATTTATATATTACAATGAGTTTGGTTGCTTACAATCACAAACACAACAAAATCAATAAAAAAAAATCGATTTTTAAGTATGAATATTAGTAGGGACCGTTAAGCGGTCCCTAATTTGACAATAGGGACCGTTAAGCGGTCCCTGATTTGACATTAGAGACCGCTTAACGGTCCCTAAAATCGAAAATTTTGAATTTTTGGCAAAATATTTTGCGGAAGTGAGGGGGAAATTTGAATTTTCACCAAATTAAATCTCAACCGTCGATGAAATTCTAATCTACGGTCATAAGTACCCATCATGTGTTTAACACGGATCGTCGTCTTAAACCGTCGATCATCTAAACTCATCCAACGGACAAAAACCAATTGAATATATATATATATCTCACCACTCTTACACCCATTTCACTATCTCCAAAAAACACTATCTTCTTTACTTCTTTTCACCAACACAAAAACAGTTAATTTTTTTTTCTTATTTTCACCAACACAAAAACTTTTCTTCTTTTCACCAACACAAGATTTTCTTCATTTTCTTTTCTTTCACTTTCTTTATTTTGGATCTTCATTTTCATTTTTTCACCAATACAATCTTTTTTTCTTATACTTTCTTTATTTTGGATCTACATTTACTATTCTTCACTTTTGATTTCATGTTTTTGATTTCATTCATATTTTTGATTTCATTCATTTTATACTATTACTCATTTTATTCATCTTTTCACATTCTTTTATTCTTTCATATCAATTGTCATTATATTAACTTTTTATTCAATATTTTATTCGTTTCAATTTGTTAAAATTACAATTTTACAAAAAAAAATAATTATATTCCGGATTAAATCCGGAATATAATTGTAGTTTATTTTTATTTTTTCTGGAGGTCATTAGGGACCGCTTAACGGTCCCTACTAATATTCATACGATGAATATTAGTAGGGACCGTTAAACGGTCCGTGATTTTGATATTAGGGACCGTCAAACGGTCCCTACTAATATTCATAGAAATTCTACGAATATTAGTAGGGACCGCCCAGACGGTCCCTATTGTAAAAATTAGGGACCGTCTGGACCGTCCCTATTGTAAAAATTAGGGACCGTCTGGACCGTCCCTATTATTCCACATTAGGGACCGCCCAGACGGTCCCTATTGTTAAATTTAGGGACCGTCTGGGCGGTCCCTATTGTTCCACATTAGGGACCGCCCAGACGGTCCCTATTGAGGTCATTAGGGACCGCTTAACAGTCGCTAAATTGCGGTCCCTAATGACCTCAATAGGGACCGCTTAACGGTCGCTATTGGCAAGCGACCATGGTCAATAGCGACCGCAAAATAGCGACCGCTAGACGGTCGCTACCCCCTCAATAGCGACCGCAGGGGGGTCATTAGGGACCGCCCAGGCAGTCCCTAATGACCCCTTTTTCTTGTAGTGAGTATCTTCCTCAATAGGCTTGCTCGATCACAACATCCAATTGATCAATGAGGTTGGGGACCATGTAGGAAAAAAAGCGTGAAGAAAGGCCTTAATAGGATCCAAGGATCCTCCTATACTTTGATTTGAGTTGACATATACTTGAAAACAAGCTTATCTTTTAATGATGTTTCAACATTCGACAATGCTTCTCCATGTTCGAGAGCAGCCTACAAATGGTTTAAATAAAGAAAATAAATTCTGATCGCATAAATATTTAGAAGAAAGAATTTCGAAGAAGAGTTTTGTCTTAGGGTT
This sequence comes from Linaria vulgaris, assembly GCA_948329865.1. Lineage (NCBI taxonomy): Eukaryota > Viridiplantae > Streptophyta > Magnoliopsida > Lamiales > Plantaginaceae > Linaria > Linaria vulgaris. The sequence goes on from OX415249.1 coordinate 28,508,630, forward strand.
TAGCACAAGATTTTCCATGAGATTTTAGAAACTAAGGCATGGTTCATGTCCTCAGTTCTGTGCAACCCCGAATCACCTCAAGCTTTAGCTTGCAAATGCTATCCCATGTTATAATTAAGGCATATATTTTCTTATCCTTATTGTTGGACCAACATGAATTCCTCATGGTTTTATCAATTACCACACACACTTTGATAGGAATCAGGTTAGTGCTAAGAGAGTAAACAATTACATGCTTGTGCAACATTTTGATTAATGATGTATTTTCCCACGTGACAAACACAATTGGGTTTTCAGGGAGTCATTTTTATATATACCTTCTTGATCAACTTTTTATGTTCCTCATCCGAATTTGTAGGGTTCAAAAGGAGCTCCCCAAATGATCTTACCTTATGATTTCACTCGTTGAAGATTAGGTAATTCAGAAATTGGTCATTATCACTTCTAATACAATTCTTACTGAAATGAATGACCAACTTCGAGGAGTTAGTCAAGAGCTTGTCCATTCGTAAAGTTGTTGAAGCCCATTCAGCAACGCGTGAGCCTCCTTTTCGGTAGCTTTGTAGAAAACCATAAGATCATCTGCAAGCATGAGATGATTAATGGATGGGGCATTTCAAGATTTTTTTTACACCATTAAGAGGACCTCTAGAATTTTGCAAAGCTAACAAATGGGAGAATAATCCAAAGTATAACCAAAAGAAAGGGAGAGAGGGGGTATTCTTGACGAAACAGAGTTGAAGACTTGAAATGGCCACTAGGAGCGCCGTTGAGGAGAACATAAAATAATACCGAGGATATGCATTGGAATATAGAATAAGCAATTTGGTCGGCCGAATTATTTTTTTTCGCCCTGTAACTTTGCCTTTAATTACTTTATGTCTTTTTTGGTTTGTGCCGACCATTTCTGCCCCGCAACTTTCTATTTTTTTATCAGAAATGCCCAAATTATTTTATTCGGGCTAAATTGCTTACGTGGTGGTCCAGTCAATAAAACACACTGCCTAATCAAAAAAAACGCCCCGCATGTCGTTATTTTTTTTGCCCCGCATGTCGTTATTCTTTTCGCCCAAAAAACGTATTTAATCAATTGAAAATCAATCACAAGAGCCGAAGCACCTCGAGCACACCAAGAAACACGATTTGAAGAGATACAAAGAGCTAAAAAATGGTCGGAAGAGGCGCGATTTACGGCTGTTAGGGTTCATACCAGCAATTGAAATTGTTGCAATTGTTGCAATTGAAATTGTTACGATCAGAAACGCAATTTGCAAGTGTTATTGTTGAAATTGAAGGGCAAGACCCAGATTTTCAGATTTGAGATTTCTGCCTAGAGGGGTGGTGGTGCTAGGAAGATTCGAAGGCGGGAGGGGGGAGGTGGGGGTTTTACGGGTTGGGGTGATGAAGATGATGATAATATTATTCCTTTTTTTTATGAAATGTTTTTTTTTTAATTTTTATAAATTGTTAAAGTATTTATTATTTTTACAAAATAGTTTTCAAGATATAACTAAATAAATATTATATATATATATATATGTTTTGGTGTCTCAAAGTGCAATATATTAGGGGAGTGCAAGTGCAATTTTAAAATATTATAAGGGTAGTTGTGTAATAATAGTGTTGTGTTAAATATCTTTTTTGGGCAAAAAATAATGACGTGGCGGGACAACTTATTGACCGGACATGGCGACTTGTTAAATGTACAACCATGTCAGCGTTTTAGCCCGAATAAAACATTTTGGTCATTTTGATAGAAAAATGAAAAGTTCAGGGGCAAAAAACGTCGTCTTGATCCAAACAGAACATAAAGTAATTAAAAGGTAAAGTTAAAGGGCAGAAAAAATAATTCGCCCAATTTGTTCATAAATCGCATACTACGAAGACACTCCATAGAAGTGATCATATGCCTTAGTCATGTCCATCTTAACTACAATAATTTTTTCCGGGAAAATTACAATTTTTGCATGTTATTATTATACTTGAAAGTTAGACTTTTGCGGGTATTTTTCATCCACCTCCCCTGAAGTTTGGTTCTTTGGCAAACACCCCCTGAGGTTTGGTACTTTTTTAAAGACCCCCTTATGTTAGTTGACCAGTTAGTCAACAGTTAAAAAGAAGGGCAATAGTGTCATTCATCATTCACCTCAAAACAAAAAGTCATTTACTATATATTATAATCTTCATTATCTTTATTCACATAAAAAAATGAGATTTATATTAACGTTACTAAATAATTCACTTTAGATACTAAAACTAAAATATTAGTCAACAAATTAGAGGTAAGTGATATTTTTAATTTTTACTATTTATTGAACAAAACGATTGTATGTATCGTATCCCAATATACCAAATAAAACAATGAGACAAGTAACCAAATGGTAGAAATTAACAGAAAAAAATAATGGAAAGAAACTGGACTAATCTTTACTTATCTCTAATGCCTTATAAATCAAACGTAGTAAAAGTAGTCAATTAACGAAATGCTAACTAGGAAATGATATAACACGATAAAACCAAATCGTTGGTAATTTCTTGAAATGATATAATAATATTACGTTTGTTCTCTAATATTAAATATATATATATATATTTATGTATATATTAGTATAGCTTCTTTTCATGATACAATACATGGTAGTTTTGTTTATAAAGTTAAATTTTTAAGCACATTTATATAAATCACAAAATCTCTTAATACATTTATTATTTGAAAATTACCATAGTAGACCTCCCGTTGATTTTTAAAAATGATACATTATTTAGTTATAGATTGGTATAAAACCACCACAACACCCACCAACAACCATAGGTAATAATAATAACAATAATAATAATAATAATAATAATAATAATAATAATAATAATTATAATAATAATAATAATAATGTACACCTTGAGAATTAGAAGGAAAATACACGTAATGTTTACATTAAATTACTAATAATTTTGTTTTTTTTATGTGAATAAAGATAATGAAGATTATAATATATATATGTGATCAAATAATTGTTTTTCGCAGAAAGTCCATGAAGATTCAAGTAAAATTAACTATATATAAATTATATCAGACAAAATTTAGCTGTCGGGTAGATTTACTGGGGAATATTATATTCTTACTAGCGAGATTCTGTATTATCTGAATAAAAAATGGTGAGAAAAAATTGGGTAAATTATAATTTTTGCCCGCTTATTATACTTGAAAGTTTCCTTTTGCTCCTTAAAAAAGTCTAGTATCTTTTAAGATCTCGACAATATACGCCCACCGGGCCTCCAAACGGGCTTTTCATTCACGTGGAATAATTGGTTCATATGGCTTTTTTCACCAAACAAAAGCAGTCACCAAACAATTGTTTTAAAAAAAATTGATGAATCATTATCTTCCTCCTCCATCCCCACTGTCACCATTTTTTATTCAGATAATACAGAATCTCGCTAGTAAGAATATAATATTCCCCAGTAAATCTACCCGACAGAAATTTGATGGCGATACAAGCTTGTGGCGGTGGGGTTTAATCTGGTTGGCCATAATCATTGTAATCACTTCATAAGCCACATTGCATAATCATAATGAGAGTAATAAATGTATGATTCATTGTTTTGATTATTTCTCACATGTGAATTTATTTTGGACGACCTAAGTGAGATCGATAGCGGTGATATCCCTATTTTCTTGTAGGATTCAGGAGGAAAACCTTCTTGCTGTGGAGATGAGTTAGATTTCTGATACGGGCCCATCCTTATTTTAAGCATTAGTATTTTATTTAATTGTAATTTTCGTTTAATTTCCATTTTCAGATTATGTTGCACGTAATTAGTGGTATTAGTTGGTAGTAGTGGTCAAATTTGGTTGCTACAGTAGTGGAAAGTAATGGACTGAATTATTCAGCCAATTCCTCTATTTAATTCAATAATTTGTAATCATTTTAGGCAAGTAAAAATCAAGTATGTTGTTAATGTTTTCTTAATTTCTCATCTCTTTTCTTGGAGTCCCTCCTAAACTCGAATTAGGAACATTAAATTGATACCAAGGTTGTATCAATTTCATAGAGAAAAGAGCTTCATTTACCTCAAGAGCAAAAGGAAGAGAAGAAGTTCATCATTTTAAACACTGGAAATACAATGTTAGAAAATAGCTTGAATTCGGTCTTCATGGTCAATGGTACGATAGTTTTGGGTGGAGTAGAATACGAAAATAGTTGGAAAAATGACGACCAATACTTTTAAAAGCTTCCTCAAAAGTGTCATCAAATAGTTTAATTAGAGAAGTCGTGCTGACTTTCCTATGGAGGAAGGTGGTGATGTGGAAGAAACGAATATTAGCGTCTCCCAACTTGATCCATTCATTCTTACACTTTCGGCGCCACAAATTTTTTTTTCAACCTTAAGAACTCGATCTAACTCAATCTGTCAACCAAATTCAAGAGGAGAATTGTTAATGGGTAAGTCATTATAGGCCTGCTCAATATTTTGCATAAGATCCAAGATTCTAGTTTGGACTTTCGACATGACCAAACAGTTTTTCGTTCCACTTGGCCAACTCTGATATTTGGTGTTCTTGTTCTTAGAGAACAATTTGGACACAGAAGATCCCAATATATAAATTTTTCAGGCATTGTCGATGACAATATATGTGTTCGGGTGATCCATCCACATAGAGTTAAACCACAAAGGTTTCGTACCTGACATAATTTTTGGTTCAATATGCACGATGATGGGCTTATGGTTATATTTGAGAGCATATGGTGTTGAACCATAGCATGTAGAAACCAAGTTATCCAATCGGGGGTAGCGACTACACGTTCAAGTCTTCCTTGAATATTAGAAAGGCCAAGGCATTTGTTGTTCCAAGTAAAACAGTGCCCCTGGAAATCGAGATCATTAAGATTGGCCTTGATTAGGTGCTTTGGGAGATTACTGGAGGATGACAAAGAAAAAGTGCGAGTCCTTTTTTTTTTTCACATTGGGAGGTGATATCGTTGAAATCTCCACAAACAGGATAAGGGCAATTTATATTTGCGAAAATGAGCTTGAAATAGTCCTAAATGTTGAATTGCCATCTCATCTAAAAGCTTAAGCTATGAGAGAGGTTAGGCATTTAATATTTATATATTATCTCCAACACACCCTCTGACGTGCACGCTGTAAATCCTTTTATTACATCAGTCACGTGACACTTTTTTGGATAATCGGGTGGCGGTGGGATTCGAACCAGGACCTCCTTCTTGGCCCGAGCTCTGATACCATATTGAATTACCTTCTCATCAAAAAGTTTAAGCTATTAGAGATGTTAGACATTTAATATTTATATATTATCTCTAACACTAAAAGCTTCTATGAGAAGAAGGCTAGGAGGTCAGTAAATAGAAGATATAAACCAACAATCATAGTAGCCATGGTGTTAGAACGAACAGAATCGGAGATGTTCCACAAGGATTATTGCACACATTGGATCGAAATAGTGCTAGACAAAGCCAAATTAGAGACCCAATAGCCGAGACAAAATTAGGAAGATCAAGGAAGAGAAGAATTTTAAGAATAGGATAAGGTAATTTAAGTTTAACTTCACAATGATACAGGATGCAAGGGCAGTGTTCATATTTGTGATAACTCCTATTTTGGCGATTCGAAATTATGAGATATTTTGGTGTGCGTGTTTTGATGTGGAGTTTAACTATCAATAAGACCATCTATTTGTTATTCAATTTGGTTCTGAAAACATAACTCTTAATAGTTTTCTGTTTAACTAGCACCGCTTGCTTTAACCGTACTAGTCATGTAATTCGAACATAACTAAACATGTGAGATAAATGAGAAAAAACTAAATTATGTCACTCATGTTGATTTTCGCAAAGAAGTTTTTATAATTCAAATTCAGTTTTCAAACACATGTTCAAAGTTCAAACAGTAAATCTTGATGTTTGATAAATCATTTTCAGTCGGACAGTCCAAATTGAATTTGACTAAAGATAAACCACCTTAAGTCGAAAGGATACTTCAACATTATGTTAGTTAATTTTATTTTTTGGGGAAAAAATTATAGTGCAAAAAGCCAGATTAGTAAATACCCGGAAATTAAAATAGCTAATACTAGAAAAACATAAATCTTAGTTTTTAACTTTTGTTAAAGAGTTTGCAATGCTTAACAAACTAATAGCTCTATTTATCACATGTTGCTTACTATTTAGTAAGTCTATTTACTTAAGTGTTATATGAATTTATTTTTTATTTTTTAAAAATGTCACCAGGACTTTGAACTTATATTCTTCTCATAAGCAAGCTAAGTTGTCTGATAACAAAAACATTCAACAGTACTTTCTTTCAACAAATTTTGACAGTACTTAAGTTTTGCAGCTGATCGGATTCCACCCATTCCTATCATCTCATTTCTGCCTTTAAGCAACCAACATTCATATATTATTATTAACCTGTTCAAGTAAAATCCTGACATTAAAAAAGTTGTTATAAACTTTCAAATTCTCAACAAATGTAAAGCAAATCTTATTATGAAAAAAATGAATTAACAGGGAATTTTTCAAAATTGGTCCTCTATAGTAACCACCTTTCAAAATTAGTCCTTTATAGTGCCTCGGGCCGTTTTTGGTCCTCTAAAGTAACAAGAGTTTCAATTTTGGTCCTCCGGCCAAACTTCTGGTTCAATTTGGGGATTTTTCAATTTTTCTTCCAAAATATTTTTGTGTAATCACACTTACACCCCCAAATATTAAAATGTGTATATTTACAATTATAAATTCCTTTAATACTACAAAAATAATTTGAAATATTGCAGTTATGCCCTAAAACTTTATCAATTCAACTAATTTAGGTTATATTTTATAATTTTATATAAATCTTTATTAACCTCAACTTAATACTAAAGTTACCTTATAAATTCATTAACATAACAATAAAAACAATAACAAATTTAATTCCTTAACATATATAAATATATATATATAATGTATATCTTTATATATTAAAAATAATAACAATTTTTTATAACAAAAAAAAATAAAAAAAAAGTCATCTTATATCTTATATAATTTTTTATAAAAGATATAAAAGTATATCTTATATAATTTTTTATATAAGATAACAATTTTTTATAAGATAACAATAACAAATTTTTTATAAGATATAAAAGTATATCTTATATAATTTTTTATAACAAAAAAAATAAAAATTAAAAGTCATCTTATATCTTATATAATTTTTTATAAAAGATATAAAAGTATATCTTATATAATTTTTTATATAAGATAACAAATTTTTTATAAGATAACAATAACAAAATTTTTATAAGATATAAAAGTGTATCTTATATAATTTTTTATAAGATAACAATAACAAATTTTTTATAAGATATAAAAGTATATATTATATAAGTTTTTATAACAAAAAAAAAAAAAAAAAAGTCATCTTCCCCATTCCCCCTCCACCCCCCCCCCCATCCCCCCCCCCCAACACCCCCCACCTCCCAGATCCACCCCCTACCCCCGCCCCCCTCCCCGACCCACCCCCTACCCCGACCCACTCCTACCCCGCCCCTCCCCTACCCCGCCCCCCACCTCCCCGACCCACCCCGACCCACCCCCTACCCCGCCCCTCCCCGACACACCCCTACCCCGCCCCCACCTCCCCAACCCCAAACCCCCCGGCCCCTCCCCTCCTCACCACGCAACCGCGCCACCACTGCAAATCGCGGTGGTGGTGCGTGTGGGGTGGGGTAGGGGTGGGTCGGGGAGGGGCAGGGTTGGGGTGGGGGCGGGGTAGGGGGGTGGGTCTGGGAGGCGCGTGGGGGCAGGGGTGGGTGGGGGGAGGATGGTTTTTTTTTTCTTTTAAGATTTATTTTAAAAATATATTATTTTAAAATTTTAAAAACTATATTTATTATAAATATAAGAAAATATTTATCTTATTTAAAAAAAAAATTGGGGTGTGAATGTAATTATGTGAAGCATTTGAGAAGCAATGAAAATAAATAATTTGGATTTGGAGTCAAAGAGATTGTTTAAAAAAATTTGGGGGCGTATGTGCAATTACATGTGCATTTTCAGGGAGAAAAATCCCCAAATTGAACCAGAAGTTTGGCCGGAGGACCAAAATTGAAACTCTTGTTACTTTAGAGGACCAAAAACGGCCCGAGGCACTATAAAGGACTAATTTTGAAAGGTGGTTACTATAGAGGACCAATTTTGAAAAATTCCCGAATTAACAATCATCGCTTTAGAAAAGTTCTATTCCTTCTCACAGCAACGTGGTTACTGAAACTTAAAAGAACCGGAAGCTAAATGGTAGCAATAAAGGATGCAATGCCAAATGGTTCTGACTTCTGACTAACATCACATTTGGAAGATTCTCAAGAATCGTGAACTCTAGTTATCATCCTAACCCCAGTTCCTAACAGATCATTCGCCAATTGTCGAGGAATAAAAGTGGACAGATACCTGCATTAATATTCCTTAATTTCTGCCCGCACAATGTAGTTTATGGCACGGGCACTCTTAAGTTAGAAGGTTATCTCACGCCTCTCAGCAAAAAATTTACCGCTTACAAAATGGTCAGGAAGCAGAGCAAGCCAGACGGCAGTATCTGCCCCTTCTTCGGGGCTAACATGCCCGGCCCAACCGGTCATGGCAGTCTTTACCCACCCGGGACAGTAGCAATTGATGAATATCTTTTGTCCTTCTGGCCGTTCTGAAAATATTCTCGCCATCAGTCTCGTGTATGTGTTGACAGCTAGTTTGGACAAAGAATAGTCGGTAAGAACATGAGGCCATCCACCCTCTGTCCAGGTTCCATCTTTTACTTGGTCTAGAAACTTGTACATTGTCTGGTCGATCAACTCTTCGGTTAGAGATTCATCATCTTCTAGTTGTTTTCTCAACTCGCTATTTCCTAGTTTCTGCACAATGAGACAAATAAGGTTACTGATGATCCTTGATGGTATATCTTTTCGATCCTGAGCGATTAAGAATTTTATTAAGTCATGGGTGTACAATAACATGCATCATTCATAAAACATCAATTCCAGAGCAACAAGATCCACAAACACATCATGAGGAAAAAGCAAAATGGATGGACTAAAATCGTATTATTAAAAAGTGTCAAGGAAAAAACTAAAGTTTCTACTTACATTTCGTCGTCCATTCAATCTTCCCAATCGGGAGCTCACATTGACGATACGAGAACCTGATTCTGAAGGTCTCATTAGAGGGATCATGGCGTTGATCATTTTTTTGGTCCCAAAGTAATTGGTACCAATAACTTTTTCAGCAAATTCCACAGAATTGTCTGAGCCCGCATTGAAATTTACTCCTGCATTGTTTACCTAGAAATTTGTTTCTAATCAGTGAAATACCCGTAAACTCACAAACAAAACAATAAATTAGATGCTACTGCTATTGAACTTCACCTGGAAATGGACAATACACAGACGTATAGCAACTATCCGAAATCGAGCAGATACATATCATTATTCATGTGATTTCTGTAAAATAAACTTGGCTACTGTACGTGTCACAAGGTTAGGGACACCACCAACCTCATTTAGAATCATTTTTATTAGTCTTGTCTTAAAGAAAAAAAGAATAAAAGAACTAAGATTTAGTTCTTGACTTCTGCCATCGCTATTAAATATCATTAAAAACAAAGATACATTCAAGATCACGGATTATTTCTTTTTCAGTTTTTTTCATTCGGAAGCAGGCAACCTATACAACATACATCACAAACGCATTGAAGAACTTATCCAACAAACCAAGTCCGTATGGAGATAAAGGAAGAGGCCGCTCTACCAATATATCTAAACCGCCATAATTTTCCTTTAGCCATTGAGAAAATTCTTCGATTGATGAAGGATCCACGATATCTAGTTGATGGAAAGCCACATTATGACCTCCTTCTTGTAAGACCTTTGCTGCTTCTTCTCCCACACCAGTCTCTCGTGATGTGAGAACAACTGTTAATCCATGCAAGGCAAGTTGGTATGCGATCTCAAATCCAATTCCCCTGTTTGCACCAGTCACCACTGCAACAGTGTCCGATGTCCACCATCTGAATGATTGTTATTTCAAGAGGAACTTAATAAATTAACCAAATTAATACTTGTATATTCGTGAGTAATCTTATTTCAAAAGTTCACGGCAACATACATTTATGCACCAGTAATCAGCAAATCTCTCAAACATGTTTATTGAAATGTATTTGCATTTCATACAAGTAACTTGCTTGGAGGGTAAAACTGATGAGGCTGTAAGATTACTTGGCTAGTACTAAAAGTATTTAGATGAGAATTCAAGAGATTATGAGGTTAATTGTCAGATGGAGATAGTTACAAGAGATTATATTATAGATGAAGATAATGTCCGATTTCGTGTATAGAACAACGCTTAAGTGGTTTGTGCGTTTGGGGAACGTGGAACCAGCTCAAGATCAAAACTAAGAGAAACTCATCAGTCCTAAAAACTTTCTTACTCAATTTCATCATAAACTAAACAATCAAGAAATAGGCTCAAGCGTGCACACATACATGCGCCGTTTTAGGTCCTAAGGAGTGAATTATATTGTACATCTTCCGGCATAAAATTTTATAACATGACAATGATCATTAAACATTAGATTCTATTACAACGGAAAATACAAAATATACAGATCTCGTCCTTGATCTTACTACCATGTGTTCTTATAGAATTGAATTCACTGCACAACGTCGCATTCGAATTAGTGATACTACACAATAATATCATTTTTAATCAATCAAAACAAATCACAATGCACCATTCAACAATTTAGCAGGATCAACAGTAATTAAATAATTCAATCCAGTAAATTAATTACCTTTGGTGATCGGAATAAGGAATTGTGCGGAGGAGAGAGATCTCTTGGCGCCTCTGCTCTCTTCTCTCTCTTGCCCTCTCCTTTTTATCCATTATTGTAATTATAAAAATAGTTTAAACAATATTCAATTATATTGTTGTTATTCCACAATATCCATAAAAATGGTGGCTTATTCAGCTATTCATTTCCGTTTTTCTTTGTATGTGTTTTTGGTGGGTGAGTGAGAGAGAGAGAAAGAGGAAATCAAAATGAGCGGTTTGTTTTCCCGGTAAAATTGGAGCTGACCTTTACACTCGGTGTACTATTTCAACCAACACCTGCCATCACCTTTCGTTATCACCCCCTCAACTTTTTAGTTTTTACATTTGGTTCTTTGCAGTAACCCCCAACTTAATCCTTCTTTTACAAACTGCCCTCCACCGCATGAAAGGTTACACTAAATCCCCCACCGCATTGATTTTAAAAAGTTTGGTAGGAGCGAACACCGGCCACAAATTATTGAGCGCTACACGGACCATCTACGGGGCTCGCGGCAAAAAACAATATTTCTATGTGAAAGAAAAGACTCTGGAGAGTTTGATTGTTTGCCAAGAGTTTGGTCAAAAGCCCAACGAATCGATATCCATTCGAGTGTAGGGGCTACGACGTAGGAGGAGGGTTTTTTGACGACCCTAGTTAAGCATAAGTTTGACCACAAGTTGTTGGTCAGGGACGATGTCGTAAGAGCTGGTGGCTTATCGCCCAGACCCTATATTGGTCCTCATAGCTTGGGTATATATCTAAAGATGCATTTCGATTGAGCGTATTATGCATGTATTTGTGATTCTGTTTTAAGTTATATGTCTAGCTCGTTTATTTTATCTTTCCAGCAGCCACTCTCGTGATGGGTCGCCAAGAAAGGATGCAAAAATTAGCTGCCGTAAAGCGGGCAACTAGTGTAGACGCTGCCAGAGGGGCCGGGGGAGCGGATCCTACTGCACTTAAGACTCGTTGGCGAACTGGTCATTGCTCGCAAGCGAAGGAGACTGGTGATTCTCGAGGCACTAGGGTAACTAGTCCGCGAGATCAAGATGTGGAGTTTAGCGATGCTCCCTTAACTCAACTGAGTGATGGGAGAGCAAGCTCCAGTAATCCTCAGGCCACCCCGCCCATCCTTGTGGAAGCTCAGGCTTGGTAGGGCGTAAAAGGCCGTATCTCGGGGGGTCCGGCCAAGCCCCGTTCGTCCAGTTATGCAACTCCTGCCCCAACATCAATGTTGGGACCCATGAGTTCAGTGAGAGCGAGGTCGTGCGTACTATGGGAGAACTTTCCTAGTTGTGGCAAACAATCCCATGTTAGGGGAGCAGGATAGAGCTCAATTTGTGCGACTTGGAATTCACGTCTTCCAAGCCTTAAGTGTTGGAACTAGTTTTGTTTACTTAGTTTTATATGCATTGATTAGTTTACTTAGTTTTATATCGAATGGAACGTGGATATCAGTATAAGTAATATCGAGTCTTAGGAGATGTCAATATAAGCATCATATCAGGTACGGAGTATATCGGGTGTGGTGTATGTAAAAAGTGGATAGTATATCAAACTTGGACCTTCGATATCGGGGTGTGAAAAGTGTAATGTATTTAATGAGCTTACTTTCAATTGCGGGATGAGGGTATTTATAGACCTCAGGGGCGGGGACCACTCCCGAAATTCTTGGCATACATTGTACTATATCGAATATGCATATTTGATATGATAAGTGATATCGGGTGTACATTCCCGATATCCTGTGGGTGGATTTGTAGATTAGCCGGGCCTGGTCGAGTTCCTTAATTGGATTGGCCCAATGTGGGTAATTCCCATATCAGTCCCCTTCAGCCAAATTCGGCAGACAAAATTCAGACAGATATCCCAATTGGACAACTCGTTAATAACACATGGAGCAAAATTTTCCAATGTCAATAGTTTTTATACTAAAGACCGATGCAACCGTCTTTTAAGAATAATAATGACCATGGTGACTACTTACACGGAGAACGAAAAGAGAAAATAAAATACAAGTTACAACAATTGAAAACCAAACAAAACTAAATATTGTCAAAATAGGGGAGAGGTGGGAAGATACTATATGCTTGTGGTGACATGCGGTGTTGGAAATTGTAAAGTCAATGGAGTGGATGCTCCAAGCTTCACGAGAAGGTCTTCTCAATTTCTCAATATCACAGTGTGCCTGTCGCACTTAAAGATATAATGTCTTTACTCTAAACCTCCACCGGTAGGCATGCGAGATGAGTTGAAATTCACATGTAAGGGTCTTCGCGAATGATTTTTGGCGGGTGCGCACAGAAAAATCTATCATACCCACGAGTTACCTATTTTTTTCAAATCGTGCAGGTGCATTTAGTTTGCAACCTACGCGAGCTCTGGTTGGGCTGGTGGTGTTAGTAGCGGGCGGGTGGCGGGTTTTAAGACTTTTTTTTTTTTAAGTGGTTTTAAGACTAGTAATAAAAGAGCAAAAAAGTATTAAGAAAAAAGTTTATATGCTTAATATTTATCAAAAACAATCATGCAACACTAAAAAATGTGTAACACAAAAAAATAATATTTTTCCAAAAGAATCAAGTAACACTAAAAATATGTAAAATTAAAAATAAGTACCCATTAAAAGAAAACTATAGTATTTTGGACATATAATTTCTGTATTTATAATATGACACAATTATGTACTAATATACACACACGTAGATCGTAAATTTGAAGACATACATTAGCAATTGAAATACAAAAGATTTATCATGATATATTAGGCATAAAACTATAAAATAAAATATTCTCATTAAAAAGGTTAACTAAACATATTTATAGTAATTTTCGTCTCTCATTTATAACTATTAGATACTTATAATAAAAGAAATGTGCGGGTGGCGGGCGGGCAGGTGACAAGGTAAGCCCACCATCCCACCGATGATGGCGGTTTGTCACAAAACCAACCCGTCTACATGCACAAAAAAATGAAATCATGGCATGTGCGGGCAGGTGAGCGGGTTTTTGAACACCCTCACACACATGTCTTGGTAAGACGCTTCAGCGTAAAATCTGAATTGACTGAGCAAGTGGCTAGCTAGTCCGTCTCGATGCGCCTGAAACTTCACATGATAATTGGTTGATGACCCACCCTGACAGAAAGAACAATCATATAGTTTCCATCAAACAATTTAATAAAACTATTCTCCACACCTCTAAAAATTATCAAGAGGTTGATATACTTATAAAACCATTGTCATTGGGTCGTTTCAACCATATGATGACCAAGATGGGTAATCTCGACATTCACATCCCTCTTGAAGGGAGGAGATACTAGAACATATAATCATTTATTTTTATTTTTAGTAACTATTTAAAGGTTATTTTATTGTGTTAATTAATTGGTGTTCATTATTAGTGAATTAGTTAAGCACTGGAATTAGTTTTTAGCTCTTGTAATCCAGATTAGTAACGTAAACTAGTAAGCTATAAACACTATATAAGGGAAATTGATCGCTACCAACAAATCAATTTGGCGCAGTATCACATTTGTAAATGTATCCAATCTTTCGATTTAAATTAAAGCTTTCAATTCCTTTTCCAATTTATTTCGATTTCCGACCAATGTTTGTTAGTCAAATCATAGATTTGTTAACGGATGTTGGTTAATCTTGACTGATCAAGACTCGCGTTTTAGGCAACTTGCCATTTTTAGAAATTATTTCAAATTCCATTATAATGGCTTTCTCGAATAAGAAATAACGGCTTATGTTATTCAGCCATGTTTCAACTTGTAATTTCTTGTAAATAGACCCTCGATTCAATCTCAAAACTTCACTTTATCATATTGTAACGTTTAGAAAGGGTTCGAGAGAAGAGTCGTTCGACTGTATTTCGTAATCGTTCGATTAATAAAATTTTGCATTTTGCTTTTTGATTTTGCTTGAATGATGATAAATGTTCAATTATATATTTTCTCATGTTATCATTCTGGATTAATTTGATCCATATTATTCCGTTGCATTACTATTGTTTTTTGCGTGATTCATTTTTGTTCGATCGCGATCTCATCTCCGTGTTTAAATCACGATTTATGGCGTTACATTCTACTTTTCAATCGATTCGTTTGTGTTTTGTTTGATCTTTGTTGTCAATTTGGTTGTTATTGATTGCAATCAATTTTTTGAAACCCAAATTTCATTGTTCTTTCCCAAATGACTACACCAATTTCATCTTCAACTAACACCACTACTCTTCCCGTCAAGAATCCAAGTGAGGATTCACCATTAGTATATTCTTCTTGTTTGTATGACTTTATTGGTTCGTCGATTGTTCTTGAGAAATTTAAGGGTACTAATTTCAGTACTTGAAGTAAAAGTATCTTAATGGCCTTAACCATAAAGAACAAGATTAGATTTGTTGATGATACACTACATGAGCCTGTTGATGATCCTATTGAAAAAGTGTGTTGGGTTAGAGCAAGTAGCTTAGTGTATTCTTGGATCATAAACTCTACTGTTACTTATATTAGCAAGATTTTGATGTATATCATTAATACCTAGAGTTATGGAAAGAATTGCAGACTTGTTATGCAAGAACTGACGAAAGCCTTATCTACTATCACTCAGGGTTCTACATCTATCACAGAATACTACAACTTGTTCATATATCTATGGGATGAGTATATTATTTAGTGCCCTATCAATACTTGTTCATGTGGCATGTTCATTTTCACCGTGAACAAGACGATGAGTAGCTTACACCAATATGATGTTGTATTGAAATTCTTGGTTGGGCTTAATGACATTTTGTGTGCCTCAATAATTCATATTCTGCTCTTATCTAACCTTCTGGCTCTGTCAAAAGTGGGGGAAAAATCAATGTTGGCACCTTAATTTGGCCTCATAGCAGAATTGGTACCTTAACTTGTCCAGCCTCGCAAATTGTACTATAAGTACCATTTATTCTCAAAAGTGATACCCCAATGGCGGAGCTGCACATTGTTTTGCCCCAAATGCACATGTGGACCTTCGTTGACCTTAGAATTACGGATTTAACCATTTTTTTGACAATGGATTTGCTAACTATATTAATAAACAAAAATAAATTAAATAAAAAGATGAATAAAACTACTATATCCCTCTCATTGTCACAATTCTCCCGTCCATTTCAACTCACGATCACTTATTCTAAGGTCAACGGAGGTCCACGTGTGTATTTGGGGCAAGAATTGTGCAACTTCCACCACGGGGGTACCACTTTTGAAGGGAAATGAAAACTTTGGGTACTATTTGCGAGGCTAGACAAGTTAAGGTACCAAGTCCGTTTAGTGGGAAAATTAAGGTACGAACATTGATTTTTTCCCGTCAAAAGTGTATTCCATGACCATATAAGAAGAACACCATACAGACATCTATCAATCTATTGTCATTTCGGTTGATTCTCTTACTCTCTATTCTACATGTGTATCTTATAACAACCATCAAAAAATGCCTAACTGGAACAACATCAACAACAACAACGGTCCTATTCTAGAAAACCTTACAAGCCTCATTTGTCCAAACATGAAAAGAAAAAACCCAGGTGTACCCATTGTGGATACAAAGGACACATTGTTGACAAGTGCTTCCAGCTTTATGGCTATCCACCAAGTTGGGATGGTTCTACTCGTAAAAGACACAATCCTCAACACTCAGTAGCAGAACTCTACTACTGGTGTCACACCTCCTGCTACTAAGACTTTAGTTTCTGTACAATCACTACTCCTACTCCCATGAATTTTACTAGGGAACTGTTTGAGCAATTCTTAGCATTCAAACAAGCTAAGATCAGCTTCAGGCAACAGCTGCTGGATCAGATTCTACACACCACTATACTGCTACTCTAGCCGTTGGTACTTGAATGCCCTTTGGTTTTATTGCTATCCAAAACAAATATAATACGTGATGGATATTAGACACTAGAATAACTAATCGAGTGATTTTCCAATTCCACTAGTTTACTACCACCCCTATTCCCATCAACATTGTTATACATTTACCTAACAATAGCACTATTGTCGCTACTCACATAGGTATTGCAATCTCTTTAATGGTGTTTACTTCATAATGTCCTTTATGATCCTTAATATCTGACTAACCACAATAATATCTGACTAATCACTGATTGGTTCAGCGAGCTTCAAAACCCACTTTATATTTTGAAAAATAAGCATCATATATGTTGAAATTCTGCTTCAGATGTATTTGATATATGGCATATAAGATTAGGGCATTCCTCTTACGATAAAGTCTCAGCTATTTCTATTATTGATGGAATAAATGTAAAGACATTCATTGTGAAACATTCCATCTGGCAAAACAGAAGAGATTAGGCTTTTTGTTAGTCAAACTCACTTTATTACAACTTTTGGTTTATTGTATTGTGATGTTTGGGGACCATTTTCAGTACGCTCATATGATGATTTTTATAACGCCCATAAACCAAGCACCATGCTCGACGTGAAGCGCCACTGCCACAAAAGTCAAAGGAACACCTTAGTTCTCGTTTGAAGGCTGCAGCTAATCCAAAATAACGTAGAGAGGAAGCTATACCCAAAGAAACTTCACTTTAGTATAAAGTTCAGCTACCAATCACCTCCAACTATGATACGGCTAGGCTTGTCCCAAAGAATCTAGTTTAAGATTTTCTCTTAAAATTCTGGAATAGAAACATGGAAATATCTTTATGAGTCAAAAGGACTCAGTGAGATTTAATGCACAAGGATTTTTCATAAAATGTATTTTTGCAAAGCATGATTGCACAAGAATGCTTTTTTAAAAAAAAAAAATAAATAAATTTAGCCAAATCATCACACTTATTAGATCAATCGTGTCATAACAATCCAGCCTTTTGTGTCCTACCCTTATACCTCCCATCCAGGAGCGACCCGAAAAACGACGAGGACGTGGCCAAGTACACGCCTCAACTCTGGTTCACCCCGCTTAGACTTCCTGTCCCAGACGTAGAATAGAGTTTTCTCAAAGCGGCTCTAGACTGCG
The DNA here is from genome assembly GCA_948329865.1 of Linaria vulgaris. Lineage (NCBI taxonomy): Eukaryota > Viridiplantae > Streptophyta > Magnoliopsida > Lamiales > Plantaginaceae > Linaria > Linaria vulgaris. The sequence continues at coordinate 28,526,512 of OX415249.1, forward strand.
AAAGCTACACTAATAGTCCGATGCTATCCAGGAGAATTTCACAAATCCATGCCAGGGCCCAGATAATAGCCATCAAGTGGCAAGCTATCGAGTGACAACAATATAGCCATCAAAGTGGCTTCAAGAATGATCAATCATGAAATTAATTCATGTACAATTTTGGCATGCTTTTTAAAACAAGAAGCTCAGTACATAATTCAATAATTAATCCTCTAGGGATAATTCAGTATGACATGATAATATAATTGTTGTAATATAAACGCCAATTTCATGATTTGTGAACAAGTACTTGAGCATTCCTGGAATCCATAACATTTGTAAACAGTTCTTCTTGAAAATATCATGCTTGCACAATTTGTAAAATAAAACACTTTCGTATATAATACGTATAATTTCCATTCCAGCGAGAAAATATATAATTTTTAATCTCACCTCAATAGATATCACGCCATAAATGTCTGGGGTAGTTCCAGTGTCTTTGCCCAAACGCACATCACAATTACCTACAACGAGGGTCGTATCTGTATATATTAGCATAAACTTGTATGTTTAATGAAGGTCAATAATTCCTATTGCTTATTAATCCAATTGCATCTCACAGTTTAACTCGTTCAACTCGTTCCTCAGTTGGCTAGGCCATTGGTCTATTCAATATATATATATATATATATATATATATATATATATATATATATATATATATATATATATGTTGGAACTATCCAGTAAGTAAAATAGTCACTAGTTCTAAATTAAACTCATATTATTTAGCTGGTGACTATCAAATTGTTGTTACCATCACGGAAATAATGTTTATGAGAATTAGTTAATTCTGCATTTCCACAATGATTGATAAATGGATTATTCATGATACGAGATTACAATTCACTCATGGTAATCCCTTGAGATCTTGAACACTTATTTTAAGGTCCTACTCCCCAATCCACCATTTAGTATAAATTGCTTTTGAAAAGTAACTAGGAACCTTTTAGATAGATAACTAATCATAAATTCTTATATCGTCTTATCCAGTATAAATTTCCAATCTCTGTTCTAAGCCACGTTGCGTGTGAAGATAACAAATGCTGCTAAATGTGGTATATCGTAATATTAAACAAAATTTTCAGGAACTCTTAATTTCTCTAAATCATGAGGATTACATTAATTATGTTTCTCAACTCCTTTAAATATTAAAGTGCCTAACTTAACTTAAGTCCAACACCTCATATGTTAATATAAATAGCATGTTTGTTTACTAATAATTAAACTCTAAGATAATTAAATAACGAATTTATGTCAAACCTTAATCCAAATGATTCTCTGTTGAAGAAGCCCAACAAATCTTAATCTTTCTTCTCCCAAACTCAAGCCCTTAATTTCTAGAAATCTCTCCCGCTACTTAAGTCTGATGTGTATACTTGATAAACTTGGTATTTTAATAAAGTAACCTACTTAATATATAGTATTAAGCAGGTGAGTGATTGTGGTGCCGAGTGGATATGAAAAATGTTAGGTGGCGGTGCATGCTTTGCCTCAATAGGAAGTTATAGAGCAGTCCTTACATAAATAATTATCTTCAGATTGATCCTTCAACTTCTTAAATTCTTCTAGTTTAACCTATACTTTAATGAGTAATATTAAAAATAATCATTAAGTATACAACGAAAATTGGTGTCGTCTCTATATTTATCTTAAAGTAGATTTGAAAAAATAATAGGCTTACTAAGACGGGGCGTGACAATTTTAGATATTTACTCACTTTGGTTGATGAATTTTCTAGGTGTTTTTTTTATTTTTCCCATGGAATTGAAATCAGAAGTGAGAAATAACATCACCGTCTTTCATAAATCTATACTAACTCAGTTTGGTGTTAACATCAAAATCATTAGATCTGATATTGGTACTTAGTTTATAATGCATGGTTTTTATGATTCTTTTGGCATTCAACACCAAATAAGTTGTGTGGAGACACCAAATCAGAATGGTTTGGTTGAACTCAACCATCAACACTTGCAGCAAGTGGCAAAATCACTCAGATTTCAATCTATTCTCCTTCTTGAATATTGGAGTAATTGTGTATTTTCTACAAGCTTTCTTGTTAACATGTTACCTTCAGCTACTCTGGGAAATAAAACTCCTTATGAGATGTTATTTCAGAAGCCTCCATATGATAATTTCCTCAAATGCTTTGGTTATCTTTGTTATCCATCCACCATGTAGATAAATAGAAACAAATTTGATGCCATGGTTGTCCAATGTGTTTTAATAGGTTATCCTAAGGGAACAAAAGGATATCTCCCCCTCAATATTCTTACCAACAAAGTATTCATTTCTCGAATTGAGGTCTTTCATGAGTCTATAATGCCTTTCAAAAACAAGCAACGCTCGCACACGGACACTCATAATTATGATAAGCTCCTTAAACAGATCTCGTGTACATGATCAAGCTGTTCCACCTGCAGACCCTGAACTTTTTATGTCAGAATTATCTACATTTCCTCAAACACATGAACCTATGCAAGACATTGACTAGGATAACTCATACATTCAAGCACATTCACAACATTCTACAGCTGCTCCAAGTGATATTGTGCAACAAAACATTGTTGCACCGGTAACTCTACTATTGAAGCACCTCCACATGTCCCTATAAATCCCAGAAAGTCCTCCAGACATATCACACGCCGCTAGCATACTTACAAATTTGTGACTATGAACTCCCAACTCAGTACATAAATACAATCACTACAATACACTTACATCAAAATATCCCATTCATAATTACATCACCATTGATAGACTGTCATCCTCTCATAAAGCATCACCATTGCCATCTCTCATCACCAACTGCCCCAGCGGCGGTTTCCGGCGAGAATCTGACGGAATATTCCCTCAACGCGCGGCGCACGTGCCTGACAGAAGGGCATTTTCGTCCAAAATTATGGGAGAATTACTTGTACTGATATCCCCCTCAACCTATTAGATAATGAGCGACATGCCCCCTCAACCTATTGTAATATGAGCACATTGCCCCTTGACCTATTATGAACTATTTGTGTTCGATTTGCCCCAGCAACCTATTATATATGAGCGATGTGGCCCCCTTAACCTTTTAGATTATGAGTACGTTGCCCCATGAAGTATTGGTTTGAGCTTTGGCTTTTTTGATCATTGTTAATTTTGTTTATTTTGGCCGTGTGTATATTTAATAATCAAGATGCAATAGTAACAATAATCAAAAATAAAGTTTCATCTCTTAATCGATTATGCAAAAATTTGGCAGCTGCATGCCTCCATTAAGTTGATCATACTAAGTATTAGGGCAAAATGCCTTACATATTTATCACAAAATAAAGTTTCATCTTTTTAATTGCAAAAAATATTTGGGCATTTTTCCTTACATATTTTTAACATAACAAAAACTAGACTAATGTCTGTTCATGGGTCTTCATTTCTTGATCACTCCAGTAACCGCTTTGTCAAGTAATCCGCCGCTGCGCAACTTGTACTTCTTCACCTACATATCAACATTAAATAGATTAATTAATCATATCAACATACAAATAATTCTCCCATAATTTTGGACGAAAATGCCCTTCTGTCAAACACGTGCGCCACGCGTGGAGGGAATATTCCATCCAATTCTCGCCGGAAACAGCCGCTGGGGCAAAACGAACAGACACCCTATAGTTTAAGGGGCAAAGTGGTGATTAAATTAGTTTAAGGAACATCGCGCAAAAGTGGCAATAGGTTGGGGGGTTTGATGTTTTTTTCCCTTCATTTATACTATGAATTTAATTTAGAAGTTATAAAATCTATGTACCTCTATCAAGATGCAATAGTAACAATAATCAAAAACAAAGTTTCATCTCTTAATCGATTATGCAAAAATTTGGCAGCTGCATGCCTCCATTAAGCTGATCATACTAAGTATTAGGGCAAAATGCCTTACATATTTATCACAAAATAAAGTTTCATCTTCTTAATTGCAAAAAATATTTGGGCATTTTGCCTTACATATTTTTAACATAACAAAAACTTGACTAATGTCAGTTCATGGGTCTTCATTTCTTGATCACTCCAGTAATCGCTTTGTCAAGTAATCCACCGCTGCGCAACTTGTACTTCTTCACCTACATATCAACATTAAATAGATTAATTAATCATATCAACATACAAATAATTCTCCCATAATTTTGGACAAAAATGCCCTTCTGTCAGGCACGTGCGCCGCGCGTGGAGGGAATATTCCGTCAGATTCTCGCCGGAAACAGCCGCTGGGGCAAAACGAACATACACACTATAGTTTAAGGGGCAAAGTGGTGATTAAATTAGTTTAAGGGGCATCGCGCAAAAGTGGCAATAGGTTGGGGGGTTTGATGTTTTTATCCCTTCATTTATACTATGAATTTAATTTAGAAGTTATAAAATCTATGTACCTCTATTTATTTAGTGAATTTTGTTTTGAGCGGAGATTCCATAGTGAGCTTCGAACTGCACATGGGGTGGACAAGCATAAATGCCCTCCATGGCACTTTCATAGCTGGCCGAAGGCTTACCACCTAAAGAAAGGTCAGGTAAAAGTGTTTCCTACTACTCAAAATGGTGATGTTCTAGGGGTTAAGATCAACAAGTATTATAGGGGTGGGTCCTTGAGTAGTGGCTCTTAATCTGCAGAGATAGTACGCAAGGCCAAGTTGGCAGCTCCCCACCAGTTTTGTAACCCATATGGCAATGGAGTTATGCACAGCATACGCAACCCCCATACTTTGTACACACAGCATAGGCATCCACTTCTTCAGGCTAGTACATAGTATACACAACCATCTTCTTCGCCCAGTCTAGATCATTCTCGCCTTGTCATGTGTATAGAACATACCATCAGGGACGCGTGTACAGAGTGGACACATCACATCTTCCTCTTCAGGGACGAGCGTACTAGCATGGAGAGGAGTTGTTGCATACATACCAGCAGTACGCCCTAGCCAACGACATATCAGTGTTGGCTTATCAGCAGACACAAACTCGGCAGGAGCATCTCGACTTGGGTTTAGATGAGTTTGGGTAGGAATTTACGAGTCATATAGGGAGGAGATAGTTCGCGACGCTGAGTTGTAGAGAGGGATTTGATGTGTAGGTACTGTGTTTTATTTGGACTTTGTTGCATTCATATCATGTTTTGATAGTATCAAGTTTTATGTTGTACTTCGTTGTATCTGGACTACATCTTGATACTTTATGTTTTATACGGACTACGTTGTAATTTGTAGTGTTTGGACTATATTTATTTTCTACACACTTATATTTAATGCATAAATTATGTTATTTATCTCGTATCACTGTTCAAAATATTCCAAAGTTGCTAATGTTTTCAACATCACAAATTAGATATTTATGAAAAAATAAGCAAGAGAATGAAATTAACTAACAGTTGCAAAACAACTCCATATCCATTTTTTCTTGCACCACTATTTTAAAAACAATATGTAGGTGTGTTCTTTCGAATCTCATAAAAAAAGGAGTAACAAAAGATGTAAACAAAGCTTTCGGGGTGAAAATGAAATTATCTAAAAGTTGCAAAACAACTCCAAATGTACTTTTTCTTTGACCACTATTTTTAAAACAATAAGTAGACATGTTCTTTCAAAATCATAAAAAGCAGAGTAACAAAAGAGGTAAATAAACATTTTGGGAAAACAATGCAATTATCCAAAAGTTGAAAAACAACCTCAAATCCACTTTATCTTTCACCACTATATTCAAAACAATAAGTAGGCTTGTTCCTTCAAATCACGTAAAAAATGGAGTAACGAAAGACCTATACAAATCTTTTGCGGTTAAAATAAAATTAATTAAAAGCTGCAAACCAACTCCAAATCGACTTTTTTCTCACCACTCACTACAAGATTTGGGGGGTTTTCGCAACCCCCCATGGTGACCGCCGAGCGGTCCCCAGACTTTCGGCGATCGCCGATAGCAATGGGGACCGCCTGGCGGTCTCCGACACAAAATGAGCAGTCCCCAGCCCAATGGCGGGAATAATCCCGACGTTGGGCCGCAAATATTTGCATAGTTTGGGCCAAAACAATTGGGCCCAGAAAAATGGGCCCAATTTTTAGACAGCGGTCTCCACGCCATGGGTATTTAACCCCTTGGCAGCCCTCTGTCCCTCATTTTTCTTTCTTCGTGTCACACACATACACACCCCCCTCTCAAAACGTGGACCACCCACGTCGGCCCACTCTCCCCTCCCCAAAACTCGAAAGGCGACCGCCACATGGTCACCCCGCCCCTCCCGACCGCCGCAAGGTCGCCCCGCCCCTCCCGACCGCCGACCGTGACTGCCACGAGGTCGCTCCTCCGCTCCTGCTCCCGCTATTTCTGAGCTACTCCTCCCGGTTCTGCCCCGTTTTCGACCAATTTCATTATAAGTCTTGTTTTATTAATTTATATATATGTTTTAATATTATTTTGATTAATATGTTTAATTAGTACTTTAAATGTCTAACTATTTTTCTTAGTTATTAATTAAAGTCTTAGTTTTGTTTAAAGTTAATTAAAGTGTTAGTTTAGTGTAAAGACTTGATTAAATTGTTAGTTTAGATGTTAGTAGTTTATTAAAGTGTGAAAGACTTGATTAAATTGTTAGTATAGATGTTAGTAGTTACTTAAAGTGTAAAAGACTTGATTATATTGTTAGTTTAAATGTTAGTATTTAATTAAAGTGTATTAGTTTTGATTAAATTGCTAGTTTAGATGTTAGTAGTTAATTAAAGTGTGTTAGTTTTGATTAAATTGTTAGTTTAGATGTGAGTTTTGATTAAAGCGTTAGTTTAGATGTTAGTAGTTTATTAAAGTGTGTTTGTTTTGATTAAAGTGTTAGTAGTTTTGATTAAATTGTTAGTTTAGATGTTAGTAGTTAATTAAAGTGTGTTAGTTTTGATTAAAGTGTTAGTAGTTTTGATTTAATTGTTAGTTTAGCTGTTATTAGTTCATTAAAGTGTGTTAGTTTTGATCAAAGTGTTAGTAGTTTTGATTAAATTGTTAGTTTTGATGTTAGTAGTTAATTAAAGAGTGTTTGTTTTGATTAAAGTGTTAGTTTTGATGTTAGTAGTTTTGATTAAAGTGTTAGTAGTCTTGATTAGTTTAGATGTTATTGTGCTAGATTAGTTTAAAGCTTGGATTAGTTTAAAGTGTTTAGATTGGTTTAAAGTGAAGAAATATTATTGTAAAGTGAATGTGTCTAGTTTAAAGTTAATTAAAGTGTTAGTTTAGATGTTAATTAAAATATTATTTTAGTTTAAAGTTAATTTTGATTAGTTTAGATGTTATTCTGTTAGATTAAATGTATTATTATTATTTGAATGTTAAATTGTTATTTAAATGTTAAATATGTTATTTGAATGTTAAATTGTTATTTGAAGTTTATATTTATTAGGTAAATCAACAATCTACCGATGATCTAATTTAGCTAATGTTTCTTATTTTGGTAGGAAATCTTTTCATCATGTCTAGCTATGCTCCGTGTAGACAATCATCGTCGAGTAGAGGCCATCCTTTGAAAGGGGATCATAGTCGAGGTACTACCACATCTGGTCGAGGTAGTGGTAGTCAGAGTCACGGTCATGGCCGAGGTACTAATAGCCAGACATACGGGCGAGGTAGTTTGGCACCTCGTAGGATACGTATTATAGCGCCTTAGACCGAGAGCGAGGAGACCACACCAGTCATACAGCAGCCCCGATGTCGTGGGTCGGGTGGGGCATCTACTACGCTGATGCCTACTTTACAACACCAGCTTTTTGTGGAGTCTCCTGGTCCTGATGTAGCAGAGGCTATCCAGTCGGGCCATGCATCGACTGCAGTAGACGTTAGACCACAGTCATCGGAGTCCATAGGAGCTCAGAGACCACCATCTACAGAGTTGACGGGCACTCATCGAACATTGTCTGACGGGTCCTCAGGAGCTCCGAGGCCATCACCTACATCTTCCCTCAGATCTGAACTGAGCCACCCGTCGACTGCGACTCGACCTTGTAGGGGACCTACTATAGGGGCTGAGCCACCCGCATATCCGAGAGATAAGAAGGTTATTACATTGTCAAGAGGCGGGTTTTCTTATCCCCCCAGTGGTGAGGTTTCTTCAACGATCTCGTCCCTAATTAAAAAAATTATGACACATTTTGGCCTTCCTACTTGGCGATGCCCAAGAGTAGGCGGGATGAGATGTACACACGATTTATGGTTAGAAATTATTTGTGTTTACTATTAACTCAATTTTGTTATCTATTTGTATTAACCAAATTATTTGTGTTTTAATTCATATGTAGAACATCTATGGGGTTCGTCATGCAATTAAATTGCAAGTGAAGCGCGCCTACGAGAAGAAGGCGAGGGGTGTTTACAAGCGTATAATTCACAAGACGAAGGAAGCTTACTTCAAGAGAGTGAATGATCCTTAGTACGAAAAAGAATACTTGGATGAACACCACATTGGAGGCGGAGGCGATATCTCACTGGGGGACGGCCGATCATTAGAAGTTGTCGCATAAGTCACAGATAGCTCCACGAGGAGGACAATTGCCAGAGAATTGTCCAAGGCACCAGCCACTTTTTTCTGGGGGATCCATCAACATCAAGGAGATCAAGCGCCCTATGGTATGATTTATTAAAAATAACTATATAATTAGGTAACATTGTTAGTTTAGATGTTAAATACTTAGTTCAATATTTTCATGTGTTAGTTTAAATAATTTTCATGTATAATTGTTAGTTTAAGTTAAAGTTAACATATTTTAGAATAACTGTGCAATTGTTAGTCTAAAGTGGGCATATGTTAGTTTAAATTGTAGGCCCTGGCGGATCCCACCCGTGAGACCCCTATTAGACACGATGAGGCCTACAAGATGGGCCATACGCGGCGTGTGAAATGGACTGGTGGTAGCACTGGTGTTCCACTGCAGCAGAAGTGGGAAGATGAGGCGGCTAGGAAGACTTACGTAAGTGATTTCAATTTAGAAACGTATTATTTACTTATTATAGTTTCTCTAATAATCTCATTTTACAAATTCAACAGAAGAAGTAAGTTGAGGAAAGAATATCCGAAGCTAGAGGAGTTGCCACCATGGGATCCCTAGTGCTGAAATAAGGCCATAGGGAAAGTGAAGAAGGGGAAGGCGATGGGCCTACCAAACAAGGCCGATCCAGAGGACTACCATATGCTGTTTAGAAGAGAAAGGACTTGCGAGCGAGACTATAGAAAGTCGGAGCAGTCAGAGAACGAGGAGTTGAGGACGAGCCAGGATCCGAGAAGTTGACGGTCTACTATCCATACTCCAGAGTTATATACAGGATGTTGAGTCGCTGAGAAGCGTGAAGCCTCGCGAGATTCCATCTGAATTTTTGGTGGGTTCAGCTATTAGGAGTGGCTCGCATTCCTAGCTTATGAGGCCGCCTCGGCAGACACCTGATCCATTTGCTGCCAGTTCCTCCGCCGGACCAGCGTATTGTGATGACTTCGATGAGGAGGAGGAGGATGACATTTATGGTGGCTTAGATGACATCGAGGACATAGATAGTGGTGATGATGGAGTTGGTGATGCCGCTGAAGCTCCCGTGGATGATAACTATCAGCTTTCGGAGAGTTCTGTTGATGATGGAGTTACAGACAATGAATGATCTTGGACAATTATTTATATTTATTTTGGACTATTAATTATGTTTGTGTTTGTTGGAGACTATTAATGTTTATGTTTGTCTTTAGGATTATGTTTATGTTGAGATGGATTGTCTTCTGCACAAGTTGTGTTGTTTGTTGAGACATGTTGGTATCGTGATGTTGGAGTTGGTGTTGCCGTTTTTTTTATTTGAACATGTTGTGTTGTTTGTTGAGACAGGTTGGTATCTTGATGTTGGAGTTGGTGATGCCGTTTTGTTTTTAAATTTGAACACGTTGGTATCGTGATGTTGGGGTTGGTGGTGCCTTTTTTTTATTATTTGAACAGGTTGTGTTGTTTGTTGAGACAGGTTGGTATCATGATGTTGTTGAGAGACACTAAGTTAAATCCCATGTTTACCAAAAAACCCAAAAAAAAAGAAGACATTTTCATGTTTTACAAACGAAAACTAGTCGATTTAAAATGACGTATTACATATATTATCTTCTTTCGAATATTCAGAAGCATCCTCATCTCAATATACCACGCCATCACTATCTGCGTCTCGTTATTCTTTCCCTTCAACCTCGTTCGCATCGAGCTCATCGACCACCTCAAACTCACAAACCCCCAATTGAATATTCATATTAAATGGGATCAAGTCAACAAATAAATTAAGCCCTCCTGATTCGTCAGCTTGGAATACTTGATCCTCCATCTCTGGTACAGATTGATTAGAACTACTAACAGATGACATGTCGATGATGTGCCGCGATGGAATTTTTGATACAAACTACCATCCCTTTTGACCATGCCTTCCATCGGATAGATTCGGATACGAAGCGTAATAAGATTGTAGGGCTTGATTAGCACAAATAAATGGCTCGTTCGTTGAAAGTTTCTTTTTGGGTTAATGTCCACCAACTTGTACGTCTCGTGGACTTTTATGCCAAGATTTCCAATATCATACCACCTACACTTGAAGAAGACAATGGACAATGGTTTTCCAATTCTACCTCCCCAATAGTCCACTTCTAAGATCTCCTCAAAAGTTCCATATAAATCAGTGGCGTTGGTGTCTCCCATGTCTCCCTTCACGTAAACCCCACTACAATTAGTTTGTTTAGGACCCAAATTTTTATCAATATGGAATCAGAAACCATTCATAATGTAGCCTTCGTACGTCAAAGTCGTATTGTTTGGACCATTGATCAATGGTCTGACCCCGTCATTTGTCATATAATTTCCGCTGCAATACGACTGTTTGAACCACGCCATGTACTCAATGTTCCTCTTTCTTTGCATCTCTATGAAACTCAATCCACTGCACTTCTCTTCTACGAACAACCTGCGAGTACCAAATAAAAATTGTTAGTACATATATTAGGAAAAAGAGAGTTCCCTCACTCGACCCAACCGTCTAACTCTTCACAGTAAATAAGTGTGTACAGTTCAATTTGCTCCTTCTCTTCGGCTGTCGGCGTCTTGTTCTTATTCAAAGGCCCAAGTGGTCGCCCCCTCTTTTGAAATAATAAGATCTCATCATCCCACTCCGAACTCTCTAACGCCTCGTTCCTGTTTATTCGTCTATGTGTAGAACCTGGCAATACATCGAGATATTGGGAGATCAAATTTAATAGCTCTAAAATTATGACGAAATTGGATATCCATCCTTCAAGCCTCGCTTTATTTAGCACCACTCCCTTATAATCGAACATTTTCCTATAAAAAAAACTCAAGTATCATTAATAACAGATATGACCAATTATTGATGATGATAGATATAGTGACCTACCTCTCGAAGGGATACATCCATCTGTAGTGAACTGGTCCGCAAACTCCTTCCTTATACGATAAGTGTATCGCCAAATGTTCCATAGAATAAAAAAAAAGAAGGAGGAAATATCCTGATTTGGCAATCGATCGTTTTATATATATATATATATATATATATATATATATGCGAGTGTCGGTTACAAGTATGTGATCTAGTAATACAACGAGTCTATCTCAAATCAGACCTACACTACGTGTCTCGTGTAGGCTTGGTCCGGAACACCTCAGACCCGACGCTTCGATGCTTGGATGAGAGTGGAATATCGGTACATAGATCGAACGGACGTCGGTGATTGCCTTCGATGTGATGTCGAGGACGACTCCTGATGTGATGTCGGGAATGACCCCCGATGTGATGTCGAGGGTGAGGTGGTAGGACGTGTCACAGGTGCACGTGGATGTCCCGATATCGAATAAGATATCGAAAGGTTTATCGGTGATATGTTTCGATGTGACGAGTGGTAGCTGAGGGATAATAATTGCTTGTTTTGGGATCCGGGCACCGCGTATTTATAGTCCTCGGGATCCGGGGACTATAGTACCATATCGGTGACAATTACCGATATGACATCGAAAGTTATCCCCGATATGCTCCAAAATGGGTCTGGTTTGGACCTGGCCCAATATGCGGAAAATGCCCATATCATGTAGTCCCCCAATTTGGGGATTCTTATCTTAGAGATAAGGATTCGCAAATTTAATTTAAAATTTCTGGGTTACCTGTACCCTTCGTCCCGCCAGTTCAAATGACGGAGATCAAACTTGTGGGGAATGCCCTTGTGATGAACGTCGAGTTTGAGGTCCTCGTTTGAATTCTAGTTCCCTTGGTATTTGGGTTCCTTGACAATTGTGATGGGGTTGCCAGGGCAGTTGTTATATTCTCGTAGCTCTTCGCGTAGTATGGTACGATGTCGGGTTTTAGCTTCGATCTTATGTCGAAACTCATATTCGATTTGATCTCGAAGGTGTATTTCGATGTAGTAAGGCGTCTGTGTATTGGTAGGGTGATGTCCCTTGCACGCCTGTCCGTCTTCATTTTCTTCATCATATCGAATATAGTTACCGATGTTATATTGAAACTTAGTTTCGATCTAGTATCTCCGATATCTATAAATAGGTCGTCACGAAGGTAAAAAACCCACTTTGGCTTCTAGCAAAATTTCGTTGTCCCTTCGAAAGACACGTCGAATTTGACTTCCGATATAGATTTCGACCTCGCTTTCGACATCTGTCTTTGATTTTGAATTTTCGATATCGAATTCGATAATTTTTCCGATATCATTTTCGATCCTGCCTTTCATCTTTTTAGAGCGTTAAATATGTCGTTTGCCGGGGGTAATGTTGGTGCAGATTTGCCTGAAATGGATTTTGAAGAGGGTGAAGCCGTATTCTCCAAAAATGAGATGTTTGGACCCGAACAACTGACTGGTGAACAGGGTGGTGCCGAATTTTCTGCTCCGCCCGAAGCTGCCAGCCCTGATGTGGATGAGTGGGGTTTTGAGGTCAGCCCCCCGAAATATAAGACCTCTGAGAAGTACGAGGATATGAAGTCTCGGGTGCGTCATCATACCGGTTATTATTCTAACAAGTGTTGCATTCCGAAGGGGTATAAGATCATATTCCCCAGTGCCGATCAACGAATGCATACTCCACCAAAGGGCTGCATTACTGTCAGTGCCAAGCACTTCAAGAATGGACTGCGCATCCCGATTGATCCTGCGGTTAGTGCTATTCGGGGTCTGCTTGGGACAGTTATCCCCCAATTTTCTAGACTACATTGTAGCTTTCATTTGTGTTATGAGGGCGTTGGGTGTCCCTTGCGGAGCTAACGAGTTCTGGGAGGTTTTTAGTGTTATGGTCAACCGTAAGGGTGGTGATGGAGGGCTCTTCTGTGTGCGAGCCCAGACGGGGTTTAGGTTCGTGCACTATACTCAATCTAGCTACGGACTCAGAAATAAGTGCGAGTACATGTACATCCAGGAGAGGACGGCTGGTGCGTTTGATGCGCTTCCTAGCGTGTGGTGTGACGACACCAAATATGAGAGGTCGGCCGCTGTCGGGCCCACTGCACATAGCTTCGAGTTTCTAAGGAAGTTGATTAACCATCCATACGAGGTACCCTGCTTTGTAGTGACGTAGTTCTACGAGCAAGTGGGATATCTCCCGTGCAGTATAACGGTCCGTCTACGCTCGGTATGTGTTATAGTTTTGGAAATTGATATTTTTCCCTTTGATCTACTTCTTGATCCTCTATTTTGTATGTTTCGCAGCCGAGCTGGTGGAGTATTGTAGTCTGGATGCGATAGCGGTACGCATACAGCCTGGAGCCGAACCTGCTACAGATGACGCACCTCCCCTTGTCAAGAAGAGGGGTCGTGAGGGCGTGTGCAAGAATGCAAAGAAATCTGTGCCCTCCTCGAGTGAAAATACTGCTGGGGTGGGTAATGCTTCGCAATCTCAATCTGACGTTGATGTTGGGACGTCCATGGGGCGAAAGAGAAGGAAAGAAGAGGGTAGTTCAAGTGGGGATCAGGTGGTCTCTTTCGCTCTGTAAGTAGTCTTATCCCATTTATTGTGTATTTTCATTGGGTTTTAGTTTGTCTGAGGGATCCAGTCCTTATTGTGGACGTGCAGGTGGCTGGTTTTCTGAAAGGTTTCTTGACGATGGCCATTAAGGGTCAAGCGGATCATGCCGAATCGATCCAAGTTACCAATGGTTTGCTCGAGAAACTAGACGAATACGATCATGTTGCCGCTGTACAGCTCTAGCATGAGAGAGACGAGGCCATGGATATTCTGAAAGCCAGCGAGAATAATGGTGGGGCCCTGTTAGATGATAATAAGAGGGTGATCGGAGAGCTTAATGAGACTCGCCTTATCGCTGGTCGAGAAGCATCTCGTCGGGAAGCCCTTGAAGCTGAAGTCGCACTTCTGAAGGACCAATTAGCCCAGCTTGAGAGGCACATACGGTGCATGACGCTGAGCAAAAACCAACTAACTAGTACGGCCAAACAGTTCCTTCTGAGTCGGTCGTATGAGATGATATGTGCTGAGCGGGGCTTGCTGGAACGGGAGGAAGCCAAGGCCTCTGTCATAGGTCAAATCCTACTGGACGGTGGTTTCAAGGATGGTTACGACCCTTCGGCCATAAACCCATTGAAGGGGCCGGACGGGGAATTTGCTAAGGATTCCGATGATGAAGACGGAGATCTAGAACCGGAGGCGAAGTACCACGAGATCGTCGAGCAGACGAGTTTGGCGTTAATACACATCAAAGGGGCCCCTCTTTATCCCAGTTGAGATTTTAGGAGTCTGTATTTTTTCTTTCGGCGCAACTGCCTCTGTAATATGACTCATAGTTTTACCCTTAATTTAATCGATCTTCTCTGCGTGTCCTGATACATATCTTTTTATACATATTCCGTGGTATGATTGCTTTTGTTACTGTTGCCTCTCCTTGAATGGTTAAAGTGCGGGCTGTTATCATAGGGAAATGGCTGCCGTTGCGATGTTTTTCGTCGACCTTGTTATCACAGGGGATTCTTTCTTGGACCGACCCGATTATCACAGAGAATGTTTTCTTGTGGCACTGGGCCCATAGAACCTGCCTCTTCACCTAGTTTGCTTTATGGAAGTTTCATCCAATAAGCTCTTCACCTAGTGTAATTTTATGGGATTTCCACCCAATAGGTTTTTCACCTAACTTGATTTATGGGTATTCCACCCAATAGACTCTTCACCTAACGTAATTTATGGGATTTCCACCCAATAGCTCTTCACTTAGCTTGATTTATGGGATTTTCACCCAATCGGCTCTTCACCTAACGTAATTTATGGGATTTCCACCCAATAGGCTCTTCGCCAAGCTTGATTTATGGTATTTTCACCCAATAGGCTCTTCACCTAACGTAATTTTATGGGATTTCCACCCAATAGACTCTTCACCTAGCTTGATTTACGGGATTTCCACCCAATAGGCTCTTCACCTAACGTAGGACCGACCCCGTTATCACAGGGGATTTTGCTTGGATTGGCCGCGTTATCACATGGACTTTTTTTTTTTTTTTTATCGACCCCGTTATCACAGGGGATTTTTCTTGGATTGGCCCCGTTATCACAGGGACTTTTTGAATCGACCCCGTTATCACAGGGGATTTTTCTTGGATTGGCCCTGTTATCACAGGGATTTTTTGAATCGACCCCCTTATCACAGGGGATTATTCTTGGATTGGCCCCGTTATCACAGAGACTTTTTGAATCGATCCCGTTATCACGGGGGATTTGATGCAGTCGAGAAAGCGTTGGAGTTTATGGTGAAACGGGATCATCCCAAGATGAGAGGCTGATTTTGGCTCGGTCCATTTTTGACGTGCGAATAGTCAAATTTTATTCAAAACGGGCCACCGAACCATAGTAATCATCAAAAGATCATTAAGGGAGCAAATTTTAGCCAAATTCCTTCGTTTAGGCCTCGAAAATGCCGTTTTTGCCGTTTTTTGTAATTTTCGTTTCAGTTATATCTTTATTTATAGAACTCGGAATTGCATTCCGTTTGTTGGAGCGTGTTCCTTATGAGTAGCACTTTTAGTTTATGCTTTTATTTCAATTTTTTCCTTTTTTGAAAAAAAAACGTTATTTCCTATTTTAGTTATGGTTTTAGGGTATATATTCTATGTAAACACTAAGAAGACATTCAGTTGATTATTGAATAAAGTTTTTGAGAGTTTCTCTCTTTTTACATCAATTTCTTGGTATTCTTCGTGAATCAACAAGCTTTTGATTTTCGTGTGTCGTTCCTATCTTTCCTATAAGCTTCCGCTACGTCAGTTGGTATCAGAGCCAAGTTTCGATCCTGGGACCTGTGGGTTATGGGCCCACCACGCTTCCACTGCGCCAATCACGGATTGCATGAAGGGTAATAAGTTTCAGTGTACCGACGAGGCTGATATGTCTTTCAAGTTAATCAAGGAGAAATTAACCACTGCTCCGGTATTGGTCTTACCTTATTTCAATCGACCGCTTGAGTTACACTGTGATGCATCAAAGGTTGGTATTGGTGGTGTGTTGAATCAGGGTAATCGCCCCGTGGCCTTTTTTAGTGAGAAGTTGTCTGGTTCCAAGTCTCGATATAGCACTTATGATGTTGAATTCTATGCTATTGTTCAGTCTATACGACACTGGCGTCACTACCTTTTTCACAAGGAGTTCATCTTATATAATGATCATGAAGCCCTTAAACACCTTGGAACTCAGGATAAAGTGTCTGATCGGCATGCTTCATGGATTGCTTACTTGCAGCATTTCACTTTCGTCATAAAGCATAAGGCTGGTGCGTTGAACAAGATTGCAGATGCGTTGAGTAGGCGTCATAACATGCTCTTGGAGATGCGCGTCAAGGTTCTGGGATTTGACAGCCTGCGTGATTTGTACTCTATTGATCCATACTTTTCTGGCGTGATTCGGGATATGCAGAGTGGGGTACAATCAGAATTTGCATGGGTGGATGGTTTTCTCTTTCGGTGTACTCAGTTGTGCATCCCAGAGGGTAGTTTGCGCGTGAAAATTATTCAGGAGTTGCATAATGAAGGTCATGTGGGTCGTGATAGGACCCTCCAGCTCGCGTCAGCTTCATATTTTTGGCCGTCTTTGCGTAGGGACGTGGGTAAATTTGTGGAGCGTTGTCGGGTTTGTCAGCTATCTAAGGGTAAAGCTACGAATGCTGGGTTGTACATGCCACTGCCTATCCCAACACAGCCGTGGACTGATGTGAGCATGGATTTTGTTGTGGGGTTACCACGAACTCAGCGTGGATTTTGTTCTATTTATGTGTTGATGGATCGTTTCTGAAAGATGGTGCACTTTATCCCATGCAGGAAGACTACTGATGCTGTTAATGTTGCCCTGCTGTACTTTCGTGAGGTTTATCATTTGCATGGGCTGCCCACGTCAATTGTGTCTGATCGGGACACTCGCTTTCTTAGTCACTTCTGGCGTAGCTTGTGGCGCATGGTGAATACACGGCTGGATTTCAGAAGTGCTTATCATCCACAAACAGATTGTCAAACCGAGGTTGTGAATCGTTCTTAGGGTGATATGTTGCGTTGCCTTGTGGGTGATAATCTTAAGTCTTGGGATCAAAAACTGTGCCAAGCTGAGTTTGCTCATAATCACGCTGTCAACCGCAGTTCTGGGTTCAGTCCTTTTCAAGTGGTGTATGGCCTCGTTCCTAGGGGTCCCCTTGATTTAGTTCCGGTGACTGCCTCGGTCAAGATGCATGGCAAGGCGGAGGATTTTATCCAACAGTTGCAGCAGGTGCACTCCCAGGCTCATGACCACTTGCAAGCTGCTGCCTTGGATTACAAGCGTGCTGCTGATACAAAAAGGCGCAATGTTGAGTTTGAGGTGGGTGACTTTAGATGGGCAGTGCTGACCCGGGATCGTATTCCAGCACATGAGTATAACAAACTCTCGGCAAAGAAGCTTGGTCCAGTAGAGATTGTTGAGAAGATCAATCCCAATGCTTATCGGTTGAAGCTGCCTAGTCATATTCGTATTTCTGATGTGTTTAATGTCAAACACTTGGTGCCGTTTCGGGGAGATAATTCTGATGATGATGATGGGGACCTGCCTGTGCCAAATTCGACGGCGAATTTTTCCCACCCCGGAGGGAATGATGCAGTCGAGAAAGCGTTGGAGTTTATGGTGAAACGGGGTCATCCCAAGATGAGAGGCTAATTTTGGCTCGGTACGTTTTTGACGTGCGAATAGTCAAATTTTATTTGAAACGGGCCAACGAACCATAGTAATCATCTGAAGATCATTAAGGGAGCAGATTTTAGCCAAATTCCTTCGTTTAGGCCTCGAAAAGGCTGTTTTTGCCATTTTTAGTAATTTTCGTTTCAGTTATATCTTTATTTCTAGAACTCGGAATTGCATTCCGTTTGTTGGAGCGTGTTCCTTATGAGTAGCACTTTTAGTTTATGCTTTTATTTCAATTTTTTCCTTTTTGAAAAAAAAACGTTATTTCCTATTTTAATTATGGTTTTAGGGTATATATTCTATGTAAACCCTAAGAAGACATTCAGTTGATTATTGAATAAAGTTTTTGAGAGATTCTCTCTTTTTACATCAATTTCTTGGTATTCTTCGTGAATCAACAAGCTTTTGATTTTCGTGTGTCGTTCCTATCTTTCCTATAAGCTTCCGCTACGTCCGGATTGTTCTTGGATTGGCCCCGTTATCACAGGGATTTTTTTGAATCGACCCCGTTATCACCGGGGATATTTTTGTTGGTATGGATGCGTCCCGTTATCACAGGGGTCCCTCTACCGTTGAATTGTTTTTGATCGACCCCGTTATCACATGGAATATTTTTGAGTTGTGGGCGAGGCTTTTCGTTATCTTTTTGATTATGTCTCTTGGTGACTCTATCGTCATTGAATATGTAGGTCATTGAGCCCTGTATAACAGCATATACAAGAAAAAATTTCGATGTAAATGCTAATACGGAAGCACAAAAGGATGTGCCTGTGTTATCTGCGGGATGTTCCCACAATGTGGAAATATCAATTCATACGAGAGACAACGTTTTCATTGTGCCCCATCGCGCCTGTTGTACCCGTTTGTACCTGTTGTACCTGTAAGAGGGAGATGTGCTAAACATATATCTAGGGGAACATTCCCCAATTCCTTGTGCCATTTTTTGCACTTCTATTATGTCTGCATAGGACATATCCCTGCATGAAATATGAGATTGCGCCAAGCAACAAATAAAAAGGTAATAAAGGATAACGGTCGAAGGCTAGGTAAACCTAACCCGCCTACGTATCCCGTTGCATGGGGAATCAGACCAGCGTAGTTCCCCCTGTTTTAAGTTACATGCCGACCCACGAAGGGGTTAAATAAGCGATAACGGTCGAGGGCTAGGTAGACCTAACCCGCCTACGTATCTCGTTGAGTGGGGAATCAGATCGGCGTAGTTCTCCCTGTTTTAAGTTACATGACGAGCCACGAAGGGGTTAAATAAGAGAAAACGGTCGCGGGCTAGGTAGACCTAACCCGCCTACGTATCCCGTTGAGTGGGGAATCAGACCAGCGTAGTTCCCTCTGTTTTAAGCTTACAGACCAACCCACGATGGGGCAATGTTTTTGTTGTTCGAACATAATTTAAAAAGTGCGAAAATCTAAAGTATTGTTTTGTTTGCTCCTCATGGTGATCATTCCCTAGCTTGCCGATCCTGATTTGGTCCGGATGCTTCTTCATCTGCTTCTCTAATTCTTGGCAACACGAGAGAAGTGATGTAACAGAGCCAAGCTTCCCCTGTTTAGCGACCACTTCTCCGACCCCTCCTCCTGTTGGGAATTTCATCTTCTAATGGAATGTGGATACCACTGCTCTTATCGCATTCAGGGCCGGTCTGCCGATTATCACGTTGTATGAAAATGGTTGGTCCACGATTGTGTATTGAACATTTATAGTTCGCATGTGCGGTTCTTGTCCGAATGATGTGGGAAGGTTCACTTGCCCTAGGGGAATTGTCTCTGCTCCATCAAATCTTACCAGTGGCGTACGGACCTGTTCGACTGCGTGGTGGCCAAGTACCATCTTCTCCAAAGCTTGCGCAAACATAATGTTGGTGGAGCTGCCGTTGTGTATGAGTACCTTGTGTACAGCGTAGTTAGCGATATCAAGCTGAACAACCAGGGGGCAGTGGAGCTCGCCTGCCTGGATGGCCTCGGGGCTGAGGTCCAAGAGGTCCCTGCTGGAAAACGTGGTAACCTCGTCTGGGAGCTCCTCGATCAACGTTGCAAATCCAACGAATCGGTCCTCGTTTAATCCGCGAGTTATTTTCTTCCTCTGATTGGTGGAATCCGCTCCTGCGGTCCCACCGCTTATCACATTGATGACCCCCCTCGAAGGCACACTAGTTATCGCATTTCGTCCTTGTCCACTTTCAATCGCCTTTGGGCCCTCCCTCCCTGGGGATTGGGACCTTTCCCTTGATCCAGCGTACTGTTCTATTAATCTTCCGTCCTTAATCAGTCTCTCGATCTCATCCTTCAGGTCATAGTAGTCGTTCGTGTCATGGCCTTTTTGGCGGTGATACTCGCAGTAGCGTCTGGATTTCTTGATGAAATCCGTCTCCTTGATTTTTCGAGGTACACTTAGCCAATTCCTGTTTTGCGCAACGGCAAAGATAGTTCGAATGTCCCGATTGAGGGGGGTATATCTCTTCGTGGACCTGCCTCTCCCTCCCCTGTTTTTTGTTCCATAGCTCTCTACCCCTTTCCCAGCCGGATTCCTGGGGTCTAAACTTAGCTGCCATCATCGCATCTTCGTAGATCACAGTGTGCGCCAACTCGTTTATTCGATCAATTGTAGCTTCTGCAAGCTTGATCAACTCTTTGGCGAATTTGTTGTGCGTCGATGCCCTGAACAGGGTCTGCAGCACTTGTCCCCCGTAGGGGTTGTCCACCTTCAGCAGCTCTTCATTGAATCTGCTCATGAATTCGCTGAGAGTTTCTCTCTCTTTCTGTTTCAACGCTTCCAGATGGTACATACTTGTCTTCATTCGTTTCTGACTGGAAAATTTGTTCTCCAATCTGTTCGAAGCTTGAAATAGATCATACTTCGATTCTGTTAAACAAGTCTAATGCTGCTCCGATCAGTGTTGTCGCCATTATTTTTGCCTTAATGCCCTCGGAAAAATCTTGTAGGTTCAAGAGACTCTCTACGGCATGAATGTGATCCCTCGGGTCACTCTTCCCATCATATGGTTTTATGGTTGGGATCTTGTCTCCTCTGTGCAGTACCTCTGCTTCTATCTCATCCGAAAATGGGGTCCTACTGCGACCCTTCCAATGACTCTGCGTCACTTTCCTTGTTAACTCCGCCCTCTCGCGGTCTAGCTGTTCCTTCCTCCTTGAAATTTCTCGCAGTATTTTTGCATCCTCATTCTTTGAACAATTAATCTCGGCCCGGTCATGACCACGTCCCATTCTCCGGATCACGCCCTATCATGGTCGAGTCGTTCCATCTCTCTTGCTACCTCTCGATCTAGGGCCCCGGGGTCACGTCTTTCCACCCTGTCGTAAGCAGCGGTCGATATCTCCCTGAAAGAGTCCCCCGTATCCTCATGTTCATCGCATCCTTGCCTTGCCCTTCTCTCACCCGCTCCAGATTCATTGGGCCTCGCCCGAATGTCCTTTGCACTCTGCTCCACCAGACATGGGAGCAAGATCTCCAATGTAGAGTCCAGCGCCGCCCTTACAGTGGCATTGATCTGAGCTTGCATCTCCGGGGTTATGGCGGCAGGATGGACGGTGCTTTGTCCCACGGGCATTGTCTCCTCTTGGCTGGGAAAATCCGCATATGGCTCTTCAGTCATTGGAATGTCAGCTGCGTGGTTCTTGATGGGCGGACCCTCAGTCTCTGGTTCTGTCGCACTTGGTGCAATAAGTGTTGGGCCTGCATTCGTGGCTCGCGGTGGCCTCTCGGGCCCGCGCCTTTGTTGTACAAGTGGGGGAGAAAGCTCCCTCTCGGCTTGAGCCATTATCCGTTCTTGGTCAGTCGGGTGTTGAAGGGTTTGTGTGTCCTCTCGGGCCCGTGCCTTCGTTGCACTTGTGGTGGAGGGAGCTCCATCTCGGCTTGAGCCACTGTCTGTTCTTGGTCAGTTGGGTGTTGAAGGAGTTGCGTGCCCTCCATTCTTGTGCTCCTAGTCACAACTTCGCTAACTTCAGATCGGGTCCTCCTTCCTTGCATCTCGGCGTCTTTGTACGGGAGCTGGTGTTCCCACAGATGGCGCCACTGATTTGGCAATAGACCGTTTTACATATCTATATATTTGCGAGTGTCGGTTACAAGTATGTGATCAACTAATACAACGAGTCTATCTCAAATCAGACCTACACTACGTGTCTCGTGTAGGCTTGGTCCGGAACACCTCGGACCCGACGCTTCGATGCTTGGATGAGAGTGGAATATCAGTAGATAGATCGAACGAACGTCGGTGATTGCCTTCGATGTGATGTCGAGGACGACCCCCGATGTGATGTCGAGGATGACCCCCGATGTGATGTCGAGGGTGAGCTGGTAGGACGTGTCACAGGTGCACATGGATGTCCCGATATCGAATAAGATATCGAAAGGTATATCGGTGATATGTTTCGATCTGACGAGTGGTAGCTGAGGGATAATAATTGCTTGTTTTGGGATCCGGGCACCGCGTATTTATAGACATCGGGATCCGGGGACCATAGTACCATATCGGTGACTATTACCGATATGACATCGAAAGTTATCCCCGATATGCTTCGAAATGGGCCTGGTTTGGGCCTGGCCCAATATGCGGGAAATGCCCATATCATATCATCTCTAGCTTGCACATTGGGACCACGATGGATTTCTCTAGTCCCTCCATATTTTTGGCGGAAACCTCTGAATCACAAATGGGCTTGAAGAACAAACTAATCTCCACCAAAGTTTGCCATTTATGTGGTGGCAGAAACTCACAAACAGCAATCGAAATCAATCTTTGCATAAAAACATGACAATCGTGACTTTTCATACCGGACAACCTTTGTTGTTGTTCATGTACACATCTTCCCAAGTTCGAAGCGTATCCGTCTGAAAAATTGAGTTGACCCAACCATTCTAACAACTTTCTCTTCTCCTCCTTTGTGAGACAGTATAGCGCCCGCAATGTTGTCGTGGGCCCATTCCGGAGAGGTTCATCTAAATATAGCTCCCTACGGTTGGTATAGAGTTTCAAATCTTTCTTGACTTGATGTTGTCCTTGGTCTTGGAGTCATCCAACACCGTGTTGGTGATGTTGTCGAAAAAACTCTTCTCATAGTGCATGACATCAAGATTGTGACGAACCAAGTTTGTGGACCAATAGGGCAGTTCCCATAATATGCTCTTCCGCAACCAATTATGAATCACACCAAAATTTAGGAGATGTTTGAATTTTGTACCAAATCCCACACGACCAAGCTCCTTCACAATTTCCCGCATATCATCAACAGACTTCCTAGGAATCGGGTCTTCTAGTGACTTTCTCCCCTTTCTAAAATTATGTGCGTCGTGTCGCCATAGATGATCTTTTAGAATGAACCGGCGATGATAATCAAAAAAGGATGGTTTACCCTATTTTTCAAGGTAAATGATTTCTTGTCCTGCGTACAATAAGAACACGATAATTTTCCATGCGTACTCCACCCCGATAACATCCTTGCACCGAGAAATCACTAATCGTCCACATAAGGGCTGCTCGTAATTGAAAGTTTTGCTTTCTGGTTATGTCGTACGTCTCAAGCCCATTTCCCCAATAAACCTTAAGATCGTTAATAAGTGGTATCAGAAAAACATCAAAGTTCTTTGTAGGACTGGATGGCCCGAAAATTAGTAGGCTAAAAAATATGAACTATTTCCTCATGCAAATATCGAGAGGAAGCTTATACGGGGTGACAAACGTGGGCCAACAAGAGTAGTTTTTGCTAGACGATCCATACAGATAGAATCCATCTGTGCACAAACCAAGTATTACGTTTCTTGGCTCCGCTGCAAAATCTGGGTGTGTCCGGTCGAACTCGCGCCACACCTCCCCTGATGCTGGGTGAATCATTTGTTCGGTAGCCTCTACACACTTCAAATGCCATGCCATATGCTTTGCGGTGCCTATGGTATAATAAAAGCTCTGAAGACGTGGACCAATAGGGAAATACCACAATTTCTTATTCCTCACCTTCGATTTTAGTCCCTTCACGTATCTATCTGTTTGCATATCGGACACTTCTTGTTCTTCTCCCCGTAGAACAATAAACACATTTTTGGATATACATCGTACTTAACATACCCTAACTTTGTCGCCAGCATCGTACGGATCCCTTTTGTGTCCTTTGGTAATAACTTCCGCTCCTCTGGCATGAAACCTTGCTTCCACTATTACTAGCCTTGTGGTGTGTCTTGTCCTCCGGATATCTTGATCCGGATATATCTTCACATTTCCCATGTGCATCAACCTGTAGAATGTCCTCGCTTCCAGATTGGGATACTAGTTACTGGCCTCGTCCTCAACATATCGACCTCCACGTGCATCCACGACCATGTCTATAAACGGCACATCAACATATACTGGGTTGTCGAGAATATTGGTGTTTGATGAGCTGAGGGAATCGGGCACATACAACGATGTAGTCTCTCTTGATATTTCCCCGTAGAAAACCCAATCTAAATATCCAGTCACAAATCTCGACTTAGAAGATGATCACGTACAACGTATTTTCTGAAAAATTTCAAACTTTTGCATTTCGTGCAAGGGCACCTAATTCGGTGTTGTAGATCTAAATATCCGATTGATTGCGCAGCATATTCAATGAACGTTCGAACCCCAACTACAAAACTATGTCATAAATAACCATCGCTATCGAATCTATCATACATCCAATATCTATCGGCTTGATAATCCATTATTTATCTAAGTTTTACAATATAAAGCAAATAATTATAATTTATACTACAATCAATTAACAATATAAACAAAACATAATTAACAAACATAAGAAGAATATAATCATAGGATGCACAACCAAATTAAAGAGTTATAGAATGATCAACGTACCTCTTAAAGCGTGAAATAACGATCCACGGGGATGTTGTTTCCACCACGAGTACGACTACACTCGGTGTATGTATGACAAAATCTATCAACAAATAAATAAACTTAAGTTAAAAATAAATAAAAAATTTCGGTATTGAAAATAATCGTTTGAAAAACGACAGATACCTTAAGAATTAGTGAAGGAATGAATGAATCTTAAAGGAGAAGAGATGTATATTCATAGAAAGAAAACTACAAATAGGGATCATTGGGCGGTCCCTAAAACCACTAGCCGTTGTTTTTAGGGACCACCAAGCAGTCCCTAATAATATTCAGAATAACATGTATAATTATTAGGATCCCTGGGCAGTCCCTAAAAGTCGTTTTAGGGACCGCAAATAATATTCATACCTCTTTCTTTTTTTAATGGAACAATTAAGGTGCCACATTGTTTATTTAGTTGATAATTATCCTAATAATAGTTAAGAGAACAAAATTACAAGGTTTCATGCAAATTGAAACAACATATGATGATTAAGTGTTTGCATAACGTATTATAGGCTCAACGTTAAATAACTAAATTAGTTATTTTATAATCATTTGTTACTTCAATTGACGTGCTATAATGAGGTTAGTTGCTAAAAAAAAAGACATAGAAATCGTTCAAAAAAAAGTATGAATATCATTAAGGACAACGGTCCCTAAAACAAATTTTAGGGTCTGTCAGGCAGTCCTTAAAAGTCGTATTAGGGACCGCCATAATATTCATACCTCATTTTTTTTTTGATTTTATGGAACAATTAAGGTGTCGCGTTGTTTGTTTAGATGATAATTATGCTAATAATAGTTAAGAGAATAAAATTTCAAAGTTTCATGCAAATTGAAACAACATATGATAATTAAATGTATGTATAACGTATAATAGGTTTAACGTTAAAAACTCTCTCAGTCTCATTCAACCTACTATTTTTTTTGGATGACGTGGGAACCCGTGGCCGCTACCCTTCGGGTGCACACTGGGTAAACCCCCGGGTTGACGCACTAGCTTGCAAACTAGGCGAACCATGTGTGACAAACTCAGACCCATAAGGCTTACTCATTTGGTTCGCTCCCACTGGGATTCGAACCTGAGACAGAGGAAGGGAAACCCTTCCTCTTAACCAACTGGACCACCCACAAGGGGTCATTCAACCTACTATTAAATAACTATAATTAGTAGTTTTATAATCAATTGTTACTTCAATTGACATTTTATAATGAGCACTACAAGAATTAACTATTTTTCCCGACCTCTGCCGACCGGATCCCGGTCGGGAAAAACATTCTCGACTGGAATTCGGTCGGGACCCTTCGGCGGGAAAACTCCCACCAAAGGGTACAGCCCTAGCACTCATTCGGCCCAGCTGGGCCGAGTAATCCCGACCGCAGTGCACTTATTTCTCACACCAACTTTTCTCTCCCCCTCACTTAGTTCTGACCGCCCCTCCTCTATTTTCGACCGCACTTCGGTAGCAACTCCGGATCCGGTAAGTTTTCTCGTTTTTTATGTTGTTTTTATTGTTTTAATAATTATTTTATATGTTTAATTGTTAGATATTGTAGAAATTTTTAGGCTTTAAGTAGGAAATGCCTTTAGAAATTGTTAGGCTTTAGGAAATGTTCGAGTTTAGTAATTATTTATGCCTTTAGGAAATGTTAGTCTTTAAGCTTTATTTATGTATTTAGGGATTCATGATGCTTTTAGGGATTCATGTATTATGCCTTTAGGAAATTAGAATTCATGATGCTTTTAGGGAATTACTATAAAGTAGAAATGGTTATAGTTTTAGTATATCTACTTGAAATTTATGTTTTTAGGTACTCTTCCAATTCCTCATCGACCAATTGGATATTCATGTTGAATGATGAAAGGTCTACACATAAGTCAAACCCTTCAGATGCATTCTCCGGTAGCATTTGGTTCGACATTCCCGCGTCGACATCGTTTGATCCGGCAACTGATGACATATCGATGATTTGTCTGGCAAGAATAGTGGATACGACCAACCAACCTCTCTGTTCCAGTCGCTATGTCGTCTTTTTTGGATAGGGCACATAGTACGCCTGTTTTGCTTGGTTAGCAAATACAAACGGTTCATTAGTGTCGAGGGTACGCCTCGGGTCGATGTCAACCAACTTGTACGTTGAATGCTCCTGTGTACCTGCGTTTATATCATACCAAAAACGTTAGAACAAGAATATGTACAAGGGTCTAATTTTGCCCCAATATATTATGTCTTTCAACGTTCCATAGAAGTTGGCAGCATCGGATCCTCCCATGTCTCCCTTCACATAAACACCGCTACCGTCACTTTTCTTGGGGCCCAACGTCATGTCGATGTGAAATCTGAACCCATTCACAATATATCCCTCATAGGTTGCCACTGTGTTAGCCGGACCTGTAACTAAAGGATCTATCCGTATGCCGCTCTCGTATTTCCCACATGAGTACGTCTGCTTGAACCATGCTACGTACTCTCGGTTCCTCTTGGATTATATCTCCATTAGACTTAGTCCACTGCACTCCTCTTGTTCAAACAACCAGTATAGGAAAATTTTCATAAGTTAGTATTCTACTTGTCTTTAAAGCGTTTAATCATTTCGTTATTACAAATAACTAACAACAACTTACTCGACCCATTCGTCAAGCTCTTCTCAGTTTTGAAGCGTGTAAAGCTCTATTTGCTCTATTTCAGCGGAAGTCAAGTATCTCTTGTTGTTTAGTGGCATTATTGGCACCCATTTCTTGTGAAATATTCTAAGCTCATCATCCCACTCCGTGCTATCTGGCATCTCGTTCCTGTTGAGTTGTTTATATTTAGTCTGAACAGAGACATTCAAATATCGAGAACACGTATTGGACAGCTTTGCAAGTAGATATGCATTGGCTATGGATCCTTCCACCCTCGCCTTATTTAGTACTGAATCCTTCATGTCGAACATCCGCCTAATACATAGAAATGAATGCTTAGGCAAAGAATCAATAATTATGGTAGATAATTATTTTAAAAATACAAAACCAAATCTCTTAAATGGATACAACCATCGATAATGGACTGGACCTACAACTCTAGCCTCGTACGAAAGGTGTATGGCTAAGTGCTCCATAGAGTCAAAAATGAAGGAGGAAATATCATTTCCATGTTGCACATAGTAACAATAAATGATTCCTCCAATTGCTCCATATCCTCGGCCGACACCTCTGAGGCACAAATCTCCTTGAAAAAAAAGGCTAATCTCTACTAAGGTCCCCCCAAATCTCGGTTTCCAAGAAGTCGCGAAAGGCAATTGGGATCAATCTCTGCATGAAGACGTGACAATCATGACTCTTCATACCATACAATTTTCCTTGTTGTCTTTGCACACATCGTCCCAAGTCTGTGGCATATCCATTAAGAAACTTCAGTTCTGTCATCCTATCAAGCACCATGTTCGTTTGCTCTCTCGTAAGACAATATTTAGCCTTTAGCTTTATATACTCACTTCCTCTACCAATGGGAATTAAGCACAATTCTTTATGGTTGGTCAACAACTTAAGATCATGCCTCGACTTAATGTTGTCCTTCGACTTAGCATCGTCCAACACCGTGTTGATGATGTTCTCAAAAAAGTTCTTCTCACAATACATGACATCTAGATTGCGGCGAATGAAGTTTGTGGACCAGTAAGTTAGTTCCCAAAAGATGCTTCGATGACACCAATTATGCGTTGTATTAAAACCCGGAAGCATTGTGGAGTTTGGACCAAATCCAACTGCTAGTATCCTATCCACAATTGCCTTCATCTCTGCTCCTGTCTTCCTTTGAATAGGCGCTGCAAGTATCTCTTTACCCTTGTCGAAATCCTTCTTGTTGTACCTCCATTCATGATGCTCTAGTAGAAACTGACAATGACAATCGAACTATGAGGCTTTTCCACCATGCTTATGTGTAAAAGAATCTGTCTCACCCATGCAATAAGGACTCGCCAGCTTCCCATGCGTGCTCCACTGGGACAACATTCCATAAGCATGAAAACCGCTTATAGTCCACATTAGGGAAGCTCGCATTTGAAAGATTTCCTTCGTGAGCTGTCATATGTCCACAAATCATTACTCCACAAATCATTCAACTCGTCAATCAACGGTCTCAGCAAAACATCCAAGTTCTTTTCGGGAGTCTTTGGACCGGGAATAATAAGGCTGAGAAAAATAAACTCTGGTCGCATGCATAAATCTGGCGGCAGGTTATAAGGGGTCACAAACACGGGCCAACACGAATAGTTCTTCCCAGATGGCCCAAACGGTGTGAACCCGTCCGTACAGAGACCGAGTCGGACATTTCTAGGCTCTGCTGCAAAGTCCGGATATGCACGATCAAAATGTCTCCATGCCTCTTCTGCAGCTGGGTGAATCATTCTATGAGTTGACTATCGACACTTCAAATGCCAAGTCATATGACTTGAAATGCCTACAGTATAGAACAGCCTCTATAATCGAGGGCCTAGGGGGAAGTACCACAATTTCTTCCTTGCGACCCTGGACTTTCTACCGGCTTCGAACCTATCGGTCTTGCATATCGGACACGATATGAGATCCTTGTTGGCATTCTCGTCGTAGTACAAGAAACAAAACTCCAACATACGTCGATCTTTTTGAAATCTAAACCCAAACTCGCGATCACCTTATTCTTGCCTGAAACCGTATTAGGTAACATTTTCTCAATCTCTGGGTCCATAAGATCTTTAGACAACCTTAAGTACTTTTTGCAAGCGACATTTGGTACTTTGTGCATTGTTTTGATTGTCAATAACTCGGCAAACCACTGGAGCACAGTGTTCGGTTTCTTACGGTGCATTTGTATGCCTCCCGAATGCATCAATTTGTAGAACTCCTTCGCCTCGGGACTTGGATCTTCGTTGCGCACCTCTCCCTCAACATATCGACCCGCAGATGCATCCACCACCATTCTCTAAACGAAGTATCAACATGGACCAGACTATCCACGTGAATACTAGTGGACGGTGATTCAGATACATACGATATGGATGCCACGTTCAAATCCTCTCCATGCAACACCATACCCAATATTGATACGTAAAGCCTGACTTATGAAGATGATCCCAGACTACGTTTCGATCAAAAAACTTTAAATTGTTGCATTTCAGGCACTGGCACCTAACACGATTTCTTAGATCTAAGTAATCTCTCTGTTGCGATGCAAATTGTATGAATGCACGAACCCCAACCACGTAATGTTGATTCAAATAACCAGTATTACTATTTATCCTATCGTACATCAAAGATCTATCGGCAAGATAATCCATTTGTAATCTAAGAAAATTAAAAAGAAATTGTTACAATTAATTCCACCAATCAATATCTTTACCATCTATATTAAATTTCTAAAACATGAGTACATAGAAGTCAAAGAAATACTTACTTATTATAGTGTAGAAAATACTTAGATCAAGTATTGTTTGCACACTGACGCTCCTCGTTGCATAACCGCAATATCGAATAATACACAAACAAACATTTATATAAAAAAATTAAGAGTAATCGTTTTAATAAGAAAATATTGAGGAAACAAACACAAAATAGTAATAACAATGGAAAACCGTGAATACCTTGTAAATAAGGAAGAATGGAATGATTTTTACAATTGGAATGGGGTGGGTATTTATAGGGACATCCGACCATTTTTTCGACCACAATGCGGTCGGAAATAAAAATATTCGTTGTTATTTTCGACCGCATTCTGGTCGGAAATAACAACAGAAAAAAACCGTTGTTATAGGGTTTAGGGTTTATGACTTTTTTGACCGCATTCCGGCATTGCGGTCGAAAATATTAGGGTTTAGGGTTTATGCCTTTTTCGACCGCACTGTGGTCGGAAATGCATGAAATTTCGACCGCAATGCGGTCGGTAATAATGTTTATATTTTTAATTTTGCAATTTCGCTATGCGATTTTAGATAAATCGTTGGCTTAATGATCAATTACAACAATATTATGTATATATATATAAGTTACAAAATAAAACAAAAAACTACTTATGATTATGTGTTAATTGAATGTAACATCTAAACATATATATATATGTATATATATATATATTTATATATATCATAAGTGCCTTCTCTATACTAACGTTTCTAATGAATGCTAATCGAAAATGAGAGATTAATGTATACTATATATGATGAATATATGTAGAACTTCAAACGAATTTCATCGTAATCTTACTATGTTAATCAATATTAACTAAATACTAGTTCAAAATAACATTAAACTACCTAAGTATTAATTGAATTCATGTATTTTTAGTAAATTTTATAGTTAAACTCACAAACAAATCAACATTTGTTTTAAATCAAGCAAAAAAAAAAATTACATTATTTTCGACAGGACTCTGGTCGGAAATAATATTCATGATTATTTCCGACCGGAATTCGGTCAAAAATTTTGGCGCTATTTCAAAAATTTCAAATTTCAAACTTTTTCCGACCGGAAATTGGTCGGAAAAAATCGAAAATTTTGGCGCGCAACGGATGGAAATTCAAAAATTCAAAAAATTCAAAATTTTACCCCGAATTCTATATATACACTTCATTTTCACCCCATTTTCATAAAAATACTATCTTCATCTTTCAATACTCTCCAAACACAAATATTTCACCAATAAATTTCAACTTAAACAATTTTTTCATCTTTAAATATTCTTCAAACAAAAAATTTCAATATTTCATTTCATCTTGAAATAAAGACTCATTTCTTTCTTTCATCTTCAAAATAAACACTTTATTCTTCCTTTCATTTGTAAAACACACTTTTTTTCATATTTAAAATAAACACTTTTTTCTTCCTTTTTATTTAAATATTTTTTTACTAACAATCACTTTTTATGTTTTAGATTGGTGCAATAAATCAAAATATTTCAAAAAACGAACAAAATAATATTCGAGTAATTTTTACTGGAATATTATTATTTTTTATTTCTGTTGAATATTATTTCTGACCGGAGTGCGATCAGAAAAACTTTAAACGTTACTTCCGACCCGAGTTCGGTCGAACATGATAATAATATTATTTTCGATCGGTATTCTGTCGGAATAGTGTAACCATTTTTCCGACCAGATGCTGGTTGGAAAATTAAAGGTTCCGACCTCGGTTTAGTAGGAAATTTGGCTACCGGACCGCGGTCGGAATAAATTCTTCCTACCGCGGTCTGGTCGGAATTTTCCCGACCAGCGTGCGGTCGGGAAAGTCCTTTTCCCGTCCGGATCGGGGTCATTTCCGACCGGATTTCCGGTCGGAAATGACCCTTTTATCTTGTAGTGGAGGTTAGTTGCTAAAAATCAAAAACACATGGAGATTGTTCCATAAAATCAATAAAATACGTATGAATATTATTATGGACCACCTGACAGTCCCTAAAACTGGTTTAGGGACCGCCGGGCAGTCCCTAAAAGTCGTGTTAAACACATATACGTTATAACCATATAACGCTATATTTCTCTTCATCCCTAAACCCTAAACACATATTCTACTAAACCAAAATTGTATTTTCACATGTAGAGGTTGTCAAACACCTTTAATCATCAATTTGTTTTTACAATACACTATGTTATTAGAAATTCCGTCAAAAATGGTGTAACGAAGAATGTTTAAAAAATATTTAGGGAAGAAAATATAGTTATGCAAAAGATGCAAAATAACTTCAAACTATAGTTTTCTTTAACCACTATTTTTACAACACTAATGAGGCATGTACATCCAAATTTTGTCAAGAAACGAAGAAACAAGAAAGTTTAAAATACGTTTGGGGTCGAAATATATAATTACAAAATTTAAGAAGTAGGGGGGGGCTTTCGAAAATAGTTATTTAAAATTAAAAGAAATACTTAAATGCTAGAAAAGTTTGAATCGAAATTTTTTTTGCAGTAATCAGTTTTGCAAGAAAATATTTCCATGCAAATAAATTGCAAGGATATATTTGGTTGCAATTTGTACTATTTGTACTCTGCAACCGATTATTTCTTTGCAAAATTTCCTGCAAGGGAAAATTTCGTTGCCACCGCTTATGCAACAAATTTTTTTCTTGCTTTTCTTGTAAGAAAATTTTGCAATTTGATTAAAGACTGCGAAAGAAACACCAAGTTTTTTCATGAATCGACGCTCATGAGAAGGCGCATAAATAGCAATGGGATGCTTAAAATAGAGAATATTTGGGTGAAGCATGATGCGGTTCTTAAAGAGTATGCTAATGCATTTTACCCAACTCTTTTTGCGAGATCATATTCGAATTGGAGAAATCCACTTAGCAGGTTAGTCTTAATTTAGAGGAACAACAATATTTAAACAATATTCCAGGATCGAATGGAATTCTGGTTTTGGTGTATCAAAAAGGTTGGGATTGGATGCGAACATTCTTAATTAGTTTTGCGAATGATTCTTTTACTAAAATAAGGTTTGATACGTGGATTTGTGAGGCTTTCCTTTGCCTTATACCGAAAATGCCGAACCCTGAGAACATCACACAATTCAGGCCTATTTCATTGTGCAATGTGTTGTACAAGGTTATTACGAAGTGCATCACAACGCGCCTTAGAGACTTGAGGCCAATCCAATAAAGTTTCATTAAAGGGAGGAGTACACAAGACAATATATTTGTGTTCAAAGAAATACTCCACACTTTGCGATCGAAAAAGTACAAGGTCAGTAGCATGATAATGAAAGTTGATCTTGAGAAGGCTTATGATAAAGTGAACTAGCCTTTCTTAGAATACACACTACATGCCTTTAACTTTCCCGATTATCTGGTTGATTTGATAATGGTTTGCGTCAGCAATGCCTTTACCAAAATCCTATGGAACAGCGTAGCACTGGAATCTATTTAACATAAGTGCGCGCTAGGACAAGCGGATCCTTTGTCTCCGTACGTTTTCGTGTTATGCGTGGAGCACCGATCAAATTTGAATAAAGAGGTTGTTGATAAACGTAAATGGGTGGCGATCACACCATCACTACAAGAAAAAAGAGCATTACCAACGGCCGTAGGTAATGGGTGTGGTTGCCAATGACAGTTTTGTCATTGGTTACGGATTCTTCCGTAGCCAATGGCTTTTTTTTTACAAAAAAATAAAAAAATCCCTTCACAAGGGCAACGGACACTGTCCTTTGCCCATAGCCAAGGGCTACGGCCAAGCCGTAGCCCTTGGCTATTGGCAATGGCTAAGTGTCGTTGCCCTTGTCTATGGGCAACTGACAGTGTCCGTTGCCCTTATCAAAGGGCAACGACATCTTTCGTTGCCATTGCGATTAAAAAAAAGGTAAGAAAATAACTCTATAAATATTACTATATTTTTTCAATTTTAAATCAAACCATTCTCATCGATCTTCTAAAATTAGTATTATATCCATTTCTCTTTTTTAAATAGTAGTTCTTTGGTTATGGCTAATAAAAATCCCATCCCACGAAAAAATTATAAAGAAAATTTTACGATTAGTCCACAAAATCTAACACGAATTGGTACGTCCATTCGTGGAAGGAGTGCCCCTACCGAAGAGCGCAACAAGGTTGCCGAGCAAGAGCCCACTAATATTCCATATCAAACAACAACGACCGATCGAAGGCTCTTAATGGCTTTGACGCCAATTGTCCCTGCGTCGAGGGCCTTTCCTCTCACTCCTCCAAATAGGCGCATAGCTCACGGGTTGATGGACGTGCAACCAGAAGTCCACGACGAAAACGAAGACGAAAATGATGATGAAAATGATGATGAAGATCAAGATATGACGTCGCCATCTTTGTCAAGAGAGCGCCCATCTCCAAGTGTGGGTAGTACATCTTGTCGTGGTTGTCGTCAGTTGGCGAAAGGTGACATGCCGCAATCGGACCCCTCGAAGAGAAAAAAGATCGCGGTTAATGAGTTTGGAGAATGGATGATTCGAAAAAAACCGAATCAATAGCACAATTAGCAACACTATCAATAGGTGTTATCGGACTATGGCGGAGAATTTTAGCAAAGTCACTGACCAAGATAAATTTTCTATGGAAAAAAAGGTTTAGGGTAAGCAAGTACTTAATACCTTATTTAAATTTATTGATTTTCAACTTTGGTATATAATATTAGATTATTTATTTATTTTAATGAGTCATTAATATTTTACAAGGAAACGTACGCGTGGGATAAAGATGATGAGAAGATGATAATTGTTAGAATCATAATATCTGCGGCTACCGGTGGAAGCCTTAGCGTCGAGGAGCATTCACAGAGACACATAAGTTACTTACAAATTATTAATTTTGAAGTGATCTAATTTAGTCATAGATTTTAGAATATTATTAATTTGTCTTTCAAAATATCATGGTAGAACAAGTATTTCGATAGGCAGTTGAAATATCATGAGTCTTACATGGGGACTCGGGTGAAAAAGGATTCACAGGTTGAACTGTTGGACCAATGGGTGAATAAGAAGGACAAGGCGTATTGGGTAAGTGTATCGTTACATAACACTAATTTGTGTTGTATATGTCATTTTATATACTAAATGTCTTATTGACGTATTGTGTAGGAAAGATATTGCGCCACACTTAAAGGAGAATATGGGCTTAATGAAGCCACATGGCCATCGAAGTCGATTTTGAAGTTTGTCGCAGAAGCAAACAAAAAAGTCAAGCAGGGGAGGTACAGAGGACTGCCCGGCAGTGCTAATGCTGCAACACGTGGCATTTCATCGGGGAAAGTGTCATAGGGGGAGCAAGTAACGATCACTAGGAAGGAAAGAGAAACGAACGAGAAGTTAGCCGCACATTAAAAACTATTGTTGGAGATACAAGAATTAGTGCGTGCTTCAAATATGCAGATAGCTGAGTTGGAGAGAAAATTGTTGGAGCGTGACAACAATGCGTGAACTAGTGAAGACCCAAGTGTTGGTCAGAACATGGCAAATTGGTCCAATGTTTGTGATTTTCTCAACATTCCTTCTCCTGGGGAACCTATGTCGCCAGGAACGTACTTTCCGATATCAACTATCCAGAACTACGATGATGGAACGGGCCCGAGTTGTTAGTTTAATGGATTTTAATATTTTAATAGATAATATTTACTATTGTGTTTAGTTTGGGTTCTATGAACTTTCCTCGGCATATAAGAACTTATATTTGGTTGTTTTGCTTATTACTAATTTTATGTATGTTTGGGTTCTATAAATTTTCCCCGGCATGTAAGAACTTCTATTATTGGTGATTTCCGACATTATAAAGTCATTCGCTACTGAACCCTCAACATGAGCTTTGCTCTTTACCGATTTCTTCAATACGAACATACTCCTACATGAATAAAACAAAATTAACGATGAATCACTAACTAAATTAATGTATATCTCAAACATCTAGTTTATACATTGCATATAATAAATGTTTTACCTCTCAAAAGGGTACATCAGACGATATTGTGCGTCTTTCGTTACTCCAATTTTGACGAGATTTAAAAGAACACTCCTACTGATTGTTTAGAAAATGATGGTGAAAGATAAAGTGAATTTCGAGTTTTGTAGCTTTAGAATGATTTTATTTTCACCCGAAAGGTTTGTTTGCATCTTTTGTTACTCCGTTTTTGACGAGATATGAAAGAACACTCCTAAATTATGGTTTAGAAAATGTTGGTGAAAGGAAAAGTAAATTTTGAGTTGTTTTCAACTTTTAAATAATATATTTTCACCTCGAAAGGTTTGTTTGCATCCTTCGTTACTCCGTTATTGATGACAAGATATGAAAGAACACTCATAAAATATGGTTTAGAAAATGTTGGTGAAAGAAAAAGTAAATTTCGAGTTGTTTTGCAAGTTTTGAATAATTGTAATTTCACCGCAAAAGGTTTATTTGCGTCTTTTGTTACTCCATTCTTGACGAGATTTGAAAGAATACTCCTACTTATTGTTTAGAAATGTCGGTGAAAGAAAAAGTAAATTCTTAGTTAATTTCCAAGTTTTGATTAATTTAATTTTTACCCCGAAAGGTTTGTTCGCATCTTTCGTTAATTTGTAGCTATTTTCGTATTTTCTATGTAATTGTCATTGGCTACGGAAAACTCCCGTAGCCAATAACTATTGGCTACGGAAACTCCTGTAGCCAAACTATTGGCTACGAAGACACCTGTTGCCAATAACTATTGGATACGGATATATTGGCTACGGAAGTAGCCGTAGCCAATAGTTATTGGCTACGGGTGTCTCCGTAGCCAATGGTTTGGCTACGGAAGTTTTCGTAGCCAATAGTTATTGGCTACAGGAGTTTTCCGTAGCTAATGACAATTATTTAGAAAATGAAAAAATAGCTACAAATTAAATATTGTCTACGAAATATTCCGTAGCCAATGACTATTGGCAGGAAAACAGCCCGTAGCCAATGGCTATTGGCTACAGAATCTTCCGTACGGAATTTCCCGTAGCCAATAAATATTGGCTACGGATTGTTCCGTAGCCCATAATACTACCCTATTTTATAAATACCCCAAGCATTCCAATCATAAATTCATTCTCACCGTCCACTTCTTTCTCTCACAACTACTCCTTAGTAAACTCCTCACTTCTAATTTTATATAATGATAATTTCAAGCATATAATTATAATAATAATCTAATTAATTTGTTCAGTAATTACTTTTACAACTAAAAAGGATCTTAATCAAGATATTTTGTCAATTGAAATAAAATAAATTTATTTAATTAATAAGAATAAAAGACATTGATTTAATTAATAGGAATACAATACATTAATTTAATTAATTGAAATAAAATACATTACTTTATTTAATTGAAATAAAAAACATTTATTTAATTTGGATATGATTATAATTTGTTTTTTAATTAAAGAATTCAAAATTTGCAATTTTCTTATAATTTTAAATATTATTGGCAACAGATTAATTTCGTCGCCAATATTATGAATATTATTGGCCACGGATTATATCCGTTGCCAATAAATAACGGCCAAATTTTTAAAAAAAAAATTAAAAGAATATTTTGCTATTGGCTACGAAAATATTCTGTAGCCAATAACTATTTGTTACGGAGAGGTTCGTAACCAATAATTATTGGCAACGAAAATAATCCCTAGCCAATGGGAAAGTGTGTTTTGGTCTTCTATTATTGGCTACGAAAGATTCCGTAGCCAATAGCTATTGGCAACGGCCATCCGTAACCAAAAGTCATCAGCAACGATGGTATCGGCAACAGCCATAGGCAACGACCTTCCGTTGCTAATTGCTATTGGCAACGAAAAAAGGGGTTATTGGCTACGGAATCTTTCGTAGCCAATAACCCTTTTTCTTGTAGTGCATCTCGAGAAGGACCTCAGATCTCCCTTTTATGTTTTGTCGACGACCTCATTCTTATGGGTAAAGCATCGACGACGATCGCACGTGCAATTAACAAGGTCCTTTGTCAATTTTGTGATGGGTCTCGACTTAAACTAAGCCCTCAGAAATTTAAAGTGTTCTTCTCTAAAAGCAAAGGTTGAGTCTCAGACGTACGATAAGTGAGTTGCTTGGGTATGGTCAAACCCAAAACCTAGAAACATACCTTGGAGTGTGACTTTTATATAGGAAGGCTAGTCGAGAGGCTTTTGCGGTGATTTGGGATAGGGTCACGCAAATCCTATCAATCGCAGGAATAGCGACTCTCATCCAATCAGTCTCATCTACTATGTCGATTTTTACCACGCAATCTACGTGAATTTCCGAGAATGTATGTAAGCAGCTTGACAAACTCAACAAAGAGTTTTTATGGTCGAACGATAACTCCAAAAAGAAGATACATCTTGTTGGTTGGCAAAAAATGGTAAATACAAAAAAGTAAGGGGGCTTGAGTATTTGCGTGGCACGAACAAGCAATGAGGCGCAGTTGTCAAAGCTCGCATGGAAAGTTATGAAGAAGGAACGATATGTTTGGAGTGATCTTGTGCAAGCAAAATATCCAGGACATGGGGATCTTCTAAATTATTCGGCAAAAAATTTGGATAGCACCACTTGGAAAGGCATTGTGAGAAGCGTTGGCTTGATAGATCCGTTATTGCACTGGAAGGTGGGGAAAAGAGATAAAATCTCCTATTTAATAATTGGGAAGGCTCGGGGAGGTTGTATGATGAAGGAATAATTATTCACCAGCTCGACGCGAAAGTCTCTTTAAAGGAGAGGATTTGAAATTGTCGGATCGTGGATTGACACAACAACTTTGAGAGTTAAGTTGGCGTTGCCTTAACTCAATTTTGATCTTCTTGAACAATGTAACATGCAGCGGAATTAAAACACAAGACGA
Source organism: Linaria vulgaris (assembly GCA_948329865.1). Taxonomy (NCBI): domain Eukaryota; kingdom Viridiplantae; phylum Streptophyta; class Magnoliopsida; order Lamiales; family Plantaginaceae; genus Linaria; species Linaria vulgaris. Next base: position 28,565,945 of record OX415249.1, read on the forward strand.
TATACTTTTTAAGAAGTTTTCAATATTATTAAAAACTTCCGAGCCTTACGCCAAATAACCAATAAATGTTTTAACAAAAATGTTCCTCACAACAATTCACTCACGCTCTTTTTTGATCGGACTCAACGAAGCAGACAAGTAAGAACTACTTTACTTCTATGAACTAGACGTAAATACTTGATACAAAAACTTCGCAAAAGCAAGACGAAGACAATACAAAGTATGATTAATCTCTAGGATTATTTTGCATTATTGTCTTGTGTTCATCTTGATGAACTTGACATCTTGTATAGATTTCTTGAATCTTGCACGCCAAGATGTGTTGTTCACGGCTTTGGTAACTGTTGTTGTTTCCTTGTTGAATTTTTGGATTTTGTGTGAACTCAATATCTTTCTTGAATATGTGTTTCCTTTATTACCGATCTAGCAAGGTAACACATCTTCTTCAAATCGGAGAATCCTGTAAAGAATCAAGTTGCAGAGAACCGCCAATATTGTTTCCTTCTTTTGAAACCGTGTTGAGTTGACTATTCAACTTAACTTAAATTATGGAAACTTCAAGTAAGGAATCATCCATAGCTCTTCCTTATGATTAAGATACTTTCCTGGACATAAACATAAACAACTAAAATCGTGCAACTTGAATAATAAGTGAATAAAGGCAAAACTTAAATTTGACAATTAAAAAATAGTTTTCGTACATGCTCTCTAGTTTCAATGTTATCCTCAATGTTGTCCCAACATCGTATAACATTGATTCAAGAAAACCCTGCACTTTCAATCTCCCCATTTTTGCCTTTCTTCACAAAACCAACACTTGTTCCAATCAAGTCCTATATCCAGAAAGATAGAATCAACAAGAAACACATTAAACGACTACACTGCTCCCCCTCAATACAAGCTAACATGTTCAAAGTTAAATTAGCAAAGACAAGCATTAAAGTCATCACTACATTCAAAGATGATCAGACCCTACCATTCATCAATGTTGCCTCAACATTGAAACCAGTGAGTTTCCTACATAAAAGGTTAACTAGACAAGCAGTTCAAAATATGCTTTCATAAGAAATAGCAATTAGAGCAGTTCAACAGTAGTAGTACTTAGAGTTACAGGCCATAGCAATATATCAAGGACATGTCCCTTGATCAAAATAAACCAAATCGAAATAAATGTTCTAGCAACACAACCATATTAGCAGTTCATATGAAGCAAAACATAAACTAGAAGACTAAAATTTTTAAAAAAACTTGGAACTATTCTCCCCATTTTTTGTGAATAAGGGAGTTTCTCCAAATTTCTCTGAGATGCTCATTCCTTTCCTCAATCTCCCTCTGAGTATCAGCAATTTGCCCCCTATACCAGTTCATCAGATGATCCACAAAAGCAAAGGTTATGACCATGCACTCTTCCTCTCTGGACATAGGCACTGAAGTTACGGCAAACTCCTGAGCCTTCTTTCTCAGTTCTTGGTCTCACCACTCCTTTTGGGTTCCAGGGAAGATCTCTCACTCTTGCTCCAGACAAGTAGCTTGGGAGAATTGTTAGTTCAACATCATTCTTCCTCCAGCCCACAACGACACTTGTCTTCAATCCGTGTTTGCTAAGGATTCTGCAGATGAGTGAGGGATAAGGCAGCATGCCATTCTCCCTTCCAGCAACTTCTGACATTGACTTCAAAATCCTCTCCCCCATATTCACAGCTAGCCCATTCTTGATTTTGTACACCAAGAGTGTTGATTCCTTGTTCAGTACAGTGACATTCTTGCTTGGCAGCCAGTTGAAGCAAGTTATCTTGTGCAAGACAGCACTAAGGGAGGTGAGTTTTGTGTTTGGCCAAGCATCTCTCCAGATTTTGACCAACCCTCCAGTCAAGTCTTCCATCACATCATCATAGTAGGGGTCCTCTCATTCTTTAGTAAGTGGGAATCCACAGATCTTGTTGATGGTGTAGGGTTCAATGTTGATGACTCCCCCCCTCACCCAAGCTTTTCCATATTTTGGAGATCTGTAGTCCCTGATCCACTTGGAGAGATTCAGGTAGAACTCCATGGCAATGTTAGGAGCATAGTCACTCAACTCCATTACTGATTGTTGCATCTCTCTTGCCTCAAGTAAGTCCACCACCTTGTGTTCCTTGAAGCTAACCATCTCTATAGCTCTTTCAGTGTGAATCTTCATTCTCTTAAAGGAATCCCACTTCTTCTCTAACTCTTTGGTGAGATAATAGGGAGAAAAGTAGTCATTCTCATCCTCAGGGTAGATCACATACAGCCCATCTGTGTACTCTTCTGGCCCTGATGTTGCCTTAACATCAACAGCAACATCAGCAGCAACATCATGCTCTTCCTCAGTCTTTTTCTCTTCTTTCTCTTCCTGTTCCTCTTCATCCTCAACATCCACCACCTATATTTCCTCTTCCACAACTTGCTTTCTTTTTCTCTTTCTCTCAGCAGCAGCAGCAGCAAACTTCCTCTCTTCCTCAACCTTCTTCTCAACTTCAGCAGCCTTCTTCCTAGCTAACCTCTCCTTTTGCCTTTTCCTCCCCTCAGCACATGCCTTAGCAGTCTCAGACATAGTTCTCAACTTCTCCCCGTAACCCTTGCTCTTTTTCTTTTCAGCCCTAATCCACTTCCTCACCAATTTGTCCACAAACTTATCCACGGATTCTCCACAGATTTATCAACAGATCCACTACCCTGCCCCTCAACAGTTATATCAGCATCAATTTCAGGGTTGGGTTCAGCCATGTTTACCTCAATTTCAGGCTCATTGATGATGGGAGCGGTTGACTCAGCAGTTGGCTCAACATTGGATGTTGATTCTCCTTGTTTGGACTTCTTTCCTCGTCGCACGTAGGGGATCGCCTTCCTTTTAGTAGCAACTGGAGAATCATTTGCTTTTGCAGCAGCACTCCGAGTGTGAGAACGAGTGCGCACAGCTGTGGGTTCACTGCTCAGAGCAATATCTGCAAGAGTGTGCATGGGGGACTTTCTTGCCATTGTTAGTAAAGGAGATTTGAGAGAATTTGCAGATAAAAACGAGAGATATTTGAGAGTAGAGAGAGTAATTTTGTAGAGTAAGCACAAATACAAATAAGAAAGTTATAAACAAAGATAAGGAAATTAGGGCTTTAGTTCCTAATCTAACCGTGAATAGAGGAGAGAGAGTGAATGTTAGTGGGCAATTACTGAATTTGAATCAAATAAAATCTTCCCACTATGTTTTCCCGCGCACATGCGTCAATGTTTAAGTGATAGGTATGCAGAGCGGTTTTCTAAAATTTGAAAACTTATAAGTTCTTGTTTTCAATGTTGGCCTGCGACAGTGCACAATCTTGGGATAACATTCGATAACATTCAAACTAGAAGGTGAAGGTACAGGATTCACCAAGGCAAATTCATTGAGAGCTTGAGATACATCCAAAAATACATCTGAAACTTAACCAATATACCAACTGAGTACCTCAGACATAATGTTAAGATCAAAATCATGAGTAAGCAACATAGACAATAAGAAACACACATAGATAAGCAGTTATGAATTAAAGGAAAAATTCACCTCCACTGCATAAAAAGTCACAGAAAAGTGTGTCACCTGCAGTATGTCACCCAAATTGTATGCCTCAACACATGAGTTATACTCCCTCTAAGCCGGAACCGACACAACTCAACAACAAGAAAAAACAATGCAGTTCTACATGAATGCAACAATGCAATGTCAAATAGGAAGATGGTAAACACTTTTGAAGAACTTCTCTAACCAGCAAAGTTCACATTTCATTATAATCTTTTCTATTTCCATAACTCATATGAACCAAAAGCTGAAAAGTTGCAAAACACAAAGCTAATGTCACTACTGAATGAGGGCAGCCTGAACTCCACACACCCCAGTAACAACATTAACAGAACCAAGTTAGGCAAGTACAAAGGCCTTGAATGTTGGCAATTCATTTATCATGCACCCCAACACCTCAATTCCTTATGCACACTTGTTTACCAACCTGCATTCAAGAGAATCACCAAGTGGTCAGTGCTACTAAATGTAAGAAATCTAAACCTCAAACACCCTAGTAGAAAGGATCACCCTCGTGTGTTCCTTGGCGAAACACATAGGAACATGTAAATAAGCACAACTGAGTAACACTGAAGCTGTCAACATCATGCACCACAGCTTCTCCACATGTCTTGTACACCTTCTATATGAATAAGACACAACTGAATAGACATCAAAGTAGTGAACTTTGTGTACCCCAGCTTCTTCATATGTTAGGCTATCACAACCTCCGACAAACAAAAGAGTTTTATTACTTTTTCAAAACAAAGATGTGAAACGGATAACTATAAAGAGTTGTTAATCAAAGAGTTCAACCACACAAACCAAACATGACAAAAGAAGGATTAAATGAGATTCACAAGAAAAAAATTCAACAAAAGAAAACAACTGAATACCTACTACAAAACAAACAATATACCAATGCTAGACAGTGGAGTTATGTCAACACTGGTTTGTTCAACATTTTCACATATTGCACATGCCAAGAGATTTCCTCAAGCTGAAGAATCTCTCACTATCTAAGGGTTTTGTAAACATATCAGCAAGCTGATTTGTTGTCTCAATATGTTCAATGTTGATCACTTTGTCCTCTACCATATCTCTCTGAAGATGATGCCTTATGTCTATATGCTTAGTTCTAGAATGTTGGACAGGATTCCTAGAGATACTTATGGCACTTAGACTGTCACTAGTTTGACAATGGATCATCTATATAAGTATGGGTCGGTTACAATGGAGTACAAAGGAAACACAACGAATCTATCTTAACAAACTAGACCTAATCTAGGTGTCTCGATTAGGCTGGGGCCGGAACACCTCGCACTAACGCCTTGATGCTTGGATGGCATGGGCATATCGGTAATCAGGTCGGACGTATATCGGTAATCATCTTCGACGTGATATCAAGAACCTCTCTCGATGTGATATCGGTAGTGTGGTGGTATGACGTATCAGTGGAACACGAGGGTTATCTCGATTTCGAGTACGATATCGAGAGTGAGATCGGGGATTTCTTCCGATGTGATGCGCGGTAGCTGAGGGATAATAATTGCTTCCTTAGGGATTGGGGTATTGTGTATTTATAGACCTCGGGATCCGGGGACCACAGTACCATATCGGTGGTAATCACCGATATCATATCGAAACTGATCCCCGATATGATTAAATATGGGCCTGGTTTGGGCCAGGCCCAATATACGGGAAATGCCCATATCAGTCACAGAACATGAGACGCGTATCACTATCTAGCCCATAATCTGAAAGCATGTGTTTGAGCCACACAAGTTGGGTAACACAACTGCCAATAGCTACATATTCTGATTCAGTTGTTGATAATGAAACAGAGTTCTGCTTCTTCCTATACCACGAGACCAAATTATTCCCCAAATAAAAACAGCTTCCACTTGTGAATTTCCTGTCATCCACATCACCTGCCCGGTCAGAGTCACTAAAACTAACCAAGTTAGTATTAGTGTCATAAGAATACAAAATGCCTAAAGGTGAAGTTCCAGAGATATATCTAAGAATCCTCTTCACAGCAATCAAGTGAGATTGCATTGGCTCAGGTTGTACCTAGCACAAACACATACTGAAAACATGATGTCAGGTCTAGAGGTAGAGAGATATGACAAACTACCAATCATGGATCTATACAATGTTTGGTCAACATTGCTACCAGTGCCATCTTTTGTTATCTTCACTTAAGAGGACATAGGAGTTTTCCAAGGCTTGGACTCTTGTAGCTCAAATCTCTTCACCAGATTCCTTGCATACTTCTCCTAGGTCAAGAAGATACCATTCTCCAGCTGCTTAACTAGTAGTCCCAGAAAATAGTTGAGCTCACCAATCATGCTCATCTCAAATGTTCTTGTCATAGACTCAACAAAGTTTTCTATGGTAGACTTGTTAGTAGAGCCAAATACAATATCATCCACATAAATTTGAGATATGCATATATCAGAGCTTTTTCTAAGGACAAACAATGTTCTATCACCATCTCCTCTATTGAAACCTAAGCCTAACAGAAAATCAGTTATCCTCTCATACCAAGCTTTACTAACCTGTTTTAAGCCATACAAAGCCTTCTCAAGTTTGTACACATGGTCGGATGTTTAGGATTAGCAAAGCCTTTAGGTTGTTCTACATAAACCTCTTTGTCAATTAAACTATTCAAAAAGGCACATTTAACATCCATTTGGTAAAGTTTAATCCTAAGACAGCAAGCAATAGCAAGAAGTAATCTAATTGATTCTATCCTATCTACTGGAGCAAAAGTCTCATCAAAATCTATACCTTCTACCTGAGTATAACCTCGTGCAACCAACCTAGCTTTGTTCCTCATAATTACACCATTCTCATCAGTTTTATTTTTGAAAATCCAGTTTGTACCTATTACATTCACATGTGATGGCCTAGGCACTAGATTCCAAACTCTGCTTTTGGTGAATTGTAAGAGTTCCTCTTGCATGGTATTAATCCAGTAACTATCCTTAAGAGCTTGAGTTACTTTCTTAGGTTTAATGGAGGACACAAAACAAGGTGCATTATCAACAGTACATGAATAAGACATACAAACACACAATTTAGCCATATCTTTGTAATTAACCCTTTCTTTATTGCATGTTCTAACTCTCTCAGTAATTTGTCCAATTACTTGAGTGGCTGGATGATCTCTTTGGATCCTGGCAGGAGGATCTCTTTTGGATACAAGAACAGCTTCATCTCCAGAATCTAACAGCACAGATGTTGGCCTAACATTGGGGGTTTCTGGTGTTAAGTCAGCATTTGCTCCAGTTTCCAGTTCAGCATTTCCATCTTTTGTGTTCAATGTTTGGTCCATTGTTGGAGCAACATCCAAAACAGTGACTTCTTCAGTACCTGCAGAAACACCCAGCTCATCAAAAATGGTATTAACTGATTCTGGTACAGTATGCAATCTTGGATTATAGAGCCTGAAAGCAGCACTATTAGGAGAATATCCAACAAATATACACTTTTCCTTTTGGGATCAAATTTGCTCAAATAGTCTCTATCTTTTAGCGAATTGCAGTTAATACCAAACTCATGAAAGTGTGCAACTGTTGGTTTTGAACCCTTTAAGATTTCATAAGGTGTCATCGTAGTACCAGGTCTAAGATAAACTTTATTACTAATATGACATGCAGTATTCAAAGCTCCAACCCAGAGTTTCTTAGATAGGTTTCTAGAATTCAACATTACTCTAGCCATCTCTCGAAGTGTTCTATTCCTCCTCTCAACAATCCCATTTTGATGAGGTGTCTTAGGTGCAGAGAACTCATGAAAAATGCCTTTAGTTTCACAAAAAATAGGAAAGCTTACATTTTCAAACTCTTTTCCATGATCAGACCTAATTCTTCCTACAGAAGTGCCATACAGATTTTTAATACTAGCATGCAAAATCTTGAATGCGTTGAATACCTCTGATTTTTCTTTCAAAAACTTAATCCAGGTATATCTTGAAAAATCATCAACAATAACAAAAGCATACTTCTTACAATTCAGTCTACTAACCTCAATAGGACCCATGAGATCCATATGTAGCAATTCAAAGCACTTATTAGTTCTGGGGTTAGTACTCTGTACTTGAAGTGGTGGATGGAAAATTTTTGTTTGTTTACCTTTTAGGCAGTCTTCACAAACAATTTTACCTGGGCTAGTCAACTTAGGCAGTCCTCTCACAACTTCTAACTTCTGTAGTTTCTCCAGATTTCTATAGTGCACATGTCCTAACTTCTTGTGCCACATGACAGATTCATCTACCTTGGCATGATAGCATTCACCTTCATCTTGAGCAAGATAGCAGTTGTCCTTTGATCTTGTACTTGTCATGACACAAACATTGTCACTATTAAACACATCACATGAACTTTTATCAAAAGCAACTAGCAAGTTATCATCACAAAGTTGACTTATGCTAATTAAATTTGCTTATAATCCTTCAACCAACAACACATCCTTGAGTGGTGGAAATCCTTCAACATCCAATACTCATTTTCCAATGATTTTCCCTTTAGTGCCTCCTCCATATGTAACTGTTCCAACAGTCAAAGGGATTACATCTTTCAGGTTGTCAATATTTCCAGTCATGTGCCTTGAACATCCACTGTCAAAATACTACTTACCTGCAAGGTTAGAGTAAACAGCAGAAAAGGCAACATTGCAAACAATTTTAACCTTAGGAGTTTTTATCTTATCTATCCAAGTTCTACTTTTATGTCCATCAGCTTTGTAACCTAATGTTGGGATAACATTTAGATCAGAGGTTCTCCTAACATTGGTACTGCTATTAATTCCTATTTTCTTCTCAATCACACTTCTGTTTTTTTTTCAATAAGGTTTAATGTGACGAGGTTGAAAACAATATTGATAGATAAAAGTAGGCTTTTTCACAATGTTGACAGGAGTTTCACTACTACTTTCCTTGATAAAACCAGCTTTTATATAGGCAGAATAAACATCTTCAGAGGGAGGTTCTTCAACATAGCCCAAACCACTTTTACCTTGAGTTACCATACTCAGCATCTCATCAAGCTTAGATGTAGAAGAGTTCCATTTGGCAATGGTTTGTTCAGGTTTATTTAATTTTACCTTTACCTCCTTCAGCTCAGCCTCAGTTTTGTCAATGTCTTTCTCATACAGTTTCAACATCTCCTTCATGCATCCAATCTCTTCCTTCAAGTTTTTGTTGCTCTTGATGAGTTTGTGATTCTCAAGCAGCAGTTTGTGGTAGATAGACTTCAGGTCTTCAATGATTTCCTCCTGGGACATTTCTCCTTCTAAGAAATATTCTTCATCTAGATCCACTAAGCCATGAAAACAATCAAAGATAGATTCATCATAGTAGGACGCAAGATAAGGTTCAGTATCAGTATCATATTCATCCCAGTCTGCAAAGATGGTCTCATGTTCTGATGTTGGATCCTAAATGTTGGGGTAACATTGAGATCCGAAGCAGTTCAGGGAGTCTATTGGTGTCCAGTCAATCTGAGTGAGTAGCGCATCAGTTTGAATCTCTTCTGATTGTTCTTAAGCTTCCCCAAAACTTAAGTCATCTTCATTGAAATCATCTACACAAACCCAATGAGAATTTCCTCTTTTTCTAAGAGTGTTAGCACATTCATTAGCCATATGACCATATCCTTTACATTTAAAACATTGAACATCTTTTAACTTATCAGCTTCTAAAGGAGTAGGTTTTGATGCCACGTACTTCACAAACTTAAGAGGTAATTTCTTATAACCTGGGGAACTATTACTAAGATTCTTCTCCTTACCTTTTCCTTTAAGGTTCAGCCTATTGAAATTCTAAGTAATTTTACCATAGTTTGAAGAAATTAATTCATATTCATCATCACTTTCATTGTCAAGACTTGATCCTCTTAAAGCAACAGCCCTATGTTTGTTAGGTTGTGAGGCAAGCTCCATCTCAAATTCTCTAAGAGTATTCATCAAGACTTGAAACTGTAGATTAGCAAGGTTCCTAGATTCAGTCATTGCAATTTTCTTGAGAGCAAATTTAGATGACAATGTTCTTATAGCTTTATAAACCATTTCTTGATTAGTCATAGCAAAACCTAGGTTCTCACATTGGTTAGCAATATCAAGAATTTTCTCAAAATAACTGTCAACACTTTCATCTTCACCCATCTCAAGTTTTTCAAATTGCTGAAGCAGTTGTCTATATTTAGAATCTTTAACAACAGAATCTCCTTCACAATGTAATTCAAGTATATCCCAATAATATTTGGCTTTTGTACAATTCTGGATTAACTTGAACATGTGGTGATTAACCCAACTAAAGATAGCATTAGGAGCCTTTTCATTAGAGTTATAGAGACTTACCTCTGCTGCTGTCTAATCTGCTTCTGGTTTTGGTACTAGATCACCTTCACCATCTCTTGATAATGTTGGAAGAGAGTATCCATTGATCACAGATTGCTAGGCTCAAATATTAATAACTTTGATGTGAGACCTCATCCTGATCTTCCAGTAAGCATAATTGGAGGCATCCAAAAATGGAATCCTGTTGGTATTAGGATTGACACTGTTCATTGTGTTGTATCACCTCCAAACCACCAACGTAGTCGGTGTTTGGCTCTGACGGCAATTGAAATGTCGGATCGTGGATTGACACAACAACTTTGAGAGTAGAGCTGGCGTTTCCTTAACTCAATTTTGATTTTCTTGAACAATGTAACATGCAGCGGAATTAAAACACAAGAAGATATAATTTTTAAGAAGTTTTCAATATTATTTAAACTTCCGAGCCTTAGGCTAAATAACCAATAAAGTTCTTAACAAAAATGTTCCTCACAACAATTCCCTAACGCTCTTTGTTGATCGGACTGAACGAGACAGACAAGTAAGAACTACTTTACTTCTATTAACTAGACGTAAACAGTTGATACAAAAACTTTGCAAAAGCAAGACGAAGACAATACAAAGTATGATTAAAATCTCGGATTATTTTGCACTATTTTCTTGTGTTCATCTTGATGAACTTCACATCTTTTATAGATTTCTTGAATCTTACACGCCAAGATGTGTTGTTCACAGCTTTGGTAACTCTTGTTGTTTCCTTGTTGAATTTTGGATTCTTTGTGAACTCAATATCTTTCTTGAATATGTGTTTCCTTTATTACCGATCTAGCAAGGTAACAAATCTTTTTCAAATCGGAGAATCCTGGAAAGAATCAAGTTGCAGAGAACCACCAATATTGTGTCCTTCTTTTGAAACCGTGTTGAGTTGACTATTCAACTTAACTTGAATTATGGAATCTTACACGCCAAGATGTGTCGTTCACAGCTTTGGTAACTCTTGTTGTTTCCTTGTTGAATTTTGGATTCTTTGTGAACTCAATATCTTTCTTGAATATGTGTTTCCTTTATTACCGATCTAGCAAGGTAACACATCTTTTTCATATCGGAGAATCCTGGAAAGAATCAAGTTGCAGAGAACCACCAATATTGTTTCCTTCTTTTGAAACCGTGTTGAGTTGACTATTCAACTTAACTTGAATTATGGAAACTTCAAGTAAGGAATCATCCATAGTTCTTCCTTATGATTAAGATACGTTTTTGGACATAAACATAAGCAACTAAAACCGTGGAACTTGATTAATAAGTGAATAAAGGCAAAACTTAAATTTGGCAATTAAAGAATAGTTTTCGTACAGGCTCTCTGGTTTCAATGTTATCCTCAATGTTGTCCCAACATTGTATAACATTGATTCCAGAAAATCCTGCAGTTTCAGGATTGATGAGAATGGGACTAGCATTTTGACAGACTTAAAAAGGGTATAGCGCAACAATTAATGAATGAACTCAATGTGATGCGTGATTTCTGGACAGAGTTTGATAACAAATTGTGGAGTGAGACATTGAATGGTGTGTTCGCTTGTCAATCGGCATACAAGGCTTATCACAAACGTTACGCCACGAACCAGATTTTTCACGGGAATGCGTCTTGGGTATGGAACGTTGACGTGAGTAGCAACTTGTAGTATTTCTTATGTCTTTTGATGCAAAAAAGGTTAGCCACGAACCATCTTCATTATGTCTGTAAACTCACATTATAGGCATAATGTTTTCTTTGTGATTTTGATGACAAAATGGAAATTCCTATACTGCGTCATTGTAAATTTGTGCGCGTGGTTTAGGTTCGTATTTTAGATAGGAGATAATTGGTGTAATTTGATGAATTAGCAGATCATGATTGGGTGCCAAAGAATTTTGAGGAGGAATTAATTTTGAATAAAACTGGTCCGAGCATGGAATGGAGACGTATTTTTGTGGCGACCTTATGGATTATTTTGAAACACATTAATGCTAAAACTTTACATGCAAAAACGAAGAATATTAATGGAAGGACCTTTTAAATTAGGTGTCTAAGTCGAGACCTCTACGAAAGACAAAGAAATAAGAAAAAATTGGGTGGAAGGAAATCGTCATCTGGGTGGGTCAAGTTGAACGTGGATGGTAGTGTTGTTTCGTGTACGAACACGGGTTCAGCAACCGGAGTCTTGCGAACAGAAAGTGGCGACTGGATATGGGGGCGTTTGAAGAAGATTACGTCACCCGCTGTTGAAGAGGCGGAGTTAGAAACTCTCAAAAAAGGATTGGAGATTGCATGGGATCAAAGAAGACCAAATATTGAAATTGAAACGAATTCGTACATGGTATACACACTTATACAAGGTTAGATTAAACTGCAACAATGTAATGTTGATCTTATACAGGAATGTCATCGCCTTCTACACATGCCTTAGCAAGCAAGGTTCGGTTGGATTCCTAGATCCGCAAATAAAGTAGCCGATGATTTGAGCAAAATGCAAATGAATGTGGGAGCGAGATTTATCATTGGATAGGCCTCCTCCTGTAAGTACTACTATTTTGTGTAAGGATTTGGTCTAAACACCGTTTGTAATTTATTTTATCTACCAAAATAAATCTCTCCTCTCCTTTCTTCTTCATCTAGATTTTTTAGATACAATTTTCAGGTTTTTTTATTCATTTATGAAGCACTGGTATTTATAGGAAATCTATAAATATGTATCTATGTATAAATACGTATTTATACATATTTGAAAAAAATTATACAAATAGTATGCTTAAAATAATTAGAGTTAATTAAATGAAATATCTAAATACATGTGTATATACACTTGACTCTACAGAATTTATGCGCAAGTGATTTTTGTAAACGTATAAATACGAAAAGCTAATACAATATTTATAATAAGAAAATAAACAATAACTAAATTAATTAAAAATAATAAAAAAAGCAAAATGAAATAATTTAAATGAGGCAAATCCTGCCACATTTTTTTAAATTTTTGGAAATACACTGCAAGGAAGTTGGTAGTATATATCAATATATATACACAGAAATATATATATATATATACACACTGTTGTTATAATACATTCCATATGCCTAATAATTAAGTAGATAAATGCTTAGTTTTGATTAGGATGTACATGGGCGGATATGGTTATTTTAATTTCAAAACCAGGCGGGTGACGGGTTAGGCGGGTAGAGCGGGTTGGTGGGTTATAACACAATCAAATATACATAATCAATATCATAATAAATACATATACACATTGAATTACTAATATATATATATATACACATATATATCAAATGTTTACAATTATATTTTCATTAGCAATTGATGTATAAAAGATTTAGCATGATTTATTAGGCATAAATTATGAAACAACACTCTCATTAACATATAAAATAAACACATTCATAGTAATTTAATTTCTTAAGTTCATAGTTTTATGGTTTATTACAATTATGTTTCTACTTATGAATCTCGAAGTGACAAGAAATATCAATTTACACTAAATAAATATTTTTTTCTGTCAAACTAATTTAATAGGTAGCTGAGAATTCTTATGACAAACAAATGTGCATGTGGCCTGCGGGTGACAAGGTAAATCCACCACCCGACTGACATTAAGCGGGTTGAGACAAAATCGACCTACATACATGTACAAAAAAATAAAATCATGGCGGGTGCGGGTGCGGGTGCAGGTGACTGCATGCAGGTAGGGCGGGTGAGCAGGTTTTGTACACACCAAGTTCTGATCACATGAACATGCCCTCTAAAGTCCCTCGAGACAGTTATTGCCACCTCCTTGTATTACTCCCCCAAATCAACCATTACCATCCCTTCGTATCACCCCCCCTTTTTTTTGATAAGAACAAACGATGCTACCAAGGACTCCTCGAAGAACTTATCCTTCAAAGAAGAGATTGGCTTGGGGAGTAAGAAATCCCCTAAAATAATAACCCGCACCTCTTATGATATCCACTACGCGTCAACATCTCCCACCGCCACAAAGAACCAGCATGCACCTCTACAACAACGGGACCCCCTTTTTCCTTACTGGCAAGTACTCATTCAAGGAAGAAGATATACGAGTGGCACTTTCCGGTCTATAAAAAGGCCCCTCCGACAACTAAGAGAAGAAGGGAGGAGGGGGGAGGAAAAAATAGATCTTGTTAAGAAAGACACGACCCCCATTTTGTAAGCCGAATCCTCTCCCTTGGCATCCTTCTAAGAATTTCAAAACTCTCCAAATTTGTAACTCTAAATTCGAAGATATATGCCACAAAAATCTTCCTCCTTTATCCCTCAGTGTCATCCTACATAAATCAATTCGAGAATGGTGTTTCCTACCTTTACTAATATGTAATTCCGTCTTTTAAAACTTAGCAAACAAGAGATATGGTATGATCAAATGGCACCGTCTGTGGGACAACCTTTAAAACTCCTTGAGGAAAGATCGCGAAAGGAAGAAAGCATTGATGTGTCTTAATCTAGTATGGGTCCCTTAAATTAGCCCGGCCCTGCCAATATCCCAGGTCACCATGGAGGAACCCCCCACCCCCCTCGAAGACTCTCATCGAAATGAACCCAAATGTTATAACCCAAGTGTATCCATCTTAGTTTTACCCCGATAGATGCCCATAAACCCAAAATGATTTTCTAAAGAAAACAAATGGCAAAGTCCTAGGTAGCGTCCTTAAATTATAAGTCAGTAAAGGGACCCTTGCCCACCAAACTACAAGTTCAGCCGAGCTCGCCACCAAAAGAAAGACGAATAGGATCTAGTAGGGGACGCCAAGACAAAAGGCACCAGTCATCGAAGCCCAGCCCGCTACAAGCCAAGGTAACTCCCTCAAAAGCCTCCTCCCTCAGGCGAAGAAGAAGCTCCTGATAGTGAGACTTGGAAACCATGACGACAGTGAGGACAAGTCATATAAAGGTCTGATCCATAGTAAACAAGAGCATAGCGAAAACACAAGGTACGTCCATAGAACTGTTCATATATTTTTACAAAATGCACACACATAACGAAGCCTCGAAGTCATCATAAAAGCAAATATCGACCTCAGACTCGCTCCAAAGGTCTATCATAGGAACCCTAGAATCTATCATACATATTCCTTATATAAAATAAAATAAAAAACAAAATGAGAAGCATGCCCGACAAGTCTATACTACCATACTTTCTTTCTTTTTACTCTCAAACAAGTCGCTTCCCTTCTTGCACCATTACCCCATGTTCATTCAGAACCAAGTTGGACGTATACACTACTGTAGAGTCGCCACCAGGCACCCCAACACCTTGTGGCCCATGTGATGGATTCGTCTCGGTCCCCGGTGAGATCGCGTCCCAACTGCTTTCCCCATAGGGGATCAATCACCAAACATGGGTCTAACAGTTGCACCACGCCTTCTCAAACAGCATAACCCATCAACGGGAACTGACAAAATCCCTCGTTGAAAGATTCAACCGAGTCGGTTGGCGTCCCAGCCCCCAAAATATCCTGAGCTTGAGTCTTAGCCAACTTCTCCCCAAATAGCCACCCTAGGTCCATCAGCTAACGTCGATGGGCGTCCCTCCTCTATCTACCCAGGTGGAATAGCAAGCTCTCTAGCCATTTCTCTCCTCGTGTCGTTCTGTCGCGCAACCAGTTCAACTCTTCCTCCAATAGTTCCCGGGTACCATCCGTGTCTCGCTCTTGAGCAGTGCGTAGCGCCCTTGTCTTTGTCTCCCCTTGACTCAATTGACCGTTGGCCTCCTTCAAAGCTAGCTCTATCTACTGACAGCGCCTCTGAAGAGCGAGAATGTCCAAAGAGTCACCATGTAGCGTTCCCACGTAGCCTCCACCAAAAGCGACAACTACCAAACACACATCCTACGAACGCAATAGGTAAACCGAAGACACATGGGCTGCATCACTCTAAAAGAAAGTCCATGTACCTCGCACGGATTCTTGCTAAAAACATCTTAAAAGGTAGAAAACGAAAAAGGTAACAAAAACTCTATATTGCTCTTGTTTTCTAATTCGCACAGGTACAAATGGCAGTATTCCAAGCTCCACTATATCCCCGTAAAGAGGGAAAGACCGTTCGCCGCACCAGTTGAAGGGGGGCGCCTTACAGCCTACTGACCGACAGTTGAAACACATAACTAGAACCCTCACCTGTCCGCCTCAAATGATAACCTGTAGAGCCAAGCCAGTCCACATATGCATATTGATCTCCACTCTACACTAACAACACCCCGTAAGAGAGAAAGTCAGGATCAAGCACGAAGGCGAAATTCAAGACCCTAATTCAACAAAAAGAAAGAACAACGCACCTTAAAAAGAACTAAAGATTTCATGTGATGAGGCTCTTCTGGAAATTCTAGCACTTCTGCTACCCTTTGGAGCCCTGCCATAATCCCAGCAACGGGATAATTCAACATGGACACTACGTCGAAGAAACCAGAAAATAAGCCCCTCTTCTAAAACTCCTACCTTACTTGGTCCGCCACTAGCGGATGCGCTTGTACCGAGCCCATACCCCACCAAGTCTCCACCCCATATTCAGTAATTGGCACGTCATGAGGAGCGATATAGAAATACTCCCCCCTTCACACATCATGTGCCTCTGAAGAAGCGCTTACCTCTAAGAAAATTGAAGGGAATGTCGGTTCCAAGTAGGAAAAATGAGGATCCGAGGGCACCACATGCAATGGAAATGAAGCCATGAAATCTAGGGGAGAGCAATCAATATTCAGCATGCCACAACACAATGTAAATGCCACAACGTACTTAAACAAAGAGTGTAAAAATTAGTTGGGATACACTTGCAAAAACTTGAACAAATCTCGCACCCAAGGATGGAAGAACCATCGCAACCCGCATCAAACATGCTTCGCAAAAACCGTTAAAAACCCAACATGAGGATTTTACGCCCACATCCATCAACACTCCTTCAACAAGCAACACACTCAATCTCCAGTGGCTCGCCTCGAAATCTCCCCAATCCTTTCGGGACCCGCTATTGATCCTGGCTCAAGTAGCCCGGTACAAGGTCAATCAAAAACATATAGGGATCGTAGGGCTTCCCATGTTGAATGGGCACCCTCACATCCTCCACGACCCGACTTGGAGTGGAAGTAGAGGTGATACCCTTGTCCATATCAATAATCCCATCACTCACAATCACGAAGCTATCGAGCCTTGGATGCTCCCTTGGGAGACAAGAGTGTGGATTCCCCCCGACGTATGTGAAAAGGCTAATCAAACTCTTACCCCGCATCCAACATAGATGGAGAAGGGCATTAAGAAGCTTGGTGGTCTCGGTTGATTCTGACTCCCCTGACAGAGGATTAAGAACTTGTGAATTGGAGTGATCCATGGTATCTTTTAAATTTAAACTCGAAAGTCCAAAAAAAGACGAACAGACTTCGTAGAATAGAAAGCATGAAGTTGAGAAACACCCGACTTACCAAACGCTTGAAGAAACGGTACAAACTGAAAAAGAAAAAAATAGGAGAAGAGGAGTAATGAGGCAAAGTACAGAAGTAACTCCTATTTATAAGGAACTTGGAAGAAGCAAGGAGCAAAATTCATGCTTAAAAGACGTTATTCCATTTAATATGACCCATGCACCTGCTCAACGTGCACAGTTCGTAGAGGAACTAATAAGTTCCACGTGGTCGCGCAAAAAATCGGTTGTAAAATATTGTAAATGTTCTTAATGAACGAAGTAATGACATGCTTATCAGACAAACGCGGCATCCTAGTAGATGGGACATCTCATGGTAAGAAAGGCCAGCTGGACGAATTAGCCAAAAGCTACGTGTCCACCCTCCAAGTCCAAAACTCAGCTCGACCCTCGACGACCTTCCTTCAAAGAGCCACCCAACCCCTCGAAGAAACAAATTCGATCACCACCCCTATAGTAAACACCAAGACCCATGACCCTCCACGCTCTATCAAGGCAACAGTTGCTCCTCCCGTCGCCATAGGCGTTACCACCCACCACAAAGGGTATGACACAAATACCTCCCCAGGTTATGCCTCTTTGCCACATCTTATAATAGGACGACAGTATCTCGTTCCACCTCGAAGCATTACTAAATGCTACAAAGGGTACCCAACCTTCGAAAACATAAATGACCCTAAAAGAGACTCCCGACTCTAATAGAGCTAGACCACTCAAATGAACTACAATGTCCAAGAGCTAGTTCAAAGGGCTAGACCACTATAATCGAGCTAGACCACTCAAACTACATGTATCGAAGGGGTCTCGCAGCTCTGGAGACGATTTAAAGACACCTCCTTACGCCTAAAAAAGCCACCACGTGCTTAAATATTACTATCAGCACAACGAAGAGACATTGGCAAATCCCAGAACGACCTATGAGGGAGACTCGTGACCCCCTTTTAGGACTGGATTGGCGTCTTATTCCCCCCAAATTAACTGCTCACCCCACCCCCAGGGGAACGACACCACAATCGTAGAACAATATATCAAAGGAATACGATACTCAAGACAACGAAGATCCCACACCAACCAAGGTACCTACTACTTATCTTTCCTTATAACACAATTTCAGGAATCATATTGTTTAAGGACCAAAGTGGTGATTAAATTAGTTTAAGGGGTATCGCGCAAAAGTGGCAATAAGTTTGGGGGTTTGATGTTTTTATCCCAAAAATATTTATAAATACTTCTTTAAATTAGAAATAACACAACTTACATTTCTCCTAGAACTTGGAGGGTTACGTAGATATAATGATACACAAATATGAATACTATTGACACGAGCACATTACACTTATCTTTAAGTGTTGAAAAAATATACCACATCGCTTAGGTATGATCTTGGATTATGCTTAATAAAGTGAAGTTCCCCTCCACTTACTAAAACCTTTTAAGTGAAAATATATGAGTTTCAATTTCTATCGTGGTATCAGAGTCAACACAAGACGTATTTGGGCTCGCGACTTACCGGGCCACACGTGAGGGGGCGTGTTGAGAAAATATATTAATTATATATCATCAGATATGCACAAATTATATTCTTAAGTCTACGTACAAAATCTTAACCAAACTTACATATGACCTCAAAACTAGGTAAAAAAGTAATAAAAATTGAGAAGAAAAAAAAATCAAGATTTCAAACATTCGTCTCCTCTATATTTTCTTAAATATTTCATAGCTATAAATTAAAAATATTAACATAAAAATGAGTTACCAAAAATAATAGGAATTAAAAGGGAGGAGAAATATAGAAAGAAACTCACACCATTTAATAGAATTAAAATTGATAACATAATGGATAACTTTTTTGGTTCCAATTGCCCCTTTTTTGGTTCCCGTAGACCAAATGGGAACCAGACATGGGCACTGGAGGCTTCATTTCCGTTACCCCCGCAGCGATTACCTTGGGAACGAACTAAATGGTTCCCCTTGCGAATAGGAACGAAAGCCATTGGTTTTCGTTATACCTGGGAACCAAACGTTTTGTTCCCATGGAGCAAACCCATATTTCGTTTCTATTGCATAATAGGAACGAATCTTTGGTTCCTATTGCTTTAGGACTGGTACCCCCCAATTTGGACATAAGAAACACACTGTTCCGCCAACGGGAACCAACTGCTCAAAAGTAAGGGAACAAAACTTTCGTTCCTATTGCTTAATTCAAAATTTGAAAAACAATTGGCGGAAATTTTGAATTTTGTTAAAAAAACAGGGGGGAAATTTGAATTATTTTCAAAACAGTACCATTTTTGAATTTTTCATATTGCCGCCATTTTGATTTTGAAAATTATTAGAAATTTGATTTCTGAATATTGTTGTTGTTGTATAATCTGAAATTATCATTTTCATGTTAATAATCTTAATTTTGTTTTATGTTATTAACATAGTTGTATAATATTTAAATTATTGTAATTCTAGAATATCACTTATATTGTAATAGGTATAATATGTAATATTATAAATTAAACAATACCACTATACAACACAAATTTGTTGTTAAGAAAATTTAGGATACAACTATACAACTGTACAACTATACAACACAAATTTTAATAAAAAATAACAAAATAAATGGATTTAAGCAACATAATTAAAATTATTTGTTTTGTATCTTCTTCTTCTTCTTCTTCTTCTTCTTCTTCTTCTTCTTCTTCTTCTTCTTCTTCTTCTTCTTCTTCTTCTTCTTCTTCTTCTTCTTCTTCTTCGGATTTCTTCTTCGGATTTCTTCTTAACGAGTAACAAATAAGCTAAAAAAAAGTGTATTTTGTTTCTTCTTCTTATTCTTCTTCTCTTCTTCTTCAGATTTCTTCTTCTTCATCATCTTCTTAACGAGAAACAAAGAAGAATCAAAAAAAAATAATATTTTGAAAGCAAAGCTTCTCTGTTGTGCGGCTGCTGCAATGGAGATTAATATTATGTTTGAAATGTTTGGGAGAGATGGGTTGGTATATATAGAAAAGTATGCACAATGGGAACGAAATATCGGTTCCCATTACTTGCTATTTTGGTTCCTATTACTGGCCAGCTATCTTTGTACGCCTTACTCAATTATTGCTGCCAATGGGAACCAGATATTTGGTTTCCATTAGAACCCATACTTATAAAAATAAAATTTCATTTTTGACCACAAATATATTTTAAACGTATTTCGCTTCTCCATTTGTCGATAAAATTTGAATTTACATGCCTCATTAGTGTTGTGAAAATAGTTGTTCAAGAAAAAATTGAATTTGAAGTTGTTTTGCATCTTTTATATAATTGCGCTTTCTTCGCCAGATTGTTTTTTAAACATCTTCCGACATTCCGTTTTGTACGAAATTTGGAGGAACGCTCGTATTTTACATATGTTAGTGTATGGTTAAAACATATTAGTGATTAAAGGTGTTTTACAACCTTTATGTATGAAAATACAAGTTAGAACTATGTTGTATAGGTTTTAAGGATAGGGTTTAGGGTTTATAGGGTTTAGGGTTTAGGGTTTGGGTTTGAAGAGAGGTATAGCATTTTATATTATAATGTTTCTTTATCGTATTTTGTTACTTCGTTTTGGACGAGATTTGGAAAGACACGCTAAATTAGTGTTATTAAAGGATTGGTAAAAGAAGAAACTTAATTCGGATATTTCTTTAACTTTTCTATAATTACATAAACCCCCCGTTTATTTGTTTATCGTATTTCGTTACTTCGTTTTGGACGAGATTTGGAATGACATGCTTAATCAATGTTTTTAAAGGATTGGTAAAAGTAAAAACTTAATTTGGATATTTCTTTAACTTTTCTATAATTACATAAACCCCCCGTTTATTTGTTTATCGTATTTCGTTAACTCAGTTTGGACGAGATTTGGAATGCCATGGTTAATTAGTGTTTTCAAAGGATTGGTAAAAGAAAAAACTTAATTTGGATATTTCTTTAAATTTTCTTTAATTACATAAACCACCCGTTTATTCGTTTATCGTATTTCGTTACTCCGTTTTGGATGAGATTTGGAATGACACGCAATATAAGTGTTTTTAAAGGATCGGTAAAAGAAAAAACTTAGTTCGGATATTTCTTTAACTTTTCTATAATTACATAATCCTCCCGTTTATTTGTTTATCGCTTTTCGTTACTCCGTTTTGAACGATATTAGGAATGAAACGCAATATTAGTGTTTTTAAAGGATCGGTAGAAGAAAAAACTTAGTTCGGATATTACTTTAACTTTTTTATAATTACATAATACTCTCGTTTATTTGTTTATATTATTTCGTTACTCCGTTTTTGGACGAGATTAGGAATGACACGCAATATTAGTGTTTTTAAAGGATCGGTAAAAGAAAAAACTTAGTTCAGATATTTCTTTAACTTTTCTATAATTACATAATCCTCCCGTTTATTTGTTTATCTTACTTCGTTACTCCGATTTGGACGAGATTAGGAATGAAACGCAATATTAGTATTTTTAAAGGATCGGTAGAAGAAAAAACTTAGTTCAGATATTTATTTAACTTTTCTATAATTACATAATCCTCCCGTTTATTTCTTTATCTTATTTCGTTACTCCGTTTTGGACGAGATTAGGAATAAAACGCAATATTAGTGTTTTTAAAGGATCGGTAGAAGAAAAAACTTAGTTCGGATAATTCTTTAACTTTTCTATAATTACATAATCCTCCCGTTTATTTGTTTATCGCTTTTCGTTACTCCATTTTGGACGAGATTAGGAATGATACGCAATATTAGTGTTTTTAAAGGATCGGTAGAAGAAAAAACTTAGTTCGGATATTTCTTTAACTTTTCTATAATTACATAATCCTCTCGTTTATTTGTTTATCTTAATTCGTTACTCCGTTTTGGACGAGATTAGGAATGACACGCAATATTAGTGTTTTTAAAGGATCGGTAGAAGAAAAAGCTTAGTTCAGATATTTCTTTAACTTTTCTATAATTACATAATCCTCCCGTTTATTTGTTTATCTTATTTCGTTACTCCGTTTTGGACGAGATTAGGAATGAAACGCAATATTAGTGTTTTTAAAGGATCGGTAGAAGAAAAAACTTTGTTCGGATATTTCTTTAACTTTTCTATAATTACATAATCCTCTCGTTTATTTGTGTATCTTTTTTCGTTACTCCGTTTTGGACGAGATTAGGAATGACACGCAATATTATTGTTTTTAAAGGATTGGTAGAAGAAAAAACTTAGTTCAGATATTTCTTTAACTTTTCTATAATTACATAATTATCCCGTTTATTTGTTTATCGCTTTTCGTTAAACATTGCGTATTTTAAATAAGTGATTGATTTGTGAAATAGAATATACAAGAGTTTCAATTGTAATAATTAACGTTTTCGAGATAAAAAAAATATAAAGTATTTATTAAATATGAGTCCAACTAAACCAGATTTAATCATAATACCAATTAACAGTCATTACTTATCCAAACATTATAAAATAAGCCAACACCACAAAGTTGTTCCAAAAGTATTTCTTAAGAATAAACAATTCACCTAAAAATGAGCTCAAAGAGTGTAAAACTAAACACTACAAAAAATACCCAAACCGACAATAATACCAACATGACATGTATCGAAATTGCACGACCTATCAAATAAACAACTTTCATCCAAAATATCCAACATTCATCAATATATTCCAACTAAACTATCAAAACACCATAAAAACTGTCAAAACACAGTCAACTTACACTATCAACTTAAATTGTCAACTTTAATCAAAAAAACTGTCAAAACACCATAAAAATATCATCAAACACCACAAAATCCCATCCTAACAACTTACACCACCACAATAACAGAAATTCTAAGTTTACTACTTGTCCCGAAAATGCAAAATATGTAAAAACACAGCCTGTCCATATATCATACATTAAAAGCCGCCATTTTCATCTCCAATGAAGTCATCCAGAACGGGATCTCGCAACGAATTATCAGATCCCTGCTGCTGTGTCGTCCCCTGTTGTCAACGCACCCTGCCATGCCTCGACTGCAAATTCAGCCCCTGCATCACTCCAGGCTGCCTCCCCATATTCATCCCCTACTGCTGTTGCATCCCCTGCTGCTAGCCCTGGAAGTTGCTAAAGCCCTGCAATCATCACAGAAATGTTATCAGTATATAAGTAAATAGCCTTATTAAATTTATTTATTTTAAATAAAACATAATATATAATAACATATGTATACCTGACCAAATCGCATCATCCCTTGCTACTGAAAAGGGTGAAAACCTCGCTGCCCCTGCTGATGGGCCTGAAATCCACCCATTGACTGCTGTACATACCCCTGAAAACCGGCCATCCCACCGTGAGAACCGCCCGCCCGCCCCGGAGACACCTGAACACCCCCCTGCTGCTGCTGCGATGCCAAGCCCGACATATCTGGCATGTAAACACCTCCATTAGAAGAAGTCGATGGCTGACTAGGCCGACACACTTGTACTCCCGGGACCCTTTGAGGGCTGGTTACATCATTCGTTGACGACCGAGGAGCTGGTATAGGAGGTCTTGACAAGGGAATGTCGGTCGAGCCTGCCAACTGCGTTGCCATTACAGCTGGTGTGATAGGGTACTTCGGTACCTCCGGCATCGGGCATCCATACTGATTTGTTAACTGTTTAAGACAGTTTTTGATATGGCTGTCTCAAACTCTATCGTATGAAGCATATGTGCCCGAAACTGCGCCGTCAAGTCCTCAACACAACTGAATGTTCCTTGTTGAGGGGTACCGGCATTTTGGGCAATGGACTTCACATTCGCATGCTTTGAAAAAGCAGGCACTCTCCTCCCCTTCTTCCCAACCACCTTCAGCCATGTCTTTAGATCCCAAATAGGCCAATTCCTGGTGTCATAACCATACCGATCTCGCCACCGTTGAAGCGCTTCGTGCTGTGACAATAACATATACAAATTTATTAAATAATAAACAATAATAATTTACTTATATACATGGATCAATGTACTAAAATATATTATGAATAATAACTGGAGACATAAATATTACAAGGAATCAGATTATCAGATCACAATCATCAGATTAATAGCAGATTATATCATAACGTTACTATCAAATTATATCATCACAATATCAGATTTAATCATCTCATTAATAGCATATTATATCGTCACATAGCTATCAAATTATATCATCACAATCATCAGATTAATAGCAGATTATATCATCACATAACTATCAAATTATATCATCACAATCCTCATATTAATAGCAGATTATATCATCAAATTACTATCAAATTATATCATCACAATATCAGATTTAATCATCAGAGTAATAGCAGATTTTATCATCACATCACTATCAAATGTTATCACCACAATATCTAATCATCAGATTATCACTTATCCAGATTCCCTAAATTCAATCATATTCTAACTATTGACTATCTTTCATCAAATTACTATATATGATCCATCAGATACATAGTAGTTAGTCAATGATGGATCATCAAAATATGCATACATCATTGACTAATTAACTATCTAACACATCACTAATTCCTAATATCAAAGCTCAGTTTTTTACTTAATAAATATATTGTCATAATAACAAGGCTGAAACTATGTTTAAAACCAAGAAGACTAATACTTAACATGTATGCTCAAACTATTTAGTTCATCAATGTACTAAAAAGACCTGACTATATACCAAATTCAATTATAATACAAAATTATTTAAGAACAGTCATCATCAGATTATCCTTTTATAAAATCAATAGTTCATTAAGGACTGTCAGTGTTTGTGTTAGTTCATTAGGGACTGTCAGTGTTTGTGTTAGTTCATTAAGGACTGTCAGTGTTTGTGTTAGTTCATTAAGGACTGTCGCTGTTTGTGTTAGTTCATTAAGGATTGTCAGTATTTATGTTACTTCATTTACTTACATATGGTGCCTCCGCATCGGGATGCACCCAGTCGCCAGCCGATCCATCAGCATTCGTCTTTTGCCTCTTCAACTTGTAGAGCCACGACAGAGGGATCTTATTCACCGGAATGCCCAGCCTGATCGACTGTAACGTAAGACAATTAGACATTAATATACAATCAGAAGATATATTAAATGAACATTATATAAGATTATATTTATCTTATAACATTGTTGTATTAATATAATTACCTCGCGTCTGGCCCACTCGTCTTGCATGAGACTTCAACCGTACCAGGTGACAGTCTACCCTTTTTTTTCTGTTGGCACTTGACTGCTTCGATCGTGCCACGTGCTTATCGCCTTTCCAGTACATCATGTACTTCCGACGCATCGCCTTAGGGATCCAGATACGATGGCTCTTCTTCTACGACGGATCAACTTCAACTTCAAGAAAGATTAACTTGATCTTGTTCAAAGCACTCTTAAAACGATCCGGTGATGCTGCTTCATACAGTTCCCAAATGCGGCCTTCGTCAAGCAGATGCCACTGAAAAGTTCTCTACAACAGTGAAAAAAATAAATTTTTATAAGTAAAGATTCTGATCAATGAAGACAGAAGAATGTAACTAAATAAATAATTTTAAAAATATACTTTTATATTACCTTAAACTCATCCCGTGCAAGCTGCTGATGCTTTGGCTTCCACTCCCTGTAGGTTCTGTACGGCTTCCTGAAGCACCTCTTAAGAATTGCCCCGATAGTCGTCGTTATCATAAGACTTTCTTCCCACGATCCAGTATTTGGATCAATATGGATCCACCTCCGATCCTCATCTTTCTTAGGCGGCAAAACTCCTTTAGAAGGACCGCGACCACTTTTCTCACCATCACTATCGATCTCCTGCCCTGAGCTATCACTGTCATCCTCATCACTGCTCGAGCTCTCGGATGTATCGGATAACTGAAATGATTGGGATGTGGAAGGTCCAGCATTGCTCGAGGAAGCACCCATCCCAAAGAAAGGAGCTGAAGCCGAGTGTGAACCTGGAGAAGGGACGTTAGTGTGAGCCTGATATGGTGATGCATTTGTCGTCGAACCCCGTTGTGAATGATCAGTAGGCCGTGGCAGAGGTCCTAAAGGAATTTGGCTGACCAAATCCCACAGATTATCCAATATATTCTGTCCAGGGATGTTAGTGGCTTCCGGTAAATCTGTGACGACATCTGCGACTCCCGAAGATCCCATAGGCGTTACTGGAGTTGACTCTCTTCTCTCATCAGTCACGGTAGTCGACTCTCTTGGCGGATCAGTGATGGGAGTAGGCTGATTTGGAGGATCAGTAACCATTGGAGTAGGCTCGGTTGGAGGATCAGTCACCATGGGAGTAGGCTCGACACTTGGCTCGGTCGTGGGAGTAGGCTCTACTATTGGAGTCGGCTCTATCACCGGAGTTGGCGCTCTTGTTGGATTAGTCGCAGGAGGAGGCGTTCTATCCCGAGGGATGCCCCGGTATGAAAGACGGGTAGCAGGACGAGGACGTGCTGCAGGATGTGATTGAACACGTGTTTTAGGACGTGATTTCGGACGTGATTTTGACTGCGGTTCCTCCGTTTCCTGCACTTGCTCATTGCCCTTCCTTCGTGCCATCTAAAGATAGAAACAAATTTCAACAAGTACTATATATAAACATAAAGTATCTACTTATATAATTTAATCAAACAATCAAAATAGAATACAAATTCAGTCAAACTTTGAAGGAAATTCGCTACTTAATTGACTACAAATTTAGAAGCATAATTCAACAAATTTAGAACACTTGTCTTCCCAAATTTAGACAAAATCAGATCAACCAAGCCCTAAATTGAGAATAACTAACCAAGGCCTAATTTCAGATTAACAAAAGCCCTGAATTCAGATTAACAAAATCCTTAATCTCATATTAACAAAAGCCCTGATTTCAGATTAACAAAAGCCCTAAATTCAGATGCCCCTAAATTTCTTTCACAAAAACAAAGTATAAACAACATGCAACACCAATTCATGTCCTTTTTTCTTCAACCCTTAATACAACTACAAATTAACAGCATGCAACACCAAACACTATACACCTAGACCCTAATGCTAACTTTCCATCATAACAGCAGAATACAAACACCATGCATCACTAAAAACTACTCAATTAACAAACTATAAACAAGTAACAACAAAAAAATCAAGAAATCTTAATGATTCGGACCGATACTAAAATTTCAAAATTCAAACCAACAAACTATATGAAATTAAGTATTAAAATGAAGCTAAAGGAGTGGAGATTACATACCTTATTCGAATTGGAGGAAAAACGGCTGATTTGGGGGCGGATTTGAGGATTTTTTAAGAACCCTAATGTGTGTGATTAGTGTGTGTTTAGTGTGTGCGTGAAATAAGAAAAGGGGAAAGTGATTGTGTTTCTGAATTACACGATTACTTAGTATTATTATTTTTTTTTGTTAATTGTTTTAATAAATGGGAACCATGGTTTGGTTCCCATTGCGTTGTGGTGTCACTAATGGGAACCAACACTCAATGGGAACCAGATATTGGTCCCCATTACTATGTGTATACTGTGTTTTTTCCTTTAACACGGATAACAAGCAATGGGAACGGAAATGTCGTTCCAATTAGGTAGCAACGCAATTTCGTTCCCATATTTTCGTCTCCAATGTGGAGTTTTCTTGTAGTGACGAGAGGAACAATTGCACATTCCCCCTTTGCTTGGCATCTCTCTACGAGACTCTACAAGGGCATAATTACACATTTGCCTTCGCTTGGCGTCCTTATACAAGTCTCTACGAGGGGAACAAATAATCTACACCAAGAATAATCACGATGTGACAAGATCAATCACGATGTGACAAGATATATTGCTACCATATTTGACGATTAATTATAATCGATTACGATGGACTATGACTAATCACAACATAATCAATCGTGTTCAATCAAGAACAAGCAAAATATGGATATTAAAGGATATCGACTATCGGATACCATATCATATAGCCAAGCCACATGCGTAATGTCTTTTCAAAGCCACAAAGCTACATGGTGATCTTGGGTCCTCATCTTGTAGAGGTTGGCGTTTGGTTATCCAACACATGCATGGTAGCCATTTTTCACGATATAACATCCGAAGCTCGTCATGTGTTAAGAAATATATTCTATATGATGATGCATATCATAAAATATAATTACTTTCTCCCACAAGAGGAAGATTTGGGGAGTAGCAAGGGTTATACCGGAGACGGCGGATGAGATACTCGAAACATTCATAATGACCACACCAACACGAAGGCATCGGATCGCCCCTCGAGCCTCCCCCGATCCTCTCCTAAAATTTAACGTCTATGGAGTCACGACCTCTAAGGTCATGCAAGACCATTCTACACTAGAGGTACTCTCCTAAGATACTTGACTTCTGAGTCCCACTAACATCCTATGACCCCTCCCTGGTAATAATCCCCATTGGGATTACATAAGTATTTTCACTAACTCGGATAAAAATCCTCGATAAATGCTTATTATGAGAGTACCCACACTTAGAAAATATTTCACTAACACTTTATTCTGACCTATTGGCAGGAACGAGGAGAGCAACGATGTGAGCTAACGAAAGACCAAGAGAAACAACGATAGGGTACAAGAAGGAACTCAGTATGAATTTACTCCCGAACTCCCAACCACTCGTTATAAATGAGGAGAAGACCGAATCTGGTTGGTCACTCCCCGCAGAAGATAAACTATTGGGTCTGAAAGCGGCAACCCACATTGGCTCAGTAAACCCACAATGTCTATTGGACGAAAGGAATCTCAGTTGATTGGCTCTCCCATCCAACGATCCACATTGGTGCAGAAGAAACCTCACCATAGGCTACCCTGTCGGAAACGTTCATTGGCGCAGAAGAAGACCCATCTACTTAGCTAGCTTAGTCAAGGCAATTACTCTCAGCAGAAGACAAGGCATGATTGGTCAGTAACTCCATGGATGTCCTATAAATAAGGGCTTGTTAGCACTTCCACGACAAGAACAAGAAGTTGGACACACTCACCTTTCACTCACTTTCTCATACTTGTAACTTTCTAGCTTTTGGTCTCCCCACCTTTCACTCACCCGCGCACGACCTAGCAAAAATTTGAGTACCACTTTGGCACTTAGCTGCTAGGATAGCCGCACTTGTGCTAGCTCTTCTTCTCCAACTCAGTTCCACCACTTGTAACCTACTCACTCTCACATATATTTAATAAAATCATAGCTCGTTTTTCTCAAGACTCGGGATCAGCGTTTTAAATAAAATTCACTCGATCCATATATCAAAATTGCCCTCCTCGGGGGTCGGATGGTAGTGCATCACCACTATAATTAGCTATTATCAGAATAATGGAAGACAAGTTGAAATCAATCAAGTGTACATTATACTCCTCTTTCGATACCACTATAAATAGCTATTATCAGAATAATGGAAGACAAGTTGAAATCAATCAAGTGTACAGTATACTCCTCTTTCAAATAAAATCTTATTTTCTTCTTCCAGTCATTAGGATACGGGTAGGTGTTTCTGAATAAGACGTGAACGCTATCTATCGTGCATGCAATACAATATATGTGTTAACAATAATAAATAGGAGGAACAAAAGTTTGAGGAAACTAGTTCCTCATTAGACGGCGAGAGAAAGTGTGAAAGATGAAAAAAAAATGTTTTTTCTTTGGCCATATTCAAAAAGATCGTAACACCTTTCAGCTGTGTCGACATGTGTTGGAGTCGTTTTCGGTCTGAATACCACCTAAAATTATATCCAAGAAAAAAAAAGGGGCTTTATGACTTTTTTATTTTAATTTCTTTACTGGTACTCATAATTTATTAGAAAGTTAGGGAGAGAATCTCAAAAGTTCAGACAAGTTTTGGAGAATAGTAGATATACGGTTTAGGTTTAATTCGATCAACAACGGTGAATTTTATATTAAGTCTTGCCCCAAGTCACCAATGACAACAAGGAATCTATAAACAGTTCGTGGTTACAATCTTTGGATTGTACATCATATCTATTTAACACGTTAAGTTAAGTTGACCCACCAATCTTTGAATCTATAAACTATTCTCTTTTACATAAAATGACCCACCAATTAATCTTACACGTTAAGTTTTTACTCTCCACCCGCATTCAAATAAGAAGATGACAAGAACAGTTGTAGCTAGAGATCAAAGTGTCTTCGTGCCTGTCGTAAGCGCTGCCATCAGCACGAAATTGTAGGCGTCTCAATTCTTTTTATTTCTTCAATGCGTCTCAAAGTAATTCGACTTACTAACGGATTTTCTATTTACCATTAAGAGAGTGTTTGGAGACTTCTTTCGAATTATTTAGTTTATGTTAAAACCTCAATTCACAAGTTTTATTAGCTCATAAACGATTTTTACTATGTCTAAATAAATGTGAAGTAAACTCAGGTCACGTAAATGCTTACACTACAAGAATATTTCTATTTAGCTTGGTCATATTTATTAGTCAAACTCCAAATTCGCTAGTTGATTACAAAATCAGCTAACAAAAATAAAGTTGCCACGATTCCCAACAATAGATGTCGAAGCTAGCAATCAGCGAGGAAAAAATTCGCTACAATCCTTGTCAGCGCATCAGCTGGCGAAATTAGCGTAGCCAACATCCTGACACTTCTGCTAGCGAAAACAAGAATAGCTACAGAATAACCTCTAGCCAATTCACACGTGTAAAATGAATTATTCTCAGACATTATGCCAAAGTAGAAAACAGCTACCAATACTCTGCTCGCCAACAATCCAACGTGGAAAGTTGCTAGCGAATATTTTCGCTAGCTGACATTTTTAATAAACGTATTTGTAATTCAAATTCGTATTGTATGCCAGTATTTATACAAAATCGGGTAGCGAATTTTCGCTTGGTAACACCGTAGAAATACTAAAAAAATTGAAATGTTATAGGAATATAACGCGGCAAAATTTGTAATTTTGCAAAGGTCAGCTAGCGATATCGGTGACGTGGTAACTTGCTAGCGCATAAAGGACAATGTGGTCCAGTCAGCTTTTAGCTAGTGATTATTCTGAAACAAATTCCAGCAAGTACATTTGCTAGCAAATTTTCGGTTGCTATTTTTTTTTATCTATGTATTATTTTCGTCTTCCTCGTTTGTAGCCTCATATTTCAGATCTACATTTTTCCTGCACTCTTTTCACAAAGGCACCTCCCTCATTTGCGCAATTCATCCAAACAATTGTACATTAACATTCTTCTTCACCGACAATCTCGACTAAAAGAGGTATGTTTTGTGTACATTTTATTCTTTGTTTGGTTAATTTGTGAGTTAATAGGTTAATTGACGTACTTTATTTGTGTATGTTTTATGGTGTTTGTTGTTATATTTGTAGATTGAAAATGTACAACAACGCAAATCAGAGTTGGATGTATGATAGGATTAGTGATAGAAATATTAACAGTACATTTATATGGGGTGTTGAAGGTTTATCTAGTATGTGTTCGATCAACCTAGTCTTGTTGATCGGGGAATGGCTATGTGTCCTTGCATAAAGTGTCCTAACAGCAAGTTTATAGAACTCGATCAGATTAGATGTCACCTATACAATAAGGGGTTTGTTCCACATTATTACATATGGTTTTGTCATGGTGAGACTACGTATGGCACCAATACAGATCCGGATATATACTACGTTGGGTAGTGAGCTGGTAATGTTGATCAAGGGTCGTTTGAAAATGCGTACGACATCGGTCCCAGTAGCATTTGTCGTTTGAAAGACTTGGGTGACGATGCATTTGGTGTGCATGAGGCAAATGTTCTTTACGATATAGCGGCAACTGATGAGCCAACTGATCAGGCAAGAGCATTTTTCAAATTGTTGCAGAAAGATGACTGTATTAAAATGGGTCGCCAACTTCATCTCAAGCAAGATAAAGCACAATTGGACCGAAAGTAGTTGTGATGATGCGCTAGACAATTCAAGAAGTTTGTTAAGCCCTGAGGATCCCCACAAAATCCTTGGTACTTTCTACCGTTGTAAGCAACTACTTAAAGATGTAGGGATGTAATGCTTAAAATTTGATGTGTGTACAAATAATTGTTTTCTATATCACACTGAGTACGAAAGTGTTGCTTACATAGCTTGGCCTACGTGTGAAACACAAAGATGGAAGGAAATGTCTAGTACTAGTGGTCTTCGTGCCAAACGCATCCCACAAAATAGATTGTGGTACTTTCCACTCACCCCCGACTGCAGAGGTTGTACATGTCTCGCGCCACCGCTATACACATGACATGGCATTAGAAATGTCAATGGGATAACGATACAATGATACACCTTGCTGCCGGTGAAGCGTGGAAGACTTTGGACGACATGTATCCCGATTATGCAGATGAGGCAAGAAATGTCATACTTGGACTTGCACCGATGGTTTATGTCCATGGGGAAATTCTTTTAACGGTTATTCGGGTTGGCCAGTTTTCATTACCCCCTACAATCTTCTGCCAGGTATGTGCACGAGGTAAACGTATATATTTCTAAGTTTATTGATTTCGGGTCCATCGAGTCCTGGGAAGAACATCGACGTGTTGTTACGACCGCTAATTGACGAACTAAAGATACTGTGGGAGCATGGAGTTCCTACTTGTGACAGCTATCGCAAAGACCTTTTTCTTATGCGTGCTCACGTGATGTGGACCGTTAGTGATTTTCCAGCTTATGGTATGATTTCGCAATGGAGTACCTATGGTAAGTTTACTTGTCCATATTGGAGAAAACAAAGTGCTTTTGGCTTCCAAATGGAAAGAAACACTCTTGGTTCGATTGTCATCGTCGATTTCTCCCCCCCCGATCATGAATAGAGATGTAATACTATTGATTTTACCAAAGAACATGCTGAAACCGATATCCCTTTGCATCGGAGATTGGGTCCAGAAATGTGGAACCACGTGAGTGCCCTCCCCAATATTCCTTTTGGTAACACAAATAAAGTTGTCTAGGGAGTTTGTAGGTATCACAATTGGTAGTAACTCGGTATATTTTGGGAGCTTCCCTATTGGGGGGGCGAATATGATTCGTCACAACCTCGACGTAATGCATTGTGAGAAGAACTACCTATAGATGTCAATACTATTTTCAACCAGGTAATATTAAACCAT
Source organism: Linaria vulgaris (assembly GCA_948329865.1). Classification (NCBI taxonomy): domain Eukaryota; kingdom Viridiplantae; phylum Streptophyta; class Magnoliopsida; order Lamiales; family Plantaginaceae; genus Linaria; species Linaria vulgaris. Next base: position 28,599,447 of record OX415249.1, read on the forward strand.
TTTGTAAGAAATATCTAAAGGGGAGTGGAAAGAAAAGAGTCCCAGTTTCTGACGTTAACTCAACAACTACTTCCAATGTTAATCTAACATTAGGTACTGGACAGAAAGGTAGAACTTGGATTGAAAAATTGTGGGCTCTTAAGATTAAGATTGTTTCCAATGTTGTCTTTTCTGTTGTCTACTCTAACCTTACAGGTAAGTGGTACTTTGACAGTGGATGCTCAACGCATATGACTGGCAACAAAAAAAATCTTAAACATATGATTCTCCTCTCTGTTGGGATTGTCACCTATGGACGAGGCACCAAAGGGAATGATATGGGCATTTCCCACATATTGGGCCTGGCCCAAACTAGGCCCATATTTAACCATATCGGGGACCACTTTCGACATCATATCGGTGATAATCACCGATATGATATTGTGGTCCCCGGATCCCAAAGTCTATAAATACGCGATGCCCAGATCCCGAAGCGAGCAATTATTATCCCGCAGCTACCATGCATCACATCGAACAAAATCACCGATCTTATTATCGATATCGTATTCGATATCGAGATAGCCCACGTACTCCACTGACACATCATACCCACGTACTATCGATTTCATATCGAGGGTTATCCCCGATATCACATCGAAGATGGCCACCGATATACATTCAACCTAATTACCGATATACCTTTGCCGTCCAAGCATCAAGGCGTTAGGTCGAGGTGTTCCGGACCAATACTAATCGAGACACCTAGATTAGATTCGTTGTAATTCAATTGTACCCCATTGTAACCGACTCATACTTATATAAACGATCTATTGTCAAATTAGTGGTGCCATCTGTGAGAACACCAGTTCCCGGACGAGGACGTCGAGATGTAAGGAAGGAGGACCCGATCCGAATTTGACAGAGTTGCGACTAGAAACACAAGGATTGAGGACACACCACTGCCTCAACAGCCGACTGACCAAGATCAGACAATGACCAAAGCTGAGATGGAGCTTCCCCCAGCATAGAATGAACCGCGATGAAGGCGCGGGCCCGGGAGGCCATCGCGGGCCACGAATACAGGTCCAACCACTACCGCACCAAAGACGACGGAACCCGCTACTAAGGCCGACCACTGAAAACTCGGCAGTGGATGGCCCAATGACCAAGGTGCCAAAAGCGGATTTTCCCAGCTCAGAGGAGACGATGGCTGCTGGATAGAGAGTCGTTCCCACCGCCACCATACCCCCGGAGATACTAGCACAGACCAACGCTTCTGTAAAAGCGGCGCTTGACGCTACACTAGAGACTTTTCTTCCACGACTGGCAGAACAAAGGACAAGGGACGTTCGGGCAAGGCCCCATGAATCCAAAGTAGGTGAGAGAAGGGCAAGGCAAGGATATGATGAATATGAGGATACTGGAGACTCATTCAGAGATATATCGCTGCTTACGACATGTCGGAGAAATGGGATCTTAGGACCCTGGATCGAGATATAGCAAGAAGGATGGAACGACTTGACCGCGAGAGAGCGGAAGTAATTAGGAGAATGGAATGCAGTCACGATCGCAATGAGGTTGCATATTCAAAGAATGAAGATGCATAAGTACTGTAGGTAACATCCATGAGGATGGAGCAACTAGACCGCGAGAGGGCGGAGTTGACGAGGAAGGTGACTCAGAGCCAATGGAAGGGTCGCAGCAGGACCCTGTTTTCGAATGAGACTGAGGCTGAGGTATTGCAAAGAGGGGACAAGATCCCAGTGATCAAGCCATATGACAAGAGAAGTGATCATACCGATTATCTCCATCAGGTCGATAGCATCTTAAATTTGTACAACTACTCAAAAAACATAAAAGGCAAAGATCCTATCAACCACTTTAACGGGCGATGCATTGGACTGGTTCACTAGGATGGAGGTTCAATTGCCAAAAGAGAATGAAGACCAACATGTTGCACCTCGGTGCGGTGCAGTAGAGGGAGAGGGAGAACCTTCAAGAATATATGAAGAGGTTCAATGACGAACTGTTAAAAGTGGATGAGCCACATGGGGGGCAGGTTATGATGATGCTGTTCAAGGGTACGACCCACCGCAGGTTCGCCGGCGACCTAATCAAATTAACTGAACCCACTATAGCGCATATCAACATGCTCGCGAGCCAAATGGTTTACGAGGACGAGATGATGGCCACGCGTCAAGGTTCATTTCCAAACTGGAATGCAGATAGAGGTCGTAACAGAGAAAGGTCCCCAAGGACGTACACACCGTTGAATAGAGGCATTCTTGAAGTGATGGCCATGGAAAAGAGGAACATATGGTTGACGGAACCCAGGCCATTGAATTAGACTACCGGGATGAAGTCGTCGGGTAAATACTGCGCGTACCACCGATAGCTCGGACACAGGATGGAGGACTGTACACACCTGAGGAATGATATTGAAAGATTAATTAAAGAAGGAAAGTTGGTCGAGTTTGTCAGAAACGCCAAGGAAAATGCTAGGGGGACAGACAATTCTTTATCCCCTAGAAGAGATTACTCACCCAGGAGAGGAAAACAGAAGATGATCGAGGCACCCGAGGAGCGTGGTAGAACTATAGTGAATGCCCCGAGCAGAGGTGTCATAAACATAATCAATAGGGGAGCATTGGGAGCCGACACTACTCGCGGCCGAGAAACTATAACACGAAGAGTCCAGGGTGGAGCCTACATTGGGTACACAAATGCAATCATACCGGAAGCGTACATGGAGTAGGAGAGACTTGGAGCAACTTAGTCCACTGGCCCTGACCGCAGGTAAACTAGATTGCCCTTTAGTTATTACTATTAATGTGGATGAATATCAGGTGCATAAAGTTATGGTGGATAGCGGAAGCTCCGCAAACCTGATATTCTCAAAAGCCTACAAGCACTGACACTACTCGCGGCCGAGAAACTATAACACGAAGAGTCCAGGGTGGAGCCTACATTGGGTACACAAATGCAATCATACCGGAAGCGTACATGGAGCAGGAGAGACTTGGAGCAACTTAGTCCACTGGCCCTGACCGCAGGTAAACTAGATTGCCCTTTAGTTATTACTATTAATGTGGATGAATATCAGGTGCATAAAGTTATGGTGGATAGCGGAAGCTCCGCAAACCTGATATTCTCAAAAGCCTACAAGCACATGATGATAGACCCAGGCCGCCTAAAACCGATATTCACCCCATTGACCGTATTTGGCGGAGCAGAGGTAGTTCCACTTGGACAAGTTATAATGCCCACAGTGTTTAGGAGAAACCCGCGCACCCGGGTGGCGCCGATTAAATACGCAATAGTCGACATCCCATTTCCCTACCACGCCATCATTGGTCGACCAACACTCAACCAGATCAGGGCAGTAGTCTCTACTTATTACCAGAAGATCAAATTCCCGACACCTCAGGGAGTTGTTGAAATTCTAGGTGACCAGGTACAGGGAAGGATGTGCTATGTGGACTCGCTGAAGCACCCAAAGATCAGAAGAAGACACGAAATACAAGCCCCAGACCAAGAATACATTCCGCACACGGAGTGATCACCATGAGGAACAAATAGAACAATATTTTAAATTGCTGTGGTTTTTAAATTATGCTTGAAAACTTGAAACATTGCCCTATCGTGGGTCAGTTTGTAAACCTAAAACAGGGGGAACTACGCCGGTCTGATTCCCTAGTCAACGGGATAAGTAGGTGGGTTAGGTTTACCTAGCCTTCGACCGTTATCCGTCACTACCTTTTTATTTTCCATGTAATATAATTGCTTAATGGGATCTCATATTTCATGCAGGGATATGTCCTAATCGGATATTACGGAAGTGCCACAGAATTGCACGAAGAAGTTGGAAAATATTCCTATAGATATATGTTTAACACATCGCCCTATTACAGGTACATAACCCGAAGGACGACACATTACTATGTCCAAAAAAGGACATAGGGAATACTAAACCCTCGCTTTTTAATAAAAATAAGGGAATCAGGGGACATCGCCCCAGGTTACTCAATATTATCCATCTAAACAGGTGCAACAGGTACAACAGGCACGTTAGAACATAATGGAAACACCTTTTGTTACATGAAACTGGAATTCCCAGATAGAGGGAACATTCCGCAAATAACACAGGCGCATCATTTCTTGCTTTCACATAAGTTTTTACATCGAAAAACCTTTCTTGTCTATGATGTTTTACAGGGCCTGACGACCCATAGACTCCACGACGACAGAGTCATCAAGGGACATAGATAGAAAGACAAAAGAACAGGCTCTTATCCATGAGCGGTAACGGGTCCCCCTGTGATAACGGGCGGGCTCCTACCCATGAGTGGTAACGGGTCATCTACAAAGAAAAGGCTCCTACCCATGAGCGATAACGGGTCCCCCTGTGATAACGGGCAGGCTCCTACCCATGAGCGGTAATGGGTCATCTACAAAGAAAAAGGCTCATACCCATGAGCGGTAACGGTTTCCCCAGTGATAACGGGCGGGCTCCTACCCATGAGTGGTAACGTGTCACCTACAAAGAAAAGGCTCCTACCCATGAGCGGCAAAGGGTCTCCCTGTGATAACGGGCGGGCTTCTACCCATGAGCGGCAACGGGTCACCTACAAAGAAAAGGCTCCTACCCATGAGCGGTAACGGGTCCCCCTGTGATAACGGGCGGCTCCTACCCATGAATGGTAACGGGTCACCTACATCCAAGGACAAGCTCCTACCAATGAGCGGTGGCAGATTACCCATGTTTCTATTAACACTGCGGAAATTCAAATCATCCCTTGTTGACAACAAGCAAATTAAAGAAATCTCATCAATACGAGAACGAAATGAACGCAGGGTCAGATATCGAAATACTGCATACTCTATCATCATGACAATAAAAAAATCAACAAGTTATCAAGCAGCAAGGCCACGCAGAGTCACAGATTATGAAGATAACAGAGAAATAAATATTCAGTTACAGAACCACGAATTGGAAATAGTCCAGAAATAAATAAATTCAAGATACAATAAAGGCAGCAAACAACTACTCCCACAAGGACCCTTTAGTCTTGTTCTCAACAACCGCAGAAAACACGTCAGGTTCGGCCGGACACTCCTCCACCTCATCTAGTCCACCAACCAGCAGGTCGTTATAATCATGCCTTGGGTTCAACCCACTCAGTTCGAGGGAGTCCTTGAAATAGTCATTTTTCAATACTTGCCCTACGCAAGCATGAAACGTTGCCTCTCGAACCTTCAAAACTAAGTCTCAGAAGCTCAGGCTTTCCATAAACTTCTCCGCTCCAACCCGGAGGAGATCATGACGACGTTCCTACAAATTGAACTCTATTAAATCCAGGAGGAAAAAATAGAAGCAGATATCGTAAACAAGATATATACCAAGTCCAAGGGAGCTAACTTGGCAGTGGAGAGCTCCAACGAGAGACGTTCGTTAGCGGCCTTCACGACCACCACCTCAGCCTTCAATTTCTCCAGCTTCTGGTTGGCCGCACGCTCACGCGCCTTTCCTTGGTCACTCTCAGTCACCAATGTTTTGAAGTTGGCCTTCAACAAATCATACTCCTCCCGGAGCTTACAACATGTCTTCAGGGCATCCTCTTTGTCAGCCTCCAATTTCTCTAGCACCATGGGGATGAACTCCCCCATCCTCATGATATCAGCCTCGAGCTGGGCAGCAACAGCATCAGGGTCACCCTTGGACTCGCAAATTGTCTTCAGACATGAGACCGCCAGTTTTGCCGTCTACACAATACAATCAGTAACGTTATATTAAACAGTCAAATATAATCAAACGACATCATGCTAAGATACGTACCCTCTGAAACATGTGAATGTTGCGGCGTATATTCTGGGCCCGCTCGAATTCTATAAGCACCCATACATTTGCTGGAGGAGGAAAAGCCCGCATCATTCCCCGCACAACATCTGCTTCAGGGAATTCTACTCGCTTGGAGGATTTGACTGCACCCGCTTTCTTAGGTCCCGAATTCGAAGACGAATGGCCACTGTTGACAGTCCCGTCACGAGACCTTTTATTTCCCAATACCGTAGCCGGGTCAACGTCAGGCTTCGTAATCGAAATTCCAGGAAATATAGGGGCAAAGCCCCCCAATATCGAGGGCTCCTGCATTGAGCCTTTACCCTTGTCGGTCGCACCCGGAATGGGCGCCTTTCCTTTGCCACTAATAGGGTTAGGGCTCGAATAGCCCGACCTCATGGTAAAGGGCACATCCACTGAATCACCCAAGTTGACATGGGTATTCGATCCCGAACCACCAACGTTCTCGGTCAAAGGAATGTTGGCCATCGACTCAGAACGTTGAGATACGTACTCACCAGAAGGAGACCTAGTATCCGGTTTCTCAGTCAACAAAGTCCCTCCAGGCGGAGGAACCACACCCTTCTGTTTTGAGGTCAACACCTCCAAAAGATTGGCCGCACCATGCAGGCCTCCCACCGCATCAAGGATGTCCTGGTTAAAGGACCCAACGGTTGCAGGAACACTTTCACCACATCAAGGCATTCCTTAGTAATACTTTCAAGTACTACGTTGCTAGGGAGAGGCTGTTCAACTCTCGATGCCTCTGGCAGAACGTCAGTGGATGCACTATCCATATCAAAGTTAGATGCAGACCCTGCTTCCGGCATCACAACAACTGTTGCCGTCGCAGCCAATGCAGCCTTCTGAACATCACGGTCGGCTTGAAGTTTACGCATCAATTGTCTGAAACCCATTCTCACGGGATATCTCAAAAAATAAAAGATACCTGCAGAATAATCGGAATATCAGCATGAGAAAATAATAATAAATCAAGTACAACAGCGAGATCGAGAAACACATCGGGGAATATATCGAATACAATTACCGATATACATACAGATGTAGTTACACTAAACGACAGAATAAACACAGAAAACTATGATTCTCAATGTTTCTTACAAGCCCTACTTATAGGCGAAACCTTAACTATATCGAAAGATATTTTCGACATCATATCGAATATGTGTTTCAACGTCATATCGACGATGAAGCCCGATATGCTATCCTATTACGCAAAAAGCGACAAAAATATAACAATTGCACCGACGGGCCCATCGCAATTTTCAAAGTACAATTCCCATATTTATAAGAAATTCAAATCCCAAGAAACATAGAATTCAAATGAGGACCTCAAACTATGCGGCCACTGTATTGGGGGGGGGGGGGTCCATCGAAGTTTATCACAAAGTGCATTCCCCGCAAATTTGATCTCCTTCATTTGAATTGGCTGGACGAAGGGACCATGTAACCCGTAAATCTAAAATTAAATTTGCAAATTCTTATCTCTATGATAAGAATCCCCAAATTGGGGGACTACATGATATGGGCATTTCCCGTATATTGGGCCTGGCCTAAACCAGACCCAAATTTAACCATATCGGGGGCCACTTTCGACATCATATCGGTGATAATCACCGATATGATACTGCGGTCCCCGGATCCCGATGTCTATAAATACGCGATGCCCGGATCCCAAAGCGAGCAATTATTATCCCGCAGCTACCATGCATCACATCGAACGAAATCACCAATCTTATTATCGATATCGTATTCGATATCGAGATAGCCCACCTACTCCACTGAAACATCATACCCACATACTATCGATATCATATCGAGGGTTATCCCTGATATCACATCGAAGATGGCCACCGATATACATCCGACCTAATTACCGATATACCCCTGTCGTCCAAGCATCAAGGCGTTAGTTCGAGGTGTTCTGGACCAAGCCTAATCGAGACACCTTGATTAGGCCTAGTTTGTTAAGATAGATTCGTTGTAATTCCATTGTACCACATTGTAACCGACTCATACTTATATAAACGATCTATTGTGAAACTAGGGAAGATCATGGAAAAGGGAGTACTCAATGTTGAAGGATTTCCACCTCTCAAGGCTGTTCTGCTGCTTAATGGGTTAAAAGAAAATCTAATTAGCATTAGTCAACTCTGTGATGATGACTTGCTAGTTACAGTTGACAAAGTGTCTTGTGATGTTTATGATAGTGACAAAGTCCTTTTTTTGACAAGTACTAGATCAAAAGATAACTGCTATCTGGCTTAAGAAGAAGCATAATGTTTTCATGCCAAAATAGATAAGGCTTCTATTTGGCATCGGAATCTGAGACATGTGCACTACAGAAACTTGGAAAACTATAGAAACTTGATGATGTGAGAGGTTTGCCTAAGCTAACCCGTCCGAGTAAGCTTGTCTATGGAGACTGCCTCAAAGGTAAACAAACTAGAGCTGTTCATACACCCCGACAGGTACAAAGTGCTATTCCTAGAACTAACAGGTGTTTTGAATTGCTACATTTGGACTTGACGAGTCCAACTGAGGTAAGTAGTCTGCATAGTAAGAAATATGACTTTGTTATTGTAGATGATTTATTTATATATACATGGGTAAAATTTCTTAAATAAAAGTCTGATGGTTTTGATCAGTTCAAAATTCTTTGTGCTAGCATCAAAAACATATATGACTCTTCCGTGTCTAAGATTAGGCCTGATCATATAAAGGAATTTGAAAATGCTAGTTTTGATAACTTTTGTAATACTAAAGGAATCTTTCATGAATATTCAGCTCCTAAGACTCCACAACAGAATGGAATTGCTGAGAGGAAAAAGATAACACTTCAAGAAATGGCCAGAGTCATGATTATGCTAAAGATGTATATAAAAGACTTTGGGTTGAAGATTTAAATACTGCATGTCACATTAGTAACAAGGTATATCCTATGCCTGGTAGAAATATGACCCCTATTAAAATTTTGAACAAATATGACTAATTGTGAAACCAGTTATTGCATATTTTCATGAATTTGGATGTGACTGTTTCTTGCTAAATAACAGAGATTACCTCAACAAATTTGATCCAAAAAGTGAAAAGTGCATATTTGTAGGCTACTCTACTAATAGTACTTCTTTCAGGGTCTATAATCCAAGATTAAAGACTATTCAAGAATTTCTTAATGTGGTGTTTGATGATTTCACCCTTGATACAGGTACATATGACATTGATATTTCTGATGTTGGACCAACATTGGAAACTGAGAATGTTATCCCAACATTGGAACCTAAAGCTGAACATACTGAACATGAGACAAAAACTGATGTTAGACTAACACCAGCCAGATCAGATGTTAGACTAACAACAGGAGAATCTGACTCAGACAATGAACCTAGAAGAGATCCTCCAGCTAGGATTCGGAAAGACCACCCAGCATCACATGTAACAGGTGAGATCACTTAACGCATGAAGAATCACAACAAGGAGAGACTAAACTATAGAGATATGGTTAAGTTGTGTGTCTGCATGAATTTCACATATACCATTGATAATGCCTCATGTTTTATGTCTACCATAGAACCTAAGAATGTGAATGATGTTCTCCAAGATAGCTTTTGGAAGAAAGCCATGCAGGATAAACTATTGCAATTTACTAAAAACAATGTCTAGAACTTGGTACCTAGACCAAAGAATGTAGATGTAATAGGAACTAAATGGATCTTTACAAAAAAAAAATAATGAGGAAGGGGTAATTGTTAGGAATAAAGCTAGGCTACTTGCTCAAGGCTACACTCAGGTAGAATGTATTATAAATCCCTGTTTGCATTATTTTACCAAAATTTGTCCACGTGTATAAATCGTATAACCCTTCCATGCACAAATTATACTGGCTTGACTAGCCAAAAGTACATGACTTCAAACAAGGTGCGCCAAGGATGGGTGGTTATTGTTGCACAAGTCTAATTTTAATGCTCGATTATCTCCACAAGTTGGAGACATATTCAGTTCCAGAGTAATACCCTTGTTGCTACTGTTATTCGAACTGTCGTCGATAACAACTAACAACGAATCAGACAACCCCTTCGGCCTGTCCGCATTTGTAGTTGACCCACACGAGGCATATAGAAGGATTAACTCGATAATTATTTTATTTTTATTTGTAATAAGAACATTAGGAAAATGCGTGGAGTATGTATTAGTACATCAGTTGAAAATTTTTTAGAAAACATTTTCAGGTGTTCTAACAAAGCGATGTTATGTAGAAGAAAAGAAAATTTAACATTTAAAAGTTATAGTCAATGAATTACCAATGCATTCCCCGACATAAACAGGGTATCAAAATCCCATATACCATCTTAAAAAACCATGCTCAATTTGTTATTTCAAAAGAAACACTAAACAACGATAACGGTGATGTACAAAAACCGTGGTGGTTCTGTTGGCTCAAATGACAAAAATTCCCAAAAGAGAAAAGAAAGAAGGCATCAACATCTAATGATCATACTATTGAGGAATTTATGCCTGATTAATCACAAAATATGAAAAAGAGATAGCACAAGAGATTACCCTATCAGATCCTAGCTATAGATAAACACAATGTTGAAAACTCTATCAATTAAGCTAATAAACGAATGGTAAGAGATTGAATGGTGTTGGAAAATATAAATAAAATATTTTTACGCGTAGTGGCTTACAACATTATGAATGAAAATGACATTTTGTAATTGAACGCCAAAATGGGAATGATTGGACTAAGAAAAAAGATGTTATGCAAGCAAAATTGCATTCGCTTACTCTTGGTAGGGTGAAGAGCTAATGCCAGCTTCATGTGCTTTTGCTGCAATGACTATTCATCGGCTGGAGTGTGGACTTTAAAAACCTTATATCATCCACTTCTCCATTGATTTTGTTCTCATTGGATTCGCTTCTTCTTGTTAGGGTGAAGAGCTAATACCAATTTCATGAAATTTTGCCACAATGACTATTCATCGACTGAGGTGTGGACTTGAAAAACCATATATAATCCACTTCTCCATTGATTTTGCTCTCATTGGCCAAATATAGATTGATCATGACGAGAAATGTGGAAATACCCTCAAACGCGGGAAACAATCATTTAGCTTTTAATGCAAACTTTTCGGCTCCTACCAGATATCTCTCAAGTATTTAATGCGCAAGAAAATATTAAAACTTACTTGTCTCATTGATCAATTTTGGGCTCTATTTTGCTTTTCAAAAAAACAATCAGTTAGTTTATGCTATATCTTGGTTACAGTTTATCTATAAAAGACTTGCTCTGCATTAACGTTAAATTAAATATGTGAGAAAAGGTTGAAATTTTATTGTCTTTTAAATAAAGTTTTGCATTTGTTATGTATTTCAATTAAGTTCATCAATCATTTGTTTCTATATTTATGTTATGGTTTTTCATCTATAATAAAAAGGTTATAACCCAATTTGATATTGACTTTAATCTTCACGTTTGTCCTTGGTTACATAAATCACCAAAAAATAATAAATAAAAATTTACAAGGAGTAGGATATGTACAATGTTTTTTAAATTAGTCATAAGTTCTAAGTTGGAAACAATACGATTTATTTTGCGAAACTGTTTGGCAATTATATTTAACTCCACTTCTGCCTTTGAAACTTCATCCTACCCTGCATAAATGTAGAACTTAAGCAATTTTAGTCACTTAGATTGTTTGCAAAGAATAAAGAGATCGATCGAAGTCCAAGTACAAAAAAAGTCAAGGAACAAATAACGTACCATATGAAGCTTTGTAACATTCGAATCTAATATTTGTGCTATATTCTTTTGTAACACATGGATAAATATTTCTATTTTCATCCAGATCTCTTATAAATCCCTGCTTTGCATTATTTTACCAAAATTTGTCCACGTGTATAAATCGTATGACCCTTCTATGCACAAATTATATTGTCTTGGCTAGCCAAAAGTACATGACTTCAAACAAGGTGCGCCATGGATGGGTGGTTATTGTTGCACAAGTCTAATATTAATGCACGATTGTCTTCACAAGTTGGAGACATATTCAGTTCCAGACTAATACCCTCGTTGCTGATGCTATTCGAACTTTCGTCGATAACAACTAACAACGAATCAGACAAACTCTCCACCCCTTCGGCCTGTCCACATTTGTAGTTGACCCGCACGAGGCATATAGAAGGACTAACCCGGTAATTAAGTGGGTCGAGTCCACCCCGAGTCTCGATAAAGTCTAGCGGTGCGCCTCCTAGTCCACCATAATTCGAATCTTCATGATTGAGATGAGCCGACCATGTTTGGTCGTGTCAAAGGTGTCGAGCCAGACGTGAAAATTATTGATTGGTCCCTGATCTCGGCGATGTAACCAATACCATAGATATGACATTGGTTTCTCAGTTATTACATTGCGCATGTGGTGTCTTCGCAAAACTAAATAGACTTTCGTCAATAATGAACTTAATCGCTCATTTGGTTTTCCACTCTCTAATAAGATGGTTTGTTGCAAATGTCTTTTGTTTAGTTTTTCCTTGAAGGTTTGTGACCCTTTAACTTCTATCTATAAAGGAAAAAAAGATATCGTTAGCATTTTAGCAAATATGTAATTTACTTAATGTAGAACTAGTGAATTATTTTATTTTTATTTGTAATAAGAACATTAGGAAAATGCATGTAGTATGTATTGGTACATCAGTTGAAAATATTTGAGAAAACATTTTCAGATGTTCTAACAAAGCGATGTTATGTAGAAGAAAAGAAAATTTAACATTTAAAAGTTATAGTGAATGAATTACCAATGCATTCGCTGACATAAACAGGGTATCAAAAACACATATACCATCTTAAAAAACCATGATCAATTTGTTATTTCAAAAGAATCACTAAACAACGATAACGGTAATGTACAAAAAACGTGGTGGTCCCGTTGGCTCAAATGACAAAAATTCCCAAAAGAGAAAAGAAAGAAGGCATCAACATCTAATGATCCTACTATTGAGGAATTTATGCCTGATTAATCACAAAATATGAAAATGAGATAGCACAAGAGATTACCCTATCAGATCCTAGCTATAGATAAACACAATGTTGAAAACTCTATCAATTAAGTTAATAAACGAATGGTAAGAGATTGAATGGTGATGGAAAATATAAATGAAATATTTTTACGCGTAGTGGCTTACAACGTTATGAATGAAAATGACATTTTGTAATTGAACGCCAAAATGGGAATGATTGGACTAAGCAAAAAGATGTTATGCAAGCAACATTGCATTCGCTTACTTCTTGGTAGGGTGAAGAGCTAATGCCAGTTTCATGTGCTTTTGCCGCAATGACTATTCATCGGCTGGAGTGTGGACTTTAAAACCCTTATATCATCCACTTCTCCATTGATTTTGTTCTCATTGGATTCGCTTCTTCTTGTTAGGGTGAAGAGCTAATACCAATTTCATGAAATTTTGCCACAATGACTATTCATCGACTGAGGTGTGGACTTGAAAAACCTTATATAATCCACTTCTCCATTGATTTTGTTCTCATTGGCCAGATATAGATTGATCATGACGAGAAATGTGGAAATACCCTCAAACGCGGGATACAATCATTTAGCTTTTAATGCAAACTTTTCGGCTCCTACCAGATATCTCTCAAGTACTTAATGCGCAAGAAAATATTAAAACTTACTTGTCTCATTGATCAATTTTGAGCTCTATTTTGCTTTTCAAAAAAACAATCAGTTAGTTTATGCTATATCTTGGTTACAGTTTATCTATAAAAGAATTGCTCTGCATTAGCATTAAATGAAATATGTGAGAAAAGGTTGAAATTTTATTGTCTTTTAAATAAAGTTTTGCATTTGTTATGTATTTCAATTAAGTTCATCAATCATTTGTTTCTATATTTATGTTATGGTTTTTCATCAATAATAAAAAGGTTATAACCCAATTTTATATTGACTTTAATCTTCACGTTTGTCCTTGGTTACATAAATCACCAAAAAATAATAAATAAATATTTACAAGGAGTAGGATATGTACAATGTTTTTTAAATTAGTCATAAGTTCTAAGTTGGAAACAATACGATTTATTTTGCGAAACTGTTTGGCAATTATATTTAACTCCACTTCTGCCTTTGAAACTTCATCCTACCCTGCATAAATGTAGAACTTAAGCAATTTTAGTCACTTAGATTGTTTGCAAAGAATAAAGAGATCGATCGAAGTCCAAGTACAAAAAAAGTCAAGGAACAAATAACGTACCATATGAAGCTTTGTAACATTCGAATCTAATATTTGTGCTATATTCTTTTGTAACACATGGATAAATATTTCTATTTTCATCCAGATCTCTTATAAATCCCTGCTTTGCATTATTTTACCAAAATTTGTCCACGTGTATAAATCGTATGACCCTTCTATGCACAAATTATATTGTCTTGGCTAGCCAAAAGTACATGACTTCAAACAAGGTGCGCCATGGATGGGTGGTTATTGTTGCACAAGTCTAATATTAATGCACGATTGTCTTCACAAGTTGGAGACATATTCAGTTCCAGACTAATACCCTCGTTGCTGATGCTATTCGAACTGTCGTCGATAACAACTAACAACGAATCAGACAAACTCTCCACCCCTTCGGCCTGTCCACATTTGTAGTTGACCCGCACGAGGCATATAGAAGGACTAACCCGGTAATTAAGTGGGTCGAGTCCACCCCGAGTCTCGATAAAGTCTAGCGGTGCGCCTCCTAGTCCACCATAATTCGAATCTTCATGATTGAGATGAGCCGACCATGTTTGGTCGTGTCAAAGGTGTCGAGCCAGACGTGAAAATTATTGATTGGTCCCTGATCTCGGCGATGTAACCAATACCATAGATATGACATTGGTTTCTCAGTTATTACATTGCGCATGTGGTGTCTTCGCAAAACTAAATAGACTTTCGTCAATAATGAACTTAATCGCTCATTTGGTTTTCCACTCTCTAATAAGATGGTTTGTTGCAAATGTCTTTTGTTTAGTTTTTCCTTGAAGGTTTGTGACCCTTTAACTTCTATCTATAAAGGAAAAAAAGATATCGTTAGCATTTTAGCAAATATGTAATTTACTTAATGTAGAACTAGTGAATTATTTTATTTTTATTTGTAATAAGAACATTAGGAAAATGCATGTAGTATGTATTGGTACATCAGTTGAAAATATTTGAGAAAACATTTTCAGATGTTCTAACAAAGCGATGTTATGTAGAAGAAAAGAAAATTTAACATTTAAAAGTTATAGTGAATGAATTACCAATGCATTCGCTGACATAAACAGGGTATCAAAAACACATATACCATCTTAAAAAACCATGATCAATTTGTTATTTCAAAAGAATCACTAAACAACGATAACGGTAATGTACAAAAAACGTGGTGGTCCCGTTGGCTCAAATGACAAAAATTCCCAAAAGAGAAAAGAAAGAAGGCATCAACATCTAATGATCCTACTATTGAGGAATTTATGCCTGATTAATCACAAAATATGAAAATGAGATAGCACAAGAGATTACCCTATCAGATCCTAGCTATAGATAAACACAATGTTGAAAACTCTATCAATTAAGTTAATAAACGAATGGTAAGAGATTGAATGGTGATGGAAAATATAAATGAAATATTTTTACGCGTAGTGGCTTACAACGTTATGAATGAAAATGACATTTTGTAATTGAACGCCAAAATGGGAATGATTGGACTAAGCAAAAAGATGTTATGCAAGCAACATTGCATTCGCTTACTTCTTGGTAGGGTGAAGAGCTAATGCCAGTTTCATGTGCTTTTGCCGCAATGACTATTCATCGGCTGGAGTGTGGACTTTAAAACCCTTATATCATCCACTTCTCCATTGATTTTGTTCTCATTGGATTCGCTTCTTCTTGTTAGGGTGAAGAGCTAATACCAATTTCATGAAATTTTGCCACAATGACTATTCATCGACTGAGGTGTGGACTTGAAAAACCTTATATAATCCACTTCTCCATTGATTTTGTTCTCATTGGCCAGATATAGATTGATCATGACGAGAAATGTGGAAATACCCTCAAACGCGGGATACAATCATTTAGCTTTTAATGCAAACTTTTCGGCTCCTACCAGATATCTCTCAAGTACTTAATGCGCAAGAAAATATTAAAACTTACTTGTCTCATTGATCAATTTTGAGCTCTATTTTGCTTTTCAAAAAAACAATCAGTTAGTTTATGCTATATCTTGGTTACAGTTTATCTATAAAAGAATTGCTCCGCATTAGCATTAAATGAAATATGTGAGAAAAGGTTGAAATTTTATTGTCTTTTAAATAAAGTTTTGCATTTGTTATGTATTTCAATTAAGTTCATCAATCATTTGTTTCTATATTTATGTTATGGTTTTTCATCAATAATAAAAAGGTTATAACCCAATTTTATATTGACTTTAATCTTCACGTTTGTCCTTGGTTACATAAATCACCAAAAAATAATAAATAAAAATTTACAAGGAGTAGGATATGTACAATGTTTTTTAAATTAGTCATAAGTTCTAAGTTGGAAACAATACGATTTATTTTGCGAAACTGTTTGGCAATTATATTTAACTCCACTTCTGCCTTTGAAACTTCATCCTACCCTGCATAAATGTAGAACTTAAGCAATTTTAGTCACTTAGATTGTTTGCAAAGAATAAAGAGATCGATCGAAGTCCAAGTACAAAAAAAGTCAAGGAACAAATAACGTACCATATGAAGCTTTGTAACATTCGAATCTAATATTTGTGCTATATTCTTTTGTAACACATGGATAAATATTTCTATTTTCATCCAGATCTCTTATAAATCCCTGCTTTGCATTATTTTACCAAAATTTGTCCACGTGTATAAATCGTATGACCCTTCTATGCACAAATTATATTGTCTTGGCTAGCCAAAAGTACATGACTTCAAACAAGGTGCGCCATGGATGGGTGGTTATTGTTGCACAAGTCTAATATTAATGCACGATTGTCTTCACAAGTTGGAGACATATTCAGTTCCAGACTAATACCCTCGTTGCTGATGCTATTCGAACTGTCGTCGATAACAACTAACAACGAATCAGACAAACTCTCCACCCCTTCGGCCTGTCCACATTTGTAGTTGACCCGCACGAGGCATATAGAAGGACTAACCCGGTAATTAAGTGGGTCGAGTCCACCCCGAGTCTCGATAAAGTCTAGCGGTGCGCCTCCTAGTCCACCATAATTCGAATCTTCATGATTGAGATGAGCCGACCATGTTTGGTCGTGTCAAAGGTGTCGAGCCAGACGTGAAAATTATTGATTGGTCCCTGATCTCGGCGATGTAACCAATACCATAGATATGACATTGGTTTCTCAGTTATTACATTGCGCATGTGGTGTCTTCGCAAAACTAAATAGACTTTCGTCAATAATGAACTTAATCGCTCATTTGGTTTTCCACTCTCTAATAAGATGGTTTGTTGCAAATGTCTTTTGTTTAGTTTTTCCTTGAAGGTTTGTGACCCTTTAACTTCTATCTATAAAGGAAAAAAAGATATCGTTAGCATTTTAGCAAATATGTAATTTACTTAATGTAGAACTAGTGAATTATTTTATTTTTATTTGTAATAAGAACATTAGGAAAATGCATGTAGTATGTATTGGTACATCAGTTGAAAATATTTGAGAAAACATTTTCAGATGTTCTAACAAAGCGATGTTATGTAGAAGAAAAGAAAATTTAACATTTAAAAGTTATAGTGAATGAATTACCAATGCATTCGCTGACATAAACAGGGTATCAAAAACACATATACCATCTTAAAAAACCATGATCAATTTGTTATTTCAAAAGAATCACTAAACAACGATAACGGTAATGTACAAAAAACGTGGTGGTCCCGTTGGCTCAAATGACAAAAATTCCCAAAAGAGAAAAGAAAGAAGGCATCAACATCTAATGATCCTACTATTGAGGAATTTATGCCTGATTAATCACAAAATATGAAAATGAGATAGCACAAGAGATTACCCTATCAGATCCTAGCTATAGATAAACACAATGTTGAAAACTCTATCAATTAAGTTAATAAACGAATGGTAAGAGATTGAATGGTGATGGAAAATATAAATGAAATATTTTTACGCGTAGTGGCTTACAACGTTATGAATGAAAATGACATTTTGTAATTGAACGCCAAAATGGGAATGATTGGACTAAGCAAAAAGATGTTATGCAAGCAACATTGCATTCGCTTACTTCTTGGTAGGGTGAAGAGCTAATGCCAGTTTCATGTGCTTTTGCCGCAATGACTATTCATCGGCTGGAGTGTGGACTTTAAAACCCTTATATCATCCACTTCTCCATTGATTTTGTTCTCATTGGATTCGCTTCTTCTTGTTAGGGTGAAGAGCTAATACCAATTTCATGAAATTTTGCCACAATGACTATTCATCGACTGAGGTGTGGACTTGAAAAACCTTATATAATCCACTTCTCCATTGATTTTGTTCTCATTGGCCAGATATAGATTGATCATGACGAGAAATGTGGAAATACCCTCAAACGCGGGATACAATCATTTAGCTTTTAATGCAAACTTTTCGGCTCCTACCAGATATCTCTCAAGTACTTAATGCGCAAGAAAATATTAAAACTTACTTGTCTCATTGATCAATTTTGAGCTCTATTTTGCTTTTCAAAAAAACAATCAGTTAGTTTATGCTATATCTTGGTTACAGTTTATCTATAAAAGAATTGCTCCGCATTAGCATTAAATGAAATATGTGAGAAAAGGTTGAAATTTTATTGTCTTTTAAATAAAGTTTTGCATTTGTTATGTATTTCAATTAAGTTCATCAATCATTTGTTTCTATATTTATGTTATGGTTTTTCATCAATAATAAAAAGGTTATAACCCAATTTTATATTGACTTTAATCTTCACGTTTGTCCTTGGTTACATAAATCACCAAAAAATAATAAATAAAAATTTACAAGGAGTAGGATATGTACAATGTTTTTTAAATTAGTCATAAGTTCTAAGTTGGAAACAATACGATTTATTTTGCGAAACTGTTTGGCAATTATATTTAACTCCACTTCTGCCTTTGAAACTTCATCCTACCCTGCATAAATGTAGAACTTAAGCAATTTTAGTCACTTAGATTGTTTGCAAAGAATAAAGAGATCGATCGAAGTCCAAGTACAAAAAAAGTCAAGGAACAAATAACGTACCATATGAAGCTTTGTAACATTCGAATCTAATATTTGTGCTATATTCTTTTGTAACACATGGATAAATATTTCTATTTTCATCCAGATCTCTTATAAATCCCTGCTTTGCATTATTTTACCAAAATTTGTCCACGTGTATAAATCGTATGACCCTTCTATGCACAAATTATATTGTCTTGGCTAGCCAAAAGTACATGACTTCAAACAAGGTGCGCCATGGATGGGTGGTTATTGTTGCACAAGTCTAATATTAATGCACGATTGTCTTCACAAGTTGGAGACATATTCAGTTCCAGACTAATACCCTCGTTGCTGATGCTATTCGAACTGTCGTCGATAACAACTAACAACGAATCAGACAAACTCTCCACCCCTTCGGCCTGTCCACATTTGTAGTTGACCCGCACGAGGCATATAGAAGGACTAACCCGGTAATTAAGTGGGTCGAGTCCACCCCGAGTCTCGATAAAGTCTAGCGGTGCGCCTCCTAGTCCACCATAATTCGAATCTTCATGATTGAGATGAGCCGACCATGTTTGGTCGTGTCAAAGGTGTCGAGCCAGACGTGAAAATTATTGATTGGTCCCTGATCTCGGCGATGTAACCAATACCATAGATATGACATTGGTTTCTCAGTTATTACATTGCGCATGTGGTGTCTTCGCAAAACTAAATAGACTTTCGTCAATAATGAACTTAATCGCTCATTTGGTTTTCCACTCTCTAATAAGATGGTTTGTTGCAAATGTCTTTTGTTTAGTTTTTCCTTGAAGGTTTGTGACCCTTTAACTTCTATCTATAAAGGAAAAAAAGATATCGTTAGCATTTTAGCAAATATGTAATTTACTTAATGTAGAACTAGTGAATTATTTTATTTTTATTTGTAATAAGAACATTAGGAAAATGCATGTAGTATGTATTGGTACATCAGTTGAAAATATTTGAGAAAACATTTTCAGATGTTCTAACAAAGCGATGTTATGTAGAAGAAAAGAAAATTTAACATTTAAAAGTTATAGTGAATGAATTACCAATGCATTCGCTGACATAAACAGGGTATCAAAAACACATATACCATCTTAAAAAACCATGATCAATTTGTTATTTCAAAAGAATCACTAAACAACGATAACGGTAATGTACAAAAAACGTGGTGGTCCCGTTGGCTCAAATGACAAAAATTCCCAAAAGAGAAAAGAAAGAAGGCATCAACATCTAATGATCCTACTATTGAGGAATTTATGCCTGATTAATCACAAAATATGAAAATGAGATAGCACAAGAGATTACCCTATCAGATCCTAGCTATAGATAAACACAATGTTGAAAACTCTATCAATTAAGTTAATAAACGAATGGTAAGAGATTGAATGGTGATGGAAAATATAAATGAAATATTTTTACGCGTAGTGGCTTACAACGTTATGAATGAAAATGACATTTTGTAATTGAACGCCAAAATGGGAATGATTGGACTAAGCAAAAAGATGTTATGCAAGCAACATTGCATTCGCTTACTTCTTGGTAGGGTGAAGAGCTAATGCCAGTTTCATGTGCTTTTGCCGCAATGACTATTCATCGGCTGGAGTGTGGACTTTAAAACCCTTATATCATCCACTTCTCCATTGATTTTGTTCTCATTGGATTCGCTTCTTCTTGTTAGGGTGAAGAGCTAATACCAATTTCATGAAATTTTGCCACAATGACTATTCATCGACTGAGGTGTGGACTTGAAAAACCTTATATAATCCACTTCTCCATTGATTTTGTTCTCATTGGCCATATATAGATTGATCATGACGAGAAATGTGGAAATACCCTCAAACGCGGGAAACAATCATTTAGCTTTTAATGCAAACTTTTCGGCTCCTACCAGATATCTCTCAAGTACTTAATGCGCAAGAAAATATTAAAACTCACTTATCTCATTGATCAATTTTGGGCTCTATTTTGCTTTTCAAAAAAACAATCAATTAGTTTGTGCTATATCTTGGTTACAGTTTATCTATAAAAGAATTGCTCTGCATTAGCGTTAAATGAAATATGTGAGAAAAGGTTGAAATTTTATTGTCTTTTAAATAAAGTTTTGCATTTGTTATGTATTTCAATTAAGTTCATCAATCATTTGTTTCTATATTTATGTTATGGTTTTTCATCTATAATAAAAAGGTTATAACCCAATTTTATATTGACTTTAATCTTCACGTTTGTCCTTGGTTACATAAATCACCAAAAAATAATAAATAAAAATTTACAAGGAGTAGGATATGTACAATGTTTTTTAAATTAGTCATAAGTTCTAAGTTGGAAACAATTCGATTTATTTTGCGAAACTGTTTGGCAATTATATTTAACTCCACTTCTGCCTTTGAAACTTCATCCTACCCTGCATAAATGTAGAACTTAAGCAAGTTTAGTCACTTAGATTGTTTGCAAAGAATAAAGAGATCGATCGAAGTCCAAGAACGAAAAAAGTCAAGGAACAAATAACGTACCATATGAAGCTTTGTAACATTCAAATCTAATATTTGTGCTATATTCTTTTGTAACACATTGATAAATATTTCTATTTTCATCCAGATCTCTTATAAATCCCTGCTTTGCATTATTTTACCAAAATTTGTCCACGTGTATAAATCGTATGACCCTTCTATGCACAAATTATATTGTCTTGGCTAGCCAAAAGTACATGACTACAAACAAGGTGCGCCATGGATGGGTGGTTATTGTTGCACAAGTCTAATATTAATGCACGATTGTCTTCACAAGTTGGAGACATATTCAGTTCCAGACTAATACCCTCGTTGCTGATGCTATTCGAACTGTCGTCGATAACAACTAACAACGAATCAGACAAACTCTCCACCCTTTCGGCCTGTCCACATTTGTAGTTGACCCGCACGAGGCATATAGAAGGACTAACCCGGTAATTAAGTGGGTCGAGTCCACCCCGAGTCTCGATAAAGTCTAACGGTGCGCCTCCTAGTCCACCATAATTCGAATCTTCATGATTGAGATAGGCCGACCATGTTTGGTCGTGTCAAAGGTATCGAGCCAGACGTGAAAATTATTGATTGGTCACTGATCTCGGCGATGTAACCAATACCATAGATATGACATTGGTTTCTCAGTTATTACGTTGCGCATGTGGTGTCTTCGCAAAACTAAATAGACTTTCGTCAATAATGAACTTAATCGCTCATTTGGTTTTCCACTCTCTAATAAGATGGTTTGTTGCAAATGTCTTTTGTTTAGTTTTTCCTTGAAGGTTTGTGACCCTTTAACTTCTATCTATAAAGGAAAAAAAGATCTCGTTAGCATTTTAGCAAATATGTAATTTACTTAATGTAGAACTAGTGAATTATTTTATTTTTATTTGTAATAAGAACATTAGGAAAATGCATGGCGTATGTATTGGTACATCAGTTGAAAATATTTGAGAAAACATTTTCAGATGTTCTAACAAAGCGATGTTATGTAGAAGAAAAGAAAATTTAACATTTAAAAGTTATAGTGAATGAATTACCAATGCATTCGCTGACATAAACAGGGTATCAAAAACACATATACCATCTTAAAAAACCATGATCAATTTGTTATTTCAAAAGAATCACTAAACAACGATAACGGTAATGTACAAAAAACGTGGTGGTCCCGTTGGCTCAAATGACAAAAATTCCCAAAAGAGAAAAGAAAGAAGGCATCAACATCTAATGATCCTACTATTGAGGAATTTATGCCTGATTAATCACAAAATATGAAAATGAGATAGCACAAGAGATTACCCTATCAGATCCTAGCTATAGATAAACACAATGTTGAAAACTCTATCAATTAAGTTAATAAACGAATGGTAAGAGATTGAATGGTGATGGAAAATATAAATGAAATATTTTTACGCGTAGTGGCTTACAACGTTATGAATGAAAATGACATTTTGTAATTGAACGCCAAAATGGGAATGATTGGACTAAGCAAAAAGATGTTATGCAAGCAACATTGCATTCGCTTACTCTTGGTAGGGTGAAGAGCTAATGCCAGTTTCATATGCTTTTGCCGCAATGACTATTCATCGGCTGGAGTGTGGACTTTAAAAACCTTATATCATCCACTTCTCCATTGATTTTGTTCTCATTGGATTCGCTTCTTCTTGTTAGGGTGAAGAGCTAATACCAATTTCATGAAATTTTGCCACAATGACTATTCATCGACTGAGGTGTGGACTTGAAAAACCTTATATAATCCACTTCTCCATTGATTTTGTTTTCATTGGCCAGATATAGATTGATCATGACGAGAAATGTGGAAATACCCTCAAACGCGGGAAACAATCATTTAGCTTTTAATGCAAACTTTTCGGCTCCTACCATGTATCTCTCAAGTACTTAATGCGCAAGAAAATATTAAAACTTACTTGTCTCATTGATCAATTTTGGGCTCTATTTTGCTTTTCAAAAAAACAATCAGTTAGTTTATGCTATATCTTGGTTACAATTTATCTATAAAAGAATTGCTCTGCATTAGCGTTAAATGACATATGTGTGAAAAGGTTGAAATTTTATTGTCTTTTAAATAAAGTTTTGCATTTGTTATGTATTTCAATTAAGTTCATCAATCATTTGTTTCTATATTTATGTTATGGTTTTTCATCTATAATAAAAAGGTTATAACCCAATTTTATATTGACTTTAATCTTCACGTTTGTCCTTGGTTACATAAATCACCAAAAAATAATAAATAAAAATTTACAAGGAGTAGGATATGTACAATGTTTTTTAAATTAGTCATAAGTTCTAAGTTGGAAACAATTCGATTTATTTTGCGAAACTGTTTGGCAATTATATTTAACTCCACTTCTGCCTTTGAAACTTCATCCTACCCTGCATAAATGTAGAACTTAAGCAAGTTTAGTCACTTAGATTGTTTGCAAAGAATAAAGAGATCGATCGAAGTCCAAGAACGAAAAAAGTCAAGGAACAAATAACGTACCATATGAAGCTTTGTAACATTCAAATCTAATATTTGTGCTATATTCTTTTGTAACACATTGATAAATATTTCTATTTTCATCCAGATCTCTTATAAATCCCTGCTTTGCATTATTTTACCAAAATTTGTCCACGTGTATAAATCGTATGACCCTTCTATGCACAAATTATATTGTCTTGGCTAGCCAAAAGTACATGACTACAAACAAGGTGCGCCATGGATGGGTGGTTATTGTTGCACAAGTCTAATATTAATGCACGATTGTCTTCACAAGTTGGAGACATATTCAGTTCCAGACTAATACCCTCGTTGCTGATGCTATTCGAACTGTCGTCGATAACAACTAACAACGAATCAGACAAACTCTCCACCCTTTCGGCCTGTCCACATTTGTAGTTGACCCGCACGAGGCATATAGAAGGACTAACCCGGTAATTAAGTGGGTCGAGTCCACCCCGAGTCTCGATAAAGTCTAACGGTGCGCCTCCTAGTCCACCATAATTCGAATCTTCATGATTGAGATAGGCCGACCATGTTTGGTCGTGTCAAAGGTATCGAGCCAGACGTGAAAATTATTGATTGGTCACTGATCTCGGCGATGTAACCAATACCATAGATATGACATTGGTTTCTCAGTTATTACGTTGCGCATGTGGTGTCTTCGCAAAACTAAATAGACTTTCGTCAATAATGAACTTAATCGCTCATTTGGTTTTCCACTCTCTAATAAGATGGTTTGTTGCAAATGTCTTTTGTTTAGTTTTTCCTTGAAGGTTTGTGACCCTTTAACTTCTATCTATAAAGGAAAAAAAGATCTCGTTAGCATTTTAGCAAATATGTAATTTACTTAATGTAGAACTAGTGAATTATTTTATTTTTATTTGTAATAAGAACATTAGGAAAATGCATGGCGTATGTATTGGTACATCAGTTGAAAATATTTGAGAAAACATTTTCAGATGTTCTAACAAAGCGATGTTATGTAGAAGAAAAGAAAATTTAACATTTAAAAGTTATAGTGAATGAATTACCAATGCATTCGCTGACATAAACAGGGTATCAAAAACACATATACCATCTTAAAAAACCATGATCAATTTGTTATTTCAAAAGAATCACTAAACAACGATAACGGTAATGTACAAAAAACGTGGTGGTCCCGTTGGCTCAAATGACAAAAATTCCCAAAAGAGAAAAGAAAGAAGGCATCAACATCTAATGATCCTACTATTGAGGAATTTATGCCTGATTAATCACAAAATATGAAAATGAGATAGCACAAGAGATTACCCTATCAGATCCTAGCTATAGATAAACACAATGTTGAAAACTCTATCAATTAAGTTAATAAACGAATGGTAAGAGATTGAATGGTGATGGAAAATATAAATGAAATATTTTTACGCGTAGTGGCTTACAACGTTATGAATGAAAATGACATTTTGTAATTGAACGCCAAAATGGGAATGATTGGACTAAGCAAAAAGATGTTATGCAAGCAACATTGCATTCGCTTACTCTTGGTAGGGTGAAGAGCTAATGCCAGTTTCATATGCTTTTGCCGCAATGACTATTCATCAGCTGGAGTGTGGACTTTAAAAACCTTATATCATCCACTTCTCCATTGATTTTGTTCTCATTGGATTCGCTTCTTCTTGTTAGGGTGAAGAGCTAATACCAATTTCATGAAATTTTGCCACAATGACTATTCATCGACTGAGGTGTGGACTTGAAAAACCTTATATAATCCACTTCTCCATTGATTTTGTTTTCATTGGCCAGATATAGATTGATCATGACGAGAAATGTGGAAATACCCTCAAACGCGGGAAACAATCATTTAGCTTTTAATGCAAACTTTTCGGCTCCTACCATGTATCTCTCAAGTACTTAATGCGCAAGAAAATATTAAAACTTACTTGTCTCATTGATCAATTTTGGGCTCTATTTTGCTTTTCAAAAAAACAATCAGTTAGTTTATGCTATATCTTGGTTACAGTTTATCTATAAAAGAATTGCTCTGCATTAGCGTTAAATGACATATGTGTGAAAAGGTTGAAATTTTATTGTCTTTTAAATAAAGTTTTGCATTTGTTATGTATTTCAATTAAGTTCATCAATCATTTGTTTCTATATTTATGTTATGGTTTTTCATCTATAATAAAAAGGTTATAACCCAATTTTATATTGACTTTAATCTTCACGTTTGTCCTTGGTTACATAAATCACCAAAAAATAATAAATAAAAATTTACAAGGAGTAGGATATGTACAATGTTTTTTAAATTAGTCATAAGTTCTAAGTTGGAAACAATACGATTTATTTTGCGAAACTGTTTGGCAATTATATTTAACTCAACTTCTGCCTTTGAAACTTCATCCTACCCTGCATAAATGTATAACTTAAGCAATTTTAGTCACTTAGATTGTTTGCAAAGAATAAAGAGATCGATCGAAGTCCAAGTACGAAAAAAGTCAAGGAACAAATAACGTACCATATGAAGCTTTGTAACATTCGAATCTAATATTTGTGCTATATTCTTTTGTAACACATGGATAAATATTTCCATTTTCATCCAGATCTCTTATAAATCCCTGCTTTGCATTATTTTACCAAAATTTGTCCATGTGTATAAATCGTATGACCCTTCTATGCACAAATTATATTGTCTTGGCTAGCCAAAAGTACATGACTTCAAACAAGGTGCGCCATGGATGGGTGGTTATTGTTGCACAAGTCTAATATTAATGCACGATTGTCTTCACAAGTTGGAGACATATTCAGTTCCAGACTAATACCCTTGTTGCTGCTGCTATTCGAACTGTCGTCGATAACAACTAACAACGAATCAGACAAACTCTCCACCCCTTCGGCCTGTCCACATTTGTAGTTGACCCGCACGAGGCATATAGAAGGACTAACCCGGTAATTAGGTGGGTCGAGTCCGCCCCGAGTCTCGATAAAGTCTAGCGGTGCGCCTCCTAGTCCACCATAATTCGAATCTTCATGATTGAGATGAGCCGACCATGTTTGGTCGTGTCAAAGGTGTCGAGCCAGACGTGAAAATTATTGATTGGTCCCTGATCTCGGCGATGTAACCAATACCATAGATATGACATTGGTTTCTCAGTTATTACATTGCGCATGTGGTGTCTTCGCAAAACTAAATAGACTTTCGTCAATAATGAACTTAATCGCTCATTTGGTTTTCCACTCTCTAATAAGATGGTTTGTTGCAAATGTCTTTTGTTTAGTTTTTCCTTGAAGGTTTGTGACCCTTTAACTTCTATCTATAAAGGAAAAAAAGATCTCGTTAGCATTTTAGCAAATATGTAATTTACTTAATGTAGAACTAGTGAATTATTTTATTTTTATTTGTAATAAGAACATTAGGAAAATGCATGGCGTATGTATTGGTACATCAGTTGAAAATATTTGAGAAAACATTTTCAGATGTTCTAACAAAGCGATGTTATGTAGAAGAAAAGAAAATTTAACATTTAAAAGTTATAGTGAATGAATTACCAATGCATTCGCTGACATAAACAGGGTATCAAAAACACATATACCATCTTAAAAAACCATGATCAATTTGTTATTTCAAAAGAATCACTAAACAACGATAACGGTAATGTACAAAAAACGTGGTGGTCCCGTTGGCTCAAATGACAAAAATTCCCAAAAGAGAAAAGAAAGAAGGCATCAACATCTAATGATCCTACTATTGAGGAATTTATGCCTGATTAATCACAAAATATGAAAATGAGATAGCACAAGAGATTACCCTATCAGATCCTAGCTATAGATAAACACAATGTTGAAAACTCTATCAATTAAGTTAATAAACGAATGGTAAGAGATTGAATGGTGATGGAAAATATAAATGAAATATTTTTACGCGTAGTGGCTTACAACGTTATGAATGAAAATGACATTTTGTAATTGAACGCCAAAATGGGAATGATTGGACTAAGCAAAAAGATGTTATGCAAGCAACATTGCATTCGCTTACTCTTGGTAGGGTGAAGAGCTAATGCCAGTTTCATATGCTTTTGCCGCAATGACTATTCATCAGCTGGAGTGTGGACTTTAAAAACCTTATATCATCCACTTCTCCATTGATTTTGTTCTCATTGGATTCGATTCTTCTTGTTAGGGTGAAGAGCTAATACCAATTTCATGAAATTTTGCCACAATGACTATTCATCGACTGAGGTGTGGACTTGAAAAACCTTATATAATCCACTTCTCCATTGATTTTGTTTTCATTGGCCAGATATAGATTGATCATGACGAGAAATGTGGAAATACCCTCAAACGCGGGAAACAATCATTTAGCTTTTAATGCAAACTTTTCGGCTCCTACCATGTATCTCTCAAGTACTTAATGCGCAAGAAAATATTAAAACTTACTTGTCTCATTGATCAATTTTGGGCTCTATTTTGCTTTTCAAAAAAACAATCAGTTAGTTTATGCTATATCTTGGTTACAGTTTATCTATAAAAGAATTGCTCTGCATTAGCGTTAAATGACATATGTGTGAAAAGGTTGAAATTTTATTGTCTTTTAAATAAAGTTTTGCATTTGTTATGTATTTCAATTAAGTTCATCAATCATTTGTTTCTATATTTATGTTATGGTTTTTCATCTATAATAAAAAGGTTATAACCCAATTTTATATTGACTTTAATCTTCACGTTTGTCCTTGGTTACATAAATCACCAAAAAATAATAAATAAAAATTTACAAGGAGTAGGATATGTACAATGTTTTTTAAATTAGTCATAAGTTCTAAGTTGGAAACAATACGATTTATTTTGCGAAACTGTTTGGCAATTATATTTAACTCAACTTCTGCCTTTGAAACTTCATCCTACCCTGCATAAATGTATAACTTAAGCAATTTTAGTCACTTAGATTGTTTGCAAAGAATAAAGAGATCGATCGAAGTCCAAGTACGAAAAAAGTCAAGGAACAAATAACGTACCATATGAAGCTTTGTAACATTCGAATCTAATATTTGTGCTATATTCTTTTGTAACACATGGATAAATATTTCCATTTTCATCCAGATCTCTTATAAATCCCTGCTTTGCATTATTTTACCAAAATTTGTCCATGTGTATAAATCGTATGACCCTTCTATGCACAAATTATATTGTCTTGGCTAGCCAAAAGTACATGACTTCAAACAAGGTGCGCCATGGATGGGTGGTTATTGTTGCACAAGTCTAATATTAATGCACGATTGTCTTCACAAGTTGGAGACATATTCAGTTCCAGACTAATACCCTTGTTGCTGCTGCTATTCGAACTGTCGTCGATAACAACTAACAACGAATCAGACAAACTCTCCACCCCTTCGGCCTGTCCACATTTGTAGTTGACCCGCACGAGGCATATAGAAGGACTAACCCGGTAATTAGGTGGGTCGAGTCCGCCCCGAGTCTCGATAAAGTCTAGCGGTGCGCCTCCTAGTCCACCATAATTCGAATCTTCATGATTGAGATGAGCCGACCATGTTTGGTCGTCTCAAAGGTGTCGAGCCAGACGTGAAAATTATTGATTGGTCCCTGATCTCGGCGATGTAACCAATACCATAGATATGACATTGGTTTCTCAGTTATTACATTGCGCATGTGGTGTCTTCGCAAAACTAAATAGACTTTCGTCAATAATGAACTTAATCGCTCATTTGGTTTTCCACTCTCTAATAAGATGGTTTGTTGCAAATGTCTTTTGTTTAGTTTTTCCTTGAAGGTTTGTGACCCTTTAACTTCTATCTATAAAGGAAAAAAAGATCTCGTTAGCATTTTAGCAAATATGTAATTTACTTAATGTAGAACTAATGAATTATTTTATTTTTATTTGTAATAAGAATATTAGGAAAATGCATGGAGTATGTATTGGTACATCAGTTGAAAATATTTGAGAAAACATTTTCAGATGTTCTAACAAAGCGATGTTATGTAGAAGAAAAGAAAATTTAACATTTAAAAGTTATAGTGAATGAATTACCAATGCATTCCCTGACATAAACAGGGTATCAAAAACACATATACCATCTTAAAAAACCATGATCAATTTGTTATTTCAAAAGAATCACTAAACATCGATAACGGTAATGTACAAAAAACGTGGTGGTCCCGTTGGCTCAAATGACAAAAACTCCCAAAAGAGAAAAGAAAGAAGGCATCAACATCTAATGATCCTACTATTGAGGAATTTATGCCTGATTAATCACAAAATATGAAAATTAGATAGCACAAGAGATTACCCTATCAGATCCTAGCTATAGATAAACACAATGTTGAAAACTCTATCAACTAAGTTAATAAACGAATGGTAAGAGATTGAATGGACATGGAAAATATAAATGAAATATTTTTACGCGTAGTGGCTTACAACGTTATGAATGAAAATGACATTTTGTAATTGAACACCAAAATGGGAATGATTGGACTAAGCAAAAAGATGTTATGCAAGCAACATTGCATTCGCTTACTCTTGGTAGGGTGAAGAGCTAATGCCAGTTTCATGTGCTTTTGCCGCAATGACTATTCATCGGCTGGAGTGTGGACTTTAAAAACCTTATATCATCCACTTCTCCATTGATTTTGTTCTCATTGGATTCGCTTCTTCTTGTTAGGGTGAAGAGCTAATACCAATTTCATGAAATTTTGCCACAATGACTATTCATCGACTGAGGTGTGGACTTGAAAAACCTTATATAATCCACTTCTCCATTGATTTTGTTCTCATTGGCCAGATATAGATTGATCATGACGAGAAATGAGGAAATACCCTCAAACACGGGAAACAATCATTTAGCTTTTAATGCAAACTTTTGGCTCCTACCAGATATCTCTCA
The DNA here is from genome assembly GCA_948329865.1 of Linaria vulgaris. Lineage (NCBI taxonomy): Eukaryota > Viridiplantae > Streptophyta > Magnoliopsida > Lamiales > Plantaginaceae > Linaria > Linaria vulgaris. The sequence continues at coordinate 28,630,396 of OX415249.1, forward strand.
AGTACTTAATGCGCAAGAAAATATTAAAACTTACTTGTCTCATTGATCAATTTTGGGCTCTATTTTGCTTTTCAAAAAAACAATCAGTTAGTTTATGCTATATCTTGGTTACAATTTATCTATAAAAGAATTGCTCTGCATTAGCGTTAAATGAAATATGTGAGAAAAGGTTGAAATTTTATTATCTTTTAAATAAAGTTTTGCATTTGTTATGTATTTCAATTAAGTTCATCAATCATTTGTTTCTATATTTATGTTATGGTTTTTCATCTATAATAAAAAGGTTATAACCCAATTTTATATTGACTTTAATCTTCACGTTTGTCCTTGGTTACATAAATCACCAAAAAATAATAAATAAAAATTTACAAGGAGTAGGATATGTACAATGTTTTTTAAATTAGTCATAAGTTCTAAGTTGGAAACAATACGATTTATTTTGCGAAACTGTTTGGCAATTATATTTAACTCAACTTCTGCCTTTGAAACTTCATCCTACCCTGCATAAATGTATAACTTAAGCAATTTTAGTCACTTAGATTGTTTGCAAAGAATAAAGAGATCGATCGAAGTCCAAGTACGAAAAAAGTCAAGGAACAAATAACGTACCATATGAAGCTTTGTAACATACGAATCTAATATTTGTGCTATATTCTTTTGTAACACATGGATAAATATTTCCATTTTCATCCAGATCTCTTATAAATCCCTGCTTTGCATTATTTTACCAAAATTTGTCCATGTGTATAAATCGTATGACCCTTCTATGCACAAATTATATTGTCTTGGCTAGCCAAAAGTACATGACTTCAAACAAGGTGCGCCATGGATGGGTGGTTATTGTTGCACAAGTCTAATATTAATGCACGATTGTCTTCACAAGTTGGAGACATATTCAGTTCCAGACTAATACCCTTGTTGCTGCTGCTATTCGAACTGTCGTCGATAACAACTAACAACGAATCAGACAAACTCTCCACCCCTTCGGCCTGTCCACATTTGTAGTTGACCCGCACGAGGCATATAGAAGGACTAACCCGGTAATTAGGTGGGTCGAGTCCGCCCCGAGTCTCGATAAAGTCTAGCGGTGCGCCTCCTAGTCCACCATAATTCGAATCTTCATGATTGAGATGAGCCGACCATGTTTGGTCGTCTCAAAGGTGTCGAGCCAGACGTGAAAATTATTGATTGGTCCCTGATCTCGGCGATGTAACCAATACCATAGATATGACATTGGTTTCTCAGTTATTACATTGCGCATGTGGTGTCTTCGCAAAACTAAATAGACTTTCGTCAATAATGAACTTAATCGCTCATTTGGTTTTCCACTCTCTAATAAGATGGTTTGTTGCAAATGTCTTTTGTTTAGTTTTTCCTTGAAGGTTTGTGACCCTTTAACTTCTATCTATAAAGGAAAAAAAGATCTCGTTAGCATTTTAGCAAATATGTAATTTACTTAATGTAGAACTAATGAATTATTTTATTTTTATTTGTAATAAGAATATTAGGAAAATGCATGGAGTATGTATTGGTACATCAGTTGAAAATATTTGAGAAAACATTTTCAGATGTTCTAACAAAGCGATGTTATGTAGAAGAAAAGAAAATTTAACATTTAAAAGTTATAGTGAATGAATTACCAATGCATTCCCTGACATAAACAGGGTATCAAAAACACATATACCATCTTAAAAAACCATGATCAATTTGTTATTTCAAAAGAATCACTAAACATCGATAACGGTAATGTACAAAAAACGTGGTGGTCCCGTTGGCTCAAATGACAAAAACTCCCAAAAGAGAAAAGAAAGAAGGCATCAACATCTAATGATCCTACTATTGAGGAATTTATGCCTGATTAATCACAAAATATGAAAATTAGATAGCACAAGAGATTACCCTATCAGATCCTAGCTATAGATAAACACAATGTTGAAAACTCTATCAACTAAGTTAATAAACGAATGGTAAGAGATTGAATGGTGATGGAAAATATAAATGAAATATTTTTACGCGTAGTGGCTTACAACGTTATGAATGAAAATGACATTTTGTAATTGAACACCAAAATGGGAATGATTGGACTAAGCAAAAAGATGTTATGCAAGCAACATTGCATTCGCTTACTCTTGGTAGGGTGAAGAGCTAATGCCAGTTTCATGTGCTTTTGCCGCAATGACTATTCATCGGCTGGAGTGTGGACTTTAAAAACCTTATATCATCCACTTCTCCATTGATTTTGTTCTCATTGGATTCGCTTCTTCTTGTTAGGGTGAAGAGCTAATACCAATTTCATGAAATTTTGCCACAATGACTATTCATCGACTGAGGTGTGGACTTGAAAAACCTTATATAATCCACTTCTCCATTGATTTTGTTCTCATTGGCCAGATATAGATTGATCATGACGAGAAATGAGGAAATACCCTCAAACACGGGAAACAATCATTTAGCTTTTAATGCAAACTTTTGGCTCCTACCAGATATCTCTCAAGTACTTAATGCGCAAGAAAATATTAAAACTTACTTGTCTCATTGATCAATTTTGGGCTCTATTTTGCTTTTCAAAAAAACAATCAGTTAGTTTATGCTATATCTTGGTTACAATTTATCTATAAAAGAATTGCTCTGCATTAGCGTTAAATGAAATATGTGAGAAAAGGTTGAAATTTTATTATCTTTTAAATAAAGTTTTGCATTTGTTATGTATTTCAATTAAGTTCATCAATCATTTGTTTCTATATTTATGTTATGGTTTTTCATCTATAATAAAAAGGTTATAACCCAATTTTATATTGACTTTAATCTTCACGTTTGTCCTTGGTTACATAAATCACCAAAAAATAATAAATAAAAATTTACAAGGAGTAGGATATGTAAAATGTTTTTTAAATTAGTCATAAGTTCTAAGTTGGAAGCAATACGATTTATTTTGCGAAACTGTTTGGCAATTATATTTAACTCCACTTCTGCCTTTGAAACTTCATCCTACCCTGCATAAATGTAGAACTTAAGCAATTTTAGTCACTTAGATTGTTTGCAAAGAATAAAGAGATCGATCGAAGTCCAAGGACGAAAAAAGTCAAGGAACAAATACCGTACCATATGAAGCTTTGTAACATTCGAATCTAATATTTGTGCTATATTCTTTTGTAACACATGGTTAAATATTTCCATTTTCATCCAGATCTCTTATAAATCCCTGCTTTGCATTATTTTACCAAAATTTGTCCACGTGTATAAATCGTATGACCCTTCTATGCACAAATTATATTGTCTTGGCAAGCCAAAAGTACATGACTTCGAACAAGGTGCGCCATGGATGGGTGGTTATTGTTGCACAAGTCTAATATTAATGCACGATTGTCTTCACAACTTGGAGACATATTCAGTTCCAGACTAATACCCTTGTTGTTGCTGATATTCGAACTGTCGTCGATAACAACTAACAACGAATCAGACAAACTCTCCACCCCTTCGGCTTGTCCACATTTGTAGTTGACCCGCACGAGGCATATAGAAGGACTAACCCGGTAATTAGGTGGGTCGAGTCCGCCCCGAGTCTCGATAAAGTCTAGCGGTGCGCCTCCTAGTCCACAATAATTCGAATCTTTATAATTGAGATGAGCCAACCATGTTTGGTCGTGTCAAAGGTGTCGAGCCAGACGTGAAAATTATTGATTGGTCCCTGATCTCGGCGATGTAACCAATACCATAGATATGACATTGGTTTCTCAGTTATTACATTGAGCATGTGGTGTCTTCGCAAAACTAAATAGACTTTCGTCAATAATGAACTTAATCGCTCATTTGGTTTTCCACTCTCTAATAAGATGGTTTGTTGCAAATGTCTTTTGTTTAGTTTTTCCTTGAAGGTTTGTGACCCTTTAACTTCTATCTATAAAGGAAAAAAAGATCTCGTTAGCATTTTAGCAAATATGTAATTTACTTAATGTAGAACTAGTGAATTATTTTATTTTTATTTGTAATAAGAACATTAGGAAAATGCATGGAGTATGTATTGGTACATCAGTTGAAAATATTTGAGAAAACATTTTCAGATGTTCTAACAAAGCGATGTTATGTAGAAGAAAAGAAAATTTAACATTTAAAAGTTATAGTGAATGAATTACCAATGCATTCCCTGACATAAACAGGGTTTCATAAACACATATACCATCTTAAAAAACCATGTTCAATTTGTTATTTCAAAAGAATCACTAAACAACGATAACGGTAATGTACAAAAAACATGGTGGTCCCGTTGGCTCAAATGACAAAAATTCCCAAAAGAGAAAAGAAAGAAGGCATCAACATCTAATGATCCTTCTATTGAGGAATTTATGCCTGATTAATCACAAAATATGAAAATGAGATAGCACAAGAGATTACCCTATCAGATCCTAGCTATAGATAAACACAATGTTGAAAACTCTATCAATTAAGTTAATAAACGAATGGTAAGAGATTGAATGGTGATGGAAAATATAAATGAAATATTTTTACGCGTAGTGGCTTACAACGTTATGAATGAAAATGACATTTTGTAATTGAACGCCAAAATGGGAATGATTGGACTAAGCAAAAAGATGTTATGCAATCAACATTGCATTCGCTTACTCTTGGTAGGGTGAAGAGCTAATGCCAGTTTCATGTGCTTTTGCCGCAATGACTATTCATCGGCTGGAGTGTGGACTTTAAAAACCTTATATCATCCACTTCTCCATTGATTTTGTTCTCATTAAATTCGCTTCTTCTTGTTAGGGTGAAGAGCTAATACCAATTTCATGAAATTTTGCCACAATGACTATTCATCGACTGAGGTGTGGACTTGAAAAACCTTATATAATCCACTTCTCCATTGCTTTTGTTCTCATTGGCTAGATATAGATTGATCATGACGAGAAATGTGGAAATACCCTCAAACGCGGGAAACATACATTTAGCTTTTAATGCAAACTTTTCGGCTCCTACCAGATATCTCTCAAGTACTTAATGCGCAAGAAAATATTAAAACTTACTTGTCTCATTGATCAATTTTGGGCTCTATTTTGCTTTTCAAAAAACCAATCAGTTAGTTTATGCTATATCTTGGTTACAGTTTATCTATAAAAGAATTGCTCTGCATTAGCGTTAAATGAAATATGTGAGAAAAGGTTGAAATTTTATTGTCTTTTAAATAAAGTTTTGCATTTGTTATGTATTTCAATTAAGTTCATCAATCATTTGTTTCTATATTTATGTTATGGTTTTTCATCTATAATAAAAAGGTTATAACCCAATTTTATATTGACTTTAATCTTCATGTTTGTCCTTGGTTACGTAAATCACCAAAAAATAATAAATAAAAATTTACAAGGAGTAGGATATGTACAATGTTTTTTAAATTAGTCATAAGTTCTAAGTTGGAAACAATACGATTTATTTTGCGAAACTGTTTGGCAACTATATTTAACTCCACTTCTGCCTTTGAAACTTCATCCTACCTTGCATAAATGTAGAACATAAGAAATTTTAGTCACTTAGATTGTTTGCAAAGAATAAAGAGATCGATCGAAGTCCAAGTACGAAAAAAATCAAGGAACAAATAACGTACCATATGAAGCTTTGTAACATTCGAATCTAACATTTGTGCTATATTCTTTTGTAACACATGGATAAATATTTCCATTTTCATCCAGATCTCTTATAAATCCCTGCTTTGCATTATTTTACCAAAATTTGTCCACGTGTATAAATCGTATGACCCTTCTATGCACAAATTATATTGTCTTGGCTAGCCAAAAGTACATGACTTCAAACAAGGTGCGCCATGGATGGGTGGTTATTGTTGCACAAGTCTAATATTAATGCACGATTGTCTTCACAAGTTGGAGACATATTCAGTTCCAGACTAATACCCATGTTGCTGCTGCTATTCGAACCGTCATTGATAACAACTAACAACGAACCAGACAAACTCTCCACCCCTTCGGCCTGTCCACATTTGTAGTTACCCCTCACGAAGCATATAGAAGGACTAACCCGAGAATTAGGTGTGTCGAGTCCGCCCCGTGCCTCGATAAAGTCTAGCGGTGCGCCTCCTAGTGCACCATAATTCGAATCTTCATGATTTAGATGAGTCGGCCCTGTTTGGTCGTGTCAAAGGTGTCGAGCCAGACGCGAAATTTATTAAATTGTCCCTGATCTCGGCGATGTAACCAATACAATAGATATGACATTGGTTTCTCAGTTAGCACATTGCGCATGTGGTGTCTTCGCAAAACTAAATAGACTTTCGTCAATAATCAACTTAATCGCTCATTTGGTTTACCACTCTCTAATAAGATAGTTTGTTGCAAATGTCTTTTTTTTTGTTTTTCATGGAAGGTTTGTGACCCTTTAACGTCTATCTATAAAGGAAAAAAAGATCTCGTTATCATTTTAGCAAATATGTAATTTACTTAATGTAGAACTGGTGAATTATTTTATTTTTATTTGTAATAAGAACATTAGGAAAATGCATGGAGTATGTATTGGTACATCAGTTGAAAATATTTGAGAAAACATTTTCAGATGTTCTAACAAAGCGATGTTATGCAGAAGAAAAGAAAATATAACATTTAAATGTTATAGTGAATGAATTACTAATGCATTCCCCGACATAAACAGGGTATCAAAATCACATATACCATCTTAAAAAACCATGCTCAATTCGTTATTTCAAAAGAAACATTAAACAACGATAACGGTGACGTACAAAAAATGTGGTGGTTCCGCTGGCTCAAATGACAAAAATTCCCAAAAGAGAAAAGAAAGAAGGCATCAACATCTAATGATCCTACTATTGAGGAATTTATGCATGATTAATCACAAAATGTGAAAATGAGATAGCACAAGAGATTACCCTATCAGATCCTAGCTATAGATAAACACAATGTTGAAAACTCTATCAATTAAGTTAATAAACGAATGGTAAGAGATTGAATGGTGATGGAAAATATAAATGAAATATTTTTACGCGTAGTGGCTTACAACGTTATGAATGAAAATGACATTTTGTAATTGAACGCCAAAATGGGAATGATTGGACTAAGTAAGAAGATTTTATGCAAGCAATATTGCATTAGCTTACTCTTGGTTGGGTGAAGAGCTAATGCCAGTTTCATGTGCTTTTGCCGCAATGACTCTTCATCGGCTGGAGTTTGGACTTTAAAAACCTTATATCATCCACTTCTCCATTGATTTTGTTCTCATTGGATTCGCTTATTCTTGTTAGGGTGAACAGCTAATACCAATTTCATGAAATTTTGCCACAATGACTATTCATCGACTGAAGTGTGTACTTGAATAACCTTATATAATCCACTTCTCCATTGATTTTGTTCTCATTGGCCAGATATAGATTGATCATGACGAGAAATGAGGAAATACCCTCAAACGCGGGAAACAATCATTTAGCTTTTAATGCAAACTTTTCGGCTCCTACCAGATATCTCTCAAGTACTTAATGCGCAAGAAAATATTAAAACTTACTTGTCTCATTGATCAATTTTGGGCTCTATTTTGCTTTTAAAAAAAACAATCAGTTAGTTTATGCTATATCTTGGTTACAGTTTATCTATAAAAGAATTGCTCTGCATTAGCGTTAAATGAAATATGTGAGAAAAGGTTGAAATTTTATTGTCTTTTAAATAAAGTTTTGCATTTGTTATGTATTTCAATTAAGTTCATCAATCATTTGTTTCTATATTTATGTTATGGTTTTTCATCTATAATAAAAAGGTTATAACCCAATTTTATATTGACTTTAATCTTCATGTTTGTCCTTGGTTACATAAATCACCAAAAAATAATAAATAAAAATTTACAAGGAGTAGGATATGTACAATGTTTTTTAAATTAGTCATAAGTTCTAAGTTGGAAACAATACGATTTATTTTGCGAAACTGTTTGGCAACTATATTTAACTCCACTTCTGCCTTTGAAACTTCATCCTACCCTGCATAAATGTAGAACATAGGAAATTTTTGTCACTTAGATTGTTTGCAAAGAATAAAGAGATCGATCGAAGTCCAAGTACGAAAAAAGTTAAGGAACAAATAACGTACCATATGAAGCTTTGTAACATTCGAATCTAACATTTGTGCTATATTCTTTTGTAACACATGGATAAATATTTCCATTTTCATCCAGATCTCTTATAAATCCCTGCTTTGCATTATTTTACCAAAATTTCTCCACGTGTATAAATCGTATGACCCTTCTATGCACAAATTATATTGTCTTGGCTAGCCAAAAGTACATGACTTCAAACAAGGTGCGCCATGGATGGGTGGTTATTGTTGCACAAGTCTAATATTAATGCACGATTGTCTTCACAAGTTGGAGACATATTCAGTTCCAGACTAATACCCATGTTGTTGCTGCTATTCGAACTGTCATTGATAACAACTAACAACGAACCAGACAAACTCTCCACCCCTTCGGCCTGTCCACATTTGTAGTTACCCCTCACGAAGCATATAGAAGGACTAACCCGAGAATTAGGTGTGTCGAGTCCGCCCCGTGCCTCGATAAAGTCTAGCGGTGCGCCTCCTAGTGCACCATAATTCGAATCTTCATGATTCTGATGAGTCGGCCCTGTTTGGTCGTGTCAAAGGTGTCGAGCCAGACGCGAAATTTATTAAATTGTCCCTGATCTCGGCGATGTAACCAATACAATAGATATGACATTGGTTTCTCAGTTAGCACATTGCGCATGTGGTGTCTTCGCAAAACTAAATAGACTTTCGTCAATAATCAACTTAATCGCTCATTTGGTTTACCACTCTCTAATAAGATAGTTTGTTGCAAATGTCTTTTTTTTTGTTTTTCATGGAAGGTTTGTGACCCTTTAACGTCTATCTATAAAGGAAAAAAAGATCTCGTTATCATTTTAGCAAATATGTAATTTACTTAATGTAGAACTGGTGAATTATTTTATTTTTATTTGTAATAAGAACATTAGGAAAATGCATGGAGTATGTATTGGTACATCAGTTGAAAATATTTGAGAAAACATTTTCAGATGTTCTAACAAAGCGATGTTATGTAGAAGAAAAGAAAATATAACATTTAAATGTTATAGTGAATGAATTACTAATGCATTCCCCGACATAAACAGGGTATCAAAATCACATATACCATCTTAAAAAACCATGCTCAATTCGTTATTTCAAAAGAAACATTAAACAACGATAACGGTGACGTACAAAAAATGTGGTGGTTCCGCTGGCTCAAATGACAAAAATTCCCAAAAGAGAAAAGAAAGAAGGCATCAACATCTAATGATCCTACTATTGAGGAATTTATGCATGATTAATCACAAAATGTGAAAATGAGATAGCACAAGAGATTACCCTATCAGATCCTAGCTATAGATAAACACAATGTTGAAAACTCTATCAATTAAGTTAATAAACGAATGGTAAGAGATTGAATGGTGATGGAAAATATAAATGAAATATTTTTACGCGTAGTGGCTTACAACGTTATGAATGAAAATGACATTTTGTAATTGAACGCCAAAATGGGAATGATTGGACTAAGTAAGAAGATTTTATGCAAGCAATATTGCATTAGCTTACTCTTGGTTGGGTGAAGAGCTAATGCCAGTTTCATGTGCTTTTGCCGCAATGACTCTTCATCGGCTGGAGTTTGGACTTTAAAAACCTTATATCATCCACTTCTCCATTGATTTTGTTCTCATTGGATTCGCTTATTCTTGTTAGGGTGAACAGCTAATACCAATTTCATGAAATTTTGCCACAATGACTATTCATCGACTGAAGTGTGTACTTGAATAACCTTATATAATCCACTTCTCCATTGATTTTGTTCTCATTGGCCAGATATAGATTGATCATGACGAGAAATGAGGAAATACCCTCAAACGCGGGAAACAATCATTTAGCTTTTAATGCAAACTTTTCGGCTCCTACCAGATATCTCTCAAGTACTTAATGCGCAAGAAAATATTAAAACTTACTTGTCTCATTGATCAATTTTGGGCTCTATTTTGCTTTTAAAAAAAACAATCAGTTAGTTTATGCTATATCTTGGTTACAGTTTATCTATAAAAGAATTGCTCTGCATTAGCGTTAAATGAAATATGTGAGAAAAGGTTGAAATTTTATTGTCTTTTAAATAAAGTTTTGCATTTGTTATGTATTTCAATTAAGTTCATCAATCATTTGTTTCTATATTTATGTTATGGTTTTTCATCTATAATAAAAAGGTTATAACCCAATTTTATATTGACTTTAATCTTCATGTTTGTCCTTGGTTACATAAATCACCAAAAAATAATAAATAAAAATTTACAAGGAGTAGGATATGTACAATGTTTTTTAAATTAGTCATAAGTTCTAAGTTGGAAACAATACGATTTATTTTGCGAAACTGTTTGGCAACTATATTTAACTCCACTTCTGCCTTTGAAACTTCATCCTACCCTGCATAAATGTAGAACATAGGAAATTTTTGTCACTTAGATTGTTTGCAAAGAATAAAGAGATCGATCGAAGTCCAAGTACGAAAAAAGTTAAGGAACAAATAACGTACCATATGAAGCTTTGTAACATTCGAATCTAACATTTGTGCTATATTCTTTTGTAACACATGGATAAATATTTCCATTTTCATCCAGATCTCTTATAAATCCCTGCTTTGCATTATTTTACCAAAATTTCTCCACGTGTATAAATCGTATGACCCTTCTATGCACAAATTATATTGTCTTGGCTAGCCAAAAGTACATGACTTCAAACAAGGTGCGCCATGGATGGGTGGTTATTGTTGCACAAGTCTAATATTAATGCACGATTGTCTTCACAAGTTGGAGACATATTCAGTTCCAGACTAATACCCATGTTGTTGCTGCTATTCGAACTGTCATTGATAACAACTAACAACGAACCAGACAAACTCTCCACCCCTTCGGCCTGTCCACATTTGTAGTTACCCCTCACGAAGCATATAGAAGGACTAACCCGAGAATTAGGTGTGTCGAGTCCGCCCCGTGCCTCGATAAAGTCTAGCGGTGCGCCTCCTAGTGCACCATAATTCGAATCTTCATGATTCTGATGAGTCGGCCCTGTTTGGTCGTGTCAAAGGTGTCGAGCCAGACGCGAAATTTATTAAATTGTCCCTGATCTCGGCGATGTAACCAATACAATAGATATGACATTGGTTTCTCAGTTAGCACATTGCGCATGTGGTGTCTTCGCAAAACTAAATAGACTTTCGTCAATAATCAACTTAATCGCTCATTTGGTTTACCACTCTCTAATAAGATAGTTTGTTGCAAATGTCTTTTTTTTTGTTTTTCATGGAAGGTTTGTGACCCTTTAACGTCTATCTATAAAGGAAAAAAAGATCTCGTTATCATTTTAGCAAATATGTAATTTACTTAATGTAGAACTGGTGAATTATTTTATTTTTATTTGTAATAAGAACATTAGGAAAATGCATGGAGTATGTATTGGTACATCAGTTGAAAATATTTGAGAAAACATTTTCAGATGTTCTAACAAAGCGATGTTATGTAGAAGAAAAGAAAATATAACATTTAAATGTTATAGTGAATGAATTACTAATGCATTCCCCGACATAAACAGGGTATCAAAATCACATATACCATCTTAAAAAACCATGCTCAATTCGTTATTTCAAAAGAAACATTAAACAACGATAACGGTGACGTACAAAAAATGTGGTGGTTCCGCTGGCTCAAATGACAAAAATTCCCAAAAGAGAAAAGAAAGAAGGCATCAACATCTAATGATCCTACTATTGAGGAATTTATGCATGATTAATCACAAAATGTGAAAATGAGATAGCACAAGAGATTACCCTATCAGATCCTAGCTATAGATAAACACAATGTTGAAAACTCTATCAATTAAGTTAATAAACGAATGGTAAGAGATTGAATGGTGATGGAAAATATAAATGAAATATTTTTACGCGTAGTGGCTTACAACGTTATGAATGAAAATGACATTTTGTAATTGAACGCCAAAATGGGAATGATTGGACTAAGTAAGAAGATTTTATGCAAGCAATATTGCATTAGCTTACTCTTGGTTGGGTGAAGAGCTAATGCCAGTTTCATGTGCTTTTGCCGCAATGACTCTTCATCGGCTGGAGTTTGGACTTTAAAAACCTTATATCATCCACTTCTCCATTGATTTTGTTCTCATTGGATTCGCTTATTCTTGTTAGGGTGAACAGCTAATACCAATTTCATGAAATTTTGCCACAATGACTATTCATCGACTGAAGTGTGTACTTGAATAACCTTATATAATCCACTTCTCCATTGATTTTGTTCTCATTGGCCAGATATAGATTGATCATGACGAGAAATGAGGAAATACCCTCAAACGCGGGAAACAATCATTTAGCTTTTAATGCAAACTTTTCGGCTCCTACCAGATATCTCTCAAGTACTTAATGCGCAAGAAAATATTAAAACTTACTTGTCTCATTGATCAATTTTGGGCTCTATTTTGCTTTTAAAAAAAACAATCAGTTAGTTTATGCTATATCTTGGTTACAGTTTATCTATAAAAGAATTGCTCTGCATTAGCGTTAAATGAAATATGTGAGAAAAGGTTGAAATTTTATTGTCTTTTAAATAAAGTTTTGCATTTGTTATGTATTTCAATTAAGTTCATCAATCATTTGTTTCTATATTTATGTTATGGTTTTTCATCTATAATAAAAAGGTTATAACCCAATTTTATATTGACTTTAATCTTCATGTTTGTCCTTGGTTACATAAATCACCAAAAAATAATAAATAAAAATTTACAAGGAGTAGGATATGTACAATGTTTTTTAAATTAGTCATAAGTTCTAAGTTGGAAACAATACGATTTATTTTGCGAAACTGTTTGGCAACTATATTTAACTCCACTTCTGCCTTTGAAACTTCATCCTACCCTGCATAAATGTAGAACATAGGAAATTTTTGTCACTTAGATTGTTTGCAAAGAATAAAGAGATCGATCGAAGTCCAAGTACGAAAAAAGTTAAGGAACAAATAACGTACCATATGAAGCTTTGTAACATTCGAATCTAACATTTGTGCTATATTCTTTTGTAACACATGGATAAATATTTCCATTTTCATCCAGATCTCTTATAAATCCCTGCTTTGCATTATTTTACCAAAATTTCTCCACGTGTATAAATCGTATGACCCTTCTATGCACAAATTATATTGTCTTGGCTAGCCAAAAGTACATGACTTCAAACAAGGTGCGCCATGGATGGGTGGTTATTGTTGCACAAGTCTAATATTAATGCACGATTGTCTTCACAAGTTGGAGACATATTCAGTTCCAGACTAATACCCATGTTGTTGCTGCTATTCGAACTGTCATTGATAACAACTAACAACGAACCAGACAAACTCTCCACCCCTTCGGCCTGTCCACATTTGTAGTTACCCCTCACGAAGCATATAGAAGGACTAACCCGAGAATTAGGTGTGTCGAGTCCGCCCCGTGCCTCGATAAAGTCTAGCGGTGCGCCTCCTAGTGCACCATAATTCGAATCTTCATGATTCTGATGAGTCGGCCCTGTTTGGTCGTGTCAAAGGTGTCGAGCCAGACGCGAAATTTATTAAATTGTCCCTGATCTCGGCGATGTAACCAATACAATAGATATGACATTGGTTTCTCAGTTAGCACATTGCGCATGTGGTGTCTTCGCAAAACTAAATAGACTTTCGTCAATAATCAACTTAATCGCTCATTTGGTTTACCACTCTCTAATAAGATAGTTTGTTGCAAATGTCTTTTTTTTTGTTTTTCATGGAAGGTTTGTGACCCTTTAACGTCTATCTATAAAGGAAAAAAAGATCTCGTTATCATTTTAGCAAATATGTAATTTACTTAATGTAGAACTGGTGAATTATTTTATTTTTATTTGTAATAAGAACATTAGGAAAATGCATGGAGTATGTATTGGTACATCAGTTGAAAATATTTGAGAAAACATTTTCAGATGTTCTAACAAAGCGATGTTATGTAGAAGAAAAGAAAATATAACATTTAAATGTTATAGTGAATGAATTACTAATGCATTCCCCGACATAAACAGGGTATCAAAATCACATATACCATCTTAAAAAACCATGCTCAATTCGTTATTTCAAAAGAAACATTAAACAACGATAACGGTGACGTACAAAAAATGTGGTGGTTCCGCTGGCTCAAATGACAAAAATTCCCAAAAGAGAAAAGAAAGAAGGCATCAACATCTAATGATCCTACTATTGAGGAATTTATGCATGATTAATCACAAAATGTGAAAATCAGATAGCACAAGAGATTACCCTATCAGATCCTAGCTATAGATAAACACAATGTTGAAAACTCTATCAATTAAGTTAATAAACGAATGGTAAGAGATTGAATGGTGATGGAAAATATAAATGAAATATTTTTACGCGTAGTGGCTTACAACGTTATGAATGAAAATGACATTTTGTAATTGAACGCCAAAATGGGAATGATTGGACTAAGTAAGAAGATTTTATGCAAGCAATATTGCATTAGCTTACTCTTGGTTGGGTGAAGAGCTAATGCCAGTTTCATGTGCTTTTGCCGCAATGACTCTTCATCGGCTGGAGTTTGGACTTTAAAAACCTTATATCATCCACTTCTCCATTGATTTTGTTCTCATTGGATTCGCTTATTCTTGTTAGGGTGAACAGCTAATACCAATTTCATGAAATTTTGCCACAATGACTATTCATCGACTGAAGTGTGTACTTGAATAACCTTATATAATCCACTTCTCCATTGATTTTGTTCTCATTGGCCAGATATAGATTGATCATGACGAGAAATGAGGAAATACCCTCAAACGCGGGAAACAATCATTTAGCTTTTAATGCAAACTTTTCGGCTCCTACCAGATATCTCTCAAGTACTTAATGCGCAAGAAAATATTAAAACTTACTTGTCTCATTGATCAATTTTGGGCTCTATTTTGCTTTTAAAAAAAACAATCAGTTAGTTTATGCTATATCTTGGTTACAGTTTATCTATAAAAGAATTGCTCTGCATTAGCGTTAAATGAAATATGTGAGAAAAGGTTGAAATTTTATTGTCTTTTAAATAAAGTTTTGCATTTGTTATGTATTTCAATTAAGTTCATCAATCATTTGTTTCTATATTTATGTTATGGTTTTTCATCTATAATAAAAAGGTTATAACCCAATTTTATATTGACTTTAATCTTCATGTTTGTCCTTGGTTACATAAATCACCAAAAAATAATAAATAAAAATTTACAAGGAGTAGGATATGTACAATGTTTTTTAAATTAGTCATAAGTTCTAAGTTGGAAACAATACGATTTATTTTGCGAAACTGTTTGGCAACTATATTTAACTCCACTTCTGCCTTTGAAACTTCATCCTACCCTGCATAAATGTAGAACATAGGAAATTTTTGTCACTTAGATTGTTTGCAAAGAATAAAGAGATCGATCGAAGTCCAAGTACGAAAAAAGTCAAGGAACAAATAACGTACCATATGAAGCTTTGTAACATTCGAATCTAACATTTGTGCTATATTCTTTTGTAACACATGGATAAATATTTCCATTTTCATCCAGATCTCTTATAAATCCCTGCTTTGCATTATTTTACCAAAATTTCTCCACGTGTATAAATCGTATGACCCTTCTATGCACAAATTATATTGTCTTGGCTAGCCAAAAGTACATGACTTCAAACAAGGTGCGCCATGGATGGGTGGTTATTGTTGCACAAGTCTAATATTAATGCACGATTGTCTTCACAAGTTGGAGACATATTCAGTTCCAGACTAATACCCATGTTGTTGCTGCTATTCGAACTGTCATTGATAACAACTAACAACGAACCAGACAAACTCTCCACCCCTTCGGCCTGTCCACATTTGTAGTTACCCCTCACGAAGCATATAGAAGGACTAACCCGAGAATTAGGTGTGTCGAGTCCGCCCCGTGCCTCGATAAAGTCTAGCGGTGCGCCTCCTAGTGCACCATAATTCGAATCTTCATGATTCTGATGAGTCGGCCCTGTTTGGTCGTGTCAAAGGTGTCGAGCCAGACGCGAAATTTATTAAATTGTCCCTGATCTCGGCGATGTAACCAATACAATAGATATGACATTGGTTTCTCAGTTAGCACATTGCGCATGTGGTGTCTTCGCAAAACTAAATAGACTTTCGTCAATAATCAACTTAATCGCTCATTTGGTTTACCACTCTCTAATAAGATAGTTTGTTGCAAATGTCTTTTTTTTTGTTTTTCATGGAAGGTTTGTGACCCTTTAACGTCTATCTATAAAGGAAAAAAAGATCTCGTTATCATTTTAGCAAATATGTAATTTACTTAATGTAGAACTGGTGAATTATTTTATTTTTATTTGTAATAAGAACATTAGGAAAATGCATGGAGTATGTATTGGTACATCAGTTGAAAATATTTGAGAAAACATTTTCAGATGTTCTAACAAAGCGATGTTATGTAGAAGAAAAGAAAATATAACATTTAAATGTTATAGTGAATGAATTACTAATGCATTCCCCGACATAAACAGGGTATCAAAATCACATATACCATCTTAAAAAACCATGCTCAATTTGTTATTTCAAAAGAAACATTAAACAACGATAACGGTGACGTACAAAAAATGTGGTGGTTCCGCTGGCTCAAATGACAAAAATTCCCAAAAGAGAAAAGAAAGAAGGCATCAACATCTAATGATCCTACTATTGAGGAATTTATGCATGATTAATCACAAAATGTGAAAATCAGATAGCACAAGAGATTACCCTATCAGATCCTAGCTATAGATAAACACAATGTTGAAAACTCTATCAATTAAGTTAATAAACGAATGGTAAGAGATTGAATGGTGATGGAAAATATAAATGAAATATTTTTACGCGTAGTGGCTTACAACGTTATGAATGAAAATGACATTTTGTAATTGAACGCCAAAATGGGAATGATTGGACTAAGTAAGAAGATTTTATGCAAGCAATATTGCATTAGCTTACTCTTGGTTGGGTGAAGAGCTAATGCCAGTTTCATGTGCTTTTGCCGCAATGACTCTTCATCGGCTGGAGTGTGGACTTTAAAAACCTTATATCATCCACTTCTCCATTGATTTTGTTCTCATTGGATTCGCTTATTCTTGTTAGGGTGAACAGCTAATACCAATTTCATGAAATTTTGCCACAATGACTATTCATCGACTGAAGTGTGTACTTGAATAACCTTATATAATCCACTTCTCCATTGATTTTGTTCTCATTGGCCAGATATAGATTGATCATGACGAGAAATGAGGAAATACCCTCAAACGCGGGAAACAATCATTTAGCTTTTAATGCAAACTTTTCGGCTCCTACCAGATATCTCTCAAGTACTTAATGCGCAAGAAAATATTAAAACTTACTTGTCTCATTGATCAATTTTGGGCTCTATTTTGCTTTTAAAAAAAACAATCAGTTAGTTTATGCTATATCTTGGTTACAGTTTATCTATAAAAGAATTGCTCTGCATTAGCGTTAAATGAAATATGTGAGAAAAGGTTGAAATTTTATTGTCTTTTAAATAAAGTTTTGCATTTGTTATGTATTTCAATTAAGTTCATCAATCATTTGTTTCTATATTTATGTTATGGTTTTTCATCTATAATAAAAAGTTTATAACCCAATTTTATATTGACTTTAATCTTCATGTTTGTCCTTGGTTACATAAATCACCAAAAAATAATAAATAAAAATTTACAAGGAGTAGGATATGTACAATGTTTTTTAAATTAGTCATAAGTTCTAAGTTGGAAACAATACGATTTATTTTGCGAAACTGTTTGGCAACTATATTTAACTCCACTTCTGCCTTTGAAACTTCATCCTACCCTGCATAAATGTAGAACATAAGAAATTTTTGTCACTTAGATTGTTTGCAAAGAATAAAGAGATCGATCGAAGTCCAAGTACGAAAAAAGTCAAGGAACAAATAACGTACCATATGAAGCTTTGTAACATTCGAATCTAACATTTGTGCTATAATCTTTTGTAACACATGGATAAATATTTCCATTTTCATCCAGATCTCTTATAAATCCCTGCTTTGCATTATTTTACCAAAATTTGTCCACGTGTATAAATCGTATGACCCTTCTATGCACAAATTATATTGTCTTGGCTAGCCAAAAGTACATGACTTCAAACAAGGTGCGCCATGGATGGGTGGTTATTGTTGCACAAGTCTAATATTAATGCACGATTGTCTTCACAAGTTGGAGACATATTCAGTTCCAGACTAATACCCATGTTGCTGCTGCTATTCGAACCGTCATTGATAACAACTAACAACGAACCAGACAAACTCTCCACCCCTTCGGCCTGTCCACATTTGTAGTTACCCCTCACGAAGCATATAGAAGGACTAACCCGAGAATTAGGTGTGTCGAGTTCGCCCCGTGCCTCGATAAAGTCTAGCGGTGCGCCTCCTAGTGCACCATAATTCGAATCTTCATGATTCAGATGAGTCGGCCCTGTTTGGTCGTGTCAAAGGTGTCGAGCCAGACGCGAAATTTATTAAATTG
Source organism: Linaria vulgaris (assembly GCA_948329865.1). NCBI lineage: Eukaryota > Viridiplantae > Streptophyta > Magnoliopsida > Lamiales > Plantaginaceae > Linaria > Linaria vulgaris. The sequence goes on from OX415249.1 coordinate 28,649,045, forward strand.
TCCCTGATCTCGGCGATGTAACCAATACAATAGATATGACATTGGTTTCTCAGTTAGCACATTGCGCATGTGGTGTCTTCGCAAAACTAAATAGACTTTCGTCAATAATCAACTTAATCGCTCATTTGGTTTACCACTCTCTAATAAGATAGTTTGTTGCAAATGTCTTTTTTTTTGTTTTTCATGGAAGGTTTGTGACCCTTTAACGTCTATCTATAAAGGAAAAAAAGATCTCGTTATCATTTTAGCAAATATGTAATTTACTTAATGTAGAACTGGTGAATTATTTTATTTTTATTTGTAATAAGAACATTAGGAAAATGCATGGAGTATGTATTGGTACATCAGTTGAAAATATTTGAGAAAACATTTTCAGATGTTCTAACAAAGCGATGTTATGTAGAAGAAAAGAAAATATAACATTTAAATGTTATAGTGAATGAATTACTAATGCATTCCCCGACATAAACAGGGTATCAAAATCACATATACCATCTTAAAAAACCATGCTCAATTTGTTATTTCAAAAGAAACATTAAACAACGATAACGGTGACGTACAAAAAATGTGGTGGTTCCGCTGGCTCAAATGACAAAAATTCCCAAAAGAGAAAAGAAAGAAGGCATCAACATCTAATGATCCTACTATTGAGGAATTTATGCATGATTAATCACAAAATGTGAAAATCAGATAGCACAAGAGATTACCCTATCAGATCCTAGCTATAGATAAACACAATGTTGAAAACTCTATCAATTAAGTTAATAAACGAATGGTAAGAGATTGAATGGTGATGGAAAATATAAATGAAATATTTTTACGCGTAGTGGCTTACAACGTTATGAATGAAAATGACATTTTGTAATTGAACGCCAAAATGGGAATGATTGGACTAAGTAAGAAGATTTTATGCAAGCAATATTGCATTAGCTTACTCTTGGTTGGGTGAAGAGCTAATGCCAGTTTCATGTGCTTTTGCCGCAATGACTCTTCATCGGCTGGAGTGTGGACTTTAAAAACCTTATATCATCCACTTCTCCATTGATTTTGTTCTCATTGGATTCGCTTATTCTTGTTAGGGTGAACAGCTAATACCAATTTCATGAAATTTTGCCACAATGACTATTCATCGACTGAAGTGTGTACTTGAATAACCTTATATAATCCACTTCTCCATTGATTTTGTTCTCATTGGCCAGATATAGATTGATCATGACGAGAAATGAGGAAATACCCTCAAACGCGGGAAACAATCATTTAGCTTTTAATGCAAACTTTTCGGCTCCTACCAGATATCTCTCAAGTACTTAATGCGCAAGAAAATATTAAAACTTACTTGTCTCATTGATCAATTTTGGGCTCTATTTTGCTTTTAAAAAAAACAATCAGTTAGTTTATGCTATATCTTGGTTACAGTTTATCTATAAAAGAATTGCTCTGCATTAGCGTTAAATGAAATATGTGAGAAAAGGTTGAAATTTTATTGTCTTTTAAATAAAGTTTTGCATTTGTTATGTATTTCAATTAAGTTCATCAATCATTTGTTTCTATATTTATGTTATGGTTTTTCATCTATAATAAAAAGTTTATAACCCAATTTTATATTGACTTTAATCTTCATGTTTGTCCTTGGTTACATAAATCACCAAAAAATAATAAATAAAAATTTACAAGGAGTAGGATATGTACAATGTTTTTTAAATTAGTCATAAGTTCTAAGTTGGAAACAATACGATTTATTTTGCGAAACTGTTTGGCAACTATATTTAACTCCACTTCTGCCTTTGAAACTTCATCCTACCCTGCATAAATGTAGAACATAAGAAATTTTTGTCACTTAGATTGTTTGCAAAGAATAAAGAGATCGATCGAAGTCCAAGTACGAAAAAAGTCAAGGAACAAATAACGTACCATATGAAGCTTTGTAACATTCGAATCTAACATTTGTGCTATAATCTTTTGTAACACATGGATAAATATTTCCATTTTCATCCAGATCTCTTATAAATCCCTGCTTTGCATTATTTTACCAAAATTTGTCCACGTGTATAAATCGTATGACCCTTCTATGCACAAATTATATTGTCTTGGCTAGCCAAAAGTACATGACTTCAAACAAGGTGCGCCATGGATGGGTGGTTATTGTTGCACAAGTCTAATATTAATGCACGATTGTCTTCACAAGTTGGAGACATATTCAGTTCCAGACTAATACCCATGTTGCTGCTGCTATTCGAACCGTCATTGATAACAACTAACAACGAACCAGACAAACTCTCCACCCCTTCGGCCTGTCCACATTTGTAGTTACCCCTCACGAAGCATATAGAAGGACTAACCCGAGAATTAGGTGTGTCGAGTTCGCCCCGTGCCTCGATAAAGTCTAGCGGTGCGCCTCCTAGTGCACCATAATTCGAATCTTCATGATTCAGATGAGTCGGCCCTGTTTGGTCGTGTCAAAGGTGTCGAGCCAGACGCGAAATTTATTAAATTGTCCCTGATCTCGGCGATGTAACCAATACAATAGATATGACATTGGTTTCTCAGTTAGCACATTGCGCATGTGGTGTCTTCGCAAAACTAAATAGACTTTCGTCAATAATCAACTTAATCGCTCATTTGGTTTACCACTCTCTAATAAGATAGTTTGTTGCAAATGTCTTTTTTTTTGTTTTTCATGGAAGGTTTGTGACCCTTTAACGTCTATCTATAAAGGAAAAAAAGATCTCGTTATCATTTTAGCAAATATGTAATTTACTTAATGTAGAACTGGTGAATTATTTTATTTTTATTTGTAATAAGAACATTAGGAAAATGCATGGAGTATGTATTGGTACATCAGTTGAAAATATTTGAGAAAACATTTTCAGATGTTCTAACAAAGCGATGTTATGTAGAAGAAAAGAAAATATAACATTTAAATGTTATAGTGAATGAATTACTAATGCATTCCCCGACATAAACAGGGTATCAAAATCACATATACCATCTTAAAAAACCATGCTCAATTTGTTATTTCAAAAGAAACATTAAACAACGATAACAGTGACGTACAAAAAATGTGGTTGTTCCGCTGGCTCAAATGACAAAAATTCCCAAAAGAGAAAAGAAAGAAGGCATCAACATCTAATGATCCTACTATTGAGGAATTTATGCATGATTAATCACAAAATGTGAAAATCAGATAGCACAAGAGATTACCCTATCAGATCCTAGCTATAGATAAACACAATGTTGAAAACTCTATCAATTAAGTTAATAAACGAATGGTAAGAGGTTGAATGGTGATGGAAAATACATATGAAATATGTTTACGCTTAGTGGCTTACGACATTATGAATGAAAATGACATTTTGTAATTGAACGCTAAAATGGGAATGATTGGACTAAGTAAGAAGATTTTATGCAAGCAAAATTGCATTAGCTTACTCTTGGTTGGGTGAAGAGCTAATGCCAGTTTCATGTACTTTTGCCGCAACGACTCTTCATCGGCTGGAGTGTGGACTTTAAAAACCTTATATCATCCACTTCTCCATTGATTTTGTTCTCATTGGATTCGCTTATTCTTGTTAGGGTGAAGAGCTAATACCAATTTCATGAAATTTTGCCACAATGACTATTCATCGACTGAAGAGTGGACTTGAATAACCTTATATAATCCACTTCTCCATTGATTTTATTCTCATTGGCCAGATATAGATTGATCATGACGAGAAATGTGGAAATATCATGAACCGCGGGAAACAATCATTTAGCTTTTAATGAAAACTTTTCGACTCCTACCAGATATCTCTCAAGTACTTAATGCGCTAGAAAATGTTTCAACTTACTTGTCTCAATGATCAATTTTGGGCTCTATTTTGCTTTTCAAAAAAACAATAAGTTAGTTTATGCTATATCTAGGTTACAGTTTTCTATTAAAGAATTGCTCTTCATTAGCGTTAAAGGAAATATGTGAGAAAAGGTTGAAATTTTATTGTCTTTTAAATAAAGTTTTGCGTTTGTTATGTATTTCAATTAAGTTCATCAATCATTGGTTTCTATATTTATGTTATGGATTTTCATCTATAATAAAAAGGTTGTAACCCAATTTTATGTTGACTTTAAGCTTCACGTTTGTCCTTGGTTACATAAATCACCAAAAAATAATAAATAAAAATTTACAAGGAGTAGGATATGTACAATGTTTTTTAAATTAGCCATAAGTTCTAAGTTGGAAACTATACGATTTATTTTGCGAAATTGTTTGGCAATTCTATTTAACTCCACTTCAGCCTTTGAAACATCATCCTACCCTGCATAAATGTAGAACTTAAGCAATTTTGGTCTCTTAGATTGTTTGAAAAGATTAAAGAGATCGATCGAAGTCCAAGTACGAAAAAAGTCAAGGAACAAATAACGTACCACATGAAGCTTTGGGAAATTATTATCTTACGGTTAACATTCGAATCTAATATTTGTGCTATATTTATTCGTAACACATGGATAAATATTTCCATTTTCGTCCAGATCTCTTATAAATCCCTACTTTGCATTATTTTACCAAAATTTGTCCAAGTGTATAAATCGTATGACCCTTCTATGCACAAATTATACTGGATTGGCTAGCCAAAAGTACATGACTTCAAACAAGGTGCGCCAAGGATGGGTGGTTATTGTTGCACAAGTCTAATATTAATGCACGATTGTCTTCACAAGTTGGAGACATATTCAGTTCCAGACTAATACCCATGTTGCTGCTGCTATTCGAACAGTCGTTGATAACAACTAACAACGAACCAGACAAACTCTCCACCCCTTCGGCCTGTCCACATTTGTAGTTGCCCCTCACGAAGCATATAGAAGGACTAACCCTAGAATTAGGTGTGTCGAGTCCGCCCCGTGCCTCGATAAAGTCTAGCGGTGCGCCTCCTAGTGCACCATAATTCGAATCTTCATGATTCAGATGAGTCGGCCCTGTTTGGTCGTGTCAAAAGTGTCGAGCCAGACACGAAATTTATTGAATTGTCCCTGATCTCGGCGATGTAACCAATACAATAGATATGAAATTGGTTTCTCAGTTATTACATTGCGCATGTGGTGTCTTCGCAAAACTAAATAGACTTTCGTCAATAATCAACTTAATCGCTCATTTGGTTTACCACTCTATAATAAGATAGTTTGTTGCAAATGTCTTTTTTTTTTGTTTTTCATGGAAGGTTTGTGACCCTTTAACGTCTATCTATAAAGGAAAAAAAGATCTCGTTATCATTTTAGCAAATATGTAATTTACTTAATGTAGAACTGGTGAATTATTTTATTTTTATTTGTAATAAGAACATTAGCAAAATGCATGGAGTATGTATTGGTACATCAGTTGAAAATATTTGAGAAAACATTTTCAGATGTTCTAACAAAGCGATGTTATGTAGAAGAAAAGAAAATATAACATTTAAATGTTATAGTGAATGAATTACTAATGCATTCCCCGACATAAACAGGGTATCAAAATCACATATACCATATTAAAAGACCATGCTCAATTTGTTATTTCAAAAGAAACATTAAACAACGATAACAGTGACGTATAAAAAATGTGGTGGTTCCGTTGGCTCAAATGACAAAAATTCCCAAAATAGAAAAGAAAGAAGGCATCAACATCTAATGATCCTACTATTGAGGAATTTATGCATGATTAATCACAAAATGTGAAAATGAGATAGCACAAGAGATTACCCTATCAGATCCTAGGTATAGATAAAAACAAAGTTGAAAACTCTATCAATTAAGTTAATAAACGAATGGTAAGAGATTGAATGGTGATGGAAAATATAAATGAAATATTTTCACGCTTAGTGGCTTACGACATTATGAATGAAAATGACATTTTGTAATTGAACGCCAATCATTTATTTCTATATTTATGTTATGGTTTTTCATCTATAATAAAAAGGTTATAACCCAATTTTATGTTAACTTAAAGCTTCACGTTTGTCCTTGGTTACATAAATCACCAAAAAATAATAAATAAAAATTTTCAAGGAGTAGGATATGTACAATGTCTTTTAAATTAGTCATAAGTTCTAAGTTGGAAACAATACGATTTATTTTGCGAAACTGTTTGGCAATTCTATTTAACTCCACTTCTGCCTTTGAAACTTCATCCTACCCTGCATAAATGTAGAACTTAAGCAATTTTGGTCTCTTGGATTGTTTAAAAAGACTAAAGAGATCGATCGAAGTCCAAGTACGAAAAATGTCAAGGAACAAATAACGTACCACATGAAGCTTTGGGAAATTATTATCTTACGGTTAACATTCGAATCTAATATTTGTGCTATATTTATTTGTAACACATGGATAAATATTTTCATTCTCGTCCAGATCTCTTATAAATCCCTGCTTTGCATTATTTTATCAAAATTTGTCCAAGTGTATAAATCGTATGACCCTTCTATGCACAAATTATACTGGCTTGGCTAGCCAAAAGTACATGACTTCAAACAAGGTGCGCCATGGATGGGTGGTTATTGTTGCCTAAGTCTAATATTAATGCACAATTGTCTTCACAAGTTGGAGACATATTCAGTTCCAGACTAATACCCTTGTTGTTGCTGCTATTCGAACCGTTGTCGATAAAAACTAACAACAAATCAGACAAACTCTTCACCCCTTAGGCATGTCCACATTTGTAGTTGACCCTCACGAGGCATATAGAAGGACTAACTCGGTAATTAGGTGTGTCGAGTCCGCCCCGTACCTCGATAAAGTCTAGCGGTGCGCCTCCTAGTGCACCATAATTCGAATCTTCATGATTCAGATGAGCCGGCCCTGTTTGGTCGTGTCAAAGGTGTCGAGCCAGACGTGAAATTTATTGAAAGGTCCTTGATCTCAGCGATGTAACCAATACAATAGATATGACATTGGTTTCTCAGTTATTACATTGCGCATGTGGTGTCTTCGCAAAACTAAATAGACTTTCGTCAATAATCAACTAAATCGCTCATTTGGTTTTCCCACTCTCTACTAACATAGTTTGTCGAAAATGTCTTTTGGTTTTTGTTTTTCCTGGAAGGTTTGTGACCCTTTAACTTCTATCTATAAAGGAAAAAAAGATCTCGTTATCATTTTAGCAAATATGTAATTTACATAATGTAGAACTGGTGAATTATTTTATTTTCATTTGTAATAAGAACAGTAGGAAAAGGCATGGAGTATTTATTGGTACATCAGTTGAAAATATTTGAGAAAACATATTCAGATGTTCTAACAAAGCGATGTTATGTAGAAGAAAAGAAAATATAACATTTAAATGTTATAGTGAATGAATTACTAATGCATTCCCCGACATAAACAGGGTATCAAAATCACATATACCATATTAAAAAACCATGCTCAATTTGTTATTTCAAAAGAAACATTAAACAACGATAACGGTGACGTACAAAAAATGTGGTGGTTCCATTGGCTCAAATGACAAAAATTCCCAAAAGAGAAAAGAAAGAAGGCATCAACATCTAATGATCCTACTATTGAGGAATTTATGCATGATTAATCAGAAAATGTGAAAATGAGATAGCACAAGAGATTACCCTATCAGATCATAGGTATAGATAAAAACAAAGTTGAAAACTCTATCAATTAAGTTAATAAACGAATGGTAAGAGATTGAATGGTGATGGAAAATATAAATGAAATATTTTCACGCTTAGTGGCTTAAGACATTATGAATGAAAATGACATTTTGTAATTGAACGCCAAAATGGGAATGATTGGACTAACTAAAAAGATGTTATGCAAGCAAAATTGCATTCGCTTACTCTTGGTAGGGTGAAGAGCTAATGCCAGTTTCATGTGCTTTTGCCGCAATGACTATTCATCGGCTGGAGTGTAGACTTTAAAAACCTTATATCATCCACTTCTCCATTGATTTTGTTCTCATTGGATTCGCTTATTCTTGTTAGGGTGAAGAGCTAATACCAATTTCATGAAATTTTGCCACAATGACTATTCATCGACTGAAGTGTGGACTTGAATAACCTTATATAATCCACTTGTCCATTGATTTTGTTCTCATTGGCCAGATATAGATTGATCATGACGAGAAATGTGGAAATACCCTGAAACGCGGGAAACAATCATTTAGCTTTTAATGAAAACATTTCGGCTCCTACCAGATATCTCTCAAGTACTTAATGCGCTAGAAAATGTTAAAACCTACTTGTCTCATTGATCAATTTTGGGCTCTATTTTGCTTTTCAAAAAAACAATCAGTTAGTTTATGCTATATCTAGGTTACAGTTTTCTATTAAAGAATTGCTCTTCATTAGCGTTAAAGGAAATATGTGAGAAAAGGTTGAAATTTTATTGTCTTTTAAATAAAGTTTTGCGTTTGTTATGTATTTCAATTAAGTTCATCAATCATTGGTTTCTATATTTATGTTATGGATTTTCATCTATAATAAAAAGGTTGTAACCCAATTTTATGTTGACTTTAAGCTTCACGTTTGTCCTTGGTTACATAAATCACCAAAAAATAATAAATAAAAATTTACAAGGAGTAGGATATGTACAATGTTTTTTAAATTAGCCATAAGTTCTAAGTTGGAAACTATACGATTTATTTTGCGAAATTGTTTGGCAATTCTATTTAACTCCACTTCAGCCTTTGAAACATCATCCTACCATGCATAAATGTAGAACTTAAGCAATTTTGGTCTCTTAGATTGTTTGAAAAGATTAAAGAGATCGATCGAAGTCCAAGTACGAAAAAAGTCAAGGAACAAATAACGTACCACATGAAGCTTTGGGAAATTATTATCTTACGGTTAACATTCGAATCTAATATTTGTGCTATATTTATTCGTAACACATGGATAAATATTTCCATTTTCGTCCAGATCTCTTATAAATCCCTACTTTGCATTATTTTACCAAAATTTGTCCAAGTGTATAAATCGTATGACCCTTCTATGCACAAATTATACTGGATTGGCTAGCCAAAAGTACATGACTTCAAACAAGGTGCGCCAAGGATGGGTGGTTATTGTTGCACAAGTCTAATATTAATGCACGATTGTCTTCACAAGTTGGAGACATATTCAGTTCCAGACTAATACCCATGTTGCTGCTGCTATTCGAACCGTCGTTGATAACAACTAACAACGAACCAGACAAACTCTCCACCCCTTCGGCCTGTCCACATTTTTAGTTGCCCCTCACGAAGCATATAGAAGGACTAACCCTAGAATTAGGTGTGTCGAGTCCGCCCCGTGCCTCGATAAAGTCTAGCGGTGCGCCTCCTAGTGCACCATAATTCGAATCTTCATGATTCAGATGAGTCGGCCCTGTTTGGTCGTGTCAAAAGTGTCGAGCCAGACACGAAATTTATTGAATTGTCCCTGATCTCGGCGATGTAACCAATACAATAGATATGAAATTGGTTTCTCAGTTATTACATTGCGCATGTGGTGTCTTCGCAAAACTAAATAGACTTTCGTCAATAATCAACTTAATCGCTCATTTGGTTTACCACTCTATAATAAGATAGTTTGTTGCAAATGTCTTTTTTTTTTGTTTTTCATGGAAGGTTTGTGACCCTTTAACGTCTATCTATAAAGGAAAAAAAGATCTCGTTATCATTTTAGCAAATATGTAATTTACTTAATGTAGAACTGGTGAATTATTTTATTTTTATTTGTAATAAGAACATTAGCAAAATGCATGGAGTATGTATTGGTACATCAGTTGAAAATATTTGAGAAAACATTTTCAGATGTTCTAACAAAGCGATGTTATGTAGAAGAAAAGAAAATATAACATTTAAATGTTATAGTGAATGAATTACTAATGCATTCCCCGACATAAACAGGGTATCAAAATCACATATACCATATTAAAAGACCATGCTCAATTTGTTATTTCAAAAGAAACATTAAACAACGATAACAGTGACATACAAAAAATGTGGTGGTTCCGTTGGCTCAAATGACAAAAATTCCCAAAATAGAAAAGAAAGAAGGCATCAACATCTAATGATCCTACTATTGAGGAATTTATGCATGATTAATCACAAAATGTGAAAATGAGATAGCACAAGAGATTACCCTATCAGATCCTAGGTATAGATAAAAACAAAGTTGAAAACTCTATCAATTAAGTTAATAAACGAATGGTAAGAGATTGAATGGTGATGGAAAATATAAATGAAATATTTTCACGCTTAGTGGCTTACGACATTATGAATGAAAATGACATTTTGTAATTGAACGCCAATCATTTATTTCTATATTTATGTTATGGTTTTTCATCTATAATAAAAAGGTTATAACCCAATTTTATGTTAACTTAAAGCTTCACGTTTGTCCTTGGTTACATAAATCACCAAAAAGTAATAAATAAAAATTTTCAAGGAGTAGGATATGTACAATGTCTTTTAAATTAGTCATAAGTTCTAAGTTGGAAACAATACGATTTATTTTGCGAAACTGTATGGCAATTCTATTTAACTCCACTTCTGCCTTTGAAACTTCATCCTACCCTGCATAAATGTAGAACTTAAGCAATTTTGGTCTCTTGGATTGTTTAAAAAGACTAAAGAGATCGATCGAAGTCCAAGTACGAAAAATGTCAAGGAACAAATAACGTACCACATGAAGCTTTGGGAAATTATTATCTTACGGTTAACATTCGAATCTAATATTTGTGCTATATTTATTTGTAACACATGGATAAATATTTTCATTCTCGTCCAGATCTCTTATAAATCCCTGCTTTGCATTATTTTATCAAAATTTGTCCAAGTGTATAAATCATATGACCCTTCTATGCACAAATTATACTGGCTTGGCTAGCCAAAAGTACATGACTTCAAACAAGGTGCGCCATGGATGGGTGGTTATTGTTGCCTAAGTTTAATATTAATGCACAATTGTCTTCACAAGTTGGAGACATGTTCAGTTCCAGACTAATACCCTTGTTGTTGCTGCTATTCGAACCGTTGTCGATAAAAACTAACAACAAATCAGACAAACTCTTCACCCCTTAGGCCTGTCCACATTTGTAGTTGACCCTCACGAGGCATATAGAAGGACTAACTCGGTAATTAGGTGTGTCGAGTCCGCCCCGTACCTCGATAAAGTCTAGCGGTGCGCCTCCTAGTGCACCATAATTCGAATCTTCATGATTCAGATGAGCCGGCCCTGTTTGGTCGTGTCAAAGGTGTCGAGCCAGACGTGAAATTTATTGAAAGGTCCTTGATCTCAGCGATGTAACCAATACAATAGATATGACATTGGTTTCTCAGTTATTACATTGCGCATGTGGTGTCTTCGCAAAACTAAATAGACTTTCGTCAATAATCAACTAAATCGCTCATTTGGTTTTCCCACTCTCTACTAACATAGTTTGTCGAAAATGTCTTTTGGTTTTTGTTTTTCCTGGAAGGTTTGTGACCCTTTAACTTCTATCTATAAAGGAAAAAAAGATCTCGTTATCATTTTAGCAAATATGTAATTTACATAATGTAGAACTGGTGAATTATTTTATTTTCATTTGTAATAAGAACAGTAGGAAAAGGCATGGAGTATTTATTGGTACATCAGTTGAAAATATTTGAGAAAACATATTCAGATGTTCTAACAAAGCGATGTTATGTAGAAGAAAAGAAAATATAACATTTAAATGTTATAGTGAATGAATTACTAATGCATTCCCCGACATAAACAGGGTATCAAAATCACATATACCATATTAAAAAACCATGCTCAATTTGTTATTTCAAAAGAAACATTAAACAACGATAACGGTGACGTACAAAAAATGTGGTGGTTCCATTGGCTCAAATGACAAAAATTCCCAAAAGAGAAAAGAAAGAAGGCATCAACATCTAATGATCCTACTATTGAGGAATTTATGCATGATTAATCAGAAAATGTGAAAATGAGATAGCACAAGAGATTACCCTATCAGATCATAGGTATAGATAAAAACAAAGTTGAAAACTCTATCAATTAAGTTAATAAACGAATGGTAAGAGATTGAATGGTGATGGAAAATATAAATGAAATATTTTCACGCTTAGTGGCTTAAGACATTATGAATGAAAATGACATTTTGTAATTGAACGCCAAAATGGGAATGATTGGACTAACTAAAAAGATGTTATGCAAGCAAAATTGCATTCGCTTACTCTTGGTAGGGTGAAGAGCTAATGCCAGTTTCATGTGCTTTTGCCGCAATGACTATTCATCGGCTGGAGTGTAGACTTTAAAAACCTTATATCATCCACTTCTCCATTGATTTTGTTCTCATTGGATTCGCTTATTCTTGTTAGGGTGAAGAGCTAATACCAATTTCATGAAATTTTGCCACAATGACTATTCATCGACTGAAGTGTGGACTTGAATAACCTTATATAATCCACTTGTCCATTGATTTTGTTCTCATTGGCCAGATATAGATTGATCATGACGAGAAATGTGGAAATACCCTGAAACGCGGGAAACAATCATTTAGCTTTTAATGAAAACATTTCGGCTCCTACCAGATATCTCTCAAGTACTTAATGCGCTAGAAAATGTTAAAACCTACTTGTCTCATTGATCAATTTTGGGCTCTATTTTGCTTTTCAAAAAAACAATCAGTTAGTTTATGCTATATCTAGGTTACAGTTTATCTATAAAAGAATTGCTCTTCATTAGCGTTAAATGAAATATGTGAGAAAAGGTTGAAATTTAATTGTCTTTTAAATTAAGTTTTGCGTTTGTTATGTATTTCAATTAAGTTCATCAATCATTTATTTCTATATTTATGTTATGGTTTTTCATTTATAATAAAAAGGTTATAACCCAATTTTATGTTGACTTAAGGCTTCACGTTTGTCCTTGATTACATAAATCACCAAAAAATAGCATTGCTCTTCTTTTATAGATTGATCATGACGAGAATTGTGGAAATACCCTGAAACGCGAAAAACAATCATTTAGCTTTTAATGAAAACTTTTCGGCTCCTTCCAGATATCTCTCAAGTACTTAATGCGCTAGAAAATGTTAAAACTTACTTGTCTCATTGATCAATTTTGGGCTCTATTTTGCTTTTCAAAGAAACAATCAGTTAGTTTATGCTATATCTAGGTTACAGTTTATCTATAAAAGATTTGCTCTTCATTAGCGTTAAATGAAATATGTGAGAAAAGGTTGAAATTTTATTGTCTTTTAAATAAAGTTTTGCATTTGTTATGTATTTCAATTAAGTTCATCAATCATTTATTTATATATTTATGTTATGGTTTTTCATCTATAATAAAAAGGTTATAACCCAATTTTATGTTAACTTAAAGCTTCACGTTTGTCCTTGGTTACATAAATCACCAAAAAATAATAAATAAAAATTTTCAAGGAGTAGGATATGTACAATGTCTTTTAAATTAGTCATAAGTTCTAAGTTGGAAACAATACGATTTATTTTGCGAAACTGTTTGGCAATTCTATTTAACTCCACTTCTGCCTTTGAAACTTCATCCTACCCTGCATAAATGTAGAACTTAAGCAATTTTGGTTTCTTCGATTGTTTAAAAAGACTAAAGAGATCGATCGAAGTCCAAGTACGAAAAATGTCAAGGAACAAATAACGTACCACATGAAGCTTTGGGAAATTATTATCTTACGGTTAACATTCGAATCTAATATTTGTGCTATATTTATTTGTAACACATGGATAAATATTTTCATTCTCGTCCAGATCTCTTATAAATCCCTGCTTTGCATTATTTTATCAAAATTTGTCCAAGTGTATAAATCGTATGACCCTTCTATGCACAAATTATACTGGCTTGGCTAGCCAAAAGTACATGACTTCAAACAAGGTGCGCCATGGATGGGTGGTTATTGTTGCCTAAGTCTAATATTAATGCACAATTGTCTTCACAAGTTGGAGACATATTCAGTTCCAGACTAATACCCTTGTTGTTGCTGCTATTCGAACCGTTGTTGATAAAAACTAACAACAAATCAGACAAACTCTTCACCTCTTAGGCCTGTCCACATTTGTAGTTGACCCTCACGAGGCATATAGAAGGACTAACTCGGTAATTAGGTGTGTCGAGTCCGCCCCGTACCTCGATAAAGTCTAGCGGTGCGCCTCCTAGTGCACCATAATTCGAATCTTCATGATTCAGATGAGCCGGCCCTGTTTGGTCGTGTCAAAGGTGTCGAGCCAGACTTGAAATTTATTGAAAGGTCCTTGATCTCGGCGATGTAACCAATACAATAGATATGACATTGGTTTCTCAGTTATTACATTGCGCATGTGGTGTCTTCGCAAAACTAAATAGACTTTCATCAATAATCAACTAAATCGCTCATTTGGTTTTCCCACTCTCTACTAACATAGTTTGTCGAAAATGTCTTTTGGTTTTTGTTTTTCCTGGAAGGTTTGTGACCCTTTAACTTCTATCTATAAAGGAAAAAAAGATCTCGTTATCATTTTAGCAAATATGTAATTTACATAATGTAGAACTGGTGAATTATTTTATTTTCATTTGTAATAAGAACAGTAGGAAAAGGCATGGAGTATTTATTGGTACATCAGTTGAAAATATTTGAGAAAACATATTCAGATGTTCTAACAAAGCGATGTTATGTAGAAGAAAAGAAAATTTAACATTTAAAAGTTATAGTGAATGAACTACCAATGCATTCCCCGACATAAACAATGTATCAAAATCACATATACCATCTGAAAAAACCATGCTCAATTTGTTATTTCAAAAGAAACACTAAACAACGATAACGGTGATGTACCAAAAACATGGTGGTTCCGTTGGCTCAAATGGCAAAAATTCCCAAAAGAGAAAAGAAAGAAGGCATCAACATCTAATGATCCTACAATTGAGGAATTTATGCATGATTAATCACAAAATGTGAAAATGAGATAGCACAAGAGATTGAATGGTAAGAGATTGAATGGTGATGGAAAATATAAATGAAATATTTTCACGCTTAGTGGCTTACGACATTATGAATGAAAAGGACATTTTGTAATTGAACGCCAAAATGGGAATGATTGGACTAAGTAAGAAGATGTTATGCAAGCAAAATTGCATTCGCTTACTCTTGGTAGGGTGAAGAGCTAAGGCCAGTTTCATGTGCTTTTGCCGCAATGACTATTCATCGACTGGAGTGTGGACTTTAAAAACCTTATATCATCCACTTCTCCATTGATTTTGTTCTCATTGGATTCACTTATTCTTGTTAGGGTGAAGAGCTAATACCAATTTCATGAAATTTTGCCACAATGACTATTCATCGACTGAAGTGTGAACTTGAATAACCTTATATAATCCACTTGTCCATTGATTTTGTTCTCATTGGCCATATATAAATTGATCATGACGAGAAATGTGGAAATACCCTGAAATGCGGGAAACAATCATTTAGCTTTTAATGAAAACTTTTCGGCTCCTACCAGATATCTCTCAAGTACTTAATGCGCTTGAAAATGTTAAAACATACTTGTCTCATTGATCAATTTTGGGCTCTATTTTGCTTTTCAAAAAAACAATCAGTTAGTTTGTGTTATATTTAGGTTACAGTTTATCTATAAAAGAATTGCTCTTCATTAGCGTTAAATGAAATATGTGAGAAAAGGTTGAAATTTTATTGTCTTTTAAATAAAGTTTTGCGTTTGTTATGTATTTCAATTAAGTTCATCCATCATTTGTTTCTATATTTATGTTATGGTTTTTCATCTATAATAAAAAGGTTATAACATAATTTTATGTTGACTTAAAGCTTCACGTTTGTCCTTTGTTACATAAATCACCAAAAAATAATAAATAAACATTTACAAGGAGTAGTATATGTACAATGTCTTTTAAATTAATCATAAGTTCTAAGTTGGAAACAATACGATTTATTTTGCGAAACTGTTTGGCAAATTTATTTAACTCCACTTCTGCCTTTGAAACGTCATCCTACCCTGCATAAATGTAGAACTTAAGCAATTTTGGTCTCTTAGATCGTTTGAAAAGATTAAAGAGATCGATCGAAGTCCAAGTATGAAAAAGTCAAGGAACAAATAACGTACCACATGAAGCTTTGGGAAATTATTATCTTACGGTTAACATTCGAATCTAATATATGTGCTATATTTATTTGTAACACATGGATAAATATTTCCATTTTCGTCCAGATCTCTTATAAATCCCTGCTTTGCATTATTTTACGAAAATTTGTCCAAGTGTATATATCGTATGACCCTTCTATGCACAAATTATACTGGCTTGGCTAGCCAAAAGTACATGACTTCAAACAAGGTCCTCCATGGATGGGTGGTTATTGCTGCCCAAGTCTATTATTAATGTACGACTGTCTTCACAAGTTGGAGACATATTCAGTTCCAGACTAATACCCTTGTTGCTGCTGCTATTCGAACCGTTGTCGATAACAACTAACAACGAATCACACAAACTCTCCACCCCTTAGGCCTGTCCACATTTGTTGTTGACCCTCACGAGGCATATAGAAGGACTAACCCGGTAATTAGGTGTGTCGAGTCCGCCCCGTGCCTCGATAAAGTCTAGCGGTGCGCCTCCTAGTGCACCATAATTCGAATCTTCATGTTTCAGATGAGCCGACCCTGTTTGGTCGTGTCAAAGGTGTCGAGCCAGACGTGAAATTTATTGAATGGTCCCTGATCTCGGCGATGTAACCAATACAAGAGATATGACATTGGTTTCTCAGTTATTACATTGCGCATGTGGTGTCTTCGCAAAACTAAATAGACTTTCGTCAATAATGAACTTAATCGCTCATTTGGTTTTCCACTCTCTAATAACATAGTTTGTTGAAAATGTCTTTTTTTTTTGTTTTTCCTGGAAGGTTTGTGACCCTTTAACTTCTATCTATAAAAGAAAAAAAGATCTCGTTATCATTTTAGCAAATATGTAATTTACTTAATGTAGAACTGGTGAATTATTTTATTTTTATTTGTAATAAGAACATTAGGAAAATGCATGGAGTATGTATTGGTACATCAGTTGAAAATATTTGAGAAAACATTTTCAGATGTTCTAACAAAGCGATGTTATGTAGAAGAAAAGAAAATTTAACATTTAAAAGTTATAGTGAATGAATTACCAATGCATTCCCCGACATAAACAAGGTATCAAAATCACATATACCATCTGAAAAAATCATGCTCAATCTGTTATTTCAAAAGAAACACTAAACAACAATAACGGTGATGTACCAAAAATGTGGTGGTTTCGTTGGCTCAAATGGCAAAAATTCCCAAAAGAGAAAAGAAAGAAGGCATCAACATCTAAGGATCCTACTATTGAGGAATTTATGCATGATTAATCAGAAAATGTGAAAATGAGATAGCACAAGAGATTACCCTATCAGATCCTAGCTATAGATAAACACAAATTTGAAAACTCTATCAATTAAGATAATAAACGAATGGTAAGAGATTGAATGGTGATAGAAAATATAAATGAAATATTTTCACGCTTGGTGGCTTACGACATTATGAATGAAAATGACATTTTGTAATTGAACGCCAAAATGGGAATGAATGGACTAAGTAAAAAGATGTTATGCAAGTAAAATTGCATTCGCTTACTCTTGGTAGGGTGAATAGCTAATGCCAGTTTCATGTGCTTTTGCCGCAATGACTATTCATCGGCCGTAGAGTGGACTTTAAAAGCCTTATATCATCCACTTCTCCATTGATTTTGTTCCCATTGGATTCTCTTATTCTTGTTAGGGTGAAGAGCTAATACCAATTTCATGAAATTTTGCCACAATGACTATTCATCGACTGAAGTGTGGACTTGAATAACCTTATATAATCCACTTCTCCATTGATTTTGTTCTCATTGGCCAGATATAGATTGATCATGACGAGAAATGAGGAAATACCCTCAAACGCGGGAAACAATCATTTAGCTTTTAATGCAAACTTTTCGGCCGGTACCAGATATCTCTCAAGTACTTAACGCGCTAGAAAATGTTAAAACTTACTTGTCTCATTAATCAATTTTGGGCTCTATTTTGCTTTTCAAAAAAAACAATCAGTTAGTTTATGCTATATCTAGGTTACAATTTAACTATTAAAGAATTGCTCTTCATTAGCGTTAAATGAAAAAATGTGAGAAAAAGGTTGAAATTTTATTGTATTTTAAATAAAGTTTTCGTTTGTTATGTATTTCAATTAAGTTCATCAATCATTTGTTTCTATATTTATGTTATGGTTTTTCATCTATAATAAAAAGGTTATAACCCAATTTTATGTTGACTTAAAGCTTCACGTTTGTCCTTGGTTACATAAATCACCAAAAAACAATAAATAAAAATTTACAAGGAGTAGGATATGTACGATGTTTTTTAAATTAGTCATAAGTTCTAAGTTGGAAACAATACGATTTATTTCGCAAAACTGTTTGGCAATTCTATTTAACTCCACTCCTGCCTTTGAAACTTCATCCTACCCTGCATAAATGTAGACCTTAAGCAATTTTGGTCTCTTAGATTGTTTGAAAAGATTAAAGAGATCGATCGAAGTCCAAGTACGAAAAACGTCAAGGAACAAATAACGTACCACATGAAGCTTTGGGAAATAATTATCCTACGGTTAACATTCAAATCTAATATTTGTGCTATATTTATTTGTAACACATGGATAAATATTTCCATTTTTGTCCAGATCTCTTATAAATCCCAGCTTTGCATTATTTTACCAAAATTTGTCCATGTGTATAAATCGTATGACCCTTCTATGAACAAATTATACTGGCTTGGCTAGCCAAAAGCACATGACTTCAAACAAGGTGCTCCATGGATGGGTGGTTATTGTTGCACAAGTCTAATATTAATGCACGATTGTCTTCACAAGTTGGAGACATATTCAGTTCCAGACTAATACCCTTGTTGCTGCTGCTATTTGAACCGTCGTCGATAACAACTAACAACAAATCAGACATACTCTCCACCCCTTCGGCCGGTCCACATTTGTAGTTGACCCCCACTAGGCATATAGAAGGACTAACCCGGTAATTAGGTGAGTCGTGTCCACCCCGAGCCTCGATAAAGTCTAGCGGTGCGCCTCCTAGTGCACCATAATTCGAATCTTCATGATTTAGATGAGCCGACCCTGTTTGGTCGTGTCAATGGTGTCGAGCCGGACGTGAAATTTATTGAATGGTCCCTGATCTCGGCGATGTAACCAATATAATAGATATGACACTGGTTTCTCAGTTATTGCATTGCGCATGTGGTGTCGTCGCAAAACTAAATAGACTTTCGTCAATAATCCACTTAATCGCTCATTTGGTTTTCCACTCTCTAATAAGATAGTTTGTTGCAAATGTCTTTGTTTTTTTGTTTTTCCTGAAAGGTTTGTCACCCTTTAACTCCTATCTATGAAGGAAAAAAAGATCTCGTTATCATTTTAGCAAATATGTAATTTACTTAATGTAGAACTCGTGAATTATTTTATTTGTATTTGTAATAAGAACATTAGGAAAATGCATGGAGTATGTATTGGTACATCAGTTGAAAATATGTGAGAAAGCATTTTCAGATGTTCTAACAAAGCGATGTTATGTAGAAGAAAAGAAAATTTAACATTTAAAAGTTATAGTGAATGAATTACCAATGCATTCCCCGACATAAACACGGTATCAAAATCGCATATACCATCTGAAAAAACCATGCTCAATTAGATTTTTCAAAAGAAACACTAAACAACGATAATGGTTATGTACAAAAAACGTGGTGGTTCCATTCGCTCAAATGGCAAAAATTCCCAAAAGTGAAAAGAAAGAAGGCATCAACATCTAATGATCCTACTATTGAGGAATTTATGCATGATTAATCACAAAATGTGAAAATGAGATAGCACAAGAGATTACCCTATCAGATCCTAGCTATAGATAAACACAATGTTGAAAACTCTATCAATTAAGCTAATAAACGAATGGTAAGAGATTAAATGGTGATGGAAATATAAATGAAATATTTTTACGCTTGGTGGCTTACGACATTATGAATGAAAATGACATTTTGTAATTGAACGCCAAAATGGGAATGATTGGACTAAGTAAAAAGATGTTATGCAAGCAAAATTGCATTCGCTTACTCTTGGTAGGGTGAATAGCTAATGCCAGTTTCATGTGCTTTTGCCGCAATGACTATTCATCGGTCGTAGTGTGGACTTTAAAAACCTTATATCATCCACTTCTCCATTGATTTTGTTCCCATTGGATTCTCTTATTCTTGTTAGGGTGAAGAGCTAATACCAATTTCATGAAATTTTGCCACAATGACTATTCATCGACTGAAGTGTGGACTTGAATAACCTTATATAATCCACTTCTCCATTGATTTTGTTCTCATTGGCCAGATATAGATTGATCATGACGAGAAATGAGGAAATACCCTCAAACGCGGGAAACAATCATTTAGCTTTTAATGCAAACTTTTCGGCCGGTACCAGATATCTCTCAAGTACTTAACGCGCTAGAAAATGTTAAAACTTACTTGTCTCATTAATCAATTTTGGGCTCTATTTTGCTTTTCAAAAAAAACAATCAGTTAGTTTATGCTATATCTAGGTTACAATTTATCTATAAAAGAATTGCTCTTCATTAGCGTTAAATGAAAAATGTGAGAAAAGGTTGAAATTTTATTGTATTTTAAATAAAGTTTTGCATTAGTTATGTATTTCAATTAAGTTCATCAATCATTTGTTAGTATATTTATGTTATGGTTTTTCATCTATAATAAAGAGGTTATAAACCAATTTTATGTTGACTTAAAGCTTCACGTTTGTCCTTGGTTACATAAATCACCAAAAAATAATAAATACAAATTTACAAGGAGTAGGATATGTACAATGTTTTTTAAATTAGTCATAAGTTCTAAGTTGGAAACAATACGATTTATTTTGCGAAACTGTTTGGCAATTCTATTTTACTCCACTTCTGCCTTTGAAACTTCATCATACCCTGCATAAATGTAGACCTTAAGCAATTTTGGTCTCTTAGATTGTTTGAAAAGATTAAAGAGATCGATCGAAGTCCAAGTACGAAAAAAGTCAAGGAACAAATAACGTACCACATGAAGCTTTGGGAAATTATTATCTTACGGTTAACATTCGAATCTAATATTTGTGCTGTATTTATTTGTAACACATGGATAAATATTTCCATTTTCGTCTAGATCTCTTATAAATGCCAGCTTTGCATTATTTTACCAAAATTTGTCCATGTGTATAAATCGTATGACCCTTCTATGCACAAATTATACTGGCTTGGCTAGTCAAAAGTACATGACTTCAAACAAGGTGCTCCATGGATGGGTGGTTATTGCTGCACAAGTCTAATATAAATGTACAATTGTCTTCACAAGTTGGAGACATATTCAGTTCCAGGCTAATACCCTTGTTGATGCTGCTATTCGAACCGTCGTCGATAACAACTAACAACGAATCAGACAAACTCTCCACCCCTTCGGCCGGTCCACACTTGTAGTTGACCCCCACGAGGCATATAGAAGGACTAACCCGGTAATTAGGTGAGTCGTGTCCACCCCGAGCCTCGATAAAGTATAGCGGTGCGCCTCCTAATGCACCATAATTCGAATCTTCATGATTTAGATGAGCCGGCCCTGTTTGGTCGTGTCAAAGGTGTCGAGCCAGACGTGAAATTTATTGAATGGTCCCTGATCTCGGCGATGTAACCAATATAATAGATATGACATTGGTTTCTCAGTTATTGCATTGCGCATGTGATGTCTTCGCAAAACTAGATAGACTTTCGTCAATAATCCACTTAATCGCTCATTTGGTTTTCCACTCTCTAATAAGATAGTTTGTTGCAAATGTCTTTGTTTTTTTGTTTTTCCTGGAAGGTTTGTGACCCTTTAACTCCTATCTATAAAGGAAAAAAAGATCTCGTTATCATTTTAGCAAATATGTAATTTACTTAATGTAGAACTCGTGAATTATTTTATTTGTATTTGTAATAAGAACATTAGGAAAATGCATGGAGTATGTATTGGTACATCAGTTGAAAATATTTGAGAAAACATTTTCAGATGTTCTAACAAAGCGATGTTATGTAGAAGAAAAGAAAATTTAACATTTTAAAGTTATAGTGAATGAATTACCAATGCATTCCCCGACATAAACACGGTATCAAAATCACATATACCATCTGAAAAAACCATGCTCAATTAGTTTTTTCAAAAGAAACACTAAACAACGATAATGGTTATGTACAAAAAACGTGGTGGTTCCATTCGCTCAAATGGCAAAAATTCCCAAAAGTGAAAAGAAAGAAGGCATCAACATCTAATGATCCTACTATTGAGGAATTTATGCATGATTAATCACAAAATGTGAAAATGAGATAGCACAAGAGATTACCCTATCAGATCCTAGCTATAGATAAACACAATGTTGAAAACTCTATCAATTAAGTTAATAAACGAATGGTAAGAGATTAAATGGTGATGGAAAATATAAATGAAACATTTTTACGCTTGGTGGCTTACGACATTATGAATGAAAATGACATTTTGTAATTGAACGCCAAAATGGGAATGATTGGACTAAGTAAAAAGATGTTATGCAAGCAAAATTGCATTCGCTTACTCTTGGTAGGGTGAATAGCTAATGCCAGTTTCATGTGCTTTTGCCGCAATGATTATTCATCGGTCGTAGTGTGGACTTTAAAAACCTTATATCATCCACTTCTCCATTGATTTTGTTCCCAGTGGATTCTCTTATTCTTGTTAGGGTGAAGAGCTAATACCAATTTCATGAAATTTTGCAACAATGACTATTCATCGACTGAAGTGTGGACTTGAATAACCTTATATAATCCACTTCTCCATTGATTTTGTTCTCATTGGCCAGATATAGATTGATCATGACGAGAAATGAGGAAATACCCTCAAACGCGGGAAACAATCATTTAGCTTTTAATGCAAACTTTTCGGCCCGTACCAGATATCTCTCAAGTACTTAATGCGCTAGAAAATGTTAAAACTTACTTGTCTCATTAATCAATTTTGGGCTCTATTTTGCTTTTCAAAAAAAAAACAATCAGTTAGTTTATGCTATATCTAGGTTACAATTTATCTATAAAAGAATTGCTCTTCATTAGCGTTAAATGAAAATTGTGAGAAAAGGTTGAAATTTTATTGAATTTTAAATAAAGTTTTGCATTAGTTATGTATTTCAATTAAGTTCATCAATCATTTGTTACTATATTTATGTTATGGTTTTTCATCTATAATAAAAAGGTTATAAACCAATTTTATGTTGACTTAAAGCTTCACGTTTGTCCTTGGTTACATAAATCACCAAAAAATAATAAATAAAAATTTACAAGGAGTAGGATATGTACAATGTTTTTTAAATTAGTCATAAGTTCTATGTTGGAAACAATACGATTTATTTTGCGAAACTGTTTGGCAATTCTATTTTACTCCACTTCTGCCTTTGAAACTTCATCCTACCCTGCATAAATGTAGACCTTAAGCAATTTTGGTCTCTTAGATTGTTTGAAGAGATTAAAGAGATCGATCGAAGTCCTAGTACGAAAAAAGTCAAGGAACAAATAACGTACCACATGAAGCTTTGGGAAATTATTATCTTACGGTTAACATTCGAATCTAATATTTGTGCTATATTTATTTGTAACACATGGATAAATATTTCCATTTTCGTCCAGATCTCTTATAAATCCCAGCTTTGCATTATTTTACCAAAATTTGTCCATGTGTATAAATCGTATGACCCTTCTATGCACTAATTATACTGGCTTGGCTAGCCAAAAGTACATGACTTCAAACAAGGTGCTCCATGGATGGGTGGTTATTGCTGCACAAGTCTAATATAAACGTACGTTTGTCTTCACAAGTTGGAGACATATTCAGTTCCAGACTAATACCCTTGTTGATGCTGCTATTCGAACCGTCGTCGATAACAACTAACAACGAATCAGACAAACTCTCCACCCCTTCGGCCGGTCCACACTTGTAGTTGACCCCCACGAGGCATATAGAAGGACTAACCCGGTAATTAGGTGAGTCGTGTCCACCCCGAGCCTCGATAAAGTATAGCGGTGCGCCTCCTAATGCACCATAATTCGAATCTTCATGATTTAGATGAGCCGGCCCTGTTTGGTCGTGTCAAAGGTGTCGAGCCAGACGTGAAATTTATTGAATGGTCCCTGATCTCGGCGATGTAACCAATATAATAGATATGACATTGGTTTCTCAGTTATTGCATTGCGCATGTGGTGTCTTCGCAAAACTAAATAGACTTTCGTCAATAATCCACTTAATCGCTCATTTGGTTTTCCACTCTCTAATAAGATAGTTTGTTGCAAATGTCTTTGTTTTTTTGTTTTTCCTGGAAGGTTTGTGACCCTTTAACTCCTATCTATAAAGGAAAAAAAGATCTCGTTATCATTTTAGCAAATATGTAATTTACTTAATGTAGAACTCGTGAATTATTTTATTTGTATTTGTAATAAGAACATTAGGAAAATGCATGGAGTATGTATTGGTACATCAGTTGAAAATATTTGAGAAAACATTTTCAGATGTTCTAACAAAGCGATGTTATGTAGAAGAAAAGAAAATTTAACATTTTAAAGTTATAGTGAATGAATTACCAATGCATTCCCCGACATAAACACGGTATCAAAATCACATATACCATCTGAAAAAACCATGCTCAATTAGTTTTTTCAAAAGAAACACTAAACAACGATAATGGTTATGTACAAAAAACGTGGTGGTTCCATTCGCTCAAATGGCAAAAATTCCCAAAAGTGAAAAGAAAGAAGGCATCAACATCTAATGATCCTACTATTGAGGAATTTATGCATGATTAATCACAAAATGTGAAAATGAGATAGCACAAGAGATTACCCTATCAGATCCTAGCTATAGATAAACACAATGTTGAAAACTCTATCAATTAAGTTAATAAACGAATGGTAAGAGATTAAATGGTGATGGAAAATATAAATGAAATATTTTTACGATTGGTGGCTTACGACATTATGAATGAAAATGACATTTTGTAATTGAACGCCAAAGTGGGAATGATTGGACTAAGTAAAAAGATGTTATGCAAGCAAACTTGCATTCGCTTACTCTTGGTAGGGTGAATAGCTAATGCCAGTTTCATGTGCTTTTGCCGCAATGACTATTCATCGGTCGTAGTGTGGACTTTAAAAACCTTATATCATCCACTTCTCCATTGATTTTGTTCCCATTGAATTCTCTTATTCTTGTTAGGGTGAAGAGCTAATACCAATTTCATGAAATTTTGCCACAATGACTATTCATCGACTGAAGTGTGGACTTGAATAACCTTATATAATCCACTTCTCCATTGATTTTGTTCTCATTGGCCAGATATAGATTGATCATGACGAGAAATGAGGAAATACCCTCAAACGCGGGAAACAATCATTTAGCTTTTAATGCAAACTTTTCGGCCCGTACCAGATATCTCTCAAGTACTTAATGCGCTAGAAAATGTTAAAACTTACTTGTCTCATTAATCAATTTTGGGCTCTATTTTGCTTTTCAAAAAAAACAATCAGTTAGTTTATGCTATATCTAGGTTACAATTTATCTATAAAAGAATTGCTCTTCATTAGCGTTAAATGAAAATTGTGAGAAAAGGTTGAAATTTTATTGTATTTTAAATAAAGTTTTGCATTAGTTATGTATTTCAATTAAGTTCATCAATCATTTGTTACTATATTTATGTTATGGTTTTTCATCTATAATAAAAAGGTTATAAACCAATTTTATGTTGACTTAAAGCTTCACGTTTGTCCTTGGTTACATAAATCACCAAAAAATAATAAATAAAAATTTACAAGGAGTAGGATATGTACAATGTTTTTTAAATTAGTCATAAGTTCTATGTTGGAAACAATACGATTTATTTTGCGAAACTGTTTGGCAATTCTATTTTACTCCACTTCTGCCTTTGAAACTTCATCCTACCCTGCATAAATGTAGACCTTAAGCAATTTTGGTCTCTTAGATTGTTTGAAAAGATTAAAGAGATCGATCGAAGTCCTAGTACGAAAAAAGTCAAGGAACAAATAACGTACCACATGAAGCTTTGGGAAATTATTATCTTACGGTTAACATTCGAATCTAATATTTGTGCTATATTTATTTGTAACACATGGATAAATATTTCCATTTTCGTCCAGATCTCTTATAAATCCCAGCTTTGCATTATTTTACCAAAATTTGTCCATGTGTATAAATCGTATGACCCTTCTATGCACTAATTATACTGGCTTGGCTAGCCAAAAGTACATGACTTCAAACAAGGTGCTCCATGGATGGGTGGTTATTGCTGCACAAGTCTAATATAAACGTACGTTTGTCTTCACAAGTTGGAGACATATTCAGTTCCAGACTAATACCCTTGTTGATGCTGCTATTCGAACCGTCGTCGATAACAACTAACAACGAATCAGACAAACTCTCCACCCCTTCGGCCGGTCCACATTTGTAGTTGACCCCCACGAGGCATATAGAAGGACTAACCCGGTAATTAGGTGAGTCGTTTCCACCCCGAGCCTCGATAAAGTCTAGCGGTGCGCCTCCTAATGCACCATAATTCGAATCTTCATGATTTAGATGAGTCGGCCCTGTTTGGTCGTGTCAAAGGTGTCGAGCCAGACGTGAAATTTATTGAATGGTCCCTGATCTCGGCGATGTAACCAATATAATAGATATGACATTGGTTTCTCAGTTATTGCATTGCGCATGTGCTGTCTTCGCGAAACTAAATAGACTTTCGTCAATATTCCACTTAATCGCTCATTTGGTTTTCCACTCTCTAATAAGATAGTTTTTTGCAAATGTCTTTGTTTTTTTGTTTTTCCTGGAAGGTTTGTGACCCTTTAACTCCTATCTATAAAGGAAAAAAAGATCTCGTTATCATTTTAGCAAATATGTAATTTACTTAATGTAGAACTCGTGAATTATTTTATTTGTATTTGTAATAAGAACATTAGGAAAATGCATGGAGTATGTATTGGTAAATCAGTTGAAAATATTTGAGAAAACATTTTCAGATGTTCTAACAAAGCGATGTTATGTAGAAGAAAAGAAAATTTAACATTTAAAAGTTATAGTGAATGAATTACCAATGCATTCCCCGACATAAACACGGTATCAAAATCACATATACCATCTGAAAAAACCATGCTCAATTAGTTTTTTCAAAAGAAACACTAAACAACGATAATGGTTATGTACAAAAAACGTGGTGGTTCCATTCGCTCAAATGGCAAAAATTCCCAAAAGTGAAAAGAAAGAAGGCATCAACATCTAATGATACTACTATTGAGGAATTTATGCATGATTAATCACAAAATGTGAAAATGAGATAGCACAAGAGATTACCCTATCAGATCCTAGCTATAGATAAACACAATGTTGAAAACTCTATCAATTAAGTTAATAAACGAATGGTAAGAGATTAAATGGTGATGGAAAATATAAATGAAATATTTTTACGATTGGTGGCTTACGACATTATGAATGAAAATGACATTTTGTAATTGAACGCCAAAGTGGGAATGATTGGACTAAGTAAAAAGATGTTATGCAAGCAAACTTGCATTCGCTTACTCTTGGTAGGGTGAATAGCTAATGCCAGTTTCATGTGCTTTTGCCGCAATGACTATTCATCGGTCGTAGTGTGGACTTTAAAAACCTTATATCATCCACTTCTCCATTGATTTTGTTCCCATTGAATTCTCTTATTCTTGTTAGGGTGAAGAGCTAATACCAATTTCATGAAATTTTGCCACAATGACTATTCATCGACTGAAGTGTGGACTTGAATAACCTTATATAATCCACTTCTCCATTGATTTTGTTCTCATTGGCCAGATATAGATTGATCATGACGAGAAATGAGGAAATACCCTCAAACGCGGGAAACAATCATTTAGCTTTTAATGCAAACTTTTCGGCCCGTACCAGATATCTCTCAAGTACTTAATGCGCTAGAAAATGTTAAAACTTACTTGTCTCATTAATCAATTTTGGGCTCTATTTTGCTTTTCAAAAAAAACAATCAGTTAGTTTATGCTATATCTAGGTTACAATTTATCTATAAAAGAATTGCTCTTCATTAGCGTTAAATGAAAATTGTGAGAAAAGGTTGAAATTTAATTGTATTTTAAATAAAGTTTTGCATTAGTTATGTATTTCAATTAAGTTCATCAATCATTTGTTACTATATTTATGTTATGGTTTTTCATCTATAATAAAAAGGTTATAAACCAATTTTATGTTGACTTAAAGCTTCACGTTTGTCCTTGGTTACATAAATCACCAAAAAATAATAAATAAAAATTTACAAGGAGTAGGATATGTACAATGTTTTTTAAATTAGTCATAAGTTCTAAGTTGGAAACAATACGATTTATTTTGCGAAACTGTTTGGCAATTCTATTTTACTCCACTTCTGCCTTTGAAACTTCATCCTACCCTGCATAAATGTAGACCTTAAGTAATTTTGGTCTCTTAGATTGTTTGAAAAGATTAAAGAGATCGATCGAAGTCCTAGTACGAAAAAAGTCAAGGAACAAATAACGTACCACATGAAGCTTTGGGAAATTATTATCTTACGGTTAACATTCGAATCTAATATTTGTGCTATATTTATTTGTAACACATGGATAAATATTTCCATTTTCGTCCAGATCTCTTATAAATCCCAGCTTTGCATTATTTTACCAAAATTTGTCCATGTGTATAAATCGTATGACCCTTCTATGCACAAATTATACTGGCTTGGCTAGCCAAAAGTACATGACTTCAAACAAGGTGCTCCATGGATGGGTGGTTATTGCTGCACAAGTCTAATATAAATGTACGATTGTCTTCACAAGTTGGAGACATATTCAGTTCCAGACTAATACCCTTGTTGATGCTGCTATTCGAACCGTCGTCGATAACAACTAACAACGAATCAGACAAACTCTCCACCCCTTCGGCCGGTCCACATTTGTAGTTGACCCCCACGAGGCATATAGAATGACTAACCCGGTAATTAGGTGAGTCGTGTCCACCCCGAGCCTCGATAAAGTCTAGCGGTGCGCCTCCTAATGCACCATAATTCGAATCTTCATGATTTAGATGAGCCGGCCCTGTTTGGTCGTGTCAAAGGTGTCGAGCCAGACGTGAAATTTATTGAATGGTCCCTGATCTCGGCGATGTAACCAATATAATAGGTATGACATTGGTTTCTCAGTTATTGCATTGCGCATGTGGTGTCTTCGCGAAACTAAATAGACTTTCGTCAATAATCCACTTAATCGCTCATTTGGTTTTCCACTCTCTAATAAGATAGTTTGCTGCAAATGTCTTTGTTTTTTTGTTTTTCCTGGAAGGTTTGTGACCCTTTAACTCCTATCTATAAAGGAAAAAAAGATCTCGTTATCATTTTAGCAAATATGTAATTTACTTAATGTAGAACTCGTGAATTATTTTATTTGTATTTGTAATAAGAACATTAGGAAAATGCATGGAGTATGTATTGGTAAATCAGTTGAAAATATTTGAGAAAACATTTTCAGATGTTCTAACAAAGCGATGTTATGTAGAAGAAAAGAAAATTTAACATTTAAAAGTTATAGTGAATGAATTACCAATGCATTCCCCGACATAAACACGGTATCAAAATCACATATACCATCTGAAAAAACCATGCTCAATTAGTTTTTTCAAAAGAAACACTAAACAACGATAATGGTTATGTACAAAAAACGTGGTGGTTCCATTCGCTCAAATGGCAAAAATTCCCAAAAGTGAAAAGAAAGAAGGCATCAACATCTAATGATACTACTATTGAGGAATTTATGCATGATTAATCACAAAATGTGAAAATGAGATAGCACAAGAGATTACCCTATCAGATCCTAGTTATAGATAAACACAATGTTGAAAACTCTATCAATTAAGTTAATAAACGAATGGTAAGAGATTAAATGGTGATGGAAAATATAAATGAAATATTTTTACGATTGGTGGCTTACGACATTATGAATGAAAATGACATTTTGTAATTGAACGCCAAAGTGGGAATGATTGGACTAAGTAAAAAGATGTTATGCAAGCAAACTTGCATTCGCTTACTCTTGGTAGGGTGAATAGCTAATGCCAGTTTCATGTGCTTTTGCCGCAATGACTATTCATCGGTCGTAGTGTGGACTTTAAAAACCTTATATCATCCACTTCTCCATTGATTTTGTTCCCATTGAATTCTCTTATTCTTGTTAGGGTGAAGAGCTAATACCAATTTCATGAAATTTTGCCACAATGACTATTCATCGACTGAAGTGTGGACTTGAATAACCTTATATAATCCACTTCTCCATTGATTTTGTTCTCATTGGCCAGATATAGATTGATCATGACGAGAAATGAGGAAATACCCTCAAACGCGGGAAACAATCATTTAGCTTTTAATGCAAACTTTTCGGCCCGTACCAGATATCTCTCAAGTACTTAATGCGCTAGAAAATGTTAAAACTTACTTGTCTCATTAATCAATTTTGGGCTCTATTTTGCTTTTCAAAAAAAACAATCAGTTAGTTTATGCTATATCTAGGTTACAATTTATCTATAAAAGAATTGCTCTTCATTAGCGTTAAATGAAAATTGTGAGAAAAGGTTGAAATTTAATTGTATTTTAAATAAAGTTTTGCATTAGTTATGTATTTCAATTAAGTTCATCAATCATTTGTTACTATATTTATGTTATGGTTTTTCATCTATAATAAAAAGGTTATAAACCAATTTTATGTTGACTTAAAGCTTCACGTTTGTCCTTGGTTACATAAATCACCAAAAAATAATAAATAAAAATTTACAAGGAGTAGGATATGTACAATGTTTTTTAAATTAGTCATAAGTTCTAAGTTGGAAACAATACGATTTATTTTGCGAAACTGTTTGGCAATTCTATTTTACTCCACTTCTGCCTTTGAAACTTCATCCTACCCTGCATAAATGTAGACCTTAAGTAATTTTGGTCTCTTAGATTGTTTGAAAAGATTAAAGAGATCGATCGAAGTCCTAGTACGAAAAAAGTCAAGGAACAAATAACGTACCACATGAAGCTTTGGGAAATTATTATCTTACGGTTAACATTCGAATCTAATATTTGTGCTATATTTATTTGTAACACATGGATAAATATTTCCATTTTCGTCCAGATCTCTTATAAATCCCAGCTTTGCATTATTTTACCAAAATTTGTCCATGTGTATAAATCGTATGACCCTTCTATGCACAAATTATACTGGCTTGGCTAGCCAAAAGTACATGACTTCAAACAAGGTGCTCCATGGATGGGTGGTTATTGCTGCACAAGTCTAATATAAATGTACGATTGTCTTCACAAGTTGGAGACATATTCAGTTCCAGACTAATACCCTTGTTGATGCTGCTATTCGAACCGTCGTCGATAACAACTAACAACGAATCAGACAAACTCTCCACCCCTTCGGCCGGTCCACATTTGTAGTTGACCCCCACGAGGCATATAGAATGACTAACCCGGTAATTAGGTGAGTCGTGTCCACCCCGAGCCTCGATAAAGTCTAGCGGTGCGCCTCCTAATGCACCATAATTCGAATCTTCATGATTTAGATGAGCCGGCCCTGTTTGGTCGTGTCAAAGGTGTCGAGCCAGACGTGAAATTTATTGAATGGTCCCTGATCTCGGCGATGTAACCAATATAATAGGTATGACATTGGTTTCTCAGTTATTGCATTGCGCATGTGGTGTCTTCGCGAAACTAAATAGACTTTCGTCAATAATCCACTTAATCGCTCATTTGGTTTTCCACTCTCTAATAAGATAGTTTGCTGCAAATGTCTTTGTTTTTTTGTTTTTCCTGGAAGGTTTGTGACCCTTTAACTCCTATCTATAAAGGAAAAAAAGATCTCGTTATCATTTTAGCAAATATGTAATTTACTTATTGTAGAACTCGTGAATTATTTTATTTGTATTTGTAATAAGAATAATTAGGAAAATGCATGGAGTATGTATTGGTACATCAGTTGAAAATATTTGAGAAAACATTTTCAGATGTTCTAACAAAGCGATGTTATGTAGAAGAAAAGAAACTTTAACATTTAAAAGTTATATTGAATGAATTACCAATGCATTCCCCGACATAAACACGGTATCAAAATCACATATACCATCTGAATAAACCATGCTCAATTAGTTTTTTCAAAAGAAACACTAAACAACGATAATGGTTATGTACAAAAAACGTGGTGGTTCCATTCGCTCAAATGGCAAAAATTCCCAAAAGTGAAAAGAAAGAAGGCATCAACATCTAATGATACTACTATTGAGGAATTTATGCATGATTAATCACAAAATGTGAAAATGAGATAGCACAAGAGATTACCCTATCAGATCCTAGCTATAGATAAACACAATGTTGAAAACTCTATCAATTAAGTTAATAAACGAATGGTAAGAGATTAAATGGTGATGGAAAATGTAAATGAAATATTTTTACGCTTGGTGGCTTACGACATTATGAATGAAAATGACATTTTGTAATTGAACGCCAAAGTGGGAATGATTGGACTAAGTAAAAAGATGTTATGCAAGCAAAATTGCATTCGCTTACTCTTGGTAGGGTGAATAGCTAATGCCAGTTTCATGTGCTTTTGCCGCAATGACTATTCATCGGTCGTAGTGTGGACTTTAAAAACCTTATATCATCCACTTCTCCATTGATTTTGTTCCCATTGGATTCTCTTATTCTTGTTAGGGTGAAGAGCTAATACCAATTTCATGAAATTTTGCCACAATGACTATTCATCGACTGAAGTGTGGACTTGAATAACCTTATATAATCCACTTCTCCATTGATTTTGTTCTCATTGGCCAGATATAGATTGATCATGACGAGAAATGAGGAAATACCCTCAAACGCGGGAAACAATCATTTAGCTTTTAATGCAAACTTTTCGGCCCGTACCAGATATCTCTCAAGTACTTAATGCGCTAGAAAATGTTAAAACTTACTTGTCTCATTAATCAATTTTGGGCTCTATTTTGCTTTTCAAAAAAAACAATCAGTTAGTTTATGCTATATCTAGGTTACAATTTATCTATAAAAGAATTGCTCTTCATTAGCGTTAAATGAAAAATGTGAGAAAAGCTTGAAATTTTATTGTATTTTAAATAAAGTTTTGCATTAGTTATGTATTTCAATTAAGTTCATCAATCATTTGTTTTTATATTTATGTTATGGTTTTTCATCTATAATAAAAAGGTTATAAGCCAATTTTATATTGACTTTAATCTTCACGTTTGTCCTTGGTTACATAAATCACCAAAAAATAATAAATAAAAATTTACAAGGCGTAGGATATGTACAATGTTTTTTAAATTAGTCATAAGTTCTAAGTTGGAAACAATACGATTTATTTTGCGAAACTGTTTGGCAATTCTATTTTACTCCACTTCTGCCTTTGAAACTTCATCCTACCCTGCATAAATGTAGACCTTAAGTAATTTTGGTCTCTTAGATTGTTTGAAAAGATTAAAGAGATCGATCGAAGTCCTAGTACGAAAAAAGTCAAGGAACAAATAACGTACCACATGAAGCTTTGGGAAATTATTATCTTACGGTTAACATTCGAATCTAATATTTGTGCTATATTTATTTGTAACACATGGATAAATATTTCCATTTTCGTCCAGATCTCTTATAAATCCCAGCTTTGCATTATTTTACCAAAATTTGTCCATGTGTATAAATCGTATGACCCTTCTATGCACAAATTATACTGGCTTGGCTAGCCAAAAGTACATGACTTCAAACAAGGTGCTCCATGGATGGGTGGTTATTGCTGCACAAGTCTAATATAAATGTACGATTGTCTTCACAAGTTGGAGACATATTCAGTTCCAGACTAATACCCTTGTTGATGCTGCTATTCGAACCGTCGTCGATAACAACTAACAACGAATCAGACAAACTCTCCACCCCTTCGGCCGGTCCACATTTGTAGTTGACCCCCACGAGGCATATAGAATGACTAACCCGGTAATTAGGTGAGTCGTGTCCACCCCGAGCCTCGATAAAGTCTAGCGGTGCGCCTCCTAATGCACCATAATTCGAATCTTCATGATTTAGATGAGCCGGCCCTGTTTGGTCGTGTCAAAGGTGTCGAGCCAGACGTGAAATTTATTGAATGGTCCCTGATCTCGGCGATGTAACCAATATAATAGGTATGACATTGGTTTCTCAGTTATTGCATTGCGCATGTGGTGTCTTCGCGAAACTAAATAGACTTTCGTCAATAATCCACTTAATCGCTCATTTGGTTTTCCACTCTCTAATAAGATAGTTTGCTGCAAATGTCTTTGTTTTTTTGTTTTTCCTGGAAGGTTTGTGACCCTTTAACTCCTATCTATAAAGGAAAAAAAGATCTCGTTATCATTTTAGCAAATATGTAATTTACTTATTGTAGAACTCGTGAATTATTTTATTTGTATTTGTAATAAGAATAATTAGGAAAATGCATGGAGTATGTATTGGTACATCAGTTGAAAATATTTGAGAAAACATTTTCAGATGTTCTAACAAAGCGATGTTATGTAGAAGAAAAGAAACTTTAACATTTAAAAGTTATATTGAATGAATTACCAATGCATTCCCCGACATAAACACGGTATCAAAATCACATATACCATCTGAATAAACCATGCTCAATTAGTTTTTTCAAAAGAAACACTAAACAACGATAATGGTTATGTACAAAAAACGTGGTGGTTCCATTCGCTCAAATGGCAAAAATTCCCAAAAGTGAAAAGAAAGAAGGCATCAACATCTAATGATACTACTATTGAGGAATTTATGCATGATTAATCACAAAATGTGAAAATGAGATAGCACAAGAGATTACCCTATCAGATCCTAGCTATAGATAAACACAATGTTGAAAACTCTATCAATTAAGTTAATAAACGAATGGTAAGAGAATAAATGGTGATGGAAAATGTAAATGAAATATTTTTACGCTTGGTGGCTTACGACATTATGAATGAAAATGACATTTTGTAATTGAACGCCAAAGTGGGAATGATTGGACTAAGTAAAAAGATGTTATGCAAGCAAAATTGCATTCGCTTACTCTTGGTAGGGTGAATAGCTAATGCCAGTTTCATGTGCTTTTGCCGCAATGACTATTCATCGGTCGTAGTGTGGACTTTAAAAACCTTATATCATCCACTTCTCCATTGATTTTGTTCCCATTGGATTCTCTTATTCTTGTTAGGGTGAAGAGCTAATACCAATTTCATGAAATTTTGCCACAATGACTATTCATCGACTGAAGTGTGGACTTGAATAACCTTATATAATCCACTTCTCCATTGATTTTGTTCTCATTGGCCAGATATAGATTGATCATGACGAGAAATGAGGAAATACCCTCAAACGCGGGAAACAATCATTTAGCTTTTAATGCAAACTTTTCGGCCCGTACCAGATATCTCTCAAGTACTTAATGCGCTAGAAAATGTTAAAACTTACTTGTCTCATTAATCAATTTTGGGCTCTATTTTGCTTTTCAAAAAAAACAATCAGTTAGTTTATGCTATATCTAGGTTACAATTTATCTATAAAAGAATTGCTCTTCATTAGCGTTAAATGAAAAATGTGAGAAAAGCTTGAAATTTTATTGTATTTTAAATAAAGTTTTGCATTAGTTATGTATTTCAATTAAGTTCATCAATCATTTGTTTTTATATTTATGTTATGGTTTTTCATCTATAATAAAAAGGTTATAAGCCAATTTTATATTGACTTTAATCTTCACGTTTGTCCTTGGTTACATAAATCACCAAAAAATAATAAATTAAAATTTACAAGGAGTAGGATATATACAATGTTTTTTAAATTAGTCATAAGTTCTAAGTTGGAAACAATACGATTTATTTTGCGAAACTGTTTGGCAATTCTATTTTACTCCACTTCTGCGTTTGAAACTTCATCCTACCCTGCATAAATGTAGACCTTAAGCAATTTTGGTCTCTTAGATTGTTTGAAAAGATTAAAGAGATCGATCGAAGTCCAAGTACGAAAAAACTCAAGGAACAAATAACGTATCACATGAATCTTACGGTTAACATCCGAATCTAATATTTGTGCTATATTTATTTGTAACACATGGATAAATATTTCCATTTTCGTCCAGATCTCTTATAAATCCCAGCTTTGCATTATTTTACCAAAATTTGTCCATGTGTATAAATCGTATGACCCTTCTATGCACAAATTATACTGGCTTGGCTAGCCAAAAGTACATGACTTCAAACAAGGTGCTCCATGGATGGGTGGTTATTGCTGCACAAGTCTAATATAAATGTACGTTTGTCTTCACAAGTTGGAGACATATTCAGTTCCAGACTAATACCCTTGTTGATGCTGCTATTCGAACCGTCGTCGATAACAACTAACAACGAATCAGACAAACTCTCCACCCCTTCGGCCGGTCCACATTTGTAGTTGACCCCCACGAGGCATATAGAAGGACTAACCCGGTAATTAGGTGAGTCGTGTCCACCCCGAGCCTCGATAAAGTCTAGCGGTGCGCCTCCTAATGCACCATAATTTGAATCTTCATGATTTAGATGAGCCGGCCCTGTTTGGTCGTGTCAAAGGTGTCGAGCCAGACGTGAAATTTATTGAATGGTCCCTGGTCTCGGCGATCTAACCAATATAATAGGTATGACATTGGTTTCTCAGTTATTGCATTGCGCATGTGGTGTCTTCGCAAAACTAAATAGACTTTCGTCAATAATCCACTTAATCGCTCATTTGGTTTTCCACTCTCTAATAAGATAGTTTGCTGCAAATGTCTTTGTTTTTTTGTTTTTCCTGGAAGGTTTGTGACCCTTTAACTCCTATCTATAAAGGAAAAAAAGATCTCGTTATCATTTTAGCAAATATGTAATTTACTTAATGTAGAACTCGTGAATTATTTTATTTGTATTTGTAATAAGAACATTAGGAAAATGCATGGAGTATGTATTGGTACATCAGTTGAAAATATTTGAGAAAACATTTTCAGATGTTCTAACAAAGCGATGTTATGTAGAAGAAAAGAAACTTTAACATTTAAAAGTTATAGTGAATGAATTACCAATGCATTCCCCGACATAAACACGGTATCAAAATCACATATACCATCTGAAAAAAC
Organism: Linaria vulgaris; assembly: GCA_948329865.1. Classification (NCBI taxonomy): domain Eukaryota; kingdom Viridiplantae; phylum Streptophyta; class Magnoliopsida; order Lamiales; family Plantaginaceae; genus Linaria; species Linaria vulgaris. The sequence goes on from OX415249.1 coordinate 28,686,343, forward strand.
CATGCTCAATTAGTTTTTTCAAAAGAAACACTAAACAACGATAATGGTTATGTACAAAAAACGTGGTGGTTCCATTCGCTCAAATGGCAAAAATTCCCAAAAGTGAAAAGAAAGAAGGCATCAACATCTAATGATACTACTATTGAGGAATTTATGCATGATTAATCACAAAATGTGAAAATGAGATAGCACAAGAGATTACCCTATCAGATCCTAGCTATAGATAAACACAATGTTGAAAACTATATCAATTAAGTTAATAAACGAATGGTAAGAGATTAAATGGTGATGGAAAATGTAAATGAAATATTTTTACGCTTGGTGGCTTACGACATTATGAATGAAAATGACATTTTGTAATTGAACGCCAAAGTGGGAATGATTGGACTAAGTAAAAAGATGTTATGCAAGCAAAATTGCATTCGCTTACTCTTGGTAGGGTGAATAGCTAATGCCAGTTTCATGTGCTTTTGCCGCAATGACTATTCATCGGTCGTAGTGTAGACTTTAAAAACCTTATATCATCCACTTCTCCATTGATTTTGTTCCCATTGGATTCTCTTATTCTTGTTAGGGTGAAGAGCTAATACCAATTTCATGAAATTTTGCCACAATGACTATTCATCGACTGAAGTGTGGACTTGAATAACCTTATATAATCCACTTCTCCATTGATTTTGTTCTCATTGGCCAGATATAGATTGATCATGACGAGAAATGAGGAAATACCCTCAAACGCGGGAAACAATCATTTAGCTTTTAATGCAAACTTTTCGGCCCGTACCAGATATCTCTCAAGTACTTAATGCGCTAGAAAATGTTAAAACTTACTTGTCTCATTAATCAATTTTGGGCTCTATTTTGCTTTTCAAAAAAAACAATCAGTTAGTTTATGCTATATCTAGGTTACAATTTATCTATAAAAGAATTGCTCTTCATTAGCGTTAAATGAAAAATGTGAGAAAAGCTTGAAATTTTATTGTATTTTAAATAAAGTTTTGCATTAGTTATGTATTTCAATTAAGTTCATCAATCATTTGTTTTTATATTTATGTTATGGTTTTTCATCTATAATAAAAAGGTTATAAGCCAATTTTATATTGACTTTAATCTTCACGTTTGTCCTTGGTTACATAAATCACCAAAAAATAATAAATTAAAATTTACAAGGAGTAGGATATATACAATGTTTTTTAAATTAGTCATAAGTTCTAAGTTGGAAACAATACGATTTATTTTGCGAAACTGTTTGGCAATTCTATTTTACTCCACTTCTGCCTTTGAAACTTCATCCTACCCTGCATAAATGTAGACCTTAAGCAATTTTGGTCTCTTAGATTGTTTGAAAAGATTAAAGAGATCTATCGAAGTCCAAGTACGAAAAAAGTCAAGGAACAAATAACGTACCACATGAAGCTTTGGGAAATTATTATCTTACGGTTAACATTCGAATCTAATATTTGTGCTATATTTATTTGTAACACATGGATAAATATTTCCATTTTCGTCCAGATCTCTTATAAATCCCAGCTTTGCATTATTTTACCAAAATTTGTCCATGTGTATAAATCGTATGACCCTTCTATGCACAAATTATACTGGCTTGGCTAGCCAAAAGTACATGACTTCAAACAAGGTGCTCCATGGATGGGTGGTTATTGCTGCACAAGTCTAATATAAATGTACGTTTGTCTTCACAAGTTGGAGACATATTCAGTTCCAGACTAATACCCTTGTTGATGCTGCTATTCGAACCGTCGTCGATAACAACTAACAACGAATCAGACAAACTCTCCACCCCTTCGGCCGGTCCACATTTGTAGTTGACCCCCACGAGGCATATAGAAGGACTAACCCGGTAATTAGGTGAGTCGTGTCCACCCCGAGCCTCGATAAAGTCTAGCGGTGCGCCTCCTAATGCACCATAATTTGAATCTTCATGATTTAGATGAGCCGGCCCTGTTTGGTCGTGTCAAAGGTGTCGAGCCAGACGTGAAATTTATTGAATGGTCCCTGGTCTCGGCGATCTAACCAATATAATAGGTATGACATTGGTTTCTCAGTTATTGCATTGCGCATGTGGTGTCTTCGCAAAACTAAATAGACTTTCGTCAATAATCCACTTAATCGCTCATTTGGTTTTCCACTCTCTAATAAGATAGTTTGCTGCAAATGTCTTTGTTTTTTTGTTTTTCCTGGAAGATTTGTGACCCTTTAACTCCTATCTATTAGGAAAAAAAGATCTCGTTATCATTTTAGCAAATATGTAATTTACTTAATGTAGAACTCGTGAATTATTTTATTTGTATTTGTAATAAGAACATTAGGAAAATGCATGGAGTATGTATTGGTACATCAGTTGAAAATATTTGAGAAAACATTTTCAGATGTTCTAACAAAGCGATGTTATGTAGAAGAAAAGAAACTTTAACATTTAAAAGTTATAGTGAATGAATTACCAATGCATTCCCCGACATAAACACGGTATCAAAATCACATATACCATCTGAAAAAACCATGCTCAATTAGTTTTTTTAAAAGAAACACTAAACAACGATAATGGTTATGTACAAAAAACGTGGTGGTTCCATTCGCTCAAATGGCAAAAATTCCCAAAAGTGAAAAGAAAGAAGGCATCAACATCTAATGATACTACTATTGAGGAATTTATGCATGATTAATCACAAAATGTGAAAATGAGATAGCACAAGAGATTACCCTATCAGATCCTAGCTATAGATAAACACAATGTTGAAAACTCTATCAATTAAGTTAATAAACGAATGGTAAGAGATTAAATGGTGATGGAAAATGTAAATGAAATATTTTTACGCTTGGTGGCTTACGACATTATGAATGAAAATGACATTTTGTAATTGAACGCCAAAGTGGGAATGATTGGACTAAGTAAAAAGATGTTATGCAAGCAAAATTGCATTCGCTTACTCTTGGTAGGGTGAATAGCTAATGCCAGTTTCATGTGCTTTTGCCGCAATGACTATTCATCGGTCGTAGTGTGGACTTTAAAAACCTTATATCATCCACTTCTCCATTGATTTTGTTCCCATTGGATTCTCTTATTCTTGTTAGGGTGAAGAGCTAATACCAATTTCATGAAATTTTGCCACAATGACTATTCATCGACTGAAGTGTGGACTTGAATAACATTATATAATCCACTTCTCCATTGATTTTGTTCTCATTGGCCAGATATAGATTGATCATGACGAGAAATGAGGAAATACCCTCAAACGCGGGAAACAATCATTTAGCTTTTAATGCAAACTTTTCGGCCCGTACCAGATATCTCTCAAGTACTTAATGCGCTAGAAAATGTTAAAACTTACTTGTCTCATTAATCAATTTTGGGCTCTATTTTGCTTTTCAAAAAAAACAATCAGTTAGTTTATGCTATATCTAGGTTACAATTTATCTATAAAAGAATTGCTCTTCATTAGCGTTAAATGAAAAATGTGAGAAAAGCTTGAAATTTTATTGTATTTTAAATAAAGTTTTGCATTAGTTATGTATTTCAATTAAGTTCATCAATCATTTGTTTTTATATTTATGTTATGGTTTTTCATCTATAATAAAAAGGTTATAAGCCAATTTTATATTGACTTTAATCTTCACGTTTGTCCTTGGTTACATAAATCACCAAAAAATAATAAATTAAAATTTACAAGGAGTAGGATATATACAATGTTTTTTAAATTAGTCATAAGTTCTAAGTTGGAAACAATACGATTTATTTTGCGAAACTGTTTGGCAATTCTATTTTACTCCACTTCTGCCTTTGAAACTTCATCCTACCCTGCATAAATGTAGACCTTAAGCAATTTTGGTCTCTTAGATTGTTTGAAAAGATTAAAGAGATCTATCGAAGTCCAAGTACGAAAAAAGTCAAGGAACAAATAACGTACCACATGAAGCTTTGGGAAATTATTATCTTACGGTTAACATTCGAATCTAATATTTGTGGTATATTTATTTGTAACACATGGATAAATATTTCCATTTTCGTCCAGATCTCTTATAAATCCCAGCTTTGCATTATTTTACCAAAATTTGTCCATGTGTATAAATCGTATGACCCTTCTATGCACAAATTATACTGGCTTGGCTAGCCAAAAGTACATGACTTCAAACAAGGTGCTCCATGGATGGGTGGTTATTGCTGCACAAGTCTAATATAAATGTACGTTTGTCTTCACAAGTTGGAGACATATTCAGTTCCAGACTAATACCCTTGTTGATGCTGCTATTCGAACCGTCGTCGATAACAACTAACAACGAATCAGACAAACTCTCCACCCATTCGGCCGGTCCACATTTGTAGTTGACCCCCACGAGGCATATAGAAGGACTAACCCGGTAATTAGGTGAGTCGTGTCCACCCCGAGCCTCGATAAAGTCTAGCGGTGCGCCTCCTAATGCACCATAATTTGAATCTTCATGATTTAGATGAGCCGGCCCTGTTTGGTCGTGTCAAAGGTGTCGAGCCAGACGTGAAATTTATTGAATGGTCCCTAGTCTCGGCGATCTAACCAATATAATAGGTATGACATTGGTTTCTCAGTTATTGCATTGCGCATGTGGTGTCTTCGCAAAACTAAATAGACTTTCGTCAATAATCCACTTAATCGCTCATTTGGTTTTCCACTCTCTAATAAGATAGTTTGCTGCAAATGTCTTTGTTTTTTTGTTTTTCCTGGAAGGTTTGTGACCCTTTAACTCCTATCTATAAAGGAAAAAAAGATCTCGTTATCATTTTAGCAAATATGTAATTTACTTAATGTAGAACTCGTGAATTATTTTATTTGTATTTGTAATAAGAACATTAGGAAAATGCATGGAGTATGTATTGATACATCAGTTGAAAATATTTGAGAAAACATTTTCAGATGTTCTAACAAAGCGATGTTATGTAGAAGAAAAGAAAATTTAACATTTAAAAGTTATAGTGAATGAATTCCCAATGCATTCCCCGACATAAACACGGTATCAAAATCACATATACCATCTGAAAAAACCATGCTCAATTAGTTTTCTCAAAAGAAACACTAAACAACGATAATGGTTATGTACAAAAAACGTGGTGGTTCCATTCGCTCAAATGGCAAAAATTCCCAAAAGTGAAAAGAAAGAAGGCATCAACATCTAATGCTACTACTATTGAGGAATTTATGCATGATTAATCACAAAATGTGAAAATGAGATAGCACAAGAGATTACCCTATCAGATCCTAGCTATAGATAAACACAATGTTGAAAACTCTATCAATTAAGTTAATAAACGAATGGTAAGAGATTAAATGGTGATGGAAAATATAAATGAAATATTTTTACGCTTGGTGGCTTACGACATTATGAATGAAAATGACATTTTGTAATTGAACGCCAAAGTGGGAATGATTGGACTAAGTAAAAAGATGTTATGCAAGCAAAATTGCATTCGCTTACTCTTGGTAGGGTGAATAGCTAATGCCAGTTTCATGTGCTTTTGCCGCAATGACTATTCATCGGTCGTAGTGTGGACTTTAAAAACCTTATATCATCCACTTCTCCATTGATTTTGTTCCCATTGGATTCTCTTATTCTTGTTAGGGTGAAGAGCTAATACCAATTTCATGAAATTTTGCCACAATGACTATTCATCGACTGAAGTGTGGACTTGAATAACCTTATATAATCCACTTCTCCATTGATTTTGTTCTCATTGGCCAGATATAGATTGATCATGACGAGAAATGAGGAAATACCCTCAAACGCGGGAAACAATCATTTAGCTTTTAATGCAAACTTTTCGGCCCGTACCAGATATCTCTCAAGTACTTAATGCGCTAGAAAATGTTAAAACTTACTTGTCTCATTAATCAATTTTGGGCTCTATTTTGCTTTTCAAAAAAAACAATCAGTTAGTTTATGCTATATCTAGGTTACAATTTATCTATAAAAGAATTGCTCTTCATTAGCGTTAAATGAAAAATGTGAGAAAAGCTTGAAATTTTATTGTATTTTAAATAAAGTTTTGCATTAGTTATGTATTTCAATTAAGTTCATCAATCATTTGTTTTTATATTTATGTTATGGTTTTTCATCTATAATAAAAAGGTTATAAGCCAATTTTATATTGACTTTAATCTTCACGTTTCTCCTTGCTTACATAAATCACCAAAAAATAATAAATAAAAATTTACAAGGAGTAGGATATGTACAATGTTTTTTAAATTAGTCATAAGTTCTAAGTTGGAAACAATATGATTTATTTTGCGAAACTGTTTGGCAATTCTATTTTACTCCACTTCTGCCTTTGAAACTTCATCCTACCCTGCATAAATGTAGACCTTAAGCAATTTTGGTCTCTTAGATTGTTTGAAAAGATTAAAGAGATCTATCGAAGTCCAAGTACGAAAAAAGTCAAGGAACAAATAACGTACCACATGAAGCTTTGGGAAATTATTATCTTACGGTTAACATTCGAATCTAATATTTGTGGTATATTTATTTGTAACACATGGATAAATATTTCCATTTTCGTCCAGATCTCTTATAAATCCCAGCTTTGCATTATTTTTCCAAACTTTGTCCACGTGTATAAATCGTATGACCCTTCTATGCACATATTATACTGGCTTGGCTAGCCAAAAGTACATGACTTCAAACAAGGTGCTCCATGGATGGGTGGTTATTGCTGCACAAGTCTAATATAAATGTACGTTTGTCTTCACAAGTTGGAGACATATTCAGTTCCAGACTAATACCCTTGTTGATGCTGCTATTCGAACCGTCGTCGATAACAACTAACAACGAATCAGACATACTCTCCACCCCTTCGGCCGGTCCACGTTTGTAGTTGACCCCCACGAGGCATATAGAAGGACTAACCCGATAATTAGGTGAGTCGTGTCCACCCCGAGCCTTGATAAAGTCTAGCGGTGCGCCTCCTAATGCACCATACTTTGAATCTTCATGATTTAGATGAGCCGGCCCTGTTTGGTCGTGTCAAAGGTGTCGAGCCAGACGTGAAATTTATTGAATGGTCCCTGGTCTCGGCGATGTAACCAATATAATAGGTATGACATTGGTTTCTCAGTTATTGCATTGCGCTTGTGGTGTCTTCGCAAAACTAGATAGACATTCGTCAATAATCCACTTAATCGCTCATTTGGTTTTCCACTCTCTAATAATATAGTTTGCTGCAAATGTCTTTGTTTTTTTGTTTTTCCTGGAAGGTTTGTGACCCTTTAACTCCTATCTATAAAGGAAAAAAAGATCTCGTTATCATTTTAGCAAATATGTAATTTACTTAATGTAGAACTCGTGAATTATTTTATTTGTATTTGTAATAAGAACATTAGGAAAATGCATGGAGTATGTATTGGTACATCAGTTGAAAATATTTGAGAAAACATTTTCAGATGTTCTAACAAAGCGATGTTATGTAGAAGAAAAGAAAATTTAACATTTAAAAGTTATAGTGAATGAATTACCAATGCATTCCCCGACATAAACACGGTATCAAAATCACATATACCATCTGAAAAAACCATGGTCAATTAGTTTTCTCAAAACAAACACTAAACAACGATAATGGTTATGTACAAAAAACATGGTGGTTCCATTCGCTCAAATGGCAAAAATTCCCAAAAGTGAAAAGAAAGAAGGCATCAACATCTAATGATACTACTATTGAGGAATTTATGCATGATTAATCACAAAATGTGAAAATGAGATAGCAGAAGAGATTACCCTATCGGATCCTAGCTATAGATAAACACAATGTTGAAAACTCTATCAATTAAGTTAATAAACGAATGGTAAGAGATTAAATGGTGATGGAAAATATAAATGAAATATTTTTACGCTTGGTGGCTTACGACATTATGAATGAAAATGACATTTTGTAATTGAACGCCAAAAGGGGAATGATTGGACTAAGTAAAAAGACGTTATGCAAGCAAAATTGCATTCGCTTACTCTTGGTAGGGTGAATAGCTAATGCCAGTTTCATGTGCTTTTGCCGCAATGACTATTCATCGGTCGTAGTGTGGACTTTAAAAACCTTATATCATCCACTTCTCCATTGATTTTGTTCCCATTGGATTCTCTTATTCTTGTTAGGGTGAAGAGCTAATACCAATTTCATGAAATTTTGCCACAATGACTATTCATCGACTGAAGTGTGGACTTGAATAACCTTATATAATCCACTTCTCCATTGATTTTGTTCTCATTGGCCAGATATAGATTGATCATGACGAGAAATGAGGAAATACCCTCAAACGCGGGAAACAATCATTTAGCTTTTAATGCAAACTTTTCGGCCCGTACCAGATATCTCTCAAGTACTTAATGCGCTAGAAAATGTTAAAACTTACTTGTCTCATTAATCAATTTTGGGCTCTATTTTGCTTTTCAAAAAAAACAACCAGTTAGTTTATGCTATATCTAGGTTACAATTTATCTATAAAAGAATTGCTCTTCATTAGCGTTAAATGAAAAATGTGAGAAAAGCTTGAAATTTTATTGTATTTTAAATAAAGTTTTGCATTAGTTATGTATTTCAATTAAGTTCATCAATCATTTGTTACTATATTTATGTTATGGTTTTTCATCTATAATAAAAAGGTTATAAACCAATTTTATGTTGACTTAAAGCTTCACGTTTGTCCTTGGTTACATAAATCACCAAAAAATAATAAATAAAAATTTACAAGGAGTATGATATGTACAATGGTTTTTAAATTAGTCATAAGTTCTAAGTTGGAAACAATATGATTTATTTTGCGAAACTGTTTGGCAATTCTATTTTACTCCACTTCTGCGTTTGAAACTTCATCCTACCCTGCATAAATGTAGACCTTAAGCAATTTTGGTCTCTTAGATTGTTTGAAAAGATTAAAGAGATCGATCGAAGTCCAAGTACGAAAAAACTCAAGGGACAAATAACGTATCACATGAAGCTTTGGGAAATTATTATCTTACGGTTAACATTCGAATCTAATATTTGTGGTATATTTATTTGTAACACATGGATAAATATTTCCATTTTCGTCCAGATCTCTTATAAATCCCAGCTTTGCATTATTTTACCAAAATTTGTCCATGTGTATAAATCGTATGACCCTTCTATGCACTAATTATACTGGCTTGGCTAGCCAAAAGTACATGATTTCAAACAAGGTGCTCCATGGATGGGTGGTTATTGCTGCACAAGTCCAATATAAACGTACGTTTGTCTTCACAAGTTGGAGACATATTTAGTTCCAGACTAATACCCTTGTTGATGCTGCTATTCGAACCGTCGTCGATAACAACTAACAACGAATCAGACAAACTCTCCACCCCTTCGGCCGGTCCACCTTTGTAGTTGACCCCCACGAGGCATATAGAAGGACTAATCCGGTAATTAGGTGAGTCGTGTCCACCCCGAGCCTCGATAAAGTCTAGCGGTGCGCCTCCTAATGCACCATAATTCGAATCTTCATCATTTAGATGAGCCGGCCCTGTTTGGTCGTGTCAAAGGTGTCGAGCCAGACGTGAAATTTATTGAATGGTCCCTGGTCTCGGTGATGTAACCAATATAATAGATATGACATTGGTTTCTCAGTTATTGCATTGCGCATGTGGTGTCTTCGCAAAACTAAATAGACTTTCGTCAATAATCCACTTAATCGCTCATTTGGTTTTCCACTCTCTAATAAGATAGTTTGTTGCAAACGTCTTTGTTTTTTTGTTTTTCCTGGAAGGTTTGTGACCCTTTAACTCCTATCTATAAAGGAAAAAAAATCTCGTTATCATTTTAGCAAATATGTAATTTACTTAATGTAGAACTCGTGAATTATTTTATTTGTATTTGTAATAAGAACATTAGGAAAATGCATGGAGTATGTGTTGGTACATCAGTTGAAAATATTTGAGAAAACATTTTCAGATGTTCTAACAAAGCGATGTTATGTAGAAGAAAAGAAAATTTAACATTTAAAAGTTATAGTGAATGAATTACCAATGCATTCCCCGACATAAACACTGTATCAAAATCACATATACCATCTGAAAAAACCATGCTCAATTAGTTTTTTCAAAAGAAACACTAAACAACGATAATGGTTATGTACAAAAAACGTGGTGGTTCCATTCGCTCAAATGGCAAAAATTCCCAAAAGTGAAAAGAAAGAAGGCATCAACATCTAATGATACTACTATTGAGGTATTTATGCATGATTAATTACAAAATGTGAAAATGAGATAGCAGAAGAGATTACCCTATCGGATCCTAGCTATAGATAAACACAATGTTGAAAACTCTATCAATTAAGTTAATAAACGAATGGTAAGAGATTAAATGGTGATGGAAAATATAAATGAAATATTTTTACGCTTGGTGGCTTACGACATTATGAATGAAAATGACATTTTGTAATTGAACGCCAAAAGGGGAATGATTGGACTAAGTAAAAAGACGTTATGCAAGCAAAATTGCATTCGCTTACTCTTGGTAGGGTGAATAGCTAATGCCAGTTTCATGTGCTTTTGCCGCAATGACTATTCATCGGTCGTAGTGTGGACTTTAAAAACCTTATATCATCCACTTCTCCATTGATTTTGTTCCCATTGGATTCTCTTATTCTTGTTAGGGTGAAGAGCTAATACCAATTTCATGAAATTTTGCCACAATGACTATTCATCGACTGAAGTGTGGACTTGAATAACCTTATATAATCCACTTCTCCATTGATTTTGTTCTCATTGGCCAGATATAGATTGATCATGACGAGAAATGAGGAAATACCCTCAAACGCGGGAAACAATCATTTAGCTTTTAATGCAAACTTTTCGGCCCGTACCAGATATCTCTCAAGTACTTAATGCGCTAGAAAATGTTAAAACTTACTTGTCTCATTAATCAATTTTGGGCTCTATTTTGCTTTTCAAAAAAAACAACCAGTTAGTTTATGCTATATCTAGGTTACAATTTATCTATAAAAGAATTGCTCTTCATTAGCGTTAAATGAAAAATGTGAGAAAAGCTTGAAATTTTATTGTATTTTAAATAAAGTTTTGCATTAGTTATGTATTTCAATTAAGTTCATCAATCATTTGTTACTATATTTATGTTATGGTTTTTCATCTATAATAAAAAGGTTATAAACCAATTTTATGTTGACTTAAAGCTTCACGTTTGTCCTTGGTTACATAAATCACCAAAAAATAATAAATAAAAATTTACAAGGAGTAGGATATGTACAATGGTTTTTAAATTAGTCATAAGTTCTAAGTTGGAAACAATATGATTTATTTTGCGAAACTGTTTGGCAATTCTATTTTACTCCACTTCTGCGTTTGAAACTTCATCCTACCCTGCATAAATGTAGACCTTAAGCAATTTTGGTCTCTTAGATTGTTTGAAAAGATTAAAGAGATCGATCGAAGTCCAAGTATGAAAAAACTCAAGGAACAAATAACGTATCACATGAAGCTTTGGGAAATTATTATCTTACGGTTAACATTCGAATCTAATATTTGTGCTATATTTATTTGTAACACATGGATAAATATTTCCATTTTCGTCCAGATCTCTTATAAATCCCAGCTTTGCATTATTTTACCAAAATTTGTCCATGTGTATAAATCGTATGACCCTTCTATGCACTAATTATACTGGCTTGGCTAGCCAAAAGTACATGACTTCAAACAAGGTGCTCCATGGATGGGTGGTTATTGCTGCACAAGTCTAATATAAACGTACGTTTGTCTTCACAAGTTGGAGACATATTCAGTTCCAGACTAATACCCTTGTTGATGCTGCTATTCGAACCGTCGTCGATAACAACTAACAACGAATCAGACAAACTCTCCACCCCTTCGGCCGGTCCACCTTTGTAGTTGACCCCCACGAGGCATATAGAAGGACTAACCCGGTAATTAGGTGAGTCGTGTCCACCCCGAGCCTCGATAAAGTCTAGCGGTGCGCCTCCTAATGCACCATAATTCGAATCTTCATCATTTAGATGAGCCGGCCCTGTTTGGTCGTGTCAAAGGTGTCGAGCCAGACGTGAAATTTATTGAATGGTCCCTGGTCTCGGCGATGTAACCAATATAATAGATATGACATTGGTTTCTCAGTTATTGCATTGCGCATGTGGTGTCTTCGCAAAACTAAATAGACTTTCGTCAATAATCCACTTAATCGCTCATTTGGTTTTCCACTCTCTAATAAGATAGTTTGTTGCAAACGTCTTTGTTTTTTTGTTTTTCCTGGAAGGTTTGTGACCCTTTAACTCCTATCTATAAAGGAAAAAAAATCTCGTTATCATTTTAGCAAATATGTAATTTACTTAATGTAGAACTCGTGAATTATTTTATTTGTATTTGTAATAAGAACATTAGGAAAATGCATGGAGTATGTGTTGGTACATCAGTTGAAAATATTTGAGAAAACATTTTCAGATGTTCTAACAAAGCGATGTTATGTAGAAGAAAAGAAAATTTAACATTTAAAAGTTATAGTGAATGAATTACCAATGCATTCCCCGACATAAACACTGTATCAAAATCACATATACCATCTGAAAAAACCATTCTCAATTAGTTTTTTCAAAAGAAACACTAAACAACGATAATGGTTATGTACAAAAAACGTGGTGGTTCCATTCGCTCAAATGGCAAAAATTCCCAAAAGTGAAAAGAAAGAAGGCATCAACATCTAATGATACTACTATTGAGGTATTTATGCATGATTAATCACAAAATGTGAAAATGAGATAGCACAAGAGATTACCCTATCAGATCCTAGCTATAGATAAACACAATGTTGAAAACTCTATCAATTAAGTTAATAAACGAATGGTAAGAGATTAAATGGTGATGGAAAATATAAATGAAATATTTTTACGCTTGGTGGCTTACGACATTATGAATGAAAATGACATTTTGTAATTGAACGCCAAAAGGGGAATGATTGGACTAAGTAAAAAGATGTTATGCAAGCAAAATTGCATTCGCTTACTCTTGGTAGGGTGAATAGCTAATGCCAGTTTCATGTGCTTTTGCCGCAATGACTATTCATCGGTCGTAGTGTGGACTTTAAAAACCTTATATCATCCACTTCTCCATTGATTTTGTTCCCATTGGATTCTCTTATTCTTGTTAGGGTGAAGAGCTAATACCAATTTCATGAAATTTAGCCACAATGACTATTCATCGACTGAAGTGTGGACTTGAATAACCTTATATAATCCACTTCTCCATTGATTTTGTTCTCATTGGCCAGATATAGATTGATCATGACGAGAAATGAGGAAATACCCTCAAACGCGGGAAACAATCATTTAGCTTTTAATGCAAACTTTTCGGCCCGTACCAGATATCTCTCAAGTACTTAATGCGCTAGAAAATGTTAAAACTTACTTGTCTCATTAATCAATTTTGGGCTCTATTTTGCTTTTCAAAAAAAACAATCAGTTAGTTTATGCTATATCTAGGTTACAATTTATCTATAAAAGAATTGCTCTTCATTAGCGTTAAATGAAAAATGTGAGAAAAGCTTGAAATTTTATTGTATTTTAAATAAAGTTTTGCATTAGTTATGTATTTCAATTAAGTTCATCAATCATTTGTTACTATATTTATGTTATGGTTTTTCATCTATAATAAAAAGGTTATAAACCAATTTTATGTTGACTTAAAGCTTCACGTTTGTCCTTGGTTACATAAATCACCAAAAAATAATAAATAAAAATTTACAAGGAGTAGGATATGTACAATGGTTTTTAAATTAGTCATAAGTTCTAAGTTGGAAACAATATGATTTATTTTGCGAAACTGTTTGGCAATTCTATTTTACTCCACTTCTGCGTTTGAAACTTCATCCTACCCTGCATAAATGTAGACCTTAAGCAATTTTGGTCTCTTAGATTGTTTGAAAAGATTAAAGAGATCGATCGAAGTCCAAGTACGAAAAAACTCAAGGAACAAATAACGTATCACATGAAGCTTTGGGAAATTATTATCTTACGGTTAACATTCGAATCTAATATTTGTGCTATATTTATTTGTAACACATGGATAAATATTTCCATTTTCGTCCAGATCTCTTATAAATCCCAGCTTTGCATTATTTTACCAAAATTTGTCCATGTGTATAAATCGTATGACCCTTCTATGCACTAATTATACTGGCTTGGCTAGCCAAAAGTACATGACTTCAAACAAGGTGCTCCATGGATGGGTGGTTATTGCTGCACAAGTCTAATATAAACGTACGTTTGTCTTCACAAGTTGGAGACATATTCAGTTCCAGACTAATACCCTTGTTGATGCTGCTATTCGAACCGTCGTCGATAACAACTAACAACGAATCAGACAAACTCTCCACCCCTTCGGCCGGTCCACATTTGTAGTTGACCCCCACGAGGCATATAGAAGGACTAACTCGGTAATTAGGTGAGTCGTGTCCACCCCGAGCCTCGATAAAGTCTAGCGGTGCGCCTCCTAGTGCACCATAATTCGAATCTTCATCATTTAGATGAGCCAGCCATGTTTGATCGTGTCAAAGGTGTCGAGCCAGACGTGAAATTTATTGAATGATCCCTGATCTTGACGATGTAACCAATATAATAGATATGACATTGGTTTCTCAGTTATTGCATTGCGCATGTGGTGTCTTCGCAAAACTAAATAGACTTTCGTCAATAATCCACTTAATCGCTCATTTGGTTTTCCACTCTCTAATAAGATAGTTTGTTGCAAATGTCTTTGTTTTTTTGTTTTTCCTGGAAGGTTTGTGACCCTTTAACTGCTATCTATAAAGGAAAAAAAAAATTTGTTATCATTTTAGCAAATATGTAATTTACTTAATGTAGAACTCGTGAATTATTTTATTTGTATTTGTAATAAGAACATTAGGAAAATGCATGGAGTATGTATTGGTACATCAGTTGAAAATATTTGAGAAAATATTTTCAGATGTTCTAACAAAGCGATGTTATGTAGAAGAAAAGAAAATTTAACATTTAAAAGTTATAGTGAATGAATTACCAATGCATTCCCCGACATAAACACGGTATCAAAATCACATATACCATCTGAAAAAACCATGGTCAATTAGTTTTTTCAAAAGAAATACTAAACAACGATAATGGTTATGTACAAAACCGTGGTGGTTCCATTCGCTGAAATGGCAAAAATTCCCAAAAGTGAAAAGAAAGAAGGCATCAACATCTAATGATCCTACTATTGAGGAATTTATGCATGATTAATCACAAAATGTGAAAATGAGATAGCACAAGAGATTACCCTATCAGATCCTAGCAATAGATAAACACAATGTTGAAAACTCTATCAATTAAGTTAATAAACGAATGGTAATAGATTAAATGGTGATGGAAAATATAAATGAAATATTTTTACGCCTGGTGGCTTACGACATTATGAATGAAAATGACATTTTGTAATTGAACGCCAAAATGGGAATGATTGGACTAAGTAAAAAGATGTTATGCAAGCAAAATTGCATTCGCTTACTCTTGGTAGGGTGAATAGCTAATGCCAGTTTCATGTGCTTTTGCCGCAATGACTATTCATCGGTCGTAGTGTGGACTTTAAAAACCTTATATCATCCACTTCTCCATTGATTTTGTTCCCATTGGATTCTCATATCCTTGTTAGGGTGAAGAGCTAATACCAATTTCATGAAATTTTGCCACAATGACTATTCATCGACTAAAGTGTGGACTTGAATAAGCTTATATAATCCACTTCTCCATTGATTTTGTTCTCATTGGCCAGATATAGATTGATCATGACGAGAAATGAGGAAATACCCTCAAACGCGGGAAACAATCATTTAGCTTTTAATGCAAACTTTTCGGCCCGTACCAGATATCTCTCAAGTACTTAATGCGCTAGAAAATGTTAAAACTTACTTGTCTCATTAATCAATTTTGGGCTCTATTTTGCTTTTCAAAAAAAACAATCAGTTAGTTTATGCTATATCTAGGTTACAATTTATCTATAAAAGAATTGCTCTTCATTAGCGTTAAATGAAAAATGTGAGAAAATGTTGAAATTTTATTGTATTTTAAATAAATTTTTGCATTAGTTATGTATTTGAATTAAGTTCATCAATCATTTGTTACTATATATATGTTATTGTTTTTCATCTATAATAAAAAGGTTATAAACCAGTTTTATGTTGACTTAAAGCTTCACGTTTGTCCTTGGTTACATAAATCACCAAAAAATAATAAATAAAAATTTACAAGGAGTAGGATATGTACAATGCTTTTTAAATTAGTCATAAGTTCTAAGTTGGAAACAATACGATTTATTTTGCGAAACTATTTGGCAATTCTATTTTACTCCACTTCTGCCTTTGAAACTTCATCCTACCCTACATAAATGTAGACCTTAAGCAATTTTGGTCTCTTAGATTGTTTGAAAATATTAAAGAGATCGATCGAAGTCCAAGTACGAAAAAAGTCAAGGAACAAATAACGTACCACATGAAGCTTTGGGAAATTATTATCTTACGGTTAACATTGGAATCTAATATTTGTGCTATATTTATTTGTAACACATGGATAAATATTTCCATTTTCTTCCAGATCTCTTATAAATCCCAGCTTTGCATTATTTTACCAAAATTTGTCCATGTGTATAAATCGTATGACCCTTCTATGCACAAATTATACTGGCTTGGCTAGCCAAAAGTACATGACTTCAAACAAGGTGCTCCATGGATGGGTGGTTATTGCTGCACAAGTCTAATATAAATGTACGTTTGTCTTCACAAGTTGGAGACATATTCAGTTCCAGACTAATACCCTTGTTGATGCTGCAATTCGAACCGTCGTCGATAACAACTAACAACGAATCAGACAAACTCTCCACCCCTTCGGCCGGTCCACATTTGTAGTTGACCCCCACGAGGCATATAGAAGGACTAACTCGGTAATTAGGTGAGTCGTGTCCACCCCGAGCCTCGATAAAGTCTAGCGGTGCGCCTCCTAGTGCACCATAATTCGAATCTTCATGATTTAGATGAGCCAGCCATGTTTGATCGTGTCAAAGGTGTCGAGCCAGACGTGAAATTTATTGAATGATCCCTGATCTTGACGATGTAACCAATATAATAGATATGACATTGGTTTCTCAGTTATTGCATTGCGCATGTGGTGTCTTCGCAAAACTAAATAGACTTTCGTCAATAATCCACTTAATCGCTCATTTGGTTTTCCACTCTCTAATAAGATAGTTTGTTGCAAATGTCTTTGTTTTTTTGTTTTTCCTGGAAGGTTTGTGACCCTTTAACTGCTATCTATAAAGGAAAAAAAAAATTTGTTATCATTTTAGCAAATATGTAATTTACTTAATGTAGAACTCGTGAATTATTTTATTTGTATTTGTAATAAGAACATTAGGAAAATGCATGGAGTATGTATTGGTACATCAGTTGAAAATATTTGAGAAAATATTTTCAGATGTTCTAACAAAGCGATGTTATGTAGAAGAAAAGAAAATTTAACATTTAAAAGTTATAGTGAATGAATTACCAATGCATTCCCCGACATAAACACGGTATCAAAATCACATATACCATCTGAAAAAACCATGGTCAATTAGTTTTTTCAAAAGAAATACTAAACAACGATAATGGTTATGTACAAAAACCGTGGTGGTTCCATTCGCTGAAATGGCAAAAATTCCCAAAAGTGAAAAGAAAGAAGGCATCAACATCTAATGATCCTACTATTGAGGAATTTATGCATGATTAATCACAAAATGTGAAAATGAGATAGCACAAGAGATTACCCTATCAGATCCTAGCAATAGATAAACACAATGTTGAAAACTCTATCAATTAAGTTAATAAACGAATGGTAATAGATTAAATGGTGATGGAAAATATAAATGAAATATTTTTACGCCTGGTGGCTTACGACATTATGAATGAAAATGACATTTTGTAATTGAACGCCAAAATGGGAATGATTGGACTAAGTAAAAAGATGTTATGCAAGCAAAATTGCATTCGCTTACTCTTGGTAGGGTGAATAGCTAATGCCAGTTTCATGTGCTTTTGCCGCAATGACTATTCATCGGTCGTAGTGTGGACTTTAAAAACCTTATATCATCCACTTCTCCATTGATTTTGTTCCCATTGGATTCTCATATCCTTGTTAGGGTGAAGAGCTAATACCAATTTCATGAAATTTTGCCACAATGACTATTCATCGACTAAAGTGTGGACTTGAATAAGCTTATATAATCCACTTCTCCATTGATTTTGTTCTCATTGGCCAGATATAGATTGATCATGACGAGAAATGAGGAAATACCCTCAAACGCGGGAAACAATCATTTAGCTTTTAATGCAAACTTTTCGGCCCGTACCAGATATCTCTCAAGTACTTAATGCGCTAGAAAATGTTAAAACTTACTTGTCTCATTAATCAATTTTGGGCTCTATTTTGCTTTTCAAAAAAAACAATCAGTTAGTTTATGCTATATCTAGGTTACAATTTATCTATAAAAGAATTGCTCTTCATTAGCGTTAAATGAAAAATGTGAGAAAATGTTGAAATTTTATTGTATTTTAAATAAATTTTTGCATTAGTTATGTATTTGAATTAAGTTCATCAATCATTTGTTACTATATATATGTTATTGTTTTTCATCTATAATAAAAAGGTTATAAACCAGTTTTATGTTGACTTAAAGCTTCACGTTTGTCCTTGGTTACATAAATCACCAAAAAATAATAAATAAAAATTTACAAGGAGTAGGATATGTACAATGCTTTTTAAATTAGTCATAAGTTCTAAGTTGGAAACAATACGATTTATTTTGCGAAACTATTTGGCAATTCTATTTTACTCCACTTCTGCCTTTGAAACTTCATCCTACCCTACATAAATGTAGACCTTAAGCAATTTTGGTCTCTTAGATTGTTTGAAAATATTAAAGAGATCGATCGAAGTCCAAGTACGAAAAAAGTCAAGGAACAAATAACGTACCACATGAAGCTTTGGGAAATTATTATCTTACGGTTAACATTGGAATCTAATATTTGTGCTATATTTATTTGTAACACATGGATAAATATTTCCATTTTCTTCCAGATCTCTTATAAATCCCAGCTTTGCATTATTTTACCAAAATTTGTCCATGTGTATAAATCGTATGACCCTTCTATGCACAAATTATACTGGCTTGGCTAGCCAAAAGTACATGACTTCAAACAAGGTGCTCCATGGATGGGTGGTTATTGCTGCACAAGTCTAATATAAATGTACGTTTGTCTTCACAAGTTGGAGACATATTCAGTTCCAGACTAATACCCTTGTTGATGCTGCTATTCGAACCGTCGTCGATAACAACTAACAACGAATCAGACAAACTCTCCACCCCTTCGGCCGGTCCACATTTGTAGTTGACCCCCACGAGGCATATAGAAGGACTAACTCGGTAATTAGGTGAGTCGTGTCCACCCCGAGCCTCGATAAAGTCTAGCGGTGCGCCTCCTAGTGCACCATAATTCGAATCTTCATGATTTAGATGAGCCAGCCATGTTTGATCGTGTCAAAGGTGTCGAGCCAGACGTGAAATTTATTGAATGATCCCTGATCTTGACGATGTAGCCAATATAATAGATATGACATTGGTTTCTCAGTTATTGCATTGCGCATGTGGTGTCTTCGCAAAACTAAATAGACTTTCGTCAATAATCCACTTAATCGCTCATTTGGTTTTCCACTCTCTAATAAGATAGTTTGTTGCAAATGTCTTTGTTTTTTTGTTTTTCCTGGAAGGTTTGTGACCCTTTAACTGCTATCTATAAAGGAAAAAAAAAATTTGTTATCATTTTAGCAAATATGTAATTTACTTAATGTAGAACTCGTGAATTATTTTATTTGTATTTGTAATAAGAACATTAGGAAAATGCATGGAGTATGTATTGGTACATCAGTTGAAAATATTTGAGAAAATATTTTCAGATGTTCTAACAAAGCGATGTTATGTAGAAGAAAAGAAAACTTAACATTTAAAAGTTATAGTGAATGAATTACCAATGCGTTCCCCGACATAAACACGGTATCAAAATCACATATACCATCTGAAAAAACCATGCTCAATTAGTTTTTTCAAAAGAAATACTAAACAACGATAATGGTTATGTACAAAAACCGTGGTGGTTCCATTCGCTGAAATGGCAAAAATTCCCAAAAGTGAAAAGAAAGAAGGCATCAACATCTAATGATCCTACTATTGAGGAATTTATGCATGATTAATCACAAAATGTGAAAATGAGATAGCACAAGAGATTACCCTATCAGATCCTAGCAATAGATAAACACAATGTTGAAAACTCTATCAATTAAGTTAATAAACGAATGGTAATAGATTAAATGGTGATGGAAAATATAAATGAAATATTTTTACGCCTGGTGGCTTACGACATTATGAATGAAAATGACATTTTGTAATTGAACGCCAAAATGGGAATGATTGGACTAAGTAAAAAGATGTTATGCAAGCAAAATTGCATTCGCTTACTCTTGGTAGGGTGAATAGCTAATGCCAGTTTCATGTGCTTTTGCCGCAATGACTATTCATCGGCCGTAGTGTGGACTTTAAAAACCTTATGTCATCCACTTCTCCATTGATTTTGTTCACATTGGATTCGCTTATTCTTGTTAGGGTGAAGAGCTAATACCAATTTCATGAAATTTTGCCACAATGACTATTCATCGACTGAAGTGTGGACTTGAATAACCTTATATAATCCACTTCTCCATTGATTTTGTTCTCATTGGCCAGATATAGATTGATCATGACGAGAAATGAGGAAATACCCTCAAACGCGAGAAACAATCATTTAGCTTTTAATGCAAACTTTTCGGCCCGTACCAGATATCTCTCAAGTACTTAATGTGCTAGAAAATGTTAAAACTTACTTGTCTCATTGATCAATTTTGGGCTCTATTTTGCTTTTCAAAAAAAAAAACAATCAGTTAGTTTATGCTATATCTAGGTTATAATTTATCTATAAAAGAATTGCTCTTCATTAGCGTTAAATGAAAAATGTGAGAAAAAGTTGAAATTTTATTGTATTTTAAATAAAGTTTTGCATTAGTTATGTATTTCAATTAAGTTCGTCAATCATTTGTTTTTATATTTATGTTATGGTTTTTCATCTATAATAAAAAGGCTATAAACCAATTTTATGTTGACTTAAAGCTTCACGTTTGTCCTTGGTTACATAAATCACCAAAAAATAATAAATAAAAATTTACAAGGAGTAGGATATGTACAATGTTTTTTAAATTAGTCATAAGTTCTAAGTTGGAAACAATACGATTTATTTTGCGAAACTGTTTGGCAATTCTATTTTACTCCACTTCTGCCTTTGAAACTTCATCCTACCCTGCATAAATGTAGACCTTAAGCAATTTTGGTCTCTTAGATTGTTTGAAAAGATTAAGGAGATCGATCGAAGTCCAAGTACGAAAAAAAGTCAAGGAACAAATAACGTATCACATGAAGCTTTGGGAAATTATTATCTTACGGTTAACATTCGAATCTAATATTTGTGCTATATTTATTTGTAACAAATGGATAAATATTTCCATTTTCGTACAGGTCTCTTATAAATCCCAGCTTTGCATTATGTTACCAAAATTTGTCCATGTGTATAAATCGTATGACCCTTCTATGCACAAATTATACTGGCTTGGCTAGCCAAAAGTACATTACTTCAAACAATGTGCTCCCCGGATGTGTGGTTATTGTTGCACAAGTCTAATATTAATGCACGATTGTCTTCACAAGTTGGAGACATATTCAGTTCCAGACTAATACCCTTGTTGCTGTTGCTATTCGAACCGTCGTCGATAACAACTAACAACGAATCAGACAAACTCTCCACCCCTTCGGCCTGTCCAAATTTGTAGTTGACCCCCACGAGGCATATAGAAGGACTAACTCGGTAATTAGGTGAGTCGTGTCCACCCCGAGCCTCGATAAAGTCTAGCGGTGCGCCTCCTAGTGCACCATAATTCGAATCTTCATGATTTAGATGAGCCAGCCCTGTTTGGTCGTGTCAAAGGTGTCGAGCCAGACGTGAAATTTATTGAATGATCCCTGATCTCGGCGATGTAACCAATATAATAGATATGACATTGGTTTCTCAGTTATTGCATTGCGCATGTGGTGTCTTCGCAAAACTAAATAGACTTTCGTCAATAATCCACTTAATCGCTCATTTGGTTTTCCACTCTCTAATAAGATAGTTTGTTGCAAATGTCTTTGTTTTTTTATTTTTCCTGGATGGTTTGTGACCCTTTAACTGCTATCTATAAAGGAAAAAAATATCTCGTTATCATTTTAGCAAATATGTAATTTACTTAATGTAGAACTCGTGAATTATTTTATTTGTATTTGTAATAAGAACATTAGGAAAATGCATGCACTATGTATTGGTACATCAGTTGAAAATATTTGAGAAAATATTTTCAGATGTTCTAACAAAGCGATGTTATGTAGAAGAAAAGAAAACTTAACATTTAAAAGTTATAGTGAATGAATTACCAATGCATTCCCCGACATAAACACGGTATCAAAATCACATATACCATCTGAAAAAACCATGCTCAATTAGTTTTTTCAAAAGAAATACTAAACAACGATAATGGTTATGTACAAAAACCGTGGTGGTTCCATTCGCTGAAATGGCAAAAATTCCCAAAAGTGAAAAGAAACAAGGCATCAACATCTAATGATCCTACTATTGAGGAATTTATGCATGATTAATCACAAAATGTGAAAATGAGATAGCACAAGAGATTACCCTATCAGATCCTAGCAATAGATAAACACAATGTTGAAAACTTTATCAATTAAGTTAATAAACGAATGGTAATAGATTAAATGGTGATGGAAAATATAAATGAAATATTTTTACGCCTGGTGGCTTACGACATTATGAATGAAAATGACATTTTGTAATTGAACGCCAAAATGGGAATGATTGGACTAAGTAAAAAGATGTTATGCAAGCAAAATTGCATTCGCTTACTCTTGGTAGGGTGAATAGCTAATGCCAGTTTCATGTGCTTTTGCCGCAATGACTATTCATCGGCCGTAGTGTGGACTTTAAAAACCTTATATCATCCACTTCTCCATTGATTTTGTTCACATTGGATTCGCTTATTCTTGTTAGGGTGAAGAGCTAATACCAATTTCATGAAATTTTGCCACAATGACTATTCATCGACTGAAGTGTGGACTTGAATAACCTTATATAATCCACTTCTCCATTGATTTTGTTCTCATTGGCCAGATATAGATTGATCATGACGAGAAATGAGGAAATACCCTCAAACGCGAGAAACAATCATTTAGCTTTTAATGCAAACTTTTCGGCCCGTACCAGATATCTCTCAAGTACTTAATGTGCTAGAAAATGTTAAAACTTACTTGTCTCATTGATCAATTTTGGGCTCTATTTTGCTTTTCAAAAAAAAAACAATCAGTTAGTTTATGCTATATCTAGGTTATAATTTATCTATAAAAGAATTGCTCTTCATTAGCGTTAAATGAAAAATGTGAGAAAAAGTTGAAATTTTATTGTATTTTAAATAAAGTTTTGCATTAGTTATGTATTTCAATTAAGTTCGTCAATCATTTGTTTTTATATTTATGTTATGGTTTTTCATCTATAATAAAAAGGCTATAAACCAATTTTATGTTGACTTAAAGCTTCACGTTTGTCCTTGGTTACATAAATCACCAAAAAATAATAAATAAAAATTTACAAGGAGTAGGATATGTACAATGTTTTTTAAATTAGTCATAAGTTCTAAGTTGGAAACAATACGATTTATTTTGCGAAACTGTTTGGCAATTCTATTTTACTCCACTTCTGCCTTTGAAACTTCATCCTACCCTGCATAAATGTAGACCTTAAGCAATTTTGGTCTCTTAGATTGTTTGAAAAGATTAAGGAGATCGATCGAAGTCCAAGTACGAAAATAAGTCAAGGAACAAATAACGTATCACATGAAGCTTTGGGAAATTATTATCTTACGGTTAACATTCGAATCTAATATTTGTGCTATATTTATTTGTAACAAATGGATAAATATTTCCATTTTCGTACAGGTCTCTTATAAATCCCAGCTTTGCATTATGTTACCAAAATTTGTCCATGTGTATAAATCGTATGACCCTTCTATGCACAAATTATACTGGCTTGGCTAGCCAAAAGTACATAACTTCAAACAATGTGCTCCCCGGATGTGTGGTTATTGTTGCACAAGTCTAATATTAATGCACGATTGTCTTCACAAGTTGGAGACATATTCAGTTCCAGACTAATACCCTTGTTGCTGTTGCTATTCGAACCGTCGTCGATAACAACTAACAACGAATCAGACAAACTCTCCACCCCTTCGGCCTGTCCAAATTTGTAGTTGACCCCCACGAGGCATATAGAAGGACTAACTCGGTAATTAGGTGAGTCGTGTCCACCCCGAGCCTCGATAAAGTCTAGCGGTGCGCCTCCATGTGCACCATAATTCGAATCTTCATGATTTAGATGAGCCAGCCCTGTTTGGTCGTGTCAAAGGTGTCGAGCCAGACGTGAAATTTATTGAATGATCCCTGATCTTGGCGATGTAACCAATATAATAGATATGACATTGGTTTCTCAGTTATTGCATTGCGCATGTGGTGTCTTCGCAAAACTAAATAGACTTTCGTAAATAATCCACTTAATCGCTCATTTGGTTTTCCACTCTCTAATAAGATAGTTTGTTGTAAATGTCTTTGTTTTTTTATTTTTCCTGGAAGGTTTGTGACCCTTTAACTGCTATCTATAAAGGAAAAAAATATCTCGTTATCATTTTAGCAAATATGTAATTTACTTAATGTAGAACTCGTGAATTATTTTATTTGTATTTGTAATAAGAACATTAGGAAAATGCATGCAGTATGTATTGGTACATCAGTTGAAAATATTTGAGAAAACATTTTCAGATGTTCTAACAAAGCGATGTTATGTAGAAGAAAAGAAAATTTAACATTTAAAAGTTATAGTGAATGAATTACCAATGCATTCCCCGACATAAACACGGTATCAAAATCACATATACCATCTGAAAAAACCATGCTCAATTAGTTTTTTCAAAAGAAACACTAAACAACGATAATGGTTATGTACAAAAAACGTGATGGTTCCATTCGCTCAAATGGCAAAAATTCCCAAAAGTGAAAAGAAAGAAGGCATCAACATCTAATGATCCTACTATTGAGGAATTTATGCATGATTAATCACAAAATGTGAAAATGAGATAGCACAAGAGATTACCCTATCAGATCCTAGCTATAGATAATCACAATGTTGAAAACTCTATCAATTAAGTTAATAAACTAATGGTAAGAGATTAAATGGTGATGGAAAATATAAATGAAATATTTTTACGCTTGGTGGCTTACGACATTATGAATGAAAATGACATTTTGTAATTGAACGCCAATGATTGGACTAAGTAAAAAGATGTTATGCAAGCAAAATTGCATTCGCTTACTCTTGATAGGGTGAATAGCTAATGCCAGTTTCATGTGCTTTTGCCGCAATGACTATTCATCGGCCGTAGTGTGGACTTTAAAAACCTTATATCATCCACTTCTCCATTGATTTTGTTCACATTGGATTCACTTATTCTTGTTAGGGTGAAGAGCTAATACCAATTTCATGAAATTTTGCCACAATGACTATTCATCGACTGAAGTGTGGACTTGAATAACCTTATATAATCCACTTCTCCATTGATTTTGTTCTCATTGGCCAGATATAGATTGTTCATGACGAGAAATGAGGAAATACCCTCAAACGCGGGAAACAATCATTTAGCTTTTAATGCAAACTTTTCGGCCCGTACCAGATATCTCTCAAGTACTTAATGTGCTAGAAAATGTTAAAACTTACTTGTCTCATTGATCAATTTTGGGCTCTATTTTGCTTTTCAAAAAAAAAACAATCAGTTAGTTTATGCTATATATAGGTTACAATTTATCTATAAAAGAATTGCTCTTCATTAGCATTAAATGAAAAATGTGAGAAAAAGTTGAAATTTTATTGTATTTTAAATAAAATTTTGCATTAGTTATGTATTTCAATTAAGTTCATCAATCATTTGTTTCTATATTTATGTTATGGTTTTTCATCTATAATAAAAAGGTTATAAACCAATTTTATGTTGACTTAAAGCTTCACGTTTGTCCTTGGTTACATAAATCACCAAAAAATAATAAATAAAAATTTACAAGGAGTAGGATATGTACAATGTTTTTTAAATTAGTCATAAGTTCTAAGTTGGAAACAATACGATTTATTTTGCGAAACTGTTTGGCAATTCTATTTTACTCCACTTCTGCCTTTGAAACTTCATCCTACCCTGCATAAATGTAGACCTTAAGCAATTTTGGTCTCTTAGATTGTTTGAAAAGATTAAAGAGATCGATCGAAGTCCAAGTACGAAAAAAGTCAAGGAACAAATAACGTACCACATGAAGCTTTGGGAAATTATTATCTTACGGTTGAAATTCCAATCTAATATTTGTGCTATATTTATTTGTAACACATGGATAAATATTTTCATTTTCGTCCAGATCTCTTATAAATCCCAGCTTTGCATTATGTTACCAAAATTTGTCCATGTGTATAAATCGTATGACCCATCTATGCACAAATTATACTGGCTTGGCTAGCCAAAAGTACATGACTTCAAACAAGGTGCTCCATGGATGTGTGGTTATTGTTGCACAAGTCTAATATTAATGCACGATTGTCTTCACAAGTTGGAGACATATTCAGTTCCAGACTAATACCCTTGTTGCTGTTGCTATTCGAACCGTCGTCGATAACAACTAACAACGAATCAGACAAAGTCTCCACCCCTTCGGCCGGTCCACATTTGTAGTTGACCCCCACGAGGCATATAGAATGACTAACCCGGTAATTAGGTGAGTCGTGTCCACCCCGAGCCTCGATAAAGTCTAGCGGTGCGCCTCCTAATGCACCATAATTCGAATCTTCATGATTTAGATGAGCCGGCCCTGTTTGGTCGTGTCAAAGGTGTCGAGCCAGACGTGAAATTTATTGAATGGTCCCTGATCTCGGCGATGTAACCAATATAATAGGTATGACATTGGTTTCTCAGTTATTGCATTGCGCATGTGGTGTCTTCGCAAAACTAAATAGACTTTCGTCAATAATCCACTTAATCGCTCATTTGGTTTTCCACTCTCTAATAAGATAGTTTGCTGCAAATGTCTTTGTTTTTTTGTTTTTCCTGGAAGGTTTGTGACCCTTTAACTCCTATCTATAAAGGAAAAAAGATCTCGTTATCATTTTAGCAAATATGTAATTTACTTAATGTAGAACTCGTGAGTTATTTTATTTGTATTTGTAATAAGAACATTAGGAAAATGCATGGAGTATGTATTGGTACATCAGTTGAAAATATTTGAGAAAACATTTTCAGATGTTCTAACAAAGCGATGTTATGTAGAAGAAAAGAAAATTTAACATTTAAAAGTTATAGTGAATGAATTACCAATGCATTCCCCGACATAAACACGGTATCAAAATCACATATACCATCTGAAAAAACCATGCTCAATTAGTTTTCTCAAAAGAAACACTAAACAACGATAATGGTTATGTACAAAAAACGTGGTGGTTCCATTCGCTTAAATGGCAAAAATTCCCAAAAGTGAAAAGAAAGAAGGCATCAACTTCTAATGATACTACTATTGAGGAATTTATGCATGATTAATCACAAAATGTGAAAATGAGATAGCACAAGAGATTACCCTATCAGATCCTAGCTATAGATAAACACAATGTTGAAAACTCTATCAATTAAGTTAATAAACGAATGGTAAGAGATTAAATGGTGATGGAAAATATAAATGAAATATTTTTACGCTTGGTGGCTTACGACATTATGAATGAAAATGACATTTTGTAATTGAACGCCAAAGTGGGAATGATTGGACTAAGTAAAAAGATGTTATGCAAGCAAAATTGCATTCGCTTACTCTTGGTAGGGTGAATAGCTAATGCCAGTTTCATGTGCTTTTGCCACAATGACTATTCATCGGTCGTAGTGTGGACTTTAAAAACCTTATATCAT
Organism: Linaria vulgaris; assembly: GCA_948329865.1. Lineage (NCBI taxonomy): Eukaryota > Viridiplantae > Streptophyta > Magnoliopsida > Lamiales > Plantaginaceae > Linaria > Linaria vulgaris. Next base: position 28,714,551 of record OX415249.1, read on the forward strand.
CCACTTCTCCATTGATTTTGTTCCCATTGGATTCTCTTATTCTTGTTAGGGTGAAGAGCTAATACCAATTTCATGAAATTTTGCCACAATGACTATTCATCGACTGAAGTGTGGACTTGAATAACCTTATATAATCCACTTCTCCATTGATTTTGTTCTCATTGGCCAGATATAGATTGATCATGACGAGAAATGAGGAAATACCCTCAAACGCGGGAAACAATCATTTAGCTTTTAATGCAAACTTTTCGGCCCGTACCAGATATCTCTCAAGTACTTAATGCGCTAGAAAATGTTAAAACTTACTTGTCTCATTAATCAATTTTGGGCTCTATTTTGCTTTTCAAAAAAAACAATCAGTTAGTTTATGCTATATCTAGGTTACAATTTATCTATAAAAGAATTGCTCTTCATTAGCGTTAAATGAAAAATGTGAGAAAAGCTTGAAATTTTATTGTATTTTAAATAAAGTTTTGCATTAGTTATGTATTTCAATTAAGTTCATCAATCATTTGTTTTTATATTTATGTTATGGTTTTTCATCTATAATAAAAAGGTTATAAGCCAATTTTATATTGACTTTAATCTTCACGTTTGACCTTGGTTACATAAATCACCAAAAAATAATAAATTAAAATTTACAAGGAGTAGGATATATACAATGTTTTTTAAATTAGTCATAAGTTCTAAGTTGGAAACAATACGATTTATTTTGCGAAACTGTTTGGCAATTCTATTTTACTCCACTTCTGCCTTTGAAACTTCATCCTACCCTGCATAAATGTAGACCTTAAGCAATTTTGGTCTCTTAGATTGTTTGAAAAGATTAAAGAGATCTATCGAAGTCCAAGTACGAAAAAAGTCAAGGAACAAATAACGTACCACATGAAGCTTTGGGAAATTATTATCTTACGGTTAACATTCGAATCTAATATTTGTGCTATATTTATTTGTAACACATGGATAAATATTTCCATTTTCGTCCAGATCTCTTATAAATCCCAGCTTTGCATTATTTTACCAAAATTTGTCCATGTGTATAAATCGTATGACCCTTCTATGCACAAATTATACTGGCTTGGCTAGCCAAAAGTACATGACTTCAAACAAGGTGCTCCATGGATGGGTGGTTATTGCTGCACAAGTCTAATATAAATGTACGTTTGTCTTCACAAGTTGGAGACATATTCAGTTCCAGACTAATACCCTTGTTGATGCTGCTATTCGAACCGTCGTCGATAACAACTAACAACGAATCAGACAAACTCTCCACCCCTTCGGCCGGTCCACATTTGTAGTTGACCCCCACGAGGCATATAGAAGGACTAACCCGGTAATTAGGTGAGTCATGTCCACCCCGAGCCTCGATAAAGTCTAGCGGTGCGCCTCCTAATGCACCATAATTTGAATCTTCATGATTTAGATGAGCCGGCCCTGTTTGGTCGTGTCAAAGGTGTCGAGCCAGACGTGAAATTTATTGAATGGTCCCTGGTCTCGGCGATCTAAACAATATAATAGGTATGACATTGGTTTCTCAGTTATTGCATTGCGCATGTGGTGTCTTCGCAAAACTAAATAGACTTTCGTCAATAATCCACTTAATCGCTCATTTGGTTTTCCACTCTCTAATAAGATAGTTTGCTGCAAATGTCTTTGTTTTTTTGTTTTTCCTGGAAGGTTTGTGACCCTTTAACTCCTATCTATAAAGGAAAAAAAGATCTCGTTATCATTTTAGCAAATATGTAATTTACTTAATGTAGAACTCGTGAATTATTTTATTTGTATTTGTAATAAGAACATTAGGAAAATGCATGGAGTATGTATTGGTACATCAGTTGAAAATATTTGAGAAAACATTTTCAGATGTTCTAACAAAGCGATGTTATGTAGAAGAAAAGAAAATTTAACATTTAAAAGTTATAGTGAATGAATTACCAATGCATTCCCCGACATAAACACGGTATCAAAATCACATATACCATCTGAAAAAACCATGCTCAATTAGTTTTCTCAAAAGAAACACTAAACAACGATAATGGTTATGTACAAAAAACGTGGTGGTTCCATTCGCTCAAATAGCAAAAATTCCCAAAAGTGAAAAGAAAGAAGGCATCAACATCTAATGATACTACTATTGAGGAATTTATGCATGATTAATCACAAAATGTGAAAATGAGATAGCACAAGAGATTACCCTATCAGATCCTAGCTATAGATAAACACAATGTTGAAAACTCTATCAATTAAGTTAATAAACGAATGGTAAGAGATTAAATGGTGATGGAAAATATAAATGAAATATTTTTACGCTTGGTGGCTTACGACATTATGAATGAAAATGACATTTTGTAATTGAACGCCAAAGTGGGAATGATTGGACTAAGTAAAAAGATGTTATGCAAGCAAAATTGCATTCGCTTACTCTTGGTAGGGTGAATAGCTAATGCCAGTTTCATGTGCTTTTGCCGCAATGACTATTCATCGGTCGTAGTGTGGACTTTAAAAACCTTATATCATCCACTTCTCCATTGATTTTGTTCCCATTGGATTCTCTTATTCTTGTTAGGGTGAAGAGCTAATACCAATTTCATGAAATTTTGCCACAATGACTATTAATCGACTGAAGTGTGGACTTGAATAACCTTATATAATCCACTTCTCCATTGATTTTGTTCTCATTGGCCAGATATAGATTGATCATGACGAGAAATGAGGAAATACCCTCAAACGCGGGAAACAATCATTTAGCTTTTAATGCAAACTTTTCGGCCCGTACCAGATATCTCTCAAGTACTTAATGCGCTAGAAAATGTTAAAACTTACTTGTCGCATTAATCAATTTTGGGCTCTATTTTGCTTTTCAAAAAAAACAATCAGTTAGTTTATGCTATATCTAGGTTACAATTTATCTATAAAAGAATTGCTCTTCATTAGCGTTAAATGAAAAAAGAGAGAAAAGCTGGAAATTTTATTGTATTTTAAATAAGGTTTTGAATTAGTTATGTATTTCAATTAAGTTCCTCAATCATTTGTTTTTATATTTATGTTATGGTTTTTTATCTATAATAAAAAGGTTATAAGCCAATTTTATATTGACTTTAATCTTCACGTTTGTCCTTGGTTACATAAATCACCAAAAAATAATAAATAAAAATTTACAAGGAGTAGGATATGTACAATGTTTTTTAAATTAGTCATAAGTTCTAAGTTGGAAACAATACGATTTATTTTGCGAAACTGTTTGGCAATTCTATTTTACTCCACTTCTGCCTTTGAAACTTCATCCTACCCTGCATAAATGTTGACCTTAAGCAATTTTGGTCTCTTAGATTGTTTGAAAAGATTAAAGAGATCTATCGAAGTCCAAGTACGAAAAAAGTCAAGGAACAAATAACGTACCACATGAAGCTTTGGGAAATTATTATCTTACGGTTAACATTCGAATCTAATATTTGTGGTATATTTATTTGTAACACATGGATAAATATTTCCATTTTCGTCCAGATCTCTTATAAATCCCTGCTTTGCATTATTTTTCCAAAATTTGTCCATGTGTATAAATCGTATGACCCTTCTATGCACGTATTATACTGGCTTGGCTAGCCAAAAGTACATGACTTCAAACAAGATGCTCCATGGATGGGTGGTCATTGCTGCACAAGTCTAATATAAATGTACGTTTGTCTTCACAAGTTGGAGACATATTCAGTTCCAGACTAATACCCTTGTTGATGCTGCTATTCGAACCGTCGTCGATAACAACTAACAACGAATCAGACAAACTCTCCACCCCTTCGGCCGGTCCACATTTGTAGTTGACCCCCACGAGGCATATAGAAGGACTAACCCGGTAATTAGGTGAGTCGTGTCCACCCCGAGCCTCGATAAAGTCTAGCGGTGCGCCTCCTAATGCACCATACTTTGAATCTTCATGATTTAGATGAGCCGGCCCTGTTTGGTCGTGTCAAAGGTGTCGAGCCAGACGTGAAATTTATTGAATGGTCCCTGGTCTCGGCGATGTAACCAATATAATAGGTATGACATTGGTTTCTCAGTTATTGCATTGCGCATGTGGTGTCTTCGCAAAACTAAATAGACATTCGTCAATAATCCACTTAATCGCTCATTTGGTTTTCCACTCTCTAATAATATAGTTTGCTGCAAATGTCTTTGTTTTTTTGTTTTTCCTGGAAGGTTTGTGACCCTTTAACTCCTATCTATAAAGGAAAAAAAGATCTCGTTATCATTTTAGCAAATATGTAATTTACTTAATGTAGAACTCGTGAATTATTTTATTTGTATTTGTAATAAGAACATTAGGAAAATGCATGGAGTATGTATTGGTACATCAGTTGAAAATATTTGAGAAAACATTTTCAGATGTTCTAACAAAGCGATGTTATGTAGAAGAAAAGAAAATTTAACATTTAAAAGTTATAGTGAATGAATTACCAATGCATTCCCCGACATAAACACGGTATCAAAATCACATATACCATCTGAAAAAACCATGGTCAATTAGTTTTCTCAAAAGAAACACTAAACAACGATAATGGTTATGTACAAAAAACGTGGTGGTTCCATTCGCTTAAATGGCAAAAAATCCCAAAAGTGAAAAGAAAGAAGGCATCAACATCTAATGATACTACTATTGAGGAATTTATGCATGATTAATCACAAAATGTGAAAATGAGATAGCACAAGAGATTACCCTATCGGATCCTAGCTATAGATAAACACAATGTTGAAAACTCTATCAATTAAGTTAATAAACGAATGGTAAGAGATTAAATGGTGATGGAAAATATAAATGAAATATTTTTACGCTTGGTGGCTTACGACATTATGAATGAAAATGACATTTTGTAATTGAACGCCAAAAGGGGAATGATTGGACTAAGTAAAAAGACGTTATGCAAGCAAAATTGCATTCGCTTACTCTTGGTAGGGTGAATAGCTATTGCCAGTTTCATGTGCTTTTGCCGCAATGACTATTCATCGGTCGTAGTGTGGACTTTAAAAACCTTATATCATCCACTTCTCCATTGATTTTGTGCCCATTGGATTCTCTTATTCTTGTTAGGGTGAAGAGCTAATACCAATTTCATGAAATTTTGCCACAATGACTATTCATCGACTGAAGTGTGGACTTGAATAACCTTATATAATCCACTTCTCCATTGATTTTGTTCTCATTGGCCAGATATAGATTGATCATGACGAGAAATGAGGAAATACCCTCAAACGCGGGAAACAATCATTTAGCTTTTAATGCAAACTTTTCGGCCCGTACCAGATATCTCTCAAGTACTTAATGCGCTAGAAAATGTTAAAACTTACTTGTCTCATTAATCAATTTTGGGCTCTATTTTGCTTTTCAAAAAAAACAATCAGTTAGTTTATGCTATATCTAGGTTACAATTTATCTATAAAAGAATTGCTCTTCATTAGCGTTAAATGAAAAATGTGAGAAAAGCTTGAAATTTTATTGTATTTTAAATAAAGTTTTGCATTAGTTATGTATTTCAATTAAGTTGATCAATCATTTGTTACTATATTTATGTTATGGTTTTTCATCTATAATAAAAAGGTTATAAACCAATTTTATGTTGACTTAAAGCTTCACGTTTGTCCTTGGTTACATAAATCACCAAAAAATAATAAATAAAAATTTACAAGGAGTAGGATATGTACAATGGTTTATAAATTAGTCATAAGTTCTAAGTTGGAAACAATATGATTTATTTTGCGAAACTGTTTGGCAATTCTATTTTACTCCACTTCTGCCTTTGAAACTTCATCCTACCCTGCATAAATGTAGAACTTAAGCAATTTTGGTATCTTAGATTGTTTGAAAAGATTAAAGAGATCGATCGAAGTCCAAGTACGAAAAAACTCAAGGAACAAATAACGTACCACATGAAGCTTTGGGAAATTATTATCTTACGGTTAACATTCGAATCTAATATTTGTGCTATATTTATTTGTAACACATGGATAAATATTTCCATTTTCGTCCAGATCTCTTATAAATCCCAGCTTTGCATTATTTTACCAAAATTTGTCCATGTGTATAAATCGTATGACCCTTCTATGCACTAATTATACTGGCTTGGCTAGCCAAAAGTACATGACTTCAAACAAGGTGCTCCATGGATGGGTGGTTATTGCTGCACAAGTCTAATATAAACGTACGTTTGTCTTCACAAGTTGGAGACATATTCAGTTCCAGACTAATACCCTTGTTGATGCTGCTATTCGAACCGTCGTCGATAACAACTAACAACGAATCAGACAAACTCTCCACCCCTTCGGCCGGTCCACCTTTGTAGTTGACCCCCACGAGGCATATAGAAGGACTAACCCGGTAATTAGGTGAGTCGTGTCCACCCCGAGCCTCGATAAAGTCTAGCGGTGCGTGAAATTTATTGAATGGTCCCTGGTCTCGGCGATGTAACCAATATAATAGATATGACATTGGTTTCTCAGTTATTGCATTGCGCATGTGGTGTCTTCGCAAAACTAAATAGACTTTCGTCAATAATCCACTTAATCGCTCATTTGGTTTTCCACTCTCTAACAAGATAGTTTGTTGCAAACGTCTTTGTTTTTTTGTTTTTCCTGGAAGGTTTGTGACCCTTTAACTCCTATCTATAAAGGAAAAAAAATCTCGTTATCATTTTAGCAAATATGTAATTTACTTAATGTAGAACTCGTGAATTATTTTATTTGTATTTGTAATAAGAACATTAGGAAAATGCATGGAGTATGTGTTGGTACATCAGTTGAAAATATTTGAGAAAACATTTTCAGATGTTCTAACAAAGCGATGTTATGTAGAAGAAAAGAAAATTTAACATTTAAAAGTTATAGTGAATGAATTACCAATGCATTCCCCGACATAAACACTGTATCAAAATCACATATACCATCTAAAAAAACCATGCTCAATTACTTTTTTCAAAAGAAACACTAAACAACGATAATGGTTATGTACAAAAAACGTGGTGGTTCCATTCGCTCAAATGGCAAAAATTCCCAAAAGTGAAAAGAAAGAAGGCATCAACATCTAATGATACTACTATTGAGGTATTTATGCATGATTAATCATAAAATGTGAAAATGAGATAGCACAAGAGATTACCCTATCGGATCCTAGCTATAGATAAACACAATGTTGAAAACTCTATCAATTAAGTTAATAAACGAATGGTAAGAGATTAAATGGTGATGGAAAATATAAATGAAATATTTTTACGCTTGGTGGCTTACGACATTATGAAGGAAAATGACATTTTGTAATTGAACGCCAAAAGGGGAATGATTGGACTAAGTAAAAAGACGTTATGCAAGCAAAATTGCATTCGCTTACTCTTGGTAGGGTGAATAGCTAATGCCAGTTTCATGTGCTTTTGCCGCAATGACTATTCATCGGTCGTAGTGTGGACTTTAAAAACCTTATATCATCCACTTCTCCATTGATTTTGTTCCCATTGGATTCTCTTATTCTTGTTAGGGTGAAGAGCTAATACCAATTTCATGAAATTTTGCCACAATGACTATTCATCGACTGAAGTGTGGACTTGAATAACCTTATATAATCCACTTCTCCATTGATTTTGTTCTCATTGGCCAGATATAGATTGATCATGACGAGAAATGAGGAAATACCCTCAAACGCGGGAAACAATCATTTAGCTTTTAATGCAAACTTTTCGGCCCGTACCAGATATCTCTCAAGTACTTAATGCGCTAGAAAATGTTAAAACTTACTTGTCTCATTAATCAATTTTGGGCTCTATTTTGCTTTTCAAAAAAAACAATCAGTTAGTTTATGCTATATCTAGGTTACAATTTATCTATAAAAGAATTGCTCTTCATTAGCGTTAAATGAAAAATGTGAGAAAAGCTTGAAATTTTATTGTATTTTAAATAAAGTTTTGCATTAGTTATGTATTTCAATTAAGTTGATCAATCATTTGTTACTATATTTATGTTATGGTTTTTCATCTATAATAAAAAGGTTATAAACCAATTTTATGTTGACTTAAAGCTTCACGTTTGTCCTTGGTTACATAAATCACCAAAAAATAATAAATAAAAATTTACAAGGAGTAGGATATGTACAATGGTTTTTAAATTAGTCATAAGTTCTAAGTTGGAAACAATATGATTTATTTTGCGAAACTGTTTGGCAATTCTATTTTACTCCACTTCTGCCTTTGAAACTTCATCCTACCCTGCATAAATGTAGAACTTAAGCAATTTTGGTCTCTTAGATTGTTTGAAAAGATTAAAGAGATCGATCGAAGTCCAAGTACGAAAAAACTCAAGGAACAAATAACGTACCACATGAAGCTTTGGGAAATTATTATCTTACGGTTAACATTCGAATCTAATATTTGTGCTATATTTATTTGTAACACATGGATAAATATTTCCATTTTCGTCCAGATCTCTTATAAATCCCAGCTTTGCATTATTTTTCCAAAATTTGTCCATGTGTATAAATCGTATGACCCTTCTATGCACGTATTATACTGGCTTGGCTAGCCAAAAGTACATGACTTCAAACAAGATGCTCCATGGATGGGTGGTCATTGCTGCACAAGTCTAATATAAATGTACGTTTGTCTTCACAAGTTGGAGACATATTCAGTTCCAGACTAATACCCTTGTTGATGCTGCTATTCGAACCGTCGTCGATAACAACTAACAACGAATCAGACAAACTCTCCACCCCTTCGGCCGGTCCACATTTGTAGTTGACCCCCACGAGGCATATAGAAGGACTAACCCGGTAATTAGGTGAGTCGTGTCCACCCCGAGCCTCGATAAAGTCTAGCGGTGCGCCTCCTAATGCACCATACTTTGAATCTTCATGATTTAGATGAGCCGGCCCTGTTTGGTCGTGTCAAAGGTGTCGAGCCAGACGTGAAATTTATTGAATGGTCCCTGGTCTCGGCGATGTAACCAATATAATAGGTATGACATTGGTTTCTCAGTTATTGCATTGCGCATGTGGTGTCTTCGCAAAACTAAATAGACATTCGTCAATAATCCACTTAATCGCTCATTTGGTTTTCCACTCTCTAATAATATAGTTTGCTGCAAATGTCTTTGTTTTTTTGTTTTTCCTGGAAGGTTTGTGACCCTTTAACTCCTATCTATAAAGGAAAAAAAGATCTCGTTATCATTTTAGCAAATATGTAATTTACTTAATGTAGAACTCGTGAATTATTTTATTTGTATTTGTAATAAGAACATTAGGAAAATGCATGGAGTACGTATTGGTACATCAGTTGAAAATATTTGAGAAAACATTTTCAGATGTTCTAACAAAGCGATGTTATGTAGAAGAAAAGAAAATTTAACATTTAAAAGTTATAGTGAATGAATTACCAATGCATTCCCCGACATAAACACGGTATCAAAATCACATATACCATCTGAAAAAACCATGGTCAATTAGTTTTCTCAAAAGAAACACTAAACAACGATAATGGTTATGTACAAAAAACGTGGTGGTTCCATTCGCTCAAATGGCAAAAAATCCCAAAAGTGAAAAGAAAGAAGGCATCAACATCTAATGATACTACTATTGAGGAATTTATGCATGATTAATCACAAAATGTGAAAATGAGATAGCACAAGAGATTACCCTATCGGATCCTAGCTATAGATAAACACAATGTTGAAAACTCTATCAATTAAGTTAATAAACGAATGGTAAGAGATTAAATGGTGATGGAAAATATAAATGAAATATTTTTACGCTTGGTGGCTTACGACATTATGAATGAAAATGACATTTTGTAATTGAACGCCAAAAGGGGAATGATTGGACTAAGTAAAAAGACGTTATGCAAGCAAAATTGCATTCGCTTACTCTTGGTAGGGTGAATAGCTATTGCCAGTTTCATGTGCTTTTGCCGCAATGACTATTCATCGGTCGTAGTGTGGACTTTAAAAACCTTATATCATCCACTTCTCCATTGATTTTGTGCCCATTGGATTCTCTTATTCTTGTTAGGGTGAAGAGCTAATACCAATTTCATGAAATTTTGCCACAATGACTATTCATCGACTGAAGTGTGGACTTGAATAACCTTATATAATCCACTTCTCCATTGATTTTGTTCTCATTGGCCAGATATAGATTGATCATGACGAGAAATGAGGAAATACCCTCAAACGCGGGAAACAATCATTTAGCTTTTAATGCAAACTTTTCGGCCCGTACCAGATATCTCTCAAGTACTTAATGCGCTAGAAAATGTTAAAACTTACTTGTCTCATTAATCAATTTTGGGCTCTATTTTGCTTTTCAAAAAAAACAATCAGTTAGTTTATGCTATATCTAGGTTACAATTTATCTATAAAAGAATTGCTCTTCATTAGCGTTAAATGAAAAATGTGAGAAAAGCTTGAAATTTTATTGTATTTTAAATAAAGTTTTGCATTAGTTATGTATTTCAATTAAGTTGATCAATCATTTGTTACTATATTTATGTTATGGTTTTTCATCTATAATAAAAAGGTTATAAACCAATTTTATGTTGACTTAAAGCTTCACGTTTGTCCTTGGTTACATAAATCACCAAAAAATAATAAATAAAAATTTACAAGGAGTAGGATATGTACAATGGTTTTTAAATTAGTCATAAGTTCTAAGTTGGAAACAATATGATTTATTTTGCGAAACTGTTTGGCAATTCTATTTTACTCCACTTCTGCCTTTGAAACTTCATCCTACCCTGCATAAATGTAGAACTTAAGCAATTTTGGTATCTTAGATTGTTTGAAAAGATTAAAGAGATCGATCGAAGTCCAAGTACGAAAAAACTCAAGGAACAAATAACGTACCACATGAAGCTTTGGGAAATTATTATCTTACGGTTAACATTCGAATCTAATATTTGTGCTATATTTATTTGTAACACATGGATAAATATTTCCATTTTCGTCCAGATCTCTTATAAATCCCAGCTTTGCATTATTTTACCAAAATTTGTCCATGTGTATAAATCGTATGACCCTTCTATGCACTAATTATACTGGCTTGGCTAGCCAAAAGTACATGACTTCAAACAAGGTGCTCCATGGATGGGTGGTTATTGCTGCACAAGTCTAATATAAACGTACGTTTGTCTTCACAAGTTGGAGACATATTCAGTTCCAGACTAATACCCTTGTTGATGCTGCTATTCGAACCGTCGTCGATAACAACTAACAACGAATCAGACAAACTCTCCACCCCTTCGGCCGGTCCACCTTTGTAGTTGACCCCCACGAGGCATATAGAAGGACTAACCCGGTAATTAGGTGAGTCGTGTCCACCCCGAGCCTCGATAAAGTCTAGCGGTGCGTGAAATTTATTGAATGGTCCCTGGTCTCGGCGATGTAACCAATATAATAGATATGACATTGGTTTCTCAGTTATTGCATTGCGCATGTGGTGTCTTCGCAAAACTAAATAGACTTTCGTCAATAATCCACTTAATCGCTCATTTGGTTTTCCACTCTCTAACAAGATAGTTTGTTGCAAACGTCTTTGTTTTTTTGTTTTTCCTGGAAGGTTTGTGACCCTTTAACTCCTATCTATAAAGGAAAAAAAATCTCGTTATCATTTTAGCAAATATGTAATTTACTTAATGTAGAACTCGTGAATTATTTTATTTGTATTTGTAATAAGAACATTAGGAAAATGCATGGAGTATGTGTTGGTACATCAGTTGAAAATATTTGAGAAAACATTTTCAGATGTTCTAACAAAGCGATGTTATGTAGAAGAAAAGAAAATTTAACATTTAAAAGTTATAGTGAATGAATTACCAATGCATTCCCCGACATAAACACTGTATCAAAATCACATATACCATCTGAAAAAACCATGCTCAATTAGTTTTTTCAAAAGAAACACTAAACAACGATAATGGTTATGTACAAAAAACGTGGTGGTTCCATTCGCTCAAATGGCAAAAATTCCCAAAAGTGAAAAGAAAGAAGGCATCAACATCTAATGATACTACTATTGAGGTATTTATGCATGATTAATCATAAAATGTGAAAATGAGATAGCACAAGAGATTACCCTATCGGATCCTAGCTATAGATAAACACAATGTTGAAAACTCTATCAATTAAGTTAATAAACGAATGGTAAGAGATTAAATGGTGATGGAAAATATAAATGAAATATTTTTACGCTTGGTGGCTTACGACATTATGAAGGAAAATGACATTTTGTAATTGAACGCCAAAAGGGGAATGATTGGACTAAGTAAAAAGACGTTATGCAAGCAAAATTGCATTCGCTTACTCTTGGTAGGGTGAATAGCTAATGCCAGTTTCATGTGCTTTTGCCGCAATGACTATTCATCGGTCGTAGTGTGGACTTTAAAAACCTTATATCATCCACTTCTCCATTGATTTTGTTCCCATTGGATTCTCTTATTCTTGTTATGGTGAAGAGCTAATACCAATTTCATGAAATTTTGCCACAATGACTATTCATCGACTGAAGTGTGGACTTGAATAACCTTATATAATCCACTTCTCCATTGATTTTGTTCTCATTGGCCAGATATAGATTGATCATGACGAGAAATGAGGAAATACCCTCAAACGCGGGAAACAATCATTTAGCTTTTAATGCAAACTTTTCGGCCCGTACCAGATATCTCTCAAGTACTTAATGCGCTAGAAAATGTTAAAACTTACTTGTCTCATTAATCAATTTTGGGCTCTATTTTGATTTTCAAAAAAAACAATCAGTTAGTTTATGCTATATCTAGGTTACAATTTATCTATAAAAGAATTGCTCTTCATTAGCGTTAAATGAAAAATGTGAGAAAAGCTTGAAATTTTATTGTATTTTAAATAAAGTTTTGCATTAGTTATGTATTTCAATTAAGTTGATCAATCATTTGTTACTATATTTATGTTATGGTTTTTCATCTATAATAAAAAGGTTATAAACCAATTTTATGTTGACTTAAAGCTTCACGTTTGTCCTTGGTTACATAAATCACCAAAAAATAATAAATAAAAATTTACAAGGAGTAGGATATGTACAATGGTTTTTAAATTAGTCATAAGTTCTAAGTTGGAAACAATATGATTTATTTTGCGAAACTGTTTGGCAATTCTATTTTACTCCACTTCTGCCTTTGAAACTTCATCCTACCCTGCATAAATGTAGAACTTAAGCAATTTTGGTCTCTTAGATTGTTTGAAAAGATTAAAGAGATCGATCGAAGTCCAAGTACGAAAAAACTCAAGGAACAAATAACGTACCACATGAAGCTTTGGGAAATTATTATCTTACGGTTAACATTCGAATCTAATATTTGTGCTATATTTATTTGTAACACATGGATAAATATTTCCATTTTCGTCCAGATCTCTTATAAATCCCAGCTTTGCATTATTTTACCAAAATTTGTCCATGTGTATAAATCGTATGACCCTTCTATGCACTAATTATACTGGCTTGGCTAGCCAAAAGTACATGACTTCAAACAAGGTGCTCCATGGATGGGTGGTTATTGCTGCACAAGTCTAATATAAACGTACGTTTGTCTTCACAAGTTGGAGACATATTCAGTTCCAGACTAATACCCTTGTTGATGCTGCTATTCGAACCGTCGTCGATAACAACTAACAACGAATCAGACAAACTCTCCACCCCTTCGGCCGGTCCACCTTTGTAGTTGACCCCCACGAGGCATATAGAAGGACTAACCCGGTAATTAGGTGAGTCGTGTCCACCCCGAGCCTCGATAAAGTCTAGCGGTGCGTGAAATTTATTGAATGGTCCCTGGTCTCGGCGATGTAACCAATATAATAGATATGACATTGGTTTCTCAGTTATTGCATTGCGCATGTGGTGTCTTCGCAAAACTAAATAGACTTTCGTCAATAATCCACTTAATCGCTCATTTGGTTTTCCACTCTCTAACAAGATAGTTTGTTGCAAACGTCTTTGTTTTTTTGTTTTTCCTGGAAGGTTTGTGACCCTTTAACTCCTATCTATAAAGGAAAAAAAATCTCGTTATCATTTTAGCAAATATGTAATTTACTTAATGTAGAACTCGTGAATTATTTTATTTGTATTTGTAATAAGAACATTAGGAAAATGCATGGAGTATGTGTTGGTACATCAGTTGAAAATATTTGAGAAAACATTTTCAGATGTTCTAACAAAGCGATGTTATGTAGAAGAAAAGAAAATTTAACATTTAAAAGTTATAGTGAATGAATTACCAATGCATTCCCCGACATAAACACTGTATCAAAATCACATATACCATCTGAAAAAACCATGCTCAATTAGTTTTTTCAAAAGAAACACTAAACAACGATAATGGTTATGTACAAAAAACGTGGTGGTTCCATTCGCTCAAATGGCAAAAATTCCCAAAAGTGAAAAGAAAGAAGGCATCAACATCTAATGATACTACTATTGAGGTATTTATGCATGATTAATCACAAAATGTGAAAATGAGATAGCACAAGAGATTACCCTATCAGATCCTAGCTATAGATAAACACAATGTTGAAAACTCTATCAATTAAGTTAATAAACGAATGGTAAGAGATTAAATGGTGATGGAAAATATAAATGAAATATTTTTACGCTTGGTGGCTTACGACATTATGAATGAAAATGACATTTTGTAATTGAACGCCAAAATGGGAATGATTGGACTAAGTAAAAAGATGTTATGCAAGCAAAATTGCATTCGCTTACTCTTGGTAGGGTGAATAGCTAATGCCAGTTTCATGTGCTTTTGCCGCAATGACTATTCATCGGTCGTAGTGTGGACTTTAAAAACCTTATATCATCCACTTCTCCATTGATTTTGTTCCCATTGGATTCTCTTATCCTTGTTAGGGTGAAGAGCTAATACCAATTTCATGAAATTTGGCCACAATGACTATTCATCGACTAAAGTGTGGACTTGAATAAGCTTATATAATCCACTTCTCCATTGATTTTGTTCTCATTGGCCAGATATAGATTGATCATGACGAGAAATGAGGAAATACCCTCAAACGCGGGAACCAATCATTTAGCTTTTAATGCAAACTTTTCGGCCCGTACCAGATATCTCTCAAGTACTTAATGTGCTAGAAAATGTTAAAACTTACTTGTCTCATTGATCAATTTTGGGCTCTATTTTGCTTTTCAAAAAAAAACAATCAGTTAGTTTATGCTATATCTAGGTTACAATTTATCTATAAAAGAATTGCTCTTCATTAGCGTTAAATGAAAAATGTGAGAAAAAGTTGAAATTTTATTGTATTTTAAATAAACTTTTGCATTAGTTATGTATTTCAATTAAGTTCGTCAATCATTTGTTTTTATATTTATGTTATGGTTTTTCATCTATAATAAAAAGGTTATAAACCAATTTTATGTTGACTTAAAGCTTCACGTTTGTCCTTGGTTACATAAATCACCAAAAAATAATAAATAAAAATTTACAAGGAGTAGGATATGTACAATGTTTTTTAAATTAGTCATAAGTTCTAAGTTGGAAACAATACGATTTATTTTGCGAAACTGTTTGGCAATTCTATTTTACTCCACTTCTGCCTTTGAAACTTCATCCTACCCTGCATAAATGTAGACCTTAAGCAATTTTGGTCTCTTAGATTGTTTGAAAAGATTAAGGAGATCGATCGAAGTCCAAGTACGAAAAAAGTCAAGGAACAAATAACGTATCACATGAAGCTTTGGGAAATTATTATCTTACGGTTAACATTCGAATCTAATATTTGTGCTATATTTATTTGTAACACATGGATAAATATTTCCATTTTCGTACAGGTCTCTTATAAATCCCAGCTTTGCATTATGTTACCAAAATTTGTCCATGTGTATAAATCGTATGACCCTTCTATGCACAAATTATACTGGCTTGGCTAGCCAAAAGTACATAACTTCAAACAATGTGCTCCATGGATGTGTGGTTATTGTTGCACAAGTCTAATATTAATGCACAATTGTCTTCACAAGTTGGAGACATATTCAGTTCCAGACTAATACCCTTGTTGCTGTTGCTATTCGAACCGTCGTCGATAACTACTAACAACGAATCAGACAAACTCTCCACCCCTTCGGCCTGTCCACATTTGTAGTTGACCCCTACGAGGCATATAGAAGGACTAACCCGGTAATTAGGTGAGTCGTGTCCACCCCGAGCCTCGATAAAGTCTAGCGGTGCGCCTCCTAGTGCACCATAATTCGAATCTTCATGATTTAGATGAGCCAGCCCTGTTTGGTCGTGTCAAAGGTGTCGAGCCAGACGTGAAATTTATTGAATGATCCCTGATCTCGGCGATGTAACCAATATAATAGATATGACATTGGTTTCTCAGTTATTGCATTGCGCATGTGGTGTCTTCGCAAAACTAAATAGACTTTCGTCAATAATCCACTTAATCGCTCATTTGGTTTTCCACTCTCTAATAAGATAGTTTGTTGCAAATGTCTTTGTTTTTTTGTTTTTCCTGGAAGGTTTGTGACCCTTTAACTGCTATCTATAAAGGAAAAAAAAAATTGTTATCATTTTAGCAAATATGTAATTTACTTAATGTAGAACTCGTGAATTATTTTATTTGTATTTGTAATAAGAACATTAGGAAAATGCATGGAGTATGTATTGGTACATCAGTTGAAAATATTTGAGAAAATATTTTCAGATGTTCTAACAAAGCGATGTTATGTAGAAGAAAAGAAAACTTAACATTTAAAAGTTATAGTGAATGAATTACCAATGCATTCCCCGACATAAACACGGTATCAAAATCACATATACCATCTGAAAAAACCATGCTCAATTAGTTTTTTCAAAAGAAATACTAAACAACGATAATGGTTATGTACAAAAACCGTGGTGGTTCCATTCGCTCAAATGGCAAAAATTCCCAAAAGTGAAAAGAAAGAAGGCATCAACATCTAATGATCCTACTATTGAGGAATTTATGCATGATTAATCACAAAATGTGAAAATGAGATAGCACAAGAGATTACCCTATCAGATCCTAGCTATAGATAAACACAATGTTGAAAACTCTATCAATTAAGTTAATAAACGAATGGTAATAGATTAAATGGTGATGGAAAATATAAATGAAATATTTTTACGCCTGGTGGCTTACGACATTATGAATGAAAATGACATTTTGTAATTGAACGCCAAAATGGGAATGATTGGACTAAGTAAAAAGATGTTATGCAAGCAAAATTGCATTCGCTTACTCTTGGTAGGGTGAATAGCTAATGCCAGTTTCATGTGCTTTTGCCGCAATGACTATTCATCGGCCGTAGTGTGGACTTTAAAAACCTTATATCATCCACTTCTCCATTGATTTTGTTCACATTGGATTCGCTTATTCTTGTTAGGGTGAAGAGCTAATACCAATTTCATGAAATTTTGCCACAATGACTATTCATCGACTGAAGTGTGGACTTGAATAACCTTATATAATCCACTTCTCCATTGATTTTGTTCTCATTGGCCAGATATAGATTGATCATGACGAGAAATGAGGAAATACCCTCAAACGCGAGAAACAATCATTTAGCTTTTAATGCAAACTTTTCGGCCCGTACCAGATATCTCTCAAGTACTTAATGTGCTAGAAAATGTTAAAACTTACTTGTCTCATTGATCAATTTTGGGCTCTATTTTGCTTTTCAAAAAAAAACAATCAGTTAGTTTATGCTATATCTAGGTTACAATTTATCTATAAAAGAATTGCTCTTCATTAGCGTTAAATGAAAAATGTGAGAAAAAGTTGAAATTTTATTGTATTTTAAATAAACTTTTGCATTAGTTATGTATTTCAATTAAGTTCGTCAATCATTTGTTTTTATATTTATGTTATGGTTTTTCATCTATAATAAAAAGGTTATAAACCAATTTTATGTTGACTTAAAGCTTCACGTTTGTCCTTGGTTACATAAATCACCAAAAAATAATAAATAAAAATTTACAAGGAGTATGATATGTACAATGTTTTTTAAATTAGTCATAAGTTCTAAGTTGGAAACAATACGATTTATTTTGCGAAACTGTTTGGCAATTCTATTTTACTCCACTTCTGCCTTTGAAACTTCATCCTACCCTGCATAAATGTAGACCTTAAGCAATTTTGGTCTCTTAGATTGTTTGAAAAGATTAAGGAGATCGATCGAAGTCCAAGTACGAAAAAAAGTCAAGGAACAAATAACGTATCACATGAAGCTTTGGGAAATTATTATCTTACGGTTAACATTCGAATCTAATATTTGTGCTATATTTATTTGTAACACATGGATAAATATTTCCATTTTCGTACAGGTCTCTTATAAATCCCAGCTTTGCATTATGTTACCAAAATTTGTCCATGTGTATAAATCGTATGACCCTTCTATGCACAAATTATACTGGCTTGGCTAGCCAAAAGTACATAACTTCAAACAATGTGCTCCATGGATGTGTGGTTATTGTTGCACAAGTCTAATATTAATGCACGATTGTCTTCACAAGTTGGAGACATATTCAGTTCCAGACTAATACCCTTGTTGCTGTTGCTATTCGAACCGTCGTCGATAACAACTAACAACGAATCAGACAAACTCTTCACCCCTTCGGTCTGTCCAAATTTGTAGTTGACCCCCACGAGGCATATAGAAAGACTAACTCGGTAATTAGGTGAGTCGTGTCCACCCCGAGCCTCGATAAAGTCTAGCGGTGCGCCTCCTAGTGCACCATAATTCGAATCTTCATGATTTAGATGAGCCAGCCCTGTTTGGTCGTGTCAAAGGTGTCGAGCCAGACGTGAAATTTATTGAATGATCCCTGATCTCGGCGATGTAACCAATATAATAGATATGACATTGGTTTCTCAGTTATTGCATTGCGCATGTGGTGTCTTCGCAAAACTAAATAGACTTTCGTCAATAATCCACTTAATCGCTCATTTGGTTTTCCACTCTCTAATAAGATAGTTTGTTGCAAATGTCTTTGTTTTTTTGTTTTTCCTGGAAGGTTTGTGACCCTTTAACTGCTATCTATAAAGGAAAAAAATATCTCGTTATCATTTTAGCAAATATGTAATTTACTTAATGTAGAACTCGTGAATTATTTTATTTGTATTTGTAATAAGAACATTAGGAAAATGCATGCAGTATGTATTGGTACATCAGTTGAAAATATTTGAGAAAACATTTTCAGATGTTCTAACAAAGCGATGTTATGTAGAAGAAAAGAAAATTTAACATTTAAAAGTTATAGTGAATGAATTACCAATGCATTCCCCGACATAAACACGGTATCAAAATCACATATACCATCTGAAAAAACCATGCTCAATTAGTTTTTTGAAAAGAAACACTAAACAACGATAATGGTTATGTACAAAAAGCGTGATGGTTCCATTCGCTCAAATGGCAAAAATTCCCAAAAGTGAAAAGAAAGAAGGCATCAACATCTAATGATCCTACTATTGAGGAATTTATGCATGATTAATCACAAAATGTGAAAATGAGATAGCACAAGAGATTACCCTATCAGATCCTAGTAATAGATAAACACAATGTTGAAAACTCTATCAATTAAGTTAATAAACTAATGGTAAGAGATTAAATGGTGATGGAAAATATAAATGAAATATTTTTACGCTTGGTGGCTTACGACATTATGAATGAAAATGACATTTTGTAATTGAACGCCAAAATGGGAATGATTGGACTAAGTAAAAAGATGTTATGCAAGCAAAATTGCATTCGCTTACTCTTGGTAGGGTGAATAGCTAATGCCAGTTTCATGTGCTTTTGCCGCAATGACTATTCATCGGCCGTAGTGTGGACTTTAAAAACCTTATATCATCCACTTCTCCATTGATTTTGTTCACATTGGATTCACTTATTCTTGTTAGGGTGAAGAGCTAATACCAATTTCATGAAATTTTGCCACAATGACTATTCATCGACTGAAGTGTGGACTTGAATAACCTTATATAATCCACTTCTCCATTGATTTTGTTCTCATTGGCCAGATATAGATTGTTCATGACGAGAAATGAGGAAATACCCTCAAACGCGGGAAACAATCATTTAGCTTTTAATGCAAACTTTTCGGCCCGTACCAGATATCTCTCAAGTACTTAATGTGCTAGAAAATGTTAAAACTTACTTGTCTCATTGATCAATTTTGGGCTCTATTTTGCTTTTCAAAAAAAAAACAATCAGTTAGTTTATGCTATATATAGGTTACAATTTATCTATAAAAGAATTGCTCTTCATTAGCGTTAAATGAAAAATGTGAGAAAAAGTTGAAATTTTATTGTATTTTAAATAAAATTTTGCATTAGTTATGTATTTCAATTAAGTTCATCAATCATTTGTTTCTATATTTATGTTATGGTTTTTCATCTATAATAAAAAGGTTATAAACCAATTTTATGTTGACTTAAAGCTTCACGTTTGTCCTTGGTTACATAAATCACCAAAAAATAATAAATAAAAATTTACAAGGAGTAGGATATGTACAATGTTTTTTAAATTAGTCATAAGTTCTAAGTTGGAAACAATACGATTTATTTTGCGAAACTGTTTGGCAGTTCTATTTTACTCCACTTCTGCCTTTGAAACTTCATCCTACCCTGCATAAATGTAGACCTTAAGCAATTTTGGTCTCTTAGATTGTTTGAAAAGATTAAAGAGATCGATCGAAGTCCAAGTACGAAAAAAGTCAAGGAACAAATAACGTACCACATGAAGCTTTGGGAAATTATTATCTTACGGTTAAAATTCGAATCTAATATTTGTGCTATATTTATTTGTAACACATGGATAAATATTTCCATTTTCGTCCAGATCTCTTATAAATCCCAGCTTTGCATTATGTTACCAAAATTTGTCCATGTGTATAGATCGTATGACCCTTCTATGCACAAATTATACTGGCTTGGCTAGCCAAAAGTACATGACTTCAAACAAGGTGCTCCATGGATGTGTGGTTATTGTTGCACAAGTCTAATATTAATGCACGATTGTCTTCACAAGTTGGAGACATATTCAGTTCCAGACTAATACCCTTGTTGCTGCTGCTATTCGAACCGTCGTCGATAACAACTAACAACGAATCAGACAAAGTCTCCACCCCTTCGGCCCGTCCACATTTGTAGTTTACCCCCACGAGGCATATAGAAGGACTAACTCGGTAATTAGGTGAGTCGTGTCCACCCCGAGCCTCGAAAAAGTCTAGCGGTGCGCCTCCTAGTGCACCATAATTCGAATCTTCATGATTTAGATGAGCCGGCCCTGTTTGGTCGTGTCAAAGGTGTCGAGCCAGACGTGAAATTTATTGAATGGTCCCTGATCTCGGCGAAGTAACCAATATAATAGATATGACATTGGTTTCTCAGTTATTGCATTGCGCATGTGGTGTCTTCGCAAAACTAAATAGACTTTCGTCAATAATCCACTTAATCGCTCATTTAGTTTTCCACTCTCTAATAAGATAGTTTGTTGCAAATGTCTTTGTTTTTTTGTTTTTCCTGGAAGGTTTGTGACCCTTTAACTCCTATCTATAAAGGAAAAAAAGATCTCGTTATCATTTTAGCAAATATGTAATTTACTTAATGTAGAACTCGTGAATTATTTTATTTGTATTTGTAATAAGAACATTAGGAAAATGCATGGAGTATGTATTGGTACATCAGTTGAAAATATTTGAGAAAACATTTTCAGATGTTCTAACAAAGCGATGTTATGTAGAAGAAAAGAAAATTTAACATTTAAAAGTTATAGTGAATGAATTACCAATGCATTCCCCGACATAAACACGGTATCAAAATCACATGTACCATCTGAAAAAACCATGCTCAATTAGTTTTTACAAAAGAAACACTAAACAACGATAATGATTATGTACAAAAAACGTGGTGGTTCCATTCGCTCAAATGGCAAAAATTCCCAAAAGTGAAAAGAAAGAAGGCATCAACATCTAATGATCCTACTATTGAGGAATTTATGCATGATTAATCACAAAATGTAGAAAATGAGATAGCACAAGAGATTACCCTATCAGATCCTAGCTATAGATAAACACAATGTTGAAAACTCTATCAATTAAGTTAATAAACGAATGGTAAGAGATTGAATGGTGATGGAAAATATAAATGAAATATTTTTACGCTTGGTGGCTTACGACAATATGAATGAAAATGACATTTTGTAATTGAATGCCAAAATGGGAATGATTGGACTAAATAAAAAGATGTTATGCAAGGAAAATTGCATTCGCTTACTCTTGGTAGGGTGAAGAGCTAATGCCAGTTTCATGTGCTTTTGCCGCAATGACTATTCATTGGCCGTAGTGTGGACTTTAAAAACCTTATATCATCCACTTCTCCATTGATTTTGTTCACATTGGATTCGCTTATTCTTGTTAGGGTGAAGAGCTAATACCAATTTCATAAAATTTTGCCACAATGACTATTCATCGACTGAAGTGTGGACTTGAATAACCTTATATAAACCCACTTCTCCATTGATTTTGTTCTCATTGGCCAGATATAGATTGATCATGACGAGAAATGAGGAAATACCCTCAAACGCGGGAAACAATCATTTAGCTTTTAATGCAAACTTATCGGCCCGTACCAGATATCTTTCAAGTACTTCATGCGCTAGAAAATGTTAAAACTTACTTGTCTCATTGATCAATTTTGGTCTCTATTTTGCTTTTCAAAAAAAACAATCAGTTAGTTTTTGCTATATTTAGGTTACAACTTATCTATAAAAGAATTGCTCTTCATTAGCGTTAAATGAAAAATGTGAGGAAAAGTTGAAATTTTATTGTATTTTAAATAAAGTTTTGCATTAGTTATGTATTTCAATTAAGTTCATCAAATATTTGTTTCTATATTTATGTTATGGTTTTTCATCTATAATAAAAAGGTTATAACCCAATTTTATGTTGACTTAAAGCTTCACGTTTGTCCTTGGTTACATAAATCACCAAAAAATAATAAATAAAAATTTACAAAGAGTAGGATATGTACAATGTTTTTTAAATTAGTCATAAGTTCTAAGTTGGAAACAATACGATTTATTTTGCGAAACTGTTTGGCAATTCTATTTAACTCCACTTCTGCCTTTGAAACTTCATCCTACACTGCATAAATGTAGACCTTAAGCAATTTTGGTCTCTTAGATTGTTTGAAAAGATTAAAGAGATCGATCGAAGTCCAAGTACGGAAAAAGTCAAGGAACAAATAACGTACCACATGAAGCTTTGGGAAATTATTATCTTACGGTTAACATTCGAATCTAATATTTGTGCTATATTTATTTGTAACACATGGATAAATATTTCCATTTTCGTCCAGATCTCTTATAAATCCCAGCTTTGCATTATGTTACCAAAATTTGTCCATGTGTATAAATCGTATGACCCTTCTATGCACAAATTATACTGGCTTGGCTAGCCAAAAGTACATGACTTCAAACAAGGTGCTCCATGGATGGGTGGTTATTGTTGCACAAGTCTAATATTAATGCACGATTGTCTTCACAAGTTGGAGACATATTCAGTTCCAGACTAATACCCTTGTTGCTGCTGCTATTCGAACCGTCGTCGATAACAACTAACAACAAATCAGACAAACTCTCCACCCCTTCGGCCTGTCCACATTTGTAGTTGACCCCCACGAGGCATATAGAAGGACTAACTCGGTAATTAGGTGAGTCGTGTCCACCCCGAGCCTCGATAAAGTCTAGCGGTACGCCTCCTAGTGCCCCATAATTCGAATCTTCATGATTTAGATGAGCTGGCCCTGTTTGGTCGTGTCAAAGGTGTCGAGCCATACGTGAAATTTATTGAATGGTCCCTGATCTCGGCGATGTAACCAATATAATAGATATGACATTGGTTTCGCAGTTATTGCATTGCGCATGTGGTGTCTTCGCAAAACTAAATAGACTTTCGTCAATAATCCACTTAATCGCTCATTTGGTTTTCCACTCTCTAATAAGATAGTTTGTTGCAAATGTCTTTGTTTTTTTGTTTTTCCTGGAAGGTTTGTGACCCTTTAACTGCTATCTATAAAGGAAAAAAATATCTCGTTATCATTTTAGCAAATATGTAATTTACTTAATGTAGAACTCGTGAATTATTTTATTTGTATTTGTAATAAGAACATTAGGAAAATGCATGGAGTATGTATTGGTACATCAGTTGAAAATATTTGAGAAAACATTTTCAGATGTTCTAACAAAGCGATGTTATGTAGAAGAAAAGAAAATTTAACATTTAAAAGTTATAGTGAATGAATTACCAATGCATTCCCCGACATAAAAACGGTATCAAAATCACATATACTATCTGAAAAAACCATGCTCAATTAGTTTCAGATGCTCAATTAGTTTTTTCAAAAGAAACACTAAACAATGATAATGGTTATGTACAAAAAATGTGGTGGTTCCATTCGCTCAAATGGCAAAAATTCCCAAAAGTGAAAAGAAAGAAGGCATCAACATCTAATGATCCATTGATTTTGTTCACATTGGATTCGATTATTCTTGTTAGGGTGAAGAGCTAATACCAATTTCATGAAATTTTGCCACAA
Source organism: Linaria vulgaris (assembly GCA_948329865.1). Taxonomy (NCBI): domain Eukaryota; kingdom Viridiplantae; phylum Streptophyta; class Magnoliopsida; order Lamiales; family Plantaginaceae; genus Linaria; species Linaria vulgaris. Next base: position 28,739,184 of record OX415249.1, read on the forward strand.
TGACTATTCATCGACTGAAGTGTGGACTTGAATAACCTTATATAATCCACTTCTCCATTGATTTTGTTCTCATTGGCCAGATATAGATTGATCATGACGAGAAATGAGTAAATACCCTCAAACGCGGGAAACAATCATTTAGCTTTTAATGCAAACTTTTCGGCCCTTACCAGATATCTCTCAAGTACTTCATGCGCTAGAAAATGTTAAAACTTACTTGTCTCATTGATCAATTTTGAGCTCTATTTTGCTTTTCAAAAAAAACAATCAGTTAGTTTATGCTATATTTAGGTTACAATTTATCTATAAAATAATTGCTCTTCATTAGCGTTAAATGAAAAATGTGAGAAAAAGTTGAAATTTTATTGTAATTTAAATAAAGTTTTGCATTAGTTATGTATTTCAATTAAGTTCATCAATCATTTGTTTCTATATTTATGTTATGGTTTTTCATCTATAATAAAAAGGTTATAACCCAATTTTATGTTGACTTAAAGCTTCACGTTTGTCCTTGGTTACATAAATCACCAAAAAATAATTAATAAAAATTTACAAGGAGTAGGATATGTACAATGTTTTTTAAATTAGTCATAAGTTCTAAGTTGGAAACAATACGATTTATTTTGCGAAACTGTTTGGCAATTCTATTTTACTCCACTTCTGCCTTTGAAACTTCATCCTACCCTGCATAAATGTAGACCTTAAGCAATTTTGGTCTCTTAGATTGTTTGAAAAGATTAAAGAGATCGATCGAAGTCCAAGTACGAAAAAAGTCAAGGAACAAATAACGTACCACATGAAGCTTTGGGAAATTATTATCTTACGATTAACATTCGAATCTAATATTTGTGATATATTTATTTGTAACACATGGATAAATATTTCCATTTTCGTCCAGATCTCTTATAAATCCCAGCTTTGCATTATGTTACCAAAATTTGTCCATGTGTATAAATCGTATGACCCTTCTATGAAACATTTATAGCGGCTTGGCTAGCCAAAAGTACATGACTTCAAACAAGGTGCTCCATGGATGTGTGGTTATTGTTGCACAAGTCTAATATTAATGCACGATTGTCTTCACAAGTTGGAGACATATTCAGTTCCAGAGTAATACCCTTGTTGCTGCTGCTATTCGAACCGTCGTCGATAACAACTAACAACGAATCAGACAAACTCTCCACCCCTTCGGCCTGTCCACATTTGTAGTTGACCCCCACGAGGCATATAGGAGGACTAACCCAGTAATTAGGTGAGTCGTGTCCACCCCGAGCCTCGATAAAGTTTAGCGGTGCGCCTCCTAGTGCACCATAATTCGAATCTTCATGATTTAGATGAGCTGGCCCTGTTTGGTCGTGTCAAAGGTGTCGAGCCATACGTGAAATTTATTGAATGGTCCCTGATCTCGGCGATGTAACCAATATAATAGATATGACATTGGTTTCTCAGTTATTGCATTGCGCATGTGGTGTCTTCGCAAAACTAAATAGACTTTCGTCAATAATCCACTTAATCGCTCATTTGGTTTTCCACTCTCTAATAAGATAGTTTGTTGCAAATGTCTTTGTTTTTTTGTTTTTCCTGGAAGGTTTGTGACCCTTTAACTGCTATCTATAAAGGAAAAAAATATCTCGTTATCATTTTAGCAAATATGTAATTTACTTAATGTAGAACTCGTGAATTATTTTATTTGTATTTGTAATAAGAACATTAGGAAAATGCATGGAGTATGTATTGGTACATCAGTTGAAAATATTTGAGAAAACATTTTCAGATGTTCTAACAAAACGATGTTATGTAGAAGAAAAGAAAATTTAACATTTAAAAGTTATAGTGAATGAATTACCAATGCATTCCCCGACATAAAAACGGTATCAAAATCACATATACTATCTGAAAAAACCATGCTCAATTAGTTTTTTCAAAAGAAACACTAAACAATGATAATGGTTATGTACAAAAAATGTGGTGGTTCCATTCGCTCAAATGGCAAAAATTCCCAAAAGTGAAAAGAAAGAAGGCATCAACATCTAATGATCCATTGATTTTGTTCACATTATATTCGATTATTCTTGTTAGGGTGAAGAGCTAATACCAATTTCATGAAATTTTGCCACAATGACTATTCATCGACTGAAGTGTGGACTTGAATAACCTTATGTAATCCACTTCTCCATTGATTTTGTTCTCATTGGCCAGATATAGATTGATCATGACGAGAAATGAGGAAATACCCTCAAACGCGGGAAACAATCATTTAGCTTTTAATGCAAACTTTTCAGCCCGTACCAGATATCTCTCAAGTACTTCATGCGCTAGAAAATGTTAAAACTTACTTGTCTCATTGATCAATTTTGGGCTCTATTTTGCTTTTCAAAAAAAACAATCAGTTAGTTTATGCTATATTTAGGTTACAATTTATCTATAAAATAATTGCTCTTCATTAGCGTTAAATGAAAAATGTGAGAAAATTTTGAAATTTTATTGTATTTTAAATAAAGTTTTGCATTAGTTATGTATTTCAATTAAGTTCATCAATCATTTGTTTCTATATTTATGTTATGGTTTTTCATCTATAATAAAAAGGTTATAACCCAATTTTATGTTGACTTAAAGCTTCACGTTTGTCCTTGGTTACATAAATCACCAAAAAATAATTAATAAAAATTTACAAGGAGTAGGATATGTACAATGTTTTTTAAATTAGTCATAAGTTCTAAGTTGGAAACAATACGATTTATTTTGCGAAACTGTTTGGCAATTCTATTTAACTCCACTTCTGCCTTTGAAACTTCATCCTACCCTGCATAAATGTAGACCTTAAGCAATTTTGGTCTCTTAGATTGTTTGAAAAGATTAAAGAGATCGATCGAAGTCCAAGTACGAAAAAAGTCAAGGAACAAATAACGTACCACATGAAGCTTTGGGAAATTATTATCTTACGGTTAACATTCGAATCTAATATTTGTGATATATTTATTTGTAACACATGGATAAATATTTCCATTTTCGTCCAGATCTCTTATAAATCCCAGCTTTGCATTATGTTACCAAAATTTGTCCATGTGTATTAATCGTATGACCCTTCTATGCCCAAATTATACTTGCTTGGCTAGCCAAAAGTACATGACTTCAAACAAGGTGCTCCATGGATGGGTGGTTATTGTTTCACAAGTCTAATATTAATGCACGATTGTCTTCACAAGTTGGAGACATATTCAGTTCCAGACTAATACCCTTGTTGCTGCTGCTATTCGAACCGTCGTCGATAACAACTAACAACGAATCAGACAAACTCTCCACCCCTTCGACCTGTCCACATTTGTAGTTGACCCCCACGAGGCATATAGAAAGACTAAGCCGGTAATTAGGTGAGTCGTGTCCACCCCGAGCCTCGATAAAGTCTAGCGGTGCGCCTCCTAGTGCACCATAATTCGAATCTTCATGATTTAGATGAGCTGGCCCTGTTTGGTCGTGTCAAAGGTGTCGAGCCATACGTGAAATTTATTGAATGGTCCCTGATCTCGGCGATGTAACCAATATAATAGATATGACATTGGTTTCTCAGTTATTGCATTGCGCATGTGGTGTCTTCGCAAAACTAAATAGACTTTCGTCAATAATCCACTTAATCGCTCATTTGGTTTTCCACTCTCTAATAAGATAGTTTGTTGCAAATGTCTTTGTTTTTTTGTTTTTCCTGGAAGGTTTGTGACCCTTTAACTGCTATCTATAAAGGAAAAAAATATCTCGTTATCATTTTAGCAAATATGTAATTTACTTAATGTAGAACTCGTGAATTATTTTATTTGTATTTGTAATAAGAACATTAGGAAAATGCATGGAGTATGTATTGGTACATCAGTTGAAAATATTTGAGAAAACATTTTCAGATGTTCTAACAAAGCGATGTTATGTAGAAGAAAAGAAAATTTAACATTTAAAAGTTATAGTGAATGAATTACCAATGCATTCCCCGACATAAAAACGGTATCAAAATCACATATACTATCTGAAAAAACCATGCTCAATTAGTTTTTTCAAAAGAAACACTAAACAATGATAATGGTTATGTACAAAAAATGTGGTGGTTCCATTCGCTCAAATGGCAAAAATTCCCAAAAGTGAAAAGAAAGAAGGCATCAACATCTAATGATCCATTGATTTTGTTCACATTATATTCGATTATTCTTGTTAGGGTGAAGAGCTAATACCAATTTCATGAAATTTTGCCACAATGACTATTCATCGACTGAAGTGTGGACTTGAATAACCTTATGTAATCCACTTCTCCATTGATTTTGTTCTCATTGGCCAGATATAGATTGATCATGACGAGAAATGAGGAAATACCCTCAAACGCGGGAAACAATCATTTAGCTTTTAATGCAAACTTTTCAGCCCGTACCAGATATCTCTCAAGTACTTCATGCGCTAGAAAATGTTAAAACTTACTTGTCTCATTGATCAATTTTGGGCTCTATTTTGCTTTTCAAAAAAAACAATCAGTTAGTTTATGCTATATTTAGGTTACAATTTATCTATAAAATAATTGCTCTTCATTAGCGTTAAATGAAAAATGTGAGAAAATTTTGAAATTTTATTGTATTTTAAATAAAGTTTTGCATTAGTTATGTATTTCAATTAAGTTCATCAATCATTTGTTTCTATATTTATGTTATGGTTTTTCATCTATAATAAAAAGGTTATAACCCAATTTTATGTTGACTTAAAGCTTCACGTTTGTCCTTGGTTACATAAATCACCAAAAAATAATTAATAAAAATTTACAAGGAGTAGGATATGTACAATGTTTTTTAAATTAGTCATAAGTTCTAAGTTGGAAACAATACGATTTATTTTGCGAAACTGTTTGGCAATTCTATTTAACTCCACTTCTGCCTTTGAAACTTCATCCTACCCTGCATAAATGTAGACCTTAAGCAATTTTGGTCTCTTAGATTGTTTGAAAAGATTAAAGAGATCGATCGAAGTCCAAGTACGAAAAAAGTCAAGGAACAAATAACGTACCACATGAAGCTTTGGGAAATTATTATCTTACGGTTAACATTCGAATCTAATATTTGTGATATATTTATTTGTAACACATGGATAAATATTTCCATTTTCGTCCAGATCTCTTATAAATCCCAGCTTTGCATTATGTTACCAAAATTTGTCCATGTGTATTAATCGTATGACCCTTCTATGCCCAAATTATACTTGCTTGGCTAGCCAAAAGTACATGACTTCAAACAAGGTGCTCCATGGATGGGTGGTTATTGTTTCACAAGTCTAATATTAATGCACGATTGTCTTCACAAGTTGGAGACATATTCAGTTCCAGACTAATACCCTTGTTGCTGCTGCTATTCGAACCGTCGTCGATAACAACTAACAACGAATCAGACAAACTCTCCACCCCTTCGACCTGTCCACATTTGTAGTTGACCCCCACGAGGCATATAGAAAGACTAAGCCGGTAATTAGGTGAGTCGTGTCCACCCCGAGCCTCGATAAAGTCTAGCGGTGCGCCTCCTAGTGCACCATAATTCGAATCTTCATGATTTAGATGAGCTGGCCCTGTTTGGTCGTGTCAAAGGTGTCGAGCCATACGTGAAATTTATTGAATGGTCCCTGATCTCGGCGATGTAACCAATATAATAGATATGACATTGGTTTCTCAGTTATTGCATTGCGCATGTGGTGTCTTCGCAAAACTAAATAGACTTTCGTCAATAATCCACTTAATCGCTCATTTGGTTTTCCACTCTCTAATAAGATAGTTTGTTGCAAATGTCTTTGTTTTTTTGTTTTTCCTGGAAGGTTTGTGACCCTTTAACTGCTATCTATAAAGGAAAAAAATATCTCGTTATCATTTTAGCAAATATGTAATTTACTTAATGTAGAACTCGTGAATTATTTTATTTGTATTTGTAATAAGAACATTAGGAAAATGCATGGAGTATGTATTGGTACATCAGTTGAAAATATTTGAGAAAACATTTTCAGATGTTCTAACAAAGCGATGTTATGTAGAAGAAAAGAAAATTTAACATTTAAAAGTTATAGTGAATGAAGTACCAATGCATTCCCCGACATAAAAACGGTATCAAAATCACATATACTATCTGAAAAAACCATGCTCAATTAGTTTTTTCAAAAGAAACACTAAACAATGATAATGGTTATGTACAAAAAATGTGGTGGTTCCATTCGCTCAAATGGCAAAAATTCCCAAAAGTGAAAAGAAAGAAGGCATCAACATCTAATGATCCATTGATTTTGTTCACATTATATTCGATTATTCTTGTTAGGGTGAAGAGCTAATACCAATTTCATGAAATTTTGCCACAATGACTATTCATCGACTGAAGTGTGGACTTGAATAACCTTATGTAATCCACTTCTCCATTGATTTTGTTCTCATTGGCCAGATATAGATTGATCATGACGAGAAATGAGGAAATACCCTCAAACGCGGGAAACAATCATTTAGCTTTTAATGCAAACTTTTCAGCCCGTACCAGATATCTCTCAAGTACTTCATGCGCTAGAAAATGTTAAAACTTACTTGTCTCATTGATCAATTTTGGGCTCTATTTTGCTTTTCAAAAAAAACAATCAGTTAGTTTATGCTATATTTAGGTTACAATTTATCTATAAAATAATTGCTCTTCATTAGCGTTAAATGAAAAATGTGAGAAAAATTTGAAATTTTATTGTATTTTAAATAAAGTTTTGCATTAGTTATGTATTTCAATTAAGTTCATCAATCATTTGTTTCTATATTTATGTTATGGTTTTTCATCTATAATAAAAAGGTTATACCCAATTTTATGTTGACTTAAAGCTTCACGTTTGTCCTTGGTTACATAAATCACCAAAAAATAATTAATAAAAATTTACAAGGAGTAGGATATGTACAATGTTTTTTAAATTAGTCATAAGTTCTAAGTTGGAAACAATACGATTTATTTTGCGAAACTGTTTGGCAATTCTATTTAACTCCACTTCTGCCTTTGAAACTTCATCCTACCCTGCATAAATGTAGACCTTAAGCAATTTTGGTCTCTTAGATTGTTTGAAAAGATTAAAGAGATCGATCGAAGTCCAAGTACGAAAAAAGTCAAGGAACAAATAACGTACCACATGAAGCTTTGGGAAATTATTATCTTACGGTTAACATTCGAATCTAATATTTGTGATATATTTATTTGTAACACATGGATAAATATTTCCATTTTCGTCCAGATCTCTTATAAATCCCAGCTTTGCATTATGTTACCAAAATTTGTCCATGTGTATTAATCGTATGACCCTTCTATGCCCAAATTATACTTGCTTGGCTAGCCAAAAGTACATGACTTCAAACAAGGTGCTCCATGGATGGGTGGTTATTGTTTCACAAGTCTAATATTAATGCACGATTATCTTCACAAGTTGGAGACATATTCAGTTCCAGACTAATACCCTTGTTGCTGCTGCTATTCGAACCGTCGTCGATAACAACTAACAACGAATCAGACAAACTCTCCACCCCTTCGACCTGTCCACATTTGTAGTTGACCCCCACGAGGCATATAGAAGGACTAACCCGGTAATTAGGTGAGTCGTGTCCACCCCGAGCCTCGATAAAGTCTAGCGGTGCGCCTCCTAGTGCACCATAATTCGAATCTTCATGATTTAGATGAGCTGGCCCTGTTTGGTCGTGTCAAAGGTGTCGAGCCATACGTGAAATTTATTGAATGGTCCCTGATCTCGGCGATGTAACCAATATAATAGATATGACATTGGTTTCTCAGTTATTGCATTGCGCATGTGGTGTCTTCGCAAAACTAAATAGACTTTCGTCAATAATCCACTTAATCGCTCATTTGGTTTTCCACTCTGTAATAAGATAGTTTGTTGCAAATGTCTTTGTTTTTTTGTTTTTCCTGGAAGGTTTGTGACCCTTTAAATGCTATCTATAAAGGAAAAAAACATCTCGTTATCATTTTAGCAAATATGTAATTTACTTAATGTAGAACTCGTGAATTATTTTATTTGTATTTGTAATAAGAACATTAGGAAAATGCATGGAGTATGTATTGGTACATCAGTTGAAAATATTTGAGAAAACATTTTCAGATGTTCTAACAAAGCGACGTTATGTAGAAGAAAAGAAAATTAAAATTTAAAAGTTATAGTGAATGAATTACCAATGCATTCTCCGACATAAACACGGTATCAAAATCACATATACCATCTGAAAAAACCATGCTCAATTAGTTTTTTCAAAAGAAACACTAAACAAGGATAATGGTTATGTACAAAAAACGTGGTGGTTCCATTCGCTCAAATGGCAAAAATTCCCAAAAGTGAAAAGAAAGAAGGCATCAACATCTAATGATCATACTATTGAGGAATTTATGCATGATTAGTCACAAAATGTAGAAAATGAGATAGCACAAGAGATTACCCTATCAGATCCTAGCTATAGATAAACACAATATTGAAAACTCTATCAATTAAGTTAATAAACGAATGGTAAGAGATTGAATGGTGATGGAAAATATAAATGAAATATTTTTACGATTGGTGGCTTACGACATTATGAATGAAAATGACATTATGTAATTGAATGCCAAAATGGGAATGATTGGACTAAATAAAAATAGGTTATGCAAGGAAAATTGCATTCGCTTACTCTTGGTAGGGTGAAGAGCTAATGCCAGTTTCATACGCTTTTGCCGCAATGACTATTCATCGACCGTAGTGTGGACTTTAAAAACCTTATATCATCCACTTCTCCATTGATTTTGTTCACATTGGATTCGCTTATTCTTGTTAGGGTGAAGAGCTAATACCAATTTCATGAAATTTTGCCACAATGACTATTCATCGACTGAAGTGTGGACTTGAATAACCTTATATAATCAACTTCTCCACTGATTTTGTTATCATTGGCCAGATATAGATTGATCATGACGAGAAATGAGGAAATACCCTCGAACGCGGGAAACAATCATTTAGCTTTTAATGCAAACTTTTCGGCATGTACCAGATATCTCTCAAGTACTTAATGCGCTAGAATATGTTAAAACTTACTTGTCTCATTGATCAATTTTGGGCTCTATTTTGCTTTTCAAAAAATGTGAGAAAAATGTGTTAAATGAAAGAATTGCTCTTCATTAGCGTTAAATGAAAAATGTGAGAAAAAGTTGAAATTTTATTGTATTTTAAATAAATTTTTGCATTAGTTATGTATTTCAATTAAGTTCATCAATCATTTGTTTCTATATTTATGTTATGGCTTTTCATCTATAATAAAAAGGTTATAACCCAATTTTATGTTGACTTAAAGCTTCACGTTTGTCCTTGGTTACATAAATCACCAAAAAATAATAAATAAAAATTTACAAGGAGTAGGATATGTACAATGTTTTTTAAATTAGTCATAAGTTCTAAGTTGGAATAAATACGATTTATTTTGCGAAACTGTTTGGCAATTCTACTTAACTCCACTTCTTCCTTCGAAACTTCATCCTACCCTGCATAAATGTAGAGCTTAAGCAATTTTGGTCTCTTAGATTGTTTGAAAAGATTAAAGAGATCGATCGAAGTCCAAGTACGAAAAAAGTCAAGGAACAAATAACGTACCACATGAAGCTTTGGGAAATTATTATCTTACGGTTAACATTCGAATCTAATATTTGTGCTATATTTATTTGTAACACATGGATAAACATTTCCATTTTCGTCCAGATCTCTTATAAATCCGAGCTTTGCATTGTTTTACCAAAATTTGTCCATGTGTATAAATCGTATGACCCTTATATGCACAAATTATACTGGCTTGGCTAGCCAAAAGTACATGACTTCAAACAAGGTGCTTCATGGATGGGTGGTTATTGTTGCACAAGTCAAATATTAATGAACGATTGTCTTCACAAGTTGGAGACATATTCAATTCCAGACTAATGCCCTTGTTGCTGCTGCTATTCGAACCGTCGTCGATAACAACTAACAACGAATCAGACAAACTCTCCACCCTTTCGGCCTGTCCACATTTGTAGTTGTCCCCCACGAGGCATATATAAGTACTAACCCGGTAATTAGGTGTCTCGAGTCCGTCCCGTGCCTCGATAAAGTCTAGCGGTGCACCTCCTAGTGCACCATAATTCGAATCTTCATGATTCAGATGAGCCGGCCCTGGTTGGTCGTCTCGAAGGTGTCGAGCCAGACGTGAAATTTATTGAATGGTCCCTGATCTCAGCGATGTAACCAATACAATAGATATGACATTGGTTTCTCAGTTATTACATTGCGCATGTGGTGTCTTCGCAAAACTAAATAGACTTTCGTCAATAATCAACTTAATCGCTCATTTGGTTTTCCACTCTCTAATAACATAGTTTGTTGAAAATGTCTTTTGTTTTTTGTTTTTCCAGGAAGGTTTGTGACCCTTTAACTCCTATCTATAAAGGAAAAAAATATCTCGTTTTCATTTTAGCAAATATGTAATTTACTTAATGTAGAACTTGTGAATTATTTTATTTTTATTTGTAATAAGAACATTAGGAAAATGGATGGAGTATGTATTGGTACATCAGTTGAAAATATTTGAGAAAACATTTTCAGATGTTCTAACAAAGCGATGTTATGTAGAAGAAAAGAAAATTTAACATTTAAAAGTTATAGTGAATGAATTACCAATGCATTCCCCGACATAAACACGGTATCAAAATCACATATACCATCTGAAAAAACCATGCTCAGTTTGTTTTTTCAAAAGAAACACTAAACAACGATAATGGTGATGTACAAAAAGTGTGGTAGTTTCGTTCGCACAAATGGCAAAATTCCCAAAAGAGAAAAGAATGAAGGCATCAACATCTAATGATCCTACTATTGAGGAATTTATGCATGATTAATCACAAAATGTGAAAATGAGATAGCACAAGAGATTACCCTATCAGATCCTAGCTATAGATAAACACAATGTTGAAAACACTATCAATTAAGTTGATAAACGAATGGTAAGATATTGAATGGTGATGGAAAATATAAATGAAAGATTTTTACGCTTAGTGGCTTACGACATTATGAATGAAAATGACATTTTGTAATTGAACGCCAAAATGGGAATGATTGGACTAAGTAAAAAGAGGTTATGCAAGCAAAATTGCATTCGCTTACTCTTGGTAGGGTGAAGAGCTAATGCCAGTTTCATGTGCTTTTGCCGCAATGACTATTCATCGGCCGTAGTGTGGACATTAAAAACCCTCTATCATCCACTTCTCCATTGGTTTTGTTCTCATTGGATTCGCTTATTCTTGTTAGGGTGAAGAGCTAATACCAATTTCATGAAATTTTGCCACAATGACTATTCATCGACTGAAGTGTGGACTTGAATAACCTTATATAATCCACTTATCCATTGATTTTGTTCTCATTGGCCAGATATAGATTGATCATGACGAGAAATGTGGAAATACCCTCAAACGCGGGAAACAATCATTTAGCTTTTAATGCAAACTTTTCGGCCCATACCAGATATCTCTCAAGTACTTAATGCGCTAGAAAATGTTAAAAGTTACTTGTCTCATTGATCAATTTTGGGCTCTATTTTTCTTTTCAAAAAAAACAATCAGTTAGTTTATGCAATATATAGGTTACAATTTATCTATAAAAGAATTGCTCTTCATTAGCGTTAAATGAAATATGTGAGAAAAGGTTGAAATTTTATTGTATTTTAAATAAAGTTTTGCGTTTGTTATGTATTTGAATTAAGTTCATCAATCATTTGTTTCTATATTTATGTTATGGTTTTTCATCTATAATAAAAAGGTTATAACCCAATTTTATGTTGAATTTAAGCTTCATGTTCGTCCTTGGGTACATAAATCACCAAAAAATAAAAAATAAAAATTTACAAGGAGTAGGATATGTACAATGTTTTTTAAATTAGTCATAAGTTCTAAGTTGGAAACAATAGGATTTATTTTGCGAAACTGTTTGGCAATTCTATTTAACTCCACTTCTTCCTTTGAAACTTCATCCTACCCTGCATAAATGTAGAACTTAAGCAATTTTGGTTTCTTAGATTGTTTGAAAAGATTAAAGAGATTTATCCGTCCAAGTACGAAAAAATTTAAGGAACAAATAACGTACCACATGAAGCTTTGGGAAATTATTATCTTATGGTTAACATTCGAATCTAACATTTGTGCTATATTTATTTGTAACACATGGATAAATATTTCCATTTTCGTCCAGATCTCTTATAAATCCTTGCTTTGCATTATTTTACCAAAATTTGTCCAAGTGTATAAATCGTATGACCCTTCCATGCACAAATTATACTGGCTTGGCTAGCCAAAAGTACATGACTTCAAACAAGGTGTGCCATGGATGGGTGGTTATTGTTGCACAAGTCTAATATTAATGCACGATTGTCATCACAAGTTGGAGACATATTCAGTTCCAGACTAATACCATTGTTGCTGTTGCTATTCGAACCGTCGTCGATAACAACTAACAACGAATCAGACAAATTCTCCACCCCTTCGGCCTGTCCACATTTGTAGTTGACCCTCACGAGGCATATAGAAGGATTAACCCAGTAATTAGGTGTGTCGTGTCCACCCCGAGCCTCAATAAAGTCTAGCGGTGCGCCTCCTAGTGCACCATAATTCAAGTCTTCATGATTCAGATGAGCCGGCCCTGTTTGGTCGTGTCAAAGGTGTCGAGCCATACGTGAAATTTATTGAATGGTCCATGATCTCGGCGATGTAACCAATATAATAGATATGACATTGGTTTCTTAGTTATTACATTGCGCATGTGGTGTCTTCGCAAAACTAAATAGACTTTCGTCAATAATCAACTTAATCGCTCATTTGGTTTTCCACTCTATAATAAGATAGTTTGCTGCAAATGTCTTTTTTTTTGTTTTTCCTAGAAGGTTTGTGACCCTTTAACTTCTATCTATAAAGGAAAAAAAGATCTCGTTAGCATTTTAACAAATATGTAATTTACTTAATGTAGAACTGGTGAATTATTTCATTTTTATTTGTAATAAGAACATTAGGAAAATGCATGGAGTATGTATTGGTACATCAGTTGAAAATATTTGAGAAATATTTTCAGATGTTCTAACAAAGCGATGTTATGTAGAAGATAATAAAATTAAACATTTAAAAGTTATAGTGAATGAATTACCAATGCATTCCCCGACATAAACTGGGTATCAAAATCACATAAACCATCTTAAAAAACCATGCTCAATTTGTTATTTCAAAAGAAACACTAAACAACGATATCGGTGATGTACAAAAAACGTGTTGGTTCCGTTGGCTCAAATGACAAAAATTCCCAAAAGAGAAAAGAAAGAAGGCATCAACATCTAATGATCCTACTATTGAGGAATTTATGCATGATTAATCACAAAATGTGAAAATGAGATAGCACAAGAGATTACCCTATCAGATCCTAGCTATAGATAGACACAATGTTGAAAACTCTATCAATTAAGTTAATAAACGAATGGTAGGAGATTGAATGGTGATGGAAAATATAAATGAAATATTTTTACGCTTAGTGGCTTACGACATTATGAATGAAAATGTCATTTTGTAATTAAACACTAAAATGGGAATGATTGGACTAAGTAAAAAGATGTTATGCAAGCAAAATTGCATTCGCTTACTCTTGGTAGGGTGAAGAGCTAATGCCAGTTTCATGTGCTTTTGCCGCAATGACTATTCATCGGCTGGAGTGTGGACTTTAAAAACCTTATATCATCCACTTCTCCATTGATTTTGTTCTCATTGGATTCGCTTATTCTTGTTAGGGTGAAGAGCTAATACCAATTCACGAAATTTTGCCACAATGACTATTCATCTACTGAAGTGTGGACTTGAATAACCTTATATAATCCACTTCTCCATTGATTTTGTTCTCATTGGCCAAATATAGATTGATCATGACGAGAAATGTGAAAATACCCTGGAACGCGGGAAACAATCATTTAGCTTTTAATGCAAACTTTTCGGCTCCTACCAGATATCTCTCAAGTACTTAATGCGCTAGAAAATGTTAAAACTTACTTGTCTCATTGAACAATTTTGGGCTCTATTTTGCTTTTCAAAAAAACAATCAGTTAGTTTATGCTATATCTAGGTTACAGATTATCTATAAAAAAATTGCTCTTCATTAGCGTTAAATGAAATATGTGAGAAAAGGTTGAAATTTTATTGTATTTTAAATAAAGTTTTGCGTTTGTTATGTATTTGAATTAAGTTCATCAATCATTTGTTTCTATATTTATGTTATGGTTTTTCATCTATAATAAAAAGGTTATAACCCAATTTTATGTTGAATTTAAGCTTCATGTTTGTCCTTGGGTACATAAATCACCAAAAAATAAAAAATAAAAATTTACAAGGAGTAGGATTTGTACAATATTTTTTAAATTAGTCATAAGTTCTAAGTTGGAAACAATAGGATTTATTTTGCGAAACTGTTTGGCAATTCTATTTAACTCCACTTCTTCCTTTGAAACTCCATCCTACCCTGCATAAATGTAGAACTTAAGCAATTTTGGTTTCTTAGATTGTTTGAAAAGATTAAAGAGATTTATCCGTCCAAGTACGAAAAAATTCAAGGAACAAATAACGTACCACATGAAGCTTTGGGAAATTATTATCTTATGGTTAACATTCGAATCTAACATTTGTGCTATATTTATTTGTAACACATGGATAAATATTTCCATTTTCGTCCAGATCTCTTATAAATCCTTGCTTTGCATTATTTTACCAAAATTTGTCCAAGTGTATAAATCGTATGACCCTTCCATGCACAAATTATACTGGCTTGGCTAGCCAAAAGTACATGACTTCAAACAAGGTGTGCCATGGATGGGTGGTTATTGTTGCACAAGTCTAATATTAATGCACGATTGTCATCACAAGTTGGAGACATATTCAGTTCCAGACTAATACCATTGTTGCTGTTGCTATTCGAACCGTCGTCGATAACAACTAACAACGAATCAGACAAACTCTCCACCCCTTCGGCCTGTCCACATTTGTAGTTGACCCTCACGAGGCATATAGAAGGATTAACCCAGTAATTAGGTGTGTCGTGTCCACCCCGAGCCTCAATAAAGTCTAGCGGTGCGCCTCCTAGTGCACCATAATTCGAGTCTTCATGATTCAGATGAGCCGGCCCTGTTTGGTCGTGTCAAAGGTGTCGAGCCATACGTGAAATTTATTGAATGGTCCATGATCTCGGCGATGTAACCAATATAATAGATATGACATTGGTTTCTTAGTTATTACATTGCGCATGTGGTGTCTTCGCAAAACTAAATAGACTTTCGTCAATAATCAACTTAATCGCTCATTTGGTTTTCCACTCTCTAATAAGATAGTTTGCTGCAAATGTCTTTTTTTTTGTTTTTCCTAGAAGGTTTGTGACCCTTTAACTTCTATCTGTAAAGGAAAAAAAGATCTCGTTAGCATTTTAACAAATATGTAATTTACTTAATGTAGAACTGGTGAATTATTTCATTTTTATTTGTAATAAGAACATTAGGAAAATGCATGGAGTATGTATTGGTACATCAGTTGAAAATATTTGAGAAATATTTTCAGATGTTCTAACTTATAGTGAATGAATTACCAATGCATTCCCCGACATAAACAGGGTATCAAAATCACATAAACCATCTTAAAAAACCATGCTCGATTTGTTATTTCAAAAGAAACACTAAACAACGATAACGGTGATGTACAAAAAACGTGGTGGTTCCGTTGGCTCAAATGACAAAAATTCCCAAAAGAGAAAAGAAAGAAGGCATCAACATCTAATGATCCTACTATTGAGGAATTTATGCATGATTAATCACAAAATGTGAAAATGAGATAGCACAAGAGATTACCCTATCAGATCCTAGCTATAGATAGACACAATGTTGAAAACTCTATCAATTAAGTTAATAAACGAATGGTAGGAGATTGAATGGTGATGGAAAATATAAATGAAATATTTTTACGCTTAGTGGCTTACGACATTATGAATGAAAATGTCATTTTGTAATTGAACACTAAAATGGGAATGATTGGACTAAGTAAAAAGATGTTTTGCAAGCAAAACTGCATTCGCTTACTCTTGGTAGGGTGAAGAGCTAATGCCAGTTTCATGTGCTTTTGCCGCAATGACTATTCATCGGCTGGAGTGTGGACTTTAAAAACCTTATATCATCCACTTCTCCATTGATTTTGTTCTCATTGGATTCGCTTATTCTTGTTAGGGTGAAGAGCTAATACCAATTCATGAAATTTTGCCACAATGACTATTCATCTACTGAAGTGTGGACTTGAATAACCTTATATAATCCACTTCTCCATTGATTTTGTTCTCATTGGCCAGATATAGATTGATCATGACGAGAAATGTGAAAATACCCTGAAACGCGGGCAACAATCATTTAGCTTTTAATGCAAACTTTTCGGCTCCTACCAGATATCTCTCAAGTACTTAATGCGCTAGAAAATGTTAAAACTTACTTGTCGCATTGAACAATTTTGGGCTCTATTTTTCTTTTCAAAAAAACAATCAGTTAGTTTATGCTATATCTAGGTTACATATTAGCGTTAAATGAAATATGTGAGAAAAGGTTGAAATTTTATTGTATTTTAAATAAAGTTTTGCGTTTGTTATGTATTTGAATTAAGTTCATCAATCATTTGTTTCTATATTTATGTTATGGTTTTTCATCTATAATAAAAAGGTTATAACCCAATTTTATGTTGAATTTAAGCTTCATGTTTGTCCTTGGGTACATAAATCACCAAAAAATAAAAAATAAAAATTTACAAGGAGTAGGATATGTACAATGTTTTTTTAAATTAGTCATAAGTTCTAAGTTGGAAACAATACGATTTATTTTGCGAAACTGTTTGGCAATTCTATTTAACTCCACTTCTGCCTTTGAAACTTCATCCTACCCTGCATAAATGTAGAACTTAAGCAATTTTGGTCTCTTAGATTGTCTGAAAAGATTAAAGAGATCGATCGAAGTCCAAGTACGAAAAAAGTCAAGGAACAAATAACGTACCACATGAAGCTTTGGGAAATTATTATCTTACGATTAACATTCGAATCTAATATTTGTGCTATATTTATTTGTAACAGATGGATAAATATTTCCATTTTCGTCCAGATCTCTTATAAATCCCTACTTTGCATTATTTTACCAAAATTTGTCCAAGTGTGTAAATCGTATGACCCTTCTATGCACAAATTATACTGGCTTGGCTTGCCAAAAGTACAAGATTTCAAACAAGGTGCGCCATGGATGGGTGGTTATTTGTTGCACAAGTCTAATATTAATGCACGATTGTCTTCACAAGTTGGAGACATATTCAGTTCCAGACTAATACCCTTGTTGCTGCAACTATTCGAACCGTCGTCGATAACAACTAACAACGAATCAGACAAACTCTCCAGCCCTTCGGCCTGTCCACATTTGTATTTGACCCTCACGAGGTATATAGAAGGACTAACCCGGTAATTAGGAGTGTCGTGTCCACCCCGAGCCTCGATAAAGTCTAGCGGTGCGCCTCGTAGTGCACCATAATTCGAATCTTCATGATTCAGATGAGCCGGCCCAGTTTGGTCGTGTCAAATGTGTCGAGCCAGACGTGAAATTTATTGAATGGTCCCTGATCTCGTCGATGTAACCAGTACAATAGATATGACATTGGTTTCTCAGTTATCACATTGCGCATGTGGTGTCTACGCAAAACTAAATAGACTTTCGTCAATAATCCACTTAATCGCTCTTTTGGTTTTCCACTCTCTAATAAGATAGTTTGCTCCAAATGTCCTTTTTTTTTGTTTTTCCTGGAAGGTTTGTGACCCTTTAACTTCTATCTATAAAGGAAAAAAAGATCTCGTTATCATTTTAGCAAATATGTAATTTACTTAATGTAGAACTGGTGAATTATTTTATTTTTATTTGTAATAAGAGCATTAGGAAAATGCATGGAGTATGTATTGGTACATCAGTTGAAAATATTTGAGAAACCATTTTCAAATGTTCTAACAAAGCGATGTTATGTAGAAGATAAGAAAATTTAACATTTAAAAGTTATAGTGAATGAATTACCAATGCATTCCCCGACATAAACAGGGTATCAAAATAACATATACCATCTTAAAGAACCATGCTCAATTTGTTATTTCAAAAGAAACACTAAACAACGATAACGGTGATGTACAAAAAACGTGGTGGTTCCGTTGGCTCAAATGACAACAATTCCCAAAAGAGAAAAGAAAGAAGGCATCAACATCGAATGATCCTACTATTGAGGAATTTATGCATGATTAATCACAAAATGTGAAAATGAGATAGCACAAGAGATTACCCTATCAGATCCTGGCTACAGATAGACACAATGTTGAAAACTCTATCAATTAAGTTAATAAACGAATGGTAAGAGATTGAATGGTGATGGAAAATATAAATGAAATATTTTTACGCTTAGTGGCTTACGACATTATGAATGAAAATGACATTTTGTAATTGAACCCCAAAATGGGAATGATTGGACTAAGTAAAAAGATGTTATGCAAGCAAAATTGCATTCGCTTACTCTTGGTAGGGTGAAGAGCTAATGCCAGTTTCATGTGCTTTTGCCGCAATGACTATTCATCGGCTGGAGTGTGGACTTTAAAAACCTTATATCATCCACTTCTCCATTGATTTTGTTCTCACTGGATTCGCTTATTCTTGGTAGGGTGAAGAGCGAATACCAATTTCATGAAATTTTGCCACAATGACTATTCATCGACTGAAGTGTGGACTTGAATAACCTTATATAATCTACTTCTCCATTGATTTTGTTCTCATTGGCCAGATATAGATTGATCATGACGAGAAATGTGGAAGTACCCTCAAACGCGGGAAACAATCATTTAGCTTTTAATGTAAACTTTTCGGCTCCTACCAGATATCTCTCAAGTATTTAATGCACTAGAAAATGTTAAAACTTACTTGTCTCATTGATCAATTTTGGGCTCTATTTTTCTTTTCAAAAAAACAATCAGCTAGTTTATGCTATATCTAGGTTACAGTTTATCTATAAAAGAATAGCTCTTCATTAGGGTTAAATGAAATATGTGAGAAAATGTTGAAATTTTAATGTCTTTTAAATAAAGTTTTGCGTTTGTTATGTATTTCAGTTAAATTCATCAATCATTTGTTTCTATATTTATGTTATGGTTTCATTTGTTTCTATATTTAGGTTATGGTTTTTCATCTATAATAAAAAGGTTATAACCCAATTTTATGTTGACTTTAAGCTTCACGTTTGTCCTTGGTTACATAAATCACCAAAAAATAATAAATAAAAATTTACAAGGAGTAGGATATGTACAATGTTTTTTTAAATTAGTCATAAGTTCTAAGTTGGAAACAATACGATTTATTTTGCGAAACTGTTTGGCAATTCTATTTAACTCCACTTCTGCCTTTGAAACTTCATCTTACCCTGCATAAATGTAGAACTTAAGCACTTTTGGTCTCTTAGATTGTTTGAAAAGATTAAAGAGATTTATCAAAGTCCAAGTACGAAAAAAGTCAAGGAACAAATAACGTACCACATAAAGCTTTGGGAAATTATTATCTTACGGTTAACATTCGAATCTAATATTTGTGCAATATTTATTTGTAACACATGGATAAATATTTCCTTTTTCGTCCAGATCTCTTATAAATCACTGCTTTGCATTATTTTACCAAAATTTGTCCAAGTGTATAAATCGTATGACCCTTCTATGCATAAATTATAATGGCTTGGCTAGCCAAAAGTACATGACTTCAAACAAGGTGCGCCATGGATGGGTGGTTATTGTTGCACAAGTCTAATATTAATGCACGATTGTCTTCACAGGTTGGAGACATATTTAGTTACAGACTAATACCCTTGTTGCTGCTGCTATTCGAACCGTCGTCGATAACAACTAACAATGAATCAGACAAACTCTCCACCCCTTCGGCCTGTCCACATTTGTAGTTGACCCTCACAAGGCATATAGAAGGACTAACCCGGTAATTAGGTGTGTCATGTCTGCCCCGAGCCTCGATAAAGTCTAGCGGTGCGCCTCCTAGTGCACCATAATTCTAATCTTCAGGGTTCAGATGAGCCGGCCCTGTTTGGTCGTGTCAAAGGTGTCGAGCAAGACGTGAAATTCATTGAATGGTCCCTGATCTCGGCGATGTAACCAATACAATAGATATGAAATTAGTTTCTCAGTTATTACATTGCGCATGTGGTGTCTTCGCAAAACTAAATAGACTTTCGTCAATAATCATCTTAATCGCTCATTTGGTTTTCCACTCTCTAATAAGATAGTTTGTTGCAAATGTCTTTTTTTTTCGTTTTTTCTGGATGGTTTGTGACCCTTTCACTTATATCTATAAAGGAAAAAAAGATCTCGTTAGCATTTTAGCAAATATGTAATTTACTTAATGTAGAACTGGTGAATTATTTTATTTTTATTTGTAATAAGAACATTAGGAAAATGCAAGGAGTATGTATTGGTACATCAGTTGAAAATATTTGAGAAAACATTTTCAGATGATCTAACAAAGCGATGTTATGTAGAAGAAAAGAAAATTTAACATTTAAAAGTTATAGTGAATGAATTACCAATGCATTCCCCGACATAAACAGGGTATCAAAATCACATATACCATCTTAAAAAACCATGCTCAATTTGTTATTTCAAAAGAAACACTAAACAACGATAACGGTGATGTACAAAAAATGTGGTGTTTCCGTTGGCTCAAATGACAAAAATTCCCAAAATAGAAAAGAAAGAAGGCATCAACATCTAATGATCCTACTATTGAGGTATTTATGCATGGTTAATCACAAAATGTGAAAATGAGATAGCACAAGAGATTACCCAATCAGATCCTAGCTATAGATAAACACAATGTTGAAAACTCTATCAATTAAGTTAATAAATGAATGGTAAGAGATTGAATGGTGATGGAAAATATAAATGAAATATTTTTACGCTTAGTGGCTTACGACATTATGAATGAAAACGACATTTTGTAATTGAACGCCAAAATGGGATTGGACTAAGTAAAAAGATGTTATGCAAGCAAAATTGCATTCGCTTACTCTTGGTATGGTGAAGAGCTAATGCCAGTTTCATGTGCTTTTGAAGCAATGACTATTCATCAGTTGGAGTGTGGATTTTAAAAACCTTATATCATCCACTTCTCCATTGATTTTGTTCTCATTGGATTCACTTATTCTTGTTAGGGTGAAGAGCTAATAGCAATTTCATGAATTTTTGCCACAATGACTATTCATAGACTGAAGTGTGGACTTGAAAAACCTTATATAATCCACTTCTCCATAGATTTTGTTCTCATTGGCCAGATATAGATTGATCATGACGAGAAATGTGGAAATACCCTCAAACGCGGGAAACAATCATTTAGTTTTTAATGCAAACTTTTTGGCTCCTACCAGAAAATGTTAAAACTTACCTGTCTCATTGATCAATTTTTGGCTCTATTTTGCTTCTCAAAACAACAATCAGTTAGTTTATGCTATATCTAGGTTACAGTTTTTCTATAAAATAATTGCTCTTCATTAGCGTTAAATGAAATATGTGAGAAAATGTTGAAATTTTATGGTCTTTTAAATAAAGTTTTGCGTTTGGTATGTATTTCAATTAAGTTCATCAATCATTTGTTTCTATATTTATGTTATGGTTTTTCATCTATAATAAAAAGGTTATAACCCAATTTGATGTTGACTTTAAGCTTCACGTTTGTCCTTGGTTACATAAATCACCAAAAAAATAATAAATAAATATTTACAAGGAGTAGGATATGTACAATATTTTTTTAAATTAGTCATAAGTTCTAAGTTGGAAACAATACGATTTATTTTGCGAAACTGTTTGGCAATTCTATTTAACTCCACTTCTAACTTTGAAACTTCATCCTACCCTACATATTGTAGAACTTAAGCAATTTTGGTCTCTTAGATTGTTTTAAAAGATTAAAGAGATTGATCGAAGTCCAAGTACGAAAAAAGTCAAGGAACAAATAACGTACCACATAAAGCTTTGGGAAATTATTATCTTACTGTTAACATTCGAATCTAATATTTGTGCTATATTTATTTGTAACACCTGGATGAATATTTCCTTTTTCGTCCAGATCTCTTATGAATCACTGCTTTGCATTATTTTACCAAAATTTGTCCAAGTGTATAAATCGTATGACCCTTCTATGCACAAATTATACTGGCTTGGCTAGCCAAAAGTACATGACTTCAAACAAGGTGCGCCATGGATGGGTGGTTATTGTTGCACAAGTCTAATATTAATGCACAATTGTCTTCACAGGTTGGAGACATATTCAGTTACAGACTAATACCCTTGTTGATGCTGCTATTCGAACCGTCGTCGATAACAAGTAACAACGAATCAGACAAACTCTCCACCCCTTCGGCATGTCCACATTTGTAGTTGACCCTCACGAGGCATATAGAAGGACTAACCCGGTAATTAGGTGTGTCGTGTCCGCCCCGATCCTCGATAAAGTCTAGCGGTGCGCCTCCTAGTGCACCATAATTCGAATCTTCATGATTCAGATGAGTCGGCCCTGTTTGGTCGTGTCAAAGGTGTCGAGCCAGACGTGAAATTCATTGAATGGTCCCTGATCTCGGCGATGTAACCAATACAATAGAGATGACATTGGTTTCTTAGTTATTACATTGCGCATGTGGTGTCTTCGCAAAACTAAATAGACTTTCGTCAATAATCAACTTAGTCGCTCATTTTGTTTTCCACTCTCAAATAAGATAGTTTGTTGCAAATGTCTTTTTTTTTTGTTTTTCCTGGATGGTTTGTGACCCTTTAACTTCTATCTATAAAGGAAAAAAAGATCTCGTTAGCATTTTAGCAAATATGTAATTTACTTAATGTAGAACTGGTGAATTATTTTATTTTTATTTGTAATAAGAACATTAGGAAAATGCAAGGAGTGTGTATTGGCACATCAGTTGAAAATATTTGAGAAAACATTTTCAGATGTTCTAACAAAGCGATGTTATGTAGAAGAAAAGAAAAATTTAACATTTAAAAGTTATAGTGAATGAATTACCAATGCATTCCCCGACATAAACAGGGAATCAAATTCACATATACCATCTTAAAAAACCATTCTCAATTTGTTATTTCAAAAGAAACACTAAACAACGATAACGGTGATGTACAAAAAACGTGGTGTTTCCGTTGGCTCAAATGACAAAAATTCCCAAAATAGAAAAGAAAGAAGGCATCAACATCTAATTATCCTACTATTGAGGTACTTATGCATGATTAATCACAAAATGTGAAAATGAGATAGCACAAGAGATTACCCTATCAGATCCTAGCTATAGATAAACACAATGTTGAAAACTCTATCAATTAAGTTAATAAATGAATGGTAAGAGATCTAATGGTGATGGAAAATATAAATGAAATATTTTTACGGTTAGTGGCTTACGACATTATGAGTGAAAATGACATTTTGTAATTGAACGCCGAATTGGGATTGGACTAAGTAAAAAGATGTTATGCAAGCAAAATTGCATTCGCTTACTCTTGGTAGGGTGAAGAGCTAATGCCAGTTTCATGTGCTTTTGCAGCAATGACTATTCATCGGTTGGAGTGTGGACTTTAAAAACCTTATATCATCCACTTCTCCATTGATTTTGTTCTCATTGGATTCGCTTATTCTTGTTAGGGTTGAAGAGCTAATAGCAATTTCATGAATTTTTGCCACAATGACTATTCATCGACTGAAGTGTGGACTTGAAAAACCTTATATAATCCACTTCTCCATAGATTTTGTTCTTATTGGCCAGATATAGATTGATCATGACGAGAAATGTGGAAATACCCTCAAACGCGGGAAACAATCATTTAGTTTTTAATGCAAACTTTTTGGCTCCTACCAGAAAATGTTAAAACTTACCTGTCTCATTGATCAATTTTTGGCTCTATTTTGCTTCTCAAAACAACAATCAGTTAGTTTATGCTATATATAGGTTACAGTTTTTCTATAAAATAATTGCTCTTCATTAGCGTTAAATGAAATATGTGAGAAAATGTTGAAATTTTATGGTCTTTTAAATAAAGTTTTGCGTTTGGTATGTATTTGAATTAAGTTCATCAATCATTTGTTTCTATATTTATGTTATGGTTTTTCATCTATAATAAAAAGGTTATAACCCAATTTTATGTTGACTTTAAGCTTAACGTTTGTCCTTGGTTACATAAATCACCAAAAAATAATAAATAAATATTTACAAGGAGTAGGATATGTACAATGTTTTTTTAAATTAGTCATAAGTTCTAAGTTGGAAACAATACGATTTATTTTGCGAAACTGTTTGGCAATTCTATTTAACTCCACTTCTAACTTTGAAACTTCATCCTACCCTACATAATGTAGAACTTACGCAATTTTGGTCTCTTAGATTGTTTTAAAAGATTAAAGAGATTGATCGAAGTCCAAGTACGAAAAAAGTCAAGGAACAAATAACGTACCACATAAAGCTTTGGGAAATTATTATCTTACTGTTAACATTCGAATCTAATATTTGTGCTATATTTATTTGTAACACCTGGATGAATATTTCCTTTTTCGTCCAGATCTCTTATGAATCACTGCTTTGCATTATTTTACCAAAATTTGTCCAAGTGTATAAATCGTATGACCCTTCTATGCACAAATTATACTGGCTTGGCTAGCCAAAAGTACATGACTTCAAACAAGGTGCGCCATGGATGGGTGGTTATTGTTGCACAAGTCTAATATTAATGCACAATTGTCTTCACAGGTTGGAGACATATTCAGTTACAGACTAATACCCTTGTTGATGATGCTATTCGAACCGTCGTCGATAACAAGTAACAACGAATCAGACAAACTCTCCACCCCTTCGGCATGTCCACATTTGTAGTTGACCCTCACGAGGCATATAGAAGGACTAACCCGGTAATTAGGTGTGTCGTGTCCGCCCCGATCCTCGATAAAGTCTAGCGGTGCGCCTCCTAGTGCACCATAATTCGAATCTTCATGATTCAGATGAGCCGGCCCTGTTTGGTCGTGTCAAAGGTGTCGAGCCAGACGTGAAATTCATTGAATGGTCCCTGATCTCGGCGATGTAACCAATACAATAGATATGACATTGGTTTCTCAGTTATTACATTGCGCATGTGGTGTCTTCGCAAAACTAAATAGACTTTCGTCAATAATCAACTTAGTCGCTCATTTGGTTTTCCACTCTCAAATAAGATAGTTTGTTGCAAATGTCTTTTTTTTTTTGTTTTTCCTGGATGGTTTGTGACCCTTTAACTTCTATCTATAAAGGAAAAAAAGATCTCGTTAGCATTTTAGCAAATATGTAATTTACTTAATGTAGAACTGGTGAATTATTTTATTTTTATTTGTAATAAGAACATTAGGAAAATGCAAGGAGTATGTATTGGCACATCAGTTGAAAATATTTGAGAAAACATTTTCAGATGTTCTAACAAAGCGATGTTATGTAGAAGAGAAGAAAATTTAACATTTAAAAGTTATAGTGAATGAATTACCAATGCATTCCCCGACATAAACAGGGTATCAAAATCACATATACCATCTTAAAAAACCATGCTCAATTTGTTATTTCAAAAGAAACACTAAACAACGATAACGGTGATGTACAAAAAACGTGGTGTTTCCGTTGGCTCAAATGACAAAAATTCCCAAAATAGAAAAGAAAGAAGGCATCAACATCTAATTATCCTACTATTGAGGTACTTATGCATGATTAATCACAAAATGTGAAAATGAGATAGCACAAGAGATTACCCTATCAGATCCTAGCTATAGATAAACACAATGTTGAAAACTCTATCAATTAAGTTAATAAATGAATGGTAAGAGATCTAATGGTGATGGAAAATATAAATGAAATATTTTTACGGTTAGTGGCTTACGACATTATGAGTGAAAATGACATTTTGTAATTGAACGCCGAATTGGGATTGGACTAAGTAAAAAGATGTTATGCGAGCAAAATTGCATTCGCTTACTCTTGGTAGGGTGAAGAGCTAATGCCAGTTTCATGTGCTTTTGCAGCAATGACTATTCATCGGTTGGAGTGTGGACTTTAAAAACCTTATATCATCCACTTCTCCATTGATTTTGTTCTCATTGGATTCGCTTATTCTTGTTAGGGTGAAGAGCTAATAGCAATTTCATGAATTTTTTCCACAATGACTATTCATCGACTGAAGTGTGGACTTGAAAAACCTTATATAATCCACTTCTCCATTGATTTTGTTCTCATTGGCCAGATATAGATTGATCATGAGAAGAAATGTGGAAATACCCTCAAACGCGAGAAACAATCATTTAGCTTTTAATGCAAACTTTTCGGCTCCTGCCAGAAAATGTTACAACTTACATGTCTCATTGATCAATTTTTTGCTCTGTTTTGCTTTTCAAAAAAACAATCAGTTAGTTTATGCTATATCTAGGTTACAGTTTTTCTATAAAATAATTGCTCTTCATTAGCGTTAAATGAAATATGTGAGAAAATGTTAAAATTTTATGGTCTTTTAAATAAAGTTTTGCGTTTGGTATTTATTTCAATTAAGTTCATCAATCATTTGTTTCTATATTTATGTTATGGTTTTTCATCTATAATAAAAAGGTTATAACCCAATTTTATGTTGACTTTAAGCTTCACGTTTGTCCTTGGTTACATAAATGAACAAAAAATAATAAATAAAAATTTACAAGGAGTAGGATATGTACAATGTTTTTTTAAATTAGTCATAAGTTCTAAGTTGGAAACAATACGATTTATTTTGCGAAACTGTTTGGCAATTCTATTTAACTCCACTTCTAACTTTGAAACTTCATCCTACCCTACATAATGTAGAACTTAAGCAATTTTGGTCTCTTAGATTGTTTTAAAAGATTAAAGAGATTGATCAAAGTCCAAGTACGAAAAAAGTCAAGGAACAAATAACGTACCACATAAAGCTTTGGGAAATTATTATCTTACGGTTAACATTCGAATCTAATATTTGTGCTATATTTATTTGTAACACCTGGATGAATATTTCCTTTTTCGTCCAGATCTCTTATAAATCACTGCTTTGCATTATTTTACCAAAATTTGTCCAAGTGTATAAATCGTATGACCCTTCTATGCACAAATTATACTGGCTTGGCTAGCCAAAAGTACATGACTTCAAACAAGGTGCGCCATGGATGGGTTGTTATTGTTGCAAAAGTCTAATATTAATGCACGATTGTCTTCACAGGTTGGAGACATATTTAGTTACAGACTAATACCCTTGTTGCTGCTGCTATTCGAACCGTCGTCGATAACAACTAACAACGAATCAGACAAACTCTCCACCCCTTCGGCCTGTCCACATTTGTAGTTGACCCTCACAAGGCATATAGAAGGACTAACCCGGTAATTAGGTGTGTCGTGTCTGCCCCGAGCCTCGATAAAGTCTAGCGGTGCGCCTCCTAGTGCACCATAATTCTAATCTTCATGGTTCAGATGAGCCGGCCCTGTTTGGTCGTGTCAAAGGTGTCGAGCAAGACGTGAAATTCATTGAATGGTCCCTAATCTCGGCGATGTAACCAATACAATAGATATGACATTAGTTTCTCAGTTATTACATTGCGCATGTGGTGTCTTCACAAAACTAAATAGACTTTCGTCAATAATCAACTTAATCGCTCATTTGGTTTTCCACTCTCTAATAAGATAGTTTGTTGCTAGTGTCTTTTTTTTTTGTTTTTCCTGGAAGGTTTGTGACCCTTTAACTTCTATCTATAAAGGAAAAAAAGATCTCGTTAGCATTTTAGCAAATATGTAATTTACTTAATGTAGAACTGGTGAATTATTTTATTTTTATTTGTAATAAGAACATTAGGAAAATGCAAGGAGTATGTATTGGTACATCAGTTGAAAATATTTGAGAAAACATTTTAAGTTGTTCTAACAAAGCGATGTTATGAAGAAGAAAAGAAAATTTAACATTTAAAAGTTATAGTGAATGAATTACCAATGCATTCCCCGACATAAACAGGGTATCAAAATCACATATTCCATCTTAAAAAACCATGCTCAATCTGTTATTTCAAAAGAAACACTAAACAACGATAACGGTGATGTACAAAAAACGTGGTGGTTCCGTTGTCTCAAATGACAAAAATTCCCAAAATAGAAAAGAACGAAGGCATCAACATCTAATGAACCTACTATTGAGGTATTTATGCATGATTAATCACAAAATGTGAAAATGAGATAGCACAAGAGATTACCCTATCAGATCCTAGCTATAGATAAACACAATGTTGAAAACTCTATCAATTAAGTTAATAAATGAATGGTAAGAGATCTAATGGTGATGGAAAATATAAATGAAATATTTTTACGGTTAGTGGCTTACGACATTATGAGTGAAAATGACATTTTGTAATTGAACGCCGAATTGGGATTGGACTAAGTAAAAAGATGTTATGCAAGCAAAATTGCATTCGCTTACTCTTGGTAGGGTGAAGAGCTAATGCCAGTTTCATGTGCTTTTGCAGCAATGACTATTCATCGGTTGGAGTGTGGACTTTAAAAACCTTATATCATCCACTTCTCCATTGATTTTGTTCTCATTGGATTCGCTTATTCTTGTTAGGGTGAAGAGCTAATAGCAATTTCATGAATTTTTTCCACAATGACTATTCATCGACTGAAGTGTGGACTTGAAAAACCTTATATAATCCACTTCTCCATTAATTTTGTTCTCATTGGCCAGATATAGATTGATCATGAGAAGAAATGTGGAAATACCCTCAAACGCGAGAAACAATCATTTAGCTTTTAATGCAAACTTTTCGGCTCCTGCCAGAAAATGTTACAACTTACATGTCTCATTGATCAATTTTTTGCTCTGTTTTGCTTTTCAAAAAAACAATCAGTTAGTTTATGCTATATCTAGGTTACAGTTTTTCTATAAAATAATTGCTCTTCATTAGCGTTAAATGAAATATGTGAGAAAATGTTAAAATTTTATGGTCTTTTAAATAAAGTTTTGCGTTTGGTATTTATTTCAATTAAGTTCATCAATCATTTGTTTCTATATTTATGTTATGGTTTTTCATCTATAATAAAAAGGTTATAACCCAATTTTATGTTGACTTTAAGCTTCACGTTTGTCCTTGGTTACATAAATGAACAAAAAATAATAAATAAAAATTTACAAGGAGTAGGATATGTACAATGTTTTTTTAAATTAGTCATAAGTTCTAAGTTGGAAACAATACGATTTATTTTGCGAAACTGTTTGGCAATTCTATTTAACTCCACTTCTAACTTTGAAACTTCATCCTACCCTACATAATGTAGAACTTAAGCAATTTTGGTCTCTTAGATTGTTTTAAAAGATTAAAGAGATTGATCAAAGTCCAAGTACGAAAAAAGTCAAGGAACAAATAACGTACCACATAAAGCTTTGGGAAATTATTATCTTACGGTTAACATTCGAATCTAATATTTGTGCTATATTTATTTGTAACACCTGGATGAATATTTCCTTTTTCGTCCAGATCTCTTATAAATCACTGCTTTGCATTATTTTACCAAAATTTGTCCAAGTGTATAAATCGTATGACCCTTCTATGCACAAATTATACTGGCTTGGCTAGCCAAAAGTACATGACTTCAAACAAGGTGCGCCATGGATGGGTGGTTATTGTTGCAAAAGTCTAATATTAATGCACGATTGTCTTCACAGGTTGGAGACATATTTAGTTACAGACTAATACCCTTGTTGCTGCTGCTATTCGAACCGTCGTCGATAACAACTAACAACGAATCAGACAAACTCTCCACCCCTTCGGCCTGTCCACATTTGTAGTTGACCCTCACAAGGCATATAGAAGGACTAACCCGGTAATTAGATGTGTCGTGTCTGCCCCGAGCCTCGATAAAGTCTAGCGGTGCGCCTCCTAGTGCACCATAATTCTAATCTTCATGGTTCAGATGAGCCGGCCCTGTTTGGTCGTGTCAAAGGTGTCGAGCAAGACGTGAAATTCATTGAATGGTCCCTGATCTCGGCGATGTAACCAATACAATAGATATGACATTAGTTTCTCAGTTATTACATTGCGCATGTGGTGTCTTCGCAAAACTAAATAGACTTTCGTCAATAATCAACTTAATCGCTCATTTGGTTTTCCACTCTCTAATAAGATAGTTTGTTGCTAGTGTCTTTTTTTTTTTGTTTTTCCTGGAAGGTTTGTGACCCTTTAACTTCTATCTATAAAGGAAAAAAAGATCTCGTTAGCATTTTAGCAAATATGTAATTTACTTAATGTAGAACTGGTGAATTATTTTATTTTTATTTGTAATAAGAACATTAGGAAAATGCAAGGAGTATGTATTGGTACATCAGTTGAAAATATTTGAGAAAACATTTTAAGTTGTTCTAACAAAGCGATGTTATGTAGAAGAAAAGAAAATTTAACATTTAAAAGTTATAGTGAATGAATTACCAATGCATTCCCCGACATAAACAGGGTATCAAAATCACATATTCCATCTTAAAAAACCATGCTCAATCTGTTATTTCAAAAGAAACACTAAACAACGATAACGGTGATGTACAAAAAACGTGGTGGTTCCGTTGGCTCAAATGACAAAAATTCCCAAAATAGAAAAGAACGAAGGCATCAACATCTAATGAACCTACTATTGAGGTATTTATGCATGATTAATCACAAAATGTGAAAATGAGATAGCACAAGAGATTACCCTATCAGATCCTAGCTATAGATAAACACAATGTTGAAAACTCTACCAATTAAGTTAATAAATGAATGGTAAGAGATTGAATGGTGATGGAAAATATAAATGAAATATTTTTACGCTTAGTGGCTTACGACATTATGAATGAAAACGACATTTTGTAATTGAACGCCAAAATGGGATTGGACTAAGTAAAAAGATGTTATGCAAGCAAAATTGCATTCGCTTACTCTTGGTAGGGTGAAGAGCTAATGCCAGTTTCATGTGCTTTTGCAGCAATGACTATTCATCAGTTGGAGTGTGGATTTTAAAAACCTTATATCATCCACTTCTCCATTTATTTTGTTCTCATTGGATTCGCTTATTCTTGTTAGGGTGAAGAGCTAATAGCAATTTCATGAATTTTTGCCACAATGACTATTCATCGACTGAAGTGTGGACTTGAAAAACCTTATATAATCCACTTCTCCGTAGATTTTGTTCTCATTGGCCAGATATAGATTGATCATGACGAGAAATGTGGAAATACCCTCAAACGCGAGAAACAATCATTTAGCTTTTAATGCAAACTTTTCGGCTCCTGCCAGAAAATGTTACAACTTACATGTCTCATTGATCAATTTTTTGCTCTGTTTTGCTTTTCAAAAAAACAATCAGTTAGTTTATGCTATATCTAGGTTACAGTTTTTCTATAAAATAATTGCTCTTCATTAGCGTTAAATGAAATATGTGAGAAAAGGTTGAAATTTTATGGTCTTTTAAATAAAGTTTTGCGTTTGGTATTTATTTCAATTAAGTTCATCAATCATTTGTTTCTTTATTTATGTTATGGTTTTTCATCTATAATAAAAAGGTTATAACCCAATTTTATGTTGACTTTAAGCTTCACGTTTGTCCTTGGTTACATAAATGAACAAAAAATAATAAATAAAAATTTACAAGGAGTAGGATATGTACAATGTTTTTTTAAATTAGTCATAAGTTCTAAGTTGGAAACAATACGATTTATTTTGCGAAACTGTTTGGCAATTCTATTTAACTCCACTTCTAACTTTGAAACTTCATCCTACCCTACATAATGTAGAACTTAAGCAATTTTGGTCTCTTAGATTGTTTTAAAAGATTAAAGAGATTGATCAAAGTCCAAGTACGAAAAAAGTCAAGGAACAAATAACGTACCACATAAAGCTTTGGGAAATTATTATCTTACGGTTAACATTCGAATCTAATATTTGTGCTATATTTATTTGTAACACCTGGATGAATATTTCCTTTTTCGTCCAGATCTCTTATAAATCACTGCTTTGCATTATTTTACCAAAATTTGTCCAAGTGTATAAATCGTATGACCCTTCCATGCACAAATTATACTGGCTTGGCTAGCCAAAAGTACAAGATTTCAAACAAGGTGCGCCATGGATGGGTGGTTATTTGTTGCACAAGTCTAATATTAATGCACAATTTTCTTCACAAGTTGGAGACATATTCAGTTCCAGACTAATACCCTTGTTGCTGCAACTATTCGAACCGTCGTCGATAACAACTAACAACGAATCAGACAAACTCTCCAGCCCTTCGGCCTGTCCACATTTGTAGTTGACCCTCACGAGGCATATAGAAGGACTAACCCAGTAATTAGGTGTGTCGTGTCCGCCCCGATCCTCGATAAAGTCTAGCGGTGCGCCTCCTAGTGCACCATAATTCGAATCTTCATGATTCATATGAGCCGACCCTGTTTGGTCGTGTCAAAGGTGTCGAGCCAGACGTGAAACTCATTGAATGGTCCCTGATCTCGGCGATGTAACCAATACAATAGATATGACATTAGTTTCTCAGTTATTACATTGCGCATGTGGTGTCTTCGCAAAACTAAATAGACTTTCGTCAATAATCAACTTAATCGCTCATTTGGTTTTCCACTCTCTAATAAGATAGTTTGTTGCAAGTGTCTTTTTTTTTTTTGTTTTTCCTGGAAGGTTTGTGACCCTTTAACTTCTATCTATAAAGGAAAAAAAGATCTCGTTAGCATTTTAGCAAATATGTAAGTTACTTAATGTAGAACTGGTGAATTATTTTATTTTTATTTGTAATAAGAACATTAGGAAAATGCAAGGAGTATGTATTGGTACATCAGTTGAAAATATTTGAGAAAACATTTTCAGTTGTTCTAACAAAGCGATGTTATGTAGAAGAAAAGAAAATTTAACATTTAAAAGTTATAGTGAATGAATTACCAATGCATTCCCCGACATAAACAGGATATCAAAATCACATATACCATCTTAAAAAACCATGCTCAATCTGTTATTTCAAAAGAAACACTAAACAACGATAACGGTGATGTACAAAAAACGTGGTGGTTCCGTTGGCTCAAATGACAAAAATTCCCAAAATAGAAAAGAACGAAGGCATAAACATCTAATGAACCTACTATTGAGGTATTTATGCATGATTAATCACAAAATGTGAAAATGAGATTGCACAAGAGATTACCCTATCAGATCCTAGCTATAGATAAACACAATGTTGAAAACTCTACCAATTAAGTTAATAAATGAATGGTAAGAGATTGAATGGTGATGGAAAATATAAATGAAATATTTTTACGCTTAGTGGCTTACGACATTATGAATGAAAACGACATTTTGTAATTGAACGCCAAAAAGGGATTGGACTAAGTAAAAAGATGTTATGCAAGCAAAATTGCATTCGCTTACTCTTGGTAGGGTGAAGAGCTAATGCCAGTTTCATGTGCTTTTGCAGCAATGACTATTCATCAGTTGGAGTGTGGATTTTAAAAACCTTATATCATCCACTGCTCCATTGATTTTGTTCTCATTGGATTCGCTTATTCTTGTTAGGGTGAAGAGCTAATAGCAATTTCATGAATTTTTGCCACAATGACTATTCATCGACTGAAGTGTGGATTTGAAAAACCTTATATAATCCACTTCTCCGTAGATTTTGTTCTCATTGGCCAGATATAGATTGATCATGACGAGAAATGTGGAAATACCCTCAAACGCGGGAAACAATCATTTAGTTTTTAATGCAAACTTTTTGGCTCCTACCAGAAAATGTTAAAACTTACCTGTCTCATTGATCAATTTTTGGCTCTATTTTGCTTCTCAAAACAACAATCAGTTAGTTTATGTTATATCTAGGTTACAGTTTTTCTATAAAATAATTGCTCTTCATTAGCGTTAAATGAAATATGTGAGAAAAGGTCGAAATTTTATGGTCTTTTAAATAAAGTTTTGCGTTTGGTATGTATTTCAATTAAGTTCATCAATCATTTGTTTCTTTATTTATGTTATGGTTTTTCATCTATAATAAAAAGGTTATAACCCAATTTTATGTTGACTTTAAGCTTCATGTTTGTCCTTGGTTACATAAATCACCAAAAAATAATAAATAAAAATTTACAAGGAGTAGGATATGTATAATGTTTTTTTAAATTAGTCATAAGTTCTAAGTTGGAAACAATACGATTTATTTTGCGAAACTGTTTGGCAATTCTATTTAACTCCACTTCGGACTTTGAAACTTCATTCTACCCTGCATAATGTAGAACTTAAGCAATTTTGGTCTCTTAGATTGTTTTAAAAGATTAAAGAGATTGATCAAAGTCCAAGTACGAAAAAAGTCAAGGAACAAATAACGTACCACATAAAACTTTGGGAAATTATTATCTTACAGTTAACATTCGAATCTAATATTTGTGCTATATTTATTTGTAACAAATGATTAAATATTTCCATTTTCGTCCAGATCTCTTATAAATCCCTGCTTTGCATTATTTTACCAAAAGTTGTCCCCGTGTATAAACCGTATGACCCTTCTATGCCCAAATTATACTGGCTTGGCTAGCGAAAGTACATGACTTCAAACAAGGTGCGCCACGGATGGGTGGTTATTGTTGCACAAGTCTAATATTAATGCTCGATTGTCTTCACAAATTGGAGACATATTCAGTTCCAGACTAATACCCTTGTTGCTGGTGCTATTCGAACTGTCGTCGATAACAACTAACAACAAATCAGACAAACTCTCCACCCATTCGGCCTGTCCACATTTGTAGTTGACCCTCACGGGGCATATAGAGGGACTAACCCGGTAATTAGGCGTGTCGAGTCCGCCTCGAGCCTCAAGAAAGTCTAGGGCTGCGCCTCCTCGTGCACCATAATTCGAATCTTCATGATTCAGATGAGCCCGCACTATTTGGTCATGTCAAAGGTGTCGAGCCAGACGCGATATTTATTGAATAGTCCTTGATCTCGGCGATGTAACCAATATAATAGATATGACATTGATTTCCCAATTATTAAATTGCGCAAGTGGATTCCTCGCAAAATTAAATAGACTTTCATCAATAATCAACTTAATAGCCCATTTGGTTTTCCACTCTCTAATAAGATAGTTTGTTGCAAATGTCTTTTCTTTTGTATTTCTTGGAAGGTTTATGACCCTTTAACTATAAAAAGAACTCGTTAGCATTTTAGCAAATATGTAATTTACTTAATGTAGAACTGGTGAATTATTTTATTTTTATTTGTAATAAGAACATTTGGAAATTCATTGAGTATGTATCGGTACATCAGTTGAAAATATTTGAGAAAACAATTTCAGATGTTCTAACAAAGCGATGTTTTGTAGAAGAAAAGAAATTTAACATTTAAAAGTTATAGTGAATGAATTACCAATGCATTACCCGACATAAACAGGGTACCGAAATCACATTTACCAGCTTAAAAAACCTTCCTCATTTTGTTATTTCAAAAGAAACACTAAACAATGATAACGGTGACGTCCACAAAACGTGGTGGTACCACTGGCTCAAATGACAAAAATTCTCGAAAAAGAAAAGTAAGGAGGTATCAACATCTAATGATCCTATTATTAAGCAATTTATGCCTGATTAATCACAAAATGTGAAAATGAGATAGCATAAGAGATTATCCTATCAGATCCTAGCTATAGATAAACACAATGTTGAAAACTCTATTAATTAAGTTAATAAATGATTGGTAAGAGATCGAATGGTGATGGAAAATATAAATGAAATATTTTTACACTTAGTGGCTTACGACATTATAAATGAAAATGACATTTTTAATTGGACGCCAAAATGGGAATGATTGGACCAAATCAAAAGATGTTATTCAAGCAAAATTGCATTCGCTTACTCTTGGAAGTGTGAAGAGCTAATACCAGTTTCATGTGCTTTTGCCGCAATGACTATTCATCTGATGCAGTGTTGACTTTAAAAACTGAAATTGTCGAATCGTGGGTTGTTAACTCAATTGTGATCTTCTTTAATATTGAGAGTTAGGCTGGCGTTGCCTTAACTCAATTGTGATCTTCTTTAATATTGTAACATGCAGCGGAATTAAAAACACAAGAAGATAAATTTTAAGAAGTTTTCAATATTATTAAAAACTTATGGGCCTTAGGCTAAATAACCAATAAAAGTTTTAACAAAAACGTTCGTCGCAACAATTCACTCATGCTCTTTGTTGATTGGACTCAACAAAGCAGACAAGTAGGAACTACATAACTTTTATAAACTAGACGTAAATAGTTGATACAAAAACTTCGGAAAAGTAAGGCGAAGACAATACAACGTATGATTAATCTCTCTGATTGTTTTTCACTATTGGCTTGTATTCATCTTGATGAACTTCACATCCTTTATAGATTTCTTGAAACTTGCACGCAAAGATGTGTTGTTCACAGTTTTGGTAACTCTTGTTGTTTCATTGTTGAATTTTGGCTTCTTTGTGAACTCAGTATCTTTCTTGAATATGTGTTTCCTTTATTACCGATCTAGCAAGGTAGCACATCTTCTTCAAATCGGAGTAATCCTGGAAAGAATCAAGTTGCAGAGAACCGCCAATTTGTTTCCTTCTTTTGCAAACCGTGTTGAGTTCACTATTCAACTTAACTTGAATTATGAAAACTTCAAGTGAGGAATCTTTGATATCTCTTCCTTATGATTAAGATAACTTCCTGGACATAAACATAAACAACTAAAACCGTGAAACTTGATTAATAAATGAATAAAGGCAAAACTTAAATTTGGCAAAGAACAGTTTTCGTACATGTTCTCTCGTTTCAATGTTATCCTTAATGTTGTCCTAACATCGCATAATATTGATTCTAGAAAACCCTGCACTTTCAATCTCCCCCTTTTTGCCTTTATTCACAAAACCAATACTTGTTCCAATCAAGTCCTATATCCAGAAAGTTAGTATCAACAAGAAACACATTAAACTACTAAACTGCTCCCCCTCAATGCAAGCTAACATATTCAGAGTTAAGTTAGCAAAGACAAATATTAAGGTCATCACTCATCAAAAGATGTTCAAACCCCAACATTCATCAATGTTGCCTCAACATTGAAACAAGTGAGTTTCCTGCATAAAAGGTTAACCAAACGAGCAGTTCAAAATGTGATTCCTTAGTCATTACAGTGCTGATTCTTGCTCCAGTGACTAAGGAATCATCACTCTTTTGACCAACCCTCCAGTCAAGTCTTCTATCACGTCATCATAGTAGGGGTCCTCTAATTCTTCAGTAAGTGGGAATCCACAGATCTTGTTGATGGTGTAGGGTTCAATGTTGAAGACTCTCCCCCTTACCCAAGCTTTTCCATATTTTGGAGATATGTAGTCCCTGATCCACTTGGAGAGATTCAGGTAGAATTCCATGACAATCTCAGGAGCATAGTCATTCAACTCCATCACTGATTGATGCATTCCTCTTGCCTCAAGCAAGTCCATCACCTTGTGTTCCTTGAAGCTGGCCATCTCTACAGCTATTTCAGTGTGAATTTCCCTTCTCTTGAAAGAATCCCACTTCTTCTCCAACTCTTTGGTAAGATAATAGGGAGAAAAGTAGTCCTCATCATCCTCATGGTAGATCACATACAACCCATCTGTGTACTCTCCTGTCCCTGATTTTGCCTTAACATCAGCAGCAACATCAACCGTAACATCTTGCTCTTCATCAGTTTTCTCCTCTTCCTTCTCCTCGTCCTCCACTTCATCCTCAACATCCACCACCTCTATTTCCTCTTCCATCACTTGCTTCCTCTTTCTCTTTTTCTCAGCAGCAGCAGCAGTAGCAGATTTCTTCTCTTCCTCAGCCTTTTTCTCAGCTTCAGCAGCCTTCTTCCTAGATAACCTCTCATTTTGCCTTTTCCTAGCCTCAGCACGTTCCTTAGCAGTCTCAGA
Organism: Linaria vulgaris; assembly: GCA_948329865.1. Lineage (NCBI taxonomy): Eukaryota > Viridiplantae > Streptophyta > Magnoliopsida > Lamiales > Plantaginaceae > Linaria > Linaria vulgaris. The sequence goes on from OX415249.1 coordinate 28,777,321, forward strand.
TATAGTTCTCAACTTCTCCCCAGTACCCTTGCTCTTTTTCTTTTGAGCCCTAATCCACTTCCTCACCAATTTATCCACACATGTATCCACAAATTTATCAACAGATTTATCAATAGACTCACCACCCTCCTCCTCAATAGTTATATCAACATCAATTTCAGGGTTGGGTTCAACCATGTTTACCTCAATTTCAGGCTCATTGATGATTGGAGCGGTTGACTCAGCAGTTGGCTCCACATTAGAAGTCGATTCTCCCTGTTTAGCCTTCTTTCCTCGTCGCGCGTAGGGGATCGCCTTCTTTTTAGCAGTAACTGAAGCATCCCGAGTGTGAGAACGGGTGCGCGCAGCTGTGGGTTCACTACTCAGAGCAACATCTGCAAGAGTATGCATGGGCGACTTGCTTGCCATTTCAGAGAATTTGCAGAGAGTTTTGAGAGTAGAGAAAAAATTGCAAAGTAAGCACAAATAGGAAATTGTAAGCACAAATAAGGAAATTGGGGTTTTAATTCCTAATTTAACCGTGAATAGTAGAGAGAGGGTGAATTTTAGTGGGTAGTTACTGAATTTCAACCAAATAAAATCTTCCCACTATGTTTTCCTGCACACACACTTTGATGTTTAAGTGACAGGTAACCAGAGCGGTTCTCAAAAAATTAAAAACTTATAAGTTCCTGTTTTGAATGTTGGCCTGCGACAGTGCACAATGTTGGGATAACATTTAATAACATTCAAACCAGTAGGTGGAGGTACAGGCTTCACCAAGGCAAATTCATGTGAGAGCTTGAGATACATCCAAAAAAACATCTGAAACTTAACCAAGATCAAGATCAAGATCATTAGTAAGTAACATAAGTAACAAGAAACACACAGAGATAAGCAGTTATAAATTCAAGGAAAAAGTCACTTCCACAGCATAGAAAGTCACAGAAAAGTGTGTCACATGCAGTATGTCACCCAAATTGTATGCCTCAACACATGAATTATACCCCCCCTAAGCCTAAACCGACACAACTCAAAAACAGGAAAGAAACAATGCAGTTCTACATGAATGCAACAATGTAATATCAAATCGGTAGATGGTAAACACTTATGAAGAACTTCTTAAACCAGCATAGTTCACATCTCTCTATAATCTTTATTATTTTCATAACTCATCTGAACCAAAAGCTGAAGGTTGCTAAAACACAAAGCTAATGTCACTACTGAATGAGGACATCCTGAACTCCACACACCTCAGTAACAACATTAATAGCAGCAAGTTAGGCAAGTACAAATGCCTTGAATATTGGCAATTCATTAATCATGCACCCCAACACCCCAATTCCTTATGCATACATGTTTACCAACCTGCATTCAAGAGAATCACCAAGTGATCAATGCTACTAAATGTAATAAATCTAAACCTCAAACACCCTAGTAGAAAGAATCACCCTCAAGTGTTCCTTGACCAAACAAACAGAAACATGTGAATAAGCACAACTGAGTAACACTGAGACTGTCAACATCATGTACCCCAGCTTCTCCACATGTCCTGTACACCTTCCATATGAATAAGACACAACTGATTAGACACCAAGGTAGTGAACTTTGTGTACCTCAGCTACTCCATATGTTAGGCTATCACAACCTCAGACAAACAGAAGAGTTATTATTACTTTTTCAAAACAAAGATGTGAAATTGATAACTAGATATAGTTGTTAATCAAAGAGTTAAACCACACAAACCAAATATGACAAAACAAGGATTAAATGAGACTAATAAGGAAATAAATTTAACAAAAGAAAACAACAGAATACCTACTACACCACAACCAATATACCAATGCTAGACAGTGGTGTTATGTCAACACTTGTTTCCTCAACATTTTCACATATTGCACATGCCAAGAGATTTCCTCAAGCTGAAGAATCTCTCATTATCTAAAGGTTTTGTAAACATATCAGCGAGCTGATTTGTTGTCTCAATATGTTCAATGTTGATCACTTTGTCCTCAACCATATCTCTCAAGAAATGATGCCTTCTGTCTATATGCTTAGTTCTGGAATGTTGGACAGGATTCCTAGAGATACTTATGGCACTTAGATTGTCACAGAAAATTAGAAGTGTATCACTATCAAACCCATAATAGGAAATCATGTGTTTGAGCCACACAAGTTGGGTAACACAACTGCCAGCTGCTACATATTTTGATTCAGCTGTTGATAATGAAACACAATTCTACTTCTTGCTATACCAGGAGACCAATTTATTCCCCAAATAAAAATGGCATCCACTTGTGGATTTCCTGTCATCCACATCACCTGTCCAGTCAGAGTCACTGAAACCAACCAAGTTTGTGTTAGTGTCATAAGAATACCAAATGCCTAAAGGTGATGTTCCATAGATATATCTAAGAATCCTCTTCACAGCAATCAAGTGAGATTGCCTTGGCTCAGCTTGGTACCTAGCACAAACACATACTGAAAACATGATATATGGCCTAGAGGTAGAGAGAGATATAGCAAACTACCAATCATGGATATGTACAATGTTGGGTCAACATTGCTGCCAGGGCCATCTTTTGTTATCTTCACTGATGAGGACATAGGAGTTTTGCAAGGCTTGGACTCTTGTAGCTCAAATCTCTTCACCAGATTCCTTGCATACTTCTCCGGGTTCAGGAAGATACCATTCTCCAGTTACTTAACTTGTAGTCCCAGAAAGTAGTTGAGCACACCAATCATGCTCATCTCAAATGTTCCTGTCATAGACTCAACAAACTTCTCTAAGGTAGACTTGTTAGTCGAGCCAAATACTATATCATCCACATAAATTTGAGCAATGCATATATGAGAGCTTTTTATAAGGACAATTATCTATATTCATCTCCTCTATTGAAACCTAGGCCTAACAGAAAATAAGTAAGCCTCTCATACCAAGCTCTAGGAGCCTGTTTTAAGCCATACGAAGCCTTCTCAAGTTTGTACACATGGTCAGGATGTTCAGGACCAGCAAAGCCTTTCGGTTATTCTACATAAACCTCTTTGTCAAGTAAACCATTCAGAAAGGCACCTTTAACATCCATTTGGTAAAGTTTAATCATAAGACAACATGCAATAGCAAGAAGTAATGTAATTGATTCTATCCTAGCTACTGGAGCAAAAGTCTCATCAAAATCTATATTTCTACCTGAGTATAACCTTGTGCAACCAATCTAGCTTTGTTCCTCATAATTACACCATTCTCATCAGTTTTATTTTTGAAAATCCATTTTGTACCTATTACATTCATATGTGATGGCCTAGGCACTAGATTCCAAACTCTGTTTTTGGTGAATTGTAAGATTTCCTGTTGCATGGCGTTAATCCAGTAACTATCCTTAAGAACTTTAGTTACATTCTTAAGTTCAGTGGAGGAAACAAAACAAGATGCATTTTCAACAATACATGAAGAAGACATACAAACACACAATTTAACCATATCGTTGTAATTAATTTTTTCTTTATTGCGTGTTCTAACTCTCTCAGTAATTTTTCCAATTACTTGAGTGGTTGGATGATCTCTTTGTATCCTAGCAGGAGGATCTCTTCAGGATACAAGAACTATTTCATCTTCAGAATCTGCAATACAGATGTTGACCTAACATTGGTGGTTTCTGGTGTTAAGTCAACATTTGCTCCAGTTTCCAGTTCAGTATCTCCAGCTTCTGTGTTCAATGTTGTCTCCAATGTTGGAGCAACATCTGAAACAGTGACTTCTTCAGTACCTGCAAAAACAGTTAACTCATCAAAAAATGACATTAACTGATTCTTGTACAATATGAAATCTTGGATTGTAGACCCTGAAAGCATCACTTTTAGGAGAATATCCAACAAATATACACTTTTCACTTTTGGTGAATTATTTTATTTTTATTTGTAATAAGAACATTAGGAAAGTGCATGGAGTATGTATTAGTATTGAAAGTGCAAGGTATTCTAGAATCAATGTTATGCAATGTTGAGACAACATTGAGGATAACATTAAAACCAGAGAACTTGTGCGAAAACTATTCTTTAACTGCTAAATTTCAGTTTTGCCTTTATTCACTTATTAATCAAGTTCCACGGTTTTAGTTGTTTATGTTTATGTCCAGGAAGGTATCTTAATCATAAGGAAGAGCTATGGAAGATTCCTTACTTCAAGATTCCATAATTCAAGTTGAGTTGAATAGTCAACTCAACACGGTTTGCAAAGAAAGAAACAAATTGGTGTTCCACTGCAACTTGGATTCTTTCCAGGATTACTCTGAATTGAAGAAGGTGTGTTACCTTATTAGATCTATAATAAAGGAAACACTTATTCAAGAAAGAAACCGAGTTCACAAGAAAGTCCAAATTCAACAAGGAAACAACAAGAGTTACCAAAACTGTGAACAACACACCTTGGAGTGCAAGTTTCAGGAAATCTATATAAAGGTGTAAAGTTCATCAAGATGAATACAGGACAATAGTGCTAAATAATCCAAAAGATTAATTCTTCACTGTATTGTCTTCATCTTGCTTTTGCGAAGTTTTTGTACCAACTACTTTAACTCTAGTTCTTAGAAGATAAGTAGTTTGTGCTTGTCTACTTCGTTGAGTCAGATCAACCAATAACGTGAGTAAGTTGTTGTGAGGAACATTTTGTTAAAACATTTATTTGTTATTTCGCCTAAGACTATGAAGTTTTTAATAATATTGAAAACTTCTGAAAATTATATCTTCTTGCATTCTTTATTGTCGCTGCATATTACTCTAATCAAGAAGATCATAATAGAATTAAGGCAACGCCAACTTAACTCTCAAAGTTGTTGTGTGAATCAACGATCCGATAATTTCAATTGGCGTTAGTGCCAAACACCGACTACATTGGTGGTTTAGAGGTGGTACAACACAATGGACAGTGTCAATCCTAATGCCAACAGGATTCCAGATTCGGATGGCTCTAATTATGCATACTGGAAGATCAAGATCAGGTCTCACATCAAAGCTATTGATATTCGAGCTTGGCAATCTGTAATCAATGGATACTCTCTTCCAACATTACCAAGAGATGGTGAAGGTGATCTAGTGCCAAAACCAGAAGCAGATTGGACAACGGTAGAGGTAAGTCTCTATAACTCTAATGAAAAGGATCTTAGTGTTATTTTTAGTTTGGTTAATCATCACATGTTCAAGTTAATCAGAATTGTACAAAAGCCAAACATGCTTGGGATATACATGAATTACATTGTGAAGGAGATTATGCTGTTAAAGACTCTAAACATAGACAACTAACTGCTTCAGCAATTTGAAAAACTTGAGATGGGTGAAGATGAAAGTGTTGATAGTTATTTTGAGAAAATTCATGATATTGTTAACCAATGTGGAAACCTAAGTTTTTCTATGACTAATCAAGAGATGGTTTATAAAGCAATAAGAACACTGTCATCTAAATTTTCTCTCAAGAAAATTGCAATGGGTGAGTCTAGGAACCTTGCTAATCTACAGTTTCAAGTCTGGATGAATACTCTTAGAGAACTTGAGATGGAGCTTACCTCACAACCTAGCAAAAATAGGATTGTTGCTCTAAGAGGATCAAGTCTTGATAATGAAAGTGATGATGAACGTGAATTAATTTCTTCAAACAATGGTAACATTATTAAGAAATTCAATAAGCTGAAATTTAAAGCAAAAGGCAAAGAAAAGAATCTTAGTAATTGTTCTCCATGTTATAAGAAATTACCTCCTAAGTTTGTGAAGTACATGGCATCAAAACCTACTCCTTTAGAATCTGATAAGTTAAAAGATGTCCAATATTTTTAATGTAAATGATATGGTCATATGGCTAATGAATGTGCTAACACTCTTAGAAAAAAGAGGAAATTCTCATTGGTTTTGTGTAGATGATTTCAATGAAGATGACTTTAGTTCTGGAGAAGCTGAAGAACAATCAGAAGAGATTCACACTGCTGCGCTACTCACTCAGATTGACTGGACACCAAAAGACTCCCTGAACTGCGTCGGATCTCAATGTTACCCCAACATTTAGGATCCAACATCAGAACAGGAGACTCTCTTTGCAGATTGAGATGAATATAATATTGAACCTAATCTTGTGTCTAACAATGATGAATCTACCTTTGATTTTTTTCATGGCTCAGTGGATCTAGATGAAGAATATTTCTTTGAATGTGAAATGTCCCAGGAGAAAATCATTGAAGACATGAAGTTTATCTACCACAAACTGCTACTTGAGAATCACAAACTCATCAAGAGTAACAAAAGCATGAAGGAAGAGACTGGATGCATGAAGGAGATGTTGAAACTATTTGAGAAAGGCCTTGACAAAACTAAGGCTGAACTGAAGGAGGTAAAATTTAATAAAGCTGAACAAACCATTGCCAAATGGAACTCATCTACATCTAAGCTTGATGAGATGCTGAGTATGGGAAATCAAGGTAAAAGATGGTTTGGGCTATGTTGAGAAACCTCCCTCTGAAGATGTTAATTCTGCCTATTTGAAAGCTGGTTTTATCAAGGAAAGTAATAGCTTGAGTTGTGAAACTCATTTCAGCACTGTGAAAAAGCCTTCTTTTATCTGTCAATATTGTTTTCAACATGGTCACATTAAGCCTTATTGTAAAAAACATAAAAGTGTGATTGAGAAGAAACAGTAATTAATAGTAGTACCAGTGTTATGAGAGCCTCTGATCTGAATGTTATTCCAACATTAGGTAACAAAGCTGAAGGACATACAAGTATAACTTGGAATGAAAAAGATAAAAACTCCTAAGGTTAAAATTGTTTGCAATGTTGTCTTTTATGTTGTTTACTATAACCTTGCAGGAACCTGGTATTTTGACAGTGGATGTTCAAGGCACATGACTGGAAACATTGACAACCTGAAAGATTTAATCCATTTGACTGTTGGAACAGTTACCTATGGAGGAGGAACAAAAGGGAAAATCATTGGAAAATGAGTATTGGATGTTGAAGGATTTCCACCACTTAAGGATGTGTTGTTGGTTGAAGGATTGAAAGCAAATTTAATTAGCATAAGTCAACTTTGTGATGATAACTTGCTAGTTACTTTTGATAAAGGTTCATGTGATGTGTTTAATAGTGACAGTGTCTGTGTCATGACAGGTACAAGATCAAAGGATAACTGCTATCTTGCTCAAGATAAAGCTGAATGCTACTAAGCCAAGGTAGATGATTCTGTCATGTGGCACAAGAAGCTAGGACATGTGCACTATAGAAATCTGGAGAAACTACAGAAGTTAGATGTTGTAAGAGGTCTACCTAAGTTGACTAGTCCAGGTAAAATTGTTTGTGAAGACTGTGAAATTGTAGGGTCATGGATTGACACAACAACTTTGAGAGTTAAGCTGGAACTGCCTTAACTCTATTGTGATCTTCTTGACAAAAATAATGTGCAGCGGAATTAAAACACAAGAAGAAATAATTTTAAGAAGTTTTCAATATTATTAAAAACTCTCGAGCCTTAGGCCAAATAACCATAAAGGTTTTAACAAAGAAACGTTCCTCACAACAATTCACTCACGCTCTTTGTTGATCGGACTCAACGAAGCAGACAAGTAAGAACTACTTAACTTATATGAACTAGACTTAAATAGTTGATACAAAAACTTCGAAAAAGCAAAACGAAGACAATACAAAGAATGATTAATCTCTCGGATTGTTTAGCACGATTGTATTGTCTTCATCTTGATGAACTTCACATCTTTTATAGATTTCTTGAATCTTGCACGCCAAGATGTGTTGTTCACAGCTTTGGTAACTCTTGTTGTTTCCTTGTTGAAATTTGCCTTCTTTGTGAACTTCATATCTTTCCTGAATATGTGTTTCCTTTATTATTGATCTAACAAGGTAACACATCTTCTTTAATTCGGAGAATACTAGAAAGAATCGAGTTGCAGCAAACCGCCAATATTGTTTCCTTATTTTGCAAACCGTGTTGAGTTGACTATTCAACTTAGCTTGAATTATGGAAACTTCAAGTAAGGAATCATCCATAGCTCTTCCTTATGATTAAGATACCTTCATGGACATAAACATAAACAACTAAAACCATGGAACTTGATTAATAAGTGAATAAAGGCAAAACTTAATCTTGGCAACTAAAGAGAAGTTTTCGCACAAGCTCTCGGGTTTCAATGTTATCCTCAATGTTGTCCCAACATCGTCTAACATTGATTCCAGAGAACATTCCAGAAAGCCATGCACTTTCAATCTCCCCCTTTTTGCCTTTCTTCACAAAACCAATACATGTTCCAATCAAGACTTATATCCAAAAAGTTAGAATCAACAAGAAACAAATTAAACTACTACACTGCTCCCTCTTAATACAAGCTAACATGTTCAAAGAAAAATTAGCAAAGACAAGTATTAAGGTCATCACTACATCAGAAGATGCTCATACCTCAACATTCATCAATGTGGCCTCAACATTGAAACCAGTGAGTTTCTTGCATAAAGGGTTAATCAAAACAACACTTCAAAATGTACTTTCATAAGCAATAGCAGTTAGAGCAGTTCAAGTAGCAGTACTTAGAGTTACAGGCCAAAGAAAGATATCGAGGACATGTCCCTTGATCAAATAAAAATAGAGATAAATGTACCAGCAGTGCAATAGTTCAAAGAAACAACAAAAAATTAGAAGGTTAGAAAATTTAAAAAAACTTGGAACTATTCTCCCCCTTTTTGTGAAGAAGGGAGTTTCTCCAAAATTTTCACCATGTCCTCTAGTTCTTTGAGGTGCTCCTTCCTCTCTTCAATCTCCCTCTGAGTATCAGCAATCTTCCCCCTATACCAATTCAGCATATGATCCATAAAAGTAGAGGCTATGACCATGCAGTCTTCTTCTTTGGACATAGGCACTAAAGTTCTAGAAAACTCCTGGGCCTTCTTCTTTTCAGCCCTTGGTCTCACCACTCCTTTTGGTTTCCAGGGAAGGTCTCTCACACTTGCTCCAGACAAGTAGCTTGGGAGAATTGTCAATTCAGCATCATTGTTCCTCCAGCCCACAGTTACACTTGTCTTCAATCCTTGCTTACTAAGGATTTTGCAGATGAGTGAGGGAAAAGGCAGCATACCATTCTTTCTTCCAGCAACTTCAGACATAGACCTTAAAATCCTCTCCCCCATGTTCACAACTAGCCCATTCTTGATTTTGTAGACTAAGAGTGATGATTCCTTAATCAAAACAGTGACATTTTTGCTTGGGAGCCAGTTGGAGCAGGGTATCTTGTGCAAGACAGCACTAAGGGAGGTGAGTTTTGTGGTTGGCAGGGCATCTCTCCAGGTTTTAACCAACCCTCCAGTTAAGTCCTCAATCACATCATCATAATAGGGGTCCTCAGATTCATCAGCAGTAGGGAAGCCACATATCTTGTTGATGGTGTAGGGTTCAATGTTGAAGACTTTCCCCCTCACCCAAGCCTTTCCATATTTTGGAGATCTGTAGTCCCTGATCCACTTGGAGAGATTCAGGTAGAACTCCATGACAATCTCAAGAGCATTGTCACTCAATTCCATCACTGATTGTTGCAACTCTCTTGCCTCAAGCAAGTCCATCACCTTTTTTTCTTTGAAGCTAGCCATCTTTATAGCTCTTTCAGTGTGAATCTCCCTCCTCTTGAAGGAATCCCACTTCTTCTCCAATTCTTGTGAAAGATAGTAAGGAGAATGGTAATCCTCCACATCCCCGGGGAAGATCACATACAACCCATCTGTATACTCCTTTGTCCCTGGTGTTTCCTTAACATCAGCAGCAACATCAGCAGCACCATCATGCTCTTCCTCAGTCTCCTCTTCCTTCTCCTCTTCCTCCTCATCCTCAACATCAACCACCTCACTTTCCTCTTCCATTACTTGTTTTCCTTTTCTCTTCCTCTCAGCAGCAGACTTCCTTTCCTCCTCAGCTTTCTTCACAACTTCGGCAGCCTTCTTCTTGGCTAACCTCTCCACCTGTCTCTTTCTGGCCTCAGCCCTTGCCTTGGCAGTTTCAGACATAGTGTTCAATTTCTCGCCCGCAGCCTTGTTCTTTTTTTTTCAGCCCTAATCCACTTCCTTAACATCTTGTCCACAGACTTATCCACGGATTTCTCCATAGATTTTTCAACAGATCCACTACCCTCCCCCTCAACAGGTAAATCAGAATCAATTTCAGGGTTGGGTTCAGCAGTGTTTACCTTAATTTCAGGCTCATTGATGATGGGAGTGGTTGATTGTGCAGTTGGCTAAACATTGGAGGTCGATTCTCCCTGTTTAGACTTCTTTCCACGTCGCACATAGGGGATCACCTTCGTTTTAGCAGCAACTGAGACATACTCCAATTTTGCAGCAGCACCCCTAGCGTGTGAACGGGTGCGTGCGGCAATGGGTTCACTTCCTAGGGCAGCATCTGCAAGAGTTTGCATGGGAGACTTGCTTGCCATTGTTAGTAAAGAAGTTTTGAGTGAAAGAAACAAAAGAATTCGAGAGTAGAGAGTAAAAATTTCGCAGAGTAAGCACAGACACAAGTAATGAAATTATGAGTTCAAAATAAGGAAATTAGGGTTCTGATTTTTGAAATACCGTGAATAAGGAAAGAGAATGAATGTTAATGGGCAGTTACTAAATTTGAACCAAATAAAAACTTCCCACTCTGTTTTCCCACGCACACGCTTTGATGTTTAATTAACAGTTACCAGAGCAGTTTTCAAAAATTTGAAAACTTATAATTTCCTGTTTTCAATGTTGACCTATACCAGCGCACAATGTTGGGATAACATTCGATAACATTCAAACCAGAAAGTGGAGGTACAGGCTTCACCAAGGCAAATTCATGTGAGAGCTTGAGATACATCCAAAAAAACATCTGAAACTTAACCAAGGTCAAGATCAAGATCATTAGTAAGTAACATAAGTAACAAGAAACACACAGAGATAAGCAGTTATAAATTCAAGGAAAAAGTCACTTCCACAGCATAGAAAGTCACAGAAAAGTGTGTCACCTGCAGCATGTCACCCAAATTGTATGCCTCAACAAATGAATTATACTCCCCCTAAGCCTAAACGACACAACTCAACAACAGGAAATAAACAATGCAGTTCTACATGAATGCAACAATGTAATGTCAAATCGGTAGATGGTAAACACTTATGAAGAACTTCTCAAACCAGCATAGTTCACATCTCTCTATAATCTTTATTATTTTCATAACTCATCTGAACCAAAAGCTGAAGGTTGCTAAAACACAAAGCTAATGTCACTACTGAATGAGGGCAGCCTGAACTCCACACACCCCAGTAACAACATTAATAGCAGCAAGTTAGGCAAGTACAAAGGCCTTGAATGTTGGCAATTCATTAATCATGCACCCCAACACCCCAATTCCTTGAGCATACTTGTTTACCAACCTGCATTCAAGAGAATCACCAAGTGATTAGTGCTACTAAATGTAAGAAATCTAAACCTCAAACACCCTAGTAGAAAGGATCACCCTTATGTGTTCCTTGGCCAAACAAACAAGAACATATAAAGAAGCACAACTGAGTAACACTGAAGCTGTCAACATCATGTACCCCAGCTTCTCCACATGTCCTGTACACCTTCCATATAAATAAGACACAACTGAATAGATAGCAAAGTAGTGAACTTTGTGTACCTCGACTTCTTTATATGTTAGGCTATCACAACCTTAGAAAAACAGAAGTGTTTTACTATTTTTTTCAAAACAAATATGTGAAACTGATAACTAGAAGGAGTTTCTAATCAAAGAGTTCAACCACACAAACGAAATCTGACAAAACAAAGATGAAATGAGACTCACAAGAAAATAAATTCAACAAAGGAAAACAACAGAATACCTACTACACCACAACCAATATGCCTGTGCTAGACAGTGGTGTTATGTCAACACTGGTTACCTCAACATTTTCACATATTGCACATGCCAAGAGATTTCCTCAAACTGAAGAATCTCTCTCTATCTAAAGGTTTTGTAAACATATCAGCAAGCTGATTAGTGGTCTCAATATGTGCAATGTTGATCGCTTTGTCCTCTACCATATCTCTTAGGAAATGATGCCTTATGTCAATATGCTTAGTTGTAGAATGTTGGACAGGATTCCTAGAGATACTTATGGCACTTAGATTGTCATAGAACATGATAAGTGTATCATTGTCTAGCCCATAATCTTAAAGCATGTGTTTGAGCCACACAAGTTGGGTAACACAACTGCCAGCTGCTACATATTCTGATTCAGCAGTTGATAATGAAACACGTTTCCGCTTCTTGTTATACCAGGAGACCAAATTATTCCCCAAATAAAAATAGCCCCCACTTGTGCATTTCCTGTCATCCACATCACCTGCCCAGTCAGAGTCACTGAAACCAACCAAGTTAGTGTTAGCATCATAAGAATACCAAATGCCTAAAGGTGAAGTTCCAGAGATATATCTAAGAATCATCTTCACAGCAATCAAGTGAGATTGCCTTAGCTCAACTTGGTACCTAGCACAAACACATACTGAAAACATGATGTCAGGTCTAGAGGCAGAGAGATATAGCAAACTACCAATCATGGATCTGTACAATGTTGGGTCAACATTGCTGCCAGTGCCATCTTTTGTTATCTTCACTGAAGAAGACATAGGAGTTTTGCAAGGCTTGGACTCTTGTAGCTCAAATATCTTCACCAAATTCCTTGCATACTTCTCTTGGTTCAGGAAGATGCCATTCTCCAGCTGCTTAACTTGTAGTCCTAGAAAGTAGTTGAGCTCACCAATCATGCTCATCTCAAATGTTCTTGTCATAGACTCGACATATTTGTGTATGGTAGACTTGTTAGTAGAGCCAAATACAATATCATCCACATAAAATTGAGCAATACATATATCAGACCTTTTTCTAAGGACAAACACTGTTCTATCTCCATCTCCTCTATTAAAACCTAGGCCTAACAGAAAATCAGTTAGCCTCTCATACCAAGGTCTGAGAGCTTGTTTTAAGCCATACAAAGCCTTCTCAAGTTTGTATACATGCTCAGGATGTTTAGGATCAGCAAAGCCTTTAGGTTGTTCTACATAAACCTCTTCGTCAATTAAACCATTCAGAAAGGCACCTTTAACATCCATTTGGTAAAGTTTAATCCTAAGACAGCAAGCAATAGCAAGAACTAATCTAACAAATTCTATCCTAGCGACTGGAGCAAAAGTCTCATCAAAATCTATACCTTCTACCTGAGTATAGCCTTGTGCAACCAACCTAGCTTTGTTCCTCATAATTACACCATTCTCATCAGTTTTATTTTTGAAAATCCATTTTGTACCTATTACATTCACATGTGATGGCCTACGCACTAGACTCCAAACTCTATTTTTGGTGAATTGTAAGAGTTCCTCTTGCATGGCATTAATCCAGTAACCATCCTTAAGGGCTTCAGTTACATTCTTAGGTTAAATGGAGGACACAAAACAAGATGCATTATCAACAGTACATGAAGAAGACATGCAAACACACAACTTAGCCATATCATTGTAGTTGACCCTTTCTTTGTTGCGTGTTCTAACTCTTTCAGTAATTTGTCCAATTACTTGAGAGGCTGGATGATCTCTTTGTATTCTAAGAGGAGGATCTCTTCTGGATACAGGAACCACTTCATCTTCAGAATCTGACAGCACAGATGTTGGCCTAACATTGGGGGTTTCGGGTGTTAAGTCAACATTTGTTCCAGTTTCCAGTTCAACATCTCCAGCGTCTGTGTTCAATGTTGAGTCCAATGTTGGAGAAACATCTGAACCAGTGACATCTTCAGCACCTGCAGAAATAGTTAGATCATCAAAAATGACATTCACTGATTCTTGAACAGTATGCAATCTTGGATTGTAGACCCTAAAAGCAGCACTATTAGGAGAATATCCAACAAATATACACTCTCCTAATAGTGCTGCTTTTAGGGTCTATAATCCAAGATTGCATACTGTACAAGAATCAGTTAATGTCATTTTTGATGAGTTCTCGAATCTTTGATCTTGGTGGGCCTTCAAGAAGGGGTAGAGATGTTCGATCTCCCTGTTCAACCGCTTTTCAGTAATTTATTTTTTCGTAAGTTCCTCTTCTTTTTTTTTGTTGCTTTGTGGTGTTCCTTATGGCTTCGGGCTCATAGTGTGCTTGTCTTTTCGATAGGTTCGGAGATGCAGTCATTTGCAATCCAGCCTTTTGCTAAGGCTTTTTTGTCCCAAACATTAAATGACAGGTATGCTTTGTCGGAAGATGGTGGTTCCGATCGACTAAGTTTTGAGGTGGTGACGAGTCCCTCCTCGAAGGGGAGGAACCAGAAGGTTTTACCTGTTGCAGCCCCCCAGTGAGATTTTTAGCTCTTGCTGTCATAGAGGATCCAACCGCCACTCTTCTTCAAATGGATTTTCCAATACCTCAGCGGATATTATGCCACTCTTCTTCGGGAGGTGTTAGCATTGTGAATGTGGTGGAGGAGGGTCTCCCTTCTGCTCCCGGCAGATCTCAATCCTCGGGGGAAGGTCCAGATCATGTTGCTTGCCCAGGCCTCGAGGTCAATCCCTTTCTTGCGGGGTAGTTCTGTTCCTTCGGTCGCTTTGGTGTCGGATTTTTGTCGGAACTATTTGAGCGGGCTTTTAAACGCGACAGATTGTGAGCTAATGAAGACCCTTCCTCTGTCTAGTCTTCATGATCTTGCCTGCAAGGATTTGTGCGAGGTATAGCAAATTTTCATTCGTTATTTTTAGTACTAACCTTGTTATTTTCTCCAAGGTGACGGGCTGACTTCATGCAGATTTACATGGTTTTAAACCCTATCGAATCCCGAGGGGATTCCTCTTCTGACCCTGACTTGGTATACCGCCGTCGGGATGAGTTGGAGAGGGGTTTGCTAGAGGCTCATGAAGAGATAGCTCAGCCGAACGCGGACAGAGAGGCCACTCGAGAAGTTCATGTTGGGATATTGCAAGCCGAAAAGAATAAATCTTGGGACCTTGAGCGCCAGTTGGTGCTAGAGAATGCCCGGGTCCTAGATTTTGAGTAGAGGATGGACGCTTTGAGGGACCAAATACAGTTTTCCGATGCACAGCTGATGCGTGCCCCGAGGGAAAGGGATGTGGTAAACCACAGTTGCTGGAAACTACTCGTACTCACAAGGTGGCACTAATGATGGCTAAACTCCAGGTAGTGCTGGATGTGGTGGATCCATCTGGTCCGCGTGAGTCTCTACAAGGTCAGATACGAGATTTAGTCCCCATTGGAGAGATACTCCCTATAAATCAATTGATTGGCCCTTCGGGCGAACAAAAAAGCACCTACACCTCCAATCCCCTCTATGAGAGCGCTGGTTAGATACATGAGTGAAGGTTCTACTGTTGTCCCGATAGACCAAGCTGAAAAAAGGGGAACACCCGAACCAGGGTGCAAAGAAAAAATAGCCCCCACCCGATGAGGAGACATAGAAAGGTTCAAGAGCTCACAACACAAGATGTACCCCACCAAGTGACGATAAGAATTCGGCGTCAACTCACTAGGGCTTATCTGCCAATACCGAAAAAGAGTTTGAAGAAAAGGGTGGAAAAACACCCGCATCCCATATCGTACCTGGTCGCAGTGCACCGTTAAAAAACCCGAGGGAGGATCATAGGCTCTATGGTCAAAGTGCGGTACGACCGCATCATACTTATTAAAGTCCATATTATACTCGGCAAAAAGGGTCATAATGTACCCCTCGTACTCATTCTTCACGGCCGTCCCAACGTGGCCTCGGCCCATTAACTTTGCTGGACTCAAAGGGAGCATATCAAACTCCTAGGACTGATCCGCCAGGGTATATGACCCCCTGCCCATGAACACTTCTCGGATGTGGTTCATCCTACGAGAATCAGCATGCACAGACCTTGAAACAGCTCCCCTCGAGGAACTCCCCAAGATGGCCGTTATATCATCATCAAGATTGTCTCGCCTTGAAGAAAAACTATCCGAGGAAGCATGATGAAACCCTAACGGCAACGAAGGAGTCCGAACCGAGTTTCGAGTGGAATTATTGGAAGAGACGGATCCTCCTCGCCTGTAATGTGGGGGCATCATCTTTCCAAGTAAGTTTTTACTCTTTTCTCACAATTATTTAAAAACTGAAGAGGAAGAAGAATTGAAAGGCAGAAACTAGCTATGTGAAAGTAAGAAAGTAAATCTGCAAGAGAATTAGTGACTTCAATATCGAAAGTAAGTATAAACATATCTGCTAAACACTTAGCACATATATACTCATAACCCTTTGATTAAAGAATTAAACTTAAACCTCCATTATCTAAATTGAAGGACGCGTGCCAATAAGATGCCCCTACTTAAGGAAGACTCATCCTTAGTTGCAAACTTGCCCGACAAGAAAAAAATTCTATCCTAATCTCTCTAAGTTTAATTTAATTCCAGCATTTAAGGAATGGTCAGAATATTTATAAGTGTTAAGTATTTATTAGTAATCGACAAAAGGGAATAAGCCAAAAGTAAGCAAGGGCGAAATAAATTGTTCATTAATAGAACCCGAGAAGTCCTCGGAGAATAACCATACATTGCGAGAAAATAAATGTTAAACTACATAATTAAAAGTCTAAAACTAAAAACAAGGAAATGAAAGTCCTAAGTTATGCCCCCGTGGTTGACGGAGGCGGGGCCGAATGAGAAGAGTTCGTCGCCTCAGAGGGAGGATTCGTCGGAGCCAGGCGAGAGGTTGGTGAAAGTACCCCCCAGAGCCACTGGGCCTCGGACTTGGACTGCTCGCTGACCGCATCCGAGAAGGCGCTGGAGAAGCCCAAGGAGACAAAAGGCCGCTGAATCTCTCGAAAAGCACGCCTTGGGAGTAGGCTTCTTCAGCCTACGAATGTCAAAGGACTTGAGAAAGTCCACATCCCACCGCACCAACGTCTACGCAAGCCTAGCACATCCCTCTTCATCTGATTTTCCTTCTCCCTAGACAGAAGAGACGCCACCTGCGCTCGAAGAAGTTTCAATTTATCTCCCTCCTTTTGGCACCTTTGCTCTGTCACAGCAGCCGCATCCCGAGTCCTCCATACCTACGATAAAAAAGAAGGGCATAAGGATTTAAAATATAATACAAAAAAGAAGGATGAACAAAAAGAAAAAAGAAAAGAAGTGGAGCTTACCATAAGATCCATCTAATTGAGACTGGTATGAATGAAAAGAAACCCATCGGCAGGGGTTGCATTAGAAGAGGCGAAGAAACGAAGGATCTCTTGATAAGCCCCCTCTAAAAACTGCATTGAAGGAAGATCCTCCAGCCTACGAGGGGCCACCAGAGGCTGAAAGGTAAGACCCCTTGGAGAAAGCGAGACGGGGATATGGCTCCTCGGAAGAAGGGTCTCCGGAGTTGGAGTCACAACATCCGCGTCGGTAAACAAAGCCCGAGGATCCTCAATAGCAGCAGAAGAACCCACACCCCCAAAAAATGCACTCAGAAGCTCTACCTTCACGTCTATATCAGCAGATCGCACGTTAAACTCCTCGGGAATGTCCTCGGAGTCACCCAATGAAGCCTCCAAACCGGATCGAAGAAGCTGTGCTAAAAATTCCTCTCCTACAAGAAATATATATGGATGAGAGGAGAGGATAAATCAAGGGAGAGCATCCCGTAATAAACAGACAAAAACAAATGATAGAAGGGGGCAAAAGTTAATTACCAAAAGGAGAAGCCCCTTCCCCCTCAGCCATCGGAGTTTTCCCCTTATCTATGACATCTGCACTGAAAAAAAAAATTAGTACAAAAGAAAAAGTTTTTACCTTTAAAGATAAAATAATCGAAGGGAACTTACCATGAAGAGTATACTCAAAACTTTTCCTCTCCGAGGACTCGGGAATCACCGAAGGCTCCAACAGAGTAGCTCCAATCTCATGAGAAGATGAAGGCGGTGGATAATTGGATGAAAGGATAACCAGGTCTGGCACAGGCTCCTCTTCAGCAGCCTTCGGAGAGGGACCCCCCTTGGATGCGAGTCCTTCCTCCGAACCCCTCGGAGAACTCCCTATAGTAGACGCCGCGGCCTGCACCAACACCAAGGCTGAGTGAGGGTCCACTGAAGTCAAGGGGACAGAATCATAAATTATACCATCCACCCCGATGACAAAAGGCGAGTGATCCTCTTCTTTCTCGTCCCTCGGATGCACGTATGTATACTTGGGGCTATCAACCTCCTCATCAGCAGGATCCTCCTCCTGGGGAGCGCCGGAAGTACCACTCGAAGAACGAGCAGAGGAAGTCGCGGCGGCTTTTGACCTCTTCCGACCACTCGGAGCCGAGACCGAAGGACCTTGATGCGAATAGACATTTGCCAGAGTATCCCCTGCATTACGAAAAAGAAAATAAGTATCTCTTAAACCTACCATCATGTACAAGAAAAAATAAAAGATAAGTACGGAATTAGTTACTGAAAGGAACCAGCGCATCGGAGCTTAGAGACAACGGATTCTTGATGGAGGCACCGGTAAAGACCACATTCTGTAGTCCAGACATCTCAAACAACATCATGAAGTCCTCCGATTCCATCAAGGCCTTCTGCGAAATTACCGGAGATAAGCTTACCTCTGGATCCAAAGTATATACTGGAGCTTCACCCTCCCTCTAGTCGAAGGGCATATCCCACACTCCCTTCTCAAGCTGCACGAAGAAGTATTTATCCTTTCAGGTGCTATGGGAGCTAAGTGACCCCTTCAAAATCCCCTTATTCTTGGCGTTGTCTCGATGGCAGAGGTGATAAAAGGGAAACGCCCCGGGCGAAATCACCATATCAAAAATGGAGAAAAAAATGATTAACGTTGCAACCCAAACCATTCACATGGCACCAAAACACAAAAATACATAAGGCAACAAACCCATTCGGAGCCTGCTGACTCGGACTTATGTTGCACGCCTTAAAAACATCATCGAAAAAGGGGGCATAAAAGATCGCCACCCGAATCGCATTTGAGCAAATTAAATTGTAAGCCAGCCCTCGAGAGGATTGCACACCTTCTCATCCCTTGTCGGAATCTGGAAAGTCATGTTCTTATTAAATGGTCCCAGGCTCTAGAACAAAGCAGTTACTTGCCATCGGGTAGCGGTACTCCAAATCCCCTCAATCTTGTGGAAATCACGAGCGACGGGAGCAACGGGCTTTTTTGACTTGGAAACCCTAGCCTTCTTAGAGGGCCCAACGTTACCGTCTTCCGCTGCCGCAGAAGCATCGCCCCTTCTCTTACGAATACCAACAGAGGGACCACCTATAACAACACTGCCTGTAACAGCCGGCGAATCGGTGGCAGGAGTGAATGCTATGGCCCCCAAGGCGGAAGCGGCAGTGATGGGATCAGTAGCAGTTTAGGATTCCATCGTGTTTAGTTAAAGAGGAAGAGAAAGTGTTTGTGAAAATTTTGGAGAAGAAACTGCGAAATTGAGAGAAAACACAAAAAGAATTTTACCTTGCCAAAAATTTGCTAAGGATTGAAAGTAAGAAGAGAAGAGACGGGTGGTGGCTATTTATAGCCGGCTTTACAATGGTCGACTAAATTAAACGTGGGGCGCGTTTAACGCCCCACGTAACCCTCTCACCTGACACGTGCCGCTCGGCACGTTAAACACTATCGAGCCGTTAAAGTCTGACCGTTACCATCGGTCAGATATTTTGAACTGATACGACCAGTCAATGGCCGTTATTCCTCCATCTTCACCATCCGCAATAAATGCTCAGAAACCGTTGTTCACCCGAGGACAATGCTCCCAAGGATAATAAGGTAATTTCTATATAATTCATTTTCAATATCTATAAATATATGCATACCCCCTCGTAAAAACAATAATAATAAATAAATAAAGAACCCTCTTATCTCAAAGAGGACACGAAACAAAATTTCCCTCGCCTCTACGATGGTGATCGAAATTTGAGGGGGCTAGTGTTAACCCTAAAAAACAAATGAAGGGATTACACACAAATGATAAACCTAAAATAGGGACCAATACATGGGCGATACTATCGTACGTGCACTTCCATTGAGGAGTACCCACTCCCAACGAGGAGGCCCTCTGAGTATTACCAATCCGCTCGGTCACTGACCCAAAGCGGTATAAAGGGGCACCCGAGGAGACACCAAAGCGTCCCTTGGAAAGTCAACGATGAATAAAGAAAAGATATCAAAGCGGCATCGGAAAAAGAGTAAACCCCAATGGATCCGCGCGACTCCGACATCCATCAGTGCGCCAAGAGGGACCACAACGGAACCTGCGAGGGTATTTCCTCACTACACACTCCATAAACACAAAAATCCTCGGACCGCATATCCGAAAGGCCGAGAACGAAGAACATTGTCCTATTGAGGTACAAAAATCCTCGGAACACCTGCCCCAAAAGCAGAATATGCAGAATAAATGTCATATTAAGACGCAAAGTCCATCGTAACACCCACCCCGAAGACCACGCTCAAAGAACGATGTTTTCGGAATACTTATTACAACCCAAGTACGAGAACATTAGCCTACTGAAGCAAATGAGTCATCGGAACAGACACCACCCATAAAAGAAAGCAAACATACTCCTCGCGGTATACCTCCCAAATAAGACAACCCAGAATTAAACACCACGGAAGCTACAACTCCATCGAACGAACATATCGCCCAAATGATCTAGTCTTTCTGAGAACTACAAACCCTCGTGGAAAAGAGTTCAGAAGAATCAGCCCCACAGAACCTTTGATGTCCTCGAAACAGATCAAAGTTAATCCTAGTCAGCGCCTAGTAGATGAAAAATGAAAAGATAAGATAAATGATATCTTCCTTTGTACGCAAACATAAACATGTGTACTTTATTTAACATGCATAACGACACATGTCCTTAATAAACCTCTATAAAAAGAGGGGCAGAAGAAAAGAAAATTCAGGCTCAAGATTTTACACATACACATATACACCAAGGTACTAGAAAATTTCGGAGTGGATTTTAGTGAATAAAAAGAGGGATATTCTCGTAATTTTACATTTTCATAATCCTACAAGCTTTTGAACCATGGGCAGGGCGTTCCAACCCCAAAATAAATCTGTTAATCAGGAAATAATATCAAACCTGTTAACAGTGTACAAGACATGTGGAGAAGTTGGGGTACATGATGTTGACAGCTTTAGTGTTACTCAGTTGTGCTTATTTACATGTTTCTGTTTTTTTGGCCAAGGAACACATGAGGGTGATCCTTTCTACTAGGGTGTTTTAGGTTTAGATTTCTCTTGAATGCAGGTTTGTAAACAAGTATGCATAAGGAATTGGGGTGTTGGGGTGCATGATAAATGAATTGCCAACATTCAAGGCTTTTGTACTTGCCTAACTTGCTGCTGTTAATGTTGTTACTAGGGTGTGTGGAGTTCAGGCTGCCCTCATTCAGTAGTGACATTAGCTTTGTGTTTAGCAACCTTCCGTTTTTGGTTCAAATGAGTTATGAAAATAATAAAGATTATAAAGAGATGTGAATTGTGCTGGTTTGAGGAGTTTTTCATAAGTGTTTAACATCTTCCTATTTGACATTAAATTGTTGCATTCATGTAGAACTGCATTGTTTATTTCTTGTTGTTGAGTTGTGTCGGTTTAGGCTTAGAGGGAGTATAATTCATGTGTGGAGGCATACACTTTACGTGACGTACTGCAGGTGACACACTTTTTTGTGACTTTCTATGCTGTGGAAGTGAATTTTTCCTTAAATTCATAACTGCTTATCTCTGTGTGTTTCTTTTTATCTATGTTGCTTACTCATGATTTTGATCTGAACATTATGTCTGAGGTACTCACTTGCTATATTGGTTAAGTTTCAGATGTATTTTTTGATGTATCTCAAGCTCTCACATGAATTTTCCTTGGTGAAGCCTGTACCTCCACCTTCTGGTTTGAATGTTATCGAATGTTATCCCAACATTGTGCACTGTCGTAGGCCAACATTGAAAACATGAACTTATAAGTTTTTAGATTTTTTGAAAACTGCTCTGGTTACCTGTTACTTAAACATTGACGCGTGTGCGCGAGAAAACAAAGTGGGGTGATTTTATTTGGTTAAGAATCAGTAACTACCCACTAACATTCACTCTCTCTCCATTATGCACGATTATATTAGGAATCAAAACCCTAGTTTCCTTATGTGTGCTTACAATTTATGCAATTGCACTCTCTATTCTCAAAATTCTCTCAATTTGTCTCTACAAATCTCTCTCACTAACAATGGCGAGCAAGTCTCCTATGCATACTCTTGCAGATGTTGCTCTAAGCAGTGAACCTATAGTTGCGCGCACTCGCTCTCACACTCGAGGTGATGCTGCAAAATCTGAGGATGCTCAAGTTGCTGCTAAACGAAAGGCAATTCCCTACATACGACGAGGAAAGAAATCCAAGCAGCGAGAATCGACTTTGAATGTTGAGCCAATTGCTGAGTCAACCACTCCAATCATCAATGAGACTAAAATTGAGGTGAATATGGCTGAACCTAACCCTGCGATGATGTTGATATACCTGTTGAGGGGGAGGTTGGTGAATCTGTGGATAAATTGGTGAAGAGGTGGGTTAGGGCTCAAAAGAAAAAGAGCAAGGGTACTGGTGAGAAGTTGGTTGGTGGTCGAAAAATGTCTGAGACTGCCAAGAAACGTGATGAGGCTAGAAAAAGGCCAATTGAGAGGTTAGCTAAGAAGAGGGCTGCTGAAGCTAAGAAAAAAGGCTGAGGAAGATCAATAATCTGCTGCTACGGATGTTGCTGAGATAAAAAAGAAGGGGAAGCAAGTTATGGAATAGGAAATTGAGGTTGTGGATGTTGAGGATGAAGTGGAAGAGGACGAGAAAGAATAGGAGAAGACTGATGAAGAAGAGCAGCATGTTGTTGCTGATGTTAAGGCAACATCAGGGACAGAAGAATACTCTGATCGATTGTATGTGATTTACCCTGAAGATGAGGAGGACTACTTTTTCCTCTATTATCTTACCGAATATTTGGAGAAGAAGTGGGATTCTTTCAAGAGAAGGAAACTTCACATTGAAAGAGCTGTAGAGATGGCCAGCTTTAAAGAACACAAAGTGATGGACTTGCTTGAAGCAAGAGAGATTCATCAATCTGTGATGGAGTTGAATGATTATGCTCATGAGATTGTCATGGAATTCTACCTGAATCTCTCCAAGTGGATAAGGGATTACAGATCTCCAAGTCAATGTCTCAAGTTGCTAGAAGGAAGAATGGCATGCTGCATTTTCCCTCACTCATCTGCAAAATCCTTATCAAACAAGGATTGAAGACAAGTGCCAAAGTGGGTTGCGTGAAGAATGAATCTCAACTTACAATTCTCCCAAGCTACTTGTCTGGTTCAAGAGTGAGAGATCTTCCATGGAACACAAAAGGAGTGGTAAGACCAAGAAAAGAGAAGAATAAGGCTCATGGGTTTGCTGGAACTTCAGTGCCTATGTCCAGAGAGGAAGAGTGCATGGTCATAACCTCAACTTTTGTGGATCATCTGCTAAATTGGTTCAGGGGGCACATTGCTGACACTCAGAGGGAGAATGAGGATAAGAAGGAACATCTCAAAGAGATAGAAGGCTTGGTGAAAATTTTGGAGAAACTCCCTTCTTCACAAAAAGGTGGAGAGCAGTTCTAATTTTTGAATTTTGGTTTTCTAGTTTTATGTTTTCTTTCTTAAAAACTGATGTTATGTTTGTGTTTCTGGTACATTACCTCTATTTAGTTTGACTTGATCAAGGGACATGTCCTTGTTATCTATCTATGGTCTGTAACTCTAAGTATGACTACTGTTTGAACTGCTCTGACTGTTGTTACTTATGAAAGCAAATTTTGAACTATTTTTCTATTTAACCTTTTATGCAGGAAACTCACTGGTTTCAATGTTTAGGCAACATTGATGAATGTTGGAGTCTGAACATCTTTTGATGTAGTGATGACCTTAATACTTATCTTTGCTAGTTTAACTTTGAATATGTTAGTTTGCACTGAGGGGGAGCAGTTTAGTAGTTTTAATTTGTTTCTTGTTGATTCTAACCTTGTTGATATAACACTTGATTGGAACAGGTATTGGTTTTGTGAAGAAAGGCAAAAAGGGGGAGATTGAAAGTGCAAGGTATTCTGGAATCAATGTTATGCGATGTTGGGACAACATTGAGGATAACATTGAAATCAGAGAACCTGTGTGAAAACTGTTCTTTAATTGCTAAGTTTGAGTTTTGCCTTTATTCACTTATTAATCACGTTCCACGATTTTAGTTGTTTATGTTTATGTCCAGGAAGATATCTTAATCATAAGGAATGGCTATGGAAGATTCCTTACTTGAAGTTTCCATAGTTCAAGTTAACTTGAGTAGTCAACTCAACACGGTTTGCAAAGAAGGAAACAAATTGGCGTTCCACTGCAACTTGGATTCTTTCCAGGATTACTCTGAATTGAAGAAGGTGTGTTACATTATTAGATCTATAATTAAGGAAACACTTATTCAAGAAAGAAACCGACTTCACAAGGAAGTCCAAATTCAACAAGAAAACAACAAGAGTTACCAAAACTGTGAACAACACACCTTGGAGTGCAAGTTTCAATAAATCTATATAAAGGTGTGAAGTTCATCAAGATGAATACAAGACAATAATGCTAAATAATCCAAGAGATAAATTCTTCGTTGTATTGTCTTCGTCCTGCTTTTGCGAAGTTTTTGTATCAACTACTTTAAGTCTAGTTCTTCAAAGTTAAGTTATAACTTTAAAAACCTTATATAATCCACTACTCGATTGACTTTGTTCCCATTGGATTCGTTTGTTCCCATTGGATTCGCATATTCTTGTTAGGGTGAAGAGCTTCTACCAATTTCATGAACTTTTGCCACAATGACTATTCATCAGCTGAAGTGTGGACTTAAGAAACCTTATATAATCCACTTCTCCATTGATTTTGTTCTAATTGGCCAGATATTGATTGATCATGACGAGAAATGTGGAAATACCCTGAAACGCGGAAAACAATCATTTAGCCTTTAATGCAAACTTTTCGGTTCCTACCAGATCTCTCTGTAGAAGTTAATGCGGTAGAAAATGTTAAAAATTACTTGTCTCATTGATCAATTTTGGGCTCTATTTTTATTTTCAAAAAAACAATCAGTTAGTTAATGATATATCTAGGTTACAGTTTATCGATAAAAGAATTGCTCTTCATTAGCGTTAAATGAAATATGTGATCAAAGGTTGAAATTTTATTGTCTGTTAATTAAGTTTTGAATTTGTTATAAATTTCAATTAATTTCATCAATCATTTGTTTCTATATTTATGTTATGGTTTTTCATCTATAATAAAAAGGTTATAACCCAATTTTATGTTGACTTTAAGCTTTACATTTGTCCTTGGTTATATAGATCACCAAAAAATAATAACTTAAAATTTACAAGGAGTAGGATATATACAATGTTTTTTAAATTAGTAATAAGTTCTAAGTTGGAAATAATACGATTTGTTTTGCGCAACTGTTCGGCAATTCTATTTAACTCCACTTCTACATTTGAAACTTCATCCTACCGTGCATAAACGTAGAACTTAAGAAATTTTGGTCTCTTTGATTGTTTGAAAAATTTAAAGAGATCGATTGAAGTCCAAGTACGAAAAAAGTCATGGAACAAATAACGTACCACGTGATGCTTTTGTAAATTATTATCTTAAGGTTAACATTCGAATCTAATATTTGTGTTATATTTATTTGTAACACATGGATAAATATTTCCATTTGTGTCCAGATCTCTTATAAATCCCTGCTTTGCATTATTTTACCAAAATTTGTCCACGTGTATAAATCCTATGACCCTTCTTTGCGAAAATTATACTAGCTCGACTAGCCAAAAGTACATGACTTCAAACAAAGTGCGCAAAGGATGGGTGGTTATTGTTGTACAAGACTAATATTAATGCTCGATTGTCTCCACAAGTTGGAGAAATATACAGTTCCAGACTAATACCCTCGTTGCTGTTGCTATCTAGACTGTCGTCGATAACAACTAACGACAAGTCAGATAAACTCTCTACCCCTTCGACCTCTCCACCTTTGTAGTTGACCCTCACGAGGCATATAGATGGATTAACTCGGTAATTAGGCGTGTCGAGTCCACCCCGAGCCTCGAGAAATTATACGAGTGCGCCTCCTCGTGCACCATATTTTGAACCTTTATGATTTAGATGTGCCGCCGTGTTTGGTCGTGTCAAAGGTGTCGAGCCATACGCAGAATTTATTGAATGGTCCCTGATCTAGGCGATGTAACCAAAATAATAGATATGACATTGGTTTCTCAGTTATTACATTGCGCATGTGGTGTCTTTGCAAAACTAAATAGACTTTCGTTAATAACCAACTTAATCGCTCATTTGGTTTTCAACTCTCTAATAAGATAGTTTGTTCCAAATGTCTTTTGTTTCGTTTTTTCCTGGAAGGTTTATGACCCTTTAACTTCTATCTATAAAAGAAAAAAAGAACTCGTTAGCATTTTAGCAAATATGTAATTTACTTAATGAAGAACTGGTGAATTATTTTATTTTTATTTGTAATAAGAACATTAGGAAAATGCATGGAGTATGTATGGGTACATCAGTGGAAAATATTCGAAAAAACATTTTCAGATGTTCTAACAAAGCGATGTTATGTAGAAGAAAAGAAAATTTAACATTTAAAAGCTATTTCAAATGAATTACCAATCCATTCCCCGACATCACCAGGGTATCAAAATCACATATACCATCTTAAAAAACTGTGCACAATTGATTATTTCAAAATAAACACAAAACAACGATAACGGTGATGTACAAAAAACGTGGTGGTACCGTTGGCTCAAATCACAAAAATTCCCGAAAGAGAAAAGAAAGGAGGAATCAACATCTAATGATCCTATTACTGGGGAATTTATGCATGATTAATCACAAAATGTGAAAATGAGATAGCACAAGAGATTATCCTATCAGATCCTAGCTATAGATAAACACAATGTTGAAAACTCCATCAATTAAGCTAATAAACGAATTGTAAGAGATTGAATGGTGATGGAAAATATAAATGAAATATTTTTACACTTGGTGGCTTACGACATTATGAATGAAAATGACATTTTGTAGATGAACGCCAAAATGGGAATGATTGGACTAAGTAAAAAGAGGTTGTGCAAGCAAAATTGCATTCGCTTTCTCTTGGTAGGGTGAAGAGCTAATATCAGTTTCATGTGCTTTTGCCGCAATGACTATTCATCAACTAGAGTGTGGACTATAAAAGCCTTATATAATCCACTTCTCCATTGATTTTGTTCTCATTTGATTCACTTATTCTTGTTAGGGTGAAGAGCTTATACCAATTTCATGAACTTTTGCCGCAATGACTATTCATCGACTGAACTGTGGACTTTGTCTGAAAAGATTAAAGAGATCGATCGAAGTCCAAGTACGAAAAAAGTCAAGGAATAAATAAAGTACCACATGAAGCTTTTGGAAATTATTATCTTAAGGTTAACATTCAAATCTAATATTTGAGCTATATTTATTTGTAACACATGGTTAAATGTTTCCATTTGCGTCCAGATCTCTTATAAATCCCTGCCTTGCATTATTTTACCAAAATTTGTCCACGTGTACAAATCCTATGACCATTCTATCCGCAAATTATACTAGCTTGACTAGCCAAAAGTACATTACTTCAAACATGGTGCGCTAAAGATGGGTGGTTATTGTTGCACAAGACTAATATTAATGCTCGATTGTCTCCACAAGTTGGAGAGAGACTCAGTTCCAGACTAATACCCTTGTTGCTGCTGCTATCCGGACTGTCATCGATAACAACTAACGATAAATCAGACAAACTCTCCACCCCTTCAGCCTCTCCACCTTTGTAGTTGACCCTCACGAGGCATATAGAAGGATTAACTCGGCAATTAGGCGTGTCGAGTCTGCACGGAGCCTCAAGAAAGTCTAGGGGTGCGCCTCCTCGTGCACCATAATTCGAACCTTCATGATTCAGATGCGCCCGCCCTGTTCGGTTGTGTTAAAGATGTCGAGCCAAACGCGGAATTTACTGAATGGTCCCTGATCTTGGCGATGTAACCTATACAATAGATATGACATTGGTTTCTCAGTTATTACATTTATGGTGTCCTTGCAAAACTAAATTGACTTTCATCAATAATTAACTTAATCGCTCCTTTGATTTTCCACTCTCTAATAATATAGTTTGTTGAAAATGTCTTTTCTTTTGTTTTTCGTGAAAGGTTTATGACCATTTAACTTCTATCTATAAAGTAAAAAAATAACTCGTTAGCATTTTAGCAAATATGTAATTTACTTAATTTATAACTAGTGAATTATTTTGATTTTTATTTGTAATAAGAACATTAGGAAAATGCATGGGTTATGTATTGGTACATCAGTTGAAAATATTTGAGAAAACATTTTCAGATGTTCTAACAAAGAGATGTTAAGTAGAAGAAAAAAAAATTAACATTTAAAAGTTACTGCGAATGAATTACCAATGCATTCCCCGACATAAACAGGGTATCAAAATCACATGTATATCTTAAAAAATCGTGTTCATTTTGTTATTTCAAAAGAAACACTAAACAACGATAACAGTGACGTACAAAAGACGTGGTGGTACCGTTGGCTCAAAGGACAAAAATTCCCAAAAAAGAAAAGAAAGGAGGCATCAACATCTAATGATCCTATTAATGAGGAATTTATGTCTGATTAATCACAAAATGTGAAAATGAGATAGCACAAGAGATTATCCTATCACATCCTAGTTATAGATAAACACATTGTTGAAAACTCTATCAATTAAGTTAATAAACGAATGGTAAGAGTTCCAATGGTGATGGAAAATATAAATGAAATATTTTTACACTTAGTGGCTTATGACATTATGAATGAAAATGACATTTTGTAATTGAACACCAAAATGGGAATGATTGGGCTAAGTGAAAACATGTTATGCAAGCAAAATTGCATTCGCTTACTCTTGGAAGGGTGAAGAGCTAATACCAGTTTCATGTGCTTTTGCCGTAATGACTATTCATCGGCTGGAGTTTGGACTTTAAAAACCTTATATAATCCACGTCTCCATTGATTTTGATCTCATTGGATTCGCTTATTCTTGTTAGGGTGAAGAGCTAATACCAATTTCATGAACTTTTGCCGCAATGACTACTCATCGGCTGAAGTGTGGACTTCAAAAACCTTATATAATCCACTTATCCATTGATTTTGTCCTCATTGGCGAGATATAGAATTATCATGATGGAAATGTGGAAATACCCTCAAACGCGAGAAACAATCATTTAGCCTTTAATGCAAACTTTTCGGCTCCTACCAGATCTCTCTGAAAAAGTTAATGCGTTAGAAAATGTTAAAACTTACTTGTCTCATTGATCAATTTTGGGCTCTATTTTGCTTTTCGAAATCATTAGTTTATGCTATATCTAGGTTACAGTTTATCTGTAAAAGAATTGCTCTTCATTAGCGTTAAATGAAATATGTGAGAAAAGTTTGAAATTGTATTGTCTTTTAAATAAAGTTTTGTGTTTATTATGCATTTCAATAAAGTTCATCAATCATTTGTTTCTATATTTATGTTATGGTTTTTCATCTATAATAAAAAGGTTATAACCCAATTTTATGTTGACTTTAAGCTATACGTTTGTCCTTGGTTATACAAATCACCAAAAAAAATTACAAGGATTAGGATATGTACAATGTTTTTTAAATTAGTCATACGTTCTAAGTTGGAAACAATACGATTTATTTTGCACAACTGTTTGGCAATTCTACTTTACCCCACTTCTGCATTTGAAACTTCATCCCACCTTGCATAAACGTAGAACTTAAGCAATTTTGGTCTCTTAGATTGATTGAAAAAATTAAAGAGATCGATCGAAGTCCAAGTACGAAAAACATCAAGGAGCAAGTACCACATGAAGCTTTTGGAAATTATTACTTAAAGTTAACATTCAAATCTAATATGTGTGCTATATTTATTTGTAACACATGGATAAATGTTTCGATTTGCGTCCAGATTTCATATAAATCCGTGCTTTGCATTATTTTACCAAAATTTGTCCACGTGTATAAATCCTATGACCCTTCTATCCGCAAATTATACTGGCTTGACTAGCCAAAAGTACATGAATTCAAACAAGGTGCGCCAAATATGGTGGTTATTGTTGCACAAGACTAAAATTAATGCTTGATTGTCTCCACAAGTTGGAGACTGATTCAGTTTCCGACTAATACCCTTGTTGCTGCTGCTATCCGGAATGTCGTCGATAACAACTAACGACAAACCACACAAACTCTCCACCCCTTCAGCCTCTCCACCTTTGTAGTTGACCCTCACAAGGCATATAGAAGGATTAACTCGGCAATTAGGCGTATAGAGTACGCCCCGAGCCTCGTGCACCATAATTTAAGCCTTCATGATTCAGATGCGCTCCCCCTGTTCGGTCATGTCAAAGGTGCGAGCCAGACGCGGAATTTATTGAATTGTCCATGATCTTAATAATGTAACCTATACAATATATATGACATTGGATTCTCAGTTATTACATTGTGCATGTGGTGTCCACGCAAAACTAAATAGACTTTGTCAATAATCAACTTAATCGCTCATTTGGTTTTCCACTCTCTAATAAGATAGTTTGTTGCAAATGTCTTTTCTTTTTCTTTCCTGGAAGGTTTATGACCCTTTAACGGCTATCTATAAAGGAAAAAAGAAAACTCGTTAGCATTTTAGCAAATATGGAATTTACTTAATGTAGAACTAGTGAATTATTTTATTTTTATTTGTAATAAGAACATTAGGGAAATGCATGCAGTATGTATTAGTCCATCAGTTGAAAATTTTTTAGAAAATTTTTTTTGATGTTCTAAGAAAGCGACGTTATGTAGAAGAAAAGAAAATTTAACATTTAAAAGTTATTGCGAATGAATTACCAATGCATTCCCCGACATAAACAGGGTATCAAAATCACATATACCAGCTTAAAAACCGTGCTCATTTTGTTATTTCAAAAGAAACACTAAACAACGATAACTGTGACGCGGAAAAAACGTGGTGGTACCGTTGGCTCAAATGACAAAAATTCCCGACAAAGAAAAGAAAGGAGGCATCAAACATTTAATGATCCTATTCTTGAGAATTTATGCCTGGTTAATCACAAAATGTGAAAATGATATAGCACAAGAGATTAACCTATCGGATCCGAGCTATAGATAAACACAATGTTGAAAACTCTATCAATTAAGTTAATTAATGAATAGAAAGATATCGAATGGTGATGGAAAATATAAATGAAATATTTTTACACTTAGTGGCTTACGCAATGTGAATGAAAATGACATTTTGTAATTGAACGCCAAAAAGGGAATGATTGGACTAAGTGAAAACATGTTATGCAAGCTAAATTTCATTCGCTTATTCTTGGTAGGGTGAAGAGCTAGTACCAGTTTCATGTGCTTTTGCCGCAATGAATAATCATCGGCTGGAATGTGGACTTTAAAAACCTTATATAATCCAATTCTCCATTGATTTTGTTCTCATCCGCCTCGAGCCTCAAAAAAGTCTAGGCGTGCGCCTCCTCGTGCACCATAATTCGAACCTTCATGATTCAGATGCCCCCACCCTGTTCGATCGTATCGAAGGTGCCGAGCAAGACGCGGAATTTATTGAATGGTCCCTGATCTCGGCGATGTAACCTATACAATAGATATGACATTGGTTTCTCAGTTATTACATTGCGCATGTGGTGTCTTCGCAAAACTAAATAGACTTTCGTCAATAATCAACTTAATCGCTCAGTTGGTTTTCCATTTTCTATAAGATAGTTTGTTGCAAATGTCTTTCCTTGAAGGTTTATGACCCTTTAAATTCATCAATAAAGGAAAAAAAGAACTCGTTAGCATTTTTGCAAATATGTTATTTACTTAATGTAGAACTAGTGAATTATTTTATTTTTATTTGTAATAAGAACATTAGGAAAATGCATGGAGTATGTATTGGTCCATCAGTTGAAAAAAATTGAGAGAACATTTTCAAATGTTCAAACAATGCGATGTTATGTAGAAGAAAAGAAAATTTAACATTTAAAAGTTACTGCGAATGAATTACCAATCCATTCCCCGACATAAACGGGGTATCAAAATCACATGTATATCTTAAAAAATCGTGCTCATTTTGTTATTTCAAAAGAAACACTAAACAACCATAACGGTGACGTACAAAAGACGTGGTGGTACCGTTGGCTCAAAGGACAAAAATTCCCGAAAAAGAAAAGAAAGGAGGCATCAATGTCTAATGATCCTATTAATAAGGAATTTATGTCTGATTAATCACAAAATGTGAAAATGAGATAGCACAAGAGATAATCCTATCACATCCTAGTTATAGATAAACACATTGTTGAAAACTCTATCAATTAAGTTAATAAACGAATGGTAAGAGTTCAAATGGTGATGGAAAATATAAATGAAATATTTTTACACTTAGTGGCTTACGACATTATGAATGAAAATGACATTTTGTAATTGAACGCCAAAATGCGAATGATTGGACTAAGTGAAATGATGTTATGCAAGCAAAATTGCATTCGCTTACTCTTGGTAGGGTGAAGAGCTAATACCGGTTTCATGTGCTTTTGCCGCAATGAATATTCATCGGCTGCAGTGTGCTCTTTAAATACCTTATATAATCCAGTTCTCCATTGATTTTGTTCTCATTTGATTCACTTATTCTTGTTAGGGTGAAGAGCTAATACCAATTTCATGAACTTTTGCCGCAATGACTATTCCTCGCGTGAAGTGTGGACTTAAAAAACCTTATATAATACACTCCCCCATTGATTTTGTTCTCATTGGCCAGATATAGATTGATTATGACGAGAAATGTGGAAATACCCTCAAACGCGTTAAACAATCATCTAGCCTTTAATGCAAACCTTTTGGCTCCTACCAGATCTCTCTAAAGAAGTTAATGCGTTAGAAAATATTAAAACTTACTTGTCTCATTGATCAATTTTGGGCTCTATTTTGCTTTCAAAAAAACAATCAGTTAGTTTATGCTATATCTAGGTTACAGTTTATCTATAAATGAATTACTCTTCATTAGCGTTAAATGAAATATGTGAGAAAAGGTTGAAATTTTATTGTCTTTTAAACAAAGTTTTGCGTTTGTTATGTATTTCAATTAAGTTCATCAATCATTTGTTTCTATATTTATGTTATGGTTTTTCATCTATAATAAAAATGCTATAACCCAATTTTATGTTGACTTTAAGCTTTATGTTTGTCCTTGATTATATAAATCACCAAAAATGATAAATAAAAATTTACAAGGAGTAGGATATGTACAATGATTTTTAAATTAGTCATAAGTTCTAAGTCGGAAACAATATGATGTTGTGCGCAACTGTCTGGCAATTCTACATAACCCCGCTTCAGCATTTGAAACTTCGTCCTACACTGCATAAACGTAGAACTTAAGCAATTTTGGTCTCTTAGATTGTTTGAAAAAATTAAAGAGATCGATCAAAGTCCAAGTACGAAAAAAGTCAAGGAACAAATAAAGTACCACATGAAGCTTTCAGAAAATTATTATCTTAAGGTTAAAATTCAAATCTTATATTTGTGCAATATTTATTTGTAACACATGGATAAATGTTTCCATTTGCATCTAGATCTCATATAAATCCCTGCTTTGCATTATTTTACCAAAATTTGTCCACGTGTATAAATCCTATGACCCTTCTATGCGCAAATTATACTGGCTTGACTAGCCAAAAGTACATGACTTCAAACAAGGTGCGCCAAGGATTGGTGGTTATTGTTGCAAGACTAATATTAATGCTCGATTGTCTTCACAAGTTGGAGACAGATTCAGTTCCAGACTAATACCCTTGTTGCTGCTGCTATCCGGACTGTCATCGATAACAACAAACGACGAATCAGACAAACTCTCCACCCGTTTGGCCTCTCCACCTTTGTAGTTGACCATCACGAGGCATATAGAAGGATTAACTCAGCAGTTAGGCGTGTCGAGTCCGCCTCGAGCCTCAAAAAAGTCTAGGGGTGCGCCTCCTCGTGCACCATAATTCGAACCTTCATGATTCAGATGCGCCCGCCCTGCTCGATCGTGTCGAAGGTGCCGAGCAAGACGCATAATTTATTGAATGGTCCCTGATCTCGGCGATGTAACCTATACAATAGATATGACATTGGTTTCTCAGTTATTACATTGCGCATGTTATGTCTTCGCAAAACTAAATAGACTTTCGTCAATAATCAACTTAATCGCTCATTTGGTTTTCCACTCTCTATAAGATAGTTTGTTGCAAATGTCTTTCCTTGAAGGTTTATGACCCTTTAAATTCCTCAATAAAGGAAAAAAAAAACTCGATAGCATTTTAGCAAATATGTAATTTACTTAATGTAGAACTAGTGAATTATTTTATTTTTATTTGTAATAAGAACATTAGGAAAATGCATGGAGTATGCATTAGTCCATCAGTTGAAAAAAATTGAGAGAACATTTTCAAATGTTCAAACAATGCGATGTTATGTAGAAGAAAAGAAAATTTAACATTTAAAAGTTACTGCGAATGAATTACCAATGCATTCCCCCACATAAACAGGGTATCAAAATCACATGTATATCTTAAAAAATCGTGCTCATTTTGTTATTTCAAAAGAAACACTAAACAACGATAACAGTGACGTACAAAAGACGTGGTGGTACCGTTGGCTCAAAGGACAAAAATTCCCGAAAAAGAAAAGAAAGGAGGCATCAACATCTAATGATCCTATTAATGAGGAATTTATGTCTGATTAATCACAAAATGTGAAAATGAGATAGCACAAGAGATTATCCTATCACATCCTAGTTATAGATAAACACATTGTTGAAAACTCTATCAATTAAGTTAATAAATGAATGGTAAGAGTTCCAATGGTGATGGGAAATATAAATGAAATATTTTTACACTTAGTGCCTTACGACATTATGAATGAAAATGACATTTTGTAATTGAACGCCAAAATGCGAATGATTGGACTAAGTGAAAAGATGTTATGCAAGCAAAATTGCATTCGCTTACTCTTGGTAGGGTGAAGAGCTAATACCGGTTTCATGTGCTTTTGCCGCAATGAATATTCATCGGCTGGAGTGTGCTCTTTAAATACCTTATATAATCTAGTTCTCCATTGATTTTGTTCTCATTTGATTCACTTATTCTTGTTAGGGTGAAGAGCTAATACCAATTTCATGAACTTTTGTCGCAATGACTATTCATCGCGTGAAGTGTGGACTTAAAAAACCTTATATAATACACTCCCCCATTGATTTTGTTCTCATTGGCCATATATAGATTGATTATGACGAGAAATGTGGAAATACCCTCAAACGCATTAAACAATCATCTAGCCTTTAATGAAAACCTTTTGGCTCCTACCAGATCTCTCTAAAGAAGTTAATGCGTTAGAAAATGTTAAAACTTACTTGTCTCATTGATCAATTTTGGGCTCTATTTTGCTTTTCAAAAAAACAATCAGTTAGTTTATACTATATCTTGGTTACAGTTTATCTATAAATGAATTACTCTTCATTAGCGTTAAATGAAATATGTGAGAAAAGGTTGAAATTTTATTGTCTGTTAAACAAAGTTTTGCGTTTGTTAGGTATTTCAATTAAGTTCATCAATCATTTGTTTCTATATTTATGTTATGGTTTTTCATCTATAATAAAAATTCTATAACCCAATTTTATGTTGACTTTAAGCTTTATGTTTGTCCTTGATTATATAAATCACCAAAAATAATAAATAAAGATTTACAAGGAGTAGGATATGTACAATGGTTTTTAAATTAGTCATAAGTTCTAAGTCGGAAACAATATGATGTTTTGCGCAACTATCTGGCAATTCTACATAACCCCGCTTCAGCATTTGAAACTTCATCCTACACTGCATAAACGTAGAACTTAAGCAATTTTGGTCTCTTAGATTGTTTGAAAAAATTAAAGAGATCGATCAAAGTCCAAGTACGAAAAAAGTCAAGGAACAAATAAAGTACCACATGAAGCTTTCAGAAAATTATTATCTTAAGGTTAAAAGTCAAATCTTATATTTGTGCTATATTTATTTGTAACACATGGATAAATGTTTCCACTTGCATCTAGATCTCTTATAAATCCCTGCTTTGCATTATTTTACCAAAATTTGTCCACTTGTGTAAATCCTATGACCCTTCTATGCGCAAATTATACTGGCTTCAGTAGCCAAAAGTAGGGAAAAAATCACGTTTTGTACCTTAATTTGGCATATGTTTTCTTTTGGTATCTTAATTTATCACACCAACTTTTTGGTACCCTATGTTTGCAACTTTAATCACGATTGGTACCTCCCTAGCGGCGTCCCCAAATTAACCACCCAAATGTCTACGTGGCTCATCGTTGACTCGTCCAAGCTCAATTTTGACCAAATTAAACCCATGTGAACATGCTGACTGGATTAAAAAAAATAAAAAAATCATTTCTCCCTCTTAATAAATTATCATTTTTAGTTTTATATTTCTTTATAATTAATTTTATTATATAAATTGTAAAAACTTATTATATAATTCTGTTTTTAACAAAAATTTATAACTAATGAATTTTAAAGAAAAACAAAAAAAGTAAAACAAAATAAATTAAAAAAAAAAGTTAAAAAATATAATAATCTTCAACCCCAACCCCCCCCCCCCTCTCCGCCAACACACCCCCTCGCCCCGCCCCACCGCCACCCATCACCCCCGCCCCACCAGCCATCACCGCCACCCACCACCCTGCACCACCAATTCATCACCCCCACCCACCCCCATCACTCCCACCCCCACCACCACCATCAATTCATCATTCTAAACAACCTTCACCCCCACCCGCCGCCGCCGCCGCTCACAGCCACCCACCACCACCATCAATTCATTATCTCCAACAAAAACAAGAAACGTTATATAAAGATCGAAGCTTTACAAAACATTATTCAAATTATAAATAATTGGAAAAAGGGTCTCGAAATCATCATCCTCAGAACAGTCATCGGTATCAGACCAATCAGGAGGCAATGTGTAGAAGGGCTTCAAGGTGAGAGGTTCCTCCGCCGCGATATCCGTGGAGAATCGCTTCTGGATGCTGCGTGCCAATGCGAGATCGTCGTCCATGTCACCATCTCCATCGGATTCCGAATCGGGGTGAGCGGGGGCGGCGGCAGGTGGGGGTGGGAGTGATGGGGGTGATGAATTGGTGGGGGTGGGGGTGGGGGTGGGGGTGGGGGTGGGGGTGGGGGTGGCGGTGAGGGCTGGTTGGGGAGGGGGTGATGGGTGGTGGTGGTTGGGGGCGGGGGGGGGGGGGGGGGGGGTGGGGGATGTCGAAGAAGATGATGAATTGTTATATTTTTTAACTTTTTTTTGTTTAAATTTATTTTGTTTTACCTTTTTTTTTGTTTTTCTTTAAAATTCATTAGCTATAAATTTTTTTAAACAAAACAATATAATAAGTTTTTAAAATTTATATAATAAAATTAATTATAAAGAAATATAAAAACTAGAAATAATGATTTATTAGGAGGGAGAAATAATTTTTTTAATTTTTTATCCAGTCAGCATATCCACATGGACTTAATTTGGTCAAAATTGAGGGTTTACGGGTCAACGGCGAGCCACGTAGACATTAGGGTGGTGAATTTGGGGACGCCGCCGCGTGGGTACCAATTGTGATTAATTTTGCAAACATAGGGTACCAAAAAATTGGTGTGACAAATTAAGGTACCAAAAGGAAACAGAGGCCAAATTAAGGTACCAAACATGATTTTTTCCCGCCAAAAGTACATGACTTCAAACAAGGTGCGCCAAGGATTGGTGGTTATTGTTGCACAAGACTAATATTAATGCTCGATTGTCTTCACAAGTTGGAGACAGATTCAGTTCCAGACTAATACCCTTGTTGCTGCTGCTATCCAGACTGTCATCGATAACAACAAATGACGAATCAGACAAACTCTCCACCCGTTTGGCCTCTCCACCTTTGTAGTTGACCATCACGAGGCATATAGAAGGATTAACTCAGCAGTTAGGCGTGTCGAGTCCGCCTCGAGCCTCAAAAAAGTCTAGGGGTGCGCCTCCTCGTGCACCATAATTCGAACCTTCATGATACAGATGCGCCCGCCCTGCTCGATCGTGTCGAATGTGCCGAGAAAGACGCATAATTTATTGAATAGTCCCTGATCTCGGCGATGTAACCTATACAATAGATATGACATTGGTTTCTCAGTTATTACATTGCGCATGTTGTGTCTTCGCAAAACTAAATAGACTTTCTTCAATAATCAACTTAATCGCTCATTTGGTTTTCCACTCTCTATAAGATAGTTTGTTGCAAATGTCTTTCCTTGAAGGTTTATGACCCTTTAAATTCATCAATAAAGGAAAAAAAGAACTCGTTAGCATTTTAGCAAATATGTAATTTACTTAATGTCGAACTATTGAATTATTTTATTTTTATTTGTAATAAGAACATTAGGAAATGCATGGAGTATGTATTGGTCCATCAGTTGAAAAAAATTGAGAGAACATTTTCAAATGTTCAAACAATGTGAAGTTATGTAGAAGAAAAGAAAATTTAACATTTAAAAGTTACTGCGAATGAATTACCAATGCATTCCCTGACATAAACAGGGTATCAAAATCACATGTATAACTTAAAAAATCGTGCTCATTTTGTTATTTCAAAAGAAACACTAAACAACGATAACGGTACCGTTGGCTCAAAGGACAAAAATTCCCGAAAAAGAAAAGAAAGGAGGCATCAACATCTAATGATCCTATTAATGAGGAATTTATGTCTGATTAATCACAAAATGTGAAAATGAGATAGCACAAGAGATTATCCTATCACATCCTAGTTATAGATAAACACATTGTTGAAAACTCTATCAATTAAGTTAATAAACGAATGGTAAGAGTTCCAATGGTGATGGAAAATATAAATGAAATATTTTTACACTTAGTGGCTTACGACATTATGAATGAAAATGACATTTTGTAATTGAACGCCAAAATGCGAATGATTGGACTAAGTGAAAAGATGTTATGCAAGCAAAATTGCATTCGCTTACTCTTGGTAGGGTGAAGAGCTAATACCGGTTTCATGTGCTTTTGCCGCAATGAATATTCATCGGCTGGAGTGTGCTCTTTAAATACCTTATATAATCCAGTTCTCCATTGATTTTGTTCTCATTTGATTCACTGGTTCTTGTTAGGGTGAAGAGCTAATAACAATTTCATGAACTTTTGCCTCAATGACTATTCATCGCGTGAAGTGTGGACTTAAAAAACCTTATATAATACACTCCCCCATTGATTTTGTTCTCATTGGCCAGATATAGATTGATTATGACGAGAAATGTGGAAATACCCTCAAACGCCTTAAACAATCATCTAGCCTTTAATGAAAACCTTTTGGCTCCTACCAGATCTCTCTAAAGAAGTTAATGCGTTAGAAAATGTTAAAACTTACATGTCTCATTGATCAATTTTGGGCCCTATTTTGCTTTTCAAAAAAACAATCAGTTAGTTTTTGCTATATGTAGGTTACAGTTTATCTATAAATGAATTACTCTTCATTAGCGTTAAATGAAATATGTGAGAAAAGGTTGAAATTTTATTGTCTTTTAAACAAAGTTTTGCGTTTGTTAGGTATTTCAATTAAGTTCATCAATCATTTGTTTCTATATTTATGTTATGGTTTTTCATCTATAATAAAAATGCTATAACCCAATTTTATGTTGACTTTAAGCTTTATGTTTGTCCTTGATTATATAAATCACCAAAAATAATAAATAAAAATTTACAAGGAGTAGGATATGTACAATGGTTTTTAAATTAGTCATAAGTTCTAAGTCGGAACCAATATGATGTTTTGCGCAACTGTCTGGCAATTCTACATAACCCCGCTTCAGCATTTGAAACTTCATCCTACACTGCATAAACGTAGAACTTAAGCAATTTTGGTCTCTTAGATTGTTTGAAAAAATTAAAGAGATTGATCAAAGTCCAAGTACGAAAAAAGTCAAGGAACAAATAAAGTACCACATGAAGCTTTTAGAAAATTATTATCTTAAGGTTAAAATTCAAATCTTATATTTGTGCTATATTTGCTTGTAACGCATGGATAAATGTTTCCATTTGCATCTAGATCTCTTTTAAATCCCCGCTTTGCATTATTTTACCAAAATTTGTCCACGTGTATAAATCCTATGACCCTTCTATGCGCAAATTATACTGGCTTGACTAGCCAAAAGTACATGACTTCAAACAAGGTGCGCCAAGGATTGGTGGTTATTGTTGCACAAGACTAATATTAATGCTCGATTATCTTCACAAGTTGGAGACAGGTTCAGTTCCAGACTAATACCCTTTTTGCTGCTGCTATCCGGACTGTCATCGATAACAACAAACGACGAATCAGACAAACTCTCCACCCGTTTGGCCTCTCCACCTTTGTAGTTGACCATCACGAGGCATATAGAAGGATTAACTCAGCAGTTAGGCGTGTCGAGTCCGCCTCGAGCCTCAAAAAAGTCTAGGGGTGCGCCTCCTCGTGCACCATAATTCGAACCTTCATGATTCAGATGCGCCCGCCCTGTTCGATCGTGACGAAGGTGCCGAGCAAGACGCAGAATTTATTGAATGGTCCCTGATCTCGGCGATGTAACCTATACAATAGATATGACATTGGTTTCTCAGTTATTACATTGCGCATGTTGTGTCTTCGCAAAACTAAATAGACTTTCGTCAATAATCAACTTAATCGCTCATTTGGTTTTCCACTCTCTATAAGATAGTTTGTTGCAAATGTCTTTCCTGGGAGGTTTATGACCCTTGAAATTCATCAATAAAGGAAAAAAAAGAACTCGTTAGCATTTTAGCAAATATGTAATTTCCTTAATGTAGAACTAGTGAATTATTTTATTTTTATTTGTAATAAGAACATTAGGAAAATGCATGGAGTATGTATTGGTGCATCAGTTGAAAAAAATTGAGAGAACATTTTCATATGTTCAAACAATGCGATGTTATGTAGAAGAAAAGAAAATTTAACATTTAAAAGTTACTGCGAATGAATTACCAATGCATTCCCCGACATAAACAGGGTATCAAAATCACATGTATATCTTAAAAAATCGTGTTCATTTTGTTATTTCAAAAGAAACACTAAACAACGATAACGGTGACGTACAAAAGACGTGGTGGTACCGTTGGCTCAAAGGACAAAAATTCCCGAAAAAAGAAAAGAAAGGAGGCATCAACATCTAATGATCCTATTAATGAGGAATTTATGTCTGATTAATCACAAAATGTGAAAATGAGATAGCACAAGAGATTATCCTATCACATCCTAGTTATAGATAAACACATTGTTGAAAACTCTATCAATTAAGTTAATAAACGAATGGTAAGAGTTCCAATGGTGATGGAAAATATAAATGAAATATTTTTACACTTAGTGGCTTACGACATTATGAATGAAAATGACATTTTGTAATTGAACGCCAAAATGCGAATGATTGGACTAAGTGAAAAGATGTTATGCAAGCAAAATTGCATTCGCTTACTCTTGGTAGGGTGAAGAGCTAATACCGGTTTCATGTGCTTTTGCCGCAATGAATATTCATCGGCTGGAGTGTGCTCTTTAAATACCTTATATAATCCAGTTCTCCATTGATTTTGTTCTCATTTGATTCACTGGTTCTTGGTAGGGTGAAGAGCTAATAACAATTTCATGAACTTTTGCCTCAATGACTATTCATCGCGTGAAGTGTGGACTTAAAAAACCTTATATAATACACTCCCCCATTGATTTTGTTCTCATTGGCCAGATATAGATTGATTATGACGAGAAATGTGGAAATACCCTCAAACGCCTTAAACAATCATCTAGCCTTTAATGAAAACCTTTTGGCTCCTACCAGATCTCTCTAAAGAAGTTAATGCGTTAGAAAATGTTAAAACTTACATGTCTCATTGATCAATTTTGGGCTCTATTTTGCTTTTCAAAAAAACAATCAGTTAGTTTTTGCTATATGTAGGTTACAGTTTATCTATAAATGA
The DNA here is from genome assembly GCA_948329865.1 of Linaria vulgaris. Taxonomy (NCBI): domain Eukaryota; kingdom Viridiplantae; phylum Streptophyta; class Magnoliopsida; order Lamiales; family Plantaginaceae; genus Linaria; species Linaria vulgaris. The sequence goes on from OX415249.1 coordinate 28,819,531, forward strand.
ATTACTCTTCATTAGCGTTAAATGAAATATGTGAGAAAAGGTTGAAATTTTATTGTCTTTTAAACAAAGTTTTGCGTTTGTTAGGTATTTCAATTAAGTTCATCAATCATTTGTTTCTATATTTATGTTATGGTTTTTCATCTATAATAAAAATGCTATAACCCAATTTTATGTTGACTTTAAGCTTTATGTTTGTCCTTGATTATATAAATCACCAAAAATAATAAATAAAAATTTACAAGGAGTAGGATATGTACAATGGTTTTTAAATTAGTCATAAGTTCTAAGTCGGAACCAATATGATGTTTTGCGCAACTGTCTGGCAATTCTACATAACCCCGCTTCAGCATTTGAAACTTCATCCTACACTGCATAAACGTAGAACTTAAGCAATTTTGGTCTCTTAGATTGTTTGAAAAAATTAAAGAGATCGATCAAAGTCCAAGTACGAAAAAAGTCAAGGAACAAATAAAGTACCACATGAAGCTTTCAGAAAATTATTATCTTAAGGTTAAAATTCAAATCTTATATTTGTGCTATATTTGCTTGTAACGCATGGATAAATGTTTCCATTTGCATCTAGATCTCTTTTAAATCCCCGCTTTGCATTATTTTACCAAAATTTGTCCACGTGTATAAATCCTATGACCCTTCTATGCGCAAATTATACTGGCTTGACTAGCCAAAAGTACATGACTTCAAACAAGGTGCGCCAAGGATTGGTGGTTATTGTTGCACAAGACTAATATTAATGCTCGATTATCTTCACAAGTTGGAGACAGGTTCAGTTCCAGACTAATACCCTTTTTGCTGCTGCTATCCGGACTGTCATCGATAACAACAAACGACGAATCAGACAAACTCTCCACCCGTTTGGCCTCTCCACCTTTGTAGTTGACCATCACGAGGCATATAGAAGGATTAACTCAGCAGTTAGGCGTGTCGAGTCCGCCTCGAGCCTCAAAAAAGTCTAGGGGTGCGCCTCCTCGTGCACCATAATTCGAACCTTCATGATTCAGATGCGCCCGCCCTGTTCGATCGTGACGAAGGTGCCGAGCAAGACGCAGAATTTATTGAATGGTCCCTGATCTCGGCGATGTAACCTATACAATAGATATGACATTGGTTTCTCAGTTATTACATTGCGCATGTTGTGTCTTCGCAAAACTAAATAGACTTTCGTCAATAATCAACTTAATCGCTCATTTGGTTTTCCACTCTCTATAAGATAGTTTGTTGCAAATGTCTTTCCTGGGAGGTTTATGACCCTTGAAATTCATCAATAAAGGAAAAAAAAGAACTCGTTAGCATTTTAGCAAATATGTAATTTCCTTAATGTAGAACTAGTGAATTATTTTATTTTTATTTGTAATAAGAACATTAGGAAAATGCATGGAGTATGTATTGGTGCATCAGTTGAAAAAAATTGAGAGAACATTTTCATATGTTCAAACAATGCGATGTTATGTAGAAGAAAAGAAAATTTAACATTTAAAAGTTACTGCGAATGAATTACCAATGCATTCCCCGACATAAACAGGGTATCAAAATCACATGTATATCTTAAAAAATCGTGTTCATTTTGTTATTTCAAAAGAAACACTAAACAACGATAACGGTGACGTACAAAAGACGTGGTGGTACCGTTGGCTCAAAGGACAAAAATTCCCGAAAAAAGAAAAGAAAGGAGGCATCAACATCTAATGATCCTATTAATGAGGAATTTATGTCTGATTAATCACAAAATGTGAAAATGAGATAGCACAAGAGATTATCCTATCACATCCTAGTTATAGATAAACACATTGTTGAAAACTCTATCAATTAAGTTAATAAACGAATGGTAAGAGTTCCAATGGTGATGGAAAATATAAATGAAATATTTTTACACTTAGTGGCTTACGACATTATGAATGAAAATGACATTTTGTAATTGAACGCCAAAATGCGAATGATTGGACTAAGTGAAAAGATGTTATGCAAGCAAAATTGCATTCGCTTACTCTTGGTAGGGTGAAGAGCTAATACCGGTTTCATGTGCTTTTGCCGCAATGAATATTCATCGGCTGGAGTGTGCTCTTTAAATACCTTATATAATCCAGTTCTCCATTGATTTTGTTCTCATTTGATTCACTGGTTCTTGGTAGGGTGAAGAGCTAATAACAATTTCATGAACTTTTGCCTCAATGACTATTCATCGCGTGAAGTGTGGACTTAAAAAACCTTATATAATACACTCCCCCATTGATTTTGTTCTCATTGGCCAGATATAGATTGATTATGACGAGAAATGTGGAAATACCCTCAAACGCCTTAAACAATCATCTAGCCTTTAATGAAAACCTTTTGGCTCCTACCAGATCTCTCTAAAGAAGTTAATGCGTTAGAAAATGTTAAAACTTACATGTCTCATTGATCAATTTTGGGCTCTATTTTGCTTTTCAAAAAAACAATCAGTTAGTTTTTGCTATATGTAGGTTACAGTTTATCTATAAATGAATTACTCTTCATTAGCGTTAAATGAAATATGTGAGAAAAGGTTGAAATTTTATTGTCTTTTAAACAAAGTTTTGCGTTTGTTAGGTATTTCAATTAAGTTCATCAATCATTTGTTTCTATATTTATGTTATGGTTTTTCATCTATAATAAAAATGCTATAACCCAATTTTATGTTGACTTTAAGCTTTATGTTTGTCCTTGATTATATAAATCACCAAAAATAATAAATAAAAATTTACAAGGAGTAGGATATGTACAATGGTTTTTAAATTAGTCATAAGTTCTAAGTCGGAACCAATATGATGTTTTGCGCAACTGTCTGGCAATTCTACATAACCCCGCTTCAGCATTTGAAACTTCATCCTACACTGCATAAACGTAGAACTTAAGCAATTTTGGTCTCTTAGATTGTTTGAAAAAATTAAAGAGATCGATCAAAGTCCAAGTACGAAAAAAGTCAAGGAACAAATAAAGTACCACATGAAGCTTTCAGAAAATTATTATCTTAAGGTTAAAATTCAAATCTTATATTTGTGCTATATTTGCTTGTAACGCATGGATAAATGTTTCCATTTGCATCTAGATCTCTTTTAAATCCCCGCTTTGCATTATTTTACCAAAATTTGTCCACGTGTATAAATCCTATGACCCTTCTATGCGCAAATTATACTGGCTTGACTAGCCAAAAGTACATGACTTCAAACAAGGTGCGCCAAGGATTGGTGGTTATTGTTGCACAAGACTAATATTAATGCTCGATTATCTTCACAAGTTGGAGACAGGTTCAGTTCCAGACTAATACCCTTTTTGCTGCTGCTATCCGGACTGTCATCGATAACAACAAACGACGAATCAGACAAACTCTCCACCCGTTTGGCCTCTCCACCTTTGTAGTTGACCATCACGAGGCATATAGAAGGATTAACTCAGCAGTTAGGCGTGTCGAGTCCGCCTCGAGCCTCAAAAAAGTCTAGGGGTGCGCCTCCTCGTGCACCATAATTCGAACCTTCATGATTCAGATGCGCCCGCCCTGTTCGATCGTGACGAAGGTGCCGAGCAAGACGCAGAATTTATTGAATGGTCCCTGATCTCGGCGATGTAACCTATACAATAGATATGACATTGGTTTCTCAGTTATTACATTGCGCATGTTGTGTCTTCGCAAAACTAAATAGACTTTCGTCAATAATCAACTTAATCGCTCATTTGGTTTTCCACTCTCTATAAGATAGTTTGTTGCAAATGTCTTTCCTGGAAGGTTTATGACCCTTGAAATTCATCAATAAAGGAAAAAAAAGAACTCGTTAGCATTTTAGCAAATATGTAATTTCCTTAATGTAGAACTAGTGAATTATTTTATTTTTATTTGTAATAAGAACATTAGGAAAATGCATGGAGTATGTATTGGTCCATCAGTTGAAAAAAATTGAGAGAACATTTTCATATGTTCAAACAATGCGATGTTATGTAGAAGAAAAGAAAATTTAACATTTAAAAGTTACTGCGAATGAATTACCAATGCATTCCCCGACATAAACAGGGTATCAAAATCACATGTATATCTTAAAAAATCGTGTTCATTTTGTTATTTCAAAAGAAACACTAAACAACGATAACGGTGACGTACAAAAGACGTGGTGGTACCGTTGGCTCAAAGGACAAAAATTCCCGAAAAAAGAAAAGAAAGGAGGCATCAACATCTAATGATCCTATTAATGAGGAATTTATGTCTGATTAATCACAAAATGTGAAAATGAGATAGCACAAGAGATTATCCTATCACATCCTAGTTATAGATAAACACATTGTTGAAAACTCTATCAATTAAGTTAATAAACGAATGGTAAGAGTTCCAATGGTGATGGAAAATATAAATGAAATATTTTTACACTTAGTGGCTTACGACATTATGAATGAAAATGACATTTTGTAATTGAACGCCAAAATGCGAATGATTGGACTAAGTGAAAAGATGTTATGCAAGCAAAATTGCATTCGCTTACTCTTGGTAGGGTGAAGAGCTAATACCGGTTTCATGTGCTTTTGCCGCAATGAATATTCATCGGCTGGAGTGTGCTCTTTAAATACCTTATATAATCCAGTTCTCCATTGATTTTGTTCTCATTTGATTCACTGGTTCTTGTTAGGGTGAAGAGCTAATAACAATTTCATGAACTTTTGCCTCAATGACTATTCATCGCATGAAGTGTGGACTTAAAAAACCTTATATAATACACTCCCCCATTGATTTTGTTCTCATTGGCCAGATATAGATTGATTATGACGAGAAATGTGGAAATACCCTCAAACGCCTTAAACAATCATCTAGCCTTTAATGAAAACCTTTTGGCTCCTACCAGATCTCTCTAAAGAAGTTAATGCGTTAGAAAATGTTAAAACTTACATGTCTCATTGATCAATTTTGGGCTCTATTTTGCTTTTCAAAAAAACAATCAGTTAGTTTTTGCTATATGTAGGTTACAGTTTATCTATAAATGAATTACTCTTCATTAGCGTTAAATGAAATATGTGAGAAAAGGTTGAAATTTTATTGTCTTTTAAACAAAGTTTTGCGTTTGTTAGGTATTTCAATTAAGTTCATCAATCATTTGTTTCTATATTTATGTTATGGTTTTTCATCTATAATAAAAATGCTATAACCCAATTTTATGTTGACTTTAAGCTTTATGTTTGTCCTTGATTATATAAATCACCAAAAATAATAAATAAAAATTTACAAGGAGTAGGATATGTACAATGGTTTTTAAATTTGTCATAAGTTCTAAGTCGGAACCAATATGATGTTTTGCGCAACTGTCTGGCAATTCTACATAACCCCGCTTCAGCATTTGAAACTTCATCCTACACTGCATAAACGTAGAACTTAAGCAATTTTGGTCTCTTAGATTGTTTGAAAAAATTAAAGAGATCGATCAAAGTCCAAGTACGAAAAAAGTCAAGGAACAAATAAAGTACCACATGAAGCTTTCAGAAAATTATTATCTTAAGGTTAAAATTCAAATCTTATATTTGTGCTATATTTGCTTGTAACGCATGGATAAATGTTTCCATTTGCATCTAGATCTCTTTTAAATCCCTGTTTTGCATTATTTTACCAAAATTTGTCCACGTGTATAAATCCTATGACCCTTCTATGCGCAAATTATACTGGCTTGACTAGCCAAAAGTACATGACTTCAAACAAGGTGCGCCAAGGATTGGTGGTTATTGTTGCACAAGACTAATATTAATGCTCGATTATCTTCACAAGTTGGAGACAGGTTCAGTTCCAGACTAATACCCTTTTTGTTGCTGCTATCCGGACTGTCATCGATAACAACAAACGACGAATCAGACAAACTCTCCACCCGTTTCGCCTCTCCACCTTTGTAGTTGACCATCACGAGGCATATAGAAGGATTAACTCAGCAGTTAGGCGTGTCGAGTCCGCCTCGAGCCTCAAAAAAGTCTAGGGGTGCGCCTCCTCGTGCACCATAATTCGAACCTTCATGATTCAGATGCGCCCGCCCTGTTCGATCGTGACGAAGGTGCCGAGCAAGACGCAGAATTTATTGAATGGTCCCTGATCTCGGCGATGTAACCTATACAATAGATATGACATTGGTTTCTCAGTTATTACATTGCGTATGTTGTGTCTTCGCAAAACTAAATAGACTTTCGTCAATAATCAACTTAATCGCTCATTTGGTTTTCCACTCTCTATAAGATAGTTTGTTGCAAATGTCTTTCCTGGAAGGTTTATGACCCTTGAAATTCATCAATAAAGGAAAAAAAAGAACTCGTTAGCATTTTAGCAAATATGTAATTTCCTTAATGTAGAACTAGTGAATTATTTTATTTTTATTTGTAATAAGAACATTAGGAAAATGCATGGAGTATGTATTGGTCCATCAGTTGAAAAAAATTGAGAGAACATTTTCATATGTTCAAACAATGCGATGTTATGTAGAAGAAAAGAAAATTTAACATTTAAAAGTTACTGCGAATGAATTACCAATGCATTCCCTGACATAAACAGGGTATCAAAATCACATGTATAACTTAAAAAATCGTGCTCATTTTTTTATTTCAAAAGAAACACTAAACAACGATAACGGTACCGTTGGCTCAAAGGACAAAAATTCCCGAAAAAGAAAAGAAAGGAGGCATCAACATCTAATGATCCTATAAATGAGGAATTTATGTCTGATTAATCACAAAATGTGAAAATGAGATAGCACAAGAGATTATCCTATCACATCCTAGTTATAGATAAACACATTGTTGAAAACTCTATCAATTAAGTTAATAAACGAATGGTAAGAGTTCCAATGGTGATGGAAAATATAAATGAAATATTTTTACACTTAGTGGCTTACGGCATTATGAATGAAAATGACATTTTGTAATTGAACGCCAAAATGCGAATGATTGGACTAAGTGAAAAGATGTTATGCAAGCAAAATTGCATTCGCTTACTCTTGGTAGGGTGAAGAGCTAATACCGGTTTCATGTGCTTTTGCCGCAATGAATAATCATCGGCTGGAGTGTGCTCTTTAAATACCTTATATAATCCAGTTCTCCATTGATTTTGTTCTCATTTGATTCACTGGTTCTTGTTAGGGTGAAGAGCTAATAACAATTTCATGAACTTTTGCCTCAATGACTATTCATCGCGTGAAGTGTGGACTTAAAAAACCTTATATAATACACTCCCCCATTGATTTTGTTCTCATTGGCCAGATATAGATTGATTATGACGAGAAATGTGGAAATACCCTCAAACGCCTTAAACAATCATCTAGCCTTTAATGAAAACCTTTTGGCTCCTACCAGATCTCTCTAAAGAAGTTAATGCGTTAGAAAATGTTAAAACTTACATGTCTCATTGATCAATTTTGGGCTCTATTTTGCTTTTCAAAAAAACAATCAGTTAGTTTTTGCTATATGTAGGTTACAGTTTATCTATAAATGAATTACTCTTCATTAGCGTTAAATGAAATATGTGAGAAAAGGTTGAAATTTTATTGTCTTTTAAACAAAGTTTTGCGTTTGTTAGGTATTTCAATTAAGTTCATCAATCATTTGTTTCTATATTTATGTTATGGTTTTTCATCTATAATAAAAATGCTATAACCCAATTTTATGTTGACTTTAAGCTTTATGTTTGTCCTTGATTATATAAATCACCAAAAATAATAAATAAAAATTTACAAGGAGTAGGATATGTACAATGGTTTTTAAATTTGTCATAAGTTCTAAGTCGGAACCAATATGATGTTTTGCGCAACTGTCTGGCAATTCTACATAACCCCGCTTCAGCATTTGAAACTTCATCCTACACTGCATAAACGTAGAACTTAAGCAATTTTGGTCTCTTAGATTGTTTGAAAAAATTAAAGAGATCGATCAAAGTCCAAGTACGAAAAAAGTCAAGGAACAAATAAAGTACCACATGAAGCTTTCAGAAAATTATTATCTTAAGGTTAAAATTCAAATCTTATATTTGTGCTATATTTGCTTGTAACGCATGGATAAATGTTTCCATTTGCATCTAGATCTCTTTTAAATCCCCGCTTTGCATTATTTTACCAAAATTTGTCCACGTGTATAAATCCTATGACCCTTCTATGCGCAAATTATACTGGCTTGACTAGCCAAAAGTACATGACTTCAAACAAGGTGCGCCAAGGATTGGTGGTTATTGTTGCACAAGACTAATATTAATGCTCGATTATCTTCACAAGTTGGAGACAGGTTCAGTTCCAGACTAATACCCTTTTTGCTGCTGCTATCCGGACTGTCATCGATAACAACAAACGACGAATCAGACAAACTCTCCACCCGTTTGGCCTCTCCACCTTTGTAGTTGACCATCACGAGGCATATAGAAGGATTAACTCAGCAGTTAGGCGTGTCGAGTCCGCCTCGAGCCTCAAAAAAGTCTAGGGGTGCGCCTCCTCGTGCACCATAATTCGAACCTTCATGATTCAGATGCGCCCGCCCTGTTCGATCGTGACGAAGGTGCCGAGCAAGACGCAGAATTTATTGAATGGTCCCTGATCTCGGCGATGTAACCTATACAATAGATATGACATTGGTTTCTCAGTTATTACATTGCGCATGTTGTGTCTTCGCAAAACTAAATAGACTTTCGTCAATAATCAACTTAATCGCTCATTTGGTTTTCCACTCTCTATAAGATAGTTTGTTGCAAATGTCTTTCCTGGAAGGTTTATGACCCTTGAAATTCATCAATAAAGGAAAAAAAAGAACTCGTTAGCATTTTAGCAAATATGTAATTTCCTTAATGTAGAACTAGTGAATTATTTTATTTTTATTTGTAATAAGAACATTAGGAAAATGCATGGAGTATGTATTGGTCCATCAGTTGAAAAAAATTGAGAGAACATTTTCATATGTTCAAACAATGCGATGTTATGTAGAAGAAAAGAAAATTTAACATTTAAAAGTTACTGCGAATGAATTACCAATGCATTCCCCGACATAAACAGGGTATCAAAATCACATGTATATCTTAAAAAATCGTGTTCATTTTGTTATTTCAAAAGAAACACTAAACAACGATAACGGTGACGTACAAAAGACGTGGTGGTACCGTTGGCTCAAAGGACAAAAATTCCCGAAAAAAGAAAAGAAAGGAGGCATCAACATCTAATGATCCTATTAATGAGGAATTTATGTCTGATTAATCACAAAATGTGAAAATGAGATAGCACAAGAGATTATCCTATCACATCCTAGTTATAGATAAACACATTGTTGAAAACTCTATCAATTAAGTTAATAAACGAATGGTAAGAGTTCCAATGGTGATGGAAAATATAAATGAAATATTTTTACACTTAGTGGCTTACGACATTATGAATGAAAATGACATTTTGTAATTGAACGCCAAAATGCGAATGATTGGACTAAGTGAAAAGATGTTATGCAAGCAAAATTGCATTCGCTTACTCTTGGTAGGGTGAAGAGCTAATACCGGTTTCATGTGCTTTTGCCGCAATGAATATTCATCGGCTGGAGTGTGCTCTTTAAATACCTTATATAATCCAGTTCTCCATTGATTTTGTTCTCATTTGATTCACTGGTTCTTGTTAGGGTGAAGAGCTAATAACAATTTCATGAACTTTTGCCTCAATGACTATTCATCGCGTGAAGTGTGGACTTAAAAAACCTTATATAATACACTCCCCCATTGATTTTGTTCTCATTGGCCAGATATAGATTGATTATGACGAGAAATGTGGAAATACCCTCAAACGCCTTAAACAATCATCTAGCCTTTAATGAAAACCTTTTGGCTCCTACCAGATCTCTCTAAAGAAGTTAATGCGTTAGAAAATGTTAAAACTTACATGTCTCATTGATCAATTTTGGGCTCTATTTTGCTTTTCAAAAAAACAATCAGTTAGTTTTTGCTATATGTAGGTTACAGTTTATCTATAAATGAATTACTCTTCATTAGCGTTAAATGAAATATGTGAGAAAAGGTTGAAATTTTATTGTCTTTTAAACAAAGTTTTGCGTTTGTTAGGTATTTCAATTAAGTTCATCAATCATTTGTTTCTATATTTATGTTATGGTTTTTCATCTATAATAAAAATGCTATAACCCAATTTTATGTTGACTTTAAGCTTTATGTTTGTCCTTGATTATATAAATCACCAAAAATAATAAATAAAAATTTACAAGGAGTAGGATATGTACAATGGTTTTTAAATTAGTCATAAGTTCTAAGTCGGAACCAATATGATGTTTTGCGCAATTGTCTGGCAATTCTACATAACCCCGCTTCAGCATTTGAAACTTCATCCTACACTGCATAAACGTAGAACTTAAGCAATTTTGGTCTCTTAGATTGTTTGAAAAAATTAAAGAGATCGATCAAAGTCCAAGTACGAAAAAAGTCAAGGAACAAATAAAGTACCACATGAAGCTTTCAGAAAATTATTATCTTAAGGTTAAAATTCAAATCTTATATTTGTGCTATATTTGCTTGTAACGCATGGATAAATGTTTCCATTTGCATCTAGATCTCTTTTAAATCCCCGCTTTGCATTATTTTACCAAAATTTGTCCACGTGTATAAATCCTATGACCCTTCTATGCGCAAATTATACTGGCTTGACTAGCCAAAAGTACATGACTTCAAACAAGGTGCGCCAAGGATTGGTGGTTATTGTTGCACAAGACTAATATTAATGCTCGATTATCTTCACAAGTTGGAGACAGGTTCAGTTCCAGACTAATACCCTTTTTGCTGCTGCTATCCGGACTGTCATCGATAACAACAAACGACGAATCAGACAAACTCTCCACCCGTTTGGCCTCTCCACCTTTGTAGTTGACCATCACGAGGCATATAGAAGGATTAACTCAGCAGTTAGGCGTGTCGAGTCCGCCTCGAGCCTCAAAAAAGTCTAGGGGTGCGCCTCCTCGTGCACCATAATTCGAACCTTCATGATTCAGATGCGCCCGCCCTGTTCGATCGTGACGAAGGTGCCGAGCAAGACGCAGAATTTATTGAATGGTCCCTGATCTCGGCGATGTAACCTATACAATAGATATGACATTGGTTTCTCAGTTATTACATTGCGCATGTTGTGTCTTCGCAAAACTAAATAGACTTTCGTCAATAATCAACTTAATCGCTCATTTGGTTTTCCACTCTCTATAAGATAGTTTGTTGCAAATGTCTTTCCTGGAAGGTTTATGACCCTTGAAATTCATCAATAAAGGAAAAAAAAGAACTCGTTAGCATTTTAGCAAATATGTAATTTCCTTAATGTAGAACTAGTGAATTATTTTATTTTTATTTGTAATAAGAACATTAGGAAAATGCATGGAGTATGTATTGGTCCATCAGTTGAAAAAAATTGAGAGAACATTTTCATATGTTCAAACAATGCGATGTTATGTAGAAGAAAAGAAAATTTAACATTTAAAAGTTACTGCGAATGAATTACCAATGCATTCCCCGACATAAACAGGGTATCAAAATCACATGTATATCTTAAAAAATCGTGTTCATTTTGTTATTTCAAAAGAAACACTAAACAACGATAACGGTGACGTACAAAAGACGTGGTGGTACCGTTGGCTCAAAGGACAAAAATTCCCGAAAAAAGAAAAGAAAGGAGGCATCAACATCTAATGATCCTATTAATGAGGAATTTATGTCTGATTAATCACAAAATGTGAAAATGAGATAGCACAAGAGATTATCCTATCACATCCTAGTTATAGATAAACACATTGTTGAAAACTCTATCAATTAAGTTAATAAACGAATGGTAAGAGTTCCAATGGTGATGGAAAATATAAATGAAATATTTTTACACTTAGTGGCTTACGACATTATGAATGAAAATGACATTTTGTAATTGAACGCCAAAATGCGAATGATTGGACTAAGTGAAAAGATGTTATGCAAGCAAAATTGCATTCGCTTACTCTTGGTAGGGTGAAGAGCTAATACCGGTTTCATGTGCTTTTGCCGCAATGAATATTCATCGGCTGGAGTGTGCTCTTTAAATACCTTATATAATCCAGTTCTCCATTGATTTTGTTCTCATTTGATTCACTGGTTCTTGTTAGGGTGAAGAGCTAATAACAATTTCATGAACTTTTGCCTCAATGACTATTCATCGCGTGAAGTGTGGACTTAAAAAACCTTATATAATACACTCCCCCATTGATTTTGTTCTCATTGGCCAGATATAGATTGATTATGACGAGAAATGTGGAAATACCCTCAAACGCCTTAAACAATCATCTAGCCTTTAATGAAAACCTTTTGGCTCCTACCAGATCTCTCTAAAGAAGTTAATGCGTTAGAAAATGTTAAAACTTACATGTCTCATTGATCAATTTTGGGCTCTATTTTGCTTTTCAAAAAAACAATCAGTTAGTTTTTGCTATATGTAGGTTACAGTTTATCTATAAATGAATTACTCTTCATTAGCGTTAAATGAAATATGTGAGAAAAGGTTGAAATTTTATTGTCTTTTAAACAAAGTTTTGCGTTTGTTAGGTATTTCAATTAAGTTCATCAATCATTTGTTTCTATATTTATGTTATGGTTTTTCATCTATAATAAAAATGCTATAACCCAATTTTATGTTGACTTTAAGCTTTATGTTTGTCCTTGATTATATAAATCACCAAAAATAATAAATAAAAATTTACAAGGAGTAGGATATGTACAATGGTTTTTAAATTAGTCATAAGTTCTAAGTCGGAACCAATATGATGTTTTGCGCAACTGTCTGGCAATTCTACATAACCCCGCTTCAGCATTTGAAACTTCATCCTACACTGCATAAACGTAGAACTTAAGCAATTTTGGTCTCTTAGATTGTTTGAAAAAATTAAAGAGATCGATCAAAGTCCAAGTACGAAAAAAGTCAAGGAACAAATAAAGTACCACATGAAGCTTTCAGAAAATTATTATCTTAAGGTTAAAATTCAAATCTTATATTTGTGCTATATTTGCTTGTAACGCATGGATAAATGTTTCCATTTGCATCTAGATCTCTTTTAAATCCCCGCTTTGCATTATTTTACCAAAATTTGTCCACGTGTATAAATCCTATGACCCTTCTATGCGCAAATTATACTGGCTTGACTAGCCAAAAGTACATGACTTCAAACAAGGTGCGCCAAGGATTGGTGGTTATTGTTGCACAAGACTAATATTAATGCTCGATTATCTTCACAAGTTGGAGACAGGTTCAGTTCCAGACTAATACCCTTTTTGCTGCTGCTATCCGGACTGTCATCGATAACAACAAACGACGAATCAGACAAACTCTCCACCCGTTTGGCCTCTCCACCTTTGTAGTTGACCATCACGAGGCATATAGAAGGATTAACTCAGCAGTTAGGCGTGTCGAGTCCGCCTCGAGCCTCAAAAAAGTCTAGGGGTGCGCCTCCTCGTGCACCATAATTCGAACCTTCATGATTCAGATGCGCCCGCCCTGTTCGATCGTGACGAAGGTGCCGAGCAAGACGCAGAATTTATTGAATGGTCCCTGATCTCGGCGATGTAACCTATACAATAGATATGACATTGGTTTCTCAGTTATTACATTGCGCATGTTGTGTCTTCGCAAAACTAAATAGACTTTCGTCAATAATCAACTTAATCGCTCATTTGGTTTTCCACTCTCTATAAGATAGTTTGTTGCAAATGTCTTTCCTGGAAGGTTTATGACCCTTGAAATTCATCAATAAAGGAAAAAAAAGAACTCGTTAGCATTTTAGCAAATATGTAATTTCCTTAATGTAGAACTAGTGAATTATTTTATTTTTATTTGTAATAAGAACATTAGGAAAATGCATGGAGTATGTATTGGTCCATCAGTTGAAAAAAATTGAGAGAACATTTTCATATGTTCAAACAATGCGATGTTATGTAGAAGAAAAGAAAATTTAACATTTAAAAGTTACTGCGAATGAATTACCAATGCATTCCCCGACATAAACAGGGTATCAAAATCACATGTATATCTTAAAAAATCGTGTTCATTTTGTTATTTCAAAAGAAACACTAAACAACGATAACGGTGACGTACAAAAGACGTGGTGGTACCGTTGGCTCAAAGGACAAAAATTCCCGAAAAAAGAAAAGAAAGGAGGCATCAACATCTAATGATCCTATTAATGAGGAATTTATGTCTGATTAATCACAAAATGTGAAAATGAGATAGCACAAGAGATTATCCTATCACATCCTAGTTATAGATAAACACATTGTTGAAAACTCTATCAATTAAGTTAATAAACGAATGGTAAGAGTTCCAATGGTGATGGAAAATATAAATGAAATATTTTTACACTTAGTGGCTTACGACATTATGAATGAAAATGACATTTTGTAATTGAACGCCAAAATGCGAATGATTGGACTAAGTGAAAAGATGTTATGCAAGCAAAATTGCATTCGCTTACTCTTGGTAGGGTGAAGAGCTAATACCGGTTTCATGTGCTTTTGCCGCAATGAATATTCATCGGCTGGAGTGTGCTCTTTAAATACCTTATATAATCCAGTTCTCCATTGATTTTGTTCTCATTTGATTCACTGGTTCTTGTTAGGGTGAAGAGCTAATAACAATTTCATGAACTTTTGCCTCAATGACTATTCATCGCGTGAAGTGTGGACTTAAAAAACCTTATATAATACACTCCCCCATTGATTTTGTTCTCATTGGCCAGATATAGATTGATTATGACGAGAAATGTGGAAATACCCTCAAACGCCTTAAACAATCATCTAGCCTTTAATGAAAACCTTTTGGCTCCTACCAGATCTCTCTAAAGAAGTTAATGCGTTAGAAAATGTTAAAACTTACATGTCTCATTGATCAATTTTGGGCTCTATTTTGCTTTTCAAAAAAACAATCAGTTAGTTTTTGCTATATGTAGGTTACAGTTTATCTATAAATGAATTACTCTTCATTAGCGTTAAATGAAATATGTGAGAAAAGGTTGAAATTTTATTGTCTTTTAAACAAAGTTTTGCGTTTGTTAGGTATTTCAATTAAGTTCATCAATCATTTGTTTCTATATTTATGTTATGGTTTTTCATCTATAATAAAAATGCTATAACCCAATTTTATGTTGACTTTAAGCTTTATGTTTGTCCTTGATTATATAAATCACCAAAAATAATAAATAAAAATTTACAAGGAGTAGGATATGTACAATGGTTTTTAAATTAGTCATAAGTTCTAAGTCGGAACCAATATGATGTTTTGCGCAACTGTCTGGCAATTCTACATAACCCCGCTTCAGCATTTGAAACTTCATCCTACACTGCATAAACGTAGAACTTAAGCAATTTTGGTCTCTTAGATTGTTTGAAAAAATTAAAGAGATCGATCAAAGTCCAAGTACGAAAAAAGTCAAGGAACAAATAAAGTACCACATGAAGCTTTCAGAAAATTATTATCTTAAGGTTAAAATTCAAATCTTATATTTGTGCTATATTTGCTTGTAACGCATGGATAAATGTTTCCATTTGCATCTAGATCTCTTTTAAATCCCCGCTTTGCATTATTTTACCAAAATTTGTCCACGTGTATAAATCCTATGACCCTTCTATGCGCAAATTATACTGGCTTGACTAGCCAAAATTACATGACTTCAAACAAGGTGCGCCAAGGATTGGTGGTTATTGTTGCACAAGACTAATATTAATGCTCGATTATCTTCACAAGTTGGAGACAGGTTCAGTTCCAGACTAATACCCTTTTTGCTGCTGCTATCCGGACTGTCATCGATAACAACAAACGACGAATCAGACAAACTCTCCACCCGTTTGGCCTCTCCACCTTTGTAGTTGACCATCACGAGGCATATAGAAGGATTAACTCAGCAGTTAGGCGTGTCGAGTCCGCCTCGAGCCTCAAAAAAGTCTAGGGGTGCGCCTCCTCGTGCACCATAATTCGAACCTTCATGATTCAGATGCGCCCGCCCTGTTCGATCGTGACGAAGGTGCCGAGCAAGACGCAGAATTTATTGAATGGTCCCTGATCTCGGCGATGTAACCTATACAATAGATATGACATTGGTTTCTCAGTTATTACATTGCGCATGTTGTGTCTTCGCAAAACTAAATAGACTTTCGTCAATAATCAACTTAATCGCTCATTTGGTTTTCCACTCTCTATAAGATAGTTTGTTGCAAATGTCTTTCCTGGAAGGTTTATGACCCTTGAAATTCATCAATAAAGGAAAAAAAAGAACTCGTTAGCATTTTAGCAAATATGTAATTTCCTTAATGTAGAACTAGTGAATTATTTTATTTTTATTTGTAATAAGAACATTAGGAAAATGCATGGAGTATGTATTGGTCCATCAGTTGAAAAAAATTGAGAGAACATTTTCATATGTTCAAACAATGCGATGTTATGTAGAAGAAAAGAAAATTTAACATTTAAAAGTTACTGCGAATGAATTACCAATGCATTCCCCGACATAAACAGGGTATCAAAATCACATGTATATCTTAAAAAATCGTGTTCATTTTGTTATTTCAAAAGAAACACTAAACAACGATAATGGTGACGTACAAAAGACGTGGTGGTACCGTTGGCTCAAAGGACAAAAATTCTCGAAAAAAGAAAAGAAAGGAGGCATCAACATCTAATGATCCTATTAATGAGGAATTTATGTCTGATTAATCACAAAATGTGAAAATGAGATAGCACAAGAGATTATCCTATCACATCCTAGTTATAGATAAACACATTGTTGAAAACTCTATCAATTTAATTAATAAACGAATGGTAAGAGTTCCAATGGTGATGGAAAATATAAATGAAATATTTTTACACTTAGTGGCTTACGACATTATGAATGAAAATGACATTTTGTAATTGAACGCCAAAATGCGAATGATTGGACTAAGTGAAAAGATGTTATGCAAGCAAAATTGCATTCGCTTACTCTTGGTAGGGTGAAGAGCTAATACCGGTTTCATGTGCTTTTGCCGCAATGAATATTCATCGGCTGGAGTGTGCTCTTTAAATACCTTATATAATCCAGTTCTCCATTGATTTTGTTCTCATTTGATTCACTGGTTCTTGTTAGGGTGAAGAGCTAATAACAATTTCATGAACTTTTGCCTCAATGACTATTCATCGCGTGAAGTGTGGACTTAAAAAACCTTATATAATACACTCCCCCATTGATTTTGTTCTCATTGGCCAGATATAGATTGATTATGACGAGAAATGTGGAAATACCCTCAAACGCCTTAAACAATCATCTAGCCTTTAATGAAAACCTTTTGGCTCCTACCAGATCTCTCTAAAGAAGTTAATGCGTTAGAAAATGTTAAAACTTACATGTCTCATTGATCAATTTTGGGCTCTATTTTGCTTTTCAAAAAAACAATCAGTTAGTTTTTGCTATATGTAGGTTACAGTTTATCTATAAATGAATTACTCTTCATTAGCGTTAAATGAAATATGTGAGAAAAGGTTGAAATTTTATTGTCTTTTAAACAAAGTTTTGCGTTTGTTAGGTATTTCAATTAAGTTCATCAATCATTTGTTTCTATATTTATGTTATGGTTTTTCATCTATAATAAAAATGCTATAACCCAATTTTATGTTGACTTTAAGCTTTATGTTTGTCCTTGATTATATAAATCACCAAAAATAATAAATAAAGATTTACAAGGAGTAGGATATGTACAATGGTTTTTAAATTAGTCATAAGTTCTAAGTCGGAACCAATATGATGTTTTGCGCAACTGTCTGGCAATTCTACATAACCCCGCTTCAGCATTTGAAACTTCATCCTACACTGCATAAACGTAGAACTTAAGCAATTTTGGTCTCTTAGATTGTTTGAAAAAATTAAAGAGATCGATCAAAGTCCAAGTACGAAAAAAGTCAAGGAACAAATAAAGTACCACATGAAGCTTTCAGAAAATTATTATCTTAAGGTTAAAATTCAAATCTTATATTTGTGCTATATTTGCTTGTAACGCATGGATAAATGTTTCCATTTGCATCTAGATCTCTTTTAAATCCCCGCTTTGCATTATTTTACCAAAATTTGTCCACGTGTATAAATCCTATGACCCTTCTATGCGCAAATTATACTGGCTTGACTAGCCAAAATTACATGACTTCAAACAAGGTGCGCCAAGGATTGGTGGTTATTGTTGCACAAGACTAATATTAATGCTCGATTATCTTCACAAGTTGGAGACAGGTTCAGTTCCAGACTAATACCCTTTTTGCTGCTGCTATCCGGACTGTCATCGATAACAACAAACGACGAATCAGACAAACTCTCCACCCGTTTGGCCTCTCCACCTTTGTAGTTGACCATCACGAGGCATATAGAAGGATTAACTCAGCAGTTAGGCGTGTCGAGTCCACCTCGAGCCTCAAAAAAGTCTAGGGGTGCGCCTCCTCGTGCACCATAATTCGAACCTTCATGATTCAGATGCGCCCGCCCTGTTCGATCGTGACGAAGGTGCCGAGCAAGACGCAGAATTTATTGAATGGTCCCTGATCTCGGCGATGTAACCTATACAATAGATATGACATTGGTTTCTCAGTTATTACATTGCGCATGTTGTGTCTTCGCAAAACTAAATAGACTTTCGTCAATAATCAACTTAATCGCTCATTTGGTTTTCCACTCTCTATAAGATAGTTTGTTGCAAATGTCTTTCCTGGAAGGTTTATGACCCTTGAAATTCATCAATAAAGGAAAAAAAAGAACTCGTTAGCATTTTAGCAAATATGTAATTTCCTTAATGTAGAACTAGTGAATTATTTTATTTTTATTTGTAATAAGAACATTAGGAAAATGCATGGAGTATGTATTGGTCCATCAGTTGAAAAAAATTGAGAGAACATTTTCATATGTTCAAACAATGCGATGTTATGTAGAAGAAAAGAAAATTTAACATTTAAAAGTTACTGCGAATGAATTACCAATGCATTCCCCGACATAAACAGGGTATCAAAATCACATGTATATCTTAAAAAATCGTGTTCATTTTGTTATTTCAAAAGAAACACTAAACAACGATAACGGTGACGTACAAAAGACGTGGTGGTACCGTTGGCTCAAAGGACAAAAATTCCCGAAAAAAGAAAAGAAAGGAGGCATCAACATCTAATGATCCTATTAATGAGGAATTTATGTCTGATTAATCACAAAATGTGAAAATGAGATAGCACAAGAGATTATCCTATCACATCCTAGTTATAGATAAACACATTGTTGAAAACTCTATCAATTAAGTTAATAAACGAATGGTAAGAGTTCCAATGGTGATGGAAAATATAAATGAAATATTTTTACACTTAGTGGCTTACGACATTATGAATGAAAATGACATTTTGTAATTGAACGCCAAAATGCGAATGATTGGACTAAGTGAAAAGATGTTATGCAAGCAAAATTGCATTCGCTTACTCTTGGTAGGGTGAAGAGCTAATACCGGTTTCATGTGCTTTTGCCGCAATGAATATTCATCGGCTGGAGTGTGCTCTTTAAATACCTTATATAATCCAGTTCTCCATTGATTTTGTTCTCATTTGATTCACTGGTTCTTGTTAGGGTGAAGAGCTAATAACAATTTCATGAACTTTTGCCTCAATGACTATTCATCGCGTGAAGTGTGGACTTAAAAAACCTTATATAATACACTCCCCCATTGATTTTGTTCTCATTGGCCAGATATAGATTGATTATGACGAGAAATGTGGAAATACCCTCAAACGCCTTAAACAATCATCTAGCCTTTAATGAAAACCTTTTGGCTCCTACCAGATCTCTCTAAAGAAGTTAATGCGTTAGAAAATGTTAAAACTTACATGTCTCATTGATCAATTTTGGGCTCTATTTTGCTTTTCAAAAAAACAATCAGTTAGTTTTTGCTATATGTAGGTTACAGTTTATCTATAAATGAATTACTCTTCATTAGCGTTAAATGAAATATGTGAGAAAAGGTTGAAATTTTATTGTCTTTTAAACAAAGTTTTGCGTTTGTTAGGTATTTCAATTAAGTTCATCAATCATTTGTTTCTATATTTATGTTATGGTTTTCCATCTATAATAAAAATGCTATAACCCAATTTTATGTTGACTTTAAGCTTTATGTTTGTCCTTGATTATATAAATCACCAAAAATAATAAATAAAAATTTACAAGGAGTAGGATATGTACAATGGTTTTTAAATTAGTCATAAGTTCTAAGTCGGAACCAATATGATGTTTTGCGCAACTGTCTGGCAATTCTACATAACCCCGCTTCAGCATTTGAAACTTCATCCTACACTGCATAAACGTAGAACTTAAGCAATTTTGGTCTCTTAGATTGTTTGAAAAAATTAAAGAGATCGATCAAAGTCCAAGTACGAAAAAAGTCAAGGAACAAATAAAGTACCACATGAAGCTTTCAGAAAATTATTATCTTAAGGTTAAAATTCAAATCTTATATTTGTGCTATATTTGCTTGTAACGCATGGATAAATGTTTCCATTTGCATCTAGATCTCTTTTAAATCCCCGCTTTGCATTATTTTACCAAAATTTGTCCACGTGTATAAATCCTATGACCCTTCTATGCGCAAATTATACTGGCTTGACTAGCCAAAAGTACATGACTTCAAACAAGGTGCGCCAAGGATTGGTGGTTATTGTTGCACAAGACTAATATTAATGCTCGATTATCTTCACAAGTTGGAGACAGGTTCAGTTCCAGACTAATACCCTTTTTGCTGCTGCTATCCGGACTGTCATCGATAACAACAAACGACGAATCAGACAAACTCTCCACCCGTTTGGCCTCTCCACCTTTGTAGTTGACCATCACGAGGCATATAGAAGGATTAACTCAGCAGTTAGGCGTGTCGAGTCCGCCTCGAGCCTCAAAAAAGTCTAGGGGTGCGCCTCCTCGTGCACCATAATTCAAACCTTCATGATTCAGATGCGCCCGCCCTGTTCGATCGTGACGAAGGTGCCGAGCAAGACACAGAATTTATTGAATGGTCCCTGATCTCGGCGATGTAACCTATACAATAGATATGACATTGGTTTCTCAGTTATTACATTGCGCATGTTGTGTCTTCGCAAAACTAAATAGACTTTCGTCAATAATCAACTTAATCGCTCATTTGGTTTTCCACTCTCTATAAGATAGTTTGTTGCAAATGTCTTTCCTGGAAGGTTTATGACCCTTGAAATTCATCAATAAAGGAAAAAAAAGAACTCGTTAGCATTTTAGCAAATATGTAATTTCCTTAATGTAGAACTAGTGAATTATTTTATTTTTATTTGTAATAAGAACATTAGGAAAATGCATGGAGTATGTATTGGTCCATCAGTTGAAAAAAATTGAGAGAACATTTTCATATGTTCAAACAATGCGATGTTATGTAGAAGAAAAGAAAATTTAACATTTAAAAGTTACTGCGAATGAATTACCAATGCATTCCCCGACATAAACAGGGTATCAAAATCACATGTATATCTTAAAAAATCGTGTTCATTTTGTTATTTCAAAAGAAACACTAAACAACGATAACGGTGACGTACAAAAGACGTGGTGGTACCGTTGGCTCAAAGGACAAAAATTCCCGAAAAAAGAATAGAAAGGAGGCATCAACATCTAATGATCCTATTAATGAGGAATTTATGTCTGATTAATCACAAAATGTGAAAATGAGATAGCACAAGAGATTATCCTATCACATCCTAGTTATAGATAAACACATTGTTGAAAACTCTATCAATTAAGTTAATAAACGAATGGTAAGAGTTCCAATGGTGATGGAAAATATAAATGAAATATTTTTACACTTAGTGGCTTACGACATTATGAATGAAAATGACATTTTGTAATTGAACGCCAAAATGCGAATGATTGGACTAAGTGAAAAGATGTTATGCAAGCAAAATTGCATTCGCTTACTCTTGGTAGGGTGAAGAGCTAATACCGGTTTCATGTGCTTTTGCCGCAATGAATATTCATCGGCTGGAGTGTGCTCTTTAAATACCTTATATAATCCAGTTCTCCATTGATTTTGTTCTCATTTGATTCACTTATTCTTGTTAGGGTGAAGAGCTAATAACAATTTCATGAACTTTTGCCGCAATGACTATTCATCGCGTGAAGTGTGGACTTAAAAAACCTTATATAATACACTCCCCCATTGATTTTGTTCTCATTGGCCAGATATAGATTGATTATGACGAGAAATGTGGAAATACCCTCAAACGCGTTAAACAATCATCTAGCCTTTAATGAAAACCTTTTGGCTCCTACCAGATCTCTCTAAAGAAGTTACTGCGTTAGAAAATGTTAAAACTTACTTGTCTCATTGATCAATTTTGGGCTCTATTTTGCTTTTCAAAAAAAATAATCAGTTAGTTTATGCTATATCTAGGTTACAGTTTATCTATAAATGAATTACTCTTCATTAGCGTTAAATGAAATATGTGAGAAAAGGTTGAGATTTTATTGTCTTTTAAACAAAGTTTTGCGTTTGTTAGGTATTTCAATTAAGTTCATCAATCATTTGTTTCTATATTTATGTTATGGTTTTTCATCTATAATAAAAATGCTATAACCCAATTTTATGTTGACTTTAAGCTTTATGTTTGTCCTTGATTATATAAATCACCAAAAATAATAAATAAAAATTTACGAGTAGGATATGTACAATGGTTTTTAAATTAGTCATAAGTTCTAAGTCGGGACCAATATGATGTTTTGCGCAACTGTCTGGCAATTCTACATAACCCCGCTTCAGCATTTGAAACTTCATCCTACACTGCATAAACGTAGAACTTAAGCAATTTTGGTCTCTTAGATTGTTTGAAAAAATTAAAGAGATCGATCAAAGTCCAAGTACGAAAACAGTCAAGGAACAAATAAAGTACCACATGAAGCTTTCAGAAAATTATTATCTTAAGGTTAAAATTCAAATCTTATATTTATGCTATATTTATTTGTAACGCATGGATAAATGTTTCCATTTGCATCTAGATCTCTTATAAATCCCTGCTTTGCATTATTTTACCAAAATTTGTCCACGTGTATAAATCCTATGACCCTTCTATGCGCAAATTATACTGGCTTGACTAGCCAAAAGTACATGACTTCAAACAAGGTGCGCCAAGGATTGGTGTTTATTGTTGCACAAGACTAATATTAATGCTCGATTATCTTCACAAGTTGGAGACAGATTCAGTTCCAGACTAATACCCTTTTTGTTGCTGCTATCCGGACTGTCATCGATAACAACAAACGACGAATCAGACAAACTCTCCACCCGTTTGGCCTCTCCACCTTTGTAGTTGACCATCACGAGGCATATAGAAGGATTAACTCAGCAGTTAGGCGTGTCGAGTTCACCTCGAGCCTCAAAAAAGTCTAGGGGTGCGCCTCCTCGTGCACCATAATTCGAACCTTCATGATTCAGATGCGCCCGCCCTGTTCGATCGTGACGAAGGTGCCGAGCAAGACGCATAATTTATTGAATGGTCCCTGATCTCGGCGATGTAACCTATACAATAGATATGACATTGGTTTCTCAGTTATTACATTGCGCATGTGGTGTCTTCGCAAAACTAAATAGACTTTCGTCAATAATCAACTTAATCGCTCATTTGGTTTTCCACTCTCTATAAGATAGTTTGTTGCAAATGTCTTTCCTGGAAGGTTTATGACCCTTTAAATTCATCAATAAAGGAAAAAAAGAACTCATTAGCATTTTAGCAAATATGTAATTTCCTTAGTGTAGAACTAGTGAATTATTTTATTTTTATTTGTAATAAGAACATTAGGAAAATGCATGGAGTATGTATCTGTCCATCAGTTGAAAAAAATTGAGAGAACATTTTCATATGTTCAAACAATCCGATGTTATGTTGAAGAAAAGAAAATTTAACATTTAAAAGTTACTGCGAATGAATTACCAATGCATTCTCCGACATAAATAGGGTATCAAAATCACATGTATAGCTTAAAAAATTGTGCTCATTTTGTTATTTCAAAAGAAACACTAAACAACGATAACGGTGACGTACAAAAGACGTGGTGGTACCGTTGGCTCAAAGGACAAAAATTCCCAAAAAAGAAAAGAAAGAAGGCATCAACATCTAATGATCCTATTATTGTGGAATTTATGTCTGATTACTCACAAAATGTGTAAATGAGATAGCACAAGAGATTATCCTATCACATCCTAGTTATAGATAAACACATTGTTGAAAACTCTATCAATTAAGTTAATAAACGAATGGTAAGAGTTCAAATGGTGATGGAAAATATAAATGAAACATTTTTACACTTAGTGGCTTACGACATTATGAATGAAAATGACATTTTGTAATTGAACGCCAAAATGTGAATGATTGGACTAAGTGAAAAGATGTTATGCAAGCAAAATTGCATTCGCTTAC
This sequence comes from Linaria vulgaris, assembly GCA_948329865.1. Classification (NCBI taxonomy): domain Eukaryota; kingdom Viridiplantae; phylum Streptophyta; class Magnoliopsida; order Lamiales; family Plantaginaceae; genus Linaria; species Linaria vulgaris. Next base: position 28,843,998 of record OX415249.1, read on the forward strand.
TCTTGGTAGGGTGAAGAGCTAATAACGGTTTCATGTGCTTTTGCCGCAATGAATATTCATCGGCTGGAGTGTGGACTTTAAAAACCTTATATAATCCACTTCTCCATTGATTTTGTTCTCATTTGATTCACTTATTCTTGTTAGGGTGAAGAGCTAATACCAATTTCATGAACTTTTGCCGCAATGACTATTCATCGGGTGAAATGTGGACTTATAAAACCCTATATAATACACTCACCCATTGATTTTGTTCTCATTGGCCAGATATAGATTGATTATGACGAGAAATGTGGAAATACCCTCAAACGCATTAAACAATCATCTAGCCTTTAATGCAAACCTTTTGGCTCCTACCAGCTCTCTCTAAAGAAGTTAATCCGTTTGAAAATGTTAAAACTTACTTGTCTCATTTATCAATTTTGGGCTCTATTTTGCTTTTCAAATAAAGAGGGAGAGTGGTTTCTAACCTAATTTTTGAATTAGAGAAACCACCAAAGTTTTCCTCCTCTCTCCCACATAAATATCAGTTTTCTTATGAAGAAAACTATGCAGAAAATACAAAAAACAAAGTCCTATTTTCGTAGGAAAAATAAGGAGAAAATGGAGAAGCCATTTTTGATCATCCTTTTCACATTTTAACACTTGCAACTTGGCTCTTGGGTTGTGGCTACAATTCCTTTCCGTTTGTGATTGGAATTCGACTAAATTGGAGCACAAATAATGGAGAAGCAATCATGGAATCGAACCGGGTTATTCAACGTTCATGGGAGCAACTTTGGGATCCATTTAAATGGATCAAAGGTTAGTATGTTTCCTTCATTGGTATCAGAGCCTTATGGTCGATTTTTGACCTTTTAGAACATGGATGAACATATAAACATGCCCTTATGCAAGTGTTATTTATGTTATCCCGAAATCAAAAGTTTCATGATCATCAATGGTGATTTTTTGATTTCTTCGATTTATGCCTTCAAATTTTTACTGTAGCATGCCTATATGATGTTTATCATTCCTGCAAAGTTTCGTAACGAATGGCTTTCTGGTTTGTGAGATATTACAAAGTCTTTGCGTTTTACCCGAAACTTTGACTGCATACTGCGACTTTATTTCAACAAATTTTAGCATGAATCTTTCGGGGTTAGAAACTACATGTCAAGATCTTTCCATCCATATAAAGAATGTTAAATTTGGCCAAGATATTGAGAGAGTTATGGTACTTTCAATTTTCAGCCAAACTTTAGGATTTTCTGCGATTTTTGGAGAAAATGCACAGAAACGCGACACGTGGCACGAAGTTTGTAACTTGCACCGACCGTGCGTGGGGGCGCGTGAGAAGCCTACGGTGATCCATTTTTGTATCCAAAAATTGCGTTATTTTCACAATTGGATTTCCTATTTTTCTGTAATTTAAAATAATTTTTTCAGAGTTCAGAAATATTTTTCATTGGATTTTTTACCTTTTAATGCAAGGATAATTCTTTTTTGGAAAATTCTGAAAAAAATTATTTTAGACTCTGGAAATTATCTAAAAATGCATGTGAGCCAAGTGGGAGTGTATGGACATTTATTTGAGCCATAAATTAATTTTGTTTAACTTAAAATTTTAGTTTTTCTTTGATAGTTGAGACAAAATTGTGCATTTAATGCCGTATTATGGTCTCGAGTATCAAACAACATACTCGGAATTATCTTATGGATATATGTTTTTTTGACAACTAAAGTAAATGTGTGTATACACTCCACTGTGTTAAAATTTTGCAATTTTAAACACCGTGAGATGTTCGAGAAGAAACCCCGAGCTTGGAGGCTCATAGTTCTAGATGGATGTTGGAAAACTTTAGAAATCCTAAAAGAGATCTATTTGCGCACTTGGTAGGCTATAATTTGGACCGGGACTCTAAATGTTATCGAAGGAGTGATTAAGATTTGATGATTGGATTTGGTTTTGGAATAATCACATGTGAATGTGAAGATAATTAGTTTAATTATTTCATGCGACATGATGTATTTCGTAGTTTCTTGACGAAAGCATGTATTAAAACATGCATGATTATGTATAATCATTTTTTGGTTCATGTAAAATACATTTTTGTTTCCTTATGTGCATTTGATTTGAGCATGTAATTTCATATTTTACATGATGTATGCAAGCTAAGTTTTTAGCTAAGTATGAGTTCTATGGTTGGCAGGATTTTAGAAATTCTCACCTTGAACTTAGAAGATTTTCTGATTTAGAAATTAATTTCGTGATAATGAACATTGGGATATGGATGATGATAGGCCGCTTGTGACCTCTTCAATTCCGTACTTTATGGTCGATTATCATGAATGTTGATTTGCAAGATATAAAATCAAACTTGTTTAAGCAATGGACATTTAAGAAGATCTCTCTAGAAAATGACAAACCATGGCAACCAAGTTGGTCAAGTTCATAGATTCAAATAAGTGTTGGCACCGATTGTGAATTGAACTGACTGTAAACTTATATAGTTTAGATATCAGGATAAGACAGTTTGATACCCCTAACAACATCGATCAAGCCACTCCAAACCTTTTAGTAAGGTCACTCTACTCTTTGAATATAGATCTAAGGGCATATAGATGATTTAATTCCGCTGCCTGTGCCATTCTGTATAGCCATGTGATTAATGATCTATATAGATGGTGTACTTTTATATGTGAAATATAAATGTATGACCAACTCGTGTTTAAGACATTGACTAATGAAAATGGTGCATTTGTTAAATTCTAATTGATCACAACTATGATTTTGGTCAAGTGTGATCAATATTTTTTAGTCAGTTAACACGCATGGAGTAATACGCTCAAGAGTTATTTTTTAGTCAGTTAACACGCATGGAGTAATACGCTCAAGAGTTAAACCCAGTATCATTCTCATCATCATTCATTTGAACATCCGTTTATCTTTCAATTGATTGTTCAAATGATCAGGTCAACAAGAACTATGTTGATTAAACGGGTCGCCCATGCGGGCTAAACCCGACCCATGAATTTAAATTCAAATAAAGAGAGGGAGAGTGGTTTCTTCCCTAATTTTTGAATTAGAGAAACCACCAAAGTTTTCCTCCTCTCTCCCACATAAATATCAGTTTTCTTATGAAGAAAACTATGCAAAACATACAAAAAACAGTGTCAGGAGAAAGGGATAGGGCTCGGCCTATACAAGGATGATGCTGATCTTTCGAGGGTTCGTCCTCGTGAGTTGCGGGTGACTATTTCTACAGAAGAAGTTATGCCTCTGCTGGGGACTAGGGGCAGTTCTACTATTCTAGCTGTAGGGTGGACGACTCCGGCAATGCCCAGGTTCTCTGAGATGGCGGATGCAGAGAGAGAAGAGGGAAAGGGTGAGGACGAGGAGAGGTTAGAAACTCGGGAGGACCGTGCGCGCAGGATAAAAGAGGGGAAGCGGGTGGCCTCGTAGTTTGTTGGAGTAGTGTAGCTTTATTTTTTCTCGCTTTTTATTTTTTTTCCTTGCGAGTAGGTGTAGTAGCTAGTATCTCGGTCTCATGAATAAGATTTAATGGTCTTTCGAATAGTTGGTTGTTTCTTTTATGGAAGTTGATATATATATATATATATATATATATATATATATATATATATACACACGGGAGCTAAAAGTAAAAAGAAAAAATTTTGTCGAAGATTGTATACTTAAATTTGGGTCGTAAATTGGGGGCTGTTTAAGGGATTCTTGCTATAGGATTAAAAAAGGCGGGGACTCTTTTAGGGTGAGGCCCGCAAAAGTGGATTTTAAAAGCATAAGATATTTGGAGGAACGATAATAGATTTAAAAGGGGTTTTTCTTAGGAGAGGGTGGTTTTGAGGGAACGAGGCATATTTAAATAGGGGAGAACCCTTTTTTGAACAAGCGTGGGTGCCACTTGTTCCGTGATCAGGCGATCTCTTCTGGTTGGGTCCATTAGAGTCATGAGTCTCTTTCGGGGACATGCATGCAATGGTATGACGATGGGCTATATGTGCATATGATGATATGATGGCAGGATATAGTTAATTTAAAATGCAGGTAAAAGAGAGGGGCATTAACGAGCGTGACATGGAGTAAACCCCGATTAATAGTGGATTTATCTTTTTTTCATATTGCTCATTGTGGGAGACTTTTTGAACGGGGGTCGTGTAGTTTTTGGAGGATGGGCGAGATTGTGTGGGGCATTTCAGGTCGGGTTTGTAACGTATTTGGCTTCCTAGGCGGTGCGGATATTTCGAGCGAAACCTTTCCTTTTCATTCAAAGGGAAGCACAGTCTTCTTTGAGGAGCTTTTACTTTTTATCGAGGGATACTTCGTATGCTTTATGGGGTGACTTTGAGGAGGACGCATGGAGAGGGCGTATTTGTCGTGTTGGCGGTGCGAACTTTGGGTTATCCTGCGGAGTCAAGTGACACCTAGAAATAAAATAGGCATGTCATAACTTCGCTCATTTAAACGCATTCATGTTCGTTTGCAGCAATTTGTCTGCCCGTCTAGGTGGACTTCCGTTACGTCTCTACGATTTGAACTGACACAGGTGAAGGGCCGTGGCGATTCCTTCGAGCAGGTATAAATACAAAGCGAAGAGGTGCTTGAGGGTGCCTATAAATACCGCGCGAGTTCCTTTACTTCAAATTATCTTTGCTTTTCTGTTTTCTCACTTTTAGAGTATATTAACACTTTCAAACCCCTTTTTCTCTAGTAAGACTATTTCACTATTTCTTTCTATAGTAGAAAGTGATCATGGAGCGTGCGATTTCTGAAGTGTTGGACCCTGTCACCAAAGAGTCCGACTCTACTGGCACTTCAAGTTTACTCATAAGGCGGTCCCCTTCTTTAGTAATGGTGGGAGGTTTGAGCTGGCACCCTTTATCAGGATCGGGGGAGGCCGTGTTATTGGAGGTATAGGCAGTTCTAAGGACACGCTGTCAGCGAGTGGCCTGTATTAAGTCCATGGCTAGGTTGCGCCGTAATCGAGCTAATCATGGGGTGCCAGAATTGGTGCATAGGAGAAATGTAAACTTGGGTAAGGGTGCTTATGATAAAAAAAAAAAAAAAAACTTTAATATACACAACAGAAGTCTTGAAAATACAAATAATTTGAGAACTTTGATAATTACGCACTAGAGATAAAATGGTTTCAATTATACGGACATTGCAAAAGGCAAGATTGGCAAGAATATTCACATGGTCCATGCTGCCACGTCGGTTTTATCATGGGGAATATACATACAGAAGAAACGAGGAATAAGTCTTTGATGACTTAGTGAGATTCATACATAACAATTGGCAATGCAAGAATTAACATAATTCAATTGTTGTATTCTAGGAGTGATCTTACCGATAGAAACAATTTAACAGATAATTTGATGTATAGTAGTACCAGAGTATTCTCAGAATAATTTATGAACATGTCCTAAATAGTAAACAAATCCACCTTATGACTTTCAAATACTACCTTATACCTCCCAACAAGAAGCAACCTCGCAAACAAAATAGGCGACATGCTCGAGTACATGACGATTCAGCACGCGAATTACAGCCAACTCCTGACTGCAAGCGGCGCCTAGATAAATGTGTATCAAGCGAATTTACTTAAACTGACAGTCCTCACTGCCCAACAGTAAATCGACTCAATCTCTGGGCCAACTTTCTAAAAGTGACCCTATGGGTGATAAATAAACAAGCTAGTAATGTGAGGTCCCAAACTCTAAACTCTCGTTTAGGTCTCCGAATAGGATTTGCAAATTTCTAATTCGAACCTTAACGCTACCTCAGAGAAGCTCACTAAATGGAACCATAATAAAGCCAAATATAAACTTATTTATTACAACGGAAGCTTTCAAGATTTGTAGAGTTTATTATTACAATCCACACGAAACTCAAAACGCCGAATACGTAATGAAACACACAATTATTAGGAATTTATTTTTATTGTCATACACTTTTGATTTATTAAAAATCCCACATTTCCATAGTAGTTTAATCCAACCGTCATGCTAAGCCTTGCTTATTCTGCGTAATGGACAGAGAAAATGACATGAGATGTAAGTCTTTGGTGACTTAGTGAGATTTTTAGTAACAATAATAGATGTAACAAATCTATGGAATTCGATATGGTATGAAAAGAAACACTATAACTGAGAGGTAAAGAATAGCAAACGAACAATAAGATAATGAACTCGTGCATTTCATATAACAAATTCAACCTTATTTTATCCAATATATTACCTTTTACCTCCCAACGAGGAGTGACCTTGCATAGATCAAGAGACATGCTTGAGTACATATCAACCTAGCAAGCGGTTACAGCCAACTCCTGACTGCAAGTGGTGCCTATATAAATGGGTATCAAACGAATTTACTTAAACCGACAACCCTTTGCTGCCCACAAGTAAACCATCTCCATCCCTGGGCCCAACTTCCCAAAGGCGTCACAATGGGTATAACAGATAAACAATAAGCTAGTAACCCGGACAATGTCCGTTGCTTTTCAGCTACATGTTCCGAACATAGTTCGTTGCTCGTTGCACAGTTCAAGAACCAACATGTGGATTATCATATTGGAAATTATTGTAATTATGAAAAATGATTAAAAATTCATGGTCCAAAAATATTTCAAAAGTAAGCCAAAGGATTATGTTAAGAAATGAGATCATAAAAGAAAACGATTTTGTTGAAATAATAAGTTGTTCTCCATTTAGAACCAAGAATCACAAGTACTCAGTCCAAGTTCCTCAGGCTGGGTGCCAAATAGGGTTTAAAAGTATTATAATCTCACATGCGATAGTAACTTCGTGTTCGGAAAATGCGGCGCCGTCTCCTAAATAAATTTAAATGTGTTAATAAGTTTAAACCAAATAATTAACTTTTACAGTTTGTTATTTTTTCTCGTATGTCCATAAATTGAATTATTAAATAAGGCAATCAACGATTTCATTCAATTAATGAAAACTTTATCTCACTTAATTTCTTTCATTAAATCAATTGACATTGATTTAAATAATTTTCAAAACGGTGTCAACATAATCTCCAATTTTTTTACGTAGAAATAACAGTGGTCCTAACAGAATAGATTCATGATAAGATTTGACTGGATAGTATGATGCTTCATCTTGGGCTCGTCATTCGGGGCTGGTCTCTCGGGGTGGCTTTTCTTTGCAATATGTGGTAGTATTTTGTTGGCTCCGGGGCTAGTGACGAGGGGATGGCGTCAGGGCCCCATAATTATGTAATCCCAATAATCAAATAATATTTCAACTAAAAAATTACTGAATATGTAACTTATTTTTAGATCACGTTGAATCTGCTTTAGGGTGTCCTTTACATTTTTAAATAAGAAAAAAGAGTAGTAACACCAAACCAAACAAAACTTCAATTACCACCGGAAGGTTCAACCTTTTTAATTGGTTAGCTGCACTCGGACAGTGTCTATATCTGTTCGATTTTATCATAGTTTCCAACGTCAAAATAGTATCCAGGTCAAGCCTCTTGCATTGCATGTGTCCTCTTTACCAATTTTAAGAATTATATCTTTGTAATAATTCTACCAAACACACATTCACACTATACCAAATTTTGGGTAAGCTTTTTGTTTTTCTCTCTTTAAATCTCTTCTTTTTTCTTTGAATCATCAATCATTTCATCGAATATTCAATTGAATGAAAAGGGTCTGTTTCTTAAAATCCCCTGTTCCTTTTTGTTTCTGATTCGAATATTGCTACTTTCCTCTTCTCTAAATTTGTCTTTTCATGGACCTCTTAGTGTTTTCTTGTCTTGTATTTATTGTAAATATTCTCTTTAGAGTCATAAAAATGGTGTCTTTATATACTTCTTTAGGTGATTGAATGAATTTGTGTTTTTTTATGGTAACCTGGTTTCTTGATTTTCTCTGTTTCTATGGAAATTACACTGTTACTATGTCCTGTTGGGTTATTCTTGAATTGGGTTTTACTTTCTTACTTGTTTTCATCTGTTGGCTTTTAGAAAAATCCAAAATATGTTGGTTTCTTGTTGAAAAGGGTAATTGGATTGAGGTTATACCTTATGTATGTAGACAAATGCTAATTCATGGCATATTTGTGTAATAAACTTAAAGGGAATCTATATGAATGTGTTTTTGATTGCGAATAATACTTCTTTTGTCTTTTTACAGTAAGACAAATTTGGGGAGAAAGATGGATTCACCACGGTGGTTGCTTTACCCGACAATCCTACTTTTGTTGTTCATAGTTCAAACTTCACAAGCTCTTCTAAGTATCCAAAATGGGGTGAAAACCAAAGTGCTTCTATCGCCTAAAATCTCGTTGGATGCAGGATCAGTTTCCAATAAAATTTACTACAACATAGATTTTCCTCGAGGTCATATTGCAATCAAGGACTTTAATGCCGAGGTAGTTGATGAAAACGGGAACCCGGTTCCACTTCACGAGACTTATCTTCACCACTGGGTTGTTTATAGGTATTATCAGCGTAAAGGTTTTGATGCTACAAGTGCCCATGGCGACCTGGGACTCCTTCAATCCGATCATATAATCATTAAGAATAGCGGCATATGCGAAGGTAACCTTTACCAGTATTTTGGGCTGGGGTCAGAAACTCCTGGGACGGCCACTTATGTTCCCGATCCTTATGGTATAGAAGTCGGGAATCCGACTGAAGTTCCTGAAGGTTTTGAGGAACGTTGGTTGCTTAACGTGCATGCTATTGATACTAGAGGGGCTGAAGATAAGTTGGGATGCACCGAGTGTAGATGTAATTTGTATAACGTTACTGTCGATGAATATGACCGTGTCTTGCCCCCGGACTATGTTGGTGGCTTGAGATGTTGTTATAATGACTTGAGATGCAAGGTGAAAAAAGGGTTTGAAGGTATGAAGAGAAACATCTACCTGAGGTACACGGTGAAGTATGTTGATTGGGATACATCGATCGTGCCTGTTAAAATTTATATACTTGACATCACCGATACGTGGAAAAAGTCCGATGAATCTAAAGGGCCCAAAAGTAGGCATCATTGCCTGGTAATAAAGCCTATTTCTTATTAGATTGAATTTCTCTTTTCATTATTCATAGCATGTGTCTTGCTTGACTGGTTTTCAAAGACGTTAAGGGATGAAAACGAATAGATTTGATATGCTTTAATCTAATTAAAATTTTAATGTTATAGGTTGAGTATAATGTTGAGGCTTGTCCTGTTGGAGTGGCCAATGATGATTGCATCCATAAAAAATCAGTAAGTGTTACTTTGCCGACTGGCGGTGATGTAATCTATGGGGTAGCACACCAGCATTCGGGAGGCGCTGGTTCGACTCTTTATGGAGAGGTATTCTAACATCTTATACTTACATGTCTTCTTGGTCATTGTTGCTGTTGTTGAATATTCTGTCCTTATTAAAATGGTTGTGGTCCTATGAACTGTTTCATTTCAGGGAGGAAGAGAGATATGCTCGTCCAATCCAACCTATGGGAAAGGAAACGAGGCTGGAAACGAGGCTGGCTATATTGTGGGAATGTCAACTTGTTACCCGTCCCCTGGTTCTGTCAAGATTTCAGCTGGGGAGATGTTGACTTTTGTTTCAAAATATTCGAGTGCAAAGATGCACACTGGAGTCATGGCGCTGTTTTACCTTTGGATTGCCGATTCATCACCAAATTCCAATTATATTCTGCATGCTCCTTCTGAAGTAAGACTCTCTGTGCTCGTTGTTAGCGTTCGTTTTCTTTTTTGTACGATCAATGAATCGTTCAAAAATGCATGTCACTTTTTGTATGTGTCAAGACTAACATATTTCCTACTTTTATGAACTGATTAATGATGTTCTAATCTGTTTCTTTCCTTTTGCAGACTCATGAGAGTATGATCATGTCCAGTTACAGTTGGGCTGTCGCTCTGTTTGGAGCTGCATTTGTTGCGGCTATTGTGCTTGGGATCAAGAGTAGGAGTGGAAGAGGAGAAGGCTATGAAGCAATAACAGCATGAGATTGTTCGTTTCAAGTAATTTGGCTCAATTTGCAGAACTTGCAGTATACGTTATTGTACTATAGGCATTTCATGCCATCAATCGTCCCGGGTTTGCTGGTGAAAGTTCACTTCTTCTGATTTGTACACGTAATAAACAGGAGATCTTGTGACTAAAAGATACAATACAGCTGTGTTGTAGAATAATTGAGTGTATATGTAATGTGATTTGCAGAATATGATACTTATGGCTTAGTTCTTCAGCTTCCTCTATGTTTCCTATGGTTCATAGGAAGTGGAGACCTTGTGAAAACCAAGATACCAATGTATAACCTAGAAGAGATATTTATCGGTAAATCATTACCAATAATGTGAGACGCTTCATTGTCGAAACATCTGTACAACATGCTTTTTATTCTATATTTGCAAGAACCGGACGAATACAATGTGGTTGAAACATTACAACATGTTTTGAAAGTTGAACGACCATATCACTGATAAATTAAACTGAAACAAATATCGACATATAGACGACTTACTCAACTAGCGCAAGTGAGAAAGATCGATTTTGCTTGGTTTATCATAATTATTTTAAAAAAACAAATGGGGTTAAGGTTATAGTTGGTGTTACATATTCATACCAGAATCCAGCAAGACGAGGCTATTGTTCCCTATAAAATATCTATTACAATTTCCTATTAAATTCTCATATATATTAACTTATATAGATAACAAGATTTTTTTTTTCTTTTTGGTTTGGAACTGGATAACAAGATTGTTTTGGGAAAGAGAAAAAAGAAAAGAAGACAAATGAGGTGATCGTCCAGGGCCCTCCAGGCCACAAGCAATGAGACAGTATGGGTCGTAATCTTCTAGATTGTAGGCCATGACGCCATGTCCCTCATTATTTCAGTGACTGACAAATAAATCAAACATCTTCACCATTCATTTTTCGTCCACACACACCGTTACAAATAGAGATACTGTCTCTAGAAAGTTGATAATAATTTCGGACGTTTGCATATAAGGTTTTCTGTCCCTTTCGAAGTCATGTTACGGTCTAAATCCGCCGCTTAATTAAATATTATGCACCACACGTAGTCTCTATTTATCTTAGATGACAATTTCAACCCGTCGTATCTTTTAGTTCTTGTCGGTATTTTCTTATGTGCGGTGCGGTGAGGTCTATGGGGAGGACCAATAGTCCTAAACCCTAAACCAATAGTCCTCGTTTCATTAGACCCGTGTCCAATTTTAAATGGCTTTAATATGCAATTTAAAATTTTAGCCTTTTAGTTTTGTATTATTTACCACTCAGACCCTATAAATTATAGAATTAGTCAATTACGATCATATCAAGCCCACCATGCTTCCGTACAAATTGTAAATCGTAATTTAAATAGTACATCGCTTTGACCGAGCTGCCATCGGGTATTCCATCTAGATTTTACGGAAACCAATTGCCTCCAATCACACAATCCTAGAAATAGTTCCTTCAAGCGCAGACAGCACAACCCTGGTTCGTTTCCTACTATGGGGTGTGAAAAGTATAACTTGAGATGTATGATTAACACAATGTGTACACAAGTTTAGGCAAAGCCAGAGCTTTTTATTTATCAGTGGAAACTTATTTATTAGATAATAAATAACCCCTTTTGAGAGGAGTTACTTATTTAGCTACTCATAGTAGCTTTGTTTCCTAGGTACATAAACTTCAAAACGAAAATTGAAATAACTAATACAATACTTGCTTTCAGAATGGAGAACTGAATACAATTTATTATGTAAGAAAATAGAAGGTGATGGTCGATATCTTCTACTTTCTTCAGCCTGCCTATTTATAGAAGTCCATCCGGATTTCAAATTCGGATTTCAACTCTTCCTGATGGATTGGTTCGTCACTGCTTATGTATCAGCCCATTATCTGTCATGGTCCCTCCACTTTGGCTTGATTCCCGCTAGTGGAGGTGGTGCTCGTCAGTGTCACATGGCCTCTTCACATGGCTTCTTTTTCTCTTGTCGGGTCCGCTTTAGAATTTTATCCTCATTTCACTTGGTGGAATCTTTCCACGTTTTGAGGGGGGTCGTCTTGTCACTATCCCACTTGTCTTTTTTCACTGGGAATTCCTTTCCGAACAGAGGTTCCTTCTGGTTTGGGCATTGGGAGCAGATGTGATCCTTCCAATAGCCCACATGAGCCATATTGCAGAATTTTTGGCTTGTTTTTGTTGTGCTCGGAATAATATTTTTCCACAATGCTTGCCTTTTTGCTTCGAAGATTCCTTCGGCAAACGTTGTGCACATGCTCGTCATGGTGTTAACCATAAAAGACCCGTTCATTTTCCCATGAAATATTTTGAACGAATATTTAACCTTGTCCATCTTAGTGAGACAAAACCAAAGGCCCCAAGCTCTCCTAGTGGTGACTTCATCTTCAGTAATAGGAGAGACTAAGTATTATTCTTCTGGTTGTTACTTTGCCAGATCCATCGCCTTTAAGTTAGGCATTTGCAGCTTAATAAAATAAAAGTTGTTGTGAAAGCCTTTTTCCGTAATTTCAAGTCCCGCTGTCAAGAATTTTAATTCCAGGACCTCTCCCTGATCGAGTGTATTATTATTCTTTTAGGAATCATACACTCTCTTGACTAGCCATGCTCGTAACTTTGATATTTCTGGAAATCTTGATGATGTGGTGAAGACCGAGGCCAAACAGCCAAAGTCATACCATTCTCGTACGCTTTCAGTTTTAGAACCTGGAAGCATCCACATCCTAGGGTATTTTCCTAACCAGTTTGCCAGTGTTTTGCCAGGAATAATCCCAATCCTCATGTAGAGTCTCTACCATGTTCTCTGATACTCCTGTAGGGGAGAATTCATAGTTTCCTCGATGATAACTACAATATCGTCCGGTCCCGGATAGTCGGGGTGTTTGGGGATATTGTTACTCAAGTATTTGTGTTCGGAACGCCAATCTCGAGTTTGAAGAAAGGAGGCACAATATTTTTATTAAGGACGTTGGGTAAAGTACATGGGGTCGTGTGAGGTATCCGAGTTAGAGCTAGAAGAATGCGATAAGTTCTAAGTACAAATAGGGTATATAATAATGGAGAATATTGTTATTTTTGTATGAAGTGGATTAGTGCTTGAATTGGAGCTTGTCCCTTTTGCTCAGAAAATTAGGACTATTTATAGTGTAGGTTCAAGGGTCTTTGACCAATGAGGTCTTGTCGTCTTTGCTATTGCCCAATGGTGCGAGGATCTTCTGCGCCAATGGGGTCGTTTGTCTGGCAGTGACCAATGGTTGATGGTCTGTCTGAGCAAGTAATGATGATCTCTGTCCCAATGGTCTTTGGCGGTAGTCTGAGCCAATGCATGTAATTCGGTATATGCCAAGGAACATTCTACACCAATGGTGCTTGCTGCTTTCTGTCCCAATGAAAGAATTGGACCAATAGAGGATGGTCTTTCCTCATTATTAGGGTGGTTGTGACATTGGAAGAGTTGAGAATAAATGTTGCGTCTTCCGGGTAGAGTCAGAGGTCATGGTTGGTTTGGTCTGTCTTTGTGGGTCGTTCGTCGTGAAGGAGACCAGGGGCTGTTCTTTCATCATGAACTGCTTCTATGAGATTATGGTGGGTCTTGACCTTGCCTTGTCTTTACTCGTGTCCTTAATATTTGTTGTGTGCTCCTGTTTCCTCAATTTTGGCTAAGTGTTGGTGATAGTTCCTCGAGCGTCTCGTGGAGTGTTGAATGCTCCAATGAGAGTTATTCTTTTTGGGCTGGGGGGTCTCAGGCTGTTCGTAGTGGGTCCTTTGTTTTTAGATAGGTCTTTGGTCATTGGGGGAGCGTGTTTAGGCCTTCGGGACCTCGCCGCATCCTTTTAGCATGGCAACTGGTCGAGATGTGTCCCTTAGCCCCACATGTCCAACAATTATAGTCCTTGAAACTTTCGTTGATCCTTGTATATGCCCGCCTGAAAGTTATTCTTGTTGGCGTTCGACTTGTGCTTCCATGGCTGGAATTTGTTCGTCCTTGATTAGGTCCTGATCTTTGTCCCAATTTATAACTGCGAGCCTTTTGTTTTGACTAGAATCTCCTCGGTCTCCATGAAGACCTTTTGAGGAAACTTTCTCCTCTTCGTTCATAGGGATGATCTCTATGTTTCCTCCTTTTATGCTTTTGAGGAGTTCCTATGACTGTATGAATGGCATTATTGTCGTAACAAAAGCGAACTAATTTGTTGATTCCTCGCAGTCTCTTATAATTCTTTTGGATTGTTGGCTTCTGGCACCATTCGCTCAGCTTGTCCTTGAGAAATGACATTCGTCGAGCTATGATTTCCATTGCTCCTGGTGTATGTTCGAGTAGCAGCATTTCCCTCCATAGGCTTGGTATCTTTGCGAAGGACAAAGGGATCGCCGTGTCTTCACTAATTCGGCTTTTCCATTTGTACTCGGTAAAGAGTTTGATGTATAGATCGACGTTACATATATCATGCGACTCTAAACTATACAACGTTTGCTAGTATCTCTTAGCTCTATCTCGATCGCCTCCTCCTGTCTCGGGGTCAACAAAGTACCTTTCTCCTATAATGTATATTTTGAATAGCCTAACCATATTGTCTACGATTTCCTTTAGGTACTCTCCGACTAACACGCCTTCTCGTACTTTTGGAGCTGCGTGTTCCCAACCAAGTTTAACCGATCCTTCGAAGCTCATTTGTAGCATCATTATGAACCCTTCTTTGTTGAGTTCTAATGTTGCCACTACAATCCTCATAGCCGACGCCCATTCATCGATTAACGTTTCTCAGTTTTTAAAATCTAATATATCCAGATTAAGCATAAGCCCATAAGGATGTATTAGATCTAACTGAGACCTTCCATATGGTGTCATGTGGATATCTGGTCTTCGAGGACGTGATTTGGGTCCTAATACTGGAAGAATAGATCGAGCAACAAAGTCACCCTGGTGTGTCATGGGTTCATCTTGGATTGGATTATTAGATCCAAGGCTCTCGGTTATCGTCGAAAATCCATGTGGAGGATTCTATGCTGGAACCATCGTTCCTTTACGAGTTTTAAGCCCGAAAATGATTCCGCGAGATCAGAAAGATCTTGCAGGTCACCATAATTGATCTCGTCTAGACTGATTCGAGACATTCATTCTCCTTATTAAGGCTTCCAGCTTCTCGTTGCTTGTTAGTTCTTGATGAACTTGTACCGCCTTGCCCTTTTGATGTAATAAGGGTTCACTTCCGAAATATGGTGGCAACCATCCTCCTTTCTTTTTTCCTGATGAGCTTGACTGGGCTTCCAAATTCTTGACACGTTGTTGGACATCTTGAAGGTTCTCAAGAATTTTCTTCTGATGTTTCACCATAGTTTCTATCTAGATCTTAAGGTTTTGAAGATGCTCGGGTACATGGTATTGATGATTACAATGTGCCTGAATCGTGTTCTGGATCTCTCTAATGTCTAAGGATAACTTAGAGCCATCCGTCTTGATTTCATGAAAATTTGGTGACCCTAAATTACTCATCTTGTTGATAGGATTTTACTATCATTATAATTATTTTCTTGTTTAATGTTTTCCAATTTCTCGGAAAACTTCTTGCTGAGAATATATCTCGAACTTTCAATCGAATTCATATTTTAAATTTACTCCTCTCTCGAGGTAATTAAATATTATTATAATAAATAAATTTCCACTTTAAATAAATAAAACATAGGCTCTGATACCAATTTCTTTACGTGGTCTGAAAAATAAATAAGTGAACAAACTTTTAGGGTTAGAATAAAATTCTTTGAAATAAACGGATTAGCCAAGTAAATATTTCAAAGTGATCCATGACGTGGCATCATCCCAACAAGGGGGTGCAGGGGTACCCTCTACCATAGACTACATCGGTGCAGCCATTACTTATTTGCTCAATACTTATGATAGTAAGAGCAATAATAAAGACAACATCTCGAAAAACTACGTCTATATCAATCTAAACCCCCCCCCCCCCCCCCAATCTATATTTGTACCTTGCCAACAAACTGTTGCCGTGATGGGCTCTCTGCTTTAGCGTATATTTGTATTTCTCATTGTATAATCGGAGATATTTTTCATAGATGTAAGACTACTCGGAAATTCTAGAAAGAAAGAAATACAAAGAACTTATTAAAACATAAAGTGGTTTTACAAACAATGTTTTTCACTATTGTTGCACAACAATATGAAAAATAAAAATTCATACACAAATGAAAAACAAGAACAAGAAGATTTGTTTATCGGCTTCGCCTATGACGACATCTGGGGCGATATCAAAGTAGGATTTTCACTACATATTTTGTCATAGGATTACAATTACAAAAAGATGTTATTTATATATTATGTAGACTCTTAATACGATTTTTACATAAACTAAAATAACTGTCAAAAAATTAGCATGGGTAATGCCCGCATCAACATTCATACTCCACGACTCAATAAATGTTCCCATTCAATATATCTGTTATCAATCAAGCAATAAGTTGGATCAAAAAGAGAAAGAGTATCTCGTGAGTTGGATCAACTACAAGCTCACATTCGATTGAGATTTGGAGCAAGAATCAATTGAGGCCCAGGACTAAAAATTTAAGGTTTCACCACTTGCTGGGCCTCTAGAAGGAGGATTGACCAATGGGCGTTTCTTTGTTGACTCGTGCAAAGTAAGGCCGACTAAAAGAATTAAGAATGATGGTCTGTAGTGGGGGTGTACCCGATTATGTTTAGACTCGCACGGTTTGACCCTTTTCTTTTTCGTGGTTTGTATATTTGGCAACTCGCCTACTATACATTTTAGGTGGATATACCTAACTATATTGTAACATTGCTAATAAGAAAGTTTTTGTATGTTTTAGCCCTATCATTTGCGGATTGATTAATTAAAACAATAATAACCACATTTTTTTATCAAAATTATACCGATATTGGAAAATATAAAAACTTCGTATTTCTTTATCAAAATCGTGGAGACCTTGAGCAGACATGTGATCCAAATAAGTATTCATCTTAATGAAATCACAAGTACCATCAAGTTATTGTCTCGTACAATTTTAAGATCAATACACTTGATACTTGTGCATATTGATAATTTAGTGGAAGTAATATTTACGGAATAATTAGTTATAACAACAATCATATTACTGCGGGTTTTTTTTTTTTTTTTTATCAAAATCATATCAACGTTGAAAAACATAAAACTTTATATTCTTTTATCAAAATCGTACCGCGCCGAAGAATAAATAAGTCCATGTTACACCACTTCCTAGATCAAGGAGGTCAGGGAGGTGCGTCGGAGGTCAAGGATGCGGGTCCAAGTGAGAAGAAGAAGAGAAAGAAGAAGAATAAGAGTAATAAGGAGGGAAAAAAGAGGATGAGAGTATCTTTGACGAAGAGACGAAGAGATGGGGAAGAAGGGGGTGTAGGATGCTCCTTCGGAGTCGGGGGCAATTTGCCGAGGTAAATGGTCGAGCCTTTTTCGAATGTGGAGACGGGGAGACGTTTCGAGTCTTTTCGATAGCCTTTAACTAATGCCTTTATGTAGACTCCCCAGGCTAGTACTCGCGAGGATTTTATCCCGAAGGGGATTTTGGCGATGTCTTCCCTCGTATCATCAATAAGGGCACTCCGATCATATCTTCTTCCCCTTTTCCGTCAGTGGCGATGGAGGGAGTGGAGCCTGCTGAGGGCGTGGAGGCTCGGTGGTTTTGAGTTGCAACGAATCTACGGGGGTTGGAGACGTGGAAGAGTTAAGGGGGATTGCCATTTTTGTTCCCGTAGTAGAGTCATCTGCAGAGTTGCGCTCTATCTTGCACCGAGCCTTTAACGAGGTAAACTCTACATATATAAATGTACTTCTTTAAAATTTATGTATATACACCTCCAACCAAACTAATTAATTCATTATTAGCACAATAAAACTGCTTAACTTGAGAAAAAAAACTTGTTTTAATTTTATTTAACAGTTTACAAACACAACGTTAATATTAGACAAAATAAGATGAATTATTAGTGTGAGAATTAATAATAAAAAAATAGTAATATCTTTTCTTCACCGGTGTGGAAACAGTATTTCATGCAACCGTTGTATTGCTGAAGTGGTGCAATCACTAATACACAGTGAGGACGAGGTTATGGGGGTTAGTTATTTCCTACATTCTAGGAAAAGCTAAATATGTATTTAATCTAGACTGTTGGTTGCACCACATAAGCTATGCAACGGTTGCATAAAATATTTCTTCACCGGTGTGAAGCTCATCCACCACCACGTGTCGCCATGTCACCCAGCCTCACACCTTCACATGACTAAAAACACCATTCTCCTCCTCCACCGATTTCCCCTCGCGAGAGGAGTGTTGGTCAAAAGAAGTGCAACGTGGGCCTCGCATTACCTCGAGCTCAACCGCTGCATCCTCTGCCAAAAGCACTAGCAATCAGTCGCCGACCCATCAACGCCACGTCACCCAAACTCCACCGCACCGACGTTCAGTGCAAAAAAAAAGCACAAGATCGAGAAATCCATAATCCTCCAAACGGCGGCCACGTGGTCTTCCACAATCTCGACTCGTTGATCGACGATTCCTTCTCCCCCGCCAAACCTCACAACAACGCCCTAACTCGTCACCGAAGATTATCTTAGGCCTAAACTATATATTTTAATTTCTTTTTTTTCTTAACTTTTGCTGAGTTGGAATATTACATGGCAAATAAAAAAATGAAAAAAAAATACATTTCTAGCTCAAAATCAGAGGATAACGGTCAATAGGGTAGCAAATTTCGTCCAAGTATGAAAAGAAGGGACTAAATTGGAGTAAAGTTTTCCATTTAAAAGACGAAACTTGGTGGAGTAACTGATTAACAACCTAAAATTATGAGGGTGTCAAGTTAATAGACTAAACAAATTTATATCTCCGAAAGTCATAGCTACTATCACACTATTTCACGAGAGATTATTTTATACATCTGTTGTATTGCTCACGTGGTGCAACCACTACGAATACACGATTGGAATGAAATGACGACGATGGTTATTTTCTTAATTATAGGAAAACATAAATCTGTATTTAACATGAATCGTTGGTTGTACCACGTCACCGATATAACGGATGCAACAAATATTTTTCCTCGTTTCACGGAAGGAGTAAGGTTTAAGGACACACATATGCTACTATTTTTCATTTTTGTCCTTGATTAATCAAAAAAGTTTATTTTTGTTTCCCTCTTGTTAAAATAAATTATCATATGTACGTACATAAAGAAAGTAATTTAAAGAAAGCGTTTCCGGTGTTCCCTTATGTGAATCCCTATGCCACGTAAATCAAAATCGCTTCTTCTTCTTCTTCTTCTTTATACTCTCTCTCACCAAATTTTGATCTCTCTCTCTCTCTCAGGTCGGTACTCTTTCTCAGATTTGCTCTCTTTCTTTCTTTATTTTTTCTTTTATTGAATAATTCTGTTTAATTTTTCTACTATTTCTGAATGTTACTAGGTACGTACGTGTGGGAATTGTGATAATGGTGAAATTTTAGGTAAATTAGTGACGAATATGAATGTAATCTAAAATGCACTTTGAGAATGAAATTGAGACTTGATATATGTATTTTTTTTATTCTTTTTGTATGATATTTATTTGGATATTTTTGTTAACGCACAGAATCCAGACAACAAGACTGTATTTTGCTTTTGTATGATTATTGCATTGTGTAATTATAGTGTAGTGTTGAGCAGAATCATTTTTTGCTTTAAGAACCCCCTAATGCCTGTACATAATTTCGTAAAAATCATCATACGATTTTTATACAGCAAATAACTGGAACTTCCCTTTGGATTTGATTTCAGATAGTATCGAAACAGGACTTTTGAGGAGCAAATTCTTTGACTCTCAAAGAATATAAAGATGGGGAAGGCCAAATATGTACCACCACCTTATATTCCTCTGGGACAATCGGATGCAGAACCGAATCCAGACCCACCGCCACCTGGAGATGCAATAACGTTTCCAGAACAGAACACGAGTAATGGCTCAGTGCAGTGGTCGTCTGGAATCTGTGCTTGTTTCGATGATATACAGAGCTGTACGCTCCTTTCTATTTTGTGATCTTCATTTATCGAAAGCAAAAATAAAAGTGAATGAAAGGTGCTTTGTTCAGTAGTACAAAAAGCGAGTCTTTTTGGAAGTTTCTATGTAAAAAAAAGAGAAGTGAAATGTGTAAGTGAGTACTAGTTTCCGATATTTGTGGAGGTGGTGGTTGTGATTTGTTCCCTGAAGGGCATAGTTTCTCGTTTAGCTTATGTTTGTTTACCGATATAAGATGCACATTGTGCAAAGAGAACATGTTTGCACTTTTAAGTAACCCGTGTTCATTTGTGTGACATGATATACTTAAGGTCAAACATGTGATGATTCGTTATAGTTATGTTGTCTGTTAATGAGATCAAAATTTTTCCATTTCACCACTATTAAAAAAAAAAGGGAGATTGTTTTTTGGAAATAAGAGATGAATTGATCATTTACTTGAACCATGTTGATATGTGGATCTTATATTTCAAGCTATTCAACTGTAAAGTAAAAGGTCTATCGTTATGTATTTTAAGTCTCTCTCGGCCTTAATATATCTTTCATATGCCGTACTCGAGTGTATATTGCTACCTATATACTAACTTTTCTTTTTTGCTGCCCAGGTGTTATTGGACTTTTTTGTCCATGCTATCTTTTTGGGAAAAATGCAGAGTTTCTGGGATCAGGGACTTTAATGGGGTCCTGCACAACGCATTTTTTTTTGTGGGCTCTTTTGAATACATTATGCTGTGTGTTGTCTGCAGGCTTTATGTTGGGCTTCCCTGGTTGCTTTGTTGCATGCTATGCTTGTGGCTACCGAAGGACTATAAGGTCCAAGTACAACCTGGAGGTATACTTTTATATCACTTTATCAGCTGGTATGTTAGGTATTCGCGCTTGACGGAATGTATATTGTGAGTAAATTAGGCATAGCACTGGTTATGGATTACTGCTCTGAGAACACACCAAGTAGCTAAGTATGGGGATTTTGCTTTTGTCTCATTTGTAATTGAAAGAATTTTGTCTTAAGAAGCATATAATTTGGTAGTTCGCATTGACATATTTTTGGTGGAAGAGGTAGGTAAACATTGTGTGTTTTGATGGACCTCAGCTAACTACAGTTCTCCATCTATATATCTGTCGAGTAGGATCCCATCTATATTAGTGTAGGTCGTTTTGTTGTCCCCAAACTTAGAGGAAAATCTCTCTCCCTCTCTGGGGATATGTTAGCGTTCCCATGATATTTTGCGGATTCTAATGCAGGAGGCACCATGCGGAGATTTTGCGACTCATTTCTTCTGCCATTTATGTGCTATATGCCAAGAGTACAGAGAAATCCGTGAAAAATCTGGTGACTCAAATGCTCCTGCCTTGAATTTGGCGGAAGTGACTGCCCCTGATGTTCAGAAAATGGAATCAGATTCTCCATAATAAGCTCTGTATGTTAGTGCGGCACTTTTTATGTTGTATCTGTTCTATCTCGTAGTGGATATTTCTACTAATTGCTGCCGTAATTTACCCGATTTACATGTTTAGTGTTCTTACTCCGCTTCGTATTAGTCATCCTTCAGTTTCTTGTCCCTTAGTGTAAATCCCAAACCTTAATGTGAATGCCTGCCCTTTGTTTCTGTTCCCTTGTAAGTTTTAGTTTCTTTGCGTCCATTGATGAGCGAAATTATTGTGTATCAGTACATATTACTTGCCATTTTGGTTCCATGAAACAGTGAATTCGAATAGAACCAAAGCGACAAACGCTGTTGGTAGTGCTACAAATTGACACAACCATGTATGATCAGGCATAGCCATTCCATGCACAAGAAGTTGATTTTTTTTTCTTTGATGTGGAACAACCTCCACAAAAAGTCCTGGTTCAACTCTCTAACAGGGAGATCCCTTTTGACTTGTATCTTGTCTCTTGCTGGATGCATGTAACTTGCCGAACTGCTATCATGGGTTGACAGCAAATTGAGACTTAACTTAATGAAAGGTCTACCCTCTTTACGTGGTGTACATTTTCAAAATTTGTGTGTTGTGTGTGTATAGTCTTATGTGACCTTGTGTATGGGGCAACTTTAGAAACCGTCTAAAAAATGGCATCGTGCGGCTCCGCACAAACTAATTCCGACGAACACTCAGCATATGTTACAGTCCTCCCAATAAGTAAACTAGACACATGCTTTTGAGGCACGGTTAAAGAAAAAATGCATTTTCATTTCATTTATAGATCTCATTGCAATATGCATGCGAAGCTCGGAAATATATACACTAATACTTAGAAAGAGAAGAAGTGTTACACCACTTCATATCTCTGATTCAGCCTATGCACCATCTTCTAAAGCAATGCTTAATGTTTTGATGACAGCGTCAAGTTTGTCATGCCCACAGGACGCTTAGCGCCATAACATTCACCACCGCATATGTGGAGTACCTTACAATGTTCTAAATATATCTTTATGATTTTTTTCTCATTACATGTTTCAAAAAATCAAAGTAGGTGGTTGATTTGATTGCAGTCCTGCAAATACCGTATTTTGACTTACAAATTGTGCAATTTTGTCTATAAAAGAACTAGGTAGACTAGTTATAGTAGTTGTAGATTGCTTTATGTCTGATTCTCTTCCCCTGTAATTTGGCTTACTATCTTTCTGAAATAGAATGACACCCAAACCAGTCCTTTAGAATGCTGCAACCAGATTGTGTCATCAAGCAGCCAACCAACATGGCTCATTACTTCTAACTTTGACAAAATGACATTCTTCAATCCTATATTATATCTTTGCTAGGAGAAATATTTGGGAGTTTAGCTGCCTCTTATTAGATAACAACCCACATGATATGATTGTTGTTTGTGGATCCAATTTGTGCATACATTTGTTGTTGGCTTGAAAATCCTGAGACTTATCTAATTGTAGGTTAGTGCTAGTTGCTACCAGCTTTAATGTTAGTGAGTACTTGGCTGGCGGATTTTTGTTAAAAATAAATACTCTTAAGAAATGTGTTCCTTTCTTTATATAATTATAAAATTAAAATTACCTTAATCTGGCGGCTTAAAGATAAGCTTGCTTTTGATGCAAAAATTGAAGCCATAGCCTAAAATACCTTTATAAGTCTAAACACTCGCACGTAGTTGAATTAAATGCTATTCTCTTAGACGTTGCTCGAGTTGAACAGTTGGCAATCCTCGACCAGGTTGGTGAGCTTATGGAGGGATTTTGTTTTACTTATGTATTTCTATTAAGTTGCTCATATGTTCGTGATACTCATTATTATTTGATGTTATTGAGAATATATGTGAACGACTTCGGCTTGGTAAGTCCCATTGAACTTCTAAGCAATAAGGCTGCAAAGTGTTCCTAAAATCTATCAAAAGGTGAAAAGCTCCCCCTCCACCTATTTATATTTTTGCAAACTCCCATTTCCGGAATATTGTCAGTTAAATTTGAAGAATGGATGGGGGATGCAAAACTTTAACGTCTCATGAGAGACCGGAAGAAGATATAAAATAAAAATACATTCCCATTTCCGGAATATTGTCAGTTAAATTTGAAGAATGGATGGGGATGCATAACTTTAACTGCTCATTAGAGATCAGAACAAGATATAAAATAAAAATACAATCATGAGCATTTAAAAATACCACCCAAGTAAGCCAAGTGATAAGATAACAAGGCATCAGGCATGTCTAGAATGCCAATTTGCTAGTTAGTATCTAATATGTGTTTGCAAATGGGTGTTTTTGCTTAATGCTTGTCTTAAAATAAGACAAAAAAGTACAAACTATATAAGTTGGGGTGAGATGCTTTTAGAAGCACAAGCCATTTTAAAGTTTTAAATCATATTAAAGAGAATTTCAAATTTGTTTTTCCTTTCAATAGTCAATGATGCATTCCTTAACTCCATACAAAAAATTGATTATATATTCTTATGAATAAAAAAGATAAGTTAAATAAATATTATATATTCATTTTATGTGGAATATTGGGTATTCTATGTTCAATAATTCTAAAATAAATATCATTGAGAAGATTTGATTATGTCAAACCAAAAAGAAGATATATAAAAACTAATAAAGAGAGTATCTCACTATTAAAATATATTAAGCTTTGTACTTTTATAATATTTTAACCAAATCAAGATTATGCACCTAACAAGAGTTGACGCCATAAATAATTTTGATAATTTTATGTAACAACAAATATTCTGACAAAAGAAAAATAAACAAATATTTTCACTCGTAATGTTTTTCTACATAATCAAAGTGCATAATTTCTTTAGTATTGATGATGTCTTGTAATTAATTCATATTATATATATGTGGTAATTATTAAGGAAGGATAATTGTACCATTATATTTTAATATTTAAAAATTGCATTTCAATAGTTACGGCAAACACTTCAAGTTTTATTTCAATTGCTATGGTTTTTGTTTTTTTTTTAGCAGAGATTTGCAAACACTTTCAATTTATACTTAAAAGGAGCTTAAAGTACTTTTATACAAAAGTCAAGAACAAACTCTTTTTATAAGTTCTTGCACACACTGCCTTGTGCATATATTTCTATTTATATAGAAACAACTTGTTAGTTGAGGAAATTAAAGAACAAAACAAAATAGTGTTAATGTTATGGCATGCGACTAGCGCACACATAAACAACCAGATAGGACTCGGTCCCTTTAGTACCCACCGTGGTTAAAAACGTCATGACCTTAATATTCACTGGATCCAGCAGATGCTTTTAGGATCTTTATATATCATCAACTTGATGATGAATAGTAGGTTAGGTGTTCCAACATTGCCACATTAGCACTCCTAGTTTTTATGTGTTAAATTTAATGATCAATTTTCATAACAGACGTGGCGGGTGGCACCAGTGTCGACAAACCATTCATTTGGATGGTCCACCATGTTGGCATCGAAGACAACTGCAGTAAGCATCAAGCCACTCATATCGATCGGAACGCTCTTGTCCTGAACCACAACAACCTGGTTGGACTGGTTCTGGTTGTCTTTCTTTGGGAGTCGACAGTCTTTATCTTTGTGGTTCGGCTTTCCACAGTTGTGGCAATTCCCTTTGAACTTATTTTTCTTCTTCTGTTGGCCTCCAACGTTGCCCTTATTCTTTCTCTTCTTGTTGGGCTTGTGTTCCACCACGTTGGCTTTAGCCTCCATCTGCATTTGCTTTGGCTTGGCCTCAGACGTTCGATTACCTCTTCAATCCGAAGTCTGACTATCAGGTCTTCAAGATTCATATCATTGCGCTTGTGCTTAAGATAATTCTTGAACTCCTTCCAGGACGGTGGAAGCTTTTCTATCATAGCAGTAACTTGGAAGGATTCACTGAGCTTTATGTCCTCTGCATCCATGTCATGTAGGATCAATTGCAACTCTTGAACTTGACTCGTCACCGTTTTTGAGCCGGTCTTTTTGAAGTATAGAAATTTGCCTACGATGAATTTCTTCAACCCGACATCTTCGGTTATGTACTCCTTATCAAGGGACGTCTAGAGTTACTTTGATGTCTTGATGGTGGAATAGACGTTGTACAGTGAGTTGTCTAATCCATTCATGATGTAGTTTTTGCACAGAAAATCACTCTGACTCCATGCGTCAAAAGCAGCCCTTGGACGTGGATCAGATTTATCTTCTGGCACCGTAGGGGCATCTTCGACAGATTCAAGGTTGTAAGGTAGAACACCATCTTCTGTTACCACCTTTTTAAATCAGTGCCATAAAACTTTTTTCTGCTTTTTACTGCTACCATGAACAGGAAAAATAGTAACCATTTTTTCTGAAATACACAAGTAGAATATCATTTTAAAATTGTTGAAAATTGTGGGTGTCAAACAGAAAATAAACCAGTATTTAAAGTCGAGGCAAGAGTTGGAATAATTCTCTTTAAAACGACATTTGCCCCGCTCGGTGCTTACGGTTTGATCGACAATCGCTTCCCAAGATGCAACGACTATCTTCTTAATATGGCAGCACTTCGAATATTAAGAAACGACAAACTAAAAGATTATTTTGAACACTCGGAACAAAACAGACCTTAAGAAAGAATATTTTTGATTGAATGAAAAATAAAGAAGTAGGGGGCTCTATTTATAGATTACGAAAGTTGGCCTTAGGGTTGACTGGACGGACATGTCTTTTCCAGGTCACGACTTTCCCGCCAGAATCTGCACCATTTCGGCTGACTGTGCACTTACTCGGATGAAAGGTGGCATGATTTCTGCTAAATGGGTGCGTAAGTGACTGTTCGCTGACTGGACTTTCCTGCCAGATTTCAACCACTGAACACACTGAATCGGCCATATTCTTACACCTGATCACGGTTAATTAACTATTTAATTTGTTGCTTATTAATTCTCAGACAATTAATTATTTTCTTAATTAAACTTTGTCCAACAATATAAGTATTTAATAAGGAAGCCCAATTTCAAGCTCAAACTCAAGTCCAAGCCAAGGCCCGTGAGGTCGTGACCCATGACCTGTGACCGACGACCCCGACCCTGACCCCGGCCCAGGCCCGGGTTCGGTCTGGACTGACGACGGTAACAGGGCACACGCGCGCGTGTGAGCTTGAATTGAAGCATGACTCATCTAAGTCTTCTCTCCTTCTAAGACTTGTGGTACCCCAAAGTGTCCAAACCCTTATGCAAAAAATCAACTTTTTTCTTTTTTTGGTAACCAAAAGAAGAAAAAGAGCCCTTAGGCTAGATCCGCGTACAAAACATGTACTAAGCTAGGGGGCGGGATTAGTGACACACTATACTCGTCCTTGGATTCGCGTGCGGTTCTTGACATCGTGTCTGCTACTTTGTTCGCCCTTTGTCCAATCCAACGGAACTCACAATCCCACGACTTATGTATAAGTGCCCGACACTCATTAATCTTCTCGTAAAGTTTTTGACTATGGATTGTTTCATCCATAATAATTGTAAAAGCATCCTTGGAGTCCGTCTTCACCTCAATCCTACGAACTCTCTTCTCTCAAGCTATGGCTAGCCCTTCACGAATCGCCTCCAACTCGGCCTCAAGTATAGTCGGGCTTACGAGTTCTCTAACAAACCCCCATATCCATTAGCCCTTGTCATCATGTAGAACACCACCCGAAGATCCGATGTTATTACCTGTGGATACACTACCATCAATATTTAGCTTATACCAGCTCAATTTCGGTTTCCTCCACTTGCACTCCTCTTTCGGTTTTCTAGCTCGCAACACGGACATTTGATCCAAAAAATGTTGTTTTATTTGACATATCACGCCATATGTCATAGAATTTGCTCATTTGAAAACCCGACGATTGCACGCCTTCCAAATACACCAAACTCCTATCACAAAGATAACATTCCACAGAACCACTTCGATCTCCTTACTAATCTTCTCCGTGAACATAAAGTTGCGGCACATCCAACAAGTATCCTCCGTCTCAAAAATCGATGCCACAGGTTTTTTGGGATGAGGGCCTTCCAAATTTTCGAACAATTTCGTAGGATATGTAGCGCGGTTTCCTCAAGTCCAGGGCAGTGATGGCAGTCCGCGAATTCTGTTAACTTGCATTTCTTTCTAAGAGCATTTGATGCTATCCTATCTTGACCAGCCAACCAAAGAAAAAACCTCACTTTGTTGCTGCAAGAAATTCGCAAAATCCAGCTCAAATCATCACGAGCTAATCGATTCTGAGTACTTTTTGAAGATCACCAAATACGCGCTTTGACATGTGAATTTCCCATCGGTCGAAGGGCTCCAAATTGAATTATCCAGCTCATCTAGTAACACGACATTCATGCTCAGATTCTTAACTCTCCACTCGTGCGGAATCAGCATGTCAAGCTCATCGAATTTCCAGCCCTCGTCATCATAAACATTCGCCACTTTTAGCCCATATTCATCATACTCAATATCTTCAATTACGTCACAAAGCCTCGTATCTCCCAGCCATCTATCAAACCACAATGAAATAGACTTTCCATCCCCAATTTTCCACCGAATAAACGGATTAATTCGATCCATGCATCGCATAACGACTTTTCACACCGGACTATCCCGCGGTTTCATGACATACTCCGTGATGCGAGTATTCTTGAGGTACTTCACTTTAATTAATTTCGACCAAGGACCCTCATGATTTAGTAGACTTTCCATCCCCAATTTTCCACCAGATAAATGGATTAATCTGATCCATGCATCTCATAACGCCTTTTCACACTGAACTATCCCGCGGTTTCGTGACATACTTCGTGATGCGAGTATTCTAGAGGTACTTCGCTTTAATTAATTTCAACCAATAACTCTCATGATTTAGTAGAATTTTCTAGCAAATCCTAGAGAGTAGAGCCTTGTTATTGTCTCGCTCCGATCTTATCCCAAGCCGTCTTTCTTTCTTCCCTTGTAACACGCGCTTCCAACCCACCAAGTGAAGCTTCCTCGCATTCGGATCATCGGCTCAGAAATCCCGATTCATCCTATCAAGCTTGTCACAAACATTCTCTAGAATCCAACATGATTGCATTAGGTGTATAGGGACAGCCGTGGAAATCGATTGGATTAAAGTTGCTGGCCCCGCGAGAGATAGCGTATTCTCTTTCCAACCGGACATTCTTTGCGCCAATTTATCCATAATCTCATTGAAGTTTTCACGAACCATACGACCATGTACCAGATGGGATCCAAGATATTTTCCCAACTCGTTTGTGCTCGAAAACTCGAGAGTCACGCATATATGGCGCCTCAAGTTCCAGCTGCCTTGGTTTGAGAAAAAACCTTCGATTTCGCCGCATTCAATTTTAGCCCCAAAGCCGCACAAAAGCTGTCCAGAATTGACTTAATTCTCCTCATGGTTTTAGTTGTCGCTGTCCCCATTAGGATCAAATCATCCACAAAGAAGAGGTACGATATTCTCGGACCACCTCGACACGGAACAATTGGCTCCCAACTATTATCCTCCACCGCCTCGCGAAGAAGATAGGAAAGTCTTGCCACGCAAAGCACAAAAAGATAGGTTGAAAGAGGGTCTCCTTGTCGCAACCCACAACCGTGATTAAACTCCTTAAGCGCTTCGCCATTCCAAAGAACTTGAGTTGACGCATTGCGCACACAAAAAAGGATAAGCTCAATTATGTTGGTAGGAAAATTAAACGCAACCAATGTTTCCTCAAGGAAATGCTAATTAATTTTATCGTATGCCTACTCAAGATCCAACTTAAGTATCATGCAACCTACCTTATTCTTTTTGTTGGACTTATTAGGTATACTAGTTTAGCTCAAACTTTCCATGTGGGATAGTGACTTTTCACCTTCCCACCCATTTCCTTTCATTTTTTCAAGATAACTTATTTCAACTATGTTACTTGTTCATTTAATTTCTCATTCATCCCATATTGGGTTTGAATAATTAAATATACTAGATTCATCTACTCAAAACCCTTTATTTCAAAATAAAGGACACAGGGTTTTAAAGCAAGTGCCCAATGCAAGAATTTACCAAATTATGACCTTATATAAATATAGTCATGCACCAAAAATTATCCCATATAACTTCATACATAAATGAACGAGGTAATTCATTTACTAATAAAAGCACGCACTATGGCAAAACACCTAATGAAGAGTATACATGCATCATCATGTAATTTGATAAATACACCAAATGCACTAATTAAAAGTTCAAACGAGGAACATGGTTTTATAGACGTAAAAAGGGCACTTCATATAAGGAATATAAGTTAACTTTATTTTCATGCAACCACATAATGATAACGCCAATGATTTAAATTATGTGAAGAACTGAAGTTAGGTGAATCCTTATTAGATGCCGAACAGAATGCTGAAATTTAGTCTTTAGACAAGAATAACAATTATAAATGGTACTCTAAAACCATAATAATAAATACTGACAATAATTTTCTGCCAAAATAATACATCTGTCGTTGGGCCGATATATTATATGCATGAATACCTTAATTATCACATAATTATTATATGACATTAATAATTATTTGACAACAAAATCTTGCCAATAATGTAACTTCCTTTAGGACGAAATATTATATGCATGAATAAATCCTAACTCGTCAAATCTTTATTAACTAACACCTGCTATCTAGCCAGAAAATTAACCTCTGTTGGGCCGATTAATCTCTACATAGATTTTATAGACATTATTTACATCACATAATTTAATCAAAGGAAGTTAATAACTGGATTGGGCTCTGGAATTACTGAAATTGGGCCTAAGTGGTTGGGCCTGAGATAACCCAACCGAAAGAATTTAAAAGTTTCAGCCCAACAAAGAAAAACCAAAAATTATGGTAAAAAACAAAAGAGACCCATCCCATTCCTTTCAACTTCTTCATCATGGTTTGTGAGACATGCCGCCACAACCGCAACGACATTAATCTTAGTCATCAAACCATGTCATGTACCTGCATGAAGTGGGAGAAGAAGAAGGGTTAGTGGCTGCTTTTAATCGTCGGGAGCAAAAGTTACTGAAGAAAACAGCTGAATCGAAGAAGAAAAGAGATAAGAAGAAACCCTTCAATTTGGGTGAATCGAGTGACAATCAGACAAAACTCAATTGTGTAACTCAGAACGACGTCGTCTCACCCAAGGTTGACCCAATCCTGACCGTTGATCCCATTAAATCAGACAAGATCATCAAAGGTGGATCAGTGGGTCACGTAGAAGAAGCCACTTAATTAAACGACGTCATTTTGAAGGAGAAAGACCCGTTGCAAGCTAATATATTGATGGCGAGGATTACGCCATCTGATTCAATCTCAACCGTTAATTTAGTTACCGTTTTTAATTTTAGTTTTTACTCTTTAGCTGCGGGAAAGTATTACCGTTAATTATCTGAGGGGAATTGTTACCGTTAATAGGCTATTTCCTTTTCTATTTAAGTATTGTACTGTTCATTTGAGGAATATAACGAAAAATGCACTGAAATCCTTCCTTTTATTTCTCCTGTCCTTTCTTTCTACTTTACTCTCTCTCTCACTTTACATTAAAGTACTCAAAAAAAAATTATAAAAAATAGTCAGAATATAACATTTAGTATTGAGAGCCTCCTTCCTCGGATAAACATGGGGGGAAATGGGCCAGCACTCAGAGAATTGCAAGAAACTCAGAAGCGTTTTGATTTGTCACTCCAAGAAGAAACACTGAGGAGGGAGAATCTGCAAGATAAAATGGAGGACATCAAATCAAAGCTGGATGAGCAGACTAGCAAAGCAGAACATAATCATATGGAAATGAGTTCCATTATTGCTGCACTCAGAATTCAGATGGCAAAATTAGGTGAGGCGGTAGAAATGATGAACAAAAACCAGTCACAGACATGGGAACCAGCATCAGGAAAAACAAATGAACAACATTCAACCATGTCACCTGGTAAAAACAATCAAAGGTATTATACTGACACTAATCTCAATCCAACAATGCATAATTTACCTAGAATGGATTTTCTTAAATTCAATTGGATTAATCCAAGGGATTGGATGCTTAGATGTAATGGGTATTTTTCATTTAATCCGGGATTAACTGAGAATCAAAAAGTTACTATAGCTACCATTAATTTTGAAGGAAAAGCTGCAACCTGGTATAGAAACTATAGTGCTAGAATTGCAGGCTTAGAATGGGAACCTTTCCTAAGACTAATTGCTGCTAGGTTTGAAGATTTAAGGGAAGACAAAATCATTGCAGATTTCAACAAGTTACAGCAAATAGGGTCCTTAAATGCTTATAATGAAAAATTTGAAGAACTCATATCATATTTACACCTGTTTGACAGTAGAGAATTGTCTGACAGCTACTTGGTAGCAAGTTATGTGAGTGGTTTACAGGAAGATTTGTAGTCCTTTTTGGATATGTTTGAGCCTCAGAATCTCCAACAGGCTATGAAGCTAGCCAAGAAACAGGAGAGGACACTAGAGGCACTAGGCAAAAAATCTAAGGCAAAATGGGTGCCACCTAACCAGGGAAGTAATCAGAGGAAAATGGAGTACACACCTGCCCCCAACCATCAATTCAAAAACAACCAACAGCTAACAATCAACCCACCACCCCATACAAATACAAGGAAAACCCTCAGCATTGCAGAAATGAAGGCGAGAAGAGAAAATGGGCTTTGCTTCAACTGTGAAGAGCCCTATACTTTTAACCACAAGTGTAGTAGCAAGTTATACTCTCTTCAACTATCCCCAGAGGAAGAAGATGAATACCTCCTCTCACTGGAAGGTGCAAACCCTGAAGAAGGGACTGATGATCACATACAACCTAAGGTCTCTGTCTGTGCCTTAGCTGGTAGCAAGGGGGAAGGTACCCTTAAACTTGCTGGTACTATATCTGGTAAGCTACTGCACATACTACTGGACACATGAGCTACTCACTATTTCCTAGATCAAAATACTGCTAAGAAATTAGGGTGTAAGCTTACTTCTGTCACTCATAGAATGGTCAAGGTTACTGATGGTAGGCATCTAATTAGTGACAAAGAAGCTCAAAATCTATCCTGGCAGATACAAGGCTACACATTTACTTTTAACTTTAAAATTATTGATGTGGGAGGCTGCCATATGATATTGGGCTGTAATTGGTTCAAAAAGGTTGGACCAGTTAAATTTGATTTCACTTTAATGACCATCAGTTTGAAAATCAAAGGGGTTAAAACAATTTTTCAAGAAGTTGAAACTAAGTCAGAATGCAAACTCATCACAGCAGAGGAACTACACCAAAAGCTACAAGCTTCACCCAATAGTCAGGTATTTGCTATCTCTATTGATGAACAAAACAATATCAATGTAGAACTGGTACCTCTTTTAGACAGGTTTAAAGTAGTCTTTCAAGAGCCAAATGGACTTCCACCTGAGAGGACAACAGAACATCAGATCATATTAAAATCAGGAAGTGTCGCAAAACATCAGCACCCATACAGGTACTCTTATGCTTATAAAGGAGAAATTGAAGAAATTGTTAAAGGATTGCTCAAAGATGGAGTCATTCAGCACAGCAAGAGTCCTTTTGCATCCCCAATCCTATTAGTGAGGAAAAAATATGCTTCTTGGAGGCTATGTGTGGACTACAGGTGTCTAAACTCTCTAACTATAAAGCATGACTATCCTATTCCTGTTATAGATGAGCTGCTAGCTGAACTATATGGCTCCAAATATTTTTCTAAAATAGATCTGAGGTCAGGATATTTCCAGATTAGGATGAGGAAAGAAGATAGGTACCTCACTACATTTCAAACACACCATGGCCACTATGAATTTTTAGTTATGCCATTTTGGCCTATGCAATGCTCCTGCCACATTCCAATCTTTAATGAATCAAATTTTTGGACAGTATTTAAGAAAATTTGTTTTAGTATTCTTTGATGACATACTTATTTATAGCAAGACTTGGTCTGATCATATGATTCATCTAGAAACTGTGCTAAATGTCTTATCCAAAGAAGGACTCCATGCTAAACAAACTAAGTGTGACTTTGGTAAAACCAGTATTGAGTACTTAGGGCATATAATTAGTGATCAGGGGGTTTCAACTGATCCCTCTAAAGTTGCTGATATGGTCCAATGGCCTAAGCCCAGAAATATCAAAGGATTGAGGGGATTCTTAGGACTTACAGGATATTACAGAAAGTTTGTCAAAAACTATGGGTTGATTAGTAGGCCTCTAACTAACATGTTGAAAAAAGATGGGTTCAAATGGCCCCTGAATCAGAACAAGCTTTTGAGTATCTCAAGCAAGCCATGGTTAAATCACCTGTTCTTGCCTTACCAAATTTTAATAAACCTTTTATTCTTGAGACAAATGCAAGTGGAACAGGTGTGGGGGCTGTCCCTATGCAAGAAGGAAGGCCTATTGCATACTTAAGTAAAACATTGTGTCCTAAAAATCAGATGCTATCTATTTATGAGAGGGAATTTTTGGCAGTATTAATGGCCATTCAGAAGTGGAAACACTATCTTCAAGGCCATCATTTCATCGTTAGGACTGACCAAAGGAGCTTGAAATACTTACTAGAGCAAAAGATCACCACTGCTCTTCAACAGAGGTTGATTGCAAAGTTACTGAGACTGGACTATGAAATCCAATACAAACAGGGGGCAGAAAACAGGGCTGCTGATGCCCTGTCAAGAAAGGAGAATGTGGAATCATGTGTCAATGCTCTCACAACAGTTCAGCCTGAGTGGGTAAGCAAGGTGGGGTCTAGCTACACTAATGATTCCCTATTTTTTCCTATCATATCTGCTAAAACTCTGGATAATAATGCATTTCTTGAATACTCACTAACAAATGGCATTTTAAGGTTTAAAAGGAGAATATGCATTGGTTCATACACTGAGTTGAGGCAACATATTTTATCTATATTGCATACATCTTCTATTGGAGGGCATTCAGGGAGTCAGGCAACCTATGAAAGGATTAAGAGAATGTTTTATTGGCCAAAACTAAAAAATAATGTCCTGGACTATGTCAGCAAATGTGATACTTGCAGTAGGAACAAACATGATCACCACTCCTATCCAGGACTACTACAACCCCTCCCCATTCCCCAACATGCATGGACACATGTGACCATGGATTTCATAGATGGGTTGCCTAATTCTGAGGGCAAAAGTGTCATTTTTGTGGTAGTTGATAGATTAACAAAATACTCTCATTTATGTGCTTTATCTCAC
This sequence comes from Linaria vulgaris, assembly GCA_948329865.1. Classification (NCBI taxonomy): domain Eukaryota; kingdom Viridiplantae; phylum Streptophyta; class Magnoliopsida; order Lamiales; family Plantaginaceae; genus Linaria; species Linaria vulgaris. The sequence goes on from OX415249.1 coordinate 28,878,745, forward strand.
CCCTACTCTGCTCAGTCAGTTGCTAGGTTGTTTTTAGATTCTGTTTATAAGCTACATGGGCTCCCCATTAGCATTGTATCTGACAGGGACAGGTCTTCACAAGTGGCTTTTGGAAGGAGCTATTCAGACTACTAGGAGTCCAGCTCAACCTCACCATAGCATATCACCCTCAATCTGATGGTCAGACTGAGAGGGTGAACCAATGCCTTGAGAATTATCTTAGATGCATGACCTCAGACAACCCCAAGAGGTGGACCAGGTGGCTCAGCTTAGCAGAGCTTTGGTACAACACAAGCCACCACACAAGCATTAAAATGTCCCATTTCCAGGCATTGTATGGGTACAAACCCAAGCCAATGGATCTGGAACCTTATTTGGAGACAACACAATAGGGAGTCAAAGAATTCTGGAAGGAGAGAGAAGCTATGATGACTCTACTTAAGGAAAACTTACAAAAAGCACAAGACATGATGAAGTCAATTGCAGACCTCAAAAGGACAGAAAGGAGTTTTGAAGTAGGAGACCAAGTCTTCTTAAAACTCCAACCCTACAGACAGAACACTGTCTCACTCAGAAAGAACCTGAAGCTATCAGCCAAATACTATGGCCCTTAAACCATCCTTCAGAAAATTGGAAAAGTGGCTTACAAACTTAACCTACCCCCTACTTGACAAATACATCCAGTTTTTCATGTTTCACTACTCAAAAAAAGCGATAAACAACACAACAATACCAAACACTACACTACCATGCACAGATCTGGAGGGCAAGTTCAAAATACAACCTATTGAAGTTCTTGACAAAAGAGTCATCAAAAGAAATGGAGAACTCATACCTCAAATCCTTGTGTGCAGTGGTCCAATCTCGACCCCAGCGCTGCAACTTGGGAAGATTACGCGCACATTCAGACCACCTTTCCACTTTTCGACCATTGGGGACAAGGGAAATTTGCTCGCCCATGTACCTGCATGAAGTGGGAGAAGAAGAAGGGTTAGTGGCTGCTTTTAATCGTCGGGAGAAAAAGTTACTGAAGAAAATAGCTGAATCGAAGAAGAAAAGAGATAAGAAGAAACCCTTCAATTTGGGTGAATCGTGTGACAATCACACAAAATTCAACTGTGTAACTCAGAACGGTGTCGTCTCACCCAAGGTTGACCCAATCCTGACCGTTGATCCCATTAAATCAGACAAGATCATCAAAGGTGGATCGGCGGGCCACGTGGAAGAAGCCACTTAATTAAACGGCGTCGTTTTATAGGAGAAAGATCAGTTGCAAGCTAACATATTGATGGCGAGGATTACGCCATCTGATTCAATCTCAACCGTTAATTTAGTTACCGTTTTTAATTTTAGTTTTTACTCTTTAGCTGCGGGAAAGTATTACCGTTAGTTATCTGAGGGGAATTGTTACCGTTAATAGGCTATTTCCTTTTCTATTTAAGTACTGTACTGTTCATTTGAGGAATATAACGAAAAATGCACTGAAATCCTTCCTTTTATTTCTCCTGTCCTTTCTTTCTACTTTACTCTCTCTCTCACTTTACATTAAAGTACTCAAAAAACATTATAAAAAATAGTCAGAATATAACAAACCACTGACCCAATAACGACCTTAACCGTACGGAAGCGATGCCGCCGACGCAGCAAACACCGTCCAATCTCAAACAACGCGGTTGTTCCTTTCATTGATCTTCGCCTCCACCATCACTACCTCGAGGCGTCGTCGATCAAGAAAAAAAGATCCCTCAACAGTCAGCCAAAGACAAAATGGGGGCGGCAATTAGTGACAACGACTGACTTGCCCCACGTGCACCTCTCACCGGGTTTCGGTCACCGAAACCTAATGGTGACCGATTATTGCATAGGCGGTAAAGTTAGCCGATGTTGAGTGGCGGCGACGTTCTTGAATCCCTAGAAGAAGAAGAAGAAGAAATCTTTTCCCATTTTCTATTATATTAAATTGGTTAATTACTGAATAGTCCCTCCATAAGTTAAAATTAGGACCGCTTTACGTAAAAAGAAGAAACTGAAAATCAATTTCCTTTTATATTTAACTAGAAATTTTGACACACGCGGGACCGCGTGCAAGTTATTTTAATTTTAAAAAATAAAATTTTGAAAGATTACGTTAATAGCTATATTTTAGAATTGCAGTTGATCCAAGTGAGTAAGTAACAATATAACCCGTTTATTCTTTTATTTGAATTGAGAGGGGCACGAGTATTTTTAAAAAATCAAAAGTTGGTATCCCAACTGCTTTTCTGTAAGTGGGAGGACTTTGCTTTTAATACTAGCAACTTTGACACACGCGGGGACCGCGTGTAAACTATATAAATTATCAAAAAAGTTTTAATGTAACACAACTTTAATATAATTCATAAAATTATTGCAAACAATAAGGAAACCAATTTGTTTTGCACACATTAAAAATCACGTAAGAAATTTACTAAATATGTGGAGGAATTTTAGGAGTGGTTGTAGTTACTTATTTAATTACATATTTTTTAATTTTTGAAAAGTCAAAGCAGGGGTATTTTTGGAAATTCAAAATTTGGTATCCAAACTAACATTTTGTGAGTGAGAGGGCTTTGCTTTTAATATAGTAATAGATTAGAAACTTAAAGAACTTTCCTTCTCCAAAACAAATCGTAAACTTATCGAATTTTATAATTAAAATTCCCTTTCCAAAAGAGTTGTTACAGCTGTTCCCATTCAGCAACCAAGAATCAATTATGATTCCCTTGAAGTTGTTCAAACGATAGAAGGAACTGTTCAAATACAGTTCGAGAAAGACAAAAGCGCGAAGGAGTTTGAGTCTCCTAGGTCTTTTATTTCTCCTTTCAATTATATTGATGAAACACCTTCTGAGACCTCCACATCTCAAAAAATCGAGAAGGTTTACACTCCTCCAGAAAAAATTGAAAACCTTTTTATTAATGAAGAAAAATGGTTCGTGGTGTGTATAAAAATACCCAGGACAATGTTCATAATATGGATGCGGCAGAAATGACTGCTTCAGAAATGGGATATAATCTTTAAATGGATTTGACGCAAAAAATTGATTTTAGCCCTGGATCTTCAGCCAGGCAGGAAATAAGTAAAGAATTCAAATCCTCTAAATGGGATGAATTCAGAAATTGGTATTTTAATAATTTTACTGTTGAAGAAAAGAATAGGATTTGCGATGAATTTTATAAATATTGTATGGAACAAAATAAAAAATGTATTTTTGTTCCGTGGTTCATTCACAATTATGTGGAAAAATATATATCTATCTTGGAAAGAAATTATAATCTTTTAAATGGTAAAATTTATCAGGGAATTTATCCCCCTCAGGATGCTTTTGAAAAAGATAAGCTCAATTTCCTTGCTTTTGCTAAGTTAATGGAAACTGATACGTTACCTTTAACTTTAAAACATATTAATACTATAACAAAACAACAAAATTATACTAATCTTTTCCTTGTTGTTTTAGGAGAACAAATTACTTCTCTACATAATAGGGTTGAGATGATTCTTAAAGCCATTAATGATATTAATGTCGTTCAACCTGAGATTATACCTCAAAATATTAAGACTGCTTCTGCAAGCCTTCAACCCCCTCCGGAGATTACAGATTTTAAATTAAAATCTATGACAGAATTCGAAAAAATTATAAATGAAAAATTTAAAGAACTAAAACTTAGTACTCTGAGTTCCGAGATTGATAAAAATCCAGATAAGATTGACAAGCTTAAGTGGGCTGATAGACCTACTCAAAGGCTATATTATTATAGAAGACCTTCTCCTATGGATACGCTTCATGAAGAAAGAGAATTCGTTGATAATAATTCCTACAATGGAAAAAGCATTTATGAATGGAATATAGATGGTAACACTGATAAGCAGGTTTATGATACTGCTCATAGAATGCTTATGTATTCTACTATTTGTAAACAGAATGGTAATACGGATAAAACTGTTGCCAATATGATTATTGCTGGATTTACTGGCCAACTTAAAGGATGGTGGGATAATTATTTATCTCAGGATATGAAGACTAATATTTTGAACACAATTAAAGTTGAAAACAATGTTCAAATTGAAAATACTGTTTATAATCTTGTTGCCACTATTATAGAGCATTTTACTGGCAGATTTACTGATAATAGTGAAACTATTCGTACCCTTTTGCAGAATTTAAGGTTCAAAACATTAACAGATTTTAGATGGTATAAAGATACTTTTCTAAGTCGTGTCATAGAACTTCCAGAATGCAATAGTTCTCATTGGAAGTCAAAATTCGTTGACGGTCTTCCCAGCTTATTTGCTGAAAGAATTCGAAAGAATTTAAGGAAAGATCACAATTCTGTTTCTTATGATAAATATACCTATGGTAATATAATAAGTACCTGTATTCAAGAAGGATTATCTTTATGTAGTGACATAAAACTTAACCAACAAATCAAAAGACAGAACCTTGTTGAAAGAAAACAATTAGGTCAATTTTGTGATCAATTTGGAATTGATACACCTAATATTTATAAACATGGTTCTTCTAAAAGAATAGGACATAAAAGAGATGGTACAGAACATAGTTATAAAAGGAAAAGATTCTCTAAAAAAAGAATGGAGAGAAACATTGATAGAAAAATTCAACGTAATACTCAAAAAAGAGAAAAGAAAAAAGATAAGAATAACCTTATTGTTTGCCATAGATGTGGTAAAGTTGGCCATTACGCCAACCGATGTTGGGTTAAGAAAAAACTTAATAGTCTTACTATTGATGAAGAATTGAAAGATTCTTTATCAAAATTACTCCTTAATTCTGGGAGTGAACCTACTTCAGAAGAAGATGATGGTCCAGATGATAATATTAATGTTGAACTATTCCAGGAAGAACTACTTCTTCCTCGGAAGATGAATGCGAGGCATGTCCTTTAGGACTCCCTTGTGAAAAAAAATTACTCGGAAAAACAAGATGAGTTTTATAATCTCTTTTCTCAATTTCAAAATTCTGAAATTAATGTCTTAACAGACAACGAGTTTCTTGAAGGTTTAAAATAACTCAAGGACTCTGAACTTAGGTCAAAACTCATTGACCAATTCATCACTAATAAAGAGGAACAGGGCAAACCAGGAATATCTGGAACAAAAAGAATATTGCCAGAAGGACCTCTTAGTCCTAATGGACCTTATTCTATGACTGAAGTTCATAAACTTCTGAAAGAAAGAAAGGCAGGAAAAGACCCTGCTTCCTTTTCTGATATTGAAAATGAGGTTAATAACCTTAAAGAGGAGATTAAAAATCTCAAAAGACATACAAATATTCTTGATACTAGAATTTCAAAGACTGAAGAGGATACTTCTCCTTCTTCTTCACATAATGAAATGAAGGAACATGAAGAACCTCATACTTTTCCAGTTGATGATAATTATCTATCAGCAATGGAAATTATAAAGTTCCAGAAATGGTACACAGAGACTACTATCTTAATTGATAATTATTTTTCAAAAACTTTTGATGTTCTACTTGATAGTGGAGCAGATTTAAATGTTATTCGGGAAGGATTAATACCTACTAGGTATTTCCAAAAAACTACTCATGCTTTATCACAAGCAGGAGGAAAGCCTTGCAAATAGAATTTAAAATACCCAAGGCTTATGTTTGTAATAACAAAACCTGTATTCCGACAAGCTTTTTACTTGCTAAGGATATTGTTAACCAGATGGTTTTGAGAACTCCATTTTTAACAAAGCTTATTCCCATTAATGTCACCCTTGAAGGATTAGGTGGAACTTATGAAGGGAAAAAGGTATTTTTCAAATTTAAAACCAAGCCCTATACTAAAATCTTACATGAAATGTTTGATTCTATTCTTTATAAAGAAAAACAACTAAATTTTTTAAAACATGAAATGGTTTGCTTCAATATTGAAGAAACGCTGAGGAATCCTCGTTTACAAGAAAAGATTAGTTTTATCACTAATGATTTTTCCATATGCATTTGCAATGATCATCCTAATGCTTTTTGGGATAGAAAGAAACATATGGTCTCTCTCCTTTCTGAAGAAGGTTTTGAGGATTCTCAAATTAAAACAAAGGCAAGACCTTGCCAGATGAATAAGGAACATCTGGAACTTTGTAGGATTGAGATTGATTCTTTATTAAAAAAGAATCTAATCAGCCCTTCCAATTCTCCATGTTCTTGCACAACTTTTTATGTTAATAAACACTCTGAGCAAGAAAGGGGTGTCCATAGACTTGTTATTAATTATAAACCGCTTAATAAAGCTCTTAAGTGGATAAGGCATCCTATTCCTAACAAAAAAGATTTATTAGATAGATTATATAATGCTATCATCTTTTCTAAATTTGATCTTAAGTCAGGATATTGGCAGATTCAAATTAATAAGAACGATCGTTATAAAACTGCTTTTAATGTTCCTATAGGACATTATGAATGGCATGTTATGCCATTTGGTCTGAAGAATGCACCTTCAAAATTCCAGCAAATTATGAATGATATCTTCACTCCCTACAGTGAATTTATTATTGTTTATATTGATGAGATTCTCGTGTTCTCAAAATCAGTTGAAACACATTTTAAACATTTAAAAATATTTAAAGATGTTATCATAAAAAATGGCCTAGTTATATCTAAACCTAAAATGTCTTTGTTTCAGACTAAAGTTAGATTTTTGGGTCATTTTATTGAAAAGGGTAGTATTATACCTATTAATAGGAGCATTGAATTTGCTAGCAAATTTCCTGATGTTATTATTGATAAAACTCAATTACAAAGATTTCTGGGAAGCCTAAATTATATAGCTCCTTATTACAAAAATCTTGCTAAAGATACATCTATTTTATATGATAGATTAAAAAAGAAACCCTGTCAATGGACAGAAGAACATACTTTGACTGTTCGAAAAATTAAAGAAAGAGTTAAAACTCTCCATTGTCTTATGTTAAGTAATCCACTATGGAAGAAAATTGTGGAAACTGACAGTTCTGAGATTGGGTTTGGAGGAATTCTCAAACAAATTAACCCAGAAAATAAACAAGAAATCCTTGTGAGATTCCATTCGGGAAAATGGAATAATGCTCAAAAGAATTATCCTACTGTTGCTAAAGAAATTCTAGCAATTGTCAAAAGTGTCTTGAAATTCCAAGATGGCCTTTTTAACCAGCATTTTATTATTCACACTGATTGTAAATCTGTTAGATTTATGTTTAATAAAGATTTTAAACATCATGTTTCTAAACAAATGCATGCCAGATGGCAAGCTCATCTTGCACTTTTTGATTTCGAGATCATCTATAAAAAGGGGGAAGATAATAGTCTTCCAGATTTCTTAACAAGAGAATACCAATCATGAGCCCTCCAGTTAATTTCTTAAAATTGTTAGCCTTTGAAATCAAACAGAATAAAAAGAGTACTGAGAGATATAAGAACGAGTCTCTTGACGATTTATGGCTTCTCCATGAAGAAACTCGTCAAGATATTATTCAGATGTTAAAAAATAATCTGAAACAAAGAGAGAAATTAGCAAGCCTTTTACTGGTCTGACATTTTCCATGCTAGCAGATATGCAGGGTAGAGGCATTACTCCATCCTCTTATAGAGGAAGAGGAGGCAGAGGTCTAAATTTCCAACAAAGAGCAGGAAAACAGAAGCTTATAGCTGCTGACTTATCACATGATAAGGAATTTCGAGAATGGTTGAAAGAAAGAAAAAATAAATCAAATTATACTCAGGAATCAGTTGATGGGAAAATTATACAAGTGCGTCATATGCCAAGGTGACATCAGAAGAAGAAAATTCTACTGGTTTCATTGATAATTTAACCCAGAAGACTATTGTCTTCATTGAAGATTCCGATCTCAAATGGGAAAAAAAATATTGTCAGGAAAAGATTAAATTCTACCCAGTTTATAACTGGCACTTACAAATCAAGGATGTTCTATGAGAAAATTCTCATTGAAACTGGTTCCTGCGAAATTTCGCACTTTACAAGAGCAAATTCAGAAGTTTATAACTTCTCAAAGATTATTATTAAATCTGTTATCCATATGGAAGAATGGGGTACTACCCCAAATTGTGAAAGAGAAATTATTCATCCTTCTACCAGGATTCCCATCAAATTGAATTACTGGGATTATATCAAAGCTTTTAACAAAGTTTTCCTTTATGAAAACAAGAATAATAAGCATACATGGTTCATTAAGCTTTGCCATAAGATCTTTGATAAAGATGTACCAAATTGGTTCCTCAAATGGTAGAAATTCTATGGCACCTCGGTAAAATTTTTACCTGAGGAACTTAAAGAAAAATTTAAAATTTGGGTTGATATTTCCCCAAAAATTCTTGAAAGACAGAACAATATGACTTGTCCAGAAGGAATATCATCCTTTTATTTTCCTTGAATTTTCCATACCATGGATATGGAAATGGTCCTCAGATATTGGCCGCGATGAGGATAATATCCCTTGCTTAATCAGAAGGAGTGCTTCAAAGTTCTGGAGTAAAATGAAAAAAATTAATCCAGAAACAAAGCAAGCCGAGGGGCAAGAAACTTTTGATCTTATCAATGACAAATTAGAAATTTATAGCAAAATTGCTGATAGCAGGAGGAAGAGTGAAATCCAGACTCCTCTTGAATTTTTCAAAAGAAAACTCCAAAGGAAGTCAGAAATCTTGGATAGGAAAAGTATGCTTAAAGCATATATTGATGAAGTTCAGAAAGAGCTTGCAAAAGAAATTGATAGCTTCAATGAGGACATGTCTATAAGCTCCAATAATGAAGATAATTATCCACAAGACTCAAATGAAGTCTTACAAGACGCTAAGGATCCAAATGAAGAAATAGACTTCAATCTCGGAGATGTCTTTGGAATTTTGAAGTCCAAAATGGAGGAAGAAACAAGGCCCAAAATGAATAAGCCCATCAGAGGAAATTCTCCTAAAGACTAAACAGTCAAAACCATGAAAACAGTTTAGAGCCTTAATGAAGTTGGCCATGACATCATGTCAAAGGGCATTTTTGTTAATAGACAAATTACTTTTAAAAAGGGATGTACTGTTCATTTTAACATAGTTTATGTTTTTTCAAATTCGGCCGTCTTTATAAGGCCATAATGTTTTCATTTCGGGGCAGAGTTGGCTTTAGAGTCAGAAAAAAGTTTGGTCTCTCTACTGATTGTAAACATTTTCCCCTTTGTAATCGTCAGTATTAAGGTTGTATAATAATTTGCTGGTTTGAAGTTTGTACAGCTTGGTGTTTCAAGTAAGTGTTTAATTTTCCTGCTTTTATTCTTTCCCGTGTTTATCCTTAGCCTAATGAATGACTACGTTTTTTCCGTGTAATGGATTGAATCCCGTTTGTGTTTATTCTGAGAAAATGGCAAAGAAGCACCTTTCGTTCAAAGAACTAAAGAAAATTTATCTTTGTTTATATCAATTAGTAAACTACAATCATCATTACTAGGTTTGAACTAGAAACTGTCAGTCTAGATCTGTGGCATGTGTTGCAAGGCCTCCACCCCTTTTTGCCTTGGTTCGACATTTTTGTGGGGATATTTGGCTGTTGCGTTTTGCCCGATCTGGATATTGATAGACTCCAGTCCTAGAATATCTACCCCAGTATCACTTTTGTGATTTATCGAATCGATATGAACTTAGGTGATCTTCTTGGGTCTGGATCTGAAGCTCTTGGTTATCTGATGTCCTTGAGTTCAGTTTTAGATCTTTGGGCTAAAGTGGTGTCATCAACTTTAATTGGGCATAGCTATAGAATTCAAAAGCATGATACCTTATTGTAAACTAAATAATAATAGAACTGCACCGATCATGATTTGAATGGTCATTGGACAAGAAGCCTTAAATTAATCATTAAGCAACTAAAATAATGTGCTTATCATTTATGAGAAACTAACATGCATCCGAATGTGAAATTATTTCCTCAAGTCAAACATGGTTAATTAATTACCATATTATAATGATTAATGATAAAACTAAAGGAAAGACTTCTAATCCCACACGTAATTTACAACATGCTTCAGAGTTATATTCCCAGATTAATCCCCAACCGTAATTCATGACAAAGATCGCACCGCTATCGTGAATTAAACCAACAGTCATATATAACATGATTAAACAAAAAATATATCCTTCATCCGTACAACGTGTATTTTGTTCTTATTTCGTCACGGTAATAGAACACAGCAAAACAATACAATCGGAATATAAATAACGAAAATAATGTTAATCCAATAAAGTAATCCGGACTAACTTTGTCCGAAACACCTACTATCTATTACAGATCTTACACTGTTTTAAATATATAACTAACACAAATTATTCAACACCTCGAATTGCGATCGTTCGATGTGCGCCTCGAACAATACTGATTCGATACAGGACTGATTCGATATGGCTATGATAAAACACTGTTGGTGTCGAATTCTGATATGTGTCGAACAAGGAGCGTATCGAATTGGGGTATTCGATGTGGTAAGGTTGGACTTGGGTTCGATCTCCCTCTGAAGACTAAAACCGGAGTATATATAATAGCCTCGTTCTGCGGAGACCCATAAACAGCTGTAAAGAGCGCATCGAATCTAGGTCATTCGATGCGCTGAAGGTATCGAATTGGGCCAGTTCGATACAATGCTGGGCCAATCCTAAAATACCCCTATCACATAGTCCCCCCAGTTTGGGGGACGTTCTCGAGATGAGAACGGTTTCCAAACTTATGGTTATGCTCACTGCTGGTCAATTTGAAGGCATCGAATTATGCCTATTCGATGCGTATTATTGATAGGCATCGATTTTGACAAGTTCGATACGACGCATCGAATTACACGCGTGTTATTGATAAGTATCGAATTTGACGAATTCGATGTGACGCATCGAATTCGATGCGCCTCCGACAGTTGTCGGCCCATGGGCCTATATATAAGGGTCCACCTCCTCTGACATTTTTGTTCTCTTTCACAAAAGGGTTTTTTTGTTCGTTTGTAAACCGCATCGAACAGAGGCTGTTCGATACGTGTCGCATCGAATCTTGGAAATTCGATGCGCTCTTAATTCTTTTTTAATGGCATAAAGCAATAATAATTTATTTGAGGCTTCCATGGCCCGCACAAAATCTCGAAATTGAAGCAAAATTGTGATGTCACCCGAAAACATTTATGATACTTAGAGGCGGGCCCATCTACTGCCAACCTTGCCCCAGAAGACAATCCAGAGGCATTTATAGCAAAAGATCCTGCGTCCACAACCCCTAGAAATCTTTCCGAGAACTGGGGTGCATGCCCTTCTCATACTTCTAGAGCTGATTATACTACCATAAGACTTGGTGGTATTAGTGCTAGCACTCGGGTGCCTACAGTGAGCGATTTTGAACGTCACGAAGATGCTACTACACGGAGAGTGGTGTTAACGCCAACCTCTGTTGGTGGACGCATAAAAGTTGGGACTAATCGCCAGATCCATATAATGGAAGATATTGATGCTGAAGACGAGAGAATTGTTGCCAATCTAGCCATATTTAATGCGGCTAACCCTACATTCCTACATTTAGGAATAAACGAAAAGTAGATGAAGCGAGCTCCTCTCGTGCAGTCGGTGAGGATTGGTATTCTTCCGCTAAAAGGAAATTGGCGGAAGAAGAATCTGCACGGGATGCTCAAGATATACCCCCCGCCTCCATCTAGACGGCCTCACCCTTCAGGGAATCCGAGACCGGCCCCTCCAAGAAGTCTTGTTAATTATGATTTTTTCAATGATGAAAATTCTGAATCATTAAGCGCCACACTGGGCAGTTATAGGCTAAGAGAGGAGCAAGCTGGAGAGATAATGCAGAGTCTATGGCCTCAGCTGGATCGGCAAGCCGTAATAAAACGTCTAGGATATCAAGGGTTAGCTCGCTTTGGTTGCCTATTCTTTGCTGCTGTCATTCTAGCAGTATATCGGGGATGCAGAGATTATAGCGGTTTGGTTGAGGTACAGAACCAACATAATGCTGTCGTCGACAATCTACACGCTACTATTCATAACGGGGATTATAGTCGCCGAAATGCGCTGAAACGTGCTAGGGAGGCAGAAAAAAGGGCGTCTAAAGCCACCCGCGACAAACATGATGCCGAAGTTAAGGCCAAGAAAGAAAAAAAGGATGTTGAAGCCTTGCGTGCTGAAATTATTGCACTAAAAAAGGATAACGAATCCTTGAAACGCGAAAATTGTTCTCTTTAGGCTTCAAATGTGGACGCGGAAAATGCTATTTCCAATTTGCGCCGTCGAATCCAGTATTTTGAATCTGAAGATTACAAATGTGCAATCGTCCGAGATTTTACGCAAAGTAACGTATATAAATTCTTGGAATTACTTCGCGGTGCGGCTGATATGAAATACGGAATGGAAGTCAGTGTTGATCAAGCTGGATATCTTGGGTACCTCGGAGAGGGTTTTCGCAAGGACATGCTTGATGTAAGTCGTAACTCAAGAATGGAGATCCCAGAGGCTAGCAGTGATGATGATAGTGACGATTTACATACTCCTAGGCCCAGTGATTCATTTTATGCCATGTGGCGCGATCGTAAAAAACCAAATGTGACCGACTCAAGCTCCTTAAAATCAAGCTCACCTTTGACCGAGAAAGGAAAAGAGAAAAGCACTCCTAGCGCTACTCTGGACGATTCAGAGAATATCAAAAGAGCTCTTCACGATGCTTTTGGTTCGAGCGATGATGATTCAAAATTACCTCCGAGAACTTCTAGGTCTACAATTTTTCTCCGAAATCCTCCAAAGACGACGAGTTTTGAAAATGTTCTCCCTGTAGCCTTGGAAAAAAGAAAAAGGGTGGCAAGAGCCTCTAAGACTTCTGGTCGTACAACAGTCTTACCAGGCATAACGCCTCCTACTCGAGGTGAAAGGTTTACTGCTCTGGCCAGTAATGTACTCGATCCATCACTTAGTGCACATAATCTGATTTCTTCTAGTAGATATCAACTCAACGATCCTACTGAAAGAGTTGAAGTTGTCTTGCCCGATAATTGGGCACAAACTGATGAATTGATTCTTACAGAGGATCAAATTCACATCAATTGTGCCAACTTTGCTCGTTCAGTGGGTGTGGTTCTTCGTCAGGAGTCCCCCCATTCATCGAATGAGTAGTGATATCTAGGTTATATTATTATGTGGATATTAGGCCTTTTGTTGTGTATAGTGCCTTGTAACTTTTATAGCGGTTGCTTTTTTAATGAGAATGATTCAACCTTTTGACATTACAAGCTTTGATTTACGTTTACTCGCATATTGTTTCTTTCCAATTCATTCCAAAGAACATTGTTTCATTCATTTGCTCGCTGTTGAGTCAATATTTTTGTGATGTTCGATAATGGTGTTTGATGTCACGATGCATATCTAAATTTTTTTTAATTGTGTTTGATATGATAGGTATGAGCAATTTGAGCTATTATTATTATTATCGTTATTAAGACATTCATGCTTTACCTGAGAAATCAGATCTCTTGGGCCTTTATCGCGCTGCTATTATGTCGACGATGATCATAATAATTTAGGCCACATGTGATCTTTTTATCCCATCGTCAACTTCTTCCTCCTAGCATGAGGGGGTGGACCACTATGGGCCTTCTTGTCCTTCCCTTATGTTCTGTCTTCTGGCATGAGGGGGTGGACCACTTTGGGCCTTCTTATCCCTCCATCATGTTCTGTCTTATAGCATGAGGGGGTGGACCACTTTGGGCCTTCTTATCCCTCCATCATGTTCTGTCTTCTGGCATGAGGGGGTGGACCACTATGGGCCTTCTTATCCCTCCATCATGTTCTGTCTTCTGGTATGGGGGGTGGACCACTTTGGGCCTTCTTATCCCTCCATCATGTTCTGTCTTCTAGCATGATAGGGTGGACCACTTTGGGCCTTCTTATCCCTCCATCATGTTCTGTCTTCTGGCATGAGGGGGTGGACCACTTTGGGCCTTCTTATCCTTCCATCATGTTCTGTCTTCTAGCATGAGGGGGTGGACCACTTTGGGCCTTCTTATCCCTCCATCATATTCTACCTGTGTCATTTGGTAAATAACAATTTGCAGTTAATAATTCATAAAAGATTAATATCAATTAAAGTGTATATAAGACAATATCTGATAAAATGTATTCAATTTTATGCATAATAACGCCTGAGATGTTGCACATTCCATGGGCGTTTTTGTTGAATTCCTCTTAGAGATTCCAAATAATAGTATCCTCGTGAACTTGCTCGCGTAACTCTAAAAGGCCCTTCCCATTTTGGTTCAAGCTTTCTGATATGCTGTTTAGCTGCGATGCTTCTCAGAACCAAATCTCCTACTTCAAAATTTCTGAATTGAATTCTTTTGTCATAACTTTTGGCCATTGCTGCCTTAAAAGCGACAGTACGCTGATACGCATCCTCCCTTGTCGATCCTATCATATCCAGATCCATTTGTCGCAGTCGGGCTGATTGCTCTGGAACATAATCAGTAATTCTGCGCGTTGGCATACCTATCTCTGCAGGCAATACAGCTTCAGTGCCATAAACAAGAACGAATGGAGTCTCCCCTGTGGATGTTCTTGGAGTCATTCTATATGCCCATAATATTCCTTGAAGCTCTTCCGGCCAAGTTTTTCCTGTACTCCTCACCATCCTTTTGAGATAATCCTTCAATGTTTTGTTAGTGGATTCCTTTTGACCATTGGATTGTGGATGATATACTGAAGTGAGATTGTGTGATATCTTTAATTCTCCAAACCATGATTTTATCTCCTTTCCAGTAAATTGCGTGCCGTTATCACATACAATGGACCTCGGGATGCCGAACCGGCATATGATGTATTTCCAGATAAACTCGATCATATTCTTCTCTGTGATCGACGTTATAGCTTCTGCCTCAACCCACTTAGTATAATACTCAACTGCTACTATTAAGTAACATTTTTGTCCTTCGGTGGGTGGAAATGGACCCACAATATCAATTCTCCATTGATCAAATGGACATGCCACATCGATGGGTTGTAGCTGACGCGCTGGTCTATGAATGAGACGAGCATTATATTGGCAACTATCACATTTCCTCGAGTAAGTTGTTGCGTCTTTAAGTAGAGTTGGCCAATAATATCCCTGGCGCAATATTCGTTGAGCTAAAGCTCGTCCCCAGAATGATTTCCACAACAACCTGCATGAATTTCTTCCATAACAAACTCAGCTTGAGTAGGAGTCAAACATCTTAACAATGGTCCTTCGAAAGATCTTTTATATAACTCTCCATTGCTGATAGTAAACTTGTAAGCCTTATAACGCATTATGCACTGTGCATTCGGATCTGCTGGTAGAATGCCCTGCTGAAGAAAAATCATGATTTCGTCCTTCCAGGATGGGTCTTCTTGTATTGCCATTATAAACTCCACCCGGGCTTCCGTGGTAATATATTTTGATATCTCAATCGAAGGTTTATCAGCGACCATAAGTGTGATTCGCTTTTCCACCAGAATATCTGAAGAACTTGCGAATTTAGAAAGCGCGTCTGCTTTTGCATTATCGTCCCTAGGGATCTGAGTTATATCAAAGAATTTGAAATTCTTTCCCAATTCTTTAACCTTAGCGGCGTACAACTTCATAGTTTCCTCTCGCGTCTCATATCTTTCCGAGAAGTAATTTGCCACCAAGAGCGAGTCGGTGAATACGTCCAGATGTTCAATGTTGAGTCCGAGTGCCATTTTAACCCCAACAATTATTGCTTCGTATTCGGCTTCATTATTTGTTACCATATAATTCAGGCTAATAGCAAATTCAAATTCCCTTCGCTCTGGGGACAGAAAATGTATTCCAATTCCCCCTCCGTGAGTTGTGGCAGATCCATCAGTGTGTAGTATCCACGTCGTTGTTGCCCTGCTGGTTCCAACTTGGTTTAATATAGAAAAAATACAACATGCGGTCTCAATTACACTGTTTCCCAGGGTCTCGGCCATGAAATCTGTTAGAGCTTGCGCTTTGATTGCAACTCGTGGCTTAAACTCCAATCCGAACTCACTGAGTTCAATTGCCCATTTCACCAATCGACCAGAGGTTTCTGGCTTTGCCAACACTTGCTTCAATGGTTTGTCCATTACCACGGTAATTGGGTATGACTGAAAATACGGTTTCAACTTCCGAGCTGTTACAACAAGTGCCAATGCAAACAGCTCTATCTCCAAGTAGTTTCTCTTCGCCCCTTGCAGTACTCTACTTACATAATGTATGGGTAATTGCTGAGCTCCTTTTTGCTTGAGTAATACTGTACTGATCGCATTTGCGGATACTGCCAAGTAAAGATATAGCATCTCATTTTCCTCCGGTTTTGCTAACAATGGCGGGCTTACCAAATAATTCTTCATTTGCCTAAATGCCTCTTCACAATCCGGCGTCCAAATAAAATCTTTGTTCCGTTTCATCACTTTAAAGAAAGGTAGATTCTTTTCTGCAGATGTTGATATAAATCTACCTAAGGCCGTGAGACAGCCCACCAAACATTGAACATCCCTCACCGTTCTTGGCGATGGTAGATCCAGTACTGCCTTTATTTTATCAGGATTGGCTTCAATTCCTCTTTCATTCACCACATATCCTAGAAATTTCCCAGCCGTTACTCCGAAAGTGCATTTTTTAGGGTTTAGTTTCATTCCGTATGTCTTCATTATAGTGAAAGCCTCATCCAAATGTTACACATGCTCATCGGCTTTTAAGCTCTTTACCAGCATATCGTAAATATATACTTCCATCGATTTTCCAATTTGATGGTAAAACATTTTAGCCACCAGCCTCTGAAAAGTTGCTCCCGCATTCTTCAATCCGAATGGTATTACCCTATAACAATACACTCCGGTATCTGTGACAAACGCTGTCTTGCTCTGATCTTGCACTACCATGAAGATTTGATGAAAACCACTCTTTGCATCCATCATGCTCAACAGTGCACATCCTGCTGTAGAATCCACAAGTAGATCTATTCGAGGCAACGGAAAAGGATCTCTCGGGCAATGCTTGTTCAAGTCAGTATAGTCTACACACATTCTCCATGTAGCTTCTTTTTTCAAGACTAACACAATATTGCTCAACCATTCTGAGAATCTTATAGCATAAATATGTCGTGATGCTAAAAGTTCTTGTACCTCTTTTAAAGCTGCTTCATTCTTTTCCTTGCTGAAATTACGCTTATTTTGCCGTATTGGTTTCACACTCTTATCTACATTTAAACGATGTACTATGATCCTAGAGTCTATCCCGAGAAGGTCAGAATCGGACCATGCAAATATATCTGAATTATGCCAGAGACAGTCTACCAAAGCAGCCTCTATTATCCAGTCAATCTCTGCTCTAATTTTTATTACTTTCTCAGTACTTTCTTTAAAAAGCTGAACAATTTTGAATTCCCCTAAAGGCTCCATCTTGCATTCTTGCCATTGCTTTAGCAACTGACTTTCTGTTTTGTCTCGCCCCTATTCTTTAGACTCAATTCGCTCTTGACTCTGATCTGTACTTATTTTGATCTTTTTCTCTGTTTCCATTTTTTCAACCGCATTCATGCGCCGCTTATTTGTCATCCTAGATACTTCTATCTAAAACAATGTTAACGGTTTTCCCACAGACGGTGCCAATATTTTGGTCTTATTTCGTCACGGTAATAAAACACAGTAAAACAATACAATCGGAATATAAATAACCAAAATAATGTTAATCCAATAAAGTAATCCGGACTAACTTTGTCCGAAACACCTACTATCTATTATAGATCTTACACTGTTTTAAATATATAACTAACACAAATTATTCAACGCCTCGAACTACGGTCGTTCGATGTGCGCCTCGAACAGTACTAATTCGATACAGGGCTGATTCGATATGGCTCTGATAAAACACTGTTGGTGTCGAATTCTGATACGTGTCGAACAAGGAGCGTATCGAATTGGGGTATTCGATGTGGTAAGGTTGGACTTGGGTTCGATCTCCCTCTGAAGACTAAAAACCGTGGTATATATAATAGCCTCGTTATGCGGGACCCATAAACAGTTGTAAAGAGCGCATCGAATCATATCGATTCGATGCGCGCATCGAATTCAGGTCATTCGATGCGTTGAAGGTATCGAATTGGGCCAGTTCGATACGGTTTTGGGCCGGCCCAATCAGCAATGCTGGGCCAATCCTAAAATACTCCTATCAACGTGGCTACTGGAAAGCATGCATATACTTGATATGTGATGAATCCAACAACAGTCATATATATAATTTGGATTATCCAAAACACACGTAACATGAATAAAATCCCAAAACATAATACGATGAACACACCAAAGTCATCACGTGCATATAGTTCGATAACCACGATAAATATGATCAATCCTAATAATCTAACATGAATCATAGCTCTGATCATAGCATGATACATGGATCGTTCTCATGCTGGATTATTAACATTAACGAAGAAGATTAGAGCCGCATACCTTGATCCATACAAATAAGCTTTTACGGGAGAACAATGGGTCTTTGGTCTTCTATAGACTAATCTATCTCTCTTTACGGGTCTCTTTCTATTGATGGAAATGTAGGAGAAGAGTAGTCATAAGATTAGCCTTGGGGACCATGACCCTATAACCTCATATAGTAAACTAACTAGAGCCCCATAAACCCTAGTTAGAATTCAACAGAGAATTACACATTACCAAGCACATACATATTAAGATACTAATTGGACACTTTAATTAGATTACTTAATTAGTCTAATATAAACAATTAGCCTTTTAATATAATTGTCTTAATTTGTAAAGCCTACTTATTAGATTATTAAATATAATCTAACAATACTTACACTAGTAATCGAGTTATACGTACTACGTGATGGTGCATATACGAAACTCTTCTTGAATAAATCCCACTCCTTATAAATTGAACTTCAATAACTTGTTGTTAGCTATGCATCTTTTTTCCTTTCTAAATTTAATTTGATTTATAAGTCCTTCCATATTGACATATTTGCCCGCTAGCTTCCGGTTATCAAGCTAGATAGACCAAGCACCATATATTCTAGCTATGTTGCACTTGTAACTTGTGAAGAATATGATATGCCATAATTATTTATTTTCCACGACTTATTATATGCCATCTATAACACATAAAACGACAAAGCCCGAGATTTGAATTACTTTTTGTTTTAGGATGTGGCTTAATTGGAGTCTACGAATGAATTGATGTGCCACTCTCTAGATCTGTATACATAAATCAGGCTTTATCAGAGTAAGACGAAGGTGTGTATGCTTTAATATTAGTGGATTCCAGGGTTATATGCCAATAATAATTCGTAGTGGCTCCTTTTTTCTTGCTTGGATTATGTGTTAAATTAATTAGTGAAAAGAACGTTAATGTCCTTTGCGAGCTAAGTTGGATTTCAGCGGTTTAAGAAGGATATAAAACTTTCCCTTGACCCTTGAGATATGGATGAGTCCTCCTCGATCGAGTCGGCACTTCTAATATCTCATCATGCATTCATAAAGCTAAAGTTGTATAGAGTTGTCCTCTAGCACGACGGATGTATAGTATATATCAAATTAAACGATACTTTAATTTCTTAATGTTTTATAAAAGCATATATGTATATTTACGTCTCACGAATGATGAAACCATAAAATTTATTTGATGTACAAACATTGAATATTGAGCATCCTTTTAAAATAAACTTAAAGCTTTTAAATAATTAAATCTGGCGATTTTTTTTTTCCAAATGACATTTATGTATATTATTCACAACAAGAATTGGTCGGTTTTCCCAACCGGAAAATTCCGACCAGAATCCGGTTGGGAAAATTTCCAGCCGCTTTCGATCGGATTCCGGTTGAAAATTATATCTTTGGCGGGAAAAATTCCCGCCAAAGGGCGTTGCCCTAAACTCGGCCCAGCTGGCCAAGTATTGACGACCGCATTGCGGTCGACAATAGCTGCATTCCCGAACGCAAAGCGTCGGGAATGTGGGAGGCATTTTTATAAATACCTCCCTCCTCCGCCTCATTTCTCACACCACACTTTCTCTCTCCCTCTCTCATTTCCGACCGCCCCTCCCCCATTTTCGATCGCCCATCGGTAGCAAATCTGGTTCCGGTAATTTTTTTCGTTTTTTCTCATTTTTTATGTTATTTTTATTATTTTAATAATTATTTTATATGGTTAAATATTAGATATTGTAGAAATTGTTAGGCTTTAATTAGGAAATGCCTCTAGGAATTGTTAGGCATTAAGAAATATTAGAGTTTAATAATTATTTATGCCTTTAGAAAATGTTTTCTTTATGCATTGTTAGTCTTTAAACTTTATTTATGTCTTTATGGATTATTTGATATTGTGTTATTGTTAGACATTCAACATTGTTTATGACTTTAGAAAAACGATTTATAAATTAGAAGTCATGATGCTTTTAGGGAAGTACTATAAAGTAGAAATAATTATATTTTTCAAATATCTACTTGAAATTTATGGTTTTAGCTACTCTTGAAATATCTATATGTCTTTTTAGGTAGTATTATTTATCTTAGCATTGTTTTATTTTATATGATTTTTATATGTGTTAATTTAGTTATTATGGCGTTAATTTTATGAAATGTTGTTAGATATCTTAGAAATGATTGTTTTTATAACATAGTTCATGACTTCAGGAAAACTATATTACTTAGTAATGTTTAAATTTAGGTCATCTCTATAATTAGAAATATTCTAACTTAGATGCTTTTACTTAGTACATAGCACTTTAGTCGACGACATGTCGGGCGATCGTCCACGCTCGTCTCGTGATACCGGCCATGGCCAGCCTTGAAGAGAGGGCGTAGTGGTCCACCGAGTCCCACAGGGCCTAGTGCTCCACTGAGATTAGGTCATTGTCTTTGATTTGTTCATTCTGGCGCTACACCACTCGATGCTGTCGATGCCCCTGCTACCGATCATGCCGAGTCCCCTTCCACTTCCTAGCCACCTAGGCATACGACTGGATCAAGCAGCGGTACTCCACCAGATCGAATAGTACCACATCGACTATAGGATGATCACGCAGCATTGACGCCACATACGTCATCTGGATCGAGGAATAGGGCACATAAGCCACCATCTACAGATTCTACAGCACCGGGTCCCAACACTTCTTCCCCGATAGACGTCGCCGGTGCAGGACCATCTACAGCGACGCAGTAGCGATCGGGTTGAGGCTTGTCCGGAGGCGATTAGGTTCCGTCTGACAATAGAGGCCGTCGTAGAGTTGTTTTGGATGAGCACGACGTATTTGTGAAGGGGCGCAAGATATCGACGACGATTATCGAGATCATTAGGTCATTTATGAAGACGTGTGTTCCTTCATACAATGAGGTCAATGAGAACGTCAAAGGTCGATGTGGACTATGTTTAAGGTGAGATTTCAAAACACGCACACACACATATATATATATATATATACATAGTAAGTTTTTTATTTAACAAAACCTTAATTAAAAACATGTCTCAAAACATAAAAATCTTAATTAATTGCAGAAAATATACAACATTGGGCTGGAGGAGTTGGGTCTGGCACATACGGCCTACGAGGCTAAGGCCATGAAGAGTTACAAGGAAATAGTGTACAATGCGAAAAGAACTATTATGCGAGGAAGGATGATCCGAAGTGGGCAGAGAGTTCGAGGACTGGGTGGATGAACGACAAGTTGGAGGGTGAGTTTGTGAAGCATTGGGAGTCACATGGCCATATGAAGAAATCAGAGACAGGATAGAAGAACAGGCGAAGAGGAGAGGACCTACACCCTAATCGTTCTGCACGAGGGACTCATGCCAATGGGTCCCTTAGCTACACGAAGATCCAGCATAGGATGGTATGTCTTATTAAATTCGACTCTCTACGTATAACTTTTGTCTTAAATTTAAATAAGTTGACAAAAAAATTATGTCGATATGCAGGCGCGTTCAAGACCTCGAGAGGCCCTTGCACCTCGGTATGATGAGATGTATCGATATCAATATACACAAGTTCCTGAGGATCTTCTAGAGGGAATTTGACGTCGCCGCGTTTGGCTAGACCCCGTGTATAGGGCAATCTACGTAAGTATTTAACATTAAAGTATTTTTTGATTACTATATTAACATTTGCATTATTAATTATGTACTAACTATTGTATCAAAATAAACAGGATGCCTACATAGGCTTGATGACCGAGAGGTACACGGAGGATCGTGCTGGCTGGCCCATCATAGATTAGGAGTTGTGGAGTCGGGTGTCTGGAGGAGTGAATAAGGGGAAGGTTACGGGCCTCCCATATGTGGAACGTCACGGTGAGTTTGGTTTCCAGTCGAAGAAGGTGCCCGACCAGACACATGCCTACGCGAGGGCTTTGGAGGGGGAGAATCGTCGTCTTCGAACTGCTACTGATCGGATGGTTGACGTCCTCTTGGATCACATAGAGCATTTGACCCAGCACATCACCGAGGCTACAAGTACTCCTCCATCTCGACCCCTTCCTACTGGATTCATGTCCTCTGCTCGTCGAGCCTACCAGGGTACCGTGCCGACACCCCAGTTCCCGCCATCGCCCCCCTCGTGATCCATTTGCCCCTACTTATCCGGATGCTATGATGTGTGAGCCTGAGTACGAGGATGACTATGAAGATGGCGATCTAGATGACATTACCGGTGGTGATGCTGCTGATCTTGGTGCTGATGATGACGCGGGTGGTGGAGCTTCCAGAGATGATACATTTGGCTTTCATGATGAGGACTATGACGAGTAGTAGTTTAGTTGTTCCTTTTTTAAGTATTTATGTAATTTAAACTGTGTTAGTTGTTTAAACTTTTTTAAGTAGTACTTTAAACTGTGTTAGTTTTTTGTAATTATATAATTCGTTAGATGCTTGTGTAAACTACTTTATGTTTATGTAAATGGTTGTTTATGGTTATTTGTAGAAATATGATTAATATTTTGTTGCCACTTTCCACGTGAATACTAGTGGACGGTGATTCACGTACATATGATGTGGATGCCCCGCCCACATCCTCTCCATGTAACACCCATACCCAATATTGATACGTAAAGCCCGACTTATGCAGATGATCCCGGAACGTTTCGATCAAAAATCTTTAAATTGTTGCATTTCTGTCACGTGCATCTAATACGATTTCTTAGATCTAAGTAATCTCTGTATTGCGATGCAAATTGTATGAATGCACGAACCCCAACTACGTAATGTTGATTCAAATAACTGGTATTACTATCTATCCTATCGTACATCCAAGATCTATCGGCAAGATTGTCCATTTTTAATTTAAGAAAACTAAAAAAAATAATTGTTGCAATTAATTCCACCAATCCATATTAAATTTATAAAACATGTGAGTACATAGAAGTCAAAAAATACTTGTTGTAGTGTAGAAAATACTTAAATCAAGTATTTTTTGCACACTCACGCCTCTCGTTGCATTTATCGCAATATCTAATAATACACAAACAAACATATATATAAAAAGTTAAGAGTGATCGTTTTAATAAGAAATTATTGAAAAACAAACACAAAATAGTTATAACAAGGGAAAATCATCAATACCTTGCAAATAAGGAAGAATGGAATGATTTGACAATTGGAATGGGGTCGGTATTTATAGGGACATCCAGCCAATTTTTCGACTGCATTGCGGTCAGAAAAACAAAGCCGTTGTCATTTTTGACCGGAATCCGGTCGGAAATAACAACGTTTAGTCGTTTTTTCCGACCGCAATGCAGTCGGGAATATTAGGGTCTAGGGTTTAGGCATTTTTCCTACCGCAATGCGGTCTAAAATGGTTGAATTTTTGACCCAAATGCGGTCGGAAATAATATTCAAATTTTTAATTTTCCATTTCGCTCTCCAATTGTAGATAAATCGTTGGTTTAATGATTAATTTCAACAACATTAGTTATATATAAGTTACAAATTAAAAAAAAAAACTTAATTTTCTCGCACGTTAAATAATCATTTAAAGCATATGTTGATAATGTCACTTGTAAATACATTAGTATATTTTTCTAATAAACTACTTATGATTGTGTTAATTGAATGTAACATCTGAATATATATATATATATATATATATATATATATATATATATATCACATTTGTCTTCTCTATACTAAAGTTTCTCACGAATGCTAATCGCAAATGAGAGATTACTCTATACTACGTATGATTAATATATGTAGAACTTCAAATAAATTTAATAATAAACTTACTATGTTAATTAATATTAACTAAATATTAAACTAAGTAAGTATTATTTCCATTCATGTATTTTTAGTGAACTTCTATAGTTAAACTCACAAAAACATTAACATTTTTCTAAAATCAAGAAGAAAAAAAAACACTATTTCTGACCGGAATTCGGTCGGAAATAATATTCATGATTATTTCCGACCGGATTCCGGTCTGAAATAATATTCATAATTATTTCCGACCAGATTCTGGTCGGAAATATGGGCCGAAAACAATTTTCGACCAGATACCGGTCGGAAATAGCGAAAAATTTGGCACATTTATGAAAATTTCAAATTTCAAATCTTTATTCGACCGGATTCCGGTCGAAAAAAATCGAAAATTCAGGCGGTCTTAGTTGGGAAATTCAAATATTTTCTCCAAATTCTATATATACACTTTATTTTTCACCCCATTTTCATCAAAATACTCTCTTCATCTTTAAATATTCCCCACACAAAAATATTTCACCAACAAATTTCAAACTTAAAGACGTTTTTGATCTTTAAATACTCTCTCAACACAAATATTTCATCTTTAAATAAAACACTTGTTTCTTTCTTTCATCTTTAAAACAAATATTTTTTTCTTCCTTTCATCTTAAATAAACACTTTTTTTTCATCTTTAAAATAAACATTTTTTTCTTCATTACATCTTAAATAAACATTTTTTGACTAACAATCAATTTTTAGGTTTTAGATTGGTGCAATAAATCGAAATATTTCAAAAAAGTAAAAAATAATATTTCGGTAATTATTACCGATTTTTTTTATTCGGTTGAATATTATTTTGGATCGGAGTCCGGTCGAAAATTCCTTAAATGTTATTTTCGATCGGACACCGGTCGAAAAAAGTTAAAAGATCTTTCCCGAGCGGACTCCAGTCGGGAAAAAAAGATTTTCGACCGAGTCCGGTAGCAATTATGCCGACTGCGATCCGGTCGGAACATTTTTATTACCGACCGGAGCTCGGTCGAAATAGTTGCTACCGGACTGCGGTTGGGATTTAATTTTCTGACCGCAGTCTGTTCGAAAAATCGGTCGGGAAAGTTCCCGACCAGAAGCCGGTCGAAAAAATTGATTTTCGACCAGATTCTGATCGAGAAAACTTTTCCGACTGAAGCATCCTCGATCGGAGTATTTCGACCGGAGTGCGGTCGGGAAAAGGTCTTTCCCGACCGGATTCGGGTCATTTCCGACCGGAGTTTCCTCCATTTTTGGAAAATAAGAAATTGTGGATATTAATTTTCATTATAAATTTTGCCATTGTATGTTGCATTGGAAATTCTAGAATGTTCTTCAACGAGTTTATTTATAACTTCATGGTTAATCAATAAAAATCCAACTATCATAGTCCATAGTTTGGCGCAACCATCTATGGATGATGGATTTTTAAGCTTAAACGTCTTAATATTTATCAAGTTAAGGAAATATTAGGACAGTTTAACAAATTAAAATCTGTTATGAAGTATGTTATCTTTGTCTGGTGACATGATAGGTTGACAAACTCCACGTCAGACAAACTTAAATTTCCTTAGAGTGTTAAATGAGCTTGTTTCAAAACATTATATATATATATATATATAGGGATAAATGCATTAAACCCCCTGAACTATGCACGTTTTTGTATTTTCGTCCTTAAACTAATTTAATAAGCGTTTTCCCCCATAAACATCGTCTGTGCGATTTGCCCCCTGGCCGGGTTTTCGGCTATTTTTGGCCATTCTTGGCCGGAATTTTCCCCCTTACCCGACACATATGTGTTGTACTAGATGTATATTAGTAGTTGATGACAAAAAGAAGGCGAAAAAACACCTCGAACGGGACATATTCCGGCCAAAATGTGATTTCGTCTTCAGTGTAGTTACGTAAGACTTATTTTAGTTTGGTAGTTCATAGTTCGCAACTTTCAATTTTTTTCTCGTAATGTTCTTTTGTGAAAGCATTTGTAAATGCTCTTTGAGACTTCGTAAGACTTGAGTACTTGACTAACATTTTTGAGTTTTGCATATGAGCAATTTGGTTTAAGTTTTAAGTTAAGTGTATTTTGAATATTTTGGAGGTTATAAGTTTATTATTTGGTTCTATTTCATATTTTTTTTGTATTATTATATACTTATTTATAATATTATAGTACTTAAAATAAATAAAATGCCAACTTTTATTGGGCTTACGCCCGGCGCCTCGAGACTTACGCCTCGCCCCTAACTATGAAAAACGTCTCGCTTACGCCCAACGCCTTTCACAACACTGCTATAGATCATGAATATGTGCACATATCAAATTCCAAATAGAATTGACTGTGAAATTCAAATTGCAGATAGGTCGAACTGATTTCTGAAATTATTCTAAGTTAAAGGTCGAATTCATATGCCAATGTTGAATTGTCCAAATTTGATTGGATTTAGCAGTTTAGAGTTTGAAAATGGGGTAGCTTTTATGATGGTTTAGAGCTATTTACAAGGGATTAGTACCGAGGTTATCTCCTTGAGAGTTATAATAAGATCCAACCTGATTCATAAATAAAAGCCACGTTGTATCTCGAATTAAAAAGTAAGGTTTTTGGCAAGCAGCACCCCTGTGTTATGAGAAATAGGCAAAAAACCTCCCCGTGTTTTGAAAAAAGGCAAAAACAACCCCTGTGGTTTTGTAAACCTAGCAAAATACCCCCTTCTCTGCGAAAGTGTTATGCACTTGCCAAGGAATGAGAGTGGGGTTTTTATTTGAACTTGTATCATTCCAAAGCCAATTAATACTTTTGTCTTTAACTTTAGAAAATTACATTTCTGACCCAACAAGTTTTATTTTGTTCAATCCTCTTCGAAACTTTAGAAAAATGGTATCAGAGCTTATAAAAAACCCTGAGCCTCTATCACGTGACTGCGTGCACGAAGCGTGACTCTCCGTAAGGGATGACCTAGGCTCTGCTACCCGGGTTGCACCGTAAAAGGTCTGATGTGGATGAAACCACGGGGCTCCTACATTGTATGGGTTGGAAGTGCGGCGGGCGTAGACCTAGGTTAGCAAACTGATAGGTACCTTTTGTTGTGCTACCCCTTAACTGGGCCGGAGGAACAAAATGGTATCAGAGCCTAGGTTTATTTATTCTATGTGGAAATTTATTTATTATTTAAACACCTAAACTGCTTTATGAGAGGAGTATTTTACAAACATGAATAATCCAGAAATGGATGATATTTGGTACCCCCCTATTCAGTTCTTTTTTAAAGGACCGAAAACCACAAGTATAAAGTATTTTATCTATGCTTTAACTGAACGCCTTGGTTGGCTTGAAAATTATATTAAACATCACGAGGTTCTATGTTGCGACCTAGAACAACAAACATGTCCCATGAATAAAGCTAGACTTGAAGGAGTCGAGCGAATAAGATTTAGACTTAAAAAGGCCAACAAGCAAAGTGCGATACTAAGCTTATAATGCCTGGTATCACTCTTGAACACGAGCTTGATCTCGTGATGAAAAGACTTGAGATCCTTGCTAGCCAAAGACCGATTAACATCCATAGTGTAAGAGCCAAATACGTGGCGGTTAATGGTCTTACGACGGAAATCGGAAGGATCAAAAGATTGATCATCGAAAGAGACAATAGATGAGCAATCTGGCGTTACCAAGTCTCAACGAGCTCGAGACCGATAGCACCAAGCTATCCCAAGATCTCAGAGAAATCCAGAAGACACTTTAAACATATGGTAACCGTCTATACCATATACCCGAGCAACTTCAAGAACTCCAAGACAAGCTTGAAACCATGTCTAGGCGTGAAAAGGAGGTCTTGGAAAATTTGCTAGATGTCCAGCAGAGGATGAAGAATTTGGAAGCACAACCCAATCATTCAGGAAGAAAGCGAGGAGGATGGCTACCACCATCTTATGGAACAGAGCCACTTCTACACCAGAAAGGCAAGACCGTATAAGTAAAACGAGAGATGACGAAAGGAGAAAAGATGAGAGCCTTATTAAGAGGAGAATCAGTTCCTCAAAAGAAACCATGACTGCTCGTATCCTTCTCGACGAGGTCAACTTCAGAAATTTGCAAGATCTAAACGACCTTGCAGAATCATTCACGGGACTAAATCTGGTGAATCTCAAAACTCAGCAAGTGACTCAATATGCAGAGTCTTCCACTCATGCTCCACCGACGATACCAGAGGATAGCGGAGTGAGCAATCCCCATCAGCAAGACGAGTCCATGCCACACTGAGGAGACTTTGTTCCTGAAGGAAATCTACATCCAGATTTCATAAAACCTGGCATTACCAGATCTCGAAGGAGACCAGACATAAGGGAAACACCATATGTTAAGTCCCAGATCGACCCGATACATCCGTATGGGTTAATGCTCAATCTGAACACCATGGATTTCAAAAACAGGGAGCTTCTGATTGACGATTGGGCCTCAACAATGAGGATTGCAGTAGGAACCATTGATCTCAACAAAGAAGCATTCATATTGCTGCTTAATATGAGCTTGGAAGGGTCAGTCAAGATCGCCTGGGAACAAACAGACCAGGGAACCAAAGAAAAAGTTGCGGCAGGAGAATCTATGAAGAATATCGTAGATAAAATGGCAAAAGTATTTAAGATACTTTTCATTGGAATTGGTCACTTCGAGGATTCAGAAGGAAATTTTGGAGGAGGCCGAGAGCAAGCTAGGAGATAGGAACGAGCTTTGTATAGTCTTGAGTTACACGATATATGTAACATAGACTTATACATAAAACTCTTCACCGAGTACAAGTGGAAGTCAAAGGTGAGTGATGATACGGCCATCCCACTGTTCTTCTCCAAAATCCCAAGTCCATGGAGGGAAATGCTGATAAAAGAATACGAACTGCCCCAGGGTATTGACACTGTGGCAAGATGTATGTATTTCCTCAAAAGCAAACTTACCGAATGGTGCCAAAAGGCAGCTGAGCTAAAGAATTACAAGAGGCTGCGAAGAATCAATAAGAATGTTACTCTTTGTTGCGAAAACAACGCCATACCAACAATTGTCGGAGGAACCAGAGAGCATAAGAAAAGAAAGAAATACCCTTATGCCAGAGAAGAAAGGCGGGGCAAAGAAAGATCTTCATGGAAACCCAGGAGATTTTGGTCCAAACAAAAGGCCCGAAGTTACAAATCAGGACATCGTTCAGGGCCAAGCCGTGGACGACCAGCTACAAGCCGAGATAGATCCAACAGGATATCTACCAAGAGAACTTTCAGAAGGGCACACACCAAGGCCAATGAAAGTTTTAAAGATTGCAACTGTTGGACATGTGGTGCTCCAGGCCACATCTCTACCGATTGTCCGCCAAATCAAAGCCGAGGAGTCAAACGGTTCGAGGCAATGCCAGAAATCGAAGAAGTCGTTTACTATCAAGATATTATTCAAGTATATCGATTCGAGGACATCCCCTCAGACGAAAGCATATACGAAGAAGAAGAATACAACGATGAGTCTTCTGAATCAGAATCAGACTAAAGAAGAGGAAATCTTCCATCAGGAGATGCAAGAGGATATCTTGGGGTTTTTCTCACAGACGAGTATATCACATAAAGCTCTGATGAGAATTATGAAAGAGGATCCAAAACTCCGCATTTATGACGGCTTCACAGTCAGCAAAATGGAGAGAGCCTTGACACAATTAAGTCTAAGGCAAAGGAAGCATCATATCATTTACAAAGTCACGGCGGGAGAACTTGATATCCCAATGGAGCTGACCAGTAATGTGATGGAGATGCAGTTAGTTCCCATGATGGAAATCAAGGAGGAACTAAACAGACTCAACAGGGAAGTTGCTCATAAGATGTCATGGATCCATATCGGAGCCATAAGAATCTTGCTTAAAGCAACGTTCAAAGAAGGAGTCAATTCCCCAATCGACATTGCAGTCTTCGATAGAAGAATTCAAAATTTGAAAGATGCATGTCTAGGTGGAATCTCCGGCAACCTATTTGCAGGAAAGGTGGCAATGTTTATCTATCCTAAGATTGCCTATAACCTGGCGGGATCGAGACTTTAATAGAGCGTTAACCCTTCATCAGGATTTCAAAAATAAAGATTTGATGAAAGAAGGGAATAGACCATACTCTATTACATATAGCATCTCATACGCACTCTCTAATACCCATCATTCTGAGGTATTTCAGAGAAAAGAGTTCGTTGAGATCCCAGAAATATTCGAGAAGGCTGCCCAAGCAGTTAAACCAGAAATTTCTGATCTGCCCCATATCCAAGAAATGGACATGATTATCAGAGATCAGCCAGTGCTCAACCAGACAGCTAGTCACAGGTTTGAGCAAATACAAGCTTCGTTCAGTGAAAACCGAATGATAAGCCAAAGGACAAATCAAAGAATGGGAAAGAGACCTATTCTTGAAGCTATAACTGGACCAGGACAGTTCACTACCGAAGGGGAGCTTCAATGTCCAGCAGGATGGAGTATAATTGAACTAATTTTCGATATTACTCAGAAGGATAATACCTTTCCAAGCAATGCTTTGTACTATCTCCAACAACGTTTACCAGGAAGATATCAAGGACGTCTAAAATTGGGAGATATGGATTTCACAATACAAGGAATTGCAGGAAGATTAGCCGAGAATTTAATACTCGGACTAGAATTTCTCGAGGCACATAATCCTTGGGAAAGGATACAGGATGGAATGGAATTTACAGTGGAAGGAAAAAGATACTGAATCCGATGACCACTAGCCCATTCTCCATATACATCTCCGTATGGATGTTATATGAAAAATACAGGGCAGAGTACTTTGCAGCATACATCGATTCAGGTGCTGGAATATGTACGGCAAAAAAGAGCATATTTCCTCCCAACCTTGAAGAAGAATTACCAGCGGTTGCAGGAAGAGACTTCTCTATAAGGATTATCACCTTTAAAAGAGGAATCAAGCAAGCGAAAATACTCATCGGAGGCGCAGGAGGAAGCCCTTGGTACAAGGTCAAAACGCCACCTATCTATTTCTATGATACAGGAGCAGATATTCTCCTAGGCAACAATTTCCTGCAGGCCTTTAAAAGGGTTACACAGGACAATGAGACAAGAAGACTTATTCTCACAATGCCTTGTGACCATAAGATTCTCATCCAACGACTAAGGGAAGCATTTTACCGAAAAATGCCTTTCAATTTTCGCAGCAAGCGTGGTGATGAAGGACAACTTCGACACCCAAAAATGAGGGATCAACGCAAGTATGGAGAAGCAATACTCCAGTAGAGAGCAGACCTAATAGGAGAAGATGATCCAGATACAGAAAGGATCAAAGAGACAACAATCAAGCTTCTCAAAGTCAGTATGGAAGGAGTATCGCAGACTGATATCACAAGTGAAGGGCAAATATCACTTAAAGATATCAAAAACAAGATTCAAAGGAATTTCAGCGAAGATCCTTTGGCATGGTGGAACAAGAATGAACTCCAAGCTTCCTTGAAACTTCAGAAGGGAAAAGAGCACGAGTTTGTACGATACAAGCCAATCCTGATGAATCAAAGTGATCGTGAGGATATGCAAATGATTCTTAAAGAACACCTTGACCTTAAGTTGATTTGACCAGGGGTCTCACCTTACAGCAGCCCAGGCTTTCTGGTAAGAAACCATGGCGAGATAAAAAGAGGAAAACCAAGACTGGTCATCAACTATCAAGGAATCAATAAGATCCTAGAATTTGATGGCTACAACATCCCAAGTCGAGAACACCTAATCAATTGTGTCACAAACGCAAAGGTATTCTCTAAATTTGATTGTAAATCTGGTTTCTATCAGATTAAGATGCAAGAGGAAAGAAGGAAGTTTACCGCCTTTTCCACACCACAAGGACATTATATCTGGAATGTATTACCAATGGGACTGGCCAACGCACCCCAGATATACCAAAGAAAAATGGATAATCTTTTTAAAGATTACTTCAGTTTCATGTTTGTTTATGTGGATGATATCATCATAGCATCAAAAACGGTCAAAGAACATCTCAAACATCTAGAGATTTTCTCAGACATATGTTTCAAGAATGGATTAGCGTTATCTCAGAAGAAAGTAGTAATCCTTACAAGGAAGATTGAATTCCTTGGCATTGAGATTGACGAATCAGGAATCATCCTCCAAACACATTTGGTCGAAAAGATTTCTTAACACGAGATGGAGCCCAGTGAAGCCAACAACATCCTTACAAGGTGGAGGCATCACAGCAACAGCCTCGAGGAACTAAACAAGGCAATAGACAGCCTAGCAGTCAATGCAACGGCTTCTGGACACGTACAAGAGAAAGACCTTAACAAGGTCCAGACTGAAATGAAAGCCGCAAGGCTTCATAGCACCATGTTATGGGATAGCCTTTATTGGCCCATTATGCGAGAGGCATCAGAGTCAAAACTGATCTCTGAAATACGAGTACAAGACGAGAAAGTATGGGAAAGTGGTTCAAGCACTATTATCCCAAACACAGGAAAAGACCCTTACGATGATGAAGGGGATTCTGAAAACAAGAAAGATTCTAAGATGGAAACATCTGAAGAATCCAATCAGTCTAAAAAATTGGAGACTGAAATCAACGAGATTCATCTTAGACCAAAGATTGGAAAATCTAAGGTCCAAGGTGATAACTTAAAACCATCCCCATTGATGGAATACCAAAGGACATGGGAAAGGTTATATACAAGAATGGGACTTGTCCCAGGTAAATCCTTGGCCGATTGGTCGGGAAAATACCCACGAGTCTGGACTCTACCAGGCGCAAAACTGGAGAATATACGAGAGTGGTTCGACTTTGGCTGTTTAGCCTCAGTCTTCACTACATCACCAGGGTTCCTGGAAATTTCGAAATTACCATGATGGATATACGAGGGAGTGTATGGATCATGGAAAAATAATAATACACTCGGAAGAGGTGAAACTCTGGAACTGAAATTCATTTCAGCCGCACCAAAGATCAATGGAAAAGGTTTCTTTCCCAGCTTTGATTTCATTAAGCTGCAGAAACCGTACATGAAGGCTTTAGATTTCATAAAGCCACCACCAGAAGAACAACTTCTAGTTGCTCCGATATCAGAAGATGATATCACTACAAGAAGAGCTTGGGGACTTTGGGTTTGTTTAACAGAAATGGACAAAGTCAAATATTCGTTTAAAACATTCCAAAATGCTGAAAACGGATCTATCATGCTCAACTCTATGACAAGCACCACTACTCAGTTTGCCGAGACAGTATTTGAAAATAAGAGGCAAAAATTGTGGAGAAACGAGATTCCATCGACGGCAGAAACTAGCTGAAAAACGTGCAACATGATGCATGTCGTAAAATGGAAAGATCGCATTTGTCCAAAATGCCCCGAGCAAAAGGAGCCTCTTTTCGGCAAAAGATTCCCAATAAAAAAGGACAAGTGGGAATATGACAGGGAAAGCTCTACCAGGCCCGGAAAGATGCCTCGTGCCGGGAAAAAGACAAACTTCTCGGGTAAAGGAAAAGAGGCCATGTGATTGACCAAGACAGGTTAACAACCAGGACCACCCCCACTTTCGAAAAGTCATGATAAAATGGGCCACGACAAGGAATTCTGAACAACCGCACCATTATCTGTTGAATAATGGAGGGACCACAAGCTAGGTGGAACGAGATGTAAGCCATGACGTTTCCACTATCAAGAAGGGATGAAGTCCGCAATTAAAATCCGCGACCTCATCTATATAAAGAAGAGCTGAAGGAAGCAAAGGGCATGAGCATCGACCATTCCCCTCTGTTTTCTTACAAAAATAAAAGAGATTCTTTCAATAGTTTGTAATAGTTGAGTGTTTCATTTCTACTGTAAAAATACGAGTGTATAAATTGTACTAAGTGTGTATGCGTGAGGAAAACATTGCTACTATGAGTAGCTAAACTAGTTTGCTCCTCTCTAAAGGAGTTCGGTGTGTTATGTAATAAATAGTTTCCACAAATAAATAAAATCTTGGCTTTCGCCTAAGCGTGTTGTTTCGTAGAGATCTTAAGCATTCATTCAAAGTCGTACTTTTACGCCCGGTGTAGGAAACGAACCAGGGCTGTGCTGATTATCGTTGAAGGAGCCATTGCAGAACTATCGGTTGCGATCGAGTGGTTGAAGGCGAGGAGTCTTTGTAATACTGGTGGAATACCCGTCGATAAGTCGGTCAAACGAGGTACCCTTTTAATTTATGATTAATCATTAATACGGAAGCATGCTGGGCCTGATATGGTCGTTATGGACTATTCTCATATGATAGGGTTTCGAAAGGAATTAATCTTAAAACTTTGGGGGTCAATTTCTAATTTTGTAAAAGTTAAAATCTGCAGAAGGGGGCAGTGTGCTATGATTTTGGGAACACAAGGGGGTTTCTTGCCCCTTTTGATTTCACAAGGGAGTTTTTTGCTACTTTCATATAACACAAGGGGGTTATTTGCCATCTGCTCTAAAAAGTATGTCATATTCCATAAGTTGACATGACCATGAAGGTCAAATTAGTCTTTATTATCAGGCTCTCTTGTTTCACTAGGTAACTCTAGTTGATGCGATTCATGATTTAGGTACATATGTTTCTTTAAACAATACACCGATGTATTGTGTTATTCAGTTATGTGTCACAGCCAAAATATGATGCATAAGACTTTTAAACGTGATAGAGGCTGGACTTATGTGAGGAGGTATTTATATAAACAGTTGTCATGTGATATCTGAAACAACTCAATGAAGTGATTTTAATATAATAATAGTAATAATATTTTCCACATTTTTTTTATAATTCATTTACTTTTTTGCTGCGATTGTTAATTTATATTTGTTAGTTCGATTTGTGCGATTCAACTGTGATTGAATTCGGTAAATTTTGCGTTCCTCTTGAGCGATTTCACTACAATAATAGTAATAACCAGTAATAATATTTTTCACATTTTCTTTATAACAATTGACACTAATTTTTATTTTTGTTTATTAAAAAAGAGAAACAAACATAATTACATCATGTCTCTAGTTAATAAACTAGTAATATAGCTAGTAGGAGCCTTATTCCAAAAGACATTGCTCTCTTCTATATATCTAGCAAGTTTAGCAAGACTATAAGCCACTTTATTAGCCGTTCTTGGAATCCAAGTGAAGGTAGCATTACACGGCTTGTGAAGTAGCCGTTTACATTCTTCCACCATATCAGTATTTTGAGGAGTTGGAGCTAGTTCTCCTGATATCAGTTTGTGAACTGTGAGGGAGTCAACTTCAATATTAATATTATGAATCCTTCTGGTCCAACCTAGCTCTAATCCTTCTCTCAAAGCAGCCAGTTCTGCCTTCTCCATTGTTGGAGCAGTAAGTTTCTTCATGTAACCCCATCTCCAGTGACCATTTTCATCTCTAAGCACCCCAGCCAGAGAACCTGAATTTTGATCAAGAATAGCGCTTCCATTAGTGTTTAGTTTAAACCATCCACATTGAGGTTTTTGCCAGCCAACTTCTTGAGTTCTACTTCTGTTTCTTCTGCTGCTCTCACTAAGTTCATAACTAAGCTGCTTGATCTGAAAGATCCTACCTGAAACATTCAACTCTTTCTCGTGGAAAACTCTGGAGTTCCTGTGCTTCCAACATATACAAATAGTTGCAATAAAAATCCATTTCCATGAGGAATGAGGTCTAATTTTGTTCCTGAGTTGTAGACATTCAAGATTCTTTTAGCCAATCATCATCACAAGTTTCTTCAAGTTTTGCAAGGTCCTCATGAACAATAACTCTGTCCCAAATCTTCCTTGCTACATGATAGTATCTAAAGAGGTGTAATCCAGACTCTTCTGATTCCTTACATAAGGTACACATAGCAGTGAGGGAGAGCTGCCTCTTGAATCTTACCAGATTAGTTGCCAATCTTTCTTGTGCTAGGAGCCACGAGAAGTGTTGCAACTTATTACTTACATCAATTTTCCAAACCCATTTATGTTTGCTATAGTTTCTAGAATTGATCCATTTTGACTTAGACAAAGATTATATGCAGATTGACAAGTAAATTATCCATTAGGTCCCATTCCACACCACATGGTCATCCTGATCCATGAGAGTAATAATTTTGTTGCATATATC
Organism: Linaria vulgaris; assembly: GCA_948329865.1. Classification (NCBI taxonomy): domain Eukaryota; kingdom Viridiplantae; phylum Streptophyta; class Magnoliopsida; order Lamiales; family Plantaginaceae; genus Linaria; species Linaria vulgaris. The sequence continues at coordinate 28,915,139 of OX415249.1, forward strand.
ATCCTTAAGAGGTTGAGGTGTTTTTGAATTAATAAGTCCCAGGTTCCACTCTCCATTATCCAGCAGCACATCTCTGAGTACCATATGAGTGTCAGAGTTTTAGCGAAAAGTGATTTCGACTATCACTTAAAGCAATATGAAATCGTTATTTCACAAGAAAAACAGAGAAATAGACAGGGGACCTTAGAACTCTTTTTGGATGGACGAAAAATGATAGACATTTTCAGAAAGTGTCCAGGCGAATGAGAAGTACATGCATTGTGTTCTCCATAGACTGCAAAGGGAAAAGAACTTCCACCCCTTAATAGTCAGAAGCAACCAACCGAATTTCCGCCAAAAAGATCGGATGGTTCTTGCTTGTTGGATAAGGAAGGTGCCGAGTCTTGCCCAGCATAATGGTTTGTTGAGATAAGGGCAAGGAGCAGTAGGCTGACTGAATAATAATATTCTCATCACAGATACAGCCTGAACCCCTCCAGTTATCAAACCAGAAGTTGATTTTATCACCTCTCCCAACTTTCCATCTCATAAAGGGCTTCATCAGTTTCATACAATGTAACACTCCCTTCCAGATTGGACTATCAGACATTCTTCCCTTGCAACAGACCAATTTCTTGATTTTCAAGTACTTAGCTTGCATGAACTCTTTCAGATGGACTTCTCATTAGCAGTGATTTTCCAAACTAGTTTAGCAAGCAAGGATACACCGCTTGTCCTGGTAGAATGAATTCCTAAACACCCTTCACTTTAGGCATGATCACTTGGTTCCAATTAACCAGGTGCAGTTTCTTTTTATATATTTCTGAAGACCACACAAAATTTCTGTTGAGTCTATCCATCTTGTCACATACATGCTGAGGTAACCAAGATTATTGCATTGTATATACTGGCATGGAAGAGGATACATAATTGATTAAAGGTTCCCTTCCAGCAAGAGATAGCATCTTACTCTTCTAGGTACCAAACCTACTCATGATCTTATCAAAGATATCAACATGAGTTTCCCTGTTAACTCTTCCATGCAATAGCTTCATACCAAGATACTTCCCCAGGTTCTGAGTCTGACCAAATCCCAGAATATGGCATAAATATCTTTTAAGATTAGCTCCATTTTGCTTGGAGAAAAACACTTTAGATTTGTTGTGATTTAAAAATTTCTGTTGAGTCTATCCATCTTGTCACAGACATGCTGAGGTAACCAAGATTATTGCATTGTATATACTGGCATGGACGAGGATACATAATTGATTAAAGGTTCCCTTCCAGCAAGAGATAGCATCTTACTCTTCTAGGTACCAAACCTACTCATGATCTTATCAAAGATATCAGCATGAGTTTCCCTGTTAACTCTTCCATGCAATAGCTTCATACCAAGATACTTCCCCAGGTTCTGAGTCTGACCAAATCCCAGAATATGGCATAAATATCTTTTAAGATTAGCTCCATTTTCCTTGGAGAAAAACACTTTAGATTTGTTGTGATTTAAATTAAGCTCATACATACCACATAATCTGTCCAAGATCTTTCTAATGGTTTGAGTAATGGAGACAGTAGCTTTTCCCATTAGAATGAGATCATCGGTAAAGAAGATATAAGACAGATGAGGACCATCTCTGCAAGGTATAATAGGCTTCTATGTTCCCCTAGTGACTTTTTCATGAATGAGGTAGGGCAACCTTTCCACACAGAGAACAAATAGGTAAAGTGAGAGAGGATCAACTTGCCTTAATCGACAGTGATGATCAAATGCCTCAAGAAGACTTTCATTCCATAGAATTCTGGTGGAGGCATTGGTTACATAGAACATGGTCAATTCTATCCGAGTTGGAAGGACTTTGAAAGCATATAAAGTCCAGCTTACTTTGTCATATGCTTTATCTAAATCCAAATTCATAATCATGCACCCTACCTTATTCTTTTTCTTAGTCCTAAGGGATTGAAGTGTCTCTTGCAATACAATTATATTATTTTGTGCTCCTCCTTTTAATAAAGCTGGACTGAGTAGGTGCTATGATTTTAGGCATGATGTCTCTCAATCTAGAAGTAATGTGTTATGGAAAAGCTAAAACTATTTGAGTTTATAACAATATATTTAAAAGGACATAGAGAAAGAAGAGCAAATTATGAGTATATTACTTGTGAATTGGTGTTTTTCTCTTCATCTTGATGGATCCTTATATAGGCAAGAATTCCCAATATTTTACACTATTTACAACAACTACAACTATTATAAAATAGTATTTGTACATAATTTTCAACAATGGCCACTAGGCATATGCCACTAACTATATTTATAACACTCCCCCTTGGCCACTTGAAGATTTTGTTATGTACATGACCCGTCTTCTGCACACGTCTTATGCTGCCTCGTTAAAAACCTTATAAGGAAAAACCCAGTGGGATAAAAACCTTAATAAGGGAAAAAGAGTGCATCCGTGTGAACTCCCCCTCAAGTTGGCATCTCCAATTCTTCATAAGTCTCGTAGGTGATGCATCCCAATACTTTGAACATGTTTCTTAAAAGTTACATTAGGGAGTGTCTTTGTAAAAAGATCTGCCATATTGTCACATGATTGAACATATTGGATATTAATTTCTTTGTTCTTCTTGAGTTCCTGAGTGTAGGAAAAATATCTTGGGGGTATGTGTTTGGTTCGATCACTCTTGATATAGCCTTGTTTCATCTGTGTAATACATGCATAATTGTCTTCGTATAATGTTGTAGGACCCTCTCTAATAGGTAAGCCATATGTACTTCTTATATGATGTGTCATTGATCGTAGCCATACATATTCCCTGCTTGCTTCACGGAGTGCAATAATCTCAGCATGATTCGATGATGTTGCAACAAGTGTCTGTTTCTGAGAACGCCATGAAATAGCAGTGCCTCCATACGTGAATACATATCCAGTTTGAGATCTGGATTTATGTTGGTCTGATAGAAAAACATGCATCTGCATAACCAATCAATTCTTGTACCGCATTGTTAGGATAAAATAGACCAAGATCCACAGTTCCTTGAAGATAACGGAATAAATGTTTAATTCCTTTCCAGTGCCTTTTTGTGGGTGATGAGCTAAACCTGGCTAATAAATTCACAGTAAATGATATATCAGGTCTAGTACAATTAGCTAGATACATTAAAGCTCCAATGGCACTTAAATATGGAACTTCAGAACCAAGAATTTCTTCAAAGGTGTTGCTTTATCCATGTTAAAACGTTTCAATATTTTTTTAGTATAGTTAGATTGATGCACAAGTATTCCATTTTTAAAATGCTCAATTTTCAAACCAAGACAATATTTAGTCTTTCCAAGATCTTTCATTTCAAATTCATCCTTTAAATAATTCATTGTTGAATGAATTTCTTTGTCAGTGCCAATGATATTTAAATCGTCTCATAAACCGCAATAATTGCAAAACCAGATGATGTTTTCTTAATAAAAACGCATGTACACAACGAATTATTTATATATCCTTCTTTTAATAAATATTCACTCAAATGATTATACCACATGCGACCTGATTGCTTTAACCCATATAATGATCTTTGCAATTTAATTGAGTACATTTCTCTAGGTTTGGAACTTGATGTTGCGGGTAATTTAAGTCCATCAGGGACCTTCATGTAAATATCATTATCAAGTGATCCATAGATATAAGCAGTGACAACATCCATGAGATGCATGTTTAGATTTTCATAGACCACTAGACTGATCAAGAATCGAAATGTAATCGTATCCATTACAGGAGAATACATTTCTTCATAATCGATTCCAGGTCTTTGAGAAAAACCTTGTGCGACAAGGCGAGCTTTGTACCTTACAATTTTAGTTTTCTCATTTCGTTTGCGAACGAAGACCCATTTGAACCCTACGGGTTTCACACTTTTCGGTGTGAGAACAATGGGTCCAAATACCTTTCGCTTATTAAGCGAATCTAATTCAGCTTGCATAGCATCTTTCCAGTTTTCCCAATCATTCCTATTTTGGCATTCAATTACAGATTTGGGTTCAGGATCATCATTTTCATTCTCAATTTCATAAGCGACTATATATGAAAATATTTCATCCATATTTTCCATTTCATTTCGATCTAATACCATTCATGTTTTGATATAATTTATAGAGATTTCAACGTTCTCTTTATTTATAGGATCTGATTGGATAACTTCTTGAGGTATCTCATATGTCACATTTTGCGACTCATCAGGCATAGGTTCCTCAATAATAGGATCATTAGGTTTTGATGCTCCTTTTCTTTTTCGAGGATTTTTGTCCTTTGAGCCAGTAGGACGCCCACGTTTCTTAGTTATATCAAAGATATCGTCCTTTGATGTTTCTTTTGGAATTACAATATGAGCATATGCATTTGCAGCTGGTATATGTGATTTTGTTACCCTGTTTATGTCAGTAAATGCATCGGGTAATTGATTTGCAATAGCTTGTAAATGCAAAATTTTCTTTACTTCCAAATCACATTGCTTTGTTAGCATATCAAAGCTTGTCAAAGATGGATTATACCATGATATATCCTTTTCCAACTGCTTCTTTTCTCCCACTAAGGTTGGAAAATTTGCCTCATTAAAATGACAATCGGCAAAACGTGCCGTAAAGACATCACCTATTAGAGGCTCAAGATATCTGATTATTGATGGTGAGTTAAATCCATCATATATTCCCAACCTTCTTTGTGGTCCCATTTTTGTTCGCTTTGGTGGTGCAATTGGAACATAAACCGCACAACCAAAAATCTTTATATGGGAAATATTAGGTTCATGACCAAAAACAAGTTGTAATGGGGAGTATTCATGATACGAGCTTGGTCTAATGCGAATTAGTGATGCAGCATGTAAAATCGCATAACCCCATAGAGAACTTGGTAATTTAGCTTTCATCAACAATGGTCTAGCAATTAATTGAAGGCGTTTAATTAATGATTCAGCTAAACCATTTTGAGTATGTACATGTGCAACACTATGTTCAACCGTAATTCCAGTTGACATACAATAATCATTGAAAGCTTGAGATGTGAATTCACCAGCATTGTCAAGTCTAACTTTCTTGATCGTATAGTCAAGAAATTGAGCTCTTATTTTGATTATTTGAGCCAAAAATCTCGCATATGCCATATTGCGAGTAGAGAATAGACAGACATGTGACCATCGACTTGAGGCATCAATTAATACCATAAAATATTGAAATGGTCCACATGATGGATGAATAGGTCCACATATATCACCTTGAATTCTTTCAAGAAATGTGGGTAATTCTGTCTTAATTTTAACTAGTGAATGCTTTATAATTAGCTTTCCAAGAGAACATGCTTCACATGGACTATTGTTGCTCAGATTGAGTTTGGATCCTTTTAATGAATGTCCATGTGTAGTTTCAATTATTCTTCGCATCATTGTTGAACCAGGATGACCTAGTCGATCATGCCATAGAGTCAATAATTCTGGATTTTCATTGACTACCATATTTGATTCGATTTCATTAATATATGTATAATGCAACCCTGATGAGATATATGGTAGTTTTTCAAGAAAATGTTTCTTTCCTGGTATATTCTTAGTAATGAAAACATATTTAGCCTTATTCATAGTCATTGACTCAGTATCATATCCATGACGATATATATCTTTAGAACTCAATAAATTTCTTCTGGATTTTGGGGCAAATAAGGCATCATCGACGATAAACTTTGTTCCATTTGGTAAAGTAAAAGTAGTTGTACCAGATCCTTCAATCAATTTAATATGACCTTCTATTGTACCGACTTGAAATTTTGAGGGTTCTAAATATGTAAAATATTTCTTACTTGTGAGAATTGTATGAGTTGTACAACAGTCAAGTAGGCAGAAATCACCAGTATGCTCCATATCACTCTTCACTTCAAATAAACAATGTTAAAACAAATATTGCAATAAACAGGGTATATATTTGAAAAGAGATTATTTTATTGAAAGCACACAACAGAAATGCAGGAAGTAGATAATACAACTTAAAACATAAATCACAATAAGCATATTCAGCCAGAAGATCACATAACACATATTAAGCCAAACGAACATCATAGTCATCAGTAAAGTCTGCCGTCTCCATAAAGGTGGAAACACCATTTGGATTTTGTTCGACAAGGTTAACTTCTTTTTCTTTACCCTTCAAACTTTCTTGGTACATCTTACAGAGATGTTCTGGTGTACGACATGTGTTGGTCCAATGCCCTTTCATTCCACATCTAAAACAATAACCTTGAGGGTTTTTATTATATTTTTCTTTGTTCTGGTGGTTATTCTTAAAGACAGTGTTGGTATGCGAGGGATTGTGAAAACCCCCTCGACCACGACCACGGCCACCACCACCTCTTTTACCGCGTCCACCTCTATAGCCATATCCTCCTCTATGACCACCTCTACCTTGACCATGACCACAACCACGACATTGATTGGCATTCTCATTGTTACCTCGTCCATAGGAGTTTGAAAAATTAATGGCATTTGCCTCAGGTAATGCATGTGCTCCAAGAGGACGAGATTGATGATTTTTCATCAATAAGTTATTGTAACTTTCTGCCATTAACAACTTTTGTTGTAAGTCGTGATATTTTGAAATATTCAGCAATCGGTATTGATGTTGAACATTTATCATGGACACATGGAAAGTAGAAAGTGTTTTCTCTATCATTTCTCTATCAGTAAGCTTTCTTCCACAATAAATTAAATCTGAACGAATCTCCATAAGCGCGGAGTTGTATGCGCTTACAGTTTCAAAATCTTGGAACCTTAAAGTGTTCCAATCATCGGTGGCTTTTGGCAACATGGTTTCCTTTTGATGGCCATATCTTTCCTGTAGATTTGTCCATAATTCATGAGGATCGGTAACATCGAGATATTCTCTCTTTAAGGTTTCATCTAGATGTTTTCTCATGTAGATCACAACCTCACATTTTTCTGGATCCGTATTTGTATTTACTGCAGCAAGAGTTTCAACGATACTCTTTGATCTGAGTTACAATTTCGTATCCGATTTCCATTGTCTATAATTCTTGCCAGTGATATTGAGTATACAACTAATTGTACTCGTGAGGTTAGACATTTTTGCTAGCTTTTAACGTTGAACGTTTTCTCTAACGAAGGAACTAAATTCTTCCGGATCGAGCACTATCGTGCTGATAACGTGTTATGGAAAAGCTAAAACTATTTGAGTTTATAACAATATATTTAAAAGGACATAGAGAAAGAAGAGCAAATTATGAGTATATTACTTGTGAATTGGTGTTTTTCTCTTTATTTTGATGGCTCCTTATATAGGCAAGAATTCCCAATATTTTACACTATTTACAACAATTACAACTATTATAAAATAATATTTTTACATAATTTTCAACAATGGCCACTAGGCATATGCCACTAACTATATTTATAACATAATGAACTATATTTATATTTACACAGAGTTTTCCATAATTGCACTGCTTAGTAGTCCTTAGAATAGTTTCACCAAGTAATTTTGGTAAAAATAAACTGTAATACGTGTTAATGTAGTGGACCACTACTTGCATTGTATCAAGCACGCCTAATTTTTTTTGTTAGAATAGCGACGGAAACGACACGTTACCCTAGCTAGTAATAATTGATTACAACACGAATAGACTTAAATATATTACAATTATATTACAATTCACTCAATAATCAATATTGAAGTGCGCACTTATTTTAACTGCTATATATATGAGCTTAATCAATGGCTCTCCAATCATACAGAAAGAGAAAATATTATTTGCTGAAAAGCTTATTAATTTATATATAATGAGAGGCTTCCAACTGCCCTCAAGGGCTTCCAATATTCCACCACCTATATTACGCATGTCATGTATATATAAACGTGTGTGTTTGTGTGTTGGAGTATTGGAAGGCTTGAGGACGGTTGAAGGCATACTGATCATTTTACTGCCGCATAACTGCCATCAACAGTCGACAAATATGTTGCTAACAGTCTAGGTAACTCTTAAATCTTAATTATGTTTTTTTACTGACGAATACATGTAACTAACTGTGTCTTATTTGTGAGATCATTTTATGAAGTAGATAGATACATAAATAATCGCACTCCTCCCCTCAGGACTTTAATTGTCTATGCTGCTAGTGCGAGGGCAGCGGGATCCGTTACGCTATCAGGAGAAACTAGCGATTCAGGTCGGGGCTGTGCCAGAGAGCCTTAGAAGGAGAGCAGACAGCGGTCCCGAGGAGGACAGCGGTCGGGGCTGTGCCAGGTAGTTTTGTTTTACTTTTCTTTCCTCTTAGTGTCTCTACCCTACAATGACGACACTGCAAAATTCAAGTGTAGAGGTGTAAAACTCATTTTCTTTCAACACTTTAGAATTGAGTCAGTTTCGAGTCTTTTGTTTGAACTTAATGTTCAATTTGCTAAAATTACGCATAATCAGTCTTGAGTCTTTAATTGGGATTTTAAAATTCATATTGAGTCTGTTTAACTTCGAATTAATGTTTATATTATGTCATCAATATTTTTGATTAATTTGGTGCATGCTTCGATTTTTATCATAAGTAATGGGTGAAATCTGAACCCTAGGGAGTATAGGGATAATTTCTGATGTTTAATTTATACGAAACATGTACACTTCCACACAAAATTTATAGGCGTGCATGAGGAGACAAGAATATGTTGAGACTAATTAATTGATAAACGAGGAAATTTGTTGAAACTGTTAGAAGTTGATGGAGGCGGAATAATCCTTTTTGGAATGAAAAACAAAATTTACAAATGGCGGAAAATAGAAGAGGCGTGAAAAGAAAAGACGGAAAAAATTAAAACCAAACGAGTACCAAAATATAGAAGGCCAAATACACAGCAAGAGCCCACAAAAAGAAAAAATAAAGGCTAAAGAAAAATAGAAACCTAAGATAAAAGAAGCACAATAAGCCTGGTACATAAAGACAAACGTGGGATGAAGCTCTAAAAAGGAACAGAAGAAAAAGTCGTAAAAATAACGGAAGCGCTTCAAACTCTAAAGGCGAAAGTCAACTAATTTGACAATAGATATATTATAAGCGAAGTGCGAGATCACTAGTGCTGGTTCTAGGTAGACTTAGGTTCGGACCACCTCATAGTAACACTTAAGATGCTTTGCAGGATATCGAGGGTGAAGGTATATCGAATCTAGGCAGATATCGAATCTCTTCTATGTCGGGAATGTGGCTGATATAGGGGATATGGCCATGTCGGGTAAAGAAATATCGGGAGTGTATGTCGAGTAAGTATGTCGGATGATATATCTGATATCGAATGATATATCGGGTACGAATGTCGGGTGAGAACTCGATATCGAATATGGATATTTGATATACGAATGAACAATGTAGGATAATTAATGAAGCTTACGTTGATTATCGAAGCCTGGATATATATAGGCATCGGGATGCAGGGACCGCACACGTAATTTCCATGTGAGTCGTACCATATCGAATGTGATACTCGATATCGAAAGCTATATCGTGTGCTATCCTCGATTAAAGAGCAATGAGCTGGCTTCCTAGTGGGCTTGGCCCATGTAATCGGGATGGGTCAGCCCAATACATGAATTATCCATATCATGTAGTCCCCCAATTCACGAGATATTGTTGTAAATAATAACTCGTAAACTAGATTAAATTTGAATTACGAGTAGCTCTTATCCCCGAGTTCAACTGTGGACGTTCGGATACATAAATTATATTTAAAACGATGGTGGACCCACAATATACTTTATTGTAACATAGAGGTCTGCATTTGAATTATTAACTAAGCCCTTCTATGCACAAGGTTGTCACCCTGGTCATGAGCATGAGATTATATCGGGTACTAGTGATATCGAAAAACTTCAATATTGAATATCCCATATCGAAAGTCTATTTCGATATGGTTGGTAATAAGTGCAAGTTTCACGCGCCCCATGTCTATAAATAGTCAGTGAGATGAGGTAGGAAACATATTTGTCCTTTAGTGAACGTAGACTCTTTTTGGCAAACGTATGTCGAAAGTATTCGGTATACTCTTCAATATACCATTTCGATATCGGATTTCGATATTATTTCTTGATATTGTTCTTCGATGTCGTCTTTCGACATCCAATTTTGGTATCAACATTCGATATCATTTCTTGATATTGTTCTTTCGATAACATTTATTGATATCCGATTTCGATATGTGATCCAATTTTTATTTGTTGGTATTTTGGTCTTATTTCGTCACGGTAATAGAACACAGTAAAAGATTACAAAATGAGATCAAAACAATGCTATCCAACTTTATTGACGGACTAGCTTGGTCCTGAACACTTATTACAAGATTATTAGGTAGAATAACTAAATTACAATATTAATGTAGCGTATCGAATTATAAGTATTCGATGCTGACGTGTCGAATGTCTTCGTTCGATGCGGCACAATTAAAGTTGGTTCGAAGTCGTTTGGGAAGGTATCGAATTTGATGCATGCAATGGTGTCGAATTTGATGTGTACTTTGGCGTGTCGAATGAGAGGTGGTTCGATGCTGACTGTGCTTAAGTGGTCATCTTCTTGAAAACGTGCACATAACTCAAGGGGACGGGCTATTTATAGCAGCCGTCCCATGGAGCCCACAAACCAATATAGAAAGGGGCATCGAATCGTGCCTGTTCGATGCGCGCATCGAATAAGGGCTATTCGATGCGCTAATGGGCTGGCCCAATAACAACACATCTGTTTGTGGATTCGATGCGCGCATCGAATTCTCTAAATTCGATGCGCTTATAGGCCGGGCCAATCAGAATGTATTGGGCCAATCTTAAATTACCCCCATCATATAGTCCCCCCAGTTTGGGATTGCTTTGAACGGACTTCGCCATACGCATGCAAAATTTCAAACATATTATCAATTATTTTACTGATTTGAGATATTCCTATTCGTAATATAGTTCGGAGTGGTTCACAGTGATCCTATGAACAATAATTTAACGCCTCGAATAGCTGCAATTCGATGCGTGAAATAGCCCGCATCGAATTATGCTTGTTCGATGCGGTTATTCGATGCGGTCCCTCAAATGGGCCTGATGGGCCTCGCGCCACCTATATAAAGGGAACACTGCCATGAGGAGCTCATTTCTCTGCCAACGCATTGCGCTCTTCTGGTGAGAACCATCGAATTTGCGTCATTCGATGTGAACCGCATCGAACGGTCACCGATTCGATGCGATCAACGTCGAATTGGGATGATTCGATGTGTTACTTTATTAAAATTGTTGCTTTTCCTCTCCTTAAACGTTCTCATGTGCATTTCTAACCTGTTTCTCTTTCATTTAGGATATTTTTAACCAAGCAAAAGCTTTTTCTATCGAAAATTCGATCAAGGTAAAATTCTTGCTTTTTATTTTGCTAGGTTATTTCTTTTAACAAGTTAATGTTATGTATGTTTGAGTGATGTGCTAGAGTGTAGAGTGACGTGTTCGTCCTTAGTCAGCCTCCGTTTTAATTTATTTCAGTTCATTCTCGTCAAAGATGGTGAACAGTGAATCCACTTCTGGGAGTGAGTCGAGTACTGGCTCTAGCACTAGTTCCATTAATAAGGGGAACCCTTTGAATGCTCTCGCGAGCCCGAGGAGAGTCGAAGTAGATGTATACGATTTAATCGATATAGTAACTGTTGATTCACCCGCGGGTAACAACCCCATTGCAAATATTGAACAAACGGCGCCCGAAGTGGACAGTGATGATTCATCCTCGTCATCCTATCAGGATAACCGCGCTCCAAGCGAGGGTGAAAAGGACGTAGATTATATTAATAGGGAGTTCGACGATCATGTTGAGGTCCCCGGAATGGCCTACAATCAATACATTTCCCGTCTCCAACATAGTAGTAAGGGGCTTCGTAAAAAATTTGATATACCTGATAAGTATAAGATCGTCCTCCCGGGCCCAAATGATCGGATGCATACCCCACCACCCGGTCATATGACCGTATACGTTGGTCAGCTCCTCAATGGACTGCGTTTTCCAATCCCGTTTGAGCTAAGATGGCTTTTAAGAAAGATAAACCTCGTTCCCCGCGCAACTCACGCCAAATTCCTACGGAAATTTGATTGTCTTTATTATAATTTTGAAGGCGTTGTGCCAGCCACAAAGTCCCAACGAGTTTTACGCTGTATTCAAGATTGCGAGGCGTGAAGAGGGATTTTACCATATCAAAGCTCAAATGAATCGCAAATTTTTGAATGGTGGGGCGACTGGATATGGAAAAGATTGGAAGAGAAGGTATTTTTATATCAAAGAAAGTTATGAAGGAGAGTTTGGGCGATATCACCGTGAGTGGTACACCAGGGCAAGGGTAATGATTCCTGGCGGCGTTTCCATCACTTCATGGGATTGCGATTTTATCCCTAGCTTAGTTCGAGAACATTAATTTGATGTTAAAAAACTCGTTGAAAATCAAGTCCTCTCGTTAGCTGGATTGTCTCCAGTGAAATATAACGGGAGGATGACCCTTGGTATAATTGCGTAACCCTTTTGGTATTTTTGATTTATGCTTGTTATGATTGCATCCAAATACTTCATGAGTCGTCACGCAAGAATGAATCGAGCTGTTGCTGCTGATCTGGCGAGCTCCCAGACCAACATTGTGCCCGAAATTCCTCCTCCCTGAAAGAGAAAGAGTAAGGGTAAGAAAAACATTGTTGGTCCCTCTTCTGTCGCTGTTGCGGATTGAACAGGTGATCCTTTTGAGGATATGTTGGGGAATGACCCAGAGAATGTGCAAGGCGGTGCCGAGGCGTCTGAAAGCATGGCAGTTGGAATAGGCGACGACGTTCAAGTCGACAACCAATGTAAGAAAAGGAAAATGCCTCAGACCCGGTCACAGGGCGGAGGGGCTGCTCCACCAGTCGGCCGATCAAGCAGGCCTAGTGCTTCTAATGCTCCGGCCAATGTAGCTGAGCCAAGCGCAGAAGTTGGGCCTAGCCAAGGTCCTCGAGCTCGGGCCGCTGGGTACGAGATCTCGGAGTCCGAAGCCATCGAGCATTTGAGGCCACTGATGCCTGGTCTTGCAGTTCCTCTCCCAGTCTCAGCCGAAGAAAGGAAGAGGGTGGAGCAAAACACGCTGCATCTGCTAGCAGTGGTAATGATCTCCTTGCTCGAGTTTTATTTCCTTTGAACTGACTTTGTAAATTTTGACCCTAACTGCTCATTAATTGTTAGGCGGGAAGTTTTGTGGACACCATGTTCTCGGCCCTGATGGAATTTCGGGAGACTGCTGGCGGTGGTAACAATGCTGCGCTTCAAGCTGCCCTTGATGAAAAGGAAAAGGCTTTGCAATTGGCCAAAGACTATGCTGCGAAGGCGCATGCTGATCGGGAGGCAGCTAAAGAGGCTCAGACGGAGGCTGAAAAGCTCAAAGAAGAGCTAAACAAGGAAATTAATGATCTAAAGATGGAGGTGGGTGCAGCCAGAGAAGAAGCCCATAATGCCGATGTCAACGGTTATTTGCGCGGCCTTAAAGAGGTAGAACATATACCTTTTCATGGCGTTTCACATCCCAATTTCCTGTTATGATTATAAAATATATTTTTCTTATAGGTTTCTCCCCAGCAGAAAGTGGAGATAGCTGAAGAGTTCCTCCGAAGCAGCACCTTTCAAGAAATCTGCTCTCGTCGAGGCGAGCTCGAAGCTCGGAATGCTCAGGTTCTGTGCATCAGTTTTACGCCACACAGTATGTTCGTGGCGGTTTCGAACCAGAATGGTTAGACCTGTCTCTAGGACCAAATCGTGAACAACTGCCACCTCGTAAAACTTCTGAGCCTACAGAACCTGATGATTTCGCCTCACTGCTAGAGAAGGAGGATCTTATTCTCGGAGGATTATCACCACCGCTTGATATGCCTGAACCATATCCCTCATCCGAGGATGAAGAAGATGCCTGAATCTGCAGCCCTAAGGCCGTACTATATTTCCTTGTTTATGAACAATTTTTATTTTTAATTCAATTTGTGCATGGCGCTGCGTCGCTTTTATGAGCTCAAACATTTTATGCTTAGCGCAATCATACTTTCGAATATTCGTCTTTAGTTGTTTAATTATTTATTATGCTCATATTTGTTGCCTTTTATTTCAATATCCTACTTGGGTCTTTACTTTGTTTTGACAACCTGTCGGTTTTTTATTTTTCCTCCGCTATGAAGAATTGAGTAATGTCTTTGCTTGCACGATTATAATAGTGCTATTTATTATTATTTTTTATTTTTTTTAATTAGGAACAGGTTTTGCTTGTCTCTTTGGACATAGTTTAATCGTTGGTTCCCGTCTCACCAAGAGTTTTGTTCATATTTTCTCAAGTCGTGAATGTTAATGAGAACTTACAGTGCTATACGTAGTGTCTGTTCCTTGTTTGTTTTGCTAAGCAATCTCGGTAATATTTGTCATTCCGAAAAGAATCCTTCGTCCCACCTCATCCTTTGTGAGATTCTGAGTGTACTGCTGTATCTTGTTTCCTATTGGGAACAACCTTCGTCTTTTTCATTGCCTCTGACTTTAATCGGTATCTCGTGCCACTTTGGACAGAGTTTCCGTTCTTCTAATTTCTTCAGGGATTTTCGGTATCTCGTGCCACTTTGGACATAGTTTCCGTTCTTCTAATTTCTTCAGGGATTTTCGGTATCTCTTGCCACTTTGGACAGAGTTTCCGTCCCTATGTTGCCTTTAGCTTTTATCGGTATCTCGTGCCACTTTGGACAAAGTTTCCGTTCTACTTTCTTCGGTCCTGCATAGATTTCTATTATGCATAGTAGATAAAATTCATGCAAACCAAATAATTAGACGTAATCTTCTTTGAATAATCCAAATTAGATTATATAAATAGATTTGAGCTTGGGTCATTGCTCATTTGCCTGACTTCCAGTGTTGTCCTCCAGATCCCAGGTTTGGGGTACCTATTTTAAATTCATACATTTTTGTCCCTCATGCATGTCATAGAAGAGAGAACGAATAAAAACTTGTTCAAAATATTCAAAATGCTAAATACAATTGTAAATAGAAACGGAATCTTCAATCAATATGCTCCATTTGCCTTGGAGCCAATGCCCTTGCCGCTGCTTCTTCTTGTTGTGGCCGAACCCGGAGCGAAGTCACGTAGCATTTCCATCCTTCGATATGGTCTACTATGACCTCACCTGTGCCGTTAGGAGTTGGAAACTTCACCATTTGATGATAAGTTGATGGTAAAGCTCGAAAAGCATTCAGTGCTGGCCTCCCTATAATTTCGTTGTAAGAAAAATGCATGTCGACGGTCACATAATTCTCTAGAAGCGTCTTTCTGTGTGGTGCAGTACCTAATGACATTGGGAGTTTGAGCATTCCGAGTGGGACTATCTCTGGACCTCAAAATCCGTGAAGAGATGTTCTCACTAGTTCTAGTGTCTGATTATTCAATCCCATTTTAACCAACGTAGAATTGAACAACACGTTTACTGAACTTCCGTGGTCCACTAGCATTTTGGTGACTCCATAGTTAGCTATATCCACTATTATCACCAAAGGGCAATTTAAATTGGACATTTGTATAGCTTGTGGACTCAGCTTTCTTAGATCTGCTGTAGAGAAAGTAACCTCTTCATGCGGCATTTGCTCAATTCTCAGTATACTGGCCATATCGACGAAATTATCCGATTCAACCAGTCTTGTGATCTTTCTCCGACCATTGGTAGAATCTGCTCCCCCCCCCCCCCCCCCCCCCGTCCTCCCGATATCATATTGATCATGCATCTCCTGGCATTCCCATCTTCAATCTGGGGGTATTGGAAAAGTTGCGAGTCATCGACTGCCCTTTGCTTGTCTTTCCTGGGAGATGGAGTTCTTTTCTGGTTGAAATTGTTTTCCTGCTCCTGCACCTTCTTGACAAACTCCACAAGTTTGCCATCCTTTTCTAGCCGTTCAATTTCATCCTTCAAATTTATACACTCCTTGGTATCATGCCCCTTCTGATTGTGATACTTGCAGAATTGAATTGAGCACATCGTTGCCTTGGACTCCCTCATTGGTTTGGGATCCCTCAACCATCCTTTCCTCTTTGCTGCCCCAAAGACTGCCATGATGTGAGCATTTAAAGGGGTGTACCTTCTAGGCGAGCTATCCCTTTTGTAATTCTTGTTCCTATTATTATAATTGTTACGATTGTGATCTTCTCTGCCTTTTTCCTTTTCTTTCACAATTGTAACAACAGGTACTTTAGTCGCCATCATCTCCTCGAAATGAACCACCTCTTGTGCTATTTTGTTAATCTCTTCAATGGTGGTGGGCTTTCGTCTGAGTAGATCCCCACCGAACATTGTATTGGTGGCTGCTCGAAAAAGTATGCTCACAATCATTTCTCCTGACGGGCTATCAATCCTTAATAGCTCCGTATTGAAGCGATTCATAAAGTCCTTTAGACTTTCATTAGTTTCTTGCTTCATTGTGTAGAGATGGGAATGATCCATAACCAATCTGGATTGACTAGAGAATTGGTCTTCAAACATTTTTCTGTGTTAGCTGTAGCTTTTGATCACTCCTGGTGGAATGCGATTAAACTAATCCACAGCTACTCCTGAAAGAGTTGTTGCAAATATCCTGGCTTGAATATTGTCTTTAAAACCGTAAAGGGACAACTTCCTATCTAGCTGAAAAAGATGATCTCGGGGATCAGACTTCCCATCGTACTTTTTCAGTTCCGGGAGCTTATCCCCCTGTCCCAAGATTTCTGACTCTATCTCTCGACAAAATGGACTGCGGCTATAAGTATCGTCCTCTTGTATTGCTTGAACCTCAACTATAGCTTTCCCTTTCTCCTGCCATCCTTTATCCCTGGCCATTCTATCATGCTCAGCTCGTGAATCATGACCATCTGGATGTCTTCTATCATCTCTATTTCTTCTTCTTCATAGTTCTTCTCATTGGTCCTCTTCCTCATTTCGTTCCCTTCTGGAATCATGACTCTCTGAACGTCTCCTATCTTCTCTTCTTCTTCGTTCAGTAACACGTTCTGCCTCCTTTTCCCTTTCTTTCTTCTCAAGATGTCTTCTTGATTGTACCTCAACCGACACTAACTTCTTTCCTTGTTCATCTCGGGTGGATTTTCCCTTGCTTTTTGTTTCCTCCGAAATATGTCTGCTTCTTCTGTCATCTTGCTGGGATTTTTCCTTCTCATTTCCCTTTTTCATTCGGGCAACAGATCCTTGTTCTCTTAAGGCTTCCGGATGTTCAGCAGGGGATGGTATGAAAACTGGTAATGCTGGAGTCAGTACTTCAGCCACAACGGCTTTCACCATCGCTATTAATTCATTCTTCAAATTATTTGTAATCGAGGCACTCGTTGTTGTTGCTCCAGTTGCACCTGCTTCAACGGCAGGTACCTTCTCACCTTGAGGTACTTGATTCTCTCTCCTCGCTGGAGTTGGTACTGTAGATGGTCCCGCAATATTTTGCGTTATTCATTCAGGTGTGCTTTGTCCTACTTCTCCCATATTTCCCTCCATAACTTTACTTTGGGATCTAGTAATTCTAGAGATACTGCCTAACAAACTAATAAACTTAGTGTTCCCCCAGACGGCGCCAATATTTTGGTCTTATTTCGTCACGGTAATAGAACACAGTAAAAGATTACAAAATGAGATCAAAACAATGCTATCCAACTTTATTGACGGACTAGCTTGGTCCGGAACACTTATTACAAGATTATTAGGTAGAATAACTAAATTACAATATTAATGTAGCATATCGAATTGTAAGTATTCGATGCTGATGTGTCGAATGTCTTTGTTCGATGCGGCACAATTAACGTTGGTTCGAAGTCGTTCTGGAAGGTATCGAATTTGATGCGTGCAATAGGTGTCGAATTCGATGCGTATCGAATGAGAGGTGGTTCGATGCTGACTGTGCTTAAGTGGTCATCTTCTTGAAAACGTGCACAGAACTCAAGGGGACGGGCTATTTATAGCAGCCGTCCCATGGAGCCCACAAACCAATATAGAAAGGGGCATCGAATCGTGCCTTTTCGATTCGAGCATCGAATAAGGGCTATTCGATGCGCTAATGGGCTGGCCCAATAATAACACATCTGTTTGTGGATTCGATGCGCGCATCGAATTCTCTAAATTCGATGCGCTTATGGGCCGTCCCAATCAGAATGTATTGGGCCAATCTTAAATTACCCCCATCAGTTGGTTCTAACTTATGCTCTCTTTTCGTAGGTTGTATTTCTCTAGGTTATTATTCTTAGGGCGAATTATTATTTATGCCCAATAACTTTGCAAAAAATTACTTTTTGCCCTTTTTTTCCCGAGCCGAGTTTTTCTGCCATGCTAATTTTTATTTTTCTATCGAAAATGCCCAATTTCAGCCACATCAGCTAAATTGCTGATGTGGCTGCCCAGTCAAGAAAGTTTTACTCCTAGGAGTTTTACTCCTACTTTTTGGACTAATCCTTGTAATATTAAAAATTTCACTTGCACCCCAAAAGAAATTCCACCTTGCCCCCCAAAATATATATATATATATATATATATATATATATATATATTTATAAATAATAAATATTCATATAATTAAAAGCTTATATATAACTATTTGGTAAAAATAAAAAATATATATATACATATAAATTAAATTAGTTTAAGGACGCTTATTAAATTAGTTTAAGGACGAAAACGCAAAAATGTGCATAGTTCAGGGGGTTTAATGCATTTATCCCTATATATATTCATTTTTTTATATCTTGAAAATATTTTAAAAATAAGAAAGATTTTAATAATTTCTGAAAATTCTAAAAAACAAATAAAAATAAAATACATTAATTAAAAAAAATAAAAAAATGTCATCATCTTCATGTACCCCACCCGTACCCCCCACCCCCTCCCAACCCTGTAGCCGCCGTCGCTGGTACTGTTCACGGGCATTGTTCGCGCGGCTGTTCACGGGCACTATTCATGGCACTGTTCACCAGTGCTGCTCACGGTGCTGCTCGTCGGTACTGTTCACGGGGATTATTCATGACACTGTTCACGCGTGATGTTTACGGCGCCGCTCCCTGCCACTGTTCACCAGTGTTGTTCACGGTGCTGATCGTCGGTACTGTTCATGGGTACTATTCATGACATTGTTCACGCATGCTATCCACGGCGCCGCTCCCTGGTACTGTTCACGGCACTGTTCACCGGTCGTACTCCTTCTCTGCTACGACGATGGCGTAGACCTCCGCCGGAGCTCCGGCGACATTTTCATCCATCACTTATTTCGATTCAACACTCGATAAAATCAGATTTAGGTCATGAATTTTGTTAATTGAAGTGAATAAACAAGATTTGGGAACGTCAACTGGAAGATTTGACTAGCCCCGTCGCTGGCACTGTTCAAACTCCGGCGGGGGTGCGAGGAAGAAGAAGAAGAAAAAGATATGTTTTTTTTGGGGGGGGTCCAAGTGTAATTTTAAAAAACTATTGGTTAAATTGTGTAATAATTCATATTATCTTAAAAACGTTTTTCCTGCAAAAAAATTCCACGGTGGCTATAGCAACTTACTGACTAGGCGTAGCACTTTCTTGACTGGGCAGCCACATCAGCAATTTAGCTGATGTGGCTGAAATTAGGCATTTTTGATAGGAAAATGAAAACTAGCAGGGCAGAAAAAGTGGGGGCCGATAAAAAAGGGCAAAAAGTGATTTTTGGCAAAGTTATTGGGCAGAAATAATAATTCGCCCTTATTCTTAATCTCATTTATTATTGCAATGGCTGGTCTCCACACACGCATATTGCAGGTTGCTGCTACGCGACGGGCGGCCATATCGGTGGAAGCTGCTGCAGCGGCAGAGGCGGTTGCGGTGGCGGCGGCTCAGACTGTTGCTGAGGATGATGCTATCGTGTTTGGTTCCGTGATAGGGGAAAGAGGTTGCAGCAATGGACTTTGCGGCAGATGAATGGGATAAGGCACCCATGGCTTCACAAAATGACAATGTGGTGTCATCAATTGGTGTTGTGGCACCTTCGTCTAATACTAGCGTTGAATTACCTAAGGCGGATGTCGCTTCTTTGTCTACTGGTGATAAGATTGCTTCTGGTTCTTATCTTGGGCAGGCATTTACCGATGGAGGTGCTAACATTATCTCGGCGGATGCGGGGATTAAGATTGGAGGGGTTACTAATGACCTCTAAATCTTTCAGGCAGCAAGGGAGGATCTATTGAGGTCCCCCTAAGTTTGGATGAGGAATCGTCTGGTCCTAATCTCATGGCTCCAATAGGCAAGAGGAGTTCTCGGGGTGCCCAGAGATAAAAAGGTTAGAAGCTGGCCGCAACAGGCGGCTACACGTCTAGGTGAGATGCCTAGTTTGAGTGGATGTAAGAGAGCTTGAAGTGAAGGTTCTGCTGCCCCCGCGAGCACCTCCTGCGCAGGGACGCACCACTCCCGGTCCATGTATCAATGTTAAATATCGAGAGTTCAGTGACAGCAAATGGGCCCGTACAATGGGGCGGGCGTTCCCCACGATAGCTAAGGCGCCCGTGCTAGGAGAGCAAGAGCGTGCTCGGAACATGCGGTGGGATATTCATGTCTTCCATTCCATAAGTGGTTAAGATAATCTTCTCATTCCATCAATTGTATGCATTGATTATGCCCAGTTTGCCAAGTTTCTAACTACTAGCATGATGACGGTCAATCAAGCCAAAAGGGGTAAAGGATGCGGTAATAGCCCAGCTGGAGGCTAACATCGAAAAGATGGGTGACTTTAACGTGATGGTTATCGAGAAGATCGTTGCTGAACAAAACGAGGTCGTGCGCCAGTGGTGGGTTGCGAAGGAAGAGTACAACTCTTGCTGTGTTGAGAATGAGAGTCTTTCAAGCAAGCTTCTCAGTTTAAAGGAGCAGGCTGCCAGAAATCAGAATGATAAAGGCGTTGCTCAGCGGGAGCTTGATAAGGTGAAGCTAGAAAATAAGCGTTTGCGGAATGAGATTTTGAAGACCCAACATGACTGTTGTAATCGTGTCTCCCCTGTTATTCTATTGTGTTTTTTCCTGATGTGGTCTTATGTGAATTCATGTAACTTAGGACACCTCTCATGAGCTTATGGTACGCGTTGCCGAGAAATTCCTTATGAGTGATACTTTTAAGGATATCATCGCAGAACGCGCCTTTATAGAGAGAGAAGATACCAAGAACGCCATCATTAGGCAGATCATCATGAAGGGTGGTTTTAGAGAAGGGTTCAATATCAAAAAGTTGGATTCCATGTGTGGCCCGAATAGCAAGCCTTTAGAGGACCCTGAACCATCAGACGTGAATGCTAGAAAGCCCGATCTATTTTGCAGAGCTTCAGAAGAAGAAGAGTTTTGTTTGACAAGCTTGGGGAACTTATCCGTTCGCCCAAATTATTGTTGGTGTTGCACCGCCATTTTATTCGAACTTGAGTAATAATCGCAAAATATTTTGATTTCTTGAATTCTTCGTACCCATTGTGTCTGGAATTGTATGGCTTCTATAGCCATAAACTCTTGTGCTTAAACATGTGTTTATCGTTTCTTTCAATGCTTACCATTTATGTTGTTTGTTGAATGAAGATGGTTACCCTACTGTATACTTGTTGCGTTCATGAATGACTTCCTGTGATTATGGGTGATGACCTTTTTTTTAGTGCCCTGTCAGGGCATAGCTCGCACGACGGTAGGTCTTTGGTTTTTTGGTATGCTTCCCCTGATGTCGTTGAGGTAGGAGGTCAGTATTCGATAGTACAGTAGATGTTTGTCCTTTACAGGTACTCTCCTCCGTATCTTGTAGGATCTAGAAGTCAGTGTCCCATAGGATAGCAAATATTTGCCCTTTTCAGGTACTCTCCTTTGTATCTTCTATGATCGGGGAGTTAGTATCCCGTAGGATAGTATATATTCGCCCTTTTCAGGTCCTCCTCCGTATCTTGTATGATCGGGGAGTCAGTATCCCGTAGGATAGTAGATATTCACCCTTTTTAGGTACTCTCCTCCGTATCTTGTATGATTGGGGAGTCAGTATCCCGTAGGATAGTAGATATTCGCCCTTTTTAGGTACTCTCCTTCGTATCTTGTATGATCGAGAAGTCAGTACCCCGTAGGATAATAGATATTTGCCCTTTTCAGGTACTCTCCTTCGTATCTTCTGGATAGGGGATTATTATTTATTTTCTTTTCTTTTGTCCTCGTTATCTCGTGGATAGGGGATCTTTCTTCGTTTTTTTTATCCTCTTTATCTCGTGGATAGGAGATCTTTTTCTTTTCTTTTGTTCTCCTTATCTCGTGGATAGGGGATCAATCGTCATTTATTTTTTCCTCCTTATCTCGTGGATAGCGGATCTATCTTCTTTTCTTTTGTCCTCTCCTTATTTCGTGGATAGGGGGTCTATCTTATTTTGGTTTGTCCTTCTTATCTCGTGGATAGGGGATCTATCTTCTTTTCTTTTTTCCTCCTTATCTCGTGGATAGGGGATCTATTCCTCCTTATCTTGTTGATGGAGGATATCTATGTTCATGTCATTTAAATGAATGATAGTATATGAAACAATATATAAAGATATAAAACTTCAAGATAGATAATGGGTAAGAATCGGATAACATTCTATTTGCCTATCCTTTAGGATATGAGATAGTTTTACCCGTTAAGGTATATTTTTATTCTATCGCGTAGGATATGTTTGTTCTTGCAATCACATCAATATCATAGTAAGGAGATATGACATATGACATTCACAAGATACAGTTTTATAATCAATAATGGTCGAGAACTAGGTAAATCCAAGTTCGACTACGTATCCCATTGATAAAGGGATTAGGCCGGCGTAGTTCCCCCTGTTTTAGTTACAGGCCAGCCTACTTAAGGCAATTTAGGTAAATAAACATTGTTCAAACATAATTAAAAGCAGAAATTAAACTATATGCCCAAAGGATCTTCGGGCTATCACTCTGTATCCGGCAGGTATTCAATAGCGGTAGTCTCTATCTCCCACCCCTCCTTGATCTTAGGGAGTTTAAGCGACGCAATGTAGCACATCCACTCTTCCCTTTGTTCAGCTATCGTCTCCCATATTCCGCCTTAGGTCGGAAATCTCATCTTTTGGTGGTAGATTGAGACCACCGCCCGTATTGCATTGAGAGCAGGACTACCGATAATGACATATTAGGGGAATGGTAGGTCGACTATTGTATGCTTGATATCGACGGTCCTTATGCGGGGGTCCTCGCCAAATGAGGTTGGCAATGTGACTTGCCCTAAGGGAATTACTTCTCCTCCACCAAAACCTATTAGTGCAGGTGGAGACTCTTTCAACTATACCACGGTTTACAACCATTTTTCAAAGGTATGTGCAAATATTACGTTTGATGAACTATCGTTATCAATTAAAACCTTCCAGATCTTGTAGTTTGATATATCAAGTTTAACTACAAGACGACAGCCGAGTTTACCTGCTATAACAGCCTGCAACATAAGCTGCTCTAGGTCCTTTTTGGTGAAGGAGATTTCTTCGTCCAAGACTTCTTTCTCATCGGCAAAGGTTGTGAAACCCACATATCTCCCATCCTGCATTTCTCGAGTTATCCTCTTGCGCCCCTCTATTGAGTCAGCGCCTATCGGACATCCGTTGATCATGTTGATCGTTCCCTTTGAAGTGGCATTGACAATAGCTCTCATGCGCTCGCCATGGGCTTTTGAGGCCCTGTGCTTGTCCTCTTAGGCAAGCGAGATTGATCCGTTCAAGGAGATCGAGACCTATCATCTCTGTCTCCCGTATCCCTCGAACTTCGTACGAACTCCAATAACTTACCTTCACGAATAAGCCTTTCAATCTCATCCTTGAGGTCCGTGCATTCCTCAGTATTGTGCCCTGTTTGGCAATGGTATTCACAATACTTCCTTGAGTACTTCATTCCTCAACTTTCCCTCAGATTCCTTGGATCATTTAGCCACTTGTTCTTCCGCGCCACGGCGAATACGGTCATGATACCCTTGCTTAAAGGAGTATATCTCCTGGGAGATTTGTCTCCTCCACGGTCATTCCCGTCTTTGTTCCATCCTTCCTTTCCCTTCGGTCTGTGTTGCGCCTTATATGGCGTATGCTTATTAGCCATCATATTGTCCTGATAAATCGTCTCGTACGCCAATACATTAATCTAATCGATGATAGAAGATTTCATCTTGAGCAATTTAGCCGGTAACCTCATATGAGAAGTTACGTTGAAAAGGATTAGGGCCACCTGCTCACCCTTTAGCTCATCCACTTTGAGAAACTCCTCGTTGAACCTTTTCATGAAATCCTCACGGCTCTCCTTTTCCTTCTGCTTCATTGAGTTCATGTGGTTCATACTTGTGCGCATCCTTTTATAGCTAGAGAACTGACTCTCAAATCTTTGTCCCAACTGCCCGTAATTGGCAATAGAACTGACATCTATCCTTGTGAACTAGTCCAGCGCGGCCCAGTCAAAGTTGTAGCTAATATCTTTGCTTGCACATTAGCGATAAAACGGTGCAAATTCAGGATACCGTGAACATAACATAAGTGTTAGCGGGGGTCACTATTTTCATCTCGTGTCTTGAGCGATGGGATATTATCCCCCTTCTCCAACATGTCGGCCTCGATTTCCTTACTGAAAGTAGTCAACCTTCAGTGCCTATTCACCAGTGCCAAATTTCAGTTGACCTCCTTCTTCTCATGGTCCAAGCATTCCATTATTATTATTATGTCTCTCATTTTGACCTTGGGGTCGGGACCTTCCTCAACATGAGCTCTAGAAACTAGGCGTTCCCTCCTGGACTCCGCCATCTCCTCACGCTCTCGAGCTCTGCATCCGTCTCTGGGACCTCTCGTCTAGGATTCCTGAGGTTGTGGAGGTAAGTTTTTGGCGCCCTGGTCGATTAGGCAGGGTAGCAGTATCTCTAGTGTGGCATTCAGAGTTGTCTTGACCGTGGAATTGATATGTGCCATAATCTCTAGTGTGAGGACATTAGGGTTCACATGCATATGTTTTGGGGCCCTGGAGCATGAGGAGGAAGTGGGTCGCATTGTTGTTCAATATTGGGCTCGGGTATCGAAACATGCGATGGGGCATTCTCTACGGTCGAAGTATCAATAACGGGTCTCGTGGATCGCGATCGGGGCACTCTGCACTGCATCTTAGCGTCTTCGTTTGGGGATATGGTGGTTCTCATAGACGGTGCCATTAAATTTATAATATATCATATATTATGAGCGAAATGCAAGATTATAACAAGATGATAACAAATTTATTACAAATCAAATCACTTGTCACTAGTGCTGGTTCTAGGTAGACTTGGGTCCAGAATGCCTCAAAGTAACACTTAGATGCTTTGCGGGATGTCAAGGGTGAAGGTATATCGAAACTAGGCAGATATGAGTTTCTTCTATGTCGGGGATGTGGCTGATATCTTGGATATGGCCATGTCGGGTAAAGAATGTCGGGGATGTATATCGGGAATATATATCTAGAGTGTATGTTGAGTAAATATGTCGAATGATATACCGGGTACGGATGTTGGGTGAGAAATCGATATCGAATATGGATATTTGATATACGAATGAATATTGCAGGATAATTAATGAAGCTTACATTGATAAGCGGAGCTCGGATATATATATATAGGCTTCGGGATGCGGAGACTACACACATGATTTCCACGTGCGTGGTACCTGATCGAATGTGATACTCGATATCGGAAGCTATATCGGGTGCTATTCTCGATATAAGAGCATTGGGCTAGCCTAATGGGCTTGACCCATGTAATCGGGATGGGTCGGCCCAATATGGAGGTGTTTGCAAACTCTTAAATAAAGCTATAATCAGGGTTTTTTTATTTAAGTATATTTAAAGAGTTTGGTTCACAAGCTATTATATTATAGAAGTACTTTTTAAAGCTAAAAATGCCCACAATCGCGCCGGCCGCCTTGAAACACAATTCCCGCCGAGCGGCGGGTAGAATCCTTTGCATACGACTTACATCATGGTGGAGTATTGTAAGCGGTAGAGTGGCCTTGCTGCCACGATCCGCTGAGATTCAGCTCTTAATCATCCAGATTCGTCCCTCCCCCCTTCTAAAGTCCATCTCCTTAAACTTTTTCCTCTTTTAATGAAAACCTCATGGAGGCTGAAGCGAAGTTGGTACTTTCTTGCTTTTATCGTGTTTTAAAGTATTATAAATAAACTAAAAATACAAATTACTGTTTTGTCCTCGCATACCCTAAATATCCGGAACAATCTTCCCACATCTCCATGACTTCATTGCCACCAACACGGCGAGTAAGTGGAAAACAATGATGAGACTCCTCCTTCCACAACTCATAAATAGCATACACCTCTCCAAATCTCCGGAAGTTAAAAATTGCGTGAGTTCCTTCTGAATCTAATTCATTTTTTTTATTAATCAATTCACCATAGCCTCTTCCATTATTCTTATTTTTCTAATATATATACTGATGCATGCAGGGATTCTTCAATGTCACTCAAAATTAGCTCATCTAGGAAGATTTTAGTTTGTGTAAGAGTTGTGTTTATTAATTTTTCATCGTTTTAGAATTAATTTCACAGATTTTTATGCATGCCAAATATACTCTAATTTTGTTATTCCTACTTATCGCAGGGAACTTGGTGATTAAGACCAGTGTTTTCAGACTCGGCCCAATCACATAACCGGTGAAGCTACTAGGTAGGGGGTTAGTAGGTCGGACCGGTCGAACTACTGGTTGGACCGGTTTGTTGACTTTAGTCAACATTTCAATAAAATATCTAATTCAAAGTTTCAAACTTCAGTTGTATAACAAAAATCATAACAAAATACTCAATTCCTCAACTACAAAATCTTTAAATAAATCTTTCATGCTATTATCACAACTAATCACTAAATAAGCAAATAAAATATTAAACAACTTGTCTGATTTCCAATTCATTATCACACAAATACTATATAAATAAAGTAAATAACAATTTCAAAATAACATGCTCAAATATTGTTATAGGTGATAATTATTTATTTATTTTATTTTTTGAAGACATAAGTTTTTACATAGATAAAACAAATATACAAGTCTAAAATCAAATCTCTTAATATATAGACATACTAAACTCTTAACAAATCATATTTACTCATTTAAACTAAGAAAAATAACTGATTGCGTGACCAACTCCTATAATTAAGCTAATATCATGGATAGATAAGATTGACAAAGATATATAGGCGGAAAACTCATAATCTCTTAGCTAATTATGTAGACTAATTAATATCTAACGTAACTATAAGGAGTCGTTTGATAGCCTATAGTAGCCCCATATATATTAAGGGGTATTACTTCGGATTTTAAGCACTATTATAGCATTTGGTATGACTTATTAGATGTGGGCCGGATGGCTGTAATTTGGCCGGCCCTCATTTCGTGGCATATTAATATATTATAATATGTCCATTCTTAGTGGATTGCTTAATCCACCGAAGTTGGAATACATAAATGTCTACCAAGCGTCCATTTAATCATGCAATTGACATATTATAATATTTATCTATTATAATCCATACTCAATCCTTACTTTCTTATCAAACGGCTCCTAGACTTATATATACCAACTTGTGTAAGATAGGAATCTTATTCTGCATTTTTTTTCTTTCTAATTCTGATTTTGCAAAGGTAAGTGAGGGGTAATCTTGTAATTCATAAAAAAAAAAAAGGCAAACCGGTTCGCTCGCCAACCCAGTTGGCTGGGTCTCTAGGCAAATCGGCCGAACCGGTTCGCTCAGCAGTCCATTTTTTGGCCTGAATCGTGCCGTTTAGGCTACCGATTCTCAATCAGACTGGTCGAACCGGCTGGTCCAGGCCAAGATTCAAAACACTGATTCCGACAAATTTGGCATTGACAAATTGATTGCAGAAGATCGTGGTTGGTGTAGAAGGTTTGGTCTTTCACATGTATTACTGCTTTTGAATACATTTTATTGAATGGATTACACGATTACATCCATAGGTAGGAAATTCTAAAATATACGGAACCTTGTAACCTTGGTGGAGAATATTACGATAAGAGTGAGAGATGATAATTTGATAAAATGTAGCTGATTTTAGCTAAGAAGTGGACGTGAAATTGTGAATGTCAAAAGTCATAGTGACTTATAGTTTATTTTTTTTAACTCTGTTCTCGTAGTTTTCAAAAATGTAAATGAACAAAGAGTAAACTAATATTCAATCATTACTTAATTGGTTGGTTCCTAATATTAGGTTCATATAACATTTGTTTGAGCTTCTCTTTTGAGTCAAATTCTTCCATGTTTCTCAAAGTAATATTAATAATAGAAAATGTTGATACTAAAAAGATTTGTGAAAAAATTACAGTGAAAACATTTGTGAAAGTCTACTTGATTATATTTTGAGGAATATGTCTCAATTTATTTTGGGCCTATTTAATGATCACTACAAAAGAATGGGGTCATCCGTGACCGCCACCTCGTGACTGTCGGGCGGTCGCCACCATCGGCGACCGCCCAGTGGTCGCCGAAGACTCCGCGATCGCTGGGCGGTCGCGGATGCCTCCCTGCCATCCGCGACCGCCCAGCGGTCGCGGAATCCTCCGTGACCGTTGAGCGGTCACGAAAGACCCCTCATTCGTGACCGTTGGGCGGTCACGAAACAGGTTCGTGACCACCGAGCGGTCGCGAACTCTTTTGTGATCGCCGAGCGGTCGCGACTTCCTTCGTGACCGCCGAGCGGTCGCGACATGCTTCGTGACCACTGGGAGGTCACGTAAGAGGGGTCATTCGTGACCGCCCGGCGGTCACGAATAATATTCATAAAGAAAAATTGATTTTATGTGAAAGTGCAGGTATTCTGTCAATGTTAGTTTAACATTGAGAAGTCAATGTTAGAGTAACATTGCTGGAGCAGAATCCGATTTACAATCTTAATTATATTCTTCATTATTCTTTTGCCTTATTCATTTAACTAACTGAGTTCCACAGTTGTAATTGTCTTTAATTATTATTCAGGAAACAAACTTGTCATAGGTTTGACGCTCAAGTTTCCAAGAAGGAAAGTTTCCTTAATTACGCAAACCACTCTACAAGGGAAGTTGAGTTCAAGTGGAACTAGGAATGCTTTCCAAAATCAAGTCCTGATTTGAAGAAGGAGTCTTTCCTTAGTTAGTTCACTAACGAAGGAATTATTATTCAAGAAGGACTGCGAGAACAAAGAAGAAGAGTTCAAGAATGAAACAAGGAGAATTACCAACCGTGTACAACACACCTTGAAGTCGAAGATCAAGAACCTATATATAGGTGTGAAGTACATCAAGACAAACACGAGACAAGAGCCAATCAATCCGAGAGATTAACGTACAGTTGTTGAGTGTTGTCTTGCTTTAGCAAAGTATGTGAGTTGTTAGAATAGATCTAAGAGTGAGGAGCTTTTAGAGATAGTCAAAGCAATTCTTGTGTACTTTGTTTAGTTCAATCAATTTAAGAGTGAAGAGCTTGAGAATTGAGAGAACAACCTTTGTTAAAACCTTAACGAGTTATTTTGCCTACGGCTCGGAAGTTAATATAATTCTATATTCACTTCTTAAACTTGGTGTTTGTTTATTCTGCTGCACAATTATTCTGGTATGTTGTTAAAGTAACATCGCTGAAGTAACAACATACAAATTTGTTGTTAACTCTCCAGTGTTAAAGTAACAACAACAACGTATCAACCCGATCCACAATTTCAATTGGTATCAGAGCCAAGCACCTACTTCACCGGTGTTTGGCATTGGTACGACAAGATGGACAACTCCAACCCCAATACAAGCAGGTTGTCTGTATTGGAGGGTCCCAACAACTATGCCTACTGGAAAATCAGACTCAGAGTCCACATCAAATCCATCGACCTAAGAGCTTGGGACGCAGTACTAGAAGGCTACACCATTCCCTACTTGCCAAGAGATGGATATGCCGATCTGGTACCGAAGCCAATAGGACAATGGACAGCCAACGAAATTGCTCTCTACAACTTCAATGAAAGGGCTCTCAATGCTATTTTTAGCTTGGTAGGTAATCATATGTTCAAACTTATTCAAACTTGTTCTACTGCTAAAGCTACATGGGAAGTTCTTGAATTACATTGTGAGGGTGATGTGGCTGTGAGGGACTCTAAATATAGAAAACTTTTGAGGGACTTTGAGAAGATAGAGATGGGTGAGGATGAAAGCATTGATAGTTATTTTGAGAAACTTCTAGATATAGCTAATCAGTGTCAAAACTTAGGTTTCATCATCCCTAATCAAACCATGGTCTATAAAGCCTTTAGAACATTATCTTCAAAGTTCACTGTCAAAAGAATTGCTATGAATGAGTCTAGAGATCTTGCCAATATGGACTTCCAAACATTAATGAACACTCTAAAATAATTTGAACTAGAATTCCTAGGAAAGTCCAGTAAACAACTTGCTTTAGCCTTACTAGGTACTAGCTCAGATTCTACATGGAGTGATGAGGATGAGTATGAGTTGATCTCTTCTAACTATGGTAACATTACTTGGAAGTTTAGTAAATTGGGTTACAAAGATAAAAATAAAGAAAACAACCCAGTAATGCTGCCCTTGGTTACAAGAAACTGCCCCCAAAATTTGTAAAATACATGGCTTCTAAGAACACGCTTCAAGATACTGAGAAATTGAAAGATGTCCAGTGTTATGAATGTAAGGGGTATGGTCACTTTAAACATGAATGTGCTAACACCCTCATAACAAGAGGGAATTCTCATTGGGTTTGTGTAGATGACTTTAATGAAGCTGAGTTCGAATCTGGAACAAGTACCGATGAACATTCAGAGGAAATTAACACTGTTGCGCTGTGCACTCGGATCACCTGGTTAGAAGAAAACTCCAGGAACTGCCAAAGTTCTCAATGTTACTCTAACATTGGAGAACCAACAGCAAAACCGGAAATCTTTTTTGGAGACTGGAACAACCATGATACACAGGTGATCTATGATGCGCTCTCTGATTCTGATGATACTAACTTTGATTGTTTCCATGGCTCAGTTGATCTGGAAGAGGAATACTTCAATGAAGAAGAAATGTCCCAAGAGGAAATTCTGGATGATCTATATACAACTTTTCTCCGACTTGAGAGAGAGAATGCCAAACTCATGAAAAATAACAAAGCACTGAAGCATGACATTGAATGTTTGAAGAACATGCTGAGACTCTATGAGAGAGATCTTGACAAAGCTGAAGCTGAATTGAAAGAGGCAAAGGAGAAACTAAAAAAGGATTCACAAATCATAGCCAAATGGAATGGAGGTACTTCTAAACTTGATGAGGTACTGAACATGAGTAACTCAGGTACATTTGGTCTGGGATTTGTTGAAAAGCCTTCCTCTTCTAATGTTAATTCTGCCTATTTGACTACAAGCTTTGTTAAAGAATCTGACAATATGAGTTTTGGAACCATTAACACTGTAAAAAGTAAACCAACTTTTATCTGCCAGTATTGTTTTCAACCAGGCCACATTAAACCATTCTGCAGAAAATTTATAAAAGAATGTGGTAAGAAAATAGCCTCTGTGTCCAATGTTAAAACTACAACAGGTTCTGATGTTAGACTAACATTAGGTGCAGGACAACAAAGTAGGACTTGGATAGAAAAAGCTAAATCCCCTAAGATTAAAGTTGTATGCAATGTTGTTTTCTCTGCTGTGTACTCTAACCTTTCAGGTAAGTGGTACTTTGATAGTGGATGCTCAAGACACATGACAGGCAGCAAAGAGAATCTTAAGCAAATGATACCCTTGAGTGCTAGAACAGTGACCTATGGAGGAGGCACCAAAGGAAAGATCATTGGCAAAGGGACACTGGATGTTGATGGATTCCCACCTTTGAAGGATGTGTTGTTCGTAGATGGGTTAAAGGCAAATCTAATCAGTATCAGTCAGCTGTGTGATGATGACTTACTGGTTACATTTGACAAGGTATCTTGTGATGTTTATGATAGTGACAATGTTCTTGTGATGACAGGTACTAGATCCAAAGATAACTGCTACCTAGCCCAGGAGGAAGCAGAATGTTTCCATGCCAAGATAGATGAGGCTTCTATATGGCATAGGAAACTTGGACATGTTCACTACAGAAACCTTGAGAAATTACAGAAAGTTGATGCTGTAAGAGGCTTACCAAAGCTGTCTTGCCCAGGTAAGCTTGTGTGTGGTGATTGCCTCAAAGGTAAGCAAATCAGAGTAGTTCATACACCCCTACAGGTACAGAATGCTAACCCTAGATCTAGTAGGTGTTTTGAATTGCTACACATTGACTTAATGGGTCCAATTGAGGTATGTAGTCTCAGTGGGAAGAGATATGCCTTTGTGATTGTAGATGACTTCTCTAGATACACTTGGGTAAAATTTCTTAAAGAAAAGTCAGAAGCTTTTGATCAGTTCAAAATCCTTTGTGCTAGTATTAAAAACTTGTATGGCTCCGCTGTGACTAAGATTAGGACTGATCATGGTAAAGAATTTGAAAATGCTAGTTTTGATAACTACTGCAATACTAAAGGTATTTTCCATGAATTTTCAGCTCCTAAGACTCCTCAGCAGAATGGGATTGCTGAAAGAAAGAACAGGATTCTTCAAGAGATGGCTAGAGTTATGCTCAATGCTAAAGACTTATCCAAAAGACTCTGGGCTGAAGCTTTAAACACTGTCTGTCACATTAGTAACAGGGTGTATCTTAGACCTGGAACTAACATGACTCCCTATGAACTCTTAAAGGGTGTTAAACCAAATGTTGCATATTTTCATGAATTTGGATGTGATTGTTATCTGCTTAATGACAGGGATTACCTGAGTAAATTTGATCCTAAAAGTGAAAAATACATCTTTGTAGGATACTCAGTCAATAGTACTTCCTTTAGAGTCTACGATCTTAGATTGAAGACAATTAAGGAATCAGTGAATGTTGTGTTTGATGATTTCACTCTTGATACAGGTACTGATGACATTTCAGTTCCCAATGTTGAACCAACAGTGGAAACTGAGAATGTTACTCCTGACAATGTTACTCCAACATTGGAACTGAAAGCTGGAAACACTGAACAAGAGTCAGGGAACGATGTTAGACTAACACCAGCAAGATCAGATGTTAGACTAACAGCAGAGGATTCTGACTCAGAACATGAAGGTGCCTCTGAACCTAGAAGAGACCCCCCAGCTAGGATTCAGAAAGACCATCCAGCATCCCAGGTAATAGGTGAACTCACTGAACGGGTAAGGACACGCAATAGAGAAAGACTTGCCTATAAAGATATGGTAAAACTGTGTGTCTGTATGAACTTCACTTGTACTATTGATAATGCCTCTTGTTTTGTCTCCACCATAGAACCTAAGAATGTGAATGAAGCTCTTCTTGATAACTTCTGGATTAATGCCATGCAGGATGAACTATTACAGTTTACTAAGAACAATGTCTGGATACTTGTACCTAGACCACCTAATGTTAATGTAATAGGGACTAAGTGGATATTTTAGAACAATAGTAATGAGGAAGGAGTCATAGTTAGGAACAAAGCTAGACTAGTTGCTCAGGGGTACACTCAGGTAGAGGGTGTATATTTTGATGAGACATTTGCTCCAGTGGCTAGGATTGAATCTATTAGGTTACTTCTAGCTATATCATGCAGTCTTAAGATAAAACTATACCAAATGGATGTAAAGGGTGCATTTCTGAATGGGCTGATTGATAAGGAAGTATATGTTGAACAGCCTAAGGGATTCACAGATCCTAAGTACCCTGACCATGTGTACAAGCTTGAAAAGGCATTGTATGGGCTTAAACAAGCACCCAGAGCATGGTATGAAAGGCTTACTAAATTCTTATTAAGTCTTGGATTTGTTAGAGGTGAAGGAGATAGAACATTGTTTGTCTTGAAGAAAAATTCTCATGTCTGTATAGCTCAAATATATGTAGATGATATTGTTTTTGGCTCAACTAACAATTCTATCGTAGAAAACTTTGTTGAATCAATGACAGGGCAGTTTGAGATGAGTATGATGGGAGAATTAACCTTCTTTCTTGGTCTTTAAGTAAAACAAACAGGTAATGGGATTTGCCTAAGTCAGGAAACGTATGCAAAGAATTTGGTAAAAAGGTTTGAATTGGCAGATTCAAAGCCTTGCAAAACGCCCATGTCTTCATCAGTGAAGATATCCAGGGATGTTAATGGTGCTAATGTTGATCCAACATTGTACCGTTCAATGATAGGAAGCTTGGTCTACTTGTCTGCTTCAAGACCTGATATAATGTTCTCTGTTTGTGTTTGTGCTAGGTACCAGGCATGTCCAAAGCAGTCACATTTGATTACTGTGAAGAGAATCCTTAGATATATTTCTGGCACCATAGCCCTTGGTATATGGTATTCTTATGACACTAACACAAATCTTGTAGGTTTCAGTGACTCAGACTGGGCAGGAGACACTGATGACAGAAGGTCTACAAGTGGATGATGCTTTTATCTGGGGAACAACTTGGTCTCATGGTACAGTAGAAAGCAAAATTGTGTGTCACTCTCCACTGCTGAATCTGAATACATAGCAGCAGGCAGTTGTGTCACTCAGTTAGTATGGCTTAAACACATGCTACTGAATTATGGGTTAGACAGTGATACCTTACTTATATTTTGTGATAATCTTAGTGCAATAAGCATCTCTAAGAACCCTGCGCAACACTCCAGAACCAAACATATTGATATAAGGCATCATTTTCTGAGAAACATGGTAGAGGACAAGCTCATTGACATTGAACACATTGAAACTAACAATGAGCTTGCTGATATGTTCACTAAACCCTTAGATTCTGAGAGGTTCTTCAGTTTGAGGAATTCTCTTGGCATGTGCATTGTTTAGGGATGTTAGTACACCAGTGTTGACATAACACCACTATCTAGCACTGGTTATTGGTTGTGGTGTATCTGTAATTCTTTTCATTTTCTTTCTGCATTCTTCTTTCTTGCATATTACATCTTTGTTAGAGATTCTGCTGGGCTGTGTGGTTAACTGTATGAATAGCTGAGCTGACTGGTGGACAGGTACACATCAAAGGGTTTGTAAAATTAAGAACTATGTTGTTTGTCTGTGAATGATAACCTAACATCTGGGAGAAGCTGGGGTACACAGAGCTCATTACTTTGATGTTATTCAGTTGTGACTTATCCATGTTAGGTTGGACAAAGCATGAAGAGAAGCTGGGGTACATGATGTTGAGAGCTTCATTGTCATTCAGTTGTGCTTATTTTTGTGTTTTTGTCTATGGCCAAGGTTATGCATGAGAGTGAGCCTTACTACTGGGGTGCTGTGAAGTTTCGACTGCTTGCATTCAGTAGCATTGTTCACTTGGTATTTCTCTTGTAAACAGGTTGGAAAACAAGTATGCATGAGGGGCTGGGGTGGAGAAGTATATGATAAATGTATTGTCTTCATTCAGTTCCTTTGTACTTGCCTAATTTGTTGCTGATGGTTAAGTTGATGGGGTGTGTGGGGTCTTGTGCTGCCCACATTCAGTGATGAAACTATCCTTTTACATTCACTTGTTTTAGTTCAAAAGAGTTCATGATAATAAAAGATAAATTGATTTGTCCTGATCCCAGTCAGTAAAATTGTTTGTACTTGGCTACCATCTCCCAATGTTGATCTAACATTGTTGCATTCTTTCTAGTTCTGCATTCATTTTTTTCCCTTGTGTCGGTTTGGGCTTAGGGGGAGTAGTAATCCTAGGAATCATATGTTGAGGCATACTTTGTGGGTGACTCACTGCAGGTAAAACAATATGTTTTGTGATCTTCCATGCTATGGGAACATCTTTTCCCTGGATATGTGTATCCACTCTGTGTTTTTCTGTTGGATGTGTTACTTGCTCTTACTGATGATCTAAATTTGTGTCTTTGTACCTATGTACTTGGGTGAGGTTTCAGATAAGTACACAGGAATATCTCACGCTCTCACATGATGGTGCCTTGGATGAAGCCCTGCACCTACAACTTCCTTCCCCGGTGTTAACTTACCGATGTTAGTCCAACATTGAAACATTGTAACTTATAAGTTTTCAAGTTTGGAGACCGCTCTGGTTACGTGTTAATCTAACACTGACACGTGGTAAGGTGAATATGGGTATGATCGTGTGACAGTGGTCCGATTATGTTGGTAACATGTTACAACACCACTATCACTATTCTTCAGCTGATTAATTGTATAATTTGCCCTAATCTGTTCTCACTACTTACGCGCTCAAAACTTGTGCAAAATCAACTCTCTCCTGCAAATCAAATCTCTAGTTTTTTCTTCTCTAAATCACTCTAACAATGGCCCGCAAGTCTTCGATTGACACTCTTGCAGCTGCTGCCGAACAGATGGAGCAATCACGACACCGTAGGACCAGAAGTGCAACCACTGAAGCCATTACCGCCGCCGCACCAAAGAGGAAATCCACCTATCAACGGCACAAGGGCAAGAAAGCCGCTAAGGGTGATGTTGATTCCACATCAAAAACTTCTGAGCAAACCTCCACTCCCACCAACCCTGAAAATGAGGTAACCCTACTCTGGATATGCCTGCTACTACTGTTGTTGGTATTGAGGGGGAGAAAGAGGCCCATGTTGCTGTGGGTGAGTCTGAGGTTGTGCATGAGGTCCCTGAGGGTAATGTTAGGGATGAATATGTGGTTGTTGCTGAGGAAGTAGTTGAGCCTGGTAAGGCTGATGTTGCTGAGCAGGATACTGCTGATGAGATGGAGACTCTTCCTGAGGAGGATGATCAAGTTGAGGAGACTGTTGTTGAGGGGGTTACTACTGAGGGTAACCAAGATATTGATAATGAGGGTGACAGTCAGCCTGAAGAGGTTGAGAGAGAAGAAGAAGAGAGCCTGACTCTCTCTGCCTTAGCTATTGCTGCTAAGAAAAGAAAGGGAAATGAGGTGATGGTTGAAGCTTCTGAGTCTGAGTCAGAAGAAGAAAAAGAGGAGGAAGAGGATAAGGAGGAAGAAGAAGATGAGGAGGAAGTTGAGGAAGAAGACCTACAAGTAGGTGATGACCCTGCTGATGTTACTCCAACATTAGGCAGTGATGAGTACTTTGATGTGCTTGATGAGGAGTACCCCAAAAAGCCTTACTCCAGCTTTTATGTGTCTGTTGAGGCAGAAGAACAGTGGGAGGCTTATCAAGCCAGGGTTATCCACATGGAGAGGAACATTGATGAGGAGATGTTCAAGGAAAATAGGTTGTTTGAGCTGCTTGAAGCTAGAGGAGTGTTGGGCTCTGTGATGAACCAGTCATCATATGTCCCTGATGTGATCAGAGAGTTCTACATGAACCTCTCTCAATGGGTGTTCCACCAGGACTCTCCCAAGTTTGGCAAAGCTTGGGTAAGGATGAAGGTCTATGACATCAGCCCCTCTGTGATCAATGAGGCTTGGGGACT
Organism: Linaria vulgaris; assembly: GCA_948329865.1. Lineage (NCBI taxonomy): Eukaryota > Viridiplantae > Streptophyta > Magnoliopsida > Lamiales > Plantaginaceae > Linaria > Linaria vulgaris. The sequence continues at coordinate 28,952,644 of OX415249.1, forward strand.
TCATGATCCTGAAGAGACAGAGGATCCTAGCATGGATGAGGTGATCACTGACCTCACTGGTGGACTCACAAGGAAATGGAATGACAGTTTTCCAACTACAAGGCTGACTTCCTTGAGTGTTGTACTCCACAAGCTCTCTACCTTCAACTGGCTGCCCTCTTCAAACACCACTGTTATGACAAAAGAATCTGCAAAGTTGGTGTACAAACTGAAGAATGGGCTGAGTGTAAACATATGGGAGAAGGTTGTGAGGCACATGAGGGAAGTCACAACCAAGGCAAAGGGAATCATTCCATATCCCTCTCTGATATCCAGCATTCTTGTGAAGCAAGGCTTCAAGACAAAGAAGACAGAAGGCTGGATCAAGAACAAGGCCAAGATGAGCATTACCAGGAGCTACTTCACTCAGGTCAGGATTCAAGATCTGCCATGGAATCCCAATGATACAGCTGGTCCAAGCAGGAAGAAGAAGAAGAAGAAGACTCACAAGTTTGCTGCTTCTTCAGTACTTGTGGCTAGTGGTGACAGCTGTTCTGTCATTGCTGATGCTTTTGTGGAGGAGACCCTGGTGTGGCTGGACAGAGAGTATAAAGATACCCAAAGAGAGATAGCAGACAAGCAAGTGAGGTTGCAAGAGATAGACAGCCTCAGAAAGCATTTGATGGATCTGCCTTCCTCACGAAAAGGAGGAGAATGATCAAATTTCAAAATTTCTGAGTTCTGTTATGTTTTTGTCAGTCTGAACAATTCTATTTTCGTTGTTTGTTTTCGATTTAATCAAGGAGTATGTTCCTTGCTACTTAGTATGGTCTCTAATTAAGTACTTTTCTTTCTTGCTGCTTACTGCTTCTGCTTATGCTCAGTGAACTTTGGATACAAAGTACTAACTCTGTTTTGCAGGTGTTAACTGTTCTCTGATGTTAAGATAACATTGAGATGTTCACTGTTAGAACATCTGTCTGGTTTCGATGTTAAGCTCACATTGACAAAGACAGATGTTATGACAACATTGAAAGTATCAATGTTAGAATAACATTGAGTTGGTCCCTTCTGATGTTCAGGGGGAGAGTACTTATTTTCCATTGTTATCTGATAGTAAAGTTTGCCTGAATAATTTGATCTGATTAGAACAGGTTCTTAGGTTTTGTGATTAAGGCAAAAAGGGGGAGATTGAAAGTGCAGGTATTCTGTCAATGTTAGTTTAAAATTGAGAAGTCAATGTTAGAGTAACATTGCTGGAGCAGAATCCGATTTACAATCTTAATTATATTCTTCATTATTATTTTGCCTTATTCATTTAACTAACTGAGTTTCACAGCTGTAATTATCTTTAATTATTATTCAGGAAACAAACTTGTCATAGGTTGGACGCTCAAGTTTCCAAGAAGGAAAGTTTCCTTAATTACGCAAACCACTCTACAAGGAAAGTTGAGTTCGAGTGGAACTAGGAATGCTTTCCAAAATCAAGTCCTGATTTGAAGAAGGAGTCTTTCCTTAGTTAGTTCACTAACGAAGGAACTATTATTCAAGAAGGACTACGAGAACAAAGAAGAAGAGTTCAAGAAGGAAACAAGGAGAATTACCAACCGTGTACAACACACCTTGAAGTCGAAGATCAAGAACCTATATATAGGTGTGAAGTACATCAAGACAAACACGAGACAAGAGCCAATCAATCCGAGAGATTAACGTACAGTTCTTGAGTGTTGTCTTGCTTTAGCAAAGTTTGTGAGTTGTTAGAATAGATCTAAGAGTGAGGAGCTTTTAGAGATAGTCGAAGCAATTCTTGTGTGCTTTGCTTAGTTCAATCAATTTAAGAGTGAGGAGCTTGAGAATTGAGAGAACAACCTTTGTTAAAACCTTAACGAGTTATTTTGCCTACGGCTCGGAAGTAAATATAATTCTATATTCACTATTTAAACTTGGTGTTTATTTATTCCGCTGCACAATTATTCTAGTCTGTTGTTAAAGTAACATCGCTGAAGTAACAACATCCAAATCTGCTGTTAACTCTCCAGTGTTAAAGTAACAACAACAACGTATCAACCCGATCCACAATTTCATTATGGATTCATCTTGATGTGTTTATGATTTTTAACAACGAGTCTCATTACTACATGTGAATTGAATTAATAAATTAGTACAACATTAGCAATTAATATATTAAAATAGCGAATTCGATGTGATTAGGCGAGTTATGAACGAATAACCTATTTTATGTTCTACAACTAATCATCATATACACCATGTTGTTTTAGATGTAATGTGTGATTTTGTGATAAAATCCCTTTAATTTACTTAGTAGCAACTATTTTATCAATTTAACAAACAACGCACCTTAAATAAACAAACGAAAATCAAAAAACGTCGAATGAAGGTTATTCGTGACCGCTCGGTGGTCACGAAAGACCCCTCATTCGTGACCGTTGGGCGGTCACGAAACAAGTTCGTGACCGCCCAGCGGTCGCGGCATGCTTCGTGACCACTGGGCGGTCACGAAAGAGGGGTCTTTCGTGACCGCCGAGCGGTCGCGACATGCTTCGTGACCGCCGGGAGGTCACGAAAGAGGGGTCATTCGTGACCGCCCGGCGGTCACGAATAATATTCTTAAAGAAAAATTGATTTTTATGGATTCATCTTGATGTGTTTATGATTTTTAACAAAAAGTCTCATTACTACATGTGAATTGAAGTAATAAATTAGTACAACATTAGTAATTAACATATTAAAATAGCGAATTCGATGTGATTAGGCGAGTTATGAACGAATAACCAATTTTATGTTCTAAAACTAATCATCATATGCACCATGTTGTTTTAGATGTAATGTGCGATTTTGTTATAAAATTCATTTAATTTACTTAATAGTAACTATTTTATCTATTTAACAAACAACGCACCTTAAATAAACAAACGAAAATCAAAAAACGTCGAATAAAGGTTATTCGTGACCGCTCGGCGGTCACGAAAGACCCCTCATTCTTGACCGCTCGGCGGTCACGAAACATGTTCGTGACCGCCCAGCAGTCGCGAACTTTTTCGTGACCGCCCAGCGGTCGCGACACGCTTCGTAACCACTGGGCGGTCACGAAAGAGGGGTCTTTCGTGACCGCCGAGCGGTCGCGACATGCTTCGTGACCGCTGGGCGGTCACGAAAGTGGGGTCTTTCGTGACCGCCGAGCGGTCGCGACGTGCTTCGTGACCGCTGGGCGGTCATGAAAGAGGGGTCATTCGTGACCGCCGGGCGGTCACGAATAATATTCATAAAAAAAAATTGATTTTATGGATTCATCTTGATGTGTTTATGATTTTTAACAATAAGTCTCATTACTACGTGTGAATTGAAGTAATAAATTAGTACAACATCAGTAATTAACATATTAAAATAGCGAATTCGATGTGATTAGGCGAGTTACGAACGAATAACAGATTTTATGTTTTACAACTAATCATCATATACACAATGTTGTTTTAGATGTAATGTGTGATTTTGTGATAAAATCTCCTTGAATTTACATAGTAGTAACTAGTTTATCTATTTAACAAACAACGCACCTTAAATAAACAAACGAAAATCAAAAAACGTCGAATGAATGTTATTCGTGACCGCTCGGCTGTCACGAAAGACCCCTCATTCGTGACCGCCCAGCGGTCGCGACCTCTTTCATGACCGCCCAGCGGTCGCGACATGCTTCGTGACCATTGGGCGGTCACGAAAGAGGGGTCTTTCGTGACCGTCGAGCGGTCGCGACATGCTTCGTGACCGCTGGGCAGTCACGAAAGAGGGGTCATTCGTGACCGCCCGGCGGTCACGAATAATATTCATAAAAAAAATTGATTTTATGGATTCATCTTGATGTGTTTATGATTTTTAACAATAAGTCTCATTACCACATGTGAATTGAAGTAATAAATTAGTACAACATTAGTAATTAACATATTAAAATAGCGAATTCGATGTGATTAGGCGAGTTATGAACGAATAACCTATTTTATATTCTACAACTAATAATCATATGCACCATGTTGTTTTAGATGTAATGTGCGATTTTGTGATAAAATCCCTTTAATTTACTTAGTAGTAACTATTTTATCTATTTAACAAACAACGCACCTTAAATAAACAAACAAAAATCAAAAAACGTCGAATGAAGGTTATTCGTGACCGCTCGGCGGTCACGAAAGACCCCCAGCGGTCACGAAACAGGTTCGTGACTACCCAGCGGTCGCGAACTCTTTCGTGACCGCCTAGCGGTAGCGACATGCTTCGTGACAGCTGGGCGGTCACGAAAGAGGGGTCTTTCGTGACCGCCCGGCGGTCACGAATAATATTCATAAAAAAAAAATGATTTTATGAATTCATCTTGATGTGTTTATGATTTTTAAAAATAAGTCTCATTACTACATGTGAGTTAAAGTAATAAATTAGTACAACATTAGTAATTAACATATTAAAATAGCGAATTCGATGTGATTAGGCGAGTTATGAACGAATAACCTATTTTATGTTCTACAACTAATCATCATATACACCATGTTGTTTTAGATGTGATTTTGTGATAAAATCCCTTTTAATTTACTTAGTAGTAACTATTTTATCAATTTAACAAACATCGCACCTTAATTAAACAAACGAAAATCAAAAATTTCGAATGAAAATTATTCTTGACCACTAGGCTGTCACGAATAAGGGTCTTTCGTGACAGCTAAGCGGTCACGAATAATTCGGGGCGACCGCCAGGCGGTCACGAAAGACCCCTCGTGACCGCCGAGCGGTCGCGAAAGACCTTGTAATTGGGGGGAAATTCAATTTTTTTGAAAATTCAAAAGTTTCACCCAAAATCTGTATATACCCACCATTCCACCCACTAATTTTCATTACACTCAAATTATCTTCTCTAAAAAATCCAACACTTTCTCCTCCTTTCCTCATTTCTTAATCCAAAACAAAAACACCAACAATTTTTCTTCTCATTTTTCCTTATATCTCCAAAAAACAAAACACCAACATTTTTTCTTCTCCTCTTTCCTTATATCTCCAAAAAACAAATTACCAACTCTTTTATTTTCTTCCTTTCTTTAATTATAACCCAAATCATTCTCTTAAATGATGTTTTATATAAAAAAATCGCCCAACCATACATTCTATTCGCAAAAACAAATATATATTCCGGTATTTTGCTGGAATATTTTTTTTTTATTTCGTTGAATATCATCCGTGACCGCCGGGCGGTCGCGGATAGCTTGAATATTATCCGTGACCGCCGGGCGGTCACGGATGGTTTAAATATTATGCGTGACCGCTCAGCGGTCACGGATGATGTTCGTGACCGCCGAGCAGTCACGGATTACCCCGGGGTCATCCGTGACCGCTCGGCGGTCACGGTGTTGGCCGTGAGCGCTCAACGATCACGGATGACCCCGGGCTCATCCGCGACCGCCTAGCGGTCACGGATGACCGCCGGAGTCATCCGCGACCGCCGAGCGGTCGCGGATGACCTCCACGACCGAGGGCTTCCGCGACCGCCGAGCGGTCGTGGATGACCATCCGCGACCGGAAAAGGGTCATTCGCGACCGCCCGGGCGGTCGCAAATGACCCATTTTTCTTGTAGTGGATAGTGTTCTTACTCATAATTGTGTTCCTACAAACATAATGGTAGAAATATTGCAAGATATTTAGAAAAAACTATAAGTGTTTGCCTTGAGTCATGAATAATCACTGTCATAAAGGCAATATTTCTCGCACTATATTTTATTAGAAAGAAATTAGCCTACAACATAAACAAGGCTTAAGAATTCGATTTTGAGACAAGTGCAGAAACATTGGATGATGAAATTCGTCCATCAATCTCTTCCTTTTATAGACTAAAAGACAGTCTTTCTAACATATGCAACTTTTTGAAAGTAGTGGGAAATATTCAAACGACTGCAACACTACAGAAATTTGCAACTTTTCGTTTAAATTACAAATATGTTTTTCAGATTTAGATAATATAATTAATTAATTCAAAATCTAAAAAAATAATATTAATTCAAATTAATTAATTAATATTAACACTAATCTGAATCAATTAATAAAGCCCCAAGTTGCCCCAAGTGCCGAATCTTGACTTTTAAATAAGGGCTAAATGCAAAGCCCAAAGCCCAAAACCCTATACAAAAGTCCAAGACATAAATTAAACATTCAAGTGGGCATTTACTAATAAGCACCTCTATTTGGTTGTATTCTTCCCATATGGAATACTACAACATATAAAATTGCACACAAAATATCTAACATTCCCCCACTATTTTGTGTACAAAGCTTCTGCCTGATTTGCATAATGCATACTTTGAGGTATCTCTCGATTTGGACCTCTAGTCGGTGCACACACCTTAAGTTCTAACAAAGTCATAGCTGTCCGAAGATTGAACCTTGACTCCATATGTTAAAACGAAGACTAGGCATACACAATACATACTTTAAATCTCAAAAGATTCTCAAAACAACCTTAGCACAATTATATATGGCCATGTGCTAATCCTGCTCTCGTGACCATTTCAAAGAATAACACATATTTTTATTGAAACGGCACAACTCCTATGTTCACATAGGTGAAGTCTCAACTTTGTCCCAGTTGCTTTGGACGACATCTAGTAAGATATACTTCATTTAAAGCACAAAGCTCATCCTCTTTCCATCGCAATTGTTGGTACTAGCTTCTTTTAACTTTCTTATGGACCTTTGCTAGTACTCTCGAGCAATCACAATAATTTGTTGTTACCCTTTGAACTTTTAAATCAGCTTTTACTAATTTAAAGTTGGTTTTCCGTTATTGCTGCTCTATAAACAATTTAAGTCCCATACCACTTGTAGTGCCTCTCACTAAGTCTCTTGAAAGCGCCTTAGTGAGAGGATCAGCGAGATTATCTCCCGATTTTACATATACTATGGTGATCACCTAATTCGTTATTAATTCTCGTACATATGCATGTCTCAAGCTTAAATGTCTAGATTTTCCATTATATATTTCACTATACGCTCTAGACATTGTAGCTTCACTGTCGCAGTACAAAAAAATGGCAGACATTGGTTGCGGCCTCAACTCTATTTCAGACAATGAGTCTCTTAGCCATTCTACTTCTTTGCCTGCTGCAGATAGGGCTATAAACTCTGACTCCATGGTCGAATGTGCAATGCAAGTTTGTTTCTTAGATGCCCAACTTGTAGCCCCTCCTCCTAGACAGAATATCCATCCAGAGGTTGACTTACTTTCATTTATAGCAAACATCCAACTTGCATCACAATATCCCTCTAGCACACTTGGATAATCCTTGTAATTGATGCTCAACTCTCTAGTGCGTTTTAGGTATCCAAGGATTCTTGCAACAACTTTCCAGTGTAAAGTGCTAGGTTTGCTAGTAAACCTTGACATCATGCCAACAGCAAAAGCTATAGCTGGCCTCGTACAGTGCATAACATACATAAGACTTCCAATGGCACTAGCATATTCAAGTTGTGCAACAACTCTTTCATTTTTTTCTTGAACTCTTATGCTAGAATCATAAGGAGCGTTCGCCTCTTTTATATTGAGATACTTAAACTTATCAAGTACCTTATCAATATAATAAGTTTGGTTTAATGCATAGCCTCTCTCATGTCTCCTAACTTTAATTCCCAAAATAGCATCTACTTCTTCCAAATCTTTTATTCTAAAAACAGAAGTTAGATAACTTTTGGTCTCTTCAATGCCTTTCATGTTAGTACTAACAATTAGGATATCATCAGCATAGAGACATAATATCACTCCATATTCACTTGTCATTTTGCAATAGATGCATTTATCACCATTGTTATGCTTGAAGCCATTGGCCAAGATCACAGAATAAAACTTTTTATGCCATTGTTTTGGATCTTGTTTTAAGCCATATAACGACTTAACCAATTTACAAACTTTATTTTCATTTCCCAGAAGAACAAATCCCTCGGGTTGCTCCATGTACAATTCTTCAGTTAAGTCACCATTCAAGAAAGTCGTCTTAACATCCATTTGATGTATATATAACTTATAAATAGATGCCAATACAAATAGTACTCTAATTGATGTTATTCTTGCCACTGAAGCATACGTATCAAAATAATATATACATTCCTTTTGATTGAAGACTTTTGCTACTTGCCTTGCTTTGAAGGTTTGAATAGTGCCATCAGTTTTGCACTTTTTTCTTGAACACTCATTTACACCCAATTGCCTTTGAACCAGGTAGTAGATCTACTAAAACCCATGTATTATTGGACACTACAGGGTCCATCTCATCATTGACTGCTTCTTGCCAAAAAGAAACGTCCCTTGAAGTCATATCTTCTATATAGGTTTTAGGATCACCATCAATATGTATGACCATAGGTGTAACCTTAAAGACTTCATTTATACTTGCTTCAACAAGGATGACAATAGAATCTGGTGAAACAAAATCATAACTCAATTGTTTTTCTTTTCGAGCCCGTTGGCTTCTTCTTGGTTCAATTGGTTCATTTAATTGCACCATTTTTTCACCGAGTTCTTTATCAACACCACTACTTGATGTTTCATTATTTTCAGCAGGTTTAGGCTCCACAGAATCATGCAAGAATTTATTCTCAAAGAATTCAACATTTATAGATTCTACAATAACATTGGATTCTAAATCCAACAATTTGTAAGCCTTAGAATTTTGTGCATAGCCGACGAAAATACTTTTAATTCCCCCCGGTCCTAACTTGGTTTTGTGAGGATCGGTAACTTTACAAAAAGCTATACACCCCCACACTTTAATAAAATTTAAGTTAGGCTTTCTACCATTATTCCACAGTTCATAAGGTGAAGCACGAAATTTCTTAAAATGAACCCTATTATAAATAAGGCATGATGTTAATAAAGCTTCACCCCATAAATTAAAAAGGCAACTTTGCATTCATAAGCATTGCATTCACGATATCAACCAATGATCGATTTTTTTTCTTTCAGCCAACTCATTTTGTTGAGGAGTATATGGAGTTGTTATTTGATGAATTATACCATTTTATTTACATAAAATGTTAAAGAATTGAGGAGAATATTTCCCTTCTCTATCACTACGAAGAACTTTGATCTTTTAATCTTTTTGATTTTCAACTTCGGATTTAAATTCCTTAAATTTATCAAAGGCTTCATCCTTGGTTTTATTAAGTACACATATGTGTACCTTGAATAATCGTCAATAAACGTGATGAAATAACGTTTTCCACCCCTTGTTAATTGATCGTTTAACTCGCAAATATCAGAATGTACAAGTTCCAATAATTTAAAATTTCGTTCAACTTTAGAAAATGGTTTCTTAGTCATTTTGGCTTCTACACAAATTCCACATTTATCAACTTGTTCATCTTTGAAAGTATTATAATCGTGCTTAGACATATAACTTAAATATCCATAATTTAAGTGTCCTAGTCTAGCATGCCATAAAATAGAAGAAGAATCAACAACATGAGCAACATTACTACTTTTATTAATAGATAACTTGAACATGCCATCAACATAGTATCCTTTGCCTATGAACACTCTGTTCTTAGTTACAATCACATTCTCATATTCTAGCACAACCTTAAATCCTTTCTTACATAAGAGATCAGCAGAAACTAAATTCTTCCTCAAATCTGGGATATGCAGCACGTTCACGAGGGTGAGTTTCTGTCCTGATGTGAAGTTTAATTCGACATTCCCTTTCCCCAGAACTTTTGCAGTAGCATGGTTTTCCATCAGAACTTCTTCAAACTCCTTCAACTCGTTGTAGTTTTTGAACATACTCTTATTGTTGCACATATGAACAGTGGCACCAGAATCAAGCCACCAATCAGGAGATACGGCAACAGATGCCATATGTAATTTTGTTATCATAGCAACAAACTCTTGTCCATCATCCTCAACCACGTTTGCTCGTTGTTGTTGCCCGAACCAGAATTCCCATTTGCATTGGGATTCACTTGATTGTTCTTGAATCTACACTCCTTTATGTAATGCCCCTTTTTACCACAGTGATAACAATGGCGATTTTTCTTCATGTTTGATTTTTTGAAATTCTTTTTCTTTGGTGCAGGGTTGTTTTGAACAGCCTGAACCGTGCCAGATGAAGTACCAAAATTTGGAAAACTTTCAGAAACATGGTTCACTTTAGAACCCATAAAACACTCATCTCTCGCACGATTCTCGCTTTCAATTTGCAAATGAGTGTTGAATTTTTCAATAGTATAATTCTCAAAAGAATGAAGTTCTTTCTTTCTGAAATCATGCCAAGTGGGTGGAAGTTTCGACAATATACCAAATAAAAGTTTGTTAATCAAATGATATAGAATATTTATGCATTTTCACTCATTGTGAATTTCTTAGGCTAAATCTATTCTTTTCAAATATATAAAAAAATTGTTAACAATGATAAAAATTATTAAAAAAATCGGTATTAAAATTTAACTAGCCCCTGCATCGCACGGGCAAGTTCCTAGTATCTATATAAGTTAGTTTTTATTTATTTCATTTAAAATGTGTATAGCCCACTTCTGTATTCATGTTTAATATATGCATTCTTCTCTTAATTTGTTTCTTCAACATTAATAGAATGGAAAGCTTAGATTCGGATTCAACTTTGGATTGCCTATGTATTTCAGAGATCAGTGGTACCTTAGACGACATGAGTAGTGAGGAAGAATAAGAAATATCATCTAATACAATCAATTACGAAAGGAATTTAGCTATTAGTGCCATAGTGGTTTGTGTAATGCTATATTGCGTGAACTATTTACATAAAGTTCCATGTCGTACTAGGCTATTTTTAGGTTGGGCTGGATTGGTGAATATTTTAAATGGACATCCTTGGAATCATCCTTTGGATTTTGTTCGACAAAGTGAACTTCCTTTTCTTTACCCTTCAAACTTTCTTGGTACATCTTATAGAGATGTTCTGTTGTACGACATGTGTTGGCCTAATGCCCTTTCATTCCACATTTAAATAATAACCTTTAGAGTTTTATGTTTTTCTTTGTTCTGGTGGTTATTCTTAAAAACGGTGTTGGTATGCGAGGGGTTGTAAAAACTCCCTCGACCACGACCACCTCTATTACCGCATCCACCTCTATAGCCACATCCTCCTCTATGACCACCTCTACCTTGACCACGACCACGACCTCGATTGGCATTATCATTGTTACCTCATCCATATGAGTTTGAAAAATTAATGGCATTTGCCTCACGTAATACATGTGCTCCAGGAGGATGAGATTTATGATTTTTCACCAATAAGTTAATGTAACTTTCTGCCATTAACAACCTTTGTTGCAAGTCGTGATATTTTGAAATATTCAGCAATTTGTATTGTTGTTGACATTTATCATGGACACATGGAAAGTAGAAAGTGTTTTCTCTATCAGTAAGCTTTCTTCCACAGTAAATTAAATCTGAACGAATCTTCATAAGCGCGGAGTTAATGCGCTTAAAGTTTCAAATTCTTGGAACCTTAAATTGTTCCAATCATCGGTGGCTTTTGGCAACATGGTTTTCTTTTGATGGCCATATCTTTCGAGTAGGTTTGTCCATAATTAATGAGGATCGGTAACATCGAGATATTCCCTCTTTATGGTTTCATCTAAATGTTTTCTCATATAGATCACAGCCTCACATTTTCTGGAACCGTATTTGTATTTACTGCAGCAAGAGTTTCAACGATACTCTTTGATCTGAGGTACAATTTTGTATCTGATTTCCACTGTCCATAATTCTTGCCAGTGATATTGAGTATACAACTAATTGTACTCGTGAGGTTAGACATTTTGCGAGATTTTAACATTGAACATTGTCTTTAAAGACTGGAACTAAATTTTGAAACAACGAATCCTCGTTTTGGGTTGATACTAAACTTTTGGCGTAGGATTCATTGAATAGTATGAATTTTTTGTGTTTACACTAAGTCTTTTTTTTTCTTTGGAGAGTAAGGATATATTGTACATAGGGAAAAAGAAAGATTAAAAAAATATATCGGAGTAAGCACCTTCGTGCTGATAACGTGTTATAGAGTAACTAAAACTATTGGTGTTGAAACAATATATTTAAAAGACTCAGGAAAAGAAGCGCAAATAAAGAGTAATATTAGTTGTAAATTGGTGTTTATTTCTTCATCTAGATGACTCCTTATATAGGAAAGAATTTCCAACATCTTACAATATTTACAATAAATACTATTATTATAAAATAATATTTATATATAATTTTCAATAATATCGTATATTATATTTATAACAGCAATTTCTTTTTATGTTTTTTGCTATAAATCATTTTGGAGTTATTCAAAGTTGTTCACTTTTGTGTTGATAGTCGTACTCGTACTTAGAAGGTGGTCACATCCGGAAAATATATATATATATATATATATATATATATATATATTGTTCATGTCGGCTTAAAAAAGGTGTTCACGTCGGCAGAAAAAGAACAAATGTTTCTTTAGGAATAATATCTACGTCAAACTATTGCCATCTTTGTAGGGATCTATGGGAAGTCAGATCTAGAGGCATACTGCCATACTCCATATGAGCAATAATTCACTCCATCACATGCATGTTGTCGACCAATATAATGAAAGCTTATTTATTATAGCAACAAGTAAAAAGTGAATAAGCATATATACTTGAGGTGCAATTAACCACGCATGTTCACTTAAATTAAGGTTCACTCAATTGGTGTTTGCAAACAATTGTAGAGAAGTAGAAGTTTATAATTTTAATTTAGTCTTTAAAAGCACTTAAATTTTAAAATTTTGAGTATTTGTAAAATAATCTTAAATATAAAATTATTCAATTATTTTATTTAAAAATACTCACTACAAGCCAAAAACACTCCATACCAACTTTAAGATTGTGAAGTTTTTTAACTTTAAAAAAGTTATATAATCGAAAAAGCTAAATTTGCGAACATCTCAAAATCATATATTCAAATAAAAAATTAATTGTAACTTTTTTTAAAAGTTTGCAAATACCACTTCAATATGGCTGAGTCTTCATTACTTTGTTTTATTTATTTAATTAATTTATTGCATCTTTAGTATTCTTTTTATTTGAATCGAGTTAACACCTAAGTCCCCACCTTAAAATATTACCCAAATCAATAATGAAAGGGTTCGTTTCTCTCCACATCATCTGCTAGTTTTATATAATTCTTAGTAAAGTATTCTTATATTTCTTTAATGTAATTACTCATTTAGGTACACATATACAGAGGACACGGAAATACGATCAAACATGTGATGAAAGTGTTGGTAAATTTTAAAAAAAAAATTGGAAAAGATTTCCCGAATTACATGATGAAACCATATCGAGTGTAGACGAAAATGGCCTTTCTATGCACATGCTAAACTAAACTACTTACGGTGGCAAAAAGTCAAAAACTAATTAAATAGTCGCTAAAGTTGAATTTCATTAAAAATAAAAAGACCTTTTTGAACTAAACAATACTTTATCAGTAAGATATATGCTGACTTTTCTTTTTTCATAAGTCATAATCTTCCAAAGTTGAAAAAAAAATTATCAAAAAACCAAAAAGCGCACTCACTTTTTCTCCGTTCCGATTCTCCATTATTGTATATATAAATTAAGAATCCAGTTCATAACTTTTAAATAAACCCATTATACAAAATCCCAGAAAGAAGAAAACAAGGTATGATTCGAAACTTGGATATTTCTAAAGATTTCTACTTTTTTTTTGTTTGTGAATATCAGCAATTATTTAGTGGTTTGAGTTTGTGCCTGGGTCTTTGTTGATGGGTAAGGTTTAATTTTAAATGGGACAATGTGAATGCACTTGATTGTTGAAGCTATTCTTTTGTGATTTTTAATGTTTGCTGTAATTGATCGATTGCCCTGTATTTACTTCAGAATGGTATATGTGGTTGTGGAAAATTAGGTGCTGACTTAATGTGTGTTTACTTTTAGAAAGGGATTGATGAAGATCAATATTACTATGGTCTTGCTACAATTTATTTTCAATGAGTAGATTGGTATAACAACAACGAAGCATGTAGTCCCAATTCATTTCATCTTCGTTAGTTCCGGTTGAGTAGAACACGTTATTTAGGCTTGTAAGCTTCATGTCGTTTTGTATGTCCTCCATCCATATTTTCGTCGGTAGATTGGTGGTATAAACTAGAATATCATTCAATTTTCATGTCATTTGTTCTTTTTCCACTTTGCTGGAGAATGGAATTGAGGAATTTCTTTCTACGTTGTTTTTCTTACCTTTTGTGTTCTAAAGAGGTACTAAATCCTCTTCTTCCTTTGTAGGGAGATATCTTCAATCACTTCGCTGCAGAATTCGATAGATCAGTCGAAAAGTATTCTTTTTTGTGAATCTCTGTATAGCAAGCAGTCATGCTTAAAGTTCCAGATCATCAGGTGGCAGGACACCAAGCTACTAACGGGAAACTTGGACCCCTTATTGATGATTCAGGTCGGTTCTACAAGCCTCTTCAGGGTGACGAACGTGGAGCAACAGAGGTTTCTTTCTACACATCATTTTCCTCCAATACCAAAATTCCTGACCACATTGCAAGATTCTTCCCCAAATTTTACGGTACTCAGCTAGTTGAGGCATCAGATGGATCTGGCATGCAACCACATCTAGTCTTAGAAGATTTCAACTTTAATCGAAGTAATCCATCCGTCATGGACATTAAGATTGGTTCAAGAACTTGGGGTCCACTAGCACCCGAGGACTATATAAAAAAGTGTTTGAGGAAAGATAGAGGATCTTCAAGCGCTGCACTAGGATTCAGGCTATCGGGGCTGCAAATCTTTGAAAGCAAAGAATCGGGATTCTGGAGACCAGAAAACATGAAGTCAATACAGGCCTTTTCGACTGATGAAGTCAAGCTAACTCTGAAAAAGTTTGTTTCAAGTAATAAGCCTGGGGTGTTGAACTCAAAACCAGACTGTGCTTTTGCTTCTGTTATTTATGGTGGTTCGACTGGCATTTTATCACAGTTACTGGAGTTAAAGGCATGGTTCGAGGACCAAACCAGTTATCATTTCTATGCTTGCTCGATTCTTATGATGTTTGAAAAGGAGCTCGCTTTTAACGGAAATAGCCCGAGAGCTGAGATCAAGGTTATTGATTTTGCGCACGTGTTTGAGGGGAATGGCGTCATTGATCATAACTTCTTGGGTGGGCTTTGCTCGTTGATAAAGATCATTTCCGAAATTCTGACCACTCCAGAAGACTGTCACTCTGAGTGCCCGCCTGAAGATGTTCAGAAAAATCATATTTATTCTGAAAATGGCTTCTCGTGAATCACGGATTGCACCGTAATTACTTGTGTGGGCATTTTCCGCCAGGAGCGTACCGTTGCAGGAATTTGATTTGTCTGATCTTGTTTCTTTCGTGTAACTTTATTCTGAATAATTATGGGAAATTGGCTGTCTTCGCTTATTATCTGTTAATGGAACCTTGCTGCAAGGCTTAGTTTTCTGGGTATTTTTTTACCTTTTATGATGCTGCTACCTCTCTCTGAAGTCTGAACAAATCGGCTGTGGAAGTTCCGGTTGGAGCAGATAGTTACTCTTAATACACAAACCAGAAACTATTCTTTTACAAGTAATAACAACACACAAGTAATGTTTGATAATTATTATTAAAGGAGAATTACACAAATTACTCTGAACTATACCGTAATTACACAAATTATCACTCATGCTTGGAAAATTACAAACTACTCTTATTGCCAATTTTTTGTATAAATATTATTAAATATTTTTTAATGTAAATTCATCATTCTCATTTATTTTGCACAAGAAAAAAAAATAAATTAAAATTGCTCAGAAAAAAAGCATTTACTTTGTTTAAGAAGACACAAAAATTTAGAGTAAATAATATCGTGGAAGTAAAAATAAATTATATGAGGAGTTTAAAGTCTCTACTATAATTTGAAGCGATAAGGTTCTCTTAGTCATTTTAATTTATTTTTTCAAAAGAGTGGTTTATGTAATTTGACTAATTTCTCAAACATGAGGGGTAGTTTGGGTAATTATCCCTAGTTCAATGGTAGTTTGTGCAATTCTGCCTATTATTTATTACACTTGCTGTTGTTCTCTCTAGTAAAGAGTCTTAAAACTGCTTTGTTCTCTCTAGTAAAGAGTCTTAAAACCTTCAGCAGATGCAAATGCTTGAATCTTAGGCTTAATCTATATATTTATATACATTGTTCATGAATTTGTAAATTTGAAGTTCGGTTTATCAATAAATAATAATCATTAATCAACACCCTACAATAATAGGCTATTTTAGTTGGACATTTTGGTTGTGCAAAATAGTGCAACCAGAACGTCGAACAGGTTTGTTTCGCTTTGAGCGCCAACAAAATTGTGTACCAATGTGAGCAAAATAGAAAGGGGAATTGCTGAGACCTAGCATTTGTTTAATACACCAGAGAACAAATTCAGATGTAACACTTGTGATCCTGAGAATATCATCCCATTAAATTACAACTAAACTTGCAAAAAGGATTGTGCTTTAAAGCAGAGAATGTCATAGCATCTAAAAGAGGCTAACCTCGGTACAAATATGACAAGTGATGTGCAGAAGTAGCCGTAGGAAAAGCACTAACACTACGAGTAACAGTACTGCTTGGATATGATTCACTCTCCAACACAGAATCCGCAAACTGATAAAGACTAGAGGAGGAGCTACGAGTTCCATGACCAATTGATGAGGCATCTGTTACCCCTGGAAAACTTTCCCTGGATGCCGATGCACTGTACAAGTTAGTGAGCCCCAGAGAAGACTGGCCAGTATACTTCTCAATTAACGCTGCATCCCCATGCAGTAGATACGGTTGAGTAGCATGGTTTATAACTTGCCCAGCCGAGTCAACTAGTACCCCACCATGAACCCTATTAGCATATGGACCAATTGAAAGAGCAGAGCCCCGGCTCACAGATAAGCCAGCTCCAACTCCAGGTGAGATCATAGTTTCGGGAAGAAGGCCAGCGCCAGGTCCGCCATAAACAACGGTTGGGGGAGCAGAGTAGTTTGTCAAGTGAGTGGAAAGTCTACTATCCAACAAATTCCTTCTGTGATCGTTATGCCCAGAAGGCCTCTGCTGTTGTGAACCATGGTCAGTATAACGTGAACGTTTTGGTGGTTGGGGTTTTGACTTCTTTGATGACTCTGTCTCACTTTCTTTTCTCTTCTGTGCGGGTCTTTCTGCTGATTTGCTATCAAAATCGGCTATATCTTTTTCTAAAGTTAGAATGCTTTCACCAACTTGCCATCCAGGAAGCAGCTCTGCAGGATCAATGTTGTGTTTCTCCAAGCATCTGCGGACGGATTTCAGAGCAGCTAATTGCTTCCTTTTTGATTCATTCTGCAGGAAGGGAAGAACACGATTAATATAAACAAGAACCAGAGAATGTAGAAAAGGACAAAATGCAGATATCAATTTATGGGAAATGACTCAAGTCGTAAAACAATGTTTTACCAATGTAGATGCTGAACTTTGTGATGAGTTTCTTGGATTTTTCCGCGGTTCTTTAGATTCTTGAAGGAATGATACTAAAATTGTTTGAGGTTCAAACCTGTCTTGAAGCCCAAATGTATAAACAATATCAACAGCATCTACTTCCATATTTTTCTTGATCATACCCTCCACTATTTCTGCAATGATATAGTAATGTAAGACGTTAATGTATGATACTATAGTAGAAATCAAGGCTTTAAACAACAAAAAGACGAGCAACAAAAACATCAAAATTAAATTTGAATGAAATTAATTAGAAAGAGAACTACAACCAAAGTTGCACACACTAAACAAAGGAAGGGAAATGAGAAATTCTAATAATTTTTGAGTTAAAAGATAAAGATAATGCAGATATTGTTTGCATGAATTTGACAATTTTGGAGAATGCTAATGCTTCTATGCAACAACATCTAAGATGCATACTCTGCAGGTGTACGGAGGATAATATTGCCAACTAATAGATTGCATTTTCATCTGCATTTTCAGACCCATGCATGCCTAGCACAACTCTGTAGAAGCCAGTTTTCAACTGAAGAGAAAAGAGTCATCCTAAAAACAATTCACAATTAGAACAGCTAAAGCGTGAAGAACTATTTGCTACTCCGCATTCATAAAACATGCACGGAGGACGATGGTTTGCTTCCCCTCTATTATGTTACCGCCATACTGGATCTCTTTTACTTTACAACTGATGTCCAAACAGGGAAACAAGAGAAGAACTACAGAGAACTATAATATTTCATAAACTCATCGACTGAAATAATCAATTTGACGCTCGAATATCAAGAGTCCAAGTTGTTCTGTACCATAGTTAAACAATCCCTTAATGTTAGAACCTCTGATTTTCATATACTAAAACTACATTTCGTATAATTACAATTTGGGAGAGAATTCCTGAAAACATGGACCAACTTATGAAAGCTCCGGGTGATTTATGGCACAAGACAGTGTAAGAATACTAACATTAACAAAACGAATAAACTGAACATCCCAATGACCGTCAAATAACTTACTAAACAATGTGCATGGATAATGTTGTCTACCACCATATCGAGTATAAACCGCCTAATCAATATCATATATGATGATGCCATAAAGTTTTACGTCAAACCTGGAATTTTATTCATCAAAACTCGAGAGTTCTTCAATGCACCAACAATCTCCTTGGAATTAGCAGCCAGCACCAAGTCACGGACATCGTCCCTCCTAAACGAATTCGGTATCCCAAAACACGCAACAAACAACAAAAGCCCCCGCGCATCAATCTCTTTAGCCACAGACACGCCGCCTTCAGTCACCAACCTATTCCGCCACGCCAATGCCGCCTTCTCGGCCTCCTTCTTCACCTCCTTCTCAATCTCCAACACACCACTATCTTCTCCACTCATCCCCATCAACAAACAAAAGCACTCTAATATCAGAATTGACGCCTCACGTGCCGGAATCATAGGTGAATCCCTAGTAAACGCCTTTCTCCCCTGCAAAAAAAACTTCCCCGAACAATCTAAAACCAGTTTCGCAGGGTTTGGCGCAAGCTTCAACGCCTTCGGAACCTCTTCACGTAGCTTTGAGCAATCCGACAAGTTTGTAACCATGTATTTACGAACATTGCGGCTGCACATCGTCTTGCAGAGGCCTTCGAGCTCGGTTGTGGGAATATTATGCTCGTCTGTATTGACCTCGGATGAGGCATTGACACCCTGGGGTGCGATTGGGGGTAAATGAGTAATTTCTAGGGTTTTGGAGGGCAGTTTGGATGAAATAGCGGATTTGATTGAATCGATGTAGCTGTTGAGGTCCTCGTAGCAGTGGTGGAAGGAGGATAGGGCGTTCGAGAGGGCTTTTAGGTCGGCGATGGAATCGGTGAATGACAGTGGCGATGGAATCGACGGTGGCGATTGAGTTTCAGGTTGCACGGACGGAGGAGGAGGAGGAGGAGGGGTATTTGTGGTAAGTGTGGTGGTTGGTTGTTGTTGTTGTTGTGGGGGTTGATCGGCGTCCGCCGCCAGGGGTGGGGGTGGATCAAAAGCAGTCATCGTCGCCATGGAAATTTAAGTTAGGTAGCGATTTGTGACAAAAAAAAAAGAGTGTGACGTTGATTATAGTCTAAAATAATTTACATTTTGTGTATCAAAATTAATAAATAAAGCATAATAGAGCAAGGGTAATAACTAATAAATATCCTTTTGTATGATAGTTGAGGTTCATAGAAACTATACTAAGAGGAAATCATAATCCACCCCGCCGAAGCGAATCTAGCTTTGAGAGAGGTGTTGGATGAGGAAGAGAATTGGCGGTTGGATGATCTCTATAGAACGAAACGGCTAACGAGCTTTCTACTTACCAATCGCTAACAAAATTTTTCTCAAACATTATTTGTTGAATTTGATGCAACACGCAGATTGTAACTGGGTTTGGAAGGTGGATGTTAAATTCAACACTTCATTTGGTTGGATTACTCAACATAGACTTGCTACTAATTATCTCAGAAGAACCCAGAAATTGCCCCGATTACAAATTGCTCTCTTTGCGATTACAATGATGAAACCTAGTTACATTTGTTGAGGCATTGTAGAGCTATGTGCAGATTATGGAAAGGATAACCACCTTTGATGGCTTTACGAATGATGAGTGGCTAAGGAAAAATATTGAAGGCAATGAGCTCACTAATTCTATTTTGCGAAAATAAGATTGGAACTGGATATTTGTGGCAGCGCTCTGGACGATTTGGAAACATAGACACTTGAGAGTGTTTCAAGGCAGAACGGAAAACATCATCGGTAGACTCATTCAAATCAAGCTACTACGCTGCGACTTACAGGATTGGCAAAGGAAGAAGGTCGTAAGCAAACGGGAGCAAACTTGTGTGGATGGAAGCACATACATGAAGAATAACCGAGGATCAACAAATAGAGTTTTGTGCACTAGCAATGGAGCATGGATTTGGGACTTCAAAGCGTCATTAACTTGACCTGCAGTGGAGGAAGTGGAACTTAAATTCTAAGCATTCTCTTAGCATTTTCTCTCCACTGGGTAACTACTCATTTTTGTCCTTGCTGTTTTAATTTTCAATTATTTCTTCAATTAATAAGGAAAACAAGAAAAAGAAATAAATATGATGGGCATTCTTTTAACCCATTCGGAAGGATCTCATCTCACAATTATCCATGACTTTTTATGTCTCTAACATGACAATTTGATGAAATTGGAGGGAAGTGGAATAAATGGGAATTGAGATTGCAACGAAGGCCAAGAATCGAAATAGAAACGGATTCACCTCCTACAAGTTGTTACAAGGACAATTAGAAGCACAACATAGTAATGTCGACTTGGTACGAGAATGCAATAAACTCCTTAACATGCCATGAGAGGTTAAATTTAGATGGATACCACGTTCAACGAATCAAGCTGTAGATTCTTTGACGAAGCTTGATATTAATGTTAGGGACAAAGTTCTATTTTGGGATAGTGCTCCTCCCTAGATTGTTAGTCTTTTGAACATTGATATGGTCTAGCGACCCCTTTGTATGCTTTCTTTTCTACCCAAAATAAAATAAAATAAATAAGGCATTCCCTAAAAACTCTTTGTACAACATAAAAGTTATAAAATATTAAATTTTATATGTGACGTGTATGGAAGTATCAAATACGACAAGTAATGGTTTTTTGAATGCACAACACAACATGGATATCTTAAATTTATGATTCTGGATTTTATTGCAATGTGGCGATTGAGTTTGTGGTTGTACGGACGGAGGAGGAGGGGTATTTGTGGTAAGTGTGGTGGTTTGTTGTTGTTGTCAGGGTGGATCAACGGCCACTATGAGGGATGGGGGTTGATCGGCGGCTGCCGTGAGGGGTGGGATTGAATCAAAAGCAGTCATGGTCGCCATGGAAATTGAAGTTAGGTAGCCATTTGTGACATAAACGAGCAATGTGACTTTGTATTATGTGAAAAGAAAATGTGGGTATGGTTTTTTCGTTACTAGAGAGACGTCTGTGAGGAGAGAAAGTAATTCAAATGTTATTATTTTGAGGGCCATGTTACATATGTGATCTTTCATTTATGCTATGGCTCACCGTTGTGGTTATTCTAGATCTTAAGTTGACAGATCTACTGACAATCTTAAATTCAGATTGTTCGCGGTATAAATATTGCCTGATTGGCCAATAATATTCAATAATACTTTGATTGGGCCTACACGTGGGCTTTCATGACGCCGGATCTTATCACGCCTTCAAATATAATAGTCGACTTTGGTACAAGGCAATTGCGTATTGACATATGGCTGATGGCCGCGTCGTCTTGTACTTGCTTAAGTGATATGATCCCATTTCTACAAGGCACTTTTCTACTTTTAGAATTTCTTCTCTTTGTTTGTTTATATCTTATGGAGGAGATTTGTTATTAGTGGGTCTATATATATTCTTTTACCTTTCTGATATTTTATGCTTTTCCAACTTTTATTATTATCAAATAATAATGACACTATTATTAACAATCGTCACCGGTTTTATTTTAATATCTCTTATTGTTATTGTTTAGAACACCTATATCCAGTTAGATAATTTAGAAAAATTATTTATAGTTCAAGTTCATATAGGATAATATTAAAAGCTTTTAATCCTCATACAAGTACAATGTTAC
Source organism: Linaria vulgaris (assembly GCA_948329865.1). Taxonomy (NCBI): domain Eukaryota; kingdom Viridiplantae; phylum Streptophyta; class Magnoliopsida; order Lamiales; family Plantaginaceae; genus Linaria; species Linaria vulgaris. The sequence continues at coordinate 28,974,842 of OX415249.1, forward strand.
ATTGATACATAAAATCCGTGTAGAGTATTGGTGCAAGGACACAATCTTTTAAGAAGAAAGATAGTATGATACTTGCGACAAATTATTATAAGATTAAAAGAGTAAAATGCAAAGACCTACTCTATGTTATCTCTAATTTGCATGAATCTTCCCGTATTATTTTTATTAGTAAGAACCTCCATGTGTTAAAAAGTTAGGCAAAAAAATCATTAAACCCCAAATGTGCACCTCACGCGCATTAACTTTTCTTACATGAGTTACATAATTAGTAATTACCTCAATTTCAAGTTATTTGGGAAATAAAAGAAAAAAATAAAAAATGAAAGAGCTTAAACCTACCGAAACAGCACCTCACCCAATCGATTTGATCTAATTGGGATACGAAATTCGTTCATCAAATAAGAAATTCGAATCATGGCAAATCAGTATGATTGTCATGAACCTACATATTTACTGTTGTGACACGAACTGGAACTTGGAACAAGAGAATCAATTTTATCAATTGACAACAAATCTTAGATGTGGGATTAAAGTGGAAACCACAACGGCGTCGTTTACAGTTAACAGTCCATTGGAACAACAAGTATTTAGATGTAACACGTGTGAAATTTCTAATTTTGTATTGAGACAAAATGGAATTAAAATTTGGAATTGAGTCCAAATAATTTAGTATGTGAATTATATTGATTTATTGAGAAGCTAGTATGACTTGTCCTGTTTTTGGTTTAAAAACTATTTAATTAACAAAAAAAATTGTGATAAATATTTAAATATTTGAAATGCAAAACACATTTAAAGGCTGATTACTTTGAGTGATTTAATTCGCGTCATTAATCAGGTTGAATGAATTCAATTATGCCATTAGTGGTGTAGTGGTTGATACATGATTTCTCACCTATAATTGATGCCTTCTATAGAAGGAAAAATCATCCTAAGCAAAAACAATATTTTTTTTGCAGAAAACCTCACAGCATTCCATTTCTGAGTTCTGAAAAATATCGCAAGTGTTCGACGAGGGACAATTTCAAGCTTTGGGGACTGTTCGGTGATAGCACGTTATACCTTGGGAGCTCGGTGTTCGTGAGGGCTAGAAGCATATAGTCGGGCATTAATGAGTTTAAAGGGAGGGGGTTCAACTTCCGACTCGTCCTTTGTTCTTGTAAAGATTTTGCGTATTTCATTAAGGTTCTTTATCGCTTTTGTTACGTTTATGTTATTATATGTTGTTCATGTTCTTCATGGTTTAGTTGATTAAATATCTTTTGGAAATATTATTGTTATATGCTACTGTTCTTGTAGTTTATTTACTGAAATTTAAACACCGGATCTAACGACGCGTGGCATGAGCTAATTGGTGGAGCCAAAACTTTCAGCACTTGAAGAAGGACAAAGGCGGCACTTGAATCCGATTGTGCTACCGCAGCTTTAATTCTTTTTCATTTATTTGTTGTCCTTTTCTATTTTATTCTAATTTACAAAATATTTTTAGTTCTCTATTTTATGCCTTTTGTTTAGCTCTTATATATGAACCAGAGTATGTAATATTTTAGGGAAAGTAATAAATGAGTTAAAAGTCTAATTTCTCATCTCCTCATCTCCTTCTTCTAGCTTCTGAACTTCTTCTTTCTCATATCTCGACAATATACCTCTTTTTAATGGAAATACCCATGTCGATGATTCAAGACCATGACAATGATACCCAAATCGAATTTCTAAAAATTTATTGAGAAAATTGAAAGAGGATTCTACTTTTCGTGAAGAACCAACTAGTACACGGAAGTGCTGTCCACGACGTCGATGGCGGTGAGAGAGGAAGAAGATAAGCCATTTTTTGTTTTATTTAGCATTTAATTTTTTAAAAAAAGGAATTTTGTGTTTTCAATAAAAAATGCTGATATTATTCATATGAATTTTCTCAAAGTATCATATTTCTTATTGTTAACCCCGGTAATTGGCCATCGTGATCGATTGACCATCGTAGTTCCCAACTCGCTAATCCCATTAGGGAATAGTCGAACCATCGGGAATTAGACTCTATCAGGCTCAAATGACCTAAAGAGTCCCTAAAACACCCAAACACAGGGAAGAAAACTCATAGGGTACTAAATCCACATGGCAATATGGATCTTAGGTGATCCTACGAGGCCCTAAAATGATCAACGATACCCTCACAAGTTATCTCCAATACTTTGAATATACCCCAACCATCGGAAAGCCCCATCGTGGAAATTACCCACATGGGAAAAAACCAGAGCACGTGGACACATTGCGCACCAGCTGTCCATGAATCCCGATACTTATTAGCATAAATTACCACCTATCACGAATATTGCATGCAAGACTCATTAGCATAATTAACCATTTGTCAAGAAAAAGGCATGCAACGCGGCACATGCCAGCTGCACTCTATGTAAACCCCTATAAATAGGAAACATGTTGTCCTCATAAAAGAGAAAAGAAAAATGGAATACAATACTTATTTTTGGCATTTTCTCTTAAATCATGCAATATGTACCATCGTATAACTCCGATACCAATAATAATTCCAAATTTTTGGGCACGGCGTTCTGGATACAAATATTCGTTAATCGCTAGAAGATAAAATGTGCATTAACAAAATGGCGCCATCTGTGGGAACGTCATAAAGCTGCCTTCGAGTATTTTCGAAAATAATAGAAAGGAATCGAGAAATATAAACAATAAGGTTTACCTTATGGAAGAAACCATCAGACCAGGGCCAGGGAGTCATGAGGAGATGAAGGATGAAATATCTACATGAGATTCCTCTGATCATCCACCCTTGACTCCTCCTTCAGTCCACAGTGCAGATTTTATTAACGTACCAATAACCATTTTTGAAGACCTAATGGATGCAGCCCTTCGAAGGGCAGAACGTATCGTAGAAAGGTCATGGGAGCCACTACTGATACAAACATATAGGGGAAGATATCACGTGGAGGAGCAAGGGACACGAATGACCCAAACGCCCCATCATAACTCACCCTATAGAGGACCAACATATTAAGCTAGAGACATGGGATATGCAGGCAGGCCTTATGATCCAACTAGGATGGACCAAGTAGGAAAGATGGCCTCGAGGTACGAGCAGAACATCCTCTATTATTCAGGAGGAGAACCATCCCTATGGAATATCACTGACCACTTGAGAAGGGAAATGCAAGATATGAAGAGAACAATTACCCCCGGGGAAGAGACAGTGTATCATGGATCTCCATTCATCCCCGAGATAGCATAGGCACTCGTTCCCATGGGAATGGGGCCTGCAAATCTACCACTATACTCAGGAGACAAAGATGGAAGGGATCCACAAGATCACATCAATCAGTACCTAGCTAGCATGAACTTATTATCGGCACCGGATTTTGTCCTCTGTCGAGTATTCCGCCCTACGCTGATGGGACGAGCTCAATCTTGGTTCTCCTAGATACCCCCATGTATGATTTATAAGTTTGAACAATTGGCCTGCCTTTTTGTCAGACAATTTGCTTGTGACACACGTTACCCGAAATCTGCATGCCACTTGTTCACTATTAAGCAAAAGAAAGACGAATCCGTAAGGGCTTTCATAAAATGCTTCTCAGATGAAGCCTTAGATGTTCCAAATGTGGAACCTTCCATGATAGCATACATATTGGCACAGAGCCTACGGCCAGGCAACTTCTTCCGATACTTAATTGGTAATTAGGTAAAAGATATGAATGAGCTTATGGAAAAAGTCGAAACTAACATTGTTATGGAGGAAGGGGAAAGCGCTAAAATCAAGTCTGAGAATGATGATAGTGGAAATAAAGGGAGAGGAAAAGAAGAGAAGGTTCCTTCTCAGCGAAGGGATAATCCAGGTTTGGTAAAGAGATATCTTCAACCAGTTCTGCTACATGCCCTTACAATCACCCCTGCTGAGGTACTAAACGTGATGAAGGGACACAAAGACCTACTAAGACCCTTACCAATCCGAAAACCCTATAAAAAGAAAGATTCAGGAAAGTTTTGCAAATACCACAAGGCCTACGTACATACCATCAATAATTGCACTACCTTGAAAAATGAGATACATCAGCTACTGGATTTGGGCTATTTGAGGGATTACTTGGAGGATAATGGTGGTAATAATCGACAACCCAATGCCCGAAAAAGAGTAAGGGTCGAAGAAGAAAGCACTGGCAAGAAAACCCCCCAAGTGAAACTAGAAGAGGAGGAATATTTACAACGACTGCCTCCCCTACCTGAATCATACGAAGACAACCCCCCATTCGGGAAGAACTGTCAATATGATTGAAGGGGGAGATGTTGCAGCCATACCCATTGGAAGAAAGAAGAAGTACCTCAAGGAGGCTAGAAAGGTAGAGCAAGGGCTCCCAATCTGCTCAGTACAAGGTTCTAAACTCCTAATTATTTCCTTCAGGCCCGAAGATTTGAAAGGTATCGTTTACTCACATGAGGATTAGTTGGTTATAACGGCAACAATCTTGGAGATAAGGGTTCATAGGATATTAATAGACATGGGAAGCTTGATTGATATGTTTTTTGTACTAACCTTTATGGCCATGGGACTACGGAAACACCACTTAGAGCCAGCGGAGGTACCATCATAGGTTTCTCCGAAGAATCTAACCGCACGATGGAGACATCCATCTTTCTTTTTTTCATGCCAGACAATCTACTTTCGAACTTGGCTTATCTAGTTTTAAAAAGAATTTTCGGCTCAAACCGAATAGTCAAAGGCTGGACTGGCTCAGACTCGCGCGTTACAACGCCAGTGACGAGATTTTACGAAAACATTCTTTCTAGCAATGAACAAATATTTAAATCTACTTCTTTTCGGATTTCGTTGGAAATCATATAAAGACAAGCTAGTCACTAGAACTTCCCCCTTTGACTCGGTGAATAGAATATACTACTGATGTTACTGTACGGTTAAGCAATCCCTTGAGCGCCTCAGAGCTATGTCATAATAGATCCGAACACTTGCCCCAGATCGACTTCCAGATCCTAATTTCAAGTTCTTAAATTGCGGTTTTTGACGATTATTTTACATATAATGGGTTGTTTGTTATTAATTACATCAATAACAAGTAATAATTTACTAAATAAACACAAATTATTGATTTCATTTCACAATCAAGAGTCATTACTAATGTCGGTTCATAATAACACTAATACCTAATGTTGTTGTATGTCAATACTATATATATACATATGTATATATCTCCCAATATAACGCTAAATAAATATCCTAACATCACATCATAACGAATCATCACGTCACATCGATACATAAATCATCACGTCGCAGCGATACACCAATCATATATGAGACATGAGTAAATATAGAGGTTAAACTAATATATACGTCATAACGATACATCAATCGCATTAATAACTCATATACTAGTAAATTAGTTAATTATTACCAATATTACTTAACTAAAAGCATTTAGAAATTAAAATCATGCAAAGAAATCCACAAAATTGCAAAAAATTGCATTAGCTACCGCTTTGCGATAGATAATAACAACAGACATTAGCTACCGCCTAGGCGGTAGCTACTCATATTCAAGCTAGCGGATCCCAGAAATTTGGCGGCATTCCAAAAAAAATCAAAAACATTGACTATTAGCTACCGAATTGCGGTCGCAAATTCTCAAAAATTTGGGTGCGAAAGTGCTGAAAATTCAAATTCTCTGAAAATTCAAACTCTTCAGACTCATATTATAAATATCCTCATTTCTCCAATCTAAAAAATAATCCCAACACTTATTCATATCATAAAAAATTCCTCAGTTCTCCAATCTAAACAATAATCCCAACCATTTCTTATATCTTCAAAAGTTTTTCATTTCTCAAATCTAAAATATTATCCCAAAACTCTCTTCACATATTCAAAAGTTTCTCATTTCTCAAATCTAAGAAATTATCCCAACACTTTCTTCATATCTTCAAAACTCCAAATCTTTTTATTATCCAATCATTTTTTAAAATATTTTTCTTCTCTTTTTCAAATGCTTTTTAGTGTTAAAATAACAAATCAACACAGATTCTCATATTGTTGAAACAAGTAATCAATAATACTCTGGAGAATTTCTGGAATATTTTTTTAAAAAATTTGTAAATTTTATTACCTACCGCCTGGTGGCGGTAGCTAATAATATTCAAGGCATTAAATATTATTAGCGACTGCCGCTCGGTAGCTAATAATATAAATATTAGTAGTTACCGCCTGGCGGTCGCTACTAATGGTGGTAGCTACTAATATTTATATTATTAGCTACCACAATGCGATAGCTAATGACATTTAACAACAGAAGTCAACTTTTTACATTGGTGACGGGAACCCGGTCGCTAATTTATTTATTATCGACCATATGTCGGCACCATTTTTTGGGAAAGGCGACGGAAGTTGGGACCGGCACGCGGTCACTAAAAAGGGGCGACGGCTAGGCAGTAGCAAAATTTGTAAATTCTTACCGCCCGATAGTTGCCAAAAATTATAGACCGAGTTATTAGCTACCGCATTTTTGCGACCGCTAAATGGTCATTAACGACCGCATTTTGCTCATTAAGTGGTCGCTAATGCCACGAAATCTTGTAGTTGTAGTTCGACAAATTTTAACCAACAAGATAGGGAGCTGGAAATGGATGAGTTATGAGGACAAATAGAGGAACCTTGAAAAATTGTTCATCATTGTGTGCAATTGTTTTGTAGGGAGAGCCTTTTATATGTCATCTAGCCTCGGCCCTCATCCTCCAAAACAATGACTACTGTTGTCGGCCTCTCACACGAATGGCCTATACATCAAGTAAATTAGAAGTCGAGGGTCTTACAATATAATTCGGTACGAATGGCCTCACACGAATATGAGTCGAGGGTCTCACACGAATGGCCTCTCACAATATAATTCGGTACAAGTCCATGGAGTATATGAAAAAATAGAAATAAGGGAACTTATACATACATATGTCACTCTATAACTTATATAAGTGTCTAGAGTAACTTATATCTGAAACACAAACAGACTAACACTAGGCTAATATTCTGGCACATATCGAGGGTCTTAGATGTCGAATCTGGAAGACGTCGAATCGGGTTATTTCGAGTCTGAGAGATGCCAAGTCTGGTAGATGTTGAGTCTCAGGTAACGTCGAGGTTAAAGTCCATTTCAAGTAAGTATAAGTATGTCGAGGGTACGTCGAGTATGTGTGCTCTATGTGCTTATGTGAACAGTGCAGTGTACTAATTGAACTTACCTTGATATGCAGAGCAGGGGTATTTATAGACCTCGGAGCGAGGGAACCGCTCTCGCAATTTATGAATTAAAATAGTACTATGTCGAGGATGAATACTCGGCATTGAGTATGTTGAGTATGGATACTCGACATACGACAGGCTTGGAAGAATCAGCGGGCTTGGCTCAATTTACCCAATGGGTCAGCTAATTGGGCCGCACAGATAGCCCATATCATGTAGCCCCCCAGTTTAGAAACTTTTGTCGTAGAGAATAGTTCGTAAATTGTACGAGTCGGGGTGTAAACTGCAAGTTATGATCTGTAAGTGTGGAAGTGTAATCGAAGAATTCCCAAAATTATGGTATGTCGAGTAAGGGTTTCGACATAGGGCTTATATCGAACGTGTAATTCGACATTCGTGTTATGTCGAGGACATGATGCTCGACATAAGATAATTTTTTTGCATTAAAAAAAATTAAGAATTGCCACATGACGAGTAAAAACTAGACATTTTAAGGAAGTTATATGTCGAGGGTTGGGGAACTCAACATAACATATGGAAAGTCGGCATTAAATGCCTTTTTCTGAGTGAAAATGCTATAAGTAGGGGTAGGGGAGAAAGAGAAAGCATTTATTTTTGTGGAGATATTTCGTTGTTTACAAAAAGGAGATATCGAACATTTTTGTATGTCGAGTTTCTTATTTTTGCCGTGTGAAATTCGGCATATATCAATGTTGAATGCAAAATTTGATATATATATATATATATATATATATATATATATATATATGTATCTGTGTTGAATGTGAATCTCGAGATATATACGTGTCGAATGTTAAATTTGATATATGTTTGTGTGAAATGTGGTATATTTGACATGTGTCTGGATGCCAAATTTAGTAATTTGACGTAGCTACTTTCTGTGGAATTCGATGTCTTGCACTTAGAAAAAAATTTCCAGGCTTTTCTGATGCAATTGTCCTTTTTTCAGGTTTTCGCGCAAGCTTTGCATTTGCTATCACCGAAAGTCGGGTTTAGAAGCTTTCTGGTTGAAATTCCTATTTTCACAAGTTTTCTATAAGCGTGTGAGGTTTAGAAGAATTTTGTTGTGATTTTCTAGAGAAATGTCTGAGCAAGGAGATGATAGGGTGGTGCCTGAACATGAGGCCGAGGTTCATCGAGGTGAACTGGCAGAGGATAATGCGAGTCCCTTTCAGGACTTGGGCCATACGCCCTTGTTGAAAGATGATAATGAGATGTAGGACCCGTCTCAACTCTTGGTTGACGACACTTTTGGGCATGAGGAGATTGAGGAGGAGGGTCCTGACCATATTTCAGGTGAGGGTGATGTGTTCGGCCTTACTGAGGAGGCCAAAATCAAACAGTTCGAGACGCAAGAGCGCTACCGAGATAGGGAATCCAGCGTACCCCATACACCTAAAACTATCAAGATAACTACAGTCTTGGGGACTATGAGATATGGTTCCCTAAGTTAAACAAAAGGATGCACACCACCCGGAGGGGAGATAACCGTAAAGGCGAACATTTTGTGAACATGTTACCGTTCCCGATTAAATGTTTTACTAGAGTAGTATAGGTGTTTGCTTAGCTCAGTTGTCACCTTACTCAGTAGGCTCCTTAGTTGCATTCATCCTGGTGACGAAGGCCTTTCACTGGCCCTACGATGCTAACGAGTTCTAGCAAGTATTCTAGGTGGTGACGAACAAAAGGGTAGGGCATATGGTTTTACTTTGTTAGGGCAAATTAGGGTTGGCGATTTTTGGGATGGTGCACATATCGTTTATGGGGCGCGTGGTACAGAAGAGTATTTTTACATAAAGGATAGGTTTCTTGAGGAGTTCGATTTGCTTCCCTGAGTGTTGTCCGAAGCCGCGAGTATTAAAATTCCACCGAGTATGGATGCGCCCAAGTGGGGGAAAGGTATTATGTAAACCCTACTTAGATACGAGTTTGATCTAACCAAAATGACTCAGGGTGAGGTTATGAGGGCAGACGGCTTATAACCAAAGCCATATGTTGGTCGACATAGCTTCAATATAGTTCGAGCAGCTGGGCAAAGCCTTACGCAATTTTGTGTTATTCATGCGAGATCTTTTTACACATCCCGAGTGCAAATGTATGCTTGTGGTCTTATTAACAACATTTTACTTTTGCAGTTGACCTTGTCATGGAACATTAGAGGCAAATGAGGATGTTTGATGCATCACAACGTGAAGGTGATTCAGAGGATTTGCCCGAGGTGGAGGAAACTAGAGGAAGTAGAGGTATGATGTTGTAGGCGCGAGATGCTGCTAATTCCCAAGGAAATGAGGCAAGCGGATCCGAAGATTACAGAGGCCGAGAGTTCACTGAAGTCCCGGTTACAAAAGCCAGGGTGGGGCAGGCTGGCTCTAGTGGGACTCGGCATGAGGCTACTCCAGCACGCGGAAGGAGGGGGGGTACGCAATGATTGGCAGACCGTAAGAGGGCATTTCTAGGGGTAAAGCCTCTACTTCCCGAATGACTAACTGTCCTGCTACTGGTCTGAGTATCAACATTTGGACTCACCAATTTAGTGAAGGATGCGTTGTTCAAAGCATGATGAACTTCTTTCCTGAGTTGGTGGCAAAATCCTCTGACAAATGAGCAGGAATGGGGACAACTTGATAGGCATGGCATCAACGTTTTTCAGACTAAAAGTTATGCCTAAGTTGTAATATATGTTCATAGACTTAGAGCAGTTTATGACATGCAAAACCGTCCCTCTATCCAGATTGGCAACTGCTTGAGCTGTTGTTTGAGTCATAACTGGAGTTTAGGCAAAGACAACCGAGCTCATGGAGTAGGTTGAGCAACTGGCCAAATATCCATATGTCGCCAAAGTAACACGTGAAGAGAAGGAGCGTGCCCTCGAGCAGTTGAAAGATGCCAATGAGAGTCTCTGTTCCACTCGAGAGGAGGCGAAAGAGGTTAAAGAAAAACTGAAGCAAGTCAAGTCGGTTGCAGACCGGGATCAGAAGGGCAAAGAGGTCGTTGAAAGGGAAGCGAATGAATTTAAAGAAGAGAATGAGAGACTCCAAGTGGGACTAACTAAGGTGTGCAAGGCGCTACTCTTTGAGGTATTATCACAATTTTCCTCTCTAAGATGATACGTAGTCAATTATACCATGTTTTCGCGTAAGAGCGAGTGTTGTATCTTGTTTTTGAATGCATAATGTTGTAACAGGATCAGTCACCCAAGATCAAATTGCGCATTGCTAAATAGTTCATTCTAAGAGCTGGACGTTTCAAGTTATTAGCGTGGAGCGCGGTCTTCAGGACCGTGATGAGGCGTAGGAATTGACCATTGGAAAAATTCATACTCCTCAAGGTTTCGTTGAAGATTTTGATACCTCGTAGTTGGATTTGTCTTTGGAGCCTGACATGCAGCCGGTGCTCGAATCTGCCTCTAAGGGCGAGACATACCAAGATGTTTTTGCTCCCATTCTCAATAACAAAGGCCTAGTCATGGTTGGCGTAAAGGGTACTACATGCGTTACTGATATTTGAACTCTTTTTCAGGCGTTGACGTCGCCTTTTTTTTAGTGCATGTTTTCTGAACTATTGCATTCCTAGAGGGATGCGTGTCTTTACTGTTTCTTATGTTGAGCTATGTCTCACTTTTATGTATTTTGTAAGAGATTGATTGCTATTGATTGGTGTGTAGGGTGTAATAAAATAGAATATAAGTCAAACACAAGAATATTACACCTAAATCCAACTTTGACGAAATTGCACGAATTAAGTCATAAGAAAATGGTAGGTATAGTTGCGAACCAAGTATATTATTTTAATGGAGTGATGGGTATATGTATGAATCACTTAAATGTAAAACACTAACAATTGTCACTATTATTTCTCTTGTGTTTGCAGGATGAATGCTTTCTAAACTAAAGATGCTTTGAATGATTTTTATGCTAATGATGCTTAAACTGGAATGCAATGAAAATTAATCTAAGAAAGCAAAAACAGTAATTAAATATCTTTTTGGGTGTTTGGTTTTGAATGCACGATAACAATTAAAGCATTTAAACTAATTAAACTAATGAAAATAAGTAAGCAATTAAACTAAGAATATTTGGAAGAAAGATTTATTAACTACTTTAACTAAACTAAACTAAAAAACATAATTTAATGATTAATTGATTGATTGTGGTTGCAAACAATAACTGGACAGATTGTTTAGAGGTTGGGTTTCACAATGATTTAACGATAGTAGTTCATAGACAAACTACCTATTTCTATTTAAATTACTTGATAGTTATTTGATGTTTTCATGTCTAACAGATCCGTGACATATGGTAGGAGCTATCCTAACTATACACATATGAGTCTCTAATAACCTACCGTGTTAACGGATCAACCCAATTGTGAGTTGTTTTAGAAGAGATATCAAATTTGCAATCCAATTAACTCATTTGAATCGTGTTAACAAAATGTACTAAGCAAAGATTGATGTAGTGTGATCTAAAGATTGCGCATTAGTTGCTTTTGCAAATCCAAAGTCACAAATCGCATATATATATATATATATATATATATATATATATATATATATTCTTAGCATTTTACACCTCCGATCGTCCCTGCACGGGTGCTTCTGTGTTATCCCAGTGAGAGTAAGGCCAGTCACACAGCGTAAGTAACTATTCAATATAGACATTCAAGATCATGAAACACACATCAAGTAAAGCAAATATATATTCATAAATCAGAGTTACTCCCTTACTCTAAACAATGAGTAGGTTAGCTCCTCATAGTCATGACTTAAACGATTAATAAAGAAGTAAATATCATAGACAAAGTAAGGAAATAAAGAAAAGCTTCTCAGATCCGGTTGAACTTTGTTGCTTGACCCTCTTCTTAATCCCTTTTGCTATCTTCTTTTTCACAAATTATTTTCTCTCAAACAATGACTCAGCTAAACTAGAACAAGACTTTGATGGTATTTTCTTTATAGTGACAAACTTCCAGGGTTTCTCTGTCGGAAAGTAGTTGAAAGTGATTGTGAATGACTTTGAATGCGTGGCCTTCTATTTATAGTTTTTCTGTGCTCTGGGCTGCCTTTTAGGGTTTTTGACTTACAGTTCAAATTCTTTCTGATTGCAAGACCCCCACGCGATGTGCCATTTGATCGGCCGCCACCCAACACAATGCGATTCTAGTCGCACGATATTCTGATTTCCTTCCTTGCGGTCTCATGGTATCTTCCTCTTGAATCGTGCTATGTTCAGTATTTCACCTTTTTGTAGTGTCGTAGCGCTCCCGTAGCGCCTGAACTTCCTGAAATAGTATCTTGACTAATTGTCACCCAAAACATCAATTTTTAACCTTACTTAGCCTCGTTTTGTCTTGACTCCCTATATACCTAAGAAAATATAAAACAATACTAAAACAAGTAAATATGCCATCATAGTATTCAAAAGCATAAGTAAACAAATACTTAAATCACGCTAATGAGACGCTTATCAAATACCCTCAAACTTAAACATTTGCTTGTCCTCAAGCAAACCTACTTAACTGACTCGATCTAAATTAGAATATAATCATTGACATGCCATCATGCATAACCAGAAATTCTCAAAATACAACCTATGGTCAGAATAGAGATGAAATGAAATAGATGAACACGAGCACACCAAGTTTAATACAGTCATCTTCACATCCGTTTCATGTGCTCTAATAGTGTATGATACTATTGTTGGTGCATAAAAGTTATTTTCATGTTGCAAACTTATAAAACCATAGCTCTTAACATATAATCACTTCATGTTTTACTCTTCACTCTGCCATTGCCATTGATTCAAGTAAATTTCATATGTTGAAAAATCATGTGATGTCCTCATTGCATAAAATAGAAAGAATTAAAGTAAAGATCAGAGGACTCCCCTTATCGAGCTCAAAGGACACTAGTCAGACTGGTGGCAGTGTTGCTTTCTCCATTTGTGAAACTCTCCTCAATTTCTCTCAACTCTCTTCAATGGAGAGTGTTGTTGTTCTGGAAGTGCTCCTTGATTCCTTCCAACTGACTCACTAACACAACGTTTTCCTTTTCTAGTCGTTCTTTCACCTCTTGCAATTGCTCGTACGCCGTCTTTTGTCTCTTCGGCGAAGGTAATAGAGTTTCTTCAATTGACTCTATTGCTGATAACTAGTTAGTGTTTAATGTTGTTTCTATGACTTGCCTCACAATGTGATTGATGGAATATGTATTTCGGTGATGGATGTTTGTATCAAGCTCTGGACAACCTTCTTTAATACAGAGTGCGATTATGTGTTATCCAAAATACATAAAGCGTGGAGGACCATTGATGGTGTGATCCTCGATAACTTTAATTATGATCTCCCCTATATTTGGAGTGTCTCCTCGTTTTATACATATCATAATTTTTGCTTGTTCTAATGAAACTTTTCCTTTAATCTAGTGAAAGTATCCTATACTTGATAAACAAATATAATTCTTTACAAAATATTTGTAGATCCCTATAACCAGCCTACAAGTCACCGTCTTCATTTTTGTAAAACATGAGGTTTGGTTGTAGAAGATATCTTGAGGCACGCTCTCTTGTAAGCTTGTGTTGATAGCCTAGGTCCCAAAGTATCATCTAATTTGCCTTCAATTTATAATATTTGTTTATGTCTCTCTTTGTGATTGCAACTGATCTCGCTCTAAGCCAAACATTACCATTGCCTTCTTCATAATGAGCATAATATTTGCGAACAATGGTTCACAATAAGCGGTCTCCTCATCATGCGCTCTGATCCCGCTTGCTCCAATGTCTCTTCCAACCATTGTACTTCTTGTTCATCAACACAATGGCTTTTCAATAGTGCACAATACATTTCAAAACAGTTGTCGCTGAGGAATCGATAGTGATCGAATGTCGGTTGAGCCAAAGACAGTTTTGATGCTCTTTTTGGTGTTCATGTCGTTGGCTAAAAAATGTGGTATCTTCTAGATGACATGTTCTTCGTACTACAAAGAACTAATAGAAAAATAAAGTTTTCTTGAGAGCAAATAAATAGATAAGAGAATTCAAAGAAGAAATAGCCCTATGAATTCTGAGAGATAATAGAGTTATAAAAGTGATTAGAGTTACAAATAAAAGAGTTCTTAATAAGAATTTTAGAAAAATATCATTAAGTTGCATAACTCTCCTTTAATAAATAAAATCCCAATGGGAACAACTCATGCATCAAAGGAATTTGATCATAATGGAAATGTAAGCATTGTAGGAAATGTAAAGATAGAGATTGCTCAGCAAAATTTCATAGATTCTGATTTCCGCATATCTCCCATTGCCTTTCGAATTGAGAAACATGTATTGCAAAAAAGAGTTGAGGCGTGATGTGGCCATTGTGCGCCATGATCGTGGGCCTGAGGCGCGATGTGAACTTTGACGCGCTAATGGACGCGATATATTCTAGAACTCTGGTGCTGCATAATTAGATCGTGTGTGTGAGGCGCGATATGAACAGTGATCCCGCGTGTGATCGTGCGTGCTACTGAAAACCTGTTTTGCATGCTATAATTTGTGTTGTACTTACTTTTGTCCAATATCGTCTTGCCTTTGCCCTGTTCGTCTCTCCACTTATGGTTTCTTTCATTTTCTTCATTTTTCCTATCTCAGTGTTTAGCTCAACGAGAAATTGAAATAAGATGATATATATGGCTCAAAACAGAAATAAATTAAAGACTCGATAATTAAAAGAAACTTACTATTGTGGGTTGCCTCCCACACATCGCTGAGTTTATTGTCGGTTAGCTCGACAATTTTTGTGAAGAATTAGGGGTCCTTTGGTGCACCAGTTGTACTGTGGTCTTTCTCCTCATTTGCTCATTTCTTCACCTTCCCGTCTTCTTTGATGGTCACCTGCAAGAGTCCATTAACAATGTTGAAAGTTACATTACATGCTGTCAGGACGACTTGTCCCTTCATGGCTCTTGCACATCATATATTAATTGGAATGTTGCATCATATGGTAATCGGTGAAATCCTTCTCCCTGGTATAGTTCTTCACTGAGCTTATCCACGGTATGGCCGCTAACTTTACTTAACCCCCAATAATAGATGTCATTCACATGTTTTTCTTCTAATCATGACACATCAAATCTGGTATTCTCTCTTTCCAGGTAGTCATCATGTGCTTTTCCTAGCATCTCTTGATACTCTATCTAAGCTTCAACGAATGTTGCACCGCATTTTTTCTTGAAATTCAAAATTCTTTCTTTCCACGACTTTGTGTGCACACCTCCACGAAATCTGAATTTTGAATTGTTTGATTGTTGTAGCCCAATCTCCTCTCCAATTAACTTCAGTTTTATACAATTCTCTTGCTTTTCTTGTCAATTAATAAGGGAAGATTTTGTCATCTTGTACTCCTCTTTAATACCAAAGAAGTTGCATGTTTCTTTGAATTCCACAACATGTATATGAGGGCTGTCATATGGTTCTCCTTCAAATTGTTCGTTTCTGATCACCTTCAGCAGTTTTTCATCTACAACATTGATGTCAAATTTTGGATGTGGTAGAGCAAATTTGTTGATGTGCTCCGTGTACCTCGCGGTGTACCAGTCGGCTTGATTGTCCTTTCATGTATGGCTTGATTGGAGATAGAATTCTACCTCTTCAAGGTATTTTGTGTCTTATCACAATGGATAGATAGTCTTTTACCGATTAAGGTATTATGTGCCATACCACAGTGGATAGGAGATAGTATTCTACCTCTTCGAGGTATTTTCTGCATGTCACAGTGGATGGGAGGAAGTCTTTTACCGATGAAAGTATTCTCTGCCATATCACAGTGGATAAAAGATAGCATTATACCTCTTTGGGGTATTTTCTGTCATATCACAGTGGATAGGAGGCAGTCTTTTACCGGTTAAGATATTAGTTGCCATATCACAATGGATAAGAGATATATTTTTACCGCTTGGGGTATTCTCTGTTTCATTGTAGATTTTGCACGTATTCCAGTGATCAAAAATTAAGACAAGAAATCGACATAATATCAAAGATAATATAGTTATGAAAGGTAGTGGCTGAGATCGGCTATATTCTGATTTGCCTACATATCCCATAGTATGGGAATTCGGTCAACGTAGTTCCCCTATTTAATTACATACCAACCTATGACAAGCAATTTAGGAAAAATTAAATTGTTCAGACATTAGTGTGAATTGTTTGTGCATAATTGTAAATAAGAGCTAAGTCAACTTGACCACGCTACTCCGCCATAGCTTGATCCTCGGGTGGAAGGGCTTTCAGCGCTTCTGCTTCATCATTCCTGCGCAGTTTGAAGGAAGCTATGTAGCAAAGCTAGGCTTCCCTATGGTTACCAACGATCTCACCTGTTCCACCGGGGGGTCCGAAACTTCATCTTTTAGTGGTATGTGGATACCACAACTCGAATAACGTTGAGCAGCGGGCGGCCAATTATCATGTTGTAAGCGAATGGTTAGTCGACTATGAGCTATTGGACATTAAGCGTTCTTCTGAATGTGACATGTCCTAGTGGAACTACTTCCGCTCTCTCGAAACCTTGAAGGTGAGTGGAGATCCACTCAATCAAATTATGACCCAATGTCATTTTGTCTAAGGCGTGAGAAAATATCACATTTGATGAACTTTCATTATCAATGAGGACCTTCCAAACTCCATAGTTGGCAATGTCAAGCTTAATAACAAGGGGGAATTTAGTTTACTTGCTTGGATAGTGTGGGGGTGGGCTGCATCAGACCCTTCTTAGTAAAAGCAATCTCTTCCTCGGGCAACTCCTCGATCTCCAGTAAGGCAGTGAAGCTCACATACATGTCCTCCTCTATCTCCCGGGTAATCTTCTTACGCCCATTGCTGGAGTCGGTTCCCACCGGTCCCCCATTTATCATGGTGATCATCCCCCTAGTTGATGCATTGATGACGTCGTGGTTGTAGTTACTTGGGATAGCTTTCTGTTTTGGCTTACGTAGTGAGCGAGATATGTGCCTCCCATCCTATTTGTCCAAGTCCTTGTGATTGCGGACATACTCTACTAGCTTACCTTCTCATATTAGCCTTTCGATTTCATCCTTAAGATCCTTGCAATCCTCAGTGTTGTGTCCACCTTGGCAATGGTATTTGCAGTACTTCTTCAAGTACCTCGTTCGAGGATGTCTTTCAGCTTCCTTTGCTCATTAAGCCACCCTTTCTTTTGGGCAATTACGAAGCTGACAGGATGTTCTTGTTCAGAGGGGTGTACCTCCTGGGGGACTTGTCGCTGTTACGGTTACTTCTGTCGCGGCGCCATCCAACTTTGCCCCTGGGGCAATTTTGTGCTTGATTTAGAGTGTTCTTAGTTGCTGTCATCTCGTCATTGTATACTATCTTGTATACGAGTTCATTGATTTTCTCAATGGTTTTCGGCTCTTCCTCGAGAAATGCGTCTACAAACCTCTTGTATTTAGTCGCATTAAAACAAAATATTGGCTACTTGTTGAGTAACTCTTCATTGCACCTTTTCATGTAGTCCTTAAGACTTTCTTTGTCATTCTTCTCGACCAAATTTAGGTGGTTGAGATTGGTATGCATCCTCTTTGGATTGGAGAATTGACTTTCAAACCTTTTTCTCAGCTGCTTATAGCTGGTCAACAAGCCCACTCGTATCCTTGCAAACCAATCAAGTGCGGCTCTTGATAAGGTAGTGGCGAATATCTTGCATGTACGTTGTAAGTAAAACCATGCAACATTAGTATCCCATCTCCATAAAAAACGTGATCTTGAGGGTTTCCCTTTTGGTAGTAGGTCTTATGATGTGGAATCTTCTCCCATCTATCCAATGCCTTAGATTCAATCTATTCAAAAAAAGGTGTAAGCCTACTGTGTCATAGAGTTTGCATCAGTATGCGATGCACCTCCTCCTTCTTTTGATTCAACTGTTCCATCATTCTCCATATCTCCCTTATCTCTGCTCTCGGGTTCGTGGCCCTCTCTTCAGATAGTCTAGAAATTGGACAGTCCCTGTCAGAATCTACCTCGTCTCTGTGGTTGTGAGCTCTTGTTCTCTGAGCCAGACCCCTAGTCCTTGATTCTTGAGGACGTGGTGGTAGAACACCGTTAGGATCGAGTTGAGGCGAGAGTGTCGTAGCTAGAGCTGCTGCTATTGTTGCATGCACAATGGGGTTGATATGTGTTATCACTTCAGGAGGCAAAACGACTGGCCTAGATGATGCTGGTGCCAGGGCTTGTTGGGACAATGGCACTTTTGGTGGTTGCTATGTAGTACCGATTGGCAATAGTTGATCGACATGAACATTTTCAGCAGCTGAGTTATCCACAGTCGATCTGTGAGATCTCGATCGGATTACACGTAGCATCCTAGCATCCTCGTACAAAAATGTGGTGTTCCCGCAGACGGCGCCACTACTTGGTACAAGTCTGTGGAGTATATACGAAATATAGAGATAACGAAACTTATACAGAATTGTGTCAATCTATGACTTATATAAGTGTCTGGAGTAACTTATATATCCAAAACACCAACAAACTAACATTAGGCTAATATTTTGGCATATGTCGAGGGTCTTGGAGGTCGAATTTGGGTGATGTCGAGTCTGGGAGATGTTGAGTCTGATAAATGTCGAGTCTAGAGGTCGAGTCTCATGTAACGTCGAGGTTCAGGTTCATGTCGAGTAAGTATTAGTATGTCGAGGGTACGTCGAGTATGCGTGCTCGATGTGCTTGTGTGAATAGTGCGGTGTTTTAATTGAACTTACCTTGAATTGCGGAGCGAGGGTATTTATAGTTGTCGGGGCATGGGGACCGCTCCTGCGATTTTCGAATTAAAATAGTACTATGTAGAGGATGAATACTCGACATAGTACGGATACTCGACATACAACAGGCTTGGTGGATTCAACGGGCTTTGGCCTAATTTAGCCAGTGTGTCAGCTAATTGGGCCGCGAATTAGCCCATATTACCGTAAACTCATGTAATGTAACTTCGAAGACTCGAAGCCTAATTAATTAGCATATCATACTGAGACAATGTACAACAAATACATACACAAATAAATGTTTGTCCTATGACATTCATACTTTATATATTGTTGTATAAATATAGTTCATAGAGTTAAGTGAGGGATTGACCCAGTTTTGCTTTTGTGAAATTATGAGAGTCGTCTAAAGTTTAATTGGAGAAGACTTGGTCTCTGGACTCTGGCAGTCATAAGACAAATTGTTGAAAAGTTGAAGTCGATCGTAAGAAACAAAAACCAACTTTTCAAATCTTAGTTAATGCACATAGACGGGGTCTGAAGTTGATGCCGCAACTAATGATATCATAAATACACGTCTACTTAAACATCATACATCCAAAAAAAAAAAAAAAATCATCATAGTTGTATGTTGCTTCTTACGGACTATTTTGCATTTCTAATTAAAGGAACTATTATCATAGACTTAACTTCAGTCGATCGTCTTTTACGCATTGACATATCGGTTTTGAAGTTTTCCAAAAACACCTCCCTCCTCCTCATTTCTCACACCCCACTCTCTCTCCTCCTCCCATTTCCGACCGCCCAACTATCTTTTGCGACCGAATTTCAATCGAAAATCCGGATTCGGTAAGTTTTTTTTGTCTTTTCTCGTTTTTTATGTTATTTTTATTGTTTTAATAGTTATTTTATATATTTAATTGTTAGATATTGTAGAAATTGTTAGGCTTTAATTAGGAAATGCCTTTATTAGGAATTGTTAGGCTTTAGGAAATGTTAGAGTTTAGTAATTATTTATGCCTTTAGAAAATGTTATGCAATTAGACTTTAAATAGTATGTATTTTCTTTATGCATTGTTAGTCTTTAATCTTTATTTATGTCTTTAGGGATTATTTGATATTGTGTTATTGTTAGTCCTTCAACATTGTTTATGCCCTTTAGAAAACCGATTTATAAATTAGAATTCATGAAGCTTTTAGGAAATTACTATAAAGTAGAAATGATTATATTTTTAGAATATCTACTTGAAATTTATGTTTTAAGCTACTCTCGAAATATCTATATGTCTTTTTTAGGTAATATTATTTATCTTGGCATTGTTTTATTTTATATGATTTTTATATGTGAAATTTTAGTTATAATGGTGTTAATTTTTATGAAATGTTGTTAGATATCTTAGAAATGATAGTTTTTATAACATAGTTCATGCCTTAAGGAAAACTATATAACTTAGTAATGATTAAATTTAGGTCATCTATATAATTAGAAATATTATAACTTAGATGCTTTTACTTAGTACGTGACACTTTAGTCGACGACATGTCGGGCGATCATCCCTGCTCGTCTCGTGATACCAGTCATGACCAGCCCTCGAAGAGAGGGCGTATTGGTGCACCAAGTGCCGGAGGGCCTAGTGCTCCATCGAGATTAGGTCCTTGTCTTCGATTTGTTTATTTTGGCACTACACCACCCGATGATGTCGATGCCCCTGCTACCGATCATGCCGAGGCCCCTTCTACTTCCCAACCACCTATGCGTAATATCGGATCGAGCAGTGGTACTCCACCAGATCGAGTAGTACCACATCGACTAGATGATGATCACGCAGCTTCGACGCCATGTACGTGATCTGGATCGAGGTGTAGGGCTCCTAGGCCACAGTATTAGGTAACATTTCCTCAATCTATGAGTCCATAAGATCTTTAGACAACCATAAGTACTTTTCGCAAGCGACATTTGGTACTCTGTGCATTGTTTTGATAGTCAAGAACACGACAAACCACTGGAGCACAGTCTTCGGCTTCTTACGGTGCATTTGTATGCCTCCCAAATGCATCAAGTTGTAGAACTGATTCGCATCGGGAATTGGATCTTCGTTGCGTATCTCTCCCTCAACAAATCAACCCCATATGCATCCACCACCAATTCTCTAAATGAAGTATCAACATGAACCGGACTATCCACGTGAATTTTAGTGGACGGTGATTCAGGTACATACGATGTGAATGCCCTGCTCACTTTCTCTCCATGCAACACCCATACCCAATATTGATACGTAAAGCCTGACTTGTGAAGATGATCCTGGACTACGTTTCGATCAAAAAACTTTAAATTGTTGCATTTCTGGCACGGGCACCTAATACAATTTTATAGATCTAAGTAATCTCTCTGTTGCGATGCAAATTGTATGAATGCACGAAGTCCAACCACGTAATATTGATTCAAATAACCAGTATTACTATCTATTCTATCGTACATCCAAGATCTATCGGCAAGATAATCCATTTCTAATCTAAGAAAATTAAAAAACATTGTTACAATTAATTCCACCAATCAATATCTTTATCATCTATATTAAATTTCTAAAACAGGAGTACATAACAATATGGGCAAAATATTTTTTTTGCCCTTTATTTTATGCCAACTTCAAGTTTTGCCCTTTAACTTTTCGGGCTTAGAAAATGCCCGTTAACTCCTTAGTTTTTTATAAAAAATGCCCGGCGGGCTCAAAATTGGGTTTGGGCCAATTTTGGCTGACGTGGCGTCTGACTGGGATGCCACGTCATTAATTTTTTTATTTTTTAATGTTGGTTCATATATATATATATATATATTTACAGAAAATAATTTACAGAAGATGGGTGGTGGGACAATAATTTTCCGTGAAATAAATTCTCATTATTATTATTATTTTTATTATAAATTATAATACGTATAGAATCCGGGGATAAGATAGGGTTTTATAGAAAATAGGGCATGATCCATGCATGGAATATTCAGTGCAAGTAATATAATTATGGATACATGCTACATGACTGTGATTTGTGACGAAGTATGAACTTTACTCTAACTCCAATAAAATATTTTAAATTAAATTACATCATATCATTTTTGGTTTCTTGAGAGTCGATTGATATTTTAAATTTAAATCACCTTTGTTCCAACGACAGCTAGGAATCACATTAATCTCATATGAAGATGATATAATTAATTTATTTGGTGTAGGCATTGTCACTAGAAAGATAAAACCCATTACAGAAGATTAGGTATATATATATATATATATATATATATATTTATTTATTTTTTTTATTTATTTCAAGGAAAATAATAATGTATAATTCTATACGTATTTTCCACACCCCAGCCCCCTCCCCGCTGCCACCCCCCCAGCCCTCCCCGCCGCCGCCCAACCCCCTCCCCGCCGCCTCCCACCACCATCCGATTTCGCACCCCCACCAAAATATCCCGTCACCACCTCCCCAGCCCCATCCCCGCCGCCTCTCACCAAAATCGGGGGAGAGGGGAGGGTGCGAAATTGGGGGTGGGGTGGCGGCGGGGAGAAGGCTGAGGGTGGGGGTGGCGGCGGGAGGGGGCGGGGGTGGCTACGTCGGATTCGTCGGATTCCGATTCGTCCAATTTGAACGGCGGTTCGACGCGTAGAATATCGAGCTCCAATTTGCCGGATTCGGAATCGAAGAATTATTGCAATTTTGTGGTCGTTTGTGCGTCGGATTGAAACGCCATTGTTGTTGATTTGAAGTTGGTGGTGGGGGAGAAGGCTGGGTGTTGGTGGTGATGTAGATGACGAGGTTGGGGTGGCGGTAGTGACCTTGGGTGGGTGATGAAGATGATGGGGGCAGCGGTGGTAGCGGTGTTGGTGATGATGACGGCGGGGGAGTGGGGGGTGCCGTGGTGGTGGCCCTTGGGTGGGTGATGAAGATGATGGGATTTTTATAAATAAATATATAAAAACTATTATTTTACAAATAGTTTTTAAAGATACGAAAAAATGATAATTACTTTTTTTATTTAATTGTATTTTTGGTGTTAATTATAACATAATTAAAAAGTTATTACGGAAATATAAAAAGTTTTGTATATATATACATATGCAAAAAAAAATAAAAAAATTAATGACGTGGAGTCCGAGTGGCGTCCCAGTCAGACGCCACGTCAGCCAAAATTGGCCCAAACCCAATTCTGAGCCCGCCAGGCATTTTTTATAAAAAACTAAGGAGTTAACGGGCATTTTCTAAGCCCGAAAAGTTAAAGGGCAAAACTTGAAGTTGACATAAAATAAAGGGCAAAAAAAATATTTTGCCCTAACAATATCTTTAAAAAGTACTTAGATGGGGTATTGTTTGCACACTCATGCTCTCGTTGCATTTCCCGCAATATCTAATAATACACAAACAAATATATATATATAAAAAAGTTAAGAGTGATCGTTTTAATAAGAAATTATTGAGAAAACAAACACAGTTATAATAAGGGGAAATTGTGAATACCTTGCAAATGAGGAAAAATGGGATGGGTAATTTATAGGGACATCTGGCCACTTTTCCGACTGACCGGAACGCGGTCGGAAATAACAACGGATACTTGCGTTTTCGACCGCACTTCGGTCGAAAATAGTAGTAGCCGTTGTTAATTCCGACCGCATTTCGGTCGGAAATAGCAACGTTTTTTTTTTTCCGACAGCAATGTGGTCGGAAATATTAGGGTTTAGGGTTTATGCCTTTTTCTGACCGCATTGCGTCGGAAATGCTTGAAATTCCGACCGGAATGCGGTCGGTAATAATATTAATATTTTTAATTTTCCCATTTCGCTAACCAATTTTCTATAAATCGTTGGTTTAATGATCAATTACAATAATATTAGGTATATATAAGTTACAAAAAAAAAAAAAAAACTGATTTTCTCGTACGTTAAATATTCATTTAAAGCGTCGGTTGATATCTCACCTATAAATACATTAGTATATTTTGCTAATTAAGTACTTATGATTATGTTAATTGAATGTAACATCTAAATATATATATATATATATATATATATATCACAATTGCCTTCTCTATTCTAATGTTTCTAACGAATGCTAATCGAAAATGAGAGATTACTCTATACTATGTATGATTAATATATGTAGAACTTCAAACAAATTTAATAGTAATCTTACTATGTTAATCAATATTAACTAAATACTGTAAGGTAAATCTTTATAGTATTTATCTTTCCATAATTGTGGTCTAAGGAATCCTAGTTTTCTAGGAATATATGTTAATTCTATATTCTAGTTACCTTATTATATTATGATTAATTAATAGAGTTATTTCCAATTAAGACTCTTCCGTGATGGGCGGTCGAGATTAAGTCCTAATTAAACCCTAAATGGAACTTGGTCCTCTCTTCACCTATATATACTATGGCTTTACCCATCATAAATCATACTCAAGAAACACATAAATAAGGTGTATAGGGAGAAGAGAGAAACCAAGACTTCCTATCAATTGTTCGTTGACGGTTCGTGCTCACGCCCAGCTGCTTTCTATCACGACACGATGAACGGAGGTATTTCTTCTTTTCTATTTACGTGTGAATCTATTTGTGACGTCATGTAGTTCAAAACGATTAAAGTCATGTAAAATTATATTTAACATGTGGTATCAGAGCTTAGGTTAGTGAACGCATGATTGTCCTTTACATATATAGATTTTCGTTATTAAGAATGCATGTTTGTGTGGTTGATAATCTGTTACGACGATTTTAGTATTCAGCCGAATTGTGAAGTATTTATTGATGCTGCTAATAAATTAGGTACCGATTATGATGTATAGATCTTCAATTAAATTGGAGTTCATGGATTTAGCCAAATATCAGCCGCTTGTATATATTCTTAAATTACTTTCGTCTAGGTGGAAGACCAAATTGTGTTACGTATGTTGTACATATATTACGTGGCCATGAATCATGATATGCCTTAGTTAATTATTACATGATGATCATTAAAGCTTTTGATCCTCATTCAAGATTTGATATAACCAGCATGTGTGCATGTGCAATTTGTTTTTGTTTCTTTAATTTTGATTAGCAAGCATGATGTCATGAATGTGTTTCCTTAATTTTGATGCTTATACGCGGTGCGGTACAGATCACGATGTTTAAAATTAGATAAGTTAATTTATTATGTTCTGATATGCACTCATGTTTTAATTCATAAACCTTATGCGATCTGCTCTTGCTTACAATCCAGGTATTTTGCCCTAGATTTAGGAATATACATAATTTCGCATATACAGTAACGTTCAAATCATGGCATAATGGATTTTCTCTATAACCCACTAAAATTATAAGAACAACTCCTTAATGCTAAGGAATTTAACGTAATAAATTATGTTTTATTAAGGTTAGAGATCACCAGAGTGACTTTAACACTAAAAGATAAAAGATTATCAAATCACAAATTACACTATCATTATCAAGATAGTTGATCAACCTTATGAATTAATTGGTTGACCCACATGCAATCAAAAATCATATTAATTTTCAACAATAAAATAAGTAATATATACGTAAACCAAAGAAATGCACAAATTTCCAATGTTTTATTAAAGTTAGTATATTACTTAAATCAAGAATATTGGATATTATGACTCTTAATGGTATTATGTGTAGAATTTATAGTGACTGCCCACATGAGCGCTATATTTTCTTGTCGTAAATATTCCAAAAATTATGTGTTGTTTATGTCTTACACCTCAATTAATAAATTTATATTTCGATAAACGGAGCAATTTTTCCCGCACAATTGTCATCATGCGTCTCAGCTGTCCCACTTCTCACGGGAACTAACTTCTCAAAATGGAAAGAGAAAGTTGAATTCACCTTGGGGGTACTTGATTTGGATTTGGCTCTCACAACTGTGAAGCCAGATCCCATTACAGATACAAGTACTATTGAACAGAAGGCTCTCCTTAAATTTTAGGAGAAGTCTGAATGACTAAGCATTATGTTCTTACGAATGACAATTACTGCCAACATCAAAACTTCTCTACCCACACCAGTAAATGCTAAGGGTTACTTAACCTCAATAGAAGAACGCTTTAAGACTGCAGACAAGTCTCTTGCTGGGACACTTATGGCTGAACTTACAACGATGAAGTTTGATGGCACACGCTCTATGCATGACCACTGCATTGAGATGACAAACCTTGCAGCTAAGTTAAATAATTTAGAAATGATGGTGGATGATTCTTTTCTTGTCCAATTTATTCTAAATTCTTTACCTCCTCAGTACGGACCTTTTCAAATTCATTACAATGTTATTAAGGAAAAGTGGACTGTTAATGAATTGGCTAACAAATTGGTTCAAGAGGAGGGCAGGCTGAACAAACAAGGTATTAGGGTTGCACACTTTGTCCAAGGAGCTGGATCTAAAGCTGGGAAAAGGCACAACTCAAGCCATAAAAGAGCACCACCCAGAATAAATGACTCTAATCAACCAACAGATAAAAAGGCAAAGAAAGATGACCGGTGCAAATTTTGCAGAAAGACTGGACACTTTCAGAAAGATTGCCATAAACGACGGGAATGGTTCGAAAAGAAAGGTAAACCTATGGGTTTCGTAAGTTTTTCTGAATCAAATAATTCCTATGTTTCTCCTCATACTTGGTGGATTGATTCTGGTGCTAATGTTCATGTTTCAAATTCCATGCAGGGATTTCTTACGACCCAAACCACAAACATTCATGGGAAACCGAGACAAAGTCCCAGTTGAAGCTATTGGAACTTATCGTCTCATTTTAGATAGTGGATTTCAGTTAGATTTATATCAAACTCTTTATGTTCCTTCTATTTCTCGTAATTTAGTTTCAGTAAGCAAACTTGATAGTTGTGGTTTTAAAGTTAATCATGGAGATGGTTGTTTTAATTTAATTTTGAATTCTGATTATGTTGGTTCTGGAATTCTAATTGATGGGCTTTATAGATTTAATATTGCTACTCAATCTTCTAAAACTCATCTCACCCTGCATACTAATGGTGAAACAAAACATAAGTTGTCTAAAAACGACTCTTATTTCTTGTGGCATAAAAGGCTGGGACATATTTCCAGTGAAAGAATCAAAAGATTAGTAAAAGATGAAATTCTTTCAAGTCTTGATTTTACGAATCATGAAGTATGTGTTGATTGCATTAAGGGTAAACAAACAAAACACACAAAGAAAGGAGCCACAAGAAGTACCCAACTTCTTGAAATAATACATGCATATATTTGTGGACCTTTTGACATTCCAACTTTTGGTGGTGAAAAGTATTTCATTACCTTTATTGATGATTTTTCACGTTATTGTTATCTCTATTTATTGCATGAAAAATCTCAGTCAGTGAATGTTGCACAATTATTCATTACTGAAGTCGAAAGACAATTAGATAGAAAAGTGAAAATCATAAGGTCAAATAGAGGTGGTGAATTTTATGGAAGGTATGATGAAACAGGACAACATCATGGACCTTTTGCAAAACTTCTCCAAAGTCTTGGAATTGTCTCTCAATATACTACACCTGGTTCTCCATGGCAAAATGGTGTAGCTGAAAGGCGAAATCGTACTTATATGGAAATGGTTAGGTGTATGATGAGTCATGCTAATTTACCAATATCCCTGTGGTTGTATGCCTTAAGAACAGCTGTATATATTTTAAACCGAGTTCCTTGCAAAGTAGTTCCAAAGACCCGTTTTGAACTATGGAAGAGCTGAAAACCTAGTTTAAAACATCTTCAAATTTGGGGATGCTCAGCTGAAGCACGAATCTATAACCCACATGAAAAGAAATTAGACTTTAGAATGATTAGTGGTTTCTTTATTGGTTACCCAGAAAAGTCTAAAGGATATATATTTTATTGTCCTAGCCATAGTACGAGAATTGTAAAACGGGTAATGCTAGATTCTATGAGAATGGCAAAATCAGTGGGAGTGATAAAATATAAGATGTAATCATTCAAGAAATAAGGGTGCCTATCCCTTCACCCTCTTTTCCTAAAGATGTTGGGAATCTTCCTGTTATCGAAGGTTTAGACAATGAAGAGCATCCAAATAATGATACACAACTCCATAATGAGATTAATGCCAATAATGATCATGTTGATGAAGAACCAGAGGAACCTACATTAAAAAGATCAACTCGTGAGAGGAGATCTGCTATTTCCAATGATTATTTGCTTTATCAAGTAAAATCTGATATTGGGATTCTTAAAGACCCGATTTCATACAAACAAGCCATTAAAGACATTAATTCTAATAAGTGGATTGATGCCATGAAAGATGAAATAAAATCTATGGATAAAAATGAAGTCTGGGACATTGTTCAATTGCCTCAAGGACACAAAGTAGTCGGGTGTAAGTGGGTCTTCAAGACCAAACATGACTCTAATGGCAATATTGAACGTCATAAAGCTAGACTTGTAGCCAAAGGTTTTAATCAGAAAGAAGGCATTGACTACATTGAGACTTTTTCTCCTGTGTCAAGAAAAGACTCTCTTAGAATTATCTTGGCATTAGTAGCTCATTACGATCTCGAGCTACATCAAATGGATGTGAAAACCGCCTTTCTTAATGGAGACTTGCAAGAAGAAGTCTATATGCGTCAACCTGAAGGCTTCATTATTGAAGGTCAGGATGACATGGTCTGCAAACTTAAGAAATCGCTTTATGGACTGAAACAATCTTCGAGGCAATGGTATCTAAAGTTCGATAAAACCATCACTGACTTCGGTTTTAAAGAAAATATTGTTGATCCATGTATATACCACAAGATCAGTGGGAGTAAGTTCATATTTTTGGTTCTGTATGTTGATGATATTCTATTAGCCAATAGTGATCTTTGTCTTTTACATGAGACTAAGTGTTATCTATATAAGAACTTTGAAATGAAAGATATGGGTAAGGCGTCCTATGTGATTGGAATAGAAATGTTTCGTGATAGATCACTTGGGATTTTAGGTATATCTCAGGAAGCATATATTGATAAAGTTCTAGAGATATTTGGCGTGATGACACGTTCTTCTAGTATTGTTCCATTGCATAAAGGAGACAAGCTTGATCTTGATCAATGTCCACAAAATGAACTGGAACGTAAAGATATGGAAAGTTATCCTTATGCTTCACTTATTGGGAGTTTGATGTATGCACAAGTCTGCACCAGACCCGACATTAGCCATGCAGTTGGGATGCTAAGTAGATTTCAGAGTAACCCAGGACTCGCTCATTGGAAAGCTGCAAAGAAAGTACTGAGATATTTAAAGGGAACAAGAGATTTTATGCTCACGTATAGAAAGTCAACACATCTACAGATGGTTGGATTTTCTGATTCAGATTTTGGTGGATGTTCGGACTCTAGGCATTGCACTCTTGGCTATACTTATCTCTTAGCTGGCGGTGCAAAATCATGGAAAAGCCAAAAATTCGAGTTGCTCTACACATCTACTATGGAAGCTGAATACGTGGCATGTTTTGAGGCTGCAAATTAAGGAGCATAGTTGTGGAATTTTGTTTGTCAATTTGGGTCATTGAGCTTTATTTCTGGGCCTCTGACTATTTACTGTGACAATAAAGCTGCAATTCAATTCTCTAAGCATGATAGGATATATAAGGGATCAAAACACATGGACCTTAAATATCTATCACTGAAACAAGATGTTAGAAGAGGAAAGACTGTCATTGATCATTTAGGTACAGATGAGATGGTTGCAGATATATTTACGAAAGGACTACCTCCAAAACCATTTCAGAAACATGCTAGCAGTATGGGTGTTGAAGATAGCTCCTAGTTAATTTCTGCAATTCATTATTCATTATTATTGTATTTGACATTTTATTTTGAGCTCTTATTGGACTTCTACGTCTTTTCTATTCTTTTTTTCCATTGTGTACACATATTATTGTGGGATTTATGATAACATAATTTGTCTTTTGTTTTAAGACATTATGGGACCATTACGAAAACTCTTACTAATGGCCTAATTATGATTGTTGTTAATATTGTGGTACATGGAAGGAATCATGTTGCAAAATAATGTGCCCGCCATAACTCTTATTAGCTTACTTGATTAATCAAGGCACTTATGACAACTAGCTAAACAAAAGTTTTAACATTTTTATGCGCGCCTTATGATTTCCAAATGAAAACACTAATGAGTATTCCTATCGACCAAGTGGGAGACTGTAAGGTAAATCTTTATAGTATTTATTTTTCCATAATTGTGGTCTAAGGAATCCTAGTTTTCTAGGAATATATGTTAATTCTATATTCTAGTTACCTAATCATATTATGATTAATTAATAGAGTTATTTCCAATTAAGACTCTTCCGTGATGGACGGTCGAGATTAGGTCCTAATTAAACCCTAACTGGAACTTGGTCCTCTCTTCACCTATATATACTATGACTTTACCCATCATAAATCATACTCAAGAAACACATAAATAAGGTGTATAGGGAAAAGAGAGAAACCAAGACTTCCTATCAATTGTTCATTGATGGTTCGTGCTCACGCCTAGCTGCTTTCTACCACGACATGATGAACGGAGGTATTTCTTCTTTTCTATTTACGTGTAAATCTATTTGTGACGTCATGTAGTTCAAAACGATTAAAGTCATGTAAACTTATATTTAACAAATACTAGTTCCAAAGAACATTAAACTAACTAAGTATTATTTCAATTCATGTATTTTTAGTGAAATCTATAGTTAAACTCACTAACACATCAACATTTTTCTAAAATCTAGGAAAAAAATTACATTTATTCCGACCGGATTTCGGTCGGAAATCTGAGCCAAAAATAATTTCCAACCGAATTTCGGTCGGAAACTTTGGAAAATTTGGCGCATTTTCGAAATTTTCAATTTTCAAACTTTTCCCGACCAGAATTCGGTCAGAAAAAATCGAAAATTTAGGCAGGCAAAGGTGGAAAATTCAAATATTTTCTCCAAATTCTATATATACACTTCATTTTTCACCAAATTTTTATCAAAATACTATCTTCATCTTTAAATACTGTCCAAACACAAATATTTCACCAACAAATTTCAACTTAAACAATTTTTCATCTTTAAATACTCTCCAAACACAAAATTTCAATATATTTCAATTTTTCAATATTTCATTTCATCTTTAAATAAAGACTCATTTCTTTCTTTCATCTGTAAAATAAACACTTTTTTCTTCCTTGCATCTTAAATAAACACTTTTTTTTTTCTTTTCATCTTTAATAAACACCTTTTTCTTTCTTTCATCTTAAATAAATATTTTATGACTAACAATCACTTTTTATGTTTGAAATTGGTGCAATAAATCGAAATATTTGATAAAAGGAAAAAAAATATTCTGGTAATTATCGAAATATTATTACTATTATTCTGTTGAATATTATTTTCGACCGGATTCCGGTCAAAAATACATTAAATATTATTCCCGACCGGACTCCGGTCGGAAATCGATTAAATATTATTTCTGACCGGCATCCGGTCGGAAAAAGTGGAACCATATTTCTCGATCGGAGTCCGATCGGTATATTACACATTCCGACAGGAGCGCGGTCGGAAAATTTGCCACCGGAGCGCGGTCGGAATAGTTTCTTTCGACCGGAGTCCGGTAGCAAATGTTCCGACCGCGGTCCGGTCGTAATATTTCTTTTACCGATCGGATTCCGGTCGGAATATTTGCTACCGGACACTGGTCGGGATAGAATATTCTGATCGCAGTTCGGTCGGAAAACCGGTCGGGAAACGTTTTGACCGGCCTCCGGTCGGGAAAAGTAATTTCCAACCGAATTCTGGTCGGGAAAACTTTTCCGACCGAAGCTTCCCCGACCGGACTTTTCCGACCGTGGTGCGGTCTGGAAAAGGTCTTTTCCGACCCGATTTGGGTTGTTTCCGACTAGAGTTCCGGTCGAAAATGACCCGATTTTCTTGTAGTGAAAGTAAATTAAAATATCTTCATAGATTTTTTTTAAAAAAAAAGTATTGCGCAAAAGAGTAATATTTGCAGTGGTAACTTTTTTTGTTCTACATTTAATGAACCAAAATTTGCAACATATAAACGCATAATATTAGATTAATATCATGCTTGAATTTTTCAAAACAACCTAAACTTGTTGGGAAAAAGTAAATTAATGGGACAGTAGTCTTAGTTTTTTTGGACTAATTGAATTGTTTAGGAGTGGTCAACTGTTGAGGGTGAATGAATACCAACTTTCCTTCTTCAATGTTACCTTTATAGTGTTGGGGGTTTTTAATAAATTTAGTTAATAAAGGGGCAATCTGAGACAAAACTCTAATTGTGCCATTTTCAGAAAGCTTAGAAACTGTATGTTCCATTGAATAAGTCTTGCTTATGCATTTTTTAGAATAATGAAGCAATTAACTGTAAAATTGAAGGGAGAGAAATAGAGATTGAAGTAAAGAGAAAATAAGAGGAGAGAGAGAATAATTATATGTTGAGATAAAGATAATAGTTCATTGTTTAATTCCGAAATGTAGTTCATCGTTCCCTTATATAGTAGTTAACATTGCGTAAATGACGAAATAGCTACGAACTGAATTGCAGTAAATAACACTAAACAAGTAAATATGTTGTCGAACAACTTTGCTAAATTGCACTCCTTCGAAGACATGAAACGGCACAATTTTGCAGGAGTTTGTTAGTAAGTTTTTCCATGTATTTCCAAGTTTTTCCATGTATTTCCAACCTACCCTTGTTTATGTAAAGATCATGAAACAAACTATTTGTTTTTCTTTCTAATTCATGATTTTCACTACAAGATTTTTGGTCATTAGGTACCGTATTTTTGGTCGCTATTGACCCAAATGCGGTCGCTAATGATCATTACCGACGGAAATTCCGTCACTAATTTTTGTTAGCTACTAATCGCGTCGCTAATTATTAGCTACCGCATTTCGGTAGCTAATGTGGCCATTTCGTATCAAATTTTCGTCGCTCAAATTAGTAACCGAAGTTTCGTCACCACTTCCGTCGCCACAACTTTGAACATTAGCTACCGATTTTCGGTAGCTACTGTGGAGTTAGTTACCGAAACTCCG
This sequence comes from Linaria vulgaris, assembly GCA_948329865.1. Classification (NCBI taxonomy): domain Eukaryota; kingdom Viridiplantae; phylum Streptophyta; class Magnoliopsida; order Lamiales; family Plantaginaceae; genus Linaria; species Linaria vulgaris. The sequence continues at coordinate 29,007,980 of OX415249.1, forward strand.
TCACCAACTTAACGATTTGGCTCCCCATTTTAACCTGCATTTGTTACCGAGTTTTGGTAGCTACAGTATGAATGTTAGTAGCTACCGATTTTCGGTAACACACTTTATGAATATTAGTAGCTACGGACATGCAGTAGCTACTACTATTTTGTAGATTTGATAAATGGAGAAAATTGAAAGATATGAAGAAATAAAGAAATGGTAAGCATATTTTTTAGATTGGAGAAGTGTTGGGATTATTTTGTAGATTGAAAAATTGAGGGGTATTTATAATATGAGTTTGAAAATTTTGAATATTCGGAAAATTTGAATTTTTCCGCACTTGGCCGCCCAATTTTCTACGATTTTCTACCGAAAATCGGTAGCTAATTGTCAATTTTTTTGAATTTTCGGAAAATTTGAATTTCCTGCACTTGGGCGCCCAAATTTTTGAAATTTTGCGACCGAAAATCAGGATGAATATTAGTAGCTACCGACTTTCGGTAGCTAATTGTCAATTTTCTGGGTTTTATCAGGATGAATATTAGTAGCTACCGACTTTCGATAGCTAATGATGATGTAGCGACAGAAATTCTGTAGCAAATATCCGTTGAAGATTAGTAGCTACCGACTGGCGGTAGCTAATGTCCATTGAATATTCGTAGCTACCGCTCGGCCGTAGCTAATGTTAATTTTTTTTCTCTATTTTGTATATTTATTTGTGTGATTTTGATTTCTTTATGTTTTCAGTTTAGTAATATTTGTAATAAAAAGTAATAATTAACTTATTTGTTAGTAATTGAGAGTAATATTTTTACGACTGATGTATTGTTGTGTGACGTATATCTTAGTTTTACCACTACAGTTAATCATGTCTCGTATATGTGATTGAAATATCGTTGTGACGTGATGATTGATGTATTGATGAAATGTGATGATTCATTATGATGTGAAGTTTCATTCCTTATTTAGCGTTCTATTGGGATATATATATATATATATATATATATATATATAGTTATTGACAAACAAACGACATTATGTATCATTGTTATTGTGAACCGACAATAGTAATGTCATTTGATTGTGCAATACAATCATCATTTTATGTTTATTTAGTTAATTATTACTTGTTATTGACGTAATTGATAACAAACAATCAATTATATTTAAAATAATCGTCGAAAAATCCCTTGAATATTAGTAGCTACCGCGCCACGGTAGCTGATGTGGACAGTAGCTACCGTCATTCGGTAGCTACTGTTAGGGTAAAATAATTAGCTACCAAATGACGGTAGCTACTGTTAGGGTATAAAAGTTAGCTACCGTCATGTGGTCGCTACTGTTAGGGTATGGGTTAAGGGTTTAATCCAATATTTCTATTTTCGGAAAATTTGAATTTTCCGCACTATGGGCGCCCAAGTTTTTGAGGTTTTGCAACCGAAAATCGGTAGCTAGTTGTCAATTTTCTGGGTTCTGCCAAGTTGAATATTAGTAGCTACCGACTATCAGTAGCTAATGATGTTGTAGCTACGGAAAGTCGATAGCAAATGCCATTGAATATTATTAGCTACCGACAAGCGGTAGCTAATGTCCGTTGAATATTGGTAGCTAGCACTCTGCCGTAACTAATGTTAATTTTCTTTCTATTTTGTAGATTTCTTTGTGCGGTTTTGATTTCTTTATATTTTCAGTTTAGTAATATTTGTAATAAAAAGTAATAATTAACTTCTTTGTTAGTAATTGAAAGTAATATTTTTACACTGATGTATTATTTGTGACGTATATATTAGTTTTCCCTCTACACTTAATCATGTCTTGTATATATGTGATTGAAATATCGTTGTGACGTGATGATTCATGTATCTATGAAATGTAATGATTCGTTATGATGTGAATTTACAATCTTTATTTAGCTTTCAATTGGTACATACATATATATAATATTGACAAACAAACGACATTATGTATCATTGTACGTTATCATTTGACTGTGCAATGAAATCATCATTTTGTGTTTGTTTAGTTTATTATTATTTGCTATTAACATAATTGATAACAAACAAACAGTTATATGTAAAATAATCGTCGAAAAATTGCAATTTCAGAAGTTGAATTTTAGTAGTTACCGGACCGCGGTAGCTGATGTGGCCATTAGCTACCGTCTTGCAGTAGCTACTGTTAGGTATATTTATTAGCTACCGCAAATGATTTAGTGTTTACATTAGCTACCGCTTTGCCGTAGCTAATATCTTACCGATGGAAATTATGTTGCAACTTTTTGCTAGCAACGAAATTTCTATCGCTATCGAAGATGATGACCGATTGGTTGTCGCCATTTATGTCAGCGACGGAAGTTTCGCCCATACGCTCATTAGCTACGAAACTTCAGTAGTTATTGACTGGCGACGAAATTGCAGTAGCTAATATTGCGAAATCTTGTAGTGTTTCCCCTATAAATCACCAAAAGGTAGAAACATTCTATTACATCAATCATTTATATTCATTTTCTCTTTCAGGGTATGATCAAGTTTCCACAATCACATTGTTAGATGAATTTCTCCAGCTAGTTAATTTTTTTTGGGAATTTTTCAAGTTGACCCACTATTTTGTCACTATTTTAATGTCAAGACACTATCTTGACAAATTTCGATTAAAGTCCACATAGTTATCAGTGTCAATCTTGACCTAATTTTGACACGTATTGTTTAAATTATACCACGCAAACATTTTAACACGCTAGAATTTTCTTTGTTCAAAACCCACTATGTTGGCACCGTTTCAATTTCAACCCACTATGTTGGCACCATTTCTATTTTAACCCACGATGTTGACACTGGTGCCACCTTAGTGTGATTAAATTGGAACTTGGAGTAGAGTGAGTTGGAATTGAAATGGTACAAATATAGCAGATCAACTTTGGAAGAAAAAAAAAAACCAGAGCGGGTGCTAAAGAGGTCATGGGTCCGATAACACTAATACTCAATTATTAAAAAGTGTCACGTGACAAACTTACCAAAAACATTTATTTGAGCCTGCACATGAGGGAACGTGTTGGAGATTATATATAAGTAAATAAATGCCTACCCTCGCTAAGATTGTCTTCGTAGTTTCGAACGTACTTTGTGAAACAGCTTATAGGTTATGAGATTTAATAAGGTTTGCCCATTTTAACTTTTCCATATTCTTAACTCTATGCATTGCAATTTGCACCTATAATATAATTATATTTGATTACATCACATCATCTTGTTGTGGTTATATAAAATAAGGACAAATTATTATTTGTGCTCTGTATGTTTCAATTTTTTATGAAAATGCCCGTTATCTTTCGAATTATTGAAAATATCCTGGATTTGTGCCCTTTTTTTGTAGAAACTGTCCTTTGCATAGAAAAAGGGCAGTTTCTACAAAAAAGGGCATAGATCCAAGGTATTTTCAATAATTCGAAAGATAACGGGCATTTTCATAAAAAATTGAAACATCACGGGCACAAATAATAATTTGTCCAAATCATAAAGCAAACATACTAAACAAACATATAGTATTGTGAGTGGGACAAGGTGAGAACTTTTTTTTCTCAGGGAACGAAGATGATCCCACATTCTTCCGTGTTGTAACATGGGACGAATATGACGTGATTTGTTGGGTAAGAAAAAACATATAGGGACTACTTCTAACTCGAGAGTTCTATCAAGTTAGACCCAATTTTTTGTTAACCTTGTGTCAGGAGTGATGTGTTGCATCACATTATTCATAGTTTCTTTTCAATGTTGTGACGCGTGAGATAAGAATTGAAAGCTTTCACACTGAACCTCTTAGGTGAAGTAGCTTTTTCCATGCAAGGAGATTTTCTTACGCTGAACATTTTACTATTGCTTAAAGACTCAATAGGTGCATTCTTTTAGAGAAATTTATTTGTGCCCGTGATGTTTCACTTTTTGATGAAAATGCCCTTTATCTTTCGAATATTTGAAAGGGATAATTCTATCAAACCCCCCAAACTATGGGGTCATTTACCGCACAGGGTCAGAACTTTAGTTTTAGCGGCAGTGCCCCCTAAACTTTGGTCGTTTGTGCGAATTTCTCCATTTTCCAGTTTTTTGCAATTTTTCCACCAAAAATCACCGAAAAAATTATTTAAAGTTTGACTAAAACCTTCGTCTCGATGAGACGGTTCCAATGATGGTGACGGTGATGCAAAATTCAAAGTTATAAGATGGAAATTCTAATTTAAGTGCAATACACTTAAATTAAATTTCCCGTGTATTGGCTTTGAATTTTGCGACACCGTCACCACCATCGGAACCGTCTCATCGAGACGAAGGTTTTAGTCAAATTTTAAATAATTTTTCAATGATTTTTTGTGGAAAAATTGCAAAAAACTGGAAAATGGAGAAATTCGCACAAACGACCAAAGTTTAGGGGGCACTGCCGCTAAAACTAAAGTTCTAACCCTGTGCGGTAAATGACCCCATAGTTTGGGGGGTTTGATAGAATTATCCCTATTTGAAAATGCCCTGGATCTATGCCCTTTTTTGTAGAAACTGCCATTTTTCTATGCAAAGGGCAGTTTCTACAAAAAATAGCATAGATCCAGGGCATTTTCAATAATTCGAAAGATAACGGGCATTTTCATAAAAAAAGTGAAACATACAGGGCACAAATAATAATTTGTCCATAAAATAACTAATTTTTATGACTTTTTCACCATTTGACATTTATCAGGTGGAGCAATTGCCATCTAAAAATATACCACAAAGCCAGCTTATAGATTTAAAATAAAAAGCTCAGTCCGCTTATCTAAGTAACTAGCTTGTTAATCTGCTCATATTTTATACAAGTCGCTGCTAATTGAATATTGTAGTTCATACAGATACCTGAAAAACCAGAGGCGTAGAGGAACCTAAAAAAGCTTGGATACAGAGAGCAAGAGCATATCATCTTGAAATAGAGAGAAATATTTACTATATACAAACAAATACTTTTTTTTTCCTTTTTCATTTATTTTGCTTGATAATAAACAATACTTGACACTACTAGTTTATAGCTCCTTTGGAACATGACTGTTTAAAATTTAGACACAAATACAAACGAGATACATCATAATAATCCAATTAATCTAATTAGAGTATTGTATTTGCTTTTGAATCACTGCTATGACTGGCAGGTAGTCCAGTGATCGTCGTTCCAGTTCAATCCACATATGTAGCAGAACTCGAACTTACATCTGCGGCAATGATGTTAAACAAGATGAAATTATGGATTCAAACCAATAAAGATAGGCCGGAAAATTTACGAGCATTGTTTCTCTATATATTCAAACTAACCTGCAAGTCATGTGAATGCAGCCTTCAGTTTTGTCCACAAACACTTTGCAGTTTGGACATCCCTTCCACTTATTCTCTTCTGCCAACAAGCTCAACAACTCCTTCTCTTTTGTGTCCTGCTTTGATCTTTTGAACTCATCACAGGTAAAGTCCTGATGCCAGGAGACGTTACAATTTGCACAAAACAGTCTCCGACAATTAGGACATTCGGATTCCTTAATGATAATTCCTTCACCATTGTCGTTAACCAACATCCCAGAACAGTCGTTATAAGGACAGTAATATTTCTCCGAGGGGAGAATGGAGGATTCGATCAACGCCAGCTCCCATCGCTCAGTAACTTTAGACGGGACAACAGTGTCACAAGACAAGGGTGTAATTATGTTTGTACAATCATCACCTGGGCAGGTAATTGTTGTGACGTTGTCCTGAAGCTTCGATTCAATGTATTTGGATATGCAGAGTGAGCAGAAAGAATGAGAGCAGTCATGGATTTGGAACATCTCGTCGTCTTCTTTATCTTCCGTGCAAATATGGCAGCATATTTGTGATGAAGAAGCCTGGTTTTCAGGTGCTTCGATACTACTAGTTGACGTTTCCGCAAAGGCCCATAAAAACTCTTGTATCTGAAGATCTTCTAAATAAGCGTAGTTGCTCTCTGAGGAACTATCATCAAGTAGTGCGTCAAGTATTGATGAAATGTTTTCCATGGTGGGATTCTACTGCAGTAAACTTGTATTGATTGTGAAGTATTCATTCTACTAGGTTTTATATATATATAAGGATTTTGATGTTCCTGATCACACAAAAGCGTGTATAGATTCACTTTCCTATGAATTTCCTATGAATCTCACAGAATGTCATAAACTGATTGATGACATCATATATACCAAGTCACAAAGACTTGGATTATTAAAATGGACTTTGCCTTTTTCTCTTTTGTAGTATTATACAGTTGATCTTTTCTTCTCTCATTTCACTTGTTTTATAAATCGAAACACATATCATCATTACATTCTTGTTCTAGTTTCCTTACCGTCATTGCTTCAGGAGATCAAACTGCTACAATAAATCTAATAGAGTGTATATAATTTGTCGAAATCCTTAAGAGTTGGAACTTTCAACTTTACTTATAATAGACCAAAATAGATTAGTCTTGTATATCTTCTGATTTTTCCCTACTTAAGATATTGTAAAATGTATATTTATACATCAAGATTAATGAAGTATTTTATCACTACCAAATTACAACTCTTATATGGTATCACGAGTCTAATCCTCTAACGAGACTCTTGTTTTATACGATCTTATAGCCGTCCCTACTTTGCCTTCTGTCGACGAAAACTCGTCCTCCGGTGACTCTCACATCACTACTCGGCCTCTTATCGCCCCCACCCAAACTGATCCACTCGTCCCGATCAGTGTCCACAACCACCTTCCGCTTCAACTCGGTGGAGGAAACTATGCTTCGTGGTGCTCTCAAATGCGTCACCTCCTCCACGACTTTTGTCTCTTTGGCTACCTGGACGGCACAACCCCGGGGCTCCACGCCGGAATCTATTGCCCGTCATGTTCATTGGACTCGACAGGATTCCCTAATCATGTCCGCCCTCTTTAGTTCCGTCAGAGGATCGATTCAGACTCTCTTCTCCAATGGCGAGACCTCGACGGCTACATGGCTCACCCTCCAGCGAACTTATGAAAATCGCTCCCGTTCGTGAATCATACAGTTAAAGGACAACCAAAATACTATGAAGATCGGATCCCAATCCGTTGCTGAATTCTCCAAGTTGTCAAAGCAAAGGCGGACGAACTCGCTGTTATTGACCATCCGCTCCACGATGACGACATCACCTTGTACATTCTGAATGGCCTTGGCCCCGTCTACCGTGATCTCGCAGGTCCAATTCATGCTCATGAGAATCCTATCCGCTTTACTGAGCTTCACGATCTTCTACTTGCTCAAGAAGCGTTTATTCGCAGGGGCGAGGCTGAATCGGCATCTGTGGTTGCTACCACAAAACTATTGAACATCACACGGACGCCATAATCCTCATTGGGGTCAACATCAGAGTCGTGGCTCCAACAATTCTTGAAGCCGCAATCCCAACAACTATCGGGGTCAGAACTCGAGCGTGGGGAACAATCGTCGCGCCCCCCCTTCCAATCAACGTGCGGGGTAGTCTCCCTTTTGTTCTGTAGTCATATGCCAACTTTGCAGTCTTCCCGATCATGCCGCACGCACATGTCGCCTATTCAATGCACCCATTGCGAATGCAGCCTCTTCACCGTCCTCCTCGACTTCACCCAGCGATAAATGGCTCGTTGACTCTGGAGCGTCGCGTAATTTGACCTTTGACCTCAAGAACCTCTCCATCCATTCGGAGTATGACTGTCCAGACGAGGCCGCCATCGCTGATGGCACTGGTTTGACTATTTCGCATGTTGGTTCACCGGTTATTAATTGTTCTCCTCGTCCCTTTATTCTTGACAACGTATTATGTGTTCCTGCCTCTCGTCGGAATCTCTTATCTGTATATCAATTCACTAAGGCCAATAATAAGACTATTGAATTTTTTCCTTCTCACTTTGTTGTCAAGGATCGCAATATGGGGGATAGGTTGCTTGTGGGACCATGCATTGTGGTGTTTATGAGTTGCGGCTACCTTCTGTGTCACGGCCGGCTATTCGTGCTTTTGTTGGGAAACAGACAAATAAATATTTTTGGCATGATAGACTTGGTCATCCTTCGTCTAGGATTAGCTCCTTTATTTTACACAAGTTTAATTTACCCTGTGACGACTTCTCTGTTTTGCATAATCATTGTGAACCTTATTTTTTGAATAAGAGCAAACAATTGCCATTTAATACGACTTCTCTTATGTCTACGAATGTTTTGCATTATGTTTATGGAGATGTTTGGGACCACGCACCTGTTCCGTCACTAAATGGTTTTCGATATTACTTGCTGTTGGTCGACCATTATTCTAAGTATTGTTGGCCACATCCTATTACTGTTAAATTCGATGTTGCGAATTTTTTTCTGGTTTTTTGTAACCATGTTGAAAGACAATTTGGTGATGTCTTCCGCAATCTTTATATTGATAACGGGGGAGAATTCATGGACTTACATCCTTATCTGGCGACTCATGGCATTAGTTTTCTCACCACTGCCCCTCACACACCGCAACAAAATGGCACAACGGAGCGCTGCCACTTGCAAATAGATTCCTTGGGTCGCACGCTTCTATTTCGTGCACGACTTCCTCCTGAATTTTGGGAGTTCTCATTTGCCACGGTTGGATATTTGTCCAATCGGCTCCCAACTCTGATTCTTAAAGGAGAATCACCATTTTCGGTATTACAATGGCGCCCGCCAAATTATCTTTGCCTCCGCATTTTCGGTTGCCTTTGTTTTCTCCATATTCGGCTTATGTAAAGGGAAAACTTGATTCCCCATTTCGCCGATGAATTTTTATTGGCTATTCGACGTGTCAGGCACCCTACAAATGCTTTGATATTGAATCCGGGCGTGTGTTTTTTTCATGCCATATTCGTTTCATTGAGGATAGTTTTCTAGGTGTTTTCAAGTGTTCGACCTCTCTTCCTCCGACCTTGCCGCCATCCGTGCTGCCCATTCTCTTGCCTTCACCTCACACTACCTTGGCCCCTATTGCAAATTCAAATTTCAAACCACGATGCTCTTCACCACCCACACCGAACCCTGCACCATTCGAGCCTGCTCTTCCTATAGTTGCCGATCCAATGGCTCTTAATCATCCTCATCATATGGTGACGCGGTCGCGTAATAATATTTACAAGCCAAAGAAGGCTTACTCGACCTCAAAGCATACTTTACCGAGCCCGATAGAGCCCACTTGTGTGAGTCAGGCTATCCCTGATCAGAAATGGGGTGCCACAATGGATGAAGAGTACACGACCCCTCTCAAACACGACATGTGGTCTTTAGTGTATTGTCCGCCTAATCGAAACAACATTGGTTCCAAATGGGTGTTTCAAATTAAGCGCCATCCCGATGACACTATTGATAGGTATAAGGCACGGTTAGCTGCCAAGGGTTTTTATCAACGCCCCCACATCGATTACAAAGAGACGTTCAACCGCGTCGTGAAGCCTATCACGATTCGCACCGTTCTTACTCTTGCAGTGTCACATGGCTGGTCCCTACGTCAACTTGAGGGAAGTAATGCATTTTTTCATGGCAATCTCACTAAGGCCGTGTTCAGTAGTCAACGACCCGGCTTTGCTGATCCATCGCATCTGCGATGTGTTTGTCATCTCCACAAGTTGATCTATGGACTTAAGCAGGCCCCTCGCCCATGGTGTTTGGCATTTAGTTCGGCCCTATTGTCTTTCTTTTTTGTTTCAAACAAAGTCGGATGTTTCTCTCTTTGTCTACTCTCGTGACAAGGTAATTTGCTACATGCTTGTTTACGTTGATGATATTATTGTAACAGGGAATTGTGATTCTTTCATTTCTTCCATTATCTATCGGCTTAGTGAGCGTTTTGCCGTTAAAGACATGGGGGCCTTAACATATTTTCTTGGGATTGAGGTCATTCGTTGTCGGGAATGACTTTTCTTATCCCAACATAAATAAATAGTTGATGTTTTGGCACGACAAAAAATGGATGGTGCGAAGGCCTTAGCTACTCACACGTTGTCGAATCCGCTTGTTTCTCCCTCGAAATCTGACATGGATCTGACTTACTATCTTCAAATTATTGACGCACTTCACTATCTTGCGATTACATGCCCAAATATTGGTTTTGCGGTCAGTCGCCTAGCTCAACGCATGGTGAACCCTACGGAGTTCGATTGGGCTGCACTTAAGAGAATTTTGTGTTACCTTAAGGATACCATCTCCCATGGTCTTCTTCTCCAATGCACTACCTCACGGGTTCTTTCGGCGTATTTTGGTGTTGATTGGGCAGGAGACTCGATGATGGGCACTTCAACTTCGGAGTGTGTTGTCTTCCTCGGTCATAATCCTATTTCTTGGACATCTAGAAAACAGTGCGTGGTTTTTCTCTCCTCTATCAAGGCTGAATATCGTGCGCTAGCCAATGCATCGACGGAGATCCATTGGATCCAACATCTCTTTAGTGAGCTCGGGCTCCCTCTTCGCCTTGTGCGTTAGGGGCGGGCATGTAATAACCTAAAATAGGAACTACGAAGGCTTTAGTCCTGGGGAAACCCCTCGGGAAACGTACGCAACCCGGCCATGTGCTAGGCTCAACCCTATCTATTATGTAATTTCGATCTCTACAATGAGTTGTGAATGGCGCTTTTAAGACACTTTTCACCGAAAGGTCGCTTCAGGTACACCTAGGGCAGAGCCATGGAAGGCCTAAAACGACAACCATTATGGCTACCAATGTAATACGTGTTGTTCTGGAACTCAAAAGAAAGAGCCTCAAAAGATAGGGATGGATACTTCGCCAATAACATGGCAAGTTCAAACCAAAAAATCTCACAAAAAGAGAGATGGACACTTAGTCAAAATAAGACAAGTGCAACCCAATAAGTCTCAGCAAAAGAAAGGGATGTGCACATCGCCAAGAACATAGCAAGTGCAAACCAAAAAGTCCCACAAAAAGAGAGACGGGCACTTAGTCAACTGAGACAAGTGCAAACCAATATGTCTCCACAAAAGAAAGGGATGGACACTTGGCCAAGAACATGACAAGTGCAAACCAAAAAGTCCCACAAAAGAGAGATGGACACTTAGTCAAATTAAGACAAGTGCAAACCAATAAGTCTCCATAAAAGAAAGGGATGGACACTTCGCCAAAAAACATGGCAGGTACAAACCAAAAAGTCCCACAAAAAGAGAGACGAACACTTGGCCAAAACGAGACAAGTGCAAACTGACAAGTCTCCACAAGTGTCAAAATTTTGCCTAGAATACGGTAAATGCCAACGAAAACAGTCGCACGAATACGGAAACTATAGTCACTCTTTCCTAAGGAGCTGAGCGCAAACTAAACCGCTACACATGGCACAACGTCAAAAAAGCATATGCACGGCAAGTGGATGCGCGAATTGTCGTATACATACAACCAGACGCTAATGCTCAAACTTTAAAAAAAAGGGTGACTAAGCAGTCAACGAAGATAAACGACTCTCACAGACGTGAGACCAATAGTATCAGAATATTCGACATAAGACAAGGAAATAAAAAGTGATTAAATTTTCCATAGAAATAGGGCGACGCAACGCCTATACAAACCGAATAAATTGTTCATTAAAACAGAAATTTGTGCCAAGGCACCGAGGCACCAACCTCATCTTCATCCTCTGAAGAAGGATAGGCAGCTGGCAAGGGAAGAGTTGGAGGCATTCTGCGGTTGATTAACCCCTCGTTTTCCAGCAAACTGGCAAACTCGTCTGCAGCGGCGGGTGTGTTATCAAGAGCCATTGTTGTTGGAGTGTTTAAACTACGGACCTCGTCTTTTGGTCAAGCCAACTTGCTAAAGAGGTATGGTCTTATTTTTTTCGCACTTTCCATATCAAGCAACCGTTTTTATCTCTTGGAAAAAATTAATTGCTTATTGGATAAATGCGAGACATCACACCCCACCCGGTCAAATTCGCATTCTTGTTTCTATCTTTGTTTTATGGTACATTTGGACGACACAGAACGCGGCTCGACATGATGGTGTCCCTATGAATGCTAAGACTATTATCTATAAGGTGGTTCGACATGTTCTTGATTTATTCACCATCAACTGTGTTGTGAGAAGTTATGGCAAGGCTCCAAGTATGTGGTAGAGTTGTTGGGTATTAAGCTTACAAGGACCCATCCCAACCCCCCATTATGGTTATGTGGACAAAGCCGAGAGAGGGTCATTGGAAGCTTAATATGGATGGAAGCTCGAAGGGTAATCCCAGATTGGCCGGAGGTGGAGGGGTTCTTCGCGACCATTTAGGTAATTGTGCTTGGATTTATCTTGTTACTTTGGAGCCAATGACCAATGTGGAAGGGGAGCTCTTGGCCATTCATCAAGGCCTCAAACGTTGTCATATTCTTTGCTTACATGATGTGGATATATAAACTAATGCTCTTATTACCATTCCTATTGGGACGCTAGGAAGGGAGGCCCGTGGAAGATTATTCAACAAGTAGAGGAAATTCGTACACTCTTGGTTTTGGTTAATGGTTCCATGCACCGTATCAACTTGCTAATGAGGCATGCATCCTCCGTATTAATGGTCGGTATCCAAGCAATTTGGCGAGTGAAAAGGTTCAGGTTCTACTAGGAAAAAGCAAGCTTAGTTGGACTTCTCTTTGCAATCCAAAGTCTAATTCATGAAGATTGGAGAAGCTAGCAAAGGACACGTTCGAAGACTTGGTTGGAGGATTTTACTTGATATGTTTAGATGGAAAACTTCTTGTAATAAGCCACATGTTATTGTTAGCTTATTTTATTTTACGATGTATCCACTTTTGAGATACGTTTTTTTTTGTAATAGTGTTAGTATCTCTTGCTTCGTTCGAAATTGTCTATGCTCCCTATGTGAGAGAGGGTGCTAAGATTGCATAGTCCCTCCTTGGGTGTGACTTCTAAGTATCTTCCTCTCACGGGCGGTGTACACAATTTTGGGAAAGCGCACTTCTCTCGAAAATGTCTTGGCATGCGGGAGAGGGTATTTGAATTGCACACTTCGTCTTTGGGTGTGACTTCTATATACCTTACTCTCACGGGCGGTCATTACATTTGCAGGAAAGCACCCCTTAGTTTTGATGACACTTATCTAGCCAATTCGGCTAAATATTCGGGGTGCTCCTATAAACCTCCTTAGATGTTTGGTTCACTCGCTCTTATATGTAGTACCCCCTCTTTACTTTTTATAAAACTTTCTTTCTTCTAGGGGCAGAGACTAGCGGTTAGGACCCATCGACAAATCCAACCACTATGGGTCGAAACGACCGTGCAAATAGCATGTGCTATGAATTTGCTGCACTGTGAGCACTTGAGCTTTTCTGGAGTCCTTAATTTCGCGCCGGAGACTTACCTCTTGGAAGGTATTGCTCCACAGAAAGTCCTCTGTGGTCTCCACTCGCTGCTGCGCAGTGGGAGGCTGTTCATATACGACAAAAATTGTCAAAATGGTAGAAATTACATATATCTAAGCACAAAGAGGGTATGCATCACTCAACCCGCGGGCATATCCGAGGTCCTCAGTGAGCACGATTTTCTCTTTCTCAGCGGCAACTCTTTCTCCAGATCCGCCACTCGCAGTTTCAACGCGATCTTTCCTTCCTTCAAGGTGTTGACTTGCGATTCGAGCTGTTGAATCCTCGCCTCAGCAAGTCTCACAACTTCTCAATCACCACTCGCCCGGATTGCATTCTCTATGGCTAGCTGCAAGGCCTTCTCCTTGTCCTCCACCGCAACTTTTAACGCTTTGGGGTCACTCCCCTGAAATTCCACCCGCAAGCATTCGAGCCCAGTTATCCTCTCTTCATGGGCCCGCATTAATTCTTCAACCATGGTATCCACGACCCCGCCATTCTTAAATATAACAACAAAATGCATGAGAAACTCGAACATCACAACAAAATACCAAATACGAGATCAATTACTAAGCTGATTAGTTAGAGTACAAGCCGTCCAATTACATTCACTTCTCAGGATAGGTAGGAAAAGCCGTTGCTAGGGTTGGAATATCACTGTTGAAGCATTGATAACATCCTCTTCAGGATGCTCGTACTCCCCGAAGCGAATGCGGGGGCCTTGCCTGGATTTGGCCCCATTATTAACCCCAGCAGTGGGGCTGAGCTACCAGTAGGAGCAGGACCGACTTGCTGGGCTGCGTGAGGCGCAACACCTCTGGTTTGAGATTTAGTCAGAGGAACCCTCATTTGCTTAGCCGGGGTGGCCCCCTCCGTCCTCACAGCTACCCTAGTAGGGTCGATAGTAGGAACCTCGAACCATCTCTTCTGATTGTCATCAATCGGAGGAGGAGAGTCTTTGCGACCTGCACCGAGTAGTTTCTCGAACGGGTCGACTGGCGCACGAGAGCGAGTGGATGCCCAGGCCTCGAGAGCTGGTTTATTCCCCTTAGCCTTCCTTTTCTTGGGGAGGGGGGGGGGGATGGCAACAGGCGGCGTCGTCCAAGATGCGTCAGCATTATGAAATATTCTGAAAGGTAAAACCAACGAACATCAATACCGATCAAGATTAAGTTGCAAAGCAAAAAACTCATAACAAGGAACCAAATGTATACCAACAGTATGCGTCCTTATGTGCAGGACTAGGGATAACCCCGCTAACGATAAAACCGCACTTTTAACTAAAGCTCTCATATTAAGTTGGAGTTATAAGATTGTCCCTAAAGGTATTTCCCCACTTAGGACCACCCAACTAGCGCGGTATTGGAGTTTTTGGTACAACTACCCAATCATGCCGATACGCTAAAACCTCTTTTGGCCAACTCTCCCGGATATAAAAATACCGCTTCTTCCAATTCATCCCATAGCCAGAGGCTCCCCGTTCAGAAATTAATGTTTTTTCAGGGCCTTCACATGATAAAACCGGTTTCCTTTGCGCGAAACCTCGAATAAAGCCTAAAACTCATTTGGCCTGCAAGGTGTACCCATCCCTTTCATAGCAATGATAAAGCCGACTATGTGCCCTATCGAGTTCGGTGTTAGCTGGCTAGGAACCAACTCTATTGACCTAATAATAGTGGTCACTTTAGGGCTAATGGAACTGTAGGCCGTTGGCCAATTGCCCCATAAAAATAGTAAGGAACTCTAGTGGCACGGTATAAACACGCTGCTCCCTAGTCGAGATAACTATCTTATAGTTAATCCATATGTCATATGTTTTTCGAAGGGAATCTCGACTACGTTGCAATGGTGAAACGTAGTATGTATATGCCAGATCCATGACTTATTCATCAGAATCACCGGGATGCCTGTCGATAACCTCATTAGCCTCGTTCACCTCACTACCGGCACGATTGTCTACAATTTCCAGCAGAGGCTCCCCACCAACCCCCGGTTGCGGTGCTGGCTTCTGGTCTCCCTCTGATTCGCTATCCACCTCCTCCATATCAATCAAATCAAGGCGTTCTCTTCGCCCAATTCATTACATGTGTACCCCGCGCCATGAGCCCTCACCGAACTACTAGAATCGGTGCTAGAGGTGCTACTCGACTCACTCCTAGACACATAGTCAGCACTCACGGTCTCGCTCAACATCTTGTCTCGCACGAACTAAAATAAAAATAAAAAATAAGGAAACGCTGACTACACATGTACGTCATCCTCGCCACACACAACAGCTATGCTTGATTAAAAACATGCAGAATACATAAAAAACTAGCAAACAAGTGACGCAAGAAAAAATGGTGAACAGCTGCTCTACCTTGATAAAAGTCGCAAAATATACCGAATCAGCAAGAAAATTGCACTGTATATAACGAGAAGACGTTAAGAAAAAGCAGAGAGAAAATAGAAAAATAATAATAAAAAATTCTATGGAAAACCATCGAACAACCCATAGTTTGATACTAAAAGAGTATCAAACGGGGCTGGTTCGATTCTTCGTACGTTTAAGCGTAAGTCGTCAATGCTGCAAGAAATGAGCTCCATCATCTCATCACACCCTTATATAGACGTGAGCATGCCCATTAGGCCCACGAAAATAACAATCGAATTCGCTCAAATTCGATTGAAATAAAAGGTCGAATTTGGAAAACTTGACAGTAAGATACAACTATCGAATCATGCGTGATTCGATAGTAACCATAACACTCGAATTCGCTCCAATTCGATTGAAAATCAACGTCGAATTTGAAATTAAAACGAGAACTACCGAATAAGGCTTACATTTAGTAGTAGCTATAACAATCGAACTCGTGTCAGTTTGATTGATAATAACTGTCGAATTCCAAAATTTTACAATGAAATAAACTATCAGATCATCCATGATTCGATAGTAACAGCAACGTTCAAATTCGAACGGGTTCGATTCAAAGTTAATGTCGAATACGAACGTAGGACAATAATAATCGAATACCTACGATTCGATACTTATCGAAAATCATCGAATGAGGGTTGGTTCGACTGTTTCACAGACCCTACATGTCACAACTCCCAATTGGGGAGGGCATTTTTTCGAGACATATAAATTCTATTTGGCAACTGACCCTACGAGTCACGGCTCCCAAATGGGGGGGAGGGTATATTTTAAAGTCATACAAAGTCTAATGTTAACCGATATGGCAAGGACATGGCCCAATGATGCAAGGGCAAGCTCTAACAAATGAAGAAAAACCACTGTTTGAACAAGACAATTTTTACAGTTTGGCGCCCACTCTTACAACACGACCGACTTCTAAACTGGGGGACTATATGATTGGGGTATTTTAGGAGGCCCAAAAGATTATTGGGCCGACCTACCAAAGAAAGGCCCAAAAATAAATCTATCGAATCGGGTCCGTTCGATTGTTATTGTGAATGTCGAACCGAGCCTCGTATAACTGTTATGCTCTGCACTCATATGGGTCCCACGGGACGAGATCTATAATACCCCGTCCCCCGATATTAAAGGGACGCATTTTCATGATTATTTTGGTCTTATTTCGTCAATATAACAGAACACCGTATAATTATACAATTTGAATACAAATAACCAAAATAATGCTAATCCAATAAAATGAGCGGACTAACTTGGTCTGGAACACCTATTACAAGCTTACTAGGTTTAACTGTTAAATTACAAGATAAATATTGCGCATCGAATTCAAGGCGTTCGATGCTGACGTGTCGAATAGCCGTTGTTTGATGCGAGATGTACAATGAGGGTTCTGTCTCGAATTCAAGTATATCGAATCTAAGAGATTCGATGCTGCCTTCTGTATCAAATTCGATGTGCTGTTTTTGAAATTGTATCGAATGCATCAAATTCGATCCAGATACGTGTCGAATTGAGTATGTTCGATCTAATACACCTCGAATGAACAATGGTTTGATGCTGACTATGTCAGAGTGATTCTCCAATCAGAATGTGCACGGACTACAAGGGGATGGGCTATATAGAGCAAACATCCCGTGGGTCCCAATGACAGATGGGGAAAGCACATCGAATCACATCGATTCAATGCGCGCATCAAGCATGAGTTGTTCGATGCGGTTATGGGTCGGTCCAATATATAAGTGTTGGGCCAATCTTAAAACATACCCATCACATAGTCCCCCCAGTTTGGGAGACGATGTCGATTAGGGATCGGCTTCCAAACTTAAAAAAAAAAATTGGATCGTTGAACGGTCAGCCTTGTACCACCTTGATAAGGCTTTTCACCTGCTACCAATGGTTTTTCACTGGTTTGAAATATTCCTAATCATATGTTACTTCGGCACGGATTGCAATTGTTCGCAATTGTTATCTGACAATTAATGACGCTCATCGAACAGGGTGTGTTCGATGAGTCAGTTATGTCGCATCGAACGAAACACATTCGATGCTCTCTAATATGGGCCTGGTGGCCGTCCACTGCCTATAAAAATGCAAGAGTGCTGCGGGAAGCTCATTCTACTCCTTGCGCATCTCGTCTTTCAGGTAAAGCACATCGAACGGAGCTTGTTCGAAGCGATCTGCATCGAACAACATTGATTCGATGCTCTTAGCATCGAACCGTGAGTGTTCGATGCGGTGCCTTAAACTGTTTTAGCTGCTGCAGCCTCATACTTTGATGTTTATTGTTGCTTTTTAATATGTTCCATTTTGTTTCCGTTTAGCAGATCAATTAATCAAGTAAACGTTGTTTCTTCCGGAAATCCAGTCAAGGTAAATAACATGCCTTCGTTTGTTAGATTTTTTATCTTTTCAATAAGTTACCTTTTTTATGCATGTTGTGAGACTGTTGCAAGAGCCGAGAGTGACGTGTTCGCCCGTCGTTTCTTTTCATTTTATTTCAGTTCTTTCTCGTCAAAGATGGTGAACACTGAGTGAACATCTAGGAGTGAGTCGAGTAGTGGCTCGAGCTCCAGATCGATAAACTCTGTGGTGGGCCCACATAATGCTCTCGCGGGTTTGAATACAGCCGCAGTAGATGAGGTTGAGCTAATTGATATAGAAACCATTGGTTCACCCTCGGGTAACAATCTCGATGCAAACGCTGAGCAAACAGCGCCTCAGGCTGAAAGCGATAATTCGCAAGTGTCATCAACCTGAGATAATCGTGCCCCCAGCGAGGCCGGCGAAGACATAGATTACATCAACAGGGAGTTTGATGATCACGTTGAAGTTGCAGGTATGGCGTATGATATGTACGTGCCCCGCCTCCAACATAGTCGTAAGGCACTCCGCGAGAAATTCAACATACCTAATAGGTATAAAATCGTACTTCCCACGCCAAATGATCAGATGCATACCCCACCGCCCGGGCATATGGCTCTGTTCATTAGTCTGTTACTGAATGGGCTTCGCTTCCCAATTCCTTTTGAGCTTAGATGGCTTTTGAGGACGATAAATCTTGTGCCTGCCCAACTTACCCCAAACTCTTATGGGAACTTGATTGGTTTTATTATTATCATGAAGGCGCTGCGCCAACCTCAAAGCCCCAACGAGTTCTACGCTCTGTTCGAGATTGCGAGGCGAGAATAAGGGTTCTACCATATCAAAGCGCAAACTCACCGTAAGTTCCTGAATGGCGGAGCGACGGGGTATGGGAAAGATTAGAAAAGACGGTATTTTTACATTGATGAGAGCTACGAGGGCGAGTTTAGACAATACCACCGCGATTGGTATAATGGTTAAAGGGTGATGATACCCCCCGATATTTCTGCGACTTCGTGGGATTGCGAGTTCATCCCTAACATAGTTAGACATCAACAATTTGATGTCAAGAAATTAGTAGAAAGTCGAGTCCTTTCGTTAGCGGGTTTGACCCCGGTTAAATATAACGGGAAGTTTACGCTTGGTATAGCTTCGCATCTTTTTTGATATTTATGACTTGCGTCAAATGAGTTTTGCTAATGATGTGATATTTTTGCAGTTGATCATATTATGGATCGCCATGCCCGGATGAACCGAGTTGTTGCTGCCGATCAAGCCAGCTCACACACCAATAATGTTGCTGAGATTCCTCCCCCAAGAAAGAGGAAGAGCAAGGGCAAGAAAAACCTTGTCGGGCCCTCAACTGCTGCCGCTGCCGGTTCTGCAGTTGATCCTTTCGAGGATATTTTGGGGAAAATCGCGACGCTGCGCGAGCTGCAGCTGAGGCTTTTGAGAGCATGGCAGCTGGTCTGGGCGATAATACCGAGGGCGTTGTCCAGACCAAGAAAAGAAAGGTCCATCAGACTCGCTCACAAACTGGAGGGGTTGTTCCACCTGCTGCTCAAGCCGGTGGGCCAAGTGCTGCGGGTGCCCCTACACATGCGATGAGGTCGGGGCTGGGATTGGGTCTAGCCATGGTCCACATGCTCAGGTCGGGGGATACGAGATTTCGGAGGCTGCGCCTATCGATCACCTGAAGTCTCTTTTGTCTAACCGTGCCGTACCTCTTCCGGTTTCCGCCGAAGAGAGGAGGATGGTGAAGCGCAATGCGCTTCACTTGTTGACAGCGGTGATAATATCTTTTTCCTGAATTAGTTGTTTTTCGACTTGAATTGTAAATGTTGATTTATTTGGTAATTAATTGTTAGCCTGGCTGTGTTGTGGATGCTATGTTTGCGGCGCTTACGTAAGCCCATGAGGCGGCCACAAGTAGTCAACCACAGCATAGAGGCGAGCTCCATGGAGGAGATGCTGAAGCCTTAAAGGCTGCCCTTGACGAAAAAGAAAAGGCCTTGCAAAAGGTCTAAGACTATGCCGCGAGGGCTCATGCTGATAGGGAGGCAGCAAAAAAGGCACAGGAGGAGGCTCACCAGCTTAAGGAAAAGTTGACCAAATGAATCTCTGAACTCGAGGTGGAGGTGGCGTCGGAGAAGGAGAAGGCTTACTACGCCGACGGCGAAGGATATATGTGCGGCCTTAGTGAGGTAAAGAAGCCCAACTCTTAGCATTTTGTGTTATTTTTTGTATTCTTTCTTATTAATTTATTTTGTGTTCTTATAGGTTTCTGCTCAGCAAAAGGTGGAGATCACCGAAGAATTCCTTCGGAGCAACACCTTTCGAGAGATTAGTACTCGTCGAGGCGATCTCGAAGCTCGCAAGGCTCAAGTTCTAACTGTCGGCCAGTTTTATGCGACGCAGTACGTTCGTGGTGGTTTTAAGCCAGATTGGTTGGACCTTTCTTTGGGGCCTAATCGAGAAACTCTGTCGCCACGAACGACTTCTCAACCTGAAGCTCCTGACGAGTTCGCCGTGCTGCTCGAGAATGAAAATCTCGTCCTCTAGGGACTCTCGCCACCGCCTCCAATGCCTGAACCATATCCCTCCTCTGAGGACGAGGAAGAAGACTGAGGCTGCAGCGTGAGGGCCTTTCTTTCTTTTTATGTTTATGAACAATTTTATTTAGTTTTATTTGTGGCGCTGCGTCGCCTTTATTTGTTTGAACAATTTGATGACTATAAGTGTTGCGTTTTTTGAATTCTCATATTGATTTGCTTAATTTTCTAAGCTCATATCGTTGTCTTTTCTTTCAATTCCCTATACTGGTTCTTTACTTTATTTTGACAACCTGCGGGTTCTTCAATGTTCATGGAAATTTTTTCATTTTGCGACAAAGCATTAAATAGTGTTTTCTCTAACAAGGTTATAATGGTCATGTTTGGTGTTATTCCCTATAGGGATAGGTTTTGCTTGTCATTTTTAGATATATTACTTTCCTTTCTTGTACTTTTGTTCAGTCGTTATTATTCACCTTTCGAAAGTTGCGGTCATGTTCTTCTGAACTGCGGGTTTCAGATACACTTACAGTTTATATATAGTGTATGTCCCTTTCTTCTTTTCCAAGTAGTCGTGGTAATATTTGCCACTTTAGAAAGAACTTTTCGTCCTTGCTCGCCATTCGTGTGGAATTCTTAGTTTCGTGCCACGCTATACAGAATTTTTATGCCTCCTTGGCGTCTTTCGGGATCTGCGGTATCTGGTATCACGATGGGCAGAGTTTCCATTTCTCTTTAGGGATTTGCGGTATCTCGTGCCACGGTGGACAGAGTTTCTGTCTCTTTCGTTGTCTTTGGCTTTTTTCGGTGTCTCGTGCCACGATAGACTCCGTTCTTTTCATTGCCTCTAGGGATTTTTGGTATCTCGTGCCACGATTGATAGAGTTTTCGTCCCTTTCGCTGCCTCTTGCTTTTTTCGATGTCTCGTGCCACGATGGACAGAGTTTCCATTTTTCTCGTTGCCTCTAGGGATTTTCGATATCTCGTGCCACGATGGACAGATTTTCCGTCCCTTTCATTGCCTCTTGGACATTATGTCCTGCACACAGTTTGATCATGCAGGTTAGATGGATTTCACATAAAACGATTGATTAAAAGGGAATCTTTTTGAAAACTGAATCAGATTATGTGAGTAGATCGGAGCTTGATTCATAGATAATTTTCCATGTCTTCCTATGTTGCGTTTCGGACTCACGTTCTTGGCGTTCCTGTTTCAAGTTGATACATATTTGCCTATCATGCTTATCATGGCAGAGGGGATGAATAAATATTGTTCAAAATATTCAAAATACTAAGGACTCTTATAACTTGAACTAGAATCTTTCAATCAATGCACTCCATTTGCACGGGAGCCAGTGCCCTCGCTGCATCGTTTTCCTGTTGTGGTCGCGTCCGAAGCGAAGTCACGTAACACTTCCAACCTTCTATATGGTCTGCTACTACTTCACCTGTGCCGGCAGGAGTTGGAAATTTCACCATCTGATGATAGGTTGATGGTAATGCCTGGAATGCATTTAGCGCCGGTCATCCTATGATTCCGTTGTATGCGAAGTGCATGTCAACAATCACATAGTTTTCCATAAGTGTATTTCTCTGTGGCGCTGTACCCAATGAGGTAGGGAGCTTAAGCATTCCGAGTGGGACTATCTCTGGACCTCCGAATCCGTGAAGAGATGTTCTCACCGGTTTCATGTGTCTGATTATTCAATCCCATTTTGGCCAATGTAGAACTGAACAACACATTTACGGAGCTACCATGGTCCACCAACATCTTGGTGACTCCATAATTGGCTATGTCCACAGTTATCACCAAAGGGCAATTTAAATTCGACATTTGAATAGCCTGTGCGCTCAATTTCCGTAGGTCTACTGTTGAGAATGTGACTTCCTTATGTAGCATCTCTTCAATTCTTAGTATACTAGCCATATTGACAAAGTTATTTGATTCAACAAGCCTTGTGATTTTTCTTCGCCCATTGGTGAAATCCGCTCCTCCTAATATCATATTGATCATATCTTTCCTGGCATTTCCATCTTCAATTTGAGGATACTCGAACAGATGTGGTTCATCGACCAACCTTTGTTTATCCTTCCTGGGGGATGGAGTTTTATTCCTGCTTGCGTTGTTTTCTTGTTCTTGAACCTTTTTTACAAACTCCACGAGTTTTCCATCTTTCAATAATCGTTCAATTTCATCCTTCAGGTTTATGCAATCTTCAGTATCGTGCCCCTTCTGATTGTGATACTCACAAAATTGGGTCAAAAACTTTGTAGCCTTGGATTCCTTCATTGGTTTGGGATCTTTCAGCCAACCTCTTCTCTTTGCCGCCCCGAATACTGTCATGATGTGAGCATTTAGGGGCGTATACCATCTGGCCGACCTCTCTCGGTATTTGTAGTTCTTGCTCTTCTTGTTGTTGTTGTTGTTGTTGTTGTTGTTGTTGTTGTTGTTGTTGTTGTTGTTGTTGTTGTTGTTGTTGTTACGGTTGTAATCTTCTCTGCCTCTTTCCTTCTCTGTCACAGGTGCAATAACAGATGTTTTGGTCACCATCATCTCCTCAAAATGAACCACCTCCTGTGCTATTTTGTTGATCTCTTCGATAGTGGCGGGCTTGCGTCTGAGTAAGTCCCCACTAAACATTGTGTTGGTGGTTGCTCGGGAAAGTATGCTCACGTTCCTCTCTCCAGACGAGCTATCAATCCTTAGCAGCTCCGTTTAAAACATTTCATAAAGTCCTTTAGACTTTCATTGGCTTCTTGATTCATCGTATAGACATGGGAGTGATCCAAAGCCAATCTAGCCTGACTGGAGAATTGATCTTCAAACATCTTTCTCAATTGCTTGTAGCTTTTGATCAGTCATGTGGTAATCCGATTAAATTAATCCATAGCTACTCCTGATAGAGTTGTTGCGAATATCCTGGCTTGAATGTTGTCTTTGAAACCGTACAGAGACAGTTTCCGATCCAAGTGAAAAAGATGATCTCGGGGATCAGACTTGCCATCGTAAGTTTTTAGATCCAGGATCTTTTCCCCTTGTCCTAAGATATCTGCTTCTATTGCTTCACAAAATGGGTTGCGGTTAGAAGTATCATCCAACTGTGCCATCCGACCTTTGATTATTCCCTTCTCCCTATCCAGCCTCTCTATTTTTCTGGTCATTTTGTCACGCTCTCTCCTCGAGTCATGACTATCCAGATGTCTTCTGTCATCTCTATCTTCTCTCCTTCTTGGTTCTTCTCTTTGGTTTCCTTCCTCGTCATGTTCCTTTTCTTTCTCTCTCCTCTCAAGGTGCCTTTTTGATTGCACCTCGACTGATTTTAACTTCCTTCTCTGATCGTCACGATTCGATTTTTCTCTGCTTTGCGGTTCTTGCGACGCCCGTTTACTTCTTCCGTCGTCTTGTCGTGATTTCTCTTTCTATTTTCCTCTCGGTATTCTGGTCGCGGAGCCTTGTTCTCTTACTGCCTCTGGATGTTCAATAGCCGGCGGTGTCATTACGGGCGGTGCGGGAGTCAATACTTTTGCCAATGCGGCATTTACCATCGCCATGTTTTCATTCTTCATGGTGTTTGGAATTGAAACAGTCGTCGTCGTTGCCCTAGTGGCACCTGCTTCAGTTCTTGGTGCCTCTGCACCTTGAAGTCTCTGCATTTCTCGCCTTGCTGGTGTTGGTACTCCTGCGAGTACTGCTGACTGTCCCGCATTGTCTGGGATTATCTGATCAGGAGTTATCCGTTCAGCCCCTTCATTGGTTCCCTCTACAGCTCTACTGCGGGATCTGGTAATTCTAGATGTCATGCCTAATAAACTAATAAAACTTAGTGTTCCCACAGATGGCGCCAATATTTTGGTCTTATTTCGTCAATGTAACAGAACACCGTATAATTATACAATTTGAATACAAATAACCAAAATAATGCTAATCCAATAAAATGAGCAGACTAACTTGGTCCGGAACACCTATTACAAGCTTACTAGGTTTAACTGTTAAATTACAAGTTAAATATTGCGCATCGAATTCAAGGAATTCGATGCTGATGTGTCGAATAGCCGTTGTTCGATGCGAGATGTACAATGAGGGTTCTGTCTCAAATTCAAGTATATCGAATCTAAGAGATTCGATGCTGCCTTCAATATCGAATTCGATGTGTTGTTCTTGAAATCGTATCGAATGCACCAAATTCGATCCAGATACATGTCGAATTGAGTATGTTCGATTTAATACGCCTCGAATGAACAGTGGTTCGATGCTGACTATGTCTGATTGATATTCCAATCAGAACGTGCACGGACTACAAAGGGACGGGCTATATATAGCAAACGTCCCGTGGGTCCCAATGACAGATGCGAAAAGCGCATTGAATCACATCAATTCGATGCGCACATCGAACATGAGTTGTTTGATGCGGTTATGGACCGGCCCAATATATAAGTGTTGGGCCAATCTTAAAACATACCCATCAATGATGATCGACCAACCGCTAACTATCGAACTCAATTGTTCGACTGTATTCCGATTCGACTGTTATCCATCGAGATAAACCTCTTCAAGACTTGTTATCAAGTTCGAGAGCTACTAGAAACGACTTTCAGTTTTTATTGTTATGTTTTATCTATTAACAAGTTTGCGGACAGTATCAACCAAAGTAATATGAATGATACTAAAGTGTTCTTTGATAGTTGATACTATACAGTTAACCTTATTAACCGTATATTTCAATGGAATTGTTTGGAAACTAATCTATTTTGAATTTCTTATAAAGTATAAAATATTATAATGCAAATATTACAGTAACGTGTCACTTGTCCTTATAGTTTTAAAATTGAGGGATTGCGCACGAGGTCATACTGATTGTGCAATTTGACCTTTTTAAAAATACTTGAAAGCTGCAACCATTTGAAAAGGTGTGGCGATGAGGAAAACACCAAATGGTCTTAATTTTAACCAGTGCCGTCACTATTAAGGATTAGATGAGCTGGTAATACCAAGATACACACATTTCACTTTTAAATAAAATATATATTTCTTTTAAAACCAAAAAAAGATGAAAAAAAAAAACTCCCTTTCCCTCTCCCAATTCTCTGTTTTTACATTTCCTTACTGCAAAAGACAGATTTTTTTTTCTCTTTTATGGATAGATACATTTTATGAGGCCAAGCTTTTTAGCAGATATCCCAGAAAGATATTAATATAGAGAGAAAACAAAATAATGCCTAATGCCCATAAAGTATTTATCTTTTAGCCAAAAGAAAAGAAATGTGAGGTGTTGGATATATAAATATCACACACACAAAATGTGAGGTGGTTCACTGAAATGGCGGATACTACTAGAACAAGTAATCTAATAAACATACAAAAAATCCCACCTACTTTACTCAAAGCCAAATGCAACAATAATAACAACAATAATAATAATAATTCCCACCTCTTCATTTAATAGTGCTTTATCAAGAATCTCTTTTCAAGAAAAGCTCTGTTTTTTGATATTTTTCAATTTTAAACAAGAAAAAAAGAATGGCAGTGGCTATGGCTTCTACTGGGGGAAATTTTGGAATTTACAGTAACATGAAAGCAATTGAGAAGCAACCAAGTTTAAAGGCAGTTCCTTTGTTGTGTTCTTATGGTGTGGATCAAGTTAAGGTGTCATGCAGTGTTTCCAAGAGGAGGTGATTGTCTTTTGTTTGTTGCTTGTGTTGGTGAAATGTTGAAAATGTGTTTGCATGTTGATAATGCTTTAATGATTTTAGTTGAAATTGAGTTTAAGTGATTAGATGTAGTAATTCAGTTGTTTTTGAGCTTCAATTTGCTATTACACACTATCAGTTGAATTGTTGGTTCATGTTTAGTTATTGAGTTGGAGAGCTAGAATTAGTTGTGATGGATTCATTGTCACACTTTCTGACAATTAGCTAATGGTTTGGTGTTCTTGCTAAAATTTTGATGTATTTGATAAGAAATGGTTATTGTGGATTGATTCCATGTGAAATTTGCTATTTTTGATTCTGTTGCCATAAGAGTTTCATATAACCGTGGACCGCCGCCTTTCTGCGACATTGCGGCGTATCTAAATGCTGATGTTTGATTCATGATACGGTCGGTACCTCCAGATAGAAATTAGCGATTTGCCAGCTTAAATTGTTTGTCGTGGTCTGTTGTAAATTTGTTTCAATCAATGGTACAATTACCCTGACGTTTATCTCATGCTTTTTGATGTTTTGTCAGTTTATCATCTTCCTTGACTATGTTCATACCGAAAGCGTCACAGGCTACGGCTGTCGAGGTATAATTTGTCCAATGTTGCATTTAATTCTGAATCTGATTATTTTGTGTACATTGTTATAATGTTACTTATTCCTAAAATATATAATGTTACTTCACGGTGGAAATTGGCTGAAGCAGGAAGGAAATTCTGGAGAGACTGATGAAATTCCGATACCAAGTGTTATGATCGATCAAGATTCAGACCCAGATGCTACTGTTGTTGAAATCACATTCGGGGATCGCCTTGGGGCTCTGCTCGACACTGTATGATACCATTCTCTTTCTATAAATTTAATAAACTGTGGCTAAGATACTATCATAATTATGACTTATTAGAGTTAAGAGAGATTAAGTACTAATTGTTGCACTAATGTGATAATGAAATCCAGTGAGTAACTGCAGATGCTTATGTTTTTCAGATGAACGCTCTGAAAAGCCTTGGACTTAATGTTGTCAAGGCAAACGTCTACCTCGATTCATCAGGCAAACATAACAAGTTTGCCATTACTAAAGCGTAAGTCCATGATGCAGATATTCATGTACGACACACCAATCAGTATAATGTGAAATAATTGAGTCCTTTGAAAACTTTAGGACATAACATTCACATGAAGGGACACTTTTGTATGGTTTCTGGTTGTTCTATTTTTTGATTGAGCCAAGACATGGAACATATGGATATGAAGCTGATCTTTTGGTTATTCTGTTGCTGGTTTTCAGTTCAACAGGGAGAAAGGTTGATGACCCAGAGTTGCTGGAAGCTATTCGCCTGACGATCATCAACAATTTGCTCGAGTATCATCCGGTATTGTTACAATTCAAATTGTAGAACTTGTTGAATCATTGTTACTATACCTCCTTTGGAGATTTCATTTCTGCTTCTTAAAAGTGTTGAGTACTATTTCAGGAGTCAAGTGGCCAGTTGGCAATGGGAGCTGCTTTTGGCATTATGCCAAGTGAAGCGGTAATAATCCTTACTTACCTTCTTTCCCCTTTTTTAACGCACTTGACCTAATATATATAGATGTGTTCCGCTGACTGAAAACTTATTTGCTGTTGGTATTAAGGCAATAATAACTCAAACTAAAAATCTAAAGAAAAATAGGCTCATTAGATTTCAATTTTCAAGCTATGCTTGAATGACATGGTTTCTTGGCTCATCGATACCTCTTTCTTCCATATGGACAAAGGTTAGATTGGTTACCCAGCCAGCTTGATTATATAATAACTGAAAATTTAGCATTAATTTGTAAAGCTGATAAAAATTAAGATAAATTTGTGCATGAAAGAAAAATTATATCTTATTCTTAATGCATGTTTAATGCAGCTCGATGTGGATATAGCTACTCATATCCAGATCTATGACGATGGTCCTGATCAAAGGTAATGCACGCTGCTGCTCTTTTGACTTCAGATATGTGCTAAAACTCCAATGTGTGTTGGAAATCAATATACTTGGCCTCTTTGGAATTGCTAAAGAATTAATGGGATTTCACAAAACGGCAGCTTGCTTTGTGTGGAGACGGCTGATCGGCCAGGATTGCTGGTTGATCTTGTAAAGATCATTACTGACATAAACGTTGCTGTTAAATCCGGAGAGTTTGATACCGAGGTAAAAACTTCTGACTTTACAAACTAGCTTCATTCCAACTGCATCAAAACATTGGTAGCAAGCACGAAAGGAACTTCTTTTTGCGATTCTAAGTCTTATTTCTCGTTTGCAGGGCTTGTTGGCTAAGGCAAAGTTTCATGTGAGCTACAAGGGCAAAGCTATCATCAAGCCTCTTCAACAGGTATGACATTTCAAAACTAAACCAATTTATGATAATAACTTGAATCAAATTTTGTTAGAAGAAGCAACAATTGATCTTATTATGAATTTCAGGTCCTTACAAATAGTTTGAGGTACTTCTTGAGGAGGCCATTCACAGAGGAGGCCAGTTTTTGATTTATTAAGAAAGATACTGTTTTGTATAAATAACTTTAACATCCCCCCCCCCCCCCCCCCCCGCTTTAGCATATTCTTGGAAGTTTCTCATGTAATAAATTCGTGTTAACAATGATCATGATGTTTTAAAATGTATGTTGGCCTGCGGTAATTTTTATCGATACATGTTCTCGTCACAAATGTTGAAAAAAATCACGTTTGGTATCTTAATTTGGCCTCGTTTTCTATTTGGTACCTTAATTTGTCCAACCAACTTTTTGCTACCTTATGTTTGCAAAGTTCATCACGGTTGGTACCTCCCTAGCGGCATCCCCAATCTAACCACCGCGAATCCTATGTGGCTCACCGTTGACCACCTCAGACTCGATTTTGACTTAATTTTACACACGTGGACAAGCTGACTGGATTAAAAAAAATTAAAAATGAAAAGCAAATAAAACTATTAAATCGTATATCACAATTTCTAGTTTTTATATTTCTTTATAATTAATTTCATTATATAAAATTTTGTAATTAACTTTAAAGTTATAACTATTAAATTATATAACTATTATAAATATAAGTTTTCTTTTTCCAAAAAACCAAAAAGAACCCCAAATCTAAAAAAATGATTAAAAAGGAAAAAAAGAAAAACCTATCATCTTCACGGCGAGCCACGTAGACATTTGGGCGGTGAATTTGGGGACGCCGCTAGGGAGGTACCAACCGTGATGAACTTTGCAAACATAGGGTACCAAAAAGTTGGTGGGCAAATTAAGGTACCAAATAGAAAACGAAGCCAAATTAAGGTACCAAACTTGATTTTTTCCCTCCCAAATGTAGACCCCCTCTCCTAGGAAAATGGAAAAAGAAGGTGTAGAACCATTTTGGACAAGGAGGAGTGTGTTAAGAATGACAAACCTTATTTGAAAAAATTCTAGTTTAGAATAATTACGAAAATACCAGGAACCTTGTCTGTAACAGACCTACCTATAAGTAAATGTTGTAACACGTGCAAGTCTTAAGGAGTTTTAACGTACTGCAAGTTTTAAAGTCTTCAATTATGGCCAAAATATGATAAGGTTCCATGTTAGCGCAGCTAATAGTAATTACAAGAAATGAATAATTGAAGTATTGACGAGACTCGATCGAGTGGCTGTTCTTAATCATCATCACTAAATTAAGGTCTCTGTATTGACACAAAAAATAATGACATGACTTAATAGTGTGTGTTCTTTAAATTATCAGTTGGCAGTCACTTTCAGTTTGCAGGCAATATGGCGTCTCATCTCCATAAAAGATGGGGGCATATGTGGGGCTTGGAATAAAAGAGGATAAGGAGGGTATTGTTGGGATTTGACATCCACAGGCTGTGGGAAAAAGGGATAAGGGTTTATCTTCATTCTGAAAAACATCAAAAGGAATGAATATTCCACAGGACAGGAGTACCCGTAGTCCTATCCAGCGTATCGATGAGTGACAATCATTATTCTTTATATTGAGCCTGTGGTCCATAATTTGAAATAAAACAAGGCTTCTAGACTTAAGTACATACAGAGAGAGGAACGAGAATAACATAATCCAATAATAAAAGTATATATATATATATATATCATAAAAACAAAAGAGAGCATGGAGCTTGGTAGGGCACATTTTCCAAATACGGATAGTGCGTCACTCGGATGTTGTTGTAGAATTACGCTAGGTACTTATCGCTTTGTGAGCATCATATGGTTTATTTCTCGATACACAATGATGGAAAAAATTTGTATGGACTTGGTTCATGCTCATTGCTCCCTTATGCACCGTGTGGCCCAAAATCCCTCTTCCATATTTAAATAAAAAAAGTATAAATAGAAACTAAAATATTAAACCCACCTCATTTTAACCTTAGTTAAGTTAGTCTTTCAAAACAATTGAAAAAAAAAGCTCTGTTTTTCTCATTCCCGCTAATTCACCGCCAACAAAAAAGAAGATTCAGATGAGAAACAATACTCATCATCAGTTATCATTAAAAGATAACTGCATAAGAAATTTTCCTATTAGTTAGTGTGTTTGTAAACTATCTAAGTCTACTATAACAATATAGTTTGTCCGCCAAGTATTTGATGAATAGGTGCAGTGAGATTCCCCTTGATCACTTGTAATAGCAAGTTGATTCATCGATTGTATGCTTCATAACATTCTTCTAAATCCTTATAACTCCCATTTAACAATTTCTCCTCAATTTCGCCCACAATATTGTCAATGGGGCCTTCTTCTGTTTCTTGAATATCTATATTCTCACGGATACCAGTTGGTTCACCCGCTACAACATCAGGTCTTTTTAGTTCAAAAAATGTAGTTTCCTCCAACTCCAAATCTGATTTAGTTTTCTGACAGAAAGAATATGAAGAAAAAAAATTAGAATGATAAACAAAATAAACGAAGATGATACATTTAAACATCACTGATCAGTGAAATTTTTGAGTTATAAAAGAATTTAAGCATGTAATATCTTCTTTGTGGAAACATTAAAATTGATCCTTTAATAAATGTCTGAATGCAAGAGCAGTATGCAACTATTTGGTTTTCTAACTTCCAGAGTAATTGTTCTCTGAAAAATAATTAAATCAAGAGGTGAAAAATGAATAAATGTGGAAGAAATACCTGCGGGGTTTCATTTCCTTGTTTATCTTGCAAGTGGAAAGATTATTAATTAATAGACTGATTTTCTAGGTTAACTTGCATTATGAAAAAATTATTGCAACAAAACTAATTCATTAATCAATTGATTGGCATTTTTTTTGACTGGCCATGAACAGTTGCGGGAATGGAGGAAATAGGGCTTTTTTCTTTTATTTTTGATTAGGATCTTCTTTTTTGTTGGGGGTGAAGTAGCGGGAGTGAAAAACAGAGCTTTTTTACAATTGTTTTGAAAAACTAACTTAACTAAGGTTAAAATGAGGTGGGTTTAATGTTTTAGTTTCTATTTTTACTTTTTTTTTATTTAAATATGGAAGAGGGATTTTGGACCACACGGTGCATAAGGGAGCATGAACCAAGTCCATACAAGTTTTTTCCATGACAATGATCTTGTGAGCATCACAAAATAGTGATGGCGCGTTTAAATTTTTTTTTTTTGAAGAAGACAACCCAAATGAATTGGCAAGGCATGTATTATGGTACGACATTTCATCATAAACAGAGAGTCGAAGACAATGATGAAGTGTTGTATTTGTAAACATAATCCTAAAATAATTTCATCTCATAAAATTAAAATTATGCTTTGTTCTTCGAGGTGTAACCCACTAGACAAAGAAATAACGCCAAAAAGAGTCATGCGAGTCTTTGAGAACAACATCCATTTTATGTCGGACCTGAGTTACCACAAGTTGAGACATGCTCATTAATTTGGACAAAAGTGTGAATGGGTAGTTGTCATTTAAAGATGAAGGTGGCCACGAAATGAGTGAGAAGTTGTGACGTAGTAGGTCGAGAGTTGGTCATCCTCTTGAAGTAGTGCATATAGGAATAACAGATTTGAGATGGCTTCAATAGTTGATTGTTAAGCACCAAATTATCATGGGTCGTCCAAATCATCTTGGCAAGCATCGGCCAACAATTCGTAATGGAGCGCTGCCACAAAGCTTGGTGATTTTGGAAGTGAGTGTTGTTCAACGCCTCAGGGCCGAGATGACATGGTGTGTAGGATACTTAAAGATGTTCGTGAGTGCATTCAGAGAACCTTGGAGTGGTGGTTGTTTGGGATTGGAGACAACATAACACATTGGCTCTTGGACCATATGTTTGGATCATCAACTAGTTGTTAGATGAGTATTTTGGGTAATCACAGAAATATTTACGATATGGGCCTACATTGATTTTTGAGAGAGTTGTTAGTACTGTAGGAAATAAACCTTATGTATTTCATTCATCAATTGTAGTTTATATACAACTTACAAGGAAACCTAAGGAAGGTAAGATACCTAGTCTAGTCTAGCACATTAAGGAAGGTAAGATGCCTAGTCTAGTCTAGCACAATAAGGAAGGTAAGATACCTAGTCTACTCTAGCACAATAAGGAAGGTAAGATACCTAGTCTAGTCTAACACAATAAGGAATGTAAGATACCTAGTCTAGTCTAGCAAATAAGGACTATAATTATATACAATAATTACTTAGTCTAATACACCCCCCGTAGTCGAAGCAGGAGGTTCACGAACGCTAAGACTGGATCTAAATTCGTCAAATAAAACCCGAGGCAATCCTTTTGTGAAGATGTCCGCAACTTGGAAACGGGACGGGACGTGAAGAATGCGGGCTTGACTCCGCGCGACCTTTTCTCGAACAAAATGGATGTCAAGTTCAATGTGCTTAGTGCGTTGATGCTGAACCGGATTTTTTGATAGATAGATAGCACTAACATTGTCACAATGAACAACCGTGGCCGTGGAAAGGGGAATTCGAAGCTCCAATAGAAGATTTCTTAACCAAAAAGCTTCAGAAACCACATTAGCAACTGCTCGATATTCGGCCTCAGCAGTGGAACGAGATAAGGTCGCTTGCCGTTTAGAAGACCAAGAGATTAAGTTATCCCCCAAAAAGACACAATATCCCGAGGTAGACCGACGAGTATCCGGGCATCCTCCCCAATCAACATCAGTGAAGGAACGAAGAGAGTTTGCAGTTGAACGGGACAAGTAAAGGCCGAAGTGAAGAGTACCTTGGACGTATCGGATAATGCGCTTGAGGGAAGCCATGTGTCATTCCTTCGGACTATGCATATAAAGACACACTTGCTATACGGCATAGGACAGATCTGGACGTGTAAATGTAAGATACTGCATTGCACCAGCCAAGCTTTGATAGAGACTGGGATCGGAAAAATCCGAGCCCGAGAAAGCGCCAAGTTTCGACTTGGTGTCGACTGGAGTTGCTGAAGGTTTGCAAGAAGTCATCCCTGCACGTTCAATAATTTCTGAGGCATACTTGCTTTGAGATAAGAATAAACCATTAGTAGTGCGTGTGACTGCAATCCCCAAAAAATAGCTCAAAGGGCCGAGATCCTTCATTGCAAATTCTGTGGCTAATTTGGAGATAATAGAATGGTGCAGAGACTCAGAGGAGGCAGTAAGTACGATATCATCAACATATAATAGAAGATAAGCAATAGAAGTACTGTGATGATAAACGAACAGTGAGTGATCGGTCTTGCTATGACAAAACCCGATAGTGGCGGCAAAATCCGAGAAGCGTTGGTACCAAGCACGTGGGGCTTGCTTAAAACCATAGAGCGAACGCGTAAGCAAGCAAACATGATCGGGCCGAGCTAAATCCCTAAAACCAAGAGGTTGGTGCATGTAAACCGTCTCATTGAGATTGCCATGTAGAAAGGCATTCTTGACATCCAACTGATGGATCGACCAAGAACGAGAAAGGGCAATACTGAGAACTGTGCGAATAGTGGCCGGTTTGACCACGGGGCTGAAAGTATCATAGCAATCCACTCCAACCTGCTGAGACCTGCCATCACCAACAAGACGAGCTTTGTGGCGCTCAAAAGAACCATCAGCACGAAACTTATGTCGAAAAATCAACATAGAACGTATAATATTCACATTAGACGGACAAGGCACTAACTCCCAAGTATTATTCATAATTAAAGCATTATACTCATCATGCATGGCCAGTTTCCAATTCGGGTCAGACAACGCGGCCTTCGGATTATTAGGAAGAGGGGAGTAAGAAGTGGTCGAGAAAAGATTGAATGGACGTTTGGGGGTGAAGATACCGCGCATGCTGCGAGTTGTATTGGTTCGTGAGGGAGGAGGAGGAGGGGGGGTTGGCGTCGGACCAGCCACAGTGGGAACTTAGTCTCATCAATGACAACATGGCGAGAGATGATTATTTTATGTGATGTGAGGTCAAAGAACTTGTAGCCACGATGGTCAAGAGGGTATCCCAAAAACACGCAAGGAGTAGAGCGTGGAAGGAGTTTATTTATAGAGGTGACCGGATGGAGAGGAAAGCAAATACATCCAAAAACTCGAAGATGTGTATAGGAAGGCATGCGATTATAGAGGAGTTAAGTAGGGGAAGGGAGGCGAAGTATTTTGTATGGGGTGATGTTATGTAGGTAGGTGGCCATATATAAGGCGTGATGCCAGAAAGTAGGAGGAACGACGGAGTGAGTAAGAAGAGTTCTAAGAATATTATTTAGAGTGCGTAGTTTTCTTTCGGCTTTGCCATTTTGAGGAGAGGTATGAGGACAAGAGAACCTAAAGGAGGTACCCACTGTTTGACAAAATGCGCGAAACTTAGCATTATTATATTCCCCACCATTATCGCAATGAAGATTTTTAATTGTCATGCCAAATTGTGTTTTTATATGCGCACAAAAAGACACAAAAATATTGTAGACGTCGGACTTTTTACCAATGGGAAACGACCATAAAAAATTAGTATAATCATCCAAGAAAATTAAATAATATTTGTGGTCGGCAGAGCTAAGAATAGGTGAAGTCCAAATATCACTATGAATAATATCAAACGGAGATAACGTGCGAGAAGTAGATAAAGAAAATGGGAGTCTAACATGTTTCCCCAAAACGCATGAACTACAACTAGAATCATCAAAAGAACTAGTACAAGGAATTAAATTATTCTTGCTAAGATAAGAAAGAATAACGGATTCGGGATGTCCTAAACGATGATGCCAAAGAGATGGAGTGATGGCGGCGAGAGAGCATGGAGGTGAGGCACGCGAGGGTGATTTTATGGTGAGAGGGTAGAGGTCACCGGTACTATTGCATCTCATAATAATGGTCCCTGTCTGCAGATCCTTCACAGAAAAACCAAAAGGATCAAACTTAATGGAAACAAAATTATCGGTGGTGAACCGACGGACTGGGATTAGATTTTTAATGAGTTTGGGAGCATGTAGGACATTAGAGAGACGTAAAGGAGGGAGAGTGGAGGGAAGATTTGCGTGGCCTTGACCGTGAATTGGAATATGTTGACCACTACCAACAAGAATATTAGAGTGCATGCTTTTCTTAGAATAAGACTTAAGAGACATAGAGCTCCACTGTCCATGTACCAATTCGGATTCGGAGGTGCAAGAGACATAGAGCTCATAGCGGCATCAAGATTTGTGGGAGTGTAACCCGCGGGTGCGAAACCCTGAACCGCATAGGCTTGTGCGGGTCGGCTACCAAATATTTCTTGCTGATTGGAAGGCGGAGGGCGCTGCCACGACGCTGTGGGATAAGGACACGGAGGTGGGGTCCATGTCGGGGGTTGCCACGACGGGTTGTAGGGCCACGAGGCAGTGAGGGGTGCAGTTGGCCGATGAGCAAAGGACGCGGGGCTAGGGTTTGAGATATACCGACCGCATCCCCTATTTCCGTGTCCACGGTTACGATCGCGACCGCGTGGCTGCTGAGATGATCCGTGAGAGTGGCTGGTCCCACGACCAGTTGAAGAAGAATCCGGTGGATGAGCCGCGACGATTAGGGCGGCGCTAGCGGATGAAGCGGAAGCGGAGGCTTGCTTTGCTTTGCGAGTTTCCTCAAGAATCAAGCGAGAGAGAGCCTCGTAGAACGGTGGAAGAGGATCACTTTGTTGAATGTAAGTAGCTACCGCATCATAATTCTCATTGACACCCGCAATGAGTTGAAGAACCAACCGTTGATTTGAAACTGGTGCGTCAACGTTTGCCAATTGATCAGCAAGCATCTGTAATTCCTGGCAATAGGCGGAGACGGTCGGGAAATCGTCCATATGAACACGAGTGAAGAGGTTTTCAAGGTTTACGGCCCTTGAGTATTTGTTATACTGGAAAACCCCTTGAAGACGTGTCCATGCTTGGTGCGCGGTAGAGTCTTCTTTCAGTATGGTATGCATAAGATCGTTGGAGATCGTACCATAAATCCATTGAAGAACAATGGCGTCAAGTCGCTTCCATAGAGGATCATCGGAGGGATCCGTGGAGGGGGCAGTGGGAGCGACGGAGGACTCGGTTGGGGACGTGTCCAACTTCTCCGTATCGGTGGACGGAGATTTGAAGGTGGACGGCGGATTGGTGGTTTTTGGAAGAGGAGGGATTATATGGTCGATAACGTCATACGCACGACAATGTATTTTGAAAAGTTCCGCCCAAGAAGAGTATTGGCCCGTCTCGATCTCGAGAGTGAGTGGGATGAAGGTGCGGACATTGGAGACCGCGAGGGCCGGATGGAATTTTCCGGCAACCTTATGACTATTGATACCATGTAGGAAATAAACCTTATGTATTTCATTCATCAATTGTAGTTTATATACAACTTACAAAGAAACCTAAGTAAGGTAAGATACCTAGTCTAGTCTAGCACATTAAGGAAGGTAAGATGCCTAATCTAGTCTAGCACAATAAAGAAGGTAAGATACCTAGTCTAGTCTAGCACAATAAGGAATGTAAGATACCTAGTCTAGTCTAACACAATAAGAAATGTAAGATACCTAGTCTAGTCTAGCACATAAGGACTATAATTATATACAATAATTACTTAGTCTAATAAGTACAACATCGTGAGGATTGTATTAGAATAGTGAATATATGATTAGTTGTCCAAGCCCAAGGGAAGGGTCATCATCTTGGTCGTCTATGAAGATTGGATTTCTAGGCTGGTGAACCGTAAGTCTATTTGTAAAATGTGAGAGACGAGTAAGAGATTCCCTTAGAGAGATGTAAGTTTAATATTTATCTTTATATTCTCCTTCTAATTCCCCGACCACTTTTCATAAAAAAATATAATATCAAGAATCTCCGAGTAAGAGATGAGGGTATTTGTAATTGGGTCTAGTAAAGTATACCTATTGGATTTGTCAATGTAACCAATAAAGGATAACTTTTGATCCTTCGGGCTTTCTTATGGCTAAAAGATAATGTATGAATAAGCAATGCATTTAAAAACTGTAAGTTAATTCCCCGTGCTTTAGGTGAATATATGAGTGTGACCATATCAAGATGAAAATTGTTATTACTACTCTACGTTGCACGGACATGAATACGTGGATACATATCGAACAAGATACGGATACGAAGATACGAATTTTTTCAAAATCACATATTGAGATACGTCAAGGATACGTCGAATATTTAATATTAAAAAATTATATATGTATATATATTATTTAAGTAAATATATAAAATGATGAATATTAAACACTTATAAAATTCTAAAAATAATCAACATATAGCCATATACAAAGATCCACCATTTCATAAACTCAAATATTAATTGATAAATATGTTCAACACGAATATTACAAAGTTTCATAATATAACAAAGATTAATATTGCAATAGCTTATTTATTGTTAAACAACATCATCAACAAACAAAACCAACTCAAAGTCGGGTTCATCAAGTGAAAAGTGAAAATGATGAACTATTATATGAGTTAAATTAATTAATAAATTAGAAAATTGCATTTTGGTGTTTGTAGTATGAATAAATTCACCCCTAAAATTTTCAAAAATAATAAAATAACTTATTTTATTGAGGACACGTATCGGATACGCCTTAGGATAGTATCTGATACGTATCCGATTTATTAAAAAAATAATATTTAAATATGATACGCCACGTGGCGTATCCGACACGTATCTGAGGCGTATCCGAGGCGTATCTAAGGCGGACACGTATCTGATACGGGATACGGAGCCATTTTTAGAGTATCCGTGCAACATAGTTACTACTTCAACCTAAAAACTTTTAGAAAGTCATTTTTCGGTCGTCATACCCCGATGGTATTTCATCAATTGTGCAACACTTCTATTCAAATAACCAGTATTGTGGGATGTAAATAGTAATTAGGGATAATTACAGTTACACCTTTAAAGTTTGATGTAATTACAAAGACCTCCCCTGAGGTTGTAGTAATTACAATGGCCTTCCCTCTAACAAATAATTGTAAGGATGACTACAATTACACCCAGTGAGATTTCATGTAATTACAAAGACCTCCCCTCTAACTAGTAATTGTAAATGCATTTTCAATTTTGCCCTTGATCTATTCTATTACTTTTTTTTTAGAACAAATCAGTTACATATCCAAATTTTGTCCCATATTGCAATTACATATCCAAACTTTACAGTTTAAGCTCTAAACTTTTAATTTTGTGATACTCGACGATCTAAACTTTCATTCCGACCTATTTCGGACAACAAACGTCACTTTTCAGCCTTGTGACATCACAATAACGTCATTAGAGGGAGAAATTTCATCATTTACATATTAGGGAGTGTAGTGCAATATGTATAATTAATTCTACACCCTAAATTATATTTTAGTATACATTATACCCCAAATATTTTATTTTTTTCACAAAAAATACCATCTTCTCCAAAATAACACACTCTAATTTTGTTGTTTTACATAATGCACCCCAAATGTTTAATTTTTTGACAAAAATACCATCTTCTCCAAAAATAATACACTTTAAACAGTAAAACAATTTAAAATAATGACTGGAAAAAAAATCATCTTCTCAAACATAAACCCCCCCCCCCCGACACACCACGCCCCACCACCGCCAAACCCAAAATCCACCTCAAATCGAACTAACTCCATCGCTCTCGCACTTTTATGACCTCAATTTTCGGTTTTGGAGTTTTAAAAATCGTCATCTTACAATAAATCGTTCGAAAACTGCCACTAAAAAGCCCATAAACTGAAGATTAACGTTATGGAGGTGAAACAGTGATGGACTTATGTCGATTTGAGGTGGATTTGGGGTTTGGTAGTGGTGGATTTGTGGATTTGATAGGTGTGGAGGTGGGTGGGACGTGGGGGCTATTGGAGAAGATGAAGTATTCTTTTTTTATCTTAAGTTTTAAATTATCAACTCATTAATAAATCAAACTTAAAAAAACAACCTTAAAAAATTACTAATTAAGTTTATTGATAACTTTTAATTTCTAAAAATATAATTCATTTGAAAACATATTTTCTTCAAAAAAATTGATAATATTTTCTATTAAATTTGTAAATAAAAAGAATTTACTTTATATTTAGATGAGTTAGAGTTTATTAGTTTTTTTTTAATCTTTTTGAAGTAACAAAAAAAAAATGTAAATATATATTATTAAAATATTTTTCCTTAAACTTAAGTAATATATATGTAATATATGTTTTTACAATTTAGTTAATATATTATATCCTTATATTTATAATTATTTTAAGTTTAAGGGAAAGTATTTGGAGAAGATGACATTTTGTCAAAAAATTAAAACATATGGGGTGCATTATGCAAAAAAAAAAAAATATTAGGGTGTGTTATTTTGGAGAAGATTGTATTTTTGTTAAAAAATTAAAATATTCTTGGGGTGCAATGTATAATAAAATAAAATTTAGGGTGTATGAATTAATTATACATATTACACTACATTCCTTAATATTTAAATGAAAAAATTTCCCCTTCTAATGACTTCAACGTGATGTCACAAGGCTAAAAAGTGATGGTTTTTTGCCGATATAGGTCGGAATGAAAGTTTGGACCGTAAACTGGAAAAAATGAAAGTTTGGATAGGTAATTGCAATACGCACCATAGTTTGGATAGGTAACAAATATTTTCCCTTTTTTCTAATCTTAAAAGAAAAATATTCAAAAAATGAGTACAAGGGATACTCCAACCCCGTTACAAAGACGCACACATCACCACTGCTCAAGAAATTAAATGTTGTTGATACAATGCATGGGGTGTGTTATCCAGTTGTTAAAAGAGAAGGGAAAACTTTCAACCCTAGCCTTAACCCATGTCGTGGTTCTCACTTCAATAATCTCCACAATTTTCTCAACACAAAAGCTTTTGCCTTTGAAAATCCTCATGTTCCTCGCCTTCCAAACCTCCAATACAGAACTGAACCATAATGTATTCTACAATTTTTCCCTTTTGAAATCAGACAAATACCGTCATGCCACATAAAGTGCTTTATAGGACAGTTCTATAGCTTATGTGATCCAATCCAATCATAAAGAGCACTCCAGATCTGGAATGCGATCTCTCATTCAAAGAAAATATGATTTGACATTTTACTTGGGCTCCACACTAGTGTTTTCAGACCCGGCTCGGTCACAGAACCGGTGAGGCCACTGGATAGTGGGTCAGCAGGTCGGACCGGTCGGACCACTGGTTGGACCGGTTTGTTGACTTTAGTCAACGTTCGATAAAATATTTAATTCAAAGTTTCAAACTTCAATTGTATGACAAGATACTCAATTCATCAACCACAAAATCTCCAAATAAATATACCATGCTATTATATTATCACTACTAATCACTAAATAAGCAAACAAAATAATTAAATTGGCATATATTTAAAATTGTATGTCGATATAATATTACATTATGTTTTTGCAATTGAAGTTTAAAGTTTTCGAATATATTATGCACCTTTTCATTCTTGTACAATAACTATTAATAATCTATACAACATTTAGAAGTATAAACTTTTTGATTATGTATATATACATATTATATATAAATTCCATAAACACACGCATGCACATATGTATTTAAATTTCATATATGTATATATATATATATGTATTTATATTTTAATGATTAATATGCACATAATAGTT
Organism: Linaria vulgaris; assembly: GCA_948329865.1. NCBI lineage: Eukaryota > Viridiplantae > Streptophyta > Magnoliopsida > Lamiales > Plantaginaceae > Linaria > Linaria vulgaris. The sequence continues at coordinate 29,049,458 of OX415249.1, forward strand.
TGAAATTTTAATATAAATGACTTATCAAGTTCAGGCCCATTTGAAAGTAGGATGATTAGGCCCAAAAATATATGAAGTGTTATTAATATAACATTTAAACACAAAACCTAATCAAAATTTCAATCTTCATCAATCATCACCAGCACCAGCCGCCACTTCTTCTTCTCTTTACTATTATTTTTTTTCTTTTTTCTCAATCCCTTTCCTATTCTCTCCTCAATCTCTCTCGGTCTCTCTCTCTCCTATCACTTTCTTTCTTTTTATTTTTTTTTTGTTCATCAGCCGCCACTTTCTTCTCTTGCCCCTTTTTAAATTTTGTTCTTTTTCTTTTCTTTTTCTGTTTTTCGTTATGTAACTGGAAAAAAAAGCAAAAAAAAAAAAGGGATCGGCCGGTTCGCTAACCGAACCGGTCGACCGGGGCACCGGGCGAAGCGGCCGAGTTGGTCGGTTCAACCGCCTATCTCTTGCAGCCCGTTTTTGGGGTAGACCCGGACCGGCAAGGCCACCGGTTCCCGGTCAGACCGGTCAGACCGGCCGGTCCGGTCCGGGTCTGAAAACAGAGCTCCACACATTCCGCACGTCAAGTTATTAATGGCGCCATCCACCCCTCTTTTATGCAAGTTGCTCAAGGTTGGAATTCTATCATGCGCCAACTTCCAAGCAAACGCATTTCGTTTAAAAGAAGTCGGCACCTCCCAAAATATTTTAATGAACTCACTACCCAACTCTGTTTCTTCCTTGTGAATAATGCTATATGTTGATCTAACAGAGTATGCTCCATATTTATCCTCCTTCCAAGTCCATCGATCCGACCGAGATGGGATAAAACTCACTTGTTGCAATTCACATTCCATTTCTTCCACCAACTTCGTTTCCCATTTGAAAAGACTATTTCGCCATGTCCAGTTCCACTTCCAGGAGTTGGATATCCATTCTCTTTTCTTGGCGACGAAGCAGTCTTTATCATTAGCAGTAGAGAACAACCTATTAAACTTGTTCCTTAACGTGTCATTCCCCACCCACTTATCCGTCCAGAAACACGTGTTTCTACCATCACCAATGAGTCTAGTAATAATGTTTTCAAACCACTCCTTATCACCTGCTCTAGGATAAATCTTTGCAATTCCAATCCACCATCAAGAACCTTTCCTTGTTTTCTTCGGTAGAAACATACTCCCATTTTCAGAATCAGTCTCCTTATATTTTGGGACAAGAATGTTTCTCCACAACTTACCTTCTTCACATAACATACGCCATTTCCATTTACTGAAAAGGACTGCCTTAAATACCTCAAGATTCCTCACACTCAACATTTCATTCATTTTAGTTTTGCACACTTTGTCCCATTTGAACCAAGCATTTTTTCGAGTATCTTTGATGCCTCCACATAGAAAACTGCTCTGAATACTTGTTAGTTTTTTCAACACTTTATTATGAGCTTTATAAAAGGACAATTCATAGAGTGAGCACGTATAAGAACGCTCTTCAGAACCACAATTCTCCCACCAAAAGAGAGATTTTGAGTTTTTCTTTCACCAAGTTTCCTTTTCATCAGAGCAACAGTTGGCTGCCAGCATTGAATTTTTCTAGGATTTGTTCCAACCTATAAACCCAGATATTTAAAAGAAATAACTCCAACAAGACAATTTAGAATATCCGCAAAAATCCAATCCTTGAAGCTTCGACATTAACCCCAACAATTTGACTTTTAATGAAATTCACCTTCAAACCTGAAACCAACTCGCAATTTCTCAATATGCTATTGATTGCTCTTATATTTTGTTCGCAAGGCTCAAAAAACAAAATCATGTCATCCGCAAATTGAACATGGAAATTGTGACCCTATCCCGTCAACGTCGAAACCTTTAAGATTATTATTTTCAATTGCTTTTTAATCATCCCAGTGAGACCCTCGGCAACCAAAAGAAAAAAAAACAGGGATAAAGGGTCCCTCCGTCTTAACCCTCTATGTAAAGCAAAAGCCTCTGTGGGACTACCATTTACGAGAATCGCTGCCATTGTTGATCAGACATAAGCCATAATCCATTGTCCATTGTCCACAAAAACTCAAATTCCCGAGCATTGTTTCCAGAAAACCCCAATTGACGGTATCGTAGGCTTTTTCAAAATCGACTTTAAACATCACAAGCCCTTTCTTTTTCCTCCTTGCCTCATCGATAACTTCATTCGTTATTACAACATTGTCCAGGATGTGTCTACCGTTAAGAAAAGCCGCTTACTTTTGTGAATATCACTCCCTCCATTACCTTTTTAATTCTATCGGCCAAGGTCTTTGTTAGAATCTTGTACACACATCCGATAAAGGAGATAGTCATGGAGTCCTTGAGGATTGTCATTTTTTAGTATAAGAACAATAAAAGAGGGATTAACCCTTTTCACAAGCTTTCGTTGTCGTGAAAATCATGAATAAATATGAAAATATCGCTTTTCAAAACCCCCCAGAACTTCTTCAATAAATTGAAGTTAAAATAGTCCGGACCCGGGCTTTTCAAGCCATCACAATACCAAACTGGCTTTTTTATCTCTTCCTCTGTGAACTCCTCCACGAGCTGGTCATTTTCAACATCGTTGATTTTTTTTAAACTCCACATCGGTCAGGATCGGTCGCACCCATTGGTCCTCACGAAACAATGAAGAAAAGAAAAACTTCATCTCTTGCTTAACTTCACAAGCCTCATTGATCCACCTGTTGTTAACAATCAGCGTCTTAATTTCATTAGTATTCATTCTCATCTTAATGCTTCGATGGAAAAAACTAGTGTTGGCTACCCCATCTTTGATCCATCTCAGCCTACCATTTTGGTGGAGAAGGGTTTCCTTTCATTTGAGATTTTACCATAATGTCTAGTATTTCTCATTCCTACCTGTAATATCGTCTGGCGACAATAAATTCTCTTCACCTTTCAAGACCTCTTTTCCGACGGCATCGTGCCGTCGGAAATAGTCATTTCCGACGGCATAGTACCGTCGGAAAAGACTATTTCCGATGTCACTATGCCGTCGGAAATAATAATCATAAATATTAAAAAACAAATTACGGAAAAAACAATTTTTTGTTAATTATCATCTCAAATTTTGTCCGAATTTTCGGAAAAGGCTATAATTAAAACATATATATATATATATAAACATTAATAATATATATAAATTATAAAAAATGAATTATTTTGTACGAAAAACATAAATATAAACTAATTTCTAATATATATAGATTAATAAAAATAGTTTATTATGAAAGTATTAAGAATAATATATGATATGTGTAAGAAAACAAAATATATATAAAGAAAATATAAGTAAGAAAAATAATTGAAGAAAGAATTGAGAGAAGAAATGTAGTTAGGGAGATATAATTTGAGTGTTTGTGTATGAATGAATGAATTTTAGGTGTAAAATTTGGGGGTATTTATAGATTTTGGAGGGGGAATGGTGCCATGTCAGGGATCCGCGTCAAAAAGCTTCCGGAGACGCTCATTTCCGATGGCACCATGCCGTCGGAAAAGACCCTTTTCCAACGGCACGCTCATTTCCGACGGCACGTTGCCGTCGGAAAAGGGTAGTTTTTTTTTTTAATTTTTTTTTTGTTCTTTTCCGACGGGCTTCACCCGTCGGAAAAGATCATTTCCGTCGGCACTAGGCCGTCTTTTCCGACGGGTGAAGCCCGTCGGAACTTTTCCGACGGGGACCTGCCATCGGAAAAGACCTTTTCCGACAGTCAGGTGCCGTCGGAAAAGACTTTCGCTCATTTTCGACGGCCGATTCCGTCGGAGGCCGTCGAAAATGAGCGAATTTCTTGTAGTGTAATATGGGTTGTCTCTTCAACCCCTCTCAGCTCCTCTCCCAATGTGTATATCCCCCAAGGGAGAGATTCCCTCCATTCAGAGATTTTGAGCAAAACCGTTATTTTTAGCTATAGAGTTAAATATAATCTCACTCATTTTAGTGGCGGTGGTGGTGCTTTGTGCGTCATCTTCACTAAAGGATGCATAAGTCACAATTAGGGGTTGAGGGGAGAACAATAAGTCTTGACCATTTTATATCACACTTGACAAATATTTTCGTTTATGGAAATATTTTAAATTACTGTTATTTAACTGCCTAAACTGTCCACTTAAGGAAAGACTTTGTAATTAGTTAGTAATCGTTTTCGTTAGTTGATTAGGAGTAGAAATAACAGTTGTTTGAATAGCTCTCTCACACACACATGCTCCTCAGTTTTTCTTTTTCAATTTTCAAGTTATAGAGATGAGATTTCTCTCTCTAGAATTATGTTATGATTTTCGCCATTATTGAATGAATTGGGAGTTCTTGTTTTTCTTTCATGGTATCATTCGCCACTATTACGATCAATCCATTATTCGATCTTTACTCGCTAACTCTCAATTCATGTGCAATCTCCTAATTCCTCAATTGATTTTGATTCTGTGATCATTGTGTAACCCTAACATTCCACCAATTTTGTGCCTTTTGACTGTTGATTCATCATTTTATTGTGTTTCTGTTACTTTGACTCTTGTTAATCTTGAAAAATGAGGAATTCTAATGATGCGATGAACTTTGCACCTACAAATACTAACAATCTGAATGCGAACTCTACTGCAACTGCATACACTTAGAATCCATATGATGATTAATTTACATTGTACTTTATAAGGTCGAGTGATTTTACTGGTCAATCAATTCTCAGTGACTTTTTAACAGCTGAAAACGCCTTTTGTCCATTGTAATTGTTAAGAACAAAATCAGTTTCATAGGTGGATCTTTACCTATTCCTGATGATTCTGATCCAATGTTGAAAATTTGCTAGATTAGAGCAAACAACTTGGTACTTTCTTGGTTGATCTACTATGTTTCTAAGAAGATTAGATCAAATCTATTTTCTTTCAAGACTGTTATTGATGTGTGGAAGGAACTTAAAATTAGATATAACAGCGTTGATGGTTCAATAGCTTTTCAATTGCAAAAAACTTTGTCATTAATCGCATAAGGTTCTATGACTATCATTGCCCACTATAGAGTGATTGGGATGAATTTGTTAGTTAAAGACCTATTGCAAGTATGGATCTCCAATAATCTGACTATGTAATCACATTCCCGGTAAGCTTGAATGAGTCATTTTCTACGTTAAGGAGTCAGTTTCTACTTATGTCACCTTTGCCATCACTTTCAAGGACATACTCTCTACTGTTGAAAGAGAGGAACTACAAGTCAATTCAGTCCCACTCTTCTACACATACAGACCCTTATCTATGTTCACAAGGGGACCCACTAATGATACAATTAAGATAGGTTATAATCAGAACAAGTTTGTCATGAACAAAGATAAAAATGAGTTAAAGTGTACACATTGCAGATACAATAGCCACACTGTGGATAGATGTTACCAACTGATTGGCTATCCACAATGGTGGAAAGGACCTCAAGGTGAGAGAGCTCCACCTTCTTTTAATACGTCATCTACTACAGAGGAAATGACACATACTGGGAATAATGCACCACATACCTTTATGGATCATGAATAGAAAGATGCTATGAAAGTTGAATTAGCATCTCTAGAGAAAACCAATACATGGGTCTTAACTCCCTTGCCTCTTAAACAACACTAAATTGCTTGTAAATGGCTATTTAAGATTAAGCACATGTCTGATGGCACTATTGAAATGCATAAAGGCAGGCTAGTAGCCAAGGGTTTTACTTGTAACTAAACTAACCACTGTCATAGTCATTCTTGCTGTTGCAGCTTCTAAACAATGACAATTACATCAATAAGATGTCAACAATAGCTTTCTACATGGTGACTTGGATGAGCAGATTTATATGAAACCCCTTTCGTTCTCTTGACACAGGAGTATGTCTTTTAAAGAAAAGTATTTATGGCCTTCAACATGCATTAAGACACTGATATCACAAACTCTTCTCATCCCACATCTCTTATGGTTATAAACTGTCTATAACAGATTGTTCTCAGTTAATTAAAAGAGTTGGTACTAACTTCATTACCTTATGCATATATGTAGATGATGCGATACTCACATGTAATGACATCTCAGAAATCAATAGCCTCAAGAATTACCTTGACAATCGATTCACTGTAAAAGATCTGAGAAACCTCAAGTACATACTGGGATTGAAATTGCAAGATCTCAACAAGGGATCACCATATTTCAATGAAAGTATGCCTTGGATGTCCTAATTGAAGCTGGATATTTTGGGTGTAAACCAGTAACTACCCCTATGAATTCCTCTACAAAATACAAGCAGCAGACTCACCACTCCTTGATAAACAATGCATTTTTAGAAGACTAATTGGGATGTTAATCTATCTCACAATAACAAGACCTGATCTGGGATACAACATTCAATCATTAACTCAATTTATGGCCCAACCTACTTTTTCTGACCTAGTAGCAGTTCACAAGGTGCTCAGATACCTCAAAAACAATCAAAGACATGGCCTATTCTACCTGAGTTCTTTTGAACCTCACATTAAAGCATTTTTTATAATGACTAGGCAACTTGTCCAACCCTAAGGACAAGTGTCACTAGACAAGTTTCTAATATCCTAGAAGGCAAAGAAGCAGCATAGTTGATCTTCAACAGAAGCTAAATATAGGGTTATGGAAACTACGCCTTGTCAAGTTTTGTGGCTCAAACAACGGCTCTCTCACTTGTCCATCACTGTATTGTAATTAATCTTGGACAACACAAGAGAACGAAACATATACATATTGATTGTTTCTTTGTAAGAGAAAAAGTACAATAAGGCCTTCTCAAGGTGCTCCACATCAAAAACACTCACCAAGTAGCTGACATCCTCACTAAGCGTCTCTCTCTCTCTCTCTAACCTTTCACCATTATAAAGTCCAAGATGGCGTTATTAGACATCCGCATCCCTTTTGCAAGAGAGTTGGGGGGGGGGGGGGGGTTCTTGACCATTTTATATCACATTTGACAAATATTTCCATAAATGGAAATATTTTACATTGTTGTTATTTAACTGCCTAAACTTTCCACTTAAGAAAAGACTTTGTAATTAGTTAGTAATTTGTAGGGTTAGTTGATTAGGAGTGGGATTAGCAATTGTTTAAATAGCTCACACACTCTCCTTACTTTTTCATTTTAAGTTTGCAAGTTAGAGAGATTAGATTCATCTTTCAAGAATTCTGTTTCGATTTCGACATTGTTGATGAATTTTGAGTTCTCGTTTTGCTTTCAATAAGAGTTATCGAGTATTGCAGTTAATTGTTTATGGCTTAAAATTCTACAAAAATAATTATGCTTAAACTAAAACGTTTTTAAATGTTAACAGATAAGGTTAAATTCATTGGATTACAGTGAGGAAGAAGGTTAGGTTGCTTCGGTACAGAGGCTTAGCTAGGCATATGATGACAAGTTTACTTTGTTATTTTTTTTCAATAAAAATAGGGATATTTATAGATACCTCCCATGAGGTTTTGGTGTAATTACAAACACCTCCCCTGAGGTTTGGGTAATTACAATCACCTCCCCTCTAACCAAAAAGTAAAAATAAACTACCAACTTTGCCCTTGGACAACTTATGCGTTAAGAGATTCAGATTTAATGTTAAATAAAAGGCTATTTAAGTAACTCGCACAAGTTTTATTTAAAAACTATTGATAAAGTTAAAATAATAGTAAAATAATTTTATTTATTTATGAAATGTTTGTTATTACTATTCATTAATTTGAAAAATCATTCAACAAATCTGTACTTTAAATAAATGTATGATCCTAGAAAATAATAACTTTAAATATTCTAGCTTGGGAATGTATATTTACATTGTTTCTTTTACTATATATTTAGCAAATTTTTATAAGTAATAAAATCAACACTAAAAATTGAAAAGAGACTTGCCATGAAAATTGAAAAGAAACTTGATATGAGCAAGGCATACGATCGGGTCGAGTGGCCCTTCTTGGAACAGGTAATGCTTAGGTTAGGTTTTGCCTCTAGTTTTGTTTCTTTAATCATGATGGGTGTACGCGTTATGTCGTATTCTACGCTTACTAATGGTAGAGAGTATCCAATTTGTTTTCCCGGGAGGGGCATTAGGCGGGAGGATCCCTTATTCTCTACATATTCTTATTTGTTTCTAAGGCTTTTTCAGCTATTATTGCTAAGGCAGAGGAACGAGGGGTGTTGTAGGGTTTAGCAATGAGTAGAAGGGCGCCAAGGGTGTCACACCTTTTGTTCGCTGATAATGCACTTTTTTCTTTGTGAGGCAACAAGAGAATCGGCCATTGGGATCCGCGACCTTCTTTTTCAGTTGGAAGCACCATCTCGACAACTGACTAATCTCGACAAGTCAGTGGTGGTTTTTAGTAGATACACGAATGAGGAGTGGGCACAAACATTGGGCCCAATACTGGGAGTAGCAGTAGTGGATCACCATGATAAGTACTTTGGTCTCCCGTCGGTGGTTGGAAAGTCGAAAAGGGAGCTCTTTGATTTTCTTCAGGAAATAGTGTGGAAGCGTGCACATGGTTATAAAGGTAAAACAATATCAGGGGCGGGGAAAGAAGTATTGGTCAAAGGCGTCATGCAGTCCATTCTCACTTTTGTTATAAGTTGCTTTCGCTTATCGGATTCCTTGATTAACGAAATTGTATCCATCATTAGCAACTATTGGTGGGGGTGTGGAACGAAGAACAAATTCCATTGGGTTGCATGGGATAAGCTGTTCAAAAAGAAGGAAGATGGTGGCCTTGGCTTTCGCAATCTTAAAGCATTTAATATGGCATTGTTGGCAAAGCAAGCTTGGAGTATCTTTAATATTCCAGATAGTTTAGTGAGTCGCTTGTACAAGGCCAAGTATTTCCCAAATTTAGATTTTTTTAATTCAAGGCTTGGAAGTAACCCATCCTTTTCTTGGCGTTGTATTTGGGATACGATAGTTGTCGTGAAGCGGGGGGTGCGATGGAGCATTGGGAATGAAAATTTGGTGTCTATTTGGGATGACGCATGGCTGCCCCTACCCATAACGCTTCTCCCTATGATGTTGGGGCCTAAACAGTTGGATTTGGTGCATGCAAACAAAATTATTGATGCCAACACGAGATTTTTTGGGTGGTAGATGCGTGTAGCATTCTATCAATACCGCTAGGGAGATTGGAACATGTCGATTGGTATATCTGACACTATGAGAAGCATGGACGATTCACGGTACGTAGCGGATACCACCTAATTCTGTCACAGGGTCCAACACTACACGGGACAACCAATGTTGGAAGTTTGAGCGAGACAGCAAATTAGAAACATAGCGGCTTAAGTGTGCAAATACGATAAAACTGTTTTGGTGGCGAGATTGCTTTGATATTTTGCCAACTCTGATGAATTTAGCTAGACGACAAATATATGATACCAGGCTATGCGTGATGTGCAGGGAGAGTGATGAGACGTCTCAGCACATCTTACTCGAATGTCACGTTGCGCGTCAAGTGTGGGGACTAGCAAATTTTTCAAAAAATACGATGTTGGGGGCCAATGAAGGATATATGGAGTGGATACAAAGGATGCTAAGAGAGATTGGTAAAGAGCGAATGTGAGTCGTGGTCATGACTTGCTGGGTGCTTTGACATAATAGAAACACGACTTTCACAGGGGAACAAGCTTGGGACACGCGGGAGATAGCCGAGTTTGCAGTAGCATACTCATCTTCTTGGCGTGAATTCAGGAGCAACGCGGGTCATGTTGCGCAGGTTAGTACGAAGGACTAGGAGCCTCCGCGAGAAGGGTGTTACAAGATAAGTTTTGACCGGGCACTATTTTCTGAACAAAATGTGATCGGTATCGGAGTCGTCGTCGAGATCATGCAGGTGGAATCATTGCTCGAGTTTGAAAATGATTGACAACAACACTTGCACCGTCATATGTCGAGGTAAGAGGCCACGAGAAGGTTTTTCCATTCGTTGGGTAAGGTAAGAGGCCAACGAAGTAGCACACCAACTAGCTCGTTCGGTGATAGGCGATGTAGTTGAACCACATAATCTTTTGTTTGACGATAATTAGCTAGAAGAGAGATATAGCCTCTTTTGGCGCGGTTCTCAATGTAATTTGACAAGTTTTTTGGCGTGTTATACATCGACAATAATATATCTGATTTTCTTCAAAAAAAAATTATAATAATATTAATTATTTTCCTAGTTATTCACCAATTTGGAAGTATAAGAAGCTTTTGACATTTTTGTTTTGTTGTGTTCTTGAGTTGGTGATATGCCGCCAAAGAATCCGTCTCGACAATAATATGCAGGTACCTTTTTTCCCAAGCCAATGTAAGTTCCTTTTTGAGTGCCTCCAACTCTGCGTCATCGACAGTAGGTGAAGTAAGTTCCATCACAAAGCCCCAATCCCAACAACCCTTGGCTGTGCGCAGCACACCTGCACCATATCCTCTATTTTCCTCATAAATAACACCGCCATCCATATTGATTTTTACCTATTCGACACCCGGTTTCTTCCAACCACTCGGCGAGGTTTTGCCTTTTAGTTTCCTCCTTCCCATCTTCAAATCTTGGCTAAGCATTTTAACTTGAAACACACAAGAATTTGTAGTATCCATACGACCCTTGAAAAACCTTCTTGTTCCTATTTTCCCAAATCACCCAAAGTTCGGCTGCGAACATGAAACACAATCCTCTTTAATCCCAACTTGACATGCCATGCTTTTGCTTTCTAACAAATTTCTCGACCATTACTCACCCGGGTAGCTCTCGAAATTGGCAAGACTGTTGTGCGCGACTAAACAAGACCATATCCGCCAAGCCATTCTACAACGCCGAAGCATGTGTATCACATCCTAAACTTATTCGTTGCAAACTGGGCACGCGCCCGTTGTCGGAATTCCTCTTTCCTTGGCACCCCGTTTGTAGCCAAACAGTCATGTGCATCTTTCCATAAAAAGTGAAGGACTTTATTGCTCAAATCTAGTCGCCAAAACCCAATTAACATCTGGACTAATCTGCTGCTCCTCCGAGTAATGCACCACAAACGTCTTGTAAGCAGATTGACAAGTAAACTCGCCATTGGAATTCTCACCCCATAAAATTTTATCTCTGAACTTAATAAGCATAATTCCTTTTTTCATGATTTGACCCTTTAGAGCCGCGGGAATAGTCGACTCAAGTTCATCAAGCGCCACCCCCGTCAACGTCCATAACTTCGTGTAACAAAAGTTTAGCTTCATCTAGTTTTATTACGCACCCCGCATCACAAAAGTTTTTTTTCCCCCAAACTAATTATCAAACAAAAACATAATCTTGCGACCATTACCGATTTTCCACCGAATAAAGGGTGCCATTAGACCCCTTCTATGTAGCACTATCGGTTGGTTTCGGTTTACACCCCGTAAGCCTTCCCTACGACAAATACTTTGACATAATCAGCTCTTTCCACAGAGTGTTCTCCTCGCGCATGATTCTCCACGCTAACTTCGAGAGTAGTGCCTCGTTGCTCATGCGCACAACCCGAATACCGAGCCCCATTCCCTTTTTGTGCTCGTGACTTTCAGCCATCCAATGAGATGGAGCTTCTTTTGCGCGTGATACGAGGACCATAAGAAATCAACATTCAAGTGGTCAATTTGTGCACACAAATGCTCCGGAATCCAACACGCTTGCATATGATAAATTGGGAGCGCTAACGCTACAGATTGGATAAGGGTAGCACAACCCGCTAGGGTAAGGAGCTTTCACCTTCATCCCGTAAATCTCTTCGTGATGCGGTCTAAAATAGCAAAATCTGCTCTCGTGATCCGACCATGAATAATGGAGACGACCAGATATTTACCTAGATTGCATGTTTGACCAATGCCCAATATCTCTTTAATTCGCCGCTTCAAGCTCGCTCCATCCCCTTCTGAGAGAAAAACTTAGGATTTATTGTTGCTAAGTCTAAATCCCGAAGAACCGCGTAACCTATCAAGCACTTTTCGAATGAGCTTGGTCCTGGTTTTCGTTGCACGCCCCATCAACGCGAGATCATTGGCAAAAAAAAATGAGACCACCGCAGACCGCCTCGGCACGGGACCAAGGGCGCTCCACACAAAGCACAAAAAGATAGGGTGAAAGCGAATCTCCCTGTCTTAGCCTGCACATGTATGGAAATATTCTAAAAGAGCTCTGTTCCACAAAACCCTCATCGATGCACTTTGAACACAAAACATAATAAGTTCGACAATCTCAGCGGGAAAGAGAAAAGCGTGGATTGTTTCCTCTAAAATATCCCAATTAATCTGGTCGTACGCCTTTTCTAAGTCAAGTTTCATGATCATGCAACCCACCTTATTTTTCTTCTTGCTGCACACAGAGTGAAGGACATCGTGAAGCAAGAAAATATTATCTTGCGTGGTTCTCCCTTTGATAAAGCTCGACTGGAATGGGGAGATAATTTCTGGCATAATTTCTCTGAGGCTCGACGTAAGGCTCTTTGTGATGAATTTGTATAAGATGTTGCAAAGAGATATTGGTCTAAACTGTGCTATGCTTTCTAGATTCAGGATTTTTGGTATAGGGCATAAGAAAGCCTCATAAATCTTAGGGTCGAAGCATCTATATTTGTAGACATACCTCGCAAAAACAAACAAAGAGCCTCGGGTCACCTCACAGGATTTATGGTAGAATCCAACATGTAAGCCATCCGGCCCGGTTGCTTTAAACGGGCTCCTAGAGAATATCACTTCCTTAACCTTCTCTGGATCTAAGTTGCGGGAGAGACGCTCGCTGAAATTGTGAGAAATAACGGCTTGATGAGGCGATATTGGGAGGCTAGTTCGGTTCGAACTATCCCCGCCTACTGATCGACCCAAGAAAAGATCCGCATAATACTTGTGTGCATGAGATTTCAGTTGACCTAACTCCGTCGACCTTAAGTGCATTGATTTTATTTTGCATCCTCCTTACCATCGTAGAGCGGTGAAAAAACTTCGTGTTTTTATCCCCGTCGCTAATCCACTTCACTCATGATTTTTGAAATCATAGAATTTCTTCCTATCTCAACACCCTATTATACCCAGCTATGAACTCACATTTCAGTCCCACAAGGTATGCGCAATAACGTCGAGAAAGTGCTTTTTGGATCCCATTGATCCGAGCCAAAAGTACATTTTTTTTGTGGAAGAGGATTCCAAAAGTCGCCTTGAAACACAATTCAAGTTCTCCCAGAATTGTGTCGATGCAAGCCAAGATATTTGGACTAGACTCCCAGATACTTTTAAGTAGCGATAAACACCCTAGATGTTCAAACCAAGCCGCCTCAAATCTGAATTGTGGTTTCGTTCTCACTGCGCGACTACTGCCCTCACACGTCATAAGCAATGGATGGTGGTCCGAGTGCACCTTTGGGAGGTGGAGCAAGTTATGGTTTGGGAATTTGCCGAGGCATGCTTTATTTTCAAGAGCATGATCCAGCCGTTCTTGGATAAACTCCCCATCTTCCCGTTTATTCGACCATGTGAAAACTTGACCCTGAAACCCGGTATCCAAAAGACCGCACATTTCAATGAAATTTCTGAAACAATTCAAACGACTCAACGGCGTAACGTTTCCTCCCGACTTCTTATGTTAATAGCAAGCCTCATTAAAGTCCCCCATCGTTCGACCCCCGCGCAATGTCGCTCCCAACTGCCCGGCTTCGTTATTTTCCACCAAGCCGCTATGTTGTCTTCCCTCTGAGTCCGATATGCTGCCGTCTCTATCTCCCGAAAAAAATTTGGGATCGTCAGAACTTCTATCATTCGTTCTTCGAGTGCTATTCGGCATGTTCTCGAAGTTCCTTATGATTCTTGGCACCTCGTCTCGATGTCTAGTACTTCCCATTGACCCAACAAAAGGTCGTCCAAAATTCCTTTTGCATCATCTTCGGTTCGCACCTCGTCTAAATTTTCCTTAGCACCGTACGCACCCTCAATAGCTGCCAAGTCTTGATCCTTGTATAATGGTAGGGTAGAAATTTTTTTAGACTCCTAATATGCGTCGTCTTATTATCTTTAGCAGGTGTCCTTATTTTCGGGACATTCTTAGCCTTCGCACCTTCTCCCCACTCTTAGAGCTCGATACGGCATTAATATTAAAGGAAGTAGAGAGGATCCTTTTCCCTTGTGCGTTAGGTAATGATGTCGTTAGAGTTCCATTCTGCCTCGCACTAGGAGTCTCATTATTATTCGTCGAACTAGCACTCCCCAACACTACAGGGTTATTCACGCTAGTCCCCAACTTATGCGTGGAATTGTTATTATGCCGTGAAATTACATTCTTCCCTCTCGTGACTTTCATCGAGTCACCATATTCGTTCCGCTTGGTTTTTTCTACCAACCAATTTGCACGTTTCGTGCTTCCTTGTGGAGCCAATTCCGTTGGCGCTGGTGGTTCTTTTGGCCCTTGCGTGAGGTATTCCTCTCCCGCATAACACTTGGCTTCGAGGTGACCTGCTCTTCAACACTTATAACACAAAGTGGGTAGATTCTCGTAAACAACTTGGTATATTTTCTACATTAGGCCTAGAGCCATTTTTAGCTGCAATTTCGTACTCATCTCAACACAGAAACGAGCAAATTCTCACCTTGTCGCATTCATCGTATTATGGTCTATTTTAATGGGTCCCTGATACAACTCGCCAAGCCAGGCACTATCCCTTAAGAAAGTAGTCCCATCTGGAGTTTCATAATCCGAACCCATGTTATTGCACTCTCTATTATGTCTATATCATCATTAAAATCTGGAAACCATTTACGGATGGAGAGGAAGCAACCCGCTAGGTGCCACGACCTTTTAGTAAGTATTGTCTCTCGCTTTGATGCATGACACCTTTCAAATAATAGCAGTCGTACCCTAAATCCATAAGTTTGAAATCGTTGTGGAGGGACCGCATGATGTCAAGCTTGGATTTGAGCGCTTCGTAGTACCACAGACGTCCAAGAACCCTAGTTATAATGTAGTCTTGCCACTCCGCTTTTATGCGGTCTTCCAGTTCGTCCGATAGCGTTACTTTCATGATCGGTGAGTTTTCCGATGGTTCATAAATCGTTAGATGCTTCCTAACTTCAGTTGTCCGCTCCTCATCAAACCTCACTTCGTTCGATTTCCCCTAGCCCTAGCTATTTATGCGTAGGTGAGGGGGAGGGGGTACAAGACTAGGGTTTTGCACGTCTTGCATGTTAATATCAATTTCCTCCTCGTTCATGACGGGTCTAGGTCTGTTTTATTGGCGCGCCTGTGAATACGAATTTGTCTGGAGGGATGAACCCGATGGCCGCCGGTTGGAGATTATCGGGTGTTGGCGCCGTGGGGTGGGATTCGCCATTGTCCTAATGTTATATGAAAATTTCAATTCTAACGCTATTAATTTTATTTTTTTGAAGCTTTTAAGATTTGAGATGTACTTATTTTAAGGTTTTAGAGGTGTAACTACGTATATTTTTAAATCTTAGGTTTTAAGTGCGTGCATAAACTATTTTGAAGGAAAAAAGGAAACAAATCCTAAAATTAGTCGGGAGTCGGGACCCGCTAAAATTTCTTGAAGAGGAACCAAATTTAAAGAGCTAATATATAATAGAGAGGATTAACATTGACGTTTATCACACTAAATGACCCATTTTAATAATAATTTACTTTAAAAGGACCAACTGCAAAAAAACAAATCCCCATTATCATCAAAATTTATCTTCCTTAAAAAACGGTTATTTGGTAAGGCAATATGTGCTTCTATTATCTCGAGATATTTTTTGGTATATTGCTTAGGAAATATCTTTTTTTTTTATAATTTGCTTAGGCAATATCCTTAAGAAATCGATACATATGAATGATGTAATTATTTCCTTAATGTCATTTATAAATCAATCAGTACTTACTAATACTCAAGCGAAATTAAAGATACGAGTTGCGGGTTACGAGGAGTTGATAATTGATATGATTAATCATAGTAAAGTACACAAGAATCTAAACAGCTCGCCCGAGATTTTGGAAAACAGTAGAGTTCTTCAAAATTAATTAACTCACTGAAATTATTCATGCACCAAGAATACAAAGAGTTGCCTAATCCCATTTAATATAAACTACACACATCATCAAGAAAAAAATATACACAACAAAAAACAAGAACATATATAATGGAATCGGAATCACAACAACCACCCCTTGATCTCTCATGCGACGATTCTTATCTTACACTCATCGCCGCCGCCTCTGATGATGAAGAATCCAACTACGACAGTGTGGACGATGATGCCCTCATGTCGGATTCCAAATACGCCGAGGAGTTGCAGTTCCAAGATATACTAATATCATCAATCACTTCAAATTATGACAATAATCACTCATCAGAAGAAGAAGAAGACGAAGAAAAAGTTAATTCATCGATTGGAGAGCCCTCGCAATACTTATGCGACATATGCGCTGACAAAAAGGACAACGACCAGATGTTCGCTGTCCCAAGGTGCAGTCACAGATACTGCACCGAATGCATCGTCAAACATGTCTCTATAAAACTGCAGGGCGCGAAAAACCAAGAAAACATGCTTTTCTTTGCGTGCCCTGCAGGCTTAGACTGCACGGGAGCTCTCGAACTCGATGCTTGTCGAGAAATCATGCCTAACAATGTAGTGGAAATGTGGGAGGATGCGATGTGCGAGTCTTTGATAGATGAGTCGGAGAGATTTTACTGCCCTTTTAAGGATTGTTCGGGGATGATACTAAACGATAGCGATGAGGGGACTATGATTAGGGAGTCGGAGTGTCCGTTTTGTCATAGGTTGTTCTGCGCGCAGTGTAAAGTACCGTGGCATTCGAATTTCGAGTGTGAGGATTATTCGAAGTTGAATGCGGATGAGAGGGGAAGGGAAGATCTTATGTTGCATGAGCTTGCTAAGAAGGAGAAATGGCAGAGATGCCCCCGGTGTAAGTTCTTTGTGGAGAAGGTTGATGGCTGTTTGCATATGGCTTGCAGGTTAGAATTGTCCATTTTTTTTAACTTGATTTGATCTTTATATGCAATTATATGTATAGGCAATAGTTACATTTGCGATCCTTGAGATTATGCCTTGGCCACTTAGTCAAATTATGTATGAGATCATTTTTTGAATTTTGGTTGGGTTTGCAGAATAATTTTTGGTAATTTAAGGAGGTTTGGTGTAGGTTTAGTAAGATGTGCGCATGTAATTAAGCTAGTTGTAATTGTGCACTATAATTTGAAGACATTTTTCTAACATTTTTCTTTGTAACTATTTTATACAATAAGCTTATAGTTAAAAACTAAAGAGTTGAATATTGTTCATTCAAAGGCCTAATAGTATTCAAGGTTCTGTGAGAGGAAAGTAAACCTCGAAGAAAACATTAATACATTTGCCATATTTAGAGAAACAAGTCATGTGTAGTAGAAAAATAAATCAATGGGCATAACAATGTGCATTACCTTAATTAATTAGCTCATCATCAAGATGAACATTTTGATATTACAATTTTAATGAAGATGATTTATATTCAATGTAACAGGTGTGGGTATCATTTTTGCTATCAGTGTGGAGAAACTTATACTTCAACGCATGGTGGTTGCAGCCCACGTTAGAGAGTACTACTATGTGAATGTAGTGACTTAAAATTAAAGTGCACGCTTCAACTATTGAAAGTACCAGTAATTACTTGAAGTTAAGTAATATTATGTTGCATGTCTTTTTATTTTTCTTAGTTAGTTTTCTTATTTAAAAATATTTCTTTAAGTTATATTTATAATATTTGGATTAATAATTGTTTCTTACACTGTTTTTTAGCTAATTCTAGCAAAAAAATAGAAATTTAAATAATAAGTCAACATCCTGAAATCACACATTTTTTATGTTACTAATAGTTCCTTACAATTTATTTGCAAAAAAAAATAACTTAAAGAGGAACTAAATAACAAATATATTATTTGCAATTTGTCAATTTGTTATTGTAAATAAGCAAATTCATAAATTACAGCCATATGGCTGTTGTAATGCGCTTTTGCATATTATTTGTGCAGCAAATGGCTGCTCATAATTTGCAAATTGCATTTTTTTTGTTAAAAAGGCAATTAACAAATAAAGGAAATTACGAAATATGCCCACCATATATTGCAATTTCACAAATTATTCCTTATTAATTATGGCTTTTTAAATACTACTAAGTTAGAAAAAATAAGAGTATCCCATTAATAATGGTTTGATTTTTGAAGAAGTTTTTAGTGCTATGTTATATATTATAATAAACTAGGAGATGAATCAGTTATTATATACAGTAACCCTTCTTGGATTAATATGTTATAAGAATTTACACAAAAACTCAAAAAGAAGATAAATTAGGACACTACAGGATTTTCGGGTCATTCCCGACCTCAAAGTCGGGACGGGCCGGTCGGCATTGCTTCGGTTGGAAATACTTTCCCGACCGAAGTTCGGTTGGCCCGGGCTTTTCCCGACCGCCAATCCCGACAGAATTTCGGTCGAGAATTTCTCGACCGGCAATCCCGACCGAATATCGGTCGGGAATAGTCCCGACCGGCCGACGGTTGGAAAAACAAATCCCGACCGTCTTTCGGTCAGGAACTTTTTTCGCCAATTCCGACCGATTCTCGGTCGAAAATCCCGTAACTTGTTTCCCGACCGGGAATCGATCGGCAATGCTTGTGACGTCATTCCCGACCGATTCTCGGTCGGGAATACCTTTACGTGTATTCCCGACCGTAGGCCGGGCGAAAATTATGTTTGCGTTATTCCCGACCGAAAATTGGTCGGGAATAATATTCATAATATTAACGACCCATTTTTGGTCGGGAATGATATTTATATTATTCCCGACCGAAAATCGGTCGGAAATAATACTCATCAGAATAAAAAAAATAATATTGCGGTAATAATTACCGGAATATTATTTTTTGTACTATTTTAAAATATTTTAAAATATTCTTTAGCTTTTTTGTGTTTTAGAGGAGCAATTAAATTTTGGATTCATTGCTCAATCTAAAACCCAAAAAAAATAAATAAGTGTTTGATTATTTAAAAGTTGAAGAAAGAAGTTAAAAATTTAGCTTTGAAGTTGAAAGAAAAAGTGTTTAAAGATGAAAGAATAAATTGTGTTTGTAGAAAAATAAGTTTTGAAATGAAGAGAAAGTTAAAAAAAAATGTAAAGTAGATGAAAAAATGAGGAGAATAATGAAGTGTATTTATAGAAAAAGTTAACAAATTTTGAATTTTCGGCAAATTTTCGGTCGGGAAAGTTCAAAATTTGGGCAACCCGCCAAATTTCCAAATATTGCAGACCGAATTTTGGTCGACAACACTTTTCTGCCCAGATACGCGGTCAATGCCGACCGCATTTCGATCTGCATTGACCTTGAATATTATTCCCGACCGAATATTGGTTGGGAATAAGTTTGAATATTATCCCCGACCGAAAATATGTCGTGAATAACTTTAAATATTATTCCCGACCGAATTTCGGTCGGGAATAAGTGTAAATGCCGACCGAAAATTGGTCGGGAATGACATTGAATATTTTTCCCAAATAGTAAATTTTAATTTTTTTCGATCTTTTGGAAAAATTTGATGTATTTGTTAAGAATAACTATAGAATCTCACTAAATACATGAATTGCACTAATAGTAAATTAGTTTAGTGTACTTTTAATTATGAAATTAGTATAGATTACCGGAATAGAAGTTAAGTTAGTTTGGAGTTTTACATATATTAATCATACGTAGTATAGAGTATTCACAATTGGCGATTAACATTTGTTACAAACTCTTATCTAAATATTTTTCTTATATCAACTTTATCTAAATAATACCAAAAAGAGTAACATTATGACATTCGAACGACGATCTCCGCAGTCGTTCGTAACAAATAATTTCAAGGGTAAATTCATAAAATATAGAATGTGGCAAAGTGAAGTAATAAAGCCGTGTTGGAAATCTTACGAACACATATTTAGAGTTCATATAACACTACAAAAAAGGGGCCATTCGCGACTGCTCGGGCAGTCACGAATGACCCAAATGCGATCGCATATGCTAATTCGCGACCGCCCGGTCGCCGATGATCGGTCGCGGAAGACCCCGGTCATGGATCATCCGGCGGTTGCCGAAAGCCATCATGTGACCGCTAGGCGATCACGAATGACCCCAACGTCATTCGTAACTGCCTAGCGAACACATGATGCCGTCCCGTGACCGCCCGACGGTCACGAATGGTCACGGGGTGATTTGTGACAGCCCAGCGGTCACGGGACTCTGTCGTGACCGTCGGACGGTAATAGATGACTCTGAGGTCATCCGTGACCATCCAGTGGTCATAAGCCACTTCGTGACTACTCGACGGCGTTCCGTGGCAGCTCGGCGGTCATGGTGGCGTTTCGTGACCGTCGAGCAGTCACGAAAACCCTTTAACGACTTAAAAGAAATATATTTCGATAGTTTATCGGAATTTATATATATTGTTTTATTGCGAATAGAAAGTATGTTTGGTCATTTTCTCTATATAAAAAAGGAAAAAAAAATAAGGAGAAGAAAAGTGTTGGGGTTTTTTTTTATGGGTTATAAGAAAATAAAAGAAGAGAATTAAAGTGTTGGGGATTTTTTTTGGGAATAGAAGAGAAACGAAATTGTTGGGGTTTTTGTTTTCGAAAAGAAGAAAAAGTGTTGTAAATTTGAAAAAAAATAAAGAGGAGAAAGTATTGGGTTTTTTTGGAGAGTATAATTTGAGTGTATTGAAAATTAGTGTGTAGAATGGTGGGTGTTAACAGGTAAAAATATCCGTACTAAAAATATAGTTACGATGGTTCGATTACCAATATTACTTCATTCGTATTTATCGCGAATTATTACACTATCTATACTCGTAACTAGGACATTTTACACGATTAATCTTTATAACAATAAACGCTTTATTACGCGATTCATAAACTACACCGTATGATTACGCGATTCAATTACCAGTTAAATTATATCGTTACACAATTTATGCTATAATGCGATTTGTATCCGTAGCGATAAATATATTACGAGAACGCTCTACTACACAACTCAGTTTATATAATTATCGTGGTACATAATTTTGTCACTGCGTATTTATACGTTGAAGATGACATAACCACAATCACATTTTTGTATTTTACACAACTACAATACAAGTGTTATATACTTTATTATATACATGTAAAGAAATGCCGTATAGACCACAAACCCCACTACATTATATTGACACATGCCTAGCCTTTCTTACACAAAAATGACAAATAGCTACATAGAATGACATCTAGCCATATATAATAACACCTAGCTACATAAATGGACAAGTGTAATTTACATGCAAGGGGGAAATTACTTATAAAAGGGATGCTTCCACAAAAGAAGGAAACACGGAAAAAAGGAGAGGAGAAAATCCATTCATCATATATCATACTTCCTCCCATTCTCTCTTGGCTTCTTCATTTCAGCCCCACAAATGTCAATACGAGATCACTGTACACAAATTCATATTCAATAAACAACAACAATTTATAACCCAAAATCGAACTACGAGTGGCTTGATTTCCCGATTGTGGGATACGTAGGCACCTCGGGATCCATCCGAGTCCAACCGCAAATCTACCAAATTTATCGCTCTCCTCGGGTCGGGATCGGCGTTCCGAAAAAATTAAACGCTCCCTCCGTGAAGCTAGCAGGCACGACGGATTTATGCCTTAACATTGGGTATATATAGAATTCTAGGTGAAATTTTTGAATTTCAAAATTTTTTTATTTCCCCTCGAATCCTGCCAATTTCTAGGGTATTTCGCGACCGGCGAGTGGTCGCAAAATATTCTAAATTCGAAAATTCTTGAAATTTCGTTATCACCTAGCGGTCACAAAAGCCACTCATTCGTGACTGCCCAGCGTTCACGTATAATCCTCATTCAACATTCTTTTTATTTTGTTTGTTTATTTAAGGTGCGTTGTTTGTTAAATTGGTAAAATAGTTACTACGAAGTGAATTATGAGGTTTTATCGCACAATCACATATAACAATTAAAACAACTTGTTATATATGATGATTAGTTGTAGATCATAAAATAGGTTATTCGTTCATAACTAGTCTAATCATATCTAATCAACTATTTTGATAAGTTAATTACTAATGTTGTACTAATTTATTACTTCAATTCACATGTAGTAATGAGACTTCATGTTAAAAATTACAGGCACATCAAGATCGCTCCATATAATCAAAAACTTTTATATGAATGTTATAAGTCACCGCCCGGCGGTCACGAAAGAGGGGTTTTTTGTGACTGTATTTCTTGACCGCCTGGCAGTCACGAAAGAATCCGCGACCGCCTAGCGGTCACGAACGTTTTTTTGCGACCGCCAAGCGGTCACAAAAGACCCTCATTCGTGACCGCCCTGTGGTCACCCCTCATTAGTTTTTTTTTTTTTGCTTTTAGGTTGTTTATTTAAGTTATTTAAGGCTCGTTGTTTGTTAAATTGATAAAATAATTAAAACAAGCCAAATTATAAGGTTTTATCGCACACTCGTCTATAACAATTTAAATAAATTGGTATATATGATAATCAGTTGTTGAACATAAAATACGTCATTCGTTCATAACTAGCCTAACCACATCTAACGTACGATTTTGATAAGTTAATTACTAATGTTATACTCATTTATTACTTCAATTCACATTTAATAATGAGACTTGTTGTTGAAATTCATATGCACATCAAGATCGTTTCATAAAATCAAAAGTTATAATATGAGTGTTATTAGTGACCGTCGGGCGGTCACGAAAGACAACGGCTAGTTGGCTTTCGTGACTGCCCAGCTATCACGAGCTACCATAATTTCATCTTTAAATAACCTTTCCCTCACTTTCATTATTCACAACAATCTTCACAAATTCTTAAGGTATTCTCGTTTTTTTCACTTAGATTGTCAAATATAATTTTTCAATACTAAATTTTGGTATGATATGCTAACTTATTTATTCACTTGTTGATAGATATTGTCCTAAACACATCGAGGCTACTCGTAATGGACACAAGCTTCTTGAGGATCGTTCTTTCACGCTTCAAGAAGTAAGTTGATCAATTTAGCACTCTACAACCTTATTGTGCATGATAATTGTTAAGTTTTAAATTGTTAATTGTTTGTAGTATTAATTGTAATTCATTATTTCCTTTAAATTTTACAACTTAGATATATAATGGACTATCAAGTTGATAGATATTGGATGTACGATAGATTCGATAGCGGTGGCTATTTGTGAGATAGTTTTGTGGTTGGGGTTCGCACAATCATAAAATTCGCTTCGCAACAAGATGCCTATTTAGATCTAGAGGGCGTATTAGGTGCCCGTGCAAGAAATGTAACAATTCAAAGTTTTTTGATCAATTCCAAGTTTGTGATCATCTTCATAAGTCAGGATTTACGTCTGATACTTTTAGTGGATTTGCATGGAGAGAAGTTTACCACGACTACTATGACGTTTATCGACGAACCTCCCAGCCCATCACACGCCAATATTCTCGACAACCCTATTCATGCTGACGATTCGTTTAGACAGATGGTCGTGGATGCATATGGAGGCCGATTTGACGAGGACGATGTGCGTAATGAGGATCTGAATCCCAATGCGATAGATTTCTACGAGTTGATGCATCTAGGACAGGTGAAGATGAATACTAAGAAGAGTAAAACCGTCCTATAGTAGGTTGGAGAGTGGTTGAATTACAAGACCATGCACGAGGCAAGTAACATTATGTATGACTATTTTTTAAAGATGTCTAAAGATGGGTTCGACCCAGATTGAGAAGTTATTACCTAAAAACACGAAAGGGATGCATAAGATGTTGCGAACCCTGGGGATAGGGTACGTGAAGACCGATGTTTGCCTAATGCAATGTTTCCAGTTCTACAGGTTTGCAGCGAGCAAGGACTTCCTAAAATGCTTGATATGTGGGGAAGATCGATACGAAGGTCGCAAAGAATCATTTGTGGTATTTCCCCCTAGGCCCTCGTCTTCAGAGGTTCTATTATACCCTAAACACTGTGAAGCATATGACTTGGCATTTGAAGTATCGAGAGGTTACAAATCGAATGATTCACCCAGTTTCAGGTGAGGCATGGCGACACTTTGATCGGACGCATCCAGATTTTACAGCTGAGCCTAGGAACGTACGACTCGGTTTGTGTACGAATTTTTGGCTAGTGATTGTAACCCTGTATAACCTCCCACCCGATCTTTGCATGACGCAGAAGTTCATATTTTTGAGCCTTATCAGTTCCGGTCCACATAGTCATGGAAAGAACTTGGATGTTTTTTTTAGACCACTGATTGACGAGTTGAATGCTTTATGGAGCACTGGTCTGAAGACGTTTGACAGCTCAAGGAAGCAAAACTTTCAATTACGAGCGTCCCTGATGTGGACGATTAGCGATTTTCCGACGTATAGAATGTTGTCTTAGTGGAGTATGCACGGGAAGTTATTGTGTCCTTATTTCATGGGAGACACGAATGAATGGCGGTAAACCGTGTTGGTTCGATTGCCATCGTCGTTTTTTGCCCGAACATCATAGATGGCGGCATGACATAAATTCTTTCTACAAATAACACAAGTCACTAGAAGCACCTATTCTTAGAAAATCGAGCGACGAAATGAGGGAAATTGTAGAGGATATTGGGAATGTTGGTTTTGGGCCCACATGGAAAAAGTTAGCGGGGTTTAATAAGGATCATATTTGGTTGAGGAAGAACATGTTTTGGGAACTGCTTTATTGGTCCACAAACTTGATTCGTCACAATCAAGATGTCATGCATTGTGAGAATAACTTTTTCGATAACATCATCAACACAGTGTTGGATGACTATAAGACTAAGGACAACATCAAGTCTAGACAGGATTTGGCAATCTTGACTCACCGTGAAGAGCTATTTTTTGAACTAGAGGAAATGCATTTAAGAAACCAACGGCAACCTACTGTCTCAGACGGGAGCAAAAGATGAAGGTCTTGGAAACGTTAGGCGGTCTCAAATTTCTGGACGGATACGCGTCAAATTTGGGACAATGAGTATAAAAGGAGCAACATAGGCTATTTGGTATGAAGAGTCATGATTGTCACGTCTTCATGCAGCGACTGATTCCTATTGCTTTTCGCGACTTTCTGCTGCCTGACATTTAGGGCACATTGGTGGAGATTAGTTTGTTCTTCCGGGAAATATGTGCTTCAAAGGTTTCGGCCATCGATATGAAATGTCTTAAGGAATCCATTGTTGTCACGATGTGCAATATTGAGAGGATAATTCCTCCTTCCTTCTTCGATTCTATGAAGCATTGTTTATAACTAGGTAATTTTAGCAAACATTGTTTATAAATAGGTAAGAGATTAGCACTAGGACCTTTAGATGGCCTTACTATTATGGGCATAGATACTAGAATTTGAACATACAATTATAACACTTATTGTAGGAGTCATTCTTTGAGTAAGTAATTGGACCTTTCAACGCCCTAGCACAACCGAGACTTGAGACTCGTTCGATTGGAGGTGAGTGTTCCTAACCTCTATTATTTTGAGAAATTGGAAAGAATGCATGTATATTTATGTGTGCATCTATATATATGTAAACATGATTCTGCATATCAAACAGTCATTTCTTTAAAGAAAGTTATCGTAAATTGGGTACTTGAACTGTTTGCTTCTCCAAAGCGAGTTATCAGTAAATTGGGTATTCGAACCGTTATTTCTTCCAAGCAAGTTACTCGTGCATTGGTTATTTTAAATGATTGAAATTGTTTTGATGAATGGTGTCCCGTTGGTTTACTCGGTCTCGATCGGATGTGTAGTTCGATCCAGTATTTGGCGTGGGAGTGCAAAGGGTACCACTAGGCGGCAGCGGGCTTGCCGGTAGGACCTTTTGTCCCCATGGGCCCATTCTCTCTCAGACATAACAAAAGGAGATCGTGTCTTTGTTGGTCGTAGGATTTCTGTATGTACCATGGCATACGTTCTTGATTCCAAGGTCGCTCCTTGGACAGAGAGATAAAGAATTGTTATGAGGTGATAAGGCTGGATGCATCAGCAGCAAAATAACGTGGGCACCGATCATCAGAATATGATTTTGTTATATGTAAAAAGGGTTTTCTGTTAAATCTGACTTCACGATACTCTTGCATTACATGTGTGTGATTTTAAGTTCTTTTGGTAAACTGTTTTCAAATGAAAGTTTTTCAAGGAAAAATGTTACTTCTACACTTGCACACACACTCATGAGCATTCACTGAGATGTTTATCTCACGTAAAATTTTTTGTTTCTTTTCTTTCTTTCTAGATTAAGATGAACTAGCTAACTACATTGTCATGACCTGAGCCTTTGGCATTGGGGAGTGTTCAGAGTTCAATAGGGTATTGAGTTAGTTGAGTTTTCTATTTCTTTTCACTATTTGTACCTTGGGTGCCTCTTGTCTAGATATTAAACATTTAGACTTGTAATAATTGCTCTGATATCGTTCTGTTTATCTCAAAATTATCGGGCTGTCACAATGAGAGTGGGATGATGAGCTGTTGTTATTTCGAAAGAAAGGGAAGCACCTTGGGCCATTGAACAAGAAGAGGCGGTCGACGTTCGAAGAGTTGGATCAAATTGAATTGTACACGCTTCTTAATTGTGAAGAGTTGGACGGATGGGTCAAGTAAGTTAACATTCTTTATTTCTTGTGCAAACACTCTCTTTATTAAGGATAACTTATATGTATGGAGTATTTCTAACTTGTTTTATTTGTAACTCGCAGGTTGTTTGTAGAGGAGGAGTGTGGTGGACTCAATCCCATGGAGGTGCAAATGAAGAGAAACACATAGTACGTGGCATGGTTCAAGAAGACTTACTCCAGTGCCAAGTACATGACATATGATTGTGCTAAGTCGTTGCTCACAGGTCCACTCAACTCAGCGTTGTACTGTGAAGGGTACATTGTGAATGGGTTCCGGTTCGACACATATATGCATTTAGCCCCTAAGAAGAGTGATTGTAGCGGGGTTTATGTGAATGGGGACATCGGAGGATCCGACACCACCAACTTCTACGGGACATTCAACAAAATCATAGAGGTGGAATATTGGGGATATCGAAGACCGCTATATATTATATTATTCAAGTTTAGATAGTATGATATTGGATGTCGAGGGACGAATGTTCACGAGACGTACAAAGTGGTTGATATTAACCCACGACAGGCGCTCACAACCAACGACCCTTTTATTTTTGCAAATCAGGCGTTTCAGTTGTACTACGCCCCATATCCAGAACTTACGAATGGTCGACCGGTGAAAAGGGATGGATGGATGTATCTACTATTTTGGCTAGGCACGTGATCGACTTGTCATCACTAAGTGATTCGAGCGAAACAGAAACATGGATATAGAGGAAGTGTTCCAAGGGAACAAATCTGTAGGGATTAATCTATTTGTAGATTTAGGTCGTTTGATATGGATATCCAATTAGGAGCATGTGAGTTTGAGGTTGTCGAAGATGAACAAGATAGAAGGGAAAATGAAGTTGAAGACGAAGACGAAGACGAAGAAAGTGAAGACATGGAGCTAGATGGTGATGATAGTGATACTGATTAGTTTATTTGTTTTGTAATAATTTAAAACACTAGTTTGTGATGCACTTTATTTGTAACGGTTTGCAAGTGTTGTAAAACACAGTTGCATTAGATTTTTCTAAAAGTAACATTTTATATGTGATAAAAGTACACTAAAAATTTAACATAATGGATTTAAATTAAAAATAAAAGTACACAATAGGCCAAAAGATAAATTACAATAACAGTCCAACATTACAATATTAAAATTTTAACACTCCAACAAAACAGTACGCAATTTAGTTACGATTACAATAAGAAAAGTACATAATTTAAAATTTAACAGTATGAATACAAATATAAATACAAATATAAATAAAAATACTACTCATCATCCGAACTATAAACGTCCCTACCTGCAGTTGCGACTCCATCATCACCATCATCCTCACCACCAAAATCAACACCATCGTCATCCCCCGTCTGCGCGGGCATCTCCTACTCATAGGAGTCGTCATCATCGTACTCCTCGATATACACAGGCCTAGTGGAAGAACTATGAGCAAATTGATCTGGTGTTGAACGCGGCGGCCTATGAATCGGTGGAATCGTATGCCTAGCTCCCGTCCTACATGCATTCCCCATGAACACTGAATCTAGAATTGTTGGAAGGTCAAGTCACATCTAGTCTTTGAAAACGTCTCTCCAGAGCTCCATAGCGGTATTCACATCGATCATCTTCCGATCTGCGCCCGATATAGTCCGGTGGTTCTGCGTATGTAAGTCCTCGATGGTGGCCCGTGCATAATCTTCTAATTTTTGATACTGAA
Source organism: Linaria vulgaris (assembly GCA_948329865.1). Lineage (NCBI taxonomy): Eukaryota > Viridiplantae > Streptophyta > Magnoliopsida > Lamiales > Plantaginaceae > Linaria > Linaria vulgaris. The sequence goes on from OX415249.1 coordinate 29,077,891, forward strand.
TGTCGTACACCTCCGGGCGTGACTCCCTCGGTAAGCCCTCCGCCTTCCCCTTCTTCATTGGACCAAATGCCTCGGTCTAACAGTCGAGATCAGATACCGGGAGTGGATCTGGTTTTGGATATCTCTTCCTAAACTCACTCATGTACTTCTTTTGCATTAATATTTGAAAGAATCAGTATTGATATAAGAATAAGGAATTTAAAGATAGTTGACGAAAAATAAATGAGTATGAGGTTGAAATAACTTACGTAAATGGCCTTCGCCGCATCATCTACCCACTCGCGTCTCACTGGCACTCCTGTCTTACCGCCCGTCCCTTTAAACCTTTTCGTGTGACCATGTCAGTAGGCCTCATCGTATCAAATAGGGTCCACTCGGCGAGGGTCGGCCTCAGCCTACACATTTCAAGTAAGAGTATGTCAAACCTAATTACACATATATTAAGATTACTTAGTTACGCCCATATTGTTAATTTTAATAAATCAGACCAGCCAACGTATGATCTCCTCTATGTCGATGGATCCACCATAGAAAGTGGGAGGTACCTTCTTCCCCTCCACTGGCTCCTCGCCTCCTCTCCTGTTTTTCTTTGACTTCCGCGACACATACAAATGATTCTCGATGGCCCAATTCTTAATCGCCTGCGCCTCCAACACGTCGTTCATCCAAGTCTTCGGAGGCCCTTCATATATCGGGTCCTCAGCCCTCTCAAAGTACTGTTTCTTCGTGTTGTACATCAATTTTTTGTAACACAACTTCGCCTTCGTTTCGTAGGCCGCTTGTACGCCGAATTTGTCTCTCGCTCGGATCCCATATATAGTGTGACACCCCAAATTATGAAATAATTATATATATATAATGATTGGAACTTTGAATTATTTTTTTATTTGTAAACTGGTTGTGGTAAAAGAAATTAAATAATTCGATGTCCATATCAACTTATAATAAAGACCTGGAATGATTGGTTCAAACTTGATATACGCAGCAATATTTAAGAGTTTAATTTGTGAACTTATAAACTTACTTGATATAAATGATTATTATTATTATCATTATTATAACCAAACTTTCTTGCAACTTGCTTGCATGTCTGGGACACCCGTCTCCATTTTGTTGCAAAAACGTAAGACATGATTTCCTACTTTTGTATTTATCTAATGCGGTTATACCCACCAAACACGCTGCAAGAGGAGAAAGGAAGTGATGTACAATTCACCTCTATTCCAATTCACTGCCATGCTCCCTTTCATTCGCACACATAATTAGGCATAACAAATGAAAAACAAAATGGACAGGGGACTCCGAACTTTAATTCATATTCAACTCATGCGTAATTGGGTAAGTTTCTGTGGTCATACATGTTTCTCTAATCTCCTTGTGTCTCTACTTATTGGATTACCGTAGGTCTAAGCCTCCAAATCATTGAAACTGTTGTATTATGTGTTAGTTATTGGAGCTAAATTTGACTAGACTAACAAGTTATATATATTTAGTTATCTCTTAGCGTGATGTATGTTAGTTAATTTATAAGATAGTTATAAATGTATGGAGCTGTTTCACCAAATTAAACTATATCTAATATTGAACCGAAGAACTTGAGTAGGATGAATTCAGAGATTGAACCATTTAAGAGAAGTGAATAAGCAATAATATGAAAATACTATATAGATAGTCAAGTTAATCTTGCAAACTAAGCCACTAGGGTGTTTATAAATTATTTTACACAACGGATGAGCTACCCTAAAGAGATATGTTTTGGGGTATTTAAGTAGAACTAGCCCAAATGTATTTCATGATGAACTGCATTCCAACATTTAAGTTTCTCTGTGTTGGCAAGGTTTTCAGGAACGTCAATAAAAGTAAACTGAGATATTCGAGATAATTAATATCTAGTAAGATTCCTTGTTGAGAAAATACCTCAAGTATTTAACCATAGGTTGAGTAGGCCAAGAACATAAGCGTCAAGTTATTTGATCAACTAGCTGACAAAGATTAGTATAAAGACGTTACGTTTATATTTAGGGATAATTACATTAAACCCCCCATCGTATGGTCCATTTCTCAGTCAACACCCTTAACTTTGTTTTGAATCAGTCAACCCCCCATCGTTTGCCAAAATCATCACTTTGCCCCAAGTCAACTTTTCAGCACTTTTTTCAGGGGTATTTTCGTCAAATGTTAAAAATTTTAATATTTGTTTTAAAAAAATGTAAAATCTAAAAATTTGTAAAAAAATTAAAAATGTAAAATTTGTTTTCAACCAAATTTATTTCGAACAAATTCTTTTTTGCGACAAATTTTTTTTTCGACAAATTCTTTTTTCGCCAAATATTTTTTTTCAGAAAAATTATTTTTCGACAAAATTTTTTTTTCGAAAAAAGAATTATGTCGAAAAATAATTTGTCGAAAAAAAATTTTCTAAAAAAAAATATTTGCCGAAAAAAAAAATTCGGAAAAAAATTTGGTTGAATTTTTTTTTACATTTTTTAATTTTTTACAAATTTTTAGATTTTACATTTTGTTTAAAACAAATATTAAATTTTTTAACATTTGACGAAAATACCCCTGAAAAAAGTGCTGAAAAGTTGACTTGGGGCAAAGTGATGATTTTGGCAAACGATGGGGGGTTGACTGATTCAAAACAAAGTTAAGGGTGTTGACTGAGAAATGGACCATACGATGGGGGGTTTAATGTAATTATCCCTTATATTTAAGTATAGTCTCCATATATTATGGGTACTCGTCGTACATGATAAACGCATGTTGTAGGAAAAATTACGTTAACCCAATGGATTGAGGTGGATGGATCACGAGTTCGTGAAACAAGCTCATGTGTTAGATCCAGACGTATCCTCATGAATTAAGGTGAGATTAAAATTATATATTTTCTCGCTGGAATGGAAATTATACGTATTATGCAGAAAATTGTTTTATCCTGAAAATTATACAAGCATGATATTTCAAAGAATAATTGTTTACACATCTTATGGATTCGAGGAATGCTCAAATACTTGTTTACAAATCATGAAATTGTCGTTTATATTATGATAATTATATTATCATGTTGTACCGAATTATCTCTTTGAGGACTAATTATTGAATTATGTACTTGGCTTCCTGTTTTAAAATGCATGCCAATATTGTACATGAATTAGTTTCATAATTGATCATTCTTGAAGCCACTTTGATGGCTATATTGTTGCCACTCGATGGCTTGCCACTTGATGGCTATTATCTGGGCCCTGGCATGGATAGCATAGGGCTATCAGTGTAGCTTTGGCAGTCTAGCGCCGCTTTGAGCAAACCCTATTCTACGTCTGGGACGGGACGTCTCAGCGGGGTGAATCAGAGTTGAGGCATGTACCTAGGCACGTCCTCGTCGTTTTCCGGGACGCTCCTGGATGGGAGGTATAAGGACAGGAGACACAAGGATGGATTGTTGTGACATGATTGACCTAATAAGTGTTATGATTTGGCATGAAAATATAATATTATTCTGAAAATCATGCTTTGCGAAAAATACATTTTTATAGAAAATTCTCATACATTAAATTTCAGTGAGTAATTTTGACTCATAAAGATATTTTTTCATGTTTCCATTCGAGATTTACAAGGAAAAAAGCCTAGAGGTCTTTGTATGGGACAAGTTTAGCCAAATACTTGTTGGAGGTAATCGTCGACTGATTTGAAACGCAACTTTTGGGTTATTAGTTTTCGCTCTATGTTATTTTGGATTAGCTGCAGCTTTCAAAAGAGAAGCGAGGTATTCTCTAATGAATTTTGTAGCAGTGGCGCTTTGAGATGAGCAGGGTGCTTGATGAGGGGCGCTACATATAGTTTGCAAATTAATAAAATTTTAAGATTATTCTTATTGCGTCTTTTGATTTATTGATACATTAAATTAAATAATATGTTATATTTTTGAAATAATTCCTCACCGAAAATTTGACAAACACCTACCTCGCACGTCCTTGGGCATCGTCAAGTAGCTACACCAGAATTTACTCATGAAGTGTCTGATCAGATCCGTGATCGTCGTCGCAACCTCGTTGCGAGCAGGACAATTTAATGATATGTCTCTAAGCCTGGTTAGTGGGTGCCGTCGCACCTATGGAGGGCCCCCTAGCAGGGCGCTGCTGCGTGGCAGTGAATACTCTCGATGTTGGAGTCTCTGTCGGCCTCTGGCTTGGACTACCCTCGGTGGACCCTGCTAAAGATGGTGCTCTAGCCCTAGATCCAAACGATGTACAAGCCATCTGTGGCGACTCTACTACAGTGGGTGCAACATCAGGCGAGGCAGCGGCATAAAAAAAAGATGGCACTGTAGTGAAGGCGTCAACGATGTAGACGCATCGGGGCCCGCGGCATCGCGACTACGACCGCTCTGTCTGATAACTAAATGAGGTCCAAGAGTACTTCGATTACTACCATCAGGGGGAACATCGGGAACATCCTCAGTCGGCTGACCACTGTCACTCGCATGTGGTCGACCACTACCAGTCTAACGTCGACGACGGTCTGACATGACGAATATATACTAGAAAACTACGAAAAATTATCTAACTTAGATGATTGAGAGAGATTCCCTAAAATTCAATCGTTACTACGTTATAAAGATTCCCTAATAATTATTTGTTTTAAGTTATAAAGACTTCCTAAAGATCATTTGTTCTAAGTTATAAAGATTCTCTAATGACATTATTTCTAAGTTATAAAGATTCCCTAAAGGTATCATTTCTAAAAAAACATTAAATTAGCTAAATTAACAACTTAACATGCATTTAAACTAACAACTTAACATTAAATAAGCTAAACTAGTAATATTACATTAAATAAGTTAAACTAATAATTTGACATGCATTTAAACTAACAATTTAACATTAAATAAGCTAAATTAATAATAATATACATTAAATAAACTAAACTAACAATTTAACATTAAATAAATATTTCCTAAAGACATTATTTCTAAGTTATAAAACTTCCCTAAATGCATTATTTCAAAGTTATAAAGATCTCCTAAAGATATTATTTCTAAATTATAAAGATTTCCTAAAGGCATTATTTTTGTGTCATAAAGATTTTCTAAGGCATTATTTCTAAGTTATATAGATTTCCTACATGCATTATTTCTAAGTTATAAAGATCTCCTAAAGGCATTATTTCTAAGTTATAAAGATTTCCTAAATGTATTATTTCTAATTTAACATTAAATAAACTAAATTAATAATTTAATAATTAAAAATATTACTAAAACATTAAATATAAAACATAATTAAAAAACTAGAAAGAGAAATACTTAAGAGATAGAGAAAGAACTTACAAAGGTGTGAGAAATGAGAGGAGAGGGGGGCGGTCGCGGTTGCGGCGCTGCCCTTACCAGAGCTTGCCATAGGCGGGAAGTTTTCCGCCTATGGCATCCGTGACCGCCTGACGGTCGCGGTACGCATTCACGACCGCATGCGCTTAGCGGTCGCGGATACACCGGCGATCGCCGACTCGCGGTCATGGAAGACCACCATTTCTTGTAGTGTATATTCATATTGTAAGCAAGAGTTTGTATTTATTTATTCATGTAGATCCACGTTATACATGTAATTTTTGAATTTCTCAAATCATTTAAAACATCTAACAATAATTAGTGTAGTTTTTTAGTTTATGAAGATCTAAAAAGAAGTGAATTCTTTTTTTTCAAAAATATTTAATATAAAAAATGTCTGTAAAATTTATTTTGAACGACCTTAACAATAAAATGACTTTTGCTTCCAGTTTCCAGCTAATACGATACATGCATATCAACCATGGATCAAAATTTCCATGCGTTTCCTCGAAAAGTATCGAAGTATTTATATTTTTGACGCTATGGAAACGAAAAATACACGTAGTTTCCATGTTAGTTATAACCACAATTTTATGAATTCTTTGAAACATGTTGAAAAGTTCTTGAAATATTACGAAATGTTTCTATGGATTCGAAACATAGTTGGTCTCCGAATTTATCCATCATTCCAAAACAATATCCTTTCCCCGTCCCCGACCCCCCATCGCAGCCCCTTAGCCAACACCGAAATAACATTGCAAATGCTACGCCATGAAAATGACGAATTATTGCCAACTCTCGCTTCTAACAATGATGTATTAGGGTAAATATTTTGCCTTATAAATACGTCCCACGAGACTCTCCGGGTTAGAAAAAGGCTTCCTTGCCTGCTTAGATAACAAGGCCAAATTAAAAGCTTTCAAATTACGAAAACCCAATCCACCAACGTCCTTACGACGACACAACTTATCCCATGCAGTCAATAGATTTTATTCGACTGTCCGTTCCCCCCACCAATAATTTCCAATGATAGCCTCCAACTCTTTAATTAGTGTATCTGGTAAACGGAAGCAGCTCATCGTGAATGTCGGGATGGATTGAAACACCGATTTAATCATCACCTCCTTGCCCGCACCTGAGAGTGTTTTCCCTTTTAAACCTTGTGCTATTTTCCCCAATCTCTAATGGATGTAATCAAACATTTCAGTTTTAGTTCTTCCCACAACTGCCGGCAATCCAAGATTTTTTTCGTGTTTCTCCACCTCATTAACTCCAAGAGCCGCAACCACCTCCTGTGTAGTATTTCCCGACGTCGTATTCTTGCTAAAAACCACCACATATTTCTCAAGATTAATCCTTTGGCCCGATGCTCTCTTGTACTTATTAAGGATATCCCGGATAACCTCTGTTGAATCAAATGTAGCATCACAGAATAATAATGTGTCATCAACAAACAAAAGGTGGGAGATCACTGGTGTGCCTCGATAAACAGAAATACCTCTCAAGCTTCCTATTCCTTCTGCCTCCCTAACCAGAGTTGAAAAAGCCCTCGGAAACAAGTAAGAAGAGATAGGGGCAACGGTTCCCCTTGTCTCAAACCCCTTTCGGGGGAAAAAATTGGCGACTCCTTATCAATGTTGAGAATCGAATAAGACACGGTTCAAACACCCAACATGACTAAAACCACGAATAGTGAATTAAATCCTAATCTAAGCATTACCTTTTGCAGGAAGGACCCCTCGACCCTATCATATGTTTTACTCATTTCAAGTTTCAACGTCATGTGGCTCCGTTTCCCTGTTCTCTTATTTTTGGAAAAATGATTAAACTCAAAAGAAACCAAAATATTATCACTAATAAGTCGATCGAGCATAAAGGCGGATTGAGAACAAGAAATAATGTCAGGGCGAAAAATCTTGAGATGATTAACAATGGCTTTAGATGCTACTTTAAAGCTCATATCAGTTAGACTGATATGTTGAAACTGACTCATAATCGCAAGATATTTACATTTAGGAATTAAGACTATGTGAGTAAATTTAACCCTTGGATTAAGAGATCTGTTATTAAAAAAAGAAAGTGCAAATTTGGTGACATCATGTCCAATAATATTCCAAAACTTATGATAGAAAATAATCGAAAAACCCGTCTTGTCGAGGAGATTTAAACATATACATATCAAATAGAGCAGCTTTTACCTCAATTTTCGTAAATGGCTGGAGGAGACTCTCATTCATCTCGGGACTGACCCTTTTGCCGACATCGTTAAAACTTCATCAATCTCATCATCCGTTGGTCCAACAGATTCGAACAGTGAACAAAAATATTCTATAGCGATAGTGTCAATCTCATCCGGTCTTACTCGCCAAACCCCATCGCTATCCATGATCCCGCTAATTCAATTCTTACTCAGTAGCTCAATAACCCTACGATGAAAATACGATGTGTTGCTGCCCCCTCTCGAAGACACTGAACCTTACCCCGCTACTCCCAATAAATCTCATATGAGTCAATCATAATCGGTAACCCTCAAGCTTATGTAAAAATTGTTGAACCTCATAATTCTTTGTAATCTCTAACCAAATTTTTCTAATCACTTTCGTACATCCAGACTTCTTTGCCCATACTGCCTCGAATCGAAATCTTTTTTCTTTTTCCCCCTGAACCGAATTTCCCTGACTATGAATCATGATGTCAAAGTGATCGAATCTAGTAGTTGGAACGTTCTCCACCGAAGCCTACGGAAATTTATTCTGCCAAGAGGCCCCTGTACACGCACTATCCAATTGTTCCTACAATGTGTGTGGCCAAGGACGTCACATCACCACGTAAATCTCAGACCTGCGAATCCTAGATCACTTAACCCCGAGTCAGCAAGAGCCTCCTAGAAATTCCTCATGCACCACAACGGTCTAAGACTCCCTCTTTTTTTGTCTTGTTGACACATTATCTCTTTGAAATCTCCCGCGCACACCCAAGGCTTAGCTAAAACCTGATTCAAGGTACATAACAACTCCCGCATGATTGTTCTCTTTTAATGTACCCGGCTCCCGTAAAACTCTGTGAACCGCCATTCCTCTTCAATACTAGATCCCATCACCAAAACGTCCATGTGGTTCATACTCATGCTCATAAGGTGAATATTCAAATCTTTTTGCCACAAAAGCACCAACTATCCTGATCTCCCGTGCACATCCACTAATACTCCAAACATATCCAAGCTTGATTTAAGCACCTCTAGTTTCTTCCCTTTGCATTTAGTCTCTGATAAGAAAATTAGGGGGGGGGGGTTATAATGAGAAATCATCTTTCTCAGCTTCTGAACTGTCCAAGGGCCCCCGAAACCCTAATAGTTCCAACAAAGGATATTCATTGGGATCGATGGGACTGCTTTGCAGTAGCCACCGTTGAGTTTCTATCACTTTTGATCAGAAGTCCACTCCATGTATTCCTTTTGCTAACTGGTAGTTCACATTTGTCAATACTTATATTCCTCTTTTGCGGTTCTAAATGCGCACTCTCCTGTTGTGGCTCGTTGCGGCCGTCTTTCCCTTTTCGTTAAATATTCACCTTTCGCTTCTTGTATTGACCCTTGTGTTTATGTACCCCTGACCCCGAATCCGATTCCCCTGTGGTGCTTTCCCCCAAATTTATCAGTGCTCCCTCCTTATTTCACTCTTCTCTACCCTAAGAATCACCTATTTCCTAAAAGTATTAGTGTCTAGAGCCTGCCCTATGTTCCTTTCAGTCTCAGTCTCCCCAACCTCCCTAAAATCAGCCCCCAAGTCCCGATTATTGAGTAAGTTATGTCCCATCAATTCCTGCCCTACATCGGTTTTATCCTTGCTAGTGAATTCAGTTTCAGCCTCAGTTTCCAGATGATTTTTTATTCTGCCCGACTCGATTGCGCTCTCTTTTGAGTCAATTTGCCACACTCCACTTTTATGGAATCATATCATTTTCGACCTTCCACCCTTTGTCTAGTTACAACTCGTTCTCCAATCCTCACTATCCGCTCAACCAACCTGTCCCCTTGCGATAAATCATTGGCGTAACCCATTATTAGTTGCTTTGCGCAACCATGCATCGTATATGAGATCCTCCTCTTTGATCTCTTCTTGATTTTCATACTGTTCCTCGCAATCCGCTAGATGTGCCCCAACTTTCCGCAAAGATAGCAAAAATTCAACAACTTTTTGTATTTAAAAGTAACAAACATCTCCTCTCCACTGAAGTTGCGCACTTCCATGCACCGTAGTAGTGGTTTAGTTACGTTAATCCTGACCTTAATTTGCATGCTAAGACCTCATAACTCTTCAAGGTCTAGTTCTTCAAAAATTCCCAGTTCATGGTCTATAGAACTTGCCATGTTTGCCGTTTGCTTGGATATGGGGATATCGTAAATCCTAACGTAGAAGCTACAGAAGTTGAGATTAACCTTAGCCAGATTCTCATTCGATTCGACACCATTCCACACCAAAATATTCTTATCGAACGCTCATGGACCCCTCGTGAGAGCCTTGTTTTTGTCGAGTGGATGAAAGAACTAGAACAACATCCTATCGTCCTCGTTTCAGATGCCCCGTTTCAGATTCAGCACATTCTTCATGACGGAACAATAAGAGTTGAAATTTAAGTTGTTGGACACAAGCAACCTTCCAACCACAACCTAATTTGATGATTCTTTCTCTTTGTGCCATGTAACGTCCGACATCATAATACCAGCCTCCTTCTCCCTCTTCAGAGATAAGATCCTTTTGCATCTTTTCAATATTCGAATCCATGAACCCAACTAGATAGAGATTGACTGATGTTGCACGTAGTTACAAACGGAGCAGCACCAAGATGAATGGATTGACCCTCAAGAAATCTACGGGAAAAACACGTAAAGAGCTCAATCAAACAATACCTTAAGAATGAATCAAGAAGACAAAGAGAAAAAGAACAAGCATACTAGAAGAAATTGACTGAAAAAAAAAAAACAACAACAAACCCTAACCCTAGAGAGGAACATAAAAGATGTCACCGTAAGTGATTAGGAATTAGAAAACAGAGCCAGGATTGTCGAAAGCCATATGCATGATGTTGATGTTGACGTGAGTTGCTAGACAAGGGCTCGAGAAGGCCTTACCAGAAGGCTTTGCGCCCCCACAAAGAGAGAAGAAAACTCCCACGAGGAGCGAAAAAGTAATTTCTTTTTCGCCTATCTCGATTCCTGAATTTATGCTTATATGGAAAGGTTACTCATTGTTATGTGTTTTCTTTTCTTAAGCATTGCAAGTGAATTTCATTTGATAACCACAATTGTGTGCTTGCAGTTATTTTACTAGCTAAAATACAACTTGAATATAACAATTATCATTATGAATTAAGTTTTCTGTACTCCAAGTAAATACATGTGGGATTAATGTATTATAAATAGGCGCGCAGAAAATCGAAATACATCTATAAATTTATACTACTATATAAAGTAAACCATGTTTGACACCAATTTTGATTTCATTACTTACTTTAGGGCTATGCATTTGGATCGAATCGAATCATCGAATCAACAATAGTATTCGATTTCGATCCTGAAAAAACAAAGATCGAAATCAAATCAATCTAAAACTATCCGAATCGATCCAAAATCATTCGATTTTGACCTGATTTGATTCGATTTCGATCTTTTTTTTTTCCATTTTTTTAATATTAAATAACAAACATTATGTAACTTTTTCTTTTACATCTAGAATTCAAGAAATCTTGAAATACATGAATACAATGATAGTTTATTATAAATTCACATGTATTAGTGGGTTTCTTATTACAAAGTTTTAACCCAATGTTCAAATAGAACTCCCAAACAAAGAAAACATTTGTAAAGATATTTGAGAAAGGAAACTTGTGAAGTGTTAATACTTTAGTTACTATATTAAGTTACTTAGTAGTATTTCATTATATTATATATATATATTATTATATTATACATTAATTTAGTATATATATTAGTATATATTTATACTTTTTAAATAAATAAAATGAGTACTCGATTCAATTCGATTTTTAACCTCTGCAGTTGATGATCAAACCAAAATGGGATTTCATCCAAAGGCAAAATCAAAAGTTGGATCAAATATTCGATTTGATTTTTAGATCGGATCATTCGATCGATTTTCAACTGATTCGATCGATCCGATTTTTTCTGCACAACCCTGTCCTTGACACACTACGATTTTTTTTCTTTTTTAGGTGAGATATAACTGTCATTTATTTTAGTTTTATCATTATTTAAACTTTCACTTTCAAGGAAATAAATGTTACTTAATCATTTCTTAGGCCAACTTAAGTTATCATATTTACCATACAAATTAATTATATTATAATTAAAATAAATTGTTAATTACGTGGGATGCGTGTCTAACGTTCTGGTATATATTCATATAAAGAAAGGCAAAATGATATGAACACAAAGTAAATTCTCTAAAATCAGAGCAAAATTTTTGACTTTGCTCTTACCCTTTTCTGATAAAGCAAATTATGTAAATGTTGGCAATTGCCTGATTGATCGCCTTAACAGGTGCAATCAAGTTTAGGTTGATAATTGTATAAATCTGTTAGTTCCGTAAAACAAGGCAACAAGAAATGGAAATTTTCATCAATTAATGTAACAGCTTCTTTTCATTAATTGTCCTCCAAGTTTCCAAATATTTTTTAAAAGGGATAAAAGCATCAAGCCCCTGAACTATGCACGTTTTTGCGACTTGCCCCCTAAACTAATTTAATAAGCGTTTTGCCCCCTAAACTATGCACGTCTGTTCGATTTGCTCCCTGGCCGGGTTTTCGGCTATTTTTGGCCATTCTTGGCCAGAATTTTTCCCCTTACCCGACACATATTTGTTGTACTAGATGTCTATTAGTAGTTGATGACAAAAAGTAGGCGAAAAAATACCTCGAACGGGGCATATTCCGGCTAAAATACACTGAAGAGGAAATCACATTTTGGCTAGAATATGCCCCGTTCGAGATGGTTTTTCGCCTACTTTTTGTCATCAACTACTAATAGACATCTAGTACAACACATATGTGTCGGGTAAGGGGAAAAATTCCGGCCAAGAATGGCCAAAAAATAGCCAAAAACCCGGCCAGGGGGCAAATCGAACAGACGTGCATAGTTTAGGGGGCAAAACGCTTATTAAATTAGTTTAGGGGGCAAGTCGCAAAAACGTGCATAGTTCAGGGGGCTTGATGCTTTTATCCCTTTTTAAAATTATACAAGTTGTGCTATTAAACAATTTGTGGGAGTGATTTTCTGTATCTTCCGGCCGTGAATCGACTGGCCGTATTTATCTATATTCACCAACGAATTTTCCTTAAATTCAAACAACTTGAAGTCTCTGTTCGAAGTACTATATATATTTTTTAATTGATTGAAATCATTTATTTCTTGAACCGTTTCCATAAAACTCGTAACTTAATCATTTTCTGAAACAATCCTTCTGATTATTTGTAAAAAAAAAAAAAGTACGTTGTTATTATTTATAGATACAGTTAATTATTTTTGTCAATTATATTTTGATTGAAACATATTCGTATTATACAATTCCCTTACATAAAGAAAAAGTAATCCTCATGCCATAAATATGAGAGATGAATGTTTTAAGTTTGTTTCAATTAAAAGACCATGCTGATTGCACGCAAGAGTTGGCAAGGAAATAAATTTAAGCAAGTTCTATGTAAAGTATATATATTTGAGAAGACTTTGTTAAATTATATTACATGGTTATATATTATTTTTTACCCAAAATTCGTTTATTGTGCGTGCATGAGTGGGTTAAAAAAAAGATCATTTTTCTTGAAACGAAGCAAGTGATTCACATAATTCGATTTGCGCTAGATATTTTAAGGTGAAAGGATAACGTTGGGTGTTAGGGATAAATTTAGGAAGATATAAAAAACTTTGGGGCTAAATTAGAATATAGAAGACTTGGAAGATTTTTATGCAATAAACTTTTACAATATGTAATTTGCATTCAATGTAGTACACGGCTAAAGCTTCCTTATTTTTCCTTGCTTTTCTTTTTTTGTACACATGATTACAACTGTTATCCCATATTTATAGGATTATTAAACTGCCATACTAATTGCTCAATTATTAGTCTTACATTATTATATTAAAATATCTTCCAATCATGCTTATTTATTTATTCTAGCCTAGAATTTTCTTCAATCATAGAGGTGGCACGGCTATCCAATTTATTTTACTTTATTAAATTAATATTTTAATAGATAAGAATAGGTGGATATATCAATAAGTGAAATAGAATATTGTCATTGATATACTTTATTTCCTGATTAGGTAAGATCTACTAAAACTCAATCCACCAGATTTACCTACAAATAGGGATATATGCAATTATGCGTTGAACTGGCAATTTTTGAATTTAAGATGCATTGGTTTTCTTTGTTAAGACTAAGGAATAAGAATAATTGCTCCGCTGTTAGGTTTACACAAACTTATTCAAACATGGAAGAAGACTCCATAAGTACCAATGTTGACAATGGTTCTAATTCCTCAAGGAAAAAGGTCAAGGCTCCAAAGTCAACTGGCAAACCATATACTAGAAAAAATGCTTCAAAAAAAATTGTCAAACCATCCCGTCGGTACTTATGCAAAATATGCGCTGATAGAAAAGATATCGATCGCACGTTTTCAGTAACGGGTTGCAGACGACGTCACCGCTACTGTACCGAATGCATAGCCAAGTATATCGAGACCGAGCTCCAGAACAGGCCAGCCGAAAACAAAGGAAATGAGCCCTCTTTCAAGTGTCCTGGCTTACATTGCAAAGGCTCTCTTCAACTCCATACTTGTCGTGAAATCCTGCCTGATAATGTCGTTGCAATGTGGGAAGACGCGTTGTGCGAGTCCACGATTGCTCCCTCTGAGAAGTTCTACTGTCCTTTCAAAGATTGCTCGGCGATGATGGTAAACGATGGTGAAGAGGCGATTAGGGAGTCGGAGTGTCCGTCTTGCCATAGATTGTTCTGTGCACAATGTAAAGTTCCGTGGCATTCGGATTTAGGATGTGAGGACTTTACGAGGCTGAATGCAGAAAAGGATCAAGATGAGATGGTGTATGAACTTGCTAAGAAGGAGAAATGGCAGAGATGTCCTTGCTGCAAGTTTCTCGTTGAGAAAAGTCAGGGCTGTTTGCATATGCGTTGCAGGTCAGAATTGTCCATTACTGAAAAACTTCTTGTTCTCTGATTCATTAACCCCAAAATTACTCAGTCTCGTTGATCTAGAATTAACTTGCTAGCATAGTTCATCATCAAGATCAGATTGATACTTCAAATCTGATCTGGTTTATACTGAATGCGACAGGTGCAAGCACGAGTTTTGCTATGCGTGTGGAGCAACCTGGAATGCTACTCATGGTAGTACTTGCCAGCGAAGAGCACCGGAGCAGATTTAAGTAGTTAAGCTTGAACAATAATTAAACAGGCTATGAATTTGAAAATTTACCCTATGTCTTTTTATTATCCATTGACTTGTCTTTGAGATCCACCAGAAACAGGCTATGAATTTGGAATTTTACTAATTATGTCGTTTTATTTTCTCCTGACTTTGTCTTTGGGGTCCACTTTTACTTGTGAAAGAGGGAATTTTAAGATATCCAGAAGAGCCCTTTTTTGGTCTTGTTTAGTCGTCTTATTTGACATGTTGAGTGAAACGTGCTACTGTGCTTTTCGTTTGTAAGTTCTCCATTCGTCTGTTGGTTATCTAAGGTACATAACATATATAAATGATATATAATCATTTCCTTAAGACAGTTTGCCAAATCACTCATCAGAAGAAGAAAAAAAAAGATAAAGTTAATCTATCAATTGGCGAGCCCTCTCAGTACTTAGGTGACATATGCGCTGACAATAAGGACAACGACCAGATGTTCGCTGTCCCAAGGTGCTGTCACAGATACTGCACCGAATGCATCGTCAAACATGTCTCTATAAAACTGCGGGGCGCGAAAAACCAAGAAAGCATGCTTTTCTTCACGTGCCCTGCAGGCTCAGATTGCAATAGAGTTCTCGAACTTGATGCTTGTCGACAAATCATGCCTAAGAACATTGTTGAATTGTGGGAAGCTGTGGTGTGTGAGTCTATGATCGATGATTCCGATAGATTTTACTGCCCTTTTAGGGGTTGTTCGAGGATGATACTAAACGATAGCGATGAGGGGACTATGATTAGGGAGTCGGAGTGTCCGTTTTGTCATAGATTGTTCTGTGCACAGTGTAAATTGCCATGGCATTCGGGTTTTGGGTGTGAGGAATATTCGAAATTGAATTCGGATGAGAGGGGAAGGGAGGATCTTATGTTGCATGAGCTTGCTAAGAAGGAGAAATGGCAGAGATGCCCTCGGTGTAAGTTCTTTGTGGAGAAGGTTGATGGCTGTTTGCATATGACTTGCAGGTTAGAATTGTCCATCTTTTTGAACTTGATCTTGATTATGTGAAGTTATATATAGGGATAGTTTATATATGCACCCTTGAGACTATGCATTAGACAATCAATCATTTTGAGATCGATTTTCGAATTTTAGTTGGGTTTGGAGTAGAATATTTCTTAACGTTAGGAGGTTTGGTGTAGATTTCAGATGTTCTTGCATGGTTCAATAACATTATAAATTTTATGCTTCTTTTATAATCGAAGATTAAGATTATCCATAAAACGGGTTTAGGTTGAATAACAAAATTGATCGAGCGTTTTTCCTGAAAAACTATAGAGTCTATTGTAATGTTCCTTTTTTTCTTTTCATGATTAGTATTATTGATTCATGAGTTGTTAAAACTTAAAATATCAAAGCGGTTGGTCTGTCCGTAACGTTTCATAAAATTTTCAGAGAGTATTCCTGTAACTAATATGCAAACAATAGGAGTGAGATCTACTTGTCATGATGCGTCCAAATTTGGAAGGTGTAATTGTGCATCATATATACATAGGTGTATATGCATATTTACTACACATATTTTGAAATTTTTGTTTGTAATTTTTCTTATGTAATAAACTTTTAGTCAAAAGAGTTGAAATATTGTTCATTCAACGCCTAAGAGAATTCAAAGTTATGTTAGATGGACAGTAAACCATGGTGAAAACATTTCATATTTTTAGAGAAATATGTGTAGTATCGCAATAACAAATAAACGGTCGATATAACTACATGCATTCTTTTAATTAGCTTGAAATCAAGATGAACATTTCCATATCAGAATTTTAACTAACATGATTTGTATATATATTCACTGTAACAGGTGTGGGTATCATTTCTGCTATCAATGTGGAGAAACTTATACTTCATCACATGGTAGTTGCGGGCCACGCTAGTCAGTTCTATTATATGTGCACGCTTTAACTATTATCGCGCGTACTAGCTAGTAATATGAAGTTCAGTAATATTATGTTGCAAATCTTTTTGTTTTAATTCGGTTGTTTTTTGTGTCCATTTATTCTTCCGAATTGGCAAAGTTCAAAGTTCACACCCCAATTTCCCTATACCCCAAATTGTGTACCCTTGCATTAAGTGTTAATAACGAGAACCACCACCAGAAAAAGCTGAACCACCACAGTCAAACGTGAAGAATAACGAGATGAGATTCTTTTTTTTTTCTTCTGAAAATGGTAGGTTTACAAGTGTTGGAAATAATATATAAATATTAAATGTCTACACTCTCTAACAGCTTAAGTTTTTAGATAAGATGGTAATTCAGTATTTATATACTGTCTCCAGCATTGTTGAAGATAATATATATTATTAAATGTCTATCCACTCTAACAGCTTAAACTTTTAAATGAGATGTCAATTCAATATGGTATCAGAACTCAGGCCAAGAAAGAGGTCCTGGGTTCAAATCCCACCGTCACCCGATTATCAAAAAGTGTCACGTGACATGCGTAGCAAAAAAATTTACAGCCTACACGTGGGGATGTGTTGGAGGTAATAAATATTAATATTAAATATATACCCTCTCTAACAGCTTAACCTTTTAGATGAGATAACAATTCCATAATAAGTGATGGCAAATTGTGGGTTTGTAGTAGTTTAATTTTGTTGTAGTTTGTGAAAAAAAATGTATTGGGTTTTCTCTCTCCTTATTTATTTTATGTATTATATTTTTCTCACTCCTCTAATATATTGGTTTGACTACTAATTCCACATAAGTGACAATTTGAACCCTTGCCACGATTTAAACTTCAGAAATAATATTTTAATATTATTTGGCATGGTGTAATATACACAAATCTAAAAAAAGTTGGTTGAGTTTCGTTTTTTATTATATAAAAAAAACTCCAAATGCTCTCTCAATTTCGTTCGGATTTTTTTTATTTCTCACTGATGTCCGCTTATGCGATTAATTCAGTCGAGCACTGTCGGACACTTTTTGAGAAGAAGGGTTTTACAGCCTACACGTGGGGGATGTGTTGGAGGTAATAAATATTAATATAAAATATATACCTTCTCTCCTTTTAGATGAGATAACAATTCCGTAATAAGTGATGGCAAATTGTGGGTTTGTAGTAGTTTAATTTTGTTGTAGTTTGTGAAAAAAAATGTATTGGGTTTTCTCTCTCCTTATTTATTTTATGTATTATATTTTTCTCACTCCTCTAATATATTGGTTTGACTACTAATTCCACATAAGTGACAATTTGAACCCTTGCCACGATTTAAACTTCAGAAATAATATTTTAATATTATTTGGCATGGTGTAATATACACAAATCTAAAAAAAGTTGGTTGAATTTCGTTTTTTATTATATAAAAAAACTCCAAATGCTCTCTCAATTTCGTTCGGATTTTTTTTATTTCTCACTGATGTCCGCTTATGCGATTAATTCAGCCGAGCACTGTCGGACACTTTTTGAGAGGAAGGGTGGGGGATGGGGGTGGGGGGCTCTCCCAGCGGTGGCATTTTACATCCACAAGACTCGAACCCGAGAGCTTGTTTAAGTGAACTCAAGTCCCTTACCACTTGAGCAACAACCGTTGGTATTTCGTCCGGATTTTCAGAAAAAATATTTTATAAATACTTTTTTATTTCAATTTCATATTTAAACTATAAATAAACATAATTTTATCAAAAGATCTTATTGCCCAATAAAATATAAAAATAGAATTATTTATTACGAAAAAACATAAATATAAACAAATAAATTCTAGTTATAATGAATATATTAATATGTATGAATTTTAAAATAATATAAATATAACAAAGCAAAATATGATGAAAATATACAAAACAACTTGATTTTCTAAATAAGGTGGGGAGTCTGGTTCAGTCAGTTCCGGAGAAATATCTCCAGGAAGAATTGGTTCCCCAATAAAAAGAACATCATGATCCGGATCGAATCCACAGCCAAGGAGAAGATGAACAACTTTTCTTGAAGATGAAATCTCAAAAAAATAGTAGTGTAGTGAAAAGAGAGAGATTAGTAAGATACGAAGTAAAGTGCACCGTATTAATAGATAGGAGATCAGGGAGATATGGAAACAAAAAATAACTAAATAAGGTCCATGATACCATCAATTTTGTTCGATCCAACTTCCAATCATAAGGACGTAAGGTATGGTATCGTGATATAAGGAAATATGGCAATAAGAGAATCCACACATTAGAGACAGAAAAGCATCATGCTTTCCATAAATAATCGGGAACAATCAACATAGACATTGATATGGGTATTTCCCGTACTGGGCTTGCAATGGGCCAGGCCCAGGTTTTAACATATGTTGGGGATCATTCCCAACATATATATCGAATATAATCCCCAATATAGTACAACTTACGTGTTCATCAAGTGGGTGGTCCCCGCATCTCGAGGCCTATAAATACCTACCTTCCGGTAATCAAGGTAAACTTTAATTATCCACAATTACTGTTCACCTATATCAAGCATTCCTCGATATAGTATTCGACATATTACCCGATATATATCGTCTACGCCACCTTCGACATAAGGAGGAGATCACTTTCGACGTAAAAGATTCGATGTCGTCCCCGACATAATCCTCGATGTCATCTCCGGTATATTTCCGTCATTCTCCCTTGCATCCGACATTAGTTCGAGATGTTCCGGACCAAGCTTATTCAAGAGTAGCATAGTTAGAGTAGGCCTAGTTAGTGATATACTCGTTGTAACACACTTGTAACCGACCATATTCTATATTTACGAGATATTGTCAAACTAGTGGTGCCATCGGTGGGAACACCGAGTTCCCGAACTAGGACGTCAAGATGCAAAGAAGGATGACCCACTCGCAGTCTAATAGACCAGTGGTTGATAATTCAATGACAGAAAGTGCACCCCCGTCCCCTATTCATGTCCCAAAGCCGATGGTGGGCCAAAATGAGCCCAAGCATCCCCAAGCACCGAGGGAACCGATCTCTACACCCGCAATGCCAGCAGTTTTTGGCACCGAAGATCATAGTGCAAATATTGCTACTGTCCAGACAACATTGAATGCGGCCTTTGAAATACTACTACCACACTTGAACAATAGGGAAGTGGATGACGCGCCACCGCAACCGCAAGAACCCAGGACTACGAAAGCCGGATCAGGACGCCGAGCTGATGAACGTGAGGACACTAGAGATTCTGGAAGAGATTTGTGTTGCCCAAGAATCTGTGGGGCTGAAGGACAGAACCCGAGGATGGATAGAAGGAACATTGCTAGGAGGATGGAACAGTTGGACCATGAGAAAGTAGAAGGGGGACGAAGACTAGCTTTGGTAGAGGGTCGCAGTTTGACACCTTTTTTAGATGAGATAGTGTCAAAGGTGCTAGAGAAAGGAGATAAGATCCCCACAATCAAACCATACGATGGGAAAAGTGATCCATCTGATCATCTCCACTCTGATAGTGTTTTAAACTTAATAGGTTTTCTCGCAGTATCAAAGTAAAGATTTTGGCTACGACTCTAACCAGAGCAGCTTTGGATTGGTTTACCAGGTTGGAGGTTCGATCTATAACAAGTTATAGTCAGATGAGGCAGAAATTTGAGAGTAAGTTCTCTAGTCATAAAAGGGTGAGAACTAACATGAACCATCTGAACGCAATGAAAAGAGATCCTAGAAGAGTTTATGAAAAGGTTCAATGATGAACTGATAAAGGTGGATGAACCGAAGGGCGACTAGGTGGTATTCATTTTGTTCAATGCAACGGCGCATAGGAGGTTCGCACAGGAGTTAATTAAGCTTAAGTCACCAACGATAGACCAGATCAACACACTCGCATATGACATCATTTACGAGGACAACATGATGGCAACCAAGCAGAGCCCAAATCCCAGCAGGCCTCCTAGAAAGGAGCGATACAGGGATAGGTCCCGTAGGAGATATACCCCGCTGAACAAAGGGATATTGGAAGTGTTCGCAGTTCATAGAAAAACAGGTGGCTCAAAGAGCCTAGGAAGCTGAGGGAGAACAACGAAATGAATTTCTCTGGGAAGTATTTTGAATATCACCGCCAAATGGGGCATGAAACAGAGGAATGTACCAATTTAAAGAACTAGATTGAGAGTCTCATCAAGGAGGGCAAGCTAGTGGAGTTCGTGAGGAATTCAAAGAATAATCGCATGAGGGATGATGAATCATGTTCGCCTCGTAGGGACAACTCCGCTCCCCCAGGAGACATAAATAGAAGGAAATTGAGGCTTCATCCAAGCGTGGAAGGGCTATTGTCAATGCCCCAATCAGAGGGATGATCAATGTGATCAACGGGGGACCGTTAGGCGTTGATTCAGCTCAAGGATGTGAGAGAATAACCCGCTGAATGCAGGTTGGGACATATATAAGCTATAGTACCTCAGTTATGCAGGAAGGATTCGTGGACCACGAGATCTCATTCACCAAGAGGGATCTGGAGCAGCTCACGCCATTGGCATTGGAGGCAAGTAAACTCGATTGCCCACTAGTCGTTACAATTGATGTAGCTGAATATCAGGTACACAAGGCCTTGATCGACAATGGTAGCTCCTCCAACATTATATTTTTCCATTTCTTGGAGAAAATGGTGTTACCCGAGAATATGCTAGACGCGGTCTCAACCCCATTAACATGCTTTGAAGGGGGGGAGATAATCCCAATGGGACCGATCACATTTCTCACCTCATTCGGGGAGGAACCATGTA
The DNA here is from genome assembly GCA_948329865.1 of Linaria vulgaris. Taxonomy (NCBI): domain Eukaryota; kingdom Viridiplantae; phylum Streptophyta; class Magnoliopsida; order Lamiales; family Plantaginaceae; genus Linaria; species Linaria vulgaris. The sequence continues at coordinate 29,099,383 of OX415249.1, forward strand.
GGAGGACAATCGCAGTAAAGTACACCGTGGTCGACCTTTTCTTCCCTTACAATGCTATCATTGGGCCCCCCGCCCTCAATGAGATGAGAGTCGTGGTATCAACATACCACCAGAAAATGAAATTTCCTACAGAGGATGGAATAGGTGAAATCATCGGATACCAAAAGCATGGTTGGATGAGCTACGTGGCCTCGTTGAGATTCCCTAGGATTAGGGAGGTACAAGAGGTGGAAGATCCCGAGCAATAATACATGCCAGAGACGGAGTAATCACCTCGCTTCAACTGGGGGCCCTGGCTTTCAGTTCATTTACTGTCTCTTATGATTCCTAGAATAATTGCATTATGTCTTTTGGACAATTTTAAATTTCCCTAAACTGCCCCATCGTTGGGCTGGAATGTAACTAAAGAATGAGGAACTACATCGGTCTGATTCCCATACATGGGATACGTAGGCGAGTTAGGATTTACCTAGCCTTCGACCGTTATCTATCATTATATCATATCATTTAACTGCATTACAGAACACATAACTCTTTGCAGGAATTATCTGATAGAATATGAAAATGATGTACCTCAATAGCAGGTGCAACAAACAGCGCCCAAAAGGCGCAATTACTATAAGGCTAATGTTGCCACTTTTCCTTGCTACAAGGGCTAGTTTGCCGCTCTTATTTGCTAAAATAATTGTTCCTATCTGAAGCAGGTACAATCGCATTCCCTCCCAAAGGAATGGGAGAATATAGGTTCCACCTATCGGGATAAAATGGATCTCCTAAAACTAATTCCCCATACTCGTATCATCAATATTTTCGAATATGTATTATGTTATCTTGCTCAAACGACATGAACATAACTTCTACGAATCCTACGGGATATCGACCGCCGATGAGCGACGAGAGAATCTACAAATCCTATGAAATATCGACCGTCGATGAGCGGCGAGAGAATCTACAAATCCTACGGGATATCGATCGTCGATGAGCTACGAGAGAATCTACAAATCCTACGGGATCTTAACCACAGTCGAATGGTGCTGAATCTACAAAATCATATGGGATATTTAATATGAAGACTCCACAAGTCCTACGGGATATGACCACCAACGTGTGGCAAATAATCTACAAATCCTAACCGAATTATAACTCCCTTATCTACCATGATAGGCAGGAGAACACCCGAAAGGGCCAAACATCTACAATCCTGGGGCACAACTCCCCTATCCACGATGATAAGAACGAGAGCACCCAGGATGAAAACAACACACCCTACGGATTCACAACTCCCCTACACACGGTTGTCGGCCGGAGAGCAACCAAAGAAGGTGTGAGCCCCATGAAGAGGCGACATAACTCTCAGACAATTGAAAGAGAGGATCCGACAAGATGATAACTTAAGGTACCAACGTACAAACATTATATTTCGTATCACAAATCCTTATTCTCACAGAAAGGTAGGGATGCAATACGGAAATCATTCAAAGACACAAGACATAACAAGATAAGTCTACAAGTTTATAGCAGGATTGTTCAACAAATATTACACAACTAAATGAATACAAGGCGATGCAACGCCAATAATCAAAATAACAAGTGCCGCTTAGGCAGGGCCCTCTCATTCAAAAGTGCTAAAAACAGACCAGGTTGCTCCGAAGCAACGTTCACAGCCTCATCATCTTCAAGGGGCAACCCATCTGGTCCACACATGGCATTCAAGTCCATGAATTTGAAACCCTCTTTAAAACCCTTCTTGACGATCACATGCGCAATCAAAGATTGAAAGGCTTCCTCTCGCTCCTTAACAACATGCTCCGCAAGAAGCTCATGATAGGTCCCACTCGCCAGGAATTTCTTGGCAACGCATATCAAGACCTCAGGAGACTCCTCTTATAACAGACCATACATTAACTAGAAATCTCGACACAAGAGAATATTCCGTATACAATACACACAAGCTTACCATTTTTTCAAAGTCAGCTTGAGCCTTTGCAAATTCAGACAGCAAATGTTTGTTTTCTGCATTTATCTTCGCGAGCTCACTTTTGGCCCGACGACGACTATCCTGCTCTTTGAGAGCATGTTGCTTATATTGTTCTACCAGATTCACCTCCTTCTCGTGTTGTACACAAGTATCATCATAGGTCTCCTTCATCAACCTGCCTTTGCTCATCGCCTCTGCCAGATCCGCATGGAGTTTCTCTAAGGCCATGAGGTTATAATCAGCCATCTTCTCAATGTCATCCTCAAGTTGCGCAATAATAGCATCCTTATCTCCTTTGGACTCACTGATGTTCTTCATCGACATAGCCGGTATTTTCCCAACCTAAGAAAATGACCGGCATGAGTAGAAGGAACTTATGACAAAACTTGAACATAATGAGCAATACGACTTCGACAACATACACTCTGGAAAACGTGGATATTCCGACACACATTCTGTGCCCGTTATATTTCAGTCAGAATAGGCACCCTAGCTGGCGTAGGATAGGCATGTGCCATGCCACGAACCACATCAGCCTCGTTAAGTTCAACCCTTTTACCCTGAACATTGGGCCTCGACCTTGATCGCCCTTGCCTGGCGGTCAGGCGTGGCAAACTAGTTGCTTCATCTCGAGCCCTCTTTAGACCTGACTGTGCAGACTGCGGGCCAAATGGAACAGAAGTTCTCTGGATAGGGATACCAGCAAAAACCTGAGAAGAGGGCCTTGCCGGGGCAACATTCGAAACATGACCATTGCCTTTCTCTGCGGCGCTTATAGCGAGCCTTTGCCTATTTCTGTAGTAGTTATAGTAGGACCCTTGCCCTTATCCGCAACACTAATTGGGTCAGGGGTATCCTTGTCTAGCCATATAGGGACTCTTATTGAATCTCATGGGCCCTCCTTATATCCGAACACGAAAAGCGAAGAACCGACCGCGACCTTCGCAAATGACTAATCATTCTTCGTAGAGTGACCAATATGGGTAGCGGTTTATACAAATCCACCAGCAAAGGGGGGGGGGACGGATCTCATTCTGGTCTGCTAAAGAGGGTAACACCTATGTAGGACTAACAACCTCCTTGGCCATAGAGACAGCTTTTAGCAAAGCATCAGCTCCAGCCACACCCCCCACAATGTCCAGAACCCTCTCGCCACCAGTATCGGTGGCCAAAGATATGGTCTCATCCATAGGTAAACTACCATCATTAGGCACAGATGTACCAACGATGGAAACAGTCTGTTTCACTATCAAAGGAGACGTGACCACACTTTCTGAAACACCAACCTTCACACCAGAGTTAGAGGACGCATCATCTCTCCTCCCTGCCAAAGCGGCAGCCTCTTGATCAAATAATCTGCAAAAACAATGAATTAAATAAGAACGTACAAAAACCAAGAAAAGGAAAAACAAGAAAGGAATATCGGACGTCATTTTGAAAAAAAAATCGAAAGTTGTATCAAAAATTATGTCAGGTATCCCCGACATACTCACCTGAAGAAGGGATAAATGCGCTAGAAGACAAACAAACTCTTCACTCTCTCCAGACATGCTAATATTTATAGGAGGGAACCTATGGATCGGCATTAAATGCTGGATATATCGAACTCCATGTTAGACATAAATGTCGAAGAAAATTCGATATAATATGGAGTTCCCTAAAGAACAGGAATTCAAATGAGAACCTCTGAAAATGCGCAAATTTCATTGGGGGGTCCACCAATAGCTCTTCTAAGCACAATAAAACTCCCACATCAGAGTTTGTCATTTGAACTGGCGGGACGAGGGGTATAGGTAATCCAAAAACTCAGATTTAATTTGCAAATTATTAAGTTCAGATAATAATTCTCAAATTAGGGGACTACATGATATGGGTATTTCTTGTATTGGCCTGCCATGGGACAGGCCCAGGATTTAACATATGTCGGGAATCATTCCCGACATATATATCGAATATAATCCCCAATATAGTACAACTTACATGTTTATCACGTGAGTGGTCCCCGCATCCCGACGCCTATAAATACCCGCTTCCCGGTAATCAAGGTAAGCTTTAATTATCTGTAATTACTATTCATCTATATCGAGCATTCTCCGATATAGTATTCGACATACTACCTGATATATATATCTTTGATATATATCATCTACGCCACCTTCGACACAAGCAGGAGATCAATTTTGACGTAGAAAATCCGATGTCGTCTCCGACATAATCCTAGATGTCATCTCCAATTTCGACATCCTCTCTTGCATCCGACGTTAGTTCAAGGTGTTCCGAACCAAGCCTATTCAAGACTAGCATAGTCAGAGTAGGCCTAGTTAGTGATATACTCGTTGTAACACACTTGTAACCAACCATATTCTATATATACGAGATATTGTCAAACTAGACATGTTGAGACATGAGAAACCTTAATGTTACAGTCAACAAATAATGCAGTCGCAACATATGCATAGAGCAACAATCACCAATAATATGTCAATTTTGGAGTAATGACAAGCTCTTACTCATGAATTGTCGAGATGTAAAGAAGCATTTCATTATGAGAGTACAAGTTGCAGCTCTGGTAGCTTTCACTCTAACTCATTTGCGAGTGAGGTAGCTCTTTTCAAATTTTGTGACGCATCAGATAAAAATTGATAGCTTTCACACTCACACCTTCTAGGTCATGTAGCTTTTTCCAGAAATAAAACATAGAAGTTTTTTGTGTGTGTGTGTTTTTTTTCTTCTTTTGAGGACATGCATGAAGTACATCAATGGGGGAACCTTTCAGAAGGAGTTGTATTTCTCAAGCTAAGTACATAAGTGAGGATTCGACTCGAAATATAAACATTATAAATGATTATTTCAAGATGCGATTGTACTATGTTGCGACTCATATGTGGCCAATGCCCAAGGATTCCTTAAATGTCTCAAACCATGTTGCGTCTAATGGCTTAGTAAATATGTCAGCAAGTTGACATTATGTACCCGAATGTTGCAACTTAACTGCCTTTTTGTTCCACTACATCGCGAATAAAATGACCTTATTGCAATATGTTTGGTTCGTGAGTGTTGAATAGGATTTTTGGAAATATTGATGGCACTTGTGTTATCACAGTATAAAGTTAACATGTTGTGAGTAATACCATAATCAGTTACCATTTGTTTCATCCAGAGGAGTTGTGTGCAGTAGCTTCCAGCAGCAACGTATTTGGCCTCAATGCTGGACAATGTAATATAGTGTTGTTTCTTGCTAAACTAGGAGACATGATTTGTGCCTAAGTAGAAACATCCACCTGTCGTGCTTTTGCGATCATCAACACAACCAGCCCAGTCAGCATCATTGTACCGTGCAAGATGATAATTAGTATGAGAATTGTAGTGTAAGCCAAAATCAGCAGTTACAGAGATGTAACGAATGATGCACTTGACTGCTTTGAGATGCGACTCCTTCGGCTTGGCCTGATATCTTGCACAGACACCAACGTTGAAACATATATAAGGTCTACTTGCTATTAGGCATAGTAAACATCCAATCATGCTCCGGTACATGCTATGATACACATCCTTACTAGTCTCATCTATTATGAGACGTTCATTTGTAACCATAGGAGTACGCATATATTTTTCTCAATCAAGACAAAATCATGTGACAATATTTGCCGTACATTTGGTTTGTGAAATGAAGATTCCCTTCGATCCTTGTTTGACTTATCAACCAAGAAAATAAGTGATTTCCCCAACCATACTCATTTTAAATACTGTTTCCCTAACAGATATAAACTCTCGCAACTCGACATCAGAGGTGGAACTAAAAACGATGTCGTCGACATATATTTGAGCAATAATATGAGTTTTGTTTAAGCGTTTAATGAAGAGAGTGTTGTTAAGAGTACCTCGAGAATATCCTTTATCTATGAGATGTTGAGTTAAATGTTAATACCATGCCCGATGTGCTTGCTTAAGTCCATAAAGGGCTTTCTTAGGTCTGAGTACATGATTCGATTGATGTGGATCCACGAGCCCTTTAGGTTGTTCAATGTAGGCTTCTTCGTTGAGATATCCATTTAGAAAGGCACTCTTGACATCCATCTGAAACGGTTTAAAGTGTAGGAGACATGCAATAGAGAGTAATAAGCGTTTAATGAAGAGAGTGTTGTTAAGAGTACCTCGGGAATATCCTTTATCTAGGAGATGTTGAGTTAAATGTTCATACCATGCCCGAGGTGCTTGCTTAAGTCCATAAAGGGCTTTCTTAGGTCTGAGTACATAATTCGGCTGATGTGGATCCACGAACCCTTTAGGTTGTTCAATGTAGACTTCTTCGTTGAGATAGCCATTTAGAGAGACACTATTGACATCCATCTGAAACAGTTTAAAGTGTAGGAGACATTTAATAGAGAGTAATAATCTAATTGACGTAATACGTGCGACAGAAGTAAAAGTCTCATCAAAGTTTCCTTCAATAGGTGTGAAACCTTGAGCCAGAAGTCAGGCCTTGTTTCATACTACACAATCAGTTCATCAGTTTTATTCTTCTAAATTCACTTACTTCCTATTTTGTTAATATTCGGGGGTCGGGGTACAAGTTCCCGGACTTGATTTCTTTCAAATTGATTTAATTCCTCTTGCATAGCATCTACCAATAATTCCTTGAGAATTGCTTTATTGATATTTTTAGGTTCGATTTTAGAAGTACAACACACATTATTTATCATCCGATCTATTTCTGCTAAACATGTAAACATAATATTCCAATGTATGCATATATATGATTTAGTCTAGATACACTTGGAATAAAGTGGATCATACAAAGACAAATATAAAGTTGGATCTTGTTTCCATAAATAAGCTGACGTTGCAGTATCTATTTCTTTAAGAAAACTATAAGACTCACTTTCAGAATCTCACCAACCATTTTTCCTTGTCTCTCTTATCAAGATAGTTGTTCTAACAATAAGAAAGATCTATATTCAAAATACGTACTGAAATATTCAAAATATAATCAATTGCGAAGGAACGGTTAAGTATTGTTGGATGTGCCCGTTTGAGAGGTAAATCATTTTATATTTCCAAAATTATTTGTATTATTTATATTTCCTTGTTATATTGAATTATAGGTTTGTTTGTAGGCGAATGAACGAGTTGAAATCTGTGTTGAAAAAAGCTCGTGTTGAAGGTTCAATTGCGAATTCTTGTATATTGTCTGAGAGCACCAATTTGTGTTTGCACTATTTCGACAAAAGTGTCGAAACGAGATGGAACAAGCTCAGTCGAAATGAGGATGAATTATGTGGTTATTTCTCAGGGAAACTTTCAATTTTCCATCAATTTGGGAAAGGTTTTAATCCAAATAAGAAGCAATGGTATCTTACTTCCGAGGAGCTCAGGCTAATTGAGCTTTACAATCTGATGAATTGTCCAGAAGTCGACGATTGGTTCACATATGTATATAAATGATTTTTTTTTTACATACTTGTAAGTCTATTTAATACCTTAATAAAATGTCCGTCTCAAATGTTGATAGGTTGTTTGAGGATTGTTGAGTTCGTGCAATGGTTTAAAGAAACTGCTTGTTCTGGAATGTACGAAGGAGATAAACATCTCTACGCCCTCGCCTTAGAAGCACGCACACTATTAAAAGGGTATGGAGACTACAGAGTGAACAGTTTTAGATTCCACAAAACATATTTAACGGGGACAAGGTCAGATATTGTAGCGGATTTTATGTGAAGGCGCAACGGCGATGGGGTTGAAGGCACAATGTTTACAGTACGCTAAATGACATCATTAAGGTTATCTGGTGCACCGCCAACGATGAGGTCCAATAAACTGTATTTTTCAAATGTGTGTGGTACGATAATAACCGTCGTGGTACAACAATACACCCGGTGTACGAAATGTTGATATCAATCCTACATGTTCTCTCAATACCAATTAACTGTTCATATTTGCTAATCAGTCTCTCCAGGTGTATTACACTCCATATCAAGCACAACATGTCCGCAGTGGAAAGGATGGTGGACAGTTTGCCCTATTCGTGTAAGGAACATCATCGACTTGTCGTCAATGCAAGAGGAAGAAGGCGCCAAAGATACCGCTCAACCCGAAGAACTCTTTCAAGATGATGAGTCGCCTGGACTTAACTTGGCCTCAAATTTGAACGCCTTTAACCTTGAAGGACAATTGGCAGATGATGTGTACGAGATGGTTGAAGACGACCTTTACGACGATGATTTTTGTTGTACTTGAGTTCTATATAGTATTTCTTGAACATATTTTTAGTGTTTATTATTTTATTTTGCGTTCATTTCTTAGTATTGGTTAAGAGTTGTAAGAAATAAATTGTATCAATCAGATAAACAAAAATTACGAGGTATATCGTTGGATTACAAGACGTTACTTAAAATGCATTACATGTGTTTAAGCTGGTAAATTAAACACACCTCTTACCACTCATAGTTTAAACACACTTTTATTAAAACATTACAACTTGTACCCAAAGTTTAAGCACACAACACTGAAATTAGTAAATGAAACACACTCACTCGCACTCACACAAACAACATCTTCATCCCTAGTTGGCGTAATTGGTAGTTGACGAGCGTGTACGTTTATCTCTGTTTGTTGCATGCCGACTTCTTCCTCTAGTTGGATGAACTTTTTCATTGTCGTCAAGAGTATCTAACCATAAAGCACTGGTGAAGTAAAACTGAGGGAGAGGCATACGCGCTAGGTTGGCTAAAGTACAATCGTCTTGAGTAACATGAGGCTCTACACACTTGAGACCTTCTGGAGGAACTTCGACGATCCACACTCACGCTACCACGCCGAGCAACGTTTAGACATGCATTGCAATCACTATTCAACCACACCAAATAGTCCAAATCACTTCGAACAGTATTGTTGGCCATTTGGGCTTGTTGCCACAAATTGTTTGTGTCCACTTGGGTTGGTTCTAGGAATAGGTTTGACCCATCTGGGCTTGCTGCCACTTGGTTCCAAGAATAGGTTTGACCCATCTAGGCTTGCTGCCACGAGTTGTTTGTGCCCGCGTGGCCTTGGTTCCACCTACTTGGCTGACTCATGATGTTATTATGCCATTAACCAGGTTGCCATGACTGGTTCCACATCGAGTTTGTATCTTGATTGTCTTGGCGTTGTGTACTCGTTTGACTGAGTGGTTGGTCCCACGACGAGGTTGTGGCCTAATTGCCTTGTTCCTACGACGAGTTTGTACCCTAATTGCCTTGGTTACGCGGATTGGTTTGACCCTGTTGTGTTTGGTTTAGATTCCAAAAATTGTACGACTGACGTTACATTCACTGAAACTGACTGGAAGGAAACAGGCTTGAGTTATAGTTGTTGAGGTTGAAGTTGTAATTATTGTTGTACAAAGGAAACATGTGATAATGTTCCATCTCCTCTCGCTTCCGCTCCCTCGCAATATCCTCCTTCATGTCATCCAAACCTTTCTGTATTTCAACAATTGTTCGTTGCACGATTTGACGACTTTAACAGTTTTTTCTCCTAAGCTGGGTTCGAATTAAGGCCTTGCGACGGACCATAACATGAGAGACGATTGTGCCTAATTAGGCCTCAGACCCTCCCATGTGTTCTTCCCAGATCCTGCAATGGCCGAGATATCTTCGTCATACTCAATAGGGCCATTTATCTTCGTCTGAATAATTATTCTCGAGTTCTTAAATATAACATGCCTACAATTTTCAAAGTAAATAAATAAAAAAGGTATATGCACAAAGCAATAATATACATGTTTAAGATGACTTACATAATGCCATTCTGCACTTGGCGGGTCCCATCTAAGTATTCATCCCACAGGACCCGCTTGCGCGTGACGATCAAGTATTGATGGTCGAAGCGTAACTAGTTCGGATGATCATGCTATAGCAACATTTTCTAGAACACTATTAATGATAAAGGGTAACTAAATATCATAAAACATATTTTACAAACAAGGAAATCTTAATGTATCGTACCGTTTGATAGCTCCTAGTCACCCTGGTGCGTAGCTAACGAAGCCTTGTCGTCGATGCTCTTAGTCTTGTTTGACTCTCGATTTTGCTTTTCCTTTTCTGAGAGTTCTATCGTCTTTTCCTTCTCCCAATGATCAGCATACTTTGACTTGTGGACTCAAGGTAGTTTTTATACCATTTAGGATCTTTATCACGCTTGTATAGTTTTTTGCACTCATATATCGATTCTCTCCACAGGGATTATACCACCCGATTGAATGCCTTTGTAAAATTAAGCAATTCCACATTGTCCCATTTGTATATATACTTCAAAATACAAGCACGTATAAGTATAAGGACAAAACAGAAATATACATAAATAATGCAAAATGTGTCAAATTAAGTTAAGAGAAGGTACCCTGAAGTAGTTCAAATAGTTGTGTATCTTTGCAGCAGATAACTCTTTTGTATAGCCAGTTTGTCAGTCAATGACCTTGTAGTATTTCCAAATGTATGGGTTATATTCTCTGGAAGCTCCTCACCTGTAAGGCAATCAAAATTGAGTTGGTCGTTAACCACAATTTTGGGCATATCCTCTTCGTGCCCTGAAGTACTTCGACCCTTCCCCCGTCCCCTAGGCAGTCGATGGCAAGTAAAATTAGATGCAGAAGCAACAAAATTCGACAAGGGTTGCAATGACAAAGAATCTCCTACGTTATTGCCTTGTGGAAGTTTGTCAATCAAGCCATGCAAAAATATCAAACGTGGAGGAGTAATTAATGGTGGCGAGACTAGAACTGGGTCTCTCAAGCGGGGAGCAGTTTTCGGGTTGAAACGGGTCCATGTTGTTGTGCAGTCAGAGTATGGACCTGATTCCTCCTTGTAGTGGGTCCCGTTTGTTGTGCGGTTGGAGCAGGAGCCTGGGTCCGGGTTATAGTAGAGCCTTGTTGTTGTACAAGCGTCGGAGTAGGGGCACGGGTATGGGTTGTAGAGGGGCCCGGTGAGCCCAGGGTAGAGGCATGAGTCTTTGCTGTAGCGGGGCCATGTCGGAAAGCAAGAAAAGTCTGCTGCGTTGGGGCGGAGGTTCCTCAACTTGTTGGGTAACTTCGTCAGGATTAGTTTCTATGCCAGGTCGATGACTTCTAAATGTATGAGCAAACCTGAGGGTTCCGAGGGTCTTCTGTAATCCTATATTCGAAATATATTTCCCCAATTCTTTCTATTTCACTTTTAACTTTCCTTTACCTTTATCTGTAATGTTGTGATTATTTTCGTTGTCCACTTATATAAACGACGATTTTTGGAAAAAACAAAACTGTAAAAGCTAAAGAATTACAATATTTAGATTGAGAGGGATTAATGATTTAAAATGAAATTTTTGCCAACTAATTATAGAAAGTTTTTTTTTTTCACCGGCGGCTTGTAAAAACCGCCCTGTCCCACGCCATTTCCGTCGGCACGACCGTCATGACGTGGAATCGTTATTCCCGTTGGCACTTGGCTGACAAAAAAATCGTGAGGCCAACTCAAAGCTGTCGACCCTAAGTTTTTTTAAAAACATTTGCTTTTCCCGACGGCCAATTAAGGAAAAAGGGCTTTTTCGACGGACCCGTGCCGTCAGAAAAGCACTGTGGCCATTTTAGACGGCTAATCATGTCGGATGCCGTCGAAATTGGACATTTTTCTTGTAGTGACACTTTGTCTTTCTTTATATAATAGTACATATCAGATTTAATTGCTTTCAAATTTTTCGATGTACCTGAGTTATGTTAAACAAAATTATGTATACATCAAAAGGTTGTTCTTGCAAGATAATTGATACCATTTAATTCACTACGTTAGCCAAATGTTGTATAACTCAAGTACTTATTTGCGGAGGAGTTTTTTTCTAGTAATAATTTCAATGGAAACTCTTATGATGGAATGAGGCACTATAAAGTATGAAGTATAGAAACAACTTTGGAAATCTTACGAACACATATTTCTGTATTGCAACTAAAAATATTGGCTTATGAAGAGTTCGTAGTTTCTATATTGTAAGCAAGAATCTAAGCGGTTGAATACCCAAGTTTGTTGCCAATATAATTACGTTAGGGGGATCGTCACTGCATGGCGGTCGCCAAACCAGTCACCAAAATAATTTTCGATCGCCTGGCAGTAACAACTCTTTGGCGAAAACAAATCCCGCCAAAGGGCACATGTTGCCACCGTCACAGGGCAAAATGTTGCATTAATCCACGGCGCCGCTGTTGCGATAACTAGGCGGTCGCAATAAGGCGCATCTGCGATTGTTGGGCAGTTGCAATAGGGCGCATATGTGACTGCTAGGCAGTCGTGGATGGGTGGGGGGAGGTATTATGTATAAATACCACACGGTTGCCGTAGAATATAGGGAGTTTGTGACGACCGCGCCCCACGAGCTATGCTCCGATCCGAGTTGGTTCAGTGGTGGCCAGCCACTTTGCCCAATCCAGACTAAAGCGCAACTTATAGGAAGGGGTCTCACTTGTTCAGGATCAAAATCATACACGTTTTCTAAAAGATATTTTGTTATATACAGCGGAAGTCTTGGTATTACAAACAATGTGACTATTTTAACGTGTATGCACTAGTGAAAAAACACGAATATTCAAAAATGCACGCTTGAACAATTATTCATTTGATCCCTGCGTTGATTATATCCCGAGGAATGCATAGAAAAAATACGAGGAATCAGTCTTTAATGACTTAGTGAGTTTTTTATAAAAGAACTGGCAATGCAAGAACTAATTGTGATTTACTGGATACATTTCGAGGAGTGGTCTTACGGATAGAAACAGTTCAACTAGATAATTTGATGTAGCAATGGTACTGGAATTTTTATAGAATAGTTAAGAAATTGTGCTTAACAATAAATAAATCCAACCCTATGACTTCTATTATTCTACCTTATACCTTCAGACGAGGAGCGACCTCACAAACAAATCAAGAGACATGCTCGAATACATGTCAATCCAGCACGCTGGTTACAACCAACTCCTGACTGCAAGTGGCGCCTAGATAGATGGGTATCAAGCGAAATCACTTAAATCGACATCCCTTACTGTCTGGCAGTGACTCGACTCAATCCCCAGGCCTAACTTCCCAAATGCGTCCCAATGGGTGTAACGAATAAACAAATAAGCTAGTAAACTGGATAATATCCTTTCTCCTTGAGCTACATGTCCCGAACATAGTTCGTTTCTCTTGCACAGTTCATGAACCGGTAGACGAGATTATAATATCGGGGAATTTTCATGATTATAAGTCAATATGATAAATAATAAATGATTGGATATGATTTAACAATGAGTAAGAAAATCATGTTATGAGATGAGATGCAATACAAGAATATGATGAAATGTAGGTCGTTCGAGGTTTGGTAACGGAGTAATGGCTTTTCTGTCCAAGTTCCTCATGGCCGAATGCCAAACGGTGCTAGAACAAATCATAAATAGAACCTCATCTTAACTCGTACGAGGAACCTTGATGGCGTGGATTAGTTTGTCATACCTTTAACAAAATTTAAATAATATTAATCAACTGAATTTATAATTCACCACAACAAATATTAGTACTTTTTCTTCAATTATGATGTTTGTGAAATTGAGAATGTTCATGTTAAGAATGCTAGTTATAATGTAAATATTAGTAAATAACACATAAGCTTAATTTATGTCATAACACAAAACATAAAAATCTTAGATGATGAATAAAAAGAAAAACATATCCTTCAATTGAATATTGAATATCTATTGTTTTAACCACCTTATTTACACATCAAATTTATATTAAACAACCATATGTTCAAACTTATGAGTATGAGTATTCATGTTAAAGTCATTCCGAAGACAAGTCACGGTAACAAGTAAAATTTGATTAACTATCCAATTTGATGCATAATCAATCCTTAAAATATATTACTTAACTAACTCTAAGAAAACTCGTCTTTTATAGCCTTTAATCAATTCAAAACTTCTAATAACCACACATAAATAAGTATCATATCAAATAACATCTTAAAAGGTATAACTTAGTCAATTATTACTTTATTCTACATAGTTAGTTTAAAATGCATATACTTGTGTTATAACTTAAATATAAAGATGTAAACATGGGAGATTTATCAAAACATGTGATAAGGAATGTTTATTATGATAAATAATCTTATTTGATGGTTAGGTCATGAAGTGGCAAGAATAATCTTGTAAGACTTATGAAAGTAGTATGTTAAACATGATAAATCTACCATTTAATTGTTATAAATAAAATTACAAAAATGCCGATTCATGATCATAAATTATAATAATCTAATTATAACTAATACGTTATTAAACTCATATGTGTGATAAATACTTGAATTATGATAGTGATTTAACTTATAAACTAAGAAAATAAAGGTTGTGCGAAATAAGCTGAAAAATCACCGCAGTTTCGGTTTTACCTTTGATCGGACATCTAAATGAACTTTATTTTCAAATCCTTTTATGGTTCTAATTCATAATGTCATGATGAATGTGTGTACCCAAGATGTTATGAAATTCTTGCAACATACGAGTTGTTATCGGATTTATTCGTAGTAGTTTACGGTTTATAGATTACGGCATCCTAGATCATATTATTTGGGAAAGATGTCTATGCAAAATATAGAAGACACCAAGGAGAGTATGTCGCCGAAAACATAGAAGACACCAAGTATTTTTTTGCTATTTATTATGATTTTTCTAAGGTGCAGAGAAGATTCGACATTTCCTGCGCAGTAAAAGTTTGGGAGTCGTTTTGGGTAGAAAATCACAAGATAAAAATCTGGAAATAATTGTTTTCCAAACCAAAACACAAAAAGAAACAACTTGTATTTCAAGGAAATTTGGCAGAATCGGATTATTTTGGGTTGTATAAAATGTTGAAAATGGGTGATTATTTATAGGCGGAAAATGATAGTTTATCATTAATATTTATGTCCCACCATGAATTTTTTATAATAAATCACAAAAATTTCATTTCGATCATACTCTTAAGGATGACATGGCTTACCTGATCAATTAATTAATTGCATATCAAGTCCCTCAATTATTTATAACTAAAATTCAAATAGGTATAATTCTCATTATATACATATTTTCTTATGTAATTTGTCTAGGTAATTCGATCGTCTTGGTTAATACTTAAAATTTCAATACTTGTTTGAGGATTAGAGACCTATAAAAATAATAAAGGACTAACTTCTAAGTTCAGGGACTAGAAGACAAATTTTTCTAAATATTTAAGGTCAAAAATAGAAATTTTCAAAAGTTTAAGGACTAAAGTATAAAATTGTTTTCTTCCCAATTTTTGGGGCGTTACAGGGTTCCTTTCCTCCTGTCTCCTTTACAAGGATGATGCTGATGGCATTGGCGGAAACAGCCAAATAGAGATAGAGTATCTCCCCTGGATCTGGTTCTGCCAAGAGCGGAGGCGACATCAAATATTTTTTAAGCTGCTGAAAGGCCTTTTCGCAATCCTCGGTCCACTGGAAATTGGCAGTCTTCTTCATCACTTTGAAGAAGGGTAAACTCTTTTCAGCATAAGTCGCGATAAACGGCCCCAACAGGGTGATTCTCCCAACTAAACATTGTCCTTCTCTTACAGAGCGTGGTGACGGTAGGTCGATAACTGCCTGAATCTTATCTCGGTTAGCCTCTATGCCCCTCTCATTAACCATATATCCCAAAAACTTGTCTGCCGGCACACGGAACGTACATTTCTTTGGGTTAAGCTTCATACCACAATTCCTCATATTTTCGAAAGACTCATCCAAGTGTTCAACATGATCTTCGCCTTCTAGCTTCTCATTAGCATATCATCCACATAAACCTCCATAAATTTCCCAATCTGATTGTAGAACATTTTGGCCACTAACCTTTGGAACGTTGCTCCCGCGTTCCTCAGGCCGAAAGGCATCACTCTGTAACAGTACACCCCAGTATCCGTAACAAAAGTTGTCTTAGATTGGTCTTCTTTTGCCATGAATATTTGATGAAAACAACTTTTAGCATCCACAAAGCTGAACAAGGCATAACCCGCGGTTGAGACCACCAATATATCTATCATCGGAAAAGGGAACGGGTCCCGAGAATAATTCTTATTCAAATCTCTATAATCAACGAACATCCTCCACACTGCCTCCTTCTTTAGAACCAAGACGATGTTGTTGAGCCATTTTGAATAACGTATCTCATAGATGTGGCGTGCTTTCAACTTTTCAATCACCTCCATTTCACCGCTTCACTACTAAAATTCCTCTTTTTTCTGTCTGACCGGCTTTGCCATTGGATCGACGTTCAATCGATGCACAATAATCTTAGGGTCGATGCCCTTTGAGTCTGAATCGGACCAAGAAAAGATATATACATTCCTCCTCAAGTAATCTATTAACATACCCCTCATTCTTCGAGGCATGGTTGATCCTATCTGGAGCTTTCCATCGGGGTTATGCGGGTCCAAACTAAGAGTGATGAACTCCCCCACATGTTCTATCTTGGGTTTCGTTTGAAATGGCAGACGTGCCCTCTCCCTCTTAGTTGATTCCATAGCCATTGAACGCTCTCATCCTCTCATTTTGGTCACTATCTTCACTTTCTTCTGAGTTGTTCACATCCTCGGGACCTCTTCATTGCTATAGGTTGCGACTATCCTAGTCAAGAGATTTGGTGTTCCCTCAGACGACGCCAATATTTTGGTACAAGATTGTTACTATTATACAAGGGATTACAGAAATAGCCTTCAACCTATTACAAAATATGATAATCTATTACACGAGTGAAATCAGCTTTTGTCAGAAACATCTTCACTAGTGACGTGGGTAAGCTCGGGCCCCTTAACAACAACTCTGGACTCCATGTGATATCGAACCTATCAGATGTCGAATGCTGGCAGATTTTGAACTGAGTTGTATATCGAATATATCAAATATGGAACGTATATCAAAATGAGTTATATCAGGTGTAACTATATCGAATAAAAGTAATATGTCGAATTGGGTGTATATCGAGGTATCTTGATATCGGAAGTACATATGTCGAATGCAGGATATCGAATTGCCCAGTTCAATATATGTGAGTGGTGATGTGTGTAATTAATGAATTTGCTCGGGTTGCGCAGCAATGAGCCATATATAGGCCTCGATATATGGGTCCGGTTCCACGAATCACATAGCGACTATACGATATCAAATATATGTGTTCAATATCCAACTAGATATCGTGTATAAATTCTCGATATGGGGTAAAATCCTCGATATTAAGTAGACCGTTGGGCTTATTGGGCTGGGCTAACTCTTCTGGTTGGGTCGACCCTCGTTCCGCTAAAACCCCATATCAATATTTATATCAGAAAAGACATTGTTCAACTATATTACTTAGTTATTCTTATTATTTCCTCAAAACAAAATTATTGTGCGTGCATGAGTGGGGTTAACAAAAGATCATAGTATAAAGAAGGAAGAATTACACAAACTACCCCTAATATTTGGGAAATTACACAAACTACCCTTATAGCCGAATTTTCGTATAAAAATTATTAAATATTATTGAATGTAAATTCATGATCTTCATTTATTTTGCACAAGAAACAAAAAATAAATCAAAATTGTTGCATTAAGACTCATTTATCTCGTTTAAAAAGACAAAAAAATTGAAAACAAATAATACCTTGAAAGTCAAATAAACGGAGTTTAGTCTCTGGTATGATTTGAAGTTACGGAATTGTCTTAACTATTTTAATTTTTTTTAATATAAAGGTAGTTCATGCAATTTTCCAAACATAAGAGGTAGTTTGTGTAAATTACCCCATAGTTGATGAAAATTTGTGTAATTCTCTCTATAAAGAAAGAATACCAAACTTTTAATTTATAACTTTAGCGCTAGCAAAATATTTTCTTATTAAGTTCCTAATATAAACTTAAGATTTAAGCAGAATCTTTAACTCATTATGGTGATTGGTAATTTAGTTTTCCAAAATTTCGAAAATTATATATAAATTTTCTTTCCTATTTAATTTTTACGGATTTAAGTTTTTTTTTTCACCATACAAATTAAAACAAATTCTTAATCACACGCGTTTCTAGTTTAGTTTTTTTTTTTGTTTTAAAAGAACAAAGTGATTCACATAAATTGTTTTGCGCTACATATTTTAAGGTGACAGACTATTGATAAGATTAGGAGGATCAATAAGTGAAATAAAATGATTGTCATTGTTATACTTTATTTCCCGATATTAGGGTAAGATCTTCTAATACTCAATCCGCCAGATTTGCCTTCAAAAGATATATATGCATTGAACTGGCAATTTAGGAATTTAAGTTGCATATGATATGGTTTCCTTTATAAAGACTTAAGGAATTTGCTCAGCAGTTAAGTTTGCACAAACTTGTTCAAACATGGAAGAAGACTCCATGAGTACCAATGTCGTCAATGGTTCTAATTCCTCACCAAAAAATGTCAAGGCTCCAAATTCAACTGGCAAACCATATACTAGAAAAAATGCTTTGCAAAAAATTGTCAAATTATCCCGAATGCACTTATGCAAAATATGCGCTGATAAAAAAGATATCGATCTAACGTTTTCAGTAACAAGTTGCAGACGACGTCACCGCTACTGTATCGAATGCATCGCCAAGTATATCGAGACCGAGCTTCAGAACAGGCCCGCCGAAAACGAACAAAATGAGCCCTTTTTCAAGTGTCCTGGCTTAGATTGCAAAGGCATTCTTCAACTTCATACTTGTCGTAAATTCCTGCCTGCTGGCGTTGTTGCAATGTGGGAAGACGCGTTGTGTGAGTCCGCAATTGCTCCCTCTGAGAAGTTCTACTGTCCTGTTAGGACCAATGTTATTTCTACGTAAATAAATTGGAGATTATGTTGACATCGTTTTGGAAATTATTTAAATCAATGTCAATTGATTTAATAAAAGAAATTAAGTGAGATATAGTTTCCATTAATTGAAGGAAATCTTTGATTGCCTTATTTAGGAGCTCAATTTATGGAATATTATCTTTTTTGCAGGTCAAATGTTTCCATGCTTATTATTGTGTTAATCTTGAAAGAAGGAAACTTTCCTTTTGATTGACTTGCCCTTTGGATTGTGATGTAATTGACTTTCCTTGTTGTGTTGCATATCTTTCCTAAAACATGTTGATTGATTATATGTTGGAAAGTATTCTATGTCTGTTTATGCAGGAAAGTCACGCTATTTTCGGATAGTGAATCTGTCAGTTGCAACGTCATCCAGACAGCTCAGTTGCAACTACGTAAATCAGCGTTTTGGCGAAACGGAATTTTCCCTTGATCCTATATTCTGGAAATTATATTTAAAAGGAAAATATTTCGTTTTTCTTTAAAATGATAATTTGATATCTGATCGTTTAGGGAAGAATCTTCGTCAAATATCTTTTGTTGAGATATAGAAAGTCAAATATTTTATGGAATATATTTTAGATATTTTCCTTATCCTTTAAAGATAGACTTTCAATATCTTCCAAGATTATCTTTGTTTGATCTTATCTTTTATTCTTATCTTTTTAAGATAGACTTTCAAGATCTTCCAAGATTATCTTTGTTTAACATTATCTCCTTATTATGTATCTAGACATATATAATAGGCATGTACATTGGATATATTCAGATTTATCTTGCAGAATATATTAGATAAGGAAAGAAGATCTGCGTGGATTGCAACTGGAGATACGCAGAGCTTATCTGTTAAGGAAAGAAGATCTGCGAGGTTACAACTGAAGATCTGCAGAGATTCTGCTCATGCCTATATAAGGAGAAGACTCGACATAATTGAAGGACACTTTGAAAAAGGATAGTTTGTGATTTCAGTCCTGTATCGAGTCAAAGTCTTTTAGAGAAGAGCATCAAGTCAGAGGAACTCTGGAGTAGCTTGATGTGTCTTCGATTCAATCGTGTTTCCGAAAACAAGTTAAGGGTTAGGTGTTGCAACTGCATATGTTAGAGGGAGTCTAGTATATGAGTTGATTTAAATCCTTCATTGTAATTCTTAAGTAGGAAACAGGTTGAGTCAAACTTTGGGTGAAAGCCCCGTGGACTAGGACCAATTGGACCGAACCACGTTAAAAACCTTTGTGTTCTTTATCGCTTTATGTTTAACTGTCCAATACCAGTTGCAACAGTAAAACAACTTTTAAACGTTAAAGAATTATCATATGTCTTACTTACGACTGCAGTTGCAACTACTGTCAAGTGCAACTGCATCCGATTATAAGTAATATAGATCAAAGATCTTACAAGTGGCATCAAGAGCCGGTCACTAACACATTATTTAGTGAGATTCTGGATTTAAGATCTTGTTTTGCAGGTATGGACAATATTAAGGATGGAGCATTGGTGTTATGGCCACCACCGCTTAATAATTCAAAATATTTATACTGGAAATACCGATTAGAAATCATTATCAAGTCCAAAGATTTCAAGGCATGGAAAATCATACTTAGAGGATGGTCTCCGCCGTCTTACAAGAATAAAGTTGTCAAAGATGTCTTAGACTGGATCGATGATGAATATCTTATGGCCAGCCAAAACTCTAGCGCCGTGGATATTATTTTATTTTTTGTTGATATTAATAATTTCAAATTAATATCTAATTGTGTCTCAACTAAAGAGATGTGGAATATTCTCAGGTTGGCTCATGAAGGAACATCAATTGAGAAAGAAGAAATTGAGTCATCAACGAAGAGTATGGTATTTCAAGATGAAGTCAAGGAGGACTCAAAATCAAATAATAATGATGGACATGCTCAATCATTAACACCTCTTTTAATGAAACTCCAAGAAATGCTTAAATCATGGAAATACAAAGGTAAGAATCTTATCCCTTCCGACTCTAATTTTATTAAATCAAATTCCGCTGCTAATGATCTTAGTATCAGAAGGAAGGATAAAGGTATTAAATGCAGGGAAAATTATGTTATATCATCTGATGCAACAATACTAGTTGCAACTACGCCTGTTGCAACAATACCAGTTGCAACTACGCCTGTTGCAACATCACGAGTTGCCACAAATATTTGGGCAATATATGAAGATGGTTCTGAGCAAGATGATAAATCAAATCCAGAGGTCCAAGAGAAACCTTCCCAAAACCAAGTGAGACTTGTTGTCGATGGAAAATCACAAGAAAAGTGCATTCTTGTGAAAGGTATACAAGGTGGTTTTATCTCTCTAATGCGAGGGCATCATGGTAATGTTTCCCACCCTTCTCGTATTTTTAAAGGTGTTTTTTCTCCAAAGGATCTTGGTAAGTATATGTTGATCTTCCATTGTAGTACAAAAAGTCACAGTACATCAAGTTGTTCTAACTTCTGGAAGAATCTTTATTTTCATAAGCCTGTCTTAATCCCCATGGCTATTCCGTGTTGCAACTTGCATTGATCATATTGAGACAATATTCACACAGATTGTTGCAACTTTACTGGATAAACAAGTTTGGTTGAAAATTTGTAATCTCTTGTGCTTGTCTACTGATTTACGTGTGTGTGGGTGTTCACCTAAATCATATTATTTTGACAAAGGAGGCGTTAGAATTACGAATGAAACTAGTAACTTATTGTCAAAATGTGTTAAAGAATCAAAAAGAGAGATTATGGTTAGAAATGGAAAGAATGAAGGAATTCTCTATATAAGATTTGTGTATGTTGACGAGATTTCACGAATCAAGGATGTGCTCCACGTGGAGGAACTTTTTGCTAACTTGATTAAAATTTGTGAATCACGTAAACCCAACTTCTTAGATAATTTCAATTACATTCTTTTGATGAAACTTTTTTTGTGGCTCAAAAGGTTAGTTAACGTGAAACTAACTAAAAATTTTATTGTAGGAATATGTTGTGAACCTTCTACCAAATGGAGGAAGCAACTTGAGCCTTGTAATGCATGGCAACGATGTAAGAACCAAATGATCAGCCATATTCTGTTGCAACAGAATGCTGCTTCAAAAGCTGTGCCGAAGGTGTTGTTGGAATTTGTAGATGTATCTGCAAACGAAGAGACTCGTAGTCACAAATGGATTGGAATTCTGAAGCTAGATGATGTTGGAACTTCTGCTGCATTTGCTGTTGCAATTGGAAAATTGACAGAGCTCAATGCGATTGTATTAAGTAATCGAGTAGAGTCTGTTGCAACAAAGCAGAACATGATTGAACGAATCAAGATAAGTTCATTATCTAGATCTGATTCTTTTGATGAAGGTATGACTGATTGGTTTAATGGTCTGCATGAGTTCCCTATTTGAATTTATTGATAAGAAAATAGGGTAAGTTGTGTTTTTACTTTTGTTGACTTTTGCGAATATTTTTTTCTTATTTGCTTTATCTTTGCTTGGACATATTCTCATGCTAATCATGAGTTGTTGTGTGTTTGAGACCTTGTTATTCGACATGTGCATATTGTTGTTGCAAGAGTGACTAGTTGCAACTATGATGATTTAATGCCAATTTTCTTATCTCATACAGTCTATCTAAGTTGTACTTTCTGTTTGTCTGGATATGCTTATGATCTCTGTACTCGTAAAAGATTTCACAAACATGAGTTTTTTCAACTTGTTGTTTTTACGCATGCCTGAAGAGATAACTTGTTGTTATATGTACTAAGGTACTGCATGCAGTTACAGTTGAGACCCTAAGAAAGTCTCCAGACACTGCCTTATGTAAGTTGCAACAGTGGTCGTGTTGCAACTATGATGATCTGTATACTATTGAATTCAGTTCATAGGTTTGTCCGAATTGTTTTTCATTGTCTCGTTCTGAATATGATCACTGGCTGCATAAGATGAGTTCAGAACTGATTTTATGTGGATTACCTCACCATTCACCAAGTACTCAATTCTTTAAAAAAAAAAGAAGAAAAAAAAGAAAGGAAAGAAAAGTATTCTCTTATCATTTAAAGAGGATAATGTGTTTGTGTGATGACTGGAAAAAGCTACCTGACCTAAAAGGAATGGGAGTGAAAGCTATCAATTCATATTTCACGCGTCTACTCATTGAAAAGAGCTACCCCATACCAAAAATGAGTTAGAGTGAAAGCTACCAGTTCAAGTGGATAAGTACAAAGTTTTTTTGGTGATGGTATTTTACTTAGTCAAGTTTTGTTCATTAATGCCCATGTGTCACATCTCCGGACTTGACCATTTTAAACATTTTGTGTGACTTGAACCGTGAATGCGTACTTTAGCATCTAATATCATCCAAGCACATCATGTCATTGGAGCTTCCACATTTTAGGCATTCTCTGCCTGATTTTTTGAAATGTCTTTTCACTGTGTTGCTTGTTACAACTTTGGTACTTATGGCATGTACTTGTTGTTTTCTCTAGTTCTCATGCACTTTTTGTTACTCAAAATTCTCTCTATCTTTTGTCGCTGTTTTTTTAAGAGAATTTGTTGAGACGACATGTCATGTTTTTGTAGAACTTTTATGGACTCAGACTTCTGATTGCATCATCATGGCAAAGCTGCATCAATCATATCTCTTTTTGTGAGTATACATCTGAGGAACATCTTCTATGTGAGATTGATACATGTGTATCTCATGGTATCATGACTGTTTCACAGGGTGATTCAAGTAATTGTCTTTTGGTACTAAAGTCCATGCTGTCACTTTGTTTGCAACATATCCAGGGGTGAATTTTCTAAAGCACTTAGTTAATTATTTTTATATAGTTAACTATCTTTTGGTGCGCTGATTGTGTTTGGGGCATAGCGGTTGTTGAAGCTGTGCTTAATTTAAGGGGGAGCAAAATTCTTTTGCCATTAGTTGTTGAAACATGTGGTTTACCAGTTACAACAAATATACATGTGATATGCTCCGGGATATTGAGACTCCATCTCGTTGTCAGGGTCTTTGAATTGCTATGATAAAAAGGGGGAGATCAAGTTAAGAGGTGACATATGCCACATATGGCATACATCAGTTCTTAACTTCTAGATATATTATTATATCTTGTGCTTGGTGTCTAACCGCTTCATGCAGGGCATTGCTTTTGTCAAGTTTTGTCAAGAAATCAACGAAGGAGCATATGGCCCTTGTGTGTTGCCATTCTGCAACTTGGGTTCTGGGCTTATAGCTTGCTACTACAACCTTGATGATTATTAATATTATCTTGGTAATGCTTGTTTAGAGAATTTCTCTTTGCATTCTGCAGATTTACACCCGTTGACTCGTTATGTCAAAAAGGGGGAGAAGTTAGTCAAGAAATGTATTATGCCAAGCTCAACCTAAATGGTAGAGCAAAGGTATGCATGAACCGAGGGGGAGAGAGCGTTTGACTGGTGCCCTCATGGCAGTTCCAGTTTTATGTTTGTTGCAACAATTGCAGTGATATGTGTTTTCACTCATCTCCTTATTTAATCACTGGCAAAGTTTCTTTTGTTGATTGCAAGTGTTCTACTTAATTTCTTTGGATATACATGGTTTTGCCAAAACGAGTCAAAGGGGGAGATTGTTAGGACCAATGTTATTTCCACGTAAATAAATTGGAGATTATGTTGACATCGTTTTGGAAATTATTTAAATCAATGTCAATTGATTTAATAAAAGAAATTAAGTGAGATATAGTTTCCATTAATTGAAGGAAATCTTTGATTGCCTTATTTAGGAGCTCAATTTATGGAATATTATCTTTTTTGCAGGTCAAATGTTTCCATGCTTATTATTGTGTTAATCTTGAAAGAAGGAAACTTTCCTTTTGATTGACTTGCCCTTTGGATTTTGATGTAATTGACTTTCCTTGTTGTGTTGCATATCTTTCCTAAAACATGTTGATTGATTATATGTTGGAAAGTATTCTATGTCTGTTTATGCAGGAAAGTCACGCTATTTTCGGATAGTGAATCTGTCAGTTGCAACGTCATCCAGACAGCTCAGTTGCAACTACGTAAATCAGCGTTTTGGCGAAACGGAATTTTCCCTTGATCCTATATTCTGGAAATTATATTTAAAAGGAAAATATTTCGTTTTTCTTTAAAATGATAATTTGATATCTGATCGTTTAGGGAAGAATCTTCGTCAAATATCTTTTGTTGAGATATAGAAAGTCAAATATTTTATGGAATATATTTTAGATATTTTCCTTATCCTTTAAAGATAGACTTTTAATATCTTCCAAGATTATCTTTGTTTGATCTTATCTTTTATTCTTATCTTTTTAAGATAGACTTTCAAGATCTTCCAAGATTATCTTTGTTTAACATTATCTCCTTATTATGTATCTAGACATATATAATAGGCATGTACATTGGATATATTCAGATTTATCTTGCAGAATATATTAGATAAGGAAAGAAGATCTGCGTGGATTGCAACTGGAGATACGCAGAGCTTATCTGTTAAGGAAAGAAGATCTGCGAGGTTACAACTGAAGATCTGCAGAGATTCTGCTCATGCCTATATAAGGAGAAGACTCGACATAATTGAAGGACACTTTGAAAAAGGATAGTTTGTGATTTCAGTCCTGTATCGAGTCAAAGTCTTTTAGAGAAGAGCATCAAGTCAGAGGAACTCTTGAGTAGCTTGATGTGTCTTCGATTCAATCGTGTTTCCGAAAACAAGTTAAGGGTTAGGTGTTGCAACTGCATATGTTAGAGGGAGTCTAGTATATGAGTTGATTTAAATCCTTCATTGTAATTCTTAAGTAGGAAACAGGTTGAGTCAAACTTTGGGTGAAAGCCCCGTGGACTAGGACCAATTGGACCAAACCACGTTAAAAACCTTTGTGTTCTTTATCGCTTTATGTTTAACTGTCCAATACCAGTTGCAACAGTAAAAAAACTTTTAAACGTTAAAGAATTATCATATGTCTTACTTACGACTGCAGTTGCAACTACTGTCAAGTGCAACTGCATCCGATTATAAGTAATATAGATCAAAGATCTTACAAGTGGCATCAAGAGCCGGTCACTAACACATTATTTAGTGAGATTCTGGATTTAAGATCTTGTTTTGCAGGTATGGACAATATTAAGGATGGAGCATTGGTGTTATGGCCACCACCGCTTAATAATTCAAAATATTTATACTGGAAATACCGATTAGAAATCATTATCAAGTCCAAAGATTTCAAGGCATGGAAAATCATACTTAGAGGATGGTCTCCGCCGTCTTACAAGAATAAAGTTGTCAAAGATGTCTTAGACTGGATCGATGATGAATATCTTATGGCCAGCCAAAACTCTAGCGCCGTGGATATTATTTTATTTTTTGTTGATATTAATAATTTCAAATTAATATCTAATTGTGTCTCAACTAAAGAGATGTGGAATATTCTCAGGTTGGCTCATGAAGGAACATCAATTGAGAAAGAAGAAATTGAGTCATCAACGAAGAGTATGGTATTTCAAGATGAAGTCAAGGAGGACTCAAAATCAAATAATAATGATGGACATGCTCAATCATTAACACCTCTTTTAATGAAACTCCAAGAAATGCTTAAATCATGGAAATACAAAGGTAAGAATCTTATCCCTTCCGACTCTAATTTTATTAAATCAAATTCCGCTGCTAATGATCTTAGTATCAGAAGGAAGGATAAAGGTATTAAATGCAGGGAAAATTATGTTATATCATCTGATGCAACAATACTAGTTGCAACTACGCCTGTTGCAACAATACCAGTTGCAACTACGCCTGTTGCAACATCACGAGTTGCCACAAATATTTGGGCAATATATGAAGATGGTTCTGAGCAAGATGATAAATCAAATCCAGAGGTCCAAGAGAAACCTTCCCAAAACCAAGTGAGACTTGTTGTCGATGGAAAATCACAAGAAAAGTGCATTCTTGTGAAAGGTATACAAGGTGGTTTTATCTCTCTAATGCGAGGGCATCATGGTAATGTTTCCCACCCTTCTCGTATTTTTAAAGGTGTTTTTTCTCCAAAGGATCTTGGTAAGTATATGTTGATCTTCCATTGTAGTACAAAAAGTCACAGTACATCAAGTTGTTCTAACTTCTGGAAGAATCTTTATTTTCATAAGCCTGTCTTAATCCCCATGGCTATTCCGTGTTGCAACTTGCATTGATCATATTGAGACAATATTCACACAGATTGTTGCAACTTTACTGGATAAACAAGTTTGGTTGAAAATTTGTAATCTCTTGTGCTTGTCTACTGATTTACGTGTGTGTGGGTGTTCACCTAAATCATATTATTTTGACAAAGGAGGCGTTAGAATTACGAATGAAACTAGTAACTTATTGTCAAAATGTGTTAAAGAATCAAAAAGAGAGATTATGGTTAGAAATGGAAAGAATGAAGGAATTCTCTATATAAGATTTGTGTATGTTGACGAGATTTCACGAATCAAGGATGTGCTCCACGTGGAGGAACTTTTTGCTAACTTGATTAAAATTTGTGAATCACGTAAACCCAACTTCTTAGATAATTTCAATTACATTCTTTTGATGAAACTTTTTTTGTGGCTCAAAAGGTTAGTTAACGTGAAACTAACTAAAAATTTTATTGTAGGAATATGTTGTGAACCTTCTACCAAATGGAGGAAGCAACTTGAGCCTTGTAATGCATGGCAACGATGTAAGAACCAAATGATCAGCCATATTCTGTTGCAACAGAATGCTGCTTCAAAAGCTGTGCCGAAGGTGTTGTTGGAATTTGTAGATGTATCTGCAAACGAAGAGACTCGTAGTCACAAATGGATTGGAATTCTGAAGCTAGATGATGTTGGAACTTCTGCTGCATTTGCTGTTGCAATTGGAAAATTGACAGAGCTCAATGCGATTGTATTAAGTAATCGAGTAGAGTCTGTTGCAACAAAGCAGAACATGATTGAACGAATCAAGATAAGTTCATTATCTAGATCTGATTCTTTTGATGAAGGTATGACTGATTGGTTTAATGGTCTGCATGAGTTCCCTATTTGAATTTATTGATAAGAAAATAGGGTAAGTTGTGTTTTTACTTTTGTTGACTTTTGCGAATATTTTTTTCTTATTTGCTTTATCTTTGCTTGGACATATTCTCATGCTAATCATGAGTTGTTGTGTGTTTGAGACCTTGTTATTCGACATGTGCATATTGTTGTTGCAAGAGTGACTAGTTGCAACTATGATGATTTAATGCCAATTTTCTTATCTCATACAGTCTATCTAAGTTGTACTTTCTGTTTGTCTGGATATGCTTATGATCTCTGTACTCGTAAAAGATTTCACAAACATGAGTTTTTTCAACTTGTTGTTTTTACGCATGCCTGAAGAGATAACTTGTTGTTATATGTACTAAGGTACTGCATGCAGTTACAGTTGAGACCCTAAGAAAGTCTCCAGACACTGCCTTATGTAAGTTGCAACAGTGGTCGTGTTGCAACTATGATGATCTGTATACTATTGAATTCAGTTCATAGGTTTGTCCGAATTGTTTTTCATTGTCTCGTTCTGAATATGATCACTGGCTGCATAAGATGAGTTCAGAACTGATTTTATGTGGATTACCTCACCATTCACCAAGTACTCAATTCTTTAAAAAAAAAAGAAGAAAAAAAAGAAAGGAAAGAAAAGTATTCTCTTATCATTTAAAGAGGATAATGTGTTTGTGTGATGACTGGAAAAAGCTACCTGACCTAAAAGGAATGGGAGTGAAAGCTATCAATTCATATTTCACGCGTCTACTCATTGAAAAGAGCTACCCCATACCAAAAATGAGTTAGAGTGAAAGCTACCAGTTCAAGTGGATAAGTACAAAGTTTTTTTGGTGATGGTATTTTACTTAGTCAAGTTTTGTTCATTAATGCCCATGTGTCACATCTCCGGACTTGACCATTTTAAACATTTTGTGTGACTTGAACCGTGAATGCGTACTTTAGCATCTAATATCATCCAAGCACATCATGTCATTGGAGCTTCCACATTTTAGGCATTCTCTGCCTGATTTTTTGAAATGTCTTTTCACTGTGTTGCTTGTTACAACTTTGGTACTTATGGCATGTACTTGTTGTTTTCTCTAGTTCTCATGCACTTTTTGTTACTCAAAATTCTCTCTATCTTTTGTCGCTGTTTTTTTAAGAGAATTTGTTGAGACGACATGTCATGTTTTTGTAGAACTTTTATGGACTCAGACTTCTGATTGCATCATCATGGCAAAGCTGCATCAATCATATCTCTTTTTGTGAGTATACATCTGAGGAACATCTTCTATGTGAGATTGATACATGTGTATCTCATGGTATCATGACTGTTTCACAGGGTGATTCAAGTAATTGTCTTTTGGTACTAAAGTCCATGCTGTCACTTTGTTTGCAACATATCCAGGGGTGAATTTTCTAAAGCACTTAGTTAATTATTTTTATATAGTTAACTATCTTTTGGTGCGCTGATTGTGTTTGGGGCATAGCGGTTGTTGAAGCTGTGCTTAATTTAAGGGGGAGCAAAATTCTTTTGCCATTAGTTGTTGAAACATGTGGTTTACCAGTTACAACAAATATACATGTGATATGCTCCGGGATATTGAGACTCCATCTCGTTGTCAGGGTCTTTGAATTGCTATGATAAAAAGGGGGAGATCAAGTTAAGAGGTGACATATGCCACATATGGCATACATCAGTTCTTAACTTCTAGATATATTATTATATCTTGTGCTTGGTGTCTAACCGCTTCATGCAGGGCATTGCTTTTGTCAAGTTTTGTCAAGAAATCAACGAAGGAGCATATGGCCCTTGTGTGTTGCCATTCTGCAACTTGGGTTCTGGGCTTATAGCTTGCTACTACAACCTTGATGATTATTAATATTATCTTGGTAATGCTTGTTTAGAGAATTTCTCTTTGCATTCTGCAGATTTACACCCGTTGACTCGTTATGTCAAAAGGGGGAGAAGTTAGTCAAGAAATGTATTATGCCAAGCTCAACCTAAATGGTAGAGCAAAGGTATGCATGAACCGAGGGGGAGAGAGCGTTTGACTGGTGCCCTCATGGCAGTTCCAGTTTTATGTTT
This sequence comes from Linaria vulgaris, assembly GCA_948329865.1. Lineage (NCBI taxonomy): Eukaryota > Viridiplantae > Streptophyta > Magnoliopsida > Lamiales > Plantaginaceae > Linaria > Linaria vulgaris. The sequence goes on from OX415249.1 coordinate 29,129,334, forward strand.
GTTGCAACAATTGCAGTGATATGTGTTTTCACTCATCTCCTTATTTAATCACTGGCAAAGTTTCTTTTGTTGATTGCAAGTGTTCTACTTAATTTCTTTGGATATACATGGTTTTGCCAAAACGAGTCAAAGGGGGAGATTGTTAGGACCAATGTTATTTCCACGTAAATATATTGGAGATTATGTTGACATCGTTTTGGAAATTATTTAAATCAATGTCAATTGATTTAATAAAAGAAATTAAGTGAGATATAGTTTCCATTAATTGAAGGAAATCTTTGATTGCCTTATTTATGAGCTCAATTTATGGAATATTATCTTTTTTGCAGGTCAAATGTTTCCATGCTTATTATTGTGTTGATCTTGAAAGAAGGAAACTTTCCTTTTGATTGACTTGCCCTTTGGATTGTGATGTAATTGACTTTCCTTGTTGTGTTGCATATCTTTCCTAAAACATGTTGATTGATTATATGTTGGAAAGTATTCTATGTCTGTTTATGCAGGAAAGTCACGCTATTTTCGGATAGTGAATCTGTCAGTTGCAACGTCATCCAGACAGCTCAGTTGCAACTACGTAAATCAGCGTTTTGGCGAAACGGAATTTTCCCTTGATCCTATATTCTGGAAATTATATTTAAAAGGAAAATATTTCGTTTTTCTTTAAAATGATAATTTGATATCTGATCGTTTAGGGAAGAATCTTCGTCAAATATCTTTTGTTGAGATATAGAAAGTCAAATATTTTATGGAATATATTTTAGATATTTTCCTTATCCTTTAAAGATAGACTTTCAATATCTTCCAAGATTATCTTTGTTTGATCTTATCTTTTATTCTTATCTTTTTAAGATAGACTTTCAAGATCTTCCAAGATTATCTTTGTTTAACATTATCTCCTTATTATGTATCTAGACATATATAATAGGCATGTACATTGGATATATTCAGATTTATCTTGCAGAATATATTAGATAAGGAAAGAAGATCTGCGTGGATTGCAACTGGAGATACGCAGAGCTTATCTGTTAAGGAAAGAAGATCTGCGAGGTTACAACTGAAGATCTGCAGAGATTCTGCTCATGCCTATATAAGGAGAAGACTCGACATAATTGAAGGACACTTTGAAAAAGGATAGTTTGTGATTTTAGTCCTGTATCGAGTCAAAGTCTTTTAGAGAAGAGCATCAAGTCAGAGGAACTCTGGAGTAGCTTGATGTGTCTTCGATTCAATCGTGTTTCCGAAAACAAGTTAAGGGTTAGGTGTTGCAACTGCATATGTTAGAGGGAGTCTAGTATATGAGTTGATTTAAATCCTTCATTGTAATTCTTAAGTAGGAAACAGGTTGAGTCAAACTTTGGGTGAAAGCCCCGTGGACTAGGACCAATTGGACCGAACCACGTTAAAAACCTTTGTGTTCTTTATCGCTTTATGTTTAACTGTCCAATACCAGTTGCAACAGTAAAACAACTTTTAAACGTTAAAGAATTATCATATGTCTTACTTACGACTGCAGTTGCAACTACTGTCAAGTGCAACTGCATCCGATTATAAGTAATATAGATCAAAGATCTTACATGTCCTTTCAAAGATTGCTCGGCATTGATATTAAATGATAGTAAAGAGGCAATTAGGGAGTCGGAGTGTCCGTCTTGCCATAGATTGTTCTGCGCACAGTGCAAAGTTCCGTGGCATTCGGATTTAGGATGTGCAGATTTTACGAGGCTGAATGGAGAAAGGGATCAAGATCAGATGGTGTATGAACTTGCCAAGAAGGAGAAATGGCAGCGATGTCCTTGCTGCAAGTTTATCGTCGAGAAAAGTCAGGGCTGTTTGCATATGGTTTGCAGGTCAGAATTGTCCACTACTGAAAACCTTGTTGTTCTCTGATTCATTAAGCCCAAAATTAGGAGTCTCGTCGATCTGAAATTAACTTGAATGCATTGTTATGCAATGTGCATCATCAAGATCAGATTGATATTTCAAAGCTAATCTGATTTATACTGAATGCGACAGGTGCAAGCACGAGTTTTGCTATGCATGTGGAGCAACCTGGAGTGCAACTCATGGTAGTATTTGCCAGCAAACAGCACCAGAGTTATGCACGATCCTTTGAGATTTGGGGCGTGTGTTATGAACTTCAGCTTTCAGCCATGGTGCGTGTACATCTGGTCTTCAATAATTCGTTGTTTAAGTATTTAAGCATGAACAATAAAAAGATTATTGAAATTTTACCTTTATGTCTTCTTATTATCCATTGTCTTTGAATTTTGAATTTTACTAATTATGTCGTTTTATTTTCACCTGACTTGTCTTTGGGATCCACTTTTACTTGTGAAGGAGGGAATTTTAAGATTTCCACGGAAGAGCTCTTATTGGTCTTGTTTAGTCGTAGTTTTTGACATGTTGAGTGAAACGTGCTAGTGTGTTTTTCGGTAATCAGTTTTCCATTTGTTTGTTGGTTATCTAAGGTACATATCCAAGTTTTCAACTTGGACCTGCTAACTTTGTATCAGAACCCATAACAAGGATTAGTCGGCATTGTCACTCAGTCTTAAAATCAGTCTGGTGATATTCAATATGGTGGCGGCCTCGCCAGCAACAGTCACCATGGATTTCACAGGAAGTCATTGTGCAAAGTTGTTCTACCTAAGTTTGAGCCCAATTTGTGATAACTATGCTGATTACTGGATAGTGCAGTATGTACATCAGATGCACCAGGAAATATAGATTGCGTAAGCATACCTTATCAGTTGAAATGTAGTTTTAGAACATAGTAACATACTAACCTGCGTATATTTGATGAAATGTTTGTCGAGTCCAAAATCATAAAACGACCTGTTTCTTTAAAATCTACACCCTCACCGTATATTTCACTGCATAATGGAGCATATTCCTTCCATGATTTCCTTAAATTGTAATATCCATATTAAGATTTCTCTGTAATGATGGTTAATGTTTGTTGTGAAGGAACTAGCATAGGAGAATCGGGATGTCAAGGTTGTCGAAGATTATTCTCTGTACAGTATGATGTAACCTTGGCATCAGGGATTTAACTCTAGTGAGTTCAATAAAGTCAGTTAAAAATGAAAAGATAGAAGTAACAGTTTGATTTTTAGCTAGAGAAATGAGATGAAAGTATAAAGTTCAAAGTTACAACTGTGAACTGTTTGGTCTTTGTCTATTAAAAGGGGAGCTACCTAATTCTTTTGTAGTGCTGCTCAATAAAAAAGGAGTTTTTTTCTTTTTTTCTCCTTCATGGAAAGTAAGTTTTTGTAGTTTATAAAATTGGGATCTTCTAGTTTTCTAGTGTAGTTAAACTTAACATGTACACCCCTGTTCTTTTTGTATGTCTATTGCGTGTAAAGGGATACTTTTTTTGGACGTCATTTTGTTATACTTGTATATATTAGGGAAAGGAGAAATCTCCCAGAACTTGACTGTAAAATCTATCAGATAACTGTAGCAGTTTAAGCTCCTCAAGCAATTACCACAACTTTGATTAATAAAACATTTTTGAGAGGAGTAGAGAGAGATAAAGATCAACTGTATAATACTTAAAATACACAAAGTCCACCATTTTAAATTTGGGTTGGTAGACAATCTGTTATCAATCAGTTTTATTAACATTTTTCAAAGGAGACCAAATGAGATATTCTTTGGCAATGGAACGAAGTCACGCTTCCATATGAGCATCGAACACCGAAATCTTCATATAAAACAGGACTCATGTATAATACAATCAAGAACAGTGGAACTAAGCAAAACTTTTTCACTTCATTCCCTATATGGAAATGATTTCATTGATACTCGAAGAACTGAACGATATTTTCTTAGAAAGATACGACACATACGCAGAAGAGTTCCAGTTTCAAGAGGCTTTACGGGCCTCCTTGAACACATCAACTAGTAGTATAGAAACACCTCAGGAACATGCTTCCTCATCACCAATCTGCTGTCAAATTTGCACCGAAGACAAAAATGAACACGAGATGTTCAGGATCCACAACTGCTTTCATTCTTTCTGCTCACTCTGCATATCCAAATATGTTGAATCAAAGCTTCAGGACAACGTTGCGTTAGTTGTTTGCCCAGGTAATGATTGTAAGAATATAATCTTACCCTTGTCGTGTAAGAAAATTATCTCGTCTAATGTTATTGAACGCTGGGAGCTGGAGTTGATTGAATCATCCATACTCCCCTCGGAGAAATATTATTGTCCCTACAAAGACTGCTCTGAGATGCTGCTGAATGACAATGATGAAGGAATCATAATTAGGGAATCCGAATGTCCTAATTGTCGGAGACTGTTTTGTGCAAACTGTAATGTCCCTTGGCATCAGGGATTTAGCTGTGATGAGTTCAAGAGATCAAAACAGGACAAAAAGGAGAAGAAAAACTTGAGCTTGTTGGCAAAAGAAAATAACTGGAAAAAATGTCCAAACTGCAAAGTGTTTGTGGACAAAATCGAAGGCTGCATTCACATCACTTGTAGGTCAGTTTGTGTGTACACGGAAATAAAAAAAAAATGATGCACATTTGTTTTTGCTAATTATCTTTATTGGTTGGGTATATAATTTGATTATGTTTAACGTTGACGCAGATGCAAATTTGAGTTCTGCTATATATGTGGATCGAACTGGAACAATGTTCACTGGACTACTTGTCAGGGATAGTAGTGATTCTAAAACAACTTCAATGGCTCTAGTTTTTAATTTAGTATGATGGCTCTCATTCATTTGTAAAGTCGGATTTTGTGTTTGTTTATATGGTGTTTGCAAATGCTTTTCTAAATTGTTTTGCTTGGCTTTTTTTGCACCAAAAGACATCAATTTGTGTTTGTAATGGGTGTTTTACTTGTGCTTGTTTATTGAACTATTAGCAAAAACTACCCATGTGTTATCTCTAATTAGCAAATAACCCCTTGTATTATTTTAATTAGCAAAAAAAAACTATGTGTTATTCATAAATTAGCAAAAACCCTCTTCATGACATAATTTATAATGACAACATCAATAACCAAGAATTTACTAGTATTATGATTTTATAACAAACATATACTTATTACAATAAATATTATAAATCGTGTTATAAATTTTTAGATTTTTTTTTTAAATTGTATAAGAACATATTAAAATTAGTTCCATATGTATCAAACAAATACAATAAAGATCATATTTTGAGATCAATCTCAGTATGTGCGAATTAATTTAGTGTAGTAGAGGGATTTTTGCTAATTTATAAATAACACAAGGGGGTTATTTGCCAATTAGGGATAACACAAGGGTAGTTCTTGCTATTTACCCCTTGTTTATTTGTGCTCTTTCCTTTAATTCAACAAGATTCTCCTCAACTCAATAAATAAAATTTAATTATGTATTAATGGAAAAATATGAATAGTAAAAAACATTATAAAGAATCTTGAAGAAAAACTAATACTTAAATATTACATACTCTTGTGATATATCGGGTATATCTCTGTCATTAATCTTAAATAGAAGTATATAGAGGATGTAAAAAAAACTAATAAAGAAGAACCGTGCTAAAGCTTCATAATTTTGAAATACGTTATCAAAATTTATATGTTTGTTCACAAATATTTCTTTCTTTATTTCAAGATTATATATCATTGCTTTCTTTACCCAAACTGTTGTTGTTCTCCTAGACCTCTGTCATTTCAAGTGTTTGCAAGAAGTAAAAAATATTCAAGCCGCCGGCCGCCAATTGCATAAATCATGAGCACACCAGCTGCTTGAACAAGTGAATTGAGCATTTATAATTAAGTCATTAAGCTTTAAGTTCTTTTAGATGACAATTAACAGCTTGACAACAATCACATGGTGAAAAGGAGGACTTAAGTTAAAAACATGATATTATTGACTAAAATTAAAAAGAAACTTAATAACGAACCAAATTGATTTTGGACTTTGTTGGGGGATCATTTTTTTTTTTTCTCATAAGATTGTCCAGTCGATAAGCGCACGAATGAAAGGGCTTTTTCGTGCTATTAACTCCGTACCAGTATTAATGATCCCTCCAGCTTGACAAATTTTGTTGTTCCTGCAATAGTTAGCTAGTCCTTTTTCTAGCTTTCTGGTTTTTTTTTCTTGAAAATATATAAGCATGTTAAGAAACGGAGCCTGAATATTGTGGGTTTTTTTAGACTAGAATGCTAGAACGGGGAAATAGCATAAATATAGGTGGGGGTTTAAATCAGATGATTGTGGATCGCTATTGTTTTCAAAATTAAATATTTACCATTCTAGCAGTAAAGCTTTAATTTAGTTTAATTACCACGATTACAGCCAATGCCACTAATTTCAGAAGCCTTGCAAGAGACTTGAGGAAGACTTGAAAATTAACTAAACTGATGTCCATGAATAAGTATAAAATAATAATGCTTGATTTTGTCCAAGTCTATGATAATGTCCAGGCTATAATAGCTTGTTAGATCAAGCAACAAATAATTATGATACTATTTTGATGTACGTACGACATAAATTTGACGTGTATTTATGATATCATTAGTGACATTCATGTCCCGTATGTGAATTACTAAAGATTTTAATTGTTGGTTATTGACATTGTCAACTCAAACTATTTATTTAGTTCCACTTCATCTTTCCCAACATGTTGTCTTATGATACTGTCAAAATTAAACCAAGACGTTTTCAACTAGATATATAGATTTAAAAGTAGCTAGGTTTCTTTGGCTGACGATCAACAACAGATGCATGTATAACTTGACTGAATCGGAATTGAGCTACATGTATACAACTTATACCACAGGATTATATATCATTCTTAACTTGATTAATATGCGATATCTAGTACTTAAGTGTGATGTATAAACAATATCTATGTTAGAAATTGGAATCTCCACGGTATGATATTGTCCACTTTGGGCCCAAGCCCTCATGGTTTTACTTTTGGAATCCAACTCCCCAAAAGGCCTCATACCAATTGAGATTTCTCCAATCCTATAAACTCAGTTCAACTCTCTTATATTTCTGATGTGGGACTCTTGTTTGCCCCAACAATCCTCCCCTCAAACAAAGGACCACCGAACTTTCCCTACGTGCGCCTCACGTGACTGGGACTTCGTCTCCTTCTTCAGTTTCTCTCCGGGGATATTGTTCTTGGCCCAACAAACTTGTTTTCTTCCCTCGAACAAAGGATCTCCGAGCCTCCCCTTAACCCGATGCCTCACCACCTGTGATCATCTCCTTAAGTCGGAGCTCCCCTCCTTTTTTCGTTCTCCTGGGACACCTACACGGATTGGGAGCGCTGGCTCTGATACCAGTTGTTAGGAATTGGAATCTTCACATTGGTATGATATTGTCTACTTTGGGCCCAAGCCCTCATGGTTTAACTTTTGGGGTCCAACTCCCCAAAAGGCCTCATACCAATTGAGATTTCTCCAATCCTATAAACCCAGTTCAACTCCCTTACATTTCCGATGTGGACTCTTGTTTGCCCAAACAATAATTGTTAGGTTTTGTGGAGCCTGAATTACCAAAGTTTCCTAGTTTAACTGAGAGTTGTAGAGACCTAGTTTCCTGGGAATTGCAGAGTTTGAGTAATTCTATAATTAGAAGTTGCCTAATATAAGGAGTTGCCTAATATGAGGAGTGTGTCCTTATTATAAATAGCCTATCTTGTAATTGTAACCCTACAACATAACACATAGTGAAAATCCTGGCTTGGTATCGCCCCCAGATGTAGGCAACGAACTGGGTAAACAAATAACGTGTCTTTTCATGCTTTTCGTTTGTGTATGATTTTCTGTTTATCGTATTGTTGCGCAACAAGTGGTATCAAGAGCATCAGGTTAAGTGGGAGCAGTTACGATGGAAGCAGGGAAATCAATCGAGAAGTTTGATGGGTCTGATTACGGGTTTTGGAGGATGCAGATTGAGGATTACTTGTACAGCAAGGATCTCTGGAAACCTCTGAATGATAAACCGGCAGACATGAGAGATGACGTCTGGAAGGTTCTGGACAGGAAGGCGATGAGCGCGGTGAGGTTATCGTTATCGCAAAATGTGGCGTTTCACACTACAAAAGAAACGACTACAAAAGGTGTGTTGAAGGTTCTGGCAGATATGTTCGAGAAGCCATCAGCAGCCACCAAAGTAAATCTGATGCGTCGTCAATTTCATCTTCAGATGAAAAAGATAATTGCGGCGTCTGATCATCTAAACGAATTCAGTTTAATTACACAACAACTGAGTTCTGTGAATATCGAGTTTGATGACGAAATTAAAGTCCTAATTTTGTTGTCTTCTTTACTGGAGAGCTGGAGTGGGACAGTAACGGTTGTTAGTGCCTCCGTAGGAAGGGTAAAGCTGCAGTTTGACGAGGTCAGAGATCTGATAGTTAGTGAAGAAATTCGCAAGAGAGAGTCAGGTAACTTGTCGGGAAATTCTATAGGCTCAGTTTTGAGTACAGAAATCAGAGGCAGATCAGATAGAAAAAGTTGAATTCGAATCGGGGTAGATCGAAGTCGAGGAACAGAAAGTCGACGAAGGACAAGAGTTCCATTGAATGTTGGAACTGCAGGAAAAATGGTCATTACCAGAACAAGTGTCAAGCACCAAAGAAAGATGACAGCTCAGCAAACGTGACCACCGAAGATGATGGTAAAGCACTAATTTTGACCGTATGCAGCCCAATAGAGACTTGGGTTCTGGATTCTGGAGCATCGTTTCATGCTTGTCCTGACAAAAGTTTGATGATGAATTATGTTGCTGGGTATTGCAGGAGAGTCTATTTGGGCGACAATTTTCCTTATGATGTTGTGGGGAAGGGAGATATTCGTGTTAAATCTCCTAATGGATCTGTTTGAACGATGCGTAATGTGAGGCACATCCCTGGTCTTAAGAGAAATTTGGTCGTTGTAGGGCAGTTGGATGATGATGGTTATGATGTTAAATTCGGTGGAGGTGCTTGGAAAATAGTCAAAGGAGCTATGGTGGTAGCTCAGGGTTTGAAAAAGGCCACTTTCTATATGACCGACATCAAACATGATAGCATTGGAGTTGCTGCAGCACATAGTGACGCTAATTTATGGCATTGTCGACTAGGCCACATGAGTGAAAAAGGAATGAAGTATCTGTGTTTGAAGGATAAGCTGCCGGGTCTGAAAACAGTTGATATGGGTCTCTGTGAGGACTGTGTGTTTGGGGAACAGAAACGAGTTAGTTTCGCAAAAGGTGGCAGAACTCTGAAGGAATATAAGTTAGAGCTGGTGCACAGTGATTTGTGGGGACCAGCCCCTGTCACGTCTCTCGGTGGAGCTTCGTATTACATGACTTTCATTGATGATGCAACAAGAAAGTTATGGGTATACTTCTTGAAACAGAAATCTGAAGCGTTTGAGGTTTTCAAGAAGTGGAGAGCACGTGTTGAAACTGAAACTGGTCTGCATGTGAAGTGTCTGAGATCTGACAATGGTGGAGAGTATGAACTTGCAGAGTTTAAAAAGTATTGTGCAGATAATGGCATTCGCATGGAGAAGACAGTTAGAGGAACGCCGCAGCAGAATGGGGTTGTAGAGCGTATGAACAGAACTTTGAATGAGAGGGCTAGATGCATGAGGTTGAAGTGTGGGTTGCCTAAGATGTTTTAGGCAGAAGCAGTTAACACTGCGGCTTTCTTGATCAACTAAGGACCATCCATTCCACTGGAAAACGGCATTCTAGAGGAAGCTTGGAGAGGAAAGGAGGTAAACCTATCTTACCTTAAAGTATTTGGTTGTGTTTCTTACGTTCATATTGATGCTACTGCTAGGAGCAAGTTAGATGCGAAATCTGTGAAGTGTACATTCATTGGATATGGCGGCGATGATTATGGGTATCGATTTTGGGATGACCAAAACAGTAAGGTTATTCGTAGTAGAGATGTTGTGTTTAATGAACAGGTTTTGTACAAAGACAGATTGGGTGCATCAAACATTGTGGGTGTTGATACTCGGGTTAAAGATCCGAAGATTGTGGAATTGAATGTCTCCAATTCTGGTGAAGACAAGATTCTGGAAAACGAGGTGACTAATGAGGAAGAACCACGTACTCTAGAGCCTACTTTGAGGAGATCAAGTAGGGAACATCGTGCTTCTGTGAGGTATTCCCCTGCCTTACATTATTTGTTATTAACTGATAGTGGTGAGCCAGAGTGTTATGCAGAGGCAGTGAAAAGTGTTACGCAGAGGCAGTGAAAAGTGTTGATTCGAGCAAGTGGGAGCTTGCAATGGATGATGAGATGAATTCCTTGAAGTCGAACAACACGTGGGATCTCGTTGAGCTTCCAAAGGGGAAAAAGGTGTTGCATAACAAGTGGGTTTACATAATCAAAGAGAAATCAGATGGTAGCAAACGTTACAAAGCTAGGCTAGTTGTGAAGGGTTTTCAACAGAAATAAGGGGTTGATTACACTGACATGTTTTCTCTTGTGGTGAAGTTGACGACTATTAGGATGGTCTTGAGCATAGTTATAGCGGAGAATTTATTATTAGAACAAATGGATGTGAAGACAGCTTTTCTTCACGGTGATCTTGAAGAAGACATTTACATGTAGCAACCAGAGGGGTATGTGCTTGAGGGTAACATTGAGCTAGTTTGCAAATTGGAAAAGAGCTTGTATGGTCTGAAACAAGCTCCTAGACAGTGGTACATGAAGTTTGAAAGCTTCATGCATGAGATTGGCTTTGGTAGATTCAATGTTGATCATTGTTGTTACTTTATGAGGTTTGATAGTAGCTTCATTATTTTGCTGTTATATGTTGATGACATGCTGATAGCAGGTTCATGTGTTCAAGAAGTGAACAAGTTGAAGAAGCAACTATCTAAACGTTTTGCCATAAAGGATCTTGGCGAGGCAAAACAAATCTTGGGTATGCGGATAAATCGGGACAAGGTGGTGGGTAAGTTGTATCTTTCGCAGTTTGATTACATTGATAAAGTGTTGAGGAGATTCAGTATGCAAGATTCAAAGCCAGTAAGCACTCCTTTAGGTAGTCAGTTTAGATTATCAAAAAGGGAGTCACCTACTAGTGATTTGGAGCATGCACAGATGAAGAAAATTCCATATGCTTCAGTAGTTGGGAGTCTTATGTATGCTATGGTGTGTACAAGACCGGATATTGCGCATGCAGTAGGAGTTGTGAGTAGATATATGACTAGTCCAGGAAAGCAACACTGGGAAGCAGTGAAGTGGATCTTTAGGTACTTGCGTGGTACTTGTGATGGATCATTGTGTTTTGAGGGAAAACACACGGACTTGAATGGTTATGTAGATGCTGATTTGGCGGGTGATCTTGATGGAAGAAAGAGTACTACTGGTTATGTTTTCACATTGGGTGGTACGGCTATTTCATGGGGATCTAAGTTGCAGAAGATTGTGGCTTTGTCTACTACAAAAGCTGAATATGTAGCGGTGACGGAAGCTAGTAAAGAGATGGTATGGTTGAAGAATTTCTTGGGTGAATTGGAAAAAGGGCAAACAAATAGCATTCTATACAGTGACAGTCAGAGTGCTATTTTCTTGGCCAAGAATTCAGTGTTTCATTCGAGGACGAAGCACATTGAGTTGAAGTATCATTACATACAGTATCTCTTGGAAAAGAAGACTTTGCAACTTGTGAAGATTCCGGGAAGTGAGAACCCTGCTGATATGTTGACTAAGGTTGTGACCTTAGAGAAGTTGAAGCTTTGCATGGCTTCAACTGGACTTGGTGCTTGAAGAGTCCAAAGATGGCGGTACCATTGTTAGAGGATTGTTATGTGGAAGAGTGAAGATGTGGTTACAATGACATTAGTCTCCAAGTGGGAGATTGTTAGGTTTTGTGGAGCCTGAATTACCAAAGTTTCCTAGTTTAACTGAGAGTTGTAGAGACCTAGTTTCCTGGGAATTGCAGAGTTTGAGTAATTCTATAGTTAGAAGTTGCCTAATATAAGGAGTTACCTAATATTAGGAGTGTGTCCTTATTATAAATAGTCTCTCTTGTAATTGTAATCCTACAACATAACACATAGTGAAAATCCTGGCTTGGTATCGCCCCCAGATGTAGGCAACGAACTGGGTAAACAAATAACGTGTCTTTTCTTGCTTTTCGTTTGTGTATGATTTTCTGTTTATCGTACTGCTGTGCAACAATCTATACCTCATAATTAACTTTAATTATATAACTAGAAACATTGACATACGTACTCGTGTGATTAAAAAATTATTTTACGTAGAATATAATTAATTTATATAGTAAATATTTAATTTGACAATAAATCGTATATTAATAGCGAAGTGCGGGATTACAATAAGATGATAACAAATCTATTACAAATTAGGTCTCCTATCACTAGTGCTAATTCACGGTAAACTTAGGTCCGAAACACCTTAGAGTAACGGTTAGATGCTTTGCAGTATATAGGGGTGATGTCAAATCTGGGCAGATATCGAATCTCTTCTATGTCAGGGATATTGCTGATATCGTGGATATGGCCATGTCGGGTATGAATATCGAGGATGTATCTCGGGGATATATGTCGGAAGAGTATGTCGAATAAGTATGTTGAATGATATATCGGACAGAATATCGGGTGAGATATCAGGAACAGATATCGGGTGCGAATTCGATATCGAATATGGGTATTCGATATATGAATGAACAGTGTAGGTAATTAATGAAGCTTACCTTAATTAGTGGAGCCTGTATGTATATAGACCTCGAGATGCGGAGACCGCACACGTGACTTTCGCATGCGTTGTACCATATCAAATGTGACATCTGATATCGGAGCCCATGTCGGGTGTCATCTTCGATTAAGAGCGCTGAGCCGACTTCCTGATGGGCTTGTCCTATATAACTGGAATAGGCTGGCCTAATACGAAAATCACCCTTATCTTGTAATCCCTGAGTTTGGTATTTAATGTTGTAAATAATAACTCGTAAACTAAATCGAATTTTGAATTATCAGTACCTCTTGTACCCCAGTTCAAATGATGGAGCTCGGATACGTGAATTTTATTTAAAACTATGGTGAACCCACAATATAATTATCGCAGCACTGAGGTCCGCATTTAAATTATGAGTTAAGGGCGTCTGCGTACAATGTTGTATAACCGATTAATATATTTAAATTATCTTGAAAATGAGTTTGCATATCAAATTTTTTCGATATTAATAAACTGATGTCGAATTTTTGTTTCGATATGTTCGTCAATAAATGCGAATATCACGCGCCCCATATCTATATATAGACGGTGAGAGGGGGTTGAAAACTTATTTGTCCTCTAGTGAATGCATACTTATTTTGGAAAATGCATATCAAAGGTATTCGATGTGCTCCCTCGATATTGGTTTCAATATCATTTTCGATATGACTTCTTAATATTTACCGTTCGATATCATTTTTCGATATCTTGTTTTGATATAACTTTTGATATTGTTTTTGATAGCTTTCTTTGGATATCGTTTTCGATATCTGATTTTGATATCACTTTCGATATCGCTTTTAATACTCTTTGGATAATGTTTTCGATATCTGATTTTGATATTACTTTCGATATCATTTTTTTATATACGATTTCGATATCGTTTCTAACTTACCCTCTCTCTTTTGTAAGTTACATTCTTGTAGGTCATCATTCCTAATCTCATTCATTTGTGGTAACGGCTTGTCTTCGCGCACGTATGTTTCAGGTCGCTGCCGCACGATGACCGGCCGCCACAGTCGTGGCGGCATAGGTGGTCACGGTGGCTGAGGACGCGGCATCGGCTCAGACTGTGGCTGAAGATGATACTATCGCATCCGCTTCTGCAATAGGGAAAGAGGTCGCATCACCGCAGTCGACGGCAGCTATGAGGGATAAGGCATCCGTGGCTCGACAAACTGAAGTTGTGGAGTCATCTCTTGGTGTTGCGGCACCATCGTTCAATATTTGAGTTGAGTTATCTGAGGCAGGTGTCTTTTTTTCGTCCGCTGGTGACAAGGGTGCTTCTGGTTCTCATCCTAGGTAGGCGTTTGTACATGGAGGGGCTAATGATGTGGCGACGAATGCAGAAATTAAGATTGGGGGAGTTACTAGTGTCCCTCAGAGCCTGTCTGGCGACAAGGGATGATCTATGGAGGGCCTCATAAGTTTGGATGAAAGACCGTCTTATCCTAATCTCATGGCTCCGATAGGTGAGAGGGGTTCTCGGGATGTGCGTTTGGGGTCGTCGCGAGATAAGGAGGCTAGTGGTATCCGTACGCAGAAAATAGTTGCACCTCTTGGTGAGATGCCTGGTTTGAGCGAACGCAAAAGAACTCGAGGTGAAAGTTCTACCGCCCCTCGAGCACCTCCCCCGCCAGGACGTGCAGCTCTCAGTCCTAGTATTAATGTTAAAAACCAGGAGTTTGGTGAGAGCAAAGTAGTTCGTGTAATGAGACATGCATTCTAGTTTGGAATGTGTCCAGCTTTCCAAGTATCTGACAACTAGCATGATGACGGTTAATCAAGCTGAAGGAGACAAAATGCGATAATAGCTTAGTTGGAGGCTGACATCGAGAAGATGGGTGACTTTAACCCGATTATTGTTGAAAAGATTGTTGCTGAAAAGGACGAGGCCATACGCCAGTGGCGATTACCAAGGAAGAGTACAACTATTGTTGTGTTGAGAATGAGAAGCTTTGAAACAAGCTTCTTAGTTTGAAATAGTAGGCTGCTAATGATCAAACTGTCAGGCACGCTACTGAGCGGGAGCTTAATAGAGTGAAGTTGGAAAATGAACGTCTACGGGTGGAGCTTTCAAAAACTCGGTGCGACTTGGAAAATACGGTAGGCGTACTTTCCTTGTTATACTATTGTGTTCTTCATGTCACAGTCTCACGTGAACTTATATACTTAAGACACCTCTCATGAACTTGTGGTGTGCGTTGCCGAGAAATTCCTCATTAATGATACTTATAAGGACCTCATTGCAGAACGTGGCTTTACCGAGAGAGAGAATACCAAGAACGCCATCATCGGGCAAATCACCATGAAGGGTGGTTTTAAAGAAGGGTTCGCTGTTGAATAGTTAGATTCCATGTGTAGCCCAGATGGCCAGCCTCTTGAAGACCCTGAACCATCGGACGTGAATGCTCGAAATCCCGATCCTTTTGCGGAGCTCCAGAAGAAGAAGGGTCTCGTTTGACCAGCATGGGGAACTTGTTTGTTCGCCCTAGTTTTCATTGGCGTTGCATCGCTATTTTATTCGAACTTGTGTAATAATTGCAGGGTCTTATAGCTTTCTTGAACACTTCGTATCTGTTGTGTCTTGAATTGTATGGCACTTGTTTTCCATAAACTCTCGTGCTTAAACATGTGTTTCCATGGTTACCCTTTGTATATTTGTGGCGTTCACGAATGGTTTTCGGTGATCAGGGATGTTTCCTTTTTATATCGCCTTTCCCGGTCGTAGTTTGCACGGTGGTGGGCATGTGGTTCTTAGGTACACTTCCCCTGGTGTCGTTGGATCAAGAGGTCGGTGCCCCATAATGTGGTAGATATTTGCCCTTTCCATGTGCTCTTCTCCGTATCTTGCATGATCGGGTAGTCAGTATCCCGTAGGATAGTAGATGTCCGCCCCCTTTGGGTACTCACCTCTGTATTTTGTAGGATCGGGGAGTCAGTAACCCGTAGGATATTCGCCCCTTTTCGGGTACTCTCCTCTGTATCTTGTAGGATCGGGGAGTCAGTATCCCGTAGGATAGTAAATGCTCTTTTCTTTTCTTTTGTCCTCCTTATCTCGTGGATATTGGATCATTTTCTTTTCTTTTTCTTCCTTCTTATCTCGTGGATAGGGGATTTTTTTCTTTTCTTTTTCCCTCCTTATCTCGTGGATAGGGGATCCTTCCCTCCTTATGTTGTTGATAGAGGGTTTCTATGTCTCTGTCATTTAAAATAATAATAGTATATGCAACAATAGATATCAATATAAATCTTCAAGGCATATAAAAGCTAAAAAAACTGAATAACGTCTAATTTCGCCCCTTTCTCTATGATAGGAGATAGTTTTACCCTTTTAAGGTATGTTTCAACTTTATCTCGTAGGATATGTTTGTTCCCGCAAGCGTTCCATCCATATGGAAGTGGTAGAGATATAACAACGGCAAGATAAAATATTAATAACGGATAACGGTCGAGAACTAGGTAAATCCCAGATCGCCTACGTATCCCGTTGATAAGAGAATCAGACGGTGTAGTTCTCCTTGTCTTAGTTACAGGCTAACCCAAAAAGGGCAATTTAGGTAAACAAATATTTGAAATAAAAAAATAGAAATTAAATCAACAAGCTCGCACGGCTCTTAGCTGACCACTCTTTATCTGGCAGGTACTCATTTACGGTTCTCTCTATCTCTCATCCCTCTGTAATCCTAGGGCGTTTGAGTGACGCCACATAGCATAGCCAACCCTCTTTCTCATCACCTAGGATCTCACCTATCTCGCCCTACATAGGAATTTTCATTTTATGGTGGTAGGTTAATACGACTGCTTGAAGAGCGGGACGTCCAATGATGATGTTGTAAGGGAATGGGAGGTCGACTACTGTATACTTGACGTTAACAGTCCTTTTATAGGGTTCCTCGCCAAATGAAGTAGGCATTGTGATTTGTCCTCTCAGAATCACCTCTCCGCCTCCGAATCCTGTTAATGGGGTGGAGACTTCTTCGACCATATCTTGGCTTACAAACATTTTTTCAAAGCCGTGTGTGAATATAACGTTTGACGAGCTACCATTATCAATGAGCACCTCCCCGTACTTGGCTATATCAATTTTAACTACAAGAGGGCAGTCAAGTTTACTTGCCAGAAGTGCTTGCGGCGTGAGCTGCTCTAGGTCCTTTTTGGTGAAGGAGATTTCGTTGTCAGCAATTCGTCCTCATTGGCGAAGGTCATGAAACCCATATATCACCCCTCCTGCACCCTTTGATTTATCCTCTTGTGCCCCTCTATAGAGTCAACGCCTATCGGACCTCCGTTGATCATGTTGATCATTGCCCTTGTAGAGGCGTTGGCAATTTCTCTTCCGCGCTCGCTATGAGCCTAAATGGCTATGTGCTTATCCCTCCTACGCGAGTGGGATTGATCTTTCTGAGGTGAACGGGACCTATCATCTTTGTCTTCCGTATCCCTCGAGCTCCGTACGAACTCCACGAGCTTACCTTCATGAATGAGCCTTTCAATCTCATCCTTGAGGTCAGTGCATTCCTCGATGGTGTGCCCTAGTTGGCAATGGTACTCGGAATACTTCCTATAGTATTTCATTCCTCGACTTTCTCTCAGTTACCTCGACTCATTTAGCATCTAGTTATTTTGTGCCATTGCGAACACAGTCATGATTCCTCTGTTTAAGGGAGTAACCTCCTAGAGGATTTGTCCGTCCCACGGTCATTCCTGTCTTTGCTCCATCCTTCTTTTCCATTCAGTCTGTTTTATGCCTGATGCGGTATCTGTAGGGGATTTCAGCTTGATCAACTATGTCACAAACCATCTATGTGAAGTCACGTTGAATAGAATGAGGGCCACCTGCTCGCCGTTTGGCTCGTCCACCTTGAGTAAATCCTCGTTGGACCTTTTCATGAACTCCTCAAGGTTCTCTTTATCTTTCTGTTTTATTGAGTTTAGGTGGTTCATGCTCGTACGCATCCTCTTTTGGCTGGAGAATCTTTGCCTCATCTGCCCATAGCTGGCTATAGAAGCGATCTCTATCCTTGTGAACCAGTCGAGGACGGGCCCAATCAAAGTCATAACTAATATCTTTGCTTGCACATTGTCAGTAAAACGGTGCAATTTTAGGATACCGCCTACATAATATAAGTGTTCGCGGGGGTCAATCTTCCCGTCGTATCTTTTAAGCGGTTCTTACCCCCCTTCTCCAACACCTCGGCCTCGATCTCCTCACTGAAAGGGGTTAACCTTTGGTGCCCATTCAACAGTGTCAACTTGCAGTTGACCTCCTCCTTCTCTTGGTTCAAGTGTTCCCTTCTTCTTGCGATGTCTCTCATTTTGGCCCTAGCGTCGGGACCTTCCTCAACAGGAGCTCTAGAAGACGGGCATTCCCTCCTGGACTCCTCCATATCCTCACACTCTTGAGCTCTAGATCCAGCTCTGGGACTTCTCATCCTGGATTTCTGAGGTTGTGGAGGTACGTTGTCGGCTCTTGGGTTGATCAGGCGGGGTAGCATTGTTTTATAGTGCAGCATTCAAAGTTGCTTGGACTTCGGCATTGATTTGTGCCATAATCTCTGGTGCAAGGACAGTAGGGTTCACGGGCATGGGCTCGGGGGCCGTCGGAGGTTAAGGAGGAAGCGGATCGGGTTGTCGTTCAATATTTGGCTTTGGTATCGGAACTTGCGGTGGGGCATTCTGTAACACCCCAAAAATTAGGAAGAAAATAAATGTATACTTTAGTCCTTGACTTTTGAAAATTTCCATTTTTGACCCTAAATATTTAAAAAAATTATCTTTTAGTCCCTGAACATAAAAGCTAGTCTTTTATTATTTTATAGGTCTCTAGTCCTAAAACATATATTTCAATTTCAAATATTAACCAAGTTGATTGAATTACCTAGAAAAATTACATAAGTAAATATGTATGTAACAACGAAATCTAATTATACTTATTTGAATTTTAATTATAAATGATTGAGGGACTTGATATGCAATTAACAAATTGATGAAGTAAGCCATGACATCTTTTTGATGAGGTAAGCCATGACATCCTTAAGAGCATGATTAAATACAGATTTTTTGTGATTTATTATAAAATAATCAAGGTGGGACATAAATAGTTATGATTAAACTACTATTTTCGCCTATAAATACTCACCATTGTTCAATATTTTATACAGCCCACAATAATCCGATTCTGCAAAAGTACCCAGAAATACAATTTGTTCATTTGTGTGTTTTCGTTTGGAAAATGATTTTTTTCAAATTTTTATCTTGTTATTTTCTATCCAAAAAGACGCCAAAACTTTTACTATGTTGGAAATGTCGATTCTACCCCTACGCCTTAGAAAAAATCATATCAAATAGTAGAAACATTATTTTACTACCAATTTTCGGATACATACCCTCCTTGGTATCTTATCTTTGTATGAAGACATCTTTCCCAAATAATATGATCTAGAAGGTCGTAATGCTAGCAAGAAATCCAATAAATCGTGAACTGCTGTCAAGAAATCCGATAGCAACTCTTATGTTGCAAGAATTATTTAGCATAGCAAACCTTTGTGTTTTCACAAAATCTTGGATTCCCACATCTCACATGATGCTAGAAACGATAAAGCATAAAAAGATTTGAAAACTAAGTTCATTTGGATGTCCGATCAAAGGTAAAACCAAAATTGCGGTGATTTTTCAGTTTATTTGGCACAACCTTTATTTTCTTAATTTATAAGTTTAATCACCATCATAATTCAAGTATCTATTACACAAATAAATTTAACATGATATAGTATTAGTTATAAATTAGATTATTATGATTTATAATCATGAATTGACATTTTTATGATTTTATTTATATTACTTAAATGGTATATTTATCATGTTTAACATACTATTTTCATAAGTCTTACAAGATTATTCTTGCCACTTCATGACCTAACCATCAAATAAGATTATTTATCATAATAAACATTTCTTTTCACATGTTTTGATAAATCTCTCATGTTTATAACTTTATCTTTAAGTTATAAAACAAGTACATCATTTTAAAATTACTATGTAAAATAAAGTAATAAATGACTAAGTTATACCTTTTAAGGTGTTACTTCGTACGATACTTATTTGGTGTGTGGTTATTAAAAGTTTAGAATTGATTAAAGACTAAAAACACGAGTTTTCCTAGAATTAGTTAAGTAATGTGTTTTTAAGGATTGATTATGCATCGAATTGGATAGTTAATCAAGCTTTACTTGTTACCGTTACTTGTCGTTGAAATGACTTTAAAATAAATACTCACAGTCATAAGTTTAAAAAATATGGTTGTTTAAGATAATTTTGAGAGATAAATAAGGTGGTAAAACAATAGATATTTGATATTCAATTTAAGCATATGTTTTTTTATCTTCAAATTCATCATCTAAGATTTTCATATTTTGTGTAATGACATAAATTAAGCTTATGTGTTATTTACTAAGATTTACATTATAACTAGCATTTTTAACCAAAACGTTCTCAATTTTACCAACATCGGAACTGAAGAAAAAGTACTAATATTTGTTGTGGTAATTATAAATTCAGTTGATTAATATTATTTAAATTTGTTAAAAGGTTTGACGAACTAATCAACGACATCAAGGTTCCCCGTACGAGTAAATGTGAGGTTTCATTTCTGATTTGTTCTAGCCCCGTTTGGCATCCGGCCCTGAGGAACTTGGACAGAAAAGTCACTACTCCGTTACCAAACCTCGAACAACCTATATTTCAACAAAATCTTATTTGGCATCTCATCTCATAACATGATTTTCTTACTAATCGTTAAATCATATCCAATCATTTATTATTTATCATATCCATTCATAATCATGGTAATTCTCCAATATTATAATCTCATCTGCTAGTTCTTGAATTGTGCAAAGAGCAACGAACTATATCCGGGACATGTCAAGGAATTACTGCCGAACAGTAAGGATTGTCGGTTTAAGTAATTTTGTTTGATACCCATCTATCTAGACCCCGCTTGCAGTCAGGAGTTGGTTGTAACTCGCGTGCTGGATCGACATGTACTCAAGCATGTCTTTTGTTTATTTGCGAGGTCGTTCCTCGTCGGGAGGTATAAGGTAGAATATTATAAGTCATAAGGCTGGATTTGTTTATTGTTAAGCACAAGTTATTAACTATTCTATGAAAATTCCAGTATCGTTGCTACATCAAATTGTCAAGTTGAACTGTTTCTACCGGTGAGACCACTCCTTAAAATGTATCCAGTAGGTCACACTTAATTCTTGCATTACCAGATCTTTTATATGAAGAGGGATCCCTCGTTTCTTATATCCATTCATCAGGATAAAACCAACATGGCAGCATGGACCAAGTGAATAATTGTTCAAGCGTGCATTTTGGAATATTCGTGTTTTCACTAGTGCATAACCATTAAAATAGTCACATTATTTGTAATACCAAGACTTCCGTTGTATATATCAAAATATAATTTATAAAACGTGTATGGTTTTGATCCTGAGCAAGTGAGACCCCTTCCGATGAGTTCGCTTTAGTCTGGATTGGGTAAAGTGGTTGGCCACCACTGAACCAACTCGGATTGGAGCATGGCTCGTGGGGCGCGGTCGTCACAGGTTCTCTGCTATCGAATTATCAATGACACGTCTCGTAGATCGTGATCGGGTCACCCTGCGCTGCATCTTAACGTCTTCGTCTCGAAATGTGGTGTTCTCACACACGGCGCCAATAATTTGACAATCGATCGTATATTAATAGCGAAGTGCATGCTTACAACAAGATGATAACAAATCTATTACAAACCAAGTCTCCTATCACTAGTGCTAGTTCTAGGTAGACTTATGTCAAGAACATCTCAAAGTAACGCTTAGATGCTTAGCAGGATGTCGGGGTTGATATCGAATCTGGGCAGATATCGAACCTCTTCTATGTCGGGGATGTGGCTGATATCGGAGATATGGCTAAGCCGAGTATGGATATCAGGGATTTATCTCGGGGATATATGCCAGAAGTGTATGTCGAATAAGAATGTTGAATGATATATCGAACGGAGTATCGGGTGAGATATCGGGAACGGATGTCGGGTGCAAATTTGGTATCGAATATGGGTATTCGATATACGAGTGAACAGTGTTGGTAAATAATGAAGCTTACCTTGATTAACGGAGCCCGAATATATATAGACCTCGGGATGCAGGGGCCGCACACGTGACTTCCGCTTCGATATGGGAGCCCATGTCGGGTGTCATATTCGATATAAGAGTGCTTGGCCGGCTTTTTGATGGGCTTGGCCTATATAACTGGAATGGGCCAGCCCAATACGAGAATCACCTATATCAATATTGTAACTTAAATAATAATAGTAACGATCGAGGCCTCTAGTAAACTTTATCGCCGTTTAAGATCCTAAATAAATTTAATTTGCAATGGCGAAGTGTAATATATGTGGCGCCAAAAGTACAAGATAAAGTTAACAGAAAAAACTGAATTATGAAAAAAGGTTAAAGAAAAAGTGAATATAATTTTGAACAGGGTCCCAAAAGAAAACGCATCAAACATTAATGGCTCTCTTCTTCCCAATTTCCTCATCTATCTGCAAATCCCACCAACCCTTCACTTCCCAATTTTGCCCTAAAAAACCTTCCCCTCCCATTTGTTGCACCCAAACCCCTGATGGAAATAATGAGAATTCAACCTCGAAGAAACTGTCCGAACAATCCTCGTGGGAGTCGAAAGACTCCGAGGGCAAAGATTACTTGTACAGACTCGGCGCTGAGGCCGACAACATGAATATCGCGGTTGGAGCTCGGGCAGGAATCATAGATGACCTCTTCACCGGCAATTTCCTCGGAAGAGACTGTAATTAATAACTAATTTGTATTCTGTATGAGATTATGTATAATTGGTTATAGTGGTTTTGGAATGTCACAAAAATGTTAATAGAATTTGATGTATGTGTTTGTGTTTTTGGATCTTATATTGTAGCGGATATTGTGTTTGATTATCGGCAAAAGGCGACTAGGTCGTTTGAGTACCTTCAAGGCGATTACTACATTGCGCCTGTTTTTTTGGTACAGTATTCCATGAATGGCTGATTTTTGTTAAGTTATGGCTTTTGGTGTCTGGTGTATGAATGTTTTGTGTTTGCTTTTGGTTTTACAGGATAAAGTCGGTAAGGTCGCTCAATCCACATACATTTTGACTAGATTCAATGCCAAAGCAAATATTGAGTTTGCACCAAATAAGATGTACATGGCTAATAAGCAGGTTGGGTCCACTACTCCCGTCTGCTGAGGAGCTGGTTTTGTTATTAGAGACGCAAACAATAAAATCTTAGTTTCCAGTAGAAATAGTCAGCAGAATCATGCCTTGGATGCTGAGGATGAAACATGGGTATCAATGTAGATGTGTCTCTGCTATTTGCAAGGACTCAGTGTTGTAATGATTTTTAGTGGTAGTATAATCTTTCTAACTCTAATCAATATTCAGATAGTGACCCATTAGTACGACAAAGATTAGTTGAGTAAAAATGTGTAAGTATTTTTTTGTCATACTAACCAACACATGCAATGAAAAATGCTCTTTATAGTTTCTCTCTTCAGGGTCTTGCTTCCTTGTGTAGTTGTGTTCCCATAGAAAGATTATATAATGTTGTTCTGTTGCTTAACTTTCATGCTAGTGATCTTGCTCAAACTATACCAGTTGACTTTCCATGATTGTTTGGTAACTGGTTACGTTTATGACCGTTGCATCATTGTCTAAAGGATCAATATTATATCTTCACCTTGGAAATCTTTCTCTCTAATACATATTTGTTTCAATTGCAGTTTTGCACATTGTGAAGAACTACATGTCTCATATTCTCAATGTCAAAGTTCCTCTAATCTTAGGTATATATGTTTTATGTTTCTTCCATGCACAAATTTAAAGTCTTACAAGAATAAATAGTCTTAAGTCAGGTGGTTAGTAGCACGATCACAGAATACCTCAAGGAGTTTCTTATGTGAGATTATTTGAACTTGCAAAGGATTTGGATACATAAATTATTTGTGTTTGTGTAGCAAATGACTTGTCTTATAGCCATCTTCACTCCAACTTCCATGTGCTATTTCTCTCACCCTAACCAACATTGAGCGTGCATCTTTATTATTAATTTATTGGCAGGGGTTTGGGGTGGAAAAGGGCAAGGAAAAACATTTCAAACAGAACTAATATTCCGTGCAATGGGGGTTGAACCTGTTATAATGTCAGCTGGTGAATTGGAATCAGAAAGAGCGGGTAAGAAATCACTGCATGAGTTGTTTTTGGAGATTTTGGTCATTTGTCTGGCAACTATTTACTCTGGCACTTACTTTGGTTTGTTTACTTTCCACAGGAGAACCAGGAAAACTGATACGTGAACGGTACAGAACCGCTTCTCAAGTGATTCAAAACCAAGTTAGACACAATATTACTTTCACTTCCATGCATTCTACAGTTTGATGATTGATGATTTTCATATTCTATAAAATTCTTGAACAATTCTTATGATGCCACCTATGAAAGAGCGTCATGGCTGGAAATGATTTATGTGTATGGGATAAGATAGGGCCCTGTGGATGTCAAATAAACAGCACAAGTGTACTGACTGATGCAGCTTTTTATTTCTTATACATGGATGAAATAACGATGTTTCTCTCATCTAGTTTCACGTAGTCGCTTTCATCCTCTAACTTAAGTTTCATAGATCCGCTATCATATTGGTTGGACATATCTCTTTCTTTAATGCCTCTTGACTGTTGGAAACAATCTCTATTATGGCTTAAACATCTAAATACCTAAGGTTCTACCCCATTGATGACACTGGTTAGTTTTAAATTTTGGATTAAAATCTGAAAAGATGATGAACTCTTCGTATAAAGGTGCCCGACATATTTTTGACTAGGAAAAAGTGTTTGTTGACCTTCAGATGCAGCTCCTGTTCTTGTTGCAGCCACCCGATTAGATTTCCTCATTTTATAATTATTCTACAAGATGATAAAAACGCTATATATGTTTCACAACAGATCACAACTGGTGAAAGTTATATAAGAAAACTTCGTTTGACTATAAGGTTAAAGTTTCCTGGTCAATTGAAAGTAGGCCAGGTCCTTATTCTTAGGTCTGCCTCTTGAGCTACTCTTTGTTGCCATGTGGTGATTTAAATCACAAAGTACACTACATAGGACTTGTAATAGATCATACTTGATATATTCTTTGGGAGGGAAATTGTTTTCAATAGGGATTTCTGGTCTGATATATACTAAATTTGTTTTTGGTCCGACCTTGAGATACTTTTCACGACAGAGTGGGGCATCAGATATATAGTTTAGCTGTCATAGAATGTGGTGGTGATGCACAAGAACATGAAAGTGTGGATTGGACTGCATGGTTAGCAGAGATATAGGCATTTGTACTGGCGTAATACAACTGGAGACAACAGAAAAAAGTCATTAGTTAGACAACTCTCTGTCACAGTTTGTCTTAACAACAATATCCTTCAGAGTCTCTATCACAGTTCATATTACTCGGTTATACAGCTTTCACCTTCTCTGTCATCAGCAATGTAGTTTGAGAGTTAATCCAGGTTTTTGGAATATACAGGGAAAGATGAGCTGTTTGATGATCAATGATATTGATGCAGGACTGGGTAGATTTGGTATGGGTTACTTTAGATTTTAAACTTCAATACATTTGATATTTGCTTCTATAGGCTGCCCCAGCATGTTTCATTCAGTAAGTGAGATTCCTGGCATGTACTTTTCTTTATCTCCACCAAGGTAACACTCAAATGACTGTCAACAACCAAATCGTGGTCGGGACTCTCATGAATATAGCGGATAATCCTACAAGAGTAAGTATAGGGCAAGTCTGGCGAGAAGCAGATATTACAAATAGGGTTCCAATTATTGTTACAGGAAATGATTTTACAACAATCTATGCTCCATTAGTTCGTGATGGAAGGATGGACAAGTTCTACTGGTAAACTGCTAAATCTTATATTCTTAGTTATTACCTTGGAGCATATATTAATATCTGGGTGCTGAATTGTTGATACAGCATGTTTTGATAAGAAATTATATTGTTGCTTCTGATTGGATCCTGTATATAACAATTTAACACTCGAGATGGGGGTATGACTTAGTTGAGTTTGGAACCTGAAGTTCTATACTCTTTTGAAATCACTGATGCCAGGGTTACAAAGAAAAAAAAAAAAGGAAAACCTATTCAAGCATTTAGAGTGATGCACTTCCTGCCAAAGTAACTGTTTTATAACTCAGATTTTCTTAGAATGAATTAGTACTTCCGTATAGAGTATTATATTATATTGTTGCATAATATTTTCTTATTGTTTGGTTGCATAGTCCTTTATTCAATTATTTTTGTTGTTGAGTTATTTTATCCCCTCAGTTGGTTGCCTTATGCAGTGTCTTGTTGAATATTCTGCTACAGTCCTGTCCAAGTGACTGGCATTATGGTGCATGATTTTGTTCTCTTATAAATACCAAGCATGTTTGTGTTATTCAATTAATAAATAAAGTCCCGGAATTTAAGGTTACCTTGAAGTGTACTGGTGATTGCATGACACAATTTAACTTGTGTGTGGGACACAATTTAACAGTGTGTAGACACTCCTACAAATTAGACATTGCGGTCTGTACTGTAAATAACATGCTCGTATGTATTTACTTCATGGCATTGCATAATCTCTTATGTAAGAAATCACAATTTCTTTTGCAGGCAGCCTACCCAAGAAGACATTGTAAACATTGTTTATAGAATGTATGAGAAAGATGGTATAGATAAGAATGAGGTTGTCCACATCGTGAATGAATTCCCTAATCAAGGTACTTGTGTTTGCTAATATGAACCATTATATGGTTTACGATTATATAAATCCCGGAGATCTCTTGTTAGTAAGGACTGTTTAAATATGTTTGACTTCTTACTTCAATAGTAGAAGTATCTCTTTTTGCTTACAAGGTTTAGCATGTCTCGATCACTCTTATTGCTATATCTGATATGATTAAAGTCTAGTACGATATATTTTGTTTGCAAACTTAATTGTAATAAAAGACACAGGTAGCTGTTAATGTGATTGGATGCACTTTTGAAAATTTAGAACGACGGATTGCGTCTTATTTTTCGTAAACTGGTTGTGGATTAGTATGGCTCTGCTATCATCTCATGCTGAGTCAGTGGTGGTTGTTACTTTTATTGCAATTTTGTACCCAATAGAGTTCTTGGAGAACATTTTATGAATTCTCACAACGCATTCCAAACAATGTGTAAAAGCTTAGATGTTAGGATTAATCAAAATGAGATGTCAGGAAAACAATATTAATTAAAGTTATCATGTTCCTTATACTTACTGATGCTCTTGTTAAATAAGAGTTTAAATTGTGTTGAAGTGAAATTCTTCAGAGAAAGTGAATCCATTCATTTGCTTGTTATATGTTTTCACTCTTTTCCATTCTGTTTTTTTTTTTTTTTTTTTATGCAGCCTTGGACTTTTATGGTGCTCTTAGGTCAAGAACATATGACAGCTCAATTTTACAGGTATCTGTCAGTGAAATATCATATATGTTTGATGTTGATTTTGTTTTGTTCTTCACATCATTATCGTTTTTAGAATTTTAGTAATTAACTCTCAAGTTTAGATCTCATTGACTCATCCATGCAACACAGTATAAGATCCCTTGATATGAAGATAGAGTTGAGTCTAACTCAAAGTGAGAAACTTTCTTCTTATGTTAATAATAGTCATGGATTACACATTTACTAGCAAGAGTTCTCTTAATCTTCTTCGATTTTGTAAAAGAGGAAGCATTTGTTGTAGGTCTGACGAGGCTTATTCTTCATGCCTGAAATACATAGATACATGTAGTTATATATCAAAATGAATTTCTCCCTGAGGATATTAACTTAAAAGCATATTGCCTACTCGTATTTACTTTGAAGCAATTGTGCTCTGAAACATGATAGTTGCCCTTTCATTTTGTTTGTCTATGTCCTAATACCAAAGAACTATTTGAGACTGTGTTTTATATAGAAGGGCTATTTGAACTATTTGTCTTCTTAAGAATTCAATTTCTCTGTTATCATCCAATGTTCTGCATAAATGCATGTGTCCTGCGCATATTGGTGTATAATCTGATTTTGATCTTTCTGGTTGGCTGTACTAAAGAATATGCAATACTTGTCTCTATCTTTCTGGTGGACAGTGGGTGAATGATGCCGGGGGTACTGAAAATCTTGGTACGAGACTTCTGAAGCAGAAAAAGGATGGAAAACTTCCTGTATTTACTGCTCCAAAGGTAGCTACCGGAATTGATTAATACTAACCTGATTTCACTATTAGATTTTTCTACAGATGTCCCATCTATGTGAAAAGAATTAGTATCTATTTGTGGCATTTTATTGTCAGAAGCATGTTGATTAGAGAAAAATTGTTCATTATAGAGAGAGCGAGAGAGCGAGAGAGAGAGAGAGAGAGAGAGATGGGTTGAATCACCAAGGCCAAGTAATATGGATTATGGCTTCAAATTTCATTATGTTTTGTTAGTTAAAAGAGTAGATATATATATATATATATATATATATATATAGAGAGAGAGAGAGAGAGAGAGGCTTATATGGGTTGAATCACCAAGGCCAAGTAATATGGATTATGGCTTCAAATTTCATTATGTTTTGTTAGTTAAAAGAGTAGATATTCCAAATTGTAGCATTAGATATGGAAAATTCATTACATTGAAGAATGAAGCAACCGACAAATGCTTGAGATTTCAAGACGTTTTCGATTTACAGTTGCAAAAGTATTCCATGTGGGCTTACATACTGTTCCAGTTGATAAAATAGTTTGTTGCAATTCACCATTAATTTTGTTCTTTTTGTGTTGGATGCGGCGTTTAATCACCTTGTTGTATTACTGTACTTGTACAGCAAACATTGGAAGCCTTGCTTGAAGCAGGATACTCTCTGATTGAAGAGCAAAGGCTTGTAATGGATACTAAGCTTTCAAAGGAATACATGAAGAACCTTGAAGATTGAGAAATGTTGATTTTGAATATTCTGTATGGGAGAGAGCCACATTTTTCAGGGAATACAAATCAAATTTATCAAGGTATACTGCATATATGCAACTGAAACCTTCCTCAATTATGGGTTGGGTCCATTGTCACCTTTACAGGAATTGTATGTTTAACAACAAGCCTACCGGGGTATTAACTCAATTTTTGGAACGGCTGACTCGTTTGAGTAAGTTTTCATGTAAATTCACTATCTTTTTGAAGAATATCAATTCGTTTGTTTTAAAATAATTGTTAACTGTAAATACTTATATATATATATATATATATATATATATTGTTATATAATTTGATTTTGTTCCCAAGTGTCGATCAACAATTCAAATAAGCTTTCATTGTCGAAAATTGAAAGATATTAGAATCTCTTCAGCGTAATGCAATCTGCGTGCTCCAGAGTAATGTGTTACATTTAAAATTATTATTAGGTGAATGAGAAATTAAAACCTGAAATTGTCTATTTAAAATAATGCGTGTTGGGAAAAAGAATGATGGGATGGTGTGAAGTAGCCATCTCAGATTTAATCTAGTGTTGTACACTTAATAAATTGATTCATATTTGTTTAGCACAATAATTTAGACTCATTGTGTTGCTACAAGTACTGGAAGAGATTATACTTCACAATTGCTCACATGCATGCGCGTTGCCTTGTCGCCTGCTTTGACAAACACTTACGAATTCTTAAAGAAATAATTCAACCCTTTAGTTAAAAGCTTCAAAATTTTAACTTGAAAAGTTTGATTTGTGGTGACGACCTTCTCAACAAAGAAGACAAACCAAAGGTTAGAACATTCCAACCTAGGTCACTTATACCTAACTTCTATGTTTTCCAACATTTTAAACTATTTGCCGCTTTCAAATTCAAAAGTCATTTCATGACATTTAATTTTGTAATTAGCTTGATGCAAGGAAACAAATAATCTGACTTCGAAGGTTCAATAGAAAAGATACACACCAGCTCTCCATACAGAGTACAGAGACTTGTGATATATATATATATATATATATATATATATATATATATATGTCGAGCATAAAAATTAATTATTTAGTCCCATAAAGCATAAATAGATATTAAAAAACGAATTAAAAACAACTCGCAAATCGGAATTACATTTAAGTTCACGAAAAGGCTATATAGCTGGTTGTAAGTTTTTAAGAATAACACAAAATAAAAAAAATAAAAAATAAAACCTCTTTAACTAAACTTAATTTCTGTAAGTGCAATATAATTCTGTTTAATTAAGCTTTTAAAGAGAATATGTATTTTATTTATATATACAATCTCCAACAGTTTATATATATATATATATATATATATATATATCTTTATTTTTATCCCTTTTTTTCTTTATCTTTATCTTTACTATATAATAAGAACGAATGTTTTTAAGCAGGCTGGAGACGAAGATTTTTCGTGTTCCAATTTTGTCTATGTGCGTTCACTATATAATAAGAACGAATGTTTTCAAGCAGGCTGGAGACGGAGATTTTTCGTGTTTCAATTTTGCCCTTGTAAATTTAACTAATTAATGTATTGTGTTTTGTTTTACAATAATAAATATCTGAAGGACCAGCACGTATTAATCGGTTGGGACCCGTAAATAATTAATAAAATTTCTTAACAATTAATTGCGTTAGAGTCTGCTATTGGTCTGCTGTAAATTGTCTCATTGTTTCGATCTTGCCTCAAAAGTTTTTCGTTTTCCACTTATTGGGCTGCTGTAAATTGCAGAATGGTCCTTTTAATTTTACTTCTTCTAAATTTGACCCAAAAGTCTTTGTTATTTAGTTATATGTCGTACTGTAAATTATTAATGGGTCCTTTTATTTTAAATTTATTTCAATTTTGCCCAAAAAGTTTTATTACTATATTTTTTGGGGTCGTGAGAGACATAAACTATGGGATAAATTATTTGTGCAACCGTATATTGCTGATGCGATACTACCAATAAACGGTGAGATGATGGTTATGAAGGTGGTTACCAGAAAATTGCTCGTGCATAAGAAATTCGTGAAGTTTCGAGACAAGAAAATAAAAGGTTTGATCATGGAATTGAAGTACGAATGGCTGAGAAGAAGAAATAAGAGAATGAATGATTAATAACTATTTTGACGCAATTCAAAAAGACATGAGGTTTCGGGGCAAAGAAAATGAAAAATTTGATATTGAAATAAAAGTAAACGCAAGACAGAGAAGAAAAATAAGAGCCCGTGCTCCTAGAGTTAACTAGTCCATACTATAATAATAAGAGGGGATAAGCAGCTCCTCAACAACCAATTTTTGTTCCTTAATTGCCCTTGTAATCATGTAAATTGCAGAATAGCCCCTACAATTTTCAACTCTTCAATTTTGCCCCTAAGATTTGCTATTATTTACTGTTGGGCTTGCGACAAATTACAAAATAGTCCTTTAAATTTTAAAATTCTTATTTCTTGGATCAAAAACTTTTTAATTTAACTCATACAAATTGCAAAATGGTCCTTAGAGTTTTAAACTCTTTAAATGTTGCCCCTAAAGTTTGATATTATATACATATCACCCCCACAATAATCCCTACTATAGTAATAATAAGAGGGGATAGGCAGCTCCTCAAGCCAATTTTTGTTCCTTAATTGCCCTTGTAATCATGTAAATTGCAGAATAGCCCCCACAATTCTCAACTCTTCAATTTTGCCCTAAAATTTGCTATTATTTACTGTTGGGCCCGCAACAAATTATGAAACAATTCTTCAAATTTTAAATTTTCTTATTTCTTGCCCCCAAAGCTTTTTAATTTAATTCATATAAATTGCAGAATGGTCCTTAAATTTTTTAACTCTTTAAATGTTGCCCCTAAAGTTTAATATTATTTACATTTGGTCCCCACAATAATCCCTACTATAATAATAAGAGGGGATAAGAAGCTCGTCAACAACCAATTTTTGTTCTTTAATTGCCCTTGTAATCATGTAAATTGCAGAATATCCCCCACAATTTTCAACTCTTCAATTTTACCCCTAAAATTTGCTATTATTTATTGTTGGGCCCGCAGAAAATTATGAAATAGTCCTTCAAATTTTAGATTTTCTTATTTTTTGCCCCAAAAGCTTTTTAATTTAACTCATGCAAATTGCAAAATGGTCCTTAGAGTTTTTAACTCTTTAAATATTGCCCCTAAAGTTTGATATTATTTACATTTGGTCCCCACAATAAATTGTAAAATAATCCGTTAAATTTTAATTTTTCTTATTTTTTCCTCAAAAGCTTACTCATTCCATCGTCCATCTTGTTTTGCAGTAATAAATACCTTGGGGGGGAGGGGCGTATTAATCGATTGGGTCCATCTAATATAATACGGATAGCCGCTTTTATCAACCAATTTTTCTTTCTCTTTTCCCCCCCAACTTTTTGATCTTAATTGTTGTTTTGCCACTCAAACAAAAAAAGAAAAACAGGGAGGGGCGGCGGCAACTTTTGACTGAGATGGCATGCCACTATTATATTTAGCACAAGAAATAAATTATTTTGTCCCAATTGCATAAGGGACCCCATGAAATATTATATATTTCTATACAATCCCACAAAGTATTACAAATTCTTTTTATTTTTTTTAATTCTTTCGATCTCGCCTCAAAAAAATTATGTTGCGCACATACGGACCCAGTGTGAATTGTCGAATGGTTCTTTTAATTTTTATGTCTTACAATTTGTCTCAAAAGCTTTATATTATTTATTTATAGGCCCTATTGTAATTTAATTTTTGCTTTTTATCTTGCTCTTTGCTACATGTTTTTTTTTAACATGCATTTGCTACATGTTTGTTGACGCTTATGTTGCACGGGTACGGATACGGCGATACGAATACGGTACGGTACGGGTACAATGATAGGATTTAAAAAAAATAGGCGATACAGATACGGCAAGGATACATCTATATATATATATGTTAATATTAATATTACAGAATTTAAATGGCACGTTCATAGTAAGTAAACTAATTCGTATGTGAAAAATAAAAATTGATACAAAAAATATTTATTCATAGAAGTGATAATAACAAAGGGTTTTTGGCACAAAACCACCTTGTAATGTGCAAAAGAGGCGCATTACCCCCTGTAAAAAATAAATAGGCATATTACCCCTTGTAATCTTAAATTGGTGCAAAATACCCCCTTATGGAAGGAGGTGTAAATCACTTGCCAAAAGTTGAGAGTGTGATTAGTTTCTTCTTACCATTTCCTTATAGAAATCTATTTTTTTATTATTTTAACTTTAAATTATAAAAAACATGATATAATATTTCACTAACTTACTAAATAAACAAAAATAAATATTCCAATAATAGAATTTGACATAGTACAAGTGCAAATACATAAAAAATTTGACATGGAAGCGGTGTGCACCAGTTTTAAGATTACAAGGAGGTAATTTGCCTATTTTAAGATTATAGGGGGGTAATGCACCTATTTCATAAATTATAGGGGGTAATTTGCCATTTGCTCAATAACAAAATAGTGAATTCATAAAAGTCGCATTATTACTTCATTAGTTTGTAGAAAAATATATCAATGTGTTCATGTAACATACTAACATCCCTTGTAATATGGGAAACTTACCAATTATCTCCTTGTAAAAAATAAAATAAGAAAAGTACACTTCTTGTATTATGTTAAATAAGACAATTTTCCTTATAACTTACAATAACTAAAAGCAATATGTTTTGAAAGTTGGAAAAGTAAAACGAAAGAAATAAATGGTGAAATAGTTTCTTCTCTATATGGATTAGTTATAAAAAAAAGGCAAGTATCTTTCTTCTGAATTTTTAATTAGCAGTATTACAATGTTTACATCAATATTAAGTTTTTTTAAGAAAATAATTATTTTTACATTTAAAATTCTAGCACAAGTATATATAAGAGACTGTTAAGGTTGGTAATATCTTTTATGTGAAAAATATAGTCAGTTTGTTATTTATTGTTGTCTTATAACAGTTATTTATTCTAACTATACTATTTATCATTTCAATAATAATATTAAAAGACTAATTAATGGAAATTTGTGTTGCCCGTGCGGAGCACGGGCTTGATGTACTAATATATATATATATATATATATATATATATATATATATATATATATATATATATATTTATTTATTTATTTATAATCTCCAACATCTAGTTATAGAAATGTATGGTAATTTTGATCATGAAAAAAGTTGGTCACTTGTCCTAATCTTAAGGCTACTGAGGACTGTAGTGCCAAAAAGTATGACTTGATCTTCCACTAGAATGCTGCAAATTGAGCTTGACGAAACAATGCACAAGCATTATCGTTCGAGCATAAATATTTTTATAAATAAATTAATGAATACAACTCAGCCAGTTTAGACAAATAATATTCAAATATTTGCTACATATTTTAGGATTATCAGAACTTCTCTAGTGTAACATTGATTCGGTTCTTTATTTTACGATAACTTTTATTCAATATAAGATTGTGTATATATACTTTCTGAGAAAAAATACAAGATATCTTTTGTTCAATATAAGATTGTGTATATTTTCTGAGAAAAAATAAAATGAAACCGGCTAAGTGCTCGCGCCCAGATTTTACGTTATCGCATTAATTATCCTTATCGAACGTACAACAACGAAATAATAAAGCCAATAGCTAATATACATGCTTCGCTAATGTTATAGTTAAGTTGTCAAGGATAATATTTGAAACGTTCTAAAATATTTTCATAAACTGATTAGATATTAGAGATTGACATTATAGAAGAGCCGGAATGTTTACAAAAAAGTTTTGTTAATCTTATAACTATTGACTAAGTTAACAGCGAAATTTTAGGGATTTTTTTTTTTTATGAAGTTACCATTTTTTCATGCAACATTTCAGTGAAAAGTGACGGGGCGACAAACGATAAACTTTCAAATTGATTGCAATTTAACACTATTGTGAAAACGACATATAAAATTTGTCGGAAAGTTAAAATAACTGAGGACAGCTCTGTTCAAACAAGACTGTTGATGTGCAATTTGTCAACTCTATTTTTGAAAATGATTAGACTGCCCAACAGAATTTGTCCTACTAGTAGTAGATTGTTTCATTTGAGCACGAGGTGCTTCAAAGAGTACGTCTTAATATACTTTTTTTTTTTACAGTCATATACTTTTCTTGTATTGAATTTAATTGGGCACTTCAATATTCCAAAGGAATATATAATTGCATTTGCACATTATTAGTTCTTGTTCTATAACTACAAGATCTTCCGTTTATATTATTTGGATAATTATTATGGAATCACCTTTTGAAACTTAAAAATAATCTCACATATAATCTTGTAATAATTAATAAGTACATCAACATATATGTTGAGAATCAGAAGCCAACAATGGAGAAAATGAAAATGCATTGAACTGAATTAGATTTGTTACAATGGTGATGAGTATTTATATGATCCAAGAGCTGTAACTATCTCTACTTAACAAATTTTTAACATGATAATTAAAGAGTTAACTAGGATAATTACATAAAGGTCCCAGAAGTGGACCACTATTCTAATAGCATCCCCTCAAGTTGGATCTTGGTAGGCATCCACAAGAAACAACTTGGAGAGCCAATGCTTGAAGGTGACAGTAGGTAGGGGCTTAGTAAAAAAGTCAGCATGTTGTAAAGAAGCATGATAATGCCGAGGGAGCAAAAAACCATCTTTGAAGGAGTCCCTCACCACATGACAATCAATGTGAAGGTGCTTGGTTCTCTCATGAAAACAGTATTGTGGGTGATGTGAAAATCAGCTTTATTGTCAAAATAAAGGGGAATGGGAAGAGCAGGAGAAATGTGAAGCTCACTGAGAATATATTTAATCGATTTGAGTTCACATATAGTGCTTGACATGCTCCTATAATCTGCCTCACCAGAAGATCTGCAAACAGTTACTTGCTTCTTTGTTTTCCAGCTAATGCGAGAATGGCCAAGAAAAATACCAAACCATGTGATGGACCTCCTAGTTTCTGAACAACATGCCCAATCAACATCTGAGTAGCTGGTAAGATTGAGAGGACATAAGCATCATAATAGAGGCCCAATGAGGGAGTGCCCTTGAGATACAACAACACAGAATGAGTTGCATCCTAATGTGTTTGAGCGTGAGCTTGCATAAACTGGCTAAGTTGGTTCATGATTAAACAAACATCAGGACTCGTCATATTGAGATACAATAACCAACCCATCAAGCGCATGTATCTATCAGGATTAGGAAATAAGGCACCTTCAGAGGTAAATTTGAATCCTTTAGTGCAAGGGATTATAAGAGGCTTTGCACCAATGAGACATGCATCTGCCAGTATACCTAGAGTGTATTTTCTCTGGTGATTGTACGGGCCAGAGGGTGTGCGACGCAGGATTTCAAGGCCAAGGAAGTACTTGGCATCACCAAGATCTTTAATAGTGAAAGCTTGGTGAAGATGAGCTTCGACAAAAGAGGGTAAGGCTAATGAGGGTCCAGTTTGAAGAACATCATCCACATACACAAGTAGAGCCACAAAGAAGTAATCAGAGCCCATGATAAATAAACAATTGTCAAAAGAAGACTGATGGAACCCATATGCAATCAAACACTTAGTGAACTCAAGATTCTAATGTCTAAAGGCCTGTTTAAGACCGTATAGAGACTTTTTTTAGCTTACAAACTTGACTAGATAAAGCCTGAGTGTATCCTTGTGGAGGAACTAGGTACATATACTCATCAAGAAATCCATATAGGCATTGTTAGTGTCAAGCTGATGTAAGAGCCACTGAAAATGAGTTGCAACAGCAATAATAAGTCTAACAGTGATAAGTTTCACAACTGGAGAGAAGTTGTCATCGTAGTCTAATCCAAACACTTGGTTGTAACCCTTAGTAACCAAGCGAGGTTTGTGTCTTTCAACAGTGCCATCAAGATTTAGTTTCAATTTGTGGACCCATTTGGATCCAATGGGGTGCTTACCCTCATGCAAGGAGATCAATTCTCAAGTATCACCAGTTTCAAGAACTTGAATCTCAAAATGCGTAGGAGAAGCCCAATAAGGATTATTGCAAGCATGTGAGTAGCAAGTGGGCTCAGTGGAAGAGTCGACATTAGCAAGAAAAAAGAGGTAAGAAGGGGTGAAATGAGAAGGTAAAGAATATGGAAAATTAGAAGGAGTATATTGAGAGAAACTTGTAGAAGTTTGTAAGGAAGGAGCCAGTGGATCAAATTGACATGACAAAACAAAGTCTTTTAAGTAAGAGGGTAAAGAAGAAGGTCTAGTGCTTCTCCTGAGAGGAGGAGGAGCAGTGGAAGTAGGGGCAGGTAAAACAAGAGGAGCAGGTGAAGTAGGAGGAGAAGAGCAGTGAGTGTGCTCAAGAGAATGAAGTATTGTAGCTGGATCTGGAGAAGTATGTGAGAGAGGAGTGAAGGGTGCATCAGGGAAAGAAGTTGGGAGAGGTGCAGAGCAAGCATCAGCATTGTAGGAACTAAAAAGAAACTCAAACTCATAATAGACCACATCCCTGGAAGTGATAACCTGGTTATTGGTCAAACAGTATATCTTGTATGCCTTTTGACAGGGTGAGTAGCCTAGAAATGAACCCCTAAAACCTCTGGGGTGAAGTTCACTTACAAGGGTTGGTGTTAGCATAAAAGCACAAGCAACCAAATATTTTGAGACAAGTCAAATCAGCAGAATAACCAGTCAAGAGTTCAAGAGGTGTCTTCCATTGAATGAGAGAGTAATAGGTGTTATGTTGATTAGAAAGGTGGGCATGAGGACTACATACCCCTAAAAACTTGAGAGGCATATTAGCCTGATAGAGTAAGGTTGTAGTGACCTGCTAGAGATGGCGATGCTTTCGTTATACAACTCCATTTTGTTGATGAGTGTAGGAGGTAGATCTATGATGTGTGATCCCATGAGATTGTAAAATGGATTGGCAAGTTTTTCTGGTAAACGCAGTGGCATTTTCACTTCTAAGAGTGATTATATTACATTTAAATTGTGTCTTGACCATGATGATAAAGCAATCATAAGATCAGGAACCTGAATCTTGGAGTGCAACATGAAAGTCCATGTGCATTTGCTCATATCCTCAACACTAGTGTAGGGAGTAGATCTATGATGTGTGATCCCATAAGATTGTAAAATGGATTGGCAAGTGTTGCTGGTAAACTCAGTGTCATTGTCACTTCTAACAGTGATGATATTAAATCTAAATTGTGTCTTGACCATGGTGATAAAAGCCAGTAGAAGATCAGGAACCTGAATCTTGAAGTGCAACATAAAAGTCTATGTGCAGTTTCATATCCGCAACAGTAGTGAGAAAGTGGTGGTTATTTGCCATAGTTTGTAATTCTTATGGACCCCAAAGACCAACATGAACAAGCTCAATTAAAGCAGAAGAATAACTGGTGTTATTTGAAAATGGAAGTCTGGGTTGCTTGGCCATATGACAAATATCACATGCATTCATGTTAGATATGTTATGTGTAAGGTGTGAGATGCAGTTAAGATGTTTAAGTGTTAAGCATGTCCAAATTGACTGTGCCATAGTTTTATTTCATCAAAATCAGAAAGTTCCTGAGAAACAACGGAAGTAAGGCATTTACTAGAGGCAACTGTAGGTAACCTAGTAAAATCGGATTTAATAGAAGTAACATAACAATTTTGTGGATCAATAATGTATAAGTCGCAAAAAGCATGACCCACAACTAGAATCTCTTGAGCATGTAGGCCCTGCAAGAGATAAAAGTCAGGCAAAAAAGTGAATTTGAGGTTGGCATTTTTAGTGAGTTTTGGTATAGACATTAAATTGAATATGGAATTAGGAATATGTAATGCAGACTGAAGTGATCTTCATGGTGAGTTTTATGTTGCGAGTGTGAGTATCTGTTCTAATAGATCCATTTGGTAAAAAACACAAGTGTATAAGCTGTGACAGAAAGTGGATCATGAATAGAATGCATGTTCATGGTCATGTGATTAGATGCTCCAGTGTCTGTAACCCAAACTGGAGAATTAATCTTGTCAATAGTAGGTAGACTAAGATTAGTACCAACAAACTCTCCAAAGTGAGCAAAGTTCACCTTGGGAGGATCTGAGCGGGTGGAGGAAGATGGTTGCATAAGTTGCTTCATCATTCTCATGAAATCCATCTGGAACTGATCATTGAGGAATGCCTTTTTACTAGCAGTTGAGGTGCTTGGCTCCACTGGAGCGGCAGTACAAACAGAATGTGCAAAGTTCCTTTGACCAGAGCTAGATTTCTTGTCCTTAAGATCTTTGTACCAATCAGTATACCAATAAGTTTGAGAAGTAGATGGAAATCTAGCCAGCATAGCAAAATTGTCATGAGAGTCTGCAACAGAGTAGTGAACCTCTTTCTGTTTTTCCACAAGCAATACCATAGCATAAGCTTTCTCTACTAAAGGTAAAGGCTCAAGACCCAAAATTTTACTTCTAACAGCATCAAATGCATTAGTTAGACCCATGAGAAACTGCATATGCTTACTCATGGAGGCAGAATCCAAAGCATGTTG
Organism: Linaria vulgaris; assembly: GCA_948329865.1. Taxonomy (NCBI): domain Eukaryota; kingdom Viridiplantae; phylum Streptophyta; class Magnoliopsida; order Lamiales; family Plantaginaceae; genus Linaria; species Linaria vulgaris. The sequence continues at coordinate 29,168,690 of OX415249.1, forward strand.
ACTTAAGTTGCAAGAACACAAGTTAGCAACAACACAATGACAAGATATAGTGGGAACTAAACACTGCAATTCAACCTAAAGACGCTTAAGTTAAGTATAATACTCAGACACACTTGAGGTACCCTGAGAGATAGATGCAGCATCACGCTGCAATTGGTAAATCAAAGGACCATTACTAGATCCAAAATGAGCAGCTAATTAGTTCCACAATCCAATAGCATGATCAACATACATACATGCTTAATGTAATTCATCAGAGAGAGTATAGAATCCAGGAGATTACCATACAATCGACTCGTAACCATTCCTCGAAATCAGGTGATCAACAACAAGTTTCGGACAAGTACCAGTGATGAACCCTAGCTTGCCTTTGGCACCTAAAGCAAGCTTAACAGCACGGCTCCAGGGGAGATAGTTGTGAATACTTGTCAGCAGAATCGAAGTGAGCTTGAAGTGGACCACTATTCTAGTAATATACTACTTAACGTTTCGGCTTTAAGAACTTAGGCTTCAGGAGGGGTTTGTAATTTCTTTTATTATAAAAACTACACCGACGGGGGTAAATTAGTACCCACATTTTCAATCAATTTGTTAAGACAAAAAAAAGGAACGTTTTGTCATGTATTACACTGTAGCACATACACTCATTATATTCCTCCCTCGCCTGAAAATGATTTACTTTATCTTATCAAGTCATTAAACTAGCCGTGTAAATCATTTAACATATTTGGAGTATTTCGTTTGTAACTCCTCAAATGAAAGGAGCTTTAGAAATTCTGCACCAAAACTCTCTTTTGTGGTTTTAAAAATATTCTCGTGTCCACTATTGCTTTAGCCGAAGCCCAATAACACCCTATAGTTCAGGGAATTAGCATGACTATCTATTTATTATTCAATGTATTAAAGTAACTGCATTCGGGACACCGTCAAGCCTGAGCTTTCACTATTATTGACCATTATACTATTGCAATTATAGTACACATGAGTGGACTATTTATTATATACACAGATACACTGTAATCCCCCCGTAAAATATGTTTGGTCCTATAAGTTGATACCATCATGCATTTGATTCCGTAATTTGTCACCTCACTCTTTTAATCCCGTAAGTTGGCGAGAACGCTCAATTTTAGTCCTAAGTTGCCGAAATTTCCTAAACTTGCCGATTTTTACTGATGTAGCTCCCCGTTGACTTAAGAAGTAAGGATTTTGACCCGAAAAGTAAAACTCGGCTACATGGCAATACACATAGATTCCATGTAATCAAATAATTCAAAAAAAATTAACATGCATTGCGGGCTTAAAAATATAACATGAACTAAAAAAATAACCTTCAATTTTCATTTCACTTCACTCAGCCCACGATCCACACCACACCGTACACTTAATCACACATTACTCCACAAACTTTGCATGCACTCCGCCACTATCCACCACAACACGCCACTCCCTAGAAGCCTGCAATTGACGAATGACAAAGAAGTGCGCCAATACAAAGTCGTGTGTGTGCCACTCGACCAAAAACGACAAAATTATCCCCATATACGGTAAACATTTATTCAAAAACATTTTAAATTGATGGATTGTTATCTTATGTGGGGATGGATTCATCGTTTTTGGTTGAGCAGCGCACATAGGCACGCTTCTCTAACATTCGTCGATCGCGGGCTTCTGGGGGGTGGCAAACATGTCAAAATGTGGACAGAGTTTGGCGTAGTGTACGGTGTGGTGTGGGTCACAAACCGAGTCACTACAAGAGAATCGAGTAGTAGCAACGACTTTTTTCCCACGGCCACGCCGTTGCTACTAGTACCCACGGCTGAGCCGTGGGTAATAACCATTACCAACGGCTAAGCCGTTGGTACTAATACGTACCAACGGTTTCGCCGTTGCTACATTAGTACCGACGGGCATACCGCCGGTACTAATTATAGGGCGACGGCCCTTTTTAGCTGGGCCTAATGGGGCGCAACTGGGCCGTTGTTGGAAAACGCATTTAACTCGCATGAAAAATAAGTTTATCCATGAAAGAAATTAAAGCTAGATAAATGGGAAAAGATGTTATTACCGACGGGCATCTAAGTTAGACTAGATTTCTATAAAATAAAATAAGAAATAAAAACGAGTTAATAAATTTTCTATTTTGAATAAAGCTCATGATATGATTAATTGATCCATGTAATCAACAAACTATACTGATGACTTAGTTCAACCAACCTTTAACTTGCTCCGTCCGTAGTTTTTAATTTGTTTTTGGGTTTTCCTTCATTTGTTTCTCTATTGGTTTCTCTGTTGGTGTACTCCTTGTAGTTACTCTCTTTTGAATAAAATTTTACTCTGCCGACAAAAGGAACATAATACACAAAGTTTACATACATCCAGTAATTTTTGGGAGATAAGTCGATCTTTTTTTTTCTCTTCTTTGTCATCCTTTTTGCATTGGCTATTGTTTATTGTTGTTTTCACTATTCATATAAGATATAATCGCTTGACTTCTAATCATTGCAAGTTTTGTGCTTTGACAAAATACTAAGGTATTAAGTTTTTTTCCAGTAAACCAAATAGTTTTTAAGAAAAACAAATTAATACGGGATGCTTCTGTTGGAAAATATAGGTTTTTCCAATTGTATTTTGACAATTTATTTTATTTTAATATGTTCTATTCAATGAAATAAAATTTTCTTTAGTTTAATCGAATCTACGTTACATGTAGATAAATCTATTATATATTTAATTACTCAAAATCAATGTGGGGTGAATGAAAAATTAAATGCAAAAGTTAGCGTGTTTGAATAAGTTTGTCTTGAAGAAAGAAAAATAAAGTTAGGAAAGTGAAAAGTTATCATATATTACACATGGAAAGTTTGAGCTAAAATAGTACACTTAATTAGTTGTTTTGTTTTGGTAAAGGGTTTGGGCCTCTTGAGGTACCACTAGTCTTTGAAGGGGGAAAGACCCTTGAGGATGCTATAGGTTTTGCATCATAGCTCACAAGCGCGCGTTGGAGGGGTTGGGGTCGGGGTCGGGGCCATGGGTCGTGGACCTAGGCTTGGTTTCTTGGATTTTTCCTATCGGATACTATTAATTTTGTAAAATTAATTAATTAAGTAATTAAGTAATTGTTCAATATTAATTTGCAACGAATTAAATATTAGTTAAATAGGATTAGGTGTCACAATCCGACTGAATCAGTGTGTCCAGCAGGATGGAAACATTGCGGGAAAATCCAGTTAGTGAACAGTTACTAACACACATTGTCAAGAGAAAATTGACACCTTTCACTCGAATGGGTCCATACTCAACCCAAAATGGTCTAAAATATGGCAAAAAATTGTGACGTGGAAATGATGTGTTCGTACAATCACCCCTTAGGCCAACTTTCGAAATCTATACATAGACCCCCTACTTCTTCATTTTTTATTCAATTCATACATTTGTTTTTTGAGAGTTTAAAACTTTCTTTTGATTCGTCGTTCTTAATATTTGAAGTGTTGTCATATTAAGAAGATAGTCATTGCATCTTGGAAAAAGATTGTCGATCAAACTGTAAGCACCGAGCAGGGTAATAATATTAGTACCAACGGCCGAGCCGTTGGTACTAATCACAGAACATAAATCCGCTAAACCCTCGTTTTTTCTCCATTTTCTCTCATTTCTCTCATACTCTCACCTCTCCTCCTCACTTTTCCGACGGCGCCACCTACATTTCCGACGGTGCTTCCGTTGCTAGTGCGAAGTTTGTAAGTTTTAGCATTTCCAACGGCTCGGCCGTTGGTAATAAGAGTTACCGTTAACATTTGCCACGACCAAGTTGTTGGTAATGCAAGTTACCGTTTACATTTGCCACGGCCGGGGCGTTGCAAATGATAGTTACCGTTAACATTTGCCACGCCTAGGCCGTTGGAAATAAAATTTACCGTTGACATTTGCCACGCCTAGGCCGTTGGTAATAATGCTTGCAATAAAACTTTAGGGGGAGAAAGTGTAAATAATAAAAAGCTGCAAAACGCCTCCAAACTCAATTTTTTTTAAACCATACACTTTTTAAACATAAGGAGACGTGTTTCCTAAAATTTCGTCAAAAATTGAGTTGAGAATACGATAAATAAAACTTTAGGGGTGAAAAGTATAATTAGTGAAAAATTGCAAAACGCCTCCAAAATGATTTTTTTTTAACCACACTTTTTAAACATAAATATATGTGTTTCCTAAAATTTCATCAAAAATTGAGTTGATAATACGATAAATAAAACTTTAGGAGTGGAAAGTGTAATTAGTGAAAATTTTAAAACACATGCAAAATCCTAAACCCCAAACCCTATACTCCATACCCTAACACTACCAATGGTGCAGCCGTCCCTATTGACATTATTACCAAGGGTCGCGCTGTTGGAAAAATACCCTAGCACTAGCTACGGCCCAGCCGTGACTAATAAGGCTCATTACCCACGGCTGAGCCCTTGGTAGTAATATTCATATACATAAATTTTATATTTTCCATGATTGTTTAACATATGTGGGTGTTTTATTATCGATTACGACAATTATAAGTATAAGTTAGTTTAATATACATAAATTTTAGCTTTCGTAGTACAATCATGCATCATTTACACACTTCGGGTCTTAATGGCAAAATAACTTAATAACGTTGTTCGTAATGACTTATATTTGACACAAATTAAATCTATGTAACATTCGTAATTGCATGTTGTAACGATTATTAATCAATTACGTGGGATCATTACAACTTCGTAAGATCTTATTAAGTCCAATACATACTTAGTATATATAAGGATATAAAACTTAACTTAGTATGTAATATACGTATGAGAATATAAAACGTATGATGATCTAATTCTATAATGTATATTTCGATAACTCAAAAACTATCATACTTGTGTTTTTAGTTCTTCATTTAACATATTGTAACAATATCTTAACTAAAATCATAAACAAATCAAATTTATATAATGCAAATCATGAAAACGAAAAATTTAGGGGTTAGTACCAAAGGCCTAGCCGTCCCTACTAATATTCAAACATGTTTACCCGGTTTTACCAAGGGCCTAGCCGTCCCTACTAATATTCAAACGTGTTTTTACCCAGGCAAGACAATATTCAAAATGTTTTAGCCAAAATTTTGGCAGAATTTTCAAATTTTCAAGAATTTGAAATTAGTACCAACGGCCGGGCCGTTGGTAATGACTCCAGAATATGCGGGAAAATGAAAATTTCATGAAAATTTAAATTTTTCATCCAACATTATAAATACACCTCCCCTCAACCCTTCATTTTCATTATCCACGAAAATACTCAAGTTTCTCTTCATTTTTTTCAAGTTTTTTCTTTCCTCTCTTCCAAATTTGTCTTTATATCTTCAAACTTTTTCTTTTCTTCAAATCTTCAAATCTTCATATATTTTCAAATCTTCAAATCTTCAAATCTTCATATCTTCATATCTTCTGAAATTGTGGATCAGGTCGATACGTTGTTGATGTTAACTTAACACTGAAGTTCTAACAGCAGTTTGTGTTTGCTGTTAGTTCTACGATGTTACTTTAACAGCAGACCAGAGTAACAGTTTGCAGCGGAATAAACAAACACGAATTTAAGAAGTGAATATAGGATTATATTAACTTCCGAGCCGTAGGCAAAATACCACAAGGGTTTAACAAAGGCGTTCTCACAACTCTCAAGCTCCTCACTCTCGAATTGTTCGAACTAAGCAAAGCACACAAGAGTTGCTTCGACTATCTCTAAAAGCTCCTCACTCTTAGATCTATTCTAACAACTTAAAAACTTTGCTAAAGCAAGACAACACTCAACAACTGTAAATTAATCTCTCGGATTGATTAGCTCTTGTCTCGTTGTTTGTCTTGATGTACTTCACACCTATATATAGGTTCTTGACTTGGACTTCAAGGTGTGTTGTACACGGTTGGTAATCCTCCTTGTTTCCTTCTCGAACTCCTCTTCCTTGTTCTCGCAGTCCTTCTTGAATAATAGTTCCTTCGCCAGTGATCTAGCTAAGGAAAGACTCCTTCTTCAATTCAGGACTTTCCCTTGGAAGCTTTCCTAGTTGCACTAGAACTCTTCTTTCCTTTTATAAGTCGTTTGCTTAATTAAGGAAACTTCTCATCTTAGAAACTTTGAGCGTCCAACCTAATGCAAGTTTGTTTCCTGAATAATAATCAAAGACAACTACAACTTTGGAACTCAGTTAGTTAGATGAATAAGGCAAAACAATAATAATAATAATAACTAGATTGTAAAACAGTTTCTGGACGTGCAATGTTACTCTAACATTGAAAATCTCAATGTTATCCTAACATCCAGAAAACCTGCACTTTCAATCTCCCTCTTTTTGCCTTAATCACAAAACCTAAGAAACAGTTCTTATCAGATCAAATTATTCAGAAAAACTTCATTATATCATAACAATGAAAAACTAAGTACTCTCCCCCTGAATATCAGAAGGGACTAATCCAATGTTATTCTAACAATGATACTTTCAATGTTATAACATCCAGCTTTATCAATGTTGGTTTAACATCAGAAAGTTAACACCTGCAAAACAGAGTTAGTACCAGCAATCACAGTTCAATAATAGCATAAGCAGAAACACTAAGTACCCAAAATTAAAAAGTACCTAATTACAGTCCATACTAGCAGCAAGGAACAGTCTCCTTGATCAGAATAATTAAAAAGAAAACAATTGTTCAAAAGGCATTAGAAACAGAAACTAAAAAAACTTGCAGGAAATTTCGAAAATTTGATCTACTCTCCCCCTTTTTGTGAGGAAGGCAGATCCTTCAAGTGTTTCCTCAAGTTGTCCAGTTCCTGCAGTCTGACTTGCTTGTCAGCTATTTCCCTCTGGGTGTCCTTGTACTCCCTATCCAGCCAGACCAAGGTTTCCTCAACAAAAGCATCTGCAATCACTGAGTAGCTGTCACCACTGCTCACTGGAACTGAAGAAGCAGCAAACTTGTGTGTCTTCTTCTTCTTCTTCCTGCTGGGACCAGCTTCTCCTTGAGGGTTCCAAGGCAAATCCTGGATCCTCACATTAGTGAAGTAGCTCCTGGTGATTGACATTACAGCCTTGTTGCTGATCCATCCTTCAGTCTTCTTGGTTTTGAAGCCTTGCTTCACCAACAGGCATGAGATCAGAGAGGGATAAGGAAGGATTCCTTTGGGCTTCATAGTGACTTCTTTCATGTGTCTCAACACTTTTTCACCAATGTTTACACTCATTCCATTCTTCAGCTTGTACACCAACTTTGCTGACTCTTTGGTCATCACAGTAGTGTTGGAAGAAGGAAGCCAATTGTAAGTGCTGATCTTGTGAAGGATGGCACTAAGAGAAGTCAGCCTGGTTGTGGGAAAGCTCTCTCTCCATTGCCTAGTGAGGCCACCTGTAAGATCAGTGATGATCTCCCCCATAGTAGGATCCTCAGACTCTTCAGGATCAGGAAGACCCCAAGCCTCATTGATCATGGCAGGAGTGATGTCATAGACCTTCTTCCTAACCCAAGCCTTCCCATACTTAGGAGAATCCAGGTTGATCACCCACTCAGAGAGATTCATGTAGAACTCTCTCACTACATCAGGAACATATGCAGACAGATTCTGCACAGAGCCCAAGACTCCTCTAGCCTCAAGCAACTCAAACACTCTGTTTTCTTTGAAAATACCCTCCTCAATAGCCCTTTCCTTGTGGATTACCCTGGCTTGGTATGCCTCCCATTGCTCCTCAGCATCAGGAGACACATAGAAGTCAGAGTAAGCTTCATGTGGATACTCTCTCATCATCAGATCAGTAAACTGATCATCATATGATGTTAGAGTAACATCAGCTTGCTCTGGCTCATCAGCCACAAGCTCTTCTTCCTCAACTTCCTCTTCCTCCTCAATCTCTTCTTCTTCTTTTTCTTCTTCTGACTCATCCTCAGAAGACTCAGCCATCACCTCCTTACCCTTCCTCTTCCTGGCAGCATTTGCAAGGGCAGCCAAGGGAAGGTTTTCATCCTCATCCTCTTCTTCTCCTTCAACCTCAGCTGGTTGATCACTCACAACAGCTTGGTTACCTTCAGTAGCAACCCCATTATTTACACCAAGATTGCCATCAGCAGCAATCTCCTCAGACAAATCCTCATCATGCTCACCAGTAGCATGTCCACTCTCCTCAGCAGCAGCAAGCTCATCATCATTAGCCTCATTAGGCTCAATAGAACTAGCCACAGTTGGCTCCACCACTTCCTCAACCACATTAGCCTCAGCTGGCTCAATCACAACACTACCCAACCCAATCACAGGGACCTCATTCTCCCCCTCAATACCAACACCAACATCAGCAGGTATACTCGGAGTAGGGTTAGCCATTGTTACCTCGATTTCAGGATTGGTGGGAGCAGGAGCTTGCTCGACAGCATCTGATGTTGAACCAACATCTTTCTTTGAAATCTTTTTGCCCTTGCGCCGTTGAGTGGTAGCTTTCCTCTTTGGAGAGGCGGCGACTGTGGTTTCAGCGGCGGTGCGTCTGGTACTGCGTCGTGGTGCTTGCTCGACTTGCGCATCTGCTTCTACAAGAGCATCAATATTGGACTTGCGTGCCATTGTTAGAGTAATTTTGAGATAAAAAGATTGAAGATTTTGAAAATTTAGAGAGTAATTTGCTTTGCACAGATTGTTAGCGTTAGAATGAAGAAGAAATTAGGGCAAATTATATATATGATTCAGATGAAGAGTATGGGATAGTGGTGTTGTAACATGTTACCATAATAATCTGACCACTGTCATGCGTCCCCTTCATGTTATTCTTACCACGTGTCAGTGTTAGGTTAACACGTAACCAGAGCAGTCTCCATTCCTGAAAACTTATAAGTTACAATGTTACAATGTTGGACTAACATTGGCAAGTTAACATCAGGGAGGGAAGTTGGAGGTGCAGGGCTTTATCCAAAGTAGCATCATCTTGTGAGAGCGTGAGATATTCCTGTACTAATCTGAAGCTTCAACCAAGTACACAGGTACAATGACACAGTTTAAGATCATCAGTATAAGCAAGTGACAAATCAAACAGAGAAAAACACAGAGGATATACTTATCCAGGGAAAAGATTTTCCCACAGCAAGAAGATCACAAAACATAGTGCTTTTACCTGTAGCTGGTCACCCAAGAAGTATGCCTCAACACATGATACTTAACTACTCCCCCTAAGCCCAAACCGACAAAAGGAAATATGCAGAACTAGAATGAATGCAACCATGTTAGATTAGCATTTGAGAGATGGTAACCACATACAAACCGCCTTGCCAACTGGGATCAGGACATATCAATTTATCTTTAACTTTCACTATTTTTAGAAACTCTTTTTGAATAAAAAAACTGATGAATGTTAAAGGACAGTCTCATCACTGAATGTGGGCAGCACAGGACTCCACACACCCCAGCAACTTAACTATCAGCTACAGATCAGGCAAGTACAAAGGAATTGAATGAAGACAACACTTTTATCAAATATTTCTCCACCCCAACTCCTCATGCATACTTGTTTACTAACCTGTTTATCAAGGAAATACTAAGTAATCAATGCTACTGAATGCACACAGTCTAAACTTTATGCACCCCAGTAGGAAAGATCACTATCATGTAAAAACCTTGGCCATAGACACAAATATGAAAATAAGCACAACTGAATGACAATGAGGCCTTCAACATCATGTACCCCAGCTTCTCTTCATACCTTGTCAAACCTAACATGGATAAGACACAACTGAATATCATCAGAGTAGTGAGCTCTGTGTATCCCAGCTTCTCCCATGATGTTAGGTTAACATTCACAGACTAACAACAGAGTTATTTCTTTCCAAACCTCTTGATATGTACCTGTTCACCAATCACCTTAGCTATTCATACAGGTCAACCACACAACCAACAGTTTCTCTAACAAAGATGAAATTTGCAAGAAAGAAGAATGCAAAAAGGAACATAAAAGAATTACAGCTACACCACAACCAATAACCAATGCTAGACAGTGGTGTTATGTCAACACTGGTGAACTAACATCTCTAAACAATGCACATGCCAAGAGAGTTCCTCAGACTGAAGAACCTCTCAGTATCTAATGGTTTAGTGAACATATCAGCAAGCTGATTGTTAGTTTCTATATGTTCAATGTCAACAAGCTTGTCTTCTACCATGTTTCTTAGAAAGTGATGCCTAATGTCTATATGTTTTGTCCTAGAATGCTGAACAGGATTCTTAGAGATGCTTATAGCGCTAAGGTTATCACAAAACATAAGTAAGGTATCACTGTCTAACCCATAGTCCAGTAGCATATGTTTGAGCCATACCAACTGGGTGACACAACTACCTACTGCAATGTATTCAGCCTCAGCAGTGGATAGTGACACACAGTTTTGCTTTCTACTGTACCATGAGACCAAGTTGTTCCCCAGATAAAAACATCCTCCACTTGTAGACTTCCTGTCATCAATATCACCTGCCCAGTCTGAGTCACTGAAACCTACAAGATTTGTGTTAGTGTCAAAGGAATACCATATACCAAGAGCCAAGGAGCCAGAAATGTATCTAAGTATTCTCTTCACAGCAATCAGATGTGACTGCTTTGGACATCCCTGGTACCTTGCACATACACACACAGAGAACATAATATCAGGTCTTGAAGCAGACAAGTATAACAAGCTTCCTATCATTGAACGGTACAATGTTGGATCAACATTGACACCAGTATCATCCCTGGCCATCTTCACTGCAGATGCCATGGGAGTCTTACAAGGCTTTGAATCTGCTAATTCAAACCTTTTCACCAAATTCTTTGCATACTTTTCCTGACTTAGGAAAATTCCATTACCTGTTTGTTTCACTTGAAGACCAAGAAAGAAAGTTAATTCTCCCATCATACTCATCTCAAACTGCCCTGTCATTGATTCAACAAATTTTTCTAGAATAGAATTGTTAGTTGAGCCAAACACAATATCATCTACATATATTTGAGCAATACAGACATGAGAATCTTTCTTCAAGACAAACAGTGTTCTATCTCCATCACCTCTAACAAAACCAAGACTTAAAAGGAACTTTGTAAGCCTTTCATACCATGCTCTAGGTGCTTGTTTAAGACCATATAGTGCCTTTTCAAGCTTGTACACATGGTTTGGATACTTAGGATCTGTGAACCCCTTTGGCTGTTCAACATATACTTCCTTATCAATCAGCCCATTCAGAAACGCACCATTTACATCCATTTGGTATAGTTTTATCTTAAGACAACATGCTATGGCTAGAAGTAACCTAATAGATTCAATCCTAGCAACTGGAGCAAAAGTCTCATCAAAATCTACACCTTCAACCTGTGTGTACCCCTGAGCAACTAGTCTAGCTTTGTTTCTAACTATAACCCCTTCCTCATTACTCTTGTTCTTAAATATCCACTTTGTCCCTATTACATTAACATTAGGTGGTCTAGGTACAAGTATCCAGACATTGTTCTTAGTAAACTGTAATAGTTCATCTTGCATGGCATTAATCCAAAAGTTATCAAGAAGGGCTTCATTCACATTTTTAGGTTCTATGGTGGAGACAATACAAGAGGCATTATCAACAGTACAAGTGAAGTTCATACAGACACACAGTTTTACCATATCTCTATAGTCAAGTCTTTCTCTATTGCGTGTCCTTACCCGTTCAGTGAGTTCACCTATTACCTGGGATGCTGGATGGTCTTTCTGAATCCTAGCTGGGGGGTCTCTTCTAGGTTCAAAGGCACCTTCATGTTCTGAGTCAGAATCCTCTGATGTTATTCTAACATCTGATCTCGCTGGTGTTAGTCTAACATCGTTCCCTGACTCTTGTTCAGTGTTTCCAGCTTCCAGTTCCAATGTTGGTGTAACATTGTCAGGAGTAACATTCTCGGTTTCCACTGTTGGTTCAACATTGGGAACTAAGATGTCACCAGTACCTGTATCAAGAGTGAAATCATCAAACACAACATTCACTGATTCCTAAATTGTCTTCAATCTAAGATTGTAAACTCTAAAGGAAGTACTATTGGCTGAGTATCCTACAAAGATGCATTTTTCACTTTTAGAATCAAATTTACTCAGATAATCCCTGTCATTCAGTAGATAACAATCATATCCAAATTCATGAAAATATGCAACATTTGGTTTTACACCCTTCAAGAGTTCATATGGAGTCATGTTAGTTCCTGATCTAAGATACACCCTGTTACTAATGTGACAAGCAGTATTTAAGGCTTCAGCCCAGAGTCTTTTGGATAAGTCTTTGGCATTGAGCATAACTCTGGCCATCTCTTGAAGAGTCCTGTTCTTTCTTTCAGCAATCCCATTCTGCTGAGGAGTCTTAGGAGCTGAAAATTCATGGAAAATACCTTTAGCATTGCAGTAGTTATCAAAACTAGCATTTTCAAATTCTTTACCATGATCAGATCTAATTTTAGTCACAGTGGAGCCATACAAGTTTTTAATACTAGCACAAAGAATTTTGAACTGATCAAAAGCTTCTGACTTTTCTTTAAGAAATTTTACCCAAGTGTATCTAGAGAAGTCATCTACAATCACAAAGGCATATCTCTTCCCACTGAGACTACTTACCTCAATTGGACCCATTAAGTCCATGTGCAGCAATTCAAAACACCTACTAGATCTAGGGTTAGCATTCTGTACCTGTAGGGGTGTATGAACTGCTTTGGTTTGCTTACCCTTGAGGCAATCACCACACACAAGCTTACCTGGATAAGACAGCTTTGGTAAGCCTCTTACAACATCAACTTTCTGTAATTTCTCAAGGTTTCTGTAGTGAACATGTCCAAGTTTCCTATGCCATATAGAAGCCTCATCTATCTTGGCATGCAAACATTCTACTTCCTCCTGGGCTAGATAGCAGTTGTCTTTGGATCTAGTACCTGTCATCACAAGAACATTGTCACTATCATAAACATCACAAGATATCTTATCAAATGTAACCAGTAAGTCATCATCACACAGCTGACTGATACTGATTAGATTTGCCTTTAACCCATCTACCAACAACACATCCTTCAAGGGAGGGAATCCATCAACATTCAACGTCCCCTTGGCAATGATTTTTCCTTTGGTGCCTCCTCTATAGGTCACTGTTCCAGCACTCAAAGGTACCATTTGCTTAAGATTCTCTTTGCTGCCTGTCATGTGTCTTGAACATCCACTATCGAAGTACCATTTACCTGAAAGGTTAGAGTACACAGCAGAGAAAACAACATTGCAAACAACTTTAATCTTAGGGGTCTTAACTTTTTCTACCCAAGTTCTACCTTTCTGTCCTGAACCTAATGTTGGTCTAACATCAGAAACTGCTGTTGTTCTAACATTGGGTTCAGTAACTGTTTTCTTACCACATTCTCTTATAAATTTTCTACAGAATGGTTTTATGTGGCCTGGTTGGTAACAATATTGACAGATAAAAGTAGGTTTACTTCTCACAGTGTTGATGGTACCTAAACTCTTAGAATCAGATTCTTTAACAAAGCTAGAAGTTAGATAGGCAGAATTAACATTTAAAGTGGAAGGTTTCTCAACAAATCCCAGACCACATGAACCTGAATTTCCCATGCTTAGTACCTCATCAAGTTTAGAAGTACCTGCATTCCATTTAGCTATGATCTGTGTGTCTTTCTTGAGTTTATCATTTACCTCTTTCAACTCAGCTTCAGCTTTGTCAAGATCTCTTTCATAGAGTTTCAACATGTTCTTCAAACATTCAATGTCATGATTTTGTGCTTTATTTTTCTTTATGAGTCTGACATTCTCTCTCTCAAGTCTGAGAAAGGTTGTATGTAGGTCATCAAGAATTTCCTCCTGGGACATCTCATCTTCATTGAAGTACTCCTCTTCTAGATCAACTGAGCCATGAAAACAATCAAAGTTAGCATCATCACAATCAGGGACTGTGTCATGGTTAACATGTGTGTCATTGCTGTTCCAGTCTCCAAAGAAGATCTCCTGCTTTGCTGTTGGTTCTCTAATGTTAGAGTAACATTGAGATTCTTGGCAGTTTCTGGAGTCTTCTCCTGACCAGATGATCCGAGTGCAAAGCGCAGCAGTGTTGATTTCCTCAGATTGTTCATCAGCACTTGTTCCAGATTCGAAGTCAGCTTCATTAAAGTCATCTACACAGACCCAATGAGAATTCCCTCTTGTTCTGAGGGTGTTAGCACATTCATGTTTAAAGTGACCATACCCCTTACATTCATAACACTGGACATCTTTCAATTTCTCAGCATCTTGAGGAGTGCTCTTAGATGCCATGTATTTTACAAACTTTGGGGGCACTTTCTTATAACTAACAGCAGCATTACTGGGTTGTTTTTCTTTACTTTTATCTTTGTAGCCCAATTTACTGAACTTCCTAGTGATGTTACCATAGTTAGAAGAGATCAACTCATATTCATCCTCATCACTCCCTGTAGAATCTGAGCTAGTACCTAGTAAGGCTAAAGCAAGTTGTTTACTGGACTTTCCTAGGAATTCTAGTTCAAATTCTTTTAGAGTGTTCATTAATGTTTGAAAGTCCATGTTGGCAAGATCTCTAGACTCATTCATAGCAATTCTTTTGACAGTAAACTTAGAGGATAATGTTCTAAAGGCTTTGTAGACCATGGTTTGATTAGGGATGATAAAACCTAAGTTTTGGCACTGATTAGCAATATCTAGAAGTTTCTCAAAATAACTATCAATGCTTTCATCCTCACCCATCTCTATCTTCTCAAAGTCCCTCAAAAGTTTTCTATATTTAGAGTCCCTCACAGCCACATCACCCTCACAATGTAATTCAAGAATATCCCATGCAGCTTTAGCAGTAGAACAAGTTTGAATCAGTTTGAACATATGATTACCTACCCAGCTAAAAATAGCATTGAGAGCCTTTTCATTGAAGTTGTAGAGAGCAATTTCGTTGGCTGTCCATTGTCCCTGTGGCTTAGGTACCAGATCATCATCTCCATCTCTTGGCAAGTAGGGAATGGTGTAGCCTTCTAGTACTGCGTCCCAAGCTCTTAGGTCGATGGATTTGATGTGGACTCTGAGCCTGATCTTCCAGTAGGCATAGTTGTTGGGACCCTCCAATACAGGCAACCTGCTGGTATTAGGGTTGGAATTGTCCATCTTGTCGTATCAACGCCAAACACCGGTGAAGTTGGTGCTTGGCTCTGATACCAATTGAAATTGTGGATCGGGTCGATACGTTGTTGATGTTAACTTAACACTGAAGTTCTAACAGCAGTTTGTGTTTGCTGTTAGTTCTACGATGTTACTTTAACAGCAGACCAGAGTAACAGTTTGCAGCGGAATAAACAAACACGAATTTAAGAAGTGAATATAGGATTATATTAACTTCCGAGCCGTAGGCAAAATACCACAAGGGTTTAACAAAGGCGTTCTCACAACTCTCAAGCTCCTCACTCTCGAATTGTTCGAACTAAGCAAAGCACACAAGAGTTGCTTCGACTATCTCTAAAAGCTCCTCACTCTTAGATCTATTCTAACAACTTAAAAACTTTGCTAAAGCAAGACAACACTCAACAACTGTAAATTAATCTCTCGGATTGATTAGCTCTTGTCTCGTTGTTTGTCTTGATGTACTTCACACCTATATATAGGTTCTTGACTTGGACTTCAAGGTGTGTTGTACACGGTTGGTAATTCTCCTTGTTTCCTTCTCGAACTCCTCTTCCTTGTTCTCGCAGTCCTTCTTGAATAATAGTTCATTCGCCAGTGATCTAGCTAAGGAAAGACTCCTTCTTCAATTCAGGACTTTCCCTTGGAAGCTTTCCTAGTTGCACTAGAACTCTTCTTTCCTTTTATAAGCCGTTTGCTTAATTAAGGAAACTTCTCATCTTAGAAACTTTGAGCGTCCAACCTAATGCAAGTTTGTTTCCTGAATAATAATCAAAGACAACTACAACTGTGGAACTCAGTTAGTTAGATGAATAAGGCAAAACAATAATAATAATAATAACTAGATTGTAAAACAGTTTCTGGACGTGCAATGTTACTCTAACATTGAAAATCTCAATGTTATCCTAACATCCAGAAAACCTGCACTTTCATCTTCAAATCCTCAAAGTTTCTTCAAATCTTCATATCTTCAAAGTTTCTTCATATCTTTAAAGTTTTCTTCAAATCTTCAAAGTTTCTTCAAATCCTCAAAGTTTCTTCATATCTTCAAATATTCAAAGTTTCTTCATTTTCTTTACACTTTTTTCTATACATCTTCAAAATTATTTTCAATCATAACTTTCTTTTTCTTATTCAAATATTTTGTTTCTCTACACACAACAAATCACAAGATTCGGTAATTGTTAAAATGCATCCAATAATATTCTGGCAATTTACAAAATTGCCAGAATATTATTGGTTTTTTTTTTATTCGGATGAATATTAGTAGCCACGGCCGAGCCATGGCTACTAATATTTAAACGTAAAATGTGGTTCAATATTAGTACCAACAGTCGGGTCCTTGGTAATATCATGAATATTAGTAACTACGGCTTAGCCCTTGGTAATGACGTTTAAGTCATTACCAAAGGCTGAGTCCTTGGTAATGATTGCATGTTCTTAGCCACGGTCCAACCCTTGGTAATTGTTTTTACCAAGGGCTTGGCCGTGGGTAATATGTAGCTAGGGCTGAGCCGTCCCTACTTTATAGCAAGGGGCCGACCGTTGGTAAAGAACTCATTACCAAGGGCTGGGCCGTTGGAAAATTTTGCGACGCGATTACTACCAACGGGAAATTCCCAAGGGCTTAGCCGTCCCTACTAACTCATTACCAATGGGAAAGGGGTCTTTACCAAGGGCAGAGGCCGTTGGTAAAGCCTGTTTTTCTTGTAGTGAGTGAAGTGAAATGAAGAGTTACTTTCTGTTCTTACTTCTTGTTTGTTTTTGTAAGCCCACAATTCATGTTATTTTTTAAATTATTTGATTACATAGCGTAGAAGTGGCATGCCATATAATTGAGAATTTTTTTCAGGTCAAAATTCCTAGCTTTTAAGTCAACGGGGAGCCACATTAGCAAAAATTCCCGAGTTTAGGAAATTCTGATGACTTGGGATCAAAATTGAGTGTTTCACCAACTTACGAGACTAAAAGAGTGGTGTGACAAATTACGAGACCAGAGGCATAAGGGTGCCAACTTATGAGACCAAATGTATTTTTTTTCCTATTTCATTTTGGTTGGAATGGTACTGTTTAAAGAAATATATTGCAAAATCGTAAAAGAATAGCAATTTTGTCTATAATTTTTTTAGTCGAGTTGCTTGAAAGTTAGCGGAAATCGAGTTTTTTATGTTGATAGCTCATAAAATTTCTCATCCAATAAAGAATGACTACATTTGTCGAGCATTGGAGTTTCAAAAATATTAAGAACAAAAAAAAAATGTATTTTCGTGATATGATATTCTTTAATTTCTGATTAAGCTTATTGGCAATTATATGACTTTTATACATTGACATCATATTCGGAGTTCACAATAAATAAGCCATTAAGATTTTTCTACGAATGAAATTATGGACCTCAAATCTAGAAAATTTCTAATCACAAAAACTTAAGCAAAAAAAATAAACAATCCAATCAAATCTCGGTTATAATCCTTCGCTAAAATTAAAAGAACTTTTTTTTTAATCCTCGAATCCCAAATTAATGAAAGGAAAAGAACTACCTTTTGTCACCTATAAGGCTATAATAACAATAAAGTTGTAATATCGTTAAGAAATCTTGAAAGATTTGTGTCCAAAGTCCAAACGAACAACAAGAAAACGAAAAAAGAAAAACCAGAAAAAGGAAACCTCTGCTTTTGTCAATAAACTATTATAACCTTAGCACCTTTTTTGTCTGTCATCATGTTATTGGTATGACTATAAATCATTATTTTATGAGTTGTGGACCATATGCGGGGAAACTACCGACGTTCGACGCGCAGCCGCCAAGCAGAATTGTATTTCGAACATACAAAAAAATTAAAAAGATAAGAGAACAAAAATATATTTATAAAACGTAACCATAAAATACGTTATGAATATACTCTCAATAAGAGTTATTTAATTTCCATCAAACGTTCTAATGTAATATACCTAATCATTGTTGATTATTCTTTGTTTGACCGGTAAGTAATATATAGTATCCGGGCGGTAGTTACGTGTCTTATGTGGTGTCCTTTTATTTCGATTATACAAAAACTACCGACCGTAGAATAATAAATATAAATCGAGACAAACTTTAATAGTTGATGCCTTTGAAGTTGATTTAGCTTTATCGTATTGAATATAGTGTTGTTTCTCTATTTAATAAATCACAACAATTAAATAAAAAAATATGTAAATTAAGTTATATTACCTCGAATTCCCATATAACTGAATAGCACCTCGAACGACAATAACAAGAATTTATCAACAAAATAAAAGATGACGGTATTATCGAAACTCCAACGGTTCACGTCGAATGTGAAGTATAAATGCTAGACTGAGGCGCGAACTATGTCAGCTCTCTTTAAGACGATTTGCGCCCCTAGTTGGTAATTCTCCACGTGCAGTAGGGGTCACACACAACGCGTCGTCTTCAGGATGCAACAACCCAGCAAATAAAACCGTAATCTTATTTCTAACTGCATATTAAAAATAAGATAGAAGCTCGCTTAACACTTTGCTCCTTTTTTGCTCATATAAATATATTACGAAGGCCCAATAAAAATATTGGCCCACAAGAAAAAGGCTCAAAAAATTGTATATCGAACAGAAGGAATTCGACCTTAAAAGAATATCCAATCGACATGATTCGACATTAAGGTAAATAGAATTGGCACGATTCGATATTCATTCCCCAACTACCACTGGGGCCCACGGAACGGGGTCAATAAAAATCTCGTCCTCTGGCATTATCAGGACACATTCATTAGTATCACTCAACCACTCAAGATCGAACCCGAAGATTCGATACTCAGCAATTCGACATTCATTCGATTGAAGCTATCCAATTCGACATAGACCAGTTCGACATACTCTCGATGGAAGTTATCTGATTCGATACTCATCCGTTTTGAGCCACGACCAATTCGATTTACTATTGATTCGAGGCTCGCGTCTCTCAAACAAGGACGATTCGACCTTCACTAGATCGAACCCCTGCTTGTACTACATTAATTGTATATCTATTGTATCACTAGATCGATCTTCATTACATTAATTGTATATCTATTTGTATTGCCTAGTCAGCTTGTTTTAGGTGTTCCGGAATAAGCTAGTCCGATTTTACCTTTGATTAGCATTATTTTGGCATCGATTAGGCTCATTGTAATAGTTTACTAGTGTATTGTAACCCAAACGAAATAAGGCCAAAATATTGGCGCCGTCTGTGGGAACACCACATTCCTAGTTTATTAGGCATGGAAACTAGGAGAACTAGATCGCAGAGCAGAGCAGTAGAGAGTAACAATGCTGAAAAGGAACGAGCAACGACAAATCAAATTATCCCAGAAACACAATGACCCGTCAACATTACCTGCAGGGGTGCCTGTGCCCTCGAGACGCGACTTGCCTGAACCATTGGGAGAAGATCGACATGCGTCAGATGCAGACGCAACAGGGGCGACAACTACGACAACTTTGCTGCCACGTGCTCTCATAGATGAGATCTTGGCAATGATCTCATCAGTAGTGGTTGAGGTACTGCCCGCACCACCAGTGCAAATGACGCCCCCCCATAGTTCGCGGTGAGGGTGTTCAGGAGCAGCGATCTGTGGCCAATGGCCCAGATGTAAGAAACAGAGATAGAGCCCAGATGTACGACTATAGGGGAAGATCTAACTCGGTTGAGGTGCAATCGAAGAGGCACCATGACGCAAGGGGAAGAGAAGAAAGTCGACACGTCGACCTAAGAAGACGAGAGAAGAACATAGTGAGGAGGCGCGAGGAAGCTAGACAAGCTCGAAAGAGAAACAGCGGTCGTAGAGAACAAAATGGAGCGACTGGGAAGTGCTCTCCGGAGTGAAGAGATAGAGATGGAAATTTGGGGGCACGGTGAGAAAATACTTGCGCTGAAACCTTACGTTGGAAAGAGGATCCACACGATCATCTTTTCCAATTGGACAAAACACTAAGTCTGTACGGGTTCAAAGAGAACGTGCAAGCGAGCATATTTGCCACCACCTCGGTCGGGGTAGCACTAGATTGGTTCACCCAAATCGCTCCGGGATCAATCAAAATTTACATGCAGCTGAGGAAAATGTTCGAAAATCAATTCTCCAGTCAATCAAGATTGGTAATGGATCACTCCCATCTATACTCTATCACTCAAGGTGCGAGAGAAGCCTTGAAGGACTTCATGAGCCGCTTCAACGTGGAACTACTAAGGATAGATTGTCACAAAGAAGAGATGATCATGAGCATAATCTTTCGTGAGACCAACAACGTGGCCTTCAGTGAGTATCTACTTAGGTTGCAACCTAAGACGATTGAGGAGATAAACAAGATCGCGCAACAAGTGGTGCACCGCGAGGATATGATGGCCACCAAAATAGTTGTTGTTGCGGCCCCTAAAGCAAAAGAAAGAGGAAGAGAGGAACAGAACCACAATAAGAACATAAATAATAGGTACATGAATTCATCGCCGACGCCCTTGAATGCTGACATCATGATTGTATTTGGGACGAGGAAGAGGAAAGGTTGGCTAAATGAGCCAAGACAGATGAGAGATTCCAAGGCAACGAGGTTGTCGGCCCACTACTGTAAATACCACAAACAGGACGGACATAAGACCAAGGATTGATGAGCTTGGGAAATACTCACCATTATCATAGTTTTACACTTGTTTACTTGATTATTCTTGATAGTTTTGTGGTATTTTTATGTTTGTTTTCATGTTTAGTAGGTTGAAATATGATTTGTCAATCAAGAACTGAAACTTTAAAAATTCACCGATACCTGCGTAGATTGAGTTATGTTTGGTTCTTTATATCACTGGAAAGCCACAGATATCTAATTTCCAACGCAACAAGTGGTTTGTAATTCCGACATCTGGAGAGAAAGTTATGACCAAAACGGTGAAGTTGCACAGAGCTGAAATGTACATACGCAACTCGCGCGCTCGATGACCGTCAGATCAAAATGGCTAATCAATGGTCTATATTTAGTCTTGCAAGCTTACAAATGGGAGACTCTAGAATGTCATGAATCATGTGATCAATAATTCATCAATTATATGACAACTTTGGACCATTGGATCAAAACGAGATGAATGGTCGAGATGTCGTCTTATCTTTTTGGTTCAACTATAAATAGACCTCACATTTTCCATATTTCAGCACACCAATCTTCTTCATTCTCTCTTCACTTAGTAGTCTTTCTATAGTAGTAGTATTCGCTAGTAGTTTGTAGTTTTGGAGGAGTAATTCGGAGTTTGTACGGGGGAGTCTACCGGAGGCTTTACGGAAGTAAAAATCTATAACGATCTCTAAACTCTCTTTACTTTTATCTCTTTACTTTATGATGTTATATTTATCTTATAGTCTTGTTCTATATTCTATTATGTGCTAAATTTAATTTGCTGGGATAGTGACGTAGTCTAATTACGATGATCTACTCTTTAATTAAAACGTATTGTTACGATGTCAAAATAGTTGGTGTATTTATTTGTGAATATAATGCTTCTAAAATTCTGGCCAACTTTTGGATGAACTAAGGATCGAATTGAAACCGAGAGGAGATTTTCATCAAATAGCTTTGAAGTAAATGCCGTGAGTTCTCAATAGAATAGAAATATATCTATCGTTTTCACGTGGTTAATAAAATCACCATCGAACATACATGTGCACATCTTCGTAATTAGACTCATTTTCTAGTTGTAAAGCTGTAGAATTAATGTATAACTTGAGAAATAGTACATAAAGCATAAATGGTGATAACCAACAACAATTTTGAACGTGAAACTCGTAATAATATGCTTAATTAAAAGTTAGATCAGACTAATGACGGTGAAACTATGATTCTCAGATCTTCTCTCATTGTCTACTTTTATTTATTGATATACCATTGTTATACTATTGTCTCAACGCCTTGTTTGTTAAAAGTTACTTGTACTTAGTAACTTATTTATCTTTCGCTTGAATAATCTGAAATTCGGTTTCTCAAATAAATTAAGAGTTAATCAATTTTGATAATTAATTATTTATTTCTCGTAGGATCGACAACCCTGTCTATCACTTTATTACTTGTTATGATTTTTTGCACTTGCGAATTTAACCACGACAAGTTTTTTGGTGCTGTTGCCGAGGAATAAAATTAATTAATATCAATACTAGTTAACCCTATTGTTAATTTGGGATTATGTCTTATATGTGTTAATATTTTACTGTAGTAAAAAAATCACCTTGGTAAAAACATTTTTGGTTGCTCGCAAGCTTTTTATTTATTGTGACGGTAAATAATTATTTTTTTACTGTGGTAATTTTTTGTTTACTATTGTTTTTTTTTTGTTTACTTTCAAAATTGAGAAAAATAAAAAATCAAAAGGAGTTACAAGGAGTAAGAACTCAACACTTTTACCTTTTGATCCTGAAATTGAAAAAACTTTACAGATACTGCGTAGGATAGAAAAGAGTAAAAGAAAAATGAGTGGACTTATAGAAAATGAATCAAAAGCCTTGCCGGACTACGCTGTCCCAACAATCTTAGGTGCCAACACAAGCATCCAAAAGCCGTCAATTGCTGCAAATAATTTTGAAATTAAACCAGCAATTATTCAGATGATCCAAACATCGGTTCAATTTTTTGGTCTCCCGAGTGATGATCCTAATGCACATATAGCTAATTTCTTAGAAATATGTGATACTTTTAAACACAATGGAGTTTCAGGAGATGCTATCAAGTTGAGACTACTCCCATTCTCATTACGGGACAAGGCGAAGAACTGGCTCAATTCACTTCCTCAAGGTAGTATCACTTCCTGGGAAGAATTAGCACAAAAATTTCTGGCTAAGTTCTTTCCCCCAGCTAAAACAACAAAAATGAGGAATGAAATCACTTAGTTTGGGCAACACGATATGGAGAATCTGTATGAAGCATGGGAAAGGTACAAGGAAATGGTTAGGAAGTGTCCTCACCATGAACTTTCCAAATGGTTGCAAGTTCAAACATTCTACAATGGGTTAAGTCAAAACACTAGAACCTTAGTAGATGCGGCTGCAGGAGGAGCTTTAATGGCGAAAACCACAGAAGATGCCTATCAACTATTGGAGAAAATGGCGTCGAACAATTACCAGTGGCCTTCTGAACGACAGAAAAGACCGATTGGTGTGCACGAGATAGATGTTATCACAGCATTAACAGCACAAGTCGCTACTCTCACCAATCAATTGGGAACAATGAGGATAAATGTCATTCAGTCCACATCAGCAACATGTGATTTTTGTGGAAACTCACATTCAACTGCCATTTGGTAAGCCATTCTGAAAATTATGCTCACAATGAAGAAGCAAATTTTGTGTCAAATTTTAACAGGCCGCAGAATAATCCATATTCCAACACCTATAACCCTGGATGGATGAACCACTCTAACCTCTCTTGGAGCAACAACCAGAACCATATTAGACCTCCTCCTGGATTTCCGCTACACCAAGAAAAGAAGCCTTCACTGGAGGACATTGTCACTCAGTTAGCCACTACCACAAACCAATTAGCCTCAAGAACTGACTAATTCATAAATGAAACCAAGCAACAGTTCCAAAACCAGGGAGCATCCATCAGAAAATTAGAAGTACAAATGGGTCAACTTACCAACACTCTAGCTGAAATAGCACAAGGAGAATTGTCGAGCAACACAGAAACCAACCCTCGAGAACATGTGCAGGCAATTACACTCAAAAGTGAAAAAGTGTTACCAGAACCTGTTGCCTCACAAGCAGAGAAGTTTCATACACATGAACATGGATGTGAATCTGAGCTAAAGCACACTTCCGCCGACGCACAACCACCGAATGTGCAAGAAATTCCATTTCCACAAAGATTGAAGAAAACTAAACTGGATAAGCAATTTTCTAAATTTCTTGATATCTTTAAAAAATTGCACATTAACATTCCTTTTGCAAATGCTCTTGAACAGATGCCCAGCTATGTCAAATTCATGAAAAAAAATTTATCAAATAAGAGAAAGCTGGAAGAACATGAACCTGTATGCCTAACCTAGGAGTGCAGTGCCATTCTACAGAAGAAATTGCCACCAAAGCTCAAAGATCCAGGGAGTTTTACAATTCCTTGTGTAATTGAGAATTCACATTTTGAGAAAGCATTGTGTGACTTAGGTGCAAACATTAACCTGATGCCTCTGTCTGTGTACATGAAGTTGGAACTTGGAGAAGCCAAACCAACCACCGTGTCCCTTCAACTAGCAGACAGATCAATCAAGTATCTTATATGTATGGTTGAAGATGTATTGGTTAAAGTTGATAAGTTTATCTTCCCTGCTGATTTTATCGTCTTGGACATGGAAGAAGATCATGATATTCCAATCATTCTTGGTCGCACATTCCTTGCAACTGGGAGAACTCTAATTGATATGCAAAAAAGAGAACCTACCATGAGAGTGCAAGATGAAAAAATCACCTTCGATGTCTTCAAAGCTATCAAATAAATACCCATCAGAAGCTGATAGTTGTTTCAAAATTGACATTCTCGATAAGCTGGTTGAACAAGTATTCGACAAGAGCCATTTGGAGGATTCACTCGAGGTATGTCTAATAAAAGAAGATATAGATTTTGATAATGATGATACTGAAAGATGTATTTTAGCCCTTGATGCAATATCGATTGATTACAAAGGAAACATTGAAGATCTAGAGAAAGGTACGAATTTCACAATCCCATCTATTATCAAGATACCAACTCTAGATCTTAAACCAATTCCTTCTCATTTGAAGTATGCATTTTTGGGAAATAATTCAACTCTACATGTTATCATCTCATCATCATTGACTAATGTTGAAAGAAATAAGTTGTTGCGAGTTATAAGAGATCGTAAAACTGCCTTAGGGTGGTCCATTGCCGATATCAAAGGTATCAGTCCTTCAACTTGTATGCACAAGATACTGATGGAGGAGAACTACAAACCAACTGTCGAACATCAACGCCGCTTGAATCCCAATATGAAGGAAGTGGTAAAGGCTGAAGTATTAAAGCTTCTAGATGCTGGAATTATTTACCCAATTTCGGATAGCTCATGGGTGAGTCCAATACATGTTGTGCCCAAGAAAGGAGGAATGGCTGTAGTGAAGAATGAACACAATGAAGATATTCCCACAATAACAAACACTGGATGGAGAGTGTGCATTGACTATCAAAAACTAAATAAGGTAACCCACAAAGATCATTTTCCTTTACCCTTCATTGACCAAATATTGGATTGGCTTGCATGTCACCCTTATTACTATTTTCTTGATGGTTATTCTGGATATAATCAAATACCCATTGTACCTGAGGATCAAGAGAAAACAACTTTCACTTGCTCATATGGTACATTTGCATTTAGAAGAATGCCTTTTGGTCTTTGTAATGCCCCTGCTACTTTTCAAAGGTACATGATGTCTATTTTTTATGACATGGTGGAAACATTCATTGAGGTTTTCATGGACGATTTTTCTGTCTTTGGTATGTCATTTGATGACTGTTTGACTAACTTGTCTTTAGTTGAAGAGATGTGAAGAAACAAACTTGATTTTAAATTGGGAAAAGTGTCAGTTCATGGTACAAGAAGGAATTATCCTAGGACACCATATATCTGCCAGAGGCATTCAAGTTGATCGAGCCAAGATTGAGGTAATCGAAAAACTTCCACCTCCTACATCAGTAAAAGGTATTCGTAGTTTTCTTGGACATGTAGGATTTTACAGACGTTTCATCAAAGATTTTTTTCAAGTCACAAAACCTTTGTGCAACTTGTTGGCAAAGGAATCCACTTTCACATTTGATAAATAATGTCACAAAGCCTTCAACTTGCTGAAAAATAAGCTAACAGAAGCATCAGTAATTTCAACTCCCGATTGAAATCTTCCATTCGAACTGATGTGTGATACAAGTGATTATGCTATTGGAGTAGTGATGGGCCAAAGAAAGAACAAAGTCTTATATGTGATATACTATGCCAGTCGAACTATAAGTGACGCTCAAATGAATTATGCAACAACAGAGAAGGAGTTATTAGCAATTGTTTTTGCATTTGATAAATTTCGTTTATATTTGATTGGTTCTGAAGTTATTGTGTACACAGATCATTCAACAATCAAGTACTTGCTTTCAAAGAAAGATGCAAAACCATGGTTGATTCGATGGATCCTGCTTCTTCAAGAATTTGACGTGGAAATCTGTGACAAAAAGGGCTTAGAAAATGTTGTTGCAGATCATCTATCACGATTGAAAGTTAAAGAAGCACGCGAACTTCAACCAATCAATGAAGAACTCCCTGATGAGAGGCTATACGCTATGCAAACAACCAATGCTCCATGGTACGCTGATATTGTTAACTACCTTGCATGCAATATTATTCCATCTGAATTAACTTACCAGCAGAAGAAGAAGTTCTTTTCCGAAGTCAAACATTTTTTGTGGGATGATCCATACCTCTACAAGCACTGTCGTGATCAACTTTTAAGAAGATGTGTTCCAGAAGAAGAAATTGTTGAGGTATTACAACACTGTCATTATTCAGAATATAGAGGACATTTCGGTGGAATAAGAACTGCAGCGAAGGTACTTCAGTGTGGACTTTATTGGCCAACGTTGTTTAAAGATGCTCATGTTTTTGTTAGTTCCTGTGATCGATGTCAAAGGACTGGAAATATTTCAAGACGTAATGAAATGCCTTTGAATAACATTCTTGAAGTTGAATTATTTGATATTTGGGGCATTGACTTTATGGGACCATTTCCATCCTCATACAACAACAAATACATTTTGGTAGCAGTTGACTATGTGTCAAAGTGGGTGGAAGCCATTGCGTTACCAACTAACAATGCCAAAGTGGTGATCAATTTTCTTCGAAAATACATCTTTACTAGATATGGCATACCGAGGGCAATCATCAGTGATGGGGGTAAACACTTTCTTAACCACTACTTTGAGTCTTTATTGGCTAAATATAGAGTACGCCACAAAGTTGCAACGGCTTATCATCCGCAAACCAATGGCCAAGTGGAAATCTCAAACAGGGAAATAAAGCTAATATTGGAGAAAACAGTGAATTCTTCAAGAAAAGATTGGTCCAAAAAGCTTGATGATGCACTTTGGGCTTATCGCACTGCTTACAAAACTCCAATTGGTATGTCACCATACCGTTTGGTTTTTGGAAAAGCTTGTCACTTGCCGGTCGAATTTGAACACAAAGCTTATTGGGCTGTGAAAAGGCTGAACATGGATATGAAACTGGCTGGAGAAAAGAGAATGCCACAACTCAATGCTTTGGAAGAATTCAGAAATGAAGCTTATGAAAATGCCAAAATCTACAAAGAGAGAACAAAGCGATGGCATGACAAACACATTCTACAACGTGATTTTGAGCCTGGTCAACAAGTACTTCTGTATAACTCACGTCTGCGACTTTTTCCTGGAAAGTTGAAACCAAGATGGTTTGGCCCATTTACAATCACGAAAGTCTTTCCATATGGAGCTGTTGAAATTCAAAACAATGACAAGGAAGCAATCAAAGTTAACGGGCAAAGACTTAAGCACTACATTGGAGACGAGTTTGAGAGACAGAAAACATCCATGACTCTACATAATCCCACTTGAGTTTTTACCAGAAGTCAAGCCGATAACTATAAAGCGCTGTTTAGGAGGCAACCCATTTCATTGTTATTTTCAGTTGTATTGTATATATATATATATATTCTTTTATGTTCTTTACAGCTAACATGGAAGCAGCTAGTGACGTCTTGTGAAGCTGACGTTAAAAGACTATGTTTGCCAACTTTTAAGAAAACTGGATGGAAAGCCAATCCTCGACTCATAGAAGGCGTTTATGCCGATGTGAGCCACAATCAAAACTACTATTTTCCTATCAGGTGACTTCGTTTTTATTTTTGTTTATATTTGTTCCTTTGGTTTGTAGACATTAGGGGCAATGTCTCATCTAAGTTTGGGGAACATTTTTGATCGTGATGGCCTCTATTGTCTTTGTCTTTATATTGATTAGAAAAAAACTACCACTTTACTTCACATAATCGTTCAAATTATGGATCAATGATGAGAAATTTGATACTTATGGTGATTTTTGTGATGATGATGAGCATGATATACCATATGAACAACGTCTCGTTTAATCTATGTTTGAGCATGCCTATCTTCATATACACTTTTCACACGTTGATTTGCATTGGTGGTTGAGTATACTTGGAGAACGGTTATTGATATAAGTAAAACTAAGGAAGATACACCCGAGCTTCATAATTAATTGATCACCTCTTAAAGCAAAATCGTTGATGATTATTCATTATAGAAATGATTTAGGCCATTTTTTCTTTAAACGTTTGAGCCTTTCAAGCCATACCATTCACAAATAAAATAATCACCATAACTCCTCTGAGCCTTTCATTAAAACTTTTTTTATGAGCCCATTTACTTATCCCGTGTAGCCACAAACAGTTATCCTACCCTTCTAGAGATTGAATTGCATTCAGGAACTTAAAATGGAAGGAAATATGTGGGAAATAAATGTTAAAAAAATGAAAAAAAGAGAAATATGAAGATCACCCCTCTGGTACAAATGAATAAGTTTGGGAGAAATATGAAGGAAATGAAAAAGAAAAAAAAAAGAAAAAAAGAGAGAAAGAAATGAGGGATATGAAATGTTGTGAAGAAAGAAAAGGAGAAAGAACCGAAGTGCAAGAGATTTCTGAATGTAATATCTTACGTCTCTAGCTCTGCTTTTACTTATCCTTCAGTGAGCCCATACCCGAGCCTAATGTTACAAGCTGAAAATGTCATATTGTTCTTTAGTGAATCTTATTGAAATTAGCAGAGAGATTGTGTGAAAGCTATACATATGGAGTTAGGATGATTAACTTTGGTGAACTTATTTTGATGAACTTATCCAAGTAAACTCAATAATCATTGCATTTATTGTTCACACACGTTGCACATGGAGATTTATTTGTGAAAACTTGATTAACCGCCAGGTTGTGAACGAGTGTGTCATTGCTCTGATTCTTTGCATTCTCATCAAACAGTAAAGAAACTCTCAGAATTGATTCATGGTTTAAATGATAATGTGAAATAATTTTTTATTCTGTCTTTGTTTTTTTGAGTCTAGAATGTTGCATTGTTTGCTTTAAGCATTTTGCTCGAGGCTTCATTCTCTCTTCACTTGGTAGTCTTTCTATGGTAGTAGTATTCGCTAGTAGTTTGTAATTTTGGAGGAGTAATTCGGATTTTGTATGGGGGAGTCCACATGAGGCTTTATGGAAGTAAAAATCTGTAACGATCTCTAAACTCTGTTTACTTTTCTCTTTTTATTCTATGATGTTATATTTATCTTATAATCTTGTTCTATATTCCATTATGTGCTAAATTTACTTTCCTGGGATAGTGATGTAGTCTAATTACGATGACCTAACCTTTAATTAAAACGTATTGTTACAATGTCAAAATAGTTTGTGTATTTATTTGTGAATATAATGCTTCAAAAATTCTGGCCAACTTTTGGATGAACTAAGGATTGAATTGAATCCGAGAGGAGATTTTCGTGAAATAGCTTTGAAGTAAATACCGTGAATTCTCAATAGAATAGAAATATATCTATCATTTTCACGTGGTTGATAAAATCACCACCAAACATACATGTGCACATCTTCGTAACTAAACTCATTTTCGAGTTGTAAAGCCGTAGAATTTATGTAAAACTTGAGAAAGAGTACATAAAGCATAATTGGTGATAACCAACAACAATTTTGAACATGAAACTTATAATAATATGCTTAATTAAAAGTTAGATCAGACTAATGACGGTGAAACCATGATTCCCAGCTCTTCTCTCATTGTCTACTCTTATTTATTGATATACCCTTGTTATACTATTGTCTCAACGCCTTACTTTGTTAAAAGTTACATGTACTTAGTAAATTATTTATCTTTCGCTTGAATAATCTGAAATTCGGTTTCTCAAATAAATTAAGAGTTAATCAATTTTGATAATTAATTATTTATTTCTCGTAGGATCGACAACCCTGTCTATCACTTTATTACTTGTTATGATTTTTTGCACTTGCGAATTTAACCACGACAAGTTTTTTGGTGCCGTTGCCGGGGAATAAAATTAATTAATATCAATACTAGTTAACCCTATTGTTAATTTGGGATTATGTCTTATATGTGTTAATATTTTACTGTAGTAAAAAAATCACCTTGTTTAAAACATTTTTGTTTGCTCGCAAGCTTTTTATTTATTGTGATGGTAAATAATTATTTTTTTACTGTGGTAATTTTTTGTTTACTATTGTTTTTTTTTTTGTTTACTTTCAAAATTGAGAAAAATAAAAAATCAAAAAGAGTTACAAGGAGTAAGAACTCAACACTTTTACCTTTTGATCCTGAAATTGAAAAAACTTTACAGATACTGCGTAGGATAGAAAAGAGTAAAAGAAAAATGAGTGGACTTATAGAAAATGAATCAAAAGCCTTGCCGGACTACGTTGTCCCAACAATCTTAGGTGCCAACACAAGCATCCAAAAGCCGTCAATTGCTGCAAATAATTTTGAAATTAAACCAGCAATTATTCAGATGATCGAAACATCGGTTCAATTTTTTGGACTCCCGAGTGATGATCCTAATGCACATATAGCTAATTTCTTAGAAATATGTGATACTTTTAAACACAATGGAGTTTCAGGAGATGCTATCAAGTTGAGACTACTCCCATTCTCATTACGGGACAAGGCGAAGAACTGGCTCAATTCACTTCCTCAAGGTAGTATCACTTCCTGGGAAGAATTAGCACAAAAATTTCTGGCTAAGTTCTTTCCCCCATCTAAAACAACAAAAATGAGGAATGAAATCACTTAGTTTGGGCAACACGATATGGAGAATCTGTATGAAGCATGGGAAAGGTACAAGGAAATGGTTAGGAAGTGTCCTCACCATGGACTTCCCAAATGGTTGCAAGTTCAAACATTCTACAATGGGTTAAGTCAAAACACTAGAACCTTAGTAGATGCGGCTGCAGGAGGAGCTTTAATGGCGAAAACCACAGAAGATGCCTATCAACTATTGGAGAAAATGGCGTCGAACAATTACCAGTGGCCTTCTGAACGACAGAAAAGACCGATTGGTGTGCACGAGATAGATGTTATCACAGCATTAACAGCACAAGTCGCTACTCTCACCAATCAATTGGGAACAATGAGGATAAATGCCATTCAGTCCGCATCAGCAACATGTGATTTTTGTGGAAACTCACATTCAACTGCCATTTGGTAAGCCATTCTGAAAATTATGCTCACAATGAAGAAGCAAGCGATTGATCAAGGATGGCAAACTCGTGGAGTATGTCAAAAATTTGAAGGAGAAGGAGGACAAAACAGACAGAGATAGGTCTCGCTCTTCGAGAAAAGTCAAGCAGAAGGTGATTGACAGGCCGCAAGTGCTGGATTATCCAAATAACGGACAACAACATAAAAAAATGAATCATACATATGATTTCAGGAGGTCCGGTCGGAGCAGATTCCGCAAATGGCCGAAAGAAGATCACAAGAGATATCGATGCGAACCACTTTGTCGGTTTTGTGGATCTTTTGAGAATAGAGGAGATGCCACAGGAAGAGGTCACTTTCTCAACGTCGATTATGCGCAAGTTGAGCGCTCAAGCCATTCAGGCAGAAAAATTGAATTGCCCCTTAGTAATAACGATGGACATAGCCAATTTCGGCGTGATGAAAGTGCTCGTGGACTAGGGAAGATCCGTCAATGTACTGATGAGGTCAACATGGGAGAAAATGGGTTTGGGAGACGAAATATTAGAGCCAGTCAGAACTTGGCTTCCAGGATTCGGCGCCTGGAAATAGTGCCTCGTGGTATGGTTTCACTCCTGACTTTGCTGCGAACTGCGCCACAAAGAAGAACAATACTAGCAGATTATGTCGTGATTGATCTGCTCTTTCTGTACAATGCAATTTTGGGAAGGCCAACGCGGAACGCTTTTCGAACATTGCCATCAACCTACCATCAAATGGTTAAATTCCCAACTCCTGCAGGAACGGGCGAGGTTATAGCGGATCACATGGACAGTTGGCAATGTTATGTGGCATCGCTTAGGTTGCAGCCGCAAGAAGAGCAGGAAGTGCTGAACGCTCTCGGACCATGGAGATGGAGCAGATTGATTGAATCACTCTTTTATCATTTTTTCAAGTCTTTAGATTTCTGCACATATTTAACAACTTTTATTCATCCACGTTACTATGATGAGTATGAGGAGCTACTATGTACTAACCTAAAACAGGGACACCGAAGACTTGAGTCCCGAGGACACCCTCGAGAAACATAGGCAACTGAGCTTAAAAGTCGAGCTCTGACTTATTTCTAATATGATTATATCTCCACGCGATATACTTTTGATTTGATTTGTTGGAATATTGTCTTAAAAAATGCAGAAAATGCAGAATCCCGTATGGCTAGGTTAAATGCATAACAGTGATGAATTGCAGGACCCAAAAGGAGGTCACATGACGAAGAAACGAGATGAAAACTCTGTCTAAAATGACAAGTGCTAACCGAAAATCCATCAGAGACGAAGAAAAGGGACAGACACTTTGTCTAAAACGACAAGTGCTAACAAAAAATGCCTCAAAGACAAAGAAACGGGACAGACACTCTGTCTAAAACGACAAGTGCTAACCAAAAGTTCCTCAAAGACGAAGAAAGGAGATGGACACTCTGTCTAAAACGACAAGTGCTAACCAAAAATACCTCAAAGACGAAGAAACGGGATGGACACTCTGTCTAAAATGACAAGTGCTAACCGAAAATCCCTCAAACACGAAGAAACGGGAAGGACACTATGTCTAAACGACAAGTACTAACCGAAAATCCCACGGTGATGAAGAGTAAAAGTTGACACAACACCCGATGCGACAAAAGGCATTAAAACAAATGCCAAAGCTTTTTATAGTACAATACGACATATAAAGTGTCAAAATAAGAAGTAAATTGCGAAAATTGCATTTGAAAGAAAAGGCAAGCTAGAAAGGCAAGTAGATAAGCGATTACAACAATCGCGAAAATTAAACAATAAATATATGAAAAAGGAGTTCAAAGTAGAAGATTGTTTAAAACAAAAGGGCGACGCAACGCTAAACCAAATTAAACGAGTTGTTCATAAAAACATAAAATTTAAACCAAGGCCTTCAGCCTTCGGCGTCATCTTCATCTTCTGAGGAGGGATAAGTGGCAGGCATTGGAGGAGGCGGAGACTAATTTAACAATAGATCGTGTATATAGAATAGGGTCGGTTACAAATGTGATACAACGAGTCCATTGCTAAACTAGACATACTCTAACTATGTTAGTCTCGAGCAGGTTTGGTCCGAAACACCTCGAACTAACGTTAGATGCAAGAGAGAATGTCGAAAGTATTTCGAAAGTGACGTTGAAGGTTATATCGGAGATGACAGCAGAGCCTTCTATATCGAAAGTGATCTCCTACTTACGTCCATAATGACGTCGGCGATATATATCGAATAATTAAAGTTTACCTTGATTACCGGGAAGCGGGTATTTATAGACCTCGGGATACGGGGACCACTCACATGTTAAACACGTGAGATGTACTATATCGAATGTAATATTTGATATATACGTTGGGGATGATCCCCGGCATAGGCAAAATATGGGCCTAGCCCATGGCAGGCCCAATACGATAAATATTCATATCATGTAGGGCCCTACTTTGGGAATTATTATTTGAGGATAATAATTTGCAAATTAAATATGTGTTTTTTGAATTATCAGTACCTCTCGTCCCGCCAGTTCAAATGACGGAACTCTAATGCAGGAATTCATTGTGTCTTGAAAAAATATTGGTGGACCCCTCAATGCAATTGGCGAATCTTCAGAGGACCTCATTTGAATTCTTTGTATTTTTGTTAATTTAATTTTATATCGAGTTTCCCTCGACATAAATGTCGAATTTGAAGTTCTATATGTTGGACATTTAATGCCTACCTGTAGGTTTCCACCTATAAATAGTAGCATGCTTGGAGAGAGAAGAATTCATTTGTCTTGTATCGTGTTCATATCTTCTTCAAGCAGGTATGTTGGGGATACCCGATATAAATTTCGATATGTTTCTCGATATGGCATTTGATGCGTGTTTCTTTTTGAGTTTTACTTTATTTATAATTTTTGCAGATTCTGCAACCTTTTTCTTGCGTGTCTGGAATTCGCGCCTGTATGCAGAGAATTATAGAGCGTTGTGCTCAGGAAACTGCTGCATCGGCAGCAAGAGAAGATAAAGCTTCGTCTGACTCTGGTGTAAAAGCTAGTGTTTCAGAGAGCAAGGTCGCATCTCCGTCAACAGTGAAACAAACTGTTTCAATCATGGGGACATTTGCGCTCGATGTTGGTTAATCTCCTAAAGGGAGTGTTAGTGTCGGGGAGGGGGTCGCCTTTTTAGCCACCAAAGCTGGGGGTGAGAGGTTCCTTGACATTATGGGGGTGTGGCCGGAGCTGATGCTTTGCTCAAAGCAGTATCTATGGCCAAGGATGCTGCTAAATCTTCACAAGCGTGGCCTTCATCAGTGTACCGGAGTGACATTCGTCTCCCCATGGTTGGTGAAGCTGTTCAATCTGTAGGCTACTATGTGGGAAGTGGTTCGGCATTTGCGAAGGTTACCGTCGGAGCTATGCCTCATGCGGCCAAGGACAAGGAGGAAACGGGACATTCGTTGAGGGTCCCTATATTATTTGATGACGATACCCCTAACCCGATCGGTGTTGCATATAAGGGAAATGATCCTGTTATAGGAGTTGTGGATAAAGGCAATGGTCCAACTAACAATATTGCCTCGAAAATGCCTTCCTCTCAAGGTTTTGGGGTATCCCTAGACAAAAACCATCTACCCTGACCACCCCGTAGTTTTCGAAATATGGGCAAAAGAGAACTCGGGATTAAAGCTCCTACGTGCCGCGTCCCACTATCGGGCAAGGGCGAGCGAGGCCCAGATCTAACGTTCAGGTAAACGAGTTGAATTTCCGGAGGCTGATGCGGTTCGCGGCATGGCGCAGACCTTCCCTCCGCCAGCTAGTGTGCATGTCTTGACCGAAATAGAATGGGCACAAAATGTGCATCATGACATCCACGTTTTACAAATTGTAAGTTGTCCGGTTTTACTGTTTGTTATGTTCAAGTCTTATCTCGAGTTCATTCTATTCATGGTAGTCATTTTTGTAGCTTGGGAAAATGCTGGCTACATCGATGAGAACCTTCAGTCAGTTCGAAAGTGTAAGGATGCTTCTATCGCTCAGCTTGAGGCTAACATCGAGAAGATGGCTGATTTTAACTCCATGGTCTTAGTGAAACTGCAGGCTGAAAAAGAGGAGGCCCTACGCAAGTGTCAGACACTGAAGGGTGAATATGATGACCTTCATGTCGATGCTCAAATTCTTGCTAGTACGGGACTTGAATTGAAGAAGCAAGCAATTAGGGAGCGGAATTAATGTCGAGCGGCTGAGCATGAGCTCTTGAAGGTGCGGGCTAAAAACGAGCGTCTGCGGACTTAGCTAATGAAGGCTCAACTTGATTCGAATAATGCAGTAAGTGTGCACTTGTTCCTTTCCTATCTCTTTATGATAATTCGTACTTAGTGATAATTCGTACGTCATTGGTGTAAGAT
Organism: Linaria vulgaris; assembly: GCA_948329865.1. Classification (NCBI taxonomy): domain Eukaryota; kingdom Viridiplantae; phylum Streptophyta; class Magnoliopsida; order Lamiales; family Plantaginaceae; genus Linaria; species Linaria vulgaris. The sequence goes on from OX415249.1 coordinate 29,204,623, forward strand.
GAATCTCTCGAACTCCTGTTGCGTGTTGCCAAGAGGTTTTTTGCAAGCGGGACTTATCAGGAGTTCTTGGTGGAGCGTGTTATCCTGGAGCGGGAAGGGGTCTTCCAGTCATTGATCGGGCAGGTGACTGCCAAGAAGGGTTTCAAGGATGGGTTTAATTTCATGGGACTCAATCCCATGTGTGGTCCGAATGGGTTGCCCCTTGAGGACCCTGAGCATGTCGACACCGTTCTTGACCAGCCGGATCCATTTTCATCTCTGTTGAAGGAGAAAGGTCATGCCTGAGCTGAGTTGCTAACTTTTTTCATTGGCATTGCATCGCCATGTTATGCATTTAGTTTCTATCATAAATGTGTCATTAATAGTATCTCGGTCTTGTAGACTTATTTTATATATTTCGTGTTTGAATGGTTTTCTCTTTTTACCATTGCACACCTCCATGTCTTCCTGAGTAGGGTGCTTACAGTATGATCTGCAGATTTAATCTCCTTTTTATTGTTCGAGATCTCACCGATTGTGTAGCTTACCATCTTTTGTGGTGGATATGAGAGTTACAGTGTTGAGATTTGTTGGACTTGCACCTTTCGGTTATTCTCCAGTCTATCGCGGTAGATAGGGGAGTTATGACCCCGTGAGGTATGTTGTTTCCATTCCGGGTGCTCTCGTTCCCATCATCGTGGATAGGGGAGTTATGCCCCAGGATTTGTAGGTGTTTGCCCCTTTCAAGTGCTCTTCTGCCTATCGCGGTGGATAAGGGAGTTATAATCCCATAGAATTTGTATATTTTCTTGTCGTTCAACGGCGGTCTAGATCCCGTAGAATTTGTAGAATCTTCACCACTCGTCGGTGGTCAATATCCCGTAGGATTTGTAGAGTCTTCGCCACTTCTCAGTGGTCAATATCTTGAGGATTTGTAGATTCTTCATCACCCGTCGGTGGTTGAGATCCCGTAGGATTTGTAGATTTTTCACCACTTGTCGGTGGATGAGATCCCATAGAATTTGTAGATTTTTCACCACTCATCGGTGGTTGAATTCCCGTAGGATTTGTAGAAGTTACCTTAGTGTTGTTTGGTCAAGAAAACACAATATGTATCTGAAAATATTGATAGGAAAAGTTTGGGAAATGAATTTTAGGCTATCCATTTTACCCCGAAAGGTGGAACTTATGTTCTCCCATGCCCTTGACGGGAAATGTGATTGTACCTGCTTTAGATTGGGAATAGTTGTTTTAGCAAAGAAATGTGGCAACATTGCTCTTATAGCATATGATATCCTATAAGGGATCTCTTCAAATCAATGTGCCTTTTGGGCATGCTTACTTGATACCTGCAATTGAGGAATGTTATTGTCATATCCCGTAGGATATTCCCTACAATAAGTTATGAATTTTGTAAAGCAGTTATGTCAGTTTGAATGATAAGAGATAACGATAGATAACGGTCAAAGCTAGGTAAATCCTAACCCGCCTACATACCCCGTGCATGGGAATCAGACTGGCGTAGTTCCTCATATTTTAGTTACAGTCCAGCCCAACGATGGGGCAATTTAGGGAATTGATATTGTTCAAAAGGGCATAACGCAATTGTTCTAGAAATAGTAAAAGATAGTAAATAAACTGAAGGTCGGGGAATCCAGTTGAAGCGAGGTGATTACTCCGTATCTGGCATGTATTCCAGCTCGACTGCTTCCACCTCATGTACCTCCCTAATCCGAGGAAGTCTTAGCAAGGCCACATAGCACATCCAACCGTGCTTCTGGTCTCCCAAGATTTCATTGATTCCATCATGGGTAGGAAATTTCATTTTTTGGTGGTACGTTGATACCACATCTCTCATTTTGTTGAGGACAGAACGCCCAATGATAGTCTTGTAGGGGAAGAAAAGGTCGACCACAATGTATTTCACTGCAATTGTCCTCATGCACGGTTCCTCACCGAATGATGTGGGCAATGTGATCTGTCCCACTGGAATTACTTCTCCTCCTCCAAAGCAGTTAACGGGGTTGAGACCGTCTCCGTCATGTTCTGGGGCAACACCATTTTCTCCAGGATATGTGCAAAGATAATATTGGAGGAGCTACCATTGTTTGATGAGGGTTTTTCGCACCTGATATTCAGCTACATCAATTGTAACAACAAGAGGGCAATCGAGTTAACCTGCCTCCAGCGCCTGCGGCGTGAGCTGCTCCATATCCCTCTTTGTGAATGAAATCTCATGATCTAGGAAACCTTCCTGCATAACTGAGGTAGTATATCCTATATATGTCCCGACCTGCATCTGACAAGTTATTCTCTCGCGTCCTCTTGCTGAATCAGCACCTATCGGTCCTCCGTTGATCACATTGATCATTCCTCGAACTGGGGCATTGATAATGTCCCTTCCACGCTCAGTTGGAGCTTCAATTGCCTTCTGTTTATCTCTATTGGGGGAGCAGAAATGTTCCCTGCAAGGTGAGCGGGATCCGTCATCCCCTCGGCGATCATTCTTTGAGTTTCTAATGAACTCCACTAACTTGCCCTCCTTGATGAGCCTCTCAATCTCGTTCTTCAAGTTGGTACACTCCTCTGTTTCGTACCCTATTTGGATGTGATATTCACAGTACTTCCCAGAGAATTTCATTCCTTTGCTCTCCCTCAGCTTCTTAGGCTCATTGAGCCACCTATTTTTCTGCACAATGACAAATACTTCCAATATTCCTCTATTCAGTGGGGTATATCTTCTTGGGGACCTATCCTTGTATCGCTCCTTTCTTGGAGTATTGATTTGATTGAGACTCTGCTTGGTTGCCATCATGTTGTCCTTATAAACGATGTCATATGCAAGTGTGTTGATCTGATCTATCGTGTGCGATTTAAGCTTGATCAGTTGGAAGGCAAAACCCTTATGCGTCGTAGCATTAAATAAGATGAGGACAACCTGATCCCCTCTCGGCTCATCCACCTTGAGAAGTTCATTGTTAAACCTCTTGATGAAATCCCTTAGACTTTCTTTGTCTCTCTGCTAAATAGCATTCGGATGATGCATGCTAGTCCTCATTCTTTTCTGGCAGGAGAACTGGCTCTCAAATTTCTACCTCATCTGCTCATAGCTTGTTATAGATCGAACCTTCAACCTGGTAAACCAATCCAAAGCTGCGCCGGTCAGAGTTGTAGCTAAAATCTTTGCTTTGATGTTGCACGGAAATCTATGTAAGTTTAAGACACTATCAACAGAGTGGAGATGGTCAGCTAGATCTCTCTTCCCATCATATGATTTGATGGTAAGGATCTTGTCTCCCTTCTCTAACACCTTCAACTTTATCTCGTCCGAAAAAGGTGTCAAACTGCCCTCTGCTAAAACTATTCTTCGTCCCACTTCTGCCTTTTCGCGGTCCAATTGTTCCATCCTCATAGCAATGTTCCTTCTATCCCTTACTGTGTAGTGCCCCTCAACCCCGCATGTTCTTAGGCGGCACAGACCTCTTATGGAATCTCATGTGTCCTTGCGTTCAACGAATCTATGTCTTGATCTGGGGGCCCTTAGTTCTAGACCATGTGGTTGCTGTGGCGTGTCTTCATTCCTCTATTGCTCAGGTGTGGTAATAGCGTTTCCAAGGTCGCATTCAATGTTGTCTCGACGGTGGCGTTAATCTATGATATGATTTCTGGTGCCAAAACTACAGGTATTTCAGGCGTGGGAGTCGACTTCCTCGGTACTTGGGGATGCTCGGGTTCATTCCGGTCTATCATTAGTTGTGGGGCCGGAATAGGCGGTGGGGTGCACTTTATACCATTGAATTGTCAACCACTGGTCTATTAGACTACGAGCGGGTCATCCTTCTTCGAATCTTGACGTCCTTGTCCGGGAACTTGGTGTTCCCACAGACGGCGCCACTAATTTAACAATAGATCGTATATATAGAATATGGTCGATTACAAGTGTGATGCAACGAGTCCATTGCTAAACTTGACCTACTCTAACTATGCTAGTCTCGAGTAGGCTTGGATCGGAACACCTAGAACTAATGTTAGATGCAACGGAGAATGTCGAAAGTATATCGAACGTGACATCGAAGGTTATGTCGGGGATGACATCGGAGCCTTCTATGTCGAAAGTGATCTCCTGCTTACGTCAAGAATAACTTCGGCGATATATATCAGAGATATATATCAAGTATTATGCCGAATACTATATCGGGTAAGGCTCGATATAGATGTACAACAATTGCGAATAATTAAAGCTTACCTTGATTACCGAGAAGCGGGTATTTATGGACTTGGGGATGCAGGGACCACTCACGTGTTAAACACGTGAGCTGTACTATATCTAATGTAATATTCGATATATACGTCGGGGATGATCCCCGACATAGGCAAAATGTGGGCCTGGCCCATGGCAGGCCCAGTATGGGAAATACCCATATCAGAGACGTTCCTTGATAAATCAGGGTCTCGCTTTTAAGAAGGCTCGCAAACTATTCTGCAACAGGCAGGTCCTCAACGGCCAACGACAGAGGTTCCTTATTAAGACTCACCGACAAGTCCAACCACTACGAGTTGACCCACCACGCACATAGCGAGTGCTGTGGATTTGTCGCACCATGAGCACTTGAGCTCTCTTCGCATCTCGGGCCACTTGCCAAACACTAATTTCTTAAAAGGTGTTGCTCCGAAGAAACTCCTCGGCAATGTCCACCCGTTTTTGCATTGTAGGAACCTACTCGAACAACAAACAAGATTAACAAGGAAGAATAGAACAGAGGACAAAAGCAAATAGGCAAAGTACCTGGCTCAAGGCGCGGGCATATCCAACCTCTTCAGCCTCCGTGGCTCTCGCTTTCTCAGCGGCGAGCTCCTTCTCAAGCTCATCGACTCGCTTTTCCAGAACAGTCTTACTGTTCCACATGTTATTTACTTGCGACTCTAGCCGTTCAATGGTCTCTTGCGCAAGTTTCACCGCTTCCCTATCACCGCTAGCCCGAAGAGCATAATCCCTCGCTTGGTGCAAGGCTTTATCTATCTCCTCCACCGCGGTCCTCAACGCGTCGAGATCACTATCCCAAAATTTCGCATGCAAACACTCTAGCCCGCTCATCCTATCTTCATGGGCCTGCTTCAACCCTTCAATCATCGCATCCACGACCCCTCCAGTCTAGAAATGAACAATGAATGTTAAGCAAATAAACGCTAATTAAAAGAGTAAATCAGATTAAAAGGTCGGGTTACTGCGCTGATCATGTGGAGTGCATGCCGCTCCACTTTCTTTCTTTCCTCGACGAACAACGGGAAAGGCACTATGAGACTCGGAAGGACCACCTTCAAGTCATTGATGGCCTCCTCCTCATAATGCTGATAATCCACGACACGTGCCAACGAAATTGGGCTATCTTCAGCCCTAGCGCTCACCCCAGTAATGGGAACAAACCACTAGCAGGCATGGGACCAGGTGCATGTGAAATTGTGGGAATAACACCCCCAGTTTGAGAACGAGTTTGGGATGCTTTAATTTTCTTCGCAGGTGCGGAAACCTCGATGGGACGTCGAACCCTGCCCCTGACTAAACTCATCAAGAGAATGAGAGTTTTCACGACCTCTACCAATGAGATCCTCGAAGGGATCACGTGGGGCGTCGACACGGACGACTGTGGCAGCTTCACTTACTGGTTTCTTTCCCTTAGCTTTCCTCTTATTGGGAGGAGGCACGTGAATATGAACAGTTGATTGTGAACCCTCATCATCTGCGGCTAAAACTCGACTCATGCGGGCGTGGCTGTTCATGATGAAATCTCTTAAAAAAGAGAAAACCAAACTTTATAAACATATCGAAATTGAACAAAAATGGCACTAGCAGGCAAAAACACAGAAATTTATACCGAGGGTAAATCTCCCCGTATACGGAACCGGAGACAACCTAGCGAGTGACAAAATTTATGTATAATGTTCGCCCTAAATTGATAACCCCACCTAGGCAAACCCACCCCCGAGGAATTACAATTTTCAAAACGTCCACCCAGTCCCGACGATTTACCGAAAACTCCTCCGCAAAACTTTCCTTGATATAAAAGTATCTCTTTTTCCAATCTTTCCTGTAGCCAGAAAATTTGCCTCTCTAAAATTTATGGTGCCTCACTGCCTTTATATGATAGTACCCTTATTCCTTTTTGCACACCTCAAATAACGCCCAAAACTCAGTGGGCCCGCATGGCACTCCTAGGCCTTTCATGGCAATGATAAAACCAACGTTGTGCCCGAATCGAATTCGGTGTCAGTTGGCTCAATACCAATATGATGTACATTAAAATACGCCTTACTTCAGCGGGCACGGGAAACCGTAATCTGTTGGCCAATTGCTCGACAAAGACGGTGAGATGACCGGGAGGAGCAGTGTGCATACGCTGATCCGGTCCAGGAATTACTAACTTATAGTTATTCTCTATATTATACGTTTCGCGCAAGAAGGGGAGACTATGCTGTAGACACGACACATAAGCAGTGTACGCCATACCCGGAACCTCTTCATAATCATCGAACTCCCTTCGATGATTTCATTTTCTTCGTCCACTTCACTGTTACCTGATTATCTTCTACAAAGGGTAGAGGCGAATCATCCGCCCCGGCCTGCGGCGCGGGCTAACCATCATCCTCATCCTCATCCTCATCTTAATCATCATCCCTCGAAAAATCAACTGCCTCGATGTCAATTGCCTCATAACCATCTCCTTCAACCAAGTTTGAACCTCCAGACGGAACCAGAACTTGAGGCGCTACTAGACTCACTACCAGACGAAGACCCTGAACTCACCATCACGCCCGACACTTACAACAACAAGATACTCTAGGAGCACACATAAGTAAATAAAAAATAACGATAGGTGAGTACAGAAAATAGTCCATTACCTTGATTACGACTACTAAATCACCAAATTGATTATGGAATAAACTGCACAAAAAGGGAAACAAAAACGAAGTCAGAAACGAGAAAAGTAGATTTTCAAAAAAATCTGTTAAAAAGATTTCTAAGGCATTAGGTCGAATGACCTAGAGTTCGATACAGTGTGTATCGAATCAGCTACATTCGATACAGGGAATATCGTACCGTGCATGTTCGATATTACTTACGATTAAGCTAGAGCTCTACAAAAGCTCGAATGAGATATTCCACACATCTTCCCCCTTATATAGATGGGGGAACGACCCATAAGGCCCATTAGAAAGAATGTCGAATCGAACGCATTCGATATTGCAAGCAACATCGAATGAGCACCATTCGATCGATGCCAGAAAAAGGCGAAATATCGATCGAATCTTCTACCATTCGATGTACCAACCAAAATCGAATAGGACCCCATTCGAGTAATAACACAAACTTTACATTAATATACAATGCATATGTATATTCGACAAATTTCACAAAATCGAATCCGCATATTTGACAGCATCAATTAGTCAAACTCGAGCATGCGTTCTTAAGATCGCACCAAAGAGTACGAAACGAATATTTGGGACCCACGTTCTCCAAATCCTAGCTCCCAACTAGCCCTAGGGGGAGAATTTTCAACAGTCAAGCACATAGCAAATACTTGGCGACCAAGTCAAAGCAGACTTTTAGAGTTTGGCACCCGCTCTCTGACCGAAATCAACTCTTAAACTAGGGGGATTATATGATGGAGCTATTTTAGGAAGGCCCAATAAAAATATTGGGCCAACCCATAAGAGAAAGGCTCAGAAAATTGAATATCAAAAGAAGGAATTCGACCTTAAAGGAATATCGAATTGACATGATTCGACATTAAAGGTAAATCGAATTGGCACGATTCGATACTCATTCCCCAACTACCACTAGAGCCCACGGGACGAGGTCCATAAATACCCTGTTCTCTGACATTATCAAGACGCATTCATTACTATCACTCAACCACTCAAGATCGAACCCAAAGACTCGATACTCAGCAATTCGACATTCATTGGATCGAAGATATCCAATTCGACATAGACCAATTTGACATACTCTCGATCGAAGCTATCTGATTCGATATTCGTCTGTTTTGAGCCACGACCAATTCGATTTACTAATGATTCGAGGCTCGCGTCTCTCGAACAAGGACGATTAGACCTTCACTAGATCGAACCTCAGCGATTCGATCTTTATTACATTTATTGTATTTCTATTTGTATTGCATAGTCATCTTGTATTACGTGTTCCAGACCAAGCTAGTTCGATTTTACGTTCGATTACCATTATTTTGGCATCAATTAGGCCTATTGTAACAATTTACTGGTGTATTGTAACCCAAACGAAATAAGACCAAAATATCACACATTCCGTTGTACCAAAAATACTTATAGTTACTTTATTTGTAACAATTCCTTAAGTACAAAGAAAAGTAAAAATTGACTTTGATCAACATTGGATGTCCCAAGAGTAACGAACCGGGTCAAATTGGAGATCAAAATAATTTTGTAAGTAATGGAGCATCATAAAAATGTATTCGCTTGTATATAATATAGAAAGACTAATTTTTCTTGTTTAATAGAAAGTAAACATATCAGTGACTTAGATCCATAATCCTTGATCGTCTCTTTCCACCCTTCCAGATTCAATTATTGATGAGAGATCGAGTCGAATGGGAGTCCTAACTTATGTACAAACATTTATATGCCTAATATTAATTAGTTTTCTTTTTTTTTTATTTCTGTCTGATATTCGTGTACAACATAGATTATTGCGCAAATTAAATACATTAATCCAATCAAGTGTAGTTACATAATCAAGCAGAAAAGAAAAGGTTATATGTGTATTAACTTTTTGATAGAATTATAGGAAGTTTGAGTTGCCGATATATCCCCGCAAATTCTTTTGGGATCTAAGACGCGCGTCCTTTCTGGTTATTTCCATAAGTTTTCTCATTTTTAATTAATAAGAAATATGGGCATGCATATCTATGATTCGGCCCAGCCCTTCCCTCTCATCATGATTTAATTTTCTTTGATATTCCGAACCCGAGAGGCTCCGTTGGCCAATGTTATTATTCGAGGTGAAGAGACCTCTGAAGTAGTCGCGCGCATGACATTCCAATACTTCACTTTCTTTCTCCCACACATCGTTGATCTTGAGCATCACGATGCGATTCCTCTTCTTCTCCTCATTGTGGCTCTATGAAAGAATTTTATATTTCTTTTCCCTTCTTTAATCCACAACACGCGGGATTTTTGCCGCCAAAACATCTCCTCTTGCTCCAATATCTCATTATATTCTCGGATTAATTCAATCTCCAGATTCGCCAAATAATCTTTATTTTTTTTGTTCCTCGCTTTTTGTATGCCACCAATCCTAGCAATCACCCTTCTCTTCCTTTGGAATATATTACCAAACGAATTTTTATTCCATGGCACAAGAACCCTCGGCACTTCCCTGATGGTGTTTAGAAGATTTGATGAAGAATTCCAAACCTTCCTCAAAATCCCTTCACACTCGGGGTGTCAAAGCCACGCTGCTTCAAATCTAAATGGCGCCTCCCCTCGTGAGATCGGGACCCCCAAACAGTGTGTGATTATAGGGTGATGGTCTCCCTTCGTGCGCGGGAGATGGAACACCGTATTCTCGGGGAATCGGTCCATCCACCTTTGGTTCGCCACGGCTCTATCAATCCGCTCCTTGGTAATCACCCCGTTTTCCCTTTTATTTGTCCAAGTAAAGGACGGACCCCGAAATCCCAAGTCGATCAGCCCACACTTGTTCAAATAATTGTTGAAAAATATCAACCGACTCACCGAGGCCGTTCTCCCCCCTTCCTTCTCGTGCGCATAGCTGATCTCATTAAAATCACCCGTCACAAGCCACGGTAAGTCCTCCTCCTCGGCTATTCTTACTAAATTCTCAAAGACCCAAATTTTATCTCCTTTGTTAGGTCGAGCATAAATACCCGACAATCTCCATCTCTCCGGGGAATGAGGTCGGATTAAGGCATGGATTGCCTGATCCTCGATCTCTTTAATTTCAACCTTTGTCTCTTCTCATTCCAGAACATCCATATCCCCCCTTCCATGCCCGTCGTCGGAGCTAAAACAAAATTCGAGAAGCCTAATGTAGGAAAGATTTCCATAGCATGCTCCGCACCAACTCTTGTTTCCAAGACAAATAAAACGTTCGGATTGTGAACTCTGACAAGCTCCCGAAAATCTCTTCTGAATTCTCCATCTTCCGCTCCCTGACAGTTCCACGATATGATCTTCATTGGAGAATTTTGGACGTGGTGTTGCAATACTAGATATTCAATCCGAATACCCAACGATATCGACATCAGCTGCGTTAGAGTTTCCAACATCAATGACAATTGTCGCCGTAGTTCCCATGTGCTCAGCACTGTTTGTTGCAACCACATCCTCGGGACTCCTTCTTCTCGCGCTCGACAAATTAATGCTTTGATTTCCCATACTGTCGCGGGTATTTTCATTACGTGGACCGAGTTCACCTCCGAATTGATTCGTAATATCCTTGAGGTGCCTTGAAATAGGTGTACGATTATCGGAATTTCCACCCACCTCGCTATCATCCCTCCATGTCGAAGCAAAGTTTCCACGTACCTCATCACGTTCCCTTAATTCTTCACGGTTATTTTTTTCCAATGCGTTGTTCTCGTTATCGACACTGCCTAATTGTGTTTCTCTTATGGACTGTTCACCAAAAAATATTCGTTTTGCTTGCCTGGTGCTCTCCGCGGGAATTAAAGCCTTTTCTGGAATCAAATTTTCCTTCTCCACCAGTGCTGCGAAAGGATTAAACTCTTGAGATTTTTGGTTTGTTAATTTCTTTCCCTGACTGGATGCCTTTCCTTTATTTTTAGGAGCTGCTTTCCTTGTTAGCATATAACTTGGTAGCACTCTTTTCCCAGCCGTATCCTTCTCGAGGACGTTCTCCTTTCCCGGATGGAATTTAGAAGTCCTTCCCTCTTTAGGATTTTGTTTCCGTTGAGACAGATTACCTACGGCTGTAACTCCCCTTCTGGATTTACCCTGATTAACCTCGGTTTGTTTCTCCGCACCCGCATATCGCTGATTTTTCCGCGGTTGCACCACCAACCATTCCCCGAACTCTTATTTTTTTGCTTTTTCGACTAACCACTCATTCGGACTAAGAGTTTCCCCTGTCGACGGCTCCCCCTCCTCCATCTCCTGTGTATCTTCTTTGCCATGCTCCCGGTCTTTCCCCGAAATGCAGTCTTTCATATTATGATTTCCCCTCCCACAAGTCTTGCAAAAATTAGGCAAGTTTTCATAGACTAGTTGGTAAACTCTCCCCTTTATTCGGATTCCTTGTTTGACTGATTTATTCAGGGGTATTTGGATACAAACTCGTGCATATTTTCCCCTCGCAGCCACGAATGTATTACCGTCAATTTTTATCGGTTCCCCAATCGCACATGCAATCGCCTCAATCATGGCCTCATGAAATAACTCTAAGGGCAGATGAAGTATGCGTACCCACGTAATGGCACAGTCAATTTTGTCACAATCCGCTCTAAAATTTGGAGTCCACTTCTGGATTGAGAGGAAACTCCCCGCAAGTTGCCACGGTCCTTGCGTAAGAATTTTTTCCTTACACGCGCTCGATATTCCTTTCAAACAGTAGGTATTGAATCCGAGGTCTACCAATTCGCAATCTCCCGAGAGTTTCCACATTATGCTTAATTTATTGACAAGAGCATGATATTGCCATGGTCGGCCCAGAATTTTGATTAGGATTGAATCCCTCCATAGTTCGCACATCATATCATCGATGTCCTGGTCCAGATCAAAGTTCACGAGCGAATCCTCTTTCGTTGGTTCCGTAACCCTAATCTTCATCTTAATTGCGTCATTCTTCCCAGTACCGATACGCACATCCATTGGCTTCACCTTGCTTGCGTATGTCTGCTGCTGCGTCGGGATTTGCGTTGGTGGCGAGTTGAACATCTCTTTGATTGCTCGAATTGGCTCGGATTCATAAATTGTTCGCGTACATTTTTGCGTCCCCTGTTCGAGGTCTTGTTGTACCCCTAACCTCTCAATTTCGTTGTTATCAACATTTCTATATGGCGTAGAGTTGATTGTTGTGAATTTTTGTTGATCTCTAGCGATCAACGGGAATTGATCGGAGTAATTAGTGAAGTCCGCCACTTTTCCGCGGTTTTTTTTTTCGCCGTTCTCTCTCACTGCACCTAAATTGTATTAATAAACTTCAAATTGAAAGAAGTTGTTTGGGCGTCGCATCCACTAAAAGCCCCAGGGCCGGACGGGTTGCACGCAATTTTTTTTCCAAAAAGGATGGGGATGGATCAAAGACTCACTGTTCGAGTTCATGATCGCAGCATACCGAGACCAACAATTTGAGGGTGATATATGTGAGGCTTACCTATGCCTTATACCTAAAATCCCGAATCCGGTAAATATTTCACACTTCCGGCCTATTTCGTTGTGTAATGTCATTTATAAATTTATAACGAAAAGCATAACGATGAGGCTTAGAGATATCATGCCAAAGATTATTGGTCCGACGCAGTCGAGTTTTATTAGAGGGCGTAGCACCCAGGACAATATTTTTTTGCTTCAAGAAATACTACATTCACTTCGATCCAAGAAAAAAGATAAAGTTCGGGATATGATTATGAAATTTGATCTTAAGAAAGCATATGATAAGGTGAATTGGAATTTCTTAGAAGAGACCTTGCACCTTTTTGAGTTTCCGGTTAATATTATTGAACTCATCATGTTCTGTGTGAGAAACACAGCGACAAGAATATTGTGGAACGGATCCCCGCTTGAACCATTCAAGCACACATGTGGGCTGCGCCAAGGTGACCCTTTGTCCCCGTACTTGTTCGTTATTTGCATGGAGAGATTGTCGTATATGATCCAGGAGGAAGTGGCGAAAAATAGGTGGAAGCCTATTAACCCGAGCAGAGGAGGACCAAAAATATCCCATCTTTTTTTCGCCGATGATATCATCTTGATGGGTAAAGCAACAAAGGATATGGCGCGTACTATCAATAAAGTCCTCAAGCCATTTTGTGAGATGTCGGGGCTCAAAATCAGTCTACCAAAGTCAAATTTTTTTTTTCTCAAAGAGCTCGGGTTCGAGTTTAAAGAGACAGACAAGCGAGATGCTTGGCTTCGAGCAAACATGCAACCTAGGAAAATATTTGGGTGTTAGGATGATACACGGGCGGACTACACGGGAGGACTTTGCTGAAGTTATGGACCGTGTGATGAAAAAATTCAGTGGTTGGAAGAGCAGTTCTTTGTCCATTGCAGGACGCACTACCCTTATACAGTCGGTCTCGTCTGCCTTGCCGATTTACCATATGCAAGCGTTGTGGATCCCGGAAAATATTTGCGACCAACTAGATAGGCTTAACAGAGATTTCCTATGGTCTACAAATATAGAACACAAGAAATTGCATCTAGTTGGTTGGGATCAAATCATTCAACCGAAAACGGATGGAGGGTTGGGAATTCGTACAAGCCGGACGAGTAATGAGAGTCTCTTAGCAAATCTCGCGTGGAAAATTTTAAAAGAGGAGGACACGGTTTGGAGCAGTTTAATGCGGTCTAAATATTTAAGGAAAGGAGATTTTCTTAACCATACGCCGAAACCCGGGGCGAGCGCGACATGAAAAGGAATTGTGCGTTGTCTCAATCTCATGAAACCGTTTCTTAGATGGAGGATAGGTGATGGAAAAACATGCTCCTTTTGGTTCGACTTGTGGTGGGAAGAAAAAAAAATTGAGCGAGGAGATATCGGACATTGCCCTTCACGAACGAGATCTTAAGGTATGCGACGTGATTTCGGTAGATGGGAGTTGGAGGCTGGATGATCTGGACACGGTGATCCCCCAACATATCAAGAGTGAAATTCGTCAACGTTTTGTGGTCTTGAAAGAAGAGAGGGACGTGATGATTTGGGGTGCGACGGGGAATGGCCAATTTACGTGCAACTCGGCCTACAAAGCCTTTCATGCGAGATACGGGACTGATCCGATAGTTAAAGTTAAAAGCAAGTGGATTTGGAAGGTGCAATTAAACTCAAAACTCCAATATTTTGTGTGGTTAGCGTGCAGGAACAGATTGGCGACAAACCATCTAAGAAAGGTGAGGAAAATATCGCCATCGGCAATGTGTCCGGTTCGTGATAACTCGGATGAGGCAGTTCACCATTTGCTTAGAAATTGCAGCCTCGCAAGAGAAGTCTGGGAGGGACTTCTCCCTGGAGATTCCCTAAAAGTTTTCGATGACATGCCGGATGACAGATGGTTAGAGAAAAATTTGAGATTCAAGAAGTTTGAGTACGACATAATACCGAACACGAGTTGGAGGAATATATTTGCCGTGGCTATTTGGAATATATGGAAGGCGAGAAACTCTTTGGTATTTAGGGGTAAACACGAAAACACCGAGAGCATTCTCCACCAAATTAAAATGCTAAGTTCGGAACTGGAGTATGCGTTCAATAACAAAGGCAATCCAAGCAGGAAAAAAGGCAAGTGGCTGCGTCCGAAGAAAGGTTGGTGTAAATTGAACGTAGACGGGAGTTTCTGCTCCAAGACACTTCAAGGTGCAGCAGGCTGCGTGTTAAGATCTGAATCGGGGGGCTGGATTTGGGGAGTTAAGAGGAAGTTAACAACTCCTACGGTTCAAGAAACGGAGCTCGAAGCGCTAAGAGAAGGTCTCCAATTGGCGTGGGAGCAAAGAGTGCTCAAACTTGTTGTTGAGACGGATTCGGAAGAAAGCGTCAAGGTAGTGATGGGATCGAGCCCGGAACCAACACATCTTGTGGAGTTGGTTGAAAAGTGTCGCGAACTCTTACACATGCCATGGGAGATTGAATTTAAATGGATTCCGAGGGAAGCAAACGCTCTTGCCGACCACATCGCAAAGCTAGACATTGGGGATATGGAGCGGATTGTATTTTCGGATACACCTCCACTAAGTGCGAGGATCTTTTTAGATGCCGATAGGAATTAAGTGATTTAGTTGTATTTCCTTGTTTACCAAAAAAAAATATGAGCATGCATGATTGCATATATGTCTTGTGGGCGCTGGCTGACCTAGAAGTAGTTAATGCTAACTAACAGTGATCGTTGAAACCTTAACGGCTACTTTGAAAATTATCTTTAATTATTAAAAGCGTGATTTTTAGTATAAACTATGTTGACTCAATGCCAGATTTAAATTTAATTTTCCACAATATGTGTAGATGTGGCATTATGTTGGATGTTTTTGTATCTACGGGTCTTATGTTAAGTGACTAAGAAGTTTACTCTTAGCAAAATTTAGCAATATGTGCGACCGGCCTCGCTATACACAATTCATGTCACACGTCAAGCGAAGAGAAGATGATTTAAGAATAACAGTACAAAAAAATTGTAATCATGGCATGATGACAGGATCAATGTAACCAATTTTGATCAAGATTACATTTGTTCTAAATTAGAGGATGTTAATCTCTCTCAATATTTATACTATTATATAAAGAAAGGCATGTTGAGACTGGTACTATTAAACTTTGTTATTAGTTGGATATAACTGCAATTTATCTTAGCCTGATGATTATTTAGATCTTCTCATTTAAGAAAAAAAATCATTACTTAATTATCTTATATAAAAAAAAGATTCAAATATATAGATTATGTATCCATAATTAAGTTGTAATATTTACTTTACAAAGTAATCATATTATACTTAAAATAAACTACTAATCATGCGGGGACCGCGTACCACTATTTTTAATATATATATATATATATATACTTGTAACTTTGACAGACGCGGGGACCGCGTGTAAACTATATAAATTATCAAAAAAAATTTAATGTAACACAACTTTAATATAATTTATAAAATTGATACAAATAATAAGGAAACCAATCTGTTCTTCACACATTAAAAATCACTTAAGAAATTTGCTAAATATGTGGAGGAATTTTAGGAGTTGTGGTAGTTACTTATTTAATTATTTATTTTTTAATTCTTGAAAAGTTAAAGAAGGGTATTTTTGAAAACTCAAAATTTGGTATTCAAACTGCTATTTTGTGAGTGGGAGGACTTTGGTTTTAATATAGTAATATATATATATATATATATATATATATATATATATATATATATATATTAAAAGAACTAGACTCAATGGGATTCAATTCTAAGTAGACATTTCAAAAATGCATCCAAAAAAAGGTAGACATCTCAAACGAACATATAACAATTTCTCGTTAATATCTATTACATAACCATATAAAGTATAATTTAAACAATCAAAAGTCAAGTTTATACTTCCAATGGAGAAAAGGTCAAATTTATACTATTATAATATATAATTTAAAGCTGCACAAGTACCTGTATGAATCCAAGCAACAAACTAGGAGCCCCCCAGACACAGCCCGGAAAAAAGGGACAAGCGCAAAGAAAATAATTCAAGAAAGAAAAGAAACTTAAAACGTACTAAAAACTCACCGCCAGCAGATATTATAAAACTGTATTTATCAAATTAATTTTTAGTATATTGCATAAATTATATATTTATATTCCTAAATGGACTAAGAATTATTGGTTTTCTTTCTGTTTTCCAGTGAAAGAAATCAAAACCATAGACTACGCATTATGTATATAATTAGTTATTGAATGCAAGAAATTACTCCAACCAAAAGGAAAAGATAATATAGAGCATGCAAAATTGAAGGAGAAAATAAACTATAATTACTTGGTTGCGCCCCCCCCCCCCCCCCCCCACCACCTCATATTAGTTTAATCACAATGGTAAGACAAAATTCTCTGCCATTACCAAACAAGCACTATAGCTAAGCCAACTGTTATTCATAACGGGTGTATAACAGAAAACAAACCAATATTTAAAATCGAGGCAAGAGTTGAACTCTTTCTCTTTAAAATGATATTTGTCCTGCTCGGTGCTTACGGTTTGATCGGCAATTCGTTTCCCAAGATAACTCGAATATCTCTTAATATAGCAGCACTTCAAATATTAAGAACGACGAAACAGAAGAACGTTTTGAACTCCCGGAGCAAAACATAAAGTAAGAAAGAATGTATTTGACTGTGTGTTTTTGGAAGAGGAGGAGCCTGCCTTTTATGGATGTCGAAAGTGGGCCCAGTGGGTGACTGGACGGACACATCCGTTCCACGTCACAGCTTTCCCGCCAGAACCTGCACCACTTCGGCTGACTGTACACCTATTCGGATGAAAGGTGGCATTGTTTCTACTGACTGGGTGCGTAAGTGACTGTTCGCTGACTGGACATTTCCCGCCAGATTTTCAGCCACTGGACACACTCATTCGATCAGATATTTACACCTAATCACGATTTAATTAATTATTAATTTGTTGCTTTATTTATTTTCAGACAATTAATTAATTACTTAATTAAATTTTGTCCAA
Source organism: Linaria vulgaris (assembly GCA_948329865.1). Classification (NCBI taxonomy): domain Eukaryota; kingdom Viridiplantae; phylum Streptophyta; class Magnoliopsida; order Lamiales; family Plantaginaceae; genus Linaria; species Linaria vulgaris. Next base: position 29,222,030 of record OX415249.1, read on the forward strand.
AAAGATAAGTATTTGATAGGGAAGCTCAAGCTCAAGCTCAGGCCCAAGCCCAAGCCCAGGCCCAGGCTCGTGACCCACGACCCCGGCCCAGGCCCGGGTCCGGTCCGGACGGACGGCGGCACGCGCGTGCGCGTGTGGGCTTTAATTAAAGCATAGTTCATCTAAGTCTTCTCCCCTTCAAAGACTTGTGGTACCCCTTGGGGCCCAAACCCCTATCACAAACAAACAACTAATAAGGTGTAAAAGTTAGCTCTCTTTTTTCCATGTGAGATGGTGATTTTTCACCTTCCTACTTATTTCCTTTTCTTCCACCAATATAACTTATGTCAACTAGCTCACTTTATCATTTAATTTCTCATTCATCCCAAATTGGTTTTGAACAATTAAATATACTAGGTTCATCTACACGAAATGTAGATTTCATTGAGCTAAAGAAATTCCAATTTCATAAATAGAAATTTATTGAAATAAATTATATAATATTGGTGCAACACCAATTTTTCAACAATCCCCTACATGAATGAAAATTCAATGTGTACATTCGAGGGAGTTCAGGCGGAGAGCTTACTGCATCAGGATAGGTAGCTTTTGGCTTTGAACCTTCCTTAGTGAAATACATCAGATTTACTTAGCTGATCAGTGAACGTGATGTCTTGAACCGTTCAGCTGTTGGTGTAAACCAAGACAACTGTATTCACACAGTAACTCCCCTAACATCTTTTGATTCTCATGGTTGTGTTTGTTTTGGCCCTGGACAGATCTTGGGGTTCATAAGTATTTTCTTATGAAGCGGCCAAACTTCACACTTACATAGGTGATCTCCTTCCAAGAGTATCCTGTCATACTCTGTCTAATTAGGCTTAGGAATCATTAAAAGTTAAACTTAACCTTACCCTTTCTACAGGTAGCATATTTATCGTACACGAGAATGAGCTGGAGTTAGTTCCAAAATGCTATCACTGAATCCTTATAATTTCGTTGTCCCTTTGAACCAAGATCTTGGGATCTCCAATCAACATGGTTGGGTTCCATCACAAAGATTCTTTAGTGTTGGGTTTTAAACCCATTTCCCTCGATAAGCAGTAAGTTTGATCTCTTGGTAGGCCTTTAATCAACGGATCCGATAAGTTTTCCTTCGATTTTACATAATCAATGGAAATGACACCCAAGGCAATAAACTCGGATTCCATCGTGGAGCGAGCTATACATGTTTGTTTTGAGGACTTCCACGACACAGCTCCACCTCCAATGGTAAAGACATAACCACTGGTGGATTTAGTGTCGTTAGAGTCTGATATCCAGTTCGCATCACTATATCCTTCTAATATAGCTGGGTATCTACCGTAATGTAATTCATAATCTAAGGTGTGTTTTAAATACCTAAGTATTCTTATTAACGCCTTCCAATGATCTTTGTTTGGATTACTCGTAAATCTACTCAATTTATTAACTGAGTAAGCAATATCCGGACGAGTGCAGTTCATGATATACATGAGACAACCTATTATCCTGGCATATTCTACTTGAGAGACAGGTTCGCCATGATTTTTGCCTAAGCGTAGACTCAAGTTTACTGGCGTCTTAGCCGGAGGACCGTTATATGTATTGTACTTCTTATGTACAGTATCAATATAATGAGATTGTGACAACACGATCTCATTTGATGTCTTAGTGATTTTAATCCCTAATATGACATCGGCGACCCCTAAGTCTTTCATGTCAAAATGTTTGGTCAACATTTTCTTAGTATTCATGACTAAGTCATGATAAAAAAAAAAAGATAGATAGATTTATATATATATATATATATTTACAGATACATTAACGAGAAAATTCAGTTTTTACTTTATGTTAAAAGAAAACCAAACGGTTATATATTGGCTTATAGCACGTTTCGTGAGACCACAAATTAAGTTGACCACCGTCGATCAAAAAGGATCAATAAAATAATGGTCTCACTCGACAGAGCACAGTCTTCAGTATTGATTTTAGGGGTAAAAATAATAGTAACAGTGTAACAGTCAAACCGCCCCAAAAAATCAGATTAATTTGTCTGGAAAGACTTTCCAACCACTTGCTTAACGACACGTTTGTACACAAAAACCAAAGTCAAATTTGTTTTGAAATGAAATCCCAACACACAAAACCTCACATCACATGTACCGCGTGTCCAAATCTAGCTTTTTCATTACCAAATACGAACCGAAGCCCACCGCGCACTGTCACGTGTCGGTGGCAACTGACACCACTCGCATTAAAGAAAAAATAAAGTTTTAGCAAATTACCCTTATATTAAGTTAAATTTGTAATTATCCCTATAAACAATTAAATATACAAATTACTTCCTCATAATTTTAAGAAGTGGCACATTACCACTAAAAAATATTTAATGAAACTGTGGTCTTGATGATATGCGCAATCGAAAAATTCGAGCAAAATAATTTTGTTAATTTCAGAAATCAATTTCCCATAATTTTGTCCCAACAATATATCGACACTTGTAATCGACTTCGACTATCATCCTGTAATGAATACAATAACAACAACAACAACAACAATCAAGAAAAGAGTAAAATAATTCTTTTTTATTAGACTTCAACCATCCAATGACCGTAACTTGATGGGATTCAACACTTTCGTGATTTTCGGTGGATCACCATTAAAAACTGTCATGTTTCGACAAGTCCATATTGTCCAAACTCCAAAGTGTAACTTTCTGTGTGGAAATCATATGTGTATCTTATAGCATTAAAATTACGTAGAAAATACAGGGTAAAAGTTGTGATTCACATTAAATACTTGTTTCAAAAAGAACTAAATACATTTTTCTTAAAATTTTTCTTAAATTAAAGGATATCTTGCCTTATTTATTTTCACAAGGGGTATAATTTGCAACATTCAGATTACACAAGGGTGAATTTGCCAAAACCTCTAAAACATGACCCGTCCCCCATAACGGCTTATATTTAGGCTATAATTAAAAGCCAAGTGAAAGATCACTTGTATCAGTCTCTCTCTCTCTCTCTCTCTCTAGATTTGTCTCACCGTCACCGTCACTGTGTGTGTCAGTGTCTGTTCTTGCATGTGTGTACGGTGGCTATAATAATAATAAGTAAACAAGGGAGGAGTTGGTGTTATTTTGAAAATTAAGGTTGTCTATAAATAGGTCTGGCTGGGTTAAAGGTTGTTGTGCTAAGGCGATTCTGCGGCAGTTCACGGCGGAGGAAGGTGAAGATTAAGGTGATGGAGTGGTGGCAAAAGGTTGTTTTTCCGGTTAGAAGAGCTTGGTGTGCTGTTTCGACACGTGTTAAAACCCGAAACAAAGGTCTCTATTCTCTTTAATTTCTTTATTATAAACTAAAACTCTCCTTGTAATTATGCACCCAAAAAACCCCAACTTCCTTTGTCTATTTTCTCAAGATCTTTTGTATCGAATTCAACACCATAATCTTTAATTTGTTTGCCAGTATGAATTGTGATTTATAGAGATATATTAATTTGTTTGCTTAATTAATCGCATATGTTTCAATATTAAATGAATAATCATTGTTTGATAGGTTAAAACTTTACTCGGCCCATTGGGGGTGTTCGTCTTTGTTCTATATATCTCTAAATTCTTCGTCTTGAAAATTATGCAACTGTTATAAACTCCTCTTAACAATTAATACATATAATTCATAGATTCTTGGCCTTTTTTCCCTTTTCTTACATATTCTTCTTCAGTAGACTATAGCGGTAATTGATATTTTTTTTATGAATAATTACTTGATATTTTCCTACCTTCATTATTAATTAAGATAAATATGTAAACTAAAATAAGATTATGCCAAATCAAATACCAAAATATTACTCTTTTTTTGAGAGACGTAACTATACCCATAGTTTATGTTATTCGGTCAAACATAAAGAATTCACTAAATCTTTACCGACAATATCTTTTTAATTTATAATACAAAATGAACGTACCTAAGGGTTCCACTAACGGCTGCTTAAATCCACTAGGTAAGTTCGATCCACTATCATTAATAAAGCACGAGACATTGGATGCCTACATTTTGTTATGACATGACCCATTAAATTGTTTTATGACTCAAAACTTCTACCTACCAAAAATAATGCACAATCAATCGCTTTATGATGCTTAATGTGGGTTAATGGCTCTAAGCTCTTTTTTTTTATTTTTTTAAGCTAATGCTCTAAGTTCTAACCACTAATTTTTTATCCTCAACTTTTTCTGTTCCTTCTATTATTAAATAATAATAATAATAATAATAATATAGACCGGCCTGCTATGTCTTTTTAATTATTATACTGGTTTTGTATGGTGCATATTCTCTATTTAGACTTGTTTTTACTCGGAATGCTTGACCAATATATTATCGGCATAACCGACCCGTATTATTTAATATTTTGACGTATCTTTGTAAATTATTATTCTGTTAAAACTGCCGACCAAAAGAAAAAAAATTTATTCTGTTAAAACTCAAGCATCGTAGAATTTAATAAGGATATACGTAAGCACCATACATTATCTCATTTGTACGCCTTAATCTTATACTATAGGAATCTAATTCCTTGATGGTCGGCGTTGAAGTATATTCCCTAGAGATAAGTTTGACACTGAGTTTATTTTTTGTTTCACGAGTTAATTGTTTATTTATCTGTTCTGTTTTCTACTTTTAGTAGTGATTTTTTTCATGTAAACGTGTAAATAATACATACTAAAATGACACATGATGTGAATAGTATCTTGTGCTTTTAGTAGTGTTATTACTCACATATTTGTATTTTGGCTTTGTTTAGGTGCTGGGATCTTGAAACTTCACGATGACATTCAAACATGTGGGTACGAGGATGTCCAGATTATGTGGGAAATGTTAAGGAGAACGGAATCAGAGTCCATTTCGGGCCATGCCAAGCGCAAGCAGCGATGCTTCTGGAGGAATTTCGCATGTTCCAACAACGACGCAGTAGCCCCACACTTCAACACAAATCATCAAACTCAATAATCTCTCCAACATCCCATCTGATACAAAGTCTCACGATCTACATCGAAGAAACACGAAAATAATCTTTTGTTACCATAACGTTGTGTCATGTCACTGCGACACAAACTATGTCGTCCCACATTTGTGGGACTGGCACGTTATACGTGTCCGTCTGATACATAATATGGCACATAAAACATTTGAAAAAGTTGTGTCAGTGTGGTAAGGAAATGAATATGTGCATCTATTACACTTTCACATAAGGTTTGCAAAGACTTCGTTCACAACAACGAAGTTATTGTTGTACATACTTATCATGATCCCGCAAAAATGAGTTTTATGGTGAAAGAACCTCTCTGTTTCAGCTTTGTTCCTAAGTTTTGGTCTTTAACTCTTAATAATGTTATATTTGTGTTGGTTGAAGTATATTGGTTCTTCTAAGAAATTTGGTCCCCGATATGATATGTATCAGGAGGCCATATATATATATATAGTCAATTTAGTAAATGAAGCAACAAAACAGAGGAAATTAGGAAATTGAACAACTGATGGTGTCACTTTTCCCTATAGACATGTTACAAAACTCTAAGCACAACACGAATACTTAATCCGATGATTTATGGTATTCAATAGGATGTCCTACAACAAAATGAGCTTGAGTAATATATATTGAGAAATAAATCAACATGGGTCCTAAAACAAAATGAGCTTGAGTAATATCTATTGAGAAATAAATCAACATGGGTCCTAATGTTACTAGACTTTCCAATTATAGTGTTTCCATGTTGCATTCGGTAGAGAAGAAATTGAGATACAATAAAACGTGTAGGCATACAAAGTTTAAACACTAACAATCTTCGATTGAATGTAAAAGAAGACAGTGACTTGTTTAACCATTTAAACTTTGACCGAACGCACGCCTCTGGTTGTTGGTATAACTGACACAGGTTCCTTACCCGAAAATATAATGAAATTCATTGACAGTATATGTAAACCGATATATTGATTCATAATTTCATATAGAATCAAGCATATTCATTCGATTCATATTGCTAAGTTGAGTTAAAGAATACCAATGGAATAACACCCCGAAATAAAAAATGCAAATAAACCTAAGGGGTTTACGTTAAAACCGAAAGCTCTTTATTATGTAAACAAGAGAAATGGTAGGAATTAGATACAATAGGCAAAACGCTTTACATGAGACTAGTAGTAATATTCCAATATATATTCTGAAGGGTAGCGAACATACCTTACAAGAGTTATTTGATATGTTAAAATAAATAACCAAACTAGATAAATTCTTCTGAATTATTTGATATTCCTTAAGTTTTATGTGACATACTTCCAATTCCATTTGACATTTTGAATAAGCACGCTGGAGCTACAAGCAACTTATGTGGTACTGTTCTATGTACAATAATGCCTTCACAACAAGCAGCACCAGTGGTCTAGTGATAGAATAGTACCCTGCCACGGTACAGATCCGGGTTCAATTCCCGGCTGCTGCATTCAAAGAATGAGTAAAATTAGCTGTGAAGAGTAATCTGCGCTTATGTGGTGATTGGGTTCCCTACGATTCGCCCTTCAATGGGTGATTATAAAACCGCGCATCTGAGCCCCCTCATTTTCTTCTTTTTACAATTTGATTAAAAATATATTAGCATCAACGGCATTTGTAAATAAAATTAGCACATGGTGAGTTGTGCTTTTTAAAACATAGACACGGTGGGTGGAAGAAATTCCTGAAACAAATTCTTTAAAGTTGTGTTCGACACGGATACGAACACGATGCTACTTGGCCACTGGTGATGGTGCATTCAAGAAAGAGTATATATTGTGATAATATAGTGATATATTGTTGCTCTTTTTAGAGGCCTCGTTTCAGACATTATCGCCTTGTTTACCGCGAATGAAACTAATGACCCATCAGAAAAATGGTGAAAACAATTGTTCTACAGCTTCATCTCAACGACCAAGTTATTGATAGGAATCCGGACCAAATCAGGCAACCACGCCAATCCAAAATGTTGTTTAGCAAGCAGAAAACATTCAGTTTACATATCCTTGAGTCGAGCGTTCTGAAAACAACAAAATTGAGGCATGAGCATGTCACACTCCAAGCCAATTATTCTTCAGCAAATAAACAACCTACAAACTGCTCCATTTATTTGTTTTGATGCCCACATGCTCACGGAATCTTGAGACATCCTGCCCCATCTCCGCTTAGCTTAGCCGAAATGCATGTGCCATGATCTTCCGTTTCCTTATCGAGCTTAGATCGCTCAAAATAACGGTGCGAGAGTTCTCCAGATCCCTGGGAAACATTACATGAGTATGGCTTACTTTCCTTTGGTTCAGATTTAAAGCTTGACTTCATCTTCTGTTAATTGCACAGCAGGAAACAAAAAAGGAAGAGTTCATAAATTTGAGTCCAACACAAATTTCATTAAGGAGCTTAGTTCATCAAATTTAATGACAGATGCTTGTTTGACAGGCTCCTAAAATCTTCAGAAACCAGTATCGATCTGACTATTAATAGTGAATACCAACCTATATATTCTACAGCAGATTACGAGGACTATTGAGTCTGGTGAAGGCAATAATGTTTGACCAAAAACGAATCAACTAACTTAACTAACTAGTGATGTACAATAAGTTGGATTTTAGCACAAATCCCCTGTGTTATGGTAAATTGGCAATTTAGCCCTCATGATAAAGTATTTAGGCAAATTACCCATGTTTTATGATTAAGTGGCGATATCTTCCGTAAAAATATATAGGCAATGCTCCTGTTTTGATATATTGTGAAAGATACACATTTTTATTATACGAGGGTTGGTGTGATGCAACTTTTAGAATCACAAGCTTATTTAACATGAAACATGCAGTAATGTATAAATATACCCATCTTGTCATGAAGGTAATGTGTCTACTTAACAATATACCCATGGCTCTTATAGTCGTTAGAAAAAAAAGTAAAATTCCAGGGACTTCCGTACATATTTGAGCTTCAACTTTAGGTTTTGATTATCTTAAGCACTCTATTTTGAATATTCTCACTCTTAAAGAGTGTAACCACAGAGCTAAGCTTCTTGGGCTCTTCTTTTGCAAACCTAAATCTAAAGTCAAAGCTTGTTCTGACATTGTTTCTAAGATTGCTGTTAGATTTTCAGGGTGGAAGGAGCAGAATCTCTCCCAATCTAGCCGAGGAGTCCTTATATCATCAGTCATTCAATCCACGCCAATCCACATCATGCAGACTTGCTTGCTCCCCCAATCTGTTTGCAATAAAATTGACAGTCTTTGCATGAGATTCTGGTGGGGGCATAATAGTAACAACAATGTTTTAGCTCTCAAAGCATGGGATTCAATTTGCTTACCTAAAGCTGATGGTGGTTTAGGCTTCAAGAAAACTTGGGATTTCAACAGATCTTTACTTGCTAAAAAATCTTGGAATGTTGTTTTTGCTAAACACAAAAATTGGGTGAAATTTTTAAGTTTGAAATACTTAAAAAAGCTTGATCTTCTACAACTTGAGAAATGTCCACCAAATGCTTCTTGGTTCTTTAAAGATGTCTTCAAATGCAAAAAAATTATTTCCCAAGGTGTTTGTCGCATGGTAGCTAAGAATTCAAAGATCCCTATTTGGGATCAACCATGGATTCCTTCATTATCTGATCATATTCCCAAACCACTGTCTTCTTTGATTGTTTCCTCGCAGGTACCTCAAGTTGTAGGTGATCTGGTCCTCTCCTCAAGAGATGGATGGAATACTGAGCTGATTTCCCAATTATTCGATCAGGAATCAGTCCAGGCAATCATGAAAATTAATTTTGCCGAGCCACAAGATGATGGAACTCTATTCTGGTCTTCCTCCTCGTCAGGAAGATTCACAACCAAATCCGCCTTTCACATCATTACTAGAAGCCACACATCTCTGGAACCTGATCAGCTTTGGAGTAAAATCTGGAAAGCCAATATCCATGCACGACACAAACTCTTCCTGTGGAAAATTCTGCAAAATATCATTCCAACTGCAGCGCGTCTCAACGTGATCTTCCAAGTGCAAGACCCGATGTGCAAATTCTGTCACACAGAACCAGAAACACTTAGTCATATCTTTCTGGAATGCAACCTAATCTGTGCCATCTTATTTGCATCAAAATGGACAGTGAGAATTGAAGAGTTCTTGGGGTGGAGCCTGAAAGACTTATTCTCCTCAATTATGATCGACAAACCGTTCAAGATTCCTGAAAAAACCAATAGGGAAGAATTCCTTATTTTTTTGATTTGCTGTTTCGAATCACTTTGGTTCTTTAGAAACAAAATCCTCTTTGATAGTACTCCTTTTGATACAGATTATTTGGCTAAGGAGATTTCAGTGAAAGCAAGCCAGCATTTCTTTGCTCAAATGGATAAAAAATCAATCAATGCTGCATGCTTTTCCTCAAATGCCTGGAAGCCTCCAATTTGCGGGAAACTCAAGTTCAATGTTGATGCTGCATTCAAGGAGGGAACTACAACAGCAGCAGGAATTATGAGGAATCACAATGGTACGATCGTGTTCGCATTTGCTCACAAACGAATGGTGCATGACCCCGAAGCGGCAGAAGCTTTCGCGATCAAACAGGCGTGCTTTTGGCTCGTAAATCTGAAAGTCAAAGAAGTCATCATTAAAAGCGATTGTAAGAATGTTGTGACATACATTTGCAATCCGACTATAGAGCCATCATGGACGTCCAACCCTCTCATCAAAGAGATTCGCAAGTTTTGGCACAAATGGCCAAAATGGAAATTCAAATTTATCAACCGAAATTTGAACAGCTCGGCTCATAATGTTGCAAAATGGGCATCATCTACCGAGCATTTTGGAGTAATTAAACCTTGTATGCTTCCTGTTGAAGCTTTTTGTGATGGGGGCTTCCCCCTTTTTTTGTAATTGGATTGCCCTGATTTGTATTTAAGCAAATCATCATATTTATCTATCAAAAAAAAAAAAAAAAAAAAATATCAGCGTCCCGTGACTAGGTTATGGAAATATATAAAAAAATATCAAAATAGATAGCGATACATCCTTATGTTAATCCCTCATGTTTATTGCATTTTTCAAAATATTTAAGCTGAATCTATCGAACACCAACAAGATAACACCTCAAAAGTAACTTTATAACCAAAGAAATATGGTCGTTACTAATCTTTCTTCCGAAATAGAGTTCCATATATTTACCATACCTGATTTAGGAGACAAGTGTAGAAAAGTAGCCGTGCTGAGATTGTATGTAAGAAGGTAGTCTTTTAACGGACTTGTATAAATTGAAACTTGAACTGACGCCTCCAGTACCTAGATAACTGACAAGGGTTCCTAAGCCATAAGTAAACTGAAATTCATCAATAGTAGATACCAACATACTTATATGAAATCAAATATAGTAATGTGATTGTCGCATTGGTAAGTTGAAACTTACAGATTCTAATGGAATAAAACCTAGATCGGAAAATAATAAATACAATTGTACCTGTGAAAATGCGTGGGGCTTAAGTTACAACCAATAAGCACATTATGAAAACAGTAGCTATGGTTGAAAATCAGTTTAAACGGGCAAAACAATTTCCATGAGACCTGTGAGATCTGTATTTGTTCCAATATACATGCAAAGTCAAAAAAAGGGTCAAAGATACCTTTCCAGACTTAGAAGATCAGGAAATATGAGGGATGCCTTGATGTCTAGTTCAAATGGAAGGCTTCATTCCGACTAAAGTCTCACATAAGTTCCTCATGATCAGATTAATTCTTTAAGTGCATATGAATCAACCGAATCAACAACTCTAAAACATTGCTGACATTTGTACAAGCTCCCAGAATTTCAAATTACTGTAGGCATTGGCAACAACAGAAGTAAGAAATACACAAAAATTACTTCAATTAAAGTGTGCCAACATACATTTATTTTGTCGGTACAAAATTGACATGGTATGAATCAATTTTATTACCTGTCACAAAACCTTCAAAGCCTCCAGAAAGATGCATTAATATTGCATGACAATGCTCCTGGGTCTACGTAAGACATATAGAAAAACGTGATAAAAGACAAGAATACACCAAGATCCCAGCTTTACATATGATCCATATCCATGTCTTCTGAAAAAAATCTTGGAAGACAGTAACGTAAGCCTTCCAACAGAAACAAGACTTCCTAATAAAAGCTTGACATTCATTTGTCATATTCAGCAAAAGTCTAATCAGTAAATTAAGTTTTAACTCATTCTAAATGAAACAAAGAGAGCAACAAGCAGAGTAAATTAAGAAACTAAACAACTGATTCGTGATTGCGACACTACTTCCATATGCACGTCACATCTGTGAGAAATTAAATCAGATAATGAAGGGTGACATTGTTAAACTAGGAAGATTCTGTATGTTACTGCTATTTTCTGACAACAGTTTACACTACAATGAAATCACTAGATCACAAGATCAGGATGCTGGATCACGATTAAACATATTCTTTTTCTTATAAAAGAAATAAGGAAGACTAATTTACTGCTGTACACATTTGAGAACAATAAATTATGTGTCACACGTAAGTGTGCATTGGTGACCCATAATGAGTTAAGAATTATATTCTAAAATAACATCTTCGGCAGCTATTTTAGTATATGTGAGATCATCTTCAGCGCTAAATAGAAGCACAAAGTGACACAATAAATTAAGAGTGACGTGCAATGAACATACCTGTATTTTGTGCGAGCTTATCCATCTTTAGCTGCAGAAAAGCTAAATGTGCACACCCCAGGTGCGTTAAGATATTCGGCGAAAAAGTAATAAAATGAGGAGGCAAAAGTAAGTCAACATAAACGCGAAATCCAAATCCAACCAACAACCATTTCAAAATATGTTTCTAATATTGAGATTCCAACCAATCTTGATGCTGAAGGTACATACACATGACTATTGCATCATGCAATTCGGTCTTTTTTCACTAAAGAACTGAACTACACAAATTATTGCTGCAAAACTGTTCTAAAAATTCTGATTCTGTAAATTACAGGAAAAAGAAAATAAAAATTAATGTGAGGATAACGCTAATGATACAACAAAGCAACCGAAATAGTCAATTTTCTCATCAGGGCCGTTGCTGATGATGGATTCTTCCAATTAAAGAAAAACCGAACTATGGAAAGAAGATTTGCTGCTTTAGTCACCATTTAGTACAAACTGGCTGTCTTTCCTTCAGGGCATTACACCGGCTCATATGGTCATAAAATAGATTAAATTAGGCCAGAATATCAACACGACAGATCATGCCTCCTGACCCAGTAGGGACCATTTCAAGTCAACTGTGAAAGAGCAAACCCTGCTTTGTATTACTCTTCAAATGCACGTGTACATATTTTCTCGAGCAACAATGGCCAATCTTCACCGAGTTGCCGCGGGTTCATTTCCATAGCAACTCTAAAGTTCTGCAATGAAATTGGGCCGTGGGTTCTCAGCTGCTGTACTTCCGGCAGCTTGCCACTGTTTTGCTTCTGATAATGATGACCTGGTCTGACGCCATTAATAAGCTTCCTATACGTATGGGGCACCTGGGATTTATTTTTTAGTAACTCATTTTCCGACCTCGCCCCCACGAGTTCAATGCAAGATGCAATTAATCCTTTCACGTATGAATCCAAACCATGGTTAAGTATGTTGGCACAGTCCATCGAAACCCCTTGAAGACCCTGAGCCACCGCAATCTGCTCCATCCTTTCCCTTAATGAAAGACTATCCAACAAAGAATAACCATTACAGGCGCCAACAAACTTACTGCTAGTGTCTGGAGGGAAAGCTCTGCGAGCCCCGCCAATGCTAACAGTACAGTTCGGAACCCCAAGGGGGGCTTGAAGTGGACTCCTAGTCCAAACATCTTTCCCATCATCCATAACAACAAAGTCATCACGATCAACTGGTGACCTCATCATACCCGACAATCTAGTATGATGAGAACCCAAGTTTTCACGTTCATTCGCTACTAGTGGCGCTAGACCTTCGTGATGGTGCAGTGACCTCCCACTATTCAAATCCCCATTCTCAGATCTAACATTAACATCACCTGATTGGGTGGCAGTAGCAAAACTTGCCCTTCCATTAGGTCTGCGAAAATCCCCAGTTCTCCTACCAGTCCTGGCCTTTCGAGGAGAGACAGGCAACATGTCAACTCCATTTAATAAACCCGGTGAACCAGAAGCCCGAGGAACACCGTTGTGAGACCCATTTTGCAAATAACCATCAGCCGAGATTCCCTTGTCGCCAACTTTTGTACCATGCTTCAAAGTACCATCTTCGTGACCGGATGAAGGCGGCGATTTCGCGCTACAAGTATTTCTTAGAATAGAAAGAATAAGCTGATTGTGAAGCGCAATGTTCTCACGCCCAAGGATTCTAAGACAGAATTTACTCAGTTCAACCTTACTTATCTTCAAGCTTAAGAATCTATTCAAGTAGTAAAAATATTGCTTGGACCCATCTGGCCCAAGTTTCTTCACTAATTGAGCTTTCAGCTCGGTAGTATTGATCCGCGAATGCTGATGTGGTGGTTGCATATCTACGTAAAAAATCCAACCTTTCTCCACCACCTTAATATTCCATAAAAATAAACACAACACTATCACAACAATGACACAAAATCCAAACTAAACTAGGGGTTTTCTGCTCCAAATCCAAAACCCCACCTTCAGAACCACAATCAACCCCCGAGATCTCAAATTTCCGATTAACGAGCTCTCCCTCCAAAAACCAAATTTCCACTTAACTTTCAAATTCACCAACAGTACTAAAACCCAAAATTCACAAACAAAACCTCCCTTTCACCAAACTTTAAAAGAAACCAAGTAAAGATACCTCCCCTGCAATTCCAAGTAAACAGCCACCCAGTTTTATATTGATTTCCACAATTCAACAAAAACCCAAATGCCACACCCTCAATAAAAGACTCAACCTTGGAGTTCCCAACTTCAAGTTCACCTTTTTATGGTCAAAATTCAATCTTTACAAATACGAATCAACAACACATAAAGATTCAAACTTGAATAAAATCCTGAGGTCCCAGAAACGAAAACTAACAAATGGGCTCACCTTATTGAACTTCACACAATTAACAGAGAAAAGAATTCAGCTTAATTCTTCTCTTCTTCTTCACTTGTTCTCTAAAACCCATTAAGCTTCACCTTCCATTGCTCCTCATTCGTTCACAATTTCGCTTCACATTCACTAAATTTACTCCCTTTGTGTGTGTGTGTGGATTTTTTTTAAAATTTTTTTTTGTTTTTTTCTGAAATCAGAAAATTGAAAGACCCTTTTGCTCTGCTTTCTTTCTTTCTCTCTCTGATCGCTCTCTCCTGTTCGACACTCCCCTTTCTCTCTCCTCTTTCGTTTTTGTGTCTGATTAGAAAGTAAATGTTTTTTGGCAAAAAAATATTCAGATGTACAGCTTATGATGCGAAGGGTACAACCTAATTCTGCAGTACTGAATGATAGAAGGTTTGTTTACCTCACGTGGTGAACAGAGCGTGTCGTGTACTTTCCTGTTTATTGGGTGACGTGGCGTTTTGTAAATGGGTTTAACAGAAAATCCCTCAAACGTGCGAGTGTGGAATAATTGGAGTTTAAGGAATTATAATTTTTATGCATTTATTTTTATTCTATTTTTGTATTTCTGAGAGGTATTGGGAGGGAAGAACAAAATGCATTGTGAATTGCAAGGACTTTGTGTGCTTAAGGCAAATCTCACTTCTGATTTAACTATATTGGGCAAAAGATATGTAAACACTACATTAGAGTACAATGTGAAGCATGCATGCTTGGTTGTACTTTTCTTTTTGACTAATTGCAAATGTTAGAAGCTAATCTCAAATAAAACTATGATGATCATGCCTTGTACAAAGTACAAACCGTTTGAAGAATCTAACATATTGAATATATGGATATTAGTTCTCATCATTGTTTTGAAACCAGACCGGACCGACCGAGAACTGGTGCCTTGTTCGGTCCGGTTCTATCCAAAAAACGGATTGCAAGCCTCCAGCGAGCCGACTGGAAAATTTTCTACTCGAATCGGTCGACCCGGTGAACCGGTTCGACCTACGAACCGGTCTGCCTTTTTTATTTTGCTTTTAGTCAATTGCAAACCAGTCCTCCTATTTTTTTGCTAATTACAATCATGCCTCAAAAATTAGAAAGAAAAAAAGAAAAAAAATGCAAAACTTTGAAAGGCCATATCTTTGCGTAGGAGCGTTCGTTTTGGACGCATTTTTTTTTTTTTTTAATTTAGGGTATCTCGACGAGATTTATCCACGGCAAACTCCCTACGGCGGTTTGAAGCGAAACGAGCATGCATTCGAGAATTTCATGCATAGTATTTCGTTTGATGCTAAGTTTATTTTCTAAATTTTAGTGTCACATATTGTTGTTCTTGTATTGAATTTTGTAATACGGTTGGCCAACATTTAAAAATCCAAAACAATCTTTTAGCTTGTATTAAATATATAGTATAGTTTGGTAGATTATTTATTAAATTGTTGGATAGCTCAATGCTTTTCACTATTTTCCAAAAACTTATTTTGTTGGAAGTCATGTGTTCAAGTCTTAGTATTGTGATAACCATGTTCTTATTTTTCTTATAATATAACAAAATATTAGTGACTTAAAATATTTCTCACAATCTTATAATTTTTTATACTATTAATTTTTATTATTATATCTTTTAATGAATGTTGACTAAAGTCAACAAACCGGTTCACCCAGTAGTCTGACCAGTTCGACCTGTTGACCCACTACTCGGTAGCTCCCCGGGTCACTCACCGGCCCGGGTTTCAAAACACTGGTTCTCATGCGTTTTATATTTCAAGTGTTTCGCATGTATATGTTGACATTTATGTTTTCTTCCATCATGAAATGCATATTTTGTAATCCCCCCTTTCCCATCATCTCTCTTTTGGAGTTTTTTTGATAGTCAATGTCCATGTTTAATATGTTTTTAAAAGATGATTGTTTCAACATGTGAAACACATTCTACCGAGACCGTTTCTTGCAAGAAGCCAATCTACCTAGTACGATTTTAGCTTGACATTGTCACTTAAACGAGATCGTCGTAAAGTTTGTGAAAAATGAGTGGAACCATTTTTCCTATATCACATTTTGTGGTTATTCAATGAAAGGATGTCCAAAAGAACTAGATTAACGATATCTAACAAACTTATACTTTATCGGTTAATCATTTCAAAAGAAAATCAACCGTGTTTATGAGTGCCATTTAACTTAAGAAACCCATAAAAAATTACAATATTCATTCTAGATGAATAATGCATGCAACCTATGCATGTGTGACGTATTATAACACTTAAAACATCGAGTATTAAAGCTAGTGGAACTACTCTCCAAAAGTTCAAATTTGTTTAAAGAATTTTAGAGTCAAAATATTTATTTCACGAAAAATTGACTTTTATATGTTGAACAAAATAATCATGACGATAAGCTAGAGAGACAAAAAAACATAAAGAATTTCCTACAACTTATTGAAACGTTTTACTTATTGGTGATAATAAAAATTTCAGGAACATTTGTATATCGGTAGCATCTTACCGTCAACAATAAATTAAACATTTGCCATTGTTGTTTAAATAATTTAACAAACATCATATAAAATATCGACTTGGGCGTCAAAGACTACCTAGCCTACCCCCACAACCTTTAATTCGATCCTTGAAGCTTTGACTATCAACGAGGGCTCGAGAACTCAATCTTTCACTAAAGGTGGAGATGGGCATTGATTTGTCCATGAAGTCGTGGATATCTTTGGGTGAATCGATCTCACAAAAGATGTGTGTGAGTATATGGTGACTATGAATGAAGACATGGACCAAGGTGAGATAAAGGCTAGACAGTATATGAGATAATGCATTGAGAATTGAGGAAGTGGTGCATCACCTAGTATATGCAGCGAACACATTTCAATAACGTGAGGAGGACGAACCCTCCTTCTACTACAAGCATTTGCTAGAAGGGATTAAAGCAGAAGATATATTGTGTTAACTTTCCTAAAGATGAAAAAATGATATGGATAAAGTATAGAGACATTGGACCTGTTATATATATTGATATAAGAACCCAATGTATAAATAAGCAGTGGTCTCCCCAGATCGAGAATCCAGTTTGATCTTACTTAGAACTTGATAAACCTTGACCCATTGGCTGTAGATTCAGCCAAGAACCGCGATATAGTTGAACACCACAAGATCGTGCTCAAGATCTTGATAAGTTCTTGAATATTTTAATTCCTCACAAAGAAAGAGTCAGAGTATTAAAAAGAAATATCATTTTTTGGAATATTGTCAAAGCTGATTTTTACAACTCTTGTGAGACTTGTTTATAGGCTAGAAAATGACTCTAGAGTGTTCCATATTTATATCTAGCACTAAAAAGCCTTTAACTACTCTTAAAAGACTAAGCAATACTCTTGAAAGACTAAATATGACCACTTGACTTTTTGGACATACAAAAAGATTATTTGACTCAAAACTTATCCAACTAAATGGTTCTTTATTTGGTCTTGAAGTAAGCCACGAAATTGATGGCCCATGGGCTTCAAGAAGTGTCTTCAAATTTAATTTACCTTCAGCCCATCACTTGAATTGAGTCTCAACCCAATAACATTCACTATTGGGTCTTCTAAGTATTTTTCTTGACACTTATGAACTTTGAGAAGGTCCTTCTTTTCTAGATTACATGGCGTGTGCTCGTTTTCATAAGAAAATTTATAGAAAGATTGCTCTTCAAAATTTACTCTATATAGCAATTCATGAGACACATGCAAATTGATTGTAAGAACTTAATTTGAGATGGATTTGTTTTAGGTTTTAAGGGTGAGTCGAGTATTATTATATGGTGAACCAAATCTTGAAGTTCATCTATTATCGACATTCCTAAAATTTTAATTATTTTTAATAATATTCTCAATAACAATAACAATATTAGCAACATCAAGAAGCATCACCACAGTTAAGAGCACTCAATAATTGGTTCAGAAACAACTCATACAAGAATGACAATGCTCGTAATTAGGATAAAAAAGAATAAGGAGTTTTCTTAAATGAACACAAAACTTCACATCACTTCCTCTATGAAATGATTGGTGGCTTCCCGTGCTACCATTTGTTTTTTGCAACAATAAGCCTCTAGCTAAAGTGTATAAATCGAAGAAAATAACATCAAAGTGCATTCTTAAATAGTAATTTGAATCAAAGAGGTGTATGAAGCAACAAGTATGTATTGTCTTTCCACGTAATGAATTAAAAAACTAGAAGCTACTCATGGATTGAAACAAGCTTCAAATCGGTTGCATAAAAACTCAATGCAACAATATTTTAAAATGAACTCAGACACAATATTGCTAATAAGTGCATTAATTGTTTAACAACTAATACGTAGTAAGTGATATTACATGTTTATTAGGTTGATATTATATCAAGGTTTAGTACGAATATCAAATTGGTTGATGATTCTAAAATTTCCAAATAAAAGATCTAAAGTAAGTGAACATTATTTTAGGGTCAAAGGAAAGAAGCATAGAGAAAATATTACTCCTTAAACCACAGAGAAAATATTACTCCTTAAACCATAGAGAAAATATTACTCCTTAAACCATAGAGAAAATATTTCTCCTTAAACCATACTCATTTAATTGAGAAAAATACTTGATAGACGTACACTCCATCGGTCTCTCGTTTATAACAACTTAAACATAATGGATTGATTATATTATAGGGCGATTAATTTATGTGAGTGTCGTTTGTAAGCTCATTGCAATGTGTTATACAAGGTCTGTCATGGCATGTGCTTTATATGTGATGACTATTAGTAGAGAATTCAGATACATAAAAAATGAGGGTTAAGTCTTTATTATACAGTCATGCTAGACAGACAATGTGGTACAAGTTATTTTGTAAATAATAGTGAAAGTTCATTCATTTTTTGACCGACATATACTTCAAATGGTAGGGCTATAAGTTGGGCTTCTTATAGCCAACATCCATTGGACATTCAACTGACAAAGAAGAATAACGGTTGCAAGATTTATTAATTGTATGTATCAAGTTACGTCAAAATATATAACAACCACTTTCTTGTAATGTGAATATGATCCACTACAAGAATCCGGGGTCATTCGTGACCGCCGGCTCGTGACCGCCCGGCGGTCGCGGATGCCACCGTGACCGCCGAGCGGTCGCGGTAAACAATACCGTGACCGCCCAGCGGTCACGGGAATCCATAGGCGGGAATCTTCCCGCCTATGGCCCGCCAAGTGGCGTCCGCGACCGCCGGGCGGTCGCGGATGCCACTCGTCCGCGACCGCTGGGCGGTCGCGGATGCCAGTGGGCGGGATTTTGCCCGCCATGGCGTCCGCGACCGCCGGGCGGTCGCGGATGCCACTCGTCCGCGACCGCCCAGCGGTCGCGGACGCCACTAGGCGGGAAAATTCCCGCATACTGGCATCCGCGACCGCTGGGCGGTCGCGGATGAGTGGCATCCGCGACCGCCCGGCGGTCGCGGATGGGAGGGGGGTTTTCTATATAAACCCCCCTCCTCCTCTCTCATTCCTCACATTTGTAAGTTCTCTCCTCTCTCTCTTTTAAATATTTATCTTTCTAGTTTTTTAATTATGTTTTTTAATTATGTTTTATATTTAATGTTTTAGTAATAGTTTTAATTGTTTAATTATAAGTTTATTTTTATTAATGTCAAACTTAGAAATAATGCCTTTAGGAAATTTTTATAATTTAGGAATAGTGCCTTTAGAGAATCTTTATATATTAGAACAAGTAATCTTTAGGGGTTCTTTAAAACTTAGAAATGATGCCTTTAGAGAATCTTTATTTAATATTAAATTGTTAGTTTAGGTAATTTAATGTATTATTATCCGTCGCGGTAATTTAATGTTAAACTATTAGTTTAAATGCATGTCTAATTATTGGTTAATATTTTTTAGTACAAATGATCTTTAGGGAATTTATAACTTAGAAATAATGCCTTTAGAGAATCTTTATATATTAGAACAAATAATCTTTAGGGGTTCTTTATAACTTAGTACAAATGATCTTTAGAGAACTTTATAACTTAGAAATGATGCCTTTAGAGAATCTTTATTTAATATTAAATTGTTAGTTTAAGTAATTTAATGTATTATTATTCGTCGCGGTAATTTAATGTTAAACTATTAGTTTAAATGCATGTCAAATTATTGGTTAATGTTTTTTAGTACAAATGATCTTTAGGGAATTTATAACTTAGAAATAATGCCTTTAGAGAATCTTTATATATTAGAACAAATAATCTTTAGGGGTTCTTTATAACTTAGTACAAATGATCTTTAGGGAACTTTATAACTTAGAAATGATGCCTTTAGAGAATCTTTATTTAATATTAAATTGTTAGTTTACTTAATTTAATGTATTATTATTCGTCGCGGTAATTTAATGTTAAACTATTAGTTTAAATGCATGTCAAATTATTGGTTAATGTTTTTTTTGTAGAAATAACGCCTTTATGGAACTTTATAACTTAGAAATAATGCCTTTACAAAATCTTTATATATTAGAACAAATAATCTTTAGGGGTTCTTTGTAACTTAGTACAAATGATCTTTAAGGAATCTTTATAACTTAGTAACGACTGAATTTTAGAGAATCTCTTCGAATCATCTAACTTAGATAATTTCTCGTAGTTTTCTAGCATATATTCGATATGGCAGGCAGTCGTCGTCGTCGGGTTGGCAGTGGTCAACAATGTTCAAATGTTTCTGATGTTCCTGATGATGCGGATGTTCCTGATGTTCCCGATGTTCCCCCTACTGCTAGTGGGCGAGGTAGTCTTGGACCTCGTATAGTTATCACACGTGGCGGTCGTAGTTGCGATGCCGCAATCCCCAACGCGTCTACATCGTTGACGCCTTTACTACAGCGCCGACTTTCTTTTGATGCCGATGCCGTGCCCGATGCCGCACCGACTGCATCTGGATCTAGGGCTAGAGCGTCATTCGTGACCGCCCGGCGGTCACGAATAACATTCATGGTGAAAATTTTGAATTTTTCAAAAAAATTGAATTTCCCCCTAATTCCAAGGTCTTTCGCGACCGCCCGGCGGTCGCGAAAGACCTTGGAATTGGGGGGAAATTCAAATTTTTTGAAAATTCAAAATTTTCACTAAAATTCTATATATACCCACCATTCCACCCATTAATTTTCATTACACTCACATTATCTTCTCTAAAAAACTCAACACTTTCTCCTCCTTTCCTCATTTCCCAATCCAAAACATAAACACCAACAATTTTTCTTCTTCCCTTTTCTTATATCTTCAAAAAACAAAACACCAACAATTTTTCTTCTCATCTTTCTTTATATCTTCAAAAAACAAAACACAAACTCTTTTATTTTCTTCTTTTCTTTACTTATAACACAAATCATTCTCTTAAATGATGTTTATATAAAAAAACCGGTATTTTAACACATTATATTCGCAAAAAACAAATATTTATTCCGGTATTTTACCGGAATATTTTTTTTATTTCGTTTAATGTCATTCGTGACCGCCGGGCGGTCACGGATGACTTGAATATTATCCGTGACCGCCCGGCGGTCACGGATGGTTTAAATATTATCCGTGACCGCCGAGCCGTCGCGGATGACCCCGGGGTCATCCGTGACCGCCAGGCGGTCGCGGTGGTGGCCGCGACCGCCGAGCCGTCGCGGATGACCCCGGGGTCATCCGTGACCGCTCGGCGGTCGCGGTGTTGCCCGCGACCGCCGAGCCGTCGCGGATGACACTGGGGTCATCCGTGACCGCCAGGCGGTCGCGGTGTTGCCCGCGACCGCCGAGCCGTCGCGGATGACCTCGGGGTCATCCGCGACCGCCGAGCGGTCACGGTGTTGCCCGCGACCGCCTGGCGGTCGCGGATGAGCCCGGGGTCATCCGCGACCGCCAGGCGGTCGCGGATGACTACCGTGACCGCTCGGCGGTCGCGGATGACTGTCGTGACCGCCGAGCGGTCACGGATGACGTCCACGACCGAGGGCATCCGCGACCGGGCATCCGCGACCGCCCAGCGGTCGCGGATGACCATCCGCGACCGGAAATGGGTCATTCGCGACCGCCCGGGCGGTCACGAATGACCCTTTTTTCTTGTAGTGATCAATGCAACCTTTCATTGGGCATACAATGGTATTTATAACGTAAAGTCTTTACATATGAGCATTAGACATTTATATATATTCGTAAGTTAATCTCAAATAAAATGATCATCCTAATATTTAATTTTGGAAGAATTGTCAAATTTGCCTTTTAACATTTGATTATTGACAAGTCTGCCCAATATCATTTCGGCCGAGTTTTTCTCATGTAACTTTGCAATTTTGATGCTAAAACAACCTTTTTGCATTATTCGAGCTTTCTAAATTTAGTACCCTTACACTGTAGCCTTTTAGAATTATTTTTAGCTTTTATAAAGATTAAATTCTATTTCTTAATTATATCAACTTAACTTTTGGTAAATCTGGAATTTTTTTTAAAAATATGTTCACTATTATAGAATTTCAAATTATATTAAAATAGGTGAGAATTTTTAACTTTACATGTTTTAAATCTGTGAAGCAACTAACATAGAAATTAGTTAAAAGAAATGTTTTCAAAATACTTACATGTTTTATCAGTGTTAGTGAATATTTTGCCATAAGGCTGACAGGTTATATAGTTATAATTTATTTAATAGTTTATACATGGTATATTTCTTACAATTTCCATAGTGCATATTAACACTGATATTTAACACCAATGTTGCAATGTGGTACCTGATCCCAATTCTATATATTTTACATTATATTGAACTTTGTAACTATATTATAAAGTATATGATGGGCACTGGTGCAGCGGGGCAAACTTGAGCCTTTGTAAAGTCTCAAAAAATATTTTTGATGTTTTATATAACTATATATATGCTTAAAAATATATTATTGTAGGAGAAAATATTATATTATATCAATCCAGCAACATGTGGATACCAAAAGAGTCACAAGAGCATGCATTCATGCAAACTAGCCAAGACTATATTCAAACATAAAAGAAAAAAGTAAGAAAACAAAACCAGCAAAACAAAAGAACAATAACAGAAAGCCACGCAACATGAGAGTTGCACTTTTATCCGGCTCATCTTCAAATCTTGTAAACCATTCAACATTTTCCAATGCTGATCGTGCAAGATTGTGCACAACGGAATTCACGTCTCGTCGGATCTAGTGAAAGAAAAACACGGATGTGCGAGCATATATTTTGGATATCTCTAATCACATTGCCCCGCACATTCTCGTTAACGATGCTATCGATAACTTCAAGAGTATATCCTTAGAAACTCCATCGTGCCACCCTTTCTCCACAGCCAACTCAACACTCCACAATGTCGCCAAAAACTCGGAGATAAACGCACCAAGATTGCCCAAGAACCTCTTTTGGAATCTTGCAAGAACCCTCCCTTTCCAATCCCAAAAAGTATAACCGCTCCAACAACACCTTACTTATTGAATATGAAATCATCAAACTTAATCTTAATACATGGTATGCGCGGCGACACCCAATCACCCTCATTCGAGTGAGTAGCCTCAATAGCATTTGACACTTGAACTGCCTCGCAGTTCTCAATGAAATCGAGAGCAAAACTCGCAGCATCCATTGGTGTTCTACCTTTCTTGCCAACACCAATCTTGTTATTGTTATTCCATATAGCCCAACAAATAGTCATAATCCATACAACCACATCCGAATTCAAGGTTGAAAGCACCCGCCTAGCCTAACACTCCAACGACTCCCCCTCTGAACAATTGACTCAAGCGAGATATTTGAAAGCGCCCAAACTTGACAGGCACGATGGCATAAGAACAGTGCATGAGGCATCCTCTTCATATATGCCACAAAACAGTCAAACCTTATTTGTCGTGATGTATCGATGCGTAAGGTTTGTATGCGTGGGAATGATATCAGAGCACACATGCCACAAGCAAAATCTCATCTTATTCGACACATTAAATTTTCAAATACATCTCCAATCACGCTCCTCACTGCTAGACGAATGAGGTTTCTTTGAATTAAGTCCATGTGCAACAATCATGTGGTAAGCGCTTTTAACAAGGAAGTCCCTCGACTTACTAAAATGCCAAATTTGTTTACTTAATGTTCAGCACTCCCAAAGGTATAGAAAGAATAACCTTAGTATTGTCCTCCCAAAATAAATCCTGAACCAAACCCGAGTCCCACCATCCCGTGTCATTATTAATCAAGTCCTTCACTTTGAGATCAACAAGTTTTGGGTTTAGTGTAGTAAACGAACTAAAAGTAATAGGTTGCGTGCGGTGCTCATGCATACCGCCAAGCTAAAATATGTGTTGTCCAACTCTCTATGTAATGCCCCTAGCGAGAATAGGTATCGTAGCATGAATATTGCGCCATGAGAACGGTATTTCACTCTTCTCGTTTACCTCAAAAATCGAACAACCCAAAAAGTATTAGCCTTAACAACCTGTCCCACCAAGCTATTCAGAAACCGCTAAATACACCAATCTTGTTTAGCCAATAGAGTAGCGTTAAACACTCTCAAGTCCCGAAATCCCAATCCACCCTCCTCCTTCCCCTAACAAAACTTGTCCCATGCAATCCATGTGTCTTATTTTAATCCCCATTCCCCCGCCAGAAGTGGCTCACCATAGACTTTAATTCCTTCAAAAGAGAGTCAGGAAGTTGAAGACACCGGATGGAAAACGATGGAAGATATTGCCCAACCGATTTGATAAGAATATCCTTGCTTGCGCCAAGCAATTTCTATCCTTGTAACCTTAATACCGCCCCTACACCCGATCACAGATATAGGCAAATTTCTCTTTTTTGTGAGTTCAACCACATACGGCACACAAGTATTTGTCGTATTTTTTTTCTATTGTAATATCCAATGTATCGTTGACCGATGTTCACATAATAAGATTAACAAAGTTCACATCAAAACCTAGTCTAATAAGTACCTTTTCCCTAGAAGGACCATTCGACTCTGTCATATGCCTTGTTCATATCCAATTTGATCGACATGTGCCCTTTCTTCCCCGTTCTCATGTTCTTAAGAAAGTGATTTATCTCAAATGCGACAAGAATATTGTCAATTATTAAGCGACCATGGACAAAAAGCAGACTGGAAATGAGAGATAATATCCGGCAGGTAACACTTTATTCTATTAGCTAGGGCATTCGATGCAATCTTATAACTAACATCACACGGAGATATAGGCCTGTATTGAGACCAGTTTGGGGTTTACAGACTTGAAAATTAGGACAATGCACATAAAACTAATGTCAGGGTGGAAAACTATATTATTCAACATAGAAAGAACAAGATAGGTAACATCTGGGCCGATAAGGTTCCAAAACATATGATAGAAAATGGGTGAAAAACCATCAGGTCCTATGTATTTAAAAGAGAACATATTAAAGATAGATTTCTTTACCTTCAGAGAAAAAGTTTGTCGCAAATCATGATTCACGTTCGGCCCAATCTTCACTTGCATCACCCGTAACACGTCTTCAATATCGTCGCTGAAAGATCTATTAGAGCTAAATAGCTTATGGAAATACCCTGAGACAGTCTGCTCTACCCCCTTCTTGTCTTCATGACAAACTCCGGTCTCATCCCTAATCCATCTGATCTCATTAGTCCTCTTCCTCTCACAAGCTCTTTCGAGGAAAAAGGTAATTTTTTGGTCCCCTCTTTCAACCATTGCACTTTCTCGTGTTGTTCTTAGTCAATCTCCTCGTGATCCAACATAACCTCTAAATCTCTCATAGACTCCTTCTCCTCTCTCTTAGACTTGGCCAAGACAATGCCCTCACGAATTTTGTGGATCCTCGGCCTGAGATCCTCGAAACATCTTTTAATTTCAACTCAAGAGAGTTTTGACCACCTAAGAAGTCCGATGCTACAACGAGATAATATTTTTAAGAGATTATCTTGTTCCCCCGCCCCCGACCCGCTGCGCCACAACTACTTCACTATGCTTGTGCAACCCTTCTTTTTAATCCACATCGCCTCGAATCAAAAACGACTAAGCCCCATCTACTGATTTTTCTCATTATGAGACCCCAAGAGATCCAACAAAAGCGCTACATGGTCTGAGTGCCTTATCTCAACTTGATTAAATCTCACATTGTTAAACATGGCTCGCCAACTGTCCGAGGCACAACATCTACCTAAACTTTCCCATATAATCTCGTCCTCCTCCCTACAATTACACCATGTGATAATTTACTCTTTTAACACATTTTTTCGTGCTAAATAAAAAACACTACTTAATGTATGGAGGAACATGTGTGTCATGACCGTGTATTCAATGAATAAAATAAAATAATTGAAGCAAAGTAGAGTATTAAGGAAGCACCAAACTATTATATAGCAAAGGTCTTGGAATTAATCTGTTGGTGTTTGACAAGCGGAAGTGGGCTCTCGTTGCTTATCAAGTGGAATATATATTAATGTGTAAACTACCATAGTCATTAGCTTGTGCTAGTGGATCTGTGTAACTACGATTTGGATCTGTAAAAGAGTAAATGTCTTGCAGTTTACTTCTGAAATTATGAAATTATGTTATTTATGGTTTACTTTTTTTATGAATCATTTGTTGTTGCCTATGTTCAGGAGATTCTCCTACATTTGTTGTTTGTAAATTATAGGATGTTAATACTTATAAGAAAATGGGTCAAACAATTTAAACAGTTGTAATCTAGACTAAGAAGTTGCATAAATGTTTCCAATTTTCTTGCAGTCTTTGCAACTTTCCAGTGTGGAAACGCTAGAATTTGAGAATTTGACTTGGCTATCACTTGATTCCCTCAGAGTCGATTGGGCAATTTTAGCACATTTACTATGGGATGCACCTAATCTTGAACTACTCACCCTTGAAAAGGTTTGTTTCTTTTGATGTTATTTATGTAAAAGAAATAAACTGTTATTTTAGGTTGTACTTTAGTACATTCACACGTACTTGAGTGTTAATCTCAACAGTTTGATCTAAGCATGAATTGGAAAAGAATGAAGGAGAGTTTACAAGATTTCAGAACATGTTGCGAGTCCCACCTGAATGTTTGGAGGTCCAAGTATTTAAAGGTGATGAAGATGAAATATAATTAATGGAGTACTTTTTGAAGTATAGTGAAGTTCTAGAAGAGCTAACTCTTTATTGCCTTCCTCTTGATGATACAAGTATTATGACAAGGCTGCTTGCATTTCCGATGAAAACAGAGATGTGCCTAATTTTGTTCGATGAAATTAGAATAGCTTTTTGATGGTTTTTGCCGAGTAATATATAGTTGTTCTATGCATGTTGTTCATTATTAACCGTAATTCGTATATTGTGGGAAATGTTAATTACTACACAAATTGTTGTTTTTGTTGTATTATGACTATGAGGAGATGAATATCTGGAAGTTATTCTTATTGATTAAAAGCATGTTTGGTTCCGGTGGTTATTGGAAGTCAAATTATTCCACGGATTATTTAGTAATTTATATTTAAAAACCGATTTACTTCGTGAGCTGACCATCGGCACAATATTGGACGACCATCGGCACAATATTGGACGCACTTTTGTAACTCGTTTGCTTCACTGTAAAATGAATAATCATCTTATTAACGAATGTAAATTTCCAACACTACCTTTAAAATTGTCCCTCCATTTAATACACCCTAAGTCATACATGCCATTCAAATCGATTCATCTGCCCCCAATTATCAAAACCCTAGATTACACGATATCACTTCCTGATTCTCTTAAGCTCCCTCTAAACCAAGAATTTCAGGGAATATAATCTCGTCGGTAAGTGTTTACTCCAATTTAATTCCAATTTACTTTATTCGTGCACAAATTCTTGTTATCTCTAACACTGATATGTCCCATTTTCGCAGGTTATCAACTGCTCAGCCTCCAGCTTTTACAAAGGTATATTCCCCCCATCCACGTGTTGTATTATCTAACATTGTTCATTTCGGTGACATCTATTCTTTGGTTGTGTTAAATGTGGTTACATCTTTATGAAAATCTAGTGCAAAGTTCTGGTATGGTTAAATAACAGTGGTTTGTTGTTATATATCATATACTGAATATGTACGTTTTGTTTGTTATGGATTATGTGTGGGGCTGAGTAAAAATTTCATTATTTATATATTGGTGCAAAAATTATTGGAGTTTTGGTATGATGGTTGATTGAACATATTTGATTGCTAAAGTTGACATGATCATTTGACAATTTGGTCTCTGAAATAATCCTATGTGGTTTGTTTGCAACAAATGTTTATACACATTCACTTGATACTGTTTTTTTAGAATATGTGATAACATGATATTTGATAAATAATAAGACATGTTTGACTAACCGAACTTCATGTTGTAGAGAAGTATGCCTTTAACAAGGCTCCAATGTTTGAGCAAGTTCTTCAACGAACCAGATTTTGGACACTATGGTAGTTTCAAGGTATCGCTGTTCATGAAAGGGTTAGTAAAGAAGTTCGATTTGTCAAATCCTTTGCAGATAGAGTGTGCTATCATGCACATGGCTTTCAAAAATGACAAAGGGAAGCGGTGGAGCTTACCACACTTGGGAACTAAGGGAAAAGGTTGCTACTCTCTGACAACGATACCCATGGTATTAAAACTGACGTTGATAACAGGACAATGATCTCAATTGGCCCAGAATATTCGCCCCACATCAAGAAGGTATCAATTTTTAAGAAGAAGTTCTTTTTAGCATAATGAATTTCTTCAGAGCAAATATAACACATATGTTTGGTTGCTTATAAGAGTTCAATTTTACATGTTCATTCATAGGAAAACCTGTTAGAGCGCCACTTCCGTTTGTTGGGATTCCCTCACATGGATCTTTAATATGAGGTGTTTGAGAAAATGGAAGCCGCGCTGCTACCAGAGAAAACTAAAGGCACAATTGAGAACCCTTTCATTTTGGAAGACAAGCTAGTACCAGGCGACGACGATACAGCCACCTACATGTCTGGCCCAAGCTACGTCCATTCCAATGATTGTGGGACCGTCACTGAAGACCTTACCAGCTGCTACCTTTCATAAACCCAAACACTTGTTTTGATTAAGTAAATCTAGATATTTTTAATGGTTTTTCGACATTTAAGATTCTAGTGATCGCACTAAACAATATTCGAGTTGCATGCTAGACCTAAGGCTTTTTTGTCTACTGTTTTGAAATGGCGTGGTATGCATTTTAGGATGCCATGCTTTTTAATGATGCTTCATTTTGGTTAACTAGAATGTTGTGCGTATGCCACAAGTGCACTCCATTATAAGGAGTTATTACAATTTGTTGCTTTAACGAATACTATGTGAGTTTGCACTACCCTTACGCTCTATATAGGCATGATGGTTGTCATTGCTCTAAAAATCACTACATCATGCTGAATTTTGTTAGGACTCAGCATTTGGAGAATATTTTACTCCATGCGTGGTTAACATTTCCTTCCTTGTGGTGACATCATTTAGTATATATCATTGGGGGATTTCGTGTACATATATATGAACAACAATTTAGCGGATTGGTCAATAGAGAACCAATGAGCTGGTTATTTGTCTTGTAGCTAAAAGATCAAAATCATTTTGTTAAGCAGCTTTACTGACCCATATTTTGTTGTAATCTCCTGTTGAGTGTAGTGCAATGGGAAATCAGAGAATATATTCTTCATAAAACATGTGAAGCTGTAGTTGATCATTATTGATCTATGATATGGGTATTTTCCGTATTGGACCGGCCATGGGCCAGGCCCACATTTGGGCTATGTCGGGGATAGCCCCCTGATGTACATATCGAATATAATATTCGATATAGTACAACTCACGTGTATGTCATGTGTGCAGTCGCCGCATCCCAATGTCTATAAATACCCGAGTTTCGCTAATCAAGGTAAGATTTAATTATACTCATACGCTGCTCACTCTATATCAAAGACCCCCGATATCATCCTCGATATAGCACCCGATATGTATCATCGATATATGTCATCGACATCACACTCGACATTGTACCCGACGTCATCCCTGACATAGAAGGCTCCAATATCATCCCCGATATCACCTTCGATATCACATTCGATATCCACGAGATACTCGACATACCATTATACCTAATTATATACTTAACCTATCACTAATCTACGTCCAGCTTGATTACCTCAAGGGGATACGTAGGCAGCTTGGGATAATCCGAGCCTAGTCCAAAATCATCAAAGATCCATTTGTCTCCTCACGACGTCGCTTGGAGTACATGTGTGCAAAGGACAAAGCTGGTTCCAGCGTGGCCTAGAACCAGCATGATGTGGAGTGTTCCGTCAGCCTACCAAGCCAAAGGACGATAATGCACCAAATCATTGACCCCGTCTGTGGGAAAACACTGGAATGTACTTGAAAACAAGCACACTACCGTAAAATTCAATCGAGTTCATTAAGAATAATGGCAAGTTGCAGCGCCATTGGACCTATGCTTTTCATGCTCATCCTCACGACTCTGGGCTGGCTCAGACTCATCAAAACCCTGGAGCATATAGAGTTTGGACTCCGCTCCGGAAATCAAGATAAGTCATATCAATTACATTATATTATTCACCTGCATATTCTGTAATTAATTATGTTATACTGATTCACCCACATATCGAATACCACATTCGCTATCGATCGTATTTTCGACATGGACATCCACCTTCGGTATACGTTATTCTCGATAAACAATCATACCTGATATTACGATGGCTTTCAACATCTCTTAAGCTCGATATCATAACTTACACGTTATATGTATTCATTGGATATCCTCGTATCCCCGATATCCACACCATGAGACATTCCTTAATCTCCATCTTTAATTATTATTGGAACAATATTAATTTACTTAAATTGCCCGTCCAGGACTGGCTTGTATCTAAAACAGGAAGAACCACGCAGGACTTATTCCCTTATTACGGGATACATATGTGAAATGGGATTCACTTGGTTCTCAACTATTACCCGTTATTAATCTTTATCTATAGAATGTTATATATCTCTCTCTCTCTTTCATATTGACATACTGATTGTAGGAACAAACATATCCTACGGGATAAGACAGAAATATACCTTAAAGGGTAAAAGTATCTCCTATCCTGAAGGATAGCAAATCAGAGACTATCCGGTTCTTGGCTGTTATCTATCTTGAAGTTTTATATTGATATATATACATATATATATATATATATATATATATATATATATATATATATTCTTGCATATGTTGTTATCCGTCTAAATGACATGAACGCAGACAACCTCCGTTAACAAAACAAGGAGAAGAGATCCCTTATCCATCGAGAGAAGGAGGACAAAAATTGTCTACCAACCGTACGAGGTCATAACTCCCGTATCCACCACGATAGGCAGGAGAGCACCCAATGGAGCGATTATCTACAACCCTGCAAGGTCATAACTCCACTATCCACCACTATAGGCAGGACAACACCCGAGAGGGCGATTATCTACAACCCTATGAGGTCATAACTCTTCTATCCACCACGATAGGCAGGAGAGCACCCGAGGGAGCGATTATTGACAACCCTACGAGGTCATAACTCCCCTATCCACCATGATAGGCAGAAGAGCACCCAAGGGAGCGATTAGCTACAACCCTACGAGGTCATAAATCCCATATCTACCATGATAGGCAGGAGAGCACCTGAGGGAGCGATTTTATACTATCCTATATGGTCATAACTCCCCTATCCACCGAGATAGGCAGGAGAGAATCCGACAGAAATAACTGTCTACAATCCTATGAGGTCATAACTCCCATATCCACTGCGATAGGCAGGAGAGAACCCAACATAAAAATTGTCTATAATCCTACGAGGTTCTAACTCCCCTATCCACTGCGATAGGGAGGAGAGCACCTGAAAAGCATGAATATCTACAAACCTTATGGGATCATAATTCCCTATCCACAAAGTTACGGAGAAGGCAGAGGAATACCGTAACAGGTAATTTTTTTATTTACTATCCTACATGATATGACAGAAAATATTCAAATAGATTCAGAAACCCTCTTTTATTCGTTAACTCAAATGAGAAAACGGACAATGCCGACAACACTGAAAGTGCAGGTATTCTGGCAATGTTAGGTTAACATTGAGAAGTCAATGTTAGAGTAACATTGATGAGCAGAATCCGATTTACAATCTTGTTTATATTTATTATTATTATTTTGCCTTATTCATTTAACTAATTGAGTTCCACAGTTGTGATTGTCTTTGATTATTATTCAGGAAACAAACTTGTCATAGGTTGGACGCTCAAGTTTCCAAGAAAGAAAGTTTTCTTAATTAAGCAAACCGCTCTACAAGGAAAGAAGAGTTCCAGTGCAACTAGGAAAGCTTTCCAAGATGAGTCCTGATTTGAAGAAGGAGTCTTTTCTTAGTTAGATCACTAACGAAGGAACTATTATTCAAGAAGGACTGCGAGAACAAGGAAGAGGAGTTCGAGAAGGAAACTAGGAGAATTACCAACCGTGTACAACACACCTTGAAGTCCAAGTCAAGAGCCTATGTATAGGTGTGAAGTACATCAAGACAAACACGAGACAAGAGCTAATCAATCTGAGAGATTTATTTACAAGTTGTTGAGTGTTGTCTTGCTTTAGCAAAGTTTGTGAGTTGTTAGAATAGATCTAAGAGTGAGGAGCTTTTAGAGATAGTCGAAGCAATTCTTGTGTGCTTTGCTTAGTTCAATCAATTTGAGAGTGCAGAGCTTGAGAGTTGAGAGAAGGATTATTTTAAAATATTAACGGGTTATTTTGCCTACGGCTCGGAAGTTAATATAATCTTATATTCACTTCTTAAATTCAGTGTTTGTTTATTCCATTGCACTATTACTCTGGTCTATTGTTAAAGTAACATTGTTGGATTAACAACATACCAAACAGTTGTTAAAACTCCAGTGTTAAGTTAACAACAACAACAACGTATCGACCCGATCCACAATTTCAATTGGTATCAGAGCCAAGCACCAACTTCACTGGTGTTTGGCGTTGATACTACAAGATGGACAACTCCAACCCCAATACCAGCAGGTTGCCAGTATAGGAGGGTCCCAACAACTATGCCTACTGGAAGATTAGACTCAGAGTTCACATCAAATCCATAGACCTGAGAGCTTGGGACACAGTACTAGAAGGCTACACCATCCCCTACTTGCTAAGAGATAGATATGCTGATCTGGTACCTAAGCCAAGAGGACAATGGACAGCCAATGAGATTGCTCTCTACAACTTCAATGAAAAGGCTCTCAATGCTATTTTTAGCTAGGTAGGTAACCATATGTTCAAACTTATTCAAACTTGTACAACTGCTAAAGTTGCATGGGAAGTTCTTGAATTACATTGTGAGGGTGATGTGGCTGTGAGGGACTCTAAATATAGAAAACTTTTGAGGGACTTTAAGAAGATAGAGATGAGTGAGGATGAAAGCATTGATAGTTATTTTGAGAAACTTCTTGTATTGCTAATCAGTGTCAAAACTTAGGTTTTACCATCCCAAATCAAACCATGGTCTATAAAGCTTTTAGAACATTATCTTCTAAGTTCACTGTCAAAAGAATTGCTATGAATGAGTCTAAAGATCTTGCCAACATGGACTTCCAAACATTAATGAACACTTTAAAAGAGTTTGAACTAGAATTCCTAGGGAAGTCTAGTAAACAACTTGCTTTAGCCTTACTAGGACTGGCTCAGATTCTACAAGAAGTGACGAGGATGAATATGAGTTGATCTCTTTTAACTATGGAAATATTACCAGGAATTTTAGTAAATTAGGTTACAAAGAGAAAAATAAAGGAAAGCAATCTGGTAATGTTGCCCTTGGTTATAAGAAACTGCCCCCCAAAGTTTGTAAAGTACATGGCATCAAAGAGCACGCCTCAAGATGCTGAGAAATTGAAAGATGTCCAGTGCTATGAATGTAAGAGGTATGGTCACTTTAAACATGAATGTGCTAACACCCTCAGAACAAGAGGGAATTCTCATTGGGTTTGTGTAGATGACTTCAATGAAGCTGACTTCGAATCTGGAACAAGTGCCGATGAATAATCAGAGGAGATCAACACTGCTGCGCTTTGCACTCGGATCACCTAGTCAGGAGAAGACTCCAGAAACTGCCAAAAATCTGAATGTTACTCTAACATTGGAGAACCAACAGCAAAGCAGGAAATCTTCTTTGGAGACTGGAACAGCAATGATACACATGATAATTATGATGTACTCTCTAATTGTGATAATACTAACTTCGATTGTTTTCATGGCTCAGTTGATCTAGAAGAAGAGTACTTCAATGAAGAAGAAATGTCTCAGGAGGAAATCCTAGATGATCTAAATACAACTTGCTCAGACTTGAGAGAGAGAATGTCAAACTCATGAAGAGTAACAAAGCACTGAAGCATGACATTTAATGTTTGAAGAACATGTTGAAACTCTATGAGAGAGACTTTGACAAAGCTGAAGCTGAGCTGAAAGAGGTGAAGAAGAAAATAAAAAAGGATTCACAAATCATAGCCAAATGGAATGGAGGTACTTCTAAACTTGATGAGGTACTAAACATGAGTAATACATGTACATGTGGTCTGGGATTTGTTGAGAAACCTTCCTCTTCTAATGTTAATTCTGCCTATTTAACTACAAGTTTTGTTAAAGAATCTGGTAATATGAGTTATGGTACCATCAACACTGTAAAAAGCAAACATACTTTTATCTGTCAGTACTGTTTTCAACCAGGCCACATTAAACCATTCTGTAGAAAATTCATAAAAGAATGTGGTAAGAAACCAGCCTTTGTGTCCAATGTTAAAACTACAACAGGTTCTGATGTTAGACCAACATTAGGTGCAGAACAGAAAAGTAGAACTTGGGTAGAAAAAGCTAAAACCCCTAAGATTAAACTTGTATGCAATGTTGTTTTCTCTGCTGTGTACTCTAACCTTTCAGGTAAGTGGTACTTCAACAATGGATGCTCAAGACACATGACAAGCAGCAAAGAGAATCTTAAACAAATGATACCTTTGAGTGCTGGAACAGTGACCTATGGAGGCGGCACTAAAGGAAAGATTATTGGTAAGGGGATACTAAATGTTGATGGATTCCCACCCCTGAAGGATGTGTTGTTGGTAGATGGGTTAAAGACAAATCTAATCAGTATCAGTCAGCTGTGTGATGATGACTTACTGGTTACATTTGACAAAGTTTCTTGTGATGTTTATGATAGTGATAATGTTCTTGTTATGACAGGTACTAGATCCAAAGATAACTGCTACCTAGCCCAAGAGGAAGCAGAGTGTTTCCATGCCAAAATAGATGAGACTTCTATATGGCATAGGAAACTTGGACATGTTCACTACAGAAACCTTGAGAAATTGCAGAAAGTTGATGCTGTAAGAGGCTTACCTAAGCTGTCTTGTCCAGGTAAGCTTGTGTGTGGTGATTGCCTAAAGGGTAAGCAAACCAGAGCTGTTCATACACCCCTACAGGTACAAAATGCTAATCCTAGATCTAGTAGGTGTTTTGAATTGCTACACATGGACTTAATGGGTCCAATTGAGGTAAGTAGTCTCAGTGGTAAGAAATATTCCTTTGTGATTGTAGATGACTTCTCTAGATACACTTGGGCAAAATTTCTTAAAGAAAAGTCTGAAGCTTTTGATCAGTTCAAAATTCTTTGTGCTAGTATTAAAAACTTATATGGCTCTTCCGTGACATAGATTAGGTCTGATCATGGTAAAGAATCTGAAAATGCTAGTTTTGATAACTATTGCAATGCTAAAGGTATTTTCCATGAATATTCAGCTCCCAAGACCCCTCAGCAGAATGGGATTGTTGAGAGAAAGAACAGGACTCTTCAAGAGATGGCCAGAGTTATGCTCAATGCTAACGATGTATCCGAACGACTCTGGGCTGATTCTTTAAATACTGCTTGTCACATTAGTAACATGGTGTACCTTAGACGTGGAACTAACATGACTCCTCATGAACTCTTGAAGGGTGTGAAACCAAATATTGCATATTTTTATGAATTTGGATGTGATTGTTATCTGCTTAATGACATGGATTATCTGAGTAAATTTGATCCTAAAAGTGAAAAATGCATCTTTGTAGGATACTCTGCCAATAGTACTTCCTTTAGAGTCTACAATCCTAGATTGAAGACAATTCAGGAATCAATGAATGTTGTGTTTGATGAGTTCACACTTGATCCAGGTACTGATAACATCTCAGTTCCCAATGTTGGACCAACTGTGAAAACCGAGAATGTTACTCCTGACAATGTTACACCAACATTGGAACTGGAAGCTGGAAATACTGAACATGAGACAGGGAACGATGTTAGACTAATACCAGCGAGATCTGATGTTAGACTAACAGCAGAAGACTCTGACTCAGAACATGAAGTTGCCTCTAAACCCAGAAGAGATCCCCTAGCTAGGATTCAGAAAGATCATCCAGCATCCGAGGTAATAGGTGAACTCACTGAACGGGTAAGGACACGCAACAAAGAAAGACTTGATTATAGAGATATGGTTAAATTGTGTGTCTGTATGAACTTCACTTGTACTGTTGATAATGCCTCTTGTTTTGTCTCCTCCATAGAACCTAAGAATGTGAATGAAGCCCTCCTTGATAACTTTTGGATTAATGCCATGTAGGACGAACTATTATAGTTTACTAAGAACAAAGTCTGGATACTGGTACCTAGACCACATAATGTTAATGTAATAGGGACAAAGTGGATATTTAAAAACAAGAGTAATGAGGAAGGGGTCATAGTTAGAAACAAAGCTAGACTTGTTGCTCAGGGGTACACACATTTTGAAGGTGTAGATTTTGATGAGACCTTTGCTCCAGTTGCTAGGATTGAATCTATCAGGTTACTTCTAGCCATTGCATGCTGTTAAGATAAAACTATATCAAATGGATGTAAAGGGTGCATTTTTGAATGGGCTAATTGATAAGGAAGTATATGTTGAACAACCTAAGGGATTCACAGATCCTAAGTACCCCAACCATGTGTACAAGCTTGAAAAAGCCCTGTATGGACTTAAACAAGCACCTAGAGCATGGTATGAAAGACTTACATAAGTCATTTTAAGTATTGGCTTTGTTAGAGGTGAAGGAGATAGGACACTGTTTGTTTTGAAGAAAGATTCTCATGTCTGTATAGCTCAAATATATGTGGATGACATTGTTTTTGGCTCAACTAACAACTCTATTTTAGAATAATTTGTTAAATCAATGACATGACAATTTGAGATGAGTATGATAGGAGAATTAAACTTCTTCATTGGTCTCCAAGTAAAACAAACAGGTAATGGGATATTCCTAAGTCAGGAAAAGTATGCAAAGAATTTGGTGAAAAGGTTTGAATTGGCAGATTCAAAGCCTTGGAAGACTCCCATGTCTTCATCAGTGAAGATATCCAGGGATGTTATTGGTGCCAATGTTGATCCAACATTGTACCGTTCAATGATAGGAAGCTTACTCTACTTATCTGCTTCAAGACCTGATATAATATTCTCTGTTTGTGTGTGTGCTAGATACCATACATGTCCAAAGCAGTCACATCTGATTGCTGTGAAGAGAATCCTTAGATATATATATATATATATATATATATATATATATATATATATATATGACACTTTGGCTCTTGGCATCTAGTACTCGTATGACACTAACAAAAATCTTTTAGGTTTCAGTGAGTCAGACTGGGCAGGTGACACTGATGATAGAAAGTCTACAAGTGGAGGATGTTTTTATCTAGGGAACAACTGGGTCTCATGGTACAGTAGAAAGCAAAATTGTGTGTCACTCTCCACTGCTGAATCTGAATACATAGCAGTAGGCAGCTGTGTCACCCAGTTGGTATGGCTTAAACACATGCTACTGGATTATGGGTTAGACAATGATACCTTACTTATGTTATGTGATAATCTTAGTGCTATAAGCATCTCTAAGAGCCCTGTGCAACATTCTAGAACTAAACATATTGATATAAGGCATCACTTTCTGAGAAACATGGTAGAGGATAAGCTCATTGACATTGAACACATTGAAACTAACAATCAGCTTGCTGATATGTTCACTAAACCCTTAGATTATGAGAGGTTCTTCAGTTTGAGAAATTCTCTTGGCATGTGCATTGTCTAGGGATGTTAGTACACCAGTGTTGACATAACACCACTGTCTAGCACTGGTTATTGGTTGTGGTGTATCTGTAATTCTTTTATGTTTATTTTCTGCATTCTTCTTTCTTGCATTTTACATATTTGTTAGAGATTTTGTTGGGTTGTGTGGTTAATCTGTATAAATAGCTGAGTTGATTGGTGGACAAGTACATATCAAGAGTTTTGTAAAGTAAGAACTCTGTTGTTAGTCTGTGAATGTTAACCTAACATCTGGGAGAAGCTGGGGTACACAGAGCTCACTACTCTGATGTTATTCAGTTGTGACTTATCCATGTTAGGTTAGACAAAGCATGAAGAGAAGATGGGGTACATGATGTTGAGAGCTTCATTGTCATTCAGTTGTGCTTATTTTTGTGTTTTTGTCTATGGCCAAGGCTATGCATGATAGTGATCCTTACTACTGAGGTGCTTTGAAGTTTCGACTGCTTGCATTCAGTAGCATTGTTCACTTGGTATTTCACTTGTAAACAGGTTGGTAAACAAGTATGCATGAGGAGTTGGGGTGAAGAAGTATATGATAAGTGTATTGTCTTCATTCAGTTCCTTTGTACTTGCCTAGTCTGTAGCTGATGGTTAAGTTGCTGGGGTGTGTGGAGTCTTGTGCTGCCCACATTCAGTGATGAAAATATCCTTTAACATTCACTAGTTTTTGTTCAAAAGAGTTCATGATAATAGTAAAAGATAAATTGATATGTCCTGATCTCAGTCAGTAAAACTGTTTGTACTTGGTTACCATCACCCCATGTTGATCTAACATTGTTGCATTCATTCTAGTTCTGCATTATTTCCTTATGTTGATTTGGGCTTAGGGGGAGTAGTAATCCTAGGAATCATGTGTTGAGGCATACTTCGTGGGTGACCAACTGCAGGTAAAACATTATGTTTTGTGATCTTCTATGCTGTGGGAAAATCTTTTCCCTGGATATGTACATCCACTCTGTGTTTTTCTGTCTGGTTTGTCACTTATTCATACTGATGATCTTAAACTATGTCTTTGTACCTATGTACTTGGTTGAGGTTTCAGATCAGTATACAGGAATATCTCATGCTCTCACATGATGTTGCTTTGGATGAAGCCCTGCACCTACAACTTCCCTCTCCGATGTTAACTTGCCAATGTTAGTTCAACATTGAAACATTGAAACTTATAAGTTTTCAGGTTTGGAGACTACTCTGGCTACGTGTTAACCTAACACTGACACGTGGTAAGTTAAACATGGGCGGGATCGTGTGATAGTGGTCCGATTATTTTGGTAACATATTACAACACCATTGTCACTACTCTTCATCTGATTGCTTATATAATTTACCCTAATCTCTTCTTACTATTTACGCTTTCAAAAATCTTGTGCAATCAACATTCTCTGCTAATTTAGATTCTTCTTTTCTTCTCTAAAATTACTCTAACAATGGCACACAAGTCTTCCATTGATGCTCTTGTAGATCCTGCTGAGCAGATTGAACAGCCAGTACGCCGCAGTACCAGACGTGCAATCACTAAAGCCGCCGTCGCCGCCGCCACACCAAAGAGGAAATCCACTTATCAACGGTGAAAGGGCAAGAAACCTACAAAGGGCGATGTTGGTTCAACATCCAAAACTGCTGAGCAAACCTCCACTCCTACCAACGCTGAAAACGAGGTAATGATTGCTAACCCAACTCAAGATATAATTGCTGAAGTTGGTATTGAGGGGGAGAAAGAGGCCCATGTTGCTGCTGTGGGTGAGTCTGAGGTTTTGCATGAGGTCCCTGAGGGTAATGTTGGGGGTGAGTCTGTGGTTGGTACTGATGAAGGTGAAAACCTTGAGGTTAGTACTGAGCCAACTGAGGCTAATGCTGTTGAGCCTGCTGCTACTGCTGAGGTGGATACTCTTCCTGAGGAAAGTATTCAGGTTGAGGAGACTATGGTTGAGGAGACTGTGGCTCAGGAGGCTACTACTGAGGGTAACCAAGATGTTGTTGATGAGGGTAACAATCAACCTGAAGAGGTTTAGAGAGAAGAAGAAGAAGAGAACCTGACTCTCTCTGCCTTAGCTACTGCTGCTAGGAAGAGAAAGGCTAAGCAGGTGGTTGTTGAATCTTCTAAGGCCGAGTCAGAAGAAGAAAAAGAAGAAGAAGATGATGAGGAGGAAGAGGAAGAAGAAGTTGAGGAAGACGATCTGCTAGTAGCTGATGACCCTGCTGGTGTTACCCTAACATCAGACAGTGATGAGTACTTTGATGTGCTTGATGGAGAGTATCCCAAGAAGCCTTATTCTGACTTCTATGTGTCAGCTGAGGTAGAAGAACAGTGGGAGGCTTATCAAGCCAGGGTTATTCACATGGAGAGGAACATTGATGAGGAAATGTTCAAGGAAAATAGGCTGTATGAGTTGCTTGAAGCAAGGGGTGTGCTGGGCTCTATGATGAATCAGTCATCATATGTCTCTGATGTGATCAGAGAGTTCTACTTGAACCTCTCTCAGTGGGTGTGCCATCAGGGCTCTCCCAAGTTTGGAAAAGCTTGGATAAGGATGAATGTCTATGACATTAGTCCTTCTATGATCAATGAAGCTTGGGAACTTCCTGATCCTGAGGAAACTGAGGATCCTAGCATGGATGAGGTGATCACAGACCTCACTGGTGGACTCACAAGGAAGTGGAATGACAACTTTCCAACTACAAAACTGACCTCTTTAAGTGTTGTACTACACAAGATCTCCACCTATAATTGGTTGCCATCTTCCAACACCACTGTTATGACTAAAGAATCTGCAAAGTTGGTGTATAAACTGAAGAATGGGCTGAGTGTGAACATAGGGGAGAAAGTATAGAGGCATATGAAAGAGGTCACAACAAAGGCAAAGGGAATCATTCCATATCCCTCTCTGATATCCAGCATTCTGGTGAAGTAAGGCTTCAAGACCAAGAAGACAGAGGGCTGGATCAAGAACAAGGCCAAGATGACCATCACCAGGAGCTACTTTACTCAAGTCAGGATTCAAGACTTGCCATGGAATCCTAATGCAGAAGCTGGCCCAAGCAGGAAGAAGAAGAAGAAGACTCTCAAGTTTGCTGCTTCTTCTGTTCCAGTTTGAAGTGGTGATAGCTGCTCTGTGATTGCTGATGCATTTGTGGAGGAGACTTTGGTTTGGCTTGACAAAGAGTACAAGGATACCCAAAGAGAGATAGCTGACAAGCAAGTGAGGTTGCAGAAGATTGACAGCCTCAGGAAGCATTTGAAGGACCTGCCTTCCTCACAATTTCAAAATTTCTGAGTTCTTTTAATTTTTTGTTTTCTATTGAAGTATGAACAATTTTGGTTTCTTTGCATTTTTCTGTTTCTATTTCTGTTTCATCAAGGAGTGTGTTCCTTGCTACTTATTATGGTCTGTAATTAAGTACTTTTCTATATTATTACTTAGTGTTTCTGCTTATGCTATTTGAACTTTGCTTACAAAGTACTAACTCTGTTTTGCAGGTGTTAACTGTTCTCTGATGTTAAGTTAACATTGAGATGTTCAATGTTAGAACATCTGTCTGGACTCAATGTTAATCCAATATTGACAAAGATGGATGTTATGACAACATTGAAAGTATCAATGTTAGAATAACATTGAGTTAGTCCCTTCTGATATTCAGGGGGAGTGTACCACGATAGGCAGGAGAGCACCTGAGGGAGCAATTGTATACAATCCTATATGGTCATAACTCCCCTTGTCCACCTCGATAGGTAGGAGAGAATCCGACAAAAATAACTGTCTACAATCCTATGAGGTCATAACTCCCATATCCACCGCGGTAGGCAGGAGAGAACCCGACATAAAAATTGTCTATAATCCTACGAGGTCATAACTCCCCTATCCACTACGATAGGGAGGAGAGCCCCTGAAAAGAATGAATATCTACAAACCTTATGGGATAATAATTCCCTATCCACAAAGTTACGGAGAAGGCAGAGGAATACCGTAACATGTAATATTTTTTATTTACTATCCTACATGATATGACAGAAAATATTCAAATAGATTCAGAAACCCTCTTTTATTCATGAACTCAAATGAGGAAATGGACAATGCCGACAACACTGAAGGTGCAGGTATTCTGGCAATGTTAGAGTAACATTGCTGAGCAGAATCCAATTTACAATCTTGTTTATATTTATTATTATTGTTTTGCCTTATCCATTTAACTAATTGAGTTCCACAGTTGTGATTGTCTTTGATTATTATTCAGGAAACAAACTTGTCATAGGTTGGACGCTCAAGTTTCCAAGAAGGAAACTTTCCTTAATTAAGCAAACCGCTCAACAAGGAAAAAAGAGTTCCAGTGCAACTAGGAAAGCTGTCCAAGATGAGTCCTGATTTGAAGAAGGAGTATTTCCTTAGTTAGATCACTAACGAAGGAACTATTATTCAAGAAGGACTGCGGGAACAAGGAAGAGGAGTTCGAGAAGGAAACTAGGAGAATTACCAACCGTGT
Source organism: Linaria vulgaris (assembly GCA_948329865.1). Classification (NCBI taxonomy): domain Eukaryota; kingdom Viridiplantae; phylum Streptophyta; class Magnoliopsida; order Lamiales; family Plantaginaceae; genus Linaria; species Linaria vulgaris. The sequence goes on from OX415249.1 coordinate 29,264,863, forward strand.
ACAACACACCTTGAAGTCCAAGTCAAGAACCTATATATAGGTGTGAAGTACATCAAGACAAACACGAGACAAGAGCTAATCAATCTGAGAGATTTATTTACAAGTTGTTGAGTGTTGTCTTGCTTTAGCAAAGTTTGTGAGTTGTTAGAATAGATCTAATAGTGAGAAGCTTTTAGAGATAGTCGAAGCAATTCTTGTGTGCTTTTCTTAGTTCAATCAATTTGAGAGTGAGGAGGTTGAGAGTTGAGAGAACGACTTTTGTTAAAACCTTAACAGGTTATTTTGCCTATGACTCAGAAGTTAATATAATCTTATATTTACTTCTTAAATTCGGTGTTTGTTTATTCCGCTGCACTATTACTCTTGTCTGTTGTTAAAGTAATATCGTTGGATTAACAACATACCAAACTGTTGTTAAAATGCCAGTGTTAAGTTAACAACAACAATGTATCGACCCGATCCACAATTTCAAACACAAACGAGACATGCTAAAAATGGCAGCATCACCTCTACCAATATGGTAAAATGCCAGCAATGGCAGAGCCACATCTACCTATAAGGTAAAATGCAAGAAATGGTAGTGTCACTTCTACCAATACGGTCAAATGCCAAAAATGGCAGAGGAACATCTACCTATATGGTGAAATGCTAGAAATAGCAGAGTAAAAACTATCTACGCGGTATTATGGCCGAAATGACAAGAGTAACATGCACCTTTACGGATACATGCTAGAAATGGCAAGAGTCACATCTACCTAAACGGTAACATGCCATAAATGACAGAGCAACGTCTACCTATACAGTTTCATGCCTAAATTGGCAAGTGGAATATTTACCTACGCGGTACAAAACCTAAAATGCAAATAAATCTGTACCTACGCGGTACCCTGCCTAAAACTGCAACAAAACATGTACCTACGCGGTACCCTGCCTTAAATGACAATGAATCATGCACCCACGAGGTACCATAACTGAAATGACAACAAATCAAATACATGTTTCCTTACAAAGTATTCCTTTATATATTACAAATAAATAAGTACTTTGAGACACCACGCGAATCGCAAAAATTTGCGCACAAAATAAGAGATGACACACTCGTATTAATCCAGAGAGAAATGAACAAAGAGGAACCATATTACAACATCAAGTACCTACGCGGTAACCTGCCTATTAAGGCACAACGACTGGTACCTACATGGTATCACCGCCTCTTAAGGCACAACGACTAGTACCTACATGGTATCCCCGCCTCATATGGCACAAAGACAAGTACCTATACGGGACCCTGCCTCTTAAGGCGCAGTAAAGCACTAAAATGAGACCCCGACTCTCAAGGGCATATAATCGTTGCAAATGCCTCCTCTAAATCTAGCCCGAGGATCCAAAGGTCAAGCAGTTAGCTTGACGCCTACTCCGCTCATAAATAGTGCGATGATGCAATTAAATGAATAAATCATTCATACCATAATTTTATTACAATGGCGTTACACCCGTCACCGTATTGCGACTGATCTTACAACGAGAAACACGTTCATTATTGCGTGAAAGACGATAGTCAAGAAAAAGACCAAATTCTAAAACATGTTGTAGTCGCATTGATTACAGCATGTATATCCACTATCAGGATTAACATCTTACCCACATTGGTCAATCAATTTAAAAGCAATGTACTCTACGTGGTACGATATGACTTTACCCTTTACAAGTATTGTCAATTCCTAAATGAAACCAGCACAAACGGTAAATTCTCATTGCTAATGTGATCTCCAATAATACCACTGCGACTATAAGATATATAATACAACGTTCAAAATGAACAACTACTGTTCAAATATATGAGGATGCATTGATTAAATAAAATCTCTCTGGGGCACAAGAAGTCCTAGCCAAAATATCATTCCAAGCAACATAATATGCTACGCTTTACATCATCATAAACTATACAACTCTTTCAAAGATGGACCAACCTAAAATACTTAGTAGCGCAAGGAAACTGTCTAATACGCACTAGGCGCATACCTATGAACGTCGAGAAACTTCTCTGCGTCCATCATCGCATTCATAATTACTGTAGTTCAATGCATATTTTACGATGAGTTCTCGCTCCTGGACTATCTTATCCTCTTTAAGATTGACAAAACACATGTTTAAGTTACATGAAAGAGAATATTGACATCTTTCATTAGACCTATAAATGATATGGATGTAAACCGTCATTTACAAACATTGGCATGGGAGCCTCAAGTCCGCCATGACGGGCTTTAACTTTTCCAAATGATGTTTCATGTGATTTTTACTCTCGTTGCAACCTTGCTTAACTTTAAGCATTTTACTATCAATCGATTCGCCTGTGAAAAAAGGAAAAATGGCACATATCCTACCGAAAATGATACCGAAAAAAGGAAAAAATGGCACGTATCAAACGGTAAATGATACCTCATATCCTACCGAAAATGGCACATAACACCCTAACAGGTTCACAAATCCCCTATCCTACGGGATGAGGCAGAGAATACCCTTACGGGTAAAAATATCTCTTATCCTACGGGAAAATTTGGAGAATACATTAATAGGTCGATTTGTCTCCTATCCTATGATTATATGCCAGCAAACACCTTGACCTGCATATTTATCATACAATGTACGACAATAGATGTCTACCCAAGGCAAATGTTAGAATTCAAACAAGAATCAAATATTCAAACAACATAGTAAACGAAAGATTACGACTATCAAAAGGCTATTAGACAAGCATAGCAGAGACGACTTAGCGCCACTCACACTCTTAGTTTCGATATTGCGATACACACTTCACGCCAATCAACACGAGTCTCTTTTTCTTTAGAAATCTCTACAACGACATCTTCTACCAATAAATGCGAGGAGGGAACACATTCCCCACCCATCAAGATAAAAAAGAGTTGACCGGAAACTATTCACCTTCTAGTTTCTAACTTATTGAGAAATTTATACCAATATATATTCATTGCATGTTGTGTTATCCTTAATAAATGGCAGGGAATTAGCGACCCCACGCCAACAAAAAGGGTGAAGATCTATAATCCTACGGGATATTGAATCCCCTATTCACAGAGATACGGATGAGAGAACCTAAAAGGTGTAAAAATCTACAAATCCTACCGGATATTGACTTCCTTGTCCACCGATATACGGAGGAGATAACCCAAAAGAGGCGGAAATCCCGATATCATCCTCGATATAGCACCCGATATGTATCATCGATATATGTCATCGACATCACACTTGACATTTTACCCGACGTTATCCCCGATATAGAAGGCCGCCGATATCATCCCCGATATCACCTTCGACATCACATTTGATATCTACGAGATACACGACATACTATTATACCTGATTATACACTTAACCTATCACTAATGAACTACATCCGGCTTGATTCCCTTAAGGGGATACGTAGGCAGCTTGGGATAACCCGATTCTAGTCCAAAATCATCAAAGATCCATCCGTCCCTACCACGTCGCTTGGAGTACATGTGTGCAAAGGACAAAGCTAGTTCCAGTGTGGCCTAGAACTAGCATGATGTGGAGTGTTTCATCAGCCTACCAAGCCAGCAGACGATAATGCACCAAATCAGTCGAGTTTTGTGGTTTTTCCACTATATATAGTGTTGGTTCTATTCCACAATTCTTCACCAACATTTCTTCTCCTTATTCCTTCCTATACATTGGTAAACCTCTTGGGCCAATCATCATACCTCCCGAGACCCAGTTTCAATGGAGGATATGCGCCACCCTACTGAATACCAGACTAATCATTTATATGGTGATAAATTGAATGAGGAGCTCGAGTGTTTGCTACTCGATATTTTGAAGAACGAAGTGAGATATGAGAAAGTATGTGTTCCTCTAATCAATTCGAAATGGCTAGATCAATCTCTGGATGACGCAATGCATCAAATCAACTATACGAAGAATGCTTCATACACTCATTCCGACATCCATGCTTGATTTGATGTTTTAACCCAGCGACATTTCTGTTTCAAACATATTTTAGCATTGAAGGGCGCTACATGGGACCTAAATAACAATACGGTGTCCATTAGTAAAGAAATGTGGTTTGACGTCTGCGAGGTAATCATACCCCGAATAAAATTTACTTCAAATGTTTCTTGCAAATTTACACATTGTCAAACAGGCCACCTGATTTGTATTTTAATTTCGACAAGGAACACCTCTTGGGTCATTACTGCAAGAGAAATAAGAGTTTGCCTGGTGGGATCTACAAGCATTGTTTGGGAAACCCAAGCTTCGTGCAAATGTCATACCCATGAGAACCCCTATAATAAGACCCGTTTGCCCCACTTCATAAATCATTGACTTAACAAGTAGCATTTATCATGTTTTCAATTCATATGACTGTCGTTTAAATGTTCATCTTTGGAGTTCTGATTTATGGGCATTGAATAGGATCAAGGGCATAGGCACCACGCTTCTCTATAGATCCTCATTCGGCGAGTGCCACCGACAACTTTTGGATACAAATGGGGTGCATAAGAAGGTTCATAAACCACCTACTAGGGAAAGGGTAATCTGAGCTTACTATGTCGATGATACTAGTTCAATGGCATCTTGTTCGGCTCTGTCATTTGATTTCTAGCTTTTATTTTGTGTTGCTTGTGTTTGTTAGTTCACCATTTCTTGCTTTGGAATAAACTTTCAGTATGTTTCATGTTATTTCTTGTTAGTTCACCATGTTCCACATATCTACACATATTTTGACTTAACACGCGAATGGCATACATGCTAATACAAATGCAAAAAATAATAATTCACATTATATTTGTTCTCAAACCATGAAAACTGCCTAGAACATAGAATGTACATAAGTTACTACACATATATAAGATATGTTTCAAAACGCACATGATTGTGGTACTAGACGCAACAATTGGATTAGTCCTAACTCCTAAGCCTCAAAATATACTGCTACTAAGCAATTGTGATGCCAAAACGTTGGCGCCTAACCTAATGCATTAAAAGACAATCTAGCATAGTTTCTGATCATGTGCGAATTTAAAAATTATTCAAAAAGTTTTTCAATCAGACCATCATTACATAAATTTTGCCACCCAACTTCCCTGCCTTTCTCCGCAGTAGGACCTTTAAATACATAGCCTGAGATTCTTCCAGAAGATCCACAGACACATCCGCATCCTCTTTTGAGCGAGCCATCTTGTGGAGTACCTCAATCCTCTCATCTTCAGTTATCTTAGTGACTTCTTTCACACTTTTATATAAGCTCTTGCATTGTTCCGATGCTGGATCCACTGGCACCGCTGTTGGCTCCAACGTCTTAGAAGCAACCTTGTCCATTGTTTCATTCATCATTGTTATCAAACATTCGACATAAGGCAGTATCACTAGAGAAGAAGAACTTGCAACATTGTCTTTCTTTGGCTTTTGGAGACCTGGCTCTTTCTTGATGCATTTCTGGAGGTGCTCATGGCTAGACATATCCGGTGCAGGTGCAGATGCAGCAGGCCCACCATTATCATCGCCTCCTTTGTCAAGGTCGACAAAAGAGAATTCAAGAGAATTGTTGGAGCTACCAGCAACCCTAGCATTTCTTCAGCGATCGTGAGTTGGTGTGTCGTTGCCATCTTCATGGTTGTTAATGACATGCTGAGCAGCTGCACGGATATCATCTACCGTGTTTCCACTAGCCCTGTCTTTACCAAATATCTCCAGCCAGTCATCATAGAACTTGGAGTTTTTGTTTGCATAAGGGGCGCAGTAGGGGTGCACCTAATTAATGAAACCATGTTCAAGATATTGAGGTCAGACCATCTTGAATAATCTGATCTATTCATAAATTTACAGAGAAACAACTATAACATACCTTGAAGTAATCTCTCCACCAATCCTCAACCTCAAATGCAATTTCCATTGTATCCGGATTCAATCAAGAACCTCCTCCACTTCCATCAAACATTTGGTACAAGTGATGAAACGTTTTCTTCAATACTTTCATATTTGACTTTATCTTTGGTGTAGCCTTCAAAGTGAGAGCTGGTATAATCAAATCAAACGTGTCCCCTTCTCCAACTTCTGAAGATACCCTGCCCTAAAGTAGTTATCAACTTGGTATCCCTATCCTTTTTGCTTCTTAAGAACTGATATTAGAGCATATTCTTCCTCCCTAGTCCACGCCCGTCGACTGCCTTTGGGTTCTTCTCTTCCTCGACTTATTAGACGGGCGCAGAATTGCAAGTGGGAGCTGCCATTCAACCTGACCATACAAGTATCTGACCAAATAGTAACAACCTGTCTAGATATGTAGATAACTATTTGATTTAGGTGAATATAGACGCACAAAGATAATATATTGACTATAACACAAGCCAAAATTCACACAAGGCAAGCAAATAAACATTCAAGTTGTTAAAATCACACACTAAAAAAATAAAAATTGGAAATAAATAATACATACGAAGAAAGTAAAGCATGAGGTTCAGTAATAGTTATAATAATCCAACTATCTGCACATACGTGTTCTCCAAAGCAGGAGAACAATAGATATCCATTTAAGCAACATAAAGATCTTTTTTGGGTGTAAGGGCATTCTCTTTTCAACGCATCCTACGATGTTTGTTACAAAATTTGGCCCATTTTTGCTGGGATAATTAATCACAAAAATTAGTCCACGCAGCTGTATTTTGCATTTGTTCGACGAAGTTAGTAGGTGACTCAATGTTGTTATTGTCACCGCCTTCGTCATCTGAATCTGGTGTATCATCCTCGGGGGGATAGACTGCCATTTGAGCTTTTATGAAGTTATTAAGTAGACTGGCAGCCATGATACAATGATTCTGTACCTTCAAAGGATATTGGGAAACTCTTTTCATGATCTTCCACCGATGTTTGAGCTTTGCAAAGGCCCTCTCCATAATGTTCCTGGCTCGTTCGTGCCTCATGTTGAACAGTTCCTCATGGTCTTGAGGGACCACACAACTTTCACCCCACTCTTTTAAATGGTATCTTTTGCCACGGTAGTAGTTACCTCCAATACCAGAATATTGGGATCATTAGTTGACATAGTAGTAAGTAGTATATAGTGTACAAAGCAAAAGAAAATTGGCAGTGTTAATACCTATCGGGACTTTTAAACCGTTTGGTGCTGGTCTATGTATGGCATCACATAAGACCCTTTTGTCTGCGGCAGATCCTTCCCAACCGCATAAAAAGTACACAAACTGCATCTCTGTATCGCAGTCGCCTAATACATTCACTTGCACCCTGTCCTTGTGGAACCTGTACTTAATCTGATCAATGATAGGCCCCGTTAAGTCCACCACTGAACCGTCTAAAGCACCCAAGCATCCCTAGTAATTGATTTTAAATTAAACTGATTAATTCATCGCATAAATCTGCATTTTAAAAATATCAATAGAGCTTCAAGTACTGTACTCTATACAAATTGATCATCTTGAAATAAATTTACCTTGAAATGCGCCTAAGGTTCGGAAACATTGTCATTATCTTTGCTAATCGCATTTGGTGTTACTAGAAATAAAGAACTACATCTTATCAAAGCCTCCAATGTTTTTCGGAAGTACTTGCTCACTGTTTGACTAGAACGCCTCCAATTGATACCCATGTCGTGGTTCGTATCTTGATGTGCCAAAATCTTCAGGAATATCGTCACTTGTTCACGGAGTGTAACAAATTTCTCGTCGAGTAGACCCCCAACCTCCCTCAACATCCAGCAAAGTCTTAAGAAGTAGTTGCGGTCCATCCTCATTTCAGCAATACAATTTTAGTCTTTATCACTGGTTAAGAGATCCATGTACCCATGTAGATATTCGATTTTATCCAACAAACTATATGTGATGCCCGTCCGTCGACGCTTTCGAGTGTTTCTTTCATGATGTGGTAAAACGACCAGCAACAATCTCACATACACACGCAAAACAAATAGTTTACACCAAGCTAAAATCAAGTTTCGCCTCCAAGGCTCCATCTCGCATGTACCAATCATGAAATCTACCAAAGAACCTGAGTGTGCCATACATTTAAACCATATTTAACCCAACCACATAGCCTCAACATGGATGGCATGCAATTTAATTGCAGAATTTCAGCATCAGTAACAGCAGTAACTTAAAACCAGGTGTGGCTTGTTTGAAATCAACTAACAAAGTAAAAGGTAACCTTGGTAATTCCCGTTATCAGAGTAATAATACACAAATATGTACAACAAAAACTGTTTTCCATGCAAGGGACTATATCGATGCAAAATCATTATTTTACAACTAAGAACTGATTAAGAATTGTATGAGCTGCTAAAGCCCCAATTTCGTAAACCCAAAAACCACAAATCGTAACAGTCAACCACTGGTTGAAAATCGTAAGAGCTGCAAAACCCCCAACTACATAAACCCTAAAATGTTTTTCAATTTGAATCAATCAACCACGGGCTAAAAAGCAAACTATAACCTAAACCCCCAATTTCGTAAACCCTAACCCTAGAAATTAGTTTTCAATTCGACACAATAAACCATGCAAATTTCGAGACGAACAGACACCAACCTTTTGTAGAGGGTAATGAGCTTAAAATGATATCACTCCACCAACACGCTATGCAACGATTTGCAATATGTAGAACAAATATAAGGAAATGTTAAAACCCTTGATTAACAGAGAGGGTATCACATTAGCTGAATCAAGATGCTGAATCGCATATAAAAATCGATACGAGAAGGAGAATGCATATGAAAAATTAGGGTTACCGTTTCGCCCCAAAATCACATACCTCGTTTACCGCTATGAAATTTGGTGAAATGATTTCTGATGAAAAATTACATTTCTAAATGCGACTTGAGGGTAAAATGGACATTTCAAGTAGGGGATATTGTGTCAAAAACTGAAGGTTAAATAATCATTGGGGGGAGGGGTAGCGATAATAATATTCAGTATTAAGTCCAAAAAGTGCAAAAACCCAAAAATTAGAACTCAACCCGTTTTTTTCATTTCAACTAACCACGCAGGATACTAAGTCGAATAAACACGATTATTTCACTTAATTCCCGAAACCAAACTTGCTCTATTTATCTTAGATTGTGTTTCTAATGTACATTGTATTAATTTTTCATTTTATGGTTTCAGAATCTTTTCTACATCCTGCAGATTTGGATTGCAGTATGTATGTAATTGCTACAAGATCTATTATTGATGGTTGTTCTAGTTTGTTGCCTTACTAAGAACAAGCTAACTAGTGACAACACAAAATGATGTTATTCTCCTCCCTGCTTCCTTATGTAGTAATAATTACAGCCTTACCTTTCTGGGTGTAAGTATAATTATGAATAACCAACCATTTTGGTTTGGAAGTTACATTTACATTATCTTCACATCTTTATTTTGATTGTTCATTCATGTTGAACTTTCCTTACTTCTTCAATAGAAACTTTGATTACCAAAAAAATAAAAATAAAAAGCCTCTAGCAAAACCCACACTACCTTTATGATTAGGTTCTCCATTCACCAAAAGGTGAATAAAGTCTTTGGATGTTACCATGAAATAATAATAAATTTTAAACTATTAACATTGGACTTTGAGTTAAGTCTTTTATTTTTTATCTTTTATTTTTTTTATGAGAAAAAAAGTAATTGAGTATAGTACAAGTGGTACTCTCCAATTACACCAGCAAGAAAAAAAACCCACAACAATCTAACAATGCTTGAAATAAAGACACAACATGCGACAACTCCACACCAAACACCAGTGCTCTAAACAACTCAAAAACCAAAGGAAACAAATTAAACATCTGCAGGAAAAAACAATGGCCTGAAATGTGTTATATATGTGGTAGAGTATATCACTCTAAAAATGCATGCAGTCATCAGAACCAAGAGACTAATGCAATGGGAAGAGAAAAGACAGAAGTCAATGGCTCTCAGAACACTACTGCTAAAAATAAGGAAGCTGGATGCTCGTGTGTAAGAAAAATAAGAATCCATCTATGTCTAAATCCCCTCTGATTTCCCTTTAATCACTGCTGCTAAAGAGATCATTAGCAACTCTAACCAGAAATCATCACCTATCAATGTCGGACATGTTGGACGAGTGGGATTGGATTTCCCCTAGGCTTTTCACACATTCTACAGCCAGTTTCAGGTTCCAGTAACAACATAAGATATTGGAGTCCTGGAGAGGTTGATGCTGGTAACAACCATTCCTCAAACTCACTGGGAATCCTGATTGAGGTTCACAGGGAAGAACATCTGAACCTGAACCACATTTGGTGGGAGAAGATAGAGCTTACCAACTGGGAGATGAACAGATAGAGAACACTCATGTTGGAGACCATGAGACAGTTGCTGGGGATATGGACATGGATTCCTATTGACAATCATGTCCATCCAACTCATCTATATAATCCAGAAATGAAGGTAGTGACCTGGAATTGCCAGGGGGCAGGAGATGAGGACTTTATAAGAAACTTCAGGGAGTTGGTAAGAGTCCATCATCCCACTGTTGTTTTCATTCTAGAAACTAGAGTTCATGAGGCCCAAACATGGGATATAGTTCCCTACTTAGGATATAACAACTGTCAAATTGCTCCATCATTTGGCCAGATTGGTGGCCTGTGGATGTTATGGGATGATTGTGAAGTTGATGTTGAAATCACTGATGTTGATGATCAAGCTATTTCTGCTATTATTAAACATGCTATTGGAAACAATTGGAAGCTTACATGGGTTTATGCTCAGCCCAGAAAGACTGCTAAGATCACAGTCATTGATGACTTAGCAACCTCAGTAACTAACATACCCATTATATGGTTGGTCACATGGGATTTTAATGAAATCTTATTTGCTCATGAGAAGAGACGAGGTAATACTAGAGCTCTGAGTAGATTACAGTTCTTCAAAAGGTTTTTAGAGAAATGTAACCTGCAAGATCTTGGCTTTATTGATCCCAAGTTTACATGGACCAACAAGAGGGAAGATGGAGCCCTGATTCAAGCAAGACTTGATACATCTCTGGCTAATCAAAAATGGCTTGATATGTTCCCTGATTATATTGTTGAGAATCTACCTAGAACACATTCTGACCACCATCCTGTTGGTATTTGGTGCAATGGCAATGGGAAATTCCTGGGGGAGAAGCCTTTTAGATTTGAAGAAATGTGGTTTACCAATCCTGAGTGTCAACCAATTCTTCAGGGAATCTGGAATGAACATAACTCTCTCTTGGAAGCCATCAAGGAGGTTCCTAAAGTAATGATTCCTTGGAATCAAAATCACTTTGGGACCATATTCAAAAAGAAGAAAATCCTGAAAGCAAGACTAGGGGGGATTCAAAAATCCCTTAGCTTCAGACCTCAACCTCATTTATGAAATCTTGAAGAGGAGTTGATGAAAGAGTATAATCTGATCCTCAAGCAAGAAGAAATATTCTGGCTTCAAAAATCAAGGATCAACTGGATTAGAGAAGGTGAGAGAAACACCAATTTCTTTCACAAGTCTACCTTGGTGAGAAGGAAAAGAAATAAAATTTTGGAATTGAAAATTGAAGGTATCTGGGACAAAGAGGAACATGTTCTTCAAGAACATACAAACAGTATTACTTGAAGCTCTTCTCTGGTTCATCACCTCCCTCTCAAGAGAGAGTTCTTCCAATATCTGCATACCAAATAGTTCTGCAACCTGATGATATTGAAAACCTCAGTAGTCCCTTATTTGCTAAGGAAATCAGACAAGCTCTCTTCTCAATGCACCCTCTGAAAGCTCCTGGACCAGATGGCCTGAATGCTAGCTTCTATCAGAGGAACTGGGAACAGTTAGAACACTCTTTGGTTAGCTTTGTCCAGGCTGCTTTCATCTCCAGTCATTTTGATGCAAGTATCTGTAAAGCTTTTCTGTGCCTCATTCCTAAAGTTCAGCATCCAGATGGGATCCATCAGTTTAGACCAATTGCTTTGTGCAATGTGGTTTACAAACTTATCACAAAATGTGTCACATCAAGATTGAGAAACTTCATGCCTAATCTTGTGGTTCCTACCCAATCCAGTTTATAAAGGAGAGATCTACTCAGGACAACATTGTTGTTTTACAAGAATTCTTCACTCTCTCATGAAGAGGAAAAACAATAACGTTGGAAGCATGATAATGAAGCTAGATTTGGAAAAGTCTTATGACAAGGTTAGCTGGTCTTTCCTTGAAAACACTCTTGAAGCTTTCAATTTTCCTACTACTCGCATTAATCTCATAATGTACTGTGTGCGGAATGCTTCTACCAGTATACTGTGGAATGGATCTCTCTTGGAGCCTTTCCAGCATAAGTGTGGTCTAAGGCAGGGAGATCCCTTATCTCCTTACTTATGTGTCTTATGTGTGGAGAGATTATCATACCTCATCAATGAGTAAGTGGAGAAGGGCAACTGGTACCCTATTACCCCATGCAGACAGAGTTCTAGGTTGTCTCACTTGTTTTTTGCTGATGATTTGATCATCATGGGGAAAGCTACCATAGGAACTACTCATGCAATAAAAAGAGTGCTGGACCTCTTTTGTGAATCTTATGGACTTAGGCCCAGTCATCAAAAATGCAAGATCTTCTTCTCAAATACACATGGTGCCAATATAAAGAGACATATCAGTGATGTCTTGGGCTTTGGACAAATAAGAAATATTGGGAAATGTTTGGGAGTTATTCTGATACATGGTAGAATCAGTAGGGAGGATTATGCTGATACTTTTGATAGAGTTCTAGGTAAATTTGACTCTTGGAAGAGAAAACTGCTTTCTTTAGCAGGGAGAGAAACATTAATCAGTTCTGTCTCCTCAGCCATGGATTCTTACACCATGCAATCCTCTTATCTCCCAGAGCATGTATGTGATAGACTGAATAGAGCTTTCTTGTGGTCTAGTGACATTAATAAGAGGAAATTACATCTGATTAACTGGAGGAGTGTACTCAAACCCAAGAAAGAGGGTGGCATTGGGCTTAGAAATGCAAGAATCTCTAATGAATCTCTTCTTGCAAAGTTATCATGGAAGGTATTGAAAGCAGAAGACTCTATTTGGTTTAGTTTGATCAAAGCTAAATACTTAAAAGGCAGAACTATTTCTCAATGCCCCTCTCAATTATCAGATAGTCCTGCCTGGAAAGGAGTTCTCAAAGTTTTTAATCTCATGAAGGACCATAATAGATGGAAGGTGGGGAAGGGAGACCATAGCTCTTTCTGGTTTGATAACTGGAGGGGATCAGGCAGACTCAGTGATGAGAATATCAATATTCATACAACTGGAAATTTTTTTTGAAGCTTAATGAAGTTCTGAGTTGGGATGGTTAGTGGCGTTTTGATAACCTGATCACCTACATTCCTCAGCATATTCTTCTGTCTATTCAGCAGAGTCATATCACCCTCTCAGATCAGGAAGATAGAGTTCTATGGGCGGGCACTTCCAATGGTGTCTTCTCCTGTCAATCTGCTTACATATTATTTCACTCAAGACACTTTACTCTAGGGGTAGACCAAATAATGTGAGCTAGATTCGGAACCTAGACATCAGTAACAAACTCCAACATTTTCTATGGTTATTGTGCCAAGAAAAACTAGTAACCAATGTACTGAGATTTAGATGCAATTCTGCTATGACTGCCATGTGCACCATGTGTAACTATCCTGAAGAAACATGTATACATTTATTGAGGAACTACAAATTTGCTAGAGATATCTGGCTGTACATTATCCACCCTGAGGACCTGATCAGATTTGATAGCATGCCTGATGATCAGTGGATCAAGAATAATTTGCTGAATGTGGACTTCAAGAACTCTCTGAGGGCTGACTTCCACTAGAAATGGATCTTCATTGCTACTCTTTGGGCCTGCTGGAAACAAAGAAATGCCGGAGTATTCCACAGGAAAGACATTAATATCCAAGGAAGGATTTGCCAAATAAAACAACTCATCCTGGATCTCTATCTAGGCAGAAGAAAGAAGAGACAATCCATGCATGCCAAGAAATGGATGAAACCTCAAGCACCGAGTTTCCGGAGATAGGTGTATAGATTTTTTGCACTCCCTCTCCCCATCTCTGGTTGAAGCAGGGGACAAATGCCAAATGCCACATAAGAAGTTGTTATGGACCGAGAGGACGAATACCTCCTCCATATTCCTTAAATAGGCAAGACTCGGCACCTTCCTTATCCAACAAGTAGAGAAAGCTTCCCTCTCCGATCAGTGCCTTCTTAGCGGCATAAGTGGTATTGGATCATAGCTAAAAAACACTGAGGCTAGTGTCCAGGGACATGTGAACAAGGGTACTGGTGCTGGTTTACTTAGAGATGATCGCGGAGGGTGGCGCTGGGGTTCTCATTTCCTATCCGTTCACCAACTCCAGATGAAGCTGAGCTGAGAGCCATTTCCAGGGGACTTGCACTAGCATGGGAGAGAAGATTAGAGACGATTGAAGTGTAAACTGATTCTTATGTCGTTTATCAACTCATTACTGGAGTGGTAGAACCAGTTGCTGATCTCCAGAGTCTTGTCAATGATTGCAAGAGGAACCTCCATAATAAGCCATGGAACTACATTGTCAAATGGATTCCAATGAGTGCTAAATTAGTTACTGATGCATTATTTTAGGTTTCAAGGTGTTAGTCTTGATGTAGAACTTTTTTGGGAGTTCCTCCATCTCCTAGCACTAGTAGTTTATTAGATAAAGACATTATGTAATTGTTCTTGTTTTCCTTATTTTATCAAAAAAAAAAAAAAAAAACCTGACAACAGACAAACAAAAAAAAACACCATATTTCATCCTAAACAAACTCGCGGCTGCGTACACTAGTCGTGAAACAAATAGGAAAATTCTTTGTTATGCGCCTCTGTCCAGCTCCAACATTTTAGTTGTATGCTTTCAAATGTTTTTCCGTCATTAATCTCATTATCCTTAAACACGACCTCGTTCCTCAATTTCCAAATCTCCCAAACAATCCAACACCAACACCAGACACAGGTTGTAGTTCGGAACAAAACATTGTCCATTCTCTATCTTTCCAAACAAAATACGGCATGACTCTGACCGCCTTGGCGACGTACGCAATCTGCTAAAAATTCTTACATCATCAAGAGGAAAGCAATGAGTTACTGTTCCTCGAGTACTTTCCCCTTCTTCAGAAAGTACTCCATCGTCTTGATTTCACTTTCTTCCTCATTAAATACCCAAACCTCAATTCTCTTCAAGCTCAGTTTCAAACAAGGGGCCGGACCTGAAAATGAGGTCTGAAATGATGCAAATCCCTCTTCATTCTTTCCAAATCCCTGCTAAGGAGAAGACTGTGTAAATCAAAACCAAGTGCAGGCACATGGTTAAAGTGAAACCAACACTAAGAACATAATTTCTATTAGCTTATTAAAATGTATAAGATCACGAATATCAAACCTCTTCAAGAGTAAGTTTTTCAAGACAAGGTGCATTCCATAAAAATATGGCAATAATTCCCAATGCCGTCCCAGGCAACCAAGTGACAACCAACTCAGATTCCGAAAAACTTACACAATCATCCAATCAAGCTGCAGAAATTTTAGGCATAAACAGATGGCTCCAAAGATAAAACAAAAATTTACACCAATTTCATACAGTCAGAAGTAAACTGCAACTCCTGTATTCATTCAGTAAACAAAATCATAGTTGACCGGTCTGCCAGCATAAACCAATTGATTAACGTACCCTTTTTTTTAAACTATTCCACTTCGTAAACAATAAGGCTCTTTGCTGCTAAGTGTTGTTCGAAACATCCATGGAGTTAATCGACTGTCAATATATTATAGTTTGGTGCATTCTTAACAGTTCAGGAAAAAGCATAATCCTCTAGGGTACTTGAAGATTCAGAAACACATTCGACTAAATCATTTTTGCAACTGCAATATCTTTAACTCATAAGGTCATTTTAACCAGATTGTTACAACTAACTTCATAAGGGGTACTTGCACAGCTTCAGCCTTAGGTAGCATATTCATAAGTACTACAACAAAATTATCAGCATAACTGGAGGACAAGCACAGGTTGTTACTGCTAGGAGTGATAACTGATGCATGCCGATCTAATTTTCTTTGAAGAGATATCCACAATATATAACATTCAAAGACTGTAAGCGATGGCATCAAATAACAACGACGTTCCCGAATTACTGAAGATTACATTGGCGAGGGAATGTAACTCACAAAATAGTATAAAATATCTATATACAATGATGCCTCAGTTTTTATTTTTCTGGAGAAGATGAATCGGTGTTTCTTGTCCTGAAAGAATGCGGGGCTGCCCATAAATTTTGGAGAAGTTTGATTCCAACTCACCTGGTTAAGCTGTTTATGCAAGTCCATAATGAGGTATGGTTGAAACTGAACCTTAAGTACTCGCAAGTGCTGTATACGAGACGGGATAAATCGAACAGGGATGGTTAAAGCTGAACGTAGATGGTAACGTGGTGAACAACCTTAATCGAGGCTCAATAGGAGGAGTTCTTCAAGATGAAGAGGGTGAATGGCAATGGGCCGGGGTTCGCCGCCAGATTCAAAGCCCGACGGTTCTTGAGACGGAGGTTGAAGCCATTCGTGTGGGACTTCACACGGATTCGAAGAAGGCGTAGGATATTATTGGAGATGATACTATGATCATGTCATCCAACACAAGATTGATGAATGCCGAACATTACTCAGGAACCCCTGATCTGTTGAATTCCGATGGATCCCAACAACAACAAAATTTATCGTGGATGCGATGGCGAAACATGCTTGCACTACTACTAGAGATTTTTGCTTTTTGTTTAGCCCTCTCCTAGTGTTATTTCTTTTATTAAGACTGATGTAGTCTAATTTGGTGGTTTTCACTGTTGTTTACCAAAACTAAAATAAAATATATTTGCATCAACTTAAGGAAAAACTCCTTAAAATTCCGCACAAAGAAAATAAAATAAAAGACAGAAATTAAATATAATGGATATAATGAACCCTAAAGCCATTTAAAGTTGATGAAACAAAATTTGAGGTGGTTGTAATTACTAATTACTGCAAAAATTAACTTTTAAATGTTAATTATAATATTGTAAGACAAAATTATTTTTCTTTACCCATACAAATATTTATAAAACACGGAAAAGTACAATTGAACGGGCATGTTACCAGTGGCGTATCCAGGATTTATATATAGGGGGAAATAGATTTTTTTTTAAGGAATAATAAGCAAGAATCTAAAGAAAATTAAAAAAAAAGACAAGGAAACGATACTCCAAAAAGAGAATTTTGAATGAATTTTTGAAGCTTCTAAAGAAGATTAACGTTTATACAGCTTTTGCTTCTTGCGAAAATTCTTTTAATGAAATTTTACAATGACTCTATTGATAACCAAGAAATCTTTTGCTTCTTTTGTTTTTTTTTTCTTGCATTACAATTTTTATAAAATATATATTTACTAAAATAAAAGACTTAAACTATGTTAAAACTCTTTTACATTTTTCTTGGAATTAAAATATCTACACTTACAGTTCTATAGATTTAGAAACTAATGGTTTTGTAAAAAAAAAAGAATCATGCATATAATTAAATCTTAATAACAAATAATTCTTTATGTACCAAAATAAAAAATTAAATCAAGATTAATGATTTTCTTACATTTGAATTAATTAAACAATGGAGGTATTTTTCGCTAGTTTTACAACATTAAGAGTTTAAGACTTTTTTGCCGATTAAAAATAACGTAAGAGGTTATCTTGCGAATTGAACATAAAGCATGGGTGTTTTTGCAATATTTGATTTCAGCACACTAAAGTTAGGGGGTGTTTGCAAGAGCTTTTAAAAGGAGCTTATGGGCTTTAAGTCACTGAAAATCATTTATTTAGTGTTTGCAATTCATGCTTTTGCTTCTCCTTCTCTTAAAAAAAGTCAAAAATAAGCAGAAGCCCATAAGCATGTCATGAGGTGCTTCCATAAACTGCTTCTACTTATATATTCCTTAAATTTCTCTTAATATCCCATTTAAGCCTTAATTAACCAGAAAAAAAATCTCATGATTTCTCTCTTTCCTCATTTACGTGATATTCTCTATAATCTTAAATTGTGGTGTTTTAATTAAAAATAAAAAATAATTAAAGAAAAAGTAATAATGAAAAAGAATACAAAGAAATTCTTAATATTTTTTTTACTTAACAACAACATATTTATATTAACAACTTTCAGATAAAGTTATACTTTCTAAAAATAAATGCTTACATCAAATAAATTGTGAAATTTAGTGTAATAAACGTATTAATTCAATTATATTATTTTATTTTTAAATATAACCATAATTGTGCATGTGTGAGTGAAACATTAATATTATGTATACTTTAAATATACGTAAATAAGTCTTATTGCATCTTGATCAATATTCAAAAGCTGCTTTTCACTAGCTATTGCAAACACCACAAAAATATTTTAACTGCTTTAAGTAACTTTTAAAAACACATTTGCAAACACTCACTGCTTTAAGTCAAACGCCGCTTTAAGTAACTTTAAGTAAAAATTATAAAGAAGTAGCTTTCATAAGCTCTTGCAAACACCCCCTTAGTGGCGTACGTCCTTCCTTTTTTTTGTGTGTAATTGTATTTAAATATTTATACTCTATTAGTATTATACTAAAACCCCCAAAACTTAAAAAGAATCTCACTTATATACCTAGGTATAAAAAAAGTTCAAAAAAAATAGGCCCCTAGCCTCTTAATAGATCCGCCCCTGTATGTTACCCATACTCTAGTAAAATGCGAAAAAATACCGTTAAACGGGCATGTTAAGCATACTCTCTAGTAAGTGATTCCACTCTAGCGAAGCAACATGCCCGTTCAATTGTACTTTTTCGCGTTATATTCGAATTTTTTTGCATCTTACAAGATTTTCATAACCTTTTTGTGTCTTTGGGGCATATTTTATAAATACAGCGAATCAAATATAATGCTCTTGGAAACGTAACGATATCAATAATCATGCCTAAATAATTCTGCATCATTCTGTTTTCCAATATTATATTTTGAATCCCAAAGTGATAGCAGCTCATACGTTATAGTTGAAGCATTGGTTGCTGCATTCGTGATTTTTCTCCTGGAAGTGATTAGTGGAATGCAAAACATATTTAAGAAAACTGAAAGAAAAATAAGTAATTGCTGAAAACCAAAAGATTGTTAATGTAACCAAAGTTATGTTGCACTAGTTTTCGTCACATGAACAACTTTGATCAACGACGACTATCCAACTGAAAAATAATCCAAAAGATGACATGCAACTCTACGGAAAACAAAAAGGGATGATAAGAATGATCTTATGCTTGTCTCAGTTTCATGTTGCAAAGAAAAAAGTTGATAGCACCATTGTAAATACAACACCAAGCCTACTTTGTAGACCTGAGCCTGCACTAGGAGGAGTATTATCAGCTGCCGGTGCATCAGGTGCCGGTGCATCCGCGGTTGGTGCATCTGCAGCAGGAGCCGCACTTGGAGTTGCAGCAGGAGTGACTGCATCTGCCGGTGTTTGTGCATTAGATGGGCCATCTGATGGGACCGGACCAGGAGTCATCGATGGTGGGGGTACAGCAGGTGGTGGCGTGGATGGCACAGGTGCCACTCTCGGTGCCGTAGAAGGTGCAGGAGAACCTCCTGGACCGTCCATCCCCTGAGGTATAATAACATTACTCACTTGCAAAACCGACAGATTATACGGTTGCGATGCGACGGACTTGACCAAATTCGATCCGAGCGTAGAACCGGGCTCTGCGGATCCAAATGCAACACTAGTGGTGCTTAAATGTGTGATGTTTATGAACCCCTGTCGTCCTCTGGCTAACCCTGAGGTTTGGAACAGAGTAGTAAGGGTGTCTGATCGATTCGTAAGTCTCTGGAGTTTTTGGACGTCGTAGTAATCTAGTATGACGTGAACGCTTAGGATGTTCTTTAGGACATTTGCTGGTTGGCCCGATATGGGAGATAGGTTGCCATTTTCTACTACAAGAACGGTGATCGTTCGGCGTGAGTTTATCTCGCCCGCTAAGTTGGTTTGCGTGAGGTAACGGTTGAAGTCGCTGAAGTCCGGATATCTGGATAAGAGATTTGTGATGTTGAAGGCATTGGCTTTGTGTGTTATTAGAAGAAATAAAAGAGAAAGTAGTACATTCATTTTCATGTTTAATGTGTTGTTAAGAGTGTGATTGTAATGCTTAGATGGGGAGAGTAGAAGCTAATTGAGTTATATATACCAGATGAGTGGGCTATAAGTGAAATGTGGTTTATAGGTGGAAGCTCTTTTTCTCCTTGTTTAGAGGAACTGTTTGGTTCAAATGAAAGGTAAAATTGTGGTGCAAAAATCAGCACCAACTGCTTCTTAAAATAGCTTCTGATCCAAAAATAGATCATTAACTAAAAGAGAGTAGCCTGTATACAGTCAAGTGATTATCTGCTAATTTGAGAATAACTGTAGAGTAATGCGACAACAATTTAAGTAAAGTAAGCAGAAATCGTTTTTCCTAACTTACAACTTACTAAATCTAGATGTCTAATTCTAACTGTCACTCTACTTCCTCGTCTTAATTTCTTTTCTGAGCTTGAACCACTCAAAAATCACGGTTCAAGAGGCTCTCCTGGTTTCCCGTACTTATAAAAATCTTACTAATGGTGTTAGCCCATGTCATCTCATTATCAGATACAAAGTAGTGGCAAGCCATTGGAAGTGCAGTAGCTCAGAACACACGTCCCAAGTTCGTTGCAGATTCTCTGAATTGCTATAACGGTAACTCGGGTGAAGATAACACGGTGTTGCTCGACAATATGCACAGGTGCATTGGAAGAATAATACGGGACACTACTTAGGTCTCTTACGAAAGGAACATGCAGAAAACAAATGGCAAAACAAATCTTTTTATTTGTTTCTTAGTTCTTTGATTGCCTACTTCCTAGCTCGTTCTTACTAATTAGGACTTCATTTGTACATTAATTTGATAGGTTTTTGGAGAAATGAGCACATACCAGGAAAGTTAGATCGAGTAAAAACACAAGCTTATTTACCTGATAACGTAAAATGCAGATTCTAATATAGTTGCTATGATTGAGATTAATAGTTCTGTCCAACCCCACAATGTTTCACTCAATCATTGGAAAGGTACGAGTTCAAGATGACAATTGTTGGTCAATATTGGTCAGCCACCAACCGAAGACCACGTGAAAGTGGTTCCAACATATCACATCGGTTGGTGAAAGCTCGGATGTAGACATTCCACCATCTCTTCCTCCTCCTATAAATAAAGCCGCAAAGATGGAAAGAAAATAGAACGAGAGAGAGAGAAAACAAAGAAAAGAAACAAAGAGAAAAAAAAAGCCTTTGCGCAAATACGAGTGAGTTTCGAGGGTTGGTTTTTTGTAATAGTCGAGTGAGTTGCTCTTCCTATTGTAATTCGTTCTAGCGTTGAATGAAGAATTTTTCCAACCCCAACAACTGGTATCAGAGCTAAGGTTGCATTCTCTGTAAAATTTCGTCCGATTTTTTTGTCCCGAAACTGTGATTTCTTATCACGGTTGCGAAGCTCTCGTTCCGACGATCCCGAAAATATAGTTTTCGAAGGATTCCGATCGCCGGAGAGTGGCGTTAAAGGCCGACCCAATCCGACGTCAAAATTCTTCCGTCCCGAAATCGTGTTTTGTTACTACAGTTGTGAAGCTCGTGTTGCGTGAATTCCTAATATATATTTTTCAGAATTTTTCGGTCACCGGAAAGCGTCGTTTCATGCCGACCGAGTTAACGGCGAGTTAACTCGGCCCATTTGAGAAAAGCGGGTGAAGAAGAAGAAGTTCGACCCGGATCCGACCCATCCGACCCGCCCAGATCCTGATCCGGTCAACAGGTGGTCTGACCGGTCAATGCTGTGAAAACCGGATTTGGTCCAGTTCAATTCCCTCCAACTTGTCTCCCCTGGTTCAACTCATTTCTTGTCGGTTTTTGACAAGGTCAGAACAATTCCCAAGGTTTTCGACCGTTCCGGATTCAACCGTGTGCTCCGTTTGCCCAGATTCTGCTTCTAAATAGCAGTGAAAGAAAATTTTTCGTGAAAACTACGTTGAAAAGTGGTGATGCGATGACTACGATCTTTGATTATGTAGCATAGTTCGTACGAGAGGGTATACCTTTCTCCATAGTGATGTTGGAGAAAGAGAATGACGAAAGGGTACAGAGATTAAATTCTCTATGGTGATTTCCATTTTTTTTTGTTGAGTCGAGAAAAGAGAATGATGGTGTACGGAGAATAGTTATATCTCCACGATATGATTTTCCTTTCTCTATGGGTTTTCGGAGAAAGAGATAAGTGTTTGTGTTCCTTTCTTTAGGGTCATTCGAAGAAAGATCGGGTATACGGAAATAAGATATATTTTCATGACCGTCTACCTTTTTTCAGGGTTATTCGAAGAAAGATCGGGTATACGGAGGTGCTGTATATCTCCACGTTTGTTTGCTTTTCTTCAGGAAATTACGGAGAAAGAGAAGTTTTGAGTAAGGGGGAGCGTTCACCCCTACATGCAAAGTCGTTCGAAGAATGATCCTAGGCGAGCGCTGAATTGTGTTCCTCTTTAGAAAAGAGAAGAAATAAGAAGTGAAATCCGGTTGGGGCTGGTGGGGGAGATTGTTGGTCAATATTGGCCAGCCACCAACCGAAGACCACGTGAAAGTGGTTCCAACATATCACATCGGTTGTTGAAAGCTCGGAGCGAATAAATTCTGATTCTATGCCTTCTGAGTCTGAGCCTCTCACACATGGTTAGCCTATTGTGGTTTAACTCGGTTGACGAGGTTTGCAGGCTATTTCGTCGACCCGGGGGTTTACCCAGTGCGCACCCAAAGGGTAGCGGCTGAGGGTTCCCACGTCATCCATAAAAAAAAAGATGGAAAGAAAATAGAACGAGAGAGAGAGAAAACAGAGAAAAGAAACAGAGAGAAAAAAAAAGTCGTTGCGCAAATACGAGTGAGTTTCGAAGGTTGGTTTTTTGTAATTGTCGAGTGCGAGAGTTGCTCCTCCTATTGTAATTCGTTCTAGCGTTGAATGAAGAATTTTCCAATCCCAACAACAATAACAATGCATAGTTTAAAGTTAAAAGGACACTAAATTCTTCATGATTTCATCTCAACCGCATATGATTATGAGTTTCACCATATTTTCGAAACTTGAATGGATGCTTTTGTATTTGAACCAAATGCAGATCCAAGAAACACTTGAGGCTGGCACAGACCCATAAAGAAGCCTCCAATACTCGAACCAACAGCTGATCATCGTGAATTCAACTCATTGATCCTTATTCATCGGCTACATGAGGAAGCATGAGAAAACATGCGTACTAACTTAACATCCATAACAACCACCATATTTTCAGAAAGGACACGTAAAGGAAAAATTAAGCAGAAGAGCTAATTAACTTACCGAAGCGTGTGCTTAAGAATTTGGTTTGCTGAAAACTCATAGTTGGTGATGATGACTTGAAAGTCTTCAATCCCATTGCCTCATTGTTCTTGTTCAAATCGAACAGCAGACATGTTGGTGCATATCCCATCCTAAGTTATGCTCATTTTGCAGCGTTTGTTTTGTTGGAGGAATCCATTTTGTTGTTTTCCACTAATCTTGAACTGCATCTTGTAAAAGACAGGAGACGAAAAAGAAACATCCCTTTAGCACAAGTAGAATACAACCAAGAGATCGAGCTTCAGCAGCAAAACTTGCTTACATAGAAATTATTTTTGTTGTAGAGTAAGTTTATTGGATGAATGAGAATCAAAGAATGTGTTCAATCGTCAAATCAATTGATACAGGTGTTTGAACTTTGCGTCAAACACTTTGTATTTTTCTTTTTATTGTTGATCTCGAATACATTTATTATTAAAAATGAAACAACTACTCGCGAAAAATTAAAATAGTATTGTTAAGCAGAATTTGAATTATGAACCACATTAGTATCCGGTATCAACTAGAATTACACGTTTCTCAGAATTAGTCTTAGCAACTTCAAATTGTAAGATTTTGTTTGCTAGTAAAATAATAGAGTTTCTTTTAGTTGTACTGCATACACGTAACACATAATAATCTTAGCAGCTTTCGGTTTTAACTTAAACCCCTTACATTTATTTCACTGGTTTATTTGGGTTTTCCTCTCTGGGTCATATAATGGTCTAAGAACTCAATGGAGCTTTTATCATTGTTACAGAGTCTCATATTGACTAGAGTAATTCTCATATATCAATTATATTTGTTGGAATTATTAAGGCATTATTATTTCTGTTGTTTTCCCAAAAAGAGCAAGGTTAACTATTGTAAGAACACATATATCAAAATAAAACAGACATTTACAGATCATTAACATATAATATTTAACTGGTAAAAGGTTTTCCATATATTAATGATGTTACACTCCAAACTTCTGCAGTTCAGTTTCCCAACCATATACATATAAAAGCTTGAACATGCATCTTCCTCTGAATGCTGAAAATGTGTACATATTTGTGGGAAAATGATAAGAAAAGCTACAAATGAACACAAATTATGCTATTCATTAAACTTGCCAATAGCATAGACCATGTTTGAAACTTGCAATTGAAAACTACAAGGGCTTGAGACCATTTTTGAGTGCAGCCTCCCAGACAACATCAATCTGATCAACATCGATAGCTCCCACCTCATGGTGTTGCCAACCTTCAAGAAAATGGACTACACCGCCGGCGTGGCATGCATGAATCACTCCTCTTCCCATGGTGTACTGATAAGTAAAACACCGACAACAAATCCAAAGTTAGAAAAAAATGGATTCTATAATAAACAAACCTCTTTTATCCTTCACTTCAAAAGGCCTCAATACAAGAAGATAGGAAGTGTCAATTTATATCCCAGGTCTTGATAAAAAAATCCACGTTCTCTTGCATGCGAGTTGAGTATTAACTCTCATTAGTAAGTTAAAAACATTTGGATAAGCTCTGGTACCACGTTGATTTTGATAGCCTTTATGTGATTTTGTTAAAAGATCTTGTTGAAGGATAGAGAAAGTTTGTTTTACGGCGTAACTCAAATTATATCCCAATTCATACTCAGACGAGCCTCAATACCTCAAAAAGTTTCAAGCACGTACAATCTTTTCTCCATCAAACCGCTAACAAATATCCAAGTACACAAGTAAAAACAAACAAGAAGCATAAATCAAAGCATACCTCACAAGATCCCAGTCCCTCTACATCATCTGGGAGTTTCATTGCTGCAAGCTTCCCATAAGTGCAGTCTCTTCTAAATGAGATGATTGGAGGAACCACAAACTGGTGGAAATGTGTTCCTGATGGAGCCCAATATTGCTCTCGGGGCGTTGCCCACTTGCCGATAATCCAATTCTGTAAATTTTTAAGAACAATCAACACTTTGCAATAGTTCAAGATTGCCCTACTTAATACACTGCACAAACTAAACTGTTGATACTTTTAAGTATAAAGACTTCTATAAACAGTTATTACACTCTGTGCTTTCTAGAAACGGAGAAATCAATTCCTTATTATTAGCAAATAGTGAGAACTGTAAATTGAAGCCAAAAGAGGGGATATTTTTTTTTTTAACCTTGCAGTGTTGAGCTGCTTGATACTTAGTAACTTGAACTAAATATTTTTGGCACTCCGTCGGCAGTTCTTTCTGAATCTTGGTAAATCGTTCTGTGGAGAGGGTCAGCATCTGCATTTTGACCACCAAGTTACAGTAAACTATATCAGATTTACGATATTAAAGGATCAATATAGGATTGGAGGAAGGGATTATATCATTTTTGTGTACATACCAAAACTTTAACCTTGCGCCGCGCAAGATAGATTGCAATGGCTCTGCCTAGTTTAGAAGTAGCTCCTGTTAAGAAAACTTCATCAACGTCTTTAGGAATTTCGTGAATGATCACAGCAGCTGTCAAGGTGTTTCCATGAACCACTCTGACTTTAAGGTCGGGATGCTTGTTAACAAAAAGTGTTCCACCTCCATTCAAAGCTTCATTCTACAATGCAAATCTCTTAATGAACAGAATAATCACATAAAGTTTAAATAAAAACTGATCTGTTTCTAGATAAATAGTAGCTACATTTACCAATCGCGAAGTAACAAAAAAAGAAGCAAGACTAACCTTGTTTAAGGCAGCAAGGCTAATAACCTTAACACCAATTTTATCAGCTTTAAGGATAGCAGCTTCAATTTGGTCATTTATACCTTTTGCGGCAAAAGGCAAGAAGTACTGCAGAATAACATCATAAATTTATCTGTTAAATTCGGCGTATGCAAACGTTTGATGATTTCGTTGATTACCTTTGTCCTTTGTTACTTTAAAGTGTGCCAATTGTCTGAATGCTTATAATAGCAAGATGTAAATTTACTGCATGTAATATAAAGATAGTACCTGAAAACCAAATCTTGGGACACCCCAAGTCTGGTGCAATCTCCCTCTGAGATTGTAAAAGTTGTACAAGAATGTCTTAGACTTTGCCCACATAATGAGCATCACCACAAACGTACCAGGCCACATCGGGAACAAAAAGGGCTTTACGCTGAAGGGTAGTGAGCTGAACGCCCGGAAAATAAAAGGGGAATGCAGTGATGAAATGATATCCACGCCATGCGCAAGAAACACAAAATCAGGTACTCTGCTACCTGCTTTTGGCAACAACCAAATGGTTAGAACATTTGATGAGGATATAGACAGTCTCAAGAAACATCGGTTGACATGAAAAGAAGAAAAGGGACTCACTTGCCCTTGAACTGATTTCTCTCTGAAGATCCCATGATTTAGTATTTATGGTGTCCCATAACTTATCATACAAAGGCATGAAGAGGCAAAAATTAGTCCCCTTGTCCATGTGGTGAAGACTGTGGTATCTGCAAAGTCGAACAACCAAAAACATATTTTGAGACTTGCTCATCCCCTTATCTCGACTGGGTATGATATCAGTTTATACACTAAACAGGGACGGTCAATCCAAGGCCTACTCGTTCCATGACCGACACAGTTACTTGCGTTACAATTTTCATGCATATCAGATTTTGGGTGCCTTGGATGTTTAGTAATTAAAAACATTTCTGTCTCCACACATTACAGTAAACTTCAGTAAACTTCTTATACATGATCATACACAAGTTACTCGTTATAACCTTTATAAAACAATTGGACAGAACTCGTACAACAAGCATTTATCCTATTCAATGACCTTCTTATGTGCTACAAAACATGTCAGAAAAAACCAAACAGAAGGAACTAAACGAGAACCGCAGGGAACTTACGTCGGGGTATAGATGATATATTTGAGTAGTGGAACAGCCCCAAATATGCTACAAGGAACAACTTCAAAATTGCTGTGCCCCAAACACCGTAGAAAATCGAACGCCAAAAGATAACTGTACATCAAGCCTATGGATCCATAACCAATGAAAAGAGTTCCCAAGATTGGAACTCCTACAACTATACACAGTAACATATGCTCCAAGAATGTTCCATGCCCAACTGAACACCAAAGATAATACATACAATACACACCATTTAGGTTTTTATTCATTACAAAGAGCGAGTCCAATTAATGAGAGTATTTGTTGGATTTTGTACCTGTGAAGGGAGTCAACACCTTTGAGCTATGATGCAGCCAGTGATACTGTTCAAATAATGAAGGAGAATGCAATAATCTGTGCATCCAATAGAACAGTGGTTCTGATACTCCTATGTGAAGTATCAGACAACATAGTATTCCCTTCATATCCCAGTTGGGAAGATTGGCTAAGGAAGGGAAACTCAAGTATATCAATGAAGCCACAATAGCTTGAAATAACAAGAAATTATCCCTG
Organism: Linaria vulgaris; assembly: GCA_948329865.1. Classification (NCBI taxonomy): domain Eukaryota; kingdom Viridiplantae; phylum Streptophyta; class Magnoliopsida; order Lamiales; family Plantaginaceae; genus Linaria; species Linaria vulgaris. The sequence continues at coordinate 29,292,762 of OX415249.1, forward strand.
TTGCATAAACAGAATAACAATCAAGAACTCACATCAAACAAACTGAACTAGCACACCAACTGAAAATTTTAAAATTCCATCATACCAATGCCATTCTGCGTCAATCTGAGTGAACTCCACACCTTTTTGATCGATTCGACAAGCACGATTTACGAAAAACATATTACTATAAGACATCCATAGCTGATGAACAAGAGCTCTCAGCCCAAACAAGATCATAATGTGCAAGCACCAAGTGTCACTTTCCTTGATTTCTCCCATGTAGATTCCATACACCACTTTTGCAACTATCGGTCCATACAACAAATACTGTCCCAACCAACATAATGCAAGAAACAAAAAGACAACAAATCATTAGATTTTTTGTAATAACATGAAATAAAACAAAAAAGGGTCTTTCTCAGAATTTCAATATTAAAAGAGAAAAAAAAAACATGCCTTGAAACTACCCAAGAACTCCCATGGCCATGAAAATAAAGGAGCTTCCTTTTTATTTGGAGAGCATATTCTCTCATCATCATCCATCATCTTTCTTTCCTCCTTTTCAACCATATTACTATCAAATTTATATCAACAACAGTACAAATTTATGAGATCAAAACCCACTTAGATCTAAATGAAACACTCTTAAATAGGAATATCCTTTTTTCGTTTTTAGAAGATCTTGGATGACGTTAAGTGAGGTTGGAATGTGTAATTATCAGTTATATGATCACTGTCTTATCTTATAATGATTTTTGGCACCATTCTCAACACACTCAGGACCTTATACTTATAGTAGTTAGTTATACTTATACATACAGCCTACAAAAAAAGAAAAATAAAGCCCAGAATTTTACAAAATTCTTTATTTTGCTGTCTTTTTGTGAAATTTACAGAAACAACTAGTCTAATAATATTATATGTCAAATGAATGCAGTTGACAGCTGTTTTTTGTGGGAGCCATCATAACAAGGAGCATTAAATGAGTGAGAAGAAAAAACGAAAATGGTTGGTTTCTAATTAGTAGCTTGAATCTTTTTATGGGGTTTGGCTGGTGGATTTGCAGTTTGCAGTTGAGATGGCGATACTTTTGTTTATGATTATTATTTTATTACTATTACTATGTGTATGTATGTGTGTTCACACTTCACATTGATTAAATCAAACGTCAATAATTGACTTATGTTATACGTACCTCACCATTTTAATAAGACTTACCCGTTTAACGTTGAACGTTAACTAGGCATTTTCAGCCCGACGTAATATGTCACACGTGTCAGAAGATATGCTTTGTGAAGCGTAAGAAAATGATGATTATGTGACTTATGTCATAAGATTTGGTTTTTCCTAATCAAGTTAAGTCCTTTTTATATCAGTCCGTGTCCTTATTTTATTAGCTTCACATGTTCGTGAAGACTTAAAGAATTGGAACAGTGGATAAATGAAAAGGGTGCTTCTACATATATTTAAGATGTTGATATGTTACACTATTAGAAGAATTGTTTTATTTTCCTTTATTGTGTATTCTGTATATGTACTAGCAACTACCATCCAGTACAGATGAAAGCGTTGTAGAAAGGAAAACAATTATGTTTACAAACAATATTTACATTTGATGGAGGAATGGTGCTCACACATCTTGTATGTGGCGTATGTTTAGGGCTTTGGACCATTCGTATCCATAAGTATTAACTGATTTCCTACCTAACATCCAACAAAAACGGGACTCTTTTTAATCGATCAACAGGACTATATATTGCAAAAATTAATCGTCTGTTATTTTTTAATTGACAAAAAAACTTAGATGATTTCTTTATTTTTTTTAAAAAAACTTCTATATTTTTGTTAAAGAAAAAGTTCGTGTGTTGTATATATATATAATAATAAGCACACTGCTCTTTTTATGGTTTAGGGCACTTGGTCTAGATAGATCATTATGTCCTTTAGGCTTTGTCAAATACATACAAAATTAGAGGGGACATGAACGTAAAGGGCCCTAAGAAATAAAGCAACAAGTCAAGCGCACACACAAAGCTTTAACCTAGTGACGTTTTTATGATCAAAAAAGCATAAGTATAAGTCGAGTACGAGAGAAATTAAATAAATTCAAAGAGCATTAACGGAATGATATAGAAAATTGAGGTGGCCACAAAGGACTATAAGTTTCCAGCTTGTGTCCACCAGGAGGTCATTGATGGTGGCAAAGTAGAGAACCAAGGTTGGAAGAGTCAACTCGGCTTGTCGTTGGTATTGACTAAAGGTTCTTTTGTCGCACACGAGAATAGTGCCTGCGATTAAAGGTGAAAGTGCAAGTGTTGTAGTGAAATGTTAGTCCAACATTCTGGTAACCTGTGGTGGCACAACATTGAAATCAACACACTGCACTGACCGATTAATTTGATTTATTATATTTAGTTTTGTTTTTATTCATAATCTTATCTAATTCCACGAGTTGTGGTTATCTTTGATGTATTTTAGGATATCAAGGGATCTAGATTTGAGAAGGGTAAAAGTATGAAGAAGGAAGATAAAGCCGAAGGAGATTGTAATAAAGATAGAAGATTATTTGAAGATAAACACCAAGGGAGATTTTGAGATTATCCAAAAATACAAAAATCAATCAAGTCTTGTCGAGCATATCTACGAGAACGGACGAATAAACTCTATAAGAAGAGTGGTCTACATCAAGCTGAATAACGAGACTAGAATATAGGTTCCTAAGAGATTAGAAACATTCATGTCAAGTAGTTCAGTCTTGTCTTTGCTGAGTTTTATCTAACGAAACTATAAACTCAATAGCTTGTAATGAGTTAGTGCTGTGATTGGTTTCATCACTCAGCTGCATTTAGTAAGATCATTAAAGTTAAATTTAGTGATTATTTGGTCGTAAGGCTTGGCAGGTTATATCCTGCCTCAAATTCATTCACTGTGTTTGTTCTGTTCCACTGCACTTTACTCTTTACTGAATGTTACAACATCAAACACAGTCTGTGTTGGCACAATATTGCAAATTAACACAACGTGTGAATCAAAAAGAGTACAAATCCTGATCCATATATTTACAATTGGTATTAGAGCCAAGCACCTACTTCATTGGTGTTTGGATTGGTACTAAGTCATAGACAATGCAAAATCCAGCACACACAACAGGCTACCCGTGTTGGATGAGACCAACTATGCCTACTGGAAGATTCGGCTAAGATCATACATTAAATCCATAGACCTACGGATATGTAAATCAATCATTGATGGCTACACTCCACTAACGACAACAAGAGACAATGACAATGATGTCAATCTAAAATCTGAAGCTAATTGGACTCCAACATAACTCAATGAAGCAGCCTTCAATGAGAAAGCACTCAATGCCATCTTCAGCTCGGTTGGTCCATATATGTTTAGGCTGATACAGAACTGCACAACTGCCAAGCAAGCCTGGATGTTTCTTCAAACCCACTGTGAGGGTGATGTAAGTGTTAAGGAATCCAGACTTCAAATTGCTTTACATAAGTTTGAAAATGTTAGGATAAGTGATGATGAGACTGTCACCTCTTACTTTGAGAAACTGATGGATATTTCAAATGAATGCCAAAGTCTAGGTGATCCATTAACTAATAAACAACTTGTGTACAGAGCCATGAAAATAATATCTCCTAAATTTGAATTTAAGAAAATAGCAATGTAAGAGGCCATACATATGTCCACCCTTAACTTTCATACTCTTCTGAATGTCTTACAAGATTTGAAATGAATCTGGAGCCTACTAACAAACAGAGAGGACTTTCTCTTAAAGATATTGAAGAGGAAGTAGATGATGAAACTGAAATAACTGCTTACTTAGGTTTTGTTGTTAGGAAGTTCAATAAGATCGCCTTGAATGATAGAGTTAAAAAAGAAAAGGATATGCCTACCAATCTGAGAAAGCGTTTTCCTGGTTAAATGGTAAAGTACACTTTCAAAAAGCCTTATGATAATGACACTTAAAAAATAAAAGAAATCGAGTGTTATTAATGCAAAGGATTTGGTCACTTGGCCTATGAATGTGCAAATTCATTAAGAATCAAAGGTAACGATAACTATGTGTGCAAAGATGATATTGATAATGAGACAGGTTTGGAGGAAATGCCAGATGAACAAGAATCTGTAGAAATACACACATTATCCTTAACAGCTCAGGTGAACTGGATAGAATGTCAGGACAACATTGTTACCGACCAGTGTGCGCTCAACACTCAAATAGATGCAGAAGAACATAAAGAATTCTTTGATATCAGGGAGGATGGAAGCTCAATATCTAACTCTCAATATCTCATTTCTGATATAAATGAATCTGAGGAACATTCTAACTTTACTTCTTTTGGTGGCTCTGTAGATTTAGATCAAAGTGAAATCATTGATGAACTGAAGATTGTCTACAAAGAACTGCTAGATAAAGTAAAGAAGACCATCAAAAAGGAAAAGGAGCTCATAAGAGACAATGGTTTCTTAATTGAAACTGTGACTGAACTTGAAAAGAATCTCACCAAAAAAGAATGTCAACTGGAAAAAATGCAAACAAATCTCGATGAAGCTGAAAGGATAATTGCCAAATGGAACTCATGTATAAGTAATTGGATGAAGTACTTATTATTGGCAATGGAGGTACGGCTGGTTTATGATATCAGGAATGGTCAAGTAAGTCTGAAACTGCTATTCCTAGTTTTGTTAAAGCTGGTTATGATAAAACTGATGGTAATTCTCATAAAACTAAGAAGATGACTAATATATGCCAATATTTTTATTAACCTGGTCATTTGAAACCATACTACTTCAAGTACAAAAAGTTTTGTTAAAAATACAAGTATGGAAACAGTGATGTTGTGTCGGATGTTAAGTCAACATCACAAATCTCTGATGTTGGCTCACCATTTAGTGAACAGAAAAATAGTTTTAGAAAAAGCAGATTGTGGTCTCCTAAAATCAAGATTATATGTAATGTTGTTTTCTCTGTTACTCACACTCTTACTGGTGATTGGTATTTTGACAATGGTTGCTCTAGACATATGATAGGTACTAAGACTAATCTCATGGAGTTTGTACCTCCGACTACTGGTACTGGCACATATGGTGGAGGTAGTAAAGGAATAATAATAGGAAATAGGGTTCTTAATGTTGATGACTTTCCACATCTGAAGGATGTACTCCTAGTAGAAGGGTTGCGTGCTAATCTTATCAGCATCAACCAACTCTGTGATGACAATTTAGTTGTTAATTTTGATAAACACTCATGTGATGTGTTTGATAATAATGATGCTTGTGTTATGACAAGAAAACGATTATAGGACAACTGTTACTTATTGGGTGAAGATGCTAAGTGTCTTCATGCCAAAGTGGATGAATAAGTTGTATGGCACAAGAGACTTGGTCATGTTCACTATAGGAATATGGAAAGATCATCAAACTAGACACTGTAAGAGGGATACCAAAACTGATCAGTCCAGGTAAACTAGTATGCGGTGACTGTCTGCAAGGTAAGCAAGCCAAAGCTACACATGCTCCAATACATGTAGAAGGTCAAATTTCTAGGACTTCTAAATGTTTTGAACTGTTGCACATGGATCTAATGGGTCATATTGAAGTTTGCATCCTAACATGTAAGAAATATGCCTATGTCATTGTGGATGATTTTTCTTGGTACACTTTGGTTAAGTTATTGAGAGAAAAATCTGAGGTTGTAGAGACATTCAAGACACTAGCTGATAGTATAAAAATGCTCTATAATGCATGCGTAATTAGGATCAGATCTGATCATGGTAGGGAATTTGAAAATAAATAATTTGATGGTTTGTGTGATTCTAGAGGCATCTCTGATGAATATTATACTCCTATCACTCCCCAACAAAATGGAGTAGCTCAAAGGAAAAACAGAACATTGAAAGAAATGGCTAGGGTAATGTTAATTTCCAAAAAAATAATTAAAAGACTTTGGGTTGAAGCACTGAGTACTGCTTGTTATATTACTAACAGAGTTTATCTAAGACAATGTACAACCATGACTCCATATGAAATTATCAAGAAAATTAAGCCTAACCCGAGTCATTTTATGAATTTTGTTATGTATGCTATATCTTGATAGATAGACACCAATTAGGAAAATTTGATGCTAAAAAGGAAAAATGCATATTTGTTAACCACTCTGTGAATACATTGCCTATAGAGTGTGTAATCCCAAGTTAAACACAATTCAAGAGTCATATGTTCTTGCAGGTACCTGTGATGATTAGAATGTTCAGTCTCTGATAGGAAATATTGAGCCCTCATCATCAACTAACAATGTGGACTCAACATTGGTGACCGGTCAAGAGTCAACAGTGGCAATAGATGTTGAGCTAACATTAGTTATTCCAGATGTTGCCGCAACACCAGATTACACAGATTCTGACACTGAAGAGTTTGTTAGTGTCACACTGAATAAATACTATACAGCAAGAACCCATGCAATTCACCAAAAACAATATTTGGAAATTAGTTCCTCGGCCTGCTCATGCTAATGTAATAGAAACTAAGTGTATTTTCAAAAATAAAAGTGATGAAAATGGTGTAATTGTTAGGAATAAGGCTAGACTAGAAGCTCAAGGGTATACACAGGTAGAAGGAATTGACTTTGATGAAACTTTTGCCCATGCGGCTAGAATTGAGTCTATTACTTGCTATAGCTTATTTTTTGAAAATTAAATAGTTTCAAATGAATGTTAAAGGAGCATTTTTAAATGGTTACATTGACAAAGAAGCTTATGTAGAGCAACCCAAGGAGTTCAATGATCCTTACCATCCTGACCATGTTTACAAACTAGAGAAACACTTTATGGATTGAAACAAACTCCAAGAGCTTGGTATGAAAGGTTGACTGAGTTCTTACTGTGTTTTGGTTTTTTTAGAGGGGAGAGGGATATAACACTGTTCATTCTGAAAAGTAACAGAGATGTTTGCATTGCTCAGATATATGTAGATGATATTGTACTTATCAGCCACAAGACCTGACATCATGTACTCAATATGTGTGGGTGCCAGGTATCGGGCATCACCCAAGGTATCTCACTTAAATGTAGTTAAGAGAATTCTGAAATACATATCAGGGACTGCTGATTTGGGAATATGGTATTCACATGATACTAATTGTAATCTGGTAGGCTTTAGTGACTCTGACTGGGCTGGGGATCTAGATGACAGGAAATCTACTAGTGGAGGTTGTTTTCATCTTGGAAATAATTTAGTTTCTTGTTATAGTAAGAAACAAAACTATGTATCAGTTTCAACTGCTGAATATGAGTATCTTGCAGTTGGCAGCTGTGTTATCCAACTAATATGGCTAAAACATATGTTACATGATTATGGGATAACTAGTAATACTCTTTTGATTTTTTGTGACAACTTCAGTGCTATAAGCATATCAAAAAAATCATGTTCAACACTCCAAAACTAAACACATTGATATAAGACATCACTTCTTGAGAGATTTGGTTGAGGATAAGACTATTATGATTGAACACATTAAAAAACAACCAACTTGCTGATATATTCACTAAACATAAAGAAGATTCTTCAGTTTGAGAAAGGCTCTCGGCATGAGTGTGTTGTGAGCACATAGTGCAAACAAGTGTTGCCTTAACATCACATGCTAACATTGGTGACTGATTGTGATGCCCATAGATTGTTCTCCATATTTACACATGTTTGTGGGTCTGCATATTTGAATTATGTGAATCCTACTGGTTTGTCAGTGGGTTATGAATACTTATCTATTTACAAATGTTTATTAAAAGCTTAAACTAACTTTCTTTACTTTGAGGCAGTAACTTAACTTGGGGAAGCTGGGGTACACAGAGTTGATTGCTATGTTGTATTCAGATGTGTCTTATTCAGGTCTAAGTTACACAAAACAATATAAAGAAGCTGGGTACAAAGAGTTGACAGCTATATTGTATTCAGTTGTGACTTATTTGTATTGTTTTCCTTGTAGAAGGGGCATAAGATAGTGAATTCTTATACTGGGGTGTATGAGGTCATGTACTGCCTTTCATTCAGTTTAATTGTTCACTTGGTGCTAAAAACTTCTTTATGATTGCTGAGTAAACAACTATGTGTTAGGAAACTGGGGTGTTGGGGCCTTGTATTGCCTTCATCGAGCCCTATGTACTTTTCTGTGCATCTGCATTGATTATGTTGCAGCTGGGGTGTTAGAAGTCCCTTTATTGCATACATTCAGTGAATACATAATCCTTTCTTTGCCTCAAAGGGTATTGCTTGAAAGTTTAATTTAAATGCTGGTTCTAAAATTATCAAGTAAAGAGTTAGTATCTATGACGGTTCATTAGTTAAGTTAGGACAACACACTACTCATCTATGCTGGTTTAATATTCATCTTTTGCTCTTTCTTCTTAACCTATCTGATCTGAGTGGCTCTGGTCTTAAGGGGGTGTAATCTATCTAATCATCATGTTTTCATATTAAAGGCATATATGTTGGCTATATTAGGTGCCAATAACATATAAAGTTGTTTCTAACCTGTTCAATAGAAGCTTAATTATCTCTTTGATTTTAACTTCCTTCCTTACTTTGATGTGTTTCCTGTTATCTAACTTCCCATGTCCCCACAGATCTAAACTACTGGATTTTAGTGATTCCATCTGAATCTTGAGTTCCAGATATTTTGCTCAGATTTTGCTTATGCCTTAAATTGAAGAAGCCCCAGGTAAGACTCATATCACACAGACACATATGATTCAATACTGACAGGATGTTGTGCCAACATTGTTCACTCCGGATGTTGCCTCAACATTTGCATCTACAATATGACTTATATGTTATTTAGTTGACTGCTCTGGTCACGTGTCAAGGCAAAACGTCTGCATGTGTTGACCCAACTAGCGGGAACTACACACGTTCACATAAATTACCCGCCCACGACTCCTGATTCATCTCCACTTTCCTTTTTCACCTCCTTATATTGTTGCTTATATTCTAAAAATTTCATTAAACCCTAAATTTACTCTCTGCCTTATTTACCTTTGTAGAATACAAAATGGAGAAAAAAAATCCACAATTGATGACCTTGCCAACATTGATGCTGCTATGACATCTGATGCAAGTGGAGTTCAACCTCGAAGAAGCACGCACTCACGCACCACCGTGGTTACACACAGGAACATGTGGGTGCCGAGGCAACGATTGATCATAAGAATGTTGGCGCAACATTGAAATATGCCAACACTGTTGAGGAAATTCCTCAAATCGAGGAACCGGCGAGCATCGTGGTCGAAAAACCTTAGGAGACGCAACAACCTACCCCACCTGCTGATGTCAAAGGGGAGCAAGCAATTGCAGAGGCTAAAAAAGATCAAGGGCAAGAAGAAGAAGAGGACGTTGATGTTAGTGAAGACGATGAATCCTCTTTGAAGGAGGACTATGATGATGAAGATGGGGAGGAGGGTTTTGGTGAAGAACAAGGAGATGACGGGGAGGAGGAGACTGCAGCAGACAAAGAAGCTGATGTCCAAACCAGCTTGATGTTGAGCCAACATTGTCAGACAAGGATGTTGATCTAGCATTGGACCATGCAGAAGAATCAGAGAATGAGGTGCCTGATACGTTGGAAGATGATTTATCTACTGAGCCTTTAATAGGTATTTATTAACTAAATATGCAAGTCAATCCTATGATCTTGTACGAGAAAGGAAAATTTGGGTTGAAAAAACTGTGGTAGTTGATGATTTTAAAAAAATATAAAGTGTTTAAGTTCCTAGAGTCTAGAAGTCTGCTAGTTTCTTTTTTTGATATTGTCCCATTTGTGTCTGAGGTTCTTAGAGAGTTTTCTAGCAATCTGTCCAAATTTGCAAATGCACAAGGATCCCCAAAGTATGGAAGAGTGTTTGTGAGGAATAAATTTCACAAAATTAGTCCTTCAATAATTAACAATGCTTGGAAGATGTCAAGAAGGCAAGAGACAAATGAGGAAATTGATGACAATGAAATGATGAGAGAACTGACTGGTGGACTTTTGAAAACATGGAGAAAGAAACTGAATGTGACTGGGCTCACTTCCTTATTGGCCATCATGTGCAAGATTATCTCATACAACTGGATGCCCTCATCAAACTCCACAGCTTTAACTCATGATATGGTTGTGTTGACTTACAAACTGAACAGAGGACTTCCAGTGAACATGGGGGAAAGAATTTCCAAGTCAATTGCTGATGATGCACACATGAACGAGGTTATTCTTCCATTTCCATCCCTGATATACAAGATAGTCAGTGACCAAGGATTCAAGAAGGGAGAGAATGAGGTATTTGTGGACAAGATAAGAGAGCTTGCTATCACAAAGAACTACTTTGGAGGGACTAGGATCAATGATTTTCCTTGGAAGGATACCAATGCACCTAGTGGAAGTAGAGCACATAAGAGGAAGAAGAAGGCAAAGTCATTCAGTGTTGCCTCAACATATAAGGATGACTCTGCTCCCACAGTGCCCATCAGCTCCACATTTATTCAAGAGAAGGTCGACGGGTGTGACAAATTGATCTCAGACATGATGAGGGATATAGCAGACAATGAGGAGGAGCTTAAGGAGTTGGACTCTATCAAGAAGCATCTATTGGTGGTACTTTCCTCACAAAAGGGGGAGAGTAATCCAATTTTTATTTCTTGATGCTTTTTTATTGTTTGAAAAATTGTTGTTTTTGATATAGAGAGCATGTTCTCTGTTATGTTTTGAACTCTAGGGATGTATCAGGATATAAACTCCACACTTATTTAATTATTCTAGTTTTTCTTGTTTAGTACTACTTATCTAACTACAATTATGAAATGTTAGGCCAACACAACCCTTAATTGTGTATGCCCAACATCAATGTTTAACATTCATATCTTAAGGGGGAGTAAATTAGAATAAGTAGAGTTGGTTGATATACTAAAATACAACAAAATTGGATACATGTGGAGTTTTGTGAAGAAAGGCAAAAAATAGGAGATTTAAAGTGCAAGTATTGTAGAGAAATGTTTGTCCACCATTCTGGTACTGTGTGTTGGCACAACATTGAACTTAACACACTGCACTGTCCGATTAATTTTATTTACTATATTTAGTTTTTCCTTTATTCATAATCTTATCTAGTTCCACGAGGTGTGGTTATCTTTGATGTAGTTCAGGATATTAAGGGATCCAGGTTTCAGAAGGATTAAAGTATGAAGAAGGAAGATAAAGCCGAATGAGATTGTGATAAACCTAGATGATTCTTTGAAGATAAACACGGGAGATTTCGAGATTATCCAAGAATACAAAGAACAATCAAGTCGTGTCGATCATATCTACGAGAACAGACGAATAGACTCTATAAGAAGAGTGGTCGACATCAAGCTGACTAACGAGACTAGAATATAGGTTTCTGAGAGATTAGGAACATTTGTGTAAAGTAGTTCGGTCTTGATTTTGCTGAGTTTTATTTAACGAAGCTATAAACTCAATAACTTGTATTAAGTTAGTGTTAGGATTGGTTTCTTTATTTAACTGCATTTTTGTAAGATCATTAAAGTTAAATTTATTGATTATTTGGCCGTAAGGCTCGACATGTTATATTCATATAATGTGCTTAAAATTCATTCACCGCGTTCGTTTTGTTCCGCTGCACTTTAATATTTTCTGTTCCGCTGCACTTTACTCTTTAGTGAAAGCTGGGAAAAAATCGAAAACAATCGGTGTTGGCATAACATTCTAAATTAATACAATGTATGAATCAAAAAGAGTACCAATCCCGATCCATACATTTACAAAAAGTGCTCAAGCTCGTGGATACTCTTGTACATGATCGAGCATATATGGTTTTACTACTCATTGGATTTTAAGCCTTTATGGTGGAGATGTGAAAGTTTGTTTAATTATTTGATGACCTGATAGGACAGAGTCATGTTTAAGGGCAAGTAGGTGTGTACGATAACTAGCACAATGCCTTATTATGATTTAGGGCGTTGACCTAGAATAAATAGACCATTATGTGCTCTAGGTTTTGTGGAACATATAATAAGTTAGAAGGGGTGAATGTAAAGGCTAAACATGTGAAAGTATTGGATACGAGTCAAGCACACAAAACTTTAATCTTGTGGCTTTTATGATAAAAAGTGCAAAGTAGTAAGTCGAGTATGCAAGAAAAAATTTGAGGAGTGTTGAGGGAATAATATACCACTTAGATAAAAATGAGTTGGCCAATGGGCTATAAATATCTAGCTTGCGTCCAAAAGAAGGTCATTGATGATGGCAAAGCAAAGAAGGGAGGCTTTTTTTTTGTCGCATACGACTATAGTGCCTACGATTGGAGGTGCCGAAGGTCTTGAATATATAATATACCCCATGGAGGACTGAACATAAGCGCTCGTAGTACTGATTGACTTTTAACAAGAATATATATATATATATATATATATATATATATGGAGATGTGAAAGTTTGCTTGATGCCCGATAGGACAGGGTTGCGTTAAGAAGAAAATAGATATATTGTTAATACTTTTTATGATTTCATAATGGTCCCGATTTTAGTGGTTGAGATGGTAGTGACACGAGAGGAGCGATTATAAGGAGCAAATTAAACCATGAAACTTACCTTAATATGGTCGTTATGTCAAAGTTGGGTTCAATTGTGTTGAAATCTAGTGTTTAGCAATCTGAGGAAATTTATCTAAACTGGTCCCCTAATGTGGCTTGTTTTTTATTCTAGTCCCGTAATGATATTTGTTTTAATTTAGGTCCTCTGTTCATTATGTCCAATCAACGTCCTTCGTCACTCCGTCGCTGGAATCATGCAAAATTGGCCGGAATTTGATATGTGACTTGCATAACGTGCATCTCTTATCAAAATTAGTTTCATAATGTGACTTGTTAGCAATTTTAGTCCAATAGTGAAAAGATGAGTCGCATAACGTGCATCTCTTATAACAAGAAAATAAATCATAGCTTTTTTTTATAATCATGTTCCACACATGTGAAAAGTGCGATTTATTTCATGGTTTTCTTTAGTTAAATAACTAGATCGTGGATGCCACTACAAATAATTCGAAACTGGTCGAGTTTTGGTACTCCAACATCACAACTTTTTACAGGTACAACTGGAACAATGTCAGAGAAATCCTCACATTTATAGATTAATCTTGACACTCGTGCTATTGCGATTATTAGTGCTTATAGAATTGAATTATGGCAGCTACTTTCCACGTTGTATGAGGTGACTCGTGCTATTGCGATCATTAGCTCAAATTCACTAATCAGAGAGTTACACAAACTACCGATGTTTTATGAGGTAATTATATAGAGTGGGGACACCTTGTATTAGAATTACACATATACCCCCTATTATATAGTTTTTTCTTTAAACGGTTAAGATAACTTTTTTACGTTTATATCATTGTAGTAAATAAAATGTACAAATAATTTATTTATTTCTTAAAGTATCTTTTGCTTTTTTTTTCTGGTTCTTTCAACGAAATAAATGAGGTTAAATTTTAAGTGTCTAAGTATTATTGTGCAAAATAAGTAAGGAGAATGAATTTACATTGAACAAAATGTAATGACTTTTAAACAAAATTCAACCACAAGATATGCTTGTATAATTTGGGACTAAAACTAGAATCTTTTTTCATTAGGGGTCCGAAATTGTGAAGAAATCACCTTAGGGCGAGTTTGTTTCCACATATTATATGCGATAATTCGACTAGTCCATAGCTATACTCATCCAATGGCGCTTTCATTTGGGCCTAAATCTCAACCCGTAGAAGGCTTGTACGAAAGGGGCTAATTCACCACTTTTCAATCTTGGGTCCCTATGACAACTAATTTTCGGATTCCTTGAAGAATGACGAAAATTGGACATAATGCACATTAGAAAAGGGGAACTGAAAAAAGATATTTGGAAACATGCTACACTAAAGGACAGTTCAGATAAATTTTCAGCGTTTTGATATTAGGAACAATATATTTTAGCATGAAACTACTACTATGCTATGTCCCTTCAATATGAGGGCAAATTATTTTTACCCCATTAAACTTAACTTTTCATAACTTACAAAATCAATGATACGTCAAATTGAGAGAATCGATAACATAAGGGATTTATTACGAAATTTACAAAAATACATAATCCAATTTTATATCACCCTTCAATTCGAAATAGCAAAAACAATATCTCCTTGAATAATGTGGGTTCCAAACATTCATGATCTGGATGCAAATGAGTCAAATTATTTCATGTTAATAAAAAATTGTATGAAACATGCATGAACAATAATATTAAGACTTAAGAGAAAAATTCTTCAGAATCACCACATTCTAGAAGCAAAATCTCACATTAAACATGGGTGTTTCTCAACCTATGTTGCACTGATACTCCAAACTTTTGAAAAATATTGTGTCTGACACGCGGGGGACACCGACACTCCTCGGACATGCCTTAGATACGTGTTCGACACACCACGTGGCGTGTCTGTAACTAATATAAATAAGAAAAATTGGGACACGCGTGTCGAACACGGTTGATGTGCGTGTTCGACACATTTGTTACAAGCTTTGAGTTTATTTTACTTATTATCAAAAGCTTTTCTTTTGTCAAAATATAACACCTATAGAAACCGAACTTTAAAAACTTAATCTGTTAGTTACTGAATTAATAAACTAAGTTAAAAACTCTACTATCTTCTCTCATGTAGCCCATCAACCATTTCTTCCTCAACTAGAAGTGAGAATCAAAGTTAGAATTCCTGTTATGTTCTTTTAATTATACCTAAATTTTCTTCAATTGTCAAACTAAGTCAATTGCATGATTTTATTTGATTTCAATGTCTTTTAATTTCAGTATTCCTAAATCTAGAATTTAGAAATGAAAACTTCTAAAAGTGTATTACACTATTTTAGTTTACTAATTTATTTTGTTCAGTTCGAATTCAAGCAATTCAATCATATTTGATATTCATTTGTAAATAAACTTAAAAATAGAATTCAAAATTTTTTTTAGATGTTGTTGTTATACGTATTTTAATATAAAATATTAAAAAATTTAGACATATCCATGCCATATCCTATCATGTAACTTCTGAAAATTTGTATCCTCGTGTTCGTATCGTGTCATAAACTTGTCCCTATATCCGTATCTGTGCCACATAGTTCTCAACTAATTACAGATAGGGTGCATTAACTTTATTATTATATTTTCTCTGTGTCCAATATTAAATGATATAGGGCAGTCCTTACTATTATCTCACGTTGAAAGTGTTATATCATCTAGGACGTCTACATGTTACTAGACACAGGACCCGTCTACGAGGGCCGGGGTGTTGGGTGCCGTACGTCGGAGTAGGTGGGTTATTTTTATCAGTACGTTTATGGCAACTACCATTCTGTCGATCCCTCACCCACCTCTTAAGGGTATATTCTTATGTTCGAAAAATAAACATAAGACTATCTTTATGTATCATTGCGTAAGGTAACTGCATTCTATTTTTTTTTACATTCCATTTAAAGTTTTAATTGCGACTCTGCAGTCTTTTTATTGAATCCATTTTCAGTTTTAATTTGTGAATACATTTTCGGTGTTGATTTTGCTCTCGGAGGATTCTCGTAACACAATATTTTGGTCTTATTTCGTCACGGTAATAGAACACAGTAAAACAGTACAATTGAAATATAAATAACCAAAATAACGTTAATCCAATAAAATGAACGGACTAACTTTGTCCGGAACACCTACTATCTATTACAGATCTTGAATTGCTTTAGATATCCTAATAAGACAAATTTACATACGCATCGAATTCTGAAGGTTCGATGCGCGCCTCGAATGATGCTGATTCGATGCTGAGTTTATTCAATAACTGCTCATTCGATGTGAGTGTATCGAATCACTGAGATTCGATGTGGCTACAACTCGAATTGGAATGATTCGATGTCAGATTATAATAACTATGTCGGTGTCGAATGCAGTGAGGCATCGAACAAATGTGCGCATCGAATAGGCTTGTTCGATGTGGTAATAGTTGGAATCGAGTTCGATCTGCCTCTAGAAGATCAAGGGTCGAGTTATATATAGGCTTCGTCTCGCGGGACCCACTGAAAACTGTGGAAAGCACATCGAATTGACACGATTCGATGCGGCCTGATTCGATGCGCGTATCGAATAATGATTGTTCGATACGCTGTTGGGCCGACCCTATAACTGTATTGGGCCGATCCTCAAATTCCCCTATCACATAGTACCCCCACTTTGGGAGACGTTGTCTTGTAGAGAGCGATTTCCAAACTCTAATATGCCTCGTATGATATTTTTATGGGGTGTGCGAACTTGTGTTGCCCTTATGTGATTTCGGAGAGCATGCTATTCTGAAAATCTGATTGTACCGCATCGAACGGCAGCAGTTCGACGCGTGTTGACATCGGCGTCGAATTTGACGAATTCGATGCGCACGCATCGAATGGTATGTATTCGATGCGGTCGAGGTGTTTGGCGGTGCATGGGCCTATATAAGGGCCACATTCCACGTCAAGTTTATCATTTTCCCTAAAAGCAATTTTTTGTTTGCTTTTAACCGCATCGAATGATGTCTGTTCGATACGGTCAGACGCACCGAATTTCACGAATTCGATGCGCGTTTGATTTAATCCTGTCACCGCAATCCATATATATTTTTTGCTATTTGCTTGATATGGCATGTACAAAGTCTAAAAATCGAAGTAAACCTGTAGTGTCGCCCGAGAATATTTATGATTCTCGGAGAAGGAATGAGGAAGATGATCCCTCCGATGTGGGCCCGTCTATGGGCAATATTTCTTCGGAAGATAATCCAAGGGAAACTGTCAGAAACGAATCTGCAACTGCAGCCCCTGGCAATCTCTCCAATAATTGGGGTTCGGGTCGTTCTAATATGACTCCGGTGGATCGTTCTACGATGAGACTCGGTGGTGTTAGCGCTGGTACTTGGCAAGTGATTTTGAACGTCATGAACATGCTGTCCCACGGAGATTAGTGTAGACGCCAATCGCTACTGGTGGACGTATAAAAGTTGGGACTAATCATCAGATCCGGATAATGGAAGATATTGATGCTGAAGACGAGAGAATTGGTGCCAATCTGGGTAGATTCAATGCGTCTCATCCCACATTCAGGAATGAGCGAAACATAAATGAAGTGAGCTCCTCCCATTCAGGGAATGAGGAATGGTACGCCTCCGCTAAAAGGAAATTGGCAGAGGAAGAATCTGCTCGCGAGGCTCAGGAGATACATCCGCCTCCACTTAGGCGCCCGCGACTTTCATGGAACCCGAGACCGGCCCCTCCACGGAGTCTTGTCAATTATGACTTTCTCAATGACGAAAATTCAGAATCATTGAGCACCACACTGGGCGGGTATAGGTTAAGAGAGGAGCAAGCAGGCGAGATGATGTAGAGTCTATGGCCTCAGTTGGATTGCCAAATCATAATAAATCGGCTAGGATATCAAGATTTGGCCCTCTTTGGGCGCTTATTTTTTGCTGCCGTTATTTTAGTAGTATTTCGACTGTGCAAGGATTATAGTGGTTTGGTTGAGGTGCAGAGCAAACATAATGATGTTGTCGATAATTTACGTGCTAATATCCATAGTGGGGATTATAGCCGCCGCAATGCACTGAATCGCGCCAAAAAGGCAGAACAAAGAGCATCAAAAACTGCACACGACGTACATGATGCCGAAGTTAAGGCTAAGAAACCTGAAGAGAGTGTTGAAGCACTACGTGCTGAAATAGTCGCGTTAAAAAAGAAGAATGATTTCTTGAAGCGTGAGAATTGTTCCCTTAAAGCGTCGAATGCTGACGCGGACAATGTTATTGCCAATTTGCGTCGCCGAATTCAACATTTCGAGTCAGAGGATTATAAATGTTCCATTGCCAAAAATTATACACAAAGTAACGTTTATAAATTTCTCGAATTACTCTGCGGTGCTGCAGACATGAAATATGGTATGAAACTTGGCGTCGACCAAGCTGGTCATCTAGGGTACCTCACAGAGGGTTTTGATAAAGGTATGCTTGATGCTAGTTGTAATTCGAGAATGGAAATTCCAGAGGCCAGTGGTGATGATAATGACGATTTACATACCCCTAGGTCTAGTGATTCATTTTACTCCGTGTGGCGCAATCGTAAAAAACAAAATGTGACAGGCTCAAGCTCTTTAAAATCGAGCTCTCATCTGACGCATAAAGGAAAAGATAAATGTGCTCCTAACGCTACTTTGAGCGATTCGGGGAGTATTAAGAAAGCTCTTCACGGCGCTTTTGGTTTGAGTGACGATGAAGCAGGTTTGCCTCCAAAAAAGTCAAGGTCTACGATTTTCTTGCGGAGTCTTCCAAAAATGTCAAGTTTTGAAAACGTTGCTTCTACGGCCGAGGATAAGAGAAATAAGGCATGAGGGGTTGGACCACTTTGGGCCTTCGTATCCCACCGTCATGTTCTTCTGTCAGGCATGAGGGGTTGGACCACTTTGGGCCTTCTTATCACACCGTCATGTTCACCTGCATCATTTGACGGATAAAAATTGTAGTTAGTAACTTAAAAAGAATTGATAACGATTGAAGTGTATTTATCAAAACATGTGATGGAATTTATTCAATTTTATGCATAATAACGCCTAAGATGTTGGACATTCTAGGGACGCTTCTATTGAACCCCTTTTAGAGATTCCAAATAATCATATCCTTTCGAACTTGCTCGTATGACTCTGAAAGGCCCTTCCCATTTCTGTTCGAGCTTTCCGATATGCTGTTTTGCTGCAATGCTTATTAGAACCAAATCTCCTACTTCAAAATTTCTGAATTGAACTCTTTTATCATAGCTTTTGGCCATTGCTGCTTTATAAGCAACAATACGTTGATACGCATCATCCCTCGCCGATCCTATCATATCCAGATCCATTTGTCTTAACCGGGCCGACTGCTCTGGATCGTAATCAGTAATCCTGCGCGTTGGCATACCTATCTGTGCAGGTAAAACAGCTTTAGTGCCATACACAAGAACAAACGGGGTCTCTCCCGTAGAAGTTCTTATAGTCGTTCTATATGCCCATAATATTCCTTAAAACTCTTCCGGCCATGTTTTTCCTGTGCTCCTCACCCTCCTTTCGAGATAATCTTTCAATGTTTTGTTAGTGGATTCTGTTTGACCATTGGATTGTGGATGATACACTGAGGTCAGATTGTGTGATATTTTTAATTCCGCGAACCATGATTTAATCTCCTTTCCGCTAAATTGCGTGCCGTTGTCACATACAATTGACCTCAGGATACCGAAATGACATATGATGTATTCCCAGATAAACTCGATCATATTATTTTCTGGGATTGACGATATAGCTTCTGCCTCAACCCATTTAGTATAATACTCAACAACCACTAACAAATATCGTTTTTGTCCTTTGGCCGGCGGAAACGGGCCCACAATATCAATTCCCACTGATCAAATGGACATTCTACGTTGATGGGTTGTAGCTGGCGTGCCGGTCTATGAATAAGATGAGCGTGGTATTGGCAGCTATCACATTTCCTCGAGAAAGTTGTCGCATCTTTCAGTAGAGTTGGCGAATAATATCCTTGACGCAATATCCGTTGAGCCAAAGCTCGTCCTCCTAAGTGATTTCCACAAAAACCTGCTTGGATTTCTTCCATGACATACTCAGCTTGAGTTGGAGTCAAACATCTCAACATTGGTCCTTCGAAAGATCTTTTGTATAATTCTCCATTGCTGGTAGTAAATCTATAAGCCTTATATCGCATTATGTGCTGTGCATTCGGATCCGCCCTGCTGAAGATAAATCAAAATCTCGTCCTTCCAAGTAACGTCTTCTTGTATTGCCAATATAAACTCCACCTGTTCTTTCGTGGTAACATATTTTGATATCCCAATCGAAGGTTTATCTGCAACCATAAGTGTGATTCACTTCTCCACCAGAATCTCTGAAGAACTCACGAATTTAGAAAGCGCCTCTGCCTTTGCATTGTCGTCCCTAGGGATCTGAGTAATGTCAAAGAATTTGAAGTTCTTTGCCAATTCTTTTATCTTTGCGGCATACAACCTCATTGTTTCCTCACGCGTCTTATACATTCCCAAAAATGATTAGCCACCAAAAACGAGTCGGTGAATATGTCCAGATGTTCAATGTTGAGTTCGAGTGCCATTTTGACACCGACAATAACTGCTTCGTACTCGGCTTCGTTATTCGTTACCATGTAATTCAAGCTGATAGCAAATTCAAATTCTCTTCGTTCTGGGGACATAAAATGGATTCCAATTCTGCCTCCATGAGTGGTTGGAGATCCATCTGTGTGTAATATCCATATTGTGGTTGCCCTGCTGGTTCCAGCTTAATTTGATATAGAAAAAATACAACTTGCGATCTCGATTACACTGTTTCCCAGAGTCTCAGCCATGAAATCTGCTAAAGCCTGTGCTTTGATTGCAATTCGCTGCTTAAAATCCAATCCGAACTCACTGAGTTTAGTTGCCCATTTCACCAATCGGCCAGAGGTTTCAGGATTTGCCAACACTTGCTTCAACGGTTTGTCTGTTACCACAGTGATTGGGTGAGATTGAAAATATGGTTTTAATTTATGAGTCGTAACCACAACTGCTAATGCGAACAACTCTATTTCCAAGTAATTCCTCTCCGCCCCTTGCAGTACTCTACTCACATAATGAATGGGTAATTGATGAGTTCCCTTTTGCTTGAGTAATACTGTACTGATTGCGTGCGAGGATACTGCCAAATATAGATACAGCATTTCATTTTCCTCCTAGTTTAGCTAACAATGGCGGGCTCACCAAATAATTCTTCATTTGTCTAAAAGCCTTTTTACACTCCGGCGTCCAAATGAAATCTTTGCTCCGTTTCATCACTTTAAAGAAAGGAAGATTCTTTTCTGCAGATGTTGATATAAATCTTCCCAAAGCTGTCAAACGGCCCACTAGACATTGAACGCTCCTCACTGTTCTTGGTGACGGTAGATCCAATACTGCCTTTATTTTATCAGGGTTGGCTTCAATTCCTCTTTCATTTACCACATAACCTAGAAACTTTCCCGTTGTTACCCCAAAAGTGCATTTTTTGGGGTTTAATTTCATTCCGTAGGTTCTCATGATAGTAAAAGCCTCATCCAAATGTCGCACATGCTCCTCATCTTTGAGACTCTTTACTAGCATATCGTCAATATAAACTTCCATTGATTTTCCAATTTGATGGTAGAACATTTTGGCTACCAGCCTTTGAAATGTTGCTTCCGCATTCTTCAATCTGAACGGCATTACCCTATAACAATACACTCCGGTATCCGTGACAAATGTTGTCTTGCTCTGATCCTGCACTACCATGAAGATTTGATGAAATCCACTTTTCGCATCCATCATGCTTAGCAATGCACACCCTACTGTGGAATCAACAAGTAGATCTATCCGAGGCAATGGAAAAGGATCCCTTGGGCAATGCTTGTTTAAGTCTATATAATCCACACACATTCTCCATGTAGGTTCTTTTTTCAAGACTAAAACAATATTGCTCAACCATTCTGAGAACCTTATAGCACAAATATGTCGTGCTGCTAAAAGTTCTTGTACCTCTTTTTCGGCAGCTTCATTCTTTTCTTTGCTAAAATTTTGCTTCTTTTGCCGTATCGTTTTCGCGCTCTTGTCTACATTCAAACTATGTACTATGATCCTAGAGTCTATCCCGAGAAGAATGGAATCGGACCAGGCAAATATATCTTAGTTACACCGGAGACAGTCCACCAAGGCAGCCTCTATTGTCGAGTCCATCTCTGCTCCAATTTTTATTATTTTCTTAGTGCTTTCCTTAAACAGCTGCACAATCTTGAACTCCGCTAAAGGCTCCATCTTACATTCTTGTCATTGTTTTAACAATTGACTCTGTGCTTTATCTCGCGCCTGCTCTTTAGGCTCAAATCGCTTTTGATTATTATCTGTCTCCGTTTTGATCTTCTTCTCTGTTTCCCTTTTTTCAACCGCATACATGCGCCGTTTAATTGTTATCCTAGCTGCTTACACCTAAAACAATGTTACCGGTGTTTCCACAGACGACGCCAATATTTTGGTCTTATTTCGCCACGGTAATAGAACACAATAAAACAGTACAATTCAAATATAAATAACCAAAATAATGTTAATCCAATAAAATGAACGAACTAACTTTGTCCGGAACACCTACTATCTATTACAGATCTTGAATTGCCTTAGATATCGTAATAAGACAAATTTACATACGCATCGAATTTTGAAGGTTCGATGCGCGCCTCGAATGATGCTGATTCGATGCTGAGTTTATTCAATAATTGTTGATTCGATGTGAGTGTATCGAATCACTGAGATTCGATGTGGCTACAACTCGAATTGGATTGATTCGATGTTAGATTGTAATAACTGTGTTGGTGTCGAATGCAGTGAGGCATCGAACGAATGTGCGCATCGAATAGGCTTGTTCGATGTGGTAATAGTTGGACTCAGGTTCGATCTGCCTCTAGAAGATCAAGGGTCGAGTTATATATAGGCTCCGTCTCGCAGGATCCACTGACAGCTGTGGAAAGCGCATCGAATTGACCCGATTCGATGCGGCCTGATTTGATGCGCGTATCGAATAATGCTTGTTCGATACGATTTTGGGCCGGCCCTATAACTATATTGGGCCCATCGTCAAATTCCCTTTATCTCACAAGATTTATTACTTCCCGACAAACCTTTTCTTATAGTACCATGGTATATTAAATAGGTGTACGACACTACGACTGTACTCGCAGTTAGTTGTGAAATCACAGAACTTTTATTTCGTAACGTAATAAATCCACTGAATTTTTAGTTTGCGGTAGGTAAGAATTTTTAAGACTCTAAATTAACACTTCATGTATTCAGTTTTTTCACTCGTTCGTGGGACTATTAATAAAACGTCAAGCAAAGACATTTTTTATCTCTCTAAACACCTGACTATTAATTAATCTTTGACTTACATTATATTTGCCCAAAGAAAAAAAAATATAGAAAATTATCAGCATGTTAATTAGAGCATCTAAATTATCAATATGTTTCAATAACTATATATATATATATTAAGGCTAAAACTATATATAAACTTTTCTTTTTTCGACTTGCAAGTTGCATTGCAAACATATTAATTACCTCTAATAGTCAACAATGTCGTTTTTTATTCTTCAATTTTAGCTATCCATTATTTCACATGCATGGATCTCATATCAGCTTCAATTAAAAAGCTGATTATTTTCCTTTGAATTTCTTATGAATAAAGGAAATGATTATTAATTTTTAAGCCTGCATAATGTTAGAATTTGTATTTCTATACATTACATATGTGGTTAGTCTTTGGGGCAAACCAATAGGCAGATTAATTTACGTTTCTCACTTGAATATGAAATACTAGCTATATCACCTTAATTTACACGCCTGACAATTACAATATGTTCTAATAATTAGCATAGAGAACCACCCCGATAAAATCATAATCAAATCTTTTACCATTTCATAATTTGTACACATTTTATGAGAATCGATCATCGTGGTTTACTCTTTTGTATTCCTTACACATAACTTGAACAGCTTGCATGAGTTACATTATTATGAAAGCTTTTAATTAGAAAAATTAAAGTTCCATCACATATAGAAATAAAACATTCTAAATCATTCATTCCAGCTCCAAATTGGCTGATGTAGAAGAAGAGGCTCCAACGTTTAAAGGAAACACGCAACTAAAATAAGATCTTTAAGTAATCATTCACAACCGCCCTCAGGTTGAGGAGGAATTATTATATACATCCGTTGTATGTACAAACGATGGTTGAGATTAAAATAAGTTCCTTAAATTGTAGAAATAACCACCCAACACCCCATCCCCACCGTGTATTGGTAGTGAATGCACATACGGACCGGAGCCGGCTCTCTCCAGGTTGAGGTCGAAAAATTATCAAATTGAACTGTCTTTCTATTCTCTACAACTCAAGTGTACTATTTACACCTACTGTTTTGTGGGAATTAGTGACTTTGGCTCAGTGGTATTTTCATAATTCTACCATCTTGAACGTAGTTGCAACTGGGGTAGCTTGAGCAGCAGTGAAAGCTTGTATAGCTGTTGCAATTGAGTGAGCGACTGTTGCAACTGGGCGGCGAGAGACAGATTAGGGCAGGCAGTTAATTAAGTGGGCCGTGGGCTTCAGGGTTTAGGGCAGACAGATTAGTTATAACTGCCTCAGTATATATACTCTGTTACGCAGCCGTTTTCATAACGGTGCTTGACACAACTTTGTACTCTTAAAAAATCAATAAAATTGGACCTCGATTTTTCCTTTGGATTAGGGTTCTTCATCACATTGATGCTAGAACGCCGAACCAAGTAAATTGCGTGTGTTGTTCGTGATTGTTTACTTTCTTTGCTGCGATTGTTATTCATATTTTTGTTTGTTCGATTTGTGCGATTCAATTGTGATTTGATTCGGTAAATTTTGCATTCCATTGAGCGATTTCACAACAAATTGGTGCGGTGAACGTGGAGTCGATCATGGCGATGGCAAAATTTGATGTAGAAAAGTTTACAGGGCAAAACGATTTTGGTTTGTGGCGGTTGAAGATGCGAGCACTATTAGTTCAACAAGGATTGGTTGATGCACTGGATGAGACAAATATCGATAAGGATCTTGATGAAAAATCAAAGAAGGTTATGATGGAGAAGGCTCATAGTGCAGTGATCCTGAGTTTGGGTGCTAAGGTGTTGCGACACGTGTCGAAGGAGAAAACTGCTGCTGGTGTTTGGTTGAAGCTTGAAAGCTTGTACATGACCAAATCGTTGGTAAATCGTTTGTATCTTAAACAGGCTCTGTATTCTTTTAAGATGCATGATGACAAATCGATAGAGGAACAGATTGATATGTTTAACAAGTTGATTATGGATCTTGAGAACATTGATGTTGCAATTGATGATGAAGATCAGGCTTTGCTATTGTTAAGTGCTCTGCCAAAATCTCATGCTAACTATAAGGAAACTCTTATATATGGAAGGGATTCTTTAACACTTGATGAGGTGCAATCTGCTCTAAATTCCAAGGAATTGAATGAGAGAGGGAATGCAAAGAAATCACAGAATGGTGAGGGACTAATAGTGAATGGACAGAATCAGAAAAAAGAAAGTAGTAAGAAGGAGAAGAAGTCCAAGTCACAGGGAAAGAATGGGAAGAAACCATTCATTTGTTACCACTGTGAGAAAGAGGGTCATACCGGGAAGTTCTGTCCTGAAAGGCAGCATATTGGTGGTGACAAGGCTAAGGTGTCTGGCACTGTTGCAAGTGTACAAGAAGGGTATGAGTCTGCTGATGCTCTAATGGCTTCTGTTAGGGATCCAGATAATGTGTGGGTGTTAGATTCTGGTTGTTCCTTTCACATGACTCCACATCGATCTATATTTGAAGAATATGAAGAGGTTGATGGTGGAACATTGTACTTGGGAGATAACAAACCTTGTAAGGTGAAAGGTATAGGATCTGTTAGGTTCAGCCTCCACAATGGATCTGAGAAACTGTTGAGATTGGTGAGATATGTCCCTGATCTCAAGAGAAACCTGATATCTCTTGGTGTATTAGAGAAAAAAGGGTACAAGTTCTTGGGAGAGAATGGTATGGTAAAGGTTCTCAAAGGATCACAGGTGGTGATGAGAGGAACAAGGGAAAATACCCTTTACATACTAGAAGGAAAGTCTGTCATTGGTATAGTTGCAACTGCAGCTGTTCAGGGGACTGTTTATAAGTCTGAATTGTGGCACAAGAGATTAGCACATGTGAGTGAAAGAGGTTTGCTATAATTGGGGAAGCAAGGTCTGTTGGGAGCTGAAAAGTTGGAGAAGATTAGCTTTTGTTAACATTGTGTTCTTGGTAAAGCTCATAAGGTTAAGTTCAATGTTAGTCAACAGAGAACTAAGAGAGATTTGGATTATGTTCATGCTGATCTGTGGGGACCTTCGAGGACTGCTTCACATTCTGGAGCAAGATACTTCTTGTCACTTGTGGATGATTATTCTAGAAAGTTGTGGCTATTTGTGCTGAAGACTAAGGACCAGACATTTGAAACATTCAAAAACTGGAGGGCCATGATAGAGAAGCAAAATGGATTGCAACTGAAAAGACTGAGAA
Source organism: Linaria vulgaris (assembly GCA_948329865.1). Classification (NCBI taxonomy): domain Eukaryota; kingdom Viridiplantae; phylum Streptophyta; class Magnoliopsida; order Lamiales; family Plantaginaceae; genus Linaria; species Linaria vulgaris. Next base: position 29,318,975 of record OX415249.1, read on the forward strand.
CAGAGAATGGTCTGGAGTTTTGTTCAGCTGAATTCAATGAGTATTGCAGGGTAAATGGAATTGTAAGGCACAAGACTGTTGCTGGAACTCCACAGCAAAATGGATTAGCTGAGAGATTCAATAGAACCATACTTGAAAGGGTGAGATGTATGCTGCTGAGTGCTAACCTTCCAAAGGTTTTCTGGGCAGAGGCAGTTGCAACAACATGATATCTTATTAATAGATGTCCTTCTACAACATTAAATATGAAGACACCAGAGAAAGTATGGTCTGGTCACAAACCATATTTGAGTCATCTGAGAGTGTTTGGATGTTCTGCTTATGCACACATCAAACAAGATAAGCTAGAACCAAGAGCACTGAGGTGTATGTTTCTTGGATATCCAGAAGGAGTGAAGGGCTACAGATTGTGCTGTCTTGAACCAAGTCACAAGAGGTGCTTTATAAGCAGGGATGTAGTGTTCAATGAAGACACTATGGCTCTTAAAGAAACTGGGGATTTACCTGTGCAAGCTGTTGAGATTGACAAAGGTGTTAACTCAAGAAATAAGGAAGATAGTGGTTATCAACTTGAGGTGGAGCTTATGGCTGATAGTGAACCAGATCATCCTGGAAATTGGTTACTTGAAGAAGAGCCGGTTGCAACTGGAACTGAACTTGTTGATCAAGTGGTTGATCAAGCTGTGGAATCCAACTATATTCTGACCCGAGATAGAGCTAGAAGGGAAACTAAGGCACCAGAAGGGTATGGTTATGCAGACTTGCTTGCTTATTCCTTGGTAGCAGCAAGTAGTTTATTGGAAGAGGAACCAAGTGACTACAAGGCTGCAGTGAAAAGCAAGGATAGACATAAATGGCCTGAGGCTATGTCTGAAGAAATGAAGTCTCTGAAGGATAACAATACTTGGGATCTTGTTGAAAGACCAAAGGGCTCTAGGTTAGTTGGATGTAGATGGATCTTTAAGCAAAAGGAAGGAATCCCTGGTGTTAAAAAGGGAAGGTTCAAAGAAAGGTTAGTTGCAAGAGGGTTTACTCAAAGGGAGAGCATTGATTATAATGAAGTTTTCTCTCCTGTGGTAAAACACAGGTCTATCAGAATATTGCTTTCTCTTATGGCCAAGTATAACCTGGAGTTGGAACAAATGGATGTTAAAACTGCATTTCTATATGGGGACTTGGATGAGATCATTCTGATGAAACAACCAGAAGGATTTGCGATCAAAGGCAAGGAGGATCATGTGTGTAAACTCAATAAATCTCTATATGGTCTGAAGCAATCTCCAAGACAGTGGAATATGAGATTTGATGAGTTCATGATGAAGATTGGCTTTGTGAGGAGTAAGTATGACAACTGTGTCTACTTTAAGTTCAAGGATGAAAAGCAGTTTACATTTTTGTTGTTGTATGTTGATGATATTCTGATCATCAGTAATACCAAGATCGAAGTTGCAACTGTGAAAGCCAAACTCAAAGGAGAGTTTGAAATGAAGGATTTAGGAGCAACTAAGAAGACTCTGGGTATGGAGATAAGAAGAGACAGATCTAAAGGTTTGTTGTACTTGTCTCAGGTGGAGTATCTTATGAAGATACTAGAGAAATTTGGAATGTCTGAAGCTAAGGGAGTTACAACTCCATTGTCTCAACAGTTCAAATTGAGTGTTGATCAGTGTCCCAACACTGATGAAGATAAGGAGTTTATGGTAGAAATTCCTTATGCAAATGCTGTTGGATCTTTAATGTATGCCATGGTCTGCACTAGACCTGATTTGGCTTACTCAGTTTGCATGATAAGCAGGTTCATGGCTAATCCTGGAAGGGTGCATTGGAAGGCATTGAAATGGATTATGAGGTATGTGAAACACACCATCAACAAAGTTCTGGTGTTTGGTGAGTTGCAACATCTGATGGAGAATCAGCCTCACATTCAAGGATTTGTGGATTCTGATTATGCTGGATGTTTGGACTCCAGAAAATCACTTACTGGATATGTTTTTACAGCATTTGGGACTGCTGTTAGTTGGAAGGCTAGCTTGCAGAGAGTAGTTGCATTATCAACTACTGAGGCATAGTATATTGCACTGGCAGAAGCACTCAAGGAAGCTCTATGGTTAGATGGGTTTGCCAAGGAGCTGAAGATTCAAGATGATGTGATCACAGTTCATTGTGACAATCAGAGTGCAATACATTTGTCGAAGAACCAAGTTTATCATGAAAGGACCAAACATGTGGATATCAAACTTCACTTTGTTAGAGAGGTAATAACATGTGGCTCTGTGATGGTAAAGAAGGTTGCAACTGAGGAAAATCCAGCAGATATGATCACCAAAGTCTTGCCTAGCAGCAAGTTTGATCATTGCCTGGATTTGATTCAACTGAAGAGTTGTTAGTCCTAGTGTTCAGGACTAGTTGGAGGAGTTGGTTTGCTAATTTTGTGATTGAGGTAGAGTTACAGAAATAAGGTGGAGAATTGTGGGAATTAGTGACTTTGGCTCATTGGTATTTCCATAATTCTACCATCTTGAACGTAGTTGCAACTGGGGTAGCTTGAGCAGCAGTGAAAGCTTGTATAGCTGTTGCAACTGAGTGAGCGACTGTTGCAACTGGGCGACGAGAGACAGATTAGGGCAGGCAGTTAATTCAGTGGGCGTGGGCTTCACGCGAGTTAGTTATAACTGCCTCAGTATATATACTCTGTTACGCAGCCGTTTTCATTACGGTGCTTGACATAACTTTGTACTCTTAAAAAATCAATAAAATTGGACCTCGATTTCTCCCTTGGATTAGGGTTCTTCATCACATTGATGCTAGAACGCCGAACCAAGTAAATTGCGTGTGTTGTTCGTGATTGTTTACTTTCTTTGCTGCGATTGTTATTCATATTTTTGTTTGTTCGATTTGTGCGATTCAATTGTGATTTGATTCGGTAAATTTTGCGTTCCATTGAGCGATTTCACAACATGTTTCAAGCCCAAACACATTGTCTAAACTACTTTAGTAAGAAACAATAAATTTTCTACGTATTTTCGTAGGATTTCCATGTTTCTAAGTATTTCCGGATGAGTTATTCCAAGTTATGATTACATTTTCTTTTCTAGTCAGGGTATTTAATTTGTTCCACCTAGTTTGTGTTATTCATTAGTTTTGACATTATATATTATAATTAAAATTTAATTGCACTAAACCCCACAATCTTTCTCACTCTTACAAAGTACTCATAATTAATGTATGAAAAGTTGCGGTACATTCCCAATCTATTAAAATTGAAAGATTTTGCCCACAGAATCATTAATGTAGAGTTCAATATAATTTCTACACATGTCCCTATTTTTGCTCGTCAAATTACACCTCAAGACATAGAACTCACCTATATCATTAAGTTACATATGAAGCTTAATTACTACAACGTTTCATACATCTAGGGTACTTCATCAAAGTGAGCATAGGTGGGAAGGTGTATTTCATTTATCTCATTCATAAAACTCAAAATTATTTTCTACTTTCGTAGAATCAGGTGTTTTGTGTTTGAGATATGTTCCCTCTTCTATTATTACACTTCCATCTGCTTCAAATGGTATGAGTGCAAGTATGTTGTCTTGCTCAATGGTTGTGACATCTAAAAATAACCCTAATAATTCTCGTCATGTAGATGCAAATGCATAGGAATTTGGAAGTCCCCTATTTGTGAAAATATATGGAGAATAATGACGCAATTCCAAATTAAAACTCGGGATGAGATTCTATTTTCCCATTTATTTTTTGATGAATGGATTCTATTTTTCCATTGAAAATCGCAGATTGGTGACCTGTTGGATTGGATTTCAGATTTGAGCAGTACTTAGAATTTGCTGAAGTTACTCATGGTTAGTAAGTGACAATGGATAAAAATTCATCTGGTCCAATAAGTTGGTTACCTAGTCGAAATTGTCCTTTTAATTAGGTAGCCCACCAAATTGGTCCATCAACTTGGGTTTTTCTGTCAATTTAGTCCCGCATCCTCAACTGCGGTTAATTCCGGCTAATTTTGCTAAGTTGGCAGCCGTTGGCCACTTGACCACAATTTTGACCAATTTTTTTTTTTTTTTTGTACATCTGTATATGCCACATAATAAAAAAAAAACACAAATGTGGCATCACAATGAGGAGAAACATACAAATTCTAAAGATTAAGAGCGAGAATTTAGCAGAAATATGCAGATACACAATTTGGATCCGAAAACCTAAAATCAACCAATTACGCGTAACAACATCATCATCAAAATGCCAATTTCGAATCTCCTCCACGTCATCCACAAATTTATAACTAAAAGTTCTGAAAAAACCAATTAGTAAAACTTCTCATCTAAATCAGAAACTCACGTATCTTAATTGTATGGAGCTCAATCAATTGCAAGTAACAACACTCCGATGACTTTAACGGCAATGATTTTGGCGGTGGGACCCGGCCGCGTCAGCTGCCGTTGAAGAGATCCGTCAGCTATGGGTCGGGTATTCTAGCGATTCAGAATTTATATATAGCCTGCGAGTCCGATGTGTTTCACCCTTCGGCGATGGAGGTGAGGAGTATATATATATATATATACATGTATATATATATATCAAATGGAATTAATCACATCAAAAAGAACGAGTCTTTACAAAGGTGAAAAGCACTTACGACAATGAAATCTAGTAACATAACTTAAACCTAGAAAACTAAAAAAGAAAAACCACAAACTACTTAGGAAACCTACAATTAGGAATTCTTCTAGCATCAAGTAACATCAAACCACGAGCACGCCTGCTACAATTAAGTTCTTCTAATATTTTGTCACTCTTCAAGTTGCACGCATCATTAGCAAGATGATCCGCCACCGAATTCTCTTCTCTAAAGTTGTGCATGAGAGAAACTTGCATTTTAGGAATAAGATCTCGAATATTAGGAACCGAAGTAGCAATCCTCCAATTTCCAGGTTTAAGAGAGTGGATGATATGAATGACAACATGGGCATCAACTTCAACCTCTAAATCCCAAAAACCTTTCTCCCAACAAAGGGAGAGGCATCTTTCCAACGTTCTAATCTTGGCCTCCATGTTTGTAGCGACACAAAATAGCTCCTAAAAGCTACAACAAAATTATCAAGCTCATCACGAACAACCACACCACCCGCGCCTTCACCGGGATTACCTCTAGAACAACCATCGGTGCTAAGCTTCAATAGGCCATTTTTTGGCATTTTCCAACTCACAATATTCATGTCCTTTCCATTATTTCCAAACTTCTTGGAAAAGCCATCTTTTACCAACATCCCAACACCGATGCCACATGATATGAATTGACGAAGTTCGAAGAGTGTGCACATACCTCATAATTTAAAATATAATCTTTCTAACCACCATCTTCAAATTCCTATGCTTGAATCGTTGAGGGTTGTCCAAAGACCAACAAATAAGGATTGGAAGAATACATTGAATGTGCCCCAGTTTGACACCTTCCATCCAAGTTTGCCACGCGGCCTCAAATGTCCAATTTGTGCCAAAAGGAATGTTGAAAGAGGCATAAAAGTACCTCCAAACTTGTTTGGCAGTCCTCCTCGACCAAAATATATGATCAAAGGGCTCCACATTCCTACAACATTGACACTTAGAAACAATACAAATATTATTCTTTTGAAGAAGGTCTGAAGGAACCAATCCATTCACCAACTTCCACCAAAAGAAACCAATACGAGGAATAATGGATTTATGCCAAAACCACATCGAACTCGAAACAAGATCAAACTCCTCTCTAACACAATTCCATGCCGATTTAGTAGAAAATATCACATCCATTGTTTCCTTCCAAATTGGCTTATCCTTTAAGCCTTCAATAATCCTAACATTTTCACCTTATCCACCCATTCATCCGGTAGCATTTCTGGAAGGAGGTCAATATTACATTTCCCATTTTCCCAAAAATCCGAGACCTTAGCATCAACCAAATTCGAAAGAATGCCCTCCTCCATCCATTGATCATACCAAAAGGAAACTTGTCCATCACCAAGCATCCAAAATATACTATCAACACCAACATGCCGAATGCGAATAAGATGCCTCCAAATAGTAGAGTGATAAAAGGTCACATTAGCTAAACTAGGTGGTAGATTTCGACAATAAAAACTCCTCAAAGCATTCGTCCAAAGACTATTTCCCGTCCGAAATTTCCGCCACAACTTAAGAGAAAAAGCAAGTACAACATTCCTTAAATCACAAATTCCAAGACCCCCTCATCGAACGGTTTACATACCTTATCCCAAAAAGCCCAATGCATTTTTCCTTGTTGCATATGCACCCCAAAGGAATCGAGCAATGATGCCAGTAATCTTCTTAATGACTGCATCCGGAAGATTTATCACCTGGAAAAAGTACGTAGGAATAAATGCAAGAACATATTTTATCAATGTAATTCGACCACCAGGTGATAATCGAGTGTTATCCCAACTTTGAAGATGACCCCAAATAATGTTAATGATTCACAATAAGAGCAATCGAAGTATTAGAGAAAGCATTAAGAAAAGCTTTACCTTGAAAGAATTCTTCAATGGCCGCATACACATCCATCCAGATCACCTCCTAGCATGATTGAAAGAAGCGAGTTGTATAACAAGGAGTAGATATATGTAAATATATATGTATTTGTGTTTGTGTGTGTATGTATATATATAAACATATATATATATATTTATTTAAGAATCAATTACTTAAGTTTTTGTTTTTGATTTATGTTTTTAATTAATGTGGCATATATAGGTGTACAAAAAAAATTAAAAATATTATTTTGGTCAAAATTGTGATGCAGTGGTCAACGGGTACCAACTCAGCAAAATCTGCCAGAATCAGCAGCAGTTGGGAGTGAGAGACTAAATTGACGGAGAAAACCAAGTTGATGGACCAATTTGGTGGACTGCCTAATTAAAGGACCATTTCGGCTAGATAGCCAAATTAATGGACTAAACGAATTTTTATTTCGACAATTGAGAATGGTTAGCCTATATACAACGTACAAACTAAAGAAAGTCACTATTTTTTGGCGGAAAAAAGTTTCAAACTGAAAACTGAAAGAAGGTGTATAGATAAAGCAGAACTGTATACAATCCTAAAAAAGAATGAAGAAATTGATGAATCGATTCTTACCACTTGATTCCAAGTTATTTATTTTTCTGAGCTACCATAATATATATTCTCAAAATAACTTATTCTTGACAGATTATTCAGAGGAAAGGTATATATGTCATTGTTATTTATTAATATTGATATAATATTTATATCAAACCGGACGAATTATCAAAAATGCCCGCTAACTTTTGCCTTTAATCCTAAATGCCCGTTATTTCCAAACCTGCTGAAAATGCCCGTTAAGTTTTAAATTTTCTAACAAAAATGCCCGATTTTAAAAATTCGGACTTTTTATCCGACGTGGCATCCGAATCAAAGAGACGCACTGCTGAATCAAAAAGTCGCGTTTTAAAATTCGGACATTTTTGGTAGAATTTTAAAAGATACAGGGCATTTTTAGCATTATTTTTCAGACAAAATAAGTTTTTTTGTGCTTATTTTTCATTTCGGGCATTTTTAGTAAAAATTTTTAAAAATACAGGGCATTTTTAGCATGTTGGAAAACAACGGCCATTTAGGATTAAAGACAAAAGTCAACGGGCATTTTTTATAATTGGTCGTATCAAACCGGAACTTCCTTTCAGTTTAGATGGGTTCCACTATACTTTTGATTTGTGTTTTCCGTTTATTATATTTCCGTTTCTCGTTTTTGTCAAAGAGCAAAAGATCATTCTACTGCTAGTCGAAGACAATCATGTTGTGATCGATTTACAGATTCTCTTTTTTGTTTCTTTGTTGAGAGCAATCAAGTTAGACGATACTGCACTTTCTATTTTATCAACCACATCGTGAACAGTAAAATTGGATAACGAAATTCTAGATGCGTGCTTGCTAGAAACAACAGAATAGATTGCAATATAAATCTTTCCCTTTTCATTCGTCCACTATTTAATTTCCTTTTATAGTGGAACAAAGAAATTTGATCTTGAAAGTAACAGTAAATTAATTCTGTTAACGTGTACCATTTAGGTTGTGTATTAACAACAGCTGGTTCCATCACTTTCCACAGTCGTAAAAATGGTGAGTTGTGTTTTACAAGTAATCTTATATCCAATTGTAGTTTAGCAAGTTTAAGAAAAACCTTTGATATTGTCTTTGGGTAAATAAAAATCTCACTTTTTAATTACTATATTTTTTTATTCCGTTTTGAAATTTAAGCAACAGTTTCGAACTTAGAGTAATTAATCCAGCATGAGTTGTTTCCATATTATTTATGTTTTGTTTTAATTCCGAATGCATACATTCTGTCTGATGTCGACCATAGCTTCAATTTAATTAAGCAGCTGAGCCCATTAAACGGAAATACGGATCTTAGTCTTACCTGTTCACATGCGACGGGCAATAACTAATTAAGATTTAAGACTGATCCTACTCCTACATGCATGTTGTTGGTTGCAACTTGCAACTCGCAACGATTTCTCAACGATATTGTGAAACCCAATGGGGGTGTCGCGCGACAGGACGAGAAGTTCGCTATCTCCTTTCTAATTCTTAGCTTAGAAAATATATTATATTACTATATTGAGTAATAGAGACTACAAAATTAATTCAAATCTAGAAACTAATAAAATGATTGAGTTATTGTGCACACTTTAATTTTATTTATGTAGATCGTATGTATTGTTGTATTATTATACAGACAAAATTCTCAAACTTGCGCTATCAAAATAATTGATAATGATCTGAAGAGTACTTAAGCAAAATACTTTCATTCTAATCCTCTTCTCTCTTGTCAAATAGGTTCGATAAGAAAAAAACACCCAATTATTAAGTGCATGAATATATACAAAATTATTTTTTGTACAGTAAGGACAGATTCTTACTTACGAAGAACAAATGAAGATATTTTTTCACAGAAATCACTAAGACAAAAGAACTAAATACTAGAGGAAGGAAGCATTAAGGAACCAAAATTCATCTGAAGTAAAGTTTCTTACTGATTAGCGACGAAATCAAAAAGTTGCGCTACTACAAAATAGTAAAAAAATGTTTCCTTGCTATATGTTAAAGAAAAAAAAAGGAGTCGGAAAAAGAATGGGAAAAAATCAGTTAATCCCTATACTTTTGCCCGTTTTTTACTTTACCCCTTAAACTTAAATTTTATCATTTAACCCCCAAACTTCACTAGTTAATCATATCACGTTACTCTCATTTGCATAATTAAGCAAAAACGTAGAAGGTAAAATGGACATTAAGCTGAAAAAATTTCGCAGTTGCAAACCTTGTTGCTTTATCGTTCTCACAGGTGGGAACACAAACCTTGTTTCCCAATTATCGAAAAGCCATTGCTATTTCGCTAACAATGTACGCATATTGCAAATAGGCCCTCCAAATCAGACATCAATCAAGGAAATGACTAAAGGTTAGTGATCTACGTCTCGTAAGGATAGTAACAAGTTATGTATATTTTTAATCTTATATGATATGTTTTGTGTTTAAAATGCATGATATACATAATTGTTGATGTTTCAAGTTTTCCAAGGCGGTACTTTGGTACTTTAGCCATGAGAATAGGGAAGATATGCAAATTTTTGGAGTAAAAATTCTATATTTTAAATTTGTTTAGAAATGTTTATTTTATAGATATTAAGGTGTTAGATATATATTCGTAGAGGTTGAAATCTCATTATTTCGATATATAGTAATGGGAAATTTAATGATTTGGTCCCATAACTTGGCTCTTTTTTAATTTTGGTACAATAACTTGTCACCCCTTAATTTTGGTCCTACAAGTTGGCACCTTAACTGAATTTTGGTCCCATCACCCTTGCTCCGCCCAAATTCACCGGAAAATGTCTATGTGGCACCCGTTGACTGCGTAGTCATCAATTTTGACTCAATTTTGGGACCCACAAGTACACTTGGCACACACATGGCATCCACATGTATAAATAAAAAAAAGACATTTAAATCCATAATGTATAAATACACTTAGATATTTAATTCGTTAATATATATAAATATATAAAAAAAAGTATATCTTTATTAAATAAAAAAATAAGATATTAAATTCCTTAATATATATAAATATATAAAAAGAGTATATAGTTATTTAGTAAAAACAATAAGATATTTAATTCCTTAACATATATAAATATATAATAAAAAGAAAAAAAATCATTATTTCATAAATATAATTTTTATTATTGAAATCTAAAAAAAAATAAAGATATATCATATTTTAATTACTGAAAAAAAAACAAAAAGGAAAACAAAAACCCATCCCCTCCCAACCACCCCCCCCCCCCCCCCCCCGCCGGGACACCACTGCCAAATCGCAGTGGTGGCGGCGCTAAGACGCCACCACTGCAAAAATCGCAGGGTGGCGGCGCTAAGACGCCACCACCACTGCGATTTGCAGTGGTGGTGGCGTCGCCACCACTGCAAAAATCGCAGGGTGGCGGCGCTTAGACGCCACCACCACTGCAAAAATCGCAGGGTGGCGGCGCTAAGACGCCATCACCACTGCGATTTGCAGTGGTGGTGGCGTCGCCACCACTGCAAAAAAGACGCCACCACCACTGCGATTTGCAGTGGTGGTGGTGCGGGGGGTGGGGGGGGGTGGCGGGGGGGGGGGGGTAGATGGTTTTTTTTCCTTTTTTCTTTTTTTTAATAATAAAAAAATATATTAGAGATAATTATAAATTAGTATTAAAATATATTAGAGAAATTCATATTACTTTTGAATACATTTTTAAGAACTATATATATATATACAATTTTTTAGTCTTCTATTTTTATTTTATTATTAATTATACACGTGGCTGCCACATGTTCAAATTGGGTCCCAAAATTGAGTCAAAATTGATGACTATGCAGTCAACGGGTGCCACATAGACATTTTCCGGTGAATTTGAGCGGAGCAAGGGTGATGGGACCAAAATTCAGTTAAAGTGCCAACTTGTAGGACCAAAATTAAGGGGGTGACAAGTTATTGTACCAAAATTAAAAAAAAGCTAAGTTATGGGACCAAATCATTAAATTTCTCATATAGTAATGGAAGCGTTAACGTTCCTTAGTTTTGGGGTAGACTTTTACTTAATGTGGTGGTAGAAATATTACTATAAAATAGTTCAGCTTAGAAATGTTAGTAATGGGAAGGGCATATGTACATAATTATTTAAGATAGAGTAAAAACCTACCTTCTGTTATCATTAATTATAAAAAATATTCATGTGTTATTTTTATTGGCAAAAATCTCCTGTATAATTGTACAATTAGCACACAGCCCTCAAATCTAATTTTAGCTTTGACTTGATAGACAATACTAGTGTTGCCCTTGTGTATGTACTAAAGTCTCCAACAATTTCGAAAATGTTTAGTTTTTATTTGTTACTTACTGTAAATAAAATTCATAAATATAATTTTGTATTACAAATTTCATACTACTATTTTAATACTGAAACAGAAAAAGAAATCTTTCGAATTGAAAATTTAAGAATATCTTTAAAGTTTCGAATTTTATTTGATAGAATAAAGAAAAAAAAGATAAAGTGGAAGAAAGAGTGAGCGCCGCCGCAACCATAACTGCCCTCCTCGCGCTCTACTCTGCGGGATCGACTCATCACCGTGTCGCGCTGCAACTGGAGCCACAACCTCTCCACCATCGCTGCTGCTCGGAAACACGTCGCTGACAAAGGCCTCATGAAGAAAGTGCTATTTTTGTTCGTTACCGGCCACCTTCTCTATTGAACCAACTGAAATCTGTATATTAAAATTTTAATTTGTTCTCATTCGATTTTTTTCATGGAACAGTTTTTACCATAAATCAAGGTTAAATTGGTAATTGTTTGAGACAAACACTCAATCCCAGCTGCAAAAGGGGCCCGTTTGGTACAATTTGGGCTCAGGGGGCTTTTTGCCTTCGACTTTTCACTTTATAACACATATATATATATAGGGTTTTTTTTTTTTTTTTTTAATTAAAACAGTTTAACACATATAGGTTTTTACTACCGAAAGATAACACATGATAGGTTTTTGTATTTTACTCGATTATTTAACTATAGGGATAAAAGTGTAATCATTTCGACAAATAGGAAAATAATTATAAATGTTGAATAATTTAGATGTAGAATAATATTGTAAAACTTTGGTGTGTCGTGTGTGTCACTATTAATTAATGAACATCTAGGGTGGAAATGTAATTGGTAGGATATAGGAGGCAAAATAAAAATACTATATAATTTGAAGTACAAATGAAAGTATGCCACACTCTGAAGGTAGAAATGTAAATATAATTTAATACGAAGAAGAAAGGTAGAAATAAAATGGGGAGAAAGCATCAACCCCCATCTTTTGTGGACATTTGCAGCAAACCTCCTAAGTTTAATCTTTGGCAATCAACCTCCCACATTTGATTATTTTTGCAAGGCGCCCCAAAATAACTTTCTGGCAAAAGATTCTACGGAATATTCCCAACACGTGTCAGACACGCGCTTTGGTCGAGGATATATTCGTTCAATCTATTGACGGCGTTGAAGATTGCCCCCAACCTTCAGTAATGTTTGTTATATTTGTATACGAATTGGAATACTATTTTTTTGTCATAAAACTTGACGGCATAAAAAATCATGTGTGGATATTGCAAGTCAATATGATTTATTTATTTGAAACAAAAAATAATTTTAGAGGAAATTAATACATAAATAAATCAAGAATTCGATAATAGAGGTAAATGAAGAACATATGCAACCAAAATTATTCAATGATATTATATATGTGCATTGCAGATATTCAATAACAAATATAATAAAGAACTTTTGATTTATTTTTTTACTATTTATTTTAATATTTTTGCGCATTATTGTATTTCGTAATAGTTAATTCGTTTGCTCTTCCACTGCTTGTTTCACCAACTCTTCCATGACCTTTGACCTTTTCGGTCTATCATTACCACCTTTTGCTTTAGCATATCCGTCAATTTGTTTCTAAGTGATTATATTTTTGATGTACTCCTTTTTGTCGGATGGCTTGACTGGAACTCCCGTCTGTTTGCAATTTTTTGTAATGAGGCCTCCATATGAGATTGCTCCGGATGTCTTTCTCGTAGCAAAGTGGTTGATTGATTTCATGATTTCTTCCCCCACATCTATAAGGACTTCATTATGGATCCATGATAGCGATTTCAATCTATGACATGGTGCATTTGTCATATGGTTAGTCGGAAAAGTACGAGAAATAATGAAATTATACCAAGCATTATATCGCGATACGACTCGACAGTAATGTATATATATATATATATATATATATATCTTTTGAATTCGATTTGTGGAAAGTCATTCCTCAAAGTTTTTTGTAAAGGTATGGTCTCTCGCTTTTGAAGCTTCTGCACTACAATTTTCTCCAAATCCAACTGGTAGATTTTGTTGATGGGATCCATGAAAATATTCACCTTCTTCCCCTTACTGTCACTGGTCCAATCACTGGTCCAATTGCATTAATGAATAACTCTATCACCATTATCTTGTTGACCTCTCCTGGTTGCTTAACAAATTTCTTCAATCCCATGTCATCAACATTCTCGTGAAAAATGTCAAGACCCTTTTCAAGAATGAAAGATTTCTTCGTCAATCCCTTTTTTCCTTGAGAGTGAACTCCCATACTTTTGTGTGCTACAGTGTGTGTCGTGTGGAGATGATGGTGGTGTATCCTATTCATCAGAATATTTCTTGTTCCTGTGGCGTTTGTTGGTGTGAATCTGCAAAGACATGGTAGCTTTGAAAAAGTAAAAAGAGATGTGAAAAAAAAAGAGAACAATTATTGAGAAAAAGGTCTAGGGATTTCTAACTTTGTATAATGGAATAATGACATTCACCCTAAAGTTACCCATATATATAGTACAATAATATGTTAAGGTATAGATGAACTAGGATTCCATCTTATAAAAGAATTAAGACTTTAAGAAGTGTTCCATCACATAGTTAAAACAATTAGGTAACATCCTAATGACAAAATCTCAAAATATGAATGAAAAAGAAAGAAATAAATTTAGGAAACTTATTCGCGAATCGACAATGGTCAATAATGCTATCTAGAAGACACGTGATACGATGTTGCGTTGCACGTTGCTCAACTCTATGTCGCGCAGCTACACGCATGACTCGCGTCGTTCGTCCACTGTGTACTGCGGCTCACAAAACTTTTCTTTTATCTCAAACAACATCCAGAGAGTGGCGCGACTCGTTCTACTTACTGCAGGTCGTGTAGTTCTGTGTTCTCGAAACTCCTGTTGTCAATTCTGCAAAATCTGCACTCATTTCTTCACTCAATATGGTACCTTTTTCCAATTCTCTTTAAGATTCTTGCTTCTACAAAAATAATCAAAGTTGTATAGAAACTAAATTACATGAAGAAAATTGACTAAAAACAATAAAGATTTGGGTTGCCTCCCAGAAAACTCTTAGTTTTTTACGTCGTCTAGCCCAACGCTACACGTTCTAAGGTGTGACTAAAGCTCCGTCATGGGTAAATGGATGCACACAATTCATTTGATTTGCTACATTTTTGATTGGTGGTTCCTTAGGATAGATCATCTTCTCTACTTTAAAACTAAAATGCTTGTTATCAACTTTTAAAGTAACAATTCCTCCCCCTAGTTCAATCAAAGCATTAGCACTAGCTAAAAATGGTCTCCCTATAAACAATGAGAACTTATACTCTTCACTCATATCAATTACTACAAAATCAGTAGGAAATGTAAAGTCACCAATCTTAACCATAACATCTTCGATTATCTCTTTAGGACAACTCACACTCCTATCAGCCAATTGTATAGTCAAGTCAGTTGCTCTCAAGTTAGGTAAATTCAAATCTTCATAGATAGAGTATGGTATAAGATTGATACTAGCACCTAAATCACATAAAGAATGTTCAAGTAAAATATTATTCACAGTGCAAGGTATAGTAAAACTCACTGGGTCCTTTAACTTTGCTGGGAGTTCCTTCAATTGCTTGAAGTGCAAAAACCTTATGATCCATGTTTCTTCCATTCTATTATTGACTATATTGCTATTGTCAAAGTATTTCGCATACTCTGGTACTTGTTTAACCGCTTCTTAAAGTGTTATTGATCTTGATAGATTTTTGAAAACCACAACAAATTGTTCCACGTGATGAATTCTTGAAGGATATGGAATTGGTGGATTATACTTCTTCACTAGTGGTTTAGAAACGTTGCTCAAAACATCTTCATTGGTAGAGATAATATTCACTTGCTCCCTCGTATTTGTCTTAGTGTTGGTCGACAATGTTACGGTTGGTCGAGTACTTGGTTGATTCACAATTTAACCCAAGTGCTTCTGAATAATCCCCAAGGAAGCGTCGGTGTCCTGACACCTTACTCAGTTTGTCATATTCTTGCATAAGTCTTCGCCATATAGTTGAACATTGTTTCTTCAATATTTGACTTTTTGTCATTAGATTGAAATCTTTGAGCTCTTCTTTGTTGTTGTTGCTTATTTTGTTGTCCCCCCAAGAAAAGTTTGGGTGGTTTATCCATCCTGAATTGTTAGTATTCGAGTATGGATTATTTTGCCTCAAATAATTACACCCATAGTTTATTTCTTCATGCACGATTGAGTTAACTCCTGAACATTTTGTGTTCAGATGATTTTCCCCACAGTTTGTGCATCCAATAAGAGGTGTGTTTCCATTCATATGCTTCACTTGGTGTTGATGGACTTCACATGTGCAGATAATTGCGTGATGACATCTACCTCGTGAACCACTTGGTAAACGTCTCATTAGCATGATTTAAGTATCTGTTTACTTATGCTTTTGAATACTTATGTTGGCATATTTACTTATTTTAGTATTATTTCATGTTTTCTTAAATATTCAAGGAGTCAAGACAAAACGAGGCGAAACGAGACCAAATATGGATGTTTTGGACAACAGTTAGTCATAAACACTATTTCGGTATTTTCAAGGGCTATGCTTGTGCTACGACACTACAAAAAGAGCAAATACTGAATATAGCATGATTGAAGAGAAGACACCAAGAGACCGCATGGAGGAAAATAGAAAGTAGGGGGATCACCACCACGTCGCGCGGGTGGCGTACGATCAAGGAAACATCGCGCTGGGGTGGCGTGATCAGACGAAACTTGGGCCGCAAGTCTCAAACCCTAAAGCGCAACCCAGAGTGTAAATAAAAACTATAAATATGAGGTTACATTCAACAGTTAGGGTAACAACCACGCCCATAACTCTCAAAACCACTTTTCCACCTTTTTCAAAGAGAAGATTCCCTGAGAGTTGTCACGAGAGAGAAAACACAATCAAAGTCTTGTTCTATATTAGTCGAGTCATTGTTTGAGAAAAGATAATTAGTGAAGAAGAAGATAGCAAAAGGGAGTACGAAGATGGTCAAGAAACAACGTTCCATTGGATCCGAGAAGCTTTTCCTTACCTTTTTACTTTGTCTATGATATTTAACTCTTTGTTGATTGTCGAAGTCATGACTATGAGGAGCTAACCAACTCGTTGTTTAGAGTAGGGGAGTAACTCTGATATTATGAATATATTTGTTTGCTTTACTTGATGTGTGTTTGATGACATTGAGTGTCTAGATTGAATAGTTACTTATGATATGTGAGTAACCTTACTCTCGCTGGAATAACACAGAAGCAGCAGAGTAGGGCCGTTCGGAGTGTAGAATGCTAAGGGAGTTATATATGCGATTTGTGACTTTGGATTCGCAAAAGCAACTGTTGCGCAACCTTTAGATCACACTAGATCAATCTTGACTATGTTCTTTTGTTAACATGATTTAGATGAGTTAATTGGATTGCAGATTTGATATCTCTTCCAAAAAAAGTGACAACTGGGCTGATTTCGTTAACACAATAGGTTATTAGAGACTCATAGAGATGTGGTTGGGATAGCTCCTGCCTCATGTCACGGATCCATTAGACATGCAAATATCAAATAACTATCAAGTACTGTAAGTAAATATATGTGGTTTGTCTATGAACTACTAAGTTAAGTCATTGTGAAACCCGACCTCGAAACAATCTTTACAACCAGTGTTCACAACCTAATAGCAAGCAATCAGTCATCTTAGTTCTAGTTAGTTTAGTTCAGCTTATTTAATATCTCATCTTCCCCGCATCCTTAGTTTATTAGATTGCATTAGATTAGGTAGTTTAATTGTTTTCTTGCATTCAAAAACCAAAAAAGACAAAAAAAAAGATAATTGATCATTCTTGCATTCTTAGATTAGTCAATTGCATTATAGATTAAGCATCCTTAGCATAAAAAGCACTAATAGAATTCTTAGTTTAGAAATCATTCATAAGCATTTATCATAATTGGCAAACACAAGAGAAAAGAAAGTGACAATAATTAGTGTTTTTGCATTTAAGTGATTCATACATACAAACATCACTCCATTGGGATACGATACTTGGTTCGTAACTATCTTACCATTTTATTATTACTTGATTCGTGCACTTGCGACATAGTGAGATTTAGGTGTAACAATCCTGTGCTGAAATATATTCTACTATATTTACACCTACGCACGCTCTCATCAACCCTCATTGTCTCCGTTGCTAGTGCTCGTTCTATATTCCACTTGATATGATGGATGTAATAGTTTCCAACAATGTGAATGCATACTCATCGATTCTCGTCATAAATCCTCCTGCGGAACCAATGTCTAGTGCATTCTTACACCCCATGTTTAATCCAAATTAGAATTGCTGAAGTAGTGCCTCATTTTGGAAGTTTTGTTGTAGACACTTCTTCGTTATGTCATTAGATCATTCCCGTGCATTCGATAATGGTTCTCCATCCATGTGATGGAAGTAAACTATATCGCTCTTCATCTTTACTATTTTTGCTGGTGGGCAAAATTACTATAAGAAAATTTGTGTCATTTGCTTCCACGTCGTGATGTTATCATTAAGTTGCTCGTTGAGCCATCTTTTTGCTGCTACAAGAAGAGAAAATGGATACAACTTAAATATTGCCGAATCAGGCCTGATTTGAAATACATTGCACGTCCCCACGAAATCTTGAGATTTGATATTGGATCTTCAGCGGACCTTCCTCTGAATTCATTTTGGCTAACCATAGAGTTGGTAAAACCTCTTGCCTCGATGGTCGAAGATAAGAACCTCCTCCATTGTTATGACCGTTCATCTTATTAATTGTTGGTGGTTGTGTTTGTGCTGCTCTTTCTGTCTTAATCTGGACTGGTGTGGTTGAACCGTCTTCTGTATAGGACATGTTGAATTATTGTCATAAATTACGTCTACAATTTCTTGGTCATAAAGCCGTGGTGTCACATTGTCTCTTCATGTCATTCACTACTGGTACCTGAAATGCGAACAAAGTAGTAAGCGAGTCTAAAAATCAACAATAAAACAAATGATTGCTAAAAGATACCGTTACTCCCCGACAATGGCGCAAAAAACTGGATGAGTATTCTCACGTGCTATTAATAAGAGTAATATACACTTAAACAATTATACTAGGCAAGTAATAATAAAATGGCAAGTAAATATAATTGACCAAGTATCGAATTCCAAGAGAGTATGAATGTTTTATTAGCAATCTGAATTGCCAAAGTCTTAATTGAAACAATTCTTTGAATACTTTAATGAAATAGAATTAATAATTAAACTATAATTATAACTATACTACTCAAACTAAACTAATCTAACTAAGATAAAATTGAATTGATTGATTGATTGATTTGGTTGTAAAACAAATTAAGAAAAATGTATCAAGGAGGTGGATTTCGTTAATCTCGAATGCCGGGTATTTCATAGACAAAATACCAATGATCCCTATGTAAGCCTCTTTCTATTAATTCTTGTTTTGTTCTCACAAAAACTTGATTAATTAAGCGCACATTCATATCACTTAAAGAACCCTCTAAATCCTTATTATGTCAATCCATTAGACACTTTCCACTCTCTAGAAGTTTACCATGTGTTACAATCCATACAAAGTTTGAGAAGAGAATCAGAGTTGACAAATATAACTTAGATTCCTCGCTGAATGCTGGTGCCGAAGGTCTAGAGATTTATTTTCTTAATCTACTGTGCTAGTGTTGTGTTAACAATCTCCTATGCATAATTCAACATAGTACAAGGCATTTCAACATCACTATATTGAATCAGAGAAACACGTGTGTCAAACATACCAAGTAGCATAAGCAAAAAAAAATATCCAACAAAACAAAGTCTTCAATATAATTAATCAAAACATAGGTTCAAGGTGCATCTATCTGAGATAACCACATCCTCCCCAGACACGGAGATAGAAATTTAGCTACTCATGAATACAGTATCAGCACAATAAAATATTAAACTCTTGATCTCGAAGAGATTTCAGCGTGTCTTCTCCTTTTGATTCTCTGTTGCCTTCCTTTGCTTGATTGCTTACTCCATTGTGTTGTGGTTAAATACGCATGTGCACGAAATCGTAATAAGTAATAAAGTGATAGATAAGGTTGTCGATCCCACGAGGAATAAATAATTAATTACCAAAATTGATTAACTCTTAATTTATTTGAGAAACCGAATTCCAGACTATTCAAGCGAAAAGATTAACAAATTACTAACTACAGGTAAAAACTTTTAACAAAGTAGGGCATTGAGACAATAGTATAACAAGGCTATATCAATAAATAAGAGTAGACAATGAGAGAAGATATGGGAATCATGATTTCACCGTTATTAGTCTGGTCTAACTTTAATTAAGCATATTGTTACGAATTTCACGTTCAAAATTATTGTTGGCTATCACCATTTATGCTTTATGTACTCTTTCTCAAGTTATACATTAATTCTATAGCTTTACAACTAGAGAATAAGTCTAGTTACGAAGATGTGCAAATGAAAGTTCGGTGGCGATTTATCAACCACGTGAAAACAATAAATATATTTCTATTCTATTGAGAATTCACGGCATTTACTTCACATCTATTTCACGAAAATCTCCTCTCGGTTTCAATTCGATCCCTAGTTCATCCAGAAGTTGGCCAGAGTTTTAGAAGCATTATATTCATAAATAAATACACCAACTATTTTGACATCGTAACAATACGTTTAATTTAGATTAGATCATCGTAATTAGGCTAAGTCACTATCCCAACAAAGTAAATTTAGCACATAATGGAATATAGAACAAGACTATAAGATAAATATAACATCATAAAGTAAAGAGAGAAAAGTAAAGAGAGTTTACAGATCGTTACAGATTCTTACTTTCGTAAAGCTATCGGTGGATTTTCCCGTACAAACTTCGAATTACTCCTCCAAAATTACAAACTACTAGCGGATACTATTACTATAGAAAGGTTACTAAGTGAAGAGAGAATGAAGGAGATTGGTGCATTATAATATGGAAAATATGACGTATATTTATAGTTGAACTGAAACCATAAGATGACATTTCGACCGTTCATCCCATTTTGATCCAATGGTCCAAATTTGTCATATAATTGATGAATTATGAATCACATGATTCATGACACTCTAGAGTCTTCCATTTAAAAGCTTGCAAGACCGAATATAAACCATTGATTAGCCATTTTCATCCGACAATCATCGAGCGCGCAAGTTACATATGTACGTTTGACAAATCGCAACTTCACCGTTTTGGTTATAACTTCTGCATCAGATGTCGGAATCACAAAACGCTTGTTGTGTTGGAAACTAGAACCTATGGATTTCTAGTGATATATAGAACCAAACATAACTCAATCTACACA
Organism: Linaria vulgaris; assembly: GCA_948329865.1. Classification (NCBI taxonomy): domain Eukaryota; kingdom Viridiplantae; phylum Streptophyta; class Magnoliopsida; order Lamiales; family Plantaginaceae; genus Linaria; species Linaria vulgaris. Next base: position 29,339,838 of record OX415249.1, read on the forward strand.
GGTGTTGGTGAATTTTTGAAGTTTCGATTCTTTATTGACAAGTCATATTTCAACCTACTAAACATGAAAACAAACATAAAAAATACCACAAACTATCAAGAATAATCAGGTAAATAAGTGTAAAAGCATGATAATGATGAGTATTTCTCAAACTCATTACACCCCCAAACTTGTTCATTTGCTTGTCTTCCAGCAAAATACGTAAAGAAAAATAATGCAACAACGCTATTTTAGGCTGAGAGAAAAAAATATAATTTATTTCACATTATCATTTAAATCATGGATATATTCGGAGAGCTTCTTTACTGTTTGATGAGACTGCCAAGAATCAGAGTGATGATGCACTTGGTCACAACCTGGCGGTTAATCAAGTTTTCACAAACAAATCTCCATATGCAACCTGTGTGAAGAATAAATGTAATGATTATTGAGTTTACTTGGATAAGTTCATCAAAACAAGTTCACCAAACTTAATCATCCTAACTCCATATGTATAACTTTCACACCATCTCTCCGTTAATCTGAATAAGATTCACTAAAGATCAATAAGACTTTTTCAGCTTGTAACATTAGACTCGGGTATGGGTTCACTGAAGGACAAGTAAAACCAGAGCTAGAAACGTAAGATATTACATTCAGAAATCTCTTGCACTTCGGTTCTTTCTTCTTTTCTTTCTTCAAAACATTTCATATCCCTCATTTCTTTCGTTTTTTTTTTCATATTTCCCCCAAACTTATTCATTTTGATATGTACCAGAGGGGTGATCTCCATATCTCTCTTTTTCCTTTTCTTTTTTTTGTTGTTTTTTATTTCTTTCATTTTTTTAACATTTCTTTTTCCACATATTTCCTTCCATTTCAAGTTCCTGAATGCAATCCAGTCTCTACAAGGGTAGGATAACTATTCGTGGCTACATGGGTAGGTAAATGGGCTCATAAAGAAATAAGGCTTTAATGAAAGGCTCAGAGGGGTTCTGGCGATTATTTTGTTTGTGAAGGGTATCGCTTGAAAGGCTCAAACGTGTTAAAGAAAAGATGGCCTAAATCATTTCTATAGTGAATGATCATCAACGATTTTCCTTCAAGAGGTGATCATTTATTTATGAAGCTCGGGAGTATCTCCCTTAGTTTACTTATCTCAATAACTATTCTCCAGGTATGCTTAACCACCATTGCAAATCAATGTGTGAAAATTGTATATGAAGATAGGCATGCTCAAACATAGATTAAACGACACGTTGTTCACATAGTATATCATGCTCATCATCATCACAAAAACCACCATAAGTATCGAATTTTCTCATCATTGATCCATAATCTGAACAATTATGTGAAGTAAAGATGCACTTTTTTTTCTTTTTTCTTTTTATGTTTTTTTACATATAAAAATAAAGACAATAGAAGCCATCACAATCAAAAACGTCTCCCAAACTTAGATGAGACATTGCCCCTAATGTCTAAAACCAAAGAAACAAATATAAACAATAATAAAAACGATGTCACCTGATAGGAAAATAGTAGTTGTGATTGTGGCTCACATCTTCCTCTGGTTTTACCTCCAGAAATGGCATACACGCCTACTATAAGTCGAGGATTGGCTTCCCATCCAATTTTCTTAAAAATTGGTAAACAGGGTCTTTTAACATTAGATTCCCACGACGACACTAGCTGCTTCCATGTTAACTGTAAAGAACATAAAAGAAAAGAAAAAAAAATTAGCATATATACAATACAACTAAAAATAACAATAAAAAGAAAGAATTAATATGGGTTGCCTCCCAAACATCGCTTGATTTATAGTCATCGACTTGACTTCTGGTAATGACCCAAGTGGGATTATGTAGAGTCATAGATGTTTTCTGTCTCTCAAACTCGCCTCCAATGTAGTGCTTCAGTCTTTGCCCGTTAACTTTGAATGCTTCCTTATCATTGTTTTGAATTTCAACAGCTCTATATGGAAAGACTTTCGTGATTGTAAATGGGCCAGACCATCTTGATTTCAACTTTCCAGGTAAAAGTCAAAGACGTGAGATATACAAAAGTACTTGTTGACCAGGCTCAAAATCACGTTGTAGAATGCGTTTGTCATGCCATCGCTTTGTTCTCTCTTTGTAGATTTTGGCATTTTCATAAGCTTCATTTCTGAACTCTTCCAAAGCATTGTATTGTAGCATTCTCTTTTCTCCAGCCAATTTCATATCCATGTTCAGGCTTTTCATAGCCCAATAAGCTTTGTGTTCAAATTCGGCCGACAATTGACAAGCTTTTCCAAAAACCAAACGATATGGTAACATACCAACTGGAGTTTTATAAGCAGTGTGATACGCCCAAAGTGCATCATCCAGCTTTTGGGCCCAATCTTATCTTGAAGAATTCACTGTTTTCTCCAATATTTGCTTTATTTCCCTGTTTGAGATTTCCACTTGGCCACTGGTTTGCGGATGATAAGCAGTTGCAACTTTGTGGCGTACTCCATATTTAGCTAATTAAGATTCAAAGTAGTGGTTAAGGAAGTGTTTACCTCCATCACTGATGATTATTCTGGGTGTGCCATATCGGGTGAATATGTATTTTTGAAGAAAATTGATCACCACTTTGGCATCGTTAGTTGGTAAAGCAACATGAAGTCAATGCCCCAAACATCAAATAATTCAACTTCAAGAATATTATTCAATGGCATTTCATTACGTTTTGAAATATTTCCAGTCCTTTGACATTGATCACACGAACTAACAAAAACACGAGCATATTTAAACAAAGTTGGCCAATAAAGTCCACACTGAAGTAACTTCGTTGCAGTTTTTGTTCCACCATAATGTCCTCCATATTCTGAAGAATGGCAATATTGTAATACCTCAGCAATTTCTTCTTCTGGAACACATCTTCTCAAAAGTTGATCACGACAGTGCTTGTAGAGGTATGGATCATCCCACAAAACATGTTTGACTTCGGAAAAAAAATTCTTCTTCTGCTGGTAAGTTAATTCAGGTGGAATAATATTGCATGCAAGGTAATTCACAATATTGGCGTACCATAGAGCATTGGTTGTTTGCATATCATATAGCCTCTCATCAATGAATTATTCATTGATTGGTTGAAGTTCATGTGGCTTCTTTAACTTTTAATCGTGATCGATGATTAACGACAACAATTTCTGAGCCCTTTTTGTTACGGATTTCCATGTCAAATTCTTGAAGAAGCAGGATCCATCCAATCAACCATGGTTTTGCATCTTTCTTTGAAAGCAAGTACTTGATTGATGAATGATATGTGTACACAATTACTTCAGAACCAATCAAATATGAACAAAATTTATCAAATGCAAAAAAATTGCTAATAACCCCTTCTCTGTTGTTGCATAATTCATTTGAGCATCACTTAGAGTTCGACTAGCATAATAGATCACATGTAAGACTTTGTTCTTTCTTGGGCCCATCACTACTCCAATAGCATAATCATTTGCATCACACATCAGTTCGAATGGAAGATTCCAATCGGGGGTGGAAATTACTGGTGCTTCTGTTAGCTTCTTTTTCAGCAAGTTGAAGGCTTTGTGACCTTGTTCATCAAATGTGAAAGTGGATTTATTTGCCAACAAGTTGCACAAAGGTTTTGTGACTTGAGAAAAATCTTTGATGAAATGCCTGTAAAATCCTGTATGTCCAAGAAAACTATGAATACCTTTTACTGATGTAGGAGGTGGAAGTTTTTCGATTACCTCAATTTTGGCTCGATCAACTTGAATGCCTCTGGTAGTTATATGGTGTCCTAGGACAATTCCTTCTTGTACATGAAGTGACACTCTTGTGCATCTAGAAGCTTTAATACTTCGGCCTTTACCACTTTCTTCTTGTTGGGACACAGACGACGTTGATGTTCAACAGTTGGCTTGTAGTTCTCCTCCATTAGTATTTTGTGCATACAAGTTGAAGGATTGATGCCTTTGATATCGGCAATGGACCACCCTAAGGCAGTTTTATGATCTATTTAAATTCGCAGCAACTTATCTGTTTCAACATTAGTGAATGACGATGAGATGATAATAGGTAGAGTTGCATTATTTCCCGAAAATCATACTTTAAATGAGAATTAATTGGTTTAAGATCTATAGTTGGTGGCTTAATAATAGATGGGATTGTGATATTTGTACCTTTCTCTAGCTCTTCAACCTTTCATTTGTAATCAATCGGTATTGCATCAAGGGCTAAAATACATCTTTCAATATCATCATTATCAAAATCTATATCTTCGTTTATTAGACATACCTCGAGTGAATCCTTCAAGTGGCTTTCTTCGAACACTTGTTCAATTATCTTGTCGAGAGTGTCAATTTTGAAACAACTATCGACTTCTGATGGGAATTTGACAGCCTTGAAGACATTGAACGTGATTTGTTCATCATGCACTCTCATTGTAAGTTCTCCTTTTGGCACGTCAATTAGAGTTCTCCCAGTGGCAGTGAATGGGCGACCAAGAATGATTGGAATATGATGATCTTCTTCCATGTCCAGGACGATAAAATCTGCAAAGAAGATAAACTTATTAACTTTAACCAATACATCTTCAACCATACCTCTAGGACACTTGATTGATCTGTATGCTAGTTGAAGTGACACAGTGGTTGGTTTGGCTTCTCCAAGTTCCAACTTTCTGTACACAGAAAGAGGCATCAGGTTAATGCTTGTACCTAAGTCACACAATGCTTTCTCAAAATGTGAATTCCCGATTACACAAGGAATTGTAAAACTCCCAGGATCTTTGAACTTTGGTGGCAATTTCTTCTGTAGAGTTGCTCAGCACTCATCGGTTAGGCATACAGTTTCATGTTCTTCCAACTTTCTCTTATTTGATAAAATTTCTTTCATGAATTTGACGTAGTTGGGCATCTGTTCAAGAGCATCTGCAAAATCAATGTTAATGTGCAGCTTTTTAAAGATATCAAGAAATTTCGTAAATTGCTTATCCAATTTAGTTTTCTTCAATCTTTGCGGAAATGGGACTTCTTCAACATTTAGTGGCCGCGTCTGGATGAAAGTTTGCTTTAGCTCAGCTTCACGTCATTGTTCATGTGTATGAAAGTTCTCTTCTTGTTATGCAATAGGTTATGGTAACACTTTTCCACTTTTGAGTGTAATTGCCTGCACATGTTCTCGAGGGTTGGTTTCTGTGTTGCTTGACAATTCACCTTGTTCTCTTTCGGCTAAAGTGGTGGCAAGTTGACCCATTTGTGCCTCTAATTTTCTGATTGATGCACCTTGGTTTTGGAACTGTTGCTTGTTTTTATTGATTAATTGGTCAGTTCTTGAGGCTAATTGGTTTGTGGTAGTGGCTAACTGAGTGACAATGTCCTTCAGGGAAGGTTTCTTTTGTTGGTGTAGTGGAAATCCAGGAGGAGGCCTGATATGGTTCTGGTTGTTGCTCCAAGAGAGGTTAGGGTGATTCCTCCATCCAGGGTTATAGGTGTTGGAATATGTATTATTTTGCGGCCTGTTAAAATTTGACACAAAATTTGCTTCTTCATTTTGAGCAGAATTTTCAAAATTGCTTACCAAATGGCAGTTGGCAGTTGAATGTGAGTTTCCACAAAAATCACATGCTGCCGATGTGGACTGAATGGCATTTACCCTCATTGTTCCTAGTTGTTTGGTGAGAGTAGCGACTTGTGCTGTTAATGCTGTGATAGAATCTATTTCGTGCACACCAACCGGTCTTTTCTGTCGTTCAGAAGGCCATTGGTAATTGTTCGACGCCGTTTCCTCCAATAGTTGATAGGCAACCTCTGTGGTTTTCGCCATTAAAGCTCCTCCTACAGCCGCATCTACTAAGGTTCTAGTGTTTCCACTCAACCCATTGTAGAATGTTGGAACTAGCAACCATTTCGGAAGTCCATGGTGAGGGCACTTCCTAAGCATTTCCTTGTACCTTTCCCATGCTTCGTACAGATTCTCCATGTCGTGTTGCACAAACTGAGTAATTTCATTCCTCATTTTTGCTGTTTTAGCTGGGGGAAAGAACTTAGCTAGAAATCTTTGTGCTAATTCTTCCACGGAAGTAATACTACCCTGGGGAAGTGAACTGAGCTAGTTCTTTGCCTTGTCCCGTAATGAGAATGGGAATATTCTCAACTTGATAGAATCTTCTGAAACTCCATTGTGTTTAAAAGTACCACATATTTCTAGAAAATTAGCTATATGTGCATTGGAATCTTCACTGGGGAGTCCACAAAATTGAACCGATGTTTGGATCATCTGAATAATTGCTGGTTTAATTTCAAAATTATTTGCAGCAATTGACGGCTTTTGGATGCATGTGTTGGCACCTAAGATTATTGGGACAGCGTAGTACTCCCGTAAAGCTTTTGATTCATTTTCTATTTGTCCACTCATTTTGCTTTTACCATTTTCTATCATATGTAATATTTGTAAAGTTTTTTTTAATTTCAGGATCAAAAGGTAAAAGTGTTGAGTTCTTGCTCCTTATAACTCTTTTTAATTTTTATTTTTTCTCAATTTTGAAAGAAAATAGAAAAACAACAACAGTAAAAAATAATTATTTACCGTTGCAAAAATAAAAACCTTGCGAGCAACCAAACGTTTTTTTTTTACCAAGATGACTTTTTCTTACTACACTAAAATATTAACGCATATACGACATAATATCAAATTAACATTAGGGTTAACTGGTATTGATATTAATTAATTTTATTCCCCGACAACGGCGCCAAAAACTTGTTGTGGTTAAATTTGCAAGTGCACGGAATCGTAACAAGTAATAAAGTGATAGATAGAGTTGTCGAACCCACGAGGAATAAATAATTAATTACCAAAATTGATTAACTCTTAATTTATTTGAGAAATCGAATTTCAGATTGTTCAAGCGAAAAGATTAACAATTTACTAACTACAGGTAAAAACTTTTATCAAAGTAGGGCGTTGAGACAATAGTATAACAAGGCTATATCCATAAATAAGAGTAGACAATGAGAGAAGAGCTGGAAATCATGATTTCACCGTCATTAGTCTGATCTAACTTAAGCATATATTGTTACGAGTTTCACGTTCAAAATTGTTGTTGGTTATCACCATTTATATTATATGTACTATTTCTCAAGTTATTCATAAATTCTACAGCTTTACAACTAGAAAATGAGTCTAGTTACGAAGATGTGCACATGTATGTTCGGTGGTAATTTTATCAACCACGTGAAAAAGATAGATTTATTTCTATTCTATTGAGAATTCAAGGTATTTACTTCACATCTATTTCATGAAAATCTCCTCTCGGTTTTAATTCGATCCTTAGTTCATCCAAAAGTTGGTCAGAATTTTAGAAGCATTATATTCACAAATAAATACACTAAATATTTTGACATCGTAACAGTACATTTAATTTAGATTAGATCATCGTAATTACGCTACGTCACTATCTCAGCAAAGTAAATTTAGCACATAATGGAATATAGAACAAGAATATAAGATAAATATAACATCATAAAGTAAAGAGAGTTTAGAGATCATTACAGATTTTTACTTCCGTAAAGCCTCCGGTGGACTCCCCCGTACAAACTCTGAATTACTCCTCCAAAATTACAAACTACTAGCGAATACTACTACCATAGAAAGACTACTAAGTGAACAGAGAATAAAGAAGATTGGTGTGTTTAAATGTGGAAAATGTGACGTATATTTATAGTTGAACCGAAAACTTAAGACGACATCTCGACCGTTCATCGAGATTTGATCCACTGGTCTAAAGTTGTCATGTAATTAATGAATTCTGAATCACGTGATTCATGACACTCTAGAGTCTTCCATTTTAAAGCTTGCAAGAGTGAATATTAACCATGGATTAGCCATTTTCATCCGACGATCATCGAGCGGGCGAGTTACATATGTACGTTTCAACTTTGTGCAGCTTTACCGTTTTGGTTATAACTTCTGCACTAGATGTCGGCATCACAAATAGCTTGTTGCGTTGGCAACTAGACACCTATGGCTTTCCAGTGATATATAGAACCAAACATAACTCAATCTACATAGGTGTCAGTGAATTTTTGAAGTTTCGGTTCTTTATTGACAAATCATATTTCAACCTACTAAATATGAAACCAAACATAAAAATACCAGAAAACTATCAAGAATAAGTAAGTAAACATGTCTAAAAGCATGATAATGATGAGTATTTCTCAAACTCATCACATTGATCACCTTTCTCTCTCAACAACGATCGCAATACCTCGAACGATGGACTTTAGCCATGAATGTGTTTGTGTACTATGAAGAACTCTAAAATCGCGATGCCCTACCTACTGGACGTCCTCCTCAATTTATGGAAAAGTTTTTTTGCCCTAATTTCGTGAATACCCGTAACTTAATCTGTAGACTGAGGCGGTTTTGCCCCAGAGATTCGTGACCTGGTGTGTCGCGTGGCTACATGTGCGGCTCGCGCAGCTTTTCTTTGTTGTAGCACAACTTTCTATTTCTCCTCTGCGGAGTTCTGCGTGACCTCCTGCCTCTCGGGTTCTATTGCGCGGCTAGCTATGTCGTAGCGCTTTTTCCCAGTGTCTTTATACTTGTGCTGAAATCCTTCTAATAAGCCTCGTTTTGCTCCGACTCGACTCAAACTACAAAAACGACAAAACATGACTGAAGAAAGTAAGATTGCCACAAAGTTTATGCAAAAGTATAATAACTTCGATACTCAAAATGGCTACAATTTCTCACTCATCACATCGACAATGAGAATATGGCGATAGTTATCACTAGAAACTTGAAGCTAACAGTCAATTTTTGGTCAAATCGACATATGAGGCTTTTGCGAATGAAGAAAGTCCAAAATGATCAAGCAACTTTAAAGAATGGAAGATTAAAATACCAATTAAGATGGTTGTGTTTGCGTGAAATTTATTCTTGAATAGGATTCCAAGTAAAGATAATTAATTTGATTTTGTAAAAAATTGAGGATGGAAAACAATGAGTTGTTGTTCCATTTGTGTGGTGAAAAGAAGGAGAATGCAACTCCTCTTCAAAGTAAAAGTGTTGGGTATTTTTTTAATGAAATGATGGTTGGAGGATGAATTATATATAGAGTTTTGGTTAAAAATTTTGAAAATTCAAAAAAATTTAATTTCCCACCGAAATCTGCCAAAATCAGGGTCTTTAGCGGCCGTCCAACGGTCGAAAGTTTTCAAATTCTAGGAAAATTTGAATTTTCCGTCAAAATCTGAAAAATCTACGACCGCCAAGCGGTCGCAAATCTGGGCAATGGCCAGTAGCAACCGCCAGGCGGTAGCAAACGATGTTTGAATATTAGTCGCGACCGCCCGACTGCTTCAATTCAAGGCAAAATATATCTTCGTTTTTAAGTTTCTATAATACGATCTTGATGTGTTTTTGATTTTTCACAAAGATAATAAACGTGAATTGAAGTAATATTTAATTAGTTTACTAAATTAAGTTATGAAAATACTAACTTATTAACTAAATTATTAACGATTGAACTATTTCATGTTCTACAACTATACATACAAAGTTGTTATAATCGCCTTCCCCTTGCGATTGATATTCGTTACTAGTATAAGTATGATGTTATTGTGATATCTATATATTATCCTATCTATTTCATATATATATGCATTCATTACGTAAATTCTATTTCATATATATATATGCATTCATTACGTTATTGTGATATCTATATATTAACCTATCTATTTCATATATATTGTTAATCGACGTTATAATTGGTGCATCAATGTGCAACAAAACCTATTATTTGTGTTTATATAACTTATTTGTACCTATTTTTGTTGTAATTGATCATTAAACCATTAATACGCCTTAAATTATCATGTGAAATGCGTGAATTCTAACATAAATATTGTGACACCCCATATTAACGTGAATATAGTTTTAATATTTTATTTACGACACACACATATATATATAACTATTATGTTGGAGTAAGTTATGATTGTTATCTAAACCATTAATACGCCTTAAATTATCATGTGAAATGCGTGAATTCTAACATAAATATTGTGACACCCCATATTAACGTGAATATAGTTTTAATATTGTATTTACCACACACATATATATATATAACTATTATGGTGGAGTAAGTTATGATTGTTATTATTAGATATATTGATAGATATATTTTGATATATTGGTATAGATCCTTTAGATATTGTATATCCTTAGTTATCATTAGATGATTTGGTAGATTACCAAAATATAGCTTGTTGTACTCTTATATATTGTACTCATTATTGATGAATGAAATCAGGGAATTACATTATCTTATAGTTCTTTATAGTTTTCATAATAGAAGTCTTGTCATTGAAAATTTCATCATGTTTTAGCGTTTATTATTGCAAAACAAAAAGAAAGACAAATAATTATAGATAAGGGAAATAATTTAACATTTCTAGTAATTATTAATTGAATGTTATGCGGATCAACACTTATCAATGCCACATTCGAAATTGGAAATAGACAGCATATGTTATTGCAATTTACAATACAATAAAGCAAAAACTAAGAGAAATAGTTGCACATCAATACAAGGGAGACTTGCACTTCAATATTTAAATATAACAACTTAATTATATCCTCATATGATTATCCAGACTACACCTATCATATACATGCCGCAGTTCAACACTGCCACTTAAGTTTATAGTCACCTTATGTTTCATTGCCACCCCTCCACACGTCAAACGTCCCCTGTTAACACCTCTTAACACATTCACACCCACAATAACAAGACCGGGCGATTGGAGAGAAGTAGAGTTTCCCAAATATCAATATCAAGCTCTCGAGAAAAATAGAAGGGAATGCGAGAGTGAATAAGATTGTAGATAGCAGATGGGTGAGAGTGAGTGAACTGCCATACTTTCCGGCGAACGTGAGACGAGAGCGTGCAATATGCAGCTGTCATTGCTGGAATCCAAACAAGACATGCAACGAAGGTTGTGGTTATTGAGATACTTTTTGAAGTTATCTTAATTACTTGTTAACCGTAGTTTCGGCTAAGAATAAAATCAAGGGAGCCGATTTGATTCAAGGATTTACTATAGAATTGATAACAAAAGCTCATCTGGTAGTAACGTGGAAGTAGGTACCAAGGCTAGAACTTGAAGTAGCTACTCAAATCAGATACTTGAACTTTGGTCTCACAATCCATCGCCATTTCCTTGATTTTGACAAAAGTAGTAAATATTATAATCTTTTAATTCAAATAAGACCTTGAGTACGTACTTGTTTTTTTTTTTTTTTTTTTGATAATTATGAGTACGTACTTGTGTTGGTGTGAAGGTCTGCTCATGAATGGAAATATTAAAGCTAGGCTTATTTCCCCTCTTTATAAAGTACTAAACTATTTCTAAAGTTGAACCATGGAAGAACTTGAGAGGCAAATTCGGAGTAACCGAACTATGCTAGAATAAGATGGTAAGTAATAATATCTAAAGACACTATCTTAGCGTATTGATTAAACAGTATAATGGTTTAAGTAACCATGGACAGTAAGTAACTAGTGTATTATTACGAACTATTTAAACAACAAATTGAGTTAGTATGTGGATTACCTCTTAGGCTAGTGCAAATTACATAAATATATTTTGTAATAAGCAACATCGAAACATTAAGCTTTCGGTAATAGAATATACTATACACACTAGTAGAAAACTAAAATGAGACAATTGCGATAAATAATTATACAGTAAGATTTCTTATCTAATTTAGTTTAACTTGTAGTAAATTTAACTATTGAGTAAGCCAAGCACATAAGAGTCGAATAGTCACATCTATTAGTCATTGTAGATGGGTACTAAGACTTCAAGTGCACGTTTTAGACTCTGGCTTTCACATATAAATGAATAAACTTATGTTGTAGGTGATCAGTTGAGTTGAGTTTAAACCAATAGATTGTGGTAGACCACGTGGTTATGGAAAGAGCTGATGTGTTAGACTCATGTAAATCAAGGTGAGATTAAAATTATATATTTTCTCGCTGGAATGGAAATTACATCTATTATATACGAAAGTATTTCATTCTGCAGATTTTGCAAGCATGATGTTTTGAAAAAATTATGTTTACAAATCTTATTGATTTAACGAAGGCTAAAGTACTTGTTTACAATTCATGAAATTGTTGTTAATATTATAGCAATCATATTATCATGTTGTACTAAATTATCCCTTGGGGGTTCTTGATGTATGTACTGAGCTTCGTGTTTTAAAAGCATGTCAATAATGTACATGAAATTAGTTTCATGATTGATCAATTCTTAAAGCCATTTTGATGGCTAAGTTACTGCCACTTGATGGCGTGCTGCTTGACGGCTATTGATTGGGCCCTGTCATGGACGAGTAGAATTCTCATGGATAGCATAGGGCTATCAGGTAGGTTTCACAATCCATCGTCGCTTCGAGCAAACTCTATTCTACGTTTGGACGGAGTGTTCCAGCGGGGTGAATCAGAGTTGAGGCATGTACATGGGCACGTACTTGCCTTTTATCCGAGTCGCTCCTGGAGGGGAGGTATAAGGTCGGGATTCATAAAGCTGGTGTGTTGTGACATGATTGATCTAATAAGTGTTATGATTTGGCATGAAAGTATAAGCTTCTCTTCTAAAGCATTCTTGTGAAATCATGCTTTGCAAGAAAATACATTTATAGAAAATCCTTCTGCATTAAATCTCACTGAGTCCTTTTGACTCATAAAGATATTTTGTCATCTTTTCATTCCAGATTTATGAGAAAAGCTTAGAGGTCATTTTGTGGGACAAGCCTAGCCAAATATCGATGCGAGGTAATTGATCTCTGTACGTGTTGAGATGCAACTTTTGGGTATACTACCGCTGTACGATGATTTTGGATTAGCTGCAAATTTCAAAAGAGAAGCGAGGAGTTCTCTAATGAATCTTGTAGCGGTGGTGCTTTGAGCCGAGCAGGGTTCTTGGTAAGGGGCATTACAAATATTATTTGCAACCGTCGGGCGGTTGCAAATGACCCTCAATTGTAACCGTTGGACGGCTACAAAAGTTAGGATTTAGGGTTTAAAAATGTTACCGTTTTTTTCTTCGTAATTTGGCAGTTGCAAATGTGTGTATTTTATCTATAAATACCCTCTCTCATTCACATCGAGAATTCATTTCAATCTTACACATAGGCTAAGTACCCACGTTTTCTTCCTCTAACAACTCATTTATTTTCCTTTTCTACGATAACTTGTTATTGTAATGAACGTTAATTTGATATTGTCTGTTGTTTATTCCTAGATATTATGGAGAATGCAACGAGGGTAGGCTTTCACACAACATACTTGACAACGGGACTTATGTGCTTCAACAAGTAAGTATATCTTTAATTTTTTGCTTTCACTGTGGTAGAGTATGTTCGCGGCATTTTATATAGAAAATTGTTTAGTAGAATATATTGTAATTATTTGTTTTTTATTTTCTTAGATACAAAATGGTTTATCTCGCCGAGAGATCTTGATGTACGATAGATTAAATAATAAGGGTTATTTGAGAGAATATTTTGTTGGTGGGCTTCGTACATTCATACAATATACTTTCCAACCAAACAACTACTTAGATCTAAACAATCATCTTAGGTGCTCGTGCCTGAAATGCAACAATTTAAAGTTTTTTGATAGAAACGTAGTTCGTGATCATGTTTATAAGTATGACTTTACGTATTAATATTGGGTTTGTGTGTTGCATGGCGAGGAGGCGACGAGGGCATCCCCATTGTATTTGTACGAGTTACGACCAATTAATATTCACGTTATAACCTTGTCCACGTTGATAATTCATTTAAAGAAGTGGTTGTGGATGCATATGGGGGTCAATTTCTTGAGGGAGAGGCGCGTGATAAAGATCCAAATAGCGATGCGAGGGCGTTCTACGACTTGATGCATCTAGGGAACGTAAAAGATACATAGTGAGAAGGTGAAAACGATGTTATAGGGGGTTGCATAGTTCTTGACGTACAAGACCATGCAAAGAGTTAGTAAAGTCGTCTACGAGAAGTTCTTAAAGTTTTCTAAATATTGTATAGACCCAGAGATTGAGGAAATTTTACTTGATACAATTTTCGACATGAATAGGATGCTGGTAGGCTTGGGTTAGGGTACACGAGGATCGAGGTTTGTTAAAATCAGTGTTTCTTGTACCACGGCGAGTACGTGAGTGAGGAATACAAATCATGCCCATTATACGCGGAGGAAATATACGAGCGTGGTAGAAAGTCGAGGGCCGCAAAGAAGAAGTTTTGGAAATTCCCTCCAGGCCCTCGTCTTCAGATGTTGTACTATACTGTAGGCACTGCAAACCATATGACTCGACATTTGAAGTGTCGTCAGTCAACTGATCGAATTGATTCACCCGGCTTCAAGCGAGGCATGGCGACACTTTGACCGGACGAATCCAGACTTTACAGCAGAGCCTAGAAATGTACAAATTTATCTAGGCACGGACGGATTCACATTGGTTTTGGAAGTCCGGAACCAATTAGTCGTGGTGGCTCGTTTTTTTGCCCCTTATAACGTCCCTCTCGGTCTATGCATGTGATTGGAGTTCATATTTTTTAGCCTTATTATATCCAGCCCTCAGAGTACTGAAAGAACTTGGATATATTGCCGAGACCACTGATTGATGAGCTAAAAGGTTTGTGGGGTAATGGTTTTTGGACATATGACAACTCTAGGAAGGAAAACTTCAAATTACGAGCGGCTCTAATGTGAATGATTAGTGATTTTCTGGCATATGAAATGTCGTCCCATTGGAGTACGCACCAAAAGTTTTTGTGCCCTTATTGTATGGGGGACACAAATTGGTTTACGTTGAAGCATGGTGGAACAAAATCGTGGTTTGATTGTCATCGTTGGTTTATATCAGACCATCATGGATGGAGGAACAACAAAAAAGTGTTCTATAAAGGTCAAAGGCACTAGAAGCAACTAATACAAGAAAATCAGATGGTGGAATGAGGGTAATTGTGGATAGTCTACTGCCGGTGGGTTTTGGGCCAAACGCAACCAAGATCCCAGGGTTTGGAATGACTCATAATTTATGTCGTCAGAGCATGTTCGGGGAACTACCTTACTGGTCCACAAACTTGATTCGTCACAAGCTAGATGTTATGCACTGTGGAAGAACTTTTTCGATAATATCATCGGCACAATGTTGGACAATGCAAAGAAGAAGGACAACATCAAGTCTAGGCAAGATTTGGAGATATTGACTAATTGTAAAGAGTTGTTTCTCCAATCCACTGGCGAACGAAAGGAAGTTATAAAGCCAAAGGCAACCTACTATCTCCCGAGGGAGTAAAAGACAAAGGTGCTTGATTGGTTGGCAGTCTTAAGTTTCCCGATGGATATGCCTCAAACTTGGGACAATGCGTGCAAAGACAAAAGGAAGGTTATACGGTATGAAGAGTCACGATTGTCACGTCTTTATGTAGAATTTGATCCTGATCGCCTTTCTTCACATCTTAGAGCCAGATATTTGGGGCACCTTAGTAGAGATTAATCTATTTTCCAGGGCGATTTTCACGTTAGAGATTTCGACCACGAATATGGAGTGACTAGAGAAATCGATTATTATTATGGTGTGCAAGCTTTGGAGGATATTCCTTTGTCCTTTATTGATTATATGGAGTATATGGCCATACGAGGCTAGAGTCGAAGGTTCGGTCCCCTACAGATAGATGTATCCATTCGAGAGGTATAATAGTTAATCTTTTATGACAATATTGTTTGTATTTTTACCGATTGTTTCTTTAAGTAACATTTATTTTTCAGAGGCATATGTGCAATATTAAAAACACTATGAAAATTAAAGGAGGGTAAAGGGATGTATAGCCAATTCCTACATACTTTCGGAGGTTGCAAATTTGTGTTCTCAATATCTGGATATCAATGTTCAAACTAGAAATAACTGCCTCAACGTTGTGTTAGATATGACGGAATGGAATGACGAGCTTTCAATATTTCAAAAGAAAGGGGCATCAGTAGAAGCACTGAATAAGAGGCGACAATTGACATCCGATGAATAAGAACCGATCGAACTTTATATGCTACTAAATTTTCCAAAACTTGAAGAATGGGTGGAGTGAGTTAATATTATACATAATCACGATTTAATTAATACTCATTTTTGTCTTGTTTAGTACTTACTTGTTATTTTATATTACATAGGTTGTTTGTAGAGGAGGAATGCGACTGCCTAATTCCTATGGATGTATAAACCAAGAGAAACAAAGAGTACGTGGCGTGGTTCAAACAAACATATTCTAGTGGGCGCTAAAAGAGATTCGCGTGAACAAAATCGCTAATCAATGGTCTGACAGGTACAAATGAAAATTACGATGGGTACATTAGGAATGGGTTCGGATTCCACAATGATATGATGTTGGGCTCGAAGAAGAGTGATTGTAGCTGAGTTTTAAGGGAAGCAAGGGAGGATCCGAGGTCACTAACTTGGAATGTTGAACGACATCATACAAGTGAAATATTGGGGAGGAAGAAGACTGTTATAAATTGTGTTATTCAGAGGTTTTTGGTATGATATACACCGAGGTACGAACGTACACATCGTAAAAAAGGGTTGATATTAACCCGCGACGTAACCTCATAACCAATGAGTCGTTTGTTTTTTCTAATCAAGCACTACATGTGTACTATACCGCATACCCATTAAAGACTATTGACCGCCTGAGATTAAATGATGGTTGGCTGTACCTACTATTCTAGCTAGGCACATAATCGGTATGTAATTAGTGGTGGATTCAAACGAGGACCAAGCACGAATGAAGTATACAAGAGAATGAATCTGGAGGGTTGAATTTATGTGTAAACATGACCTTATTTAATATGGATATCCAATTAGGGGATGGTGAATTTTAGATGGTTGCGGATGTTGGTTGAGAATAGAAAGATGGTGTTGATATCGAAGAAGAAGATGATGGCACGAGGGATTCAGAGTCAGATGATAGTTTGTATGAGTAGCGTGAGATCATAGTGTAATATTCACTTCCTTACATTGTAATTGTTAAAAAATATTGTTTGCCCTTATTTTTTTACACATGTAGTGTTGTGAATATAATTGAAACAAGCAATCGTGTAAGTATGCACTAACTAGTACTGAAAGAAAAACACATTTTTACAAAAAGTACATCATTACCATAACTCACTTACAGTAATAGCGCGTAGTTAGAACTTAATTATATGAAATCTACATAAACATAAATTCTCATCACGAATAATACAAAGATAGAACTTGAATGCATAACTAAATTACACTAACATATCCGTTTAAGTACCAAAAAAGAGAAATAACTACTACTATTAGTCAGCATAATCAACATTGTTGTATTCGAAGCAACTCAAAATAGTCTCTCCGGCATCATCACCAACAAAATCATCACCAACATCATCGTCAACAAAATTAGTATTTGCGTCATGCTCAGCTTCATCATCATCCTCACCCTCATCAT
This sequence comes from Linaria vulgaris, assembly GCA_948329865.1. NCBI lineage: Eukaryota > Viridiplantae > Streptophyta > Magnoliopsida > Lamiales > Plantaginaceae > Linaria > Linaria vulgaris. The sequence continues at coordinate 29,357,351 of OX415249.1, forward strand.
AATCCTCAAACTTAGGCGTATAAATAGGCGCAGTCGAACAGCTGGGAGCAAATGGATCACATGTGCTACGGCGCCAAGACGACATCATGATAGTCAACCTCAGCACCGTATGACAAGCTGATGCCAAGAATGAAATAGGAACCGATTGAGCTAGAGTACATGTCGCAGTCGTAACGTGCTCGGTCAAGCTGTGGATGTGTTGCAGTAGGACGTCAACTCTTTGACCACTGGTGGTCCTCAGTCGCTGGTTCTCTGCTTCCAAGTTCTCCATGTAGGCATGCGTCAAGTCAGGCTCCTTCCTATTGATGCCAAAAGCCTCATGAGCTTCGTCAGAAAGCAAGCGTTTCACCTTCTCCTCCTTCACTCTACTAGATGCTCTATCCCACAACTTGGGATCAATGAGGGCCATTTAGACTGGTCCTCCTAATATCTCTCTCTTATCAAGGACATACAGTTCTCATGTTCCTTTTTTTAACAATTAATATCTAGATAATAATATGGAAGTTATTATAATCCGCAAGATTAATAATAAGTTAAAAATTGAATATACTTACATAGATAGTCCTAAAAAAATCATGCAGCCAAACGCGGCTACGAGGAGCTCCCGATATCTGCTCATGTAGGAGATAAGTATGCTAAAAACGGTACGTCTGAACGTGTCGAACACGAGTGCTCTTGCTCATGTTTGCATGTGTCTACATATTACAATAAAAAGTACGTTAAGCTTTACAGATATATAAGACAAAATTTATGCGTATAAGATCAAATTTATTAAGACCTACAATCCTAGGGTGGATCTTCGGATAGCCAACGGTTCCACCTGCATGAGTCGGACGTGGACGAAGGAGCTCCTCAGGGGTCTCCCCTCCTCTCATGTTCCTCTGCACTTTGTCCTACACAACCCCATGACCTAAGGACTCCCAATGACGTACATAATTCGCCTCCACCCTGTCATTCATCCACCTTGTCTTCAGGCGACCCACCCACTTTGGATCATCCTTTCTCGCATAGTAATTCTTCAACTAGTTGTTAATCAACTCCTTAAACCTCTTTCTAGCCTTCCCCTTGTATGTTTGAAATGCTTACGCCAATCAGCTTCACGGATCATGTATATAACCTACAAATAATTAAGATTATTATTTTTTTCAGATTATTTTTATAATATTAAATACACTACATTAATAAAATACAATTATATATAATAACTTCTTACCGTAAATTTCATCCACATCTCATCTCTAAAGGTCAGAGAGAGCTTCCCATACGTAGGATAAACACTTAGTCAAGAACCTTCTGATGCTCTTTGTGATCGTCATTGTAATCTCGCGCCCATCCTTAAAAAGTCCACGATCATCTATAAAAATGGGACGACGAGCCCTCGGATCCTGCGGTACCAAAACTTCTCTATAGGGTCCACTACCAGGATGGTCCTGTATGCCAGTAGATGGTCTTGCAAACTCTGTCGACCTACAACTCGGTCCTGCTCCGGTAGACTCAATAGATGGTGGTCTATGTACAATCGGCTTAGATTCGGACGATGGTCGGGCTGTCTGGCGCATCAATCATGCAGACTAATCTAATCCATGTAAAATGTGTCGCCCTAGTGAAGAAGCTCCGTTTGATCCACCATGGGACCCATGGGTCTATGTCCGAACAGGTTTCTCGAATGGATCGCGAGGCTAAGAAGGGGCGGCGGGTAGACCTCAAAACGAGCAGAAGTTCTAGTACCTGAACAAACTAACCGGATGCAAGGTCTGGCATTTCCTATACCACCTCCACGACCCCTTTTTATGGGGTGGTCACCGCCAGTCGAACGCGACAGACGTCTAGGATTGTCTGACATGTCGTCAACTATGTAGTATGTACTACGTATTAAGTCAAAATTTCAAAATTAGATAATTTCTAATCATAAAGATGACCTAAGATTTAATTATTACTATGTTATATAGATTTCCTAAAGGCATTGACGATGTTTAGAAACTAGCAATTCGACGAGATCTAACAATTCCTAAAGGCATACATAATAACTTTCAATTCAATTATTAAACTAACATATATGAAAATATTATAAAATCGAATAATTCTAAGATAGGTAACAATTTATAAATCTAAAATAACATTTTTTACAAAACAAAACAGTATTAAAAACATTAAATATAAGACATAAATTGAAAAAAAACATAAAACCTTACATATATAAGTTAGATGAAACCTATTATAGTTTATAAGTTGCAGATATTGCTAAATTGAGTTTCCTAAAGTTATCACTATTTCTAGGTTTTAGAAATTCCCTGAAAGCATCATCATTTCTAAGTTATATATATATTGTTTCTCTAAAAATATAATCATTTCCTAATTAAAGGCAAAAACGATGTTTAAGGCATACAAATCTACGAGATCTAACAATACCTAAAGACATAAACGCTATTTAAATTTTAAACTAACAATTTTATGTATAAAATTACTACAACAACATTAAATATTAGACATAAATCGAAGGAAACGAAGAAACTTATAATTTCCTGGGTTACGACTGCCACGCGGTTGCAAAATGAGTATGAGCAGTCGTTGGTCGGGAGGGGAGAGAGAGATTTGTGAGAGTGAGAATGAGAAGCAGAGGGGAGGTATTTATAGAGTAACGACCGTCAGTAGCGCCTGCGGCCAGCTGCGTCGCAAAATTGGGGCGGCACTAGGTTGCCCTAAATTGGCGGGAATTTATCTCGCCAAAGGGTAGCGACTGCTTGGCAGTCACTAAAGACTTTAGCGACTACCATGCAGTCGGAAAACTTGGTGACCGTTCGACGGTCGCAACGAAGCGGTCGCCAATAGGGCACATTTCTTGTAGTGAAATATCATTTGATTTTTTATCATCAGACTAAAAAATTCGTTGAAATCCCTTGCATAAGCTTTTGTGATTACGGGGTGAGTAACTGAGTATTAAAATTAGTTGACTTTTTTCGTAATTAAGGCTCCCTTGGTGAGAAAATGAAGGAAAAGGAAAAAACAATAAGAAAAAAGTTCTAGGAAACAAGATTTTTCATGAAATCTTTTTTGAGAAAAAATCTCAAAAAATTAGAATATATGGACGAGATTTTCTCAGTTCTTGTTAAGAGGATAGATAAATTTAAATATTTTAAGATAAGTGTAGTATTTTCTAAAATTGCATTTATAAAAGTTGGCTTGATTTACAATGAATATGTTATCACCTATATATACAACTAAACTTGTGATACAATGAAGAGATAAGTTACAATCAAGAAATATGATAAAATAAAATCGTGTCCTATCTCCAATCTATGAAAGTCAAGACCAAATCCAAAGCCTCGAGTGAATCTTTATTATCTTGTACACGCTCATCAAATGCGTTGTACTGTCGGCCAGGAAAATTTTGGATTGAATAAACGTGAACCGAGCTCGAGAAAGAGCTTTCGTGAGTACATCCGCGAGTGTTAATGTGAGAAACCTTGATGGGACCCTTAGAAACTATATCCCGGTTCAAATGAACCTTAATTGCAATATGTTTCATGCAAAAATGAAGCACCGAATGAGGAGAAAGATGTGTGGAGCCAATATTGTAACAAATATTGAATAATGAGTTTATCCCATCTTTATGCTTTTATTTTGATGTTATCTTCTGTTTATATTGTTTAACTTGTTTTCATTATGTGGCAATATTCTCCGTATTAGAAGAAGGGAGTAAGGACTATGTATGCACGATGAACCTTTAGTTATGACTTTATTTTGAGTTTTATGCGTTTAGATGTGATTCATTTTATATTCCACATGTTTGATTTATACACTTGATGAGCACTAATGTGTCTTGTGGCTAAGATTAGATGTTTGATTCATGTGCTAGAAGTAGGGCTACTGAAACTCGGGCATAAGCTAGATCACACGACCCCATGTAATGAATTATTCAATATAGTCAACATTTGAGAAGGTTGAATTGGTTACCAAACATATTTCTTTTGGATTGCTCGCACTTAGGTTGAAGAAATAGCAGAATGCAGACCGTGACATGCTTGACACTGGACAGAAAGATCCAATGTAATTGAGGCTCGGTCGTTGGTGTAAGTCTTTAGCAACAAGGCGAGCCTTATACTTGTCAACAAAGTCATTCGGATTGCGTTTAATGCGAAAGACCCATTTGGAACCGACAATATTGAAGGCTTTCTGGTGAGACACAAGACCCCACGTGCTAGGAGATATGACAGCATTGTATTCTTTAAACATGGAGAGATGCCACTTCGGATCGTGCAAGGCGAAAGAGGCACACCCTGGTTCGTAAGAAGGATGGAGCGGATGAGCACTTGTTTGAGTGAGAGGCCTTAGGTTTTAAAATATTCTCCTTGGCTCGTGTGATCATATGATGAGTGTTCAAATCCAGAACCATTGCAGGTGACAGAGAGGTGGGCCGAGGAGGAGTAGGAACACGTATGGTAGTGGCGAAGATTCTCGAGAGATGCTAGGGACCGGTGTTGGACTTGGTGTCAATAATTGCAAGACCCGTAGTAAGCAAGGCAAAGTAGATGTGGAAGACTTATTGATGGAGAGAACAAAAATATGTTTTCACAAAACCAAACGTCGCGAGAGATAAACATGCGGTTTGTTGAAAGACCAAGACACTTGTAGGCACTCAAAGAAGTCGAGCATCCGAGAAAGTGATAAGGCCGTGAAGGGAAAGCCAACTTTCCAATAACGTATTGCTTTAGCCATGGATAACATTGACACCCAAAATCCCGAAATCAGAGATGGTCCGGAGCAACACCATAAAAATAATAGAATAAGGCAAAGTAGATCGTATGGCTCACGAAGGCAAGCTATTAATAAGGTAAACCGCCGTTTGAAAAGCAAAAGACCAATATGATCTTCGAAGATGGGCAGAGTAAAGCAGCGCGCGACCAGTTTCGATAATATGATTATGGCGCCATTATGATAAACCATTTTGTTGCGGCGTGTGAGGAGTCGTGGTGAGCCAAATGATTCCATTAGATTGAAAAATTTGTTTTTGACGATGTTATGGCGAAATTGTTTTCCCCACAACTTACTTAAATTGGTAAAATATCGTGTGCACCTTAGCTTTAGAAGACATTGGAAATCACCAACATTAACGACAAAACATGTCAACAATAAGTAGATAGTAGAGAAAACCATCAATAGAAGTCTCAGTAGGGCCTCAAACACTAGCAAAAACATAATATAAAGGATGCAAAGCATTAAAAGAGGTGTCCAAAAAGGGCTAAAGTTGCGATTTTCTCACCAAATAAGAGTTATAAAATGTATTCTTCATAGAGGGTTGCGAACAAAGTGGTAAATTAAAACTAGAGATTAAAATAGAGTTTGTCTTGGGCGCTAGATGCTTGAGACGAGAGTGCCATATATCTCCCGTTGTTCAAACACCAAGCAAAGTGAACTTTTCCAGATTTTGAAGGTAATGTGAGGGCACATGAATGTGATACATTAGTGCATATCCCAGTTACTAGAGTGTCCGCCGAGGTTCAGTCCTTAACACGAAAACAATTAGGAAATAATTCCAAAGAAACATCATTGTCCTTAGTAAATTGGTGGACTGATAATAAATTGTTATGTCTAGAAGGGACGCATAGAACATTATTCATACAGGATGTACGAGTGAGAAAATTACTAAATGAAGTACCAATATGAGAACTAGCAAGCCCATGCCCTCAACAAGTTGTACGTCATCAGTATCGTCGTGTTCTGAATGATGAGCAAGATTATTCAAGTGTCCCTCGAGGTTGTGGGATGCGCTAAAGTCAACCATCCAAGAGTTGGGGGAGGACGGTTAGGGACATTAGGCTGTGTATGAGCATGTTTTGCAATTTATAGCAATAAGATACAACGTGATTATGTTTGCCATAAAATTCACATATCACAATTCAAACCCAACTGGCTAATAGTTATTAGCGTAACTAGAAGAAACATAACCGGATGGTGTACCACGACTACGAAAAGAACCACGTCCGCCACACAAATTACCATGCCCCCTTGAAGGAGCATCGTGACGAGGGTAAGAGATGCGACCATGTGAGGGAGTGGCCGTGTTGTCGGTCGCAACAAGTGGCAGATTCAACTTCAAAATGGCGGAGGTATGACTAATTAGTGACGAGTGTGCTATGGAGTTTGGAAAATGTAAAATGACGTTCACGAAGGCGCATTGAGGTGGTGATATCGCGGTAATTGATGTTTAGGCCATTGAGTACATAAATAGTAGCATCATCGGGGATTCAGGGGACTATCAAGCATGGGAATTTCATCTACCTTAGCTTTGATGTTTGTGAGATACTTCATGACCGAATGGTTGCCAAGAGAGGCATTGTTGAGGGAGTCTTTTAGCGCCATGATGCGTGTGCGTTCTAGACATGTGAACGCCATCATCAAAGAGAACCCATGCTTTAGAAGAAGTATTGGTGGCATGAATCACGAGGATAAGTTCGGGCAAGACAGAGCCAATGAGGGTGACAAGGATGAGTTGGTCCTGCTAAAACCATAATGAACATGACGTAGTTTCGGACTAAATGGGCCAAGGATGAGTCCCTTACTGATAACCAAGATGATTGAGGCTGTTGAGTTGAACAATGACCTAATGGCACTATGAAAGATAATTATTTATGGTGAGGCAAAGGGTAAGGTGGTGATGTGCCTTAACTGGGACAAGAGTGGTGGGAGGCGGGATGGGGGGAGGCGGCCGGTTGGAGAAGGTGGTGGAATCATTGTCAGAGTGGTTAGAGAGGGACTACATATTTTTGGGGTTAGGGTTAGGGTTAGGGTTAGGGAGGTCGGATAGAGAGGAAAAAAAAAGATAAATCGTTATATTATATCTGGCTATATGATACCATGTAAAAAAATTAAAATTGTATTTAGAAAAATTGGCTTGATTTACAATGTATATTCGATCACCTATGTATACTAGACTAGACTTGTGATATAAGAAAGAGATAAGTTACAATCAATAATGGTGACAAAATAAAATCGTGCCCTATCTCTTATCTTCGGAAGTCGGGATCAAATCAAAATATTCAGATGAGTCTTTATTATCTCGTACATATTTTTCTGTCTCTTCTGAAAAGAATTATAAGTTATCAACAACAACAACAACAACCAAGCTTGTAATCCCAATTAAATTGTGGTAGGCTATATGAACCATGAATCAATCACGTAGAGTCATGAACATGAATCTTCTCCCCCCACAGGTATCGGTTAACGAGCATGTCTTCATTTAGATCTTTTAGCTTCATTTTGTTCCGTAGAACCTCCATCCACGTCTTTTTCGGTCTCCCACGAGCTCTAGATGTCTGTGCTAAGTCGAGATCTTTAACTCGTCGTACCGGTGCATCTATGGGTCAGCATTTAACATGCCCAAACCATCTTAAATGTTTTTTTTGCATTTTCTCGTCGATGGCAGCCACACCCAATTTATGCTGGATATCTTCATTGCGCACCGTATCTCTCCTGGTGTTACTGCAAATCCACCGAAGCATGCATATCTCTGTAACGTTCATTTTCAGTGCATGACTTTCCTTAATAGCCCAGTACTCGGAGCCATAAAGCAAAGCAGGTCTAATAGCCGTACAATAAAACTTTCCTTTAAGCTTTAAAAGAAATTTACGATCGCACAAGATCCCTGTTGCACTCTTCCACTTTGTCCATCCAGCTTGGATGCGTTGGTTGACATCTTCGTCTAACTCTCCATCCATATGTAGTATGGAGCTTAAATACTGAAAATGCATACTTTTCGGTATCTCTTGTTTCTTCATTGTTTCTGAAAATGCTTAAATACTCTGAACCGTGCCATCATTGTTTCTTCATTGTTTGCTAAACTTGCATTCGAGGTACTCTATTTTTGTTCGACATAGTCGAAATTCTCGTGCTTCTAATTTTTGTCTCCATCGTTCTAATTTAGCGTTAACTCTCATTCTTGTCTTATCGATGAAGACAATATCGTCTGCAACCAACATACACCAAGGGACTCAATCTTGGATGGTTCTGGTGATTTCATCAATTACAATGGCAAACAAAAATGGGCTCAATGCTGACCCCTGATGTAAGCCAATTGTAATTGGGAAGGCGTCTGTTAAACCACCAGAAGTTCGGACACTTGTCACCACATTGTCATACATATATTTTATGATGTTGATATATTTAATGGGCACCCCTTCTTCACCAAGGTCCACCATAATACATCTTGAGGTACTTTGTCATATGCCTTTTCTAAGTCGATAAATACCATATGTAAATCTTTACTCTTTTTTGGAAAGCGTTCAATGAGCTGACGAATCAAATGGATGGCCTCTGTGGTCGACCTTCCGGGCATAATCCACGTTGGTTCTCCGATATGGGAACAATTTGTCTCAATCGGTGTTTGATCACCCTCTCCCATAGTTTCATTGGGGCAGAGTATATTCGACGCCCTTTTTAGGGATTCTGACGTCATATCCTGTATGATATGTTGTTCCTGCAGTTAGTTTGCCAATACTAAAAGGCATATATATATATATCGTTTGAAAGATAAGAAATAACGATAGATAACGGTCGAAGGCTAGGTAAATCCTTACCCGCCTATGTATCCCATGGTATTGGAACCATACTGGCGTAGTTCCCCACTGTTTTAGTTACAGGCTAGCCCAAAAAATAGGGTAATCTATATAAACAACATTGTTCGAGAAACATAAAGACAATAAATCAAATTGTTTGAGAAATAACGAAACAGAAATTAAACCAATGACCGTTGGTTGCTGCTTAGGCAATCACTCCATGACTGGGATGTATTCTTCCTCGGCTCCTATCTCCGACACCTCCCTAATCCTGGGGATCTAAGTGATGTTAAGTAACACATCCAACCCTCTTTCTGGTCGCCTAAGATCTCTCTGACCTCGCCCTTGGTAGGAAATTTCATTTTCTGGTGGTAAGTAGATACCACTGCTTTTATCTCATTGAGGGCGGGCGCCCGATGATGACGTTATAAGCGAAGGGGAGATCGACTAAAGTGTATTTGACTTTGATTATCTTATGTATGGGTCCTCATCAAATGATGTTGGTAGCACGATCTATCCCCTTGGAATCACCTCTCCGCCTCTGAATCCAGTCAATGCAGTGGAGACTGTTTCAAGCATGTCTTGGTTCACCAACATTTTTCCAGGGCGTGTGCAAAGATAACTTTGGAGGGGCTTCCATTGTCAATGAGTACCTTCCATACCTCATATCTCGCTATATCAAGTTTAACAACAAGGGGGCAGTCGAGTTTACATGCCAACAACCCTTACAGCATGAGCTGTTCCAAGTCCTTTTTGGTGAAGGATATCTCTTGGTCTAGGAAATCTTCCTCATCGGCTACAGTTTGAAGACCACGTATCTCCCTACATGTAACTTAAGGGTTATCCTTTCACGCCATTCGGCTGAGTAAGCACCAACATGTCATCCATTAATCACATTGATCATTCCTCTAGTAGGAGCATTGCCGATCACTCTCTCGCGCTCACTAGGAGCTTTGATGGCCCTCTGCTTGTCCTTCTTAGGCGAACGTGAATGGTCCTTACGAGGCGAGCGCGATCTATCCTCTCTGTCACTTTCATCCTTTGAGCTCCTCACTAATTCCACCAATTTGCCTTATTTGATAAGCCTTTCGATCTCATCTTTGAGGTCAATACACTCCTCGGTCTTATGTCCTGTCTTTCATTGATATTCTCAATATTTCCTAGGAGATTTCATTCCCCTGCTCTCTCTCAGCTTCCTTGGCTCATTCGACCACATGCGCTTTTGCGCCACCGCGAATATGGTCATAATCCCTCTGTTCAAGGGAGTATACCTCTTAGGGGATCTATCTTCGGCTTTGATACATCCTTCATTTCCTTGTGTTCTATTCTGTAACTGATGAGGATTCTACTTGGTATCCATCATATTATCCTGATAAACAGTATCATATGCCAATGCGTTGATCTGGTCAATTGTCGGGGATCTGAGCTTGATCAGCTCTACCGCGAAAATCTTGTGTGTCGTCGTGTTGAATAGAATGAGAACCAATTGCTTGCTCATTGGCTCATCAACCTTGAGCAGTTCCTCCTTAAACCTTTTTATGAAGTCCCCAAGGCTTTTTTTGTGTCGCTGTTGCATTGCATTCAAGTGGTTCATACTTGTCCTCATTCTCTTTTGGCTGGAGAATTGGCTTTTTAGCCTCTGTCTCATCTATTCATAGTTGGTTATAGAACCAACCTCTATCCTTGTAAACCAGTCAAGGGCTTCTCCAATTAGCGTCATTGCCAAGATCTTTGCCTGTATGTTGTGTGAAAATCTGTGCAAGTTCACGATACTATCCACATAGTATAAATGCTCACATGGGTCGCTCTTTCAATCATATGCTTTGAGAATAGGGATCTTATCTCCTTTCTCGAGTACTTTCGACTCAATTTCCTCGCTGAACGAGGTCATCCTCTTGTGACCTCTTCGACTGACCTATGTTTTCTCACAGTCTAACTGCTCCATCCTTCTTGCTGTGTTCCTCGTGTCCGTCATTGGGTTGGGACCGTCTTCCAAAGGAACTCTAGACCGTGGGCGCTCTCTCTAAGATTCTCCCACATCTTCACTGTCATTCACCATGTGCCCAACTCCGGGGCCCCTAGTTCTGGATTCCTGGGGATGCGGCGGTAAGTTGTCGGCACCCTGATTGATCAAGAGTTGTCTCTTGGATGGTGGCGTTGATCTGTGCCATAACTTTCAGTGCCAAGATAATAGGGTTTGCGGGCGCAGGCTCGGGCGCCACCGGAGGTTGAGGGGGCTCGAGCTTATTCTGCTCCATTTCAGGTTCTGGTACTTGAACAAGTGGTGGTGGTGCACTTTCTGCTACTGAGCCGTCAACAACTGTTCTTGTAGATTGCGAACTGGTCACCATGCGCTACATCCCAGTGTCTTTGTCTGGTAACGTGGTGTTCCGATAGACGGCGCCACTAATATCACTAGATCGTATATATATATATATATATATATATATATATATATATATATATATCGAGGTCGAATATTACAAGTGAGGTGCTACGATTCTATTACAAACTAGGTCCCCTATAGCTATGACTAGTTCTAAGTAGACTTGGTCCAGAACACCTCAGACTAACGATGAGATGCACTGCGGGATGTCGAGGACAGTGTCGAGTGTGACGTCGAGGGTGATATCAAAGTCCTGATATGTTGGGGAGATGTCCATGTCGAGGGTAATGTTGGGGTAGATGTCGAGTGTGATGTCGGGTATGATGTCGAACGGTATGTCAATGATATATATCGGGTGCTATATCGAAGATGATATCGGGGATACTCGATATTGGGTGTACAATGCATGAGGATATTTAAAACCTACCTTTATTATCGGAATCCGGGTATTTATAGACCTTGGGATGCAAGGACCGCACACTTGACTCACACGTAATCTGTAGCATATCGAATATTACATTAGATATACACATGTAGGATCATCCCCAATATCTATGGGCACGGGCATGGCCCATGCCCAGCCCAATACGAGAATCACCCATATCATAGTTCATTTCATCTCACGACCCAATTGAATCACTTGTTAGTTGTCAGACATACGACAAATTTCATGAGCGATGACATACCCACATTTTGGTTCATTATTTTTTTCCATCGTATTCTTATACATCGTGCCCTGTTTTCTTGAATGGGTTGGTAATGATTCTCCCGAGAAAATGCATGCAATCCCTGTATGTAGTTTGAAAAACAAAAACCTGCATAAAACTCTCTTGTAGTTTGTTTATTGTCTAAAATTTTTTTTGTGGTTTCAAAACCTCGGAACAAATTTTCCTCCATAAGTTTCAAAATAACTATGATAATTTTTCTAATCGAATAACTAAACTGCCTCTATTTTAATATTTTTAAATATGTATTATATATTTTATTAAAATACTTATACTTCAAAAATGATATTTTTTTCAGTAAATTCAAAAACGTAACTTTTTTTATTTATATAAAAATGTTAAAATTAATTTATATTTTATTTTATATTAAATAAATTAAAATTAGAGAATACATGTTGGATTCTCCGAACAATAAGGGGGTTCCGTATAGGTTTTGAAACCACATGAGAGTTTTCTGTTAATCATTTGAAGTGCACAATAGACTTTGTATAAGAAAAAAGTACACAAGACTCAAGCCTAGTCTCGCATAGAGCGAGTGTACATTAATTTCGGAGTTGGCTGAAAAAAGAAATTTCGTGCAAGGTTTATGAAACCACACCAGGGGTTCGGTGCAAGGTTTTCAAAACAACAAGAGGGTTCTACATAATTTTTAAACTACAATGGGGTTTCGGGCAACTTCTCGAATCTAAATGGGTGTTTTATGTATTTTTCCTGAGCTTTCGAATGATAGACTGAAAATTGCCATTATTTAATTAATTGAATAGTTTTCCTCAATTAGCAAATGGTGCCATTTAATCAATCCCTAACATATATTAAAACCAAAGGAATTCAAGAACTTTATTCTGGAATAATATATATGTAGATTCTAAGAAATAAAATCGATAATTTAAATCGATATTGTCTTGAATTAAAATTAAAATGTCTAAAGCTGCTTCTCAATTTCAAGCCAGTTCAAATGCATGCATTCACTTCAAACTACTCTTCAAATAATAATCGATCACAAAAAAAGCTAATAAAATAACTGGCAAGCATTTCTTCAAATTCTTTATTAGAACTCAAAAATCATCAAGTTCATGTGGAACAGGCACACAATAAATTTTTAATTTCGTACTTTACTTTCCAATGAGACCACAACTAACATTAGCTATTTTAACCAAGACAGTCATTTGTGTATTCTTATAACTTACCTCAGGCACCATGTAGCCCAAAACATTCTCACAGTCACTAGGGAATCTGTCGCACCTTTCGATCGTATACAACACGTCACTGTAATTCCCGTTGGCAAATGCAATGCTTGCATTGATAAATTCACTCAACAGAGCATTGTATCCTTCTTCACAAATTGCATAGAGATTTTGTTTGTTTTTATCTTTAGCGTTGGCTTTGGATTGGCTTATACATCGAATGGTTTCGCTGCCATACTCCAAGGTAAGAGTAAGGCTTAATTGAGTAAAACCTTTCGCATCTCTACACTTGGACCAGGCAAGTTAGCGTCCAAAGTTGCCGCACACAAATTACTATTGATTGTTTTTTGACAAATCTCGCTTATTAACTTATTGGTCTCGCCGTCGATACCCAAACAATATGGAATAGAGATTGAGAACACCACCATTGTTTGACATAATAAAATAGAGAAGGGAATTCCTTGTTTTTTATGACAAAAAAATTTAGGAAAATTACTAAGTGTTTTGTTGATACTATTCTGCTAATAAACTGTCGTTATGTATAACAGTGAACATTTTATCGATGACACGCAAGATTTTGTTGTCATCGCGAGAATTTAGATACACAAAATGGGATTTGACACTTTTGATTGTGATTTTGTTTTATGTATGTATTGCTGAAGTTAGTATCACATAATATTCACTACAAAAAAATCGGGTCATTTCCGACCGCAAAGCCGGTCGGGAATGACCCAAGTGCGGTCGGGAATGACCCTTTCCCGACCGCTATTCGGTCGGGAAGAAGCGATTGGCGTTGCTTCGGTCGGAAAAAGTTTTCCGACCGCCTTTCGGTCGACAAGGGCTTTTCCCGATCGCATTTCCCGACCGAATTAGGGTCGGGAATTTACCGACCGGTTATTCTGACCGGCCAACGGTCGGGATATATTCCGACCGTTTAGCGGTCGGGAAATGGTTGAATATTATTCCCGACCGCTATTCGGTCGGGATTATATGAATTTTTTTCCCGACCGTAATTCGGTCGGGAAAAGCCCAATTTGTTTCCCGACCGAATTACGGTCGGGACTCTTAATGGGAAGTCCCGACCAACCGCCGGTCGGGACTTTTCCCGACCGCATATCGGTCGGGATTAAGATTCAAACTAATCCCGACCGCGTATCGGTCGGGAATAATATTCAACCATTTCCCTACCGATACGCGGTCGGGGAAAATATTCATCTTATTCCCGACCGATATTCGGTCGGGAATAATAATCATCAGACCAAAAAAAATAATATTCCTGTAATAAATTACCGGAATATTATTTTTTTAATATTTTGTAGTATTTTAAAAACGTTATTTAGTTTTTTTGTGTTTTAGATGAGCAATTAAATTTTTGATTCATTGCTCAGTCTAAAACACAAAAAAATTAAATAAGTTCTTGATTATTGAAAATTTAAAAGAAAGAAGGTTTTCAAGTTGAAAGAAAGAAGGTTTTGAAAAAGTGTTTGAATATGAAAAAAGTGTTTGAAAAATTTTTTGAAGAGAAAAAAAGTGTGTGGAGATGGAAAAATGAGGAGAATAATGAAGTGTATTTATAGAAAAAGTTGAAATTTTTTGAATTTTCGTCAAATTTTTTAATTTCCCGCCAACTTTTTCGATTATTCCCGACCGATATTCGGTTGGGAATGTTTATTTTTTCAAAAAATTCAAAAAACCGCCAAATTTTAAAAAATTGGCGACCGAGATTCGGTCGGCAATACCTTTGAATAATATTCCCGACCGCATATCGGTCCGGAATAACTTTGAATATTATTCCCGACCGCATATCGGTCGGGAATACGTTTAAATTTTATTCCCGACCGATTTGCGGTCGGCAATAATGGTCAATGCCGACCGAAAAGCGGTCGGGAATGGGGTTGAATATTATTCCCTACCGCATATCGGTCGGGAAAAATAGTAAATTTTACCTTTTCTTAATCTTTTGGAAAATCTTGATGTGTTTGTTAAGTATAACTATAGAATCTCATTAAATTCATGAATTGCACTATTAGTTAGTTAGTTTAATGTACTTTTAATTATTAAATTAGTATTATTTATCGGAGTATAAGTTAAGTTAGTTTGGAGTCTTACATATAATAATTATACGTAGTATATAGGAGTTCACAATTGGCGATTAACATTTGTTACGAACGTTAGTATAGAGAGTCTAATTGTGATATATATATATATATATTAACATGTGTTTAACATAATCGTAAGTAGTTACATTATTAGCAACTACATATACTAATATATTTATAAGTGACAATATGAATCGACGCTTCAAACGATTCATCAACGCGCAACTAAATTTAATTTTTTTTCAGATTTTTACTAATATATAACTAATACTGATTTACTTGATCATTAAATGAACGATTTACCTAAAATTGAGAGCGAAATAGTGAAATTAAGAATATGAATATTAATCCCTACCGAAAATCGGTCGCTAATAAGCCTAAACCCTAAACCCTAAACCCTAAACCCTAATATTCCCGACCGGACGGTGGTCGGAAATAACAACGGTTATTATTATTCCCGACCGTACGGCGGTCGGGAATAATAACGGTTATTATTATTCCCGACCGTGCTGCGGTCGGGAATAACAACGGTCAGTGTTATTCCCGACCGCACTACGGTCAAAAATAGTTGTTACAGTTGTTATTCCCGACCGCAGTCCGGTCAGGAATAATAATAACCGTTGTTATTCCCGACCGCCGTCCGGTCGGGAATATTAGTCAGCCCCCTATAAATACCCCCCCCCTATTCCACTTGAGAAATCATTCCAACATTCATCCCTTGTTAAGGTATATACGATTTCCTCTTGTTATAACTGTTTTTGTTAGTTTTTGTCAATGAAGATCGTTTTATTAACTTTTTTTGAATGTTTCTTTGTTTTAGATATTGCGGTAAATGCAACGAGGGGCGTGTGTTTGCAAAGAATACTTGATCTAAGTATTTTCTACGCTACAATAAGTAAGTATTAATTTCCTTGGCCTCGTCGTACTCGAGTTTTAAAATTTTTATATAACTGATAAATATATTGATTGGTGAAATTAATTGTAACAATTTGTTTTTAATTTTCTTAGATTAGAAATGGATTATCGTCCCGATAGATCTTGGATGTACGATAGGATAGATAGTAACACTGGTTATTTGAATCTTGGTTATTTGAATCAACATTACGTGGTTGGGGTTCGTGAATTCATACAATACGCATCACAACAGACAGATTACGTAGATCTAAGAAATCGTATTAGGTGCCCGTGCTAGAGATGCATCAATTTAAAGTTTTTGGATCGAAACGTAGTACGGGATCATCTTCATAAGTGGGGGTTTGCGTATCAATATTGGATATGGGTGTTGCATGGAGAGAATGCGAGCGAGACATTGACATCATATGTACATGAATCACCGTCTGCTAGTATTCACGTTGATTGTCCGGTTCATGCCGATACTTCGTTTAGAGAATTGGTTGTGGATGCATATGGGGGTCGATTCGTTGAGGGAGAGGCGCGCAACGAAGATCCAAGTCCCGAGGCAAAGGAGTTCTACAAATTGATGCAGATGGGAGACATAAAAATGAACAGTAAGAAGTCGAAGACTGTGCTCCAGTGGTTTGCCGAGTTCTTAACTACCAAGACGATGCACAAAGTAGTTAATGTCGCTTGCGAAAAGTACTTAAGTTTGTCTAAAGATATTATGGACCCAGAGATTGAGGAAATGCTACCGAATACGGTTCCAGGCATGAATAAGATGCTCGCGGGTTTGGGTTTAGGGTACGAAAAGATCGACGTATGTTGGAATTTTTGTTTCTTGTACTACGGCGATAATGCCAACAAGGATCTCACATCGTGTCCAATATGCAAGACCGATAGGTACGAGGCTGGTAGAAAGTCCAGGATCGCAAAGAAGAAATTGTGGTACTTCCCCCTAGGCCCTCGATTACAGAGGTTGTTTTATACTGTAGGCACTTCGAGACATATGACTTGGCATTTGAAGTGTCGAGAGTCAACAGATAGAATGATTCACCCAGCTGCAGGCGAGGCGTGGAGACATTTTGATCGTACGTATCCGGACTTCGCAGCAGTGCCTAGAAATGTCCGACTCGGCCTCTGTACTGATGGGTTCACACCGTTTGGGCCATCTGGGAAGAACTACTCTTGTTGGCCAGTGTTTGTTACCCCTTATAACCTTCCCCCGGATTTATGCATGCGACCGGAGTTCATTTTTCTGAGCCTTATTATACCCGGTCCAAAGAGTCTTGGAAAGAACTTGGATCTTTTGCTGAGACCGTTGATTGATGAGTTGAATGATTTGTGGAGTAATGGTTTGTGGACATATGACAGCTCACGAAAGGAAAACTTCCAAATGCGAGCGACCCTAATGTGGACTATTAGCGATTTTCCTGCTTACGGAATGTTGTCCCAGTGGAGCACGCACGGTAAGCTGGTGTGCCCTTATTGCATGGGTGAGACAGATTCTTTTACACTAAAGCATGGATGAAAAGCCTCGTGGTTCGATTGTCATCGTCGGTTTCTACCAGAGGGTCATAAATGGAGGTACAACAAGAAGGATTTCTACAAGGGTAGGGAGGTACTTGAAGCGCCCATTCCAAGGAAGACAGGAGTGCAGATGAGGGCAATTGTGGATAGGCTACGATCGGTTAGATTTGGGGCAAACTCCACAAAGCTTCCGGGCTTTAACACAACTCATAATTGGTGTCGTCGAAGCATCTTTTGGGAACTACCATATTGGTCCACGAACTTGTTTCGCCACAATCTAGATGTAATGCATTGTGAGAAGAACTTTTTTGAGAACATCATCAACACGGTGTTGGACGATGCTAAGTCGAAGGACAACATTAAGTCGAGGCACGAACTTAAGTTGTTGACCAACCGTAAAGAATTGTTCTTGAAACCCAGTGGCAGAGGAAGTGAATACATAAAGCCAAAGGCAAAATATTGTCTTACGAGGGATCAAAAGAACATGGTGCTTGATTGGCTGACCGAACTGAAGTTTTCTGATGGATATGCCTCGGACTTGGGACGATGTGTGCAAAAACAACAAGGAAAATTGTATGGAATGAAGAGTCATGATTGTCATGTCTTCATTCAGAGATTGATCCCCATTCCATTTCGTGAATTCTTGGAACCCGATATTTGGGGGACCTTAGTAGAGATTAGCCTTTTTTTTAAGGCGATTTGCGCCTCAGAGGTGTCGGCCGAAGATATGGAGCGATTGGAGGAATCGTTTATTGTTACCATGTGCAAGATGGAAATGATATTTCCTCCTTCATTTTTCGACTCTATGGAGCATTTAGCCATACACCTTCCGTATGAGGCTAGAGTTGGTGGTCCAGTTCATTATAGATGGATGTATCCATTCGAGAGGTACGATCTTATATTTATATAACAATTATCTTTTTAAAATATCGATTCTTTGCCTAATCTTTGATTTCTATGAACTAGGCGGATGTTCGACATGAAGGGTTCAGTAAAGAACAAGGCGAGGGTGGAGGGATCCATAGCCAATCAATACCTACTTGCTGAGCTCTCCAATATGTGTTCTCAATATTTGGATGTTTCTTTTCAGACTAAATATAAAAAACTCAACAGGAACGAGACACTAGATAGCACGGAGTGGGATGATGAGCTTACAATATTTCAAAAGAAAGGGGCGCCAATAGGGCCACTAAATAATAGGAGATACTTGACTTCCGATGAGATGGAGCAAATAGAGCTTTACACGCTTCTAAACTGTCCAGAGCTTGACGAATGGGTGGAGTAAGTGGTAGTTAATTATTTTAAATAACAAAATGATTAAGCGCTTTAAAGACAACTAACTTATGATGATTTTACTATGCAGACGGTTTGTAGAAGAGGAGTGCGGTGGACTAAGTCCAATGGAGATATAATCCAAGAGGAACCAAGAGTACGTAGCATGGTTCAAGCAGACATATTCAAGTGGGAAATACGAGACCGACGTACGAATAGATCCTCTAATCACAGGTCCGACTTTTTCAGTGGCAACCTACGAGGGATACATTGTGAATGGGTTCAGATTTCACACCGATATGATTTTGGGGCCGAAGAAGAGTGATTGTAGCGGTGTTTATGTGAAGGGAGACATGGGAGGATCCGATGCTACCAACTTCTATGGAACGTTGAAAGACATTATACAGGTGGAATATTGGGGCAGAATCTGGCCCCTATACATTGTCTTGTTCAAATGTGTTTGGTATGATATAAACGCAAGTACACATGAGCATTCAATGTACAAGTTGGTTGACATCAACCCGAGGCGTACCCTCAACACCAATGAGCCGTTTGTATTCGCTAACCAAGCAAAACAGGCGTACTATGTGCCCTATCCAAAAAAGACGACAGGGCGACCGGGACAGAGAGGATGGTTGGCCGTATCCACTATTCCTGCTAGACACATAATCAATATGTCATCAGTTGCAGGATCAAAAGATGTCGATGCAGGGATGCCGAACCAAGTGCTACAAGAGAATGCATCTGAAGGGTTTAACTTATGCGTGGACCTTTCCTCATTCAATATGAATATCCAATTGGCCAACGAGGGATTTGATGTGGTTGTCGAGGAGGCAGCAACGGAGGGCAACGAGGAAGAGGAGGGCTATGAGGAAGAGGAGGGCAATGAGGAAGAGGAAGAGGAAGAGATAATGAGTGACTCAGATTCTGAGGATAGTATGTATGAATAGCATCGATTATGGTTTAGTAGGTCGAATTTTATTTTATAAAAAAATTTGATTCACGTTGTTTAATTTTATATTATAGGCATAATTACAAATACTTAGTTTAAACGAACAAATAATACACAACTAACACAATTTTCAATACTTAGATTAAACGAGCAAATAATACTACTACTCCGCATCAAACGAACAAATAATACACAACATAATTACAGAATAAACACGAAAGTAGTTTAACATTACATAATTGGTCCAAGCATCAAACAAATTACACAAATACAAACAACTAACACTGTTTTCAAAACTAAAATATCCCTAAAATAAATAAAACTACTACTACTCATAGTCCCCGTCATGAAATCCAAATGTATCAGGAGCTGTGGAGGGTCCAGCACCATCATCACCATCACCGGCAAGATCGGCTGCATCACCACCGAGAGTGTCATCCACGGGGTCCTCATCGGGGTCATCCTCGTACTCATCATCATACAGCGGGCAATCTGGAGCACCATGCGCAAAAGGATCAGGAGGGGGTGGCGAGGAACGCTGGCCGGCTCGACGAGCTTCACGCATGAGTCCCCTTGTAGCAATGGGTCGAGATGGAGGAGTACCGCCAGTCTGGGTGATGTGCTGGGTCAAGAAATCTACCTGAGTAGCAAGCGCGTTAATCCTCGCATCAGTAACAGTCCTAATACGACAGTTCTCCCTTTCCAACGCCCTCGCATAATCATGTGTCGTGTCTGGGTGCTTCTTCGTCGAGAAACCAAACCGATCGTGACGTGCATCTGAAGGGAGACCCGCAGCCTTCCTCTTCTTCAATCCTCCTATCGCCTGAGTCCACAGCTCCTGATCTAGTGGTGGCCACGTAGAACGATCCGCCTCGTACCTCTCGGTCATAAGGCCCATGTACTCCTCCTGTTAATTTTGTCATAATTGTTAGTACGTAACTAAGGAAGACATATATTAATACAGTAATCAAAGAATGCTATACAAGTTAAATACTTACGTAGATAGCCCTATACTTGGGGTGAACCCAAACGCGGCGACGTGGAGCTCCCTCTGGCAGACCACTGGGCACATGTGTGTGCTGATAACGATATGCCTCATCGTGCCGAGGTGAAGGGGCCCCTGGAGGTCTAGAAGCAGCCTGCATATTGATATACATTTGTTATTTTAGATATTTAAATTTAAGACAATAATATTATTCGTATAGAAAGTCAATTTAATAAGACATACCATCCTACGTCGAATCTCCGTGTAGCTCTGGGACCCACTAGCATGAGTAGCTCGTGCAAGACGATTAGGGTCTGGTGCCTCTCCCGATCGCCTGTTCTTCTGGCCTGCCGTGGATTTCTTCGCATAGTCCTCCGACTCCCAATGCGTCACGAACATCCTCTCTAACTTGTCGCTCATCCACCTATTCTTCGGACGCGATGCCCACTTCGGATCATGGAGCCTGTCGTAATAGTTCTTCTTTGCATTGTGCACGGTTTCCTTGTAACACTTCTTAGCCTTCGCATCGTATGCGGAATGTGCACGAATCATGTCATCCAGATGAATGTAGTATATGCTCTACAATTAAATAAGGTTTTAATTAAGGTTTCGTTAAATAAAAATCTTACTATTTATATATATATTTAGTAAACTTTCTAAATCTCACCTTAAACTTAGCCCACATCTGTCCCTGGACTGTCGGATCGAGCTCGGTGTATGAAGGAACCATCGTCTTCATAAACTCCCTAATGATCGAGGTAATCGCCGTCGATATCTTTCTCCCATCCATAAATACGCCGTGCTCATCCAGCTGGATCCTACGACGGGCTGTACGGTCAGCCGGAACCTGCGGCCCTCTCGATACACCTCGGCTCGGTCTTTGTTGCATCGCTAAAGATGGTCCTGCACCAACAACGTCTGTAGGGGAAGAAGTACTAGGACCCGCCGGTGTAGACTCTGTAGAACGTGGCCTAGGTGCCGTAGGCCTCGATGATGACGGTAGCCTCGATGAAGACGATGGCCTAGATGATGACGATGGTGTCGATGCTACGTGATCATCATCTAGGCGAAAAGGTACTACTAGATCTGGTGGAGTACCGCCGCTCGATCTGATACCCCTATGTGGATGTGAAGAAGTAGGGGAGTCGCCAAGATCGGTATCAGGTGCATCGACAGGAGCGGGTGGTGCACCGCCAGAATGAATGATCCGTAGACGAGGACCTATCCTCGGTGGACCAGTCGTAGGTGGAGTACTCGATGGAGTGCTCGATGGACCACTACGCTCTCTCTTCGAGGGCTGGCCAAGATCGCTATCACGGGACGACATGTCGTCGAAGAGGAGTGCTACGAACTAAGTAAAAGCATCTAAGTTATAATTTTTCTAATTGTAGAAATGACCTAAGTTTAATCAATACTAAGTTATTCCTAAAGGTATAAATATTTCCCAAAGCCCAACAATTTCTAAAGGAATTTACAAATTAAATCCTAACAATATCTACAATATCTAATAATTAATATTAAAACATTAAATATAACATTAAAAATTATTATTAAAACATTAAATATAACATTAATTACTCAATAATTAACGTCCAAATAAATAAATTAACACGTATAAAAATCATATATAGTTTTTCTAAAGTCAAAAATAATTACTAAACTATAACATTTTGTAAAGCCTAACAATTGCTAAAGGTATAAATAATTACTAAAATCATAAAACTATAACATTCCCTAAAGGCATAAATAATTACTAAAATCATAAAACTAAAACATTTCCTAAAATCTAACAATTCCTAAAGGCATAAAAGTCTAACATTTCCCAAAGCCTAACAATTCCTAAAGACATTTCCTAATTAAAACTATACTATTTCCTAAAGCCTAACGATTCCTAAAGGCATAAAAATCTAATATTTTCCAAAGCCTAACAATTCCTAATGGCATAAAAATCTAATATTTTTTCAAAGCCTAACAATTCCTAAAGGCATTTCTTAATTAAATCCTAACAATTTCTACAATATCTAACAATTAAACATAAAAAATAAATATTAAAACATTAAATATAACCTAAAAAACAAGAAAAAGCGAAAAAAGTTACCGATTTTGAAGTGCCGATGGAACTGCGGTCGCGAAAGGCTGCTGGGCGGTCGGGAATAATAGGAGGGAGAGAAAAATGGAGTGTGTGAGAATGAAGAGATGGAGGGAGATATTTATAGAAATAAGGGTATTCCCGACCGCATTGCGGTCGGGAAGTCTCGGCCCAGCTGCGCGGCCCAGCTGGGCCGAGATTAGGGCAACACTCTGGGCGGGAAATTTCCCGCCCAGAGTATTTCCGACCGGGGTGCGGTCGGGAATGGGTTTTATACATTTCCCGACCGCATATCGGTCAGAAAACGTTGTCATGACGGCATTGTGGTCGGGATTGCTCCCGACCGAAATCCGGTCGGGAGTTTCCGGTCGGGAAAAGTCCTGAAATCTTGTAGTGATTGACCATATATTATTGCTTCATCAAATGTATTAATAAGATAGAACAATATGTACATATAGAGGAATTTAATTCACAGGACAAATACTTTTATACCTAAGTTGTCCCTTCACGTTTTGACCGCTCGAAATAGTATAGCTTTTTAAGAAGGCCAGAATTGGAAATTCCGTCAAATTACAGGTTGATGTTGGACAAAAAGAGAAATTAACAAATGAAGTGGGTTAATAGCAAATCCAACGGTAATTAACATATAGTCCTTCACTTGCTGAATTTTTACATATTGTTATAAATTTGATTCGGCGGTGGTGGTGTTGATTTTGGTGGCCCAGAAACAAACTGGGCGACTTGGCCCATTATCGACCTAAACGGAAAAGAGTCAAACTTAGGTCGTTCAACAAATTTAGGACAATTGAACGGTGGTGTTCGATTGTTATTGCCTTTTCGTGAGATTCACACCGGATCATTGAATAATACTTACCAACCCTACATCATTCGAACCAACCGTTTGATTATTCTTTCCGTTGGAGAGTTATTCCATTCGATCAATCAACTCACCTATTCGATTGTTATCAGTCGGCATTCCACGTTCAAGGCTTTCCATGGTCGAATCTAGGACCTTTCGAACGTCCTATAATTTGACAGTTATTTCAGCATTGAAGGAGTCTTTGTTCGATCGTTTCCAGTTTAACTCTTCAGGGTTTTTTTTTTGTCATTCTAGGTTCCCTAATTATGTAATAGGTGTTATGGATAAAGCTAGTAATTTGTTGTATCGTATTTTCAATATCTTGTAACCCAAACGAAATAACACCAAATTATTGGCATCTTCTATGGAAACACCGTCAATTACATGAAGGAGTTTAGATTGGCAGAATGGCGAAGAGAAACAATATCACTTTTCCGATCGAAGCACTGAAAAAGAAGGCCAACGTCGAGAAGCTTGAGAAGGGTATGGAACCTATGTCGCTAGAGTAGGACAGGGAAAAATATGAGCAACATGCAATGAGACTGTGGGAAGAATCGAAAATGGGCAGTTAGGGGAGTTCAAATTCGTGCAACCGTTCAGGGAGGATGTCCGAAAGACCATAAGGATTGGTACAACAATGAGTCAATGGTTGGAAACTGCCTTGGTGAATTTCCTAAGGCGTAACGTGAATAGATTTTCTTGAACATACTAAGATTTGAATGGAATTGATCCATGGATAATTGTACACATGTTGAATGTTAACCCGGATGCCAAACTGGTTGGGTAGAAAAACGCAACTTTAGCGAAGAAAAAAAACGAGGTGGCTAAGAAGAAGGTGCGTGAATTGTTCTTAGCACGGCACATTTATGAGATCAGATTTTTAGAAAGGCTGAGCAACATAGTGTTAGTGCTCTAGAAAGAAGCGACATGAAGAATGTGTGTTGACTACACAGATTTGAACAAGCACTACCCGCGTGATCCTTCCCTTCTTTCGAGGATTGATTTATTAGTAGACTCGACAATGGGTTGCGCACTGTTAAGTATGATGGATGCCAACAGTGGTTTTCATTATATTTTCATGGTTGTAAATGGCTAGAGCAAGACCGTGTTTGTGACAGACACATGTCTGTATTGTTATAGGGTGAAGCCATTTGGCTTGAAGAACGTATGAGCGATGTTTCAGGGATTGGTTGCCAAGATGTTTTACAATTTGATTGGCAAGTCGATGGAAATCTACATTGATGACATGTTGGTCAAAAGCTTGAAGGTAGAGGAACATATCCAGCATTTGGATGAGGCTTTCCCTATCATGAAAAACTCCGATATGAAGTTAAACCTGAAAAAATGCACATTTGGAGTGACGACATGCAATTTTCTCGGTTATGTTCTGAATGAGGGAGGCATTAAGGAAAATCCTAATAATATTAGGGTGGTATTAGTGTACCCCTCACCAATGATAGTCAAGGGCGTATAATGCATGGTACGATGTCTGACGGCTCTTGGAAGATTTATATTGACTTCAGCGTAGAAGAACTTACCTTTCTTCAATGTAATGACGAAGAATATGGATTTTGTTTGGACAACAAAATGTTGGGTGGCTTTCCAGCAGATGAAGAGGTATCTGGTGAGCCCACATCTCCTGGTGAAGCCTGAGCAGGGAGAAATGTTATACTTGTATTTGGTAGCATCTTTACGTGCCATTAGCAAAATGTTGTTAAAGGAGAAGGGAGCTCAGCAGCTCCGGATACATTATGTAAGTAGAGTGTTGCCCTGTGCAGAGAAGACTTTTTTGGAGATAAAGCTTTTTGCTTTTGCAATAGGGGCGATGGCAAGGAAATTAGAACTGTACTTTTAGTCGCACACTAGTACGATCGTGAGAGAGGAACCTTTAAGGCAAGTAGTGGAGAGAACCGAAACTTCCGTGCGAGTTGTCAAGTGGGCGGTGAGCTTAGTGAATTTGGTATGGAATTCTGCCCCGGAACAGCAATCAAGGCCCATGCATTGGAAGAATTTATGGTACAGACACTCGGAAATAGTATGGCGGGTTCCACAAACTTCATTTCATAAATTTTCCACCACACGAGCACTAGCCGTGCGGCCTCCATAGGGTTTTTCCATGTGGATGGCTCGACAAACAATTAAGGAGGTATGATCGATGTGCATCTACTCTCGCCTGACAAAGTACAAAGTTGTGTTAACATGTGTACGCATGGCCAACCAGTTCTCTGGGAAATACCAAGCCAGAGGGGAAACTATGGCATTATATTTTGCTAAGCTTAACGACCTAGAGAGAAAGTTCTCCTTTTTTGATCTTCTACAAATCATTCGTACCGAGAATACCAAGGTGGATGCATTGTCGAAGTTTGCTAGCTCATCAAAACTCTACTTGCAAAAGTGTGTGACGCTTTTGACCGTGGATAAGCCCACAATTGGGATATCCAAGTACAACAAGGTGTGGGCCCTCGTGGATTATATACTACTCGTAAATGAATCACCATTGTGGAAGGAAGAGATCTTTCGGTACCTTCATGTCGGCACCTTGCCGGATGATCCTGACGGCAGACGCAGATTGCGATACAAGGCATTCAGGTTAACAATTCACAACGCTGAGCTATATAAGCGTTCATTCGAGGGACCACTTATGTGATGCTTCTCTCCACCTCAAGCAGACTATGTGATGAAGGAAAGTCGTGTGCACACAACCTTTCAGTGGGACAGGAGTTGGCACAGTGCATCCTCCGTCAATGGTATTATTGTCCCACTCTCCTCAAGGATGCAACAACTTATTCACGACAGCGTGATAGTTGCCAATTTCATGCTTAGTTGATTCACATGCCAGCCTAACCAATGCAAAACTTAGACGTTGCTTGCCTTTTCGAGTTTCGGCAAATGGGGAATTGACATTGTTGGGCGACTCCCAATTGTGAAGGGACTAAATGAATTTCTAGTTTAGTAGTGGAGTATTATACAAAATGGGTAGTAGTAGAGGCAATGGAGATTATCATAGAAAACAACATGATTGACTTTATCTAAAAAAAACTTAATATGTCGCTTCGACATTCCAAGAGTCCAAGTATCCGACAACGACCGAAAATTCGTAGGAAAGGAGATGAAATCTTGGTGTGAGGAGCTAAAGATTTTCCAGCATGTCATGTCTGTATCACATCATTATGCCAACAGCCATGGAGAGTCAACCAATAAAATGTTGAAAGACCACCTCGAACGAAGACGAAAGGGCACAGGAAGAGCTAGACAAATGATCTACATGGTTTCCTATAAGCCTATAGAACCACCCAAAGAACGTCGACGGGAGAAACTCCTTTGGTATTGGTATATAGCTCTGAAGTAGTTTTACAGTCAAGATCGACATGCCAACGCTCTAAGTACATAACTACGACACATAACAGTTAGCCAAACCATGCCAAATCGATCTCGATATGATCAGATCAACAAGAGGTCAAGCATACCAGGGCACGGTGTCCTTTAAGGCGGCAATGGCCAAAAAAATTGACAAGAAGGTTTTTTTCAAGAATAATGAGGTTGGGTACCTGATTCTAAAAAGTATTGAAGAGAGCAAACATGTGGGTAAGTTGCAACCGCGATGTGATGGCTCTTTTTGTGTCACACATGCAAGCCCTATAGGCTACTACTACTTGGAGGATATAGAGGGCCGAAGGTTGTCTCACCTCTAAAACGTGCATCACTTGAGGCATTACTACACCCAGTTTTATTCCTTATGGTTATCACAAGGCATGTAAAACTTAATACAAGAACTACGGTTGTTTGAGTCACGAGGCACCATTCGGGAAACATAGGCAACTGGACTTTGTGCTGGGCTCAGCCTTACCCTTATCTAAATTAATATCCTTATTTATGTGATATTTGTTGTTGCTTTCCAAAATGAATGATGATTCTACAAGTACAAATGCACGACCTTCATAGCCCGTGCAGCCAATGAGGTCACATAAAGAGAGATGCATATTTGACCTGACACGGTCAAATGCAAACTTAATATCTCCACTAGATAGAGAGAAAGACATTTGACTCGACACGGTCAAACTCAAACCTAATTTATCCACAAGAAAGAGAGACTGATATTTGACCCGACGCGGTCAAATGCAAACCCAATATCTTCACAAGATAGAGAGATGGACATTTGACCCGACACGGTCAAATGCAAACCTAATATGCTCATAAGATAGAGAGATGGACATTGGACCAGACACTGTCAAATGCAAACTCAATATCTCCTCAAGAAAGAGAGATGGACATTTAACTCGACACGTCCAAATGCAAACCTAATATCTCCACAAGAAAGAGATATGGACTTTATGCAAACCTAATATCTCCAAACGAAAGCAACGTGATCATATGTTCTAATGCGATCAAACGCAACCCTAATATCTCCAAGGGGAACTGAGATAGACATTTAACCCGACGCGGTCACATATCGACCTAAATAAAAGAGAAACAGAAATTCAACCTAACGCAGTCAAGTGTGAACATACAATCAAACATAAATAGAGGGACACCATTGTAATTCTAAGATTCCTTATTAGATTAAGGAGAAAATCTTGAGATAAAATGGCAACAAGGCAAAGAAATTTTTAATAAAACGAGACCAACAACTAACACAACAAAGTTGTTGGTAATTAATAAAAAACCTACCATAAATCTAGAAGGGCCCTAACAGGGGTACCTCTCATCGCGTTACATATTCGGGGGCCTAGGCGAATTTGGTCATAATTCAATTCCGAGTAATCGAGCGAACCTCGCACAATTTTTCTCTATTTGCCTTTTAGACATGGTGAGCACTTCACCTTCAAAGTCATGCCATGCATTCGGCCAAACCCCAACATTCTCTTCAACGATCTCGCCCATTCGCCCCTCAGTCTGGTAGATACTTGGAGACACCATGTTACCAACATTAACCAAAGGGACCGGTGAGACCACACGAGCATAACCTTTGTCCGACGGAGGACCAATTATGGTCAATAAGGTAGCTTTCGACAAGGGCACAATTGGCCTAGATGGCCTAGCTCATTCGCCTATTGCTACCCCGCTATCGGAATTGATACTAATCGATGGTAGAGTCCTATCAGACACCACGCTTGTCAGAACAGCAACAAGACCATAAGGGTGATCGTCATTTTCCTCCGCACGAAAAGCCGAAAGAGCACACCCACCAGCGCCGGACAGAACATGGGGCGTAATTGACTCGTCATAGCTACATCTGAATGCGCCAAGAATGGCATTCTGGACCGCGGATGCCACTCCACCCACATCAACTTCCCTTCTCACATTCGTCTCATCATGCACCATTTCACCCACGGGCTGGCCCGTACCCATCGGGCGCCCTCCCAACAAGACCTTTTTTCCCAACCAAATACAATATAACAGATTGCCTGCTTTAGGAGTAGTAAGTTATTCATCATCTTCATTATAGACCTTTGGTGTTTCCATTCAAGATCCACGACTCACGTTATTCATATACTTCTGACACCCCTTCTTCAAGTATCCCAGATATTCAATTTGGTCGCCAGGAAGATTCATCGCGAACTTTTCATCCTCCGTCCCTTATCGTAGCTCCATCCAACAATATACACCGGTCCTCATGAAGGATCTTACAACCTCGCACCAATAGCCCTCAGATTTCAAATGGCAAACCATTACTTTCCAATGACTAATTTTGAACTCGGCCTTGGAATATGATTTATTGTAGGAGTCCCTCTCCTGCCTTAACATATCACTTTTTTGGGTAAGGCTTCAATATAATCATCCAGTGATCCCGCGTTGTCCTCAACTTTCTTCTTAGATACAGCAGTCGCATGTGCATCCTGCACAGCTTTAACTTTGGCTTTTTCAGCATCACGAGCCCTGCTATGGGTTGCAAGACGGTCGTAATCAGATCTTCTATACTTGTCTTCCATCTTGTTGATTATACCGTTATGCCAATCCTGCACCTCCCTCAATGCACTATAATCTCAACATAGCCTATACACAACAATACTCGTGGCCGCAACGAACAGAAAACCAAAACGAACTAGATCGTGATTCCCAAGATTTTCAATAACCACACTACGATCGATCAAGGGCCACAAGCGCCTCGTAATCTGATTAGGCTGCTCATTTCTTAATCTATATCCCATTAATGTAATATTCATGGTCTCATAATCTTCTTCATTCATGAAGCTATAATCTGACCTACTGCTAGGGGCGCAAGCCTCAGATTGGTAGATGGATGAGGATGTTTGGATAGCCAAGGCGAGATCCTAAAAGCCTCATCCACAACTCGAGCATCGGTGATGCGCTTTTTAGCTACACTGTACCAGTTCTCAGCAATCCCACTCACAATAGTGTAATATAGTCGGCTTGTACCCGTACCAACGCCCATTGTTGGTTTTTTTGCATTGTACTGCACCAAGTTCTCTACATTACTCTTATCGATAGAATCCACCTCCTCCATCATTCTAATTCATGCGTCAAAATCGACCTTTACCCTCCCACCTTTGGCGGTAGGGGTCACAACAATTATGCCTATTTCAAAATATTAGTGCCACTCAAAATCATGTACACGTGACACGCGAACATGAGAGGACACTACTCCAATCCTCTCAGTGGACACTTCGCTTTATTTGATTGTTTTTCTCAAACGGACAAAAGTTTACAACACAATGACAAATCACCACTGCAACAATGGGCCCTGTATATATAGGTCCCAACACCGCCTAAAAGATGGTACTTACATCCAATGCAGCGAGTTCGAGGGTTAAGTGTCGAATGCATAAGGTTCGATACTTAACAATCGAAACGCTAGAGATTCGATACTTCCCAGAACACTCAAATCACGGAGGTTCGAAACATGCCTTAACAATCTAATCACTTGAGAGTCGATATTGTCCAGTACATTCGAATCTTTTGCAGTTCAAATCTTTTGAAAACATTACAATCACATACGATGCGGTTATGAAGAGCTCAAACTCAAGTACGAATGCTCATATTTGAGGCCAAAGGTTATTATTTGGCACCCGATCATTCGGATTACGGCTCCCAGATTTGAGCATAGTTTGAAGTCACGTGTAATTATTTGGCACCCGATCGTTTGGATTACGACTCCCAAATGTGAGGCTTATTTTGAAGCCAGGTGTTATTATTTGGCACCGATGCTTCAGATTACGGCTTCCAAATGTGAGGCACATTTTAAAGCCAGATGTTATTATATTTAATCTGTTCCTTCAGATTATGTCTCTCAAACGAGGGGCAAATTTTGAAGCCATAGCACTTTCCTATCCATGCTTCAGGAACAACAACAAACAATCTTAAATTTGGCATCCGCTCTTGAATCAAGATCAACTCCCAAATTGAGCAGACAATATGTTGGGGTGATTTAAGTTACCCCGAAACAAACTGGGTCGGCCTGGACCATTATCGGCCAAAACGAGAAAGAGTCGAACATAGGTCGTTCGATAGTTATAGGACAATCGAACGATGATGTTCGATTGTTATTGCCTTTTCGTGGAGCGAGGCCCGCATCTGAGGTCTATAAATACCTCGAATCTCAAGATTTACACCAAATCATTAATTACTACTCACTGACCATACATCAATCGAACCAACCGTTTGATCGTTGTTTCAGTTCAAGAATTATTCTATTCGATCGATCAACACACTTGTTCGATTGTTATCAGTCCTACTTCCAGTTTGAGACTTCTCATGGTTGAATCCAAGCCCGTTTGATTTTTCCGATAATTCAACAGTTATTTCAGCATCGGACTAGTCTACGTTCGATTGGTCTCAGTTTGACTCTTTAGGTTTATTTTTAGTCATTCTAGGCTCTTTAACCGTGTAATAGGTTTTTCGGACAAAGCTAGGTAATTCCTTGTAATAGATTAGCATAGTTTGGTATAATTCTGCCCCATCTGTATCGTATTATCAATATCTTGTACCCAGACGAAATAACACCAAATTAGGCGGACTACGATTAGTTTTCTAAATTCTCTCTACATGGTTTGCCCGCTTAAAATAGTATTTTTCTTAAGGTGGCCAGGATTGGAGATTTCCTGGTATAGTTGGCGGACCAAAAGAGCAATCAACGGATGTAGTGGTTTTTAAATAACCTTGCAAATTGTTAAAACTTAATTTTGGCAAACAAATTTAGGTTACTCGATTTTGCAGATTTAATTTCACATAAGATTGAATGTTACTTTAACTGATTC
Organism: Linaria vulgaris; assembly: GCA_948329865.1. Lineage (NCBI taxonomy): Eukaryota > Viridiplantae > Streptophyta > Magnoliopsida > Lamiales > Plantaginaceae > Linaria > Linaria vulgaris. The sequence continues at coordinate 29,389,094 of OX415249.1, forward strand.
AAAGTATGTAAATTGAATATTTAAATAATTTGAATTATTAACTTCTATTTGTTTGAATCTTTATATCACGTATTCAGAAAATATGATGGTTGATGATTTGACAATAGATCGTATTATATTTATATGCGTATCGGTTACAAATAAATGATCTAATAGTACAACGAGTCTATCTCAAATCAGGTCTACACTATGTATCTCACGTAGACTTGGTCCGGAACACCTCGAACTAACGCCTCGATGCTTGGATGGGAGTGGAATATCGATGACTAGATTAGATGTATGTCGGTGATTATCTTCGACATGATATCGAGGATGCCCCCCCGACGTGATATCGATGATGTGGTGGTGTGACGTATCAAAGGTGCACGAGGTAATCCCGATATCGAATGCGATATCGAGAGTGAGATCGGGGATGTATTTCGATGTGATGCGTGGTAGCTGAGGGATAATAATTGCTTGCTTTGGTATCCGGGTGCCGCGTATTTATAGACCTCAGGATCCGGGGACCACAGTAACATATCGGTGAATATTACCGATATGACATCGAGAGTGATCCCCGATATGGCATAATATGGGCCTTGTTTGGGCCAGGCCCAACATACGGGAAATGGCCATATCATGTAGTCCCCCAATTTGGGGATTCTTGTCTTAAAGATATCAAATATGCGGGGAATGCGCTTTGTGATGAACTTCGATGGTCCCGCTAATGCAGTGGGCGCATAGTTTGAGGTCCTCGTTAGAATTATGTGTTCTTTGGAGTTGACTTTCTTATAAATATGGGAGTCGCACTTCGAGGCTTTTTTGCATAATATGATAAGATGTCGGGGTTCATCGTCGATATTACGTGGAAACGCATATTCGATATGATGTCAAAAGTACATTTCGATGTAGTTAAGGCCTCCGTCTATAAGTAGGGCTTGTAAGAGACTTTGAAGGTCATAGTTTTTTGTGTTTTGTCTGTCGATTAGTGTGATCACATCGGTATGTATATCGGTAATCATATTCGATGTATTCCCCGACGTGTATTTCGACCTCGGCATTATACTTAATTTATTTATTGTTATTTACTCATGCTGATACTCTAATTATTCCGCAGGTGCATTATTTTTTTTTGAGATACTCTGATAGAATGGGGTTTAGACAATTGATGCGTAAACTTCAAGCCGATCGTGATGCTCAGAAGGCTGCTGAAATGACATCAGTCGTGGTGGCGCCTGAAATAGGGTATGCGTCTAGCTTTGACCTGAATAATGCAGCCGCTGAGTGTCTGGCAGAGGCATCGGGAGTTGAGCGACCTTCCCCTAGCACTGTAGTGCCTGAACGTACTAATGAAAAATGTTTTAACAATGTTCCTGCAGCGTTTGGGTCCCTTAGCCAGAATATCCTTGATGTGGTGGGAGGCCTGGATGGCGTGGCCACACTCTTTGAGGTGTTGACCTCGAAACAAGTGGGTGTGGTTCCTACGCCTGACAGGGCTGTGTCGACAGAGAGACCAGTTGCGAGGTCTTCTTCTGGTGAATACGTTTCTCCCTGGTCTGAGTCGTTGGCCAACATTCCTTTGACCGAGAAAGTTGGAGGTTCGGAATCGAATACCCGTGTCAACTTGGGTGACTCTGTTGATGCGCGTTTTACTGTGGGGTCGGGTTCTTCAAGCCCGAGCCCTATTAGTGGCAAGGGAAAAGCAACCGTTTCAGGTATGACCGACAAGGGTAAAGGGCCACTGCAGAAGCCCTCGATGTTGGGGGGCTTTGCCCCTATTTTTCCTGGGATTTCGGTTACGAAGGCTGCCGTTGACCTAGCTAAGGTATCAGGTAATAAAAGATCTCGTGAGGGGACTGTCCACAGTGTCCCCTTGTCTTCAAGTTCGGGCCCCTAGAAGGCGGGTGCGGCCAAACTCTCAAAGCGAGTAGAATTCGCTTTTCCTCCTCCTGCGAATGTGCGCGTGCTAACAAAATTTGAGCGGGCCCAGAATATACGCCGCAACACTCACTTGTTTCAGAGTGTACGTATCTAAACACGACTTCGATTGATTTTATTTGACTATTTGGCATAATGTTACGTATTGTCTTGTGCAGACTGCGAAGCTGGCGGTCTCGTGTTTGAAGACAATTCGCGAGTCCAAGGGTGACCCTAACGCTGTTGCTGCCGATATCGAGGCTGATATCTTGAGGATGGGGGAGTTCAACCCCATGGTGTTAGAGAAGTTGGAGTCCGAAAATGAGGATGCGCTGAAGACATGTCGTAAGCTCTGAGAGGAGTATGATTTGTTGAAGGGCAACTTCAAAACATTAGTGACCGAGATTGACCAAGGAAAGACGCGTGAACTTGCGGCCAATAGGGAGCTGGAGAAACTGAAAGCTGAGGTGGTGGCGGTGAAGGCTGCTAACGAACGTCTCTCGTTGGAGCTCTCCACTGCCAAATTAGCTCCCTTGGACTTGGTATATATCCTGTTTATGATATCTGTTTCTGCTTTTTCCTGATGTATTTAATAGAGTTCACTTTGTAGGAGCGTCTTCCTGATCTCCTCCGGGTTGGAGCGGAGAAGTTTATGGAAAGCTCGAGCTTCCGAGACTTAGTTTTGAAGGTTCGGGAGGCGGCATTCCATGCCTGCATGGGGAAGGTATTGAAAATTATGGTTTCAGGGACTCCCTCGAGTTTAGTGGGTTGAACCCAAGGCACGATCATAACGACCTGCCGATTGGTGGATTGGATGAGGTGGAGGGGGGGTCTGTCCGGCCCTGACGTGTTTTCCGCGGTCATTGAGAAAAAGACTGAAGGGTCCCTGTGGGAGTAGTTGTCTGCTGCCCTTATTGTAACTTGAATTTATCCCTTTCCGGATTATTTTCGATTCGTGGTTCTGTAACTGAATATTTATTTCTCTGTTGTCTTCATAATATGTGACTCTTCGTGGACTTGTGGTCTGATAACTTGTTGACTTTTTATTGTCATGATAACAGAGTATGCAGTATTCCGATATCTGAGCTTGCATTGATTTCGTTCTCGTATTTGATGAGATTTCTTTAATCTGCTTGTTGTCAACAAGGAATGGTTAGAATTTCCTGGGGGTTGGTAGAAACGTGGGTAATCTGCCACCACTCATGTGTTTAGGATCGACCCCGTTATCACAGGGGATATTCTTCTTGTGGGTAGGGGCCCATCCCGTGATCACAGGAAAACCGCTACCAGTAAAATATTTAGGATCGACCCCGTTATCACAGGGGATACTTTTCTTGTGGGTAGGGACGCATCCCGTTATCATAGGGAACCCGCTACGGTTGAAATGTTTATGATCGACCCCGTTATCACAGGGGATATTTTTCTTATGGGTAGGGGCGCATCCCGTTATCACAGGGAACCCGCTACCGTTGACATATTTATGGTCGACCCCGTTGTCACAGGGGATAATTTTCTTGTGGGTAGGGGCGCATCCCGTTATCACAGGGAACCCGCTACCGTTGAAATATTTATGGTCGACCCCGTTGTCACAGGGGATATTTTTCTTGTGGGTAGGGGTGCATCCCATTATCACAGGGAACCCGCTACCGTTGAAATATTTATGGTCGACCCCGTTATCACAGAGAATTTTTTCTTGGATCGACCCCGTTATCACAGGGGATTTTTTCTTGGTTCGGCCCCGTTATCACACAGAATTTTATCTTGCATCGACCCCGTTATCACATGGAATTGTTTCTTGGATCGACCCCGTTATCACAGGAGATTTTTTCTTTTGTCTTTTTGTCTATGTCCCTAGGTGACACTGCCGTCGTAGAGTCTATAGATTGTTAGGCCCTGTAAAACATCACAGACAAGAAAGATTTTTCGATGTAAAAGCTTATATGACAACACGAAATGATGCGTATGTGTTATCTGCGGAATGTTCCCTCAAATTGGGAATTTCAGTTTCATGCAAGAAAAGGTGTTTGCATTGTGTTTTGACATGCCTGTTGTACCTGTTTGTACCTTTTGCACATGTTTAGATGGATAATATTGAATAATCTGGGGTTATGCCCCCTGCATCCTTTCTCTAAACAAGCGAGGATTTAATATTCCCTATGTCCTTTTTGGACATAGTAATGTGTGATCCTTCGGGCTATGTACCTGTAAGAGGGCGGTGTGTTAAACATGTATCTATGGGAATACTCCCCAATTCTCCGTGCAGTTCTCTTGCACTTCCGTAATGTCCGATTAGTACATATCCCCGCATGAAATATGAGATTTCATAAAGCAAACATAAAAAGTAGTGACGGATAACGGTCGAAGGCTAGGTAAACCTAACCTGCCTACGTATCACGTTGAGTGGGGAATCAGACCGGCGTAGTTTCCCCTGTTTTAGTTACATGCCGACCCACGAAGGGGCTAAATAAAAGATAACAGTCGAAGGCTAGGTGAACCTAACCCGCCTATGTATCCCGTTGAGTGGGGAATCAGTCCGGCGTAGTTCCCCCTGTTTTAGGTTTACAAACTAACCCGCGATGGGGCAATGTTTCAAATGTTCAAGCGTAATTTAAAAACTACCGAAATCTAAAATATTGTCAGGTTTGTTCCTCATGGTGATAACTCCATAGCTTGTTGATCCTGATTTGGCCCGATTGTTTCTTCCTCCGCTTCTCTAATTCTTGGCAACGTAAGAGAAGTGACGTAGCAGAACCAAGCCTCCTTCAGGTTAGCGACCACTTCTCCGACCCCTCCTCCTGCTGGGAATTTCATCTTCTGATGGAATGTGGATACCACCGCTCTTATCGCGTTCAGGGCCGGCCTGCCGACTATGACATTGTATGCAAATGGTTAGTCCACGATTGTGTATTGAACATTAATAGTTCGCCTGTGTGGTTCTTGTCCAAACGATGTGGGAAGGTTCACTTACCCTAGGGGAATTGTCTCTGCTCCACCAAATCCTACCAGTGGCGTATGGACCTGCTCAACTACGTGGTGGCCGAGTGCCATCTTCTCCAAAGCATGCGCAAATATAACATTGGTGGAACTACCATTGTCTATAAGTACCTTGTGTACAGCGTAGTTAGCGATATCAAGCTGAACAACCAGGGGGCAGTCGAGCTCGCCTGCCTGGATGGCTTAAGGGCTGAGATCCAAGAGGTCCCTGCCGGAAAACGTGATAACCTCGTCTGGAAGCTCCTCAATCAACGTCGTGAATCCGACGAATCGATCCTCGTTCAATCCACAAGTTATCTTCTTCCTCTGGTTGGTGGAATATGCTCTCGCGGTCCCACCATTTATCACATTAATCACCCCCCTTGAAGGTGCAATATTTATCGTATCGCGTCCTTGTCCACTCTCAATTGCCTTAAGGCCCTCCCTTATTGGGGATTGGGACCGCTCTCTTGATTCAGCATACTGCCCGCTCGCCTTAACAAACTCTAGTAACCTCCCGTCCTTAATTAATCTCTTGATCTTATCCTTCAAGTCATAGCAGTCTTTCGTGTCATGGCCATTTTGGCGGTGGTACTCACAGTAGCGCCTAGATTTCTTGGTGAAATCCGTCTCCTTGATTTTCCGAGGCGCACTTAGCCAATTCCTTCTTTGCGCGACGACCAATATAGTGCGAATGTCCTAATTGAGGGTGGTATATCTCTTTGGCGACCTGTCTCTTCCTCCCCTGCTCTTGTTCCATACCTCTCTACCCCTTTCCTGACCGGATTCCTGTGGTCTAAACTTAGCTGCCATCATCGCGTCTTTGTAAATCACAGTATGTGCCAACTCGTTTATCCGATTGATGGTAGGTTTTGCGAGCTTGATCAACTCTTTGGCAAATTTGTTGTGTGTCGTTGCCCTGAATAGGGTCTGCAACACTTGTCCCCCGTAGGGGTTGTCCACCTTCAGTAGCTCCTCATTGAATCTGTTCGTGAACTCACCGAGAGTTTCCTTCTCTTTCTGTTTCAACGCTTCCAGATGGTACATGCTTGTCTTCATTCGCTTCTGACTGGAAAAGTGGTTCTCCAACCTCTCCTTCATCTGCTCGAAGCTAAAAATAGATCCCGCTTCGATTCTGTTAAACCAGTCTATTGCCGCTCCTATCAGCGTTGTTGCCATTATTTTTGCCTTAATTCCCTCGGAAAAATCTTGTAGGTTCAAGAGACTCTCCACGGCGTGGATGTGATCCCTTGGGTCACTCTTCCCATCATATGGTTTTATGGTTGGAATCTTGTCTCCTCTGCACAACACCTCATTCTCGATTTCAAAATAGAAGGGAGTCAACGGCCGTTGGTATCCAACTGCTGTAGCTCCACGGTTTTCGTTGCTTCTCCCGGCTTCCATGCCCTTCGTCACTTTAACTGTTTCCCTTATCGTGTTACGTCTGTCCTCCTCGAATGTCCCGGTCCTCCGGTCATTCTCAGTATCGTCACTTACTTCTACCCTCTCTTCACTTTCGGCTCCTGTCCAACAGCCTCTTCCCGCGTTGTCCCTTCGACCCCCTTCCGGGATCTCCTCTTCGTCCCGCTCTTGCCTTGTCCTTCATCCCACCATGTATGGCAACAAAGTCTCGATTGTAGCGTCTAGCCCCTCTTTTACAGAAGCGTTGATCTGCGCTAATATCTCCGAGGTTATGGCGGCAGAGGGGAATGGCGTTCCGTCCTGCGGCCCCCACCCCCTCTGACCCGGGAGGATCCGTGTTTGGCACCTCGGTCAATGGAACATCTGCCGCGGGGTTCTCAGTGGTCGAGCCCTCAGCCGCGAGTATAGCCGTATTTGGTGCGACAAAGGTTGGACATGCGTTCGTGGCTCGCAGCAGCCTCCTGGGCCCGCGCCTTCGTCGCGGCTCGTTTTGCGCTGGAGGAAGCTCCATCTCGGCCTGGGTCGTTGTCTGTTCTTGGTCAGTCGGGTGCTGAGGGACTTGCGTGTCCTCCATCCTGGCGCTCCTAGTCACAACTCCGTTAAATTCGGATCGGGTCCTCCTTCCTTGCATCTTGGCGTCCTTGTCCGTGAAATGGTGTTCCCACAGACGGCGCCACTAATTTGATAATAGATCGTATTATATTTATATGCGTATCGGTTACAAATAAATGATCTAATAGTACAACGAGTCTATCTAAAATCAGGCCTACACTATGCATCTCGCGTAGACTTGGTCCAGAACACCTCGAACTAACGCCTCGATGCTTGGATGGCAGTGGGATATCGGTGACTAGATTAGATGTATGTCGGTGATTGTCTTCGACATAATATCGAGGATGCCCCCCGACGTGATATCGGTGATGGGGTGGTGTGATGTATCAAAGGTGCACGAGGTAATCCCGATATCGAATGTGATATCGAGAGTGAGATCGGGGATGTATTTCGATGTGATGCGTGGTAGCCGAGGGATAATAATTGCTTGTTTTGAGATTCGGATGCCGCGTATTTATAGACCTCGGGATCCGGGGACCGCATTAACATATCGGTGAATATTACCGATATGACATTGAGAGTGATCCCCGATATTGCATAAGATGGGCCTGGTTTGGGCCAGGCCCAACATACGGGAAATGGCGATATCAGTTGAGACTTAAAATAAAGTTTTGTGTCTTTTCTTGATGGCTTCTCGCAAAAACAATGTCTATAAATTGCAGGAGATTTGACTTTAGTGCCTATAAATTGCAGGAGATTCTCAAAGAGCAAAACACATAAAAAATGTCTTTTTTCTCAATTATTCTACAAATTTAGTTGCTGCGTAACTCATTTCTTCTTAAACATCTTATAATCCCATTTCCTCAAAAGTTAAGTTGCTTCTAAATTTTTAACTGGTTCAAGATTGAATGCATTTCAAATTACAATTATTATTTCCGCCAATATATATTCAAGAGAGTTGCAATTTTTTCTTTTTAGATATCAGGTTTACACAGGTTTCACTAAATATGCCAACCTCTAGTCTAAAGTGTCAACTTTGTACAAAGAGCTAGTGGGTTTTTGTGATGCGGTCGTCACATAAAAATTAATTTAATGCAATTGTTGCATTGCTGGCGTTGTACAACACACGATTTAGATTTAATACACACTTTAATTCTCTTCGCCACATTACCATGCCACACATAAAAACAATATTAGATATTGTCATGTTTCTTAAAATCCTAAATAAGCTTAGATTTTGTAATAAGTATTTTAAAAAAAATCTTAAAATAACATATATTTTTTATAATTCAAATACATTTATTCCCACCAATTAATGCATGTCAGCATATAATAATTGATTACAAACTGCAAATAAATATATTAGGCTAGCCACTCGATCTTCAAATACCCTATTAGAACTCAAAAACCATCAAGTTCATGTGGAACAGGCAGAGAATATAAATTATTAATTACCTACTTACTGATCAATGCTTTACTTTCTAATAAGCCCACAGCTAACATTAGCCATTTTAACCAACACAGTATTCTGTTTATTCTTATTACTTAGCGCAGACACGATTTTGCCTAAGACCTTCTCACAATCGCTAGGGAACCTATCGCACCTTTCGATCGTAGCTGCCACGTCTCTGTAATCCCCTTTAGCAAATGCAAAGCTTGCGTTGACAAACTCACCCAACAAAGCACTGTACGCTGCTTCACAAATTGCATAGAGATTCTTTTTGTTTGTATCTTTCTCGTTAGCTTTGGATTGGCTTATAAATTTAAGGGTGTCACTACCGTACTCCAAGGTTTGTGTAAGGCTTATTTGAGTAAAACCTTTCGCATCTACACTTGGACCGGGCAAATGAGCATAGAAAACTGTCGTACAGAAATCTCTATCGATTGTCTGTGCACAAATCTTGCTTATTAACTCATTCGTCTTGGCGTCAATACCCATACAATGTGGAACAGAGATTAAGAACACCACCATTGTTGACATAATAAAATGTACCAGAGAATCCATTATTTTTCTTTATGACAAACCAAATCGGAAAATTGCAAATTGTTTTTGTTGATACTATATTTTGCTATTGCTGATACTAATTTGCTAATAGCCCGTCGTTTATTTATAACAGTGAACATTTATTGATGGCCTGGCACGCAATATTATGTTGACCTGCGAGAATTCAATTAGTAACACGAATTGGGATTTGACACATTGGATTGTGATTTTTATTTTATACCTTCATTGCTGAAGTAAATATATGCATAACATAATATTGACCATATATTTTTGGTTTATGCAATGTATCAATATTAAGATAGAACAATATTTAGAATAAAGGAAATTGATTGCCAGGACAAATACTTTCATACCTAAGTTGTCTCTTCACAGTTTGCCCGCTTGAAATCGTAAAGCTTATTAAGAATGTCAGAATTGGAATTCCATCAAGTTAACAGATGTAGTGGGTTAATAGCAAATCCAATCCTTTATTTGCTGATTTTTTTTTTGCATATTGTAATAAATTTGATTGGGCGAACTATGATTTGTTTCCTAAATTCTCTCAGCATGTTTTCCCTTTCTTTAAGAAGCAAACCCAACGGTAATAATTAACATAGATTCTTTTATTTTGCTGAATATTTTTAGGGTAATTAAATTTCATTTTTTTGTTAGTTAATATATGCTAAAATTGCTTTTTGACCTTTATCTTGTCGAGCCGTAGAAAAATTCATTATCTTTCAAATTCTAGACAAAAAATGCCCATCGAGCCATTAATAGGCTCAACATGTTTTTTGACATACGCGGCCCTCCACATGACAACCACCTAGGTTAATTGAATGAGGTGGCTTAAACTTTTATCTTTAATAATATAAAGTATTATTTAAATATATTATGAGAAAATAACAATTTATGTGGCATAGTTTTATTTAAATGCGAAAAGTTTAATTACAAAATAACTCTAATCTAATATTTTAAATAGCCAAAAATTTGATTAAAGAAATGTCTTCTTCCTCAAATATTTAAAAAGTCTCTGTACTTAATCTCTAAAATAATTCCATGTTAGATTCGTGGATTTTACTTTTCTGCAACACACGAAGTTCTATAATAAAGACTAAATTAGGTAGATCCTAAACATTGTTTAGTAAAAATCACAAAATACTTTTAATACCAATCTTTGTATAAACACGCGAGAATGGTGACCTTTCATCCCATCAAAACGAAGTTACTGCATTTGAATAATTCTTGATATATCAGATGCATATCAATATGAAAATCATGGACACAACATACTTTAACCTTTTGTTCCTTAGTGAGGCGATAATTCACTTATGGTTCAAATGTGTATAGTCTACCCAAAAACAACAGAATACTATCTCCTTTGTGGTGCTTTTAAATTTTTAATAACTTCACACTACAACAAAATCGGTCAGAGGCGACTGCAAGTTCGGTCACTAATGACATCTTCGCGGTCGCTAATGAACCAATAGCGACCGAAACCCGAAAGCAATTGTCCGGTTGCAATTGCATCTCTCGCTAAATGTATAGCGACCGAAAAGCGGTCGCAAGAGGTTTTAGGGACCGCATTCCAGTCGCAAATTTGCAACTACTATGAATGACCGAATTTCAGTCGCAAAATTGCCGACCAAATTCCAGTCGCAACTTGCGACCGAATTGTGGTCAGAATTTAACTTGAGACCAAATTACGGTAGGAATTTAACGCGCGACCGCAATTCAATCCGCAACTACTTTTAGCGACCAAGTTTCGGTCGCAATACACGTTATGAGTATTAGCCACCGCGGTGCGTTGGCTAATATTTTTCAATGTATTAGCCACCGAAGTCCGGTGGCTAATAATATTCAAGGTATTACCGACTCGACGCCAGTGGCTAAAAATATTTAACAGAATAAAAGAAACAATAATATTCCGGTAATTTTATTACTGGAGTATTTTTGTTTTCTTTTTTATTAAATTCTGAATTGCGTTTAGAAAATAAAGAAAATGTTTGTAAGTCAAATAATCTTGAATAAATTTAAGATATGTTTGAAAAAGTGTTTATTTGAAGAAAGAGAAATATATGTCTTTGTTTTGTGAATAAATAAATAGTTTAAAGATTATTGAAAATACTGAAGTTTTGAGAAAATGAAGAGTTTTATTTTGGGTATTTTTTGATGAAATAATATTGTTTGAAGATTTAGAAATAAAGATGGAAGAAAATAAATGAAGAAAAATATAAATGTGGGGTATTTTTTGATGAAATGGGAGTGAAAATTTGAAGTAAATATATAATTAATGTGAAACAATTAAATTTTCAGAAATTTTGAATTTTCCTCCGATTTTCGGGCCATTTGCGACCGGAATGGGGTCGCTAAACATTCTAATTTTCATAAATTTAAATTCGTCGCTAAATTCGACAAAACTTGCTACCGAATTTCGGTTGCAAATACTGAAGAATATTAGTTGCGACTAGAGTTTCGGTCGCAAATGGCCATATTAATATTAGTTGCAACCGCATTTCGGTCACAACTAATCATAAAATTTTAAATTATTGAGTTTCTTCATTACGATCTTGTTGTGTTTTTGACTTTGAATAAAGAATCTCATTATTAAACTGGATGATTAAATATTGAAGAAACTCAGAGAGATATCAGAGGGAAAATGAGATGATTGGAGAAAAGAAAATGGTTAATCAGGGAGATGGGATGATTAGTAGTGATAAATGAAGACAATTTCTTTTAGTTGTAAACGTTTAGGGGGAGGGTGAAGTGCAAAGCTGTTAGAAAACTGATAAGAGCGTATTTGGTGGACATGATTTACTTACAGGAGACCAAAAAAGAGTTGATTGATGGGAATTTATGTAGGAAATTTTGGGGTGGTGAAGACTTTGAGTGGGCATTCTGTCCAGCCACTGGGTCGGCTGGAGGGGTGTTAACTCTATGGAGGAAAGGTAGTTTTCTTCTAGACAACCAAATTGTCGAACAAAATATGATCATTACTTTTGGGACGTGGGCATGTAATGTATTGTTTTCATTCATTTCTAATCTTTATGCACCGTGTACTAGTATAGGCAGAAAGGATCTCTGGAGGACACTTATGAATGTTAAAATTTAGTTCGATTATGCGGCGTGGTGTGTATCTGGGGACTTTAACATTGTAATAAATTCTTTGGAGCGAAGAGGAAGAGGGTTGTCTCAATCTTCCGGGGAGATTGTGGAATTTCAGAGGTTTGTCGATGAAATGGATCACGTGGATCTTCCACTAGACCGTGGAAAATATACGTGGTACCGTTCAGATGCTACATCAATGAGTAGGTTCAATCGGCTTTGGATCTCTGACGAGTGGCTCCGACATTGGCCAAATATATCAGAATGGGGTTTGAGGCAGTATGTGTTAGACAATTGCCCTATTTTACTTACGGAGGAAAATATGGAATGGGGTCCAAGACAGTTTAGGTTTTTGGATTGTTGGTTGGATTGCAAAGAGTTTAAGCCTTTCTTTAAGAAAAAATGGCAGAAATCTATAGTGGAAGGATGGGCAGGTTATAAGTTGAAAGAGAAACTTATAGGCTGGAAGGAAGAGTTGAAGGAGTGGAATATGGAGGTGTTTGGCGACGTGGACACTTGCATTCAATCTCTGAAGCAGGATACCAATTATGTTGATTTAAGAAGTGAGAGGGCAGACCTTACTTGTGAGGAAGTGTTGCAAATGAAGGAGAAAGCTGCAAACTTTGTGTAGATTTTGCGGACTAAAAAATGTTTATTAGCGCAAAAAACAAGATTTAAATGGTTAAACAGGAATAGGAAGAGGAATGAAATAAAATGGTTTCGAGTGAACAATATATGGGTCGATGGAGTGGAGGGGGTTAAAGCAACGACCAAAAGATACTTTCAAGTCCTTTTCTCCGAGTCTCAGTGGATGCAACCTACGCAGATGGTATTGCTTTCAAGGAAATTTTAGTTGATGATAATGCACGGTTAACACAACATTTTTCTGAGGACGAGATCTGGAAGACTATTTTGAGTTGTGAGGGATCTAAAAGCCCAAGACTCGATGGATGCAATTTTAATATAGATTCAATTATAGTTTTGTGAGGGCATGTTGGGATGTTTTGAAAGATGATTTTGTTAGGTTTATGGACGAGTTCTTTTCTAATAGTCGTTCGTTAGGGGGCTTAAACACCTATTTCATTGCGCTAATCCCTAGAGGTTAGAACCCACAGAGCCTTGATGAATATAGGCCGATATCTTTGATTGGTTGTCTTTATAAGCTTGTGGCCAAGCTTTTGTCTAATAGACTTAGGGGAGTTTTGGATTCAATTATCTCGACGGAGGAATAAACTTTTGTTAGTGGGACACTGGGAGACATATTTCCGATAGTATCGTTGTCATCAATGAAGTGATTGATGATGCAAAGATGAAGAAAAGGCCTTTGTTGATATTTAAATTCGACTTTGAAAAGGCTTACTGAAAGATCTTAGATCTATCCTACTCATTGTAGAATGTAGTTGAACTTGACAGTAGTCTCAACTGCACTCATAGGTATAACAGATTGTAGTGTTTTTATGCTTTATAACTAGTTTTCTGTTGCAACTAATAGAAGACAGTTAAACATAAAAATAGTAAAGAACACAAAGAGTTTTACCGTGGTTCGGTCCAAATGGTCCTAGTCCATGAGGCTTGCACCCAAATGTTTGACTCAAACAGTATCCTACTTAAGATTTACAATGTAGGTTTTACATCAACCCAAAACTTAGACTCCCTCTAATATTTGCGGTTGCAATACCTATTCCTTAACTTGTTTTCGGAATACTCGATTGAATCGAAGAACACACTAAGCTACTCCGGAGTTCCTCTGACTTAATGCTCTTCAAAAACCTTTGACTCGATATAGTACTCACTCACTAATATCTTTTTCAAAAGTGTCTTTCAACTTTGTCGAGTCTACTCCTTATATAGGCATGAGTAGAATCTCCGCATATCCTTAGTCGCAACCATTGCAGATCTTTTTTCCTTATAGATAAGCGCGTCTGACTGTCCTGTTGTAATCCGCGTTTATTTCCTTGCCTTATCCGAGAGATTCGTGCAAGATATCAATTGTATATGCTACATGAACATGTCTAGATGCATAATAAGGAGATATGTGTTAGTTACATGGTAAGTTGAATAATATATTTAGCAAGATATCATCTAATCTTCATTCAATCTTTACCCTAATGATTTAAACAAAACAACATCAATCATTATTTGGGCCGAACAGATCAGAACTTGATCCACGAGAGAATCGGCCCTAACAATCTCCCCCTTTGATTTGTTTTGTCAAAATCATTAATCCATCTGCACAAGTGGTTAGGATGTCACAAGAAATAATGTTCACCATGCAAGTAACAGAGACAATACGAGAGGTTAGCGGTTGCAACATCGGTGCAACCATCCGACAAAACAATAGGCATAATAATAACATAAATTGTTCAGAGTTAACAAAAGTACTCCCCCTTACTTGCATCTACCCAACCTTTCTACCCAATCGTCTCCCCCTTTTTGAGAAAACGAATCAAGGGGTGCTCGCACCAGTCTGAGCTAACAGTCGATTGAGCTTGGAGGCTTGGAGGGTCAGAGAGGTGCTCATCTCCTCCTGAGACTCAGCAAGCTTCTCAAGAAGACCTGTGAGTCGCGACAGCTCCATGTGAATGCCTTCGAGACTGGCGGAGGCATCAGGTAGTGATCCCGATCCCTTCTTGGAAGGTATGCCAGCTGCAACTGGAGATGGGGGTGGTTCGTTGACCACCTTGGGACTGGCCCTTATGGCTTGGACACTTGTGAGCTCCTCCGGATTGGCTTTGAGGGATGGCATGTGGGCAGTGATAATGCAGATGAGAGACGGGAACCCAAGGGAGAGATGGGCCTCTTGAAAGGCCTCACGGTAGATACGCTCAAACACAAGCTTCCCCAAATCAATCGGTACACGTGCCAATACGAAAAGGACGCTTGAGACGTCCGCGTGCATAGAGGAGACATGGGTACAGGTCATCCAATGACATACTAGAATGCAAAAAAGTAGATTGTACCTGTTTGTGAGATCACTCGTAGTAAGGGGGCCTGTGGGCCAAGAACGGACAAGCCCGCCAGTGAGCTCGGTTGCAACTTTGTTCATGTTGCGCTCTAGTCGCAACTCCGATTGATCACCAGTGTCCACCTCAGGGACACCCATAGCCGCAGAGATAATGGCTGGGGTAAAGGGGCAGACAGTCTTACGCACATAGATCATGTGGCATTGGAGAGAATCTTCGGTGTCCAGTTGTAGAGTCAAGTTGGCATAGAATTCTTGTACCAGCACTTTGGAGTAGCTGCTGGCATTCTGAGTCGCAGCCAGCCAACCTCTTCCAGTCAATAAATCCAGAATGTCGGTGTTGGCGTACGACTTTTCATCAGGTGGGCGTTCCTCCACCAAAGTGCGCTTCAGGTAGGCCGTGAAGCGGGTCTGGGCTTCACGAGTGTAAAAACGAGCAGAGAAGGCTCGGGCAGACTTAAGAGCGAGAGGTGCAGGTGCAACCTCTGGGTAAGCAAAATGTTCCTCGGTAACGGGGGTGGCCGTCTTTTTGGAGGTAGAGGCCTGCGGTGCTTCTTTGGGGCAGGTTCATCTTCAGCGACGGCTGGTTCTGTGGGAGCATCGTCATCGGAGTCATCCTCAGATACTGACTGCTCGGAGATTTTATGCAGTCTCCTAGGACGGACGGATTTACGAGCAAGGACTTTGGTGCGTTTCCTGGTTGCAACACCAGCAGCAGATGCAGGGATAGAAGGTTCGTCTTCAGCATCACCAGGTACATCCTGGGCAGTGGAGGATTCACCGATTTTGGTTTTGCCCTTGTTCGTGGCATAGGCCTTAGTCGGGGATTGCGGCGGAGAAGGCAGCGGAGTAGTGGTCGGGGAGGATTGACCAGGAGGAGGAACTTGGTCATCCACTTCATCAGGATGTTCAGCCGATGGTGGTGGTGAAGGAGGGAGAGACTGGAGTGGATCCATCGTGATGGGTTCATCGGAGTCGGAGTGAACAACGGCCGAGCGTTTCATTGATCCACCCATCTGAGAGAGAAAGAACATAGAAAGCACTAGAGAGACGGTGAGAGTGCAAGGAGAGAGAGAGAGAGAGTTATGAGGGCAGAGTGCGTAAATAGTGCAATTGATATAATCGTAGCCCTAATAAAAGGGGAAAACTTTCCCTCCAAAACACACGCGTAACACTAGAAGCAGAATCTTAAGAGAAAGATATTCTAGGTCAAAACAAGATAGAGGCAAATCTTGTAGAGATAATCATGGGAATTATCCTTATCTATACAAACATAATTTTAAAAGTTGCCTAATGTTACACGAGCGTGATTACCCCCTCAAGACAATTAGGACTCCACAATTAATTAGAATTAAGAATAAGCAGTAACAAAGTGCCCCAAAGGATAAAAACTCTGAATTAAAATTACGAACCCCATAAGGAGAACTGAGTCAAAAAAGAATTTGATCGTGCTGGCTTCTCAGTTACAACTGAAGTTAATTTTTGTAAGCAATTGGTAGCTTTCACGCTGACTCATTTGTGAACAAGGTAGCTATTTTCAATGAGTGGACACATGGGATAAGAATTGATAGCTTTCACTCTTGATTCTTTTAGGTCAGGTAGCTTTTTCCAGTTGCACCTATTAGCTTGGGTAGCTGAATGCTGTAGCATGGAGGGGTTGTTTCCCCTCCTCTTTTTTTGTTTTTTTTTTTTGGTGAAACATCTGTTGGGACTGAGGAGACAGTCGACAAAAATAACTAAGAGGACTGTTCATTAATGGGGTGCGTAATTGAAAACAGAACCGTCACCTGTAGTTGCAACAGGGTCCCTGCTGCAATTCACATAAGGCAGAGGCCTAAGGACTTTCGTAGGTGCTCAAACCGTGTAACATCTAGAGCTTTCGTAAAGATGTCTATAAGGTGAAGATCAGTACACAAATGATATCACTCTGATGTAGTGATATCTAATATCAATATGCTTAGTGCGTGAGTGTTGGACGAGATTTTTTGAAATGTTAATAGCACATGTGTTATCACAGTAAAGGAGAATCTCATTCTGAGTGATACCGTAATCTTCCAACATTTGCTTCATCCAAACTAGCTCGGTGCGACATCTCCCTGCAGCTATGTATTCTGCCTCAGCCGTGGACAAGGTGATTGAGTGTTGTTTTTTGCTGAACCATGACACAAAGTTAGTGCCTAGATAAAAACATCCTCATGTGGTACTCTTCATGTCATTAGCACAACCAACCCAGTAGGCATCACAATAACCTGCAAGTGAAAGGTTATTGTTAAAATGGTAACTCAGTCCGAACTCAGCTGTACCTGCGATGTATCGAATTATCCTTTTTACAGCCTTTAGAGGCGACTCCTTAGGATCGGATTGGTATCGCGCACATACTCTAACACTGAAACAGATGTCTGGACGGCTAGCCGTGAGATACAGCAGACTCCCAATCATGCTTCTGTAGAGACTGGCGTCTACTGAGTTGCAACCTTCATCCTTGCTGAGACGATCAGTTGAGCCCATGGGAGTCTTCATTGGTTTGGCATGTTCAAGTCCAAATCGTTTGACAAGATTCTTGGCATACTTTGTCTGTGATATAAATATCCCATCATTCTAGTGCCTCACCCGTAAGCCAAGAAAGTAAGTGAGTTCACCAACCATACTCATTTCAAATTCATTTTTCATGACAGAGACAAATTGTTGCAACTCGCTAGTGGAGGTGGAACCAAACACAATGTCATCAACATATATTTGTGCAATCAAAATGTGTGTGCAAAAGTGTTTATAGAACAGGGTGCGGTCAGCACTTCCTCTGGTATATCCTTTGTCCAGAAGGTGAACAGTGAGTCTTTCATACCACGCACGTGGCGCCTGTTTGAGACCATAAAGTGCTCTTTTAAGTTTTAGTACATAATTGGGAAACTGTGGATCAATAAACCCTTTGGGTTGTTCCACAAAAAACTTCCTAATTTAGGTAACCATATAGGAAGGCACTTTTAACATCCTTTTGAAACAGTTTGAAGTGTAGGACACAGGCAACTGCAAGCAGGAGACGAATGGATTCCATTCTTGCAACTGGTGGAAAGGTTTCATCATAATCCACTCCTTCAACTTGTGTGTAGCCTTGTGCAACGATCCTCGCCTTGTTTCGAATAATTTCCCGGATTCATCGGTCTTGTTTTTGAATATCCACTTAGTACCAATGATATTTACTTTGGCACGTCTAAGTACTAGTTTCCACACATCATTTCTTTCAAACTGATTCAGTTCCTCTTGCATGGCTTCAATCCATGCTTCTTCCAAGAGTGCCTCCTTGAAATTTTTGGGTTCAATTTTAGAGGTGTAACTGACAAACTGCACCATTTGATCATACCGCTTGTGCGGAAGGTCTCGTGTACGGATTCCTTACCTCATCTCACCAATCACAGCCTCAGGCGGGTGGTTTCTTCTAATGTGAGGTTGGGCCTCTAGAGGTTCAGTTCTTTCGCTTGTCTCTGGAGGGGAGTCACCTTCTCCTGGTGCTGCAACAGTGGTTGCGACTTGGGGTTCGACAGAGTCAGTTGCAACCTGAATGGTGTTTCTGGACGTATTTGGCAGCTGTTCATCCTCCTCTTCAACCAGCTCCGTGATTTTGACTTCAAAGGAAGTTGAAGCAAAGTCCTTCTAGTCATCAAATTCAACATTAGGCGACTCCACAACAGTTTGTGTGCGAACATTAAATATGCGATGTGAATGACTGTTGCGAGAGTACCCTACAAATATTCCCAAATCAGACTTTGGTTGGAACTTACCTCTAGGTTCTCTATCATTGAGTACATAGCAGGCACAACCAAATACGTGAAAATGTTGAACATTAGGACGCTTACCTTTCCATAGTTCATACGCAGTTTTAGTTGTACATGGTCGTAGGTATACTCGGTTTGCAACATAGCATGCAGTATTTACTGCTTCTGCCAAGAACTTAAGGGACAGTTTCTTCGAGTTCAGCATAACTCGGGCCATTTCAACTAGGGTTCTGTTCTTTCGTTCCACTACACCGCTTTGTTGTGGTGTTATTGCAGATGAGTACTGGAGTTTTCAAACTCTTTGCCATGATCGCTACGGATCCTTTTAACAGGTAGATCTTTCTCAGTTGCAACTGTGTTGCACAGGTTCTTGAAAACCAAAAAGGATTCATCTTTTCTTTTAAAAATTCTACCCATGTGAATCGTGAGAAATCATCTACATACACAAATATATATCGTTTACCTGAGATGCTTTCTTTCTAGATGGGTCCTACCAGATCCATGTGAAGGAGTTCAAGGATTCTTACAGAAGGGGAGTGTTGCAACACTACATGGCTTACTTTCTTCTGTTTCCCTTCAAGTCAGGATCCACACTTCTTAAGAGGCTTTGGTCCAAGCTTAGGCAGACCTCTCACACTTTAACTACTGGAAAGGTGAGAAAGAGCCTTGAAGTTTATGTGACCAAGTCTTAGGTGCCAGAGATCTGCATGATTATCTGTGCTAAAGTTACATGTTAGAGATCTAATGGCAGAGTTACAATTTACCATAGTATAGCAATTTTCAGCACTCCTTAGCCCATGTAGGACCCTGTTTTGATTCTGATCTGCAACCTCACATTCATCTTTGGTAAAACGAACATACAGATCATTATCGCACACTTGACTGATAATGATAAGATTAGCATGCAACCCATCAACATAGAAAACATCTTTGAGTTTAGGAAAACCTTTTGCATTCAGTGTTCCTTTTCCAAGGATTTTTCTTCGGTTTCCATCTCCAAACACCACATCGCCTTTTCGTTCGTAAACAAGGTTGGTCAGGATGCTCTTATCTCCTATCATGTGCCTGGAACAGCCACTGTCAAAGAACTAGGAGTTAGACAAAGATGTATGCTGAGATGTGGAATTACATGCTGTAAGGCATGTAAGAGTGCTGGCTAGTTTTTTAACCCAAACTTGTTTCATTGGTGTGTCTGTTGCAACAAACATTGTTATTCCAGTCCTCTTGACTTTCTTCATCATGCGGCTCCTTATTTTCTTCTTGGTTTCTACACCAGCCTTGACGGGATGAGGCACGTGATGTGATTCCCATAGTTGGTAGCAGTAAGGTCTTATGTGCCCTTGTACTCCGCAGTGGTGGCAAGTAGGAACAAAACGCCCTCTCAGATATCTGTTAGAAGAGTTGTGATTAGTTAATGGAACAAATGAGTTACGACTAGGATATACCTGAGCCTGAGAAGGTTGTATCTGGTTGTAGTTAAGTGGAATTTCCACTCCTTTAGGTACTCGCTTCCTCTTGGACATGGTGATCTTACTATCTCCTAGAAACTTGAGATCCACTAATTCACTGTAACCTAGCCCAATCTTTCCAGTTGCGACTTTCTGAGTATCCAGAACTTCCTCTAGTTTTTCAGTTCCTGGTGTGAGTAGCTTTACATTTTTAACCAGTGCCTCTAGTTCTTTTCGAGTAAGATCACATACCTCTTCTAGTGCTTTGTGTGCATTAAGTGCAGTGTCCAGATCAGCAGATATGAGGTCTCTTTCCCTAGTGAGTGACAGTATTTTTCTTTCATGTTCCATGATCTTGTTATTCATCTTGACTCGACTGCCAAACGACGATACAATTTTGAGTTGCGCCTCTAGTTCCGAGTTTCTCTTAAGGACGGTATCCAGGTCATTTACAAGTTCCTCTTCATCATCATCCAGTGAATCAGAGTCAGATTCAATAAGATCTTGAATTGCAACTACCACATTTGCTCTAACAAACTGGATGAAAGATGAGAGTGCAACATCTCCCACTTCTTCAGACTCCTCGTCACTTTCTTCAAATTCGTCATCACTCCAAGCAACTAGTGCCCAATTCTTGTTGTTCTCAAGGAGGTTTGCACAGTCAGCCCTAATGTGTCCAAAGCCTAGGCATTCCCTGCATTGAATACCCTTTCCGGACCTTTAAAATTAGCAGTGAAAGGTTTTTTAAAATTATCAGAGAGACTTGTAACATTACTAGAAGTGTTACCTTTACTACAGTGTTTGTTCATTTTGTTGAACCTCTTTATGAGGAGAGCCAGGGATTGTACCACTTCTGAGGTGGGACTGTTCTGAGGGAGGTTTGCTTGTAGTGCAAATCCTTGGGAGATAGTGTCTCCTTCTCTTTTGAGTTTCATTTCCCTTGCAGTGAGGGAACCCATTAGATCTGCTAGGGGTAGGGTGTTGATGTAATTCGCTTCTTCAATGGCTGAGACTTTCATTACAAATCTTCCCGGAAGTGATCCTAGTAGTTTCAGTACAATTCTGGACTCTGGGAAGTCAGCTCCAACGATGGTGGCTTCACTTGCTAGGTGTCTGAGTTTGGAATGGAACTGCACAATGGTCTCTGTTTCTTCCATTGTTATGAAGTTGAACTGATCTTTGAGCAGTTGTAACTTCGATGCACGTACTTTAGCATTTCCCTGATAAGTGTTCTCAATAGCCTGCCAAGCATCTCTTGCAACTTCACGGTTAGAAGTACTTTTATATTGATCATAATTTACTACAACTAGGATAAAGTTTAAAGCTGTAGAATTATAATTCCAGTTCGGATTTGACCCTTCCCTGTCATCGGTGGGTGGGGACCACCCTTCTAAAATGCTTTTCCATGCCTTTTGGTCCTGCTGTTCGATGAAGTTTCGCATGCGATTCTTCCAGTAGGAGTAGTTTGTTGCTTAGTCGCAACCATTGCAGATCTTCTTTCCTTATAGATAAGCGCTTCTGACTGTCCCGTTGTATTCCGCGTTTATTTCCTTGCCTTATCCAAGAGATTCCTCCAAGATATCAATTGTATATGCTACCTGAACATGTCTAGATGCATAATAAGGAGATATGTGTTAGTTACATGGTAAGTTGAATAATATCTTTAGCAAGATATCATCTAATCTTCATTCAATCTATACCCTAATGATTTAAACAAAACAACATCAATCATTAATTGGGCCGAACGGATCAGAACTTGATCCACGAGAGAATCGGCCCTAACAGTTACGATTGCGTTAATTGGAATTTTTTGGATTATATGTTTGGCAGTATGGGTCTTTGTGATAAATTGAGAAGTTGGATAAAAGAATGCATTACTATGGCAACTACGTCTGTCTTGGTCAATGGGAGTCCCATAGATGAATTTGCACTTGAAAGAGGATTGAGGCAAGGGGATCCATTATACCTTTTTTGTTCCTTATCGTTGCAGACGCCTTATGTGCAATCATAAAAAAATATGTTGATCGTGGGATGTTCGAGGGATACAAAGTGGGTGACGCTGGCGTTGGAATTTGTCATTCCCAATTTGCTGACGATACAATGTTTTTGCTGCGTGCCGACCGAGCAAAATGTGAAAGCTATGAAAATTATATTGATGAACTTCGAACTTATATCGGGGCTAAAGGTCAACTATGGGAAGAGCCAATTGATTGGTATTAATGTTGATGTGAATTTCATGTAGGAGTGGGCTGGATATCTACATTGCAAGTAACCCGATAAGAATTAAGTACCTTGGGATTCCCCTAGGAATCGACTCGAGAAGAATTAATTCTAGGAAGCCATTGTTTGAAGTCTTGATAAAAAGGTTAAAGGGATGAAAAGGAATTCATATTTCTTTTGCTGGGAGTGTCACTCTACTTAACACAGTCTTTACAGGTATCCTTACATACCTTCTCTCTTATTACAAAGCACCACTCAAATTTTTAAATAAACTCATCAAAATTCAAAGAAACTTTCTATGGGGTAGGAGCGAAGGGAGTTCAAAAATTGCGTGGGTTAGTTGGGATGTCATCTGTAAAAGACAAAGTGAAGGGGGTTTGGGTATAATAAACCTATGATGATTCAATTATGGACACCTTGGTAAATGGCGTTGGAGGATGTTGGTGCAACATGACGTTCCCTGGAGGAAGGTGCTGGTGGCAAAAAATGCGACGAGTTGATGGAATTAATGGCAAAAAGGATAGCACCAAGTAATATTTCTCGATCAATTTGGTGAAAAAAAATCTTCTTTCTATTTTTCAATCTAAAAAGTGGGGGATTGGTTCTATCTAGAATTACATAAATCATTAGGTGATGGACGCACAACAAAGTTTTGGGATGAAGCTTGGAGTGGTTCAGCGCCTTTTAAAGAAAGATTTGCTAGGTTGTATAGAATCTCTCTAGATAAAAGGAAAGTAATTGCAGAGTTGGGGTCTTGGCAGAACGACGAGTGGGAGTGGCTACTTTCATGGAGAAGGGAATGGTTCACTTGGGAGCAACAACCTTTCTCTGAATTAATGCAGTCCATTCAGCAAGTGCACTTGACAACTCAAAGAAAGATTCGTGGAATTGGAATCTTGAACCAGATGGTCATTATTCAGTGAAGACGGCTTATAATAGGCTGATGCAGTATCAAGATGAGCAAGGTAATGATTTCTTTCGCTTATTTTGGGATCCGTCTGCTCAATCAAAAGTGCTTTGTTTTTCTTGGAGATTGGTTCTTGATAGGATTCCGATTAATGTTAATTTGGTTAGAAGAGGAGTGAGGGGAGTTAACATTCAAGCAACATGCATGTTGTGCGGGCTTGCACTCTAGAGCACGTCTCATCTTGTTTTTGAATGTGAGATTGCTCATCGTATTTGGAAGAGGGTCTTCAATTGGTTTGGAATAAAAATGGTACAACCTAAGGATCTTGCTTCTTACTTTTTAGTCTTTGCTGATTCACTTCCATGTTCACAATTTAAGAAATACTAGAAGTGGATCTGGAGTACAATTTTATGGACAATCTAGTGTTTAAGAAATATATTTATTTTTCAAGAAGAACATGATAATATCATTGCCGATGTGGAGATGATTAAATTGGAATCATGGGCATGGTTGAAAGTTAATGTCAAAGATTTTCATCCTTCTTTTTATGATTGGTATACTCTACCTGGTATTTGCTTGAAAAGTAATCAGGTAGTGGATTGATTGTTGTGACGGTTTTGCACCCCTTGTGCATTATTTTATGAACTTATTGTTCGACCAAAAAAAAATAATTGAAGTAATATTTAATTAGTTTAATACTATTTGAGTTATAAAATAGAAAGTTATAGTTGATTAATTAAGTCACGGCATATATATTAAACTCTTTTATGGTCGACATCTAATCATACTTATATTAGTGGAGTACTCGTCTCATTTGCGATTGACATTCGTTACAAATGTTTGTATACAGGTTATAGTGATATTCATATAATTTTCAATCTAATTAATATATATATATATATATATATATATATATATATACGTAGTCATTACGTACATAGCCATTATAGTTGGTTTAAAATGTCATTATGAACCGACGCTTCAAATGATTCTTTAATGTGCAACAAAAGTAAGTTTTTGTGTATGTTTAAGTTATTTGTACTTATAATTGTTGTAATTGATCATTAAACCAACAATATGCCTTAAATTATGATGTGAAATGCGTAAGTTAATAACATGAATATTATTAACGACCGAAATGCGGTTGCAAATGACCCCAATTGCTAATGTTCAAATGTTACAACCACAGCTTGTAACGGTTGCGATTGCAACTAGCCATAGCCGTTGAATTTGCGACCGGATTCCGATGGCAACTAAGTATGTTGTCCCCATAAATATCCTCCCCAATTCATTTTGAGAATTCATTCCAACCTTCCAAATTTGCTAAGGTACCCACGATTTTCAACTATTACAATTCATTTATGTTATTTTTCTCAATAAAATCTTATTGTAATGGACACTAATTTGATTATATGTTTGGGTGTTTATTAATTGATATTGTCGTAAATTTAATGAGGGTCGTTCACTTATAATACTTGAAAACGGGTCTTCTGCACTACAATATAAGTAAGTATATCATTCAATTCTTTACTTTCATTATTTTATAACATGTTTGTGATATTTTATATAAATGATATGATTAGTGGAATTAATTACAACTTTTTTATTGTCTTAAAAAAATGGATTTTCTCGCTGATAGATCTTAACGGTATGATAGATTAGATAACAATGGTTATTTGAAAGAATATTACGTGGCTGGGGTTCATTCATTCATACAATATGCCTCGCAACAGAAAAAAATAATCAAATTAACCGTGTTAGGTGCCCGTGCCAGAAATGCAACAATTTAAGTTTTTTCATCGAAACGTAATATGTGATCATCTTTATAAGTCAGGCTTTACGTATCAATATTGGGTGTGGGTTGCACGGAGAGGAGGAAACCGGGGCATCCACATCGTATTTGCACGATTCACCACACACTAATATTCACGTTTATAACCCGGTCCACGTTCATAATTGGGTTAGGAAAGTGGTCATGGATGCATATGGGGGTCAATTTGTTGAGGGAGAGGTGTGCAATGAAGATCCAAATCCCGATGCAAGGGAGTTCTACGATTTGATGAATTTGGGAGACGTACAAATGCATAGTAAGAGGTCAAAAACTGTGTTGTAGTGGGTTGCCAATTTCTTGACGTACAAGAATATGCACATAGTTAGTAATGCCACTTGCAAGAAGCTTTTAAGGTTGTCTAAAGATGGTATGGAACAAGATAGAGATTGAGAATAAATTACATCATACGGTACTCGGCATGAATAGGATGCTTGCAGGTGTAGGGTTAGGTACACAAGAATCGATATTTGTAAAAATTATTGTTTCTTGAATTAGGGGGAGAGCGCCAATATGGATCTTAGATCATGTCCGATACGCAAGGAGGATATGTACGAGGCTGGTAGAAAGTCGAAAGTTGCGAAGAAGAGAATGTGGTACTTTCCTCTAGGTCTACGACTTTAGAGGTTGTTCTATACTATAGGAATTTAAAAGCATATGACTTGGCATTTGAAGTGTCGGCAGTCAACTGATTAAATGAGTCATCCGGTTGTAGGCGAGGCATGGAGACGTTTTGACCGAACGTATCCAGAGTTTGCAGCATAGCCTAGAAATGTAAGACTCGGTCTATGCACAGATGTATTCACACAGTTTTGGTAATTTGGGAAGAATTACTCTTGTTGGCCCGTGTTGTGACCCTTAATAACCTCCCTCCCAATTTATGCATGCTGTTGGAGTTCATAATTTGGAGCCTTATTATATCTGGGCCAAATAGTTCGGAAAAGAACTTGGATGTATTACTGATAGCAGTGATGGACGAGCTAAAAGGTTTGTGGAGTAATGGTTTGTGGACATATGACAGCTCTCGAAAGGAAAACTTATAAATGAGAGCGGCCCTAATGTGGATTATCAGTGATTTTCGTGCTTATGGAATGTTGTCCCAGTGGAGTACGCACGGGAATCTAGCGTATCCTTACTGTATGGTGACGTAAATTCTTTTACGCTAAAGCATGGCAGAAAAGCCTCGTGGTTTGATTGTCATCGTCGATTTCTACCTGAGCAACATGAATGGAGGCACAACAAAAAGTAGTTCTACAATGATAGAAAGGCACTACAAACACCAATCCAAAGGAAAACATGAGAGGAAATGATGGTAATTGTGGATAGTCTACGACCGTTGGGGAATGGGCCAAACACAACTAAGCTCCTGGGTTTTGGAACGACTCATAATTAGTGTCGTCGGAGCATCTTTTGGGAACTACTTTACTCGTCCTAAAACTTGTTTCGTCAGAATCTGGATGTCATACATTGTGAGAAAAACTTTTTCGATAACATCATCAACACAATGTTGGACGATGCTAAGACGGAGAACAACATCAAGTCTAGGTAAGATCTGAAGCCATTAACTAACCGCGAAGAGTTGTTTTTTGAACCCACTGGCAGAGGAAATGAAGTTTTAAAGCGAAGGCAATCTATTATCTTATGAGGGAGAAAAAGTGTATGGTGCTTGATTGGTTGACCGATCTTAAGTTTCCTGACGGATATACCTCGGTCTTAGAACGATGTATGCAAAAACAAAACGAAAGTTGTACAATATGAAGAGTCCTAATTGTCATGTCTTCATGCAGAGACTTGTCACGATTGCCTTTCGCGACTTCCGAACCAGAAGATTTGGGGCACCTTAGGAGAGAGAAGTCTATTTTTTAGAGAAACTTGTGCCTCAGTGCTTTCGGCCACCAATATGGATCGACTAGAGGAATCATTTATTATTACGATGTGCAAGATGGAGAGGATATTTCTTCCATCCTTTCATGACTCTATGGAGCATTTGGCCATACACCTCCCGTACGAGGCTAGAGTTGGAGGTTCGGTACACTATAGATAGATGTATCCATTCGAGAGGTACTATTGTATATTTTTTAAAACTATATCTATTATAGTGTACTAATTCTTTCTGTAACTAACTCTTTCTTTGATTTAGGTGTATGTTCAACATTAAGGGTTCAGTATTAAATAAAGCAAGGGTTGAAGGATCCATGGCCAATTTGTACCTACTTTCGGAGCTGGCCAATTTGTGTTCTCATTATCTAGATATATTTGTTTAGACCAGATATAACCACCTTAACAAGGACGAGACGTTAGAAAGCACAAAGTGGGATGATGAACTTCCAATATATCATAGGAAAGTGGCGACAATAGGGCCACTAAACAAAAGGCGACGCTTGACATCTGATGAAATTGACCAAACAGAGCTTTATGCGCTACTCAATTGTCCAAGGCTTGAAAAATGGGTCGAGTATGTTAATTTTATTCGTAATCATGTAATAATTAAAAAACATATTGTCTTGTTAAGTATTAACTTGTTTTTTACTACACAAGTTGTTTGAAGATGAGGAGTCTAAGTCTAATGGAGGTACAATCCTAGCGGAACCAAGAGTACGTGGCGTGCTTCAAACTTGCATATTCATGTTGGGACTACGAGATCAACGTACAAATAGATCATCTAATCACTGGTCCAGCTAATACAATGTCGACTTATGATGGATACATTGTGAATGGGTTCAGATTCCACATTGAAATAACGTTGAGCCCGAGAAAGAGGGACTGTAGCGATGTTTATGTCAAGGGAAACATGGGAGGATCTGAGGCCACCAACTTTTATGGAACTTTGGGAAAGACATAATACAAGTGAAATATTGGGAACAATGTAGACCGCTTTCTATAGTGTTGTTCAAATTTTTATGGTATGATATACACGCAGGTACGGAGGTGCACTCAACGTACAAGTTGGTTGATATTAACACGCGCCATACCCTCGCCACCAATGAGCCATTTTTTTTCAAATCAAGCATTACATGCTTACTATGCGTCATACCCAAACAAGATGATGGGTCATCCGGGTCGTAGAAGATGGTTGGTTATATCCACCATTCTTGCCAGGCACATAATCAACATGTCATAAGTTGTCGATTCAAACGAGGCCCAATCGGAAATGCCATACCAAGTGCTACATGAGAATGAATTTGGAGGGTTGAATTTATGTGTAGATCTTTCCTCGTTCAATATGGATATCCAACAAGCGGATGGGGGATTTGATGTGATTCAAGAAGGAAGTTCAGAGGAGGAGGATTGTGTTGACATAGAGGAAGAGGACGATGGCACGGAGAACTCAAAGTCAGAGGATAGTATGTATGAGTAGCGTGAGATTATAGTTGAGTAGTCATTTTCTTTGTCTTAAAATATTTAATAAATTTTGTTTAGCATCAAATCCAGATTATAGTTTGTATGTGTACCGCAAAAGATTGATGAATACAAATTCTTTTATGTATGCCATATTATCAAGTGCAATTGAAACAAACTATAGCATAAAACATACAATGAAACTAGTATTAAAATAAAAGGCACAAGTATTTACATAAGATCTACAGAAACATAAATGAATTACAATAACATATCCATTAACATAACTTAATTACACCAAGAGTATGCGGTTAGAACTTAATTACATGAAAATTTCTTAAACACAAATTCATTACAGGATAAAAATCTACAACTAATACTACTTGTCGACATAATCCTCATCATCAAATTTGAAGGTACTCGGAATGGAGCCTCAACCACCATCGCCGGCATAACAACCACCACCATCATCACCACCATTATCAGTAGCATAACCATCAAGAGTATCCTCATCATCCTCAGCCGCCTCATCATCATCATCCTCATACTTAGGCGTATACATCGGCATAGTCGAACACAAACGAGTAAATAGATCACGTACTCATGGTGGGGGCGGGGGAGGCGGCTTGGAACCCATGTAGAATCAACGACAGGATGTCATGAGTCAAGTAGGAATCAGATTAGGATGAGTACCTGTCGGATCGGTAATGTGTTGGCTTAACCCCTGGATGTGATGCAGTAGGACATCAACTTGATGATCAATAGTGGTCCTAAGACGACGATTCTCTGACTTCAAGCTCCTCATGTAGCCCTGCATTAAGTCCGACACCTTCTTCGGTTTGATACCAAAAACATCTAACGATGCTTCCGAAGGCAAGCTAGTTAACCCGATCCACATCATACCTCTCTCTCATCAAGGCTATGTAGGACTCATGTTCATTTTGTTAATAAATAGTATGTAAAAAATAATGCACAAGTTAATATAGAAATCGGTAGATAATTTACAAGTAAAAAACAGTTACATAGATAGCCCTGTATCTCGGGTCCAGCCAAACGTGGCAACGTGGAGCTCCAGGCGGCAGATCATCCGGCAGATGTGTATGCTAAACATGATACGACTCATCATGTCGAGTCGGGCTCCCGACGCGAGTTTGCGAGCATCTACATATTAACATAGAAAGTATGTTGAACTTTATAAATTTAAGACAAAAGTCATGCGTATATGACCGGATTAATTAAGACATGCAATCCTATGACTGATCTCTATGTAGCTAATAAATCCACCGGCATGAGCGAGACGTGCGCGAGGTGTTGCTCAGGGGTCTTCCGTCATCTCTTATTCATTTGTGCTTTCTGAGATTGATACTTATGACCCCCGTGATTCCCAATATCGTACAAAACCACTCTTCAGCTTGTCGTTCATCTACCCAGTCTTCGAACGACTCGCGCACTTCAGATCATCCTTCCTTGCTTGGTAGTTCTTCTTCGCATTGTGTACCACCTCCTTATACCTCTTTATAGCCTTCTCCTCGTAGGCTTGTGATAATTGTCTTGATGGATATTGTTTGTAGACTGCAAGTAATTAATGTTTTTATATTCTCTACATGGTTTAAAAATATTAAATACGCATCGTTAAATAAAATACTTATATATATTGTTAACAAGTTTAATATTATTCCCTAATTAACGGATTTATTTAGGGTAGAACGCCCTGCCCGTGGTTCAGAAGCTTGCAATATTACGAAAATATCCCTATTTGTATTCACTGAATTACACTCATAATTCTCTTTTGTGTGTATGTGTTTATGCGCGCCTCTCCTTTTTCTCTCTAAACCTGTCCCTTTTTATAGAGATTTATAGGGACAAGTGTCGTTGTGCATTTGTATGATAAAATACCGGTGTCGAAATGTACAGGGGAAGATATCATATATCTTATCTTTAAGTTTTTTATCTACTAGACGCTGACTAGGTTGAATTTTTATCCCTTCCAATGACTTTAGAGAGCTCCGAGGGGTTGGCTTATTGGGGTTCTTTTCCCCAATGGGATAGAACTTTTGGGAAAACTTCATAAAGATGACTGGAGATTCGTCCGATAGCATTATATTCCCGATAAGGGTCTATTCTTGCGTTGTTCTCTTCGTGATATGTGCTCCGATAGGGGGCTGAGTTATGGATTCGTACGTTATTCATCGTGGTGTGAACTCCGATGGCTTCTTAACTTCAATAGGGCAATGTTCTTGAGTTTGAGCCTTCATGATGTGTGTTGTGATGGGTTTAGATTTAAATAGGGCATTGTTCTCGTGCTTTGGTCTTCGTGATGAGTGTTCCGATGGCTTTTAGACTTTGGAGTGTTTAGTGAGGGGATGTTCTCGCATTTTCTGGGACTCGGGGTCCGTTGTGGTCCCTCTTGGCGCATTGATGGATATCGGAGTCGCGCGGATCCATCGGGGTTTACTCTTTTTCTGATGCCGTGTTGATATCTTTTCTTTATTCATCGCAGACTTTCCAAGGGACGTTTTAGTGCCTCATTGGGGGCCACTTCTTATCGCTTCGGGTGTGTCACACACGGTGGACCTCTTAATCGGGACTATATGTGACGATAGTATCTGAAAATTTTGGACCGTGGATTGACACAACACTTTTGAGAGTTAAGCTGGAATTGCCTTAACTCTATTTTGATCTTCTTGATAATAATAATGTGCAGCGGAAGTAAGAACACAAGAAGATTTAATTTTAAGAAGTTTTCAATATTATTAAAAACTTCCGAGCCTTAGGCCAAATAACCATAAAGGTTTTATCAAAAACGTTCCTCACAACAATTCACTCACGCTCTTTGTTGATCAGACTCAACGAAGCAGACAAGTAAGAACTACTTAACTTATATGAACTAGAGTTAAGCAGTTGATACAAAAACTTCGCAAAACAAGACGAAGATAATACAAAGAATGATTAATCTCTTGGATTGTTTAGCACGATTGTCTTGTCTTCATCTTGATGAACTTCTATAGATTTCTTGAGTCTTGAACGCCAAGATGTGTTGTTCACAGATTTGGTAAATCTTGTTGTTTCCTTGTTGAAATTTGCCTTCTTTCTGAACTTCATATCTTTCCTGATAATGTATTTCCATTGTTACCGATTTAACAAGGTAACACATCTTCTTCAATTTGCAGAATCCTGGAAAGAATCGCATCGCAGAGAACAACTAGCTTGTTTCCTTCTTTTGAAACCGTGTGAGTTGACTATTCAACTTAGCTTGAATTATGGAAACTTCAAGTAAGGAGTCTTCCAAAGCTCTTCCTTATGATAAAGATACATTCCTAGACATAAACATAAACAACTAAAACCGTGGAACTTGGTTAATATGTGAATAAAGGCAACACTTAATTTTGGCAACTAAAGAGCAGTTTTCGCACAAGCTCTCGGCTTTCAATATTATCCTCAATGTTAACCCAACATCATCTAACGTTGCATCGTCATTGACGCCAGAAAACCCTGCACTTTTAGTATCGTCCTGGGGTTAATCCCTATTTTTAGGGTTTCAGAGTTTTGGTTAATCCCTTTATTTACTGTTTAGGGTTAACACTAGCTGATACGATATCCACCAATGATGAATGGTATTCGTATGCTAAACGTAGGATCGTTATCTTCAGGTTGTTTGGATGGAACCTCGACCCGTTGCCTTAGTACAAATATGAACCTTGGTATGGAGACCGCGACCCACTACTTGATACAAAACACGAACCTTGGTATAATGAAGACGCCACAAACGGTTATGGAGGGTGCCGTTTGATAAGTCGGATTTGAACGCCACAAACGAGGGTGATGAACCCGTTTGATAAGTTCGGAAATAGTTCTTCAAAGAACCAAAGAGAATAAAATCTCACAAAGTTTATACATATGATAAGTGTTGTTTTACAATAAAAATGGTCATCCTAATTTATAGGAGCGACAAACTTGGTCACCAAGAAATTAACTTATGACCTTCCAACAACTTCTAGGAAAAGAAAAATACATTAACTAGACTAGGAAATGATGAAAGAGTCTTCTAGAAAAGGAAAATACATTAACTAGACTAGAAAATGATGAAAGAAAAGTCAAAACTCGTCTTTGACTTTTGACCATTATTCAAAAGGTCACTTGGATCAAATTTGACCATCTTTGTTGCTCATTTGGGTCTCCTTTGTCATTATGGACCCAAACTTGGTTAATTAGCCCATAAAGAGATGCTTCCATCTTCTTAGCAAGCCCTCTTGTGATTGGCCCATTTAAAGTGTGAATTTGGTCCATTCTTGTGACATCTTCTTCATTTGAATTCTTGTAATCTTCTTCTTTTGTCACCGTGTCCATGTTTGCATCATTCCCCTCCTCTTGAAAAGGATTTGTCCTCAAATCTGTATCACCTGCATTAAAAGGACTCAAATCAGACACGTTGAAAGTAGCACTAACATTATACTCACCAGGAATATCCAACTTGTAAGCATTGTCATTGATGCGCTCAATCACTTGAAAAGGTCCATCTCCTCTTGGAAATAATTTGGAACGTCTCTTTTTGGGAAACCTTTCCTTTCTCATGTACAACCAAACCCAATCTCCCGGTTCAAAGATCATCTTTCGACGCCCCTTGTTTGCTTGCTTGGCATATTGTTGAGTTTTCTTTTCAATATTGAGCCTTGTTTTCTCATGTATCTGCTTAACAAAATCAGCCTTTTTCTTGCCATCTAAATTCACATACTCAGAAGTAGGTAATGGAGTTAAGTCCAATGGTGTCAAAGGATTAAAACCATAGACAATTTCAAATGGTGAGAATTTAGAAGCAGAACGTACAGTTCTATTGTAAGCAAATTCAACATGTGGTAGACAATCTTCCCAAGTCTTAATATTCTTCTTTATGATTGCCCTCAATAGCATAGACAAAGTCCTATTTACTACTTCCGTTTGACCATCAGTTTGTGGGTGACAAGTAGTAGAAAACAACAACTTTGTACCTAACTTACACCACAGGGTCTTCCAAAAGTAACTCAAAAACTTTGCATCTCTATCCGAAACAATGGTTCTTGGCATACCATGTAATCTCACAATTTCTTTAAAGAACAAATTAGCAATGTGAGAAGCATCATCAGTTTTGTGACATGGAATAAAATGTGCCATTTTAGAAAATCTATCCACAACCACAAAAATAGAATCCCTACCATGTTTTGTTCTTGGCAATCCCAACACAAAATCCATAGAAATATCAATCCAAGGTGTAGTAGGAATTGGTAAAGGAGTATACAAACCGTGATTTTGCACTTTGGACTTAGCTTGTTTACAAGTGATGCATCTGCCGCATGTTCTTTCAACATCCCTTTTCATGTGTGGCCAAAAGAAATGTTCTTGCAGAATTGCTAAGGTCTTTGCAATGCCAAAGTGTCCCATTAGTCCTCCTCCATGAGCTTCCTGCACAAGTAATTCCCTCAAAGAACAATTAGGCACACAAAGTTTATTTTCTCTAAACAAAAATCCATCTTGCCTAAAGAACTTACCGCTAGCATGCTTTTCACAATCTTGATACTCAACTTGAAAATCAGAATCATCCTTATACAAATCCTTGATGTACTCAAAACCAAGCAACTTTGAATCAAGAGTAGTAAGTAAAGCATACCTTCGAGAAAGGGCATCAGCAACCACATTCTCCTTACCTTGCTTGTATCGAATGACATAAGGAAATGTTTCCATGAATTCTACCCATCGTGCATGCCTCTTATTCAGCTTCTGTTGGCCCTTCAAATGCTTCAAAGATTCATGATCCATGTGAATCACAAACTCCTTAGGCCAAAGGTAGTGCTGCCATGTGTTTAAGGCCCGAACCAAAGCATACAACTCCTTGTCATAAGTTGGATAATTCAAGGCTGCTCATCTTAGCTTTTCACTGAAGTAAGCTATGGACTTCCCATCTTGCATAAGAACAGCACCTATTCCAATTCCTGAAGCATAACACTCAATTTCAAAAGTTTTAGAAAAGTTAGGCAAAGTAAGTAAAGAAGCATTAGTTAACTTTTCTTTAAGTAATTGAAAAGCCTTTTCTTGTTCCTCTCCCCACTTGAATCCAACGTTTTTCTTTATCACTTCGGTGATTGGTGCAGCTATGGTGCTAAAATCTTTCACAAGTCGTCGGTAAAAGCTTGCCAATCGTTGAAAACTTTGAACATTTCCCACACTTGTTTCAATGTTGACCAACGATTGGCTTAACATCCATCTAGCATTGGTTCCAAAACATCTTACAAATATTATGGCGAGAGACATGATTCTGGTTTCAATGTTGACCCGCGATTGGCTTAACATCCATCCAACATTGCTTCCAGAACTTCTTTCAATTATTGTGGCGAGAGTCAGGATCCTGGTTTCAATGTTGACCAGCAATTGGCTTAACATCCATCCAACATTGCTTCCAGAACATATTACTCCTTCAGTCCCGATGATCTTACTTTTTCCCACACTTGTTGGACAAGGCCATTCTTGTATTTCCTTGACTTTCTCCTCATCAACACGTATACCCTGTGAACTTACAACAAATTCTAGAAACACAAGATTATCCGTGCAAAAAGTACATTTTTTCAAGTTAGCAAACAACACTTGTTTTCTTAGAATATCCAAAACAAGTTTCAAATGCCTAACATGACTATTCAAGTTCTTGCTAAACACGAGAGTATCATCAAACCAAACAACTAGGAATTTCCTAATAAAAGCATGGTTCATCAATCGCATGAAAGTACTAAATGCATTAGTAAAATCAAAAAACATCACTATCCATTTAAACAAACAAATTATTTCTATAATAATGCTTGTCCATTCATCTCTCTCTTTCATTGTGATTTGATGATAATCACTTCCCAAATCAACTTTCATAACCACACAAGACTCATGCCTTTTAGTTAGAATATAATCCAAAGTAAGTATGGGTTCGTGATACTTTACCATAATCCGGATTGCTTTCCAATTGATGCACATCCAATGAAAACAAGGTAAGTCGGGCGGTATATCCTTGGGAAAGAGATCATCATATCCTTGCAAGAGAAATGCCTTTGAACTTGGCAATGAAGAAAAGTCTCTGTTAGTTCTCAAAAATACCCCACTTTTCAACTCACTTTCTTTTGAAAAGACACTCTCTTGTGTTCTCTCTATTTTTCTCTCATTTGCCAAAACCTCAACTTCTTTTTTGTTGGCAACTCTCTGTTTTTCACTCACATCTTTTTGAGTACTCTCTTTTTTTCTCTCATTTGCCAAAGCTTCAAATTCTTTTTTGTTGGCAACTTTCTTTTTTTCACTCTCTTCTTTTTGAACACTCTCATTTTTTTGTTCATTTGCTTTCTTTTGAAATCTCACTTGATCATCAAACACTTCCTTTGGTGTTAAAGGAACAAAGGTGATTTTTCTTTCATTGTGGACAAAATAATACTTGTTCGTAAAGCCATTGTGGTTAACTTTACGATCAAACTGCCATGGACGCCCCAAAAGTATATGTCCAGCTTGCATTAGAACTACATCACACAAAACTTCATCCTTGTACTTCCCAATGCTAAATGAAATCATCACTTACTTGTCAACTTCCACATTAGCACAATCGTTGAACCAATGAAGCTTGTATGGTCGTGGATGTTTCACCGTAGACAACCCAAGTTTTTCAACAAGCATGGTGCTAGCAATATTGGTGCAACTTCCGCCATCAATTATCACACTACACACCTTTTCACGAACATGACATCTAGTTCGAAAGATGTTCTCTCGTTGATCGTTGTCCTCATCGTTCAATTGTGCACTTAAAACTCTTCGTGTAACCGAATTGTAACCGGCGTAAAGGGCACTTTCTTCTTGATATTTAGACATGATAACGTGCAAAGAAATGTTAGAAAGAAAAAAACCTCACAACACTCCCTTACGTGTTTACTCTAGAGTTTTTTTTTTCACTCAAAATATATCACTCGTGTATCACTCAAATATATTGCCTTTTTTTCCTCTAATAATCTCACACACTGCTTTTTTTCACTCGTATATTCTCTATAGGTTCTTCTCGAACTAAGTCGAACGGAATCAAACAAAGGTGTATCAACCCCAAGCAACAAATCAAACCGAAATATATTTTTTTTCTCACAAGTGCACCAAAGGTATTTCCCAACAAGAAATCAGCAACAAAAGAAATAAAGTTGATACTTCTCTTTTTTTTTCTCTTTTCTTTTTTTTTGGTACCACTATTTTTTTTCCTTTTTCTTTTCTTGGTACTCTTTTTTTTTTTGGACGTTTTTCTTTTCTTTTTTTTTGTCCCTTTTTTTGTTAAGAAATAAAAAATGTTTTTGGTAATCCAAAGATTAAACCAAGAACGGATAGGACCTGAAAGATAAAACCTTTGCTCTGATACCAAATGATACGATATCCACCAATGATGAATGGTATTCGTATGCTAAAAGTATGATCGTTATCTTCAGGTTATTTGGATGGAACCTCGACCCGTTGCCTTAGTACAAATAGGAACCTTGGTATGGAGACCGCGACCCACTACTTGATACAAAACACGAACCTTGGTATAATGAAGACGCCACAAACGGTTATGGAGGGTGCCGTTTGATAAGTCGGATTTGAACGCCACAAACGAGGGTGATGAACCCGTTTGATAAGTTCGGAAATAGTTCTTCAAAGAACCAAAGAGAATAAAATCTCATAAAGTTTATACATATGATAAGTGTTGTTTTACAATAAAAA
This sequence comes from Linaria vulgaris, assembly GCA_948329865.1. Lineage (NCBI taxonomy): Eukaryota > Viridiplantae > Streptophyta > Magnoliopsida > Lamiales > Plantaginaceae > Linaria > Linaria vulgaris. The sequence goes on from OX415249.1 coordinate 29,426,230, forward strand.
TGGTCATCCTAATTTATAGGAGCGACAAACTTGGTCACTAAGAAATCAACTTATGACCTTCCAACAACTTCTAGGAAAAGAAAAATACATTAACTAGACTAGGAAATGATGAAAGAGTCTTCTAGAAAAGGAAAATACATTAACTTGACTAGAAAATGATGAAAGAAAAGTCAAAACTCGTCTTTGACTTTTGACCATTATTCAAAAGGTCAATTGGATCAAATTTGACCATCTTTGTTGCTCATTTAGGTCTCCTTTATCATTATGGACCCAAACTTGGTTAATTAGCCCATAAAGAGATGCTCCCATCTTCTTAGCAAGCCCTCTTGTGATTGGCCCATTTAAAGTGTGAATTTGGTCCATTCTTGTGACATCTTCTTCATTTGACTTCTTGTAATCTTCTTCTTTTGTCACCGTGTCCATGTTTGCATCACTAGCCCCCTAAAGTTCGATCGCCATCGTAGGGGCGAAAGGAATTTTATGCATTTCATCAATATTTTTTTTTTGTCCTCGGTGAGAGGGGCTTTTTTTTTATTTTCCATGGGGCGAGGGTATTTATTACACACCCACACACACACACATATATATATATAAATTTATAAGGAAATTACCTTTTGGTCCTCGGGCATTTGGTTCTCGGTTGAGCAGCATGGTTGACCATTTACCGCGAATAACGGTGGAGGTGTAACGGTCCATCGACGGTGTAACAACTCGAGTAGCTGACCGTTGGTAATGGTCTTCTGCTAATGGCTAGTTGGTGCGCGACATACCTGGGGCACGTGTCAAGCGAGTGGGTGACGTGGGGCATTAGACGCGCTCTACGTTTATTCATCGCATGGCTTATAAATATAGATATTTTCTTCTGTTTTCTTCTCACTTTCGTTCTTCAAATTTTCAGCAAAATTAGCGAACACATTCTCTCTAAATTTCTTCTTCAATTTCGCGATTTCTCCTCAGGTTTTTGCAAAGAATTTTTAATTTTCCTTAATCAACTCAGATGACTTCCTCTGCTACTGATCTCACCACTGGCGCGTCGGCTCCGGGGGCCGTGGCTTTCACTTCCGCCACCAATTCACTGATGGTTACTGGCGGCGTTACCGCAAGTGGTCCTGCTGGGGACGTACCAGAAGAATATGACTTTCAAGATCCCGAAGAAGGAGGAGAGGGCCAACAACCCAACGATGGGTTACCTCACGGTGTATTTTGCCCAGATGAGGTATGGCTGGCGATCATTCATGCATCTCATCTTTTGTGAGGCTTTCAAGTTCGACAATGTTTGTCTAAGTCAGGTAACTCCGAACAGCGTTGCTGCCTTATGTATTTTCGTCTTCTAGTGCCAAGGATTGAGCTGTACTGTGGCTCAGTTCTTTTCAATTTTTGACCTCGTAATCTCGCCCGGGGGTTTCCCTTTTTACCATTTCGGCATCCGGATACTGCAAAGCACTCCACGAAGAAGATTTTGTATGAGACACTCAACTCTCACAATACTTGGAAGGATAAGTACTACTTCGTGAAGCCTGTAGAGGGTGAATGGGACATGCCCTTCGACTGGAGGGAGGCTGATGCTCATGTGTACTCTCTGGACTAAGAGATGAGTCTTTCTCCGATAATTTTGCAGAAATCTTTGATGGAGTCTGCTGACTTTAGCATACTGTATGAAATGTCAGGGCTGCATCACATGGTTTCCACCAATGCCTACGTCCTGGAGCCTTTATCTATGTCTTCTGAGGGGCGAACTATTTTTGGTAAGTGATTTTGTCTTAGTCTCGTTTGTGCCTTCATTCGAACGACTTTTGATTTCCATGTTTCTTACGTGTTCGCGTGATACAGGAGGGATGTTGGCAAGATATTTTTCGCGTAAGAGTCCTTCGGATCCATTCATGACCGCGTTGCTATCGGGGTAGGATATCCCGGCTCCGAGTGGTCAAAATAAGTCTAAGGCTCAGGCGACTTCGTCGGCTCGTTCGTCAAGTGGTGCTTTCGATGTCCTCGAGGAAGAGGACCTAGAAGACGAGGAGATTAATACTCCCGAAGACGTAGATATGCATCCGATGGCAGAGAAAGAAGAAGATCATTTGCCGTTTGTTATCGTGGCGGACGGTGTGATCTATGAGGATGTCCCTCTTACCACCGTGGATCCACGATCAGCTATGGTCTTAGCATCCGGCTCGAGTTCTGCTGCGGGAGGTTCTCCAAGCTCTTCTGGTAGAGAGTTCTCATCGGAGGGAGGTTTCCATACGGAGAAACGCCCGTCTCTTAGGGCTATTAGGGGGGGAGTCAGTAGTTGTCCCACCCGAGTTGGTGGTTATATCTTCCGACGATCCTTCGCCATCTCCTTATCGGGAAGCTGGGATGCCTTTATCGGTGCCTTCAGCAGAACCACTTTCCGAGTCCCTTGCTCCTGGTAAGTTTTCGTGCTTCATCTTTTTCTTCAAGTAATTCTGTTTTCATTGGCATCCTTCATGCTTAAGTAGCTATCTTTTTAAGTTATCGTAGATAAGGGGAAGGCACCAATGGCTACAGAGGAAGGGACCCCTCTTGTAGGTAATTGATTACTTCCCTTGCGTTACTTATTTTTGCTTCTCCTTAATTATTAGTTGACTTGTTCTTCTCTTCGTAGGAGAGGATTTGTTAGCTTAGCTCCTTAGGCCAAGATTGGAAGACTCGCTAGGTGATTCTGAGGACGTTCTGGAAGTGTCCGATGTGTAGCCCGTTGATCCAGGTCAATTGGATGTTAAAGTCTCATTCTTGAGTTCTCTTTTAGGGGAGGCAGGCCCTTCTGCCGCTGCAGGAGTCCATCGGGTGTTGTTTACTAATTCCGAGACAATTGCCTCAGTTCCAGTGACTCTATCTTCAGGAGGCATTCCTTTCAGGAGGCCATTTCTAGGGGCTCCTCATTGCTTAGAGGATCTGCCATCACTAAAGGTTTTGGACGACGCTTATGGGGAAGTATCCTGCTTCTTGGTCTCTTCCAATGCCACTCCCGTTGATGGCTTCCACTTCATGCAGTCCTGCCTCAACTGGATGGGGCTTATGGTAATTTTTTTTCTGTTCATCCTTCTCTTATTCCGTTAGGGATTATGTCTCTGATCTAAGAACTTATGCTTATATTTCCTCATTTTCAGGTCGGGAAGGCTTGGGATGTGGCTACTGCTACTGAGTAGGGCTACAATAAAGGTGGGGAGGAGGTGAGAATCCTTCGGGTGCAACTGTCATCTCTTATCTCTAAGTGGGGCGGGGACCAAATGATGATTTACGTTCTTCGGATGAAGATTTACAATTACGAGTTCTGAAGGAAGGAGGACCAGAAGGAGCTGAAGAGGTAGGAGGAGCTGATGAAGAGTTTTCAAGCTTCCTATGAGAAACTGGAGGCTTCAGAGAAGGCTTCCCAGGCTAAGATCAAGCTTCTCGAGAAGGAGAGGGACGAGGCTCAGGGGAGGGAGAGGAGTCTTCAGGAACAACTGGGTCGGGCTCTTGACTGTGCGGATTCAACTGAGGGGAAGTTGTATGTAGCCATTTTCCCCAACGAGTTGCAAACAAAGGTGGATGTGGCGGTTCTGTATGCTCAAAGGGAGATGGCACGATGGAGTTCGGAACTCTCCGATAGTGGCATAAAGGGCTCTTGACAGGGTATGTGCTGTGGGGGTATTTGGAGAGTACCAAGTTAGCGATGGGGTTATTGCGGCCGGAAGTTGACTTTGTGAAGACTTTTGATGTTCGCAAGTTGAAGAAGCCCACACCCAAGGAGGCCTAAGCTCTTTTCGAGAGGCATAGTGGCTTGTTGTCTCCTCGGGCGTCTCCTGCACCTTCTCCGATGAGATCAGCGAGTGGCACGAGTCCGATGCCAAGCGGTTTTGGAGAGATTATCCCGCCCGCTTCTCAGCCACCTCCGACGACTCTTCCTTCCGAGTGGACAGCTTCCACCACATCAACCCCGTCTCTTCCGACCATGGGAGCATAGTATAGAATTTCCTTACTTTTTGTTCTTAGTTTTACTATTTTTCGAACTTTAAATTTTGCATTTCAGACTTCTCGGTTTTTATGAATGAACAGTCATTTTGTCCTTTCTCTCTTTTGTGTTTTTGATACTTTTTTTTAACAAAAAATGTTTAGCACCTATAAATACTCTGAAGAGTTCCTTTAATTTGGGAATTAAGGCTGAGTTCAGAGAGATTGAGATAAAATCTCACTCTTGTTGGCCAAGTTTGTAACTTAGCAGGATGTGCCAGCCTGCATGGCAGTTTTTAGGATATTTTTTCCCTAAGTAGGGGTATCCATTGACACGTGGCCAAGCTTGTAAGTAAGGCGGTTTATGCTTAATTCTTTTATTAAGGGAGATGGTCTTGAGTATATATACGTGCCTAGAGTTCAGTAACTATTCTTATACTTACTTCAAAAGAAATCCACTTTAGATACTGAGCTCGCTTATTTTCTCGCAAAATTGCATTCTCATTTTCGCGATTTTAGCTTTCGTATTTTGGTTTTCCTTTCTCTTTAGGTTTTGAGCTAAGCGTGAGAAAGGAGTAAAAACTTACTCGGAAAGATGATGCCCCCGCATTATAGGCAGGGAGGATCTGTTTCTTGTCGTAGTTCTACTCATAATTCAATTTGGAATCCCTCGTTGTCGTTAGGGGTACGTAATGCTTCCTCGGAAAGCTTCACTTCTGGACAACGAGATAGACTCGATGAGGATCTGGCGGTCAGGTTGGGGAGTTCTTCGAGGAGGGCGGTATTCAAGCCTTTGCATGCAGATTCCCGTAGGATGAATCATATCCGGGAAGTGTTCATGGGTAGAGAACCTTATTCCCTTACTGATCCATCTTCGGTGTTTGATATGCTTCCCTTAAGTCATTCGAGGTTAATAGTCCGAGGACGCGTTGGGACTGCCGTGAGTAATGAATACGAGGCGTCTATCATGACCCTTTTTGCTGAGTATAACTTGAATTCTGGCAAGTACAATGTTGTCATACCGCACCCTGATCAGAGGGCTTACGACCCCCCGTCGGGTTATTTGACCGTGTATTACGAGCAGGTACTGTTAACCGTAAAAAAATAAATACAGGATTAAAGAAAATATTAGTCCTAAACATGGGAATTAATATGCGAACAATACTATTGTTACGAGTACTTCCGATGAGATATAACCACCTTCCACGAGGAGGCCCTCGGAGCGTTACAAATACGCACGGTCACTAACCTAAAAGCCATATAAATACACGAGGAGACATAAAGCGTCCCATGGAAAGTCAACGATGAAGATATCCACGTGGCATCATGAAAACAAAACAATGCCCGATGAATCCATGCGACTCGGATATCCATCAAAAGCGCCACGAGGGACCACAAAGGACCCCGAGTCCCATAAACTCACGAGAACACTTCTTTGCTGAACACTCCTCAACACCAAACGCCCTCAGAACATCACTCCTGAAATCAAGTCTCAGAACAAAAACGAATCCAAACACAAAAGTCGTCAGAAAACCATTACGAGGACTTGGACAAGAAAATGTTACTCCACGAAGGCTAAGTCAAGCCCTCGGAGATCAAGTCAACCCCTTGAAGATGAAATTAAAGCCCTCGGAGATCAAGTCTACCCTTTGAAGATCAAATTAAAGCCCTCGGAGATCAACAAAAATCCTCGGAGACTATGTCAAACCACTCGGATACCAACTAAAAGATAAAAACACCCCTCGAGAATCAGCATCCCAAAAAACAGTCCCATAAAGATCCGGGAGCTATCGGAAGAAAAAGATCAGCCTAGTCAGCATCTAGTAGACCAATAATATATCTTATCTTATCTTTTTGCACTTTTGCACATATTGCAACACCTATACTTACCAAAACACATGCACAACGACACCCGTCCCTAGCAAACTCTATATAAAGGGAGTTAATCAGTTAAAGAAAGATAACAAAAAAGAAAAAGAGACAGAGACATAAAAAGAGTGAAATTCAGTGAATAAAAGAAGAAATATTCTCGTATCACCATTATCCTTATATAATCAACGTTTTATGAACCTCGGGTAAAGTGTTCCAACCCCTCAATTACTCCGTTAATTAGGTTATAATATCCAACCCGTTAACAAAATGGCGTCGTCTGTGGGAATGCTATAGAACTTACCTTTGAGCGTGTCCAACGAGCGTTGTTTACTATGGATGATTTATTTGAATGCGAAAGTCTTCAAACCCGTCAAGGCAACTCGGAAGAGACTTTGTCCCACCATCAATCCGGTACACGAGATTTCATCAATGTCCCCCGCTCTATCTTTGAAAGACTCATAGGAGGCACGGCTCGGAGAATACCCCGTGGGCGAAGGAACCTCGGCAATCGATCCCGCGAGTCCCCCAGATGGAGGAATCCTCCCTCGGAAGAAGGGACACCCCTCAACGGACGGAGCCCCTCTCCTGTCTCCTAGCGTCGTGAGCCTCTGCGAGAATCACCAAATTATGATAATTTTGAGGAAACCCCGAGGACGGGCCGAGGAAGTCAAATACCCCATCTTTCGGAATACCCTAGGGTTGATAATCATTCCCCATGGGGGATGCTAGATGGTTTCCGAAAAAAAATGAGTGATATCAAGAAAACCATGGCCCCTAAAGAGGATCCCACTTTTAAAATTTCCACTTTTACCCCCGAGATTTCACTAGACTCCATCCCCTCGGGAATGCGACCTGTCAACGTTCCACTATACACTGGGGATGCTGATGGAAGAGACCCACATGATCACATACACCAATACTTGGTTGGAATGGACATATCCTCCGCCCTCGATCATGTGATATGCCATGTTTTTCCAGTCACCCTATGGGGACGAGCAGAGCTTTGGTTTACCCATCTTCCCCCTAATTCCATAACAAGTTTCGATCGGTTAGCTCACTTATTCGTGCGACAGTTTGCATGCAATCGACGATACTCCAAATCGGCCACCCATCTCTTCACGGTGAAACAACAGAAAGATGAACCCCTTCGAGGGTACGTTAAACGTTTCAGCGATGAAGCATTGGATGTTCCTAATGTTAGCCCCACCATCCTAGCGGACATACTGACACAAGCACTCCGAACAGGGGATTTCTTCCGATACCTTATGGGAAATCATGTCACGGATATGAATGAGCTTATGCAAAAGGCAGAAGTTTACATCCTCATGGAGGAAGCGGAAGGAACGAAAAGACGCATGGAGCATGATGACACTGAGCACCGAGAATGCGTTGAACGAGAAGGGAAAGCTAAGTAAAATGAACAGGAAGGAAAACCCGCCCCCCCGCAAAGACGAGGGAGGGGTAGTCAAACAAATTCCTGCTACCCGTACCCTTACCTCTGATGACTATCGCTCCCCAAGAGGTACTTAACATAATGAGAGGCACCCGCATGGAACCGGCAATAGAAGCTCAACTGACTTCCATCCTCAAGCAATTCCATCACCTTTTACCCTGGGAAGGGGGACCGCCCGGACGAATCAGCGACAAGGTATGCCAACACTTTTTCAATATAAAACCAGGGGCTAAACGTGTCTAGCAGAAAAAGAGAAAAATGGGGCCGGAGCGCAACAAAATCATCCGCTCGGAGATACAACGAATTCTTAGCCTGAGGCAAATTCGGGAAGTTATATACCCCGGATGGTTGGCTAATGTGGTTCTTGTCCCCAAACACGGAGAAACATGGCGAATGTGTGTAGACTTTACCAATCTTAACGAAGCCTGTCCGAAAGATTGCTATCCCTTGCCCAGTATCGATCAGCTAGTGGACCACACTGCTGGATGCGTGTTGCTTTCAACCCTAGACGGAGACCAAGGATACAACCAGATCCCAATCGCAAGTGCTGACCAAGACAAAACTAGCTTCGTCACAGACGCTGGCACTTTCTGCTATTTGGTAATGCCCTTCGGACTCAAAAATGCCGGTGCAACTTACTAGAGGCTAGAAAGTCTCATGTTCGCTTTACTCATCGGAAAATCGGTGGAAGTCTATGTGGACGATACGGTGGTTAAGAGTAAAACCGCAGAAGATCATCCCGAGGACCTGCGAAAAGCATTGGCCATCATGGATAAGTTTGGAATGAAGGTTAATCCCAGAAAGTGTTCCTTTGGCATCCGAGGAGGGAAATTCTTGGGATTTATGGTAACAGAAAGAGGCATAGAAATGAACCCCGAAAAGGCTGAGGCCATCGTGGGACTTTCCACTCCAAAGACAGCCAAAGATGTTCAAAAGCTCACGGGCCGGATGGCCTCCTTGAGCCGATTTGTTTCCAAATCAGAAGAGAAAGGAATCCCCTTCTTTAAAATACTCCGTAATATCAAAGAGTTCAAGTGGACCTCTCAGTGCGAATAAGCTCTCGGGGAGCTAAAAAGGTACATGGTAAAACCGCCCTTGCTAGTAAAGCCTTCCCCTCAAGATGAGCTCTTTGTATACCTATCGGTCGGAGAAGAAGCTGTCGGTGCTGTGTTAGTCAAAGAACAAGATAGAGAGCACCACCCCGTATACTATGTCAGCAAAACTCTCCTCGGAGCGGAAACCAGGTATACCATAATTGAAAAACGCGTCTTAACTTTGGTTACCACGGCCCATAAATTGCACCCCTATTTTCTCTCTCACCCAATCACTGTGTTGACAAAACACCCCTTGTGGGAAATCCTCAATAAACCCGAGTCATCGGGAAGATTGATAAAATAGGTCGTAGAACTCACTGAGTACGATATTTCCTACGCCTCGAGACCCTCCATCAAAGCACAGGTCCTGGCGGACTTCGTAATGGAGCTGACTGGTATCGGTTTCGAAGAAAATGAACCTTTGTGGCATGCATATGTAGATGGCTCCTCTGTTAGTACGCACGGGTGAGTGGGAATAGTCTTGGTAAATCAAGAAGTGGAAGACAAAAGACTCCATTTCGCAGTCAGGATTAATTACCCCATTTCCAACAACGAAGCTGAGTATGAAGCCCTCCTCATTGGTATGAGACTTGCAAAAGAAGGAGGAATAGAGAGGATACTCCATAGCGACTCTCAATTGATTGTCCAACAAGTTAAAGGTTCATACGAAGCAAAAGAAAAAAGGATGCAGGAGTACCTTCGAATAGTCCATCATAGGCAAGAATGGTTCGAATGGTATGATATAGCTCAAATCCCCCGAAAGGAAAACCAAGAGGCGGACGCCTTGTCCAAAATGGCCACTCAAACGACCGCCATCCACACCTGAAGGATCACACTGCTCCATGTCGATGAATCCGAAAAATCCGAGGACAAAGAAGTAAATGCCACTATGGATCCCCCGTCCGGCTGGGTGACTCCTATCAAAGCCTACTTGCAGGATCCAGAAGGCTATTCCTCAGACAAGGCTATACATCGAATAATGTCCAGAAAAACCGTTAGATATTTCCTAAAGGATGGAATACTGTTTCGAAGGACATATTCATTCCCCCACGCCAGATGCCTTAACGAAGAATAAGCCCAACTAGCTATGGTGGAAACTCACGAGGGAACATGTGGGAGCCATACCAGGGGCGAAAGTATGGTCGGACGCCTGATTCGACAAGGCTATTACTGGCCCACGATGGCTAAAGATAGCAAAAGCCACGCGGAAAGGTGTAAACCATGCCAAGTTTACGCCCCTCGGGTCCACCAACCCGCAACCCCGTGGGAACCCCATCTGACCCCTTGTCCATTCTCCAAATGGGGCAGTGATATAGTGGGACCACTCATCCCCGATGCGGGCCAAAAGAAGTTCCTACTCGTAGCAGTAGATTACTTCACCAAATGGGTTAAGGCGGAACCCTTAGCCCGAATCACCGCGGGTGCCATCGTCAATTTCCTATGGAGGAATATCAAGTGCCGCTTTGGCATCCTACGAAACCTGGTAAGCGATAACGGCCTGAAATTCACAAATCAAGAGTTAGAAAATAGTGTGACCACTGGGAGATCAAACACCGCTTCGCTTCCGTGGGATATCCCCAAGCAAACGGACAAGTAGAAAGAACCAACCGAACCCTCTTAAAGAACATTAAAGCCCGACTTGACTGGCATAAGGACAAATGGGTTGAAGAAATACCCGGCATATTATGGGCCTATCGGACCACGCAAAGCACAGCCACGGGTGAAACACCGTTTAGCTTATCCTATGGGTGCGAAGCGGTCCTGCCCTCGGAGGTTTCCGTTGAGAGCTGGCGAGTCTGAGAATATGAGGAAATCGCCAATAGCTCCAACCTAGCCCTGGCCCTTGATCTCCTTGAAGAAATTAGGGCACGAACCGCCATCCGGATTGAAGAATACAAAACCCGGATGTCACGATACTACAACGCTAAGGTAAAACCTTGAACTTTTCAAGTTGGAGACTTAGTGATGAAACAGATCGGAGCTTCCAGGAATGTGGGTAAGCTCGATCCCCGATGGGAAGGACCCTATAAGATAGAGGGAATTGTTGGACCTGCGACTTACCTTATGGCCAATTCCGAAGGCGTAGTGCTCCGCAACACCTGGAATTCCCTCAATCTCAGAAAATATTATGCGTAATGTAAGGCAACAGTTTTCACATAAATAAAAAAGTCGTTTGTATATAAATGGTTCCCTTACAAAACAAAAAGAAATAGGGTTGCAAAACAAAGCGATGACTCCCTGAAAATGTCATCACAAGCAACATAAACTCCGATGAGCCATCTAGTACAAACAACTAGTACAAAAACAGTTAGCACCTACAACAAATCCTCATCCTAAAGGGATATTGGATTACATACGATACAAAGAAATCTATGCTATCTCCACTTACACGGAAATGTTGTCTATTGGACGCTTTCCCTCCCTGACAAGTCGACGGCGTTGCTCTTCAGATAGTGAAGCAGGGTCATCGACAATCACAATCGGAACGGCCGAATCCCCGATAACTGAGGGGCGAACTTCTGCAAAAACTTGGCAAACACTAAGCTCAGGGATAACCAGGCCCGAAGGAAATCCTAACAGAGCCTGGATCGCATATCGGTGTAAACGATAACCTATGTGGACCAAATCACGCATCTTCTTATGAAGAGACTCACGAGGGCTAGATGGACCCACCACCTCCAACACTGCATGGACCTGGGCCATCACTAACACCACCTCATGAGTACGAGTTATCTCCAGCAGTTGTTGAGATACCACATCTCTTTCCTTTGTAGCGCGTATGAACTGCTCGTTGGAAAACTGAACTTGGTCCCTTAAATCCTCCATCCTCCTCTCCAAATTCAATATGCGAGCCCTCTCAAGGACCAGCCGACGCTCCAACTCCCAAGATTTATCTTTCTCGGCTTGCAAAACCCTCTCGTGAATTTCTCGAGCAGCCTCCTTATCCGCGGCCAACCGGGCTATCTCCTCGTGAGCTTCAAGCAAACCCTTCTCTAGCTCATCCCGACGGCGATATATCAAATCAGGGTTAGAGGAAGACTCTCCTCGGGATCCAATGGCGTTCAAAACCATGTAAATCTGCATGCCAATCAACCCATCAGCACCAAAGGGATAACAAAGGTTAGTGCTAAATAGAACAAATGAAAAATTGCTATACCTCGCACAAATCTTTACATGCAAGATCCTGAAGACTGGATAGAGGGAAGGTCCTCATAAATTCACAGTCTGTTGCATTCAACAACCCGCTCAAGTAATTTCGATAAAAATCTGCCACAGAGGAAGACGAAGGGGCGAAACCGCCTTCTCCGAGGGGACGAAACCCCGCCATAAGAGGATTACCCTCAAGAGGTGGAAGAACAACTCGGGTAGGGCCCTTCTCGAGGGGAAGGGACCCACCCATAATAGAAGAAGGAAAACCCTCCTCCACCACGTTCACAACATCTCCCGAAGAGGAGCGCGATACCAACCGCGACACCGGAAAATCCATCCGAAGAAGAACAACGGCGGGATTGTTGGAAACAGCGGGAGCTGGGGGGCTGTGGCAAGTAAGACCCCTTGCTCCCTCCTCTCCGAAGGAGGACTCTCCACAATATAAAAGCTCGAGTGATCGGAGCTACCCTCCTCCGAAAAGGCATACCTATCATTCAGCGTCTGCGCCAAAAAGACCTTGTCGAAAGGTTTTATCGCAAACGCTTGTATCTCCGAACCTATTGGGAAAACAAGTATGCTATAAACTCAAGGCAATAGAAAACATCCCATAACAACATAGACAAGAAGAAAAGCTTACGAAAGAAGAAAATTCTATAAAGCGGCTGAACGGAGAGATCGAACATCTCTACTCCTTCTTGAATACTTGCCAATATCAGAGACTCAGGGAACTCTAATAAGCTGCTTATGTTGTAGGTACCCGAGAACAATCCAGAATGAGACAGCGCCTCCTCCTCACGTGTCAACGACTCGGAGTTGGGAGTAATGTATCCAAGACCCCATCGGAGAGGTACTCCCCATAAATCTGTTGATTGTCCCCTCAGGCGAACAAAAAAAAAACTCCACCTCCAATCCCCTCTACGAGAACGCGGATTGGATACATGAGTGAAGGTTCTATTGATGTTCCGATAGGCCAAGCTGAAAAAAGGGGGACCACCCCGCACAGGGGCGCAAGGCAAAAATGGCTCCCACCCGATGAGGAGACATGGGGAGGTTCAGAAGCTCACAACACAAGATGTACCCCACCAAGTGACGATACGAGTTTGGAATCAACTGGCTAGGACATATTTGCCAATAACGGAAGAGAGTCTGAATAAAAGGGTGAAAAAAACACCCGCATCCCACACCTCATTTGATCACAGTACACCGTCAAGAATCCCGAAGGGGGATCGTAGGCCCATCAACTTTAGGGGGTTTAACGAAAGCATATCAAACTCTGAAGACTGATCCGCCAGAGTATAAAACCCCCTACCCATAAATACCTCTCGAATATGAGTCATCCTGCGGGACTCAACATTTGAGGACCTCCCAGCAACTCTCCCCGAAGGACTTCCCAAAAAAGCTGCAATATCATCATCTAAACTATCCGGCCTAGAGGAAAAGTTAGCTGATGAGGCATGGCGCACTCCTAACGCCAACGGAGGAGTCCGAACTGAGTTCCGAGCGGAATTATGAGAGGAAACGGACCCTCCTCGCATGTAATGCGGGGGCATCATCTTCTCGGGTAAGTTTTTACTCTCCTATTTCACAAAGAACTGCGCAAAAGCTGAAAGTAGATTTTGCATAGAAAATCGGTGAACACTCTATCTAAAAGATATTTCTTTTTCTAAAAGAAAGTTGTGACAAAAGTCACTATGCATTTGCTCATATATACACTGTTGCCCACAAATAAAGCATTAGCTGCCCAAGCTAGATTAATTACTAAGGCCACGTGTCCAGTAAAAAACCAATGGAAATGGTAAAACCTCATGCATGAGGACACCTCCTGCTACAAGTTTTACTTGGCCAACAAGTTTATTTGGTGAACTTATCCTTAAGCATTAAATAAATAGTTAAGTAATTATGGCTGCTAAATAGTTACTAACGGAAAAGAAAAAGTAGAGCAAGAAAGGAATGATTTATTTATTGATAAGTCCCGAGAAGTCCTCGGAAAATGACCATACAGTACGAAAAAGGTTAGAAAATTAAGCAATTGAAAATTTACACTTATTAAAAGAAAAAAGCAAAAATAAAAGTTCTATACTATGCCCCCGTGGTTGATGGAGGCGGAGTAGGACGCGAAGGGGACGTGGCCTCAGCAAAGGTACCCATCGGAGCCATACGTGAAATCGGTGAGAACATCCCCCCGGAACCACTAAGTATCAGACTCGGACTACTCGCTGAATGTAGCGGAGAAGGTGCAGGAGAAACCCGAGAGGATAACGCGCCACCAAATCTCCCCACGAGTACACGACAATCCTCGAAAAGGGGCTTCTTCAGCTTACGCAGGTCAAAGGACTTAGTTAAGTCCATGTCCAGCCGCAGTAGGGGCTTCGCCACTCTAGCGCACTCCAGATAACCCCCCAGCATATGACCCGATAAAAGCTCTTGGGGCGGCCTCTCGGAAAGCTCCGGCTGCTGTCTAAAGGTCTCTTGTTGAGCTAGTTGGACCGCCACATCAATTCTGGCTTACACCGCCCCGGGAAAAAGAAACGTTGCCAACTTCCCCTCTGCTGACTCCGCCCTGTCAATGACCTGCCCTAACACCTCCTGAAGTTCCCTCTCCCTCTCCAAACCCTCCGCTACCTCCTTCTCAAGAGCAGCGATCCGAGCATTAAGAGTCCCCTCGGACTCCTTCTTTTCCTTCTCCAAAAGGTCTACCCTGTTGTTGCAGTCTTCTCGGAGGATTCTATCTGCTTATATGCACATTCTGCTTTTTCCAGGTTGTGGCGCAAATCCTCGATCGTCTTCTCGCCCCTTTGCAGAGTGAATTCGAAAGCGGAGATCTTTGTATGGAGCACTTCCTACCTTGTTTGGCTCTCCTTATCCCTTAACAGAAGAGGCGCCAATTGCGCTCGGAGTTCCTCCACCTCCTCCACGCTCTTCAACCCACGCTGCTCAACAGCAGCAACCGCTTCCCGAGTCTTTCCTACCTGCAAAAAGAAAATCTAAAGAAAAGATTGTTAACATATAGCACCCAACACGAGGAAGCAAATACGGATAAGAGACGGGGAAACATGAAACTTACCATCAACACCATCTAGTTAAGGCTCGTGTACAGGAACTGAAATCCCTCGGCAGAATTGGAATTGGAGGAAGCAAAAAATTGGAGGATTTCTCGGTAGGCATCCCCTATAGTCCAGGATGAAGGCTGCCCCTCCGCTCCACGAGGAGGAATGGGCGTTTGAAATGTATGACCCCTCGGAGATAAGGTCACCGGAATATGACCCCTCGAAGGAGTAGTCCCTGGAATTGGCGTCACCATATTCGAGTAGGTAAACAACGCCCGTGGACCTCCTGCGGCTGTGTATGTACCCGCCTCCCCAATCAGTGAGTTCATAAGCTCCACTTAACCTCCCTGTCTTCGGATGAGGGATCAAACTCCCCTTGAATATCCTACGAGTCCCCCAAGGAAGCCTCTAGACCGGGAACATGAAATTGTGCCAAAAAGTCTTCCTCTACAAGAAACAACATGCATATGTAAGAAGAGAGAATGAAACTAGAAAAAATTATACAGAGAGGAGAAGATAGGTAGAAAAGATTTACCGAAAGGAGCAGACTCTTCCATCATCGGAGCCTTTCCCTTATCCACCGTACCTGCACCAGATGAGAGAGCATCAATATATGATCCACACTCTTCAAAAAACTTCAGAAAATCTTTCTAAAGGTTAGCAAGAAATTACCGAAGGGAACAGACTCAGACACGGCCTTCTCCAGGAATTCTGGGACTCTCGGAGACATGGGCTCAGCTCCACGAGAAGAATCGGGAGACGGATCCGTAGAAGATATAACCACCACCTCCATAGTCTTCCGGGCCGAACCCTCCCCGACAGCCCTCGGAGAAATCCCTTCTTCGGAAACCCTCGGAGAACTTACCGTATCGGACCCGGAGACTGGCACCTGAGCCCAAGGACCAACCTGGTGCAAAGGAACTGCATTCCGGATCACCCCGATAGCATCTATGTAAAGAGGGCGTGATCCTCGGGAGCTCTACCCACCTCAGAACCCATGTGCATACCTTCTGGAGCATTAACTTCCTCCTCGTCATGGTCACCCCCATCCGGAGCATCAGAAATGCCACTCGGAACAGGATCCGTGGAGCCCGAGTGTGTATAATACTTCGCCAAGACATCCTTTGCACCACCCGAGAACCAACAAATACAGTTATAACCTATTTCCAGGACAAAAAATGGAATAGAACAAATACCGGATACTTAGAAAACAAGGTCACGACATTGGAAGAAATGGACAACGACATCTCGACCACATCATCAGTGAACACCACGTAATGAAGCCCATATGCCTCAAACAACATCAGGAAATCCTCCGACTCCATCAGAAGTTGCTGTGATATCACCGGGGATAAAACCACATCTTGATCCAAAGTGTGCACGGGAGACGCACCTTCTCTCCAATCAAAAGGCATGTCCCATACACCTTCTGCTGGTTTCACGAAGAAGTACCTGTTCTTCCAGACACTGTGCGAGCTTATTGAAGCGTCCAAAATCCTCTTCGTAGAATGCCTGGTATTATCCCAATGGCTAACGTGGTAGAATGGATACCCTCCGAGGGAGACCACTATGTCAAAAATAGAAAAAAAGTGGTCCACCCCACACTCCAACCCATTTACCTGACAACAAAAGACATAGATACAGAGGGCGGCAAATCCATTCGGAACCAATTGACTCGGACTGATATTGCACGCCTTGAACACTTCACATAAGAAGGGTGGCATAAATGAGCGCCACCCATACCGCACCTGGGCGAAGTAAACCGTCAACATCCCCGGAGGTGGGTAACAAGCCCTCTGGTCCTTCGTAGGAATTTAAAATACCATGTTCTTCTGAAAAGCTCCGGTATTGGTGAACAAATCCAGCACCTGCTCACGAGTAGCAATACTCTGAACCTTCTCGACTTTCACAAAATCACGAGCAGCAGCAGCCTTCTTTGACTTAGGAACCCTAGCTTTTTTGGCGGCGGCGCTACTCTCCACTATAGTAGAAGTCTCCCCTTTTTGCTTACAAGTAATTACTCCAGTCGGAGCACTCCCCGTCCCCACCAGGGAATCAATCGGAGCAGTAACTCCAGAGGTAGTGGAGGCGGCAATAGGATCAGTGTTGGTGGAAGAGGCCATTTGAACAGTAACGAGGAGAAAAAGGCGTATAAATTTACTGAAAATTTGAAGCGTGAAGAAAATGGCGTATGAATTTGCTGAGAATTTAAAAGTGTGAAGAAAAACGAGAGACGAAAAAGCTTTTGCTCTAGAGAAGAATTCCCGCAAGAGAAAGTGGTAGAAGTGAGAAAGAAGGTGAATAGTTCCCCTATTTATAACCCTAAAACCACAACGGTCAAATGCTCTTCAAACGTGGAGCTCATTCAAAACTCCACGTCTCCGCCGCATCCGCGTGCCACAGCGTTACCAATCTTACCGTTACCAACGGTCAGATGATTTGAAGTTTTAAACTGGTCAACGGTTACCACAGCCCGAGACCTTCGCACACTTAAAGGCAGTACCCCCTCGGACATGATAAGGTAAATTCTACATGATCCGTTTTTAAATAATTGTAAATATATGCACGTACCCCCTCGGAAAAACACCAAAAAAGCCCTTCACCCCATAGAGGGTATAAAATAAAATTTCCCTCGCCTCTACGAAGGAAATCGAAATTTGGAGGGGCTAATGTTAACCGTAAAAAGATAAATACAGTATTAAAGAAAATATTAGTCCTAAACATGGGAATTAATATGCGGATAATACTATTGTTACGAGTACTTCCGATGAGATGTAACCACCTCCCACGAGGAGGCCCTCGGAGCGTTACAAATCCGCACGGTCATTGACATAAAAGTCATATAAATACCCGAGGAGACAAAAAGCGTCCCATGGAAAGTCAACGATGAATAAAGAAAAGATATCCACGTGGCATCATGAAATAAAAAAACAACGCCCGATGAATCCATGCGACTCGGATATCCATCAAAAGCGCCACGAGGGACCACAAAGGACCCTGAGTCCCATAAACTCATGAGAACACTTCTTTGTTGAAGACTCCTCAACACGAAACGCCCTCGGAACATCACTCCTAAAATCAAGTCTCAGAACAAAAACGAATCCCAACACAAAAGTCGTCAGAAAACCATTACGAGGACTCGGACAAGAAAATGTTACTCCACGAAGGCTAAGTCAAGCCCTCGGAGATCAAGTCAACCCCTTGAAGATCAAATTAAAGCCCTCGGAGATCAAGTCAACCCCTTGAAGATCAAATTAAAGCGCTCGGAGATCAATACAAATCCTCGGAGACTATGTCAAACCACTCGGATACCATCTAAAAGACGAAAACACCCCTCGGGAATCTGCATCCCAAAAAATAGTCCCACGAAGATCCGAGAGCTATCGGAAGAAAAAGATCAGCCTAGTCAGCATCTAGTAGACCAAGAATATATCTTATCTTATCTTTTTGCACTTTTGCGCATATTGCAACACCTGTACTTACCAAAACACATGCATAACGACACCTGTCCCTGGCAAACTCTATATAAAGGGAGGTAATCAGTTAAAGAAAGATAAGAAAAAAGAAAAAGAGACAAAGACATAAAAAGAGTGAAATTCAGTGAATAAAAGAAGAAATATTCTCGTATCACCATTATCCTTATATAATCAAAGCTTTTTGAACCTCGAGTAAAGCGTTCCAACCCCTCAATTACTCCGTTAATTAGGTTATAATATCCAACCCGTTAATAGGTACATTGCGGGATGCGGGTGTTTTTCCAACCTTTTCTTCATACCCTTTTTCGATATTGGCAGATATGCCTTAGTCAGCTGACGCCGAATTCTTACGGTCATTTGGTGGGGTACATCTTGTGTTGTGAACTCTTGAACCTCCCTATGTCTCCTTATCGGGTGGGGGTGGTTTTTATCTTATGCCCTTGCTCTGGTGGTGCTCCCTTTTTTAACTTGGCTTATCGGGAAAATAGTAAGGCCTTCACTCATGTATTCAATCCACGCTCTCGTAGAGGGGGTTGGAGGCGAGGGTTCTTCTTTGTCCGCCCGAAGGGCCTATCAGCTAATCTGTGGGAAGTACCTATCCGATGGGGCTTGGGATATGTCACCCCCACAGCTGAAACTTTGGTGCGTGAGGGGGAGGCATTGTCCAATACTAGGTTGTTCTCTGGTACTTATGATACAATTGGCTTATTTAAGCTTCCCATGTCTTTGATCCTCCCGGGTCTTCAAGAAGGGGTGGAGATATTAAGTCTCCCTCTTCAGTCGCTTTATAGTAACTTATCTTTCCGTAAGTTCGTCTTCTTGTCTTTCCTATTTAGTGTGTTCTTTGTACTTTGGACTTATAGTATGTTTGTGTTTCCGATAGGTACGGAGATGGAGATGTTTGCGATTAAGCCTTTTGATAAGGCCTTTTTGGGACAAACATTGACTAATGGGTATGATTTGTCGGAGGATCATAGCTCCAATCGATTGGGTTTTGAGGTGGGAACTAGTCCTTCTTCGGAGAGGAAGGGACCAACGACTTCGCCTGTTGCAGCCCCCTCAGTGAATTTTCTAGCTCCTGTAGTGGTAGAGGATCCAATTGCGGCTCTTCTCCGAATGGATTTTCCGATACCACCGTTGGTGTTGCACTATTCTCCTTCGAGAGGTGTTAGCGTTGTGAATATGGTGGAGGAGGGTCTTGCTTCTCCTACTCCAGGCATATCTCAGCCCCTCGGGGGGAGTCCTGATCGTGTTATCCACCTGTCCCTCGAGGGAAATCCTCTTCTTTCGAGGATTCGACCCCTCAGAGAGGATGGTTCCGTTCCTCCGGCCTCTTTGGTTGTGGATTTTTGTCAGAAATACTTGAGCGGGCTATTGAATGCGACAGACTGCGAGTTGATTAAAACCCTTCCTCTATCCAGTCTTCAGGATCTAGCCTGCAAGGATTTATGCGAGGTACAACAATTTTTTGTTCGTTTTATTTAGTACTAACCTTTTTGCCCCTTTTGAGGTAATGGGCTCGCTTCGCGCAAATTTATAAGTTAGTGAACGCTAACGGATCCCAAGGGGATTCTTCTTCTGACCCCAACTTGGTGTACCGCTGACGGGATGAGCTGGAGAGGGGTTTTCTAGAGGCCCATGAAGAGATAGCTCAGTTGAAGGCGGACATGGAGATTGCTCGGGAGGTTCACGAGGGGATGCTGAAAGCTGAGAGGAGCAAGTATTGGGAGTTGGAGCGTCGATTGGTGCTAAAAAAGGCACGAGTGTTAGGCTTGGAGAAGAGGATGGAAGATTTGAGGGACCAAGTCCGATTTTTTGACGAGCAGCTGATACACGGCACGAGAGAGAAGGATGTGGCAAATCAAAAGCTACAGGAGACGACTCACATTTACGAGGTGGCGATAGTTATGGCTCAAGTCCAAGCAGTATTGGACATCGTGGGTCCATCTGACCCTCGTGAGTCTTTGCAAGGAGAAATGTGTGACTTAGTCCACATAGGTATCGGTTGTGTCGGGATGTTGTTCAAGCTTTGCTAGGGTTTCCTTCGGGACTGGCGATCCCTGAGCTTAGCATTCGTCTGGTCTTTGCTTAAGTTCCTCCCTCGGCCTTAAGGGATCATGTGGTTCCGAATGTAGTGATCGACGATCCAGTGGCTTTGTTCGAGGAGCAGCGTCGTCGTCTCATCAGGGAGGGAAAGCGTACGATTGAGGAGACGCAGGGTGTGTAGAGTAGTTTTTTGGTATGAAGTCTTTTGTATAGGATATGATCCGACATACCTATGGGGTGAGGATCTGTTGTTTGTATTAGATGGCCCCTCGAGGTTAGGTTGCTTAAGATGACTTTCACATAGGGTCATCGTTTTGGCGTGCAACCATTTCCCCTCTCTTTTGTTTCTTTTTTTTTTGTACAGGAACCATCTATATATAAACAACTTTTATTTATGTACAAACTTCTACTGTTACATTAAGCATAATACTTTCAAAGGTTAAGGGCGTTCCAAGTAGTGTGGAGTATTGCGCCTTCGGAGTTGGCAAGCTGGTAGGTTGCGACTCCAATAATTCCTGATATTTTATAGGGTCCTTCCTATCAGGGGTCGAGCTTTCCCACATTCTTGGAGGCTTCGACTCTTTTTAGCACTAAGTCTCCAACTTGGAACGTCCTATCCTTTACCTTAGTATTGTAGTATCGTGACATTCGAGCATTGTTGGAGCTCTCCTTTCTTCGAGGAGATGAATGGCAAGGGCTATGTTGGAGCTATTGGCGACTTCCTCATATTCTCTGACTCGCCAGCTTTCCACAACCATTTTTGGGGGTATTATGACCTCACTGCCATATGCTAGGCTATAAGCAGTTTCACCCGTGGCAGTTCTTTGGGTGGTCCCATAGGCCCACAGGATGTCAGGTATCTCCTCGACCCATTTGGCTTTATGCCAATCAATTATGGCCTTTATGTTTCTAAGGAGAGTTTGGTTGGTCCTCTCCACTTGACTGTTCGCTTGGGGGCATCCCACCGAAGCAAATCGATGCTTAACCTCCTAATGATTGCACCATTTTTCTAGTTCTTGGCTCATGAACTGTAGCCTGTTGTCAGTCACAAGGTTCTGAGGGATGCCGAATCGGCACAAGATGGTCCTCCATAGGAAGTTGATGAATGCGCCCGCGGTGACTCGGGCCAGGGGTTCTGCCTCCGCCGATTTGGTGAAGTAGTCGACCGACACCAACAGGAATTTATTTTGCCCGACATCGGGGATGAGGGGTCCCACTATATCAATGAGCCACTTCGAAAAAAAGGGTAGGGGGTTAGGTTAGGCTCCCATGGAGCCGCAGGCTGGTGGACTCGGGAGGCGTAGGTTTGGAAAGGTTTACATTTTTTGGCATACCTTTTGCTATCTCTAGCCATCGTGGGCCAGTAGTAGCCTTGCCGAATTAAGCACCCAGCCATGCTTTCGCCTTCGGTATGGCTCCTGCACGTCCCTTCGTAGATCTCCGGTAGGACGTGTTGGGCTTCTTTTTCATTAAGGCATCGGGCGTGGGGGCAGGAGTAAGTTTTCCGAAATAGCATCCCATCCTTGAGGAAGTACCGTACGATTTTCTGTGACATGATCCGCTAAACGGACCTATCTTAGGAATAGCCCTCAGGATCTTGTAAGTAGGCTCTAATGGGAGTTATCCAACTCGTAGGGGAGTCTGTCGTGGCATTTATCTCTTTGCTTTCCCTATTCTTCGATTCGCTTGCATGGAGTAGGGTGATTTTTCGGGTATGAATGGTGGCTGTTTGGGTAGCCATTTTAGACATGCCATCTGCCTCTTGGTTTTTCCCTTGGGAAATTGGGCGACCTTGCACTCATGAAACCATCATTGCCTATGATGGACTATCCGAAGGTAATCCTGCATCCTTTCTTCTTTGGCTTTATATTAGCCACAAACCTGCTGAACAATTAACTGAGAGTCGCTGCGGATGAGTATTCTCCTTATCCCACCTTCTTGGTCGAGTCTCATCCGATGAGAAGTGCTTCATATTTGGCCTCATTGTTGAATAAGGGGTAATCGATTCCGACTACGAAGTGGAGCCTTTCCTCTTCGACTTCCTGGTTTACTAGGACCACTCCCGCTCCCCCGTGTGTACTTACGGAGGAGCCATCTACGTAGGCGTGCCACAGGGGAGCCTTCTATTTTGCTCTGATGCTCGTCAGCTCAGTTACGAAGTCCGCCAAGACTTGCGCTTTGCTGGAAGGCCTCGGGGCGTAGGAAATATCGTACTCTATTAGCTCTATTGCCCATTTTATCAATCTCCTCGATGACTCGGGCTCATTGAGGATCGCCCACAGGGTGAGTTTCGTCAACACAGTAATCGGATGGGAGAGAAATAGGGGCGCAGCTTCCGCGCGGTAGTGATCAAAGTTAAAACAAGCCTCATGGTTAGGGTATACCTCGTCTCGGCTCCGAGGAGAGTTTTGCTATCATAATAGACAAGGTGATGCTCTCTGTTCTGGTCTTTGACCAATACTGCGCTAACGGCTTCCTCTCCGACGGACAAGTAGACGAAGAGTTCCTCTTGGGGTGAAGGCTTTACCAGCAACGGGGGTTTCACCATGTAGCTTTTTAGTTCTCTAAGAGCTTCTTCGCATTGTGCGGTCTACTGGAATTTGTTGATATGTCGGAGTATTTTGAAAAAGGGGAGTCTTTTTCCGCCGATTTAGAGACAAACCTGCTCAAGGAGGCCATTCGACCGGTCAATC
The DNA here is from genome assembly GCA_948329865.1 of Linaria vulgaris. Classification (NCBI taxonomy): domain Eukaryota; kingdom Viridiplantae; phylum Streptophyta; class Magnoliopsida; order Lamiales; family Plantaginaceae; genus Linaria; species Linaria vulgaris. The sequence continues at coordinate 29,449,009 of OX415249.1, forward strand.
TTTGGACGTCTTTCACCGTCTTCGGGGTTGGTAACCTTACGATGGCTTCTGCCTTTTCGGGGTTAACTTCTATTCCCTTCTTTGTAACAATGAAACCTAGGAATTTTCATCCTCGGATTTCCTTAGATTAACCTTCATTCCGAACTTGTTCATGATGACCTGCGCTTTTCGCAGATCCTCGGGGTGATCTTCTGCGGCCTGGCTTTTGATGACTGTGTCATCCACATAGACCTCTTCCAATTTTTCGATGAGTCCAACAAACATTAGGCTTACCTGGCTTTGGTAAGTGGCCCCGACATTCTTGAGTTCGAAGGGCATTACTACGTAGCAAAAGGTACATGTGTCGGTGATGAAGCTAGTTTTTTCTTGGTCAACTGCTGCCGTCGGGATTTGGTTGTATCCCTGGTCTCCATATAGGGTTGATAAGATAGCGCATCCAGCGGTGGAGTCGACCAGTTGATCTATGCTGGGCTGGGGATAGCAATCCTTGGGACAGGCTTTATTGAGATTGGTAAAGTCCACACAAATCCGCCATCTTCCTCCGTATTTGGGGACTAGGACTACATTAGCCAGCCATTCGGGGTATATGACTTCCCTGATTTGCTTTAGGCTAAGGAGTCTTTGTATTTCTGACAGAATAATCTTATTGCATTCGGGTCCCATCTTTTTCTTCTTTTTTTGGATTGGTTTAGCTCATGGCTTCACATTAAGAAAATGTTGGTATACCTTGTCACTAATTCGCCTAGGTGGTCCACCTTCCCATGCGAAGAGATGGCAAAATTGCTTGAGGACGGAAGTCAATTGGGCTTCTACCTCGGGTTCCCTGTTGGTGCCCATCTTAATCACCTTTTTCGGGATTTCCTTCTACCAGTTCCATCAGCTTCAATTCTTCCACTAGTTGAACCCGCGCTTTTTTGGTTTTACGCTTTTTGTTGTCCCCGAGAGTGAGTTCATCCTCTTGTGGGGGGATAGCGTTCATGCGGCACTCTCTACCCTTAGATTGACTTCCTCAGACTTCTCTGATACCTGAGAAGGTGGGGAATTTGACCTTAAGATGAAGGGTAGAGGGAATTGCTTTGAAGGTTCGAATGGACAGCAATCCACATATAGCGTTGTATGTCCGTGATGAGGCCTCCACCACTCAGAATTTGATGGGTTCCGTTCTTCGAAGGGCTCCTTCTCCCCATGACATCGAAAGGATCATACTTCCGAGGGTATGGCAAGCTTCTCCCGAAAAACCTACTAGGGGAACCTCAGCCACCTCCAGTTGTTATTTCTTTAATCCCATGGCAAGGTAGGTCGGAAAGAATATGATGTCCACGGAGCTACCCGTGTGGATAGGGATCCGCTGGATTTCAAACCAATGGATAATGGCTGCAATCACTAAGGGGTCTTCGTGGGGGTAGATTATACCTTTCAGGTCCTCAGGTCCGAAAGTGATACTAGGTTGCCTTGCTCCTTGGACGGAGCACACCGGAAGTCCCTGTTCTACTCACCTTGCTTATTTCAAATATTTCTTCTTCTTACCTTGGGGTTTCATCGAGAGATCTCCTCCCTCTATCATGTTAATCGTTCGCCCCGATGTGGTAAGTTCCGATGCCCCATAGTTTTTTCTCATGAGTTTCGCCGACGATCCGCAGTCTTTTCTCGTGACCGCTGACTAGGGGTAGCCTCTTCTTCTTCTGGTTCTCTCCGTGGCCTTTTCCATACATTCATTTTGGGCTCCTCGGGATTATTCTCCTTGAGATAGTTCTTCAAATATCCCGCTTCCAGTAGGAAGAGCACTTCCCTCCGTAGGGTAGTGCACTCCTCGGTGGTATACCCATAGGTTTTATGATATTTTCTATACTTTCCCGTGTTCTTTTGCCTATTAGGAAATTTGGTCGGTGTAGGCCAGTATAACTTATCATTACCTCTCATCACGTTGAGCACTTCTTGGGGGGTGATGGTCATCGGGGGCAAGGGTACGGGCTGAAGAAACTTATTGACCATGCCACCATCGTCTTTGCGTTGGGTGGTTTTCCATTCGTTGCCCTTCTCCTTGGCCTTCGCCTCCCATTTGGCGCGTTCACGGTGTTCGTTGTCATTGTTCTCCATGCGCCTTTTCGTACCCTTCGCTTCCTCCATATGAATGTAAACTTCTGCTTTCTGCATAAGCTCATTCATGTCCGTGACATGATTTCCCATGAGGTATCGGAAAAAATCTCTTGTTGGGAGTCCTTGTGTCAATATGTCAGCTAAGATGGTTAGGCTAACACTAGGATCGCCTAACGCCTCATTAGTGAAGCGTTTTATATATCCTTGTAGAGGCTCGTCCTTCTGCTGTTTGACCGTGAAGAGATGCGTGGCAGATTTGGGATATCATTGATTACAGGCAAACTGTCGTACGAATAGGTGGGCCAATCGGTCAAAGCTAACTACAGAATTACATGGAAGGTGGGTAAACCAGGCTTGAGCCCGTATTCCGAGGGTAATGGGGAACACACGACAGAGGGCGTGGTCGGGGGTGGAGGATAAGTCCATCCTGACCAGGTATTGATGGATATGATCCTAAGGATCTCTTCCATCAACTTCCCCGGTGTATAAGGGGACATTGATGGGCCGCATCCCTAAAGGAAATGATGCTAGGGCAATTTCGAGAATATCGGGGGAGGTTTTGAATGTGGGATCCTCCTTAGGAGCCATGGTTTTTTAATGTCACCCATCTCTTTGCGTAAGCAATCAAGTATTCCCCATAGGGTATCATTTTCACGCATAGGGTATTCCGAGGGACGTGGCCTTTCCTCTCCTTGACCTACCCTCGGAGTTCTTTCGTAATTATAGTATCTCCGTGACTCCTACAGAGGTTGGCGATACCGAGAGACGGGAGTAGGGCTCCATCTAGCATGGGGTGCACTATCTTCAAAGGGGGATTTCTCCGTTGGAGGGTTTCAGAGGGTATGTCCCAGGGATTCTCAAATCCTCGTGGGATTCTCTGAGCCGTAGCCTCCACAAGCCTCTCAAAGACAGAGCGGGGAACATTGATGAAATCTCTTACATCAGACCGGTGGTTTGATAAAGTCTATTTCGAATCTCCTTGATGGGTCTGGCGGCTTCCGCTATCAAATGAATTATCCATAATAACAATACTTGTTGAACACGCTCAAAGACAGATTCTATGACGTTACCACAGACGGCACCATTTTGTTAACAGGTTTGATATTATTATCTAATTAACGGATTTATTTAGGGTTGGAACGTCCTGCCCGTGGCCAGAAGCTTGCAATATTACGAAACTATTCCTCTTTGTATTCACTGAATTTCACTCCGAATTCTCTTGTGTGTGTATGTGTTTATGTGCGCCTCTCCTTTTTCTCTCTCAACATGTCCCTGTTTATAGAGATTTATAGGGACAGGTATCGTTGTGCATGTGTATGGTAAAATACAGGTGTCAAAATGTATAGGGGAAGATATCGTATATCTTATCTTTAACTTTTTTATCTACTAGGCGCTATCTAGGATGAATTTTTATCCCTTTCGATGACATTAGGGAGCTCCGAGGGGCTGGCTTCTCGGGGTTCTTTTCTCCGATGGGATAGATCTTTTGGGAAGACTTCATAAAAATGACTGGAGATTCGTCCGATAGCATTATATTCCCGATGGGGGTTAATTCTTGCGTTGTTCTCTTCGTGATATGTGCTCCGATAGGGGGCTGAGTTGTGGATTCATACTTTATTCTTCGTGGTGTGAGCTCCGATGGCTTCTTAACTTCAATAGGGCAATGTTCTTGAGTTTGAGCCTTCATGATGTGTGTTCCGATGGGTTTAGATTTTAATAGGGCATTGTTCTCGTGCTTTGGTCTTCGGGATGAGTGCTCCGATGGGTTTTGGACTTCAATAAAGTATTGTTCTCATGCTTTAGCCTTCAGGATGAGTGTTCCTATGGCTTTTAGACTTTTGAGTGTTCAGTGAGGGGATGTTCTCGCATTTTCTGGGACTCGGGTTCCGTTGTAGTCCCTTTTGGCGCATTGATGGATATCGGAGTCGCGCAAATCCATCGGGGTTTACTCTTTTTCCGATGTCGCGTTGATATCTTTTCTTTATTCATGGTTGACTTTACAAAGGACACTTTGGTGGCTCTTCGGGTGCCACTTCTTACCGCTTCGGGTTTGTGACACTCGGTAGGCCTCCTCATCAAGAGTATATGTGACGATAGTATCGTCATGGGGTTAATCCCTATTTTTAGGGTTTAACATTTTTGGTTAATGCCTTTATTTATTTTTTAGGGTTAACATATATAATAACTATTTATCACTATAAATTTAATCAACAACTGGTCTCTAATAGTATGCTCTAGATCGTTGTATGTTGGAACACGAGTCGCCATAAAGCTCCTGATGATCTCTATAACCGTCGTCGAAATCCCACGCCCACCTAGAAAAAGTCATGCTCATCTAACGAATGGGCATAATGACCTCTACTATCAGGAGGTATCAAAATGCCTCTACTAGGATTTTGTTACGTCTCTATCGATGGTCCTGCTCCGACTGAGTCTGTCGACATACTACTCGGTTCAGCTCTGGTGGAGTCAACACATTGTGGCCTATGAGCACTACACCTTGGTTCAGACGATGTACGGAGCGTGGAGCCTACGTGCTGATCATCTTATATGTGTGAAACGACTACCTTTAGTAGAGTACCTCTATTCAATCCACCCTCGAACCCACGAGGCTGAGAAGTGGAGGGGGCTTCGACAAGAGCGAGCGGTGTAGTACTCGAATGAACAATCTAGTGGTGGGGATCGATGTTCCCTCCATTGCGACGCCCCCTCTTGGAGGGTGGTCAACGCCAGTCGAACACGATGAATGTGGAGGGTCGTCCGACATGTCACCGACTACGTACTATGTACTAAGTCAAAATTTCTAAGTTAATCATTACTAAGTTATATAGATTTCATAAAGGCGTGGATGATGTTATAAAAACTATCAGTTCTTCGAGATCTAACAATAAGTCATAAAGGCAAACATCATAATAACTTTCTATTCAACTAACTAACTAACATATATAAAAGCAATATAAAATTAAATAATTCTAAGATAGGTAACGTTTTATAAACAATAATAACATTTTTACAAATCAGTACATATAAGACATGCATTAATCGGAATAAATATAGAATCGTACAACTCTAAGTTAGAAGAAATCTATGATAGATACTGGATTAGGGTGATTTCCTTAAGAGATATTCCTAAACTTATCATCATTTCTAGATTATAGGTACTCCGTAAAAGAATCTGGATTTCTAATTTATAAATTGATTCTCTAAAAACATAAATTGCAGAAAGTCCATAAAGAAAGATTCCTGAAAGTATAATCTTTTCTAGTTTATATGAATTCCATAAAAGCATCTTGATTTCTAAATTATAAATGGATTCTCTAAAAACATATTCATTTCCTAACTAAAGGCATAAAAGATGTTGAAAGCCTAACAATTCTATATTATGTAACAACTCCTAAAGGCATAAATCATATTTAAATGCTAACAACAATTTTACATATAATATTACTATAAAACATAAATCGAAGAAAATGGAAAAAACATACAAATCGGGGTTTTCGACCGCACTCTAGTTGGTAAAGGTGTTGGGGCAGTTGTAAGAGAGAGGGGGGTGGGGGTGAGAAGAGAGAGTGAGTGGCAAGAATGAGAGAAGAAGGGGGAGGTATCTCTACCTGCCCCATTAGCGATCGGGTTGCGGTAGCTAATAAGGGTATTAGCGATCGCAACCCAGTCGCTTGTTTTGGCCCACATGCAGGGCCCAAATGGACCGAAATTAGGGCAACACCTTTGGCACAAAATTGTTCTGCCAAAGGTTTGCGACTAGAGTCAAGTCGAAACTTACATTTGCGACCGATTCCAGTATATTGTCTTTAAATATCATTTTTCGATATCTCATTTTGATATCACTTTCGATATCATTTTTGATATTATTTTCGGATATTGTTTTCGATATCTCATTTTGATATTACTTTCGATATCATTTCTTGATATTGTTTTTAACTTATCCTCTCTCTTTTGTATGGTGTATTCTTCTAGGTGATCATTCTTAATCTCATTCGCTTGTTGTAATGGCTAGTCTTCACACACGCATGTTGTAAGTCACTGCTGCACGACGAGCTGCCACCGCAGCTGAAGCACCCACGACTGTGGAGGAAGCTGCATCGACAAAGCCGGTGTTGGTGATAGAGGCCACAACATACAGTTTTGTGACTAGGAAAGAAGTCACAGCAGCACAACTTATGACAGCTATGGGGAATAAGGTATCCGTGGCTAGCCACGAACTGAAGCTGTGGAGTCATCTCTTGGTGTTGTGTCACCGCCGTCCAATATGAAGTTTGAGTTACCTGAGGCTGGTGCTCATCTTTCTTTGCTAGTGACAAGGCGGCTTTTGGTTCTCATCTTATGCAGGCGTGTATGTGCTAATGATGTTTCGACGGATGCAGAAATTAAGATTGGTGGAGTTACTAGTGTCCCTCAGAGTCAGTCACGCAACAAGGAACGATCTACAAAGGTCCCCATAAGTCTGGATGAGGGACACTCTGGACCTAACCTCATGGCTCCGAGATGCGAGAGGGGGTTCTCAGGATGCGGATTTGGGGTCATCATGGGACAAGGAGTTCAGTGGTAGTCGTACGCAAAAACATGTTGGCCCTCTAGGTGAGATACCTGGTTTGAGCGGATGAAAAAAACCCGCGGTAAAATTTTTCTGCCCCTCGAGCGCTTCCCTCGCCAGGACGTGCCACTCTCGGTCCTAGTATCAATGTAAAAAAATAGAAGTTCGGTTTGGGCAAAGCTGTTCGTTCAAAGAGGCAAGCATTCCCCACGGTATGTAAGGCTTGAATGCTGGGAGAGCAAGACCGTGCTCAGAACGTGCAGCGCGACATTTATGTATTCCAATCCATAAGTGGTCAAAAATAATATTTTTTGTTTCATAAGCCACATGAATATGTTGTTTTCGTAACGTTCTAGTTTGGAATGTGTCCAGTTTGCCAAGTTCTGACCACTAGTATATGACGCTCAATCAAGCTTAAGGACCAAAATGCGATAATAGCCGAACTCGAGGCTGACATTGAAAAGATGGATGACATTAACCTGATTTTTGTTGGAAAGAACGAGGCCATGCGTCGGTGGCGAGTTTCCATGGAAGAGTACGATTCTTGCTGTGTTGAGAATTAGAACCTTCCAAACAAGCTTCTTAGTTTGAAAGAGCAGGATGCTGAGTGGGAGCTTGATAAGGTGAAGCTGGAGAACGAGCATCAACGGGCGAAACTTTTGAAAACCCGGCGCTACTTGGAATATGCGGTTGTGTACTTTAAATGTTATGTATGTTCTTCATGACATAGTCTCATGTGAACTCGTGTACTTAGGACACCTCTTCTGAGCTTATGGTGCGCGTTGCCGAAAAATTCTTCATGAGTGATACTTACAAGGACCTCATTGCGGAACGTGCCTTTACAGAGATAGAGGATACCAAGAACGCCAACATTAGGTAAATCATCATGAAGGGTCGTTCTAAAGAAGGGTTCGATATCGAACAACTGGATTCCATGTGTGGCCCGGATGGCCACCCTCTTGAGGACCCAGAACCATCGAACGCGAATGCTAGAAATCCCGATCTATTTGCGGAGCTCCAGAAGAAGAAAAGTCTTGTTTAACGAGCATGGGAACTTATTCGTTCGCCCGAGTTTTTGTTGGAGTTGCACCGCCATTTTATTTGAACTTGTGTAATAATTTAAGGATATTATGATTTTCTTGAACTGTTCATATTTTTTGTGCCTTGAATCATATGGCTCCTGTTTGCTATAAACTCACGTTTTTAAACATGCATTTATTGTTTTTTTAACGCTTATCAGTTATGTTATTTTTGGGATGAAGCAACCGTTTCCATGGTTACCTCTTTTTATATTTGTTGCATTCACAAATAGCTGAAGTAGTCTTTTCCATGGTTACCCCTTTTTATATTTGTTGCTTTCACAAATGTCTGATCAAGGGTGTCGCCTTTTATAGCGCCTTTTCCGGTCATAGGTGCACGACGGTGGGCTTGTGGTTTTCAGGTACTCTCCCCTGATGTCGTTGGATCAATAGGTTGGTGCCCCATACTGTAGTAGATATTTGCCCTTTCCAGATACTCTTCTCTGTATCTTGTATGATCGGGTAGTTAGTGTCCCGTAGGGTAGTAGATGTTCGCCCCTTTCGGGTACTCTCCTCCGTATCTTGTAGGATCGGGGAGTTAGTATCTCGTAGGATAGTAGATAGTCTTTTCTTTTCTTTTGTCCTCCTTTTCTCGTGGATAGGGGATCTTTTCCTTTTATTTTGTCCTTCTTATCTCGTGGATAGTCTTTTTCTTTTCTTTTGTCCTTCTTATCTCGTGGATAAGGGATCTTTTTCTTTTCTTTTGTCCTCCTTATCTCGTGGATAGGGGATCTTTTTCTTTTTTTTTTGTCCCTTATCTCGTGGATAGGGGATCTTTTATATTTTCTTTTGTCCTCCTTATCTCGTAGATAGGGGATCTTCTATCTTTTTTCTTTCCTCTTCCTTATCTCGTGGATAGGGATCTGCCCCTCCTTATGTTGTTGATAGGGGGTGTCTAAGTCCCTATCATTTAAACGTATAATAGTAAATGCAACAATCGATATCAATATAAATCTTCTAGGTAGATAAAAGACATAAAACCGAATAATGTTCGATTTCGTCCCCCTTCTGTAGTTTAGGAGATATTTTTACCCTTTTAAGGTATGTTTCGATTTTATCCCATAGGATATGTTACATTCCATCAACATGGAAGTGGTAGAGATATAACAGTCACAAGATAAAATAGCAACAATGGATAACGGTTGAGAACTACGTAAATCCCAGTTTGCCTACGTATCCCATTGATAAAGAATCAGACTGGCGCAGTTCTCCCACATGCCATCCCCAGAAAGGGTAATTTGGGTAAATAAATATTTTTTGAAATAAAGAAGCAGAAATTTAATCAACAAGCCCACACGGCTCTTAGGCGATCATTTCGTATCTAGCAGGTACTCATTTCCAATTACCTCTATCTTCCGTCCCTCCCTAATTATAGGAAGTATAACTGATGCCACATAACATGGCCAACCCTCCTTCTGATCGCCTAGGATGTAGGAAATTTCATTTTTTAGTGGTAGGTTGATACCACTGCCTTGATTGCATTGAGGGCGGGACGTGCAACGATGATGTTATAGGGAATGGGAGGTCGACTACCGTGTACTTGACGTTGACATTCCTTCTACAGGGTTCCTCGCCAAAAGAAATAGGCAAAGTGATTTGTCCTCTCCTAATCACCTCCCCGCCACCGAATCCTGTCAATGGGGTAGAGACTTTTTTGACTGTGTCTTGGCTTACAACAATTTTTTAAAAGGCATGTGCGAATATAACATTCGACGAGCTACCATTGTCAATGAGCACCTTCAACACCCCTTATTTGGCAATCGAGTTTACCCGCCATAAGTGGTTGCAGCGTGACCTGCTCTAGGTTCTTTTTGGTGAAGGAGATTTCTTGGTCCAGGAATTCTTCCTCATCGGCAAAGGTTGTGAAACACACATATCTCCCCTCCTCCACTCTTTGAGTTATCCTCTTGTGTCCCTCTATAGAGTCAGCACCTATAAAACCTTCGTTTATCATTTTGATCATTCTCCTCGTATGGGCGTTGACAATTGCTCTCCCGCATTCGCCAGGTGCCTCAATGGCCTTGTGCTTGTCCCTTCTAGGCGAGCGAGATGGATATTTCCTAGGTGAACGAGACCTATCATCTCTGTCTCTCGCATCCCTCGTGCTCCGTACAAAGTCCACCAGTTTACCTTCATTAATGAGCCTTTCAATCTCATCTTTGAGTCAGTGCGTTCCTTGGTAGTGTGCCCTGGTTGGCAATGGTAATCGCAATACTTCCTAGAGTACTTAAATCCTCGATGTTCTCTCAGTTTCCTCGTCTCATTTAGCCACTTGTTCCTTTGTGCCACAGCGAATATAGTCATGATTCTTCTATTTAAGAGAGCATACCTCCTAGGGGATTTGTCTGCCCCATGACCATTCCTGTCTTTGCTCCATCCTTCTTTTCCTTAGGGTTTGTTTTGCGCTTGATATGGTGTCTGCTTATTAGGCATCATGTTGTCCGGATAAATCGTCTAATATGCGAGCGCGTTGTTTTGGCCAATTGTAAGGGATTTCAACTTGATCAACTCAGCCGCAAACCTCATATAGAAAGCCGCATTGAATAGAATGAGGACCACCTGCTCGCTCTTCGGCTCGTCCACTCCTGGTTGAACCTTTTTGTGAAGTCCACAAGGTTCCCCTATCTTTCTATGTTCCCGAGTTTAGGTAGTTCACGCTCGTGCGCATCCTCTTCTGACTAGAATTGCTCTCAAATTTTTGCCTTAGCTGCCCGTAACTGGCAATAGAACCGACTTGTATCCTTGTGAACCAGTCGAGCGCGGCCCTTGTCAAGGTGGCAGCCAATATGTTTGCCTGCACATTGTCGGTAAAACGGTGTAGGTTTAGGGTACCGTCCCCATAGTATAGGCGCTTGCGGGGGTCACTCTTCCCATCGTATGTTTTGGGTGGTGGGATTTTATCCCCTTTTTCCTACACCTTAGCCTCGATCTTCTCGCTAAAAGGGGTCAACCTTCGATGCCCATTCACTAGTGCCAACTTGGGTGGTGGGATTTTATCCCCCTTTTCCAACACCTTAGCCTCGATCTCCTCACTAAAAGGGGTCAACCTTCGATGCCCATTCACTAGTGCCAACTTGCGGTTCACCTCTTGCTTCTCCTAATTCAAGCGTTCCATTTTTCTTGCGATGGCTCTCTTGTTGACTATGGGATCGGGACCTTCCTCAACAGAAGCTTTGGGGAGCGGGCGTTCCCTCTAGGACTCTACCATCTCCTCATGCTCTCGTGCTCTAGATCTGGCTCTGGGACCTCTCGGCATGGATTCCTGAGGTTGTGGAGGTACGTTGCCAACAGTAGGGTTTCTAGTGCGTCATTTAGAGTTCCCTGGAGTGTGGCATTCATTTGTGCCATATTCACAGGCATAGGCTCGGGTGCCGCCGAAGGTTGAGAAGGAAGTGGATCATGTTGTTGTTCAGTACTGGGCTCAAATATAGAAACCTGGCGTGGGTATTCTTTGCTGTCGAATTATCAATCGTAGGTCTCACGGATTGTGATCGGGTCATCCTGTACTGCATCCCACGGTGTTCCCATTGACAGCGCCAGTAATTTGATAATAGATCGTATATTATAAGCGACGTGCGGGATTACAACAAGATGATAACGAATCTATTACAAGTCATGTCTCTTATCACTATCGCTACTTCTATGTAGGCCTAGGTCTGGAACACCTTAGTGTAAAGCTTGCATGCTTGGGTAGATGTCGAGGATGATGTTGAATCTCTTCTATGTCGGGGACGTAGCTAATATCGGGGATATGGCTATGTCGGGTAACTAATATCGGGGATATATGTCAAAAGTGTATGTCGGATGTAATATCGGATGGTGTGTCAGATGTAATATCGGATGGTACGTCGGGTATAGATATCGGGTGAAGGCTCGATATATAATATAGATATTCAATATACGTACGAATAGTGTAGGCTAATTAATGAAGATTACATTGATTAGCGGAGCTCGGAAATATATATATATATATATAGGCCTCGAGATGTGTGGATCGTACACGTGACTTTCGCGTTCATCGTACCATATCAAATGTGATACTCGATATCGAAGCCTTTATCGGGTGTCATCTTCAATATAAGAGCGCTGGGCCGACTTCCTGATGGGCTTGGCCTATATAACTGGAATGGGTATGCCTACTACAGGAATCACCCATATCACTTTAGTCTGAAGTGCCATCTTCGCACAAAGAGCTAGTGGGTTTTTGTCATGCGATCGTCACATGAAAAATTAATTTAATGCAATTGTTGCATTGTTGACTTTGTGCAACCAACGATTTAGATTTAATACACAATTCAGTTCTATTCGCCACATTACCTTGCATGTTTTAGTACAACCAACAATTTTAGATATGTATTTTGTCATGTTTCTGAAAATCAGAAATAAGGTTAGATTCAGTAATAAGTATTTTAAAAAAAAAATCTTAAGATAACATATATTTTTATAATTCAAATACATTTATTCCCGCCAATTAATGCATGTTAGCATATAATAATTGATTACAAACTGCAAATAAAAATATTAGGCTAGCCACTCGATCTTCAAATACCCTATTAGAACTCAAAAACCATCAAGTTCATGTGGAACAGGGAGAGTATATAAATTATTAATTACCTACTTACTGATCATTGCTTTACTTTCTAATAAGCCCACAGCTAACATTAGCCATTTTAACCAACACAGTATTCTGTTTATTCTTATTACTTAGCGCAGGCACGATTTTGCCTAAGACCTTCTCGCAATCGCTAGGGAACCTATCACACCTTTCGATCGTAGCTGCCACGTCTCTGTAATCCCCTTTAGCAAATGCAAAGCTTGCGTTGACAAACTCACCCAACAAAGCATTGTACGCTGCTTCACATATTGCATAGAGATTCTTTTTGTTTTTATCTTTCTCGTTAGCTTTGGATTGGCTTATAAATTTAAGGGTGTCACTACCGTACTCCAAGGTTTGTGTAAGGCTTATTTGAGTAAAACCTTTCACATCTACACTTGGACCGGGCAAATGAGCATCAAAAACTGTCGTACAGAAATCTCTATCGATTGTCTGTGCACAAATCTTGCTTATTAACTCATTCGTCTTGGCGTCGATACCCATACAATGTGGAACAGAGATTAAGAACACCACCATTGTTGACATAATAAAATGTACCAGAGAATCCATTATTTTTCTTTATGACAAAAAAAATCGGAAAATTGCTAATTGTTTTTGTTGATACTATATTTTGCTATTGCTGATACTAATTTGCTAATAGCCCGTCGTTTATTTATAACAGTGAACATTTATTGATGGCCTGGCACGCAATATTATGTTGACCTGCGAGAATTCAATTAGTAACACGAATTGGGATTTGACACATTGGATTGTGATTTTTATTTTATACCTTCATTGCTGAAGTAAATATATACATAACATAATATTGACCATATATTTTTGGTTCATGCAATGTATAAATATTAAGATAGAACAATATTTAGAATAAAGGAAATTGATTGCCAGGACAAATACTTTCATACCTAAGTTGTCTCTTCACAGTTTGCCCGCTTGAAATAGTAAAGCTTATTATGAATGTCAGAATTGGAATTCCATCAAGTTAACAGATGTAGTGGGTTAATAGCAAATCCAACGGTAATTAACATAGAATCCTTTATTTGCTGATTTTTTTTGCATATTGTAATAAATTTAATCGGGCGAACTATGATTTACTTCCTAAATTCTCTCAGCATGTTTTCCCCTTCTTAAGAGGCAAATCCAATGGTAATAATTAACATAGAATCTTGGAGGAATTATTATTTATGCCCATTATGGTTTTTTCCAAAACTTAAATGCCCGTTTTTTCAAAACATGATAAAAATTCCCTGTATCTTTTAAAATTTCTACTAAAAATGTTCGAAGTGAAATTTTCGGACAAAATAGCCTACGTGGATGCCTAGTCAAAGAATCGCGTTACCTTATCAAAAAGTCGCACCCGACACCTAGGATTTTTTTGCCTTCTTTTTTTTGCCCGTTAATATATGCTAAAATTGCTTTTTGACCTTTATCTTGTCGAGCCGTAGAAAAATCCGTTATCTTTCAGATACTCGACAAAAAAATGTCCATCGAGCCATGAATAGGCTGAACATGTTTTTTGGCATACGCGGCCCTCCACATTAATTGAATGAGGTGGCTTAAACTTTTATCTTTAATAATATAAAGTATTATTTAAATATATTATGAGAAAATAACAATTTATGTGGAAATTGCCTTCTTCCTCTAATCTAATATTTTAAATAGACAAAAATTTGATTAAAGAAATGTCTTCTTCCTCTCAAATATTTAAAAAGTCTCTGCAATTAATCTCTAAAATAATTCCATGTGGATTTTACTTTTCTGCAACACACGAAATTCTATAATAAAGAATAAAATAAGTAGATCCTAAACATTGTTTGGTAAAAATCACAAAATACGCTTAATACCAATCTTTGTATAAACACGCAAGAACGGTGACCTTTCATCCCATCAAAACGAAGTTACTGCATTTGAATAATTCTTGATATATTAGATGTTAATAGGTAGAGTAAGTTAATGTTATTCGTAATCATGTAATGTTTAAAAAACAATATTGTCTTATTAAGTATTAACTTGCTTTTTACTACACAAGTTGTTTGAAGATGATGAGTGCGGTGGACTAAGTCCAATGGAGGCGCAATCCAAGAGGAACCAAGAGTACGTGGTGTGATTCAAACAGACATATTCATGATGGGACTACGAGAGCAACGTACAAATAGATCATCTAATCACTGGTACGACTAATACAATGTCGACTTATGATGGATACATTGTGAATGGGTTCAGATTCCACACTGAAATAACGTTGGGCCGAAAAAGAGTGATTGTAGCGATGTTTATGTCAAGGGAAGCATGAGAGGATCTCAGGCCACCAACTTTTACGGAACATTGAAATACATAATACAAGTAAAATATTGGGAACAAAGTAGACCGCTTTCCATAGTGTTGTTCAAATTTTTATGGTATGATATACACGCAGGTACAGAGATGCACTCAACGTACAACTTGGTTGATATTAACACGCGTCATACCCTCGCCACCAATGAGCCATTTGTTTTTCTAATCAAGCATTACATGCTTACTATGCGCCGTACCCAAACAAGACTATGAGTCGTCCGAGTTGTAGAAGATGGTTGGTTGTATCCACCATTCTTGCCAGGTACATAATCGATATGCCATAAGTTATCGATTCAACGAGGCCTAAGTGGAAATGCCGGACCAATTGCTAGAAGAGAATGAATCTGGAGAGTTGAACTTATTTGTAGACCTTTCCTCATTCAATATGGATATTCAATAAGTGGATGGGGGATTTGATGTGGTTGACGAAGGAAGTTCAGAGGAGAAGGATAGTGTTGACATAGAGGAAGAGGACGATGGCGCGGGGAACTCAAAGTCAGAGGATAGTATGTATGAGTAGTGTGAGATTATAGTTGAGTAGTCATTTTCTTTGTCTTAAAATATTTAATAAATTTTGTTCAGCGTCAAATCCATATTATAGTTTGTATGTATAGCGCGAAAGATTGTTGGTTACAAATTCTTTTTTGTATGTCACGTTGTCAATTGCAATTGAAACAAGCTATAGTATAAAGTGTACAATGAAACTAGTATTAAAATAATAGGCACAAGTATTTGCATAAGATCTACATAAACATAAATGAATTACAAGTACTTTTCTCCGTGGCTTAGTGGATGCGACCTACTCAGATTGTATTGCATTCAAGCAAATTTCAGTTGATTATAATGCACGGTTAACAAAACATTTTTCTGATGATGAGATTTGGAACACTATTTTGAGTTGTGAGGGATCTAAAAGCCCATGACTCGATGGTTGCAATTTTAATATGGATTCAATTTTAATTTATGAGGGAATGCTGGGATGTTTTGAAAGATGATTTTGTTAGGTTTGTGGACGAGTTCTTTTCTAATAGTCGATTTGTTAGGGGCTTAAACACCTGTTTCATTGCGCTGATCCCTAAAGGTGAGAACCCACAGAGTCTTTGTGAATACATGCCGATATATTTGATTGGTTGTCTTTATAAGCTTGTGGCCAAGCTTTTGTCTAATAGACTTAGGGGAGTTTTGGATTCAGTTATCTCGACGGAGGAATAAACTTTTGTTATTGGGATACATATTTTCGATAGCATCGTGGTGATCAATGAAGTGATTGATGGTTCAAAGAGGAAGAAAAGGCCTTTGTTGATATTTAAAGTCGACTTTGAAAAGGCTTACGGTTGCGTTAATTGAAATTTTGTGGATTACGTTGGGCAGTATGAGTTTTTGTGATAAATGGAGAAGTTGGATAAAAGAATGCATTACTACGGCAACTAAGTCTGTCTTGGTCAATGGGAGTCTGATAGATGAATTTGCACTTGAGAGAGGATTGAGGCAAGGGGATCCGTTATCTCGTTTTTGTTCCTTACCGTTGCTGAAGCCTTATGTGCATGCATAAAGAAATCTGTTGATCGTGGGATGTTCGAGGTATACAAAGTGGGTGACGCTGGTGTTGAAATTTCTCATTCCCAATTTGCTGACGATACAATGTTTTGCTGCGTGCCGACCAAACAAAATGTAAAAGCTATGAAAAGTATATTGATGAACTTCGAACATATATTGGGGCTAAAGGTGAACTATGGGAAGATCCAATTGATTGGTATCAATGTTGATGTGAATCTCATGTAGAAGTGGGCTGGATATCTACATTGCAAGTAACCCGAGAAGAATTAAGTACCTTGGGATTCCGTTGGGAATCAACCCAAGAAGAATTAAGTATTGGAAGCCGTTGTTTGAAGTCTTGATGAAAAGGTTAAAAGGATGGAAAGGAATTCATATTTCTTTTGGTGGGAGTGTCACTCTACTTAACAGAGTCTTTACATGTATCCTTACACCCCTTCTCTCGTATTACACAGCACCACTCAAATTTTTAAAGGAACTCATCAAAATTCAAAGAAACTTTCTATGGGGTGGGAGCAAAGGGAATTCAAAAATTGTGTGGGTTAGTTGCGATATTATCTGTAAAAAACAAAGTGAAGGGGGTTTGGGTATAAAAAACCTATGATTTTTCAATTATGGACTCCTTGGTAAATGGCGTTGGAGGATGTTGGTGGAACAGGACGTTCCGTGGAGGAAGGTGCTGGAGGCAAAAAACGCGACGAGCTGATGGAATTAGTGGCAAAAATGATAGCACCAAGTAATGTTTCTCGATTGATTTGGTGGAACAATCTTCTTTCTATTTTTCAATCCAATTTTTCAATCCGAAAGTTGGGGTGATTGGTTCTATCTAGAATTGCATAAATCATTAGGTGATGGACGCACAACAAAGTTTTTGGGACGAAGCGTGGAGTGGTTACGCGCCTTTTAAAGAAAGATTTGCTAGGTTGTATAGAATCACTCTTGATTAAAGAACAGTAGTTGCGGAATTGGGGTCTTGGCATAACGATGAATTGGAGTGACGACTTTTATGGAGAAGGGAATGGTTCACTTGGGAGCAACAACCTTTCTCTGAATTAATGCAATCCATTCGGCAAGTGCCACTTGACAACTCAAAGAAAGATTCGTGGAATTTTGAACCAAGTGGTCATTATTCGGTGAAGACGGCTTATAATAAATTGGATTATTTCGCTGATAGATCTTAAAGGTATGATAGATTAGATAACAATGATTATTTTAAAGAACATTACGTGGCTGGGGTTCGTTCATTCATACAATATGCCTCGCAACAGAAAAAAGTAAATCAAAGCAACCATGTTAGGTACCCGTGCCATAAATGCAACAATTTAAGTTTTTTGATCGAAACGAAGTATGTGATCATCTTTATAAGTCAGTCTTTACGTATCATCATTGGGTATGTGTGTTGCACAAAGAGGAGGCAATCGGGGCATCCACATCGTATTTGAACGATTCACCACACACTAATATTCACGTTTATAACCCGATCCACGTTCACAATTGGTTTAGGAAAGTGGTTGTGGATGCAATATGGGGGTCAATTTGTTGAGGGAGAGGTGCACAATGAAGATCCAAATCCCGATGCGAGGGAGTTCTATCATTTGATGAATTTGGGAGACGTACAAATGCATAGTTAGAAGTCAAAAACTATGCTATAGTGGGTTGCCGAGTTCTTGACATACAAGAACATGCACATAGTTAGTAATGTCGCTTGCAATACGTTTTTAAGGTTGTCTAAAGATGGTATGCCACTTGCAAGAAGTTTTTAAGGTTGTCTAAAGATGTTGTAGTGGGTGCTCGACATGAATAGGATGCTTACATGTTTAGGGTTAGGTACACAAGAATCGATGTTTGTAAAAACTATTTTTTCTTGAATTAGGGGGAGAACTCCAATAGGGATCTTAGCTCATGTCCGATATGCAAGGAAGATTGGTACGAGGCTGGTAGAAAGGCAAAAGTTGCGAATAAGAGAATGTGGTACTTCCCTCTAGGTCCACGTCTTCAGAGGTTGTTCTGTACTATAGGCATTTCAAAGCATATGACCTGGCATTGGAAGTGTCAGCAGTAAACTGATCAAATGAGTCATTCGGTTGCAGGCGAGGCATGGAGACACTTTAAGCAGACGTATCCGGACTTTGCACCATAGCCAAGAAACGTAAGACTCGGTCTATACACGGATGGATTCACACAGTTTAGGCAATTTGAGAAGAATTACTCTTGTTGGCCCGCATTGTGACCCTCTATAACCTCCCTCCCGATTTATGCATGCCGTCGGAGTTCATATTTTTTAGCCTTATTATATTTGGGCCAAATAGTTCTGAAAAGAACTTGGATGTATTGCTGATAGCAGTGATTGACGTGCTAAAAGGTTTGTGGAGTAATGGTTTGTGGACATATAATAGGTCTCGAAAGGAAAACTTCTAAATGCGAGCGGCCCTAATGTGGATTATCAATGATTTTGCTACTTATGGAATGTTGTCCCAGTGGAGTGCGCACGGGAATCTACAATATCCTTTATGTATGGTGATATAATTCTTTTACGCTAAAGCATGGCGAAAAATCCTCGTGGTTTGATTGTCATTGTCGGTTTCTACCAGAGCATCATTAATGGAGCATTCGGCTATACACCTCCCGTACGAGGCTAGAGTTGGAGGTCCGGTGCACTATAGATGGATGTATCCATTCGAGAGGTACTATGGTATATTTTTTGAGACTATATCTTTAATAGTGTTCTAATTCTTTATGTACTAACTCTTTCTTTGAATTAGGTGTATGTTCAACATTAAGGGTTCAGTATTAAATAAAGCAAGGGTTGAAGGATCCATAGCCAGTTCGTACCTACTTTCAGAACTACCCAATCAGTGTTCTCATTATCTAGACATCTTTGTTCAGACCAGATATAACCACCTTAACAAGGACGAGACGTTAGAAAGTGGTGAAAATAGGGCTACTAAACAATAGGGCTACTAAACAATAGTGTGACAAAAGTGATGAACTTCCAATATTTCACAAGAAAGTGGTGACAATATGGCCACTAAACAAAAGGCGGCGCTTGACATCTGATTAAATCGACCAAATAAGGCTTTATGCGCTACTCAATTGCCCAAGGCTTGACAAATAGGTAGAGTAAGTTAATGTTATTCGAAGAAAAAGGAAAAACCTTACAAAATTGGGGTTTCCGACCACACTCATGTTGCTAAAGGTGTTGGGGCGGTTGTAAGAGGGGGGGGGTGAGAAAAGAGAGTGAGTGGCAAGAATGAGAGCCGAAGGGGGGGTGTATTTCTACCTGCCCCATTATCGACCGCAACCCAGTCACTAGTTTTGGCCGAACTGTGGGGCTCAGCAGGGGGCTGAAATTAGGGCAACAACTTTGTCGAAAAGTTGTCCTGCCAAAGGTTTGCGACTGGAATCCAAACATAATTAGTGGTTGCGATCGGAGTCAAGTCGAAACCTACATTTGCGACTGATTCGAGTCGCAAGCGGTCACAAATCTTTGCAATCGCATGCGAGTCGCCATTTTTCGTTTGGAAAACAACGACCAGCCTCGTAGTGTCAAAAGTATCGAATAGTGTATATAAATGAAAGATGTAACTTATGGTTGGAGTTTAATTTAGTTATGAAATAAGTTAGGTTTCCGATTTTGCAGATTTAATTTCACATAAGATTGAATATTACCTTAACTGATTCAAAGTATGTAAAGTGAATACTGAAATAATTTTTAATTATTAACTTCTATTTGTTTGAATCATTAGATCATGTATTCAGAAAATATGATGGTTCAGATTTAAAATAAAGTTTTGTGCCTTTTCTGGATGACTTCTCGCAAAAACAAATCTCTTTTAAGATGTTACTTTACACTACAAGAATCCGGGGTCATCTGTGATCGTCGGGCGGTCACGGTAAACAACTTCGTGACCGCCCAGCGGTCACGGATAGTCCCGTGACCACTCAGCGGTCATGGCCAACAATCCCGTGACCGCCCAGCGATCACGGAATGCCATAGGCCGAAAACTTCCCGCCTATGGCTGGCCTAGTGGCGACCAGCGGTCGCGGATGCAACTCATCCGCGACCGCCCAGCGGTCGTGGACGGCACTAGGCGGGATTTTGACCGCCATGGCGTCCGCGACGGCTAGGCGGTCGCGGATGCCTATCATCCGCGGCCGCCCAGCGGTCGCGGATGCCAGTAGGCGGGAAATTTTAAATTTTTATTATTGTAATTATTGTAATATTTGACTGTTATTGTATTTTTTATTTTTAATTGAAATCCATAACGTTAATTTTTTAGTGTACTTTTATGACATATAAAATGTTATTTTATCACAACTGTCTTTTACAACACTACCAAATCGTTACAAATATAGTTCGTCACAAAGTAGCATTTTAAATTATTACAAAACAGTTGAACTAATCAGTATCACTATATAGCTCCATGTTTTCACTTTCTTCGTCTTCCTCTTCAGCTTCTTTTTCTCCTCTATCTTGTACATCTTCGACGATCTCAAAGTCATCTGCCCGCCCCAATTGTATATCCATATTAAACGCGCTAAAGTCTACGAACATATTAATTCCTACAGATGCGTTCTCTTCGAACACTTCCGCTGGCATCCCTATTTTTGTTTCTGTTTCGCTCGAATCACTTAGTGACGACATGTCGATCACGTGCCTAGCCGGTATATTAGATACAGCCATCCATCCATTTTGACCTGGTCGACCATTCGTAAGTTGTGGATACGGGGCGTAGTACGACTGAAGGGCTTGATTGGCAAAAATAAAAGGCTCGTTGGTTGTGAGAGACCATCGTGGGTTAATATCAACCAGTTTGTACGTCTCGTGAACACGAGTCCCTCGAGCTCTAATATCATACCACCTACACTTGAATAATACAATGTATAACGGTCTTCTGTGCCCCCAATATTCCACCTCTATGATTTCGTTCAATGTCCCGTAGAAGTTGGTGGCGTGGGATCCTCCCATGTCCCCCTCCATATAAACCCCACTACAATCACTCTTCTTAGGGCCCAAACGCATATTTGTGTGAAACCGAAACCCATTCACAATGTACCCTTCATAGTACAACGCTGAGTTGAGAGGACCTGCGAGCAACGGCTTAACACGATCGTCTGTCATGTACTTGCCACTCGAGTAGGTCTGCTTGAACCATGCCACGTACTCCGTGTTTCTCTTCTTTTGTACCTCCATGGGAGTAAGTCCACCACACTCCTCCTCAATAAACAACCTGTGAGTTACACACAAAATAAGTTAGAAATACGTGATACATACAAGTTATCCTTAATAAAGAGTGTTTGCACGTAAAATAAAGAATATTGACTTACTCGACCCATCCATCCAACTCTTCACAATTAAGAAGCGTGTACATTTCAATTTGCTCCAGTTCTTCAGACGACAACCGCCTCTTCTTGTTTAGTGGCCCAAGGGCCTTCACTTTCTTTCGAAATAACATCAGCTCATCATCCCACTCTGAACTCTCAAAAGTCTCATTCCTATTGAGTCGGTTATATCTAGTACTCGCGGAGATACCTAGATATGGTGCACACATATTGGATAGCTCTGAAAGGAGGTAGGAATTCGCTATGCATCCTTCTACCCTTGCTTTGTTCATCACTGACTTTTTAAAATCAAACATATGCCTGGAAATATCGAAAATTCAATAACATATAGAATAAACTTTTTCGAATAACAGTAGCGAATTAAACTCATTAAACATTGTGTACCTGTCGAATGGATACATCCATCTATAGTGAATCTGGCCGCCTACTTTAGCCTCGTATCGTAGGTGTATGGCCAAATGCTCCATAGAAGAAATGAGGGAATATCCTCTCAAGCTTCCACATCGTGACTATAATGGATTCCTCAAGACTTCTCATATCGGTGGCCGAAACCTCTGAAGCACAAATTGCCCGGAAGAATAAACTAATCTCCACCAATGTTTCCCAAATGTTGGTGGGCAGGAAGTCATGAAAAGCAATGGGAATCAATCTCTGCATGAAGACGTGACAATCATGACTCTTCATACCAAATAGCCTATGTTGTTGCTTTCGTACGCATCGTCCCAAATTTGACGCATATCCATCCGGAAATTTCAGATCGCCCAACCATTTCAAGACCTTGACCTTTTCATCCCGCGTGAGACAGTAGGTTGCCCTTGGCTTCCCATATGTGCTTCCTCGTGATTGTTCTAAAAATAGCTCTTCACGGTTAGTCCAAATCTTCAAATCATGTCTAGACTTGATGTTGTCCTTAGTCTTAGAGTCATCCAATATTGTGTTGATGATGTTATCGAAAAAGTTCTTCTCGCAATGCATGACCTCTAAATTGTGACGAATCAAGTTTGTGGACCAATAGGGAATGAAATTGCGGATCGGGTTGATACGTCGTTGTTGTTAACTTAACATTGGAGTGTTAACAGCAGATTTGTACGTTGTTAACTCAGCGATGTTACTTTAACAACAGACCAGAATAATTGTGCAGCGGAATAAGCAAACACCAAGTTTAAGAAGTGAATATAGAATTATATTAACTTCCGAGTCGTAGGCAAAATAATCCGTAAAGGTTTTAACAAAGGTCGTTCTCTCAATTCTCAAGCTCCTCACTCTTAAATTGATTGAACTAAGCAAAGCACACAAGATTGCTTCGACTATCTCTAAAAGATCCTCACTCTTAGATCTATTCTAACAACTCACAAACTTTGCTAAAGCAAGACAACACTCAACAACTGTAAATTAATCTCTCGGATTGATTGGCTCTTGTCTCGTATTTGTCTTGATGTACTTCACACCTATATATAGCTTCTTGGTGTTAGACTTCAAGGTGTGTTGTACACGGTTGGTAATTCTCCTTGTTTCCTTCTTGAACTCTTCTTCTTTGTTCTCGCAGTCCTTATTGAATAATAGTTCCTTCGTTAGTGAACTAACTAAGGAAAGACTCCTTCTTCAAATCAGGACTTGATTTTGGAAAGCATTCCTAGTTCCACTCGAACTCAACTTCCCTTGTAGAGCAGTTTGCGTAATTAAGGAAACTTCCCTTCTTGGAAACTTGAGCGTCCAACCTATGACAAGTTTGTTTCCTGAATAATAATCAAAGACAATTACAACTGTGGAACTCAGTTAGTTAAATAAATAAGGCAAAACAATAATAAAGAATATAATCAAGATTGTAAATCGGACTCTGCTCCACCAATGTTACTCTAACATTGTATTCTCAATGTTAAACTAACATTGACAGAATACCTGCACTTTCAATCTCCCCCTTTTTGCCTTAATCACAAAACCTAAGAAGTTGTTCTAATCAGATCAAATTATTCAGATAGACTTTACTATCAGATCACAATGGAAAATGAGTACGCTCCCCCTGAACATCAGAAGGGACCAAATCAATGTTATTCTAACATTGATACTTTTAATGTTGTCATAACATCTGTCTTTGTCAATGTTAGCTTAACATCGAAACCCGACAGATGTTCTAACATTGAACATCTCAATGTTATCTTAACATCAGAGAACAGTTAACACCTGCAAAACAGAGTTAGTACTTTGTATCCAAAGTTCACTGAGCATAAGAAGAAGTAGTAAGCAGCAAGAAAGAAAAGTACTTAATTACAGACCATACTAAGTATCAAGGAACATACTCCTTGATGAAATCGAAAACAAACAACGAAAATAGAATTGTTCAGACTGACAGAAACATAACAGAACTCAGAAATTTTTGAAATTTGATCATTCTCCCCCTTTTTGTGAGGAAGGCAGATCCCTCAAATGCTTCCTGAGGTTGTCTATCTCTTGCAACCTCGCTTGCTTGTCTGCTATCTCTTTTTGGGTATCTTTATACTATCTGTCCAGCCACACCAGGGTCTCCTCCACAAAAGCATCAGCAATGACAAAACAGTTGTCACCACTAGCCATGTACTAAAGAAGCAGCAAACTTGTGAGTCTTCTTCTTCTTCTTCTTCTTCCTGCTTGGACCGGCTGCATCATTGGGATTCCATGGCAGATCTTGAATCCTGACCTGAGTGAAGTAGCTTCTGGTAATGATCATCTTGGCCTTATTCTTGATCCAGCCTTCTGTCTTCTTTGTCTTGAACCTTGCTTCACAAGAATGCTGGATATCAGAGAGGGATATGGAATGATTCCCTTTACCTTGGTTGTGACTTCCCTCATGTGCCTCAGAACCTTCTCCCCTATGTTCACACTCAACCCATTCTTCAGTTTGTACACCAGCTTTGCAGATTCTTTGGTCATAATAGTGGTGTTTGAAGAGGGCAGCCAGTTGAAGGTAGAGAGCTTGTGAAGTACAGCACTCAAGGAAGTCAGCCTTGTAGTTGGAAAACTGTCATTCCATTTACTTGTGAGTCCACCAGTGAGGTCAGTGATCACCTCATCCATGCTAGGATAGCCTCATTGATCACAGAGGGGCTGATGTCATAGACCTTCATCCTTACCCAAGCTTTGCCAAACTTGGGAGAGTCCTGGTGGGACACCCATTGAGAGGGGTTCATGTAGAACTCTCTGATCACACCAGGGACATATGATGACTGGTTCATCACATAGCCCAGCACTCCTATAGCTTCAAGCAACTCAAACAGACACATAAAAGCTTGATAAGCCTCCCAGTGTTCTTTTGCCTCAGCAGACACATAAAAGCTGGAGTAAGGCTCTTTGGGGTACTCCTCACCAAGCACATCAAAGTACTCATCACTGCCTGATGTTGGAGTAACATCAGCAGGGTCATCACCTACCAGTAGGTCTTCTTCCTCAACTTCCTCCTCATCTTCTTCTTCCTCCATATCCTCTTCCTCCTCTTTTTCTTCTTTTGACTCAGACTCAGAAGCTTCAACCATCACCTGCTTTCCCTTTCTTTTCTTAGCAGTAGTAGCTAAGGCAGAAAGAGTCAGACTCTCTTATTCTTCTCTCTCAACCTCTTCAGGTTGAGTGTCACCCTCATTATCAACATCTTGGTTACCCTCAGTAGTAACCTCCTCAACCACATTCTCCTCAACCTGATCATCCTCCTCATGAAGAGTCTCCATCTCATCAGCAGTATCCTGCTCAGCAACATCAGCCTCTGCAGGCTCAACCACTTCTTTAGCAACCACAAATTCATCCCTCACATTACCCTCAGGGACCTCATGCCCAACCTCAGACTCACCCACACCAACATGGGCCTCTTTCTCCCCCTCAATACCAACAACAGTAGTATGAGGCATATCCAGAGTAGGGTTAGCCATCATTACCTCGTTTTCAGGGTTGGCGGGAGTGGAGGTTTGCTCAGAAGTTTTTGATGTTGAATCAACATCACCCTTAGCGGCTTTCTTGCCCTTGCGCCGTTGATAGGTGGATTTCCTCTTTGGTGCGGCGGTGGTAATGGCTTCAGCGGTTGCACTTCTGGTCTTACGGCGTCGTGGTTGCTCCATCTATTCGGCAGCAGCAGCAAGAGTGTCAATCGAAGACTTGTGGGCCATTGTTAGAGTGATTTAGAGAAGAAAAAACTAGAGATTTGATTTGCAGAGAGAGTTGATTTTGCACAAATTTTGAGCGCGTAAGTAGTGAGAACATATTAGGGCAAATTATATAATTAATCAGTTGAAGAATAGTGATAGTGGTGTTGTAACATGTTACCAACATAATCAGACCACTGTCACACGATCATACCCATATTCACCTTACCACGTGTCAGTGTTGGATTAATACGTAACCAGAACGGTCTCCAAACCTGAAAACTTATAAGTTACAATGTTTCAATGTTAGATTAACATTGGTAAGTTAACATCGGGGAAGGAAGTTGTAGGTGCAGGGCTTCATCCAAGGCACCATCATGTGAGAGCGTGAGATATTCCTGTATACTGATCTAAAACCTCACCCAAGTACATAAGTACCAAGACACAAATTCAGATCATCAGTATGAGCAAGTAACACATCTAACAGAAAAACACAGAGTAGATACACATATCCAGGGAAAAGATGTTCCCATAGCATAGAAGATCACAAAACATAGTGTTTTACGTGCAGTGAGTCACCCACAAAGTATGCCTCAACACATGATTCCTAGTATTACTACTCCCCCTAAGCCCAAACCGACACAAGGAAAAAATAAATGCACAACTAGAAAGAATGCAACAATGTTAGATCAACATTGGGAGATGGTAGCCAAGTACAAACAACTTTACTGACTGGGATCAGGACAAATCAATTTATCTTTATTTATTATCATGAACTCTTTTGAACAAAAACTAGTGAATGTAAAAGGATAGTTTCATCACTGACTGTGGGCAGCACAAGACCCCACACACCCCATCAATTTAACCATCAGCAACAGATTAGGCAAGTACAAAGGAACTGAATGAAGACAATACATTTATCATATACTTCTCCACCCCAACTCCTCATGCATACATGTTTTCCAACCTGATTACAAGAGAAATACCAAGTGAACAATGCTACTGAATGCAAGCAGTCGAAACTTCAAAGCACCCCAGTAGTAAGGCTCACTCTCATGCATAACCTTGGCCATAGACAAAAACACAAAAATAAGCACAACTGAATGACAATGAAGCTCTCAACATCATGTACCCCAGCTTCTCTTCATGCTTTGTCTAACCTAACATGGATAAGTCACAACTAAATAACATCAGAGTAATGAGCTCTGTGTACCCCAGCTTCTCCCATATGTTAGGTTAACATTCACAGACAAACAACAGAGTTCTTAATTTTACAAACCCTTTGATGTGTACCTGGTCACCAATCAGCTCAGCTATTCATACAGTTAACCACACAGCCCAACAAAATCTCTAACAACGATGTAATATGCAAGAAAGAAGAATGCAGAAAGAAAAAGGAAAGAATTACAGATACACCACAACCAATAACCAATGCTAGACAGTGGTGTTATGTCAACACTGGTGTACTAACATCCCTAAACAATGCACATGCCAAGAGGACTCCTCAAACTGAAGAACCTCTCAAAATCTAAGGGTTTAGTGAACATATCAGCAAGCTGATTGTTAGTTTCAATGTGTTCAATGTCAATGAGCTTGTCCACTACCATTTTCTCAGAAAGTGATGCCTTATATCAATATGTTTAGTTATGGAGTGTTGCACAGGGTTTTTAGAGATGCTTATAGCACTAAGATTATCACAAAATATAAGTAAGGTATCATTGTCTAACCCATAATCCAGTAACATGTATTTAACCCATACCAACTGAGTGACACAACTGCCTGCTGCTATGTATTCAGATTCAGCAGTGGAGAGTGACACATAGTTTGGCTTTCTACTGTACCATGAGACCAAGTTGTTCCCCAGATAAAAGCATCCTCCACTTGTAGACTTTTTGTCATCAGTATCTCCTGCCCAGTCTGAGTCACTGAAACCTACAGATTTGTGTTAGTGTCATAAGAATACCATATACCAAGGGCCAAGGTGCGAGAAATATATCTAAGGATTCTCTTCACAGCAATCAGATGTGACTGCTTTGGACATGCCTGGTACCTAGCACACACACAAACAGAGAACATTATATCAGGTCTTGAAGCAGACAAGTAGAGTAAGCTTCCTATCATTGAACGGTACAATGTTCGATCAACATTGACACCATTAACATCCCTAGATATCTTCACAGATGAAGACACGGGTGTCTTGCAAGGCTTTGAATCTGCCAACTCAAACCTTTTCACCAAATTCTTTGCATACTTTTCCTGACTTAGGAAAATCCCATTACCTGTTTGTTTTACTTGAAGACCAAGAAAGAAGGTTAATTCTCCCATCATACTCATCTCAAACTGCCCTGTCATTGATTCAACAAAGTTTTCTAGGATAGAATTGTTAGTCGAGCCAAAAACAATATCATCTACATATATTTGAGCTATACAGACATGAGAATATTTCTTCAAGACAAACAGTGTTCTATCTCCTTCACCTCTAACAAAGCCAAGACTTAGTAAGAATTTTGTAAGTATTTCATACCATGCTCTAGGTGCTTGTTTAGCCCATACAGTGCCTTTTCAAGCTTGTACACATGGTTGGGATACTTAGAATCTGTGAATCCCTTATGTTGTTCAACATATACGTCCTTATCAATCCGCCCATTCAGAAAAGCACCCTTTACATCCATTTGGTATAGTTTTATCTTAAGACTGCGTGCTATAGCTAGAAAGTAACCTAATAGATTCAATCCTAGCCACTGAAGCAAATGTCTCATCAAAATCTACACCCTCAACCTGAGTGTACCCCTGAGCAACTAGTCTAGCTTTGTTTCTAACTGTGACCCCTTCCTCATTACTCTTATTCTTAAATATCCACTTAGTCCCTATTACATTAACATTATGTGGTCTAGGTACAAGTATCCAGACACTGTTCTTAGTAAACTGTAATAGTTCATCCTGCATGGCATTAATCCAGAAGTTATCAAGCAGAGCTTCATTCACATTCTTAGGTTATATGGTGGAGACAAAACAAGAGGCATTATCAACAGTACAAGTGAAGTTCATACAGATACACAATTTTACCATATCTCTATAGTCAAGTATTTCTCTGTTGCGTGTCCTTACCTGTTCAGTGAGTTCACCTATTACCTGGGATGCTGGATGGTCTTTCTGAATCCTAGCTGGGGGATCTCTTCTAGGTTCAGAGGCACCTTCATGTTCTAAGTCAGAATCCTCTCCTGTTAGTCTAACATCTGATCTTGCTGGTGTTAGTCTAACATCGTTCCTTGACTCCTGTACAGTGTTTCCAGCTTCCAGTTCCAATGTTGGTGTAACATTGTCAGGAGTAACATTCTAGGTTTCCTCTGTTGGTTCAACATTGGGAACTAAGATGTCACCAGTACCTGTATCAAGAGTGAAATCATCAAACACAACATTCACTGATTCCTGAATTGTCTTCAATCTAAGATTGTAGACTCTAAAGGAAGTACTATTGGCTGAGTATCCTACAAAGATGCATTTTTCACTTTTAGAATCAAATTTACTCAGATAATCCTTGTCATTAAGTAGATAACAATCACATCTAAATTCATGAAAATATGCAACATTTGGCTTTACACCCTTCAAGAGTTCATAAGGAGTCATGTTAGTTCCAGGTCTAAGATACACCTTGTTACTAATGTGACAAGCAGTATTTAAGGCTTCAGCCCAGAGTCTTTTGGATAAATCTTTAGCATTGAGCATAACTCTGGCCATCTCTTGAAGAGTCCAGTTCTTTCTCTCAGCAATCCCATTCTGCCGAGGAGTCTTAAGAGCTGAAAGTTCATGGAAAATACCTTTAGCATTGCAGTAGTTATCAAAACTAGCATTTTCAAATTCTTTACCATGATCAGACCTAATCTTAATCACATTGGAGCCATACAAGTTTTTAATACTAGCACAAATAATTTTGAACTGATCAAAAGCTTCTGACTTTTCTTTAAGAAATTTTACCCAAGTGTATCTAGAGAAGTCATCTACAATCACTAAGGCATATCTCTTACCATTGAGACTACTTACCTCAATTGGACCCATTAGGTCCATGTGCAGTAGTTCAAACCACCTACTAGATCTAGGGTTAGCATTCTGTACCTGTAGGGGAGTATGAACTGCTCTGGTTTGCTTACCCTTGAGGCAATCACCACTCACAAGCTTACCTGGACAAGACAGATTTGGTAAGCCTCTCATAGCATCAACTTTCTGTAATTTCTCAAGGTTTCTGTAGTGAACATGTCCAAGTTTCCTATGCCATATAGAAGCCTCATCTATCTTGTCATGGAAATATTCTGCTTCCTCCTGGGCAAGGTAGCAGTTATCTTTGGATCTAGTACCTGTCATCACAAGAACATTGTCACTATCATAAACATCACAAGATACCTTGTCAAATGTAACTAGTAGGTCGTCATCACACAGCTGACTGATACTGATTAGATTTGCCTTTAACCCATCTACCAACAACACATCCTTCAAGGGTGGAAATCCATCAACATCCAGTGTCCCCTTGCCAATGATCTTTCATTTGGTGCCACCTCCATAGGTCACTGTTCCAGCACTCAAAGGTATCATTTGTTTAAGATTCTCTTTGCTGCCTGTCATGTGTCTTGAGCATCCACTATCGAAGTACCACTTACCTGAAAGGTTAGAGTACACAGCAGAGAAAACAACATTGCATACAACTTTAATCTTAGGGGTTTTAGCTTTTTCTATCCAAGTCCTACTTTTCTGTCCTGCACCTAATGTTAGTCTAGCATCAGAACCTGTTGTAGTTTGAACATTGGACACAGAGGTTGTTTTCTTACCACATTCTTTTATGAATTTTCTACAGAATGGTTTAATGTGGGCTGGTTGAAAATAGTACTGGCAGATAAAAGTAGGTTTACTTTTTACCGTGTTAATGGTTCCATAACTCATATTATCAGATTCTTTAACAAAGCTTGTAGTTAAATAGGCAGAATTAACATTAGAAGAGGAAGGGTTCTCAACAAATCCCAGACCACATGTACCAGTGTTACTCATGTTTAGTACCTCATCAAGTTTAGAAGTACCTCCATTCCAGTTGGCTATGATCTGTGAATCCTTTCTGAGTTTCTCCTTTACCTCTTTCAGCTCAGCTTCATCTTTGTCAAGATCTCTCTCATAGAGTCTCAGCATATTCTTCAAACATTCAATGTCATGCATCAGTGCTTTGTTACTCTTCATGAGTTTGACATTCCCTCTCTCAAGTCTGAGAAAGGTTGTATGTAGATCATCTAGGATTTCCTTCTGGGATATTTCTCCTTCATTGAAGTACTCCTCTTCTAGATCAACTGAGCCATGAAAACAGTCAAAGTTACTATCATCAGAATCAGAGAGCACGTCATAAATAACCTGTGTATCATGGTTGTTCCAGTCTCCAAAAACGATTTATGGTTTTGCTGTTGATTCTCCAATGTTAGAGTAACATTGAGAACTTTGGCAATTTCTGGAGTCTTCTTCTAACCAGGTGATCCGAGTGCAAAGCGCAGCAGTGTTGATTTCCTCTGATTGTTCATCGACACTTGTTCCAAATTCAAAGTCAGCTTCATTGAAGTCATCTACAGAAACCCAATGAGAATTCCCTCTTGTTCTAAGGGTGTTAGCACATTCATGTTTAAAGTGACCATATCCCTTACATTCACAGCACTGGACATCTTTCAATTTCTCAGAATCTTGAGGCGTTCTCTTAGATGCCATGTACTTTACGAACTTTGGGGCCAATTACTTATAACCAAGGGCAGCATTACCAGGTTGTTTTTCTTTGTTTTTATCATTGTAACCCAATTTACTAAACTTTCTAGTAATGTTACCATAGTTAGATGAGACCAACTCATATTCATCCTCATCACTCCCTGTAGAATATGAGCTAGTATCTAGTAGGGCTAATGCAAGTTGTTTACTGGACTTTCCTAGGAATTCTAGTTCAAATTCTTTTAGAGTGTTCATCAATGTTTGGAAGTCCATGTTGGCAAGATCTCTAGACTCATTCATATCAATTCTTTTGAAAGTGAACTTTGAAGATAATGTTCTAAAAGCTTTATAGACCATGGTTTGATTTGGGATGGTAAAACCTAAGTTTTGACACTGATTAGCAATATCTAGGAGTTTCTCAAAATAGCTATCAATGCTTTCATCCTCACCCATCTCTATCTTCTCAAAGTCCCTCAAAAGTTTTCTATATTTAGAGTCCCTCACAGCGACATCACCCTCACAATGTAATTCAAGAACTTCCCATGCAGCTTTAGCAGTAGTGCAAGTTTGAATAATTTTGAACATATGATTACCTACCCAGCTAAAAATAGCATTGAGTGCCTTTTCATTGAAGTTGTAGAGAGCAATCTCGTTGGTTGTCCATTGTCCTCTTGGCTTAGGTACCAGATCAGCATCTCCATCTCTTGGCAAGTAGGGGATGGGGTAGCCTTCTAGTACTGCATCCCATCCTCTTAGGTCGATGGATTTGATATGGACTCTGAGTCTGATCTTCCAGTAGGCATAGTTGTTGGGACCCTCTAATACCGGCAACCTCCTGGTATTGGGATTGGAGTCGTCCATCTTGTCGTATCAACGCCAAACACCGGTGAAGTTGGTGCTTGGCTCTGATACCAATTAAAATTGCAGATCGGGTTGATACATCGTTGTTGTTAACTTAACACTGGAGAATTAACAGCGGATTTGTACGTTGTTAACTCAGCGATGTTACTTTAACAACAGACCAGAACAATTGTGCAGCGGAATAAACAAACACCAAGTTTAAGAAGTGGATATAGAATTATATTAACTTCCGAGCCGTAGGCAAAATAACCCGTAAAGGTTTTAACAAAGGTCGTTCTCTCAATTCTCAAGCTCCTCGCTCTTAAATTGATTGAACTAAGCAAAGCACACAAGAATTGCTTCGACTATCTGTAAAAGCTCCTCACTCTTAGATCTATTCTAACAACTCACAAACTTTGCTGAAGCAAGACAACACTCAATAACTGTAAGTTAATCTCTAGGATTGATTGGCTCTTATCTCGTATTTGTCTTGATGTACTTCACACATATATATAGGTTCTTGATCTTCGACTTCAATGTGTTTTGTACACGGTTGGTAATTCTCCTTGTTTCCTTCTTGAACTCTTCTTCTTTGTTCTCGCAGTCCTTCTTGAATAATAGTTCCTTCGTTAGTGAACTAACTAAGGAAAGACTCCTTCTTCAAATCAGGACTTGATTTTGGAAAGCATTCCTAGTTCCACTCGAACTCAACTTCCCTTGTAGAGCGATTTGCGTAATTAAGGAAACTTCCCTTCTTGGAAACTTGAGCGTCCAACCTATGACAAGTTTGTTTCCTGAATAATAATCAAAGACAATTACAACTGTGGAACTCAGTTAGTTAAATGAATAAGGCAAAACAATAATAAAGAATATAATCAAGATTGTAAATCGGACTCTTCTCCAGCAATGTTACTCTAACATTGACTTCTCAATGTTAAACTAACATTGACAGAATACCTGCACTTTCAGGGAAGTTCCCAAAATATGCTCTTCCTCAGCCAATTATGATCCGTATGAAAACCCGGTAGCTTTTTCACTTTGGCCCCAAAACCAACATCCCCAAGTCCCTCCACAATTTCCCTCATTTCGTCGTTACATTTTTTGCAGGGGCACCTAATACGCCCCCTAGATCTAAATAGCCATCTTGTCGCGAAGCAAATTCTATGAATGTGCGAACCTCCACCACAAAACTATCTCGCAAATAACCACTGCTCTCGAATCTATCGTACATCCAATTCCTATCTACTTGATAGTCCATTATTTATCTAAGATGTAAATTTTAAAGGAAATAATTAATTACAATTAATACTTCAAACAATTAATAATTAACAATTTAAAACGTAACAATTATCATGCACGATAAGGTTGTAGAGTGATAAATTGATCAACTTACTTCTTGAAGCATAAAAAAACGATCTTCAAGAATCTTGTGTCCTCTACGAGTACCCTCGATGTGTTTACAACAATATCTATCAAGAAATGAATAAACAAGTTAACATATCATACCAATATTCAGTATTTAAAAATATAGTTGACCATCTAAATGAAAAAAACGAGAATACCTTAAGAAATGGTGAAGATTGTTGTGAATTATGAAAGTAAGGGAAAGGGTATTTATAAATGAAAATCTGGCAGTTCGTTACTGCCTGGCGGTCGCGAATGCCAACTTGCCGTTGTCATTCGTGACCGCCGGGCGGTCGCAAAAGGAAACTAGCCGTTGGCATTCGTGACCGCTGGGCGGTCACGAAGGAGGTTCGTGACCGCTCGGCGGTCACGAAAGAGGGGTCATTCGTGACCGCCCGACGGTCACTAATAATATTCATAAAAAAATTGATTTTATAGATTCATCTTGATGTGTTTATGATTTTTAACAATAAGTCTCATTACTAAATGTGAATTGAAGTAATAAATTAGTACAAAATTAGTAATTAACATATTAAAATAGCGAATTAGATGTGAATAGGCGAGTTATGAACGAATAACCTATTTTATGTTCTACAACTAATTCATCACATACACCAAGTTGTTTTAGATGTAATGTGTCATTTTGTGATAAAATCTCCTTTAATCTACTTAGTAGTAACTATTTTATCAATTTAACAAATATCGCACCTTAATTAAACAAACGAAAATCATAACTTTCGAATGAGACTTATTCGTGATCGCTAGGCGGTCACGAATAAGGGTCTTTCGTGACCGCGGGGCGGTCACGAAGTAGGTTCGTCACCGCTGGGCGGTCACGAAGTTGGTTCGTCACCGCTGGGCGGTCACGAATAATATTCATAAAAGAAAATTTGATTTTATGGATTCATCTTGATGTGTTTATGATTTTTAACAATAAATCTCTTTACTACATGTGAATTGAAGTAATAAATTAGTACAACATTAGTAATTAACATATTAAAATAGCGAATTAGATGTGATTAGGTGAGTTATGAACGAATAACCTATTTTATGTTCTACAACTAATTCATCACATACACCAAGGTTTTTTAGATGTAATGTGTCATTTTGTGATAAAATCTCTTTTAATTTACTTAGTAGTAACTATTTTATCAATTTAACAAACATCGCACCTTAATTAAACAAACGAAAATCATAACTTTCGAATGAGACTTATTCGTGACCGCTAGGCGATCACGAATAAGGGTCTTTCGTGACCGCTGGGCGGTCACGAAGTAGGTTCGTCACCGCTGGGCGGTCACGAAAGAGGGGTCACTCGTGACCGCCCGGCGGTCACGAATAATATTCATAAAAGAAAATTTGATTTTATGGATTCATCTTGATGTGTTTATGATTTTTAACAATAAATCTCTTTACTACATGTGAATTGAAGTAATAAATTAGTACAACATTAGTAATTAACATCTTAAAATAGCGAATTAGATGTGATTAGGTGAGTTATGAACGAATAACCTATTTTATGTTCTACAACTAATTCATCACATACACCAAGGTTTTTTAGATGTAATGTGTCATTTTGTGATAAAATCTCTTTTAATTTACTTAGTAGTAACTATTTTATCAATTTAACAAACAAAAATCAAAACTTTCGAATGAGAGTTATTCGTGACCGCTAGGCGGTCACGAATAAGGGTCTTTCGTGACCGCTGGGCGGTCACAAAGTAGGTTTGTGACCGATGGGTGGTCACGAAAGAGGCGTCATTCGTGGGGCGACCGCCAGGCGACCGCCAAGAAGAAAGTGGGGCGACCACCAGGCGGTCACGAAAGACCCCTCGTGACCGTCGAGTGGTCGCGAAAGACCTTGGAATTGGGGGGAAATCTAAATTTTTTGAAAATTCAAAATTTTCACCCAAATTCTATATATACCCACCATTCCTCCCATTAATTTTCACTACACTCAAATTATCTTCTCTAATAAATTGCAATGTTTATGTTTATTTGATTATCTTCAGATCGAATAATTGGTTTACAAGAAGCTCTTAGGGGACTTTTTTTTGAACACCGATTTAATCGTAACCCAACACTTTTCCTCCTTTCCTCATTTCCCAATCCAAAACATAAACACCAACAATTTTTCTTTTCCTCTTTTCTTATATCTCCAAAAAACAAAACACTAACAATTTTTCTTCTCCTCTTTCCTTATATCTCCAAAAAACAAAACACCAACTCTCTTATTTTTTTCTTTTCTTTACTTATAACACAAATCATTCTCTTAAATGATGTTTATATAAAACAATGGTCCAACCATACATTATATTCGCAAAAAACAAATATACATTCCGGTATTTTACTGGAATATTTTTTTTTATTTCGTTTAATATCATCCGTGACCGCCGGGCGGTCACGGATGGCTTGAATATTATCGGTGACCGCCCGGCGGTCACGGATGTTTCAAATCTTATCCGTGACCGCTCGGCGGTCGCGGGCAACACCGCGACCGCTTGGCGGTCACGGATGACTGCCGTGACCGCTCGGCGGTCGCGGATGACCCCGGGGGCATCTGTGACCGCCCGGCGGTCGCGGATGACTGTCGTGACCGCTCGGTGGTCGCGGATGACTGCCCTGACCGCCGGGTGGTCACGGATGACCTCCACGACCGAGGTCTTCCATGACCGGTCATCTGCGACCGCCAGCCGGTCGCGGATGACCATCCGCGACCGGAAATGGGTCATTCGCGACCGCCCGGGCGGTCGCGTATGACCCTCTTTTCTTGTAGTGTTAATGCCTATAAATTCAGGAGATTCTCATAGAGCAAAACACATAAAAAATGTCTTCAACATATTTAGTTGCTGAGAAGTCATATCTTCTTAAACATGTTATAATCCCATGCCCTCAAAAGTTAAGTTGCTACTCAATTTTTAACTGGTTCAAGATTGAAGGCATTTATTTCAAATTATAATTATTATTTCCGCTAATATATATTTAAGAGAGCTGCAATTTTTTCTTGCTAGATATCACGAATACACAAGTTACTCTTTATTAATATTGTCTATTCAAATGATAGGTAACTAGTAAATATGACAACCTCCATAATTTGAAAATAGATTGTATATTATAAGCGAAGTGCGAGACTTCGGTTCGGAACACCTCAAAGTAACGCTTGGATGCTTGGTTGGATGTCAAATCTCTTCTATGTCGGGGATGTGGCTGATATCAGGGATAGGCCCATGTCGGGTAAGTAATATCAGAGATATATGTCAAAAGCATACGTCGAGTATGATGTCGGATAGTATGTCGGATGTAATATCGGAAGGTATGTCGGATGTAATATAGGATGGTACGTCGGGTATGGATATAGGGTGAAGGCTCGATATCGAATATGGATATTCGATATATGTATAAATCGTGAGGGATAATTAATCAAGCTTACCTTGATTAGCGAAGCCCATATATATATATATATATATACATATATATATATTGGCCTCGGGATGCAGCGACGACACACGTGAGTTTTGCGTGCATCGTACAATATCAAATGTGATACTCGATATCGAAGAATATATCGGGTGTCATCTTCAATATAAGAGCGTCGGGCCCGACTTCCTGTTGGGCCTGGCCTATATAACTGGAATGGGCCGGTCAAATACGGGAATCACCTATATAACTAGAATGCGAGTTATTGTTGTAAATAATAACTCGTAAAGTAACTAAATTGAATTTTGAATTACCAGTACCTCTTTTCCCCTAGTTCAAATGATGGTGCTCGTATACGTGGCTTTTATTTCAAACCACGGTGGACCCGAAATATAATTATGGTAGCACTGAGGTTTGCATTTGAATTATGAGATTGGGGCGTCTGCGCATAATGCTGTATAATCGATTAATATTTCTTAAATTATTTTGAAAGTGAGTTTGCATATGGATTTTTTTCGATATTGATAATTTGATGTCGAGTTTCTATTTTGATATGGTCGTCAATAAATGCGAATATCACGTGCCTCAAATCTGTAAATAGACGGTGGGAGGAGCATAATACTTATTTGTTCTCTAGTGAATGCATGCTTATTTTGGCAAAGGCATATCGAAGGTATTCGATGTGCTCGCTTTATATTGGTCTCGATATCCTTGTCGATGTGACTTTTTAATGTATACTTTTCGATATCGTTTTTCGATAACTGGTTTTGATAGCATTTTTGATATCGTTTTTAATATTGTCTTTAAATATCATTTTTCGATATCTGATTTCGATATCACTTTTGATATCATTTTTGATATTCTTTATGGATATCGTTTTCGATATCTCATTTTAATGTTAGTTTCGATATCATTTCTTGATATTGTTTTTAACTTATCCTCTCTTTTGTTGGTTGTACTCTTCTAGGTGATCATTCTTAATCTCATTTGCTTGTTGTAATGGCTAGTCTTCACGCACGCATGTTGCAGGTCGTTGCTGCGCGACGAGCCGCCGCCGCAGCTGAAACACCTACGGTGGTGGAGGCAGCTGCATCGACAAAGGCGATCGCGGTGGCAAAGGCCACAACATCCAGTTTCGTGACTTGAAAGGGGTCGAAGGAGCGCAACTTATGACAGTTGTGGGGAATAAGGCATCCGTGGCTAGCCACAAACTGAAGCTGTGGATTCATCTCTTTGTGTTGTGTCACCACCGTCCAATATTGAGTTTGACCTGAGGCTGGTTCTCATCTTCGTTTGCAAGTGACAAGGCTGCTTCTGGTTTTCATCTTGGGCATTCGTCTATCTGTGGAGGTGCTAATAATGTTCCGAAGGATGCGAAAATTTAGATTAGGGGAGTTACTAGTGTCCCTCAGAGTTTGTCAGGCAACAAGGAACGATCTACAGATGTCCCAATAAGTCTGGATGAGGGACCGTCTGGACCTAACCTCACGGCTTCGAGATGCAAGGGGGGCTCTCAGGAGGTGGATTTGGGGTCGTCACAAGACAAGGTGGCCAGTGGTAGCGGTACGCAAAATACATCTGCCCGTCTAGATGAGATGCCTGGTATGAGCGGATAAAAAAGAACTCGCAGTGAAAGTTCTTCCGCCACTCGAGCGCATCCCTCGCCAGGACGTGCCGCTCTCGGTCTTAGTATCAATGTAAAAAACTAGGAGTTCAGTTAGGGCGAAGCGGTTCATTCAATAAGGTGGGCATTACCCACGGTATGTAAGGCGTCTATGTCGGGAGAGCAAGAACGTGCTCAGAACGTGCGGCGCGACATTTATGTAATTCAATCCGTAAGTGGTTAAAAATAATATTTTTGTTTCGTAAGTCGTTTGTATGGGTTACTTTAGTAAAAGTTCTAGTTTAGAATGTGTCCCATTTGCAAAGTTTCTGACCACTAGTAATAACGCTCAAGCAAGCTGAAGGAGACCAAGATGCGATAATAGCCCAACTTGAGGCTGACATCGAGAAGATAGGTGACTTTAACCATATTGTTGTTGAAAAGAACGAGGCTATGCACTGGTGAATGGTTTCCAAAGAAGAGTACGTGTCTTGCTTTGTTGAGAATTATAAGCTTTGAAACAAGCTTCTTAGTTTGAAAGAGCAAGCTGCCAAGTATAAAAATGACAGATGCGATGCGGAGTGGGAGCTTGATAAGGTGAAGCT
The DNA here is from genome assembly GCA_948329865.1 of Linaria vulgaris. Taxonomy (NCBI): domain Eukaryota; kingdom Viridiplantae; phylum Streptophyta; class Magnoliopsida; order Lamiales; family Plantaginaceae; genus Linaria; species Linaria vulgaris. Next base: position 29,488,279 of record OX415249.1, read on the forward strand.
GGAGAACGAGCGTCAACGGGCGGAGCGTTTGAAAACCCAGCGCGACTTTCACTATTACGAATGTTCTCCGTGACACAGTCTCACGTGAACTCATGTAGTTAGGACACTTCTTCTGAGCTTATGGTGCGTGTTGCCGAAAAATTCTTCATTAGTGATACTTACAAGGACCTCAATGGAGAGAGAGGATACCAAGAACGCCAACATAAGGTAAATCACCATGAAGGGTGGTTCTAAAGAAGAGTTCGATATCGAACAACTGGATTCCATGTGTGGCCCGGTTGACCAACCTCTTGAGGACCCTAAACCATTAGACGCGAATGTTGGAAATCCCAATACATTTGCGGAGCTCCATAAGAAGAAGAGTCTTGTTTGACCAGCGTAGGGAACTTATTCGTTCGCCCGAGTTTTTGTTGGAGTTGCACCGCCATTTTATTTGAACTGTTTCTTGAATCGTATGGCTCCTGTTTACCATAAACTCACATTCTTAAACATGCGTTTACCGTTTTTTAACTCTTATCGGTTATGTTACTTTGGGATGAAGCAACCATTTCCATGGTTACCCCTTTTTATATTTGTTGCATTCACAAATGGCTGAAGCAATCATTTCCATGGCTAACCCTTTTTATATTTGTTGCGTTCACAAATGTCTTAATGTGATCAAGGGTGTCGCCATTTTATAGCGCCTTTTCTGGTCGTAGCTGCACGACGGTGGGCCTGTGGTTTTCAAGTGCTCTCCCCTGATGTCGTTGGATCAATAGGTTAGTGCCCCATAATGTAGTAGATATTTGCCCTTTCCAGGTACTCTTCTCCATATCTTGTATGATCGGGTAGTCAGTGTCCCGTATGATAGTAGATGTTCGCCCCTTTTGGGTACTCTCCCCCCTACCTTATAGGATCGGGGAGTTAGTATCTCGTAGTATAGTAGATACTCTATCCTTTTCTTTTGTCCTCTTTATCTCGTGGATAGGGGATCTTTTCTTTTAGTTTATCCTTCTTATCTCGTGGATAGTCTTTTTCTTTTCTTTTGTCCTCCTAATCTCGTGGATAGGGGATCTTTTTTTTCTGTTGTCCTCCTTATCTCGTGGATATGGGATCTTTTTCTTTTATTTTGTCCCTTATCTCGTGGATATGTGATCTTTTATATTTTCTTTTGTCCTCCTTATCTCGTGGATAGGGGATCTTCGATCGTTCTCTTTCCTCCTCTTTATCTCGTGGATAGGAGATCTGCCCCTCCTTATGTTGTTGATAGAGGGTGTCTAAGTCCATATCATTAAAAGAATAATAGTATATGCAACAATAGAACTTCAAGGTAGATAAAAGCCATAAAATCTGATAATTTTCGATTTTGCCCCCCTATCCAGGATACGAGATAGTTTTACCCTTTTAAGATGAGTTTTAATTTTATCCCATGGGATATGTTAGTTCATGCAAGCATTCCATCAACATGGAAGTGGTAGAGATATAACATTCGCAAGATAAAACATTAATAACGGATAACGGTCGAGAATTAAGTAAATTCCAGTTCGCCTACGTATCTCGTTGATAAAGGAATCAGACCAGCATAGTTTTTTCACAGGCCATCCCCAGAAAGGGTAATTTAGGTAAATAAATATTGTTTGAAATAGAAAAGTAGAAATCTAATCAACAAGCCCACACGGCTCTTTCGTAATCATTTCATATCTGGCAGGTACTCATTTTCAGTTGCCTCTATCTCACGTCCCTCCCTAATTCTAGGGAGAATGAGTGATGCCACATAACATGGCCAACCCTCCTTCTGATTGCCTAGGATTTGGCCTATCCCGCCTTAAGTAGGAAATTTCATTTTCTAGTAGTAGGTTGATACCCCACTGCCCTGATTGCATTGAGGGCGGGACGTTCAATGATGACATTGTTGGGGAATGGGAGGTTGACTACCTTATACTTGACATTGACATTCCTTCTACATGGTTCCTCATCAAATTAAGTAGGCAAACAGATTTGGCCTCTCCGAATCTCCTCACCGCCACCGAATCCTGCCAATGGGGTATAGGCCTTTTTTTACCATGTCTTGGCTTACAACCATTTTTTAAAAGGCGTATGCGAATATAACATTCGATGAGCTACCATTGTCAATGAGCACCTTCCATACCCCATATTTGGCTATATCAACTTTAACGACAAGAGGGCAATCGAGTTTACCCGCCATAAGTGCTTGCGGCGTGAACTGCTCTAGGTCCTTTTTGATGAAAGAGATTTCTTGGTCCAGGAATTCTTTCTCATCGGCAAAGGTTGTGAAACCCACATATCTCCCTTCCTGAACTCTTTGAATTATCCTCTTGCGTCCCTCTATAGAGTCAGCACATATCGAGCCTTCATTGATCATGTTGATCATTCTCCTCCTAGGGGCGTTGGCAATTGCTCTTCCGCGTTCGCCAGGTGGCCCTGTGCTTGTCCCGCCTAGATGAGCGAGATTGTTCTTTACTAGGTGAGAGGGATATATCATCTCTGTCTCCCGCATCCCTTGTGCTCCGTACAAAGTCCACCAGCTTACCTTCACGAACGAGCCTTTCAATCTCATCCTTGAGGTCAGTGCATTCTTTGGTAGTGTGCCGTGGTTGGCAATGGTAATCGCAATACTTCCTAGAGTACTTCATTCCTTGACTTTCTCTCAGTTTCCTCGACTCATTCAGCCACTTGTTCCTATGTGCCACACCAAATACAATCATGATTCCACTGTTTAAGGGAGCATACCTCCTAGGGGATTTGTGTGCCCCACGGCCATTCTTGTCTTTCCTCCATCCTTCTTTTCCTTATGTTTTTTTTTGCACCTGACATGGCATCTGCTTAGTAGGCATCATGTTGTCCTGATAAATCGCCTCATATGCGAGGGCGTTGATCTGGTCAATTGTAGGGGATTTCAACTTTATCAACTCAGCCGCAAACATCATATAGAAAGTCGCATTGAATAGAACGAGGACCACCTGCTCGCCCTTCGGCTCGTCTACTCCTCGCTGAACCTTTTCGTGAAGTCCTCAAGGTTCTTCTTCTCCTTCTATTTCACCAAGTTTAGGTGGTTAATGCTTGCATCCTCTTCTGACTATAGAACTTACTCTCAAATTTTTGCCCCAGCTGCCCGTAACTGGCAATAGAACAAGCCTCTATCCTTGTGAACTAGTCGAACGCGACCCCTGTCTTGACCGTAGCCAATATTTTTGCCTGCACATTGTCGATAAAATGGTGTAGGTTTAGGATTGCGTCCCCATAGTATAGGTGCTTCTGGAGGTCATTCATCCAGTTGTATGTTTTGAGCAGTGGGATTTTATCTCCCTTCTCCAACACCTCAGCCTCGATCTCCTCACTAACAGAGGTTAACCTTCGGTGCCCATTCACTAGTGCCAACTTCTGGTTGACCTCTTGCTTTTCCTAATTCAAGCGTTCCATTCTTTTTGTGATGTCTCTCATTTCGACTATGGGATCAGGACCTTCAACAGAAGCTATGGGGAGCGCGTTCCCTCATGGACTATGCCATCTCCTCACGCTCTCGTGCTCTTGATCCGGCTCCGGGACCTCTTGTCCTAGATTCTTGAGGTTGTGGAGGTACGTCACCAGCAATTAGGTTTCTAGTGCGACATTCAGATTTGCCTGGATTGCGGCATTGATTTGTGCCATAATCTCCGGTGTAATGATAGTCAGTTCACAGGCGGAGGCTGGGGTGCCACTAAAGGTTGAGGAGAAAGTGGATCATGTTGTTGTTTAATACCGGGCTCAAATATCGAAACCTGGGGTGGGGCAGTCTCTGCTATCGAATTATCAATCGTAGGTCTCACGGATTGTGATCGGGGTCACCATGCGCTGCATCCTAGCGTCTTCATCTTGGAATGTGGTGTTCCCACAGACGGTGCAAATAATTTGACAATAGAGATCGTATATTATAAGCGAAGTGCGGGATTACAACAAGCTGATAACGAATCTATTACAAATAGGGTCTCGAACACCTCGGAGTAATGCTTGGAAGCTTGGTTGGATGTCGAGTCTCTTATATGTCGGGGATGTGGCTGATATCGGGGATATGGTCATGTCGGGTAAGTAATATCGGTGATATATGTCAAAAGTGTATGTTGAGTATGAATGTCGGATGGTACATCGGGTATGGATATCGGGTGAAGGCTCGATATATAATATGGATATTCAATATACATATGAACATTGTAAGAGAATTAATGAAGCTTACATTGATTAGCGGAGCCTGGATATATATATATATATATATATATATATATATATATATATATAAGCCTCGGAATGCGAGGACCGCACACGTGACTTTCGCGTGCATCGTACAATATCGAATGTGATACTCGATATCGAAGCATATATCGGGTGTCATCTTGGATATAAGAGCGCAGGGATGGGCCTGCCTACAACAGGAATCACCCATATCACTTTAGTCTGAAGTGTCAACTTCGCACAAAGAGCTAGTGGGTTTTTGTGATGCGATCGTCACATGTCAAAAATAATTTAGTGCAATTATTGCATTGTTGTCGTTTTACAACCAACGATTTAGATTTAATACACAGTTCAATTCTCTTCGCCACATTACCATGCCACACATAAAAACAATATTAGATATTGTCAAGTTTCTTAAAATCCTAAATAAGCTTAGATTTTGTAATAAGTATTTTAAAAAAAATCTTAAAATAACATATATTTTTATAATTCAAATACATTTATTCTCGCCAATTAATGCATGTCAGCATATAATAATTGATTACAAACTGCAAATAAATATATTAGGCTAGCCACTCGATCTTCAAATACCCTATTAGAACTCAAAAACCATCAAGTTCATGTGGAACAGGCAGAGAATATAAATTATTAATTACCTACTTACTGATCAATGCTTGACTTTCTAATAAGCCCACAGCTAACATTAGCCATTTTAACCAACACAGTATTCTGTTTATTCTTATTACTTAGCGCAGGCACGATTTTGCCTAAAACCTTCTCACAATCGCTAGGAAACCTATCGCACCTTTCGATCGTAGCTGCCACATCTCTGTAATCCCCTTTAGCAAATGCAAAGCTTGCGTTGACAAACTCACCCAACAAAGCATTGTACGCTGCTTCACAAATTGCATAGAGATTCTTTTTGTTTTTATCTTTCTCGTTAGCTTTGGATTGGCTTATAAATTTAAGGGTGTCACTACCGTACTCCAAGGTTTGTGTAAGGCTTATTTGAGTAAAACCTTTCGAATCTACACTTGGACCGGGCAAATGAGCATCAAAAACTGTCGTACAGAAATCTCTATCGATTGTCTGTGCACAAATCTTGCTTATTAACTCATTCGTCTTGGCGTCGATACCCATACAATGTAGAACAGAGATTAAGAACACCACCATTGTTGACATAATAAAATGTACCAGAGAATCCATTATTTTTCTTTATGACAAACAAAATCGGAAAATTGCAAATTGTTTTTGTTGATACTACATTTTGCTATTGCTGATACTAATTTGCTAATAGCCCGTCGTTTATTTATAACAGTGAACATTTATTGATGGCCTGGCACGCAATATTATGTTGACCTGCGAGAATTCAATTAGTAACACGAATTGGGATTTGACACATTGGATTGTGATTTTATTTTATACCTTCATTGCTGAAGTAAATATATACATCACATATTATTGACCATATATTTTTGGTTCATGCAATGTATCAATATTAAGATAGAACAATATTTACAATAAAGGAAATTGATTGCCAGGACAAATACTCTTATACCTAAGTTGTCTCTTCACGGTTTGCCCGCTTGAAATAGTAAAGCTTTTTAAGAATGTCAGAATCGGAATTCCATCAAGTTAACAGATGTAGTGGGTTAATAGCAAATCCAACGGTAATTAACATAGAATCCTTTATTTGCCGATTTGTTTTGCATATTGTAATAAATTTAATCGGGCGAACTATGATTTGCTTCCTAAATTCTCTCAGCATGTTTCCCCCTCTTTAAGAGGCAAATCCATTGGTAATAATTAACATAAAATCTTTTATTTGCTGATTTTTTTGGGGTAATTAAATTTTATTTTTTTACCCGTTAATATATGCTAAACTTACTTTTTGACCTTTATCTTGTCGAGTCGAAAATCCATTCTCTTTCAAATACTCGACAAAAAATGCCAATAGGATCAACAAGTTTTTTTGGCATACGCTGCCCTCCACATGACAACCACCTAGGTTAACTGAATGAGGTGGCTTAAACTTTTATCTTTAATATAATACAGTATGATTTAAGTATATTATGAGAAAATAACAATTTATGTGTCATAGTTTTATTTAAAAGCGAAAAGTTTAATAAAAAGTTGCCTTCTTCCTCTAATCTAAAATTTTAAATGGCCAAAAAATTGATTAGAGAAATGTCCTTTTCCTCAAATATTTAAAAATCCTAAGAATTGAATTTATAAATGTCTTCTACATAAAATATTTTAAAAAGTACAAATTCTTTTTCAAATATTTTGATTTTCTCTAACACTAATATTTAAATATAGCAAAAAGATATTTAATATTGAAATTCTCGTAATGTATTATCATTATTTATTTTCAAATGAAATAAAAAATTAACAAACAAGCAAAACCATAGAAAAAGAAAAACCACCACTACTACTGTCCACATCCTTCTTCTTCTTCCTCCTTTTCAACCCTACCATCACCACCACTACTGTAATGTCCACATCCTTCTCCCTCCACCTCCACCGTCGGACAAACGTAGACAAAACGAAAATGATATTTGGTCCACAAGATCGAGGAAGGGAGAGACGAAGACTGTTGAGAAGAACGTGGTGATGAAGAGATCTTCACCAGCGAGCAACACTTGTGCGCCGTCGTCATCTAAGCGGCGACAGTAGTAACAAACACCATAGGGAAATTTCACGGACTTCAATTTCAGATACAAGGGAAAAATCAAGGCACGAAATCCACGAGATCAGAGGAGGCGAGAATTTCTTCTACGAATTGATCAGAAAATTACACTGTCGCGGTGTTCGCTTTTGGCAAAATTATGTTATAGGCCTAGTTTATATTATTTTATATGTGGTCTAGTTTATATTAGGACAAGTTAATATCTATGTCCTGTAAGTTTGTCCATTTAATGAATCTGCCCAATAAGTACCGAATTTTTAAAACTAACCCTCAAATTGGTTTTTTTTCAATTTTTATGCCCACCGAGTGCCACATAGGAAAAAACGGTGACGTGTCTGCTGACTTGTAAGGAAAGACACACGCCATGGCTGCCACGTGGAATATATTTAAAACATAAATATATCTTTATGTATTAAAATATATCAAATATATAAAAATATATAAAAAAAAGAAAAAAATTATAAATATAATTTTATATTACTAATTAAAAAAAAATATTTTTTTTACTGAAATTAAAAAAAAATCATTTTTTTACTGAAGTTAAAAAAATGAATAAAAAACAAAAAAAAAATAGTTCCACCCCGCAACCCTCCCCCCTCCCCCACGCTACCGCTGCTGCAACCGCGAGTTGGAGCGATTGACGCCGCCACCACTGCAACCGCGAAGTGCAGCGGTTGCAGCGTGGATCGACGCCGCCACTGCAACATGCCACCACTGCAACTTGCAGTTGCAGTGGTGGCGGCATCGATCGACGCCGCAACCACTGAACTCGCGAGTTGCAGCGGGTGTGGGGTGGGGGGGGTCTATTTTTTTTTTCTTTTGTTTTTTTAAATATCAATAATAAAAATATTTTTTGTTTAATTATTTTCACATTTAAGTATATATATATATTTTTTTTTAGTTTTTTTTATATATGATTTTTTATATATATAATGTAATTTTAGTAATAAAAAATTATATTTATGATTTTTTTCCTTTTTTATATATTTATATATATTTGATATATTTTAATACATAAACATATTTTATTTTTATATATATTTATATATATTAATGATATAAATGATATTTATGATTTTTTCCTTTTTTATGTATTTATATATATTATGGATATAAATATATTTATATTTTAAATATATTACATGTGGCAGCCACATAGACAAAATATATAGTTTGTTTTAAATATATTGATGTGGCGTGTGACTTTTTTCCATATGGCAGCGACATAAGCGCATTTTTTCCTATGTGGCACTGAATGGGCATAAAAATTGAAAAAAGGTCAATTCGTGGGTTTGTTTTAATAATTCGGTACTTATTGAGCAGATTCATTATATGGGCTAACTTACAGGGCAAAAACATTAATTTTTTCTTTATATTATTATAATTATATTCAGTTACAATTTATTATGTTAATTAATTGTTATATACCGTGTAATAGTAGTTGTAATACGAGTTACATATTGTAGTTAGTGTAGTAGTGGTTTAGTGGGTGGTTATGTTTATGCAATTATAAGTCCTATACTCCTAATTAAGATAAAAATGAAAAGTATTTTAGTTTAAATTTCTTTCCTTATCTTAATTTTTTAGGAGATTCGTCATTTTCTCGAATTAGGACTCTATCATTCTTGCTTTCATCGTTGACCTCACAAAAGCCTCCCAAATTCACTTTAACACAATTCTAAATGTCCACTTCATTAATGGCGACTTAACCATAATCAAACCGACATCGAAGACATTTGCGCCGAACATCGTAAATTTTTTGAAGAATTCAAGAATTTTCTTACTGATATGAATCTCCAATCTACTACAAGAGAATCGAGTTGTAGCACCGGCTTTTTCTCACGGCCAAGCCGTTGCTACTAGTACCCACGGCTCAGCCGTGGGTAATAACGATTACCAACGGCTAAGCCGTTGGTACTAATACGTACCAACGGTTTCGCCGTTGCTACATTAGTACTGACGGGCATACGGTCGATAGTAATTATAGGGCGACGACCCTTTTTAGCTGGGCCTATTGAGGTGCAACTGGGCCGTTGTTGGACCTTAGTACCAACGGCTTGGCCGTGGGTAATAATATTAGTACCAACGGCCGAGTCGTTGGTATTAATCACAGAACATAAATCCGCTAAACCCTCATTTTTTCCCCATTTTCTTTTATTTCTCTCATACTCTCTCACCTCTCCTCCTCACTTTTCCGACGGCGCTACCTCAATTTCCAACGGCACTTCCGTTGCTAGTGCGAGGTTTGTAAGTTTAAATCTTTTTTTCGTTTGATATCATAATTTTTAGCCCGTGATTGTTAGATTTCGTTTGGAAATTTGTTGGACTTCATTTGGGAATTGTTATATGTTGTGATTTTTAGTTTCGTAGAAGAAAGTATCTCGTTTTTGAATGGATCATCATGCATATATGTCGTTAGAAAGAATCATTTGAACTCGTAATTTTAACTCGTGAATGTTGGATTTCGTTTGGGAATTCATTGAATTTCATTGGGGAATTGGTTTATGCTCGTGATTCTTAGATTTACAGAAGAAAATTTCTCATTTTTGGATGGATCATCACATATTTCGTTAGAAAAATCATTGAATATCGTTTGGGAATTATTATATCTCGTTATTGTGAGCTTTGTGGAAGAAAAAAATCTCGTTTTTAGATGGATCATCGCATGTCGTTAGAAAGAATCTTTGGATTTTGTTTGGGAATTGTTATATCTCGTGATTGTTAGCTTTGTAGAAGAGAAAAAATTGGTTTTTGAACATGATTATGCATCGTTTTATTATCTCGTGATTGTGTTATCTTAGATTTTGTTAGAGAATCGTTATTTCTCGTAATTGTTTAAAATGCTAGATTTTAAGTACAAATGTCTTTATGCCTTTAGGGAATTATTAGTTTTATAATATCGTCCATGCTTTATATGATTGTTTGAATTTCGTTTGATATTTTGGATTTCTATGCAGCTCATTTATATAGACATGTCAGACGATCCTAAACGCACCCATGAGCGTACTACCGCAGCGAAGAAGAAAGGTCGGCGATACGGACCTATACGGAGGGAGCTGCCAGATCCTCCAACGCCAGCTCCTGATGCACCCGCGACACCTGTCGAGACTCAGCGACGTGAGTCACCGCACGAGCCTACTACTACGTCTACTCCTCCAGAGTCATGCATCCCGTATAGATTAGAGCTTGTGGATGTAGCTCAGGCCGAAGGATCGACACGACAAACGCCCGAGTCTTCCAGTGTAGTACCCCCTATTGACGGAGTAGGATTGAGTGGCGGGGCATCATAGGTAGTGACGGGACCATCACCATCACCATCTTGTACGCCGTTACAGCCTCCTAGGGGAGTGGCTAGAGGAGATCCGATACCTCGTAGGGCAGATCGTAAGCCCTTAGAGTTGACTGATACTGGACATTTCAAGGACCTGCGCCGCATTGTACAGATGATCACAGCCATAATGAAGAAGTGCCTGACGGACTTTGTCCCTTGCTACACGAAGCTCGATATTGACATGCAAACCAAGTTTTGGTTGAAGTTTAAGGTAATATCCACTGCAGTACTGATTTATCCTTTTTAGGATGTAATTTCCTGTTCGCGAGATGCAACAACTCATAAAATGCCTTAGCAGCAGGAGTTGGCTCTTCTACACGTAACTCTTCATCTGGAAATTGGCCACCATATGCATCAATGACGACGTCTCTAAATGGATCCACATGCACAGGGCTATCGACGGGTGTACGAGTGGGAGATGGACTGGGTAAAGAGTCTAAATACGATGTTGAGGCCCTAGGCATGTTCTCACCATGTAACTCCCAAACCCAATATTCCAATGTGAAGCCCCACTTATGAAGATGTCTACGTACTATGTTATGATCAAGATATATTGTGTTGTCGCATTTGAAGCACGGACACATAAATCGGTTGCTAAGATCTAAGTATTGTCGTTGTTGTAAGCATATTCTATGAACCTCAAAACACCACTGATAAATCTCTCTTTCAAAACACCATTGTTACCTACCCTATCGTACATCCATGATCTATCCCCGTTATAATCCATTAATTTATCTAGGCAATTTAAAAAAAAATTACAATGTATTCTTCTAAATATGACACAACATAAAACAATTAATGTATATGACAAACCAAGTAAAAGATATACGTACATGTTGGTGAGCCGAATTACGATCTTCAAGTAGCTAGCTAGATTGCGTACACATCCATTTCTGTGGCGTCGTACGATAATATCTACAAATCAAACAAAATAGACATTAATATCAAATACAAATCATCGCAAAAAAAATAATAAGTAAGATAGTAAAAAACTTAATAAGTTAGATAGTAAAAAATAAGACATACATCAACTAAGATGAGGAGTTGGAATGAATTCTCAAAATGAATGGGAAGAAGTATTTATAGAGAAAATTTTAACATTTCCAACGGCCAAGTCGTGGCAAATGTCAACGGTAACAATCATTACCAGGGGCTGAGCCGTTGGTAATGATAGTTACCGTTGACATTTGTCACGGCTCGGCCGTTGGTAATAAGAGTTACCGTTAACATTTGCCACGGCCAAGTTGTTGGTAATGCAAGTTAACGTTTACATTTGCCACGATCGGCCCGTTGGTCATGATAGTTACCGTTGACATTTGCCACGGCTTGGCCGTTGGTAATAAGAGTTACCGTTAACATTTGTCACGGCCAAGTTGTTGGTAATGCAAGTTACCGTTTACATTTGCCATGGCCGGGCCGTTGCAAATGATAGTTGTCGTTAACATTTGCCACGGCCCGGCCATTGGAAATGAAGTTTACTGTTGACATTTGCCACGCCTAGGCCGTTGGTAATAATGTTTGCAATAAAACTTTAGGGGGAGAAAGTGTAAATAATGAAAAGCTGCAAAACGCCTCCAAACTCAATTTTTTTTAAACCATACACTTTTTAAACATAAGGAGATGTGTTTCCTAAAGTTTTATCAAAAATTGAGTTGAGAATACGATAAATAAAACTTTAAGGGTGGGAATTGTAATTAATAAAAAGTTGCAAAACGCCTCCAAAATGATTTTTTTTTAAATCACACACTTTTTACACATAAATATATGTGTTTCCTAAACTTTCATCAAAAATTGAGTTGATAATACGATAACTAAAACTTTAGGGGTGGAAAGTGTAATTAGTGAAAAATTAAAAACACATGCAAAATCCTAAACCCAAACCCTATACTCTATACCCTAACACTACCAATGGTGCAGCCGTCCCTATTGACATTATTACCAAGGGCTGGGCCGTTGGAAAAAATACCCTAACACTAGCTACGGCACAGCCGTGACTAATAAGGCTCATTACCCACGGCTGAGCCCTTGGTAGTAATATTCATGTACATAAATTTTACATTTTGTATGATTGTTTAACATATATGGGTGTTTTATTATCGATTACAACAATTATAAGTATACGTTAGTTTAATATACATAAATTTTAGCTTTCGTAGCACAATCATGCATCATTTATTCGGATGAATATTAGTAGCCACGGCCGAGCCGTGGCTACTAATATTTAAACGTAAAATGTGGTTCAATATTAGTACCAACGACCGGGCCCTTGGTAATATCATGAATATTAATAACTACGGCTTAGCCCTTGGTAATGACGTTTAAGTTATCACCAAGGGCTTAGCCCTTGGTGATGATATTTAGGTCATCACCAAGGGCTTTGTCCTTGGTAATGTCTTTTAAGTCATTACCAAGGGTTGAGTCCTTGGTAATGTCTTTTAAGTCATTACCAAGGGCTGCGTCCTTGGTAATGTCTTTTATGTCATTACCAAGGGCTGAGTCCTTGGTAATGATTGCATGTGCTTAGCCACGGTCCAACCTTTGGTAATTGTTTTTACCAAGGGCTTGGCCGTGGTAATATGTAGCTAGGGCTGAGCCGTCCCTACTTTATAGCAAGGGCCCAGCCGTTGGTAAAGAACTCATTACCAAGGGTTGGGCCGTTGTAAAATTTTGCGACGCGAACGGGAAATTCCCAAGGACTTAGCCGTCCCTACTAACTCATTACCAACGGGAAAGGGTTCTTTACCAAGGGCAGAGGCCGTTGGTAATGCCTATTTTTCTTATAGTGATCGATTGCTTGCAAGGCGATGAAAAAGACTTTCAATCGGTTGACAGTGGCATCTGTTCCACCACCACCACCTCTTGATTTACTATCCTCGAAGCCTCCAATTGATTTTATCGACAAAATTGAATTCACAACCCGGAATCAAAGCCTCAAACATCATCTAGAAGATTTCTCAACACGCGCATTTCTTCTTTCATCATTTAACAAAACTCTATACATATGCATCCAAATCCAAACTCCAATTCTCAATCCATAGCCACAATCCCAATAATTGCTTGATGACAATTTCTTAATCCATATTATTCCTTTCGGTCCTACTCCGAAGCCTACACCACTCAACACCTTAAAAAAACATCCCTTGCCTACAGCTGCACTCTCGGTTGAAAAGGAGCCCATCGCAGATCCATAACATCATTTTATTAAAAAAAAAGAGAAGAATGTAAAAGAGCTTACATACCACGAAACAATTCTCTTATTATTTGTTCACCAAGAGACAGATTCCCCAAGTCTTCATCAATACAATTACATTACAGAAGGGATGTGTCTCTATGTCAATTCTATCTTGCCATTGTTTGAAGATTGTTGGAGCTCGGATTACAAGAAACCTCAATCCTTGAGGACAAGGCTTATGTCAGGGGTGAGGTATTGTTATGGGCCTAGTTTACATTATTATAAATGTGGTCTAGTTTATATTATTATAATTATATTCAGTTACAAGTTATTATGTTAATTAATTGTTATATACCGTCCAATAGTAGTTGTAATACGAGTTACATATTGTAGTTAGTGTAGTAGTGGTTTAGTGGGTGCTTATGTTTATGCTATTATATGTCCCGTACTTGTAATTAAGACAAAAATAAAAGTATTTTTAGTTTAAATTTCTTTCCTCATCTTAATTTCTTAAGAGATTCGTCCTTTCTCGAATTAGACTTTATCAAATTTTCTCAAATTCATGACGTCAATTGGAGATAGAATTCGTGTTTGGGGGAGATAGAGCCGAAGTTAATTTGAGTTTTCAATTTTTCTGCGAGGGTAGCGATATAGGAGGTGACGGAGAAAGACGTTTGTACGATAGATGAAAGCGGCTTTGGGTTATATGAGAGGCGGGTTTGGATGATGGTGATGATGGATGGTGGTGAGATTGTTGGTGATGATGGTGTTAATTTTGTTGGTGGATGGTGGCAAAGGTGGTAGAGGGGGTGGGCTGGAGGAGGAAGAAAACTGTTTCTTCTTTTCGCTTTTTCTTTTTTTGTTTTTGTTTTTGTTTTTGTAATTATTTATTATTTTTATGTCATCATAAAATAAATTATAATTTAAACATATGCGATGTCATTTTATTTGTGTAGGTGGACATTGTAGGTGGATGACATGTAGGATTAGAAGTTAAGGGTTGACAACCACGTATGACAAAAAATGTGATGAGCCCGTCCGGGGGCGTGATTGATTTTTCTATGGCCCGACAAGATAAAGGTCAAAAAGCAATTTTAGCATATACTTAAGGGCAAAAAAATGAAATTTACCCTTTTTTTTACATACAGTAATAAATTTGATTCGGCGATCTAAGATTTGTTTCCTAATGTCTCCCTGCATGTTATGCCCGCTTAAGAAGGGCCAAGATTTGGTATAGTTGGTGCACCAAAAGAGCAATCAAGAGATGTAGTGGTTTATAATAATTCAAATGTTAACCAATAAATATTTAATTTACATAATTATAACATTTAATAGGCGAACTAATGTTGTAACAGCAAGTCGTTAGTTTTCATGGGACGTGTATGTAGTATAATACACGTTTTTGTTCTATCTTACAAAATTATTTGGAATTATTTAACCAAATTATTTGGAATTATCAAACACTTCTTCTTCACAGCTTCACACACTTCTTCACATCTTCAAAGGCTTTTCATCACATCTTCAAACACTTTTCACATCTTCAACATATTTTTCACATCTTTAAGCACTCCTTTCCCAATTATTGTTGATTTTTTTTAATTATGCTGAACATTATTAGCGAGCACTGAGCAAATGTTAATAATATTCAACGTTAAATACTAGTGGTGACAGACAATTTGTCATTATTGATATGTACATTAATAGCGACCGATGGGCGGTCAATAATGTGTCTACACTCCTTAATGACCGCGCTGTAGTCACTAACACTCTTGTGATCACCATGCGGTCACTAATGACGTGTGACACATAAGTGACCGCCTAACAATCACTATTGTGTTCAGGTCAACGGTGACAACTCAACTGTCACTAATGACGTTCAGATTAAGTACAATCGTTGGACGCTCCTCTAATGAGTGGCAACCATTGGGCGGTCACTACTAGTTTTAGGGATTGACTAGTGGTTTCTAGGTACCAAGAGTCGTTAAGTCATTATCGATGCAAGTAGTCGCAACCAACTAAATTACCATTATTGACCCAAAACAGGTCATTAGCGACCAAATTGAAGGTCCCAAATAACCTATTTTCTTGTAGTGTTCGTCGGCTTCATCAAGAGAAATTCTTAAGCCTTTGAGATTTTCAAAAGCATCACAAACACGACTTATGGCTTGGGATAAGCAATTATTAAGCGTGATTTAGGTATCAATTTACTCATACTTTTAATTACTTATGATAGCATATTTACATGTTTTAGTATTGTTTTGTATTTTCTTTGGATGTTATGGACTCATGATCAAACTAAGCTAAAAAGGACCAAAATTGATGATTTAAGGGCCAAGTCATTAATTCGGAGATTGAATGAAGGAAGACCTAAGCATAGGACGATTGAAGAGCTGACATTAGGGGATCACATAGAAGAGGCATAGACCATCACATTGAGAAGAGCGCTGGAAAGGCATATCGTGCAACTACTGCACGATGGCACATCTCACATCCCCAGATATAGCAACTATCAAAAGTGGGCCTCAATGACAGAATCCCTAGCATAAGCCTATACGTGAAGAAAAACTTTACATAAGAGTGTTCGTTCAGCATTTCAAAGGGGGGGGGGGGGGAGGGGACGTGACACTAGAGACGTAACACGAACATTTTTTTTTACAGCAGCATACAACAACTTTTTGACAGAGAAACCCTAAGAGCCGCTGGAGAGAGTGAGCACCACAAAGTCTTAGTTTAGTAGAATCATCGTGTGAGAGAAAGCAGTTTAGAAAAAGAAGAGATCATCAATGAGAGAAGAAGAAGCGTCAACAACGAAGTTCCACCGATTGGAGAAGCTTTTCTTTACCCTTTTTATCTTGTTTATGTTGTTTACTTCTTTGTTGATTGTTGAACTCATTACTATGCGGAGCTAACCTGCTCATTGTTCGGAGTAGGGGAGTAAATCGGATTAAAGAATATATTTTATTTATTTTATGAGGTGTATACTTGGTGTTTTTGCATGTTTAGATAAAGTAATAGTATGTTGTGTGACTAAGCTTGCTCTCACTAGGATAAACCGAAGTACCCGTGTGAAGTCGCCCAAAGTGTAGAACGCTGAGTACTGGCATATATATATATATATATATATTAATCTGATTTGCGACATTTGACTTGTGAAAGCAACCGTAGCGCAATACCTTCATCAGATTATATCTATCCTAATTACGTACGTTTTGTTGACGAGAGCCAGAAGAGTTAATTGGGTTGGAGATTTGATAATCTCTACTAATAATTGGGTTGATTTCGTTAAAAAGGTAGGTTATTAGACACTCATAGGAGTGTGGTTGGGATAACTTCTGCAATATGCTTCAGATCCATTAGTTTAAACGTGTTCATAGTACGTGAGTTTTACGCTCACTATGATCGTAGGGGGGTTTCAACCATGGTCCGACTTCGTGAAGTTCATTTCACTATACAAAGAATCAACGAACACTATGGTTTGATGAAGAAATCCATGGAGATGTGGAGTTCATATAGGAAATTAACCAATGAGCTTGCATGGGAACACCTAACCACAAGCAATGAAGCATTTCAAATCAACCAGGAGGGGAGGCTTGAAGCTAATTATGGATTACATAAAACTCGTTGTATGAAGCTTTATTTTTTCCTAAGTTCGGGAATCTTATAGCTAAATTATGAAGGAAATGTTTTATAGGAACAAGCTAAGATCATGATGTGCATTAAAAGAGGTGATACAAAAAATATCAGAGAAAGCGTATCAAAGCTTTGGAGGAACACACCATCAACGGTCCTTTGTGTTTCATGTATTTTGGAGCACTTATAACTGCTATTTGTATCAAATAGAAACAAGGCAAGTGATAGAAACAACTTTGAACACTAACGAGTTATCAGCAATTGAAAACATTAAAGAAATTCTATCACTATCGCCGATGAGATAGAAAATGTCATATGAGTAATGGTTAGAGGTGAAAGCACAATTAGAAAACACTAATGATGAGTCAATGAATCAATTGGAGGAGATCAAGTACCACTTCCACAACATTAATGATCTCAACTGGAGAGAGATGCAAGAGATCAAGGAGAGTAATCTTATACGATTACTTAATTGCTATGAATTTATCTTGTTTTTTAGTTTTTGAGTCTAGTGCTTTTTTTTTTGGAGTCGTTAGAATGGAAATTTGAAGCATGAAAAGCATGAATAAGTGGGTGGACCTATTACAGTATATGCATACAATTGTACGAATTTGAGATGATGGAAAATATGAGTACTTTTGGTACATCTGGTGTACTCTGGGTAAAAGCGTATTTTTGTTTCATTAAGATTTTTCAATGTTCTATGAAAGTGAGACTAATGTTGCTTATTTATGATAATATAGTAATAAAGCATGTAATTGTGAAACTTGAACGAATTAGTTGGCTATTATTTGAGATGATTGAGGATGAAACTGTGTTGAGGAAATGAAATAGGCCATCATTTTTATAGACTGAGTTTGAGCCTTTCAAGCCAAATATCTTCATGAAATATAAGAATATCCACAGCACCCCACTGAAGCCAGTTGTTATGAGCCTTTTGTTTATTAAGCCTATTTACCCACCCTGAGCCGGAAAAAAAAAAAGCGATATCCTATCCATTTCCAGAGATGGATGTAGTGGATCGTTGGAGGGATAAGGTAGGAGCTCAAAACAAAAGCATGAGCGATAATGAAAAATCTAAATAACAGAGGATGAATACAATAGAGAACACAAATAACCCAAGAAAAAACTCTAAGTTTGGGGGTGTCTCTCGAAACATCATGAAGTATAGGTTGGTTTGAATACATGCGCAAATAAAAACGCATAGGAAAAGATGCCAAAAAGAAAGCCAAAAATGTACGGCAAAACGAAGAAGGCACAAACAAGGGAGGAAAGAGGAATACATGAGTTGTTTACTACATACATCTCTAGAACTCATATGTAACCTTTTCCATTTATAGCCCATACCCGAGCCTAACATTACAAGCTTATAAAGTCCTATGATCCTCAACATGTAAAGTCTACTTGAGTCAAGGGTGATAAAAGAGTGAAGAGGGAAAGTAGAATGATTATATGTTAAGAGCTATGCTTTTATAAATTTCTTACATGAAAATAACTCTTATACATGAACAACAACATCACATGCTATTGGAGCACATGAAACAGATGTGAAGATGACCATATTAAATTTGATGTGCTTGCATTTGTCTATTTCATCCCATCTCTTGTTTTCACCATAGGTTGCATTTTGAGAACTCACACTTATGCATGTTGATATGTTGTTAACCATATTATAATTTTATCGAGTCTAAAAGTTAGTTTGCTTGAGGTGAGGACAAGCCAATGTTTAAGTTTGGGGGTATTTTAAAAGCGTTTATTAAGCGTGAGTATCAATTTGTTTATACCTTTGATTACTTATGATAGCATATTTACTTGTTTTGTATTATTTTGTATTTCTTAGGATTTTATGGAGTCAAGATGAAATCAAGCTTAAAAGGATCAAAATGGATGCTTATGGAATACAAAGAGCCAAGTCACTAATTTGGAGATTCAATGAAGGAAGACTCAGCATAAGGCGATTGAAGAGCGGACATCACAGGATCGCGCAGAAGAGGTAGAGACCAGCGCTGGAAAGGCAGATCGCGTAACTACTACGCGATGGCACATCGCGCATCCCCTGATCGACCAACTATCAGAAATGGGCCAGAATGACAGAATCCCTAGCATAAGGCCATAACATGAAGAAAAAATATAAATGAGAGGGTTCATTGAGCAGCTCAAAGAGGGGAGGACGTGACACTAGAGACGTAACCCAACCTTTACAGTAGCATAAAATAACTTCCCAATAGAGAAACCTTAAGAACCGCCAGAGAGAGAGTGCACCCGAGAGTCTTAGTTTAGTAGAATCGTTATGTGAGAGAAAGAAGTTTAGAAGAAGAATAGATCATCAAAGAGAGAAGAAGAAGAGTCAAGCAACACAGTTTCACCGGATCAGAGAATGTTTTCTTTACCCTTTTTATCTTGTTTATGTTGTTTAATTATTTGATGATTGTTGAACTCATAACTATGAAGAGCTAACCTACTCATTGTTAAGAGTAGGGGAGTAACTTGGATTAATGAATATATTTTAGCTATTTTTCGAGGTGTGTACATGGTGTTCTTGTATGTCTAGATAGAATAATAGTATGATGTCTAACTAACCTTACTCTCGCTTGGATAAAACAAAAGCACTCGTGTAGGGCTGTCCGAATTGAAGAAAGCTAAGGGATGTCATATATATATATTTGATTTGTGACTTTGGACTTGCGAAACCAACTGAGCGCAATACCTAGATCACATTATTTATGTATTAACTATGCAGATTTTGTTGACACGAGGCTGATGAGTTAATTGGGTTGCAGATTTGATAATCTCTACTAAAATAACTGACAATTGGGCTGATTCCGTTAGCACGGAAGGTTATTAAATATTATTAGAGAATCATAGGGGTGTGGTTGAGATAACTCCTGTCATATGCGAGCGGATCCATTGGGCGTGTACCATCAAGCAACTACCAAAGAGTATAACTGAAATATAGGAAGAGATCTTAGTGAAACCCGACCTCCAAACAATCTTTCTTAATATTGCTTACAAACATTAATTAATTCAATTATGTTATAGTTTAGTTAATTTAGTTTAATTCACAGCTTTAGTAGTTTAATAGATTTAATTGCTCTCTTGGATTCGCTTCCTTTTACTCTTATTTTGCATTCGAAACCACCAAACCATAATTTACTGTTTTATTGCATCTTAGATAGAATTCATTCTTGCATCTTAGTTATTAAGCATCTTAGACAAAGCATTCTTAGATGAAACAACATTCACTCTACAAACACAAAAAACAAAAGTGACAATAGTTAGTATTTTGCATCTAAGTTATTTATTCAACAGTCCACCACTCTCTTAGGATTAGATACTTGGTTTGTAACTATACTTGACATTTTATTTTTACTTGATTTGTGCACTTGCGATAATATGGGACTTAGGCTTGACGATTATTTGTTAACTTATATTCTATTTTGTATCAGACTAAACGCCCCACCAAGTTTTTGGCGCCACTGCCCGGGAATAACAGATATTTTTGTTTCAACAGCATCATTGAGCTTATTTTTTGAGATATTGATTGCTCTTGTTGTTTGCAGTTGAGGAGCACACATGGAGTCAATTAATGATCTATGAATGCTTGCTAATTATCAAGTGAGACCATGATAGGCATATGAGCCGTTACACTTGTGTGTGAATATTTTAACTATGCCTAGCGTCTACTTAGTTTATAATACCCTCAAAAAATTCGAGCCCATCTCCAACTGGGGGACTTATGGTGTGCCTTCATTACGACACAACCAAAATATGAAGTTACATTTGGTGTGACACGGAAATTAAGAGGGTGAAAAGGCAATTATATACACGATCAGTAAAGCCCAAAATTATGTAAAGATGATGTTTGAACAACTCAGTCCTCAAAAAGACAAAAAGTCATGTCGGATGGCCCACCACATCTAAAAACAAGACTATGTCGACTCAAAGCGATGTGTCACGTCGGTCCTAACCAACGTGGCACATCGATTAAATAATCAACGTGCCGAGTTGGTTAGAATCGGACGTGGCAAGTCTGGTTGGAACTTGATGTGCCTTGGCACGTTGGTTCAAAGAGGTCGGTCGATCCAAAGATTGACATGGCACGTCGAACGTCGTTCGACGCGGCATGTTGGATGGCCACGTGCCACCAAATGGGGCACATCGGTTCAACAACCCCATTTAGCCCGATTTAGCCCACCTTGGGGCCTTCTCCTCATCTATAATTACTCCCTTATTTCTACATTTGAGGAATGAGACTAACGCCCTACATGGTTAATTCTTCAATTGTGAGGACCTTTTCTACGATACTCACACCTTGCGGAGTCGAGCACATATAACTTCAAAGCTAAGCGTGATATCTCCTCAGATCCTGCGCGGGTACAAATGAATAATGAATTATGTCCGGGTTGATTCTTTCTTTTCAAATAGATACATAGGAAGCTTGACCCCATGCTGAGTTAAGTCGCAATCACGATAAACCCATATCCTACCCAAGATTTTGTTTACTTTCATATTCACTGTTTATTTCTAACATTGTCCTCTAAATGTAAGTTTTCGTCGAACCAAAAGCGCTTCCATATTACTTATATGGTGCGAAACACTCTGGTGAGGGAAGTTGCTCGAGATTAGTTAAAACACCCCGCACCATATATATTAGGAGTTTCTAAACTAAAAATCATATACTATCAAAGCAATATACCGCAAACAAAAAAAACTTGGCGGTCGCTACTAATATTATAACTTTAGTAGTGACAGTTGGGTCGACACAAACCTAGTGTTAACATAGTAGTGACGGTCGGGCAGTCTCTACTGACCTCTGAATCTGGGCAGCAAAGATCCAATTCTAGAAAAATTCAAATATTAGTGACGGCATGACCCTGAGTAATGACATTCCAATTAGCGGAAAACTCTAGAATTTTGAAAATTTAAAATTTCACCCTAGAGTCTATAAATACATCCCTCTCCCACCCTCATTTTCATGTCTCACAATTATATCTTCAAAAATTCCCAACACTTGGTCCTCTTCAAATCTTCAACCTTTTTTTAAAATTTTCCAAATTTCCTTCACTTATTCACATAATCATACACGTTTCTTCATATCTTCAAACACTTCTACAGAGCTTCAAACACTTTTTCTTAATATCTTTAAACACTTCTTTACATCTTCACCACATTTTCCAAATCTTCAAGCACTCCTTTCTCTTAACATCTACAATCTTTCTTATTCTTAAGACATTACACAAAATCTCGCATTGTTGAAACAAATGCAATAATGTTCCCGTAATAATTACCAAAATATGATTGCTTTTTTTTCAATTGTGCTGAACAGTATTAGCGACCGCTGAGCCAGCACTAATCGTATTCCACGTTAAATATGAGTAGTAACAGACGAGTCGTTACTACTGATATGAACATTAATAGTAACCGATGGGCGGTCACTAATGTGTCTACTTTCATTTATGACCGCCCTGCAGTTACTAACACTCTTGTGATCACCATGCGGTCACTAATGACGTGTGACACATAAGTGACCGCCTAACAATCACTAGTGTGTTCGTGTAAACTGTGACAGCTCAGCTATCACTAATGACGTTCACATTAAGTATCATCGTTGGGCCATCTTTAATAAGTGGCGACTATTTGGCAGTCACTACTAGTTTTAGTGACCGCCTAATGGTTGCTAGGTACTAGGACTCGCTAAGTCATTATTAGCTCAAGTAGTCGCAACCGACCAAATTGTCATTAGCGACCCAAAATAGTTTATTAGCCAACGAATTGCCTGTTTTTAATAACCTATTTTCTTGCAGTGTTCGTCGGCTTCATCAAGAGAAATTCATAATCTTGGTACATACAAATTTACTAATTCTCATTCCTTTATGTGCTAGTGTTTATTGTCTAAAATTAATTTTTGGTTTCAAAAACTCAGCGCATATAATCCTCTTCAATTTGTTTCAAAAAAATCTGTTAATTGTTTTTTATCAGATGACTAAACTTTGTTAAATATATATTATATACTTTATTAATATTCTTAAAAAAAATCTAAATAAAATTCAAAACGTAATATGTTTTTAATTTTACAAAACTATTGAAATAATTATATATATATATATATATTAATTCATATTAAATAAATAAAAAATAGAGAACTCGTTAGGATTCTACAAATCATAAGGGGGTTCCGTGCATGTTTTGAAACCACATGGGCATTTGTCTGTCACACACTTTAAGGGGTATAATAGACTTTGTATAAAAAAAAAGAATACATAAAAATCAAGTCTTGTCTGATCGCATATGGCGAATGTGCATCATTCTCTGATGGAGTGGACGAAAAAAAAAATTGTGCAAGGTTTATAAATTGACAAAAGGATTTTCTGCAAGGTCTAACAAATTAAAATGGGGCTCTACACAATCATCAAATTGCAATAGGATTTCGTCTAGGTTGTCGAAATAACATGGTGTTTTATGGATTTTCCCCAAATTTCTGAATAATAGATTGGAAAATTGCCATCATTTAATACTATTTAACTATTTTCTTTAATTAGCAGATGTCATTTTTTAATTAGTCCATCATATGTATCCAACCAAATCAATTTAAGTACTTTGTTTTTAATAATACATGATTAATTTATAGATTCTAAAAAATAAATTAAATAATTTAAATTGATATCTTAAATAAAATTTAAATGTCTACAATTGTTTCTCAAAATACATTTATTTCCGTCAATGTTTATTTAATCTCAAAGCAAATACTAATCGATAAAAGAAAAGCTAATTAAATAAAATAAAGCAATTTTTTATTAGAACTCAAAAATCATCAAGTTCATGTGTGTTGGATTTAAATTAATTAAAAGTAATTAATTAAATGGGTGTGGAGCACCCATTTGGGTTGATCCACAACCCATGTGTTTGAAATTCAAACATGAGAAGTGGAGGGAATGGAGGTTATTTCACATTCCCATAACTTCCACTAACTTACAATTTCAAATATACATCCCGACAACACAAAAAGTGAGAAGAAAGTACAAAAAGTTTCTCTCTCCTACTTTACTATACACCATAATATAGTGGTATTTTTATTTTATCATCTATTTTGTGCAAACATCACATTCTAAAGGGATTTGTGATATGGGCATTTCCCGTTTATTGGGCCAGGCCCAAACCAGGCCCATTTTGGACCATATCGGGGATCACTTTCGATGTCATATCGGTAATCATCACCGATATGTTACTGTGGTCCCCGGATCCCGAGGTCTATAAATACGCGGTGCCCGGATCCCGAATCAAACAATAATTATCCCTCAGCTACCACTCGTCAGATCGAAATATAACCCCGATATCCCTTTCGATATCTTATTCGACATCGGGGTTATCACGTGCACCTCTGCCACGTCACACCAGCTCATCACCGATATAATCGTCGATATCACTTTCGATATATCATTCGATATCGGGACTACCACGTGCACCTGTGACACGTCATACCACCTCATAACCGATATCAGATCGGGGGTCATCCTCGACATCACATCGAAGGCGATCACCGACGTCCGTTCGATCTATTTACCGATATTCCACTCCCATCCAAGCATCGAGGCGTTGGTCTGAGGTGTTCCGGACCAAGCCTACACGAGACATGTAGTGTAGGCCTGATTTGAGATAGACTCGTTGTAGCTCCAGACTACTCACTTGTAATCGACACTTAAATATATATAAAATGATCTATTGCCAAATCAGTGGCACCGTTTGTGGGAACACCAGTTCCCGGACAAAGACGTTGAGATGCAAGGGAGGAGGACCCGATCCGAATTTAGCGGAGTTGTGACCAGGAGTGCCAGGATGGAAGACACGCAACCCCCTGAACACCCAACTGACCAAGAACAGACAGTGGCTCAAGCCGAGATGGAGCTTTCTCCACCACCAGTACAACGAAGGCGCAGGCCCGGGAGGCCACCACGAGCTGTAAATGCAGGTCCGACCCTTGTTTCACCGAGTGCGGCAGAACCCGAGACTGAGGGCCCACCCGCTGAGAACCACCCAGCAAACATTCCAATGACCAAGGCGCCAAATGCGGATTTTCCCGGCCTGAAGGAGACAATGCCCGCGGGACAAAGTGCCTTTCACCCTGCTGCCATAACCTCGGAGATGCAAGCACAGATCATAACCTCGGAAAGACGGGACCCCGGGACTCTAAATCGAGAGCTATCAAGGAAGATGGAACGGCTTGACCGCGAGAGGGCGGATGTAGTCCGGAGAATGGAACGCGGTCGCGACCGCGCCGAGTTTGCATATTCAAAGGACGAGGATGCAGAAATACTGCGGGTAATCTCAAGGAAGATGGAACAGCTAGACCGCGAGAGGGCGGAATTGTCGAGGAAGTTAACTCAGAGTAGTAGACAGGTTCGCAGTAGGACCATGTTTTCGGATGAGATAGAGGCTGAAGTATTGCAAAGGGGGGACAAGATCCCGGTGATCAAGCCATACGACGGAAGAGGCGATCCTACGGATCATCTCCATCAGGTCGATAGCATTCTGAACCTGCACAACTACTCGAGAAACATAAAAGCAAAGATCCTCTCCACCACTTTAACGGACGCTGCACTGGATTGGTTCGCTAGGCTGGAGGCCAGATCCATAACGGACTACGAGCAGCTGAGGGAGAAATTTGAGAACCAATTCTCTAGCCAAAAGAGAATGAAGACCAACCTGCTACACCTCGGCGC
Organism: Linaria vulgaris; assembly: GCA_948329865.1. Lineage (NCBI taxonomy): Eukaryota > Viridiplantae > Streptophyta > Magnoliopsida > Lamiales > Plantaginaceae > Linaria > Linaria vulgaris. The sequence goes on from OX415249.1 coordinate 29,514,024, forward strand.
TGTGCAGCAAAGGGAAAGGGAGAACCTCCGAGACTATATGAAGAGGTTCAACGATGAATTACTGAAGGTGGATGAGTCGCATGGCGGTCAGGTCATGATGATGCTGTTTAAGGGAACGACCCATCGCAGGTTCGCCGGGGAGCTAATCAAATTGACTAAGCCCACTATAGCACAGATCAACATGCTTGCAAACCAAATGGTCTATGAGGACGAAATGATGGCAACGCATCAGGGTTCGTTTCCCAGCAGAAATGCAGACAGAGAGCACAACAGGGAAAGGCCCCCAAGGACGTACACCCCGCTAAACAGAGGCATTCTAGAGCTGATGGTCGTAGCAAAGAGAAACGGATAGTTGACGGAACCCAGGTCGTTGAATGAGACTCCCAAGATGGATTCATCCGGCAAATACTGCGCATACCACCGTCAACCTGGACACAGGACAGAGGTACTACACAGAGGAGACAAGATTCCAACCATAAAACCGTATGATGGGAAGAGTTACCCGAGGGATCACATCCACGCCGTTGAGAGTCTCTTGAACCTACAAGATTTTTCCGAGGGTATTAAGGCAAAAATAATGGCGACAACACAGATTGGAGCAGCGTTAGACTGGTTTAACAGAATCGAAGTAGGTTCTATTTGGAGCTTTGAGCAGATGAAGGAGAGATTGGAGAACCACTTTTCCAGTTAGAAACGAACGAAGACAAGCATGTACCATCTGGAAGCGTTGAAACAGAAAGAGAGAGAAACTCTTGGCGAATTCATGAGCAGATTCAATGAGGAGCTACTGAAGGTGGACAACCTCTACGAGGAACAAGTGCTGCATACCCTGTTCAGGGCAATGACGCACAACATATTCGCCAAAGAGTTGATCAAGCTCGCAGAACCTACCATCAATCGGATAAACGAGTTGGCGCATACTGTGATCTACGAAGACGCGATGATGGAAGCTAAGTTTAGACCCCAAGAATCCGGCCGAGAAAGGGATAGAGAGCTATGGAACAAGAACAGGGGAGGAAGCTGACTGGAATCAACAATTCAGCCACGTCACCTCTATCTCTATCCCACTAAAACCTTTTGCTTGAGTAACTTGCCTTGGACCCCAAGAATCCGGCCGAGAAAGGGGTAGAGAGCTATGGAATAAGAACAGGGGAGGAAGAGACAGGTCCCTAAAGAGATATACCCCCCTCAATCGGGACATTCGCACTATCTTTGCCGTTGGGCAAAGCAGGAATTGGCTAAGTGCGCCTCGAAACATCAAGGAGACGGATTTCACCAAGAAATCTAGACGCTATTGCGAGTATCACCACCAAAAAGGCCATGACAAGAACGACTGCTATGACCTAAGGAATGAAATTGAAAGATTGATTAAAGAAGGGAAATTGGTCGAGTTCGTTAGAAACGCCAAGAAAGATGCTAAGGGGACAGAACATTCTTTATCCCCTAGAACATGCTAAGGGAGAGACTTGGAGTAACTTAGTCCGTTGGCCCTGACCGCAGCGGAAGCTCCACAAACCTGATATTCTCAAAAGCCTACGAGCACATGATGATAGCCCCGGGACGGCTAGAGCCGATATCCACCCCATTGACCGGATTCCGGCGGAGCAGAAGTAGTTCCACTCGGACAAGTTATATTGCCCACAGTGTTTGGGAGAAACCCACGCACCCGGGTGACGCCTATAAAATACAAAATAGTCGACATCCCATTCCCCTACCACACCATCATTGGCCGATCGGCACTCAACTAGATCAGGGCAGTGGTCTCTACTTATTACCAGAAGATCAAATTCCCAACACCTCAAGGAGTCAGCGAAATTCTAGGTGACTAGGTACAAGGAGGGATGTGCTATGTGGACTCGTTGAAGCACCCTAAAATCAGAAGAAGACATGTCAAGAGTAGAGGAACCGTTATAACGTACGGGAGATATCCCAATTCCTCGCAAAACTATGTCACTGCAACACAGGGTACCGTTGTACGGATGGTTAATCAGATTCCTCAGAAATCGAGGCTATGTGCAGTTGTCCCGACGGTGGCTCGTCTCTCATATTTGGTGACTTCACCCTTCCTGTTGACCATGACACTAAAGAGTTGCCATAACTCATTAACTCCGCAAGGGGCACCCAACGCTCTCATGAAACAAATGAAAGCCACGATGTACCCAAGAGAATGGGGGGATAGCGGCCCCAAGCAGACCCCGATGCTCGCAATGATAACACCAACTGCAGGATCAATTAGGAAGCGTAGTCCGTTCTTAAAATGCATGGCATTAACAGTAATGCAGCCTTTCAGTGGAGTATGCGTTCGTTGATCCGCACTAGGGAATATGACCTTATACCCCCCAGGGATGTCGTACTCGTCGGAGTAATAACCAGCATGATGAGGAACATGAGACGTCATATCCTCGTACTTCTTCTAGCTCTTATATGTCGGGGGGCTGATACCCAAGCCCCATTCACCTACATTGGGACAGTCAGCCTCCGGCGGAGAAGAGAATTCAGCACCAGACTGGTCGCCAATCAAATGGTCAGACCCGAACATCTCGTTTTCAGAAAATCCCACTCCGATCTCGTCGAAATCCATCTCGAGCAAACATGAGCCAACACTGTTCTCGGCGAACGACATACTGAGGCGCTAAGAAAGAAGAAAAAATTCCCTATGATAATGGGGCCAATCCAAAAAAAAAAATTCCCAGTGATAACGGGGCCAACACAAGAAAAAATCCCATGTGATAACGGGGTCGATTCAAGAAAACTTTCCCTGTGATAACGGGGCCAACACAAGAAAAAATCCCCTGTGATAACGGGGTCGATTCAAGAAAAACTCCCTGTGATAACAGGGCCAATCCAAGAAAAAATCCCATGTGATAACGGGGTCGATTCAAGAAAAAATTCCCTGTGATAACGCGGCCAATCCAAGAAAAAATCCCCTGTGATAACGGGGTATATCAAAGAAAAAACAGGGGGAACTACACCGGTCTAATTCCCCATTCAACGGGATACGTAGGTGGGTTAGGTTTACCTGGCCTTCGACCATTATCCGTTATTACCTTTTTATTTGTTGTTTGGCGCAATCTCATATTCCATGCAGGGATATGTCCTAAGCGGACATTACAGAAGTGCAGAGAATGGCACAAAGAATTGGGGAGTGTTCCCCTAGACATATGTTTAACACATCGCCATCTTACAGGTACATGGCTGGAAGGATCACACATTACTATATCTGAAAAGGACATAGAGAATATTAAAAGGGGGGATTCAGGGGCATTGTCCCACATTATTCAATATTATCTATTCAAACAGGTACAACAGGTACAAACAGGTACAACAGGCACGATAGAGCACAGTGGAAACACTGTTTCTCGTTTAAAACTGATATTCCCAGATTGAGGGAACATCCCGCAGATAACACATGCACATCATTTCATGCTTTCGTATTAGCTTCTACGTCGAAAATTTTTCTTGTCTGTGCTGTTTTACAGGGCTTAATGACCTACAGAGTCGACGACGACAGAGCCACCAAGAGACATAGTCAAAAAGTCAAAGAAAAAGCTCACCTACAACAAGAAAAATATTCCCTGTGATAACGGGGTCGATCAAAAACACTTCAACGGTACTAGGTTCCCTGTGATAACGGGATGCACCCCTACCCACAAAAAATATCCCCTGTGATAACGGGGTCGATCAAAAACACTTTAACGGTAGTGGGTTCCCTGTGATAACGGGATATGCCCCTACCCACGCGAACTGTCAAGCTAGGTGAAGAGCCTATTGGGTGAAAATCCCGTAAATTAAGCTAGGTGAAGAGCCTATGGGGTGAATATCCCATAATTCAAGCTAGGTGAAGAGCCTATTGGGTGGAAATCCCATAAAATTACGCTAGGTGAAGAGCCTATTGGGTGAAAATCCCATAAATCAAGCTACGTGAAGAGCCTATTGGGTGGAAATCCCATAAAATTACGCTAGGTGAAGAGCCTATTAGGCGAAAATCCCATAAATCAAGCTAGGTGACGAGCCTATTGGGTGGAAATCCCATAAATTACGCTAGGTGAAGAGCCTATTGGGCGAAAGTCCCATAAATCAAACTAGATGAAGAGCCTATTGGGTGAAAGTCCCATAAATCAAACTAGATGAAGAGCCTATTGGGTGAAAATCCCATTAATCAAGCTAGATGAAGAGCCTATTGGGCAAAAAATCCATAAAACAAACTAGGCGAAGAGGCAGGCTCTATGGGCCCCTAACCACAAGAAGAATATCCCTGTAGTAATGGGGTCGATCCTAAACACAGAAGCAGTGGCAAGTTACCCACGTCTCTACCGACCCCAAGAAGATTCTGATCATTCCTTGATTGACAACAGACAGATTAAACGAATCTCATCAAATACGAGAACGAAATGAATATAGCCCAGATAGCGGAATACTGCATACGCTACGCTATCGGCATGACAATAAAAATTCAACAAGTTATCAGACAACAGGGCCACGAAGAGTCGCATATTATGAAGACCTCAGAGAAATAAATATTCAGTTACAGAACCACGAATCGGAAATAATCCGAAAGGGGATAAATTTAAGTTATAATAAGGGCAGCAGACAGCTACTCCCACAGAAACCCTTCAATCTTTTTCTCAATGACCGTGGAAAAACACCTAGGAATCACCCCGTCATGTCTATATCGAAATGTATATCGAATATCATCCCCGATATGCCATATTCGACATAGATCCCCGACATAACTTCGACATACCTTCGACATGCTGCAATACCTGATATTATATCGAACATAACTATCGATATACTATCCATTCGACATGTATAATATATGTACGGAAAGCTACATGTGCCAGCTACCCATAGGAAGAGGCAGATTGAGGTTTCGATATACCGATCTCGAGATATGGTCGATATGGTGGAACCTCGACATATCTCCGATGTTCCAGAATACCCGAGCTTATATCGGATGTCACTACCGATATACTTATCTCCCCAACATGTACCTTATATGCTCGGAAAGCTAAAGGAGTCTACTTTCCATATCAAGAAGCGGTTTGAGATTTGGACCTTCCTAGAAGGAGATATGGTCCAAACCGTAAAGCCGCATAGTGCAGAATAGACAAATGAACTACGTCTGACTTGATTCCCCAAAAGGGATACGTAGGCAGCTTGGGATAACCCGAGTTCAGTCCGGAATCATCAACGATCCATCCATCCCCTCACCAAGTCGCTTGGAGTACATGTGGGTAATGGACAAAGCTGGCTCCAGCACAGCCTTTCATCAGCATACGACAACACACCAAATCATCGAAATATACTTTCGACATCATATCGAATATGCGTTTCGACGTAATATCCACGATGAAACCCGATATGCTATCCTATTATGCAAAAAAGCCTCGAAAATGCAACAACTGCATTAGGGGACCCGTTGCAAGTTTCAAAGGCAATCTCCATATTTACAACAAACTCAAATGCCAACAAACGTAAAATTCAAACGAGGACCTCAAACTATACGTCAACTGCATTAGGGGACCCGTCGAAGTTCATCACAATGCGCATTCCCCGCATACTTGATCTCTGTCATTTGAACTGGCGGGACGAGGGGTACAGGTAAACCAGAAATATAAAATTAAATTTTTGAATTCTTATCTCTAAGACAAGAATCCCCAAATTAGGGGACTACATGATATGGGCATTTCCCGCTTATTGGGCCAGGCCCAAACCAGGCCCATTTTGGACCATATCGGGGATCACTTTCGATGTCATATCGGTAATCATCACCGATATGTTACTGTGGTCCCCGGATCCCGAGGTCTATAAATACGCGGTGCCCGGATCCCGAATCAAGCAATAATTATCCCTCAGCTACCACTCGTCAGATCGAAATATATCCCCGATATCCCTTTCGATATCTTATTCGACATCGGGGTTATCACGTGCACCTCTGCCACGTCACACCAGCTCATCACCGATATCAGATCGGGGGTCATCCTCAATATCACTTTCGATATATCATTCGATATCGGGACTACCACGTGCACCTGTGACACGTCATACCACCTCATAACCGATATAAGATCGGGGGTCATCCTCGACATCACATCGAAGGCGATCACCGACGTCCGTTCGATCAATTTACCGATATTTCACTCCCATCCAAGCATCTAGGCGTTGGTCCGAGGTGTTCCAGACCAAGCCTACACGAGACACGTAGTGTAGGCCTGATTTGAGATAGACTCGTTGTAGCTCCAGACTACTCACTTGTAATCGACACTTAAATATATATAAAACGATCTATTGTCAAATCAATTTGGGTTGTGAACAATTTGTTGGATTCGTGATTTACGTGATTTGGCAAGGATCAAAGCGAGTACCCAGCAGAAACATAATTGTAATCAATCAAGGTATGTTTTCTTGTCCTTTTTTATGCGTTTTAATTGGTGAAAATGCATTTTCGTTTAGATTATTTTATTCTATAATCTTCATTGGTATTAGAGCTTTTAATGGTTGATTATATCACGTTTCTCTGCCATTTTCGTGCTCTAATCCATGCCTATAATATGTCATGCATTTTTATATATATTTTTTAGAAAGGATTGGTGGTGGTTTTGAATTTTCGTTTTTTTCAAAACTTCGTATTTTTTTCTGAAACAATTATTGTAGCATCATTATTTGTTGAAAAACATATCTGGACAGTTTTGTAACTTTTGGCTCGGTAATTTTTCAGGAAATAATTATTTTAGCACCAATTTTCAGAATATTTAAAAATTCGTAGAAAATTCTGTAGTCCGTATTATGCTTTGTTCTTTATATGGTTAGAAACCTTATGTCAAGGGCTTCGTATCCCAGCTGCAATCATCTAATTCGGACTTAGTATGAATTAGTTATGAATTTTCTAAGTTTTAATCGACTTTACGTTAATTCTGAAAATCTTTTAAATGCATTATTAAGAAATATAAACACTAAATTAATAACCCACTCTCGTCCTACTCACGGGGTTGTGGACTTGTTGAGCTGAATATGTCGGCTCTTAAAATAATCTGAACTATTGAACTCCGAAGGCCTAACAATGGGAGGGTAGTTAGAATCCGATTGTCGGATAATGCGTGACGCGTGTGGGCGCGTGCAGATGTTCTGTTGCTTCATTTTTTTTGAAATTTTTGAAAATCCAAAATTCTTGTTCCTTGTTTTCTGTAAATTAAAATTCATTTTTGTGGATCAAGAAATTTGAATTTTTCATTGATGGAAATTTTCAATATTTTCAAAATGATTTTAATTGAAAACATATGGATTTGTTTTTTGGTAAAGGATGAGCAGAACATCACCTTCAAAGGTGGCTACTGGAAATTCTTAACTTTAAAAGAATATAATTATATTTGGAATATAATTTTTGTTCTTTTGTTTATGTTTTGAATTTTATTTTATTGTATTAAATGAGTTAATGCCCCATTATTTTTAGATATGGCTAGGTCCTTTAACGCTTCTCGCATTCTCCGGAGGAATGCAAGGCAAAGGTATGCTCCTGAGCGCATAAGGAGACTTAGGGAGTTACAAGTTTATAGGATGGATCCGGCTCACACATTACCTCAACACATAAATGTTATGAAGAACAAGATAAAATATCTTAAGCGTTTGAGACTATATATGGACCATGAGTCTGAGAAAAGAATTTGGAAAAATTCGTTAAGTCCCTATTGGACTACTATTTTTTAGGATACACGTAGAGTCTTGGGAGAAAGCAAAATTGTAGAAGTTTACTTGGATTCTATGATTGCGAGATGGAAAAAGGAATGTCAACAAAATTTGAGGAAGACTTTCTTTTTAAGCATGAATCCTAGCATGAGAGGTATAAGGCATACCTATAGAAGGCCTCCCACAAACGCTTAGATGCGATGTGTTCCTCGACATAGACTCACATATAGTCTGCTTAAAATATTCGACCCTTCTCGACAGCTTCAAAAGAGCTATAGCTTCAGACGAGATATGTGATGATATGAATTGATGTGTTTTAATTTCATTTCGTCGTGTATATATTGCTTTTATGATGTGCTTTTCATTCAATACATGTATTTAACAAACAATGGATAATTTGTTATCTTTGTGTAAACATGTTGTAAATACATGTTTTATGAATGTTATTTCCTTATGGCATGACATATGATGCAAATGATATATGTTTAATCATGATGATTAAGTGGGAGTTCTAAATAGGAAGAGTTAATGGATTCTCACCTAGAACTTATTAATTTTGCATTAAGTAAATGAGTCAGTGACAATAATGTTTTAGGTTAAGATGATAATTGGATACTCCAAGTGACCTTTTGATTCTTACCTTGTGTCAAAATTGTCATAGATGTTAGTTGTCTTAATGTAAAATAGCATGTGTATAAATGGGCATTAATAACTTTAATGTTACCTCTTTGTCATTAACTTAGACTATGGCATCAAAATCAATCAATGCTGATATGAACAAGGGTGACAAACTGAATGGTGACAACTATGCCACCTGGCATCACAAGATCTGGTACGTACTGGATGAACAAGATGCATTGGATGGCATCAACCACGTGATGGTGGATCCTGGAACGGGAAACAGTACTCAATAGAGGAGGGACCAACAGGCTTACCTGGCGTGGAAAAAGAAAAACTCCACTGCTCGTGCCATCTTGGTTAGCTCTGTTGTGGATGATCTCATCCGTGAATGTGAGGAGCACCCTACTGCTCATGATATCTGGGTGTATCTGAGGGAGAACTATGGTGGGACCTCAATCACTCGTCTGAGGCAACTGACTATCAAGTTTGACACTTACAAGAAAAGACGTGATCACACGATCAAGCAACATCTGAGGGAAATTTCAAACATGATAAGTGAGTTAGAGACAGCTGGCCATTCCCTCTCTGATGAACAGAAGGTTCAAGCTTTGATCCGGTCTCTTCCTAACAAGTGGGAGCATCTGAAGGTAAACCTGACTCACAATGACGGCATCAAAACCTTTGCTGATGCGGCTCGTCATATGGAGCTTGAGGATGAGCGGCTTGGAGTTGCGAGACCCATGTCAGGTGCCATGGTTGCTGAATCCAGTTCCCAAGGTGCTTCTGGAAAAAAGCGCAAGAGGAACTGGAAGAAAGGAAAGAAAGGAAAGGAGACTGGTGAAGGTTCTAGGAACAACAATCAGAATCGCAACAATAAGAAGAAGCGTTTTGGTAAGAAAAAGAAGGACAAGAGCAAGATGAAGTGCTTTAACTGTGATGCACTCGGGCATGTTGCTCGTGAGTGTACCGAACCTAAGAGGGACAAGGTATTACTCACTAACACTTCAAAGCATGTTACTTATGTCTCTAGTACTGCTTTACTCATTGGATCTTATCCTTTTGTGGATTGTAGACTCAGGGGCCACATACCATGTGACTAGAGATCGAGAAGTGTTTGTAGATTTTCGTCGACTTCCTGCTAGTACTAGATGGATATATGTAGGAAACAACGCACGAGTGGCGGTGAAGGGAATTGGTACTTACAAACTAGAGTTGCAGGGTGGTCGAACCTTAATCCTACATGACGTCTTATACGCTCTAGAGATTCGACGTAATCTTATTTCTGTTGCTATTCTTATGAATTTAGGCTATGTACTGAACTTTTCTCGTAGTATAGTGTGTATCTATTATAATAATAGGTGTGTTGGTACTAGACATCTGAGTGATGGCTTTATTATATTAGATTGTAATAGACAGATGTTTAACTATTATATAGATCGTTCTATGTCGTTAAATGTCTCTTCTTCTGTTGATGCATATTGTGATGTTAATACATGGCATGCTAGATTAGGTCATATTGGGCAAGACAGGATGAATCAACTAGTTAGAGAAGGACTGTTGGGTTCATTATCTAAAGTTGATTTAGCTACGTGTGAACACTGTCTCGCTGGTAAGATGACTCGAAAACCTTTTGGCAAAGTTGTTAGAGCTGAATTTCCTTTGCAATTAGTACATTCTGATATTTGTGGTCCAATGAGTCTGAGGGCTAGGCATGGAGCCTCCTATTTCATTACTTTAATAGACGATTTTACATGTTTCGGTCATGTCTATTTGATGTCTCACAAATCTGAAGCATTTGAATGCTTTAGAAAATATATAAACGAGGTTCAAGGATTAACCGGGGATGTGAATATCTATCAGATCAGTTCAAGGATCTTTGTACTGAAAAAGGTATCATGAGACAACTAACAATTCCTTATACGCCTCAATAAAATGAGGTTGCTGAGAGAAGGAATAGAACATTGTTAGACATGACTAGGTCCATGATGGCACAAGCTAACTTGTCGATCTCTCTTTGGGGAGATGCATTGTTAACCGTTGTGTATATCTTGAACAGAGTGCCATCAAAGACGGTGCCTTCCACTCCTTATGAATTATGGTCTGGTAGGCAGCCTGATTTAAGTAACCTTAGAACCTGGGGGTCAGCACCTTACATACATGACTCTACGAGTAAGTTTGGTAAGTTGGGTCCTCGAGGGAAGAAGTGTATCTTTGTAAGATACTCAGAACAATCTAAGGGTTACGTATTCATAGGAGAACAATAAGATGGATCAATTACAGAGATCGAATCTCTTAATGCAACTTTTGTAGAGAATGAGTTTCCTAGTAGAGGTGATATAAGAGATAAAGAACCTCTTTATGAGTTAGTGGACTCAAATGATGACCAGTCATCACTTGATCCTAGTGGGAGCTCTCAGCCCCTTGAGAATTCAACGGAGTTTGCACTCCGAAAAAGTACTAGGAAAAATGTGCCCAAACGTCACTATGACATAGAGGGACATGCACTCATAACTTCTCTAGAAAGTGAGCAAGAACCTAAGAGTGTTAAAGAGGCTCTCTTGGGTTCTGCAAAAGATGAATGGAATATAGCAATGGAAGAGGAAATGAGATCCATGAGATCAAACCAAGTATGGGAACTAGTTGATCTTCCCTCTGGGCGCAAAGCTATTGGGAGAAAATGGATTCTCAAAATAAAGCGAATGGCTGACGGAACCATAGAAAGGTACAAAGCTAGTTTGGTGGCAAAAGGTTATACCGAACAAGAGGGTGTTGATTATGAAGAAACCTTATCACCTGTTGTGAGGTTTGCCTCTATTCGCTTACTTTTGGCCATAGTAGCTAACATGGATTTACAATTACACCAAATGGATGTTAAGACTGCTTTTCTCAATGGAGAATTAGAAGAAGAAATCTACATGGAACAACCAGTATGTTTTGTTCTTGAAGGCCAAACAAACAAGGTTTGTAAGTTGAAAAAGTCTATTTATGGTCTTAAGCAGTCCTCCAGACAATGGTACCTCAAATTTCACAAGGTTGTGATATCTTATAACTTTGTCATAATAGACAAAGACCATTGTGTATACGTGAAGAAATCCAAGAAAGGATTTGTAATTCTATCTCTTTATGTTGATGACATATTGTTAGCTAGTAATGATAAGGGATGTGCTGATTACATCAAAGGTTGGTTGTCGTCAAACTTCGAAATGAAGGATATGGGTGAAGCAAATTACATACTTGGTGTGAAAATTCATATAGATCGTTCAAAGAAATTACTTGCTCTTTCACAAGAGCCTTATATTAAAAAGATTCTTGAACGATTCAGGATGGAGAGTTGTAAACCCATCGATACCCATGTGGCTAAAGGTGAAGGCTTAAGTCATCTAATGTACCCTAAAACTCCAGAAGAAAAAGAAAAAAATGTCTAATGTACCATATTCCAGTGCAATTGGGAGCTTGATGTATGCCATGTTGTGTACTCGCCCTGACATATGTTATGCCGTAGGTCTAGTTAGTAGGTATCAATCTCATCCAGGGATGAGTCACCGGAAAGCAGTTAAGCGGGTCATTAGATACTTGAAAAGTACTGCAGACTATTTCCTATGTTATCAAGGAAAGAATCTATCATTAGAAGGATACACAGATGCTGATTGGGGAGGTGATTTGGATGAGCGTAAATCCACCTCTGGTTATGCTTTCTTGCTCAATAATGGCGCTATCTCTTGGAGCAGTAAGAATCAAACCTGTATTGCATTGTCCACAATGGAAGCTGAGTTTGTGGCATGTGCATCTGCAGTACAAGAAGGTGTTTGGTTGAGAAGATTCTTACAATATTTGGGAGTGGTAGGCAAGAACGTGGGAGCTGTGACGATCAATTGTGACAGTCAAGCAGCAATGGCCTACACAAAAGACCCGAAGTATCATGGAAAGACCAAACACATAGATACAAAATATAATTTTGTGAGAGACATCATCGAAAAGAAGGAGGTGATATTGAAATATATATCTATGCATATGATGGTGGCAGACCCTTTCACAATGCCAATCCCGATGGATGTTTTTATGGGTCATGTTAAGTCATTAGGATTGCGTAGGATATGATGTAATTGAATGTTGTGAACATTTATGTATAATGCCCATGTTATTAATGAAGGAATGTTTCCATATATACACATTTTTGAGAAATATAGATGTCTCTATATTTTAAAGTATGTCGGACAAGTTAAGATTGGCTCTCTCACACGAGCAATCGCCTCTGACATCGAGGAATGTGCAGAGATGAGATATCTAACAATTTTGACTTGGTTATCGTGTTGGATTCCCCACATCCATTGAGCTTGTCTAGAAGTATATCCAGATGTGAGTTGTTTGTTGGAGATTTATTGGAGAAATCTTTTAGAGGACAAATAAACAAAAACTCAGGTTAAGTGTTGATGTACACTTGAACTAAGATTTGTACGATGTGAATTACATTTTCATTTGTAAATGACATACGCTTCCAAAAGGAAGATGAGCATCATAACATACGTTTCATACCGTATGTGCTAAATGACCATGGAAAAATGAGCAAATGTATCCCTGCTTTCTCATTGTGTGAGACCTAGAGGTTTAAATACCTCATTATGGTACCCTTATGACTTTCAACGGTATCTCAAAACTTTTCTTTAGTGTCGCTACTTTAGCATGTTACTAATAGCTATGATATATTCGGCAATGCGGTGCATGACTAGGAAAGCGGCTATAGGGAATCTTAAAGATTCCAGTGGGAAAGAAAGTTTATCTTTTGACTATCACATGACTTATATTCACCGGCTAGCCAATTATGTTGAATTTTGAAATTCGAGACATAATTGTGAATTTATGTTTGTAACTTGGGAGTCGAATATGCTCTATTTACATATAGATGGATAAGAGATATGTCGACTTGTGTAGTAAATTAGATAGACTGGGGTATAGCGAGTTGAATGTCCTCTCTTTTGCATACTGAATGAGCAGCTATGTATCCTTAACCGGTATATAGCAGTAAGCTCTTATTACTCGCTGGTCATACGACCCTCTTAGCGAGTACGTAGCGGAAACGTAATTTGGCAAGGATCAAAGCGAGTACGTAGCGGAAACGTAATTGTAATCAATCAAGGTATGTTTTCGGGTCCGTTTTTATGCGTTTTAATTGGTGAAAAATGCATTTTCGTTTAGATTATTTTATTCTATAATCTTCAATGTGGAACATACTGAAAATATAAATTATTTATTACCTGCTCATCATCGATGCTTTAATTTCCAATAAGCCCACAACTAACATTAGCTATTTTAACCAACACAGTATTTTGTTTATTCTTAATACTTAGCCCAGGCACCATGTTGCCCAAAACGTTCTCACAATCACTAGAAAACTTGTTGGACCTTGCGATCGTATCTGACACGTCTCTGTAATCCCCTTTAGCAAATGCAAAGCTTGCGTTGACAAATTCACCCAACAAAGCACTGTACGCTGCTTCACAAATTGCATAGAGATTCTTTTTGTTTTTATCTTTCTCGTTAGCTTTTGATTGGCTTATAAATTTAAGGGTTTTAGTGCCAAACTCTAAGGTTTGTTGAAGGCCTATTTGAGTAAGACCTTTCGCATCTACACTTGGACCGGGCAAATGAGCATACAAAACTGTAATACAAAAACCTTTATCGATTGTCTGTTGACAAATCTTGTCTATTAACTCATTAGTCCCGGCGTCGATACCGAAGCCATGTGGAACAGAGATTAAGAACACTATCATTGTTGACATAGTAAAACAGAAGAGAGAATCCATTATTTTACTTTATGACAAAATACTCGGAAAATTGGTGATTGTTTTTGTTGATACTATTTTGCTAATAGACTGTCCTATTTGTAACGGTGAACATTTTCTTGATGGCACGCGATATTTTGTTGACCTAGTGAGAATTTAGTAACACGAAATGGAATTTGATACTTCAGATTGTGATTGTGTTTTATATATGGCTTGTTGAAGTAAATAACACATAACATTGGCCATATATTATTGATTCAGGCAATATAACAATAATAAGACAGAACAATATGTACATATAAAGGATTTATAGCAATTTGATTGACCGGACAAATACTTTTATACCTAATAAGTTGTCCCTTACACGTTTTGAGAAGGCAAAAATTGGAAATTCCATCAAATCAGATGGATGTTGGACAAAAAGAGAAATTAACAGATGTAGTGTGTTAATAGAAAATCCAACGGTAATTAACCTAGAATCCTATTCATTTGCGGAGTTTTCACATATATGTTATACACTACAAGAAAACTGGACAATTGGAACCATTAATTAGGTTCCAATTGCCCTTTTTTTGGTTCCCGTAGACCATATGGGAACCACTTATGGGCACCAAAGGCTCTGTCTCCGTTACCCCCGTGGCGATTGCCTTGGGAACGAATTAAACGGTTCCAATTGCTAATAGGAACGAACGTATTTGGTTTCCATTACGCCTGGGTACCAAAGCTTCTGTTCCCATGTAGAAAACCAATATTTCGTTTCTATTGCTTTATAGGAACGAATATCTGGTTCCCATTGCTTAGGACTGGGACCCCCAATACGGTCATACAAAACACACTGTTCATAGTAACGGGAACTAACTGATCCAAAGAATGGGAACGAAATATTCGTTCCTATTGCTTATTTGAAAATTAAAAAAAAAATGGCGGCAATTTGAAATTTGTTAAAAAAAAGGGGGGGGGGGGAGGGGAATCTGAATACTTTTTAAAACTCTAATATTTTCAAAATTTTCATATTAGCGCTGTTTTGATTTTTAAAAATTTCCAGAAATTGGATTTTTTAATGTTGTTGTTGTTTAATCTGAAATTATCATTATCATATTAATAATCTTAATTTAGTTATTTCTCATATTAACATTGTTGAATAATATTAAAATTATTGTAATTTTAGAATATAACTTATAATATAATAGGTAAAATATGTAATATTATAAATTTAACAATACCATTATACTACACAAATTTGTTGTTAAGAAAACTAAGGATACATATTAATAAAACACAAATTATAGTAAAAATATCATAATAATACAACACATATTACTACTAGCTTTAGCAACATAATAAAAATGAAGCATCGGACCATCTTCTTCTTCGGATTTCTTCTTCTTCTTCGGAGTTGTTGTTCTTAACGAGTAACAAAGAAAGTGAAAAAAAAAACTTATGAAGCTTCGGATTTCTTCTTCTTCTTCTTCTCTTCTTCTTCGGATTTCTTCTTCTTCATCATCTTCTTAACGAGAAACAAAGAGGACGAAGCTAAAAAAAAATTATGAAACATAGCTAATTAAGCTCCGCGCGGCTACTGCAATGGTGATTTGGGGAGAATATAATTAGGTATGAGTGTGGGAGAGATGGGTTGCTATATATAGAAAAGTATTAGCAATGGGGACGAAATTTCGGTTCCCATTACGTTCTATTTTGGTTCCTGTTACTCGCCAACTGTCGGTAATGTAATTAGTGGTCAGCAGGCATTGTACCTGTTACACAATAACTAGCCATACGTGTTACTCAATTATTGGTGCCAGTGGGAACCAGATATTGGTTCCCATGTATTGGTTTCCATTAAAACCCATTCCTATAAAAATAATTACATTTTTTACCACAAATATATTTTAAACGTGTTTCGTTTCCCCATTTCTCGATAAAAATTGAATTAACATGCCTCATTAGTGTTGTGAAAATAGTTGTTCAAGAAAAAACTGAATTTGAAGTTGTTTTGCATCTTTTGTATAATTGCGCTTTCTTCCCCAAAATCTTTTTTAAACATCTTCCGACATTCCATTTTTTACGAAATTTGTAGGAAAACTCCTATTTTACATATCTTAGTGTATGGTTAAAAAATATTAAGGATTGAAGGTATTTTACAACCTTTATGTAGGAAAATACAAGTTAGAACTATGTTGTCTATAGGTTTTAAGGATAGGGTTTAGGGTTTATAGGGTTTAGGGTTTAGGGTTTAGGGTTTAGGGTTGAAGAGAGTTATAGTATTTTATATATTAATGTTTGTTTATCTTATTTCGTTACTCCGTTTTGTACGAGATTTGAAATGACACGCAATATTAGTGTTTCCAAAGGATTGGTAAAGAAAAAACTTAATTCGGATATTTCTCTAACTTTTCTATAATTACATATTCCTCCCGTTTATTTGTTTATCTTATTTCGTTACTTCATTTTGGACGAGATTTGAAATGACACTCAATATTAGTGTTTTCAAAGGATTGGTAAAAGAAAATAATTAGTTCGGATATTTCTTTACATTTTCTATAATTACATATTCCTCCCGTTTATTTGTTTATCTTATTTCGTTACTTCATTTTGGACGAGATTTAGAATGACACGCAATATTAGTGTTTTCAAAGGATTGATAAAAGAAAAAACTTAGTTCGGATATTTCTTTACATTTTCTATAATTACATATTCCTCCCGTTTATTTGTTTATTTTATTTTGTTACTTCGTGTTGGACGAGATTTGAAATGACACTCAATATTAGTGTTTTCAAAGGATTGGTAAAAGAAAAAATTTAGTTCGGATATTTCTTTACATTTTCTATAATTATATATTCCTCCCGTTTATTTATTTATCGTATTTCGTTACTCCGTTTTGGACGAGATTTAGAATGACACGCAATATTAGTGTTTTCAAATGATTGATAAAAGAAAAAACTTAGTTCAGATATTCCTTTACATTTTCTATAATTACATATTCCTCCCGTTTATTTGTTTATCTTATTTCGTTACTTCGTTTTGAACGAGATTTGAAATGACACTCAATATTAGAGTTTTCAAAGGATTGGTAAAAAAAACAATTAGTTCGGATATTTCTTTACATTTTCTATAATTACATATTCCTCCCGTTTATTTGTTTATCTTATTTCGTTACTTCGTTTTGGACGAGATTTGAAATGACACTCAATATTAGTGTTTTCAAAGGATTGGTAAAAGAAAAAATTTAGTTCGGATATTTCTTTACATTTTCTATAATTATATATTCCTCCCGTTTATTTATTTATCGTATTTCGTTACTCCGTTTTGGACGAGATTTAGAATAACACGCAATATTAGTGTTTTCAAAGGATTGATAAAAGAAAAAACTTAGTTCGGATATTCCTTTACATTTTCCATAATTACATATTCCTCCCGTTTATTTTTTTATCTTATTTCGTTACTTCGTTTTGAACGAGATTTGAAATGACACTCAATATTAGTGTTTTCAAAGGATTGGTAAAAAAAACAATTAGTTCGGATATCTCTTTACATTTTCTGTAATTACATATTCCTCCCGTTTATTTGTTTATCGTATTTCGTTAAACATTACGTATTTTAAATAAGTGATTGATTTGTGAAATAGAATATACAAGAGTTTCAAATGTAATAATTAATGTTTTTGAGATAAAAAAAAAAAGAGATTTATTGAATATGAGTCCAACTAAAAAATACGCAAACCGACAATAACACCAACACGACATGTATCGAAATTGCACAATCTATCAAATTGTAGGTAAAACGAGTTCTAATAATCTGTCAAAGTTAATCGCATTCATCAAATAATCCAACATTCATCAAAATATTCCAACTTAAATCCAAATAATCCAACATTTATCCAAATATTCCAACTTTGTGCCAAAAAAACCAACATTCATCAAAATATTCCAACTTAACATAAATATCCCAACCACTACTGTCAAAACACCACAAAACACCATCAAACACCACAAAATCCCATCCTAACAACTTTCACCGCCACAATAACAGAAATTCAAAGTTTACTACTTGTCCCGAAAACGCAAAATATGTAAAAAAAACAGTTTGTCCATATATAAGAATTTAAAAGCCACCATTTCCGTCTCCAATGAAGTCATCCAGAACGGAATCTCGCTGCGTCTGATCAAATCCATGTTGTTGCGCCGTCCCTTGTTGTCCACGCACCCCCCCGTGCCTCGACTGTGAACTCTGCCCCTGCATCATTCCAGGCTGCCTCACCATATTCATCCCATGCTGTTGCATCCCCTGTTGCTGCATCAACTGCTGGTGCATCAAACTCCATCGAAAAATACCACCACTACCACCAGGCTGCTGGAACTGCTGTTGCATCCTCGTGAAGCTACCCATCTCCTGCTGCTAGCCATGGAAGTTGCTAAAGCCCTACAAGCATCACAAAAATGTTACTAGTGTATAAGTAAACATCCTTATTAAATCTATTTAAATTAAATAAAACATAATATATAATACATATATATACCTGACCAAATCCCATCCCTTGCTGCTGATAAGGGTTAAAACCTCCAATTCCCTGCTGTTGGGCCTGAAATCCACCATTAGGCTGCTGTTGAGACCCCTGGAAACCACCCAACCCACCTTGAGAACCACCTTGCTGCCCCGGAGACCCATGAAAACCACCCTGCTGCTGCTCCGCTGGCAAGAACGGCAACACTGGCCTGTAAACACCTCCATTAGGAGAAGGCTGCTGCTGTTGAAATAGCAGTCGTTGTTGTACTCCCAGAACCCTTTGCGGGATGTCTACATCATTCGGTGACGACCGTTGAGCTGGTGCGGGAGGTCTGGCCAAGGGAGTGGAGGTCGAGCCTGCCAACTGCGTTTCCATTCTAGGTGGTGTGATCGGGTACTCCGGTAACTCCGGCATCGGGCATCCATACTGCTGTGTTAACTGTTTAAGACAATTTTTTATGACTGTCTCAAACTCTATTGTATGCAACATATGTGCCCGAAACTGGGCCGTCAAGTCCTCAGCACAACTGAATGTTCCTGGTGCGGGGGGGCCGGCATTCTGGGCAATGGACTTCACATTTGCATGCTTTGAAAAAGCAGGAACTCTTTTCCCCTTCTTCCCAACAACTTTCAACCATGTCCTTAGATCCCAAGCAGGCCAATTCCTGGTATCATAACCATACCGGTCTCGCCACCGTTGAAGCGCTTCGTACTGTGACAATAACATATACAAATTCATTAAATAAGAAATAAAAATAATTTACTTATATACATGGATCATTGTACTGAAATATATATTAAATAATAAATTTTACATAAATATTACAATGATTCAGACACCATCAGATTTAATCATCAGATTATTGTCAAATTATATCATCACATAACTATGGATCATCAGATTATCACTTATCCTAATTCCTAACTATCCATCATATTTTGACTATTTACTATCTTTCATCAGATTACTATATGTGATCTGACTATATAGAAAATTCAATTAGGGACTATATAGAAATGACCTGACTATGACCTGACTATATACTAAAATGTACTAAAATATACTGTTGTGTTAATTCATCAATGTACTAAAATGACCTAACTATATAAAAAATTCAATTATAATACAAAGTCATTCAAGGACTGTCATCATCAGATTATCATCTTAACAAATAAACCACTAATACATGTACACAGATCAAGAAAGAAATAGAATCATTTAGGTACTGTCATCATCAGATATTCCAAACAGTAACAAATAAACCACTAATACATGTACACAGATCAAGAAAGAAATAAAATCATTTAGGGGCTGTCATCATCAGATATTCCAAACATTAACAAA
The DNA here is from genome assembly GCA_948329865.1 of Linaria vulgaris. Lineage (NCBI taxonomy): Eukaryota > Viridiplantae > Streptophyta > Magnoliopsida > Lamiales > Plantaginaceae > Linaria > Linaria vulgaris. Next base: position 29,533,959 of record OX415249.1, read on the forward strand.
TAAACCACTAACACATCATCATCAGATCATTTAAGGACTGTCAGTTTGTGTTATCAGTAGGTTTATATTGCGTTTTTCAAATAGAAAGTCAGTCCGTTCGAGTGGCATAAAAACCATGCTTATATAATATATGTATATATAAAAATGAATGATGGATTTAACAGACTATTTACTTACATATGCTGCCTCCGCATCGGGATCCACCCAGTCACCCGCCGATCCATCAGTATTCGTCTTTTGCCTCTTCAACTTGTAGAGCCATGGCAGAGGGAACTTATTCACCGGAATGCCCAATTTGATTGACTGTAACATAAGACAATTAGACATTAATATACAATCAGAAGATATATTAAATGAACATTATATAACATTATATTTATGCTAATATTTAATAATTAAATAATTACCTCGCGTCTGGCCCACTCGTCTTGCGTGAGACTTCCACCGTACCAGGTGACTTGCTTCCTTTTTTTCCTGTTGGCACTTGACTGCTTCGCTCGTGTCGCGTGCTTATCGTTTTTCCAGTACTTCATGTACTTCCGACGGATCGCCTTAAAGATCCAGATACGATGGCTCTTCTTCTTCGATGGATCAGCTTCAATTTCAAGGCAGATTGACTTGATTGTGCTCAAAGCACTCTTAAAATGATCCGGTGCTGCTGCTTCATACAGTTCCCAAATGCGGCCTTCGTCAAGCGAATGCCACTGAAAAGTTCTCTGCAACAAGTGAAAAAAAGATCAAGTCAGAAGTCTATAACTACATATTCTGATAAATGAAGACAGAAGTATGTAACTAAATAAATAATCTTAAAAGTATACATTTATATTAACTTAAACTCATCCCGTGCAAGCTGCTGATCCTTCGGCTTCCACTCCTTGTAGGTTTTGTACGGCTTCCTCAAGCACCTCTTAAGAATTGCCCCGATAGTCGTTGTTATCATAAGACTTTCTTCCCACGATCCAGTATTTGGATCAATACGGATCCACCTCCGATCCTCACTTTTCTTAGGCGGCGAAACTCCTTTAGAGGGACCGCGACCACTTTTCTCACCATCAATATCCATCACCTGGCCTAAGCTATCACTGTCATCCTCATCGCTGCTCGAGCTCTCGGATGTATCGGATAAATGGTATGATCGGGATGTGGAAGGTCCAGCATTGCTCGAGGAAGCACCCATCCCAAAGAAAGGAGCTGAAGCCGAGTGTGCGCCTGGAGAAGTGACGTTAGTGTGAGCCTGAGCTGGTGATGCATTTGACGTCGATCCCCGATGTGAATGATCAGTAGGCCGTGGCAGAGGTCCGTAAGGAATTTGGCCGACCAAAGCCCACGGATTCTCCAATATATTCTGAGGGAAGTTAGTGGCTCCTGGAAAATCTGTGACGTCATCTGCGACTCCCGAAGATCTGATTGGCGTCACTGGAGTAGACTCTCTTCTCGCATTAGTCATGGGAGTCGACTCTCTTGGCGGATCAGTGATGGGAGTAGGCTCAATTGGAGGATCAGTCACCATGGGAGTAGGCTCAATTGGAGGATCAGTCACCCTGGGAGTAGGCTCGACACTTGGCTCGGTCACGGGAGTAGGCTCTACTGTCGGCTCTATTATTGGAGTCGTCTCTGTCACCGGAGTTGGCTCTCTTGTCAGATTAGTCGCAGTAGGAGGCGTTGTATCCCGAGGGATGCCCCGGTATGAAAGACGGGTAGCAGGACGAGGACGTGCTGCAGGATGTGATTGAACACGTGTTTTAGGACGTGATTTAGGACCTGGTTTAGACCGCAGTTCCTGCGTTTCCTGCACTGGCTCCTTGCCCTTCCTTCGTGCCATCTAAAGATAGAAACAATTTAAGTTAGATCTTCAATTGCAATAATTACTATATATAACACATAAAGTATCTACTTATATAATTAAATCAAACAATCAACTGAACAAAGCAAAGCATGTGCCACAATTAACTTGACTTTGAGCAAGTTTTGTCTGCTGGCAAATTGACTTGTGAAAAAGACTAATTGTAACTGATACTTGATTAATCATTTTGAAATTTGACCCAATCTTCATATGCATGCACACACTCACTTAATTGACCACAAATTTAGAAGCAAAACATAATTGAACATACTCTAATTGTAACCACAATCCCTGAACTCCCATTTGCACTTGTCCTCCCCAAATTTACACAAATTCAGAATAACCAAGCCTTAATTTCAGAAAATCCCTACAATCTCCTAAATTCCTTTAAAAAAAAACCAGAATATAAACAGCATGCAACACCAATCTCTTTCCTTTTTTCTTCAACCCTTAATATAACTACAACAATCACCACAAAACAAAATAACCTTAATATGCAACACCACCACAAAACAGACATGAAGCAGGATACAACACCACCATAAAATGGATAGAATACCCTTAATATGCAACACCAAACTATAAACACCCTTAATATGCAACACCAAACACTTAATTAAGACCATAGTCCTAACTTTCCATCTAAACACTAGCATACAGGCAACATGCAGCAACAAAATATACTATATTAACATACTATGAACCATTAATTACAAAAGATTCAAGAAATTTTCAAGAATCGGCCGAAACTAAAAAGGCACAAATTAAACCGACGAAATTTAGGGAAATTACTATCAAATTGAAGCTAATGAAGTGGGGATTACATACCTTCTTCAATTTGTAAGGGAAAACGGTTGATTTGGGGGCGGATTTGAATAAGTTTAATGAACCCTAAAGTGTGTGTGTGATTTTTGTGTGTTTAGTGTGTGCGTGTGTTGAGTAATTGAGGAAAGTGATAAGATTACTTAGTGTATACGATTACTTAGTGTACTCTTTTTTTTGTTTATTTTTTTAATCAATGGGAACCACATTTTGGTTCCCATTGCGATGAGGTGTCACTAACGGGCACAACACTCAATGGGCATACAATGCTTTAATATATAATATGGATAACAGGCAATGGGAACGGAAATGTCGTTCCAATTAGGTAGGAATGGATTTTGGTGCCCATATTTTCGTCTTCAATGCGGATTATTCTTGTAGTGATAAACCTGATTGGGGGACTATGATTTGTTTTCTAAAAGACACTACAACAAAAAAGCTGTTTAGAGACACAAAAATGTGCATTTGTAGGTGTCTGTTGAGGCACTTAAATCATTTGTCTGATAAAATCTATGTCGCGATAGAGTTAGTAGCTTTAAGGACACTTTTTATGTGCCATTTCAAATCTTTTTAGAGGCATATAATTATGCCCCAACAGCCCTTACATATATGCCTCATAAAGTTATTTTTAGAGACAAATACAAATGCCTCAATAATATTTACATTTGCCTCAAGACATCAAATTAGAGACAGATATATGTGCCTCAACAACTCTTATATGTGCCCCAATATTGTCCTCTATTAAGTAACATATCTCCTCTCATATGAGTTTTATGTTTTAATGTACCAAACAAAAATATATTTTTCCTCCATTTCACATCTCTAACAAGATAATACATAAAGACAATAACAATATTAAAATCAAAAAACAACTTTACTAAAAAGTTATTCAATCATTACAGCTAACAATAATTGGTACCAAACTATAACGTCAACTGACCAACTCAATATTTCTAAAATGAAAGAAATAACATATAACCACCAGTTAACAAGTCACGAGAATATGATTACAAATATATTAGCACATAATCTCCTACTACAACATTATCCTTGTCTTGATCCTAGTCTCAGTCCTCATCCAACGCAATATGTGCAACATAAAACGTCTTGGTTAAGATCAAAACCAAGCTTATAGACCACAAACAATCATAATTTTATATACAGCTTTCACATTCTGGAAAGAAAAGATGAGATATAATTAGTTATACGGCGAAATATCTTATGATCCAATTACCCTTTATGGATCATTTATACTATCAACAAAGTTATTGACGATCAACAAATATACATGTGGAGTCTTTAAGCTGCATTCGATATAGGCTGCTGCACCAATTTGTTTCCTCAACCGCTCACCCTATATTAAATCCACAGTTAGCCGTGTGTGCATAGAATTACAGTTGTATCACTTCAAAGTCCCTAATAACAAAAACAGGGACCGCAATTCGGTCCCTACTAATATTCATAGAGTATCTATGAATATTAGTAGGGACCGAATTGCGGTCCCTATTGACCCCCAGAAAAAATAAAAAAAAACAATAATATTCCTGATTAAATCCGAAATATTATTGTCTTTTTTTTGTAAAATTATGATTTTAACAAGATCAAAATAATAAAATAATGAAGAAAAAGTTAATATAATGACATGAAAGTATTAATGAATGTAAAAAGATTAATAAAATAACTAATATAAGAAAATAAAATATGAATGAAAACAAAAAACAAATGAATGAATAAAACAAGTGAAAGAAAAATAAGAAAAGAAAGGAAAGAAAAGAAACAAAAGAAAGATTGTGTTGGTGATTTGTTTTTTAGATTTGTGTTGGTAAAAAGAAGAAAAGTTTTTGTGTTGGGTGATTTATGGAGAAAAGAAGATAATGTGTTTGTGTTGGAAAATAAGATAGTGTTTTTGTGTTGTGTATTTTTTTGAGATAATGAAATGAGATGTATAAGAGTGGTGTGTATATACAAAGGGGAGGGTGAAATTTCAAATTTTTGACAAATTCAAATTTCTGGCCTAAAAGTTTTGCAAAAATTTCAATTTTTTGGATTCTGTGACCGCATTTAGGTCACTAATAAAAATTAGGGACCGAATTTAGGTCACTAAATTTTTATAGTGACTGAAGTGCGGTCTCTGTTGCTATTTTAGGGACCTAAGTGCAGTCCCTAATAATATTCACCTATTTGTATGAATATTATTAGGGACCGCAATGCGGTCCCTGTTGAGTCAATAGGGACCGCAATTTGGTCCCTGATCACAGATTAGGGACCGCTAAACGGTCCCTATTGACTCAATACGGACCAAATTACGGCCCCTACTAGTTTTCATACTTCAAAATCGATTTTTTTAATTGATGTTGGTGTGTTTGTGATTCTTAGCAACCAAAATCATTGTAACATGTGAATTGAAGTAATAAATGATTGCCGAACCAACCTCATAGTAGTTTAGTGTGAATTAATAGATTGACTGACATTGAGTTAGTTATTAATGTTCAAGATATATTTCATGTTCTACAACTAATCACTACTAGTTAGTTGTAGTTTTTATTCGTTTTTATGCTTTACTCCACTAATGTTAGAATAGATATGATTATAAGGTATGATCATTAGATCAAGTAATCATTATACTTACATATGTGTATAGAATTAGTTCCTCATTATGACATTCGTCGTACAAAATAGTAAGAGAATTTTTCAAAGCGGTCCGTTCTCCTCACATAATATTTGGATTTACAATGCGTCGTTGTAATTATTGTTATTTGAACTATTACAATGGTTATTATGAACTAAACAAATAACGCGGCACCTCGAACCATCTTAAAATATCGATTTTAAAGTATGAATATTAGTAGGGACCGGAATTAGGTCACAAATATGGACAATAAGGACCGTATTGCGGTCCCTATTGACAACGCGAATGTCATTAGGGACCGCAATGCGGTCCCTATTGACTCAATAGGGACCAAAGTGCGGTCCCTAATAATATTCATCGATTTTAAAGTATGAATATGAGTAGGGACCGCAATGCGGTCCCTGTTGAGTCAATAGGGACCGCAATTTGGTCCTTGCTGACAGAATAGGGACCGATAAACGGTCCCCATTGACTCAATAGGGACCAAATTACGGTTCCTACTAGTTTTCATACATTAAAATCGATTTTTTTTAATTGACGTTGGTGTGTTTGTGATTCTTAGCAACCAAAATCGTTGTAACATGTGAATTGAAGTAATAAATGATTGTCAAACCAACCTCATAGTAGTTTAGTTGTGAATTAATAGATTGATTGACATTGAGCGAGTTATTAACGTTCAAGATATATTTCATGTTCTACAACTAATCACTACTAGTTAGTTGTAGTTGTTATTCGTTTTTATGCTTTACTTCACTAATGTTAGAATAGATATGATTATGAGGTATAACCATTAGATCACGTATTATTTATACTTACATATGTATATAGAATTAGTTCCTCCTTATGACATTCGTCGTACAAAATAGTAAGAGAATCTTCAAAGCGATCCGTTCTCCTCACAAAATATTTGGATTTACAATGCGTCGTTGTAATTATTGTTATTTGAACTATTACAATGGTTATTATTAGCTCAACAAACAACGCGATACCTCGAACCATCTTAAAATATCGATTTTAAATTATGAATATTAGTAGGGACCGCAATTAGGTCACAAATATGGACAATAGGGAGCGCATTGCAGTCCCTATTGACAACGCTAATGTTAGTAGGGACCGCAATGCGGTCCCTATTGACAACGCTAATGTCAATAGGGACCGCATCTTGATTTTTATACTTTAAAATCAATTTTTTTATTGATGTTGGTGTGTTTGTGATTCTTAGCAACCAAACTCATTGTAACATGCCAATTGAAGTAATAAATTATTGCAAAACCAACCTTATAGTAGATTAGTTGTGAATTAATAGATTGATTGGTATTGAGCGATTTATTAACGTTCAAGATATATTTCATGTTCTACAACTAATCATCACTAGTTCGTTGTAGTTGTTATTCGTTTTTATGATATATTCCACTAATGTTGGCATAGATATGATTATGAGGAATAATCATTTAATCAAGTAATCATTATACTTATATATGTATCTCAAATTCATTTGTCATTATGACATTAGTCGTACAAAACAGTAAGAGAATCTTCAAAGCGCTTTGTTCTCCTTATATAATGTTTGGATTTACAATGCGTCGTTGTAATTATTGTTATTTTAACTACTACAATGGTTATTATGAACTTAACGAACAACGTGGCACATCGAACCATCATAAAATATTAATTTTAAAGTATGAATATTAGTAGGGACCGCAATTAGGTCACAAATATGGACAATAGGGACCGCATTGCGGTCCTTATTGACAACGCTATTGTCAATAGGGACTGCATTGCGGTCCCTATTTGCAACTGCTAGTGTTAATAGGGACCGCAAAGCAGTCCCTATTAACAATGATATTGACCGCCTAGTCTTGTAGTGTATATATATATCTACCTATCTATTTGTAAAAATAATAAATACATATGTATAGATAAAAACATATATATAACTATTTGTAAAAATAATAAACATATATATAATCATTTGTAAAAATAATAAGTATTTTAAAAAATAAAAAAAAAAATCAACAAAATACAAAAAAAATTAAAAACTATTCATCATCTACATCAGCCGTTCCCGTACCCCCCTCATTGCTGCCGCCACCACCGCAGCCCCTCATCATCTTCATCACCTCATACCACCATCGTATCCATTTACTACCACCCAAAAATCCCCCAAATCCCCAAATCAAAAACCCTAATTCCGATCTAACGAGATGATGATTATGGTGGTCAAGTACGGTGATGAAGATGATGATGGGGGTGATGGAGACAATGAGTTACATGGTGTGTGGTGATGGAGATGATGAATCATGTGGTGATGATGAACTCTGTGGTGGTGATGGAGATTATGGTGATGATGAATTAAAGAAATATGTTAAAGTTAATTAAATTGTTTCTTATTTTTTAAAGATATATATAAATATATTTTAGGGGCAGAAATAATAATGCGTCCTAATTCAAACGTTAACTAAGAAATGAAATCCACATAACTTTGCGAATTGTTATAACCTTTACAAGCTCATTAATATTGTAACCTAATCTACTTCAGTCACGTGCTAGTTACATGCTAAGAGTCATGTGCTAGTCACATGCTATTTTCTGGATAATCTTGAAATATTCTCTTGTCAAAATGTTACGGAGGACAAAAATCGATAATTGATATAACATATAAGACGTGTAGTGATAGATGTCAACATAGATGGCCTTGTTTCAAAAGTGGTTTACATAAAGAATGTCTATTGCGAAATTTCATGAGTTTCATGTGATGGGATGTTGCATAATACACGTACCCGATGAGTGGGACTTTATTAGCCACTAACGCCACTGACTCTTGTCCGACCAATATGTATTCCAGAGCTGAACCAGGTATCTCTGTTGTGCAACGATAAATTAAGTAACACTCACTAAATAAATAGAGGTACATATAATTACTAACTTGTAAATTAAATCCATCGTATAAATAGATTACTCACCGAAGCTTGGTCAGCTGTCTCGTTTTACCCACTATTCATCTCCCTTTATCGATTTTCTTATGTGCCAGAGGATTATCTTTAATTGTAACGCCCTTCATTTTAGCCTGTTTTATAACAAAATAAAAAAAACAATTAAAACTACAAACTAAATCTAAAACAATACAACAAATTAAATCTAAATTTGAACAAAAAATTAAACTACAAAATAAAAACTTACATGCTCCTCCCCCAAAAATCTGGCCCGAACGCCTTCCACCATACCAGTTCTTCTTCTTTCCCTTTTTTTCTCTTGACTTTTTCGCCCATATTCCTGTGTTCCGGCCCATTCCAGAAATATATGAATTGGTGCTCATGGTTTTCTGAAATCCAAATATCATGCTTGGTACGCCAATCGGGGTACGCAACTATCTCTTGGAATATTCTTTTCAAGGATTTCAGGTATTCGTCATAACGGTTGTAGCCAATCCGCAACCATGCATCTCTAATACGCAATTTGTCGTCTTTGTCCAACTAATATTGGGCCTGTAAATTGTAAATAATTGAAATGGTTACAAAAAATGATAAATATGCTTAATATTTAGAACTATTCTTATTTAAAAACTTACGCAAAAGTCTCGTCAGGCTCTATCACGATATGGTTTTGTAAAGTTCAAAAATCTAAACCACGGGCCATTACACATCTTCTTTAGCTTAGCATAAATAGACGCACTAATAGACGGTTGGTTCATCATCGATCTGCTATAAATGTGATCTACTGTTTATCATCGCGGTTGTCTGGAATAAGTGCTCCCTGCTAGGTATGTCAATGGGTAGAGTTTTACCCTATCCTACCCTAAAAATGAACTCAATGTCCAGACAATTACCATGAAGTCAGGGTAAAGTTCAAGACCCAAACCCTTACCCTAAACTTAGAGTAATTCAGCTCAGGGTATGGACCCAGACCCTACCCTTTAACTTACTCTAAAAAAGTTAATTATAATCACCTTGAACGAGTATTTTTTCATCAAAATATTTTTTTTGAATGTTACGAGATTTTCTATCGACAAAAAAAAAACATTTTGACGCGACCGACATTCGCTAACGGGTCTAGTAAGACCCTTATCCATTTAACAGGTTAGGGTATGGTCCAGTTAGGGTCCAAAATTTGGGTCCCATTACGATCTGGGTCTGGGTAGGGTATGGATCTTCAACACCACAAAAGCTTTAAAATTTACAGTTGAGTTTTTTATTAAACTATACTTTTCACCCCTAAACTTTTTCTAAAACCCAAATTAACCTTTAAAGATTCGAACGCCAACATAGATAATAATATTCATATCCAAACCAACATAAACCAACAATAATCAACATGTACAATCACAAAATCCTCAATACATAATCACAAATGACCGAAACATGAATCTTTGAAATTTCACAATCATAACTAATGGACTAAATTTAAAATATGTTACATCAAAACGTTCATTGGGTTGAGTAGAATTACTTACCGGTGCTTTTGGATGAAATTAGTCGGTCCACGACGACTCCACGACAATCAAATGGCGTTCTACTAATGGTTTTGTGTGTGTTGCGGAGAAATTCGTTGCAGGTGTAAGATAATAAGGATGCAACAGAATTTTTCGTTGTCGGAACCCACTGCAACGGAAAATTGCGTTGCATGCTTTTCTTTAATAAAGGCTGCGACGCATCTTTTTGGTGCAGGTCCCGTTGCACCTGATAATTGCGTTGCAGCCTTTAGTTGTGCAACGAAATCTTGCGTTGCCAGGCTGCCGACGCAAAATTTCGTTGCATAAACTCTTTATCCAGACCCACATGTACAATTGCAACGAAATAGTGTAATGTAACGTGTTATGCAACGAAAATTGAATTTCGCTGCATAATATTTCCTAGCAATTGTGTTGTTTTGTAGTACTGTAGAATACTATGAATGGTGGGTCACGGTTTACTTATGAAAGAAAAGCAAAGAATTGTTATGTACTAAATTATGTCAATCATAAGAACATAGAAAATATTTTAACTATTCTCTCATCTTTAGGTACTGTAAGGCACATTATTTTCATCATTTAAGCATTGTTTCAGTAGAAGTAGAGGCGGATTAAGGGAATCTTCACTTCCATTAATTAGGAGCTGAGCACGTGCGAATCGAAATAGATATAACCGGTATAGATATATATACCGTGCATGGATATTATGAGATTAGCAATATATTAAAGTCTGTAATCCTTTGGTTATTGGAAGGACGGATTTAATGATTGCGTATCTTAACTTTTATGCCCTATATTCAGGTGTGTATTCCAAAACTATATATTCTAAATTGGAAGAAAATATGTTCAACATGTATATTAGTAGTAAATATGTACGTATACATATATGCATTGGTTTTTAAAGTGATTTGAACTACATTGTCAGGTCCTTAGTATGTTAATGGATTAAATTGTTCACTTAGTACGTGTATTGTTCTGAAAGAACGAACTGTTTGTTTGTTGCTTCAAACGTAGGATTTACTGTTTCTTGTTGGAATGACTGAATTGTTTTTGAACGACTGAACGTCAATGGATCAATGGCTTGGCTAGAACGTTGTACCGCTAGTTGGTCTTCATGCCGCATAGCCCCTCTTCCTTAGACCGACAGGAGTTTTGTAGTCTCTTTGTGGAGTAATCGTCGAGTATGTTTGTCTGGTATATGGACTAATTTCATGGTAGCACCTTCAATAAGGGTAATTCTTACTGACCGAAAGTTGTTATAAAGACGAGTAATGTATACTTGAGGTTAGCATTATGTGTTGTCTTACTTTCCGATGTGCTTATTTATTGCTTACAATTATTTTTAAAAAACAAACACATGCCATCATTTTGCACACTAACACACGAATACTACTGTGATTTTTGTCTCACGCATGCATTTTTTTTCTTCATTTCAGCTTAAGGATATCGAGAGCAAGACTTCGGGGAACATCAGAATTTTGTTGGGTAGTAAAATGTAGTTTGTGTTAGATATCATTTCTATTTTAGCTTTGATTTGTCGAATATTTAGATAATTTGTTATTTAGTTTTGTTTCTCTTAATCTACTGTAATGTCAGCTCTGAAATATTCGGGGCATTACATGGTTTGTGCTACAGTAATCAATGACGTACGTGATTCTCGGGATAGGGCATTTATAGGCCTCGTGTTACAGGCCCCAAAATCTAGATTTCACGCTATAGGCTAGGTACTGGCTCAGCTAGTATCGAATTGAAAGGCTATTTCAATACTCTTTTCACTCTGTCATGTTCATTTAAGTTGCCCATTTTTCAGCGTTGGGCCAGCCTAGATATAATATATATATATATATATATATATATATATATATATATATATATATTATAATGGGATAATTCCCTCAAACCCCTCAAACTATGACACATTTATTCAGACGAGGTCAGAACCTCTATTTTCGCACCAGGGCCCCCGAAACTTCAACAATCCGTGCAATTTGGTTTTGTACGTGTTCCTGACCAAAGATTAACGGAATATTCCAATAATATTCCTTCACGTGCATAACTCATGTGGCCCGTAAGGGGTAAACTAGACCCGTAATGTTGTTGTGCATGCACGTGATGGAATATTATTGAAATATTCCATTAATTTTGGACACAGATGGATGTTGGACAAAAAGAGAAATTAACAGGTGTAGTGTGTTAGTAGAAAGTCCAACGGTAATTAACCTAGAATTCTATTCATTTGCAGAGTTTTCACATATATGTTATAAATTTGACTGGAGGACTATGATTTGTTTTCTAAAAGAGTTTTGCCCGCTTAAAAGTTATATTCTTAAGAATTAAGGCTAGAATTGGAAATCTCCTGGTCTAGTTGGAAACAAGCTAATATGGATATTTGTTCTTCCTCTTATGTGACTCCATGGAGGCACCATTAGAAACTTGACCCACGTGGTTAGCTTGAGCATCCTTAGCTGCCCACTCTAACAATTTCATTTCTCTCACCAACATTGACAATAGGTGGCTCTGCCCCTATCTCACCTAGCTCAATGCCATCTGCAATATGATCAACACCCACGTGTGGATCCTCATTAACAGGAGGTACATCCTCCTCAATCACAACTCTCATATGGCTAGCACCCCGAGAACCACCCTCAGTATGAGGTGAACACATCCTCTTAGTAGGGACCTCATATACATGAGAAGCATCAAACATCTCATCATCAACAACCACATCACAACCATGGCCTATACCTTGGTCACCCTGCCTCTTTCACGCGAAGAGCACTCTCCACGAGTTTCCTTAGATTAAGTGGCAGCATGCATCAACTCGTGGGATCTGTCGTGTGGGATCTATCCCTAACCAAGTTAGCTGCATGTGAAAAGATAAGGTTTAACGACTCACACAAAATTTACCAAAATGCAAGTATAATATGCAACAGTAAAGAAAATATATGCATTCTAATATTTAGAAAAATTGTACCCAAGTGTTCTATTTCTAAATGCCTAGCAGATGAGACCCCGCTGACTCTCAAAATCTCGCCCAAGGAAACAACTGGATGATAGAAGTACTGCCGCTACAAAGTAGACAAGTTCTCCTTTCAGCCATCCCCAACGTCGGGTCTCTGAAGCGAATCATCCACTTCACCGGTCAAGTCACGACTGTGGCTGTTAAACAAAAGCTTTTTCTTCCACTTTCTACCAAAACTGTCGCGTGCACCTTCAAATAATGCACAATTGACCCTCGTAGAAGCATAATAAAAATCGGAGTTAATCCTACCCTTCTAGTTGTAGTTTATCCAGATCAAATACCAAAACTCCCTGACACTAGAAGGAAAACCTATAGCCCTCGTACTCACCACAAAGACGACTATGGCATATAGACATTTGGAGTAAACTGAGCAAGGTTAAGACCAATGTCAAGCAAAATATTTCGAATCTCGGGTACAACGGGAAACCTCGGCTCGCTCCAAGGATACGAAGTAAAAATAGTAATACACCCAGCCGGTGGAAGATGCATACGGTCATTTGACCACAACATGATAATTTCATACCCGCGTGGTATATCATACTCAAATTTAAACGACTCGGGCGTCCTATACACCGAATGCAAACAATGCACCTTAGAAAAATAAATCATAGTCTGAAAAAATATGAGTAAAACGCCCAAGGTACTCATCTAATGGATCGGCAGCATCATCCCCCTTGTCAGGCAATAAACCAGAACTGTTGGACCAACTAACACTTTCCCCAAACTCAGCACATTGCCCATTGCATAAGAATCACCCTTAAAATCATTGTTGCTATACTCTTTACATGAGGTCGACTCTATAATATCTACTCCACTAACACCTCGTGACCCTTGCTAACAGATCTGACGTGTGCCATCGATAAAAAATATGACGTGGCACCTTGATACAAGGACCAATGTGAACCACGTTAGCCCGCGTCCAAGTTATTTATTAAACAGATGTAATGAAATTGGTTTGCCAAAAACGATGTGCAATCGGGCCAGTTTGATTCAAATTGACGTGCCACGATTCACGATCCCACACCAAAAAGAATGCAAAAAAGAGAAACGTGAAACGGGGTTCTTACTTCTTCAAAATCATGGAGAAACTTGACCAAAGGCTCGATTTCTCTAGATCTAAGCTCTCTCCTCACTCTATCGTTTTTTCACTTTCTCTCTCTAAAATGAGGCTAATGAAGTGGTAGTGGAAGACTTGACTTCAAATAGTGTATCCCTAATAGGCTTAAGTTGCCCTTAAAGGCCCATTAGCTATTGCATGTCATCTAGCCCAAGTGGTAATGACCCAATAAATCATCCAACCTTTTTGGATCGATAACAAGCGTTGACCTCAATATTTTCATAAATAAAAAATTATACTTTGACCCCAAAATTTTCTAAAAGTTACGGAAAATCTAAAAATTGGTCTAAACATGCTTTATAATTATAAAGTAGGACCATGATAGGCTTATGAGTCGTTACACTTGTGTATGAGTATTGTAATTATGCCTATCCTCTATTTAGTTCAAAATACCCCCAAATAAGTTGAGCCCATCTCCAATTGGTGGCCTTATGGTGTGCCATCATTACGACACGACTAAAATACGAAGTTACATTTGGCGTGACACAAAAATTAAAGGGACAAAAAGGCAATTCATACACAATCCGTAAAACCCAAAAATATGTCAAGACGAGGTTCAAACAACTCGGGTGGCCTGGCACATCCCAAAATAAGACTATGTCGACCCAAAACAGCGTGTCACGTTGGTCCTAACTAATATGGCATATTGATTCAATAATCGACGTGCCATATGAGATGAGAATCTGATGTGGCATGTCGAGTTGAAACACGATGTGCGATGGCACGTCGGTTCGAAGATGCACGTCTGACGCCATCCGACGTGGCATGTTGGAGGGCCACGCGCCCTCAAATGGGACACATCGGTTCAACAACCCCATTTTAGCCCCATTTAGCCCACCTCAGGGTGGTCCCCACACTCTAGGCCATCTTCTCATCTATAAATACCCCCTCGTTTCTCTTTTTTAGGGGTTGGATTTTCCGAACTCAAGGGTGTGTGCTTTCTCTCTCTAGAAAAGCACGTCAAACATCCACGTCAATTTTTGGCACATAAAGTTCTGGCACGTCTAACAAATAAACATCAAACAAGAGCACGCCAAACTAAAAAACTTGAAAATAAAGTACTTCAACCATTTTACCTCTGTTTTTCCATAGGCATGGCTATGTCAACAATTGGACTTAGTATGATATGAACTTTACTTCCAAGTCAATGATATGTAATTTGACTCTAGATTTGACCACTCTGTAGTGCAAATCACTCAACGTTTGAATATCGAGTCTCCAAGCAACCTAGATGAATATAAGCATCGTTAGGCTGACCAAATGATCTCTAAATGAGACTAACGCCCTGCGAGGTTAATTCTATAGCCGTTAGGACCTCGTCTATGAGACGTACACCTTGTGGGGTCGTCCAATCGATCATAAGGGGCTAGATAAGAGCATATATCTTCTAAGTTAAGCGTGATATCTCCTATGATCCTACGCGGGCACAATTGGATAATGAATTACGCCTGGGTTGATTATTTCTTCTCAAAGAGATCCATAGGAAGCTTAACCTAGTGTTAAGTTTAGTCGCAAGGATGATAAACCCGTATCCACCCTGTGATTTGGTTTACTTTTTTAATAGCTATTTATTTCCAACACTGCCCTCTTAGTGTAAGTTTTCATCGAACTAAAAGCTCTTCTGTATTGCCTAAAAGGTACGAGAGAGTCTGGTGAGGGAAGTTGCTTGGGATTAGCCAAAACACCCCGCACCATATATATTAGGAGTTTCTGAATCAAAAATCATATATTATCAAAACAATATACCGCAAACCAAAATAACTTGTCGGTCGCTACTAATATTCTAACTTTAGTAGGGACAGTTGGGTCGTCGCAAACCTAGTGCTAAAATAGTAGTGATGGTCGGGCGGTCTATACTGACCCCTAAATTTGGGCAGAATATTCCAATTCTAATAAAAATTCAAATATTAGTGACGACACGGTCGTCACTAATGACATTCGAATTGGCAGGTAACTAGAAAATCTAAATTTTCACCGTGCAGTGTATAAATACATCGCTCTTCCACCCTCGTTTTCAATGTCTCAAAGTTATATATTCAGAAATTCCCAACAATTGCTCCTCCTCAAATCTTCAACCTTTTTTTCACATTTTCAAAATTTCTTTCACTTCTTCAGATCTTCAAACTTTTTCTTCACATCTTCAAACACTTTTCCACAACTTTAAATACTTTTCTTCACATCTTCTAACACTTTTCATATCTTCAACACATTTTTCACATCTTCAAGCACTCATTTCTCTTAACATATACTAGCATTCTTCTTCTCAACACACTACATAATAATCTCGCATTGTTGAAAAAAATGGAATAATGTTCCGGTTATAATTACCAAAATATTATAGCATTTTTTAATTATGTTGAACAATATTAGCGACCATTGAGCGATCGCGAATAGTATTCAACGTTAAATATTTGTACTGACAGACGAGTCGTCGCTACTGATATGAACATTAATAGCAACCGATGGACAGTCACTAATGTGTCTACATTCATTAACGACCGCCCAACAGTCACTAACACTCTTGTGATCACCATGCGGTCACTAATGACTTATGACACATCAGTGACCAACCAACAATCACTATTGTGTTCAGGTCAACAATGAAACTCTTAATGTAGGTACGTACCAATTTTCTAATTCTCATTCCTTTCTGCACTAGGGTTTCTTTCTTTACTAACCGTCTTAAGATTTTCAAAAGCTGCACAAAAACCTCGTGTGGCTTGTTTATTGTCTAAAATTCTTTTGCGGTTCCAAAAACTCAGTACATAATCCTCTTCATTTTGTTTCAAAAAACTCCATTAATTGTTTTTTATTTAATGAATAAACTTTGTTTAATATATATTATATATTTTATTAATATATTTTTATTCTTAATATGAAATTTTTTTCTAAGTAAAATTCAAACGTACTATGTTTTTAATCATACAAGACTATTAAAATAATTCTATATTTTAATTTATAATAAATAAATAAAAGGACAAATTATTATTTCTACCCATTATCTTTTTTTCCAAAACTTAAATACCCGTTTTTTCAAAACATGCTAAAAATGGCCTGTATCTTTTAAAATTTCTACTAAAAATGCCCGAAGTGAAATCCTAGGTGTCGGGCGCGACTTTTTGATTAAGCAACGCGAATCTTTGACTAGGCAGCCACGTAGGCTTTTTTGTCCGAAAATTTCACTTCAGACATTTTTAGTAGAAATTTTAAAAGATACAGGACATTTTTAGCATGTTTTGAAAAAACGTGCATTTAAGTTTTGAAAAAAAAGATAATGGGCGGAAATAATTATTCCTCCAAAATAAAATATAAAGAATTCGTTAGGATTCTCCAATTCGTATGGGGGTTCCGTACATGTTTTGAAACCGCGTGGGTTTCTTCTATTAAACATTTTAAGGGGTATAATAAACTTTTTGTGCATATATATATAAATAAATAAATCAAGTATTGTCTTGCATAAAGGGGTTTTTTTCAAAAATGGTCATTTATCGTGGCCTCATTACGAAAATAGTCATTTAACACGATTTTATCGATATTTTGTCCTTTATCGTTTATTTCATCAAATCTTGGTCCTTCGAACTTTTTTATTTCTTTTTGCCCCTTAAACTATATTTATTAGAGAAAAAAAACCCACATCTATTATTTATAATTAGCAAAGAGCTCCCATTTGTTATGCATTCACCTAAAATTACATATTCACTTAAAAACGCTAAAAAGGTATTATAATTGACTAAAATATATAAATAGTAAATATTAAATTCAAAAAAGTTTCCTTTATTAACTAATTAAATAATTTATCTTCAATTCTAGAATAGAAGCCCAACAAAGTTTTGTTGTATATTTGAAATATTGGATATACATATAATTTTATATTTAAACTTTTAAAAAACTTAAAACGAAGATTAATATAATATATTTCTCAATTCAAAAATAATATTAAATTTTTATTATATATTTAAGGTTTTTTTCTTTTATTTTTATAATTCTATCTAGAGATATTTAATAAAGGAATGTTTTTTTAATTAGTTATAATGAAGGAAAATTGTTGAATTAGTTAATAAAGGAATATTTTAATGTAATATTTAGTATCTATGTATTTAATTTTATTGTATATATTTTTAGCTTTGTTTAAGTGAATATATAATTTTATGTGAATATATAACAAATGGGGGCTTTTTATTAATTAAAAAAAATATTTGGGTGTTTTTTGTTAATAAATATAGTTCAAGTGGCAAAAGGAAATTAACAAAAGGGCGGATGACCAAAATTGGATGAAATTCCACGATAAAAGACTAAATGTGGATGAGCTCAGGATAAAAGACCATTTTTGGGGGGAAAAAAACCACACATAAAATGAATGTACCTCATTCTCTAATGGAGTCGACGAAAAAAAGATTCAGTGCAAGCTTTTAAAATGACAAGAGGATTTTGTGCAACGTTTTAAAAATTACAATGGGGCTCTCCACAATCACCAAACTACAGTAGGGTTTCGTGAAGGTTCTTGAAATCACATGGGCATTTTATGGATTTTCCCCAAATTTCCGAATGATAGACTGGAAATTGCCATCATTTTATTCTATTTGACAATTTTATTTAATTAGCACATAGCATTTTTTAATTAGTCCATCATATATATACAAGCTAAATTAATTTAAGTGCTTTGTTTTGGAATAATAATATGATTAATTTATAGATTCTAAAAAATAAAATAAGTAATTTAAATTGATATCTTAAATTTAAATTTAAATGTCTACAATTGCTTCTCAATTTCTAGTTAGTTCTAGCATGAATGCTTTTCAAAATACATTTATTTCCGTCAATGTATATTTAATCTCAAAGTAAATACTAATCGATCCAAGAAAAGCTAATGCAATAAAAGAAAGCGACGCTCTAAATTCTTTATTAGAACTCAAAAATCATCAAGTTCATGTGGAACAGGCAGAAAATATGAATTATTTATTACCTACTCATCATCGATGCTTTACTTTCCAATAAGCCCACAACTAACATTTGCTATTTTAACCAACACAGTATTTTGTTTATTCTTATTACTTAGCTCAGGCACCATGTTGCCCAAAACCTTCTCACAATTACTAAGGAACCTGTCGGACCTTGCGATCGTATCTGATACCGTCTCTGTAATCCCCTTTACCAAATGCAAAGCTTGCGTTGACAAATTCACCCAACAAAGCATTGTACGCTGCTTCACAAATTGCATAGAGATTCTTTTTGTTTTTATCTTTCTCGTTAGCTTTGGATTGGCTTATAAATTTAAGGGTGTCACTACCATACTCCAAGGTTAGGGCAAGGCTTATTTGAGTAAAACCTTTTGCATCTACACTTGGACCTGGCAAATGAGCATCCAAAACTGTCGTACAAAAATCTCTATTGATTGTCTGTTGACAAATCTTGCTTATTAAGTCATATGGTCCCGGCGTCGATACTCAAGCATTGTGGAACATATATTGAGAACAGTAACATTGTTGACATAATAAAACAGAAGAGAGAATCCATTATTTTTCTTTATGACAAAAAAATCGGAAAATTGGTAATTCTTTTTGCTATTTTTCTTAACGAGTGTCGTCTATTTATGACAGTGAACATTCTCTTGATGGCACGCGATATTTTGTTGCCCTAGTGAGAATTTAGTAACAATATATGGAACTTGACACCTCAGATTGTGATTTTGTTTTATATATATATGCCTTGCTAAAGTAAATATCACATAATATTGATCATATATTATTGGTTCATGCAATATAACAATAATAAGATAGAACAATATGTACATATAACGGAATCATAGCAATTTGATTGCCCCGACAAATACTTTTATACCTAAGTTGTCCCTTCACGTTTTGAGAAGGCCAGAAGTGGATATTCCATCAAATCTTAGATGGATGTTGGACAAAAAGAGGAATTAACAGATGTAGTGTGTTAATATCAAATCCAACGGTAATTAACCTAGAATCCTATTCATTTGCGGAGTTTTCAAAAATATGTTATAAATTTGACTGGGGGGACTATGATTTGTTTTCTAAGAGAGTTTTGCCGGCTTAAAAGTATATATTCTTAACAATTAAGCCTAGAATTGGAAATATCTTAGTATATTTAGTTGGTGGACCAAAAGAGCAATCAACGTAACAGATGTAGAGGTTTATAGTAATTATAAGCACTACAAGAATGTTGATGTTTAGCTTTCTCATATTCCGTAGCAATATGAGAAATTCGCTAGCTGATTTCAATTTTAGCTACCAAAAAATTAATTTCCACGTTTCCCAGCAATAGGCATTGAAGCTAACTTATAGCGAGCAAAAAAGTGGAAGCAAAGTACATGAAGAAACTCATTTACGCTTAAGAAAATGATCCTACGTGGACATTAGCTAGCGAAAATTTGCTTGCCATATTATCCTACGTGGGAGTTAGCTAGCAAATATCCGCTTTCAGAACATATATACAAACATTGTTGTATTTCATTTGTGTATGTATTATTCTCGTATTATACCATATCAGCTAGCGCAATTTCGCTTGCTAAATATCTATCCATACCAAAAATTTGAAATAATGCACCGCGGCAAATTGATATTTGAAATAGATCAGCTAGCAAATAATCGCTAGCTGATTTTGCTCCAGAATAATAAAAAAAAAATATGGCGGCAAATCAGGCGCCAATTTATTTGGTAATAGGTTTTTTTTTTGCTGGATTATTTGTTAATATGTTAAAAAACAGTTTATTCCTATATTAATTACATTATATATATATAAATCATATTAGCAAAGTAGCAATTGTACATAAAACATAAAATTAATTTGTGACATAAAACCTAGTGAAAATTGTCAAAAAAGAATTATGTAGAAACTAACAAAAATTATATGTAAAGTGTAGCAAAAGATGAAGTAAAGGTAAAAATAAAAAAGGCATATTAATGAATCAAATGGAAAAAAAGTAATTGTAGCAAAGGATTATGTAAAGGTAAAAACAAAAAAGGCATATTGATGAATCAAATAGAAAAAATAGTTGTACCAAAAGAAGAATCAAAGTTGAAATAAATAAAGGTTAACAAAAGATAAATCAAAGTGAAAAAAGAAAAAGTAAATTGTGGCCAAACAAAAATCAAAGTGAAAATAAATAAAGTGGAAAAAAGACGAATCAAAATTTTTAAAAATAAAGAATGAAATGTATATAATAAATTTAAAGATGAATCAAAGTGAGAAGGTATGAAGAATTTAGAACTAAAGAATGAAATGGTGAATGAGTGATTTTATGAATAAGAAAATGGTGGGAGTGAAGTATTTATAAGAACTCGTTTTTAATTGCTACAGAATTAGCTAGCGAATTTTCGGTAGCCACGTCACGCGGATTGATGACTTGGTTTACGAAGAAGAACAAACGAGATAGAAGGTGCGGATCGTTGACGTGTAGAACGGCTAGCGAATACTTGTTAGCAATGTTGTCCAGTCAGCATCTGGCTAGCGAAAATTTGGAAGCTAACTTACACCAAGCACACCAGCTAGCAAATACTCTGTCGCAATTTTTTTTGTTATCTTAACTGTGCTACTCTCTTCTTCGTTAATTGCAGCCTCAAATTTCAGACCTAGAACTTTTAAAAATAAACCTTCCCCATTTTAGATTTTCAACCAAAAATAATATTCTAACACCTTTAGCATTCTTCTCTACCAACAAGCTCGAGTCGAAGAGGTATGTTTGGTGTATGTATTCTCTTTTAATAGCTTTATTTCGTTAATTTGTGAGCGAATATTTTAATTTAAGTACTTTAATTTTGCATTGCTTAGAAATTTGTAGTGAAATTGAGTGGTGTTTGTCGTTATATGTGTAGATCGAAAATGAACAACAATCCAGACCAGAGTTGGATGTATGATAGGATGAGTGATGGACATATTAGCAGTGCTTTTTAATGGGGTGTTGAAAGTTTTCTATGGTACGTATTCAATCAACCTAGTCTTGTTGATCGGGGAATGGCTAGGTGTCCTTGCGCAAAGTGTCGTAACAACAGGTTTTTCGAAATCGACGAGATTAGATGTCACCTATACAGTAAGGGGTTTGTTCTACATTATTATGTATGGTTTTGTCATGGTGAGACTACGTATGGCAGCAATACGGAGCCGGATACATATGATGTTGGTCAGTCATCTGGTAATGTAGATCAGGGGCGGTTCGAAAATACGTACGATGCCGGTCCTTCTAACGCTTGTCGTTTGAGAGACTTGGTTGACGATACATTTGGGGGCCAATTTGCAAATGTTCGTAACGATACATCGGCAACTAATGATGAGACAACCGACCAGGCAAGAGCATTGTTTGCAATGTTGCAGAAAGCGGAGGAAAAGATTCATGACGGAATTGAGATGATTGTATTGGAATGGGTCGCCAAATTCATGACAAAGAAGATAAAGAAAAATTGGACTGAAAGTAGTTGTGATGATGCTCTAGAAGTTTCGAGAAGCTTGTTAAGTTTTGAGGATCGATGCAAAATCCCCGATACCTTTTACCGTTGTAAGCGACTACTAAAAGATTTAGGCATGGAATGCATAAAATTGGATGTGTGTCCAAATAATTGTTTCCTCTATTACGGTGAATTCGAAAGTGTTGCTTACACAGCTTATCCTACGTGTGAAACACCACGATGGAAGGAACGGTCGAATACAAGCCGTCGTGCCAAAAGCATCCCACGAAAGAGATTGTGGTACTTTCCCCTGAACCCCCGATTGCAAAGGTTGTACATGTCCCGCGGCACCGCTGAACATATGACATGGCATTTGAAATGTCGAGGGGATAACGACATAATGATTCAGCCTGCTGCTGCTGAAGCATGGAAGACTTTTGACGAAACATATCCCTATTACGCTGAAGAGGCAAGAAATGTCAGGCTCGTACTTTGCACCGATGGTTTCTGTCCTTGGGGGAATTCTTCTAATGCATATTCATGATGGCCAGTTTTCGTGACCCCCTACAATCTTCCTCCAGGTATGTGCATGAGAAAAGAGTATATATTTCTAAGTTTATTGATTTCTGGTCCATCGAGTCCTGGCAAGAACATCGACGTGCTGCTACGACCGCTCATTGATGAACTAAAGACATTGTGGGAGCATGGAGCTCCTACTTAGGATAGCTATCGCAAAGATACTTTTGTCATGCGTGCTCATGTGATGTGGACCATTAGTAACTTTCCCGCTTATGGTATGCTATCGTAGTGGAGTACCCATGGTAAGTCTGCTTGTCCGTATTGCATGGAGCACACAAAGTCCTTTTGTCTTCCAAATGGAAAGAAACACTCCTGGTTTGATTGTCATCGGCGATTTCTCCCCACCAATCATGAATGGAGATAGAATACTACAGATTTTACCAATGAGCAGATTGAAACTGATATGCCGTTGCATCGAAGATTGGGTCCCGAAATGTGGAACCATGTGAGTACCCTCCCCAATATTCCTTTCGGGAAAACAAATAAGGTTGTCTAGGGATTTGGTAGGGAACACAATTGGCAGCGACGCAGTATATTTTGAGAACTTTCCTATTGGGAGACAAATATGATTGGCACAACCTTGACGTAATGCATTGCGAGAAGAACTTCTTTGATAACATCAAAAACACCGTGATGGACGATCCTGAAAAAACAAAGGACAATTTGAAAGCTAGAAGGGACCTCTCATTAATTACAAACCGTTCTACGTTATTTGCAGATGATGGTGATAAGACAAAAAGAAAGGCAAGGCACTGTTTAAGCAGGGATCAGAAGATAACGGTTTGTAATTGGCTTCAAGGTATTAAGTTTCCCGATAGTTTTGGTGTCCAATTTATCTCGTTGTGTTTAGATGCCCCAGCTTCGAATAGTAGGGATGAAAAGTCATGACTGTTACGTGTTCATGCAACGGTTGATCCCAGTTGCATTCCTTGACTTCCTACCCGATTTCGTTTGGGACCCTTTGGTTGAGGTTAGTCTTTTCTTTAGAGCTTTATGTGCTCGTGGCATAAGTAGGAAGAAAATGGAGGAGTTAGAGAGTTCGATTGTGCTTGCTATGTGCAAATTGGAGAGAATATTTCCACCCTCGTTTTATGATTCAATGGAACATTTGTCTATTCACCTTCCATGGGAAGCAAAGGTTGGAGGTCTAGTCCATTACAGATGGATGTATCCGTTTGAAAGGTATCCATATTATGTTGTTATTTATGCTACGTACAATTAAAATGCCCATGAATGCTTTAAACTTATGTTTATTCATTGGTTTCAGGCAGATGCTTGATTTGAAGAAATCGGTCAAAAATAAGAATTTCGTGGAGGGTTCAATAAGTCGGAATTTTCTTCTATCTGAAATCACACAGTTTCTGGAACACTATTTCGAGCCCACGTACGAAACGAGGAGTAATAGGCTTAACAGGAATGAAGTTGCGTTAAATACTGACTATAGTACTGAATTTTCAATCTTCCATAGGGATGGAGAAGTAATGGGATCCGCAAAAAGGAAACAATTATCGAATTTAGAGTACAACTCCATTGAGTTATATGTGCTACTAAACTGCCGAGAGATGGAGCCGTGGTTGAGGTACAATTGCCTCTTTTATTTCCTTTATTTCCTTTCAAACTAATTTATTAAACCACATATGAGGTTGATTATTTTGGGAGTGGGCGTACATTAACCGTGGTTCTTTTCAAGTGTGATTGGTTTGATTTGACAACGGGGATCAAAGTGCATCCGAGTTTAAAGTTGGTTGACATTGATCCCACTAAGCGTCTCGCGACCAATGAAACAGAGCCATTTATTCTTTCTAGTCAGGCTCAACAAGCTTGTTATTTTCCATATGCATGCCAACGACTCCGAGCTAGAAGGGGATGGTGGGCAATTTGTACAACACAAGCGAGTCATATTATTGACACAACGTCTTTAAATATTGACGCTGTTGAGATCGTCGAAGACGTTGAGATCTTCCAAGATAACACCCCTCCAGATTTCACAGTTACTGTCGATTTGAACGCATGGAATGTTCATAACTTGGCTGACAATGAGGTGGTAACGATCGAAAACGACCCAACCTACGACGAAGAGCCTGAACTTCCGGATGAGGACCATCACGTTACATCTTCTGAAAGTGAACCAGATGTCGGAGCACAAGATCAAGACAATGAGCTTGACTACGAATAATTTCTATAATCATATAATATTTTCTAGAATAAAAATTGTAGTTTCTAGACCTTTTCTTGAATTATGTAATATATGTTGCTCGTTAATTACGCTTGATTCCAGAATGTGCTGCTTATTTTGAGAAGTGGAATAATTTATAGACTTTCTTTTCGAATTTTGTAATATTTGTTGTCCTTAATTTTTCAATATTAAGAAAAATATTGCATAATTTCTATAAGTTAAATAATACCAATGTCTAATTTTTAATTAATTAACAAAATGTTTAATTCAAATTGACTAATAAAATTTGTATGGTTAGATTATATAATTAAGATATTTAAACGTGAAAATAGACATTTAAGATTGCACCAATATTAGATTAAGTTTAATTACTAATTATATTAGATTAAGTTTAATTAGTCTAATCTTTGATTACTTTAAAATTACATAAAAGAATTAATCTATATTTCCAGCTATCACCTTTTCCTCTCGCTAGATCCACCTCAGCGTTATTTGCAAGCAAATATACCGTAGCTGATTGTACACGTGGACTTCCACCACCGATAAACGTACCAAGCTTTTCAAAAAACCCTCACCTCAATTTCACTCTCATTTTCCCCAAAAAAGCTTCCCCAAAATTCTGCTCCCGCTCAATTCTCACTGAAATTTCAGCTAAAGAAGACCCTCGCCTCACATCTCACTTTCGTTTTCGCTCCATTTCGTTCACCCTCAGCTCAATTTCCAGTACGTAGCTCATTTCGCTTCAATTTTTCGGCGTGACAGCTCGGGTTCTCCCTCAAAAAGCTTCAAATTCGCGAATTACCTCAAAGGTATTTACCCCCTCTCCCTAATTTTGGTTTTTGCCCGTCAATTAAGGGTTGAATTTACGAATTAGGGTTTACTTGATTTTAGCCTTGTTTAGGCTTTCTGTAATTGTGGATGTTTGGTTTCTGTCTTGCTTAGTATCTTTTTTAGAGAAATTTATATGGAAGTTTTAGCTGAACTAGTGCATGTTGCTGAATAAACCCTTCATTATCAAACTCAAGAATATTTAACAAAAAAGAGAAAAAAAAACTCAAGAACAGTAGGTTCTTGTGAAGAAACAGGGCATGAGAATTACAACTTCAAATAACCTGTTGTTGGTGAAAGTGTGTGTTTGTGTGTCCTGTAAAAATTCGGGTGTTGGAGTAATGCCTTAAGTGTTTAATTTCATATGATTGATGAACAATTTATTTTGATAATGTTAAAATGAGTTTGTGTGAAACTGAGATTGAGTTGATATTTTTCCTTAAGTGTGTGCTTAAGTGTGTGTGCTGTGAATTCCTTAAGTTTCCTTAAGTGTGTGCTGGAAATAATATGTTGATTAATCATGGAGGCTTAGTACATTGCTAGAAATAATATGATTGCTGGAAATAACATGTGTGTGTGCTGGAAATAATTGGTTGTGCATAGCTTGTTGATTTTCTTTATCTGCAGCTTGTAATTATGTTTTGGATTACATGGGACTGATGTCTTACATGATTAACTTCAAGAAATGGTACTGGATTTTGAGCACACATGCTTGCGTTGGTAGAAGTTTGTTCACACCTAATTTTGTTTTGCACTCTTACAAAACAGCCGTTATCAGGCAGTACATATATAGTTAATCAAAGTATTTGCAGACCTTAAAAATAAGAAAAACTTAAGTATTTTGAGGTGCTTGTATGTTCTAAAATTCTGACCAACTGGAAATTATAGCGTGTTAAATCGACTATGATATCAACTAGAATTTACATGGGAGCTAAAATGGTAATTTTTTTTTACAGAAAAATACATTCTCATAACATCATTTGTAGCAATCACTCATCTTTTTTTTTTTATTGATTACTGATTAGCTAATAAAACAAATTTGAACTTTTTTTCTGAAGTAAAATTGTGAGCAGATTTGGTTTATAGAAATACTACTACTTGAAGCTTGAGCAGCTGATATTTTCCTTAAGTGTGTGCAAAAGTGTGTGTGCTGTGAATTCCTTAAGTTTCCTTAAGTGTGTGCTTAGGCAGTGGAGTTCATAATTTTTAATTTTATTTAATATGTATGTATTTGGTTGCCATATGATATGCTGATTGTTTTCTTTTATAAATATTGGCAGCAACACTACCAGTGGGACAAGGATGACTATGTTTTGATTAAAAGATGTTTCAACAAGAGTGGACAAAAGAGTTTTCAAGATGGCATGAACAAAGCCAAAAAATGGTGGATTCTATACAAGACCAACAGGCAAAAGCTTAAGAATAGAAAGCTTTGGATGACCGTGGCGCATCTGAAAAATGCTATCGTGGATTGGAGAGACCCCGCAACCAAAGAAATGTCAAGGAAGGCCCGAGAGAACCGACAGAAACGAAAAGGTTCCAATTACGTTGGAGGTTCAATAGGTCAGGGAATCCATAGTGAGCTTGTTGATCCACCCTTGATACGAAGGCTATGATTTTGTTTAGTAAACTTTATGTCTATTTGTAGCCTTTAACTATGGGTTATTTTGAATTATGCACTCTTTAACTAGGTGTTGTTTTGAATTGATATTAACTAGGGGATGGTGGTCTGAATATTGGATCATTGTTTTGAATGTGTTATTGTTATGAAGTGGCAGGAATATGGTGTTGTTTTGAATGTGTTATTGTTATATGTTTTGTGAAGTGTTGTGAAATGGCTGGAATGGTGTTGATATTGAAGGTGTTATTGTTATATGTGTTGTGAAGTGGTTGGGAAGATTTGTGTTGTTGAAATGGTCTTATTTTGGACCTTTTAGTGTTATATTGTTATGGAATTTGTGGCATCGATTTGCCGTTGGTTTGGCACGTAATGTGGTCGAATTTGCCGTTGGTTTGGCACGGAATGTGGTCGAATGTCGATCGGCTATCTTTTTTTTTTTCTAGCTATTTTGTGGTTGAGCAGGTTTTCAAGCTTTTTTTTATGGATTGATGCTTGCACCTTTTATTTTTTTTCCTTGCAAAACATATAGAGCAGCAGGTTTTCTGCTGCTGTTAATTCTACCTGCTGCTGTTAATTCTATGTTTTTGGGTATGTTCGTCTGGTATTTTGAACACATGCATTTACAAAAAAAAAAAAAAAAAAAAAATTCAGCTACAAGACTTTTGCTTGCTGATTTTAGCTAGCGAAAAGCCGCTTTCTACTTAATACGTGGAATTTGCTCAATTTCTTATTTGTTTAATATCAATTTTAATTACTCAATTACTTTATTTCTAATATGAGATTGTCATTTCACTATTTTAATTAAAAAAAAATTCTTGATAGATGAGAAGTATATTTTAATTAGTCAATATTAATTAATTAAACACTTAAATTAGTCAATGTTAGTCAAGGAATGTCAATGATGCAATTTTACTTTCTTAATTTAATGGAGGCATTTTTTCCTCTTTTCTTATAAAATAAAACTTAATGAAACAATCTTTATTAATTAAATAGTTATAATTAGTGTGTTTATTTTAGCTTTTTAGCACTTTCCTATATTTTCTCTTTTAATTGGGCATTTTTTTAATGAGGAAAAGCAGTTAGCATTTGTTTGGAAGCATGTGGCTGCTGATGTGGCCCTTTTGCTTTTAGCAAACGAATATTTACTTGCAAAATATCTTTCAAGTAGTATTTCGCTTACAAATTTTGCTGCTATATATTTGCTACGGGTTATTTCTTTTGTAAGCGATTTTTGTGTTGCAATACCTGGCTTCCAAACTTTCGCTTGCTATCTGACCAAGCTATAATTAAACATTCTTGTAGTGAAGGATGAATTATTATTTCTATCCCTACGGTTTTTTTCTAAACTTATAAGCCCTTTAATTTTTGGTCCAGATTAAATGTCCAATAACTTTTAAAACTTCTATCAAAAATGTATTTTTTTGCTTATTCGGGCTAAAGATCCTACGTGGCGGTATAGTCAGTAAGTTGTTGAGCCTAGTCAATAAGTTGCTCCGCCAAGTCATATTTTTCAGCCAAAAAATATTTTTACACACACCCTTGTAATTTTAAATATCGTACTTAAAACCCATAACAAATTACACTTTGTACCCCAAAATATATACATAAATAATAATAATATATATATATATATATAAATAATAATACTAAACACACACATATATATATATATATATATTTGTAAAAATAATAAACATATATACAGATAAAAACATATATACATATATAACTATTTGTAAAAATAATAAATATTTTAACCATATATAAAAAAAAAAAAACAAAATACCAAATTTTTTTTTTTTATAATAATCATCATCATCTACATTAGCCCTTCCCGTACCCCCCTCCCCGTCGCCTCCACCACCGCTGCCCCTCGTCAACTTCATCACCGCATACCACCATCGAATTCAGTTACCACCACTCAAAAAATTCCCAAATCCCCAAATCAAAAACCCTAATTCCGATCTAACGAGATGAGGATTATGGTGGTGGTGTGCGGTGATGAAGATGACGATGGGGGTGATGGAGATGATGAATTCCATGGTGGTGTGTGGTGATTGACATGATGAATTATGTGGTGATGATGAACCCCGTGGTGGTGATGGAGATGGCGGTGGTGATGGATTCGATGGCGGTGGTGTGCGGTGATGAAGATGACGAGGGGTAGCGGCGGCGGGGGTAGGGTACAAGAAGGGAGTGGTGGAGATGATGATTATTTATTTTACTTTTTTGTATTTTTTCTTGTTTTTTTTAATCTTTATATATTGTTAAAATATTTATTATGTTTTTCAAATAGTTATATATACAAATGTGTGTCTTTAATTTAAGTAATTAAAGAAATATGTTAAAGTTAAAACTTTTTTCTTATTTTTTTAAAGATATATATAAATACATTATGGGGGCAGAAATAATAATTCGTCCTAATTCTAGCGTTAACTAAAATATGAAAATTTACATAACTTTGCGAATTGTTATAACTTTTACTAGGTGACTAATATTGTAACCTAATCTACTTCAGTCACGTGCTAGTCACATGCTATTTTCTGGAGAATCTTGGAAAATTCTCTTGCCAAAATGTGGTGGAGGACGAAAATTGATAATTGATACAACATATATGACGTGTAGTGATAGATGTCAACATAGATGGCCTTCTTTGAAAAGTGGTTAACATAAAGAATGTCTAATGCGCAATTTCATGAGTTTCATGTGATCGATGGTATGTTGCATAATACACATACCCATTGTGTTTTACTTTCAAAAATAATTCGGATTCGAATTAACCAAGTCTTATAAGTAGGGTACACCCGGTGTGTCTGGCTTACAAAAATAATTAGTATTCATATAAATCAAATTGTATAATTAAGCAACCTTTTATTCATTCGGGGTTTTTAAATAACCAGTAATTATGAAATATGCTCACCTCCAGCCCGATGTGACAACTTTGCACAAACTTTGCGTTTTTGTGACGTGGCCGCCACATTAAAAAATTATCGTATGCAACCGTTGCATTGCGGGCATGGTACAGCCAACGATCCACATTTTATACACATTTAAATTCTCATAGAATATAGGATATAACCACCCTATCAATCGTGTATCGGTAGTGGTTGCACCACATCAACAATATAATAGTTGCATGAAATAATTTTAAATATATCTTTTATTATGTTATCTTAAAATCTTGAATAAGCTTAGATTTAATACTAAATATTATTAGAAGGATCTTAAAACAACAAATATTTGTTTACTTCAAATTTATCATTAGTTTTACTATGCATTAAAAATTATGGTATATCTTCATTTTGATTAAACTAATTTTTTCATAATAATTATATTAAAATTCTCACAAAAAGAAAAAATAAACTACTAGTTCATCTTCGTCGCACAACCTTGCACCTCAACCCCACTACGGAGTTATTGGCACAAATCCAAATCCACCTTCGTTGCACCACCAAGCCCCCCACCACCTATATCTGACTCCTTCGACTACTTCAATGTCTTCGAATCCAAAAATCCCAAACTCGTTCTCACCGCCGTCCGTTTTTCGTTAGGTTCAGTTTCTCTCTATACGTTGCCCATAACAACCTCAATCGCGTGGCATTCAAAAACTAATAAATCTTGCTCCAGCTCCTCAATCGTGATGCATTCGACTGAGTTGGATTGCTTTTATTGCACCGAGAAGACCCATTTCATTAAAAAAAAAAAATTTACTCCTTAAAAGTTTTTTGCTAGTTAAAATAACATATAACAAAATTATTATATTCAAGATTTATTTTTATGTTTAAGGTGACAGAGAGTATTTTATGTTGGTTAAAAGATTTATGTCCAAACATTGTCTCTCATGTGTGGCATAGCCATGCGCGGCGGCCATGTCATAATAGCACATGCTTTGTGCTATGTAAATTGGCGCATTAGGCTGTAAGGGAGCATATTTTAGACGCTTTTTATATTTAAGGGTCGGGGTCATTGAAAATCCTAAATTAATGATGAACTACTGGTGAAATTATGACATACTTAGAGAGTAAAAACGACAAGTTTGGCTATATATTTATTCCTAAGCAAATAATAATCGATCATAATGCGGGGTGATTTCATCTGCTGAATAATCACTCGACGTCATACTAACCTAAGATCCTTATTGGTCCTGAGCTAGCTTTGAGTTTAGAAAATCTGCACTGAAAAATACTCCATGTGAACTAAGCTGGGCTGACCCGACGTTGGCACCCTAATACCTAAGTTAGTTGATGCCCATAGAGAGGTTAGACTATAAACAGGTTATAGCTCATATAAGATGTAGATGGAAAATAGTTAAAAAAGTCAAACAAATATCTCATAGGTTGGAATGATATGTCGGGGATAAAGAAACTGATGGGAATTGCGAGTTTGTTGATTTCAGACTAAATTTGAAGTTAAATCAAGATTCCTATGTATCCGTTGGTGGGAATCAAGTCGAACATAGTTCATTATTTCCTTGTAGTGTTCGTGTGACATGTCTCACATTGGAAATAGGGGTTGGATCTAATATGTTGGCACATTAGCAAGTTAACATACTCGTACATTGATACGTCAACATGTTAGGATGTTAGCAATTTAGAAGTTCAAATAGGTATGACGTTAGCAAATTGGGGCGTCAAACGATAAGGACATCAACATGTTGCGACATAAGCCGTTTGGGCCGTTTAGGTTGGCACGTCAATTGATTGGTACATTAGCGAATTGAGAAGTCAATCGGTTAGGACCTTAGAATATTAGGACGTCAATTGGTTGGGATGTCAACCAGTTAGAACCTTAGCAGGTTGGCGCGTCAACGGGTTGGAACGTTAGCAAATTAAGACCTCAACTGATTGGGACGTTAGCTGGTTCGCACGTCAACTAGTTGGGACGTTAGTAGATTTTGGCGTCAACCTGTTGGGACGTTAACAGGTTGAATGTACGACTTGAAATAGGTGATGTGACTAAGGAGCTCTTAGAAAAAATCGTATTTGATTATGATTTTTTGAGGTATTTATAGGTTGGTTACTTCCTTAATTATAGGAGTGTAATGGGCTTTCTCTACATAGGTCAGCCCATTAGGTTAGCCTTTAGACATTAGCACGTCAATTGGTTGAGAGTGTTTGTCGTGGTCACCCGATAGTGTTTTACGTGGTCACTTGAAAGTGTTTGACGTGGTCACCTGATAGTGACGTGGTCACATGATAGTGTTTGACGTGACTTGAGGGCTCGCTCCCAACAATTCCTTCTCCTTAAAGATGACTAATGTGTTATTTATATGAGCTTGGTTGGCTATTCTTGATGGGATTGGGCCCCTCTTTGTTAAATATGCGCGATTTTACAAATTAATCATTACTTCTTCAATACTCATCGGAATTGGGATCCGATTTTTCAATTAGAAACTAGACATCCTTGTGTTTTCAACGGGTATAGCTCGTAACCTGATTCGTTCAACCCATAATGTCGTGGCTTGTCATTTTTTGAAGCTCGCACTAGCGTATGGCTTTACACATGAAAGTGCAGGTTTTCTGGAATCAATGTTAGACAGTGAAAATATTAGACGATGTTGAGTTAACATTGAGGATAACATTGAAAGCCGAGAGCTTGTGCGGAAACTGTTCTTTAGTTGCCAAAATTAAGTTTTGACTTTATTCACTTATTAATCAAGTTCCACGGTTTTGGTTGTTTATGTTTATGTCCAGGAAAGTATCTTAAACATAAAGAAGAGCTTTGGAAGATTCCTTACTTGAAGTTTCCATAATTCAAGCTAAGTTGAATAGTCAACTCACATGCTTTCAAAAGAAGGAAACAAGTGAGCTGTTCTTTGCAACGCGATTCTTTTCAGGATTCTCTGAATTGAAGAAGATGTGTTACCTTGCTAAATCAGTAATGAAGGAAACACATATTCTGGGAAGATATGAAGTTCACAAAGAAGGCAATTTTCAACAAGGAAACAACAAGAGTTACCAAAACTGTGAACAACACATCTTGGCGTTCAAGACTCAAGAAATCTATAAAGATGTGAAGTTCATCAAGATGAAGACAAGACAATCGTGCCAATAATCCAAGAGATTAATCATACTTTGTATTGTCTTCATTTTGTTTTGCGAAGTTTTTGTATCAACTGCTTAAGTCTAGTTCATAGAAGTTAAGTAGTTCTTACTTGTCTCCTTCGTTGAGTCCGATCAACAAAGAGCGTGAGTGAATTGTTGTGAGGAACGTTTTTGATAAAACCTTTATGGTTATTTCGCCTAAGGCTCAGAAGTTTTTAATAATATTGAAAACTTCTTAAAATTATATCTTCTTGTGTTCTTACTTCCGCTGCACATTATTATTATCAAGAAGATCAAAATAGAGTTAAGGCAATTCCAACTTAACTCTCAAAAAGTGTTGTGTCAATCCACGGTCCTTCAATTTCAATTGGCGTCAGAGCCAAACACCGACTACACTGGTGGTTTGGAGGTGATACAACACCATGGACAGTGTCAATCCTAATACCAACAGGATTCCAGTTTTGGATGGCTCCAATTATGCATATTGGAAGATCAGGATGAGGTCTCACATCAAAGCTATTGATATTCGAGCCTGGCAATCCGTGATCAATGGATACTCTCTTCCAACATTACCAAGAGATGGTGAAGGTGATCTAGTTCCAAAACCAGAAGCAGACTGGACAACAGCAGAGGTAAGTCTCTATAACTCTAATGAAAAAGCTCTTAATGCTATCTTTAGTTGGGTTAATCATCACATGTTCAAGTTAATCCAGAATTGTACAAAAGCCAAACATGCTTGGGATATACTTGAATTACATTGTGAAGGAGATTCTGCTGTTAAAGATTCTAAATATAGACAACTGCTTTTGCAATTTGAAAAACTTGAGATGAGAGAAGATGAAAGTGTTGACAGTTATTTTGAGAAAATTCTTGATATTGCTAACCAATGTGAAAATCTAGGTTTTGCTATGACTAATCAAGAAATGGTGTATAAAGCTATGAGAACACTGTCATCTAAATTTGCTCTCAAGAAAAATGCAATGAGTGAATCTAGAAACCTTGCCAATCTACAGTTTCAAGTCTTGATGAATACTCTTAGAGAATTTGAGATGGAGCTTGCCCCACAACCTAGCAAACATAGGGCTGTTGCTTTAAGAGGTTCTAATCTTGACAATGAAGGTGATGATGATTTTGAAATAACTTCTTCAAACTATGGGAAAATTACTAAGAAGTTCAATAAGTTGAATCTTAAAAGAAAAGGTAAAGAGAAGAACCTTAGTAATAGTTCCACAGGTTACAAGAAATTACCTCCTAAGTTTGTGAAGTACATGGCATCAAAACCTACTCCTTGAGAAGCTGATAAGTTAAAAGATGTTCAATGTTTTGAATGTAAAGGATATGGTCATATGGCTAATGAATGTGCTAACACTCTTAGAAAAAGAGGAAATTCTCATTGGGTTTGTGTAGATGATTTTAATGAAGATGACTTTAGTTTTGGAGAAGCTGAAGAACAATCAGAAGAGGTTCAAACTGCTGCGCTACTCACTCAGATTGACTGGACACCAGAAGACTCCCTGAACTGCTTCGGATCTCAATGTTACCCCAAAATTCAGGATCCAACATCAGAACAGGAGACCTTCTTTGCAGATTGGGATGAATATGATACTGATTCTGAACCTTATCTTGCGTCCTCCTTTGATGAATCTAACTTTGATTGTTTTATCAAGGAAAGCAATAACTTGAGTTGTGAAATCTCTTCCAACACTGTGAAAAGGCCTACTTTTATCTGTAAATAATGTTTTCAACCTGGTTACATTAAGCCTTATTGTAAGAAATATAAAATTGTGATTGAGAAGAAAACAGTAATTAATAGTTGTACCAATGTTAGAAAAACCTCTTATCTGAATGTTATCCCAACATTAGGTAACAAATCTGAAGAACATAAAAGTAGAACCTGGACTGAGAAGATAAAAACTCCTAAGGTTAAAATTGTTTGCAATGTTGTCTTCTCTGCTGTTTACTATAACCTTGCAGGTAAGTGGTATTTTGACAGTGGATGTTCAAGGCACATGACTGGAAACATTGAGAACCTGAAAAATGTAATCCCTTTGACTGTTCGAACAGTTACCTATGGAGGAGGCACTAAAGGGAAAATCATTGGAAAAGGAGTACTGGATGTTGAAGGATTTCCACCACTCAAGGATGTCTTGTTGGTTGAAGGATTGAAAGAAAATTTAATTAGCATAAGTCAATTTTGTGATGATAAATTGCTAGTTACTTTTAATAAAAGTTCATGTGATGTGTTTAATAGTGACAATGTCCGTGTCATGACATGTACAAGATCAAAGGATAACTGCTATCTTGCTCAAGATGAAGCAGAATGCTACCATGCCAAGGTAGATGAATCTGTCATGTGGCACAAGAAGTTAGGACATGTGCACTATAGGAATCTGAAGAAACTACAGAAGTTAGAGGTTGTAAGAGGACTGCCTAAGTTGACTAGCCCAGGTAAAATTGTTTGTGAAGACTGCCTGAAAGGTAAACAAACAAAAGTTGTTCATCCACCACTTCAGGTACAGAGTACTAACCCCATAACTAATAAGTGCTTTGAATTGCTACATATGGATCTCATGGGTCCTATTGAGGTTAGTAGCCTGAATGGTAAGAAGTATGCTTTTGTTATTGTTGATGATTTTTCAAGATATACATGGATTAAATTTTTGAAAGAAAAATCAGAGGCATTCAACACTTTCAAAATTCTGCATGCTAGTATTAAGAATCTTTATGGCACTTCTGTAGGAAGAATTAGGTCTGACCATGGAAAAGAGTTTGAAAATGTAAGCTTTGCTAATTTCTGTGAATCTAAAGGCATTTTCCATGAGTTTCCAGCACCTAAGACACCTCAGCAAAATGGGATTGCTGAGAGGAAGAATAAAACACTTCAAGAGATGGCTAGAGTTATGTTGAATTCTAAAAACCTATCTAAGAAACTCTGGGCTGAAGTTTTGAATACTGTATGTCATATTAGTAATAGAGTTTATCTTAGACCTGGTACTACTATGACACCTTATGAAATCTTGAAGGGTTCAAAACCAACAGTAGCACATTTTCATGAATTTGGTATTAACTGCTATTTGCTAAAAGATAGAGACTATTTGAGCAAATTTGATCCTAAAAGTGAAAAGTGTATATTTGTTGGGTATACTCCTAATAGCGCTGCTTTTAGGGTCTACAATCCAAGATTGCATATTGTTCAAGAATCAGTGAATGTCATATTTGATGTTTTAACTGTTTCTGCAGGTACTGAAGAAGTCACTGGTTCAGATGTTACTCCAACATTGGACTCAACATTGAACACAGACGTTGGAGATGCTGAACTGGAAACTGGAACAAATGTTGACTTAACACCAGAAACCCCCAATGTTAGGCCAACATCTGTGCTGTCAGATTCTGAAGATGAAGTGATTCCTGTATCTAGAAGAGATCCCCCTCTTAGAATACAAAGAGATCATCCAGCCTCTCAAGTAATTGGTCAAATACTGAAAGAGTTAGAACACGCAATAAAGAAAGGGTAAATTACAAGGATATGGCTAAGTTGTGTGTTTGTATGTCTTCTTCATGTACTGTTGAAAATGCATCTTGTTTTGTGTCCTCCATTGAACCTAAGAATGTAACTGAAGCTCTTAAGGATAGTTACTGGATTAATGCCATACAAGAGGAACTCTTACAATTCACCAAAAACAGAGTCTGGAATCTAGTACCTAGGCCATCACATGTGAATGTAATAGGTACAAAATGGATTTTCAAAATTAAAACTGATGAGAATGGTGTAATTATGAGGAACAAAGCTAGGTTGGTTGCACAAGGTTATACTCAGGTAGAAGGTATAGATTTTGATGAGACTTTTGCTCCAGTAGCTAGGACAGAATCAATTAGATTACTCCTTGCTATTGCTTGCTGTCTTAGGATTAAACTTTACCAAATGGATGTTAAAGGTGCCTTTCTGAATGGTTTAATTGACAAATAGGTTTATGTAGAACAACCTAAAGGCTTTGATGACCCTAAACATCCTGACCATGTGTACAAACTTGAAAAGGCTTTGTATGGCTTAAAATATGCCCCTAAAGCTTGGTATGAGAGGCTAACTAATTTTCTGTTAGGCCTAGGTTTCAATAGAGGATATGGAGATAGAACATTGTTTGTCCTTAGAAAAAGCTCTGATATATGCATTGCTCAAATATATGTGGATGATATAGTATTTGGCTCTACTAACAAGTCTACTTTAGACAAATTTGTTGAGTCTATGACAGGAACATTTGAGATGAGCATGATTGGTGAGCTTAACTACTTTCTGGGACCACAAGTCAAGCAGCTGGAGAATGGTATCTTTCTGAACCAGGAGAAGTATGCAAGGAATCTGGTAAAGAGATTTGAGCTACAAGAGTCAAAGCCTTGCAAAACTCCTATGTCCTCTTCAGTGAAGATAACAAAAGATGGCACTGGTAGCAATGTTGACCCAACATTGTACAGATCCATGATTGGTAGTTTGCTATATCTCTCTGCCTCTAGACCTGACATCATGTTTTCAGTATGTGTTTGTGCTAGGTACCAAGCTAATCCAAAGCAATCTCACTTGATTGTTGTGAAGAGGATTCTTAGATATATCTCTGGAACTTCACCCTTAGGCATTTGGTACTCTTATGACACTAACACTAACTTGGTTGGTTTCAGTGACTCTGACTGGGCAGGTGATGTGGATGACAGGAAATCCACAAGTGGGGGCTGTTTTTATTTGGGGAATAATTTGGTCTCCTGGTATAGCAAGAAGCAGAACTGTGTTTCATTATCAACTTTTGAATCAGAATATGTAGCAGCTGGCAGCTGTGTTACCCAACTTGTGTGGCTCAAACACATGCTTTCAGATTATGGGCTAGATAGTGATACACTTCTCATGTTCAGTGACAATCTAAGTGCCATAAGTATCTCTAGGAATCCTGTCCAACATTCTTGAACTAAGCATATAGACATAAGGCATCATTTCCTAAGAGATATGGTAGAGGACAAAGTAATCAACATTGAACATATTGAGACAACAAATCAGCTAGCTGATATGTTTACAAAACCCTTAGATAGTGAGATATTCTTCAACTTGAGGAAATCTCTCGGCATGTGTGATATGTGAAAATGTTGAGAAAACCAGTGTTGTCATAACACCACTGACTAGCACTGGTATATTGGTTGTGGTGTAGTAGGTATTCTGTTGTTATTCCTTTGTTGAGTTGCATTTCTTTTTGAGTCTCATTTCATCTGTGTTTTGTCATATTTGGTTTATGTGGTTGAACTCTTTGATGAACAACTCTTTCTAGTTATCAGTTTCACATCTGTGTTTTGAAAAAGTTAATAAAACTCTTCTGTTTGTCTGAGGTTGTGATTGCCTAACATATGGAGAAGCTGGGGTACACAAAGTTCACTACTTTGATGTCTATTCAGTTGTGTCTTATTCATATGGAAGGTGTACAGGACATGTGGAGAAGCTGGGGTGCATGATGTTGACAGCTTCACTGTTACTCAGTTGTGCTTATTTACATGTTTCTGTTTGTTTGGCCAAGGAACACATGAGGGTGATCCTTTCTACTAGGGTGTTTGAGGTTTCGATTTCTTACATTTAGTAGCACTGATCACTTGGTGATTCTCTTGAATGCAGGTTGGTAAACAAGTATGCATAAGGAATTGGGGTGTTGGGGTGCATGATAAAGGAATTGCCAACATTCAAGGCCTTTGTACTTGCCTAACTTGCTGCTGTTAATGTTGTTACTGGGGTGTGTGGAGTTCAGGCTACCCTCATTCAGTTGTGACATTAACTTTGTGTTTAACAACCTTCAGTTTTTGTTCAGATGAGTTATGAAAATAATAAAGATTATAAAGAGATGTGACTGTGCTGGTTTTTTTCTGAAAACCGCTCTGTTTAACTGTTAATTAAACATCAAAGCATGTGTGCGGGAAAACATAGTGGGAAAGTTTTACATGGTTCAAATTTGGTAACTGCCCACTAACATTCATTCTCTTTCCTTAATTCACGATTAATTCAAAAATCAAAACCCTATTTTCCTTATTTGTGCTTGCAAGATTATTATTTGTTCTTACTCTGCAAAATTACTCTCTCTACTCTCAAATTCTCTCGTTTTCTCTCTGCAAATTCTCTCAAACCTTCTCTACTAACAATGGCAAGCAAGTCTCCCATGCAAACTCTTGCAGATGTTGCCCTAGGAATTGAAACCACTGCTGCACGCACTGGCTCACACACTAGAAGTGTTGCTGCAAAAACAGTTGAGGCCTCTGTTGCTGCCAAGAGGAAGGAAATTCCCTATGTGCGACGAGGAAAGAAGACCAAACAGGGAGAATCGACCTCCAATGTTGAGCCAACAGTGGAACCAACCACTCCCATCACCAATGAGCCTGAAACTGAGGTAAACACAGCTGAACCCATCCCTGAATTTGATGTTGATATACCTGTTGAGAGGGAGGGTAGTAGCTCTGTTGAAAAATCTGTGGAGATATCTGCGGATGTGTCTGTTGACAAGATGGTGAGGAAGTGGATTAGGGCTCAAAAGAAAAAGAGAAAGGGCAATGAGGAGAAATTGAAATATATGCCTGAGTCTGCTAAGGCTAGGGCTGAGGCCAGAAAAAGACAGGCTGAGAGATCAGCTAGGAAGAGGGCTGCTGAGGATGAGAAGAAAGTTGAGGAAGAGAAGAAGGTTGCTGCTGCTGCTGAG
Organism: Linaria vulgaris; assembly: GCA_948329865.1. Taxonomy (NCBI): domain Eukaryota; kingdom Viridiplantae; phylum Streptophyta; class Magnoliopsida; order Lamiales; family Plantaginaceae; genus Linaria; species Linaria vulgaris. The sequence continues at coordinate 29,574,205 of OX415249.1, forward strand.
AGAAAGAGGAAAGGAAAGCAAGTAATGGAAGAGGAAGTAGAGGTGTTGGATGTTGAGGATGAGGAAAAAGAAGAGGAGAAGGAAGAGGAAACTGAGGAGAAGCAGGATGTTGCTGCTGATGTTGGGGCAACATCAGGAACAGAGGAGTACACTGATGGGCTATATGTGGTCTATCCTGATGATGAGGGAAGCTACTTTTCTCCCTACTATCTCTCTCAAGAGTTGGAGAAGAAGTGGGATTCTTTCAAAAGAAGGGAGATTCACACTGAAAGAGCTATAGAGATGGCCAGTTTCAAAGAGAACAAGGTGATGGGCTTGCTTAAGGCAAGAGGGCTGCAACAGTCAGTGATGGAGCTGAGTGAATATGCTCCTGAGATTGTCATGGAGTTCTACCTTAATCTCTCCAAATGGATCAGGGACTACAGATCTCCAAAATTTGGAAAGGCTTGGGTGAGGGGGAGAGTCTTCAACATTGACCCCTACACCATCAACAAGATCTGTGGATTCCCTACTACTGATGAATCTGAGAACCCCTATTATGATGATGTGATTGAGGACTTGACTGGAGGGTTGGTCAAAATCTGGAGAGATGCTCTGCCAACCACAAAACTCACCTCTCTGAGTGCTGTCTTACACAAGATAGCTTGTTTCAACTAGTTTCCAAGCAAGAATGTGACTGTACTTACCAAGGAATCAGCAATCTTGGTGTACAAAATCAAGAATGGGCTAGCTGTAAACATGGGGGAGAGGATTGTGAAGTCTATGTCTGAAGTTGCTGGAAGGAAGAATGGGATGCTACCCTATCCCTCACTCATCTGCAAAATTCTTGGCAGTCAAGGATTGAAGACAAGTGTCACTGTGGGCTGGAGGAAGAATGATTCTGAATTAACAATTCTCCCAAGCTACTTGTCTGGATCAAGGGTGAGAGACCTTCCATGGAACCCAAAAGGAGTGGTGAGACCAAGGGTTGAAAAGAAGAAGGCTCAGGAGTTTGCTGGAACTTCAGTGCCTATGTCCAAGGAGGAAGATTGCATGGTCATTACTTCTGCTTTTGTGGATCATATGCTGAACTGGTATAGGGGGCAGATTGCTGACACTCAGAGGGAGATCGAGGAGAGGAAGGAACACCTCAAAGAACTGGAGGACATTGTGAAAAATTTGGAGGAACTCCATTCTTCACAAAAAAGGGGGAGAGTAGTTCCAATTTTTATTTTAGTCTTCTAGTTTATGGTCTGTTTCTATGAACTGCTAATTTCTTTGAACTGCTGGTACATTTTGGTTTTATTTGATCAAGGGATATGTCCTTGATATTTTAGCTATGGCCTGTAAATCTAAGTACTGCTATTGAACTGCTTTAACTAACCTTAATTGCTGTTTCTTATGAAGGAGCATGTTGAACTATTTGTCTGGATAACCTTTATGCAGGAAACTTACTGGTTTCAATGTTGAGGCAACATTGATGAATGTTGAGGTCTGAACATGTGTACATATGTGAATGTAGTGATGACCTTAATGCTTGTCTTTGTTAATTTAACTTTGAAATGATATCTTGTATTAAGGGGGAGCAGTTTGGTAGTTTAATTTGTTTCTTGTTGATTATAACTTTCTGGATATAAGACTTGATTGGAACAGGTATTGGTTTTCTGAAGAAAGGCAAAAAGGGGGAGATTGAAAGTGCAGGTTTTCTGGAATCAATGTTAGACAGTGAAATGTTAGACGATGTTGAGTTAACATTGAGGATAACATTGAAAGCCGAGAGCTTGTGCAAAAACTGTTCTTTAGTTGCCAAAATTAAGTTTTACCTTTATTCACTTATTAATCAAGTTCCACGGTTTTGGTTGTTTATGTTTATGTCCAGGAAACTATCTTAAACATAAGGAAGAGCTTTGGGAAGATTCCTTACTTGAAGTTTCCATAATTCAAGCTAAGTTGAATAGTCAACTCACACGCTTTCAAAAGAAGGAAACAAGTGAGTTGTTCTTTGCAACGCGATTCTTTCCAGGATTCTCTGAATTGAAGAAGATGTGTTACCTTGCTAAATCAGTAATGAAGGAAACACATATTCTGGGAAGATATGAAGTTCACAAAGAAGGCAATTTTCAACAAGGAAACAACAAGAGTTACCAAAACTGTGAACAACACATCTTGGCGTTCAAGACTCAAGAAATCTATAAAGATGTGAAGTTCATCAAGATGAAGACAAGACAATCGTGCCAATAATCCAAGAGATTAATCATACGTTGTATTGTCTTCATTTTGTTTTGTGAAGTTTTTGTATCAACTGCTTAAGTCTAGTTCATAGAAGTTAAGTAGTTCTTACTTGTCTGCTTCGTTAAGTCCGATCAACAAAGAGCGAGAGTGAATTGTTGTGAGGAACGTTTCTGATAAAACCTTTTTGGTTATTTCGCCTAAGGCTCGGAAGTTTTTAATAATATTGAAAACTTCGTAAAATTATATCTTCTTGTGTTCTTACTTCCGCTGCACATTATTATTATCAAGAAGATCAAAATAGAGTTAAGGCAATTCTAGCTTAATTCTCAAAAAGTGTTGTGTCAATCCACGGTCCTTCAATTTCAACACACAAGTAACACAAATTACAGTACAACATAAGTCCCCCAGTTTGTTAGGTGGTTGGAGCACACGAGCATCTTGTAAACTTTTACACTCGAAAAGATGTATTATGCATTTTTGAAATAGTTCTAGAATAGGTTGTAACCAAAATAGGTTAAACTTACACTGTCAATCTTGATGCTAAAAAGGATCTTTATGTCAAAGAGGCAAAACTTCTTGTGTAAGAAGCATAAGATGCTATGCTTGGAGACTTAATAATAAGACAAGAAGGGAGTACAGGATATCACCAAATCATGAACAGAGATATAAATTGTGCAGCAAGTTCAAGCGGTCATGACTGAGCATGTTAAGAGTTGTGATGCCCAACCTTAACAAGTGGACACTAGCCATCAATTGCTTAAATCTATGATTTGGTCTTGAAAACAAAATCTGTTGGATATGTGGTTATTGTTGAGTAGGCAGATTATGTCCTAGCTAAATGACCATGTTGGCTTGATTTAGGCGTTTGTGCACCCCTTATCATTTTTTTGCTTTTGTACGTTTCTGTTACGTCTTGTCTTTGATGGCCCTTTGTCTTGTTTTGGATTCTCGATGCTTGTTGTGCTTTGTACGTTGTCAGTTTGATTCAGAATGTGTTTATCTATTTTGCGTGTGATACTTCATTGTATTATATCTTTGACCAACATTTGTGTAGCGAAGAGACTGTTGTTGTATGGCTTAGATAGATAGCCTTCTTAATGTGATATTCACCAAATGGATTTGTTATCTAGCTTCCACATGCAGGGCTTACAAATTTACTTACTCTATGGGATATTTTCCTAATAGGCTCTTCACCTAGTTCATTTTGGTAGGGCTTACGTCGATTGTCTACTTTATGGAATATTCACCCAGTAAGCTCTTCACCTAGTTTATTTCGTTAGGGCTAACGTTGACTGCCTACGTTATGGGATATTCACCCAATAGAATCTTCACCTAATTTACTTTTGTAGGGCTTACATTGGGCCTACTTTATGGGATATTCACCCAATAGGCACTTCACCAAGTTTATTTGGTAGGGCTTATGTTGATTGCCTATTTTATAGGGTATTCACCTAATAGGCTCTTCACGTAGTTTACTTCGGTAGGGCTTACGTTGGGTCATACCTTGTGGGGTATTTGCCGAACATTCACTTCACCTAGTTTATTTCGGTAAGGCTTACGTTGATTGTCTACTTCACTTAGATGTTTTTCAATTAAGTCTTGAATCGAGTGGTAGTCTCAGTTAATTAAGTCTTACAGATATTGATAATCTCTTTAATTTAGTATTGCATATAGTGGTTGCCTCAGTTGAAGCTAGTTTGGTCTTCTTATGCTCTTTAGCTATATATAAGACACTCGTGCTCTTGCGCCTTGTATGAAATTGCGCTAATTTAGATCACTCAAATGGTTGTTTTTAAATAGCGTTTGTGATTGTGGCATGGTTGTTGTACGTGTTATTGTTGCTACATTCATAGTACAGTAGTTTGCATAAAATGTTTTGACCATATGGCGAGTCCCCTAGTTGGGTATGGTAGTTAAGCTGAATATGATGAAAGGGCTAAGATATCAGCATCTCGACATCCTGATTGTCTCTAAGGGAAGTTTTCGTTTGCCATCCCTTCGCAGAGGTTGAATGATATGTAGTGCGTCTTGTGATATGCGTGCGAATGTGTTCTATCAAGTTCTATTGAGTTAGGAGGTAGTGGGACACAGCTTGATTGTTGTCAAATTGTGTATTATAGGCTTGAAGTTTCTTCTTCCTAGGTTGATTGATTTTGTAGTAGGTGATTTGGTTCCTTTTTAAATTGGTGTTCGATTGTCGTTGTATGGGAGGTCAATAGCTTTAGTCTTCGAGGAGGGTCCTTGACGCTGTTGAATAGAGGTGGTGGCCTTGGCCTTTTTAGTTGCTCTTGATTATTGTGTGATCGTGCCTTTTCACCTCTGAAATTTACTTTGTTACCTAATATCTACATATTGCAATATAATATGAAAACGAAGGGCTTTTTGGTCATTTCCTCTCTAAGCCCACAACTTTTGACCATTTCAAAGCCTCTCTCTCTTTCTCTCTCTCACACACACACACATATACACACACTGACACACGTCTCTCTCCCCCCATCCCCTCTTTCCTTTTCGCCCTTCATAAATTATAGGGAAAAAGTACGAACTATACCCATCGTTTAGCCTCTTTTACGAAACTATACCCAACCATTGAACTTTTGCAATACTATACCCAACCTTTGTAAATCGTAACTATGCTATACCTAGACTAATTTTCCGGCAAAAAAATGTCATATTCTGATCTTGTGACATCAGTAATCCGATTTGCACGAGGGCAAAATAGTCATTTCATTTATTTATAATAAAAATTTTAAAAAAAAACTAAAAAAACTAAAAAAAAATTAAAAAATAGATTTGCAGCGGTGTTGCTGCAAATCGACGTGGTGGGGGGGGGGGGGGGGGGGGCGACGGGGAAGGAGGGGGGTCTATTTTTTTGTTTTTTCTTATTTTTTATTAATTTTTTTTTATTTTTGAGTGTAGTACCGGTTTTACCCCTACAAATTTCTAATTTTGGCCGGAAAATTAGTCTAGGTATAGCATGGTTACGATTTACAAAGGTTGGGGATAGTATTGCAAAAGTGTTGGGTATAGTTTCGTAAAAGAGGCTAAACGATGGGTATAGTTCGTTCTTTTTCCCTAAATTATACAAGAATCCGACAAAATTATACAAATTGTTTAAGACACCAAAAAACATTAAAAATTGTACAAAGACTCCATAAATTTTTAAAAGCTTTAATTGTGAATTAGTCACAATTTGTTTTAGTTCTTTTCTCATTTATGATGTCAAACTTATTGTTTAAAGTTTCCTAAATAATTTTGTAAAAGTATTATGAATAGTTAAAAAAATTTATTATTATTATTAGTTATATCATATATGATGAGGAAAAATGAAAAGAAAAGAAGGGCAAAAGAAAAATGAAAGAAGAAGGAAAAATACATCTATTAATTATAATTAAAAAAAAGAACAAAACAATATATGAGATCTACAAATATTGTGGGCCCCATCTTTTTAATAAAGAAAAGTGAAAAGAAAAGCATCATAGTCAAATGTTGCGGCCCATTTGTCAATGGCTTGAAAAACAAAAAACAAATATTAAATTAATAAATAAATAAGCAAAAGATAAAAGACATATTAGGAAGAGAAAAATAAACGACCAACAAAAAAAAATTAATAATAATTAAATAAGCAAAAGAAAAGGCTAAAGAGGATCCTTGACGTTGAGTTGTATTGGTGGCGTTGGCCTTTTAAGTTGCTCTTGTAGACCTTACCATAGTGATGAACGATGTTTCCTCTAAAGTACACTTAGTGGTTTCTCATAGACAATGCCTCTGATGTGGGGTGATTTCATCTGCTAACTAATCTCCTCACGTCAGACTAACCCAAGCTCCTTAGTGATCCTGAGCTAACTTTGAGTTTAGGAAACCTGCAATGAAAAACACGACACATGAACTAAGTTGGGGGTGACCCGACGTTGGCCCTTTGATGCCTAAGTTTGTTGATGCCCATTGAGGGGTTAGACTTTAAACATGTTAAGGTAAAATACAATGTACATGGAAAATATTTAAGTAAGTCGAACATATCTCATCATAGGTCAGAGTGATAGGTTGGGGAGAAAGCAGTTGATGCGAATTGAGATTTTGTTGATTATGGACTGGCCTTACAGCTAAGTCAAGCTCCTACGTATCCCTTGGTAAGAATCAAGCCAAACGTAGTTCATTACTTCTTTGTACTATAATTTATATTACTTACGTGTAATTCCATATGCTCATGCGGGCTTTGAAAAGATACAAAGAATAAGAGGATTTGTTGAACAAATTAGAACTTGGGTCATACCCTGTTGGAAAGACATATATGTCTAATTTCTATCACAAAAAGGGGATACCAATTTCGACGAGTATTGAAGAAGTTATGGTCGTATTAACGAACCCGCGCATAATTCAAAAAGAGGAACCCACGCCCATCAAAAATAGCCAACAGGCTCCTATAAATGCCCCATAACCAGCCTAATAAGATGGTTTTTTTGAAAAGAGCTATCAATTCATGTCAAACACTATTAAGTGACCGCATCAAACACTATCAGGTGACCATGTCAACCACCATCAGGTGACCACGTCCAACACTCTCAGTTGGCTACGTCAAACACTCTCTAGTGACCACGTCAAACACTATCAGATGACCACATCAAACACTCTCAACCGGCTGACGTGCTAACATATAAGGGCTAACCTAGTGGACCGGTCCATGTAGAGCAAGCCCATTGTAGTCTTATAATAAGGAAGTTGACAACCTTTCAATAACTCCACAAATCATAATCAACGACAATTTTTTCTAAGAGCTCCTAAGTCACGTCAACTATTTCACGCTGAATATTCAATCAGCTAATGCCCCCAACCAGTTGACGTGCCAAACGGCTAACGTCCCAACCGGTTTACGCCTTCACATGTTAACGTCCCAACCGGTTGACTTCCTAATTTGCTAACGTCCCAACCAGTTAACGTTCCAACGTGCTAACGTCTCAACCGCTTGACGTCCCAACATGCTAATTTCAGTTGATGTCCCAAATTGCTCGTCCTAACCGGTTGGCACGCCAACCTGCTAACTTCCCAATCAATTTGACGTCCCAACATGCTAATGTCCCAATCAATTGGCGTCCCAATTTCCTAACGTCCTAACTAGTTGACGTGCAAATGTACTAGCATGTTGATCTGCCAACGTGCCAACATATTAGCTCCCACCTCTAAGTCCAATGTTAGACATGTCACACGAACACTATAATGAAATAATGAACTATAATATGCTACAAAAAAAATCTTAACAAGCTAATTAAGGATATTAGTGTGCCACGTGGGTTCAAGTGTCTTTTATTGGACTTTTTAACGAAATGAGATCAAAATTGGACGAACTGTGATACTAATATTAGAAATGCAACATATTTTGTGACCATTTTAGAAAGAAAATATTCCCTCTTTTATAGTATTGTGTGCATACATCTTCTTTTACGGGAGTGTAGGGGATGCAATTAACAGTTGTGCAACCAGCCCCTACAAAATTTAAAAATCCTACTACTAAGGTCCCATAATTGCAATCTTCTACTATGATCAATCCCCATATTTTATCTTGTGCTAGTATCTTTATAAAATTAAATAAATTAATACTTTGGAATTTAAAATTATTATTTAGTTTTCCTACTCATAAATTGTTACTTTTAAAACTTAATTCCAGGTTTGGGTATTTTTTTGTATAAAAATGGTTACAAGCACTACTATATATTTCAAAAACGTAAAATTATCACATAACCAATATGAAATTCTGAGATCTAGTTGTAAGTTACTTGTCGGTAACATCCAAAGTTTGTGAGTAAAATCTTTCCATATTAATTATTGATGAGATCTCTTTTATCTTCGAGTCCCTTTTTAAAAAAAAAAAGAAAGATTGGAGTAAACCCAACAAATTTATAGACATTTCTTTAGATACCAGTGGGCTGATTTATGTGGCCCAACAACGAACTGGATTGGCCTGCACATTAACATCCCAAATGGGAAAGTATCGAACCAAGGCGGTTCGATAATTCTCGGACAATCGAACGCTCTGGTTCGATTGTTATTGCATTTTCAAAATAGAGCCCGTATCCTGATGTCTATAAATACCACGAATCCCGATATTTACGCCATATCATTAATTACAGTTCACTACTTTTCAAGTATCGAATGTACCGTTCGAGAGTTCTACCATTCGATCGATCAACTCCCATGTTCTATCGTTATTCGATCAGCGACCATGTTCGAGAGTTTCCAGTATCGAATCGAGGATCGTTCAATTGTTCTACAATTCGATAAAATAAAATTGCATCGAACAACCTCTGTTCGACCGTTCCCGGATTTAACTTTCAAGGGTTATTTAGTCATTCAAGATTTTTTTACTGTGTAATATGTGTTCTAGACAATGCTAGTTGATATCTTGTGATAGATTGGCATAGTTTAAGTATATTTTAGGCCCAATTGTATCGTGCTTCTATTATCTTGCAAGCCATACAAAATAAAACCAAATTATTGGTGTCATCTGTGGGAAACACCACAAGCAAGGTCGCGGAAGCAATGATGTTTAGGGTAACCCAATCATAGAGTAGGACAGGAGAAAGTTCAAATGATGAGATGCACCGTCTAGAGGGCGCGGCTCCCACAACCAGGGCCTAGGTTCTCTCATCGACTCTTGTTCATGTCGCCCCACAAACTCATTAGGAACCCCGTTTCCGAGAACTGAGGATCAGCAACAACCAAATTTGGATGCAGCGATCCCGCCGGCTGCAGTGGTACAACCAATTATGAGGGATGAGATAGTGGAGATGGTTCACATTGCAATAGTCGTCCCGTTACCAACCGCATTGCCTACGGCCTGGCCACCCTCGGATTGCCATAAGGTAGTACCATTTTCTCAAGCCTCCGCAACAAGACGTCATTGTGACGAGGATAGGAACAGGCAAGCCAGGGATAATGCAAGGGCAAGATCTGAGTCGGGCGAAATGGAATCTCGAAGAGATCATAGAAGGACGAGGCGCTAAGGTAGCCGAGCTGAGGCTAAGGGATCCAGGGCAGAGCACACACAGATTGCTAGGAGGCTGGATAGGTTGAACAAGCAGAGAGAAGAAGTGTCTACTTGGATGATTGTTGTCGCTTTACGAATTCACGGACAATGTGCAAGCGTGCGTATACGCCACCCCGTTGACAGGCGTGCGTTTGGATTGGTTTTCCAGAATCCCGGATGCGTATAAATTTGTATAATGATATGTATATACACACATTTAAATTGTTAGTTTATAAACTCTATTAATTTTAAATATATTATTCATAGAATTTTTCGTATATTGATAAATACGTATTTATAAGTTTCATATAAATCCGTATTTATCAATTTTCTATATATACTAATACTTCATAAATACAGAAAAAACCTTAAAATAATAATTCTTAAAGTTTCCATGAAGAGTAGAGGAGAAGACGAGAGATTTTAAATGAAAGGAATGTGGAATGAAATGGGTGAGGGAGGGGGGGGGAGGCATTTATAGGAGAAAGCAAGAAAATATGCAAGGAAATTTCTCGTTTGTGCTATCTATTACAAGGAAAAAATTCCTGCCATGGAAAGCTCTGCAAGAAAATAGTTCTTTGCAGAAGCACATGCAACAAAATCTTTCCATGCAAGCTAGCCTACAATAAAATATTCCGTTGTTAAGTACAAATAGTACATCCTGAAACAAAATATTCTGTTGCGAAGTACAAATATTAGGTTTTGCGACGCAATATTTCCATGCACTACATGTGCATGAAAAAATTTAGTAGCAATTGCATAGAATTGCAACTAAATTTTTCCGTGCAAACTTTATATCATTTAAGAATTGCCCCTTTTCTTAAATAACTATTTTCGAAAGCATCCCTACTTACTTAAATTTTGTAGTTATATTTTTGACTTTAAATGTATATTAAACGTGTTTCGTCACTCCATTTATGACGAGATTTTAATGTGGTAAAATAGTGGTTAAGAAAATTGGAACTCAAAGTTGTATTGCATCTTTTGTATTATTATACTTTCTTCACCAAATATTTTGTTAAACACATTTCATTACTACGTTTATGACGAAATTTTAAGAACACACGTATTTTTAATAACATATTGTATGGTTAAAAAATTAAGGATTGAAGGTGTTTTACAACCTATACATATGAAAAAACAATTTTTACATGTAGAATACGGTTTCTAGTGTTTAGGATTTAGGATTTAGGGTTAGAGTTTAGAGTTGTTGTTTGATGTGGGATATAGAGTTTATGCTTATAACCTTTGTTCAACGTCTTTTGTTACTCCGATTTGGACGTGATTTGAAAGGACACACCTACTTAGTATTTTGAAATTAGTGGTGAAAGAAAAAGTGAATTTGGAGTTGTTTTGCAATTTTTCTTTAATTTCATTTTCCCGAAAAGGTTTGTTTACGACTTTTGTTATTTCATTTTTGACGAGTTCTGAAAGCACATATCTACTTATTGTTTTGAAAATAGTGGTGAAAATAAAGTGAAGATTGAGTTGGTTTGCAACTTTTCGTTAATTTCATTTTCACCTCGAAATGTTTGTTTACGACTTTTCTTACTCCCCTTTTCCACGAATTTTGAAAGGACACAACTGCTTATAGTTTTGAAAGTAGGGGTGAAAAAAAAAGTGAATTTTGAGTTGTTTTGCAACTTTTCTTTAATTTTATTTTCACTCATAATTTTTTTTTATGACTTTCGTTATTCCGTTTTCGAAGAGTTTTGAAAGAACACACATACTTATTGTTTTAAAAATAGTGGTAAAAAAAGTGAATTTGGATTTGTTTTGCATCTTTTCGTTAATTTCATCTTCACCCCGAAATATTTGGTTACATCTTTTATTTTTCCGTTTTTCAACGAGTTTTGAAAAAACGCACCTAATTATTATTTTGAAAATAGTTGTAAAAAAAGTGAATTTGGAGTTGTTTTGAAACATTGCGTTAATTTGATTTTATAAAATATTAAAATATTTCCTTTCAATTAATATAGTTTTCTTTCAATTGTTCAATGCATTGAAACATTCCATTTCATTGCCTTCCATTCGAACAAAATATTTTCCATTCAGTTGGTGTAATTTCTTTGCAATTGCTCAATGTATGGAAAATTCTCATAGAATGTTATGTTGCATTGAAGTTTTTGGATTCATTGTCTTTCTTTGCAAGAAAATATTTCTTGCAATTGCTATATTTTCCTTTCAATTGCTCAGTGCATGGAAAATTAAACCACCATGTTCTCTGGCATCGCAATTTTCAGATTCATTGCCTTTCTTTGCATATAATTTTTTCCTTGTATGTAATTTTCAAATGAAGATTTTCCATTCAAATGATAAAAGTATTTACATAACTACTCACATTCTCTCTCTATTTACGCACTCACAGCCATCTATTTGAATCACTCAATTATCTTTTCAAACTCTCACGTCTCTTTAGAATCCCTCACAAATAATAATATATTTTCTCTATTGTATTCATTGAAGCTCAATTTTAGCCTACGTACAAAGGTATGTTAATCATTTCTACCTTTGTCAATTATGTATTTATTCAAAAAAATTATCTTAATAAATAAATAAATGGGTTATTAATTCCTCTTTCATTATTTTGTCAGTAAATAGTACAGAGGATAAATAATTGGATGTACGATCGGAGTTGGATGTGAGATCGGCTAGAAAAAAGCCACAACTGGAATTACCATTTTGAGATTGGTGTGTCGAACTTTCTCGATTACGCGTTCTTGCAAAGTAGTAATTTGAATCGTGGTATAGTTCTTTGCCCTTGTAGAAAATGCACCAACGCCAAATATTTAAAAAGGGATACTTTTCATATGCACTTCTATAAATGGGGGTTTATACCTCACTATATGGAATGAGCTTATCACGATAAGTTAGGTGACACCCCGGGGTAATATATACTCAAACGTTGAAGTACAATCCTCTACACATAGTCATATGGGTCAGCAAGATGACTAAATGAGGAATATGGTTGATGATGAATTTGGTGGTCAATTTCTTAATGTCACTTCTAATATGGCAAGTGCAATAGAGAAGCTCAATAGTGTGGCAAAGGCTTTCTTTAAAATGCTTAGTGATGCAGAAGAACCGGTATTCATAGGGAGTCCGACCACTGTACTGAGATGGGCTTCTCAGTTTATGTCAACCAAGACAACACACAAGCTTCGAACCATTTCTTGTAACAAAACCATAAAACAGATTCACTAATTGCTCCCTCTTGAAGTTCGTGCAAAAGTACTGGATTTAGTTTACAAAATGAATAAACTCATGAAACGTGCGTAAATAACAATTTTTTTTCTACAGGACGTCTGAGTCTATCGAACACATCACTTGTCCTATTTATATTGAACCTCGTTACGAATCATTTTGAAATTCAAACAATAGAAACAAAACATTTGCACGTAAGAAGTTGCAGTACTTTCCGTTGACTCTTAGACTCCAATAGATGTACATGTCTTGTTTAATTGCTTAGCACATGACGTGGCATACCAGTTGTCTAGAGAAATCGGGATCACATGATACATCCAGCATCCAGACATTCATGAAAATACTTTGATAATCACCATCTTGATTTTGCCGTTGAGGACAGAAATATAAGGCTAGAACTGTGCACTGATGGATTCGCGCCTTTCGGCAACTCTTCGGGTTCTTATTCATGTTGGTCGGTGTGCGTAACGCCGTACAATCTCCCGCCAGATCTGTGTATGAGGCAATAGTACATTTTTCTAAGTTTTCTCATTCCTATTCCAAGCAACCCTGGAAAGAACTTGGATGTTTTCCTTCGCCCTTTGATTGATGAACTAGTTTCTATGTGGCAAATCGGTGTTCCGACGCATGAAAGCTTTAGACAACAGAATTTTCAGTTGCGAGTTGGTGATCTTTGGACTATTAGTAATTTCCCACCTTATAGGATGTTTTATGGATGGAGTACGACGAAAAGATGTCGTGTCCTTACTGTATCGAGTATACTAAATAATTCTAGCTTGCGAAGGGTATGAAGACCAGCTTCTTTCACTGTCATCATAGATTCCTTTCGTTGGATCACGAATTGAGGAATATTGATAATGATTTCTACAAGAGTCGTGTGAAGCTAGACCCACCACTACATTGGAGGACAGGGGCACAAATGAAACATCACGTTGAACTCCTCCCTAACGTTGGTTTTGGAGAAGATACGGGGACCAAACAAGGGGCAGGAACGCGGGACAATTGGTGTTGTAAGAGTATATTTTGAGAGCTTCATTATTGCTCATCGAACTTGATACTTCATAACCCCTACATGATGTACTGTAATAAGAACTTCTTCGACAACATCAAGACATCTGTCACGGATGATGTTGAGAAGACTAAGGACAACATGAATGCGCGATTGGATTGGAAAGAGTATACCAACGCGAGTGAGTTGTTTTAGTGACGGGACCGAATGGTTGTACACAAAAGCCTAATGTAGTATATTGTCTAAAAGGAATTAGAAGAGGCAAGTGTGTGAATGGTTGTGCAGTTTGAAGTTTCCCAATGATTATGCTTCTGATATTGGTCGTTGTGTGCAGGTGCATTGTCTAAAAGTAACTGCAATGAAGAGTCAAGACTGCGATGTTTTTATGCAAAGACTAATTCCTATTGCTATTAGAGAATTCTTAAAAGATGAAGTTTGGGGTGGACTAGTGGAGATTAGCAATTTCTTAAGTGCATTGTGCGCCACTGACATTCAAAAATTGGATATGGCACGTCTTGAGACTGCGATCATGGAAACAATGTGTAAACTGGAGATGAAATTTTCACCCTTGTTTTTCGACTATATGGAGCATTTAGCTATTCATCTTTCGTGGGAGGCGAAAATGGGTCGATGGATGTATCCTTTCGAGAGGTATTTTTAACTATTAACTTTTATTAATTACAAAGAATCTCGTATTATTCCTATCTATTGTTTTTATTTGCATATTTTCAGGCAGATGATTGATTTGAAAGGTAGTGTCGGCAACAAGGCGAGGATTGAGAGACCTATCACTGAGTCGTAGCTGCGTCCGAAATGACCAACTTTTGTGATCATTATTTTGAGCACCATTTTGATACACGGAGGAGCCGCTTGAATAGAGATGAGACAAGGATAGATGCTAATGATTCTCTTCAAATATCCATCTTTCGGAAGACTAGGGAGCCAGTAGGTCAGGCTAATGAAAAACGACGATTAAGCTCCGTCGAGCTCAAGGTCGCCGATTGTACATCCTTTTAAATTTCCTATAGGTTGAATCATGGATATGGTAAGGGCCCATTACTGTAGTAGTTTATTTAGTTGATGTAATAACATTTATAACTAACAGTGTACGAAATTGAATTATACCAGTTTTTTTTATGAAGAGATATGCGTTGGGACAAACGAGAATGCGATCATTGTGAGACATAATGAATAATTCGTACAATGGTTCAAGGATAAGGTTTTCACCAAACATTTTGATTATGATCCCGCGACTACCAGACCTCGCACTTGAGGCAGATAATCAGGTGATATGTTGGAAAAATGTCTACACGATAAACGGTCTCCATTTTCACCTTTAGAACTACAACATATGGCGAAAAACAACAAACAGGGGAGTGTACATCAAGTGGTACAGCGGTGAGCAAGATGACACTTACTTCTATGGGACCTTGACGGAATTTGTTGAGCTAGTATACATAAATGTTCTTTCTGTCGTCCTATTCAACTGCGTATGGTAAGATACTAGCTCGCGCGGCATGCGAGTCCACCCAGTATACCATTTGATTGAGATAGATCCATCACGTCGTCCACCATCAGGTGAAACGAAACAATTTATTTTAGCTAACTAAGCACAACAAATGAACTAGACTCATGCGCGACACGTCATTGAAATGAGTACTATGCGCAAAACGAATGAAGTCATGTGTGCTCCTGAAGTTGTATATCAAGAAGAAAATGTTCCAGTTACGGAATGGTTAGTTAACTTTACATCGTTTAACTTGACTCAGTTAACCGTTGAGGTTCAATATGTCCCAGTGACAGTTGAGGAAGAATCAATTGCATTGAACAGTGACGAAGATGGTGGAGAAGTTGAGGTCGAGCAAGACAACGAGGACGAAGAGGAACATGTTGAAGTAGACGACAATAGCGATCCTGATTATGAGTAGTTCTTTTATGTGAACTGATTATGAGTAGTTCTTGTACGATTGTTGAGTGTTAAGTACTTCATGTATTTCAGAATTGAACTACTCGTGTAAATCCGTATGTTTGTTGTGTTTCTCTTTTATGTGTTATGTTTCTTTGTTTAATAAGTGTTTAATCTGTGTAGTTGAAAACATTAGCGATTCAATTATAGTTAGAATAATGATACTCGATAAATAACATATACATGCATTTATTATAAGTCTGTAGAAAAAAACCATAATCCAATACTACAAATTACAATCTTATTCGAATACAACATAAATAAATAAATACATAGTTTGAATACAACAAATTATAACACAAACAAACGTTTAACAAGTGATTGGCTAAAAAAACGTAGTCCAAATGCAACAAGGTCCAAATCCATACAATACCAACACATCTAATCCCTCTCTACTCCTGAGGGGCGTGATTAGGTTCACGTCGTGTAGGACGCGGGTGCTGCTTATCCCTAAGACCCTCGAGCATATCCGTATAATTCCGCCTGAAAAAATCGTAACCAAGGTTCTCGGGCTGCTATCGAAGCTGTTGATCCTCCCTAAAAGGCCATGTGCCCCTTGGTGCTTACTACTTGACCTGCCCATATCGTGAAACTGATAAGCTGGCTCCTGATGTGAATGTTGATATGTCTGATGCAGGGGCGTCTGTCTCTATATATGCAACTGCTCATCTCCATGTTGGTACGCCCGTCCCTAAGGAAGAATATATGACGTGTCCAAAATGTAAACCCCTTCCTGCTGGTGTGGGCTATAAACCGAATGCGGCGAGAATGAGTTGCACGGTTTTGTATACTATGCACTGGCCTGGGGTGGCGGTTGTGTATGATGTATGGACTGGGTACTGCGCACGTTGTAAAAGACGCGCTTGCCCTATGGGCTAAGATGGTTGTGGGCGTGGTGGATGAGAACTACTATGCAAAATTGACGGTGAGTTCTGCATGTGTGGGTCATCAAATGGGAATGCCTCGTCTAGTTTCTCTGGCAGCTATAACCTAGGCGAATCGGGTAAATTAGGGAGGCCTTCACCTTGCCTCATCACAATCCTCCTCAAGTGATCATATATGACCTTTTGGTGCTCCCACTATCGTAGCTCGCTCACATACGATCTCCTCACAGCTTCATGAGACCTCAAATGAGACCGACACGCTTGTTCTATCACGTGCACAGTTGCAGCATGGTACTACGCTTCCCTAGTAGTTGCCAAATTGGCCATGCGCGCCATCTCGACATATGCGGTGCCACTACTCGATGCCCCACCCCTCCAATACTTGTGTGTCTCAACCCTTAAAAGAGAACTATTTTGAGTAGTAGGAAACATTGGTACCTAATATTTCTTCAAGGGCCGAGCCTTCAACTAGCTATTGAAGTCCCACTAATTCTTGTCCGGCCCATATGTAGTCCATAGCTGAACAAGGGATTTCCGTTGTGCAAGGATAAATTAAGTAAAACTCACAAAAGAAATATAGGTACGTATAATTACTAACTCGTAAATTAAATCCGTCGTATAAATAGATTGCTTACCGAAGCTTGCTCAACTGTCTCGTTTACCCACTCCTCCCCTCCCTTATCGGTTTTCTTAACTCGTCCTATCTTGTATATTTGTGCCATATGAACATCATTAATCGTAACACCCTGTCTCACAACAAAATAAAAAAAAAACTTAATAGGACAAACTAAATCTAAATTAATACAACAAATTAAACTACAAAATAAAAACTTACATGGTCCTCCCCCAAAAATCTGGCCCGAACGCCTTCCACCATACCAGTTCTTCTTCTTTCCTTTTTTCCTATTTTCGTTGGATTTTTCGCACCTATTCCTGTGTTCCGACCCGTTCCCGAAATCTATGAATTCCTGCTCATGGTTTTTCAGAATCCAAATATCGTACTTGGTATGCAAATCGGGGTACGCAACTATCTCTTGGAATATTCTTTTCAAAGTGTTCAGGCAATCATTATAACACTTGTAGCCAATTTGCAACCATGCGTTTCTAATACGGAATTCGTCGTCTTTCTCCAACTGATATCGGGCTGTAAATTGTAAATAATTGAAATGGTTACAAAAAATGATAGATAAGAAGTAATCATAATTAAATATGTTTAATATTTAATACTATTTTTATTTAAAAACTTACGCAAAAGTCTTGTCAGGATCTATCACGATATGGTTTTAGAAAGTTCTGAAATCTAAACCACGGGCCCTTACACAGCTTCTTTAGCGTAGCTGAAATAGACGCACTAATGGACGGTTGGTTCATCATCGATCTTCTATAAATGTGATCTACTCTTTATCATCGGGGTTGCCAGGAATAAGTGCCTCCCTTCTAGGCATGTCAATGGGTAGAGCTTTACCCTACCCTACCCTGAAAATGAACTCATGGTTCAGACCCTTACCCTGAAATTAGGGTAAAGTTCAAGACCGAGACCCTGACCCTGAACTTAGGGTAATTCAGCTCAAGTATGAACCCAGACCCTACCCTGTAATGTAACTTACTCTAAAAGGTTCATTATAATCACCTTGAACGAGGTATTTTTTCCTCAAAATATTTTTTTTATGAATGTTAAGAGATTTGCTATTGACGAAAAAAACAATTTGACGCGGTCGAAATTCGCTAATGGGTCTACCCTTGCCCATTTAACAGGTTAGGTATGGGTCCAGCTAGGGTCCAGATTTTTGGGTCCAAGTACGGTCTGGGTAGGGTATGGGTCTTCAACAATAAAACCAAAGGGTCCTATCAGGATCTGGGTAGGGTTTGGGTAAAACCCTACCAGTTGAGAGGCCTACCCTCTGCCCTGATCACGTCGACTTTTGCACACCGCCATCAACGAAAGCATGTGAGGGTGGTACCTTGTCTGCTACGAGAGACGATGACCCCATACATCACTAGGAGACATTGTAGGCGAAACTCCATGCATATCTGAACCTAAACCATTCGCCGAGCCACGAGGCGACTCACCTGTCGCAATGCTTGACGGTGGCATCAGCTCTATCTCTACTCCATCTAAAAGGCATATGGGTCATAGTCCCTCACTGTAACCGGTATATCATCAGATAGGGGCTCGAACTCAAACTCCGGGACTCTACGTGGCTGCTCATTTTAGTTGGTCCCTTCCTCGGTCTCCTCCCCGATCTCCTCTACCCCAGACGATCCCTCGTCTCTAAATTAACCAACAAAATTTTCAATCTAATCGTCCCTAAATTTCACTAAACTATATTTCAACCTAAAAAAAAATTAAAAAAATCTTCACAATTGAATTCTAATAAGATTTTTTAATTTGAATTTCAACCCTATAATTTTCTTCAGTAACTTATAAATCTAATTACATATTATACCCTATATTTTACTTAACTCGCTAAATATTCGAGAATAACTCCAAAACTTCTAATTAATAATCATATTCCTACAAAAAAGTCTCACTAAATTATATTTGCACCCTACTAATACTTTAAACTAGACAATTGAGTCCAAATCTTGTTTCCACTATCCACTTTCTACCCCAAAAGACTTTCTAAACTACAAATTAACCCCTAAAGTTCAATATTTAAAAATCAAATACAAACTATTAAGATCATATATATTTTTTACACTATGGTTTTCTTAATTCGACAGATATTTGCGAACAAGCCCAAACTCTTCTAATATCTTATTTTTTACAACAAAGTTTCAATCAATTATATTTCAACACCACAAAAGCTATAAACTTGACAATTGAGTTTTTTATTCAACTATACTTTCACCCCTAAACTTTTTCTAAAATCCAAATTAACCCCTAAAGTTCTATGATTTTAGAATTAATTCGAAAACCAACATAGAAAACAATAATTATATCCAAACGAACATAAACTAACAGTAATCAACAAGTACAATCACAAAATCATCAATATATAATCGAAAATAACCGAAACATGAATCTTTAAAATTTCACAATCATAAATAATGGACTAAAATCTTACATCAAAACATTCATTGGGTTGAGTAGAATTACTTACCTGGGCTTTTTGGATGAAATTCGTCAGTCCGCGGCGACTCCACGACGATCAAACAACATTCTACTAATGGTTTTGTGTGTGCTGCGGAGAAATTCGTAGCAGGTGTAAAATAATAAAGATGCAACGCAATTTTTCGTTGTCGGGACCCACTGCAATGGAAAATTGTGTTGCATACTTTTCTTTAATAAAGTCTGCGACGCATCTTTTCGGTGCAAGCCCCACTGCACCTGATAATTGCGTTACAACCTTTAGTTGTGCAACGAAACCTTGCGTTGCCAGGCTGGTGACGCAAAATTTTGTTGCATAAACTATCCTGCAACGCATTTTTGCGTTGCAGGCTTTTTTATCTAGACCCACGTGTACAATTGCAACGAACATTGAATTTCGTTGCATAATATTTCCTTGCAGTTGTGTTGTTTTGTAGTAGTGTAAAATACTATGAATGGTGGGTCACGGTTTACTTATGAAAGAAAAGCAAAGAGTTATTATATACTAAATTATGTCAACTTGTTTCCTATGGGTAAGAATCAAGAATTTCGATTAATTACTATCATAAGAACATAGAAAATATTTAAACTATTCTCTCATCTTTAGGTACTGTAAGGTACATTATTTTCATCATTTAAGCATTGTTTTAGTAGAAGTAGAGGCTGATTAAGGGAATCTTCACTTCCATTAAATTATGTAAAAGGAAACCTTGTAATTAGGAGCTGAGTACGTACGAATCGAAATAGATATAACGGGTATAGACATATACCGTGCATGGATATTATGAGATTAGCAACATATTAAAGTCTGTAATCCTTTGGTTATTAGAAGGACGGATTTAATGGCTGCATATCTTAACTTTTATGTCCCAATATTCAGGTGCGTGTTCCAAAACTATATATTCTAAATTGGAAGGAAATATATACTACATGTATATTAGTAGTAATTAAATATGTACATATACATATATGCATTGGTTTTTAAAGTGATTTGAACTGCATTGTCAGGTCTTTAGTATGTTAATGGATTAAACTGTTCACTTAGTACGTGTACTATTGTGAAAGACCGAACTGTTGGTTTCTTACTTCAAACGCCATATTTACTGCTTCTCATTGGAATGACTTAATTGTTTTTGAACGACTGAATGACAATGAATCCAAGACTTGGTTAGAATGTTGTACCGCTGGCAGCAGAGGGCTCGCTAGTTGGTCTTCTTGCCCCATAGCCCTTGTTCCTTAGACCTACGGGAGTTTTGTAGTGTCTCTGTGGAGTAACGGACGAGCATGTCTATGTGGTATGTGGACTAATTTCATGGTAGCACCTTCAATGAGGGTAAAAAGGACTAATTGAAAGTAGTTATAAAGACGAGTAATGTATACTTGAGGTTAGAACTATGTGTTGTCTCTCCTCACTGCCTGATTACTTACTTGCCAATGTGCTTATTTATTGCATACAATTATTTTCAAAACAAAAACGCATGTCATCATTCTGCACACTAACATGCGAACTCTACTGAGATTTTTGTCTCACGCATGCATTTTTTTCTTCATTTCAGCTTAAGGGTATCCGGAGCAAGACTTGGGAAAGTCAAAATTTTGTTGGGTAGTATATGGTAGTTTATGTTAGATATCATTTCTACTTTAGCTTTGATTTGTCGAATATTTAGATAATTTGTTATTTAATTTTGTTTCTCTTAATCTACTGTATTGTCAGCTTTGATATTTTTGGGGCACTACACGGTTTGTGCTACATTAATCAATGACGTAGGTGATTCGCGGGATCGGGGCATTTATAGGCCTCATATCGTAGGCCCCAAATTCTAAATTTCACGGGATTGGAACGAATTTATTAAGTATTAAATTGAGGTTCGGTACTGGCTCAGCTATTATCGAATTGAAAGGCCATCTCAATACTCTTTTCACTCCGTCATGTTCGTTTGAGCTGCCCATTTCTCAGTGTTGGGTATATATGTATTGCAATGGGATGATTCCATCAAACCCCTCAGTGTATGACACATTTATCCAGACAAGGTCAGAACTTTCATTTTCGCACCAGTGCCCCCTAAACTTTAACACTCTGTGCGATTTGGTTTTGTACGTGTTTTCGGCCAAAAATTAATGGAATATTCCTATAATATTCCGTCATGTGACCCGTAAGGGGTAAAATAGACCTGTAAGGGTTTTTTGCATGCACGTGACGGAATATTATTGAAATATTCCGTTAATTTTCGACCAGAAACACGCATAAAACCAAATCGAACAGAGTGTTAAAGTTTAGGGGACATTGGTGCGAAAATAAAAGTTCTGACCTCGTCTGGATAAAGGTGCCATAGTTTGAGGGGTTTGATGGAATTATCCCTATTACAATTGAAAGGCTAATAAAACATGCATTTGTTCTGGGGAGATACCATTGGATTTACATCCTCAAATTATTAAATCTTTTTTAAGAGAAAATTAGCATTTCAGCCAATAATTAACTAGAATTTCCCGAAAATCCTAGCGCTAGTATATGCCATTCTAGCCAAAGCTCTATTCTGCTTATTCTGTAAATCGACTTGAAAGTCCACAAACACGCCTGACAAAATACCCTGGCATTTACTGATATACGTCCCGCTCTTGTCCGTCGAATCCAACAAAGTCGCATAATCCCGCTTAACAAATGAGTCGGACGCACTATTGATTTGATCCACGGCAACGGTGTACAAACTTTCGCATGTGTCGTAAAGATCTCGAATCCTCATATCCTTCTCTTTCGACTTCACAGTGTTTATGTACTTGAGGGTATTGATGGTGTGCTCCGGGGCTAAGTTGAGGACTACTTGACAAAAACCTTTTGCATCTATATTTGGAGTGTTTGAATACGGGTTTAAAACGCTTTGGCAGTAAATGGTAAAACCGGACTGGTTACAAATTTGATTGATTAAGGCTTGAGTTTTGTCGTCGGCTGAGGAACATGAGATTGAGAGCAATACGATAAGCATGATGGAGTAGAGTTTGGAAGCCATTTTTTGTTTATGTCTTAGGATAGTGTATATTAGGGACTATGTGTGTTTGTGTATATAAAATGTTAGAGTTGAAAACCAAAGGTTAAAAAGTCTTCAATCGATTTACCCCCTTATAATAAGGAGCAAGAAAAAGAATCTAGTCGTGTATCTCATAATAATAGTATTAGTTTATTTCCTTACTCCTTAGTAGGGCTGTTGACTGTAATTAGATTATATCCATATTACAGAAAAGTCAATGTCAGGTCATAGGAAAAGATTCCTTCCACCCGTCCATACATAATCAATCAAATCCAGAACCAAATTAAGTGTATTTTTCCCTTTTCGTTGCTCTATACGATTATTAATGATTCGGCTTTCTAAGACCATATCAGAAATTATAATTATATTATAAATACTAATAATAATCAATTTCTTCTGATATCCAAGATCCAAACTTCATAATTGTTACAAACAAATTTTTTTTTTTTTAGAGCAATGAAAAGATTAAGAAAATAAGTTTCTGAGTACCAGAAGTACTAAGAAAGAAGAGAAAACAGATATGACATAAATTAAGAAAAGCAACTACAACCTACGGTTAAACATTAACCCAAAGACCAGCGAATCAAAGCATGATCTTTTAGCTTCAAAGGGAAAGTTGTTGCAAAATTAAACCAGCCTGGCAGATGAGTTCAAATTCTGGATGGAATTAGACATGACAGAAAGAGATGATTCACGGATTCCGGCTTGCTGCGACAAAATGGGCACATTAAGTTGTTCTCGTCAAGGAACACTCCTTTAAGAATGAGATTATCCATTGTTGGGATTCAATATTATGTCGCTTTCCAAGATAAAGTGACTAGCTTATGAGGGGCCTGAGCTTCCCAAATGAATTTTAAAAGGTTGGCATCTTCATGTATTTATTTAGAAGCGAGTATGCAGAATGAAAAGAATAGTTCCCACGTGAATCAGTGCTTCACTTTCAAAAATCTGCAATAGTCTCATTGAGTTGGATGCCACGGATAACACGATTCATTTCCTCTAGCATGTCGAGTTCCCATTGACAAAGATTACGTCTCTGTCTAAAATTCCGGCCATCCTCATCACCACAGCTCTTAAGGTCAATCGCCGAAGCTGAATTGTCTTCAGAGATCTGTAATAGGCGGCTAAATTCGGTATTTTAAGAGTGGTCGCACCAGTCCAATTGTCCTTTCAAAAACTGTTTCCAAGAGTTCTAGTCACGATATTTGTGAACCCCGTCATTTTTCGTGTTAGAAGTATTGGCGCCCACCTTTTAGATTCCGAGAGCTCGTCTCTTTTGAGGATGGAAATCAAATTGTTTAACAAAAAAAGAAAATAAGGCAGCCCGATGCACGAAAGCATCTCACCACAAGGGTGTATAAGGGGTAAGTCTTCGCTTGTCAAATTTGACAGGAGGCCGCTCCCAGTACTTGAACTCGTGACATCTATGTCACACAGGAACACCTTTACCGGTACGCCAAGGCTCCCCTTCCGTTTAACAATGGTAATTTTAGTAATAATTTGCAATACTAAAAGAAAGCACGAGAGGAGAATCTGTTAAGTGGTTACAGAATTGGCAATGAAAGAGATTGAAATCTCGCA
Source organism: Linaria vulgaris (assembly GCA_948329865.1). Taxonomy (NCBI): domain Eukaryota; kingdom Viridiplantae; phylum Streptophyta; class Magnoliopsida; order Lamiales; family Plantaginaceae; genus Linaria; species Linaria vulgaris. Next base: position 29,598,195 of record OX415249.1, read on the forward strand.
CACGCAATATGCTGACGATACAATTCTCTTTTGCGAATCGAGTGCACAGAATATATGGGCTTTAAAGGGCATTATGAGGAATTTCGAACTTGTGTCCGGACTTAAGATTAATTTTAACAGGAGTCATATCTTTGGCGTTAATGCCGACAATGATGTTCTGCATGGTTTTGCCGAGATACTTAATTGTCAAGTGGGGAGTATACCGTTCACTTATTTGGGCATTTCTATCGGAGCAAACCCGAGGAAAATCCAAACATGGCAGCCCGCGGTTGAAACAATGGGGAAAAGATTGACGAACTTGAGAGGTAGTCTGTCCTTCGAAGGTAAAATTGTCATGCTCAAATATGTCCTCTCGTGTTTACTAATTTACCTTCTTTCTTTCTACAAAGGCCCAAAGCATGTCATTCACCAAATGATTAGAATACAAAAAAGATTTTTTTGGGGGAGAAGTGATGAGGTCAAAAAAAATTGCATGGGTAAAGTGGAAGATAGTTTGCAAGAACACTAATAATGGAGGACTCAGTGTGAAATGGTTTAACCTTGCTCTTGTTAGTAAGTGGAAATGGAGAATCCTTAAGGAAAATAATGCGATGTAGTGTAGGGTTCTCGCTGCAAAATACGGAGATGGTAGATTACCAAATTCTGATGTGGTTTAGTCGAACACTCAAAGGAAAGGTTCAAATTGGTTGACTGATTTGCGGAAAGTATAAAACTTGGTTAAAGATGATCTTGTTAGAATAATCGGGACTTTTTTCAAAATTGGTCCTATATTGTGGCGTCGGTATGAAAATAGTCATTTATTGAGGTTTGGTACAATTTTGGTCATTTATTGTGTTTTTTGGTCCAATTTTGGTACTCCGACCAAAGTTTCTGCCCGATTTGGGGATTTTAACCATTTTTAGGCAATTTTGACCTTTTTGACCAAATAAATTGCCTATAGCGCACACACAAACACACACACACACATACACACACACACATATATATAAAATTATATCTTTAACAATTTATAAAAGTTATAAAAATTATATAAAACCAAAAAAAAAATACATTGAAAAAATTAATTCAGCATCTTCATTTATATATATATATATATATATATGTATGTATACAATGTTTTTTATATCTTTAACAATTTATAAAAGTTATAAAAATTAAACAAACAAACAAAAAATATTTAACAAAAAATTAATTCATCATCTTCATATGTATATATATACACATTTATTTGTATATCTTGAACAATTTATAAAAGTTATAAAAATGATAACAAACAAAAAAAAATATTTTAAAAAAATAATTCATCATCTTCATATATATATATATATATATATATATATATATATATATATATATATATATACACACACACACAATGTTTTTTATATCATTAACAATTTATAAAGTTATAACAAACAAACAAAATATATTTTAAAAAAATATCAGCATCTTCATATATATATATATATATATATATATATATATATATATATATATGGAAAGTTTTAGTTACCTATCCAAACTATGTCTGCCTTTCCAGTTACCTATCCAAACTTTCATTTATGACGCTTTACGGTCCAAACTTTCAATTTCGTTACACTTTACGGTCCAAACTTTTATTCCGACCTATCTCGGCCAAAAAACGTAACTTTGCGACTAAATGACACATCGCTGATGTCATCCAAAGGGAAATTTTCGGTACTTTACTAATTATTTACTTAAAAATAAAATAAATTAACAAATGAGACATATAAAGATTTAGCGCGCCACTTTCACACACAACCCGCCAAAATCAGAAACCCTAATTCTCAAAAGCGAAAGTAAATCCATGAAATCGAACCTCAATTTCTTGTTTTTTCCACTCAATCGACATAATCCAACAATAATGTGGAGAGTAGGAACCCCCACTGGCGTTATTCCTGAAGGACAAATTACACCCGATTATGGTACGAATCCCAAATCTAAAATTAAATTCATTTCTTTGTTTGGAGTTACTTTTCGTTGTGTGGTCCCTCGTTTTGGGTGTCTTTGAGGGAATAGTTTAACACATGTGAAAAAATATTAATTTTTGTCTGTTAACAGGATGATAATTCACCTGCTTAAAATAAACAATAAGTCAATTACTGGAATTACCAAATAAATTATTATATGATTATGCGACCTACTTCCGCGATACAGGTATCACACCTCTTGGAGCACATCTCCCACACAACAAACTACTGGAGTAAAAGCCAACATGAGGAATATGAAACCAAGGCAGTCTCAAATACGAAAGCTCTCGGAACTCATACTACTTTCCAAGAAAATTAAGCTCTCGGAAAGAATGAGTCAACGGACTACAGTCCCAGAACCTTGGCAAAAACCCTTCCTTGACTATACATTCCAAACACGAAAGCTCTCGGAACACTACTCTCAACGATCAGACTAAAAGTCAGAACTTTACAAAATAACTCAACCAACCTCTCTGGACACTCGGAGAAAGAAGAACACCTACCCACGATAGCTTAAAAACCTCTCGGAGACCAACTCACCCACACCCTCTCGGAAAATATCTTGGAACACTTACTCCAGAATACGCATCTCTCGGAACAGCACTATCATTAAAGGGAATACTCCAACTTGACCCTCGAAGCCACCATTAGAGACAGCAAAGGAAGTAATCTACCCCGTATCACAAAGAAGACCAAAGCCCTCGGAAAGGATACAGTCAGCACTCAGAATGAACACGTTATCTTATTGGTTGAATAAGCATTGTAACACGTGTAAACATAACCACATGCATAACGACACCTGTAAACACATGCACCGTTACACCTGCCCCTATCAAAACCTATATAAAGGGAGATATCAATAGAAGAAAAGGGGCAACTCAAGAACGAGACTCGGAAATGTAAGAATATCCACTCGGAAGAAAGAATGAAGTATAGTTAATAAAAGGAAGGAAGATTCTTGTCCATTTTTCCTTCTCGTAATGATAGCATTTAGCCTTTGAACCACGGGCAAAGGCGTTCCAACCTTAATAAATAATTCAGTTAATAGGGAATAATTCCAAACCCGTTAACATTGTCCTTTTTTGTTTTCACTTTAACTGTCACTTGTGTATTTGTGTGATTAGTTTAAGTGTGTTTATGTATGTTAATATCATACTAATTAATTTTGGCCTATATTCAGCTAGAGACATAGATGACCCATTCACCATTATATTACATCATTCTTCCAAATTAATGAATTTGGGTGAATGGGTTTATCTTGAGAACAAGTGAGCTATATAGACTAGTGTAATGAGGATGAAATGTCCAGGCTAGAGATACTGGAAATGGTGAAAGAAGTGGGTGTTAAAATAGAGGGTTGTGTGGTAAGAATATGCTACATTCAAGATTCTACTCCAGGTGAGTATATTGAAGTAAATAACGATAAGGACTCACTAGAGATGGCACTTCATGCATCTACAAGGAAATCAGTAGATGTTTATGTTCTAACAGATGAGGTACCATCAAGTGCTACTCAATCACAAAGTGAATTTGCCTAATCTTCCTCCAATGAGTGAAGGGTTGGATTATATTGGTGATAACAATGGAGGTGCCAATGTTGGTGAAGATGGTTTGTAGAAGGCCTTGTAGAGAGTGATGATGATTATGATGATGATGAGTGGCCTGATGTAGAAGATATAGGAATTCTGTTAAAGGATATGGCCACCAGAAAAGCAAGAGCAAGTGATATACCTAGCTTTTCAAGGGCTACTGATGATATCTGAAAGTGCAGGTATTCGGTCGATGTTAGTTTAACATTGAAGTGCAGGTATTCTGACAATGTTAGTTTAACATTGAGAAATCAATGTTAGGATAACATTGCTGGAGCAGAATCCGATTTACAATCTTTATTAATTTCTTCATTATTGTTTTGCCTTATTCACTTAACTAACTAAGTTCCACAGTTGTAATTGTCTTTGATTATTATTCAGGAAACAAACTTGTCATAGGTTGGACGCTCAAGTTTCCAAGAAGGAAAGTTTCCTTAATTATGCAAACCACTCTACAAGGAAAGAAGAGTTCGAGTGGAACTAGGAATGCTTTCCAAGTTCAAGTCCTGATTTGAAGAAGGAATCTTTCCCTAGTTAGATCTCTAACGAAGGAACTATTATTCAAGAAGGACTGCGAGAACAAAGAAGAAGAGTTCAAGAAGGAAACAAGGAGAATTACCAACCGTGTACAACACACCTTGAAGTCGAAGATCAAAAACCTATATATAGGTGTGAAGTACATCAAGACAAAGACGAGACAAGAGCCAATCAATCCGAGAGATTAATTTACAGTTGTTGAGTGTTGTCTTGCTTTAGCAAAGTTTGTGAATTGTTAGGATAGATCTAAGAGTGAGGAGCTGTTAGAGATTTACGAAGCAATTCTTGTGTGCTTTGCTTAGTTCAATCAATTTAAGAGTGAGGAGCTTGAGAATTGAGAGAACGACCTTTGTTAAAACCTTCACGGGTTATTTTGCCTACGGCTCGGAAGTTAATATAATTCTATATTCACTTCTTAAACTTGGTGTTTGTTTATTCCGCTGCACAATTCTTCTGAACTGTTGTTAAAGTAACATCGCTGAGTTAACAACGTTGCAAATCTGCTGTTAACTCTCCAGTGTTAAGTTAACAACAACAACGTATCAACCCGATCCACAATTTCAATTGGTATCAGAGCCAAGCACCAACTTCACCGGTGTTTGGCGTTGATACGACAAGATGGACAATTCCAACCCTAATACCAGCAGGTTGCCTGTATTGGAGGGTCCCAACAACTATGCCTACTGGAAGATCAGGCTCAGAGTCCACATCAAATCCATCGACCTAAGAGCTTGGGACGCAGTACTAGAAGGCTACACCATCCCCTACTTGCCAAGAGATGGAGATGCTGATCTGGTACCTAAGCCAAGGGGACAATGGACAGCCAACGGAATTGCTCTCTACAACTTCAATGAAAAGGCCCTCAATGCTATTTTTAGCTGGGTAGGTAATCATATGTTCAAACTTATTCAAACTTGTTCTACTGCTAAAGCTGCATGGTAAATTCTTGAATTACATTGTGAGGGTGATGTGGCTGTGAGGGACTCTAAATATAGAAAACTTTTGAGGGACTTTGAGAAGATAGAGATGGGTGAGGATGAAAGCATTGATAGTTATTTTGAGAAACTTCTAGATATTGCTAATCAGTGCCAAAACTTAGGTTTTATCATCCCTAATCAAACCATGATCTACAAAGCCTTTAGAACATTATCTTCTAAGTTTACTGTCAAAAGAATTGCTATGAATGAGTCTAGAGATCTTGCCAACATGGACTTTCAAACATTAATGAACACTCTAAAAGAATTTGAACTAGAATTCCTAGGAAAGTCCAGTAAACAACTTGCTTTAGCCTTACTAGGTACTAGCTCAGATTCTACAGGGAGTGATGAGGATGAATATGAGTTGATCTCTTCTAACTATGGTAACATCACTAGGAAGTTTAGTAAATTGGGTTACAAAGATAAAAGTAAAGAAAAACAACCCAGTAATGCTGCTGTTAGTTATAAGAAATTGCCCCCAAAGTTTGTAAAATACATGGCATCTAAGAGCACTCCTCAAGATGCTGAGAAATTGAAAGATGTCCAGTGTTATGAATGTAAGGGGTATGGTCACTTTAAACATGAATGTGCTAACACCCTCAGAACAAGAGGGAATTCTCATTGGGTCTGTGTAGATGACTTTAATGAAGCTGACTTCGAATCTGGAACAAGTGCTGATGAACAATCAGAGGAAATCAACACTGCTGCGCTCTGCACTCGGATCATCTGGTTAGGAGAAGACTCCAGAAACTGCCAAGAATCTCAATGTTACTCTAACATTAGAGAACCAACAGCAAAGCAAGAGATCTTCTTTGGAGACTGGAACGGCAATGATACACAGGTTAACCATGACACATTCTCTGATTGTGATGATACTAGCTTTGATTGTTTTCATGGCTCAGTTGATCTAGAAGAGGAGTACTTCAATGAAGATGAGATGTCCTAGGAGGAAATTCTTGATGACCTGCATACAACCTTTCTCAGACTTGAGAGAGAGAATGTCAGACTCATAAAGAAAAATAAAGCACAGAAGCATGACATTGAATGTTTGAAGAACATGTTGAAACTCTATGAAAGGGATCTTGACAAAGCTGAAGCTGGGCTAAAAGAGGTAAAGGAGAAACTCAAAAAGGATTCTCAAAATCATAGCCAAATGGAATGGAGGTACTTCTAAACTTGATGAGGTACTGAACATGAGTAACTCAGGTACATGTGGTCTGGGATTTGTTGAGAAACCTTCCACTTCAAATGTTAATTCTGCCTATCTAACTACAAGCTTTGTTAAAGAATCTGATAATGTGAGTATAGGAACCATTAACACTGTTAAGAGTAAACCTACTTTTATCTGCCAGTACTGTTTTCAACCAGGTCACATTAAACCATTCTGTAGGAAATTTATAAAAGAATGTGGTAAGAAAACAGCCTCTGCGTCCAATGTTAATTCTACAACAGGTTCTGATGTTAGACTAACATTGGGTGCAGGACAGAAAAGTAGAACTTGGATAGAAAAGGCTAAAACCCCTAAGATTAAAGTTGTGTGCAATGTTGTTTTCTCTGCTGTGTACTCTAACCTTTCAGGTAAATGGTACTTCGATAGTGGATGTTCAAGACACATGACAGGCAGCAAAGAGAATCTTAAGCAAATGGTACCTTTGAGTGCTGGAACAGTGACATATGGAGGAGGCACCAAAAGAAAAATCATTGCCAAGGGGACGTTGAATGTTGATGGATTCCCTCCCTTGAAGGATGTGTTGTTGGTAGATGGGTTAAAGGCAAATCTAATCAGTATCAGTCAGCTGTGTGATGATGACTTACTGGTTACATTTGATAAGATATCTTGTGATGTTTATGATAGTGACAATGTTCTTGTGATGACAGGTACTAGATCCAAAGACAACTGCTACCTAGCCCAGGAGGAAGCAGAATGTTTCCATGCCAAGATAGATAAGGCTTCTATATGGCATAGGAAACTTGGACATGTTCACTACAGAAACCTTGAGAAATTACAGAAAGTTGATGATGTAAGAGGTTTACCAAAGCTGTCTTGTCCAGGTAAGCTTGTGTGTGGTGATTGCCTCAAGGGTAAGCAAACCAGAGCAGTTCATACACCCCTACAGGTACAGAATGCTAACCCTAGATCTAGTAGGTGTTTTGAATTGCTGCACATGGACTTAATGGGTCCAATTGAGGTAAGTAGTCTCAGTGGCAAGAGATATGCCTTTGTGATTTTAGATGACTTCTCTAGATACACTTGGGTAAAATTTCTTAAAGAAAAGTCAGAAGCTTTTGATCAGTTCAAAATTCTTTGTGCTAGTATTAAAAACTTGTATGGCTCCACTGTGACAAAGATTAGGTCTGATCATGGTAAAGAATTTGAAAATGCTAGTTTTGATAACTATTGCAATACTAAGGGTATTTTCCATGAATTTTCAGCTCCTAAGACTCCTCGGCAGAATGGGATTGCTGAGAGAAAGAACATGACTCTTCAAGAGATGGCCAGAGTTATGCTCAATGCCAAAGACTTATCCAAAAGACTCTGGGCTGAAGCCTTAAATACTGCTTGTCACATTAGTAACATGGTGTATCTTAGACCTGGAACTAACATGACTCCATATGAACTCTTGAAGGGTGTAAAACCAAATGTTGCATATTTTCATGAATTTGGATGTGATTGTTATCTACTGAATGGCAGGGATTATCTGAGTAAATTTGATTCTAAAAGTGAAAAATGCATCTTTGTAGGATACTCAGCCAATAGTACTTCCTTTAGAGTCTACAATCTTAGATTGAAGACAATTCAGGAATCAGTGAATGTTGTGTTTGATGATTTCACTCTTGATACAGGTACTGGTGACATCTTAGTTCCCAATGTTGAACCAACAGTGGAAACCGAGAATGTTACTCCTGACAATGTTACACCAACATTGGAACTGGAAGCTGGAAACACTGAACAAGAGTCAGGGAATGATGTTAGACTAACACCAGCGAGATCAGATGTTAGAATAACATCAGAGGATTCTGACTCAGAACATGAAGGTGCTTCTGAACCTAGAAGAGACCCCCCGGCTAGGATTCAGAAAGACCATCCAGCATCCCAGGTAATAGGTGAACTCACTGAACGGGTAAGGACACGCAACAGAGAAAGACTTGACTATAGAGATATGGTAAAACTGTGTGTCTGCATGAACTTCACTTGTACTGTTGATAATGCCTCTTGTTTTGTCTCCACCATAGAACCTAAAAATGTGAATGAAGCCCTTCTTGATAACTTTTGGATTAATGCCATGCAGGATGAACTATTACAGTTTACTAAGAACAATGTCTGGATACTTGTACCTAGACCACCTAATGTTAATGTAATAGGGACGAAATGGATATTTAAGAACAAGAGTAATGAGGAAGGGGTTATAGTTAGAAACAAAGCTAGACTAGTTGCTCAGGGGTACACACAGGTTGAAGGTGTAGATTTTGATGAGACATTTGCTCCAGTTGCTAGGATTGAATCTATTAGGTTACTTCTAGCCATAGCATGTTGTCTTAAGATAAAACTATACCAAATGGATGTAAAGGGTGCGTTTCTGAATGGGCTGATTGATAAGGAAGTATATCTTGAACAGCCAAAGGGGTTCACAGATCCTAAGTATCCAAACCATGTGTACAAGCTTGAAAAGGCACTGTATGGTCTTAAACAAGCACCTAGAGCATGGTATGAAAGGCTTACAAAATTCCTTTTAAGTCTTGGTTTTGTTAGAGGTGATGGAGATAGAACACTGTTTGTCTTGAAGAAAGATTCTCATGTCTGTGTTGCTCAAATATATGTAGATGATATTGTGTTTGGCTCAACTAACAATTCTATTCTAGAAAAATTTGTTGAATCAATGACAGGGCAGTTTGAGATGAGTATGATGGGAGAATTAACTTTCTTTCTTGGTCTTCAAGTAAAACAAACAGGTAATGAGATTTTCCTAAGTCAGGAAAAGTATGCAAGAAATTTGGTGAAAAGGTTTGAATTAGCAGATTCAAAGCCTTGCAAGACTCCCATGTCTTCATCTGTGAAGATATCCAGGGATGTTAATGGTGCCAATGTTGATCCAACATTGTACCGTTCAATGATAGGGAGCTTACTCTACCTGTCTGCTTCAAGGCCTGACATAATGTTCTCTGTCTGTGTTTGTGCTAGGTACCAGGCATGTCCAAAGCAGTCACATCTGATTGCTGTGAAGAGAATACTTAGATACATTTCTGGCTCCTTGGCCCTTGGTATATGGTATTCCTATGACACTAACACAAATCTTGTAGGTTTCAGTGACTCAGACTAGGCAGGTGACACTGATGACAGGAAGTCTACAAGTGGAGGATGTTTTTATCTGGGGAACAACTTGGTCTCATGGTACAGTAGAAAGCAAAACTGTGTGTCACTCTCCACTGCTGAATCTGAATACATAGCAGCAGGCAGTTGTGTCACTCAGCTAGTATGGCTTAAACACATGCTACTGGATTATGGGTTAGATAGTGATACCTTACTTATGTTTTGTGATAATCTTAGTGCTATAAGCATTTCTAAGAACCCTCTGCAACACTCCAGAACTAAACATATTGACATAAGACATCACTTTCTGAGAAACATGGTAGAAGATAAGCTCATTGACATTGAACACATTGAAACTAACAATCAGCTTGCTGATATGTTCACTAAACCCTTAGATTCTGAGAGGTTCTTCAGTTTGAGGAATTCTCTTGGCATGTGCATCGTTTAGGAATGTTAGTTCACCAGTGTTGACATAACACCACTGTCTAGCACTGGTTATTGGTTGTGGTGTATCTGTAATTCTTTTTGTGTCCTTCTGTATTCTCTCTTCTTGCATATAACATCTTTGTTAGAGATTCTGTTGGGTTGTGTGGTTAAACTGTATGGAGAGATGAGTTGACTGGTGGACAGGTACATATCAAGAGGTTTGTTAAGTAAAACTCTGCTGTTACTCTGTGAATGTTAATCTAACACCAGGAGAAGCTGGGGTACACAGAGCTCACTACTCTGATGTCATTCAGTTGTGACTTATCCGTGTTAGGTTAGACGAAACATGAAGAGAAGCTGGGGTACATGATGTTGAAAGCTTCATTGACATTCAGTGTGCTTATTTTTGTGTTTTGTCTATGGCCAAGGTTATGCATGATAGTGATCTCTACTACTGGGGTGTTTGAAGTTTCGACTGCTTGCATTCAGTAGGATTGCTCACTTGGTATTTCGCTTGTATACAGGTTGGAAAACAAGTATGCATGAGGGACTGGGGTGGAGAAGTATATGATAAATGTATTGTCTTCATTCAGTTCCTTTGTACTTGCCTAATTTGTTGCTGATAGTTAAGTTGCTGGGGTGTGTGGGGTCTTGTGCTGCCCACATTCAGTGATGAAACTATCCTTTGACATTCACTAGTTTTTGTTCAAAAGAGTTCATTAAGATAAATTGATATGTCCTGGTCCCAGTCAGTAAAGCTGTTTGTACTTGGTTACCATCTCCCAATGTTAATCTAACATTGCTGCATGCTTTCTAGTTCTGTATTCCTTTTTTTTCCTTGTGTCGGTTTGGGCTTAGGGGGAGTAGTAATCCTAGGAATCATGTGTTGAGGCATACTTTATGGGTGACTCACTGCAGGTAAAACACTATGTTTTGTGATCTTCTATGCTATGGGAACATCCCTTCCCTGGATATGTATATCCACTCTGTGTTTTTTCTGGTTGATGTGTTACTTACTCATACTGATGGTCTGAATTTATGTCTTGATACCTAAGTATTTGGGCAAGGTTCCAGATCTGTATACAGGAATATCTCATGCTCTCACATGATGTTGCCTTGGATGAAGCCCTGCACCTACAACTTTCCTCCCTGGTGTTAACTTACCAATGTTAGTCTAACATTGAAACATTGTAACTTATAAGTTTTCAGGTTTGAAGACCGCTCTGGTTACGTGTTAATCCAACACTGACACGTGGTAAGATGAACATGGGTGTGATCGTGTGACAGTGGTCCGATTATGTTGGTAACATGTTACAACACCACTATCTCTACTCTTCAGCTGATTATTGTATAATTTGCCCTAATCTTCTTCTACTGTGTACGCGCTCAAAATTTTTGCAAAAAAAACAACTCTCTCTGCAAAATCAAGTTCCGATTCTTCTTCTCTAAATCACTAACAATGGCACGCAAGTCTTCAATTGACACTCTTGCAGCAGCTGCAGAACAGATGGAGCAACCTAGACGCCGCAGGACCAGAAGCGCAACTGCTGAAGCCATTACCGCCGCCGCACCAAATAGGAAATCCACTTATCAACGGCGAAAGGGCAAGAAAGCAGCTAAGGGTGATGTTGATTCAACACCAAAAACTTCAGAGCAAACCTCCACTCCCACCAACCCTGAAAACGAGGTAATGATGGCTAACCCTACTCTGGATATACCTGATAGCACTGTTGTTGGTATTGAGGGGGAGAAAGAGGCCCCGGTTGTTGTTGTGGGTGAGTCTGAGGTTGTGCATGAGGTCCCTGAGGGTAATGCTGGGGATGAATCTGTGGTTGCTGAGGAAGTAGTTGAGCCTACTGAGGCTGATGAGGATGAGCAGTATGCTGCTGATGAGATGGAGACTCTTCCTGAGAAAGATGATCAGGTTGAGGAAATTGGGGCTGAGGAGGTTACTACTGAAGGTAACCAAGATGCTGGTGAGGATGACAGTCAACCTGAAGAGGTTGAGAGAGAAGAAGATGAGAGCCTGACTCTCACTGCCTTAGCTACTGCTGCTAAGAAAAGAAAGGGAAAGCAGTTGGTGGTTGAAGCTTCTGAGTCTGAGTCAGAAGAAGAAAAAGAGGAGGAAAGGGATGAAGTAGAGGAGGAAGATGAGGAGGAAGTTGAGGATGAAGGCCTACAAGGAGGTGATGACCCTGCTGATGTACTCCAACATCAGATGAATACTTTGATCTGCTTGAGGAGGAGTATCCCAAGAAGCCTTATTATGGCTTCTATGTGTCTGCTGAGGCAGAAGAGCTGTGGGAGGCTTATCAAGCCAGGGTGATTCACACTGAAAGGAACATTGATGAGGAAATGTTCAAAGAAAATAGGTTGTTTGAACTGCTGGAAGCTAGAGGGGTGTTGGGCTCTGTGATGAATCAGGCATCATATGTCCCTGATGTGATCAGAGAGTTCTACATGAACCTCTCTCAATGGGTGTCCCACCAGGAATCTCCCAAGTTTGGCAAAGCTTGGGTCAGGATGAATGTCTATGACATCAGCCCCTCTGTGATCAATGAGGCTTGGGGACTCCCTGACCCTGAGGAGACTGAGGATCCTAGCATGAATGAGGTGATCACTGACCTCACTGGTGGACTGACAAGGAAATGGAATGACAGTTTTCCTACTACAAAGCTGACCTCCTTAAGTGTTGTCCTTCACAAACTCTCCACCTACAATTGGCTGCCCTCTTCCAACACCAATGTGATGACAAAAGAATCTGCAAGGTTGGTGTACAAACTGAAGAATGGGCTGAGTGTGAATATAGGGGAGAAGGTTCTGAGGCACATGAGGGAAGTCACAACCAAGGCAAAGGGAATCATTCCATATCCCTCTCTGATATCCAGCATTCTGGTGAAGCAAGGCTTCAAGACAAAGAAGACAGAAGGCTGGATCAAGAACAAGGCCAAGATGATCATCACCAGGAGCTACTTCACTCAGATCAGGATTCAGGATCTGCCATGGAATCCCAAGGATGGAGCTGGTCCAAGCAGGAAGAAGAAGAAGAAGAAGAAGACTCACAAGTTTGCTGCTTCTTCAGTTCCTGTGGCTAGTGGGGATAGCTGTTCTGACATTGCTGATGCCTTTGTGGAGGAAACCTTGGTGTGGCTGGACAGAGAGTTCAAGGATACCCAGAGAGAGATAGCAGACAAGCAAGTAAGGCTGCAAGAGATAGACAGCCTCAGGAAGCGTTTGAGGGATCTGCCTTCCTCACAAAAAGCGGGAGAATGATCAAATTTCAAAAATTTCTGAATTCTGTTAGGTTTCTGTCAGCATGAACAATTTTTTTCCTTTGTTTATTTTTCGGTTTCATCAAGGAGTGTGTTCCTTGCTACTTGTATGGTCTGTAATTAAGTACATTTCTATCTTGTTGCTTACTGCTTCTGCTTATGATCATTGAACTTTGGATACAAAGTACTAACTCTGTTTTGCAGGTGTTAACTATTCTCTGATGTTAAAATAACATTGAGATGTTCAATGTTAGAATATCTGTCTGGGTTCGGTGTTAAGCTAACATTGACAAAGACAGACAGGTGTTATGACAACATTGAAAGTATCAATGTTAGAATAACATTGGAATAGTCCCTTCTGAGTTTCAGGGGGAGCGTACTTAGTTTTCCATTGTGATCTGATAGTTAAGTTTGTTTGAATAATTTGATCTGGTTAGAACAGGTTCTTAGGTTTTGTGATTAAGGCAAAAAGGGGGAGATTGAAAGTGCAGGTATTCGGTCGATGTTAGTTTAACATTGAAGTGCAGGTATTCTGACAATGTTAGTTTAACATTGAGAAATCAATGTTAGGATAACATTGCTGGAGCAGAATCCGATTTACAATCTTTATTAATTTCTTCATTATTGTTTTGCCTTATTCACTTAACTAACTAAGTTCCACAGTTGTAATTGTCTTTGATTATTATTCAGGAAACAAACTTGTCATAGGTTGGACGCTCAAGTTTCCAAGAAGGAAAGTTTCCTTAATTACGCAAACCACTCTACAAGGAAAGAAGAGTTCGAGTGGAACTAGGAATGCTTTCCAAGTTCAAGTCCTGATTTGAAGAAGGAGTCTTTCCCTAGTTAGATCACTAACGAAGGAACTATTATTCAAGAAGGACTGCGAGAACAAAGAAGAAGAGTTCAAGAAGGAAACAAGGAGAATTACCAGCGTGTACAACACACCTTGAAGTCGAAGATCAAGAACCTATATATAGGTGTGAAGTACATCAAGACAAAGACGAGACAAGAGCCAATCAATCCGAGAGATTAATTTACAGTTGTTGAGTGTTGTCTTGCTTTAGCAAAGTTTGTGAATTGTTAGGATAGATCTAAGAGTGAGGAGCTGTTAGAGATATACGAAACAATTCTTGTGTGCTTTGCTTAGTTCAATCAATTTAAGAGTGAGGAGCTTGAGAATTGAGAGAACGACCTTTGTTAAAACCTTCACGGGTTATTTTGCCTAAGGCTCGGAAGTTAATATAATTCTATATTCACTTCTTAAACTTGGTGTTTGTTTATTCCGCTGCAAAATTCTTCTGAACTGTTGTTAAAGTAACATCGCTGAGTTAACAACGTTGCAAATCTGCTATTAACTCTCCAGTGTTAAGTTAACAACAACAACGTATCAACCCGATCCACAATTTCAATATCCATAGTGCCCCCCAACTGAATCAAGAAGCTAGAGACATGTACCCCAATGCTTAAGAGACAATACTAGTCCATTGTTGGAATCTATATTTGATATAGTGGACAGTGACGATAATGATGGTGAAGTCTCATGTGGTGATGATTCAGAATTTTCAGACACTCTCAATGATAGTGACAATGATGCAGCTGATGATGAATATCTTAGGAATGCTAGTGAGGAAGTGTGGTTTGAGGAGGAAGAAGTTAATGCACCACCTAAATTTGTTCCAACTGTTAATGATGGAGTTGAAAGCTCTAGCGATAATGCTCATGTGCAAGATGGGGTAAAAAATAATTCAACAAAGGGAAAGGAAAGGAAAAATAAGAGACTTTGACATGAAGGAAACCACAAAACCCAATACCAATAAGACCTACACACCAAGGTCATCCCATTTTCAATCCATTACTTGACGTGCATTGTGTCAAATTTGAGCTAGGGATGCGGTTTGATACCATTGAACTGTTGAGGGATGCTATGGTAACTTTTGCAATAACTGTGAGGAGGTCTGTTAAGTTTCCAATCAATTGTTAGTTGAAGCTCTAAGCAAAGTGTGCACATCCTAACTGTAAATGGGAGCTATATGCATCAAGGCCAAATAAAGAAGACACAATGAGGATTAAGACTCTGAAGGAACCACATGAATGTGCCAGACTGGACAAAGTAAAACAAGCAACTACCAGATACTTGGTAAAGAAATACCATACAAAGATAAGTAGTGATCCAAATTGGCTTGTTAGCTCCTTGCTAACTATTGCTAACATGGATTGTGGTATAGACTTCCATATAGCTCAAATGTACAGAACTAAGAAGAAGGTATTTGCTGATGTTCATGGAACTGAAGCAAACCAATATTCTTTGCTATGGAGCTATGCTGAGGAGATTATGAAGACTAATCCAGGGACTACTGTGAAGTTGAAGTGTAAAGTGATGGGAGAGGTATGTAAGTTCAAAAGAATATACATATGTTGGGATGCTTTGAAGAAGGAATTTCTGAGTGGTTGCAGGCCCATCATATGCTTGGATGGGACACATCTCAAAACATAAAATGGAGGTATACTTTTGACAGCTGTTGGTGTTGATGCAAATAATTGCACATATCTTATTACATATGCAGTGGTAGAGAAGGAGAGGAACAAATCATGGTATTGGTTTCTAAGTATTCTGGTGGATGATCTGAATATCAGTAACAGTTATCATTGGACTGCTATGAGCGATAAGCAGAAAAGTTTGGTTGATGATGTTCATGAACTGTTGCCTTACTGTGAGCATAGGTTCTGTGTTTTGAGCATAGGCTTTGTGTTTTGCACTTAGGGGAAACTTTAAAGAAGGAGCATTCAGGTCTTGCAATGAAGAATATACTTTGGGATGCTGCAAGAGCTGGTAGCGTCTGTGATTTAAACAAGATCATGGATAGGCTGCAAAAGAGAAATGTCAAAGCATACAACTGGTTAGCAAGCAAGCCTCCAACTCAGTGGTCTAGAGCATTATTTAAAACACATTGCAAAAGTGATCTTTTGTTGAATAACATGTCTGAGAGCTTTAATGCCTCAATTGTAAAAGCCATGGGGATGCCAATCATTGACATGTTGAAATCTATTAGGAGAACCTTGATGGAGAGGACATGTATCAGAAAGATTGCCATAAACAAGAGCAACAAGGCTATTACTCCTAAGGTATGGGATATTCTTTATAAGATTAGGGGAAAAGCTGAAGGTTATAGGGCTCACTAGAATGGACACTTTGATTTTGAGGTTGAGGCACCTTATAGTGATACTTTTTTGGTGCACTTGGAGAAGAAGTTATGTTCATGTATGAAGTGGGATTTGACAGGTATCCCTTGTGTTCATGCATGTGCTGCAATGAGAAACATGAGTTGGAAGCCAGAAGAGCACATGCATGCTTATTATTCAAAGGAGACATATCTAAGGACTTACAGTAACTATGTCTTCTATGCAAGGAAAGAGTGCATGGACTATGCCTCAAGCTCAGAGGAACGGAATAGAGCCTCCACATGTCCAAACTAGGCCTGGTAGGCCAAAAATGAATGGTAAGAAGATATATCCTGAAGAACTTAGAGAGATACTGTTGAAGAATGAACTTAGTGGCAAACAAGCAAATGATGGAGTTAAGATGCATTGTGGTTATTGCCAAAATGAAGGTCATAATTCCAGGAGTTGTTAGGCAAGGAAGAATAACCCTCTAGCAAGTACATGGGTTCCCAAGCCAAGGGTCAATGGTAGGGGTAGAACTAAGAAAGGGAGTGGGAAGGGTAGAACCAAAAAAGGAAAAAATGCTAGCACATCTGCTGATGCTAGCACATCTGCTGAAGTACCTTCAAATGCAAATACTCCTTCTGAGATAGGTGTTAGTGAACAAGTTGAGGTGATTACTAGTCTAATTTCATTACTTTCACAACAACATTTGAAGCCAAATTTAACTTGTGATTTCTATTGATAGGTTGCTGGAACACATGAGTCTATTGTTAATACATGTGTTGTTGATGATGATGGGCAATGTCAGCCTACTCAAAGAGAAAATAAAAGGAAAAAGCAGGTAATTAACATAGACTTAATCATTCTAGCTAACTTAATTATATTTCTGTGATCCATCTATAGATTATGTACATCTGAAATGTAGGTAGATACTAAAGTGGCTCCTCAAAAAAAGAAGAGTGTAGCAACTAATTTGCCAACAAGACCACTGAGTAGACAATCACAGAATGTAGCTTCTACAAGTGAAGCCTCTCTATTACAAGTTGGTCCTCAATCAACACCATTTACAAGGAGTAATCTAGCATCAGTAGCTCATATTCTAATTTATGTTGGTGAGGTATAGACTAGGACACTCACTAGAAGTCAAACACGTGAAAGGTTTACTAGTTTAATCTATTGAGAAACCTACAGGTAAGACAAATAAGCAGCTTGTGTTCTCAGAGGTACCAACATCCAGTAGTAATTTGACTTTCACTCCTCCAGGCAGAAATAAGTTCAAACCTCCTGCTCTAAAGAAAAAAATTGGAGTTCCAAAAAGGGTTGTGGAGATTATGTCATGGTACTAATTAATTGTGATGTATAATGAACATTAGTGATTGGTACTAATTAATTATTTTTTTTAATGAATCTATTAGTGAGTGGTACGGTTTTGTAAGGTTTGGTTGTCCATATGAATGGATATTTAATGTGTCTCTTTATGAAACAACTGTGAAAGAACATGCAATAAGTTAGACAAAATACTATCTAAACTATATATAAAATTACACTCAAGAACGTAAACTTTGACTATGTTTACACTTAACGGTCCAAACTTTCAAACCTTTACACTTTACAGTCCAAACTTTGAAAATATTTACACTTTACGGTCCAAACTTTGAAAAACTTTACACGCAAAGATATAAACTTTGACAATTCTGACATCCGCAATTCTAATCTTTAACATTAATTATTTATTTCCTTTTATTTGATAAGCCGCATATATCAACGCATCAGATAACTTAAAGCAAGATTTTTTTTCCTTTTCATTGATTAACAACAGTTGAATAGATGGCTGCCAACATAAACAAATATTTTTTTCCATAATGTGTATTTATGTAGCTGCTCAACTACCAATTGGACTCGAGACTCGGTGCAAGTTAAACACGATTAGACATCTATTCCATTATCACCGTTGGATCAAACAAGGACCGGTGCAAGATATAAATTCTTACAAGGCATAAACTATTCATATTCTACTATTTATATACCAAACGTCAACCCTAATTATCACATGCAAACAAACCCTCAAATTCCATAGCAAAAAAAAAACTCTCCTCTCTAAAAATTGTAAAAAAAAAAAAAAAAAAAAATCTCCTCTCCCAAAAAACTAATGGCGGCTTTTTACCAGTCAACTCTAAAAAACGAGTACGACGAGGTTAGCGAGTAGCTTCCTAACATCTTCCTCAACTTTGCTAACTACTCTCACATCGACGAAGCCTCTATATTGGATGAACTATGTGCTCTTGTCCAGCATGACCCCTGGTACACAGAGGAAACTATGCAGCCAGTGTACGATCAACTTGCTGCAAAATTCTCGGAGAGGAGGGGCGTTGAAGTTACACATGTGGAGATTCTGGACTGTCTGTAGATAATGCAGACGCGCCTTCAACTCTTCACTGATTTTTACGAGAAAACTAGGGGTCACCTACAACTGGTGGGGAGGGGTCGTAAACACAGACTCCAACTATGCGCGCCACATCAAAAATGTAAGAGTACTACAACTTTGTATATTCTGATAATAGTAATAATATTTCACATTTTTCAATCTATATTGCACACCTGATGCAGCCTTCCAATATGGAAAAAGAGATTTGCAGAAGAGGGGTTCAGGAACTACCGCATGTTGGACTACTGTTTTCGCATCAGGAGGCTTTCCATCCCACCCATTAGGATCGTGTCCAGATTCCAAGAAGAATATGGCATAATCTAAAGTTATAATCTCCGTTGACCCTCCCCCCCCCCCATGCCCCTACCTTTTTATGTCAAGGGTTTATTTTGTTTTTGCTCGGGATTTTTGAACAATGGTTTTTATGTCTTTATTTTTGTTATGGTTGGATGTAGTTTAATTCTGTTATTATTATATTTATGTTGCATTAAATTAATTATTATGTGCATCTGTTTAACACATGCATCAAGTTACATAACAGAAATCCAACACCTAAATCACATCTCTTTAATTCAACGCACTTTATTCTCAAAATCAGTAAACAAAAGCCTACTTAATCAAGTTACAGTACAACACATAAAATAGGAAAAAATAGGGCAATTCATAATTTCCTATTTTTGGCCTCTAAATTAGTAGCATGTTTTTCAAGCTTCTTCATTCTCTTCAGCAGCATATTATTCGCCAACTCCAACTCAATGTTCTTCTGCTACAACTTAGGTTTAATTTTTCCCTTTTGGAATTCTTTCAATTTGGCTTTGGACTTTTCAATTCTCTCCTCAACATCGGTATAACCTCTCTTTCACGATGACAAAGGGGTTCATCAACCTAGAACCACAACCCACAACCTTTGTTTCCCATGTAACATTGAGTAAATCGACGACCCAGATTTGTATCACTTAAGAAGAGGTGGGTAACCGCTGGAAACCCGCACTTGCAAGAAAATTCCTCCATAACATTAGTCTCTGACGTTAGTCGATTATGATTGTGGCGTTAATTTTATGACCTTATTGTTAATTTTCAGAATTGGGTTTTTAGGGTTCGAGGAATAATTCAATTTGCGGTTGATTTTAGGTTTAAATTAGCTTTAAAAGAGTTTGAATGAGTTAGCCGTTGAAAAATAGTAAAGTATCAAATATACTCTTCTGGATGACGTCAGCAATGCGTCATTTAGTCGCAAAGTGACGTTTTTTGGTCGAGATAGGTCAGAATGAGAGTTTGGACCGTAAAGTGTCAAAAATGAAAGTTTGGATAGGTAACTGTAAAAGCGGGCATAATTTGGATAGGTAACAGAAATTTTCCCATATATATATATATACAATTTTTTTTATATCTTTAAAAGTTTATAAAAGTTACTAAAACTTATAATAAAAAACAAAAACAAATACATCTAAAAAAACTAATTCATCATCTTCATATATATATACACAATTGTTTTTATAACTTTAACAATTGTTAAAGATATTAAAACAATTGTATATATATATGAAGATGATGAATTAATTTTTGTTAAAATATATTTTTTTGTTTATTATAATTTTTATAACTTTTATAAATTGTTAAAGATATAAAAAGAAATTGTGTATATATATATATATGAAGATGATGAATTTTTTTTAATATTTATTTTTTGTTTGTTATAAGTTTTATAACTTTTATAAATTGTTAAAGATATTTAAAAAATTGCATTTATATATATATATATATGAAGATGATGATTTTTTTTAAATGTATTTTTTTTGTTTTATATAATTTTATAACTTTCATAAATTCTTACAGATATAAAAAAATTGTATATATATATATATAGATATAGATATATGTTTTAGGAGTGCAAAGTGCAATTTATTTTGGTGAAAAAGGTCAAGATTTCTCAAAATTTCCTAAAAATGGTCAAAATCGGTCAAAAATCCCTAAAGTCGGAGGACCAAAAAATACGATAAAGGACCAAAATTGGACTAAACTTCAATAATGGGCTATTTTCATACCGAGGCCACGATATAGCACGAATTTTGAAAAAAAAAAACCGAATAATCGGTGATGGAAGGAGTACAAAATTTTGGACGGACAAATGGACAGGGAATGCGACGCTCGAATCGCGTTTCAATCATTCATTCCTCGTCACTGAAAATAAAAATGCAACAGTTAAAGACATGAGGGTTAACGCTAGCAGCGGCTTCAAGTGGCAATGGAGATAGTGAAGGCGTTTGTTCGAATGGGAACTCCAAGTACTCCAGGAGATGGAAGCAAGCCTGCCATCCATTGCACTTTTGGAAAATGATAAGGATAGATGGAGATGGAAATTTGATCCCTCTAATAGCTTCACCGTTAAATCAGCGTACGCCACAATTCAACAACTCATGGAACATGAGGTTAGTCAATCTCTCGACTTTGTTTGGAAAGCAAGCGCTCCATTAAAGATAAAAGCTTTTGTTTGGAAGTTAATACCTTGGTGGAGTGCCTACAAAGGTGAACTTGGAGAAGAGAAGTGTGAATGGGATTAGTAATAGAGTGACATGTTGTTTATGTTTAGCCGCTCCTGAATCGACGTCTCATCTTTTCTTGGACTGTATATTTATTCATGTGGTTTGGATGAGGATGTACGAGTGGTGGGGTTTATTACTGCAATGAGTATTGACGTAAAGCAACACTATGCACAACATGCTCAAATGTGGCCATACCGGAATCAAAACAATGTGTGGATCTCTATTTGGTTCTATGTTATGTGGATTATATGGAACAATAGAAATTTAATGGAATTCAAGGGAGAGTAGGTAAATGCTAATAAGACAATTGAACTGATCAAAGTTAACACATGGCTCTAGACTAAATCCGCCGTCCATGATTTCAGTTTTTCTTTTTATGATTGGAATCTTAATCCAAGTGCTTGTATTGGTGTCGTGAACATTTAAACAACTAGGTTCTCATCTTGTGTATTTTGGGGTTGAAGTATCCCTTGTACTCCCTCTTTATTGAATCTTTTTCCTTCCAAAAAACAATATATGTAACCTAATTAAATATTGCCAGTTGGATAGTTACTAGTTAGCATGTAAGAACATGATTAGTAGATATTTTCTATGATTAAGTCGGTAATGTAGTCCTATAAATAAGGATCAATGCTGTACTAATTTGTATTAGGAGAGAAGACAAAGCCATGAGCTTTGTAACAAAGAAGAAATGATATATTGCATGTAATATCGCAGTCTCTCTCCTCAAATTATGCAATATTGATATACAGCCCCAAATATTTTTATGTTCCTAATATATCGCTAAACACCCAACATATTATCGTATCAAAGTCATCCTTATCTCGACATCTTCCGTAAAATAAAAACTAAATTTAACCCCTTCCAACAAGCTCGCCTTCGCCTATTCTCAACAAGGAGGACCAATCTTTGTTGCACAATAATTATGGAGCGTCCAAACGCGAGGACGTCATTTCAATCCCATCAACTCTGGGATATTGTCGACCAAGGTTGCGATAAAAACAACGGAGAAAGAAGTATCGTTGATGACAACAAAAAGGAAGCAGCATAAGGAGAACAAGATAAAAAATGCTTTCGCTCATAACGGGTGTCAAACTTTAAAAGATGCAGGGAACATTTTTTTGAAAATAATTTTGGTGGCTATGATAAATAAAATTGCAAGAAGATCCTTAGATAAATCAAGGATCACAAGAAGCTCATCAAAAAAGAATGAGTCAATTTGCAAATCGAAACTTGAAAAAAGTAGTCAAAGTTACAGTTATTGCGGGTGAATAAAAATAAAACCCAACAGAACAACAAAGACATACGCCGCTAAAGGTGTTGAAGCAATAATATATGTCAACTACAAATGTAGCACATGAAGTTGTAAAGCTCAAAAAATAAGTAGAGGATCTTCAACAATGCCAAGAAGCTCCTATACTACAAAAATTGCGACAACATGTCGACCATTGCAGTGATTATCAGAAGAGTCTGAACTGGAGATCTGATAACAAGGAAACAACTCGCGGACAAACTTTATGAAAGCAGACACCTTTCAGATTGAGCATTCCGGAGTAATGATCGCATTGCAAATAAGAGGCCGGGGTATTTGTAATAATTTACGATATTAAAAAGTCTAAGACAACAAAACCCCACAATTAAATCACATAAATAAAACATATATAAAACTCTCTAGATATGTTGTGCTGAAAATGTTATACATAAATATCTTAATATTATATAACCCAATTAAATATTGGTAGTTGGGTAGTTAGCAAGTAACAGCATGATTAGTAGAAATTTTCTATGATTAAGTCGGTGATGTAGTCCTATAAATAAGGATCAATGTTGTACTAATTTGTATTAGGAGTGAAGACAAAGCCGTGAGTTTTGTAATAAAGATGAAATGATATATTGTAATTCTTCTCTTCAAATTATGCAATATTTATATATAGCCCCAGATAATTTTATATTCCTAATATATGCCTGAACACCGAACAAATAATTATTCTATCAATCATAGCTTAGGTTGAATTTAAGGAATGATGTAAGTCAGGCTGGACTGTCTCCATTTTCAAAAGTAAAGATTAAAATGGCTAATATGTGGGGATAACTCAAAGTTTTTCCATAGAAGCATCAATGGTAGAAGAGAAAAAATGCAGTTATCAGGCTCATGGTGGATAGTCATAGGACACGGAGAAAACAAAGATTAAGAATACGGCAAAATGCTACTACCCGGGGATCCTTATACATGTGGACGGGTCGTCAACCGCCAACGGCAAGGGTTTAGGAATCCAGCTAGTATCACCAAACCGCTGAGAGTTCGATTTCGCCATAAGCTTGAACTTTCCGATTACGAACAATGAGGCTGAGTATAAGGCAGTTCTCGCGGGGGTAAGGATGGCGAAGACTATAAGTTCAGGCCAGTTAGAAGTGTTGTACAGATTCCCAACTGGAGGCAAACAATTTCTTGGGATTCTTGGAGGCGAAACAAGAGAAGATGGTTTTGTATTTAGCAAAGCTAAAGGCGTTGGCCTCAGAATTCACCACGTTCAACTTGACTCAGATTCCCCGTTCGGAGAATACCAAAGCACATGCATTATCAAAATTTGCGAGCTTATCACACAGTTTTGTGGAGAGGCGTGTCACCCTATTGGCCACGAGTAGGCCGACGATAGTGTTTACCAAAACCATCAAGGTATGGGCGGATGTTGACTTCATCTTCCCCACTGCGGACACCCCTTGTCGGAAGGACGAAATTTTCCAATACCACTATAATGAGAAGCTCCTAGACGATGCCAATGCGCGGCGACGCCTCAAATACAACGCATACATGTTCACCATTTACCAAGGAGAACTTTATAAGCGGTCTTTTGAAGGACCGCTCCTGAGATGCTTATCCCTCGAGGACGCACAGGATATCATGAGAGAGATACGCGATGGGAGTTGTGGGAATCAATCCGGCGGGCGAGCCCTTGTGCAGAAATTTTTGAGACAAGGCTATTTCTTTTAGTTACGGAAGGGTGCGATACAATTTTGCCGTACCTGCGAAAATCGCCAATACCATGCAAGGTTGATCCACAAGCTTGCGGTTTTGAATCAGCCCCAGAAATCACATGCCAATTTGACCAATGGGGGATTGATATTATGGGACCTCTACCCATCGCCAAGGGCTAGAAAAAGTACCTCTTGGTTGCCGTCGAATATTTCACTAAATGAGTGGAGGCAGAGGTGTTGGCACATATCATTGAGAATAATATAATCGACTTTGTCTGGAGAAATATCATCTGCCGGTTTGACCTTCCCAGAGTTCTTATCTCAGATAACGGGACCCAGTTCCGAGGAAAAGAAATCGTCTCATGGTGCAAGGAGTTAAAAATTGCATAGCACTTTGCGGTTGTGGCTCACCCACAAGCCAATGGATAGGTTGAGTCCACCAACAAGACTCTAAAGGAATACCTGGAGTGTCGGCTTCATGCCACAAACACGAGCTGGATAGAGGAACTCCCGAGAATTCTATGGGCATATCGTACCACCCCTCAGACCTCTAACATGGGAGGCACCCTATACCTTAGTATACGGATCCGATGCGGTGGTGCCAGTGGAGATAGGTATGCCCACCTATCGGATTACTGAATATGATCTAGAGCACTTCGCACGTTTACGACAGATGGATCTTGACATGATCGAATCTACCTGAGAACACACATACCAACGCAATGTGGCCTTCAAAACAACTATGGCCTGGACCTTCAATAAGCGGGTCCCTTTCTGCAATTTTCAAGTTGGAGACCTCGTCTTAAAAAGTGTGAGAGCTAGTAAGCACGTGGGAAACCCCAAGCGAACTGGGAAGGCCCCTATCGGGTTATTCGAGCAAGTTCCAAAGGGTACTATTATCAAGAGAATATGCATGGGGATCCGTTACCCCGCCCATTGAACGTGCAACACTTGAGACGCTTTTATTGCTGACAACATAACATCTTGTAATCAGAACTACGCAAAGCTTGATTCCCAATTTGGGATACGTAGGCAACCACTTTCCCGGCCCACCGCCGATATAATAAAAATGTTATCCTGGCTATACAGGAGCAAGTTATACGAATTACCCACCTGGAGCAATATATTGCACGACGGACTGGAAAATATGCTAATAAACAGCATACAGGTATCTCCTTAGGACAAATCGCTTGAAAAGGCGATTGTCCACACGCCTCCACGGCAAACATGCTGATAAAACAGTAGAGAGGTATTTGCCTCAGGACATATTGCTTGAAAAATTGTACATACGCCTCCACGGCAAATATGCTGATAAAATAGCAGAGAGGTATCGTCCTCAGGACATATCGCATGCAAAGGCGACTGTCCATATACCGGCCTGATAGGTCACTTATCTCTCGAAAAGAGATGAAAATAAAATGAGACATACGACAGAAGCAAACAAGAACATCTCAATAAAAATGATTAAATGTAGAGAATTGACACAAGAACACATAAACACTCTACTGATAAAATTATGGACAAGTTGCAAAGCTTACTCCTACTATAACCAAAACCGAAAGCACACGCGAATCCTCAAAAGAAATCCTCCTCATAACTTTCAAAGATATCATTGTGGATTTCATCCCTTGTAAGGGTAAATATAAAGGAAAGATCAAGATCGGAAGTCTTCATGGGGAACTTCCAGGGTTCATCTTCTTTATCCACAGTAAGCTCAGCCATTGCCGTGGCGACAATGCATCTGGATACATATACCACATGGGAGTGTTGGTCTCCGGGTCTTGCTCTGGCCACAGAGCAGCGGGTACCCTATAACGTAGCCAAGGATACGTACCGGTAGCAACCCAAATAACTGGCAACTCGGGCACAACATCAACTCCCCCTCCACCCTCTGACCTGTCGACATCCATAAAATCACCATCATTGTCAAAAGCATCATCAAAAAATCCCTGCGTCTCATCGGCTGGCACGACATCTTCCAAGATATCAGGAGAAGGAACCCCTATTTCTTTCTTCCTACCAAGACTGCGCATAAACCCAACCATGTATAATCTTATTTCCTTTAGGAGAGGAAGAAAATGATCCCCATTATTAGATGGCACAGAGGGACTGCTAGTCGGACCACCATCATTTGTGCCTTGGACATCAGTCTCTAGATCAAATAGACCGATCGCAAAATCCTTCCCCAGCAAACCTAACTCCTTGATTCGATCTACAGTCGTATCCATCCCAAGTTTAAAACCTTTCTCCCCTGGCAAAAACCCAATTTGGTTGAAGGTTGAAGATTTCAAGAAGTCCCTAGTAAAGGCCAGCCGATGATAATCAGCTTCAAGAAGCTCAGATAACCTAGCATTATGCGTCTCGAGCGATACCATGGAATCCCTATATGAGTTCCGCTCTCGCTCTAAAAGCATATTCTACCGACGCAATTGACCGACCTCGGCTCTTGCTTGTTCGAGGTTCTTTGTAAGTTTTTCCTTTCCAACTTGATCTCTCCAAGCCTTATCATGCGCTTTTCTCGCACAAATTTTGGTCATGCGTTTTTGCGCGTTTTATTTGTCCCAAGATTCGTTACTCTGAGCAATCAACTTCCTCATTTCCTCAACTCTTGCATCATGTCTGGATTATACATCCGCTAGCATCATGTAATCTTCGCAAAGAGAGTGGAACATGTGGCCAAACAGTCATATATAAGGAACATCATGGATTAATGCGCATACACCTAGATAAGAATAATACTAGGATTAACACACATTCGTCGCACTACTGCAGCCCCCAGGTTGCGAATTAAGATATCAAGATCAATATTAGGATAGATCGTGTTCAGACTCAAAATAGCATTTTCCTCCCGCAAGATACAACCCGCCTATCCTCATAACCAATCGGTCAGAATTGGGATCACGAAGAAAATCGTATTTCCTCCCGGTGGCTCCAATAGTGGCGTCATCACGCGTGTGGGAGGACCTAACTCGACGGTTCTGAGACGTACGAGGGGCACCAGAGGCTGCAACAAGGAACGTGGGCATCTCATCGCAGGTCGACCCACGTTCCTCGGCAGCAGCCGCCCTATCAAGCGAACGAAAAATTCCATTGGTTTAAGTCCGACGGTCCCTCCAATGCCAGGGGAACTGACGTATCAATCGGCTCACTAATGGGAGAAGCCTCAATAGTATCATCAACATCCTTTATGCCAATACCACCCTCTAAAGTAGTTCTATGAGAACTATCACCGCCTTTTTCCCGAGGGCGTTCTTCTCAAAACGAGCCCTAACCTTCGGGTGCCAATAGTTGGGATGAGCACCAGGGGTAGTAGCGTAACGACAACATTAGGAGGGTTGGAGGCGAGCCTCCTTTGAGATTTAATTTCTGCCTCCATAACATGCAGCCTTTCCCCTCCAAAGACAGACCTTCTTCGACGCTGGAGCGTGTTCCGAAAACAATGCTACCACCATTTTGGCTAGGCTGACCATCAATATATCTAACGGATCCAATGTCTCTATCCTTTATCGTATCAAGAGAAAAGTGTTCAGACCAACTCTAACAACGAATAACATAAAAAACAAAAAAATTAACACAAGCATGTCGATATTGGGGATCGACATAAGGAAATTCATATCGAATTCCATATCAAAGGCGTAGTTATCAGATGTCAATATCGAGTATCAACGTCAACGGAAGTATCGAATCTCGATATCGAAAATAAGACCCGGCATACCTTAGGAAATTCAATATCGAATTCGATATCAAGCTCGCAAAATGACAAGAGATTCATAGTAAAATAATCGCAAGCTGACAAATGAGGGGGGACCATTTTCTATAATAAAACGACTAGGTCCGCGAGCAATTAATGCTTTCGACGCCGGGATATATCGAAATTCAAATTCGATGTGTACCCGATATAGACAAATTTTTGACTTCTAGCTTCACAAATTACTTAGGAAAATGGGGGAGTATCGAAGCTCTATTTTTCCTAGCCAATTTATTGTTCGAATAAGTCGAAAATTTGGGGGATTTGTGGGTACCCCCGACCGATAGAAGAACCTACAAATGGAGTTTACAAATTATCATTCACATGATAACTTCTAAACTGTAGGGACTACATGATATGGGAGATTCCCGTATTTGGGATACTCCATGGGCCAGGCCCATAATCATCTATATCAAGGACGGAACCCGATATACTCCTATATATCGAATACAACATTCGATACAGTACAGGGCAGAAATCTATAGATATCCCCGCTCCGCATACTGAGAAACTTACATATTTATTATCTAATCAACATGCTGATATCGAATATCCATATTCGATATCGTTCCTGGCCTATTCCCGATATCAACTCCGACATTGCTTGCAAGACACTTTCGATGCTAGCCTTCGATATCATCCTCGAGGTCCAGTTCCAACGTGTCCCCCACATTGTCCTTGACGTGTCCTCGACATCATTCTCGACGTGTCATTGACATCATTCCCGACGTGTCCTCGACATCATCCTCGACGTAACCTTCAACGTCATCTTCGACATCAGCTGTGAGACCCGACCGGACTTTCTACCTCCAGCATCTAGTGTTCAGAGCTAAAGTCATCGTAGAACTAGCATTAGCGATAGGAGACATAGTTTATAAAAGTATCATAGCACAACACCTGTAATATCCCACCTCGTCATATATATGCGATCTATTGTCAAATAAACCTTGCAGCAGATTAAGGATTCTTTTGATGAAACCAACCCGCTGAACTGATCATTTCCTTTTCTCTTATCGTTTTCCACCAATTTAAGTGCTTGTGAATTGGGATAGAAATTTTACAGCAAATATATATATATTATATATATATATATGTATATGTGTGTGTGTGCGCGCGCAGATGCATATACATCTATAGAGGGTGGGGCTTACAGATCTTGTCGCGCCAGCAGTGGAGGAGGAAATATGCGACAGAGAAGAAAAAGGTGAAAAACACGTCTTCTCGTTTGTTAGGTAGAGCGGTAACGGAAGGGCATTGGTGGCTACGGGGCACGAAACCACATCACCGGAGGAGAAAGCTGTGTTGTTGCATATGTTCGTGTGGTGTGAATGTTGTGTGGTGTGAAGGTTTGGGTGGCCTCTGGCAAGTGTCCATTTTTTCCAGTGTCGGCAAATTTGAAAGATATATATATATATATATATATATATATACTATATTTAATAATTTGTGTAATTGTAATTGATCGTGAGGTGCATATTTGCTGTCTAATGTTTTTATCGTTTCTCTTTAATGGTATTAAACATGGAGGTTAATCATTCATCTACCATTTTATATTTATTATACTTTTGGAGGTTAGTTATGGAAGTAAACAAAATTTTGGAGGTGTAGAGAGTCATTGGCCTAAGCCTATGAGAGATATAATTTGAAAGTGATAAATCTTCATTAAAAACTTAGGGAATATAAATACAAGTGCAACATATCTTATCATATCTAGATTAGTTAAGTGAATCTCTATAAATTAAGAAAAAAGAATGATACAGAGATATATAGGGATATACAATCTTAAGCTAAGTAGATCTATTACGCCCCTACAAAATCGACGTTCCATCAGCAACGGAGAGTTTGAAACGCATGAGTTGAAAACGATTATGAGCCAAGGGCTTAGTAAGGATATACGCTAGTTGATCAAGAGTGTTAACATAGGTAACTTTAAGAAAACCTTTGTTAACAAGATCACGAACGAAGTGCAAGTCCACGGAGATGTGCTTCATCTGAGAATGCTGCACAGGATGAAGAGAGAGACGTATGGCACCCATATTATCACACTTGATATTCGGTGAAGAGATCAGAAGAGGGAAGCCAAGCTCGCCAAACAAGTGCTGGACCCAACGAATCTCGATCGAGGCATTAGCAAGAGCACGATACTCGGCTTCGGTCGACGAACGAGAAATGGCATGTTGATTACGAGACGTCTAGAGATAGGATTAGGACCAAGAAAAAGGACATATACCAATGTGGCAGTCCCAGTGAAAGTATCGCCAATCCAATCCGCATCGAAATAGGCCGAGAGAGCCCGTGAAGTCGAACGGCGTAAAAGAAGGACCTGAGATATTGTTCCCTTAAGATAACGTAGGATTCGCTTAAGGGCTGCCCAATCAAGCTCTGTGGGGGCTGCCATGTGTTGAGCAAGTCGACTCACAGTAAAAGAAATGTTCGGCCTAGTGAACGCAAGATAGTGAAGGGCACCAATGATTTGACGATACAGAGTTGGATCAACGGGTGAGGCCGCGGCATTTGGGACTGGATTGGAGGTAATCGGAGTTGCCAAGGCCTTAGCACGATCCATTTTCTGACGAGACATTAACATCGGCAATATATTTATGTTGAGAGAGAAACAAGCCTTCCCGACAACGAAGGACCTCAATCCCAAGAAAATACGTCAAGGCACCCATATCTTTAACAGCAAAGCGCGAGCTCCATTGAGATATAAGAGACGCGATAAGATCCGAATAATTTCCCGTAACTATAATATCATCAACATAAACGAGCATATAACAAAGTACCTTATCACGCGAGTAAACAAATAGAGACACATCCGATTTAGTTTGAACAAACCCAAAAGAGATAAGTGTCGAGCTAAGAGCGAGGTACCAAGCGCGAGGAGCTTGCTTAAGCCCATAAATAGACTTGTGCTAGTGACAAAAGGGACGAGGGTGCGAAGGATCAATAAACTCCGAAGGTTAACTCATAAAGACTGCCTTAGTAAGATTACCATGAAGAAAAGTATTACTAAATCAAGTTGCCGAAAGGGACCAGCCATGTGTATGGAAAGAGTGAGCACGGTTCGAATGGTCACGGGCTTGACAACTGGACTAAAGGCCTCTTTATAGTCGAGGCCTGGTCATTAATGAAAGCCCTTAGCGACGAGGCGGGACTTGTACTTATCAATAGTACCATCAAGGAGTCGTTTAATGCGGAAGACCCATTTGGACCCAATGATGTTCCGATGAGGAGGCGGATCCACAAGTGACCAAGAGCTATGCTTAATGAGGGTCATGTATTCCTCATCCATCACAGCACGCCAATTTGAGTCTTGCATTGCTTGACTTACACACGTTGGTTCGACCGAAGAAGGAAAATAGGGTTTGCTAGCCGTATATGCATGCTTTGGCTTAAAAATATTATTACACGAATGCCAAACTATATGATGAGATCGATTAAACGGTGGAGCCGCAGGGGGCGGAGAAGGGGGATCGGGTCGAGGGACCGGATCCAGCTGTGAGTTAGGTGGAGCACGAGATGGGGCACCAATGATCGGTTCGGGTACGGGCGGTGCAGTTGGCGGGGGAGGCTATGCCAAAATAGTGAGGCTAGATGGTTCACGGGATGCGACAGATTATGGTAAGTAACCCGGAAACGTATCCTCAACAAAACGGACATTGCAAGAGATATAAATTCGACCTGTCTCAAGATCAAGACATTTATAGGCAGATTGAGAGGTCGAATAGCCAAGAAAAATGCACTGTATAGCCGAAGGATCTAATTTTCCACGAATATGAGTGTGAGCAAAGCAAAGACACCTGAAAACCCGAAGTCGAAGATAATTAGGTGAACGCCCCTGTAATACCGAGAAGGGTGATTCATCTTTGAGAACTGGAGTCGGAAGGTGATTCTAAAGATAGACAGTCGTGGCAAAGGAAAACTCCCAAACAATCGAAGGGAGACGCGCACCGGATAGGAGGGTTCGACCCAAGGTAACAACTTGCAAGTGACGCCACTCCGTAGTACCATTTTGTTGCGGGGTATGAGGTGTTGTTGTTAACCAGCTAATGCCATTCGCAATAAGATAGGAGCAGAGCCCTGTAAATTGTCCACCATTATCTGTATAAAAATTGCGCAAAATAGTGCCAAATTGCTTTTCAACAAGTGCTCGGAATTGAGGGACAATTCGTGCCACATCAAATTTAACAACCATGGGATAAAACCAACAGTACTTCGAATAGTGATCAACCGACAGCAAGTAGTATCTATAATCATTCAAAGAAGTAACAGGCGCTGGTCCCCAAACATCACCATACACATAATGCAAAACATGATCAGAAACAAGCGACGTATTCCCAAATGGCAATTGTTTGCTCTTATTTAAAAAATAAGGTTCACAAGACTTGTGCAAAGCAGTTTGTTCAACACATGGTAAATTAAACTTGTGAGAAATAAGAGAACTAAGTCTAGATGAGGAATGACCCAATCTGTTATGCCAACAATCCTTATTCGTTCACCAACAAACGCAGTGAAAGGCAGCCAAGACATTGAAGGTAGACAAAGCTGGTATACCCCCACCTATGCAAGGTCCTGTGAGCAGGTTATCCCCAAAATTGCGATCCTTAACAATAAAGTGAGAGGCAAAAAACTCAATTGTCACATTATTAGCCTTACAGAAATGATTAACAGATAATAGATTCCGACGGGAGGCACGAACACATTTTATGTTGTCAAGAACAAAGCAACCATCCGAAAAATTAATAACAGAAGTACGAATATGTGAAATAGCCAAACCTGTCCCATCAGCAATGGCGACCTCATGAGGACCATCATATTCCAAGTGAATGGAAAGATTTTTGAGATCGGTGGTCAAGTTGTTCGACGCCCCAGAATCCACAAGCTCGTTGTTGGAAGGCGTGATCAAAGACGACGTTGATGAGGCAGCATTCGCAGTCGATGCATTGAATAGGCGACAAGTACGTGCGGCATGACCTGGTAAACCGCACAACTGACAAATCACTGTGAAGTACTGACCCGCACGCTGATTGGACGGTGGTGGATGACGCGAGTGTCCCGATCCCAAGTTGGAGCCACAATTTTGATAGTTGTGGCCACGGTTGGTGTTCAGACCACGTAATGAGGGCTGACCACCTGAAACCTGACCGCGGTTTGGGTTATACCGACCTTGAGGTGTGTCATAATTGGCGATAGCAACCAACGAGGTGGATTCAGCCTCGATCCGACGAAGAAAGGCTTCCTGAGCGAGAAGTAAATCATGAAGCTCCGTGAAGCAAATGGGAGTCTCACGAGCATGAATCGGACCAGCGAGATCACGGTAGGTGGAGCCAAGACCATTCAGAACATACAGTGTTATGTCGTCATCATGAAGTGGATGATCGATGATGGCAAGCTCGTCCGCCTTGGCTTTGACTGCATGAAGAAAGTCCACAACGGGACGAGAGTCAAGTTTGATGGTGTTAAGATCGTCTTTTAACTACATAATACGCGAACGAGATCGATTGGCAAACGTTCGCTGCAAGGTAAGCCACGCCGCTGCCGAGGTCTCCTCATTGGAGAAGAACGTTTGTATCGCTCCAGTGACCGAACTGAACAGGGCGGACATAATAAGAAAATTTTGCCTCGTCCAGTGAAGATGACGAGCAATAGATTCAGGCATGGAGCCACGGGGAGGGCATGGAATTATGCCATCAAGGTAGCCAAAAAGGCCAAATCCGTGGAGGAGGTAACGCATTTGAGAGCGCCACGAAGCAAAATTGCTTCCATCGAGTTGTAGCGGAAGATGATTATGAACACTAATAGGGACAAGAGGGTCGGTCCTTGTCGGCTCAGTGAGGGGCCGATTAGAAATAAGAGAGTCGTCGGAAGACGAGGTCTTATCGGCGGCGGGTGGTGTAGGGCTGGCCATAGGATCAAAAAGTTAGAGTCTCGTTAGAGAATTACACTCGTGATACCATATGAGAGATATAATTTGGAAGTGATGAATCTTCATTAGAAACTTAAGGAATATAAATACAAGTACAACATATCTTACCATATCTAGATTAGGTAATTGAATCTCTATAAACTAAGAAAACAGAATAATACAGAGATATACAGGGATATACAATCTTAAGCTAACAAGGTCTATTAAAGCCTTGTAACATACTGTTCAAGTCATATAAACGCGCCCCAGTTGCCATGTTATAATTGCTATATAAACTCAGGTCAGCCATTTTCAATCCGGATGACCCGTGATTGTATAACGACAACCAAAGCAAATACTATTACTGGTCAATCCAAATAAAATTGCCTTAAAAGTCCTATAAGGCCCAACCAAACGAGTCGTCAACTTACTAGTTTACGTAGAGCATTAAATTAACATGTCCTAAGCTAACATGCCATAAATCCGAACACTCAACCAAGTAAGCAGAAGAAATAGTTTTATTATTCTTTCGATGTCACGTTTTACAGTCATTCCATTCATCTTGTACATTCGGTTGACTATGTAACATTTCCCAATAAATTGCTCATTCTCAGTGAACACCAATTTACCAGACTCAAACACTAGTCTAAGACCATTTGCATCAAGTGCATAACTAGATATTAAATTCTTTTGAATATCTCGAACATGAAGTACATCAATCAGGGTGATCTCTTAATCCTTCCACTTCCAATGATATCTGATGTTGTAGAGTTCCTCATGTAGAGCTTTCGGTTGTTGAACGAGTAGTATGTGGAGAACATGTCTCTGTCAGCGCAGATGTGGCGGGCGGTGTCGGTGTTGACAAACCACTCTTTTAGATGGTCCACCATGTTGGCCTCGAAGACAACTGCAGTAAGCATCAGATCACCCATGTCAACCGAAACGCTCTTATCCTGAACTACAGCAACCTGGTCGGACTAGTTATGGTTGTCTTTCTTTGGGAGTCGACAGTCTTTGGATATGTGGTTCGACTTCTCACAGTTGTGGAAGTTCCCTTTGAACTTCTTTTTCTTCTTCTATTGGCGTCCACCGTTGCCCTGATTCTTTCTCTTCTTGTTGGGCTTGTGTTCCACTATGTTGGCTCTAGCCTCCATCTGCATTTTCTTTGGCTCGACCTCAGACGTTCGATTATCCTCTTCAATCTGAAGTCTGACTATCAAGTATTCAAGATTCATCTCCTTGCGCTTGTGCTTGAGATAGTTCTTGAACTCCCTCCAGGATAGCGGCAGCTTCTCTATCGTAGCAGCAACTTGGAAGGATTCACTGAGCTTCATGTCCTCTACATCCAGGTCATGTAGTATCAGTTGCAACTCTTGAACCTAACTCATCACCATCTTCGAGTAGGTCATTTTGACGTCAAAACATTGCCGACAATGAATTTCTTCAACCCGGCATCTTTGGTTCTATACTTCTTATCAAGGGACGTCCAGAGTTCCTTTGATGTCTTGATGGTGGAATAGACGTTGTAGAGTGAGTTGTCTAATCCATTCAGAATGTAGTTTTTGCACGAAAAATCACTCTAACTCCATGTGTCAAAAGCAACCCTTAGACGTTGATCAGATTCATCTTCTGGCACCGTAGGGGCATCCTCAGACAACATTCTTGACATGTTCAAGGTCGTAAAGTAGAACAATATCTTCTGTTGCCACCTTTTGAAGTCGGTGCCTAAAAACTTCTCCAGCTTTTCACCGCTACTGTGAACATGCGATATGGTCACAATTTTTATGAAATACACAAGCAAAATATCATTTTAAAATGGGAGAATTACACAAAGTACCCCTCAACTATGGGTAAATTACACAAAGTACCCCTCCTATTTGGGAAATTACACAAACTACCCTTATGGTCAAAAAAATTAAAATAATTAAGACAACCTTTCAAATTCAAATCATAACAGAGACTAAAATTCTCAGATAATTTATTTTTTCTTAGATGAAATTATTTGTTATCAATATTTTTTGTCTTTTTAAACGAGATAAATGAGGTTTAATGCAATAACTTTGACTTATTTATTATTTTTTGTGTAAAATAATTGAAGAGTATGAATTTACATTCAATAATTTGAAATAAAAAAATTACGAAAAATCGGTCATAAGGGTAGTTTGTGTAATTTCCCAAAGAGGAGGGGTACTTTGTGTAATTTACCCATAGTTGAGGGGTACTTTGTGTAATTCTCCCTTTTAAAATTGTTGAGCGTAACGGGTGTAAATTAGAAAAACAAACCAGAATTTTAAAGTCGAGGCAAGAGTTGAACACTTTCTCTTTAAAATGATATTTGCCCCACTCAGTGCTTGCGGTTTGATCGGCAATTGCTTCCCAAGATGCAACGTCTATCTTCTTAATATGGTAGCACTTCCAATATTAAGAAACGTCAAACTTAAAGCTTGTTTTGAACTCTCGAAACAAAACAGAATGAAAGAAACAAGATTGAATGAAAAATGAAGAAGTATGGGGGGTCTATTTATAGATTTCGAAAGTTGGTGGACAAATATGTCTTTTCCACGTTCCCCGCCAGATTTTACACCACTTCGGATGAAATGTGGCATTTATTCTGCTAACAGGGTGTGTAGGTGACTAGTCGCTACCTGGATTTTTTCTCCAGTTTTTCCAGCCACTCGACACACTGATTCAACAAGATTCTGACACCTAATCACGTTTAAGTGATTATTTAATTCGTTGCTTATTAATTTCTTAACAATCAATTAATTATTTAATTAAACTTTGTCCAAAAAGATAAGTATTGGATAAGAGAGGCCCAAGCCTAGGCTTTGGCCCAGGCCGTGGGATGTTACCCACGACCCCGACCCGGCCCAGGTCGGTCCAAACAAACGGTCGCGGCGGCGCGCGCGTGTGGGCTTTGAAGCATGGCCTAAAGCATCTAAGCCTTCCCCCTTTCAAAGACATGTGGTACCCCAAAGGGTCCAAACTCTTATGCAAAAAAGCAACTTATTAGGTGTACTAGTTTGGCTCAAACTTTCCATATGGGATGGTGACTTTTCACCTTCTCACACATTTGATTTTCTTCCATCAAGATTACTTATTGAAATAGTTTACTATATCATTTAATTTCCCATTCATCTCAAATTGGTTTTGAACAATTAAATATACAAGATTCATTTACACGAAATGTAGATTTCATTAAGCTAAAGAAATTTTAATTTTTCATAGTGGAACCCATTAAAATAAATTATCCAATATTTGTGAAATACCGATTTTCCAACAAAAAGCTTCACAAAAGAAAAGGGGAATTAGGGCTAGAAATGTCGCCTTTATTTGCATCGCGTAAATAGTAACGTGACCTGCTGGCGAATTATTTGTTCACTTCGCCGCACTCAAAATTCCACTGCAGAAGTGTCCACAATAAACTCCTCGAACTTATCCATTACATACTTATCCGTAGTTGTTGAGGAATATCCTCAACTGGCGCATGGAGAAATAGCTTGGACCCCAAAAGTCGCCTTACTTCAAAGAGACGTAACCGACTCTAATCAATGCCTTTGTTCCAACTGTCAAAAAACAAGAGTCGCGACCCTCTAAATTCTCTTCGTATTCTCCGACTAGGAGGAGAACTGGGGAACTACTGATAATATAAGAATCATCCCCTCGAACATCCACCACCACGGCTTCCTCATATATAGTAGTGCTCAAAAGCAAGAAAGAGAGATGAAGCTAAGAAGACGTCCCTCGAAGAACTTATCTTGTTTGAAGATATAAGCTTAGGGTATGAACTCTCCCGTTAAAATTCGACACGCACCTTCAAGGCACTTGCCACATGTCACAACCCCCCGTAACCACAAAGGGCGAGCATAAGCCAAGGAAACAACAGGGCCCACCTTGCAATCGCCTGGTAAACCCGGATTTGATGAAATAAAAGGACGAGCAACAAATTTCTACCTATAAAAGACCCCGTAGAGTTCAAAAGGTGGAGCATCTTTGAAAATTCTAAAAAGAGATGACCCTCGTAACCCCCAGCGAATATAAGACTCATTTGCCTACTCTTCAATTCTATTTTCTTCCTAGTATGATCGAGAGTGGTGCTTCCTGCCCTTATGTAAATTACCTTTTCTCTTTACACGATCAAGCACACAGGATAAATACTATCTATCGTCACTATCCAAACAAATACCATGTGTATGCCGCCACACAATGCACCTATCGTGTTTGTCCTCCAATTCACTTGACACTTGACACAATGCACATGTCTATCATATCATCCTATACTAGCTAGTAACGTAATTTAGTTGAACTTATCTAATACGAAAATTCATCTTTTTTTTTTAGTATATCACTTATGATCATGTGCATATTAACTCAGTTTTTATGTTTTACCCTAAGTAATAAATAAACAGGGCTAGAGGTGTTTTAGGGTTTTTACCTTAACCTTTCACATTATTGCACTTGGCATGGTTACACGCATATCGCCCAACACACACACGTAAGGCCCGCGCTAGGAAACTCTTGTTTTGTGACAACTTACTCTCAGTCAATGACCTCGCGCGGTATATTTATTGGTTCCTTACTTCCTATTGCTAGTCATCTTAAGAAATGATAAAATCATAAACAAATTGTAAAATAGTCATCATCAAGTAAAAAAGAAAAATGAGGAGCGGCCTGCATACCGATTTGGTACAATTGACCCTATGGAGCAGGCAAGAGCCGGAATTAATTTAGTGAATAATAGTAATAATAATAATAATATTACAACACGCATGAAACAAATTAATCAACAACAGTCCCCACGAAATGCCTAACAACTTATTTAACAACAGTCTTTTCAAAGCACAAATTAGAATCTACCATATTATTATATACATCTCAACTCTCTCTCTCACTTTCTCTCTCTAGAAAGTTGGCCACCAGTTTCTCGTGAAAATCAAAATTTAGTGCCCAACAACAACTTCTTCTCTTTTCTTCAATTTGGCCAATCGTGGGTGTCGCCAGCTCGGCTACTTTTCTTCTTCATCTGTAAGTTGTCAATTCCTGCAGATCTGCTCTGATTATTTATACTTTTACTTGCTGAGATTTGATGAAAATCGTTGAGATTTAGGGGTTTTGATCTGTGTAGCTATGGGGGTTTAGGGTTTGACGAGTGTAGCGTAGTTTTTAATTATATGTTAGTGTGAAGAGTTAGGAGGGTCTCTGCTTTGTTAGGCATTGTATTGATTAGTGTGAGGTAAAAGTAATTATGGATCTGCTTTCTGGGTCGACGACGGTTGATAATTGGTTAGTTCGTTTATATATCTTTCTTTCCGTCCATTAGTTTAAGCATTTGGAAAATTGTACATTCCTCGTGACCATCTTCACATTTTATTTTGATTTTAAGAACAATGGGATAAAATCAGCTACATCCAGATGATTTTTGATATGTTACATTATTATATTGAGAAAACAACAAATGGGGAAAGGAAGGAAATGATGATGTATGATATCATTCTCCAAGAAAACCCTCTTCATTTTACTAAATCATTCACAGTTTTCACCACCATATACTTCTTCTACTTGAGTGACTCACAGTTAAACAATCAAATTATGTTGCAAACTTACTAATGGATCGATCACACGGAACCCACATAAACTTATCTCATTATACATCTTTAGGAACTCTAGAGTTTTGTTTTGCATTCAAATTTGTTATCCTTGTATCCATGTACGCTTTATTTAAAAATGGTCAATTCATTTTGGTCAAATTTGTCTCTCGGTTATTGGCTTATTCATTTGCTTTAACACGCATAAGCCAGTAGAATTTTACCAAGTAACACCACTATATCTTGTCATGTGTTTATTCACGCTCTGCATATATGTTGTCTTGCTACTCCTACCATTGCCGATTGTGCTAAAGCTCGATGAGACTAGAGTTCAATAGTTGGCCAAGATCCTTAAAGATGTTTTTTTCACTTTGTCTCAGATGTTTATGTAGACGGTGAACTTTTGTTTTGGTTGCATTTAAGATATCTGTAAATTAGCTCAAAACTAGATACTTTTTAGACAGGAGTCTCAGTACATTTAACTTCAAAATACAAGTAGATCGAATATTGTTGGTTAAAATAAATTAGGTCATTAATCATAGTACTGTGGTTTTATTTTCTTAAAGCTGGAAGAAATGCTTCCCCCTATATTTCAGATTTTAACGCCCAAAGCATTTTGTTTCTTGCAGCTAGTTCTTTGTAGATAACATGCCGCTTGACAATGTAATAACTTCACCTCATCGGAGGTCTCAGACACAGACTGCATTTTCTCCCCCTGTTTTGAAGAGACAGTACTCGAAAGGTGAAGAAATGGGAAGCTGTTCAACCCTTATTCAGAGACATCGTTTTCTTCTGACGGCTCTTGTGCTCCTTGCAGTTTTATGCACTATTTATCTTTACTTTGCCATCACCCTTGGGGCTGCTGCAGAATCGTGTTCTGGATTGACGGGGGCTCAAAAGTTATCCTGTCAACTGGAGCTCGCAAAAGCTTCAGTGGCTAAAGGAAAATTAAAATTCTTTTAGCATAAATCGTTTTCTCCCATTTGGGAGTCGGCCACAGTTGTTTAAAATGTAATTTGGGTACCATAATATGTTACTGAGTTTTCTGATTTTGGTGTACATGAAGACAGGGATTCTTCTAAAACTGTATTTGGTCAACACATATCTTACGCTGGAAATGTAAAAGTATGGATTAGCTTGGTTGATTATTGTTCCATGAACAGGATTATGATGATCACATGAATCCTTATAAGTTGTACCTTCTTTTATTTGTTACTTCTTCAGTTATAAAATTTGTAAAATGATTCAATGTGTTTGTCTTCTGCTACTGCACAATGATTGGCATTGATTTTAAATTTTACCTCTATTATGTCACCTTTCGTTAGTAGCAACTGTCACGGATATATGGACTCCCTTTGACATGCTATAATAGTCTTCTCGTACTGAGTTAAATAGCAAAAATAATGGAGTCAGAAAACGTGCCCCAAATAGCCAAGATAAAATTAATAATTCTGGGTAATCTTGTGTTTGGATAGCACTACGGAAAATAGCGGGCACCCGTGATAACTAGGCTATTTGGCATTATTGGCAAGATTATAAATTTCACCCTCACCCCTTTGGATTATTTATCATGCATTTTATGGGCACCTTCAAATGACCTATTTGCCCCTGAAATCCACTCCCACCTAAACTCTGTTGCAGACTTGACAGGCAGAGGCGTTCTCCACCACAACAAAACTCCCCACACTCTCTCTCGTCACTTCACAAATCTCAGCCGCGTCGAAAGCTAGGGTTCGCTACAGTGAATTTCTTTTTCTCTTTTCTCTCAGCCAAACTATGTTCAAAATCAGCGGATCCTCTCTTTCTAACGTTTTGCGTTTCTGTTTGCAGGTCATTGTTAGCTGCATTCAAGTCGTTCTCCTTGTACCTTGCACGATAAGGTTTGTTTGTTGTACTTTTTTGCTCTGGCTCTTTTCATAAATCGGGTTAAATGCAAGTTTGGCACAAAACGCAAGTCATCGTCTTTGCAGTCTAGATTCGATAATCCCCAAGTTGCGTTTCATATGTCCGAATTACATGTTGTTGTGTTGTGTTCATATTGGTTGTTGTTGAGTTCTGTTGTTGTTGAGTTCTGCTAGTATGGTGATATTGCACGAAATTGATGTTTTTGTATGATGGTCATTTGAAGTTGTACTTATTGTGGTTGTTGATGTTGTCGGTTGCTATTTGTTTTACGTTAGTGTGTGATTTTGCCTCTGCTCTTAACGGTTAGGTTGTAATTATTATTGTTGACATAGGTTTTGTGATGGATCCCATTCTGAGGTTGCAGATTTTTATGCTAATGCACAACACATGTGTTAACAAGTTTAGAATTATAACCCCTTTAACTGAATTAATTAGGGTTGGAACGCCCTGCCCGTGACTCAAATAAGCAACGATATTATAAAAGAGAAAGAAGGTACGAGAATATTTCTTCATTTATTCACTGAATTTCACTCTTAAGTTCTTAATGTTTGATTGTGTGTAAAAGTACCTCCCCCTTTTCAACTGTGAGATCACATCCCTTTATATAGAGTTTGTTAGGGACATGTGTCGTTATGCATGTGTTTTAATAAAGTATATGTGTCGCAATATGTGTAAAAGGATAAGATAAGGTATATTTGTAATCTGCTAGGCGCTGATTAGGATGATCTCTGTTTCTTCTGATAGTTCTTCGTATCTCCGAGGTGTTGTTCTTCCAAATTCTGTTTTCCGAGGAGTCTTATATTTGGTGGTGACTTGATGGATAAGTTATAGCGTTCTTCTGGCGGTGTTGTTGGTCCGATAAGGGTTTATCTTAGTGTATTAGCTTCTGGATATGCTTTCCGATGGGTGTTTCCGCCCGTGACTTGGACTCCGAGGGCTTTTTTGTCCTCGTGGAGTGGTGCTTTCTTGTCCAGGTTTTCGTTGTGTGCCTTCCAGTAGTTCCTGCATGTAGATCGGTTTTTGTCCTTTGGATTTTATTTTCAAAGTAATGTTCCGAGGTTAGTTTAAGTGGAGGAGTGTTCAGCAAAGAAGTGTTCTCGTGAGATTTCTGGGACTCGGGGTCCGTCGTGGTCCCTCTTGGTGCATTGATGGATATCGGAGTCGCGCGGATCCATCGGGTTTTACTCTTTTTCTGATGTCGTGTTGATATCTTATTTTTAATTCATCTTGACTTTCCAAGGGAGGCTTAGGTGCCTCCTCGGGTGTTCCTTCATACCGCTTCGGGTTAATGACCGAGGGGTGTGGTGACATCCGATGGGCCTCCTCATCGGGAGCGGGTACGTCTCATCGGAGGTACTCGTGACAATAGTATTGTCTATATATTAATTTCTATATTTAGGACTAATATTCTCTTTAATCTTGTATTTATTTTTCTCGGTTAACAACATGTATAATGTTTCATTCATTGCACTAGTAGTTGTTCTAATATTGGAGCTTGAGTGCGGTTTGTTTGGTCGCCAATCGCGTAGACGTGGTATTACATACAATATTATACGCCGAATTCCGTTCCAAATTAGGGAATTGGATAAAGTTATAAACACGGATGATCCCACTTTGAAAAATAGCATTCGGATGGATAGAGACTACTTTTTGTTTCATGATTACGGTGGGCTACGAGAGTCTAAGTATGTTGGAATTTCAGGCCAAGTTACGATGTTCTTGCATGTCCTTGCTCATCACACCAAAAATCGTATAGTAGGCATCCAGTTTGTACGATCCGGGGAAACAATTAGTCGCTTGTTTCGCCGTGTCTTATTAGCATTGCTTAGATGCCATACTATTCTCTAAGAAAAACCAGAGCCGATAGGTCCGGATGACCTTGACCCTACTTGGAAGTTATTCCAGGTATTGTATCTACTTCCTCACCTCGACTCTCGACCTCGTCTAACTGTTTACTTCTGGTATGAATCTTGACTATGAATATTGTGTCATGTGTTATCTTAGGGGTGCCTTGGGGCACTAGATGGCACGTACATGCAGGTTCGAGTGCCCATTGCAGACAAGCCTAGGTACCGAACGAGGAAGGGTACTTTGGAAACAAATGTATTAGGCGTGTGTGATAGGCATGAGAGGTTTGTGTACAAGATACCGGGCTGGGAGGGTTTCGCTGCCGATAGTCGCGTGCTTAATGATGCTATAATCGGTCAAACGGCCTTAACATCCCAACTGGTACGATTTTCATATACAAATACATCCCCTTAAATCCACCATCATTATACTGGATTCCAAAGTTAGGTTCTGTCATTTACTAATGTAGGGATACCAATTGTAGGTTGTTATTATTTGGTCGACGGGAGATACACGAATGGTGAAAGGTTCTTAGTTCCATACCCGGGGGTTCGTTATCACCTTAGAGAGTGGGAATCTGGTAGTAAAGCGCCTCAAAACTATCAAGAATACTTCAATATGAAGCATTCAGGAGCACGAAACGCAATTGAGTGTGCCTTTGGAGCGTTGAAGGGTCGTTGGGCAATTTTAAGGAAAAACTATTATTTTCCTATAAAGACACACAATCAGATTATCATTGCTTGTGTCCTACTACACAATCAGATTATCATCCCCTGAGTGGACTAATTTCAGAGACCAAATGGCGATGGATATGTATACTGCGTGGAGA
Organism: Linaria vulgaris; assembly: GCA_948329865.1. Classification (NCBI taxonomy): domain Eukaryota; kingdom Viridiplantae; phylum Streptophyta; class Magnoliopsida; order Lamiales; family Plantaginaceae; genus Linaria; species Linaria vulgaris. The sequence continues at coordinate 29,642,222 of OX415249.1, forward strand.
AATCTCCATTGAAGACTGCTTTTTTAAAGAAAAAAATGATGAAGCCATGTTTCTTTCTTTACCTCCTTTTGTTAATGAGATTTCGAAGGAGCAAACCTTCTGGATTGATTAATGTAATAGTTTAAGGTTTAAATTTGACTCCCACTTTTCTTGTTTAATGTCTTTGTTATATGTTTGCTAACTGGAATTGAAATATTAAGTTTATTTCCATAACCGACTTTATCTACTTCAGTTTGGTAATGAGATTAATAGGTAGCTAACGATGTCAATTCATTAACGTAAATTATGTTTGTTAAAAAATGTGTGTGTTTAATATCATCGTTACATGTTGGCTGCGTGGATTAAGATTACTATGCGTATGTTTATTTCTAGTGTTTGTCACTGAAATTGTTCAACAATTGTTCTTTTTAAGGCTATAACATTTTTAAAACCTGCAACAATTGTATTTGTTGTGTTGGAAATGATAATTTGTATGTTCTACGACTTGTGAATGTCCACCTTAATTTTGCAAGCACAGTGAGCTTCTATTTTGTGATTTACATCTACTGATTGCTTCGCAGTATTTGGTTACAGATGTCTGCTTCGCAGCCGATAAATAAGTTTCAACCTAAGCCATACAAGAAGCCTGGAACTTCACGCCGTGTATGGAGCAAGCTAGAGGAACTGGCTTTCATTGATTTCTTGAAGGACCTGGTTGTCAATGGTTGGAGGTGTGACAATTCCTTTAGGCCTGGGTACCTAGTTAAGTTGGAAAGCGATATGATTGGAAAGTTCCCCGACTGTGGTCTAACGCAAAAGAACATTAGCTCCAAGGTCACTGTCTGGAAGAAGACAAATCATTTGCTTTCTTCCATTTGCGACACTTCTGGATTCGGCTTTGACCCTACATCTTGCATGATTAAGGTCGCCTCTACCGATGTGTGGGCAGCGTATGTTAAGGCAAGTATCACTGTTGTTGTCAACGAAGAACTAGGGAGTACTACAACGAAGAACACATATTTACTAATTTATTTTCCAACCATGGTATATATGCATATCATTAATACATGTACCATTGATATGCAAACCATTCAGCATATATTTGTGCAGTTATAAGTTTGCTCAAAAGTGAAAGTTTTTTTTTAATTGGAATTAACAGAACAAGTTGAAATTACAATGGTACTTAGCCTAATAAAACGAAAATACATTAACATGGATGGAAGTATTACACATTATCACTAATTCCATGCAAACTTCATAATGCATCGGCAAGTTCCATTATTTATATCGTCTCCTTTCCCATTCATCCACTACGGGTTCCATGTTTTCAATCGGTCGCACGGTTAGCGGCGACTTCATTGAATTTTCCTGTTTCCAAACAGGGCTTCGGTTGAATCTGTGCAACAGAGCACAACTCATCAAAGACTCTTATCTTTGCTCCCTTCCTCGGTTGTGCATGGACAACATTACTTGTCAACCTATGAACCATCGTAGGCCGTATAATGGCATCGATACCCTGATCGTAAGCATCAGTTATCTGGACATCAACTTCAAAATCATTCCATAAAAACCACAGGCCACCAACCATTCCATTGGCTGGCGAAATCCGATAACTGTTATATCCTAGAAACGGAACAATGTCCCAAGCATCGTCATCAGTTACTGTTGTTTCCGTTACAATAACAACAGTAGGTTTATGAATACGTATCAACTTTCTAAAGTTTCTTAGAAACTCTTCATCTCATGCCCCTTGGCGATTCCAGGAGACCACCTTCATTCCAGTTGTGTACAATTGGGTTGGATGAACTGGATTCTCAGCTGGAATTCCAATACATAGCCCAAAATCTGTCGCATACTCTCTAGCATTAGGCTTTTCTGCCTGTTCAACTCCCACTCACTTAGATCCATTCTCTGCCACCAAAATTGAAATGTCCTATAAACTTGTAGTTTAATCACCCAGTGAGTTGGAGGGATAGTTGTTACAAGAACAACTCTGTCCATGGGTAGGTTGTTGGTGATGAGTGTTGGTGCCTCAAACTAATCGAAGAAAGTGTAAAAATCCCAGGGGTGGATCCAGTCTTCCACATCCAAGATGGTGGCCATGTTGTAATGAGAATGTTTGCTTTGAACTTGTGTTGATCAATATTCGAGATGATTTGATAGAATGATTTGAGGGAGAAGATAAACAAAATGGTTTAATTTCTGGGAATACAGATTACTTTGTCTTTATTCAGTGGACTGACTATTGAGCTTCCCTCTAAAACTGTTAACCAATACAAGTTTGCTATTAACTACCCATGTCTTGAAGTTATCATTGAATGATGCTGGTAAGATTGTGCTAATGGTGGTTATTACATGTTCTAATTTTTTCTTTTGCATTTCGTATTTAGTAGGCTCCATGTTCTAATTTTTAAATTTTGGTGTTATTACAGAGCAATGAAAAACTCATTTTCTATTTGGGATGTCTTAGTTTGATTGGGAGCCCTTCCACCAGATTGAAAAAATTATCATTTTTTACCCCCTCTTGTGACATGTGTTATGTTCTAATGCCAGTCTATTACGCTTAAGACCGGTTCACATTGCTGGTAATTTATTTGCATTTTCACCCTGTTCTTAGCTTGTTCAATGTTCGAAACTCATGTTATATGGTCAAATAAAACAACAACAGAAACAAAGCTACGAACATAACACATGAAGAATAAAATTAAACTTCACCACATCATTCTACGTCACAGTACAAAACAGGCTAAAAACAAGGACATAAGTAGTCCCTTCTAAAACCATCCATATCTAATCCCAACATTCAAAATAAGGTCTGCATTGAGCAAACATCAGCTAAAATTCTTATATTACAAATGCTAACTGTTGGCTACTAAATAGACTCCTTAACAAAATGAGAGCTTCCATGAAGGCACCAAGCTCCCGTCTCTATTTTCCACCACCTTCTACTTATGTAGTTACCAAGGGACAATGTTCTAGCTTCACTTTAGCGTAGTTCACAGCTAACTCCTCGGGCAGTAACGCCATTTTAGCCACGATGAAAAAGTTATGCATGTCGTCGTAGCCAAGGAAACTGAATTCACACAACTCTATGAGCCTATACAACATCTGTTCAATTGACAATGTAGGTTATATACCAATTAACTCTGATAAAGTTGCAAGAGTTATAGTAAGCGATTAGGTACCTCGCTTGGAAGTTCGTAATCTTCCTCCTCCAGTGTAATCCTACAATCATCCCGCACAATCTCTCGCTCATGATCATTAACAATGTTCCAGAGATTTATGAAAGGGATACGTCTTGACCTGACGCGACGTCGAATTCTGTCAGCCGTGATGGCTGGCATCTCTTTGGCGACTGTGTCTATGGCATTCAGTACACCGTCCACCGCTGTAACATCATTCTTCTTTGAGTAGTCGCTAAGGAGGCGAAATAGACACGCATCTCTCCATTTAACACAGGTTCTGACCTCAATTTCATGGAACATATCGTCATTTCCAGCATAATAATATGTGTGTTCCTCAGGGAAGAAAGCTGCGTCGGACTAAATGAAAAACACATGAGCATCAAAGAACCCAGCAAAGTCGTTGTGTCTAAAATGGGTCTGTATCAACGTCTCCTGACAAACAAATTCAATGGGTTCAAAAGTTGAGGACTATTAATGTTTTGTCAATGTAGTCAAGCAAAGAGTATAGAATGTTAATTTTTTTTACCTCTCGAATGTAAGGCTTGTAAGCGACGGTTGTGGTTATATGGTCAGTTTCATAATTCAGGAGCAATTCATTATATAGCACAGAATTGTAGAATTGAAAACATACAGCACGTAGCTTAGCAATTTTCGCCCTCACTTGGCTTTTAGACGGGAAATGCGATCTACCTGACAATGTTAGATGCTGCGATGCGTTAGTCACTGCCATCAATAGACCTGGTAGAGTGCGCACATTGTTGGCATCACAAAATGCACTCAAAACGTCCAACAACGCTTTCTCAAAGGTTTCATCCCAAACCTCGCGACCGAGTAGATACTTAAGAGTGTCGCTTCTAGTTTTTGGCTGTAATAAAGAACAGTGAGCATTACACAATTGCATAAATTTATACAAATAGCAAGGCAACAACCTATAAAAGTTCAACCATGAACATACCTCAATGTAGTTTCATAACTCAAATACCAGCAAACAACTGACATCTCTACCACACCAAAGACAACAATTAACTTATAATGAAGCAAACACATGCATTCAACATATATGCGGTACAACGAAAGTGATACACCCGACTTTGTTGAAAGCCATAAATACTCCAAACATATTAAAGGATGAGAAGGGGTAATCAAATTAACCGAATGTTCTAAAAGGTAAGTACAGGCTAATCAATGAGTTTAATGAGGTTATTAATATTAGATCAAATATTGCACGACAACAACCAAACTATGATGAAGTCACAAACTAATTTGAACAACATAAAGATATTGAAAATGGGGCACTCCAACGCATACACCAACAAATCAGTCCAGCATTGCGTAATAAGATATAATAACCCTAATCTAGGGGCGCAAACGATCACTCGTAATTTAGTGTCTATTAGGTGACAATTATTTGAAAATAATAAACCCATATTTTTGTATACTGTGAAGTCTAATTTGTCCCTAAATGTAACTGATCAGAGATTATGAACAAGAAACTCGAAGTGCAATCAGAAAGTAACTGTATAATAATCATTTAGATGCATTGCTTGTGTCACTAAGTTACCTTGAGAGGAGGGGGTAGCTGAGGCAGTGGAACAACGGGCTATTCATCGCTTGAGATTTCAATATACACCGGTTCTTCATTCACGCGTTCATCGTCGCTGGATATCACGATGTACGTCGGTTCTTCACCGCCGTCAATGCTGCTGCCCAGTAGGTTTTTAAAGGAACTTCCCTCGCCATTGTTGCAACGACGTAGTTTGGCAAGTATTTCAGACGAGGTAGAGATAATGTTTGACATTATCTCAATTAACGAACGGAGATATATTGAGGGAGAAGAGGATGAATTCGACAAAATTAGGGTTCTTCCGTTCTTGATTCCCCCAAATTGATCTTCTGATTACTTTAAAAAAAAAACTGAAAATGGTTATTATATTAAGTGTGAATTTAGGGATAATTGTGTAATGTTACAATTGAGGGTAAATGTGTAATTTACTCTCATTTAAGCCAATTTATCTTGCCAGCCAAACATGAAGTAAGAAATAGTTTTAAAGTTATAAGGTATTTAGTGTTACAATCCAAATGTGCTATTAAATTAAAAATCTAACAAGCAATTCATAGATTAATTGTTTCTATGATTCAAATTTGGGTCAAGCAAACGTGCCGTCAGCGAATTCCAGTTTGCAGAAGAAAACAGATTAATACGCTGCCATGATATAATAACAGCGAAGCCTTTATTTAGGGCGTGAAATAAGAATTAGTATCAAAATGCGTAAGCTTAGTAGAAGATGTTATTACCACTCAAAATAGGTACGCTTAATAGAAAATGTTATCACCACCCAAAGTGAGTTAGCTGCAAATTGCAACAAGAAAGATGTTATCCACTGAAAATCAATATGCCAAAGAAAAAAGTGGGACTTGTTTCGAGTCAACTTTACTCTTCTGTACCTTTTAGATTTACTTTTATTAAAAATTGTATATGAAATACCAGCTTCTTAAGTTAACAGTGTTTTCACATTTATCAGTTAGATTTTGATATTAATCAAAAAATATTAATAATAATTACATATTTACCAACAAATAATGAAACTTTTGGTAAATAATTACTACTTAGCTACACAAACCGAAAAGTTTGATTTTTCATGTTTGTTTCTTTCCCGTATTTCAGCATTTGAACCAAATAGTAATACTATCGTGCAGTGTTAATGTTATCTCGATTTAAACCACGATTGGGCCATCTCTGTGATTATTTTGTAATATAATCTATGCATTATATAGGCCAAAAATTCTCATAGGACCATTATCCCACTTCATAAAGTTTGATTTCAATATTTTTGTGGAAGCTCGTACCACATCTCAAACCATTCTAGAGAAATCAGCCAATTTAATAAGACAGTAGACTACTAAACTATGAATGGATTGTTGAAGCCAAATTGCTCGAGTACATCACTTTTTATCAACAAAAATTACTGCAAAAAGACTTTGCCACTTCCTCTGTTCTTCTCAGCTTGCAACAAAAATGGATCATCAAAATGAAGAAAGTGGAATAAGAACATTGATTGAGCTTCAGTCATACTGTGCAGCAGAGTTTTGAATCCATAGAAGCCAAACACATGCAGAAGGCTTGATAACCAGTTAATGGATATCTGCAATGCCATATATAATAGAAAACACATTTTATTAAACTTTTTTTATCCAACATAAGTCATGAGAGAAATGAACATGGTAGAGTTCACATTCATGAATCATGATACATACCTATAATCCATCACGTATTTAGATCTTCCTACTCTACCGAGTTGAAGAATCGTTTGCTTTCCATCCCTCTGTCAATCGCAGAACATAACATTTAGTTTCATGTTCGTGTGATGAGCAAATGAGTTCTGATACTTCTATTTAATGTTAAGTCCTTAAAATCTAACCTCTTGAGTTAATTGGAAGTTCTTCACTGAGCTCTGGATTTTGAGACCTGATCTCCCTCTATCTCTGAAATCCAACTCGTACTGTTTCGAGATCTAAGCAACGGGATTCACCAAACACAATATGCATCAGTATGACGAGTATTAAGCAATTATCAGATCAAATTGTTCATACAACAAACTTTACCTTATTGTAAGAAGGAACCTTTGAAAATAGCTGATTAACTCTATCTTTGTTCCCATCCCATTCTGCCGGTAATCCGTTGATATGTTGTATCTAAAACAAAAGATTGCTTGATCACATGAAAGTAAAAGTGCAAATTTTCTACTTCAAGCTGTCGTTGACATTCATCTACTTTAACTCCAACTACTGAAACTTTTTCAGGTTCAAAAAATGAACAGTTTACTGTCAAACTTAACCAACCAAGTTAAAATTACCTCATGCTACACCATATTCTTTGTCTGCTAACTCTAACTTACCTTTCTGGATCATCTTACACATTCCCAAAACCATAAAATCACCGAATACTAGATTGTGCATATAGTTTTGTTTGCTAAAAAGAACACCTGATTTAAATTCTTTAGCTGCATAGATTGATGCTTCGGTATCCATGCCTTCATGCTTCTATAGTTTCCAGTCCAGGTAGACACAGTTGGCATAAATCTAATCAAATGAAAATATCAATAATCCAACCTCCAAAAACCAAAAATCAAAGATATACTACTAGGTGCAGAAATCTTTAATGGGGCAGCAGAGCAATGAACTAACTTGACAACAGCCAATAGTTTGGAGTGCTTGCTCACTAAATTTGAACAATGCCCCTGCAACAGTTAAAGACTTGTTAGCCCTTCTGTGTATAGAGCCAGATTAGCTAAGCTACAATTTTGGTACATAAAATAGATGGTGCACACACACCTGATCCCATATGTGATACTTTGATCCCATTAAATTAGCAGTCACAATACCAACCAAACTGTCATCTGAGCCACTAACAATGCCCTTTGCATTTTGTGCAACTACGAACTCCGACCTTCCACGACGCCTCCTGTGATGCGCTACCGCAAGCTTACGATTCTGTCTCCCCTGTCCCTCCTATAATATTTGTAACATAACTAAATCAATTACTACACAACACCCAAACCCCACAAGAAAAAGGAATTAAAACAAAATCCAAATAATGAAACTTTAGTCCTTAAAAAAAAAGTTCTTACATTTGTATAAAGTGTGTACAAAACGCCTCCATCGAACCCGTCAGGCGACGATTCCTTCACTATGATACAAGTACATTTCCCCACATCCACAGGCAATGGCCTACACAACAAGGATCTGTTAGGCAAAGTTGACCACGACGAGGCCGGTGCGGATTCCGAGTCAGAGTAATCCCATATATTGACCGAATTCGAGTTCTCCGAATCAACCGATGTCCAAATCTTGGCCCCAATGTTCGATTCGGGCTCGTTTTTCTTTATGCACAGCTGAAGTGAAGAGGGCTTCAATATATTATCCCTTTTTTGAGAAATTTGTTTCAAGATTGGATTTTTACCATCATTTGGGACCGCATTTTCTTTCCCATTACAGTGTTTTCTTTCACGATTCACATTAGGTACTGAATTCTCTTTATTAGTGATGAGGGGGTTGCGGGAAAGGGAAGAGTGTGAGGATTGGCGTGATACTGTGGATTTCTTACAGCCAGACATTGTTGTCTGAAAATGGGAAGTAGTTGTTGTGTGTTATTAATGTTAATGTAATGTAATGTAATGGCAACCCAACAACGGCTATTTGAATTTTTGAAAATTTGAATTGGGGAAAGGAGAAGTGTGTGTGTGTGTTGGTAATTTGAGGTGTACTTTAATGAATTATTAGGTGGGTCTTTTGACTGTCGAGTCTTTTTAGTGGTGGGAGTCTGTGTTGTTTGTTAATTTTTTTGTGTTGGATGTGCAAAATTTACATTCTTATGTATATTCTGCATATACTTTATAAGCGCTAATTAATAGTTGAAAGAAAATATTCGGGACAATATTAAGTATTAACCTATTTTAGCAAAGGCAATACTGCCCAAAGCGGCAGAATGATAACGTGACAATAGATAACGTGACAATATGAATATGAAGAAGAGTGACTCTCCTTGATTGAAGGATCTCATAAGTCTGATGGATAAAGTGTGGGAATTGATATCATCAGTTAGACAGGGAGGAAACATCAAAGCTGAGAACTTGCATGGAGCCAAAGCTTTGTATACCTGATTTGTGCATGCACAACCATAAGTAATACAGGTAATATGGTGGGTACAGGTTTGTAACTTATGAGATCTAGATTTAAAACTCATGTAATGAACCTCTCCCCATAACCACGCTACGCAACTCCTCACAGAAATGCGAGGGCTCAGAAATTCTATCATCACTCTGATTATATCCAATCGTTCTTCTTCGATCTTCCTCCATGCTTGGCGGAGTGGGCTCACGATGATTACGGTAATGTTGTCTTCTTTCTAGGCTGTGCTAACGTCTGTCAAGTCTTTCATCTCTATCAATGTCTCTTCCTCTTCGAACTCTATCATATGAGTTCGCTTCATCATCCCTTTCAACACGCCTTCGACGTGGCTCAAGAATTCTTCTGTCATTACCGAGTCTAGCGCCTCCAACATGCCTCAAAGCGCGCACATTGGAGGAGGCTTGGAGAGTCTCTCTTTGTGACCGAGATATCGCGTCCCCAATCCTATCTCTGTTTCGACGTATTTGATTGGCTGGACGGATAGTCTGAGATATGTAGTTTTGTGCTTGATGTTCTGTCCTAGATAGAGGTTCGAGCTGACCAATAGGCACAGTAGCAGGTTTGACACCTAACTGTCGCATAGTTTGAATGTTTTGTGCCAGATGTTGTGGTGGCAGCGGAGGTATTGCTGCCTAAGCGATTTGTTGATTCTCGATTGATGCGGCATTTCTACGACCATGCGCAGTACCAGCTGTTGAAACCTCGTCCTTATGTTGACTGGAGATGGGATTTTCTACCCTCTCGACATGAGTCGAAGGGCCCGGTGGTTGGTTGGTGCCTGTTTGAAGCATGGTGCTTACAACCATGATTGTCATGTGTGTTTCTATCTCAGTGCCCTTAGTAGTTTCCCATAGACGACGCCACTTATGTAGGGTAATTTCGTCTGTTGACTAGTCACTACACGTCAGACTAGCCCAAGCTCCTGATTGGTCCCAAGCTAGCTTTGAGTTCGAGAAATCTATGTTAGGAACATGGCGCGTAAACTAGGCGGAGGCTGACCCCGCGAAGGCACTTCGATGCTCAAATCAGTATGCGGGAGTTGTATGTAGTTTGGAAGTTGTAGAACGAGATCTCAAATATAGCTTATTATGGAGTATCTCGAAATTCGGGTGACATTAAAATGTCTCGAATTTTGCTTAATCTTAGAGTCTCGAAATTCGGGTAACCTCGAAGTGTCTCGAGTTTCAGGTGACAGGTAGTGTGTCAAAGTGCTTTACCCAAAACTTATCTATCTCGAAATAAAGTTGTCTCGAAAATAACTCTATTTCTCGAAATTCCCCTTAGGCACAAGAGACAAGTTTCGGGTTAAATCAAATCTCGAAACTGGTGAGGGATTTTGAGTTATAGGTGAAGCTCTGGTCTAGCACAAGTAGAAAAATGAATGCACCTTTAAGCCACCAAATCCGCCCATGATTCCACCAATCGCGCCTAACCAGAAACATTATCCTGAAAGTACCTCTAACCCAAAATATTGTCCCGAAAGTGAGATTTAGGGACATACTTCTATATAACTTTCAAGTGAACCTTGCTTAGTACTTTTTATTTTTTTATCTTACGTGTCTTATACGATGAAGTGATGTATTTTATTGGAGCCACGTTGCATGCTCAAATCATGGCCATACAGAAGATGCTAAAAATATGTTTGTAGAAATGGAAAAACTCGGTTGCTTACCTAATAGTGTCACCTATAATGTGTTCGTGCAATGTCTTCTCAAAGCTAATAAGTTTAACCAAGTGACCCATTTTATGGAAGAAATGAGGAGGAGGGAATTCTCACCTGATCCGGATATTGTTTACTTGTTAATTGATTTATTTTGGTCTTATTTCGTCACGGTAATAAAATACGATTAAGTAATACAAATGAGATATAAATAACCAAAATAATGCTATCCAACTTTATTATCGGACTAGCTTGGTCCGAAACACTTATTACAAGCTTACTAGGTTAATTAAACTAATTACAAGATTATTGTAACGTATCGAATTCTCAGTGTTCGATGCTGACGTGTTGAATGCCTCTGTTCGATGCGATATGACTGACAAGGATTCGATGCTTTCTTAAGGGTATCGAATTCGATGCAGGTCTATGGGTATCGAATTCGATGCGTAATTTGTCGTATCGAATGAAGCCAACACTGTTTGATCACGTGTCGAATGTGGACTGTTCGATATGATGCGTCTCTAATGAATAGTGATTCGATGCTGACTGTACTGAAGCGATTCTTCTCTAAAAAACGTGCACGAATTACAAAGGGACGGGCTATTTATAACACCCGTCCCGTGGATCCCACAAACCAATACGAAAAGGCGCATCGAATCCTGTTGATTCGATGCGTACATCGAATCCTGTTGATTCGATGCGCACATCGAATCTACCCGATTCGATGCGCTTATGGGCCGGCCCAATAACGCAGCATTGTGCTGTTGATTCGATGCGCGCATCAAATCTATCCGATTCGATGTGCTTATGGGCCGACCCAGTAGCAAAGTATTGGGCCAATCTTAAATCACACCCATCATATAGTCCCCCCAGTTTGGGAGACGATATCAATGTGGAGAACGTCTTCCAAACTTGAAGAATGCTTTTAGAATTACTTTGAACTGTCTGCGCCGTACCACTTTAATAAAACAATTTATATACATTACCAAGTGTTTTCTCTGATTTTGGATATTCCTAATCATATGTCACCCCGGAGCGGTTCATAATAGTTCTATGAACATTAACTAAACGCATCGAACAATATCGGTTCGATGCGTCAGATATACCGTATCGAACGGTGTTCGTTCGATGCGCATATTCGATGCGGTCACTGAATTGGGCCTGGTGGGCCTCTCGCTTCCTATATAAAGGGAAGTCTGCCGTAAGGAGCTCATTCTGCTCCTCACGTACCCCGCATCTCAGGTAAGACGCATCGAATTGGTACCATTCGATGCGATCTGCATCGAACAATACCGATTCGATGTGATTAGCATCAAATTGTGTTTGTTCGATGCGGTGTTATAAATTTCTATCTGTTGTGTCCCGATATTCTAATGTTTGTACGGGCATTTTTAACTTGTTTGTTTGTTTTGCGCAAGATATATTAATTAAGCGAAAGCTATTTCTTCCGGTAATTCAATTAAGGTAAATAATTTGGCCTCCTTTTTCTGGATTTTCTTTTCAAATTATTCCCTTTTATGTATGATTGAGAGATATGCGAGAGTCTAGAGTGACGTGTACGTCCTTAGTCAGCGTCCGTTTTTAATTTATTTCAGCTCGTTCTCGTCAAAGATGGTGAGCAGTGAGTCGAGTACTGGCTCGAGCTCCAGTTCCATTAATAAGGGGGAACGTTCTAATGCTCCCGCGAGTTTGAGCCTAGTTGAAGCAAATGAATTTGATTTAATAGATATAGACACAATTGATTCACCCGAGGGTAACAATCCCGATGCAAACACTGAACAACTAGTGCCTGAAATAGAAAGTGATAGCTCGCTCATGTCATCTTATCGGGATAATCGCGCGCTCCCAACGAGGGTGAAGAAGACGTAGATTATATCAATAGAGAGTTCAATGATCATGTTGAGGTCCCAGGAATGTCCTATGATCAGTATGTTTCGCGCCTCCAACATAGTCATAAGGGGCTGCACGTTAAGTTCGATATACTCGATAAGTATAAGATCGTCCTCCCCGCCACTCGGGCATATTACTGTGTTTGTTGGTCAGCTCCTCAACGGTCTTCGTTTTCCAATCCCTTTTGAGCTAAGATGGCTTCTGAGGATGATAGATCTTGTGCCCGCTCAACTCACGCCAAACTCTTATGGGGATTTGATTGGCTTTATTATTGTCATGAAGGCGTTGCACCAACCACAAAGTCCCAATGAGTTTTACGCGCTGTTCGAGATTGCGAGGCGTGAAGAGGGATTTTATCATGTCAAAGCACAAACGAATCGCAAGTTCTTGAATGGTGGGGCGACCGGATATGTGAAAGATTGGAAGAGACGATATTTTTATATCGAAGAGAGTTATGAAGGGGAGTTTAGGCTGTACCGCCGTGAATGGTATACTGGGTCAAGGGTAATGATACCTGGCGGCATGTCCATAACTTCATGGGATTGCGAGTTTATCCCGACTTTAGTTCGAGAACATCAATTTGATGTTAAAAAACTAGTTGAAAATCGAGTACTCTCGTTAGCTGGTTTGTCCCCAGTGAAATATAACGGGAGGATGACCCTTGGTATAACTGCACAACTTTCTTAATATTTTTTGACTTACGTCTCGTTAAGTATTCTAATAATATAATTTTCTTGTAGTTAATTATATTATGGAGCGTCACACGACGATAAACCGGGCCGTTGCTGCTGATCAGGCGAACTCTCAGACCAACACTGTTACCGATATTCCCTCCCTCGAAAGAGAAAGAGTAAGGGCAAGAAAAACATTGACGGTCCTTCTATTGTGGCCGCTGCTGATTCTGCAGTCGATCCTTTCGAGGATATATTGGGGGGAAACCGCGACAGTATGCAAGGTGGTGCTGAAGCTTCTGAGGGCCTGGCAGGTGGTCCAGGTGACAATATAGAAGGCGTCGCCCATAGCAAAAAGTGAAAAATGCCCCAAACTCGGTCACAAACTGGAGGGGCTATTCCACCAGCCGCCCGAACAGGTAGGCCTAGAGCTGCCAATGCCCCGGCCCATGCGATGGGCCAAGCATAAGAATTGGATCTAGCCAAGGCCCTCGTGCTCGGGCCAGTGGGTTCGAAATCTCAGAGGCCGAAGCTATCGACCATTTGAAGGCGCTCTTGCCTGGTCTAGCTGTTCCTCTCCCGGTTTCGGATGAAGAGAGGAGGATGGTGGAGCGTAAAACGCTTCATCTGCTGACAACGGTAATTATTTATGTCCTTCGAGCTAATCTTTGTTTAACTCAAATTTTATATGTTGATTTGATTGCTCATTAATTGTTAGGCGGGCGGTTTCGTGGATACTATGTATGTGGCGCTGATGGAGATTCGGAAATCGGCCGCTGGTGGTGATTCTGCTGCCTTTAAAATTGCCCTTGATGACAAGGAAAAGGCATTGCAAAAAGTCAATGATTATGCCGCAATGGCACATGCCGATAGAGAGGCAGCGAAAAAGGCGCGAGAGGAGGCTGATCAGCTCAAAGAAGAGCTGACCAAACAAATCACTGAGCTCAAACGGGAAGTGGTGGTTGCTAGAGAAGAGGCATATAATGCTGACAACATTGGATATCAGCGCGGCCTTGCCGAGGTAAAATATTCCCACTTCTGGTGTTTTCCTTTTGTATTTTATTTTATTAATAACTTCATGGCCCTGTAGGTTTCAACTCACCAAAAAGTGGAGATTGCCGAAGAATTTCTGAGGAGTAACACTTTTCGAGAGATTTGCACTCGCCGAGGCGATCTCGAAGCTCGCAACACTCAAGTTTTGACTGTGCGTCAGTTTTATGTGACGCAGTATGTGCGTGGCGGTTTTAAACCAGACTGGTTGAGCCTGTCTCTAGGGCCCAATCGAAAACCTCACCCGCCCCGTACAACTTCTGAGCCTGCCGAATCTGATCAGTTCGCCTCGCTGCTCGAGAGTGATAATCTTATCCTCCAAGGGCTCTCAACACCGCCTCCCATGCCTGATCTGTATCCCTTCTCTGAGGATGAGGAAGAAAATTGAACCAACAACACTAATGCCTTTTTAGCTTTTTTATGCTTATGAACAATTTGTAATTTTAATTTTGTTTTATTCGTGGCGCTGCGTCGCTCTTATGCATTTGAACAATTTGATTTTCTGCGATATAATGTTTATGAATTCTCTTTTTGAACTGTTTCATTATCTATGCTCATGACTGCTGCCTTTTATTTCAATTTCATGTATTGGTCTTTAATTTATTTTGACAACCTGTTGGTTCTTTATTGTTCAATTTGCGATGAAGAGTTGAATAAGGTTTTTCCTTACACAATTATAATCGTCCTATTTATTATTATTTCATTTAGGAAAAGGTTTTGCTTGCCTTTTTGAACATAGCTTAGTTGTTGTTACTCGTCTCCTGAGAGTTTCGTTCATGTTTTCTCAAATTTTGGGTTTTAACGAGCACTTACAGTGTTATATGTAGTGTCTGTTCCTTGCTTGTTTTTCCAAGGAAAAGTTATAATCGTTGCCATCTCGGAGAGAATCATTCATCCATTCTCTTCATTTGTGAAATTTTGAATATCTTGTGATACATAAATAGAGTCTTCGTCCCTCTCTATTATTCTTCGAAAATTGCGGTATCTCGTATCACATTGGATAGAGTATCCATGCTTCTAGATTGTCTTTCTGGGAAATACGATATCTCGTGCCACTTTGGACAGAGTTTTCGTTCTTCTAGTTGCCTTAGGGATTTTCGGTATCTCGTGCCACTTTGGACAGAGTTTCCGTCCCTTTGTTGCCTCTGGCTTCTTTCGGTATCTCGTGCCACTTTGGACAGAGTTTCCGTTCTTCTGGTTGTTCTAGGGATTTTCGGTATCTCGTGCCACTTCGGACAGAGTTTCTGTCCCTTTTGTTGCCTCTGGATTGTTTTGGTATCTCATGCCACTTTGGATAGAGTTTCCGTTCTCCTGGTTTCTCTAGAGATTTTCAGTATCTCGTGCCACTTCGGATAGAGTTTCCGTCCCTTTTGTTGCCTCTGGCTTTTTTTGGTATCTCGTGCCACTTTGGACAGAGTTTCCGTTCTCCTGGTTTCCTTAGGGATTTTCTGTCCTGCATACATTTTTATTATGCAGATTAGATAGAAATCACGTAATCAATTAATTAAAATTAATCTTTTTGGATAAACCAAATCAGATTATGTGAACAAATCGGAGCTTGAGTCATTGCTCATTTGCCTTGACTCCCTGTGTTGTCCTCCAGATTCATGTTTTTGGCGTGCATGTTTTAAGTTCATACGTGCTTATCACTCATGCATGTCAAAGCAGAGAGAACAAATATAAATTGTTCAAAATATTCATAATGATAAGGACTCTGTAAAATTGAGGCGGAATATTTTAATCAATATGCTCCATTTGCCTAGGAGCCAATGCCCTTGCCGCGTCTTCTTCCTGCTGTGGCCGTGTCCGGAGCGAAGTTACGTAGCACTTCCAGCCTTCAATATGGTCTGCTATGACTTCGCCTGTTCCGCTTGAGGTAGGAAATTTCACCATTTGATGATAAGTCGATGGTAATGCTCGGAAAGCATTCAGTGCTGGTCTTCCTATGATTCCGTTGTATGCGAAATGCATGTCAACGATCACGTAGTTCTCCAGAAGTGTCTTTCTCTGTGACGATGTACCCATTGATGTTGGGAGCTTAAGCATTCCGAATGGGACTATCTCTGGACCTCCAAATCCATGAAGAGACGTCATCACTGGTTCCAGTGTCTGATTATTCAATCCTATTTTAATCAACGTAGAAATGAACAACACATTTACTGAGCTTCCATGGTCCACTAGCATCTTGGTGACTCCATAATTGGCTATATCCACCGTTATTACCAAAGGGCAATTTAAATTGGACATTTGTATAGCCTGTGCGCTCAGCTTTCTTAGGTCTGTTGTAGAGAAAGTGACTTCTTCATGCGGCATCTCCTCAATTCTCAGTATACTGGCCATATTGACAAAATTATCCGACTCAAACAGTCTTGTGATCCTTCTCCGTCCGTTGGTGGAATCCGCTCCCCCCGGTCCTCCTGATACCATATTAATCATTCCTTTCCTGGCATTTCCATCTTCAATCTGAGGATACTGGAAAAGATGCGGTTCATCGACTACCCTTTGCTTATCCTTTCTAGAGGATGGAGTTCTCTTCCGGTCGAAATTTTTCTCTTGTTCTTGCACCTTCTCGACATACTCCACGAGTTTGCCATCCTTTACTAACCGTTCAATTTCATCCTTCAAATTTATACACTCTTCAGTATCATGACCCTTCTGATTATGATACTTGCAGAATTGACTTGAATATATCGTTGCCTTGGATTCCCTCATCGGTTTAGGATCCTTCAACCAACCTTTCCTTTTTGCTACGCCAAAGACTGTCATGATGTGAGCATTTAACGGCGTGTATCGTCTAGGCGAACTCTCCTGTCAGTAATTCTTGTTCCTGTTGTTGTAGTTATTACGGTTGTGATCTTCTCTGCCTTTTTCTCTATCTTTCATAGCTGCAACAATAGGTACTTTAGTCGCCATCATTTCCTCATAATGAACCACCTCTTGCGCAATTTTGTTAATCTCTTCGACGGTGGTGGGCTTACGTCTGAGTAGGTCCCCACTGAACATTGTATTGGTGGTTGCTCAAAAAAGTATGCTCACAATCATCTCACCTGATGGGCTATCAATCCTTAAGAGCTCCGTATTGAAACGTTTCATAAAGTCCTTTAGACTTTCATTGGTTTCTTGTTTCATTGTATAGAGATGGGAGTGATCCAGAACCAATCTAGATTGAGTAGAGAATTGATCTTCGAACATCTTTCTCAATTGGCTGTAGCTTTTGATCATTCTAGGAGAAATCCGATTAAACCAATCCACAGCTACCCCTCTCAGAGTTGTTGCAAATATCCTTGCTTGGATATTGTCTTTAAAACCCTAAAGAGACAATTTCCTATCCAATTGGAAAAGATGATCTCGGGGATCAGACTTACCATTGTAAGTATTCAGTTTCGGGATCTTCACCCCTTGGTCCAAGATTTCCGATTCTATCACTTGACAAAATGGACTACGGTTATAAGTGTTGTTCTCCGGTACCATTTGAGCCTCGACCGTTGCTTTCCCTTTCTCCTGCCTTTCTATGTCTCTGGCCAGTTTATCACTCTCGCTTCGTGAATCATGATCGTCTGGATGTCTTCTAACATCTCTATCTTTCCTCCTTCGTAATTCTTCTCTTTGGTCTTCTTCCTCATTACGTTCCCTTCTGGAATCATGACTCTCTGACTGTCTCCTATCTTCTCTTCTTCTCCGTTCAGTAACGCGATCTTCCTCCTTTTCTCTTTCTCTCCTCTCAAGATGTCTTTTTGATTGCACCTCGACCGAGACTAACTTCTTTCCTTGATCATCTCGGGTGGATTTTCCCTTACTTTTCATTCCCTCCGATGCATGTCTACTTCTTCTATCATCTTGCCGGGATTTTTCTTTCTCATTTCCCTTCAATATTCGGGCAACAGAACCTTGTTCCTTTAATGTTTCTGGATGTTCAATAGGAGATGGTATCAAAACGGGTGGTGCTGGACTTAGTACTTCAGCCAACGCGGCTTTTACCATTGCCATTAGTTCATTCTTCATATTTTTTGGAATCGAAGCACTCGTTGTTGTCGCTCCAGTTGCACCTGCTTCATGGCCGGGTACCTCCATACCTTGAAGTCCTTGATTTTCCCTTCTTGATGGTGTTGGTACTGCCGCGGGTATTATTGAGGGTCCCGCATTATCCTGCGTCATCTGTTCAGGTGTATTTTGTTCTGCTCCTCCCATAGTTCCCTCCAGAGCTTTACTGCGAGATCTAGTTACTCTCGAAGTCATTCCTAATAATCTAATAAAATTTAGTGTTCCCACAGACGGCGCTAATATTTTGGTCTTATTTCGTCACGGTAATAGAACACGATAAAATAATACAAATGAGATATAAATAACCAAAATAATGCTATCCAACTTTATTATCGGACTAGCTTTGTCCGGAACACTTATTACAAGCTTACTAGGTTAATTAAACTAATTACAAGATTACTGTAACGTATCGAATTCTCAGTGTTCGATGCTGACGTGTCGAATGCCTCTGTTCGATGCGATATGACTGACAAGGATTCGATGCTTGCTTAAGGGTATCGAATTCGATGCGGGTCTATGGGTATCAAATTCGATGCTTAATTTGTCGTATCGAATGGAGCCAACACTGTTTGATCACGTGTCGAATGTCGACTGTTCGATCCGATGCGTCTCGAATGAAGTGATTCGATGCTGACTGTACTGAAGCGATTCTCCTCTCGAAAACGTGCACGGATTACAAGGGGACGAGCTATTTATAGCAGCCGTCCCGTGGATCCCACAAACCAATACGGAAAGGCGCATCGAATCCTG
The DNA here is from genome assembly GCA_948329865.1 of Linaria vulgaris. Taxonomy (NCBI): domain Eukaryota; kingdom Viridiplantae; phylum Streptophyta; class Magnoliopsida; order Lamiales; family Plantaginaceae; genus Linaria; species Linaria vulgaris. The sequence goes on from OX415249.1 coordinate 29,661,136, forward strand.
TTGATTCGATGCGCACATCGATTCTACCCGATTCGATGCGCTTATGGGCCGGCCCAGTAATGCAACATTGTGATGTTTATTCGATGAGCTTTTGGGCCGGCCCAGTAACAAAGTATTGGGCCAATGTTAAATCACACCCATCATAATTATATGGCAAAGGAAGGTCAAGATGTGGTTTTTCTTGATATGCCACAAAATTTCTTCCACAAAAAATAAATAGCGCAATTTCAGCTTTTCAGGTTGGTAGACTATACTTTTTTTTAATCTACTTGCTAGTGTCTATCATTGGTTAGGATTTCACAAATAAGATTACTTTGGATATGTTTCTTTGTTATTCTGTGTTTGTGCTTCGATCGACTAGGAGTGCTACACATATACAATTTGTGTTGAGGAATTCTTCAGTTTCGAAGTATCTCGAGTTGTATTTCAGTCTAAAATGGATGTATCGTTAATTGCTTGGTCGTATGAGTTATGACTGATAATTAGGAAACTGAGTCACCTACACTTTTACTTGGTAGGTTTAGAGTTGTTAGTGAGACAAATTATGTATTATCCTGTACCGCAGTATCTATTCTATGTTATGTTTTCCTGAAAAAAAGAAGCTTGCTATTGATGTTTCTTTAAATTCAGAATAAAAGATTTTAGAATATGTTTTCTTTTTTCTTGAAATAATTACATCTTCTTTCTTATTATGGAACATGATGAACAGATGAAGTTAGAAACAAAATAGAATTCATCCAGATGGACTCCATAATACACATTAATAATTCACTGGAAAAGTAATACCTCACAAAGAGGATGAGAATGAAGGGTACCTTCGGCACCGATGGAATACGCTGCAGTCTACTACTATGGAACTCGCCATCCCAATCGATAAAACACAAGCCCTTAACCACCAAATAAAAAGCCATGATGTAGCGTGGAGAGCCAGGTACCTACAAGAACATAAAATATATCATTTTTCAGACCACTATATAGAAAACTAGAACCAAATGAGTAAAAGACAAACTCACTTGTAGATTAAAAACAATAGAGAATAGTCCTTGACTCCTTTCTCTCTGATGCAACCTGAAAAAGGGAACAAAATTGTCGGTCATAATAAACAAACTTAAACTGAAACAAATACGAATATTCGCATCCACCACAAGGGACGAAATTGCATCTATTATGAAAAGGAAATGAGTATTACCAGCTTCGCTAATTCTGTTTCCGAGAAGCTCAACTTATAACATGGAGTCTTGTTGTCATTGAGTCATCAAATGCTCGTAAACTGACTTTATACCTTTGTTTAGGATTGAAACGAGAGATCCAATATCGTAGAATCTATACTGAAGGGATTAATGTATAGCTCCTTGCATATTATAATCTTGCCATTTGAAACTGTAACTAAAGGAAGTATTTAAGCAAGACATGTAGTTTCATTTTTACAGCCTGCAGGCAGTTATATAACCTACTAAGAAATTCATCATGCCAAATGCAAGATACCGCCTACATCATGCAACTCGCCTTTCATGTCCTTGTTCGACAATCAACGCCAGAAAAACTATAAATGCTGAAGTCATAGATTCCTAAATTGATTTGTAATGAATAATAGATGGGGAAACATAGAGTTCCGATTTAAAATACTTAAATTCATAAATCTCTTCAACTACCAGGGTATTTTCAGAATGGGCATAAATATATAAACATAGGGGGATATTGTGGATTAAACACATTTTGGCAGTGGAAAGTTATAAACATTTAACTGAGCATATCTGCTCCTATAAATATACAACAAGCATCCATTACGAATGAAGTGAAACGTGCAGTTATAGCTAGTTATATATCAAATGGAAGGTCTTCCCATTTTTTGCTACAGTCAATAGTTCAGATAAATATGATTGCCTCGTGTGTAAGTTGAACCATCTTCTTCTTTTTTTTTTTCTTTCTTGTTCAAGGTAACTAAGAGAAATCCAGCACAAGGGGCTCACCTTTAAGTTACAACAAAATCCTCCAGAAAAGCCTCTGATTTCAGAAACTCGACATGTTTCACATATAATTATAAATTGACAATGATAAATTAGAGAAAACAATAATTACTTTGGCAGCAACAATTATTGCTTTGGCAATATCGTTGGCCTTACAGCATCCATACTTAGTCAAGTTGAGCTCATCAACAAATTCCTATAAAGTATAATGTTGGAATCTTCTGTATGAAAAATCTTATTCCTCTCCATCTAGACCACTCAAAACCAATTGATGTCCCCTGCTTTTTTCTCTTTACCTCTAATCATCAGAATCCTAATTGGAGCATTTGGGTTTGCGATAAGTTATTCAGCGATGTTACAACTATTTGGCAAAATGATTCACATGTCAACACTTCGTCAGGATGTGACAGAAGAAGAAACAGCAGCTCACTTGGAGGAACATGGAACAATTGTTGGTACCAAACTCTTGGAGATGAACGGAAAGAAGCAGGCTCTCGTCTTCTTTGAAAACGAGGAACAAGAGACCACAGCCCTCGTTTGCAAGCATGTGACTTCCTTAGGTGGTTCGACCATTTGGATTTCGGTTTCTCAGTTGCACACCTTATAAGGGAGGGAGTGATTGCTGCAGAAATAACTAGTGGAATAGCTATAAACTGTTTCTTGCATTCTACTTGTAATGGATATTTGCTATTTCTCTTTTTTGGTCTTCTGAATTTGGGATCATATACTCTGCAACTGTCTAATCTTCGCCCTTGTATGCTCTATTCTCTTCCTTTCCGCCATCTATACGGAGTCATGTTCTTTTTTTTGAGAGATGTTACAACTATTCAGCGATAAGTCATTTGGGTATACCTAATTAAGGTTGCCATAATATGTTTGCAACAATCTGTTCATCTCAAGCAAAATCAAGGACCAAGTAAAATCAAACCACAACATGTTCCAATAAGTCAAATGATGTCATAAACAAACCTAACTGTTAAAAAAACTACACATCATTTGTACACCCTTGTAACAGTGGAAATACCATCACTCAACTGTGTCACTATGTTATCATCATCCATTCTAAAATAAAAACTTACTGATGTGTATTAGCCTACTCGGACCCTATAAAAGCCACGTGATGTATTTACTTGATGCTAACTCTGTAAGATCCTAATCGTTGCAACTCTAGTTAAAACCTTGCTTATCGTCTTGTCTTCTTGTCTATTTCTGTTTTGATTTTTCTTTCATCATAATTTGTTTTGGTTAAACTTTGTTTTTTTCTTTTTTTTTTTTCACTAAATTGGGAGAAAAGGCGTTTATCATTAGCAGGATGCGGAGACTATTTAAAAAGGATTGCTGCCACCTTTGTTGTGTAGCTTGAGTTGAATGAAGGAAGATGGCTGCCATGATCATGCAAAGTAATTCTATAATTCTCCTTCAGGTACCCTTATTTTTGCATCTCTTGTCATTCTCTGTGTGTTGTTTTGAAGCTCCAACTGTAAATCTTCAATCTGATTTTTGATTGAATTGTTGCTTTTTAGCTTGGATCTACTGTTTGTGATTGAATACGTCCTGAGTTGATCGAGGTTGAGATTTTGTCAGTTACTGGATTGGAATGGATTGTATTTGATTGATTTACAGTTTTGTTCACTGATATTATGTGGAGTATTCGCTTTGTTATGAGTTGATTGTAACTGTTGATTGCTTATCCGACTGTTCGATAAATCTATTGAGCTAGCTAGATGAAAACGGAAAGTGAAATTTGAGTTTGGATTGCTGAATGTTGTCGAGTTTGGAATTGTAATCAGTAGGTAGCTAAAACCGTAGTTTTAATATAGTATGTTTGTTGTTGTCAGGTTAAACCACAGAATATGTAGGTTGTGGTGGGTTAATTGTAACTACTCTGATTTGATTGGACTAGGGTCGGATTCTTGTCCTGAAACACGATAAGTTGAACCTCAGTTAATTTAACTCACTACCAGACTACTTGTTTTGCATTGTGTATTGTTATTTCATACTTTTAGTTTTCTCATTGTATCATATCAATTTCTTTTATGTCTCAGGTTTGCAACTACTTGTTTTAAGAAAGGTATGATATTTGCTAAAACTTAAGTTGATTTTTAAATGGAGTTATGGTTGATGTATTATGTTGTCAACTTTATAAATTTCCTTTTCTTCGAAAGATTATGGATAGATTTACGATCACTCTTATCCTATTTTAGTATAAACTAACTGTATAGATTGCTGGTGGTCTTTAAGATGGTTTTGATCTTAACCGAGACATTTTATGTTGCACAAATGCGTTGGATGAGGATTGAGACTAGGATCAAGACAAGGATGATGTTGTAGTAGGAGATTATGTGCTAATATATTTGTAATAATAGCCTTGTGACTTGTTAATTGGTGGTTATATGTTACTTCTTTGATTTTAAAAATGTTGAGTTGGTCCGTTGACGTTATTGTTTGTTACATATTATTGTTATCTGTAACGATTGAATAAATTTTTAATAAAGTTGTTTTTTTTATTTTAATATTGTTATTATCTTTAGGTATTATCTTTATCTTGTACACTTAATACACTTGAAAGAGATGTGAAATGGAGGAAAAATATATTATTGTGTGCGGTACATTAAAAAACAAAATTCAAATGAACGGAGATATGTTACTTAATAGAGGACCATCTTGGGACAGATATAAGAGTTGTTGAGGCTCATATATCTGTCTCTAATTTGCTGTTATGGGGCAAATATAAGCATTATTAAGGCATTTGTATTTGTCTCTAAAATAATTTTATGAGGCATATGCAAGGGTTGTTGGGACATAATTATATGTCTCTAAAAAGATCTGAAAGGGCACATAAAAAGTGTCCTTAAAGCTACTATCTCTATCGCGACATAGGTTTTATCCGACAAATGATTTAAGTGCCTCAAAGACTTTAAGTGCCTCAACAGACACCTATAAAGACACAATTTTGTGCCTTTAAACAGCTTTTTTGTTGTAGCGATTCCTGGAAAAATGGGAGTATAAATATTATTTTCAAAACAAAATCTAACCCCACTTTCATGTATGAAAGAATGAAGTAATTGTAATTTGCTACATTAGTATAACAAATGGAAGTAATTTGTCAAAACTCTAAGGAAAATAATACCACTTCAATTCCAAGAAGTCAAAATTTCACCTCTATTTTAATTATGTTTTCTGTATTTCTCTCACTTTTATTGTACATGGACATCAATTACTTAACCAATTTATGAAGATTAAGTAATTAGTCCATTGTATTTTCTTCAACATACATAAGTTCCTTTAATTAGGCTGTAATACTAAGAAAATAAAATCTTAATAAATCATAGAAAGGGAACAGCACAGTAAGAACAAAAGGTATTACATAAGGGTGTAAATTAATTTATTCCTAACAAGAAAGTAAGAAACAAAATATATTACAAAACCTCAGAGGTGTAACTGTAATTATTTAGCACAATAAAGTAAGAAAGAACCAAGGTCATTGAAAAACCCTCATACTAACATATATTGTAATTACTCTTTCAGGGATTCCAAATTCTGTTAAAAATTTACAATACAATGAGGCTGAATTCTGGAAATGGTACGTTTGCCCTATTGGTGAAACTGTTTCAACTGTGTGGAAGGCCAAGAACAAGAATTTGTTTGAAGGCAAACAAATGTATGAACAACAAGTGAGCTGGAAGATTACTATCACCCTGAAAGCCATACTTCAATCAAGAGGAGGCATGGCGTATCCAGGAATTATATCTCAGGGGCTATTTTTTTTTTTTTAAAAGTACAAGGAAGGAAAGAATGGAGATTGTAAGTACGTAAGGAAAAGAAGTGTCTGGTTATTTTATTTTTCGGGGAATTTCAAAAAAAGTTATTGTATACAAGAGCCATCTTTTTTTAAAATTTTAGTTAAACGAAAAGTCTACTAATATCTATTTTCTGATAATAAAGTATTAAAAATCAAAAATGAGCAATTGAGCATTGCATTTTTATCAAATACACATTTATCAAATTAATCATTATAGACTATTTTATAATATTTATAGCTATTTAAACTAAATATATGTTATTAGTCTACATTGTATTATTTATGTTTTTTATATGTAGAAAGTAGAAACCAATGTCTTTCTTTACAAATATGATTAAAGGTATGTATATATTTACTTTAAACACAAATTAATATTTCTATGTATCAAACAAATGCAATATAAATCACGTTATTATTGTGATCAAATTCAACATGTTTACATAAAATGACTATGGAATAAAGTTGTTTGCTATTTTTTAACATTATTAAGATTTTTTTTTCTAATTTAACAATTAAATAAGGTTATTATCATAGATATCCTATCTAGTTAGATTTGTTGTTATCTTTTTCAAGTGGTTTAATTGATAGAGTTGGTATGCCGTTAATTCTCTTTCTTCTTCTTTTTTTCTTCACGATATGCATAGGTATGAAAAAAAGATTTGAAAAAAAATGGGTAGATACGCCAATGAGAGGAGGTAAGAACTAAGAAAGCTAAACAGAATTATTAAAGCTATTTGTGTTAAGCTACAATAGGTGTAGGAAGGCTGGGATAATTACAAAGATTATGTTTTTTAGCTCCTAACTACCAGTGGAGAGCGGTTTTTCTTTTTGGTACTGGTTTGTTTGTCGGGTGCACAAGTTATTACACATACTCATACAACATGGTACATGGGCATACAGTCTTTCCTTGAATACACAAATTGGTATATTCTCTCTAATCCTTGCTCCTTTGACCACACAAAAGAAGATTCGACTGATTGCAAGAAAGCAGACCATCTAAGTACAAGGATGAACAAGACTTCACTACGATAGCCTGGTGATTTGGTGACTGGAGCCATAGAGATGAAGAGGACTGAAAGTGTAAGATGTTCTGTTATCAATGTTGGATGAATGTTGTGCCAACATCCAGAGGACAACATTGAAACCCGAGAACAATCTTAACATAAAACAGGTTTCTGAAATTCTGAACATGAGTAAAGTGTTCTGGATTAAATGTTGGATGGATGCTGAGCCAACATTCACAGGACAACATTGAAACCAGAAACTATTCAGTCAATCTGTCTTTAACTACTTTATTTTAGTTTTGCCTTTATTCACCTATTAATCAAGTTCCATGATTTTAGTTGTCTTTGTTTATGTCCAGGAACATCTCTTAATCATAAGGAAGAGCATTACAAGTTTCTTAAGTTGAAGTTTCCATAATTCAAGAGGAGGAGATCGGTCGAGTCAACACGGTTTCAAAGATGGAAAGTTTTGGAGTTCAAGTGCAACTAGGAATCTTTCCACGATCAACTCTGAATTGAAGAAGGAGTATTTCCTTATTAGAACTCAATCTAATAAAGGGAACTATTATTCAAGAAGGAGATCGAGTTCAAAAAGGAAAGAAGAGTTCAACAAGAAAACACCATAAGTTACCAAAACTATGTACAACACACCTTGGAGATCAAGTTTGAAGAAACCTATATATAAGGTGTGAAGTACATCAAGATACACAGCGAAACAATAGAGCTTATAAATCCGTAGAGATTATATCTTAAGCATTGTTGCTGTGTTTCTTGCTTTGCAAAGTTTGTGAGTTTTCGAGTTAAGTCTAGGATTATATTTAAGGAGAAAATTCTTGTCTGCTTTGTTGAGTCCAATCTACAAAAGAGCGAGAGTGATTTTGTGGTGAGGAACATCTTTGTTAAAACCTGCGTGGTTATTTTGCCATAAGGCTAGATGGTTGATTATTTATAATAAACCATTGAAAATTTATCTTCTTGTGTTCTTTAATTCCGCTGCACATTACTCTATCAAGAAGATTGTTTGAGATCAAGCTAAGGCAACGCAGCTTAACTTGAGCTTTGAAACTTTGGAAAAGTCCCAATCCAACAATTTCAATTGGTATCAGAGCCAAGCACCGATTTCACTGGTGTTTGTAGGTGATACAACGCGATGGACAACATCAATCCTAATTCTGGCAGACTCCCAGTCTTGGAAGGATCCATCAATTATGCTTACTGGAAGACCAGGCTCAGAGTTCACATCAAATCCATTGACATGAAATCATGGGATGCCGTTCTTGATGGAGATTCTGTCCCAAAAATTGAGAACGACCGAGATGCAGATATTGTACCAAAACCGAAGTCACAATGGACAGCAAACGAGGTAACACTGTATAACTACAATGAGAAAGCTCTTAATGCTATTTTTAGTTATGTTACCAATCAGATGTTTAAGTTAATTCAGAACTACACTACAACTAAATTAGGTTGGGATATCCTTGAACTTCATTGTGAAGGAGATATAGCAGTTAGAAACTCTAAACATAGACAATTGCTTAAAGATTTTGAAAACCTTGAGATGGGTGATGAAGAAAGTATAGATAGTTATTTTGGGAAATTTTTTGACATTACAAATCAATGTGAAAATCTAGGATTTTCTGTCTCAAATCAAACTATGGTTTATAAAGCTTTTAGATCTTTGTCACCTAGATTTGCTCTCAAGAGAATTGCCGTGGGAGAGACAAGAGATATTGCCAACATGGAATTTCAATCCTTGTTAAACACTCTTAGAGAATTTGAGCTAGAGTTTCCTGCTAGGACTACCAAACAACAAGCTATTTCTTTGTTAGGAACAAATTATCATGAGAGTGAAGATGAGGATGAAATTATTTCTTCTAACTATGGAAATATTAGCAAGAAACTCAGTAGGTTGAACTTTAAAGATAAATCTAAAGAGAAACAACCTAGCAATACTTCCACTGGTTATAGAAAACTGCCTCCCAAATTTGTTAAATATAAGGCAACAAAATCTAGTCCTGAAGAAATTGAAAAGCTGAAAACTACTCAATGTTATGAATATAAAGGTTATGGTCATATTGTTGTTGAATGTGCTAACACCCTCCGCAAGAAGGGAAAGTCTCATTGGGTTTGTGTAGATGATTTCAATGAAGAGGATTATAACTCTGGATCAAGTGCTGATACTGAAGAAAACCTTGAAGAGATTCATACAGCTGCGCTATTTACTCATGTCAACTGGACAGAAGAAGATCTCCATAACTGCCTCGGGTCCCAATGTTGCTCCAACATCCAGGACTCAACATCAGAACATGAGACCTTCTTTGGGAATTGGACTGAATATGATACCCATATTGATTTCAATTCTTTGTCTGATAATGATGAATCTAACTTTGAATGTTTTCATGGCTTAGTTGATCTAGATGAAGAGTATTACTTCAAAGGTGAAATGTCACAGGAGGAAATCATTGAAGACTTGAAGTCTACCTTTCATAATCTTCTGAAAGAAAGTCAGAAACTCACCAAGAAAAATGAAGCTCAGAGACTGGAGATTGATGGACTGAAGAAATTGATGAGGATGTATGAAAGACACCTTGACAAGACAGAAGTTGGACTTAAAGGGGTAAAAGGAAAGCTTGAAAAAGACAGTCAGATCATTGCTAAATGGAACTCAGGTACATCTAAACTTGATGAGGTACTAAGTATGGGTAATCAAGGAACAAATGGTCTTGAATATATTGAGAAACCTACCTCTAAAGTTGCTAATCCTGTTTTCATTAAAAAAAGGTTTTATTAAGGAATCAAAAGACTTGAGCTGTGCTAATCCCAACAAAAGTAAACCTACTTATATCTGTCAATTTTGTTTTCAACCAGGTCACATAAAACCTTATTGCAAGAAATATTTGAAAGAAAGTGTGAAAAAAACAGAAACTGTCTCTAATATTGAGTTGGTCAGTGGTACAAATGTTATCCCAGCATTAGGAATAAGACAGAAAAGTAGAACCTGGATTGAAAAGTTAAAGACTCCTAAGATAAAGCTTGTATGCAATGTTGTCTTTTCTGCTGTGTACTCTAACCTTGCAGGTAAGTGGTACTTTGACAGTGGATGTTCAAGACACATGACAGGAGACAAGGAAAATCTTAAACAACTGATTCATCTCAATGTTGGAACTGTTACCTATGGAGGAGGCACCAAGGGAAGAATCATTGGAAAGGGAGTACTAGATGTTGAAGGATTTCCACCCCTCAAAGATGTTCTGCTAGTTGAAGGATTGAAAGCAAATCTAATAAGCATTAGTCAACTTTGTGATGATAACTTGCTTGTTACATTTGATAAAAGTTCTTGTGATGTATTTAATAGTGATAATGTCCTTGTTATGACAGGTACCAGATCTAAAGATAATTGCTACCTTGCTCAGGAAGAAGTAGACTGCTTTCATGCTAAAGTTGATGATGCTGTTCTGTGGCATAGGAAGCTAGGACATGTTCACTATATGAACCTTGAAAAATTACAGAAAGTTGATGATGTAAGAGGCTTACCTAAGATATCTAGCCCAGGTAAGGTTGTATGTGGGGACTGTCTAAAGGGTAAGCAAACTAAAGCTATTCATACACCCCTCCAGGTACAAGGTACAATTCCCAGGACTGGTAAGTGTTTTGAATTATTACACATGGATATCATGGGTCCTATTGAGGTGAGCAACCTAAGTGGTAAGAGATATGCCTTTGTTATTGTAGATGATTTCTCTAGATATACATGGGTTAAGTTTCTTAAGGAAAAATCTGATGCATTCAACACATTTAGGATCTTACATGCTAGCATCAAAAATCTGTATGGTTCCTCTATTTGTAAAATTAGGTCTGAACCTGGGAAAGAATTTGAAAATGCTAGTTTCAGTGATTTCTGTGATAAGAATGGGATTTTCCATGAGTTTTCAGCACCTATGACACCTCAGCAAAATGGGATAGCTGAGAGGAAAAATAGGACACTTCAAGAGATGGCCAGAGTTATGCTTAATGCTAGAAACTTATCTAAAAGACTTTGGGCTGAAGCTTTAAATACTGCATGACATATAAGTAATAGGGCCTATCTTAGACCTGGTACAAATATGACACCATATGAAATCTTGAAGGGTTTGAAACCAAATATTGCTCATTTTCATGAATTTGGATGTGATTGTTACTTGTTAAATAATAGAGACTATCTTAGTAAGTTTGATCCAAAAAGTGAAAAGTGCATATTTGTTGGTTATTATGTGAATAGTTCTGCTTTCAGGGTTTATAATCCAAGATTGAAGACTATTCAAGAATCAGTAAATATAGTGTTTGATGATTCCACCTTTGGTACTGGTACTGATGAAGTTACTGTCTCTGATGTTGCCCCAACATTGGAAACAGAGACTGTCCCAACATCAGGAACAGAAGCTGAAGACACTGAAATTGTGACTGGTACTAATGTTGAGCTGACACCTGCTGCTGGTAGGCCAACATCCCCACAGTCAAATTCAGAGGATGACATGGTTGATGAACCTAGGAGAGATCCCCCTACTAGGATTCAAAAGGATCATCCAGCTTCACAAGTGATAGGTGAAATCACTGGACGCATGAAGACTCGCAACAAAGACATGGTAAACTATAAAAATATGGTAAGGTTGTGTGTCTGCATGTCTTCCACTTGCACTGTAAGTAATGCTTCCTATTTTGTCTCGAATATTGAACCTAAGAATGTGACTGAAGCTCTTAAGGATAGTAAATGAATAAATGCTATGCAAGATGAACTGTTGCAATTCACCAAAAATCCTGTTTGGAATCTAGTACCTAGACCTTCTAATGTGAATGTTATAGGAACTAAGTGGATTTTCAAGAACAAAACTAATGAAGATGGTGTAATTGTAAGAAACAAAGCTAGGCTTGTTGCACAAGGTTATACTCAGGTAGAAGGGATTGACTTTGATGAGACATTTGCTCCAGTAGCTAGGATAGAATTTATTAGATTACTTCTTGCTATTGCATGTTGTCTTAAGATTAAGCTCTACCAGATGGATGTAAAAGGTGCTTTCCTTAATGGTTTGATAGACAAAGAAGTATATGTTGAACAACCTAAAGGTTTTGTTGATCCTATATAAACTTGAGAAAGCTTTGTATGGTTTAAAACAGGCACCTAGAGCTTGGTATGAACGACTAACTCAATTTTTGTTAAGTCTTGGGTTTAATAGAGGAGATGGAGACAGAACCTTGTTTATTCTAAGAAAGAGTTCTGATGTTTGTATTGCTCAGATCTATGTGCATGATATTGTATTTGGTTCTACTAACAAGTCTACTCTAGACAAGTTTGTTGAGTCAATGACAGGGACATTTGAGATGAGCATGATTGGAGAGCTGAACTACTTTCTGGGATTACAAGTGAAGCAACTGGAGAATGGTATGTTCTTAAACCAGGAGAAGTATGCAAGGAACCTGGTAAAGAGATTTGAGCTACATGAGTCAAAACCTTGCAAAACTCCCATGTCTTCTTCTATGAAGATTACTAAGCATGGCACTGGAGACAATGTTGACCCAACATTGTACAGATCTATGATTAGTAGTCTTCTATATCTCTCTGCCTCTAGACCAGATATTATGTTTTCTGTTTGTGTTTGTGCTAGGTACCAAGCTGATCCAAAGCAATCTCACTTGATTGTTGTGAAGAGAATATTAAGATATATATCTGGAACTTCATCATTGGGCATTTGGTATTCTTTTGATACAAATACAAATCTTGTTGGTTTTAGTGATTCTGATTGGGCAGGTGATGTAGATGACAGAAAATCCACAAGTGGAGGCTGTTTCTATTTGGGAAACAATCTTGTTTCATGGTACATTAGGAAACAGAATTGTGTGTCATTATCTACAGCTGAATCTGAATATGTAGCTGCTGGCAGTTGTGTTACCCAGCTAGTATAGCTTAAACACATGTTGCTGGACTATGGGTTAGATAATGATACTCTCCTCATGTTTTGTGACAATCTTAGTGCCATTAGTATCTCAAGGAATCTTTTTCAACATTCTAGGACTAAGCATATAGATATAAGACATCATTATTTGAGAGACATGGTTGAGGATAAAATGATTAATATTGAGCATATTGAGACAAATAATCAGCTTGCTGATATGTTTAAAACCTTTAGATAGTGAGAGATTCTTCAGTTTGAGGAAATCTCTCGGCATGTGCAATATGTGAGAATGTTAGGTTCCCAGTGTTGACATAACACCACTGTCTAGCACTGGTTAATGTTTGTGGTGTAGTATGTAACTTTTTTTTTGTTTGTTTGTTTATTTCTTTTCTTTTTGAGTCACATTGATCTTTGTTTTGGCATATTTGAGTGTGTGGTTGATCACTGTGTTTTTACTAATCTTTCTAGCTTGCAGATTCACATCTAAGTTTTGAAAAGTATAAATCTCTAAAGTGTGTCTGAGGTTGTGTTAGCCTAACATATGGAGAAGCCGGGGTACACAAATTTCACTACTTTGATGTCTATTCAGTTGTGTCTTATTCATATGAAAAGGTTTTACAGGACATGTGGAGAAGCTGGGGTTCATGATGTTGACAGCTTCAATGATATTCAGTTGTGCTTATGTGCATGTCTCTGTTTGTTTTGGCCAAAGGGGTACATAAAAGTGGTTCTTTCTACTAGGGTGTTTGGGGTTTCGATTGCCTTCACTTGGTAGCATTGATCACTTAGTGCTCTCTTGTATGCAGGTTGGTAAACAAGTATGCATAAGGAATTGGGGTATTGGGGTGCATGATAAATGTGTTTCCAGTATTCAAGGCCTTTGTACTTGCCTAACTTGCTGCTGATAATGTTGTTACTTGGGTGTGTGGAGTCTAGGGCTGCCCTCATTCAGTAATGTCATTATCCTTTTTTAATCAACCCTCATTTTTTTTTTGTTCTAAAGAGATAATGAAAATAGTGAAGATTTGATGTGATGTGAACTGTTGCTAGTTTGAAAAGTGATTCACTGTGTATACCATCTGTCAATGTTCTCATAACATTGTTGCATTCATGTTAGAACTGCATTGTTATTCATCTTTGATTAGTATGGTTGACTAGGTTTGGGCTTAGGGGGAGTATATAGTCCATTTCATGTGTTGAGGCATACTCTTTGGGTGACATACTGCAGGTGACACACTATCTGTGACTTTCTATGCTGTGGAAGCGGATTAATTCTCTAATTCATGACTGCTTATCTCTATGTGTTTTCTGTTTGATATATTGCTTATTCGTGATTTTGATCTAAATCTTAATGTTTTTGATACTCACTTGCTACTTTGGTGAAGTTTCAGATATAAGTTTGGATATATCTCACGCTCTCACATGAAATTGCCTTGAAGAAGCCCAAAACCTCATATATTGTGTTTTAAAAACTTTATGGTTTGAATGTTACTCTACTCTCTAATCTGAATGTTATCCCAACATTGCCACACGGTCTGCCCAACATTGAAAACAATAACTTTTAAGTTTGTTTAAAATTTTAAAAACCAAGTTTTTATTGTTTTATTATGAACTGCTCTGGTTACTTGATGTTTTGAAATGACACTTGATGAAGTTCTTACGCGGGAATAGAGTAGTGGGAAAAATTTAATTGATCACATTTCACAATCCCACTAGCATTCATCCATTCTCTCTCCACTCTGCAGGACTTAAATAAACCATTTGCCCTAATTTCTTTTTACTTGCAAAATTTGTTTTCTCTCTGCAAATAGTTATCCAAAATCTCTCATATTTTTCTCTCAATTCTCAAAACTAACATGGCGAGCAAGACTCATTTAGACACTCTTGCAGATTTGGCCTTGAATGTTAAGCTAACGACAACACACACCAGGGCTGCTGCGCGTGAGGATCAAGAACGGCCGACTGCTCAAGTTGCTGCAAAATGACCAACGATTTCTTATCAACGACGGGCAAAGCGAGCTAAGAATGTGGAATCTGAGTCGAATGTTGGCGCAACATCAGAAGCCCATACTCCTCAAACCAAGGAATCTGAATCTGGGGTAAATGTTGCTAACCCTAAACCCCAAGTGAATATTCTTAATGATGTGATTGAGGGGGAGGGATCTGGTTCTGTTAGAAAGAGAACACCAATTAGGTCTATGCAAATGAGTAGAATAGCCTTACAAAGAACTGAGGCAAGAAGAGCTCAAAGAGAGACACTTGAGAAGAAAAAGGCTGAGGCTGAGGCTAAGGCTAAGGCTGAGGCTGAGAGAGTGAGGAAAGGGAAACAGACTGTAGATGAGGAAGTTGAGGTAGTTGATGTAGAAGAAGAGGAAGAGAAAGAAGAAGAAGAAGAGGAAGAGGAAGCTTGATGCTGAAGAGGTTGAAGCTGATGATGAGGAAGAAGAAGAGTACTGTGACACTTTTGTGTTATCCTATCATAGTAAGGAAGCTAGGTCTAGATACTATCTTAATAAGGAGATAGAGGACAAGGCTTATGAGTTTAGAAAGAGGGATTTTCACAAAGATAGGGTCATGGACATGGACAACTTTAAAAGAAACAGAGTTTTCGAGTTGTTGAAAGCAAGAGGGGTTCAGAATTCAATTAAGAAGCATGGTGATTATGCACCTGAGTTTGTACAAGAATTCTACCTAAATCTCTCAAAGTATATCACTAGTGAGTTGTCTCCCAAATATGGTAAAGCATGGGTAAGAGGACAAGTGTTTGACATTAGTCATAGGATAAAAAATAAGATTTGGGGACTGCCACATGTTGAGGAATCTGAAGATCCTAAGCCAGATGAGGTGATTGAGGACATCACAGGTGGCCTAGAGAGAACCTGGGTTGAACAATTACCAACGACAAAGCTCACTGCCCTAAGTGCTGTTTTGCACAAATGTGCATCTTATAATTGGCTGCCTACTAGAAATTCTACTGTTTTGACTAAGGAGTCAGCTTACTTGGTCTACAAACTAAAGAATGGGCTTGCTGTGAATATTGGGGTGAGAATTTTAAAGGCTATGGAAGATGCTGTTGGGAGGAAGCAAGGGATTCTACCATTTCCTTCTTTGATCACAACTATGCTGCTAAAACAGAAGATAAACAAGAAAGAGTTTGGAGGAATGTCAGAGAACAAGGCTAGGTTCACCATCACTCAATCCTACTTGTCTAGCACAAGAGTGAAGGACTTGCCTTGGAATCCTGAAGATGGAGTTGCACCTGGAGAGGAAAAGAAGGCTCAACAATTTGTTGGAGCTTCAGTGCCTCAATATGATGAGGAAGAAACCAGGGTAACAACAAAATCGTTTGTGGATCAGCAGTTGACTTGGTATAGAAGTGCTTATGTCAATCTTCAGAGGGAAATTGCTTTCAAGGAAAAACAAATGCAGGAGCTGGATGTCTTGATTAAGAACATGGAGGAGCTTTCTTCACAAAAAGGGGGAGAAGGATCTAGTTTTTAATTTTTCATGATTTCTGGTTTTTATGTTTTTGTTTTGATATGTTTTGAACTGTTTCTATTTTGCTGCTAGTTCTTTTTCTTTGTTTTGGTTTGTAATGATAATGCTACTTGGCTTTAACTGCCCTTAATGATTTTGCTTATGAAGATAGTTTATATCTGCTATTTCTGCTGATAAACTTATGTGCACGTACATTCTGGTCTTAATGTTGAGATAACATTGATGAGTTAAATGTCTGAACAACTTGTTTGAGTTGTGGTGATGACTTTAATGAATAATCTTTGTTATGTCAAGTTAATGCTTGATAGTTTGCATTAAGGGGGAGCAGTTTTAGTAGGTTTAGATTATTATGCTTAATTGATATTTGGACATATTATCTGTTATGTGAAAATGTTGATTGTTTTTGTGAACAAAGGCAAAAAGGGGGAGATTGAAAGTGTAAGATGTTCTATTATCAATGTTGGATGGATGTTGTGCCAACATCCAGAGGACAACATTGAAACCCGAGAACAATCTTAACATAAAACAGGTTTCTGAAATTCTGAACATGAGTAAAGTGTTTTGGATTAATGTTGGATGGATGTTGAGCCAACATTCATAGGACAACATTGAAACCAGAAACTATTCTGTCAATCTCTCTTTAACTGCTTTATTTTAGTTTTGCCTTTATTCACCTATTAATCAAGTTCCACGATTTTAATTGTCTTTGTTTATGTCCATGAACATCTCTTAATCATAAGGAAGAGCATTACAAGTTTCCTAAGTTGAAGTTTCCATAATTCAAGAGGAGGAGATCGGTCAAGTCAACACGGTTCAAAGATGGAAAGTTTTGGAGTTCAAGTGCAACGAGGAATCTTTCCAAGATCAACTCTGAATTGAAGAAGGAGTATTTCCTTATTAGAACTCAATATAATAAAGGGAACTATTATTCAAGAAGGAGATCGAGTTCAAAAAGGAAAGAAGAGTTCAACAAGGAAACAACATAAGTTACCAAAACTGTGTACAACACACCTTGGAGATCAAGTTTGAAGAAACATATATATAAGGTGTGAAGTACATCAAGCTACACAGAGAAACTATAGAGCTTATCAATCCGTAGAGATTATATCTTAAGCATTGTTGCTGTGTTTCTTGCTTTGCAAAGTTTGTGAGTTTTTGAGTTAAGTCTAGGATTAGATTTAAGGAGAAAATTCTTGTCTGCTTTGTTGCGTCCAATCTACAAAAGAGCGAGAGTGATTTTGTGGTGAGGAACATCTTTGTTAAAACCTGCGTGGTTATTTTGCCATAAGGCTAGATGGTTGATTATTTATAATAAACCATTGAAAATTTATCTTCTTGTGTTCTTTAATTCCGCTGCACATTACTCTATCAAGAAGATTATTTTAGATCAAGTTAAGGCAACGCCAGCTTAACTTGAGCTTAGAAACGTTGGAAAAGTTGTATCAATCCCGATCCAACAATTTCAAGGACTATCTTAGCCTGTGATTTAATTGAGTAGGATACGAGGGGAGGGAAAAAGTGAGTTGTAGTTTTCTAGGTTTTATCTAGAGTTATAGACCTAGTCTAGAGCTTCGATATTCCCTAATTAGGTGGTTTCGATCGATTATTTTTTTTGTTGAGTGTGGCTTATGCTTTCGATTGGGGTGTGCCCCTTTTATTCTGTATACTCTCCGATTTGGGCTTCTATTTTATTTAACTTCTTTTTTCTTATTTCCAAATGGATATCAATAGAATCGCCTAAGTGAACGTTTAGTATTCTGACGATGCACTAATTTTTCTGACATTGCTTGCTAGTTGCCACCTAAAATGGGTTGAGGGATGAAATAGTTAAGCAGAAATAGAAGAAGGTTCAACAACACCAGAAATAAATCCTCACTACAACAGTCAAAATGTGTCTTTTGACATTAGTACAGAGTTTCAATATTATTCCCTATCTTTCAAGCTTACAAATGAGTGAATCGTTCTATAAAGGTGATTATATATGTCAAGGTATTAGTCCTCCTCGCCGAAACTCATTTTAGATACAACTCTAGAAACTTCCAATTCATTTTCAGCAACATTATCGTCACTGGACTCATATTCGTTGTCAGTCCGGTCCTCCTCGCTTTCTTCAGCTACAACCTCTTCAGGTTTGGCATATCTTTCACAGTATTCTGGAAACATAAAAGATTCACTCAACAGAAGTATTTATCACTTGGTTTAGAATTAGCCAGCCCTTTTCATCTAACTTGCACACTTTTTGGAGCAAAATATTATTTGTCCAAACTAACCATGTATATATAATAAATCAAAGACCTACCTCTCACTCCCTTCTCATATGCAGTGCGGTCTTGCATCATCAGAGCGGTTGCCTCGTGATTCAGTGGATCGTCTGGGTTAGGGTCCTTAAGAAGTTGCGAAAGACACACATAGAACAGCTTTTCAAGGTCTGCAAAAAACAAGGAGCACAACCAAAAAGTGAACGGGAAAGAAAGATCTACATTACACATTTTCAGACAGGGAACTATAAACTTACCTAGGCAGGGACTCCACTCCTGATTGAGGATGTTCAAGTAAACAGAGCCTGAACTGGATCATGAAGAAACCACGACATTTAAGCACAACTGGCGTTGTTATTTATTAAAGGTAGATAGATATTCTCAAGTGTTACTTACCTCTCATCAATATTTGGATTATAAATCTTAGTAACAAAGCCAATGGAAGGAGATTTATAGGGATAATCATCCGGCAGCTCGACTCTAACATTCCATACCCCTCCTGACTACATACCTAACACAAACCATCCAATCTATAAACTGAAAAGAAGCACAATGCAAAATCAAAACCAAAACCAAAACAAAAGTAAAATGATTCACTAACATCGCCACATACGATTCGAGTCACATCAAACAACACAAGTATGACGATGCTAATATTGACACATAAGTGTGTATTGTTGGAACAATAGCATGTGAACTTAGAGTGCGATACTTCAAAAACAAGTGAGAACTCATACAAAGTTAACTATATCAAACCCAGAAGCTCGTGGTATGAAATAGGCATTAATCGACTCATTTGCTAATAAACTGCTAATTCTACATATCAATCATTCAGTCAGAACAAGTCACACACACAAACTAAATCAGAAGAAACTGTATAGTAGTATCATACAAAATAAAGCAAAAAATGTTGCGCAGCAATACGATAAACAGAAAATCATACACGAACGAAGAAAGACACGTTATTTGTTTACCCAGTTCGTTGCCTACATTTGGGGGCGATACCAAGCCAGGAGTTTCACTATGTGTTATGTTGTAGGGTTACAATTACACGAGAGACTATTTATATTAAGCAACCCATAATAGAATTTTATATTGGCCCTATGTACGACAGCCCAAATTTTTTTTTTTTTATTATTTTTTACGGAAATTAGCCTTCATTTACAATATGGCCCGAAGTCAACTTAGGCTCCACACCCAACAAAAAACTCAGCAAAGATGGAATTATTACTTTCTATATGTCATTGGAGCTCCACATGGTACATACTCGGACTCACCTCCTCCACCTTAAAGTCAGTCATTCCCCTAATACAACAGATACATACAATCAGAAACTTCACTCGCACAAACAAATACACAAAAATCGACGCGATATAGAAATTTTCACCAAAATATAAAAAATGAAGTGTTGAGATACTTACAGTTTCATGATATCCGTAATGTGGCTGTTGGATCGCGACATTGTTATTGATTTTGATTTTTACTTGTTCGTGTTACTCTTCTTCTGCTATTTCTACTTTTAATGCTTGAGGGAGAGCGAGGGAGTGAGTGCAGAGTAGAACAGTCTGTTAGTTTTTCGAATCACATTTTCATATAATGAAATAATTGAAAAATATTAAATTAAATTGAAACCGACAGTTGTTCAGCTAACTAACCCAGCTTGAGGTGGGCTGGTTCGTCTAGAATATAGGCCGCAAACTTGGATTTGCATAAAATTGTTCTTTATTAGAATTGGTCGATTTTTTATGTAATGTATTGAGTTTAAGAAAAATAAAAAATCCCCCTCAAAAACAGTTGAATTTTTTCGAAGTGTTAAGCGTTTATAAATATAGTGCAAATTGCAAACATTGATCCGCAGTATATATGTCAATTTTATTTTGCGGCATAGGAGATATTCTCGTGTTACAGTGTAACCCAAGTAAAATCAGAAGTTCCGCTTCTAAAATTAGAAGTTCCACTTCTAATTTATTTATTATATACATAAAGAACGAGTATCTGAAGTTGAGGATTTGATTCATACTGTGAAGTGTGAACTATGAGGTGTTATATAATGCAGTATTAGTATAAGCAAACTTTTGTTGTGCTTGTAGATTGTAATCTGTTTTCTCTCTTATGTAGATATTTATTGTGTGCTTCATAACAACGGCATCGAGGAAGTATTAGTATTGTCTAATATCACCTTGGAGAAAGGACTTTAAACATCATTATCTTCAAAAAGATAATATTATCCGATATTAAATATGAGGATCGTGAAGGTTGGAATGACCAATTGTAGGTATTTTAAGATAATTTTACGTGAAGTAGAGGAATCATTATAGAAGCTTCGTCTTTTTGAGAGTGAAAATCTTAAAATGGCGATGATCAAGTAAGTGAGGCAGAAAAATAGGTACATCCCGATTTTTGTAGTATACGGAGTTCAGACCATGCATCCGTATCATCTCCTGCAATTTGCTGAATCCAACCAATAGAGCGCGACATCGGAAGGGAATGATCATCAAAAAGTTTCTTGCATTGCCATGACGAGATTTTTCAACAAGTTGTAGCGAACACCGTTGCCCAATGAGTAGAATATTGAAAACTGCCACATATATTGTGTTTTAGTGTCTTTTTCTGTTATAGTGACGTTTTTATTGATTGTCACTTGTAGCGATGTAGCTAAAAGTGAAAATGGCATTATAGTGTCCTTTTACTAACATGTTATAAAATGATATATGTCTATTAATAATATAAGCAAAGCCATCCTCCATCTCACAAAATGCTACTTGGCAGACCACGCTTTTGTGCTCCATTGTGAATTGCAGAACAATCATTATGGTTCTTACCTCTTTTACTTTCGCCCCTAAAGTTTTCCGTTATTTGCTATTGGGCCTCATAGTAAATTGTAACACAGTCCTTCAAATTTTAATTTTTTTGATTTTTGCACAATTTTTTTTTTTGTTATTTAGCTCATTTCGTCGTCCATCTTTCTTTGTTTAATTTTTCCCATGTAAGTTTAACTAATTACTATGTTCTCTTATATTATGTCAATGTATATGTACTATATCTATAAATTGCTACGATTTTAGTCCTGTAATTTGGTATGCCCCTATTTTGCCCATGTTATTACTTTTCAACATACTGAAGCGCAAAGACCAAGAAAATAGGTTGCCGCAATTGTAAACTTTGTGGCGTAGAATGTGTTGGTGGGCCGCGTCAGAAGCGTGCAATGTGGTGGTGATGATATGCGCAGTCGAAGGGGCTGAATGTAGTGGTGGTTGTGCGCGTCGTCGGGGGTGTATGCTGTGGTGGTGGGAGCTTGGTTGCGACGTGCTGGAAGAAAATTGGTTCGACCGCTGGGGCAGAGGAAGCTGGACGTGGGGGTGGAATTTCAGCAAAAAACGGGTGGTGGGGCGGCCATGGTGGGCATAGAATTGAAACCATTGGAAGAGGTGGTGACGTGCGTAGTGAGGTTTAATAATCTATGATTATTCACATAAATACGATCAACCGTAGTAGAATAATTTATGACTTATTATTGCTTTATATAAAAATAATACATGAAAAATAGTTTTTGGGGTTTTAATCTTATTAATTAGCCATCAAATAATACTAATTAAAACATTAATGAAAATTTTTACATGCCCAAATTTCTTATTGTTTGCTTTTGGACCCCATGGTTAATTGCAGAACAATCATTATGATTTTTACCTATTTTACTTTTGCCCATAAAGTTTTCTTTTATTTGCTATTGGACCCCACGGTAAATTGTAACACAGTCTTTCAAGTTTTAAATTTTTTGAGTTTTGCACCAAAAGTTTTTGATTTTTTGGTTGCCAGGACGGGGGTGCAGCGGTAGAATTGGAACCATGGGAAGAGGTGGTGATGTGCGTAGTGAGGTTTAATAATTTATGATTTTTCACATAAATACGGTCAACCGTAGTAGAATAATTTATGACTTATTATTGCATTATATAAAAATAATACATGGAAAACAGTTTTTTGAGTTTTAATCTTATTAAATAACTATCGAATAATACTATTTAAAATATTAATAAAAATTTGTACACGCACCGGCTTATTTACTAGTAATTATATACATCTTAATTCGTTAATATCCTATATGGTTTTTTCCTCGTTCTGCTCATGAAGAGAACTATTTCAAATTGGGCTTAATTAGTTGGCCAGACCACCAACGATTGTTCCACGTTTGTGTGCCTTAGAAAGTATGCATTTCAATCACTGTTCATTCCACCCCGGTAACTTAAATACTTAATTATATATATGTACGTACATCAGTAAATTCATTATCTTCTCGCTTGTGTGAGTTAGAAAGTATGTATTCCAATCATGCGCGTGTTCTTTCTACTCTGAGTAATATAGTTATGCGCATTTCAATCGCACACGTTTTCTTTCTACTCCGAGCTAGTAATTTTATACATTTTTAGTAATTATTCTCAACTATCCTGTTGAGAAAATGTACTACAATGAATTTCATTCATTAATTATTCCACGCTAGTGTGCCTGAAAAAGTATACATCTCGTGAATCACGTGTTATTTTCTACCCTGAGCAATTTTAAATATGGCAACTGGCCGACTAGCAATTTAAAATGTACTTACTTTAAATCTTTATAAGAAATAACATGTTTTGTGATAATACACATTTTATCGTATAATCTTGCATGCACGGAGTAGAATTTTACCTTACAATATAATGGAAGAGAAAATGTATAAAACCTTGCAATATTTAATGTAACTCATATTTGTAGCACGCATATATATGCTTCTGAAATTTTAATGCATTCCACGGTACACAATTGTATAGAAAAATGCTTGCTCTTTATTATTTCGTACGAACTTTATAAGCATATATTGCGTGGATTGGAGGGGGGGGGGGGGGGGGGGGATCGCTCTCTCAGAAAAGGATGTTCATATATATTATGTGAAAATACAAAAATATTTTCATAATTATTTATTATAAACGGAAAAAGTAGCCGGAAAAATTGGTCAGACAACTTAGAAGTTATCAACTTACGAAAGAGAAATATAATAAATGGCTCCAGAAAGTATTGCAACGCTCCAGTCGATATAATATTGTAATGATTTATATTTTGCATAATATTATTTTTCTGTGAATTCTTTTAAAATTTTAAATGATAGAATGTATAATTAGAAGGGATTATAGACTTTTTTTTATCAGAAAAGAGAACTATATTAATATAGAAATGAGAGGCAGGGTTAGAAAAAAACCCAAAAGTATAAAGAGTTCGTGAACCAAAAAACAACAAAAAGAGCATGCGGTTGCTCAATCAACAAATTACAAACAACATAGAGGAAAGCTATGCCAATCACGAAATGAAAAACCTTGTTTCTTGCCTTGACCCAACTCAAAACTTTCAATTTCATGGTTTCAAGAGTTCTTTCAATGCAAATCTGCTGGTTTTTTAAGCACAATTTATTTCGAATTGACCAACGATAGTATAATACCAACAATAACATCATTCTCTTCTTCCTTTATTTATCGGGAAAAAGTATTTAAAGTATTGGTAAAAATCAAGGAGGCAAACCACTTGCTTAAAGAATATAGACATTCTAACTTTCTAACATTTTACACATAGGAACAGGACGGGGAAATAAATATAAATATCAATAAAGAGGATTATACATAAAGTGGTATCACAAATCTAATAAAATATATTGGAAACAAGTTAAAGTAATAAGGTAAGTTAATTTTTTAGATTAATAACTTTCTCAAGTATTATAACTGTGAATTAATTACGAAAACAAACTGTGGTTGAAATTAATTGGAGGCCGGCCCTCTAGTACATTAATTAGGGATATGTCGTCATGATCATCATGGTACTGTTATTTTATTTTTGAGACACGTCATGGTACTATTATTGCGTATAGAAAAGTGATAGAAAAGATATCTACCTGATCGGAAAGAAATAATGTGATAAAACACGCCAGAAATGTGTACCTCAACAAATAGTACATTTTGAACACTACCTTATGAACAAACATATATAAAATCCCTATTGAGATTCAATAATTTCTGCACCAATATAATTAGCACTTGCTTTCTTCTTCTAAATACATAATTCCCCAGGGTTTCATTTTGCATATATAATCTGCATTCACAAATTTCATGTCGATGCTGATAATTTTATTATTTACAACAGCTGCAGCAGTATTGTTCCCTCTTCTATGGATATTAACGCTGATTAATAACAGAAGAAGAGCAAATGACGAAAAAAACCCGCCTGGTCCAGCAGGCCTACCGTTCATTGGAAACTTGCACCAGTTCGATGCAGCCAAGCCTCATCTTTATTTATGGCAGCTCTCGAAGAAATACGGCCCCTTAACGTACTTAAAACACGGTTCCACGCCAGTACTGGTGGTTAATTCCACAAAAATGGCGTCTGAAGTTCTAAAGTCTCATGACCTCTCGTTCTGCAGCAGGCCGTCGGTTGTTGGACAGCAGAAGCTCGCGTACAATGGCATAGACATTGCCTTTTCGCCTTACAATGAGCACTGGAGAAACATGAAGAAACTCTGCGTCCATCATTTGTTTTCTCCTAAGCAAGTCCTTGCCTTTCGCCCTGTCCGCGAAGACGAAGTGTCTCGAATGATCACTAAAATGTCAAACCTTAATTCTTCTAATTTGTCGGTTAATTTGAGTGAAATAGCCATGTCTGTTGCCAGCAACTTCATCTGCAGAGTAGCTTTCGGGAGAAGGTACTTACTTTCAGAAAATTAACTGGTCTAACGTACTGAAACTTAACACTCTTAACATACATAGAAAGAGTAAATTAATACATACAACTCCACTATCTTAATAAATGAATATCTAACTAATAAACTGTATTAATTATTCTAAGTAATCTAGTTATTCATGTACTCCGGGAATCAATGAATTTGAGCTCATATATTGTAACAGGTACGGAGAAGATGAGTACGACAAGATAAGGTTCGATAAACTAATAATGGAAGCTCAAGCTTTGATGGTCAGCTTCTACTTCTCGGATCACTTTCCGGCATTGGGTTGGGTCGATAGGGTGTCGGGATTGCTGAGTAGATTAAACAAGAATTGCGGAGAGTTGGATGCATTTTACCAGCAACTGATCGACGAGCACTTGGATCCATCGAGGCCAAAAGTACCCGCGACATCACGAGACATTATTGATCTCATGATCCAATTGAAAAACGACCAAAAGTCAACTTCATCCTTAGATTTGACTTGGGATCACATAAAAGCACTGCTCATGGTTCGCATAATCTTTTTTCTTCATCTCCTTTGTCTTTGGTAATACACCACCATTACCTAGTAAAAACTGTATAGACGCGGTATTTTCATTATTATTGCTTAAATTTGTTTTCAACTAAAGTGCGTTTATGATATTTTTAAGCTATTCAAAGCATTAATCAATTGATTAAGTTCTTGCAATATTTATGAGAAGTTAAATTTTTCTTTAAAAAACTTTCTAAAATAGCATGTTCTCATAAACAATAACAAGCACTCTCTAATCTATTTTGTTTGAACTTGTACTTTTTCTAACTTAATTGACACAAGTAAAAGCAAGAGTTATATTGAATTTTCATCTCATCTAAAAGCTTAAGCTATTATACAGGGTAGGCATTTAATATATATATAAATTATCTCCAACAAGTTAGTCATGCAAACTCTAAATAGAGTGTTTAATTGGTCTCGCAAAGCTAATACAGTAAGTCATTTTCGAAAAACCATTTGCAAAATGAAATCTGGCTTTCTAGTAACTCTTGCATGTAGCTAATTTGTATATTATTAATTAACAAAATCCTAAATACCGTATTTTTTTTTAAAAAACAAATCACAATAATTTTATTTATTATTATTATTAAATGCTTTATACATAATAAATTTGATTAATTTTAGTCAAAACCGACGCTAGCTAGAGAAAATACAAGAGAGAGTGTTCTCTGATTAAAGATATTGAATATTACAAAATATTCTACCATATTTTACATGACACTATTACACATTTTCTATCTTATTAACAATCATGTCATGTGCTTTTTCAACTAGGATCTAATTGTTGCCGGAACAGACACTGTGGCAGCTTCTATAGTATGGTCAATGACAGCTCTTATAGCAAGGCCTTCAATCATGAAAAAAGCCCAGCTAGAAATCAGGCAACTCGTTGGTTCAAAGGGCACATTCGTTCATGAAGAAGATATCGAGAAACTGCCGTTCCTCAAAGCGGTCTTGCTAGAATCCCTGAGAATGTATCCTCCAGCTCCACTCTTGTACCGAACGCAAATAGCTCGGGAGGCATGCCTGATTGAGGGACACAAAATCGGTCCAGGGACCTCGGTGATCGTTAATGGATGGGCCATGGCAAGAGATCCTGAAACGTGGAAGAATCCAGACGAGTTCTTGCCAGAAAGATTCATCTTGTCGAGCGACATTAGCGATCTTGATAACGAGAAGAAGACCGCACGAATACTCTTTGATAATAAATTGGAGATGATCCCGTTCGGTGGAGGGAGGAGGGGATGCCCTGGAATGGGGATGGGGCTTATATCAACAGAGCTAGCACTCGCGAATCTTCTTTATGCGTTTGATTGGGCATTGCCAGACGATGTGCGACATATTGACATTGATGCATTGCCGGGCCTCACTATGCATAAGAAGAATCCACTGATACTTGTGGCCAAAACCTACATCGAACATCTATGATTAATATATGTGTGGATTCGGTTCGATCCGATCACTTGTGGATCAAAATAGTCACGACTCACAAGTATCTATCTTAGGTTGATAATATACATATAAACATACAATAAATGCATGAAGATTATGCATAATTAAACTTGTTGTAACAAAGAAAAGTTTTTTTTTCGTCATTCCTACTTTGTATTTGGGGTTACCTTCACCTACTTTTTTATTTTTATATGATTATTAGGGATTCGAGGTCTAACTCTCAAATAATTCTAAATGACAATCAAAAATTATTTTTTCCGTTTCTTTCATTGACAATTGACAACGTTCATTAATTACCAAGATTTCATCCTATTTAATTCGTTTCAACCATTTACATTTTAATACAATATTTTGAAGAACAATGGGAAATTATCTCACTAATCTGTGAAATACGCGCATTACACCAATGTAATCTTAAAATAGACAAATTACCTCCATGTAATCTTAAATTTGGTGCACACCGTCCCCGTGTCGAGTTTTTAACGTATTTATACTTGTTCTTGGTCAAATTCTATTATTTTATTACTTTTTTTTAGTAAGTTATTAAAATATTATATCATCTATTTGTACTTTCACTACAAGAAAAAAGGGTCATTCGCGACCGCCCGGGCGGTCGCGAATGACCCATTTCCGGTCGCGGATGATCATCCGCGACCGCCCAGCGGTCGCGGATGACCTCGGTCGTGGATGTCACGGATGACCCCGGGGTCATCCGCGACGGCTCGGCGGTCGCGGCAACCACCGCGACCGCCTGGCGGTCACGGATGACCCCGGGGTCATCCGCGACGGCTCGGCGGTCACGGATAATATTTAAACCATCCGTGACCGCCGGGCGGTCACGGATAATATTCAAGTCATCCGTGACCGCCCGGCGGTCACGAATGACATTAAACGAAATAAAAAAAATATTCCGGTAAAATACCGGAATAAATATTTGTTTTTTGCGAATATAATATATGGTTGGACGGTTTTTTTATATAAACATCATTTAAGAGAATGATTTGTGTTATAAGTAAAGAAAAGAAGAAAATAAAAGAGTTGGTGTTTTGTTTTTTGGAGATATAAAGAAAGATGAGAAGAAAAATTGTTGGTGTTTTGTTTTTTGAAGATATAAGAAAAGAGAAGAAGAAAAATTGTTGGTGTTTATGTTTTGGATTGGGAAATGAGGAAATGAGGAGAAAGTGTTGAGTTTTTTAGAGAAGATAATGTGAGTGTAATGAAAATTAATGGGTGGAATGGTGGGTATATATAGAATTTTAGTGAAAATTTTGAATTTTCAAAAAATTTGAATTTCCCCCCAATTCCAAGGTCTTTCGCGACCGCCGGGCCGTCGCGAAAGACCTTGGAATTGGGGGGAAATTCAAATTTTTTTGAAAATTCAAAATTTTCACCATGAATGTTATTCGTGACCGCCGGACGGTCACGAATGACCCTCATTCGCGACCGCCCAGCGGTCACGAAAGACCCTTATTCGAAAATCAAATTTTTATTTATGAATATTATTCGTGACCGTTGGGCGGTCACGAAAGACCCTCATTCGTGACCGCCCGGCGGTCACGAATAAGTCTCATTCGAAAGTTTTGATTTTCGTTTGTTTAATTAAGTTGCGATGTTTGTTAAATTGATAAAATACTTACTACTAAGTTAATTAAAAGAGAGTTTATCACAAAATTACACATTACATCTAAAACAACTTAGTGTATATGATGATTAGTTGTAAAACATAAAATAGGTTATTCGTTCATAACTCGCCTAAGCACATCTAATTCGCTATTTTAATATGTTAATTACTAATGTTGTACTAATTTATTACTTCAATTCACATGTAGTAATGAGACTTATTGTTAAAAATCATAAACACATCAAGATGAATCCATAAAATTAAATTTTCTTTTATGAATGTTATTCGTGACCGCTGGGCGGTCACGAATGAGGGTCTTTCGTGACCGCCCAGCGGTCACGAACATACTTCGTGACCGCTGGGCGGTCACGAAAGACCCTTATTTGTGACCGCCCAGCGGTCACGAATAAGTTTCATTCAAAAGTTTTGATTTTCGTTTGTTTAATTAAGGTGCGATGTTTGTTAAATTGATAAAATACTTACTACTAAGTAAATTAAAAGAGAGTTTATCACAAAATTACACATTACATCTAAAACAACTAAGTGTATATGATGATTAGTTGTAGAACATAAAATAGGTTATTCGTTCATAACTCGCCTAATCACAACTAATTCGCTATTTTAATATGTTAATTACTAATGTTGTACTAATTTATTACTTCAATTTACATGTAGTAATGAGACTTATTGATAAAAATCATAAACACATCAAGATGAATCCATAAAATCAAATTTTCTTTTATGAATATTATTCGTGACCGCTGGGCGGTCACGAATGAGGGTCTTTCGTGACCGCCCAGCGGTCACGAATGCCAACGGCTAGTTGGCATTCGCGACCGCCCGGCGGTCACGAACTGCCAGATTTTCATTTATAAATATCATTTCCCTTACTTTTCTAATTCACAACAATCTTCACCATTTCTCTTAAGGTATTCTCGTTTTTTTCATTTAGATGGTCAACTATATTTTTAAATACTAAATATTGGTATGATATGTTAACTTGTTTATTCATTTCTTGATAGATATTGACGTAAACACATCGAGGTACTCGTAGAGGACACAAGATTCTTGAAGATCGTTTTTTTACGCTTCAAGAAGTAAGTTGATCAATTTATCACTCTTCAACCTTATCGTGCATGATAATTGTTACATTTTAAATTGTTAATTATTAATTGTTTGTAGTATTAATTGTAATTAATTATTTCCTTTAAAATTTACATCTTAGATAAATAATGGACTATCAAGTAGATAGGAATTGGATGTACGATAGATTCGAGAGCAGTGGTTATTTGCGAGATAGTTTTGTGGTTGGGGTTCGCACATTCATAGAATTTGCTTCGCGACAAGATGGCTATTTAGATATAGGGGGCGTATTAGGTGCCCGTGCAAAAAATGTAACAATTCAAAGTTTTTTGATCGATACCAAGTCCGTGATCATCTTCATAAGTCGGGATTTACGCCTGGATATTTTGAGTGGGTTTTGCATGGAGAGTAGTTTACCACCACTTCTATGACGTTTATCGACGAACCTCTCAGCCCATCACACGCCAATATTCCTGACAGCCCTATTCGTGTTGACGATTCGTTTAGACAGATGGTCGTGGATGCATATGGAGGCCGATTTGATGAGGACGCTGTGCGTAACGAGGATCCGAATCCCGATGCAAGAGATTTCTACGACTTGATGCGTCTAGGTCAGGTGAAGATGCACCCTAAGAAGAGCAAAACTGTCCTGCAGTGGATTGGAGAGTGGGTGAATTACAAAACTATTCACAAGGCGAGTAACATCATTTCTGACCATTTTTTAAAGATGTCTAAAGATGGGTTCGACCCTGAGATTGAGAAGTTGTTACCTAAAGACACGAAAGGGATGCATAAGATGGAGCGAACCTTGGGGTTAGGGTACGAGAAGATCGATGTTTGCACAAATCAGTGTTTTCCGTTTTACGGGTTTGCGGCGAGCAATGACTTCCTAAAATGCCCGATATGCGGGGTTGATAGATACGAGGAAGGTAGGAAGTCAAAGGTCGCAAAGAAGCATTTGTGGTATTTCCCCCTAGGTCCTCGTCTTCAGAGGATGTATTATACCGTAGGTACTGCAAAGCATATGACTTGGCATTTGAAGTGTCGAGAGGCTACGGATCGAATGATTCACCCGGCTTCCAGTGAGGCATGGCGACACTTTGATCGGACACATCCGGATTTTGCAGCTGAGCCTAGGAACGTACGACTCGGCTTATGTACGGATGGATTCACACCGTATGGCTCATATGGGAAAAAATACTCTTGTTGGCCAGTGATGGTAACCCCATATAACCTCCCCCCCGATCTTTGCATGAGGCAGGAGTTCATATTTTTGAGCCTTATCATTTCCGGTCCAGATAGTCCCGGGAAGAACTTGGATGTTTATCTTAGACCACTAATTAACAAGCTTAATGCTTTATGGAGCACTGGTTTGGAGACGTTTGATAGCTCAAGGAAGGAAAACTTTCAATTACGAGCGGCCCTGATGTGGACGATTAGCGATTTTCCAGCGTATGGAATGTTGTCTCAGTGGAGTACGCACGGGAAGTTAGCGTGCCCTTATTGCATGGGAGATACGAATTCATTTACGTTGAAGAATGGTGGTAAACCGTGTTGGTTCGATTGCCATCGTCGTTTTTTGCCCAAAAATCATAGGTGGCGGCATGACAAGAATTCATTCAAAAAAGGGGAAAAGTCACTAGAAGAACCTATTTGCAGGAAAATGGGCGACGAAATGAGGGAAATTGTGGAGGGACTTGGGGATGTTGGTTTTGGGGCCAAAGTGAACAATCTACCGGGTTTTCATACGGATCATAATTGGCTGAGGAAGAGCATATTTTGGGAACTTCCCTATTGGTCCACAAACTTGATTCGTCACAATTTAGATGTCATGCATTGTGAGAAGAACTTTTTCGATAACATCATCAACACAGTATTGGATGACTCTAAGACTAAGGACAACATCAAGTCTAGACATGATTTGAAGATTTGGACTATCCGTGAAGAGCTATTTTTAGAACAAACACGAGGAGGCGCATATGTGAAGCCAAGGGCAACCTATTGTCTCAAGCGGGATGAAAAGGTCAAGGTCTTGAAATGGTTGGGCGATCTGAAATTTCCGGACGGATACGCGTCAAATTTGGGACGATGCGTACAAAAGCAACAACATAGGCTCTTTGGTATGAAGAGTCATGATTGTCACGTCTTCATGCAGAGATTGATCCCCATTGCTTTTCGCGACTTCCTGCCCACCAACATTTGGGAAACATTGGTGGAGATTAGTTTATTCTTCCGGGCAATTTGTGCTTCAGAGGTTTCGGCCACCGATATGAGAAGTCTTGAGGAATCCATTATAGTCACGATGTGCAAGCTTGAGAGGATATTCCCTCCTTCCTTCTTCGATTCTATGGAGCATTTGGCCATACACCTACCATACGAGGCTAAAGTAGGCGGCCCGGTTCACTACAGATGGATGTATCCATTCGAGAGGTACACAATGTTTAATGAGTTTAATTCGCTACTGTTATTCTATATGTTATTGACTTTTCGGTATTCCCAGGCGTATGTTTGATTTTAAAAAGTCAGTGATGAACAAAGCAAGGGTAGAAGGATGCATAGCGAATTCCTACCTCCTTTCAGAGCTATCCAATATGTGTGCACAATATCTAGGTATCTCCGCGAGTACTAGATATAACCGTCTCAATAGGAACGAGACTTTTGAGAGTTCAGAGTGGGATGATGAGCTGATGTTATTTCGAAAGAAAGGGAAGGCCCTTGGGACACTAAACAAGAAGAGGCGGTTGTCGTCCGAAGAGTTGGAGCAAATTGAACTGTACACACTTCTTAATTGTGAAGAGTTGGATGGATGGGTCGAGTAAGTCAATATTCTTTATTTTACGTGCAAACACTCTTTATTAAGGATAACTTGTATGTATCACGTATTTCTAACTTATTTTGTGTGTAACTCACATGTTGTTTATTGAGGAGGAGTGTAATGGACTTACTCCCATGGAGGTACAAAAGAAGAGAAACTACGAGTACGTGGCATGGTTCAAGCAGACCTACTCGAGTGGCAAGTACATGACAGACGATCGTGTTAAGCCGTTGCTCGCAGGTCCACTCAACTCAGTGTTGTACTATGAAGGGTACATTGTGAATGGGTTCCGATTTCACACAGATATGCGTTTGGGCTCTAAGAAGAGTGATTGTAGTGGGGTTTATGTGGAGGGGGACATGGGAGGATCCCACGCCACCAACTTCTATGGGACATTGAACGAAATCATAGAGGTGGAATATTGGGGGCACAGAAGACCGCTATACATTGTATTCTTCAAGTGTAGGTGGTATGATATTAGAGCTCGAGGGACTCGTGTTCACGAGACGTACAAACTCGTTGATATTAACCCACGATGGTCTCTCACAACCAACGAGCCTTTTATTTTTGCCAATCAGGCCCTTCAGTCGTACTACGCCCCGTATCCACAACTTACGAATGGTCGACCAGGTCAAAATGGATGGATGGCTGTATCTACTATACCGGCTAGGCACGTAATCGACATGTCGTCACTAAGTGATTCCAGCGACACAGAAACAGAAATAGGGATGCCAGCGGAAGTGTTCCAAGAGAACGCATCTGTAGGAATTAATATGTTCGTAGACTTTAGCGCATTTGATATGGATATACAATTGGGGTGGGCAAATGAGTTTGAGATCGTCGAAGATGTACAAGATAGAGGAGAAAAAGAAGCTGAAGAGGAAGACGAAGAAAGTGAAAACGTGGAGCTAACTAGTGATACTGAATAGTTCAAGTGTTTTGTAATAATTTAAAACATTACTTTGTGACGCACTTTATTTGTAATGATTTGGTAGTGTTGTAAAAGACATTACAATAATGAAAATTTAACAGTCAAACATTACAATAATGAAAATTTAACAGTCCAACATTACAATAATGAAAATTTAACAATCCAACATTACAATAATGAAAATTTAACAGTACAACATTACAATAATGAAAATTTAACAGTCCAACATTATAATAATGAAAATACAACTAATCATCATCCGAACTATCATCCAACCCACATCCATTCCCGTCATCATCCTCCCCATCATCCTCCCCATCATCCTCCTCATCATCCTCACCACTCCCAACACCATCCTCAACACCCAGTTCCACATAATCGTCAGTCTGCAACGACGCCATAATATCATCGACATCGTCGTCATCATCGTCATCAGAGTACTCCTCGATATACGCAGGCCTATCGGATGAACTGGGAGCAAATGGATCTGGCCTACGACGCGGCATACGAACCGGTGGAATCACAGCTCCGTTCCTACGTGCATGCCCCATGAATATAGAATCTGATATCGGTGGAAGGTCCACGTTCACCTTCTCATTAAGCAAGCATCTCCATAGCTCCATAGTGGCTTTCATATCAGTCATCCTTTGATCACTGCGATAGATAGTGCGGTCATTCTGTGTTTGTAATTCGTCGATGCAGGCCTGTGAATAATCTTCTTGTTTCCTGTATTTAATGCTGAACGCCTCCGGGCGTGCATCCCTCGGCA
Source organism: Linaria vulgaris (assembly GCA_948329865.1). Classification (NCBI taxonomy): domain Eukaryota; kingdom Viridiplantae; phylum Streptophyta; class Magnoliopsida; order Lamiales; family Plantaginaceae; genus Linaria; species Linaria vulgaris. The sequence goes on from OX415249.1 coordinate 29,695,531, forward strand.
AGCCTTTCGCCTTCCCCTTCTTCACATGACCAAATGCCTCGGTCCAACAGTCAGGATCGAACACCGGGAGCTTAGCTGGGCGGGGATATCTTTCCCTCACTAGTTCCATGTACTTTTTCTGCATTAACATTTGAAAGAATCAGTACTTATATTGGAATAAATAATTTAAAAGGAGTATGCGGTTGAAATAACTTACATATTGCGCTTTCGCCACAACATCTACCCAAGTCCGCCGAGCTGGAACTCCTGTGTCACCGCCCGTCCCCTTCACCCGCTGCGTGTGACCACGTCTATAGGCCTCATCATATCGAATAGGGTCTTTTCGTGTTGGGTCCTCCTCAGCCTACACATTTCAAGAAAGAGCACGTCAAAATTGGCTTACGCATATATTAAGATTACTTAATTACACCCATATTGTTAATTTTCATAATTCATACCAGCCGACGTCTGAGCTCCTCTAGGTCGCGGGATCCACCAAAAAAAGTGGGAGGTGCCTTCACCCCTCCTTTGGCTCCTCGCCTCCTCTCCTGTTTTTCTTAGACTTATGCGACAGCGCTTGATGATCCTCAGTGGCCCAATGCTTAATCGCCGCCGCCTCTAACCCGTCGTGCATCCAAGTTTTGTCTTTTACGGCCCATTTCGGATCCACAACCCTCTCAAAGTATTGTTTCTTCGTGTTGTAAATCAAATTCTTATAACACAACTTCGCCTTCGTTTCGTAGGCCCGTTGTACTGCGTGTTTTTCTGTCTGACGAACACCATATATTTTCTGCCAAGTAATAAATTTCGATTTATGAATATATTAAATTAAATAATATGATATAGTTGTGAAATAATTCCTCACCGTAAATTTAACAAACATTTTGCCTCGCACAGTTTCGGGCATCGTCAAGTAGGTAGGCCATAACTCCTTCATGAACAGTCGGATCAACTCCGTGATCGTAGTCGCAACCTCGTTGCTAGAGGGGTTCATAAACAGGCCACGAGGACACAATTTAATGATCTGCCTTTGTTTCGCGTCATTGGGTTGTTGTGCACCTTTGGAGGTGCCTCTTGGTGGGTGCTGTTGCGTGACATTGAATACTCCCGATGCTGGAGTATCACTCGGCCTCTCGCTCGGGCCAGCTCCGGTGGAACCAGCGGAAGATGGTGCTCTAGCCCTAGATCCAGATGCAGTCGGTGCGGCATCGGGCACGGCATCGACATCAAAAGAAAGTCGGCGCTGTAGTAAAGGCGTCAACGATGTAGACGCGTTGGGGATTGCGGCATCGCAACTACGACCGCCACGTGTGATAACTATACGAGGTCCAAGACTACCTCGCCCACTAGCAGTAGGGGGAACATCGGGAACATCAGGAACATCCGCATCATCAGGAACATCAGAAACATTTGAACATTGTTGACCACTGCCAACCCGACGACGACGACTGCCTGCCATATCGAATATATGCTAGAAAACTACGAGAAATTATCTAAGTTAGATGATTCAAAGAGATTCTCTAAAATTCAGTCGTTACTAAGTTATAAAGATTCCTTAAAGATCATTTGTACTAAGTTACAAAGAACCCCTAAAGATTATTTGTTCTAATATATAAAGATTTTGTAAAGGCATTATTTCTAAGTTATAAAGTTCCATAAAGGCATTATTTCTACAAAAAAACATTAACCAATAATTTGACATGCATTTAAACTAATAGTTTAACATTAAATTACCGCGACGGATAATAATACATTAAATTACCTAAACTAACAATTTAATATTAAATAAAGATTCTCTAAAGGCATCATTTCTAAGTTATAAAGTTCCCTAAAGATCATTTGTACTAAGTAAGAACCCCTAAAGATTATTTGTTCTAATATATAAAGATTCTCTAAAGGCATTATTTCTAAGTTATAAATTCCCTAAAGATCATTTGTACTAAAAAACATTAACCAATAATTTGACATGCATTTAAACTAATAGTTTAACATTAAATTACCGCGACGGATAATAATACATTAAATTACCTAAACTAACAATTTAATATTAAATAAAGATTCTCTAAAGGCATCATTTCTAAGTTTTAAAGTTCCCTAAAGAACATTTGTACTAAGTTATAAAGAACACCTAAAGGCACTATTCCTAAATTATAAAGATTTCCTAAAGGCATTATTTCTAAGTTTGACATTAATAAAAATAAACTTATTATTAAACAATTAAAACTATTACTAAAACATTAAATATAAAACATAATTAAAAAACATAATTAAAAAACTAGAAAGATAAATATTTAAAAGAGAGAGAGGAGAGAACTTACAAATGTGAGGAATGAGAGAGGAGGAGGGGGGTTTATATAGAAAACCCCCCTCCCATCCGCGACCGCCCGGCGGTCGCGGACGCCACTTGGCGGGCCATAGGCGGGAAGATTCCCGCCTATGGATTCCCGTGACCGCTGGGCGGTCACGGCGTTGTTTACCGCGACCGCTCGGCGGTCACGGTGGCATCCGCGACCGCCGGCCGGTCACGGATGCTCGCGACCGCCCGGCGGTCACGAGCCGGCGGTCACGAATGACCCCAGATTCTTGTAGTGTTTAAAGTGAAAATAATTTTAAAAAAATAGATTTTTAAGAGGTAAGGATAAGACAAAAGTTAATCCCACTCTCAACTTTTGGCAAGTGAGTTGTATCCCCTACCATAAGGGGGTATTTTTGCATTATATTAAGATTACATGGGGTAATAGGCCGATTTTTTTTTTTTACGATGCGCCTCTTTTGCACGTTATAAGGGGTATTGTGCCAAAATCCCTATTTTAAAATGCATGTGTTAATTACGGTAAATCGACTTTATAATGCAAATTTATATACTTGAGAGTAGAGCAGGAAATTTTCAATCCTAGCCCACTGGCCCTATTTCTTTCTTCACCAGCTAATTAAGTCTAATATAAGCCTACTATGTTGACACCAACATCAATGTTCACTCACTCTCTAAATGTCTAGCGAAAATTCACCACGTATGCAACGCGTGGTGCCACACAAACTACAGTTTCCCACGTGGCTTTTAGAAATTTACAAACTTAGCCCACTAAGTTTGGTCTATTATTTTTTTCACCCACTATGTTGACAAAGTTTGATTTAAGCCCAATGTGTTAGGACCTATGCCAATCACATAACTCTTTAAACATTATTATCATCAAAGTTTCCAAAGTAGAAAGACTTAAAATTTCAATTGAGTTTGTTCATTTTCCATTTATAAAGAGAGTGCAACAAATTTACTTGAGTTGTTGTTTTCTCTAGGGGTGTGCAAAATGATATTATCATATTCATGATTCGGTATTTGGATAAATTTTGTTAATTCGGAAACTCAAATCGTTTGCCAAATCAAATTACATCGATACGATTTGGTAATTATCGAATTTGAATTCGGTACTTTCAATCGATTTCGTATTCTTGTCAAAACTTTTTCTTGAACATTTTTTCATTGCAAAAATAAATTAAAACAAAATAGGATGGAAAACTGCATCATTATAATTAATGGTATTAGTTGAATTGAAAAAAAAAAACATATATGAAAAATATAAGAAATTTATTTTCTAGATATCATTAATTTTACTCTAAAGCTCTATACTTCAATCATCAATACATCCTATCACTACAAGAATGGGCGGTCATTAGGGACCGCCCATTAGCGACTGCCCAGCAGTCGCTTGTCTGCTTCGCAGTCGCTAAATTTTTTATTGAACGTTAAGCAGTCGCTAACATTCACTGAGAAAATTTGCGACTGCCAAGCAGTCGTTATTATCCTTATGGACAATCAGCGACTGCTTAGCAGTCGCTACTCATTTAAAATTTACTGGGCCAAACATTTTGGCCAGAGTTGGACCAAAATGTGGGCCAATTTTAGGGCCGAATTTACGCTAATTCGGCCCTAAACAAATCAGCAACCGTTAAGCGGTCACTGATTTAGGTGTATAAATAAATAAAAAAAATCTTTTTTTTTATTTCCTCATCTTCTTCCCCAAATCAGCGACCCATACCCGATTTGAGCCGATTTCAGCCATTAGCGACTGTCGAGCTCAAGTTGCGACCAAAAAACGGTCTCTAACTCATAACATCCTTTTCCCCTCCAAAAATCTTCCTAGCTCCGACTCCGCCGTTCGAAACACCTCCTTGCGCCGCCTCCTTTGCCCATTTCTGCGTCTTACCGCCGGTAATGAGAAGCTCCTATTAGTTTTTCCTTTTTTTTGTGTTTTACTAATATTTTAATTTAAATCCGAAAATTGCCTAATTTAAATCCGAAAATTGGTATTGTTAGATTGTTAGATTTGTTGTATGATTGTTAGATTTGTTGTTAGATTTGAAATAGAAATAGAAATAGATTATTGTGAAATTAGAAAAAGATTATAAATATATTATTGTGAAATTGTGAAATTAGAAATAGATTATTGTTAAATTGTGAAATTGGAAATAGATTAGAAATAGATTATTGTGATATTCTGAAATTAGAAATAGATTAGAAATTAGATTAAGGAAAAAAAATAGAAATAGATTAGCAATAGATTAGAAATTAGATTAAGGAAAAAAAATAGTAATATATTTGAAATAGATTAGAAATGAGATTAAGGTAAAAAAAAAATAGAAATAGATTAGAAATAGATTAGAAATGAGATTAAGGAGAAAAAAAAAGAAATAGATTTGTAAAATTGATTAATGAATGATTAAAGGAAAAAAATAGAAATAGATTTGTGAAAATTAGATTATATATTAGATTGAATTAGATTATTTTTTACTTAGATTCTTTAATTAGATTGTAAAAATGAGATTAAGTTTATACTTAGATTCTTTAAATTGATTGTAAAAATTGAATCGTTAGATTTGTTAAATTGTTAAATTAGATTAGTTTATACTTAGATTCTTTAATTAGATTGTGAAAACGAGATTAAGTTTATACTTAGATTCTTTAATTAGATTGTAAAAATGAGATTAAGTTTATACTTAGATTCTTTAAATAGATTGTAAAAATTGAATTGTTAAATTTGAAATAGTTTTGTGTTAGATTGTTAAATTGTTAAATTAGATTCAAATGTTGATTTGATTTTCTAAATGTTATATTTTCATTTTTATAGTATATACATATTTTCGGCATGACGTCACGTAAGACCACTAGTGGTGCTGGAGGTCGAGGTCGAGGTCGTGGAGATGGAGGTTGTACTGGGGTGTCGGGTACTCGTATCGATGGACGAGTCACGAGTAGTGTTGGCGGTGGTGGTGTTGGCCGTGGTGGGGTTGGTGCCATTGGTAGTGGCAGTGTAGGTCATGGTGGTGTTGGTTGTGCTGGTGTTGGCCGTGGACGGGTTGGTGCCAGTGCTAGTGGAAGAGTAGGTGGTAGCGGTGTTGGCTGTGGTGATAGTAGTAGTCGAAGGGGTCGAGGTAGGTTCGGACCTGTACGGATTGTCCGATCGGCGACTCGTGCATCGGATGGCCATCCAGCCGAGCCATCCGTCTCGGCACTAGGGTCAGGTGACGTCTCTACGTCGAGGACACCAGTGTTGCAGCGACAGATATTAGCAGAGTTTGAGACCGCCGAGGTGCCAGAGGTGCCAGAGGTGCCACTACCCCGATCATCAGAGTCCACCAAGTCCGAGGTGCCACGACCACTTACTTCAACTTCAGTAGGGACTCACGTGCCCCCATCTGCCGAGTCTACCAGACTTCAGACTCCATCACCTATACACGACATCGGAGCTGGACAGAGTCAAAGGTCGAGTGAGTCACCACTACCGAGACAGTCTCGCCCACCGAGGGGACCAAATGCACCATATACGACCGTCCCGGCGGGACAGAAGATTCCGCTTATAGAAATGCATCGGGGTTGTTTTTCCAAGCCCCCTAGTCGTGAGATCGCGAAGGTGATCACTGGCCTCATTCGTCAGTTTATGACTGAGTTTTGGCCCTCCTACACAAAGATTCCCCTCGAGAAACGGGAGGAGATGTATGCTCGATTTACGATGAGTTTTTAATTTATTGTTTAATATCTCATAATTTAGTTTATTAAATTAGGGCTTTTTTAAAAAAATTATGTTGAATTTAGTTTATTAATTTATTGTCATAATTAATTGTTGAATATTAATTTTTTTTTTTGCAGAATAGGTTTGGGATTCGTTACTTCGATAGGGCTGCAGTACACAGGGCATACCAGGAGAAGGCGAGGGAGCTTTACAAACGAGCGATGAACAAGGCGCATGGCTATTACATGGAGAGGAAGGATATGGAGGAGCATCGCAACAAGAGAAAGACGTCGTGGATGAGCGAGAGTATTGAGAAGGAGGCGGCAAAACATTGGGCGACGGAAGAATTTAAGAAGAAATCTGTCATGGGAAAGAAATCTAGGAGAGGCGGTAAGGAGGATGGCCCGGCGCCCGCCACCTTTTACGGTGGCTCTATTGATTACGAGGAGATCCGTCAGCGCCTGGTATTTTTTTTTTAATTATATATTTTTAATTGTTCTTAAGTTATATATTTTAAGATGTTAATTTTTTAAAATTATTGTTCTTAAAAAGAAATCCATTGATTAGTATTTTTAAGATAATTTTAACCCCACTTTTATTTTCAATTTAAAGATGAGGAATCAGCCCGGTCGCACGCACCCTATCAGGCACGACGAGATATACAAGGCGGGACATACTAAGAAGGTGTCGGGGACTGGGAGAGGTACCAACCAACCCTTGAGGCAGATGTGGAAGTCAGAGGCGACGAGACTGATCTTTTTAATCACATTTTTGATAATTCAACAGAAAATATACAAGAGGGAGTTGAGGAGGAAAAATCCCGACGCCGTGGAGGACAAGGATTTGGCTGAATGGAACGCCGAGGCGTGAAAGAAGACCATAGGGACGATCAGCAAGGGGAAGGCGAAGGGTTTACCGATTTATGTTGATGATTTTGAGACTGATGAGTGGTATAGTGATTGTGATGAGGATCCCGAGGTCGTTGTTGATGGTGAGAAGAACCCAGATGAGATGTATAGATTGTGGGAGAGTTCTGGTGATGAGGGGGTCGAGTATCCGCCTAGCGATGTTGAGGGTGGACTTCCTGGAGATCATGAGGGGGGTGATGTTGGGGACGATGATGATTGGGAGGGTGATGATGGGGACGGTGATGATGAGGGGGGTCATGATGACTTGGCTCAGTGATCGGGTGGATGTTAGTGGTTTGTATTTTGTTTGGGATTATGATACTCTAGTTTTTTGATTATCGCTTTATGAACGGTGATTGTACTTATAATTAGCGATTGTGATTTGTTTTGGATAACGAGACGTTTTGAATTGTGACTATGGATATGATTGTATTTTGAATTGTGATTGTGATTGTGTTTGTATATACAGTTTTGTGAGCTAGCAATTTGGAAATTATTGTGTTGAAACAGGTTTTTAACTATTATTAGGTCCAACTCATGTCAATTTTTTTTTTGTATTTTTTATCGGTTGAAACAGGTTTCCGTTATGAACTATTAGTTGTAGAAGTTTGAAACAGGTTTGTGATTAAACAATAACTGAAACAGGCTTGTTAAATAATGAATATGCAATAAATGAATAAGTATAAACCCATAATAAATAAGTATAAACCCGATTCATTATTAGAAAAGTAAGTATATGTCTTCATTATATAACATTAGGGACAAGTGATTAAGAAAAGAAAAAAGAAAAGAACTAGTCTTCTTCTGAATATTCAAAGTCATACTCTTCATCCTAATGATAGTAGCCGTTACCATTAGGTACCCGCTCAGGCGGTCCTAAATGATACTATCCGTTGTCAATAGGGACCGCATAACGGTCCCTATATGTTTAATAGGGACCGTTAAGCGGTCCCTATAAGTTTAATAGGGACCGCTAAGTGGTCCCTAATGTGAAAATAGGGACTGTTTGGCAGTCCATAATGTGGAAATTAGGGACCGCATGGCAGTCCCTACTAATATTCGTACATCAATATTATGAATTTTTCGATGGTTCGAGGTGCCGCGTGGTATATTTAGTTCGTAATAACCATTTTAATAGTTAAAATAACAATAAGTACGACGACACATTGTATATCCAAACATTATATAAGGAGAACGGGCCGCTTTGAAGATTCTCCTATTGGGTTTAGGGTTTAGGGTTTAATTCGATATATATATATATATATATATATACGTATTATTAATGAATACTTGATCTAGTGATTATACCTCATAAGCGTATCTATGCTAATCTTTGTGAAGTAAACCATAAACACGGATAACAATTACAACTAACTAATGATAATTAGTTGTACATTTGTGAAATATATATATATATATATATATATATATATATATCCCGAACTTTAATAACTCAGTCGATATCAATTAATCTATTATTTCACAACTAATCTCTATAAGGTTGGTTTTGCAATCATTTATTACTTCAATTTACATATTACAATGAGTTTGGTTGCTTAGAATCACAAACACACCAACATCAATAAAAAAAATCTATTTTAAAGTATGAATATTAGTAGGGACTGCCAAACGGTCCCTAATTTTACAATAGGGACTGCCAAATGATCCCTATTGTCAAATTAGGGACTGCTTGGCAGTCCCTATTCTTAATTTAGGGACCGCTTGGCAGTCCCTACTAATATTCATACATCAAAATTATGATTTTTTCGATGGTTCGAGGTGACGCGTTGTATGTTTAGTTCATAATAACCATTGGAATAGTTAAAATAACAATAAGTACAACGACACATTGTATATCCAAACATTATACAAGGAGAACGGGCCGCTTTGAAGATTCTCCTACTGTTTTGTACGGCGAATGACATAATAACAAATTAATTCGATCAACATATATACGTATAATTAATGAATACTTGATCTAATGATTATGCCTCATAATCGTATCTATGCTAACGTTTGTGAAGTAAATCATAAACACGGATAACAATTACAACTAACTAATGATAATTAATTAGTTGTACATTTGTGAAATATATCTTGAACGTTAATAACTCGATCGATCTCAATTAATCAATTATTTCACAACTAATCTACTATAAGGTTGGTTTTGCAATCATTTATTACTTCAATTTACATATTACAATGAGTTTGGTTGCTTACAATCACAAACACAACAACATCAATCAAAAAAATCAATTTTTAAGTATGAATACTAGTACGGACCGTTAAACGGTCCCTAATGTCAAATCAGGGACCGCTTAACGGTCCCTAATTTGACAATAGGGACCGCTAAGCGGTCCCTAATTTGACATTAGGGACCGTTTAACGGTCACTAAAATCGAAAATTTTGAATTTTTGGCAAAAGTTTTTGGCGGAAGTGAGGAAGAAATTTGAATTTCACCAAATCAATTCTCAACCGTCGATGAAATCATAATCTACGGTCATAAGTACCCCATCATGTCTTTAACACGGATCGCCATCTCAAACCGTCGATCATCTAAAATCATCCAACGGACAAAAATCAATTGAATCCCATCATATATATATAACCTCACCACTCTTACACCCATTTCACTATCTCCAAAAAACACTATCTTCTTTTCTTCTTTTCAGCAACACAAAAACACTATCTTTTTTTTTCTTCTTTTCACAAACACAAAAACTTTTCTTCTTTTCACCAACACAATCTTTTCTTAATTTTCTTTTCTTTCACTTTCTTTATTTTGAATCTTCATTTTTTTTTTCACCAATACAATCTTTTTTTCTTACACTTTCTTTATTTTGGATCTTCATTTACTATTCTTCACTTTTGATTTCATGTTTTTGATTTCATTCATTTTTTTTATTTCATTCATTTTATATTATTACTCATTTTATTCATCTTTTCACATTCTTTTATTCTTTCATGTCAATTGTCATTATATTAACTTTTTATTCATCATTTTATTGTTTTGATCTTGTTAAAATTATAATTTTACAAAAAAAAAACAATTATATTCCGAATTTAATCTGGAATATAATTGTATTTTTTTTATTTTTTCTGGAGGTCATTAGGGACCGCTTATCGGTCCCTACTAATATTCATACTATGAATATTAGTAAGGACCGTTAAACGGTCCCTGTTTCTGATATTAGGGACCGTCAAACGGTCCCTATATTTGATATTAGACGGTCCCTACTAATATTCATAGAAATTCTACGAATATTAGTAGGGACTGTTAAACGGTCCCTATTGTAAAATTAGGGACCGTCTAACGGTCCCTAATATTTTTCAAAATGTAGCGACTGTCAAACGGTTGCTACTTTCTTAAATAAAATAGGGACCGCTCAGACGGTCCCTATTGTAGAAATTAGGGACCGTCTGAGCGGTCCCTATTGTAAAAATTAGGGACCGTCTGGTCGGTCCCTATTGTAGACATTAGGTACCGCCCAGACGGTCCCTATTATTCAAAAGTATGTCAACTGTCTATCGGTTGCTATATTGCGGTCCCTTTTGAGGTCATTAGAGATCGCTTAACAGTCGTTATTATGCGGTCCCTAATGACCTCAATAGGGACTGCTTAACGGTCGCTATTGGCAAGCGACCACTGTCAATAGCGACCGCAGTATAGCGACCGCTAGATAGTCGCTATTTGCCAATAGCGACCGCTAGATAGTCGCTAATGACCCCTTTTTCTTGTAGTGTATATCATATGGCATTCAACAAAAAAATAAATTAAGCTTGAAATCATCACAATCAAGATATAATAGATTCATCATTCATATAAAAAATAATGTATATTCTCCAATTGTAAATGGGTCATAAATAAATGAGTGCACACTCCAAAATATAAATCACTTAATTATTTTACTTAATTAATGATGAAAAAATACACATGTTTAAAAGTTGAAGTCTCCGACTTTGATTTATAAATATTATATATATATATACATCTATATTTATATTAAATAGTTCAATAATTCGGTACAATTCGATAATAGACATATAAATTATACATCGTATCAAACTCTAATTCGACCGGTACCAACTGATACGATTATCAATGATTCGATCGATCCAAATTATTTTGCACACCCCTAGTTCTGTCAGTGTAATAAAAAGTGCAATCCGTAACCATTGTAACCATATCAGCTAATTGTAACATTCTATATTAAATAGCTTCTCTCTCAATCATTCTGTTAAACAATGTTCAGTTTGTTTTGTTCTTCTTGTTCATAGTCTCATGTTGTCGAAACAACTTTCTGTTGATCGTAACGGGTGTATAACAGAAAACAAACCAGTATAACAGAAAATAAATAAAGCAACAAATTGCCGATCAAATACACACAATTAAATATAGTAGGCTCATCTACGCGAAATGTAGATTTCATTGAGCTAAAGAAATTCCAATTTCATAAATAGGAATTTATTGAAATAAATTACATAATATTGGTGCAACACCAATTTTTCCAACACTTTCATGATATCATTCATCAGATTTTTGATCTAATTTTTGCTGAGATCTCTTTTTTGATCTTGTTTATTGTTTTTTGTTTTTTTGTTTCTTTTTCATTAGTTTTTTTCACTTTTAGCATTAAAAGTTCGTTATAATTATTCTTTCACACTTTGCTTCTAAGTGTTTGTGAGTTTGGTACTCCACAATCCATTCCCTATTGCTAATGGTGTATGTGTGGGGTCAATCAACACATGACTTCCTATTGACAACAGATCAACATCTTTGATTAACCAAACATTCAAATCAAATATCCACGAATAAACAGTGAAAAAGTGAAGAACGATGTGTATGTGTGTTTGTGAGTGAAAGTTGTTACAAATTGATCAAGTGAGTAGCGTGGTGTGTGACCAGTCCTTTGGTACAAGGGTTGGTTTGCAAATTGTTGAATCCAAAAGAAATTTAAAATGCAGAGCAAAATAGATTTAAATTACAACTTAAAACAACTAATTGCCGAATCTGGAAAGCCATTCCTAACAACCGTAACTGGATTTCAAATACATTCCTGAAACGAAAAGTATTTATTATGTGAGTTAAAACCCACCTGCAAGAGGGGGGTGGATGTCCAATAAGCCCATCCTTGACATCATAGTTGTGAAAGGGCGTAAGGGCAAGGGGTTGGTCAGGATATCAGCAACATGTTGATTATTTTAAATGTGCAAAACCTTGATCAAACCTTTGTCTTTTCGTGTTGTACCGGGTTTATGGCAATGCGCATTGCACTCTTATTGTCCGTGAAGAGTAGTGTGGTTCTTGTAGTTTGAATTGAAAGGTCTTGAAGCAGTAGATGTAGCCACATAACATCCCATTGCGACTGCTCTGTACTTAGTACAGGAACGACTGACAGTTGGTTGCTTCTTTGCTTTCTAGTGTAGGAGAAACACTCCTAAGTAAATGGCATCTAAGGTTATGCTTCTTCTAGTCTGAATACATGTTGTCCAATCACTATCATAGAATGCCTCTATCATAGAATGCCTTATGATGAAGTTATGTTGATGAAGAATAGAATAATCCCTAGCTTGGATTAGCTTTAATGTATCTCAACACCGTATGAGCATCTGTCAGATGAGAAACTATAGGTTTTGACATGTATTGAGTTAATGCTTGAATGCTGAAATTTAGATTCGGTCTTGTAATAGTTAAGTACAAGAGCCTTCCAACTAGCTTTTATAGATGCTTGGATCTTCTAACATAGGTGAATCACCAAACTTGAGTTTGGTTGGAAAGTCCATGGGAGTTGTGCTTGGTTTGCAGATACGGTATCCAGCTATTGTGAGGATATAAATTGCGTATTTACACTGATAAATGGTTATTCCCTTCTGACTTTTGGCTAATTCAATGCCTAATATCTATTTGCGTGTGCCTAAGTCTTTATGATGAACTTGCTGTCAAGATGTTTCTTAATGGATTTGATCTCCTGCATATCATTCCTATAAGAATTATGTCATCTACATAAACACAGAGAGCTGGAAAGTTTTGAACTATTAGTTTTAGTAAAGAGGGAACAGTAAGAGAAAGGCTGTTTGTAGCCAAAATCAGTGAGGCATTGTGAAAGTTTCAGGTACCACCGTCTGTATGTTTGCTTCAAGCCATACAAGATTTGTTTAAGCAGATAAACTCTTTTGTCATTTGGCTTTAAATATCCAAGAGGTGCCTTTTTATATATATATATATATATATATATATATATATATATATATCCTTATCCAGATCTTCATGGAGGAAAGCTCTGTTTGAGAAGAAACCAGTTTTTACTAGTAGCAATAGCAAGGAGTACTATGACTATTGTGAGTTTATCCATAGGAGAGAATGTGTCAAAGTAGTCTAATATCTCTTCTAGTGTATACCCTTTTGGACACTAGTCTATCTTTATATCTTCTAATTACCAGCCTTGTGTTTGATTTAAAAAACCCATTTGCACCATATGCAAAGATGATTAGCAGGCAGATCAATAAGCACCCATGTATTTGTTTTGTCTAGTGCATCCAATTCCCTTGTGAGTAAGATTTTGGTCCGGTGTTACTTGAAATGGAATCTGTAAAAGCTGCGTGATTGGTGCTCAATCTGTCAGTGGAGATATAATTTTCAATAAGGTATTTGATCAGCTTATTAAAAGAAATGCAATTCTTAGCAATATGTAATGACGTTGGTAAAGAATAGTCATAAACATTGAGATAAGTTATATTTTCTGACAGGAACAGTAAGAGTAGATGAAGAAGAAGGGATACTTCACTGATCAGATTGATTAGTTATAGCTGCAACTTCTTGATTAGAGTTGTTAGATGGAGCTGGTGAATGTTGGCAAGGAGAAAGCGTGCCAGCGTTTGTGTTTTGTTGTTCATCTAGGGAGTCTGCAGCATCTGGTATATCTTCAAGATCTTGTGGAGAAATGAAATTTTCTTTGCAAACCTTTGGAGCAGGATAGTAGAAAATGAATCAATTTCAGTGCAGTTATTTTAAAGGGGAATTCCTTTTCATAGAAAATGATATTTCTAGAGACTAAAGTCTTCATACTGTTCAGGTTAAGCAGTAAGTATCCTTTTGTCCCGTTGGGGTAGCCCAGAAAATTGCATTTAATGGCCCTAGCATCAAACTTGCTTTTGTGAGCAGCGAGTGTAGATGCAAAACATAAGCAGCCAAGTGTGCTCGTCAGATTATAGTCAGGAACCTTCGAAGAAAGAATCTCAAAAAGGGTTTTTTTTTTTTGTGGTAACACAGAAGTTGGTAATCTGTTAATTATAAAAGTTGTTGGAAACACACATTCAATCCAGTGGAGGAGAGAATGTTGGATTGAAATCTTAATGCCCTGGCAATTTGTAATAAGTGTTTATTTTGCATTCTACTATGTAATTTTGCTGTGGAGTTTCCACATAGCTTGTTTGATGCAAAATTCCACGAGTGTTGTAAAAGTCTTTCTTTAGGAACTTAGTGCTATTATCTGATCTGATAATTTTGACCTTTAAATTAAACTGATTTTGAACAAGATTGTAGAACTGTTTAATGTGGCTGAGTACTTCTGATTTTTGAATCATGAAATAAATCCAGGTGCACATAGTGTAATCATACACATTAGTAATACAAAATCTACAATTATTACGAGCAACGATTGTTAAAGGCCCCCATAAATCACAATGTATCATCTTCAAAGGTCTGCTAGTTACAAAATCACTTTGAAGGAAGCTGAGCTTCTTTTGTTTGGAAAAATGATAGGTGTCACATGGATCATGTTTATTACGATGAGATAAAGAAAGCCTAGTAATAGATTCTATCATTTCTAGAAATAAGATTATAATTGAAATCAACAACATATAGAGCATTATTGAGCATCAAACCAGAGACATAAGCAATATCTTTTGTAAGTGTAGCCGTAGTAATATATATTGTGCTTATTGTGTATAGCAAAAAACACATAGTGAGGAGAAGTAGGAATACCAGAGATTGTTGTGGCAGCAAAACTGAGGGTCATACGTGGATGGATATGCACCTGTTTGTTGTTGAGCCTTGGCAGAGGTCATGAATTGTTCAAATAAAGCAGCCATATATGAAGAAGGTTTCTTTGGAGGTGGACTGCGAGGTAAGTCTTCGGAGCTACTAGCAAGATTGGTTGATTGAGGTGGATCTCTATTTCCTTTAGGTGCTTCCCAACTAGGAGGGTACCCAATCAACTTATAACACCTATCAACAACGTAACCATTGTATTGACAAGGAGTGCGCTTTAGTTCATTATTGTCTTTACCCTGAAGAGTCTTCCGAAACCTGTTCTTGTAGGACCCTTTATTCTGGGAATTGTGATCTTGTCGAGCCTGTCTGGTAAACATGGCCATGGATTCATTGATGGTGTTGGAGGCTTGAATGGACTTCTGGCTCTTTTCTTGCAAAAGTGGGGAGTAACACCTTGATAAAAAAGGAATGGAATTCATTAAATGAATCCGACTTCTAGCCATGCCTTGCCATAAGATTCATTCAATCCAACAAGAAAGGTCATCACATTGTTAGACTACTGCAGTTGCAACATGTGAGTGTTGAAATTACAAACAGAGTTTCCACAAGAGCAAGAAATAATAGATCTATGTGACAAAAAATCACCACATAGAATCCAAAAGAGATTGTAGTAACCAGTGATAGTGAGGTCCATGAGACAAATTTTAGAGGGTTTTCTGCAATTGAAACACTCGTGAGCTATTGACCCTATCATATCTAAGTTTTAATTGCTTTCTAGTCTGAAGAGCAGTTTTGTATGACATCAAAGTGATCATAATAGTTTTAGAAACAGAGTTTATCAGCCAATGCAATACCAAATTGTTGGCTCTTATCCAACACACACAATTCACTATACCATCATGACGAAGCATGAGTAAAGTTCCATCAACAAAACACAATTTATTCTTCACAGTCAGTATCATCTCAATGCACCGAGTCCAAGAACTATAGTTTTCACCAGTCAAAAGATCACTCACAAGAGTAGCTCTATTAAAATCAAGCGATCAGATAAAATCATCCAAAGAAGTATCATCCGATAGATTCTTTGCACAAACTTTTGCACTAGCAGTATCAACATGTGTAGTAACATTATCATGAGGATTACTCAATGTTATGCAATCGAAATTAGGCAAAAACAACGATTTGCGATAAAAATTGGTGATTAAAATTGCAATCGTAACAAAACAATTTGATCAAATATGTAGCGAAAAAGATCGATTACTAGGGAATGATACAATAACAACATATCAACAACTTCTATCAATCAAAAATTTAAGTCAAATTTAATTATCAATGATTAAACATTTAAAAGTGAAGAATATTGTGTAGTGTGTGTTTGTGCATGAAATTTTGTTACAATTGATCAAGTGAGTTGTGGGGTGTGTGATCAGTCCTTTATATAGAGGAGCTGATTTACATAAGGTTGAATCCAGATCCAAATGCAAATTAACATGCAGAACAAACGAATTTAAATTACAACTTAAAACAACTAATTGCCAAATCTGGAAAGTTGCTAACAGCCATAACTGGATTTCAAATACTTTTGTGAAATGGAAAGTATTTGTTACGTGAGTTAAGACCTATCAACAGTCTATTTTGTGTGTTAAGTTATATACTTGGTTTTAATGAATCTTTCTCTACAGGTAGAAGTCAAAACCTTCTACACCATTATCCATTTTGTCAAAGTTTTACTCACTATTGGTGCATGAAGAACGCTAACGCTAACATTCTTTGCACACTTCAAGTTCGACCACTGATAGATTGAGAATGAGGGAGGTTTCAAGTCCCTACACACTACTCTAATCAGTTAAGATTCTCTAACAATTCATTAAGGACAACAAGAAACTAAAGTGTACTCGTTGTGGGTAAACTGTCTGTACGCTAGAATATTGTTTTCAGATAATGAGTTACCCTCTAAGTTGCGAAGCAAGGTCCTATTCCTAAAATAATTTATTGTCTACCATTGGTGAGAATAACTCAACATTTTTCTATGTTGCTGGTGAACTTGAAAACAAAACATGGACTCTTTGAGCAATTGTTGGCCTCACTCAGAGAAGGTCTAAGGTCCTAGCTGGTGACAACTCCGATTTGTAACCATTGTGGTTTCTGGTACAAAACCTCCATCTATTCGCTTTTACTTTGTTCTACTGAGTACTGTGGTAGACTACGAATTTTAGATACATGGGTCACATTTCATATGATTTGTGAACCTCAATATTTTGGTAACAAATGCAAGAAAGTAGACATCCATGTTTCCATGCCTAACAATAACACCACCTCAATTACAATGATCACAAACGTAAAACTCAAAAATCATATTACTTTAAGAAATGCACACCTTATGCTAGAGTTTACTTGCAATTTGATATCAGTCTCAGAGCTAACTAGGTCCTAAAATGTCCCTTTAGCTTTCTCACATTTTGATTGTGTTCTGCATGACATAACAATATAGATGTGTCGCATCTCAAGTGTAATATGTTTTAATTTGTAACATTATTTTCTGATGCTTCACTTTTACCCTCTAGCTTGGGTCACCCTTTTTATACAAAACTATTAAGTATCTTAGAGTTAGGAATAAATAGTTGTAAAAGATGTGATCATTGAAATACATGTCATTTAGACGACGTTGATACGACTTGGATTAAAATGATAAGTTGTATTAAGAAGGTAGTTAAAAACCTCCTAGGTGACTCTAGAGGTAGTTTCTTACCAGGTAAAGACATGTCATGATGAAATGAAGTTTTTAAGAATCAATCAAGACCAAACGTAATTGCTATAGGAATTTGAAGAAAAACTACGATGGAGCAAGCTTTGATAAGTACAAGCTAGCAATTAAAAAGTCAAGAAAGCAATTTCACTAGCAAGAGAGACTGTGTAGAACGAGATATAAGAGATGATGGATAACAAAGAGACCAAGAATGATATATACATAATTTCTTGCATTACAAACATAAAGACTAGAGACTTGGGTATGCACAAATGCATCAAAGATGAAAGGTAATCAGTCCCAGTGCACGAGGACCAGATCAAAGTACGATGGATTGAGTATTAAACCGATCGAGATCTTACCTATGAAGTGGGTGACAACACGTCCCCCTTCAGATTTGAACCTAAAATTTATGCGACGGGTAAAAAGATTTAAAGTCAAAGATGCATTAAAGAGGATGTAGACATGCAAAGTTGTATGCCAAAATCGTATGGCTATTGAAGTATGAAAAAAGTATGGGAGAGATAGGTGTGATCTGGGTAACAACCGATTCAGTCAAAAATGCAAAACAAATATAATACTAGAGGAGTGAGAAAAGATAAAGCTAGTACCGCTCTATAAGAATAAGGGAAATATCTATAACTATTCTCGTTATCGTGGTATTAAACCTATGTGTCAAACCATGAAGCTATGAGAGTGGGTGATTGAACACCTGTTGAGACAAATTAACCCCATCTTTAGGAACTAGTTTGGATTTATGTTATGTAGAATGAACAAAGAGGTCATCCATTTGATCCATCACATCAGGCGTTTTCGAGTTAATAGTAAATATTTTCATTTAGTCTTTATCGACTTAGTAAAAATATTGGATAAAGTGATTAGAGAAGTACCGTGATGAACTTGTCGAAGAAAGAATAGTTATATCAACACCATTAAAGAAATGTATGAGAATGCTGAGACAAGTCTTCAAACTTGTGGCGGTTTAACAAACACCTTCCCTTTTACAATTAGCTTAGACCTGAGACTTTTTTGATCCCCTCTTTGTCTTCCACTATAATAGATGCAACCACCAGAGTTATCCATGACCAAATACCATGGTGTATGTTGTTTGTAGACGATATTGTTCTCATCGATGAGACAAGGACAATAGATAACAATAAACTAGAGATATAGAGACAAACATTAGAAGTATGAGATTTTCAACTAAGTTAAATAAAAACAGAGTGCGTAAAGTGGAAATTTAACAAACAACAAAGAAAACTATGATGATATAGTTCAAAGGATACCATAAAGCTCGTATTTATGATATGCGGGCGATATTGAAAATGATGGAGAGCTAGACGGTGGTATCAACCATGCCATTCAAGATGGACGTGCATAATGGAAGAGCACCACATGAATTATATGCAATCGTAACTTTCCCTAAAGATTTAAGGAAATTCGAGTCGGACAGCTATCAGACTTGCGTTGTAAAAGGCTCAGAATGTCGAGCTAGTAAGCAACATCATGGGAATAAGATGAATGTAACTAACATGCAAATATTACGGTGGATGTGTGGTAATATCACAAGAGACAAGGTATGCATTGAAGATATTCACCTTAAACTGGATGTGGAGCCCATAGACCAGAAGATGTGAGACAATCTGTAAGATGGTAACGGAATGTTAGAGGTAAGCCCGTGTGAACACTAATTCAACTCGTTGAAAACTCTTTACTTGGGGCGCACAAATAGAGCACAAGGAGGACCAAAATAAATGAAGATTTAGGTCATACGAAAAGACATGAAGCTTGGAGACCTAAATGAAGATGCACTTGACATGAGAGTTCATGTTGTTGATTTGACATGATTCACCTATGGTTCATATTGTTTACCTCACTTATTGGGATCACATCTTAGTTGTTGTTGTACTATTGCAATACATTACATGTAAGGTTATTGTGTGGTTATTGTTGTTCCTTTTGACTTGATTCATTGTGATGTATGGGGTCATTTTGCTTTATTATCACATGATGCTTATACGTTCTTTCTTTAAATAATAGATGATTACACCAGGTGCACCAAGAGTTATTTTTTCAAACACAAATTCGATGCACTAGAATCTCTCACTCAGTTCCCGAAACCTATTGAAACTTAATTTTTAGCTAACGTGAGGGGCCGTTTGGTTTCGATACTAGTTACTTTGAGTTGTTACAAAAATTTGGATTATTAGTCGAATAATTTAGTAACTGGTTTTTAATATCTCATTTGGTTCGAAAGACTGAATTTGAGACTAATTTGTATCTAGTCTTAATACATGGTATGGTTCATTGTATACCTTTTAATATTCTACTAACTTATGTGAACTTCCTATGTTGCTCCTTTAGTGTCACTCAAAGTTTTGCAATGTATACAACTTATTATATATTACAATAATGTATAATATATGTATTATAATGTACATGCCTGTTATTTGTAATGTATATAATTATAATGTATTTATTTATAACGTATGTGCTTACAATTTGTAATGTATATAATACATCTCTGTATATACTTACAATGTACATGCCCATCATTTGTAATATATATAATTATAATGTATAATTAATATATATATATATATATATAATTTAAGTATCTAATTATAATGTATAATATATATAATTATAATGCATCTCCGTTGGATGGCCAAGAGATACCGAGAAGTACGCATTTTTGGTATTTAGGCTCCATACTACAGATGGATAGAGAGTTAGACGGAGATGTCAACCACCGCGTTCAAACTGGATGGACAAAGTGAAAGAGTGCAACAGGGATCCTGTGCGATCGAACTTTCCGTTAAAGCTTAAAGGAAAGTTCTATCGTACGGCTATTAGACCTACTTTGCTTTATGGCTCCGAGTGCTAGGCTATTAAGCAAAGTCATGCACAGGAAATGAATGTTACAGAGATGCGCATGCTTCGGTGGATGTGCGATAAAACCAAGATAGATAAGGTGCGCAATGAAGATATTCGGCATAAATTGGGTGTGGCGGCCATCGACGAGAAAATGCGAGAAAACCGTTTAAGATGGTTTGGACATGTTAAACGCAGACCCATAGATGCGCCGGTATGACGAGTTGAAGATCTCGACTTAGGACAGACGGCTAGAGCTCGTGGGAGACCGAAAAGATGTGGATGGAGGTCATACGGAAATACCTGAAGCTAAAAGATCTAAATGAAGACATTCTCAGCAACCAAAACATATGGAGGCAGAAGATTCATGTTGACAACTCGACCAGATTCATTCATGGTTCATATAGCCTACCCCAATTTAATTGGAATTACAGGCTTGGTTGTGTTGTATAATGGATCTTCGTATTTATTTATAATTATATATATATTGTACTATATAATTATAATGTACGTATAATGTCATAATTATAATATACATGCCTATAATTTGTGATGTATATAATCATTAAGTATTTATATTTTAATGTATGTGCCTATAATTTTGTAATGTGTATAATTATAATGTATTAAATTGTAATGTATCTCCATAAATAATTACAACACACATGCCTATAATTAATGTACATAATTCTAACGTATAAATATAATATATATGTATAATTAAAGTATATAATTATAATTCATATAATTATTATGTATTTTTGTATATAATATAAATATATTGTATCTTTCGATAATGTATATAATTATAACGTATAATTAAAAACCGAGGACAAATGAGTTATTTTGATGCAAGCAATTTAGTAACAAAAGTGAGATTGGAGGGCGGGGTCAAAGCCCGAAAAACTAATCAAGCGAACTATATGGGTTACTAAGTGAAATTTAGCACCTTATTTCACCTAATACACATAACCAAATGACCCCTAAAGGTTTAAGATTCGACAATTTATTGAGTTTAAAATGCAATTTTTTCATAAGACTCATGGCATAATACATCATACATCATTTAGTGAAGCATACATCATTTAGTGAAGCACCTTAACAAATTGGACTAATAGAGACCAAGCATCAACATTTGATTCGAGTTGCAAAAGCTTTTAGGTTTCTTTCAAATATACCAATAACATCCTAGTTTAATTGAGTAGCAACTATTGCATTTCTTATTAACATATTTATTCCCCAACTATACAAAAGAAAACTCCTTTAAGATGAATTTCAGAAAACAGTATAAATCAACTTTGACAGGCAATCGACACAAATTCAATGCTAAAGCACATAAGTGTATTTAGTTGAATACCCACAAAACGAAAATCACTTCAAGGGTTATTTACTACTGAATGAAGATACTCACAAAACATTCACTTCAAGGAAGGTAATATTTAACGAAAATCAATATTCGATCACTTATGTATTTTCATGGGGTTGGAGTACTCTTTGTATTCCCAATTATCCTTTTTTTAATAAGCAAAAAAAATAAAAAAAAATACGACCACATACATGGTAAGCGAGTGGCAGCCACATGCGCAAAATGGTCAAATAAGGGAAAAATCGAGCCCTACAAAGATATTGGGTATAGTTAATTTGACAATTCTCCCAATTAAATTTTCTTCCTAATGATATTAGCTAAATATATTAACACATGCACATCAAACATTATCTATATCCACAACAATATAATAAATATATTTATATGATGACATACATATAGAAATATATATATATATATAATACATTAGTCATGTAAATAGATACATATATAACCCTGTTTGGGCCGGCAAAAAAGTTCTCTAGCTTTGCAAAAAATCCTTCCCACTACAACAAAACACATCAAATGCATAGAAAATGTTAAATACAGTAGAACCGATTTTCGTTGCAATTGATCAATTCAATCGAAATAATTCAATGCCAAATTTCATTGCATTAGACCTCGTTGCAAGAAAAAAGCATGGAGAATTTTCATTGCAAAAAGCAAATGCAAGGAAATTATTACTTGCATTGGGAAAAGTACTGCAACAGAATTTTTCGTGCTGCAAGGAAGAATTTCGTTGCAGTCAGAAGCAATTGCAAGAGAAATTCTATCGTAGGCTGCTTTATGCACAATATGAGAAGCAATCACGTGGCAACTTCTGAGTGTTGCAGAGTGCATCAGAATCTTCCCTTGCATTAGCTATTGCAACCGAAATTGCAGAGTGCATCGGTATCGCAACGCAGTTCTTCCTTGCAACTCCTTGCATGGAATAATTTCGTTGCAATTGGTTTTATTGCAATGAAATATTTTCGAAAATTTTAAGAATAATCCCGCCACATTCAAATTATTCCATTTTTTCTTTTTATTCTTTATAATTAATTAGTTATTATTTATGTCATAATTGTTAATATTATTGTATTAGTTTTTCGTATATATGTATTTAAACACTTGAAAATAATATTAGGTTTTTTTGTATACTTATAAATACATTTTTATACATTTCATATAGATACATATTTATAGAATTCTTCTAAATATTAATATTTCCCAATAAACAAATATTAAAAATTTTAATTATCAAAAAATAATCGAAATGAGAGGAGAGGAGAGAAGAGAGGATCTTGTAGTGTGTGAATGAATAATGAATTGGGTGGGTGGGGGGGTATTTATAGGAGAAAGTAAAAAATGCTACATGGCAATTTTCCGTTGCACAAAAAGCAGTGCAAGAAAAAGTTCACTTGCATTTGATACTTGCAAGGAAAACTTTCCTTGGAGAAACTTCTGCAACCAATTTTTTTTCATTTAGTAATATAATGAATGGAAATTTTCTGTTGTAGACCTCAATTGCAACGAACTATTTCCTTGTATGGTGAATGCATGGAAATATTTACTTTCATGTTGAGTAACTATTTTTGAAAAGCCCCCTACTTACTAAATTTTGTAATTATGTTTTTAACCGCAAATGTATTTTAAACATCTTTGGCTTCTCCGTTTATGACAAGATTTGAATGTATGCCTCATTAATAGTTGTTATAAATAGTGGTTAAAGAAAAATGGTGTTTGGAGTTGTTTTGCAATTACGGCATTCCAAAAATATTTTTTTATACGTCTTTTGTTACTCTATTTTTGAAGAAATTTGAAGTGAAACACTTATTTTTAGTAACATAGTGTATAGTTAAAACAAATGAGGATTAAAGGTGTTTTACGATCTCTACATATGAAAATGCATGTTTGACATAAAGAGTGTACATGTGTGTGGGGTTTATAGGGTTTAGGGTTGAAGAGAGATAGTGTTTTATGCTTATAACGCTTGTTTAATGACTCTTGTTACTCTGATTTGGACGAGATTTGAAAGGACATATATACTTAGAGTGTTGTAAGTAATGATGAAAGAAAACGTGAATATATAGAGTGATTTTGTAACTTTTGCATAATTATATTTTTACCTCTAATGTTTAACGTCTTTCGTTACTCCATTTATGAGAAAATTTGATAAAGAACAATACTTATTATGTTTAAAATATTGGTGAAAGAACAATTGAATTCGAGGATGTTTTGTAACTTTTGTATAATTATATTTCTCACCCAAAATGTTTGTGTAATGTCTTGCGTTGCTCAATTTATGACGAAATATGATAGAGCTTACTTATTTGGTGTGTTTAATATATTTGTGAAAGAAAAAGTGAATTCGGAGATGTTTTCTGAATATTGTTTAATTACATATCTAACCAAAGGTTTTTTGTTGCATAGCATTTTTTATATTCATTGCCCTTTTTCCAACAAAATATTTCCTTTCAAATGCTCATTGCATGGAAATTTTACCCACCATGTTTTCTTGTATTGAAATTTTCGGATTCATTTCACTTATTTCGACAAAATATTTCCTTTCAATTTCTATATTTTCCTTTCAATTGTTCATTGCATGTAACTTTTATCCACCATGTTCTCATTGCATTGAAATTGTTGGATTCATTTCCTTCTTTCCAACAAAACATGGAAATTTTACCTACCATGTTCTCTTTCCATTGAAATTTTTTCTTGCATGTTATTTTAAGGTGAAGATTTTCCATGCAACTAATTTAATTATTTAAATAACTACTCCAACTCTCACTCTATTTAAGCACTCTCTGTCATTCATTTGAATCACTCGAATCTCTTCTCAAGCTCTCACATTTCTTTTCAATTTCACACAAATAGTGATCTGCTTTGTTTATCTCATTTCTATGTACAAAGGTATGTTAATTATTTCTACCTCTGTCAATTAATGATTTTTTTTTTAAAAGTTAATATTTTTAATTTAATAACTTGGTTATTAATTTCTCGTACGTTATTTTGACAGTAAATAGTACGGATGATAAATATCAATGACGATCGGAGCTGGATGTACGACCGACTAGACAAAAGCTAGAATTCGAACTATCATTTTGAGGTTGGTGTGTACAACTTTCTGGATTACGCATTCTCACTAATTAGCAATTTGAATTGTGTGAGAGTTCCTTGCCCTTGTACAAAAGGCATGAATTCAAAATATTTTAAAAGGGATTCGATTCATTTGTATATATTGGGGTTTGTACCTCACTATATGGTATGGGATTATCAAGAAGGCAACACCTCGGGGGGTAATATATACTCACACAGTGAAGCAGAGTCTTTACACATAGTCAGATGGGTTTTAGATATGATCAAAATGAGGGATATGGTCGATGATGCATTTGGTGGTCAATTTCTGAATGTTACTTCTAATATGGCAAGTGTAAATGATGAGCCAATTGGTAAGGCGATGGCTTTCTTTGAGATGCTTAGGGCTGCAAAAGAACCGATAACCATAAGGAGTGAACAAACCACTGTCGAACAAGATAATGCACAAGCAAATTACTATTTCTTGTGACAAAACATTGAAATTGGTTCACCAGTTGCTCTCTCCTGAACTTGGTGCTAAGGTACCAGAGAATGTTTATGGTATGAAAAAACTGGAGAAGAGTTTGTGGTTTGGTGTAAAAACTTATGACGCGTGCATAAATAATTGTTTCTTGTTCTACGGGGTGTCCGAGTCAATACAACACGATTCGGGTCCCGAATGTCATGAACCTCATTTTGAACCCTTTCGAAATCCAAACAATAGAATCAAACCTATATCGCGTAGGAAGTTATGGTACTTTTTGCTGACTCACAGACTCCAACGGCTATACAAGTCTCGTTCAATTGCGCAATACATAATGTGGCTTCCTAATTATCAACATAATAAGGATCACATGATACACCCGGTATCTGGCCATGCTTCGAAATACTTTGATAATCATCATCATAGTTTTGCCGTTGAGGATAGAAACGTAAAGCTAGGGTTGTGCACTGGTGGATTATCTCCTTTCGGTAACTATTTGGGCCCTTATTCTTGTTGGCTTGTGTTCGTTACACCGTACAATCTCCTTCATGATCTCTGCATGATGCAAGAGTACATAATTATAAGTTTGATCATTTCTGGTCTAAGCAACCCTCGTAAGAACCTGGATGTTTTTCTTCAACCCCTGATTGATGAGCTAGTCTCTCTGTGGGAAGTTGAGATTCAGACGTATGATAGCTTTAGACGCAATAATTTTCAGTTGCGTGCTTGTGTTCTTTAGTGATTTCCCGGCGTATGGGATGTTTTTTAGATAGAGTATGCATGGGAAGATGTTGTATCCATACTGTATGTAGTACACAAAATCATTTCAGCTTACGAAGAGTAGGAAAACCAGCTTCTTCGACCGTTTTCGCAGATTACTTCCATTGGATCACAATACAAAGAAGAACTTCTTCGACAACACAAATAATATCTTCATGGATGATTCTGGTAAGACTAAAGATAACATGAATGCGCGAGTAGATTTGAAAGCGTACACCAACCAGAGTGAGTTGTTTTTAATCAGGGGATTGGACAATAGGACACACATACCTCATGCAATATAGGGTTTGCTAAAGGATCAAAAGAGGCAAATGTGCGAATGGTTGAGTAGTTGAAGTTTCCCAATGGTTATGCTTCTAACATCGGTCGGTGTGTGCAAATGCATAGTTCGAAAGTAACCGGATTGAAAAGTCACGACGGTCATGTTTTTGTGCAAATGCTAATTGTTAACCATAAAGAATAAATATGAGATTAAGAAGAATATTAATCCTAAATATAGGAATTAATATATGGACAATACTATTGTCATGAGTACCTCCGATGACATGTACCCACTCCCACTGAGGAGGCCCCTCGGATGTTACCACACCCCTCGTCACTAACCTAAAACGGCACGAAAGAACATCCGAGGAGACACCTGAGCGTCCCTTGGAAAGTCAACGATGAATAAAAAATAGATATCAACGCATCATCGGAAAAAGAGTAAACCCCGATGGATCCGCACGACTCCGATATCCATCAATGCGCCAAGACGGACCACAACGGACCCTGAGTCCCATAATCTTGCGAGAATGCTTCCTTGCTGAACACTCCTCAACATAAATTACCCTCGGAACATCACTCCGAAGACCAAATCTAAGAACAAAGCCAGGTCTGAATACCAGAGCCACTGGAGGACACTCTACGAGGACTTGGACACTAAAGTACTACTTCACGAAGGCCAAGTCAAGCCCTCGGAGATCAAGTCAAGACCCTGAAGAACAAGTCAAGCCCTCGGAGAACATGTACATAAGTCACTACACCAGAACAAACCCTTACCAAAGCAGCAACACCCCCTAGAGAAGATCCTAACTGGTCTCTCAAGTCGTCACCAAATATAGGACCCCTCAGAAAACTAAACATCCCGAAGAATAGCCCATCGAAGACCCCCGGAGCCATTGGAAGAGGCAAAAATCAACTTAGTTAGCATCTAGTAGACTCAAGATATACCTTATCTTATCTTTTTACACTTTCACGCATATTACGACACATGTACCTTACTCAAACACATGCATAACGACACCTGTCCCTGACAAACTCTATATAAAGGGAGGTGATCGATTGAAGAAAAATAACTTCGGACACACACATACAATCACATACATACAAAATTAAGGAGTAAAGTTCAGTGAATAAAGGAAGGAATATTCTCGCATTGTTCTCCTCTATAAAACCATGGGTTTTTGAATCACACCCACGGCGTTCCGACCCAAAAATAAATCCGTTAAATAGGGAATAATATCCAACCTGTTAACAAAATGGCGCCGCCTTTGGGAACGCCATAATATCTGTCCTCGAGAGAATTCAACAAACGGTGGTTACTATGGATGATCTATTCGAAAGTGGAAGTCTTCGAACTCACCACAGCGACTCGGAAGAAACTTTGTCGAACTACGAATCAGGTACAAGAGATTTTATTAATATTCCCCGCTCTGTCGGATTGGCAGTAACGCGAGAACAAAAGAAAAAATAGAATATAGAATAGGAAGAATTTGGTGGTACTTGAATTGAGACTCATCATGCGAATTGGAGAGCAGGCCCCTATGAAAGACTTGTAGATGCTACAGCCATACGAGCGCAACAAAGAGGGGGAAACTTTAGGAACTGGTCCTCTGCCTCTCCCAGACATAGAAACCTCCCTTCGGAAGAAGATGCACCCCATGTGGGATGGAGCCATACTCCGGTCCCATGGCGCCACGAATCCCCGCAAGAATCACAAAGGTATGTTAATTATGAAAGAACCCCGAGGAGGGGCCAGGGGGGAGAACTTTCCCGTCCCTCGGATTATCGTAGAGATAGTGATCATACCCTATGGGGAATCATGGATGGCCTGCGC
The DNA here is from genome assembly GCA_948329865.1 of Linaria vulgaris. Taxonomy (NCBI): domain Eukaryota; kingdom Viridiplantae; phylum Streptophyta; class Magnoliopsida; order Lamiales; family Plantaginaceae; genus Linaria; species Linaria vulgaris. Next base: position 29,723,822 of record OX415249.1, read on the forward strand.
AAAGAATTGAGTGATATTAAGAAAACCATGGCCCCCACAGAAGATCCCACATTCAAAACTTCCCATTTTTCTCCTAAAATTTCCTTAGCCTCTGTCCCTTCGGGAATGCAGCCCGTTATTGTTCCCTTGTACACCGGGGAAGCCGATGGAAAGGATCCACAAGACCATATCCATCAATATTTGGTCGAAATGGATCTATCCTCCACCCCGAATCATGTCTTATGCCGCGTGTTTCCTGTTAGCCTCGGAGGACGAGCCCAAGCTTGGTTTACTCACCTTACTCCTAGCTCCGTTACGAGCTTTAATCGACTAGCTCATCTATTTGTACGACAGTTTGCTTGCAACCGACGATATCCCAAATTTGCCACTCATCTCTTCATGGTCAAACAACAGAAAGATGAGCCCCTATGAGGGTATATAAAGTGCTTCATGGACGAGGCTTTGGATGTCCCTAACGTCAGCCCAACCATCTTGGCGGATATATTAACTCATGGGCTTCGAACGGGGGATTTTTTCCAATATCTAATGGGTCACGGACATGAATGAACTCATGCAAAAGGCAGAAGTCTACATCTTGATGGAAGAAGCGGAAGGTACGAAGAAGCGCATAGAACAAGACGATAATGAGCACCTAGAGCGCGCCAAGAGATAGGCAAAAGCTAAGGAAAAAAGCAAAGAAGGAAAACGCAACCAGCGCAAAGACGAGGGTGGTATAGTCAAACAATTCCTTCGACCTGTACCATTACCCCCGATGACTATTGCTCCCCCAGAAGTACTCAATGTAATGAGAAGCAACAATGAGTTGCATTGGCCCCTACCGGCCAAATTCCCTAATCGAGACAAGAACACGGGTAAGTATTGTAAATACCATAAAACCTATGGGCACACCACCGAAGAATGCACTACCCTTCGTAGAGAAGTGCTTCGCCTTCTAGAAGCGGGATTCTTGAAGAAGTACTTTAAAGAAAATAACCCCGAAGAACCCAAGGCAAATGTATGGAAGAGGTCACGAAGGGAACGAGAAGAAGAAGCGACCCCCAACCGCCGGTCATGAGAAAGGACCACGGAACACCGCCGGTCTCGGGCAAGAACCACGGAGCACAGGCGACCACGAGAATGGACAAAGGAACGTTAATGGAACTCACGAGAAAGGACGATGGGACATTGGAATTTACCCCCTCCACCAGACTTGTACGAAGATAACGCCCCATCAGGACAAACAATCAACATGATCGAGGGAGGAGAGATCTCAATAGCGCCCCAAGGTAAGAAGAAGAAATATCTAAAAGAAGTCAGGCGGACAGAACAAAGACACCCCGTATGCTCCATTCAAGGAACAAGGCTACCCATCATTACTTTCGGGTCCGAGGATTTGAAAGGTATAATTTACCCCCATGAAGACACCTTAGTAATTACGGCCGTTATCCACGGATTTGCAATCCAGCGGATCCTCATCGACACGGGCAGCTCTGTGGATGTCATATTCCTTCCTACCTACTTGACTATGGGATTAAAGAAAGAACAGCTGGAAGTAGCGGAGGTTCCCTTAGTAGGTTTCTCAGGAGAAGCCTGCCGCACCCTTCGAATGGTGATTCTTCCGATGTCATGGGGAGAAGGAGCCCTTTGAAGAATGGGACCTACCAAATTTTGGGTGGTGGAGGCCTCGTCACGAATGTACAACGCTATATGCGAAAGGCCATCCATCCGAGCTTTCGAAGAGATCCCCTCTACCCTACATCTTAAGGTAAAATTTCCCACCCTTCAGGTATTGGAGAAGTCCGAGGAATTCAATCTAAGGCTAGAGAATGCCGCATGAACGCTATTCCCTCGAAAGGGGACGAATTCGCCCTCGGAAACAATAAGAAGCGCAAAGCAGAAGAGATTCGGGTTCAACCTGTAGAAGAATTAAAGATAGTGGAATTAGTGGAAGGACACCCTGTGAAGGTGATTAAGATGGGCACCAATATGGAACCCGCGGTGGAAGCCCAACTGACTTCTGTTCTCCAACAATTCCATCACCTCTTCGCATGGGAAGGAGGACCGCCCGGGCGAATCAGTGACAAGGTATGTCAGCACTTTCTTAATGTGAAACCTGGGGTTAAGCCTATCCAACAAAAAAAGAGAAAGATGGGACCCGAGTGTAATAAAATCATTCGCTCGGAAATACAACGCCTTATCAATCTAAAGAAAATTTGAGAGGTTATCAATCCCGAATGGTTAGCTAATGTTGTGCTAGTTCCCAAGCACGGAGGGATATGGCGGATGTGGGTTAACTTCACCAATCTCAATGAAGCTTGCCTGAAAGATTGTTATCCCTTGCCCAGTATAGATCAACTAGTCAACTCCACCGCTGGATATGCGCTATTGTCAACACTAGACGGAGACCAGGGGTACAATCAAATCCCGATGGCGGCAGCGGATCATGACAAAACTAGCTTCATTACTGACGCAGGCACATTTTGCTACTTGGTAATGCCCTTCGGACTCAAAAATGTCGGAGCCACTTACCAAAGGCTGGTAAGTATTATGTTCGCGGGACTTATCAGAAAGTCGGTAGAAGTCTACGTGGACGATACAGTAGTTAAAAGTAACACTGCTGAAGAGCATCCCGAGGACCTACGGAAGGCATTAGTGATTATGGAAAATTTTGGAATGAAGGTTAACCCTAGAAAATGCTCTTTTGGCATTCGAGGAGGGAAATTCTTAGGATTCATGGTTACAGAGAAGGGAATAGAAGTAAATCCCGAGAAGGCAGAGGCTATTGTGGGACTACCCACCCCGAAGACCGTCAAAGACGTTCAAAAGTTGACAGGCAAAATGGCCTCCTTGAGCCGATTCGTTTCTAAGATGGCAGAAAAAGGACTCCCCCTTTTCAAGATACTCCGAAATGTTAAGGAATTCCAATGGACCTCCCAGTGCGAAGAAGCCCTCGAAGAATAGAAAAGATATATGTTGAAACCCCCTTTGCTGGTAAAACCTTTACCTCAAGAAGAACTCTTCCTCTATCTGCCTCTCGGAGAAGAGGCCATCAGTGCTGTCCTAGTCAAAGAACAGGACAGAGAGCATCATCCGGTGTACTATGTCAGCAGAACTCGCCTCGGAGCAGAAACCAGGTATACCCTGACTGAATAACTTGTCTTAACTTTGTTTACTACGGCACGTAAGCTACGCCCCTATTTCCCCTCCCACCCGATTACTGTGTTGACAAAACACCCTCTAAGGGCGATTCTTAATAAACCCGAGTCATCAGGAAGGTTGATAAAATGGGTGGTAGAACTTACTGAGTACGATATTTCCTACCCCCCGAGACCTTCCATCAAAGCACAAGTCTTGGCAGACTTTGTAATGGAACTAACATGTATCGGATCGGAGGAGAAAGAGCCCTTATGGCATGCCTATGTCCTATGTAGATGGATCCTCTGTAAGCACCCGCAGGGGAGCGGGAATAGTATTTGTAAACCAAGACGTGGAAGAGAAGAAACTCCACTTCGCGGTCAGAATTGATTACCCCGTTTTCAACAACGAAGCCGAGTATGAAGCCCTTCTCATCGGGATAAGACTCGCAAAAGAAGGTGGAATGAGAAGGATACTTCTCCACAGTGACTCTCAGTTAATTGTTCATCAAGTCAATGGCTCGTACGAAGCCAAGGAAGAAAGGATGCAGGATTACCTCCGGGTAGTTCATCAAAGACAAGGATGGTTCGGAGAATGCAAAGTCATCCAAATTTCACGAGGAGAAAACCAAGAAGCTGATGCATTATCTAAAATGGCCAGTCAAATGGCTGTCGTCCACACCCGAAGGATCACTCTACTCCAGATCAACGAGTACGAGAAGACCGAAGGTAAAGATGTAAATGCTGCCATGGATCCACCTTCCAGTTGGGTGATCCCAATTAAAACCTACTTGCAAGATCCGGAGGGATACTCCGCGGACAAGGCCGTACAATGGACAATGTCAAAGAAAACCATTCGATATTTCCTCCAGGATGGGATACTATTCCAAAGGACATATTCCTTCCCCCATGCCCGATGCCTGAACGAAGAAGAGGCTCAACTAGCTCTAGCAGAAACTCACGATGGGCATGTGGAAGCCATACCAGCGGCGAAAGCATGGTCGGACGCCTGATTTGGCAAGGTTATTACTGGCCCACGATGGCAAAAGATAGCAAAACCTATGTGTTAACAGGTTGGATATTATAACCTAATTAACTGAGTAATTGAGGGGTTGGAACGCTTTACCCCAGGTTCAAGAAGCGTTGATTGTGTAAGGATAATAAAGATATGAGAATATTTCTTCTTTTATTCACTGAATTTCACTCCTCTTGTGTCTCTGTTTTTGTTTCAAGTTCTTCAGGTTAATTTTCTTGAATTGATCACCTCCCTTTATATAGAGTTTATAAGGGACAAGTGTCGCTGTGCATGTGTTTTAGTAAGTACAGGTGTTGCAATATGTGTAAATGTGTAAAAAGATAAAATAAGCTATATTCTTGATATACTAGATGTTGACTAGGCTGATCTCTTTATCTTGCGATAGCTCCGAGATCTTAGAGGGACCGTTTTTTGGGATGCTAGCTTCCGAGGGGTGTTTTCGTCTTTGATTTGGTATCCGGGTGATTTGGCGTGGTTTCCGAGGATTTGTCTTGACATCCGAGGGCTTTAACTTGATGTTCGAGGAGTTGACATGATCTCCGAGGTCTTGACTTAGCCTTCGTGGAGTGGTTTTTTCTTGTCCGAGTTCTCGTAATGGTTTTCTGATGACTTTTGTATGGGGATCCATTTTTGCTCTAAGATTTGATTTCAGGAGTGATGTTCCGTGGGCGTTTCCTGTTGCGGAGTTTTCAGCAAAGAAGTGTTCTCGTTAATTTATGGGTCTCGGGGTCCTTTGTGGTCCCTCGTGGCGCATTTGATGAATGTCCGAGTCGCATGGATTCATCGGGTGTTTGTTGTTTTTATGATGCCACGTGGATATCTTTTGTTTATTCATCGTTGACTTTCCATGGGACGCTTTGTGTCTCCTCGGGTATTTATATTGCTTTTAGGTCAGTGACCATGCATATTTGTAACTCTCCGAGGGCCTCCTTGTTGGAGGTGGTTACATCTCATCGGAACTACTCGTAACAATAGTATTGTCCGTTTATTAATTCCCATATTTAGGACTAATATTTTCTTTAATCCCGTATTTATTTTCTTCGGTTAACAGTAGCCCCCCCCAAATTTCGATCGCCTTCGTAGAGGCGAGGGAAATTTTATTCATCATCCTAAGTGAGGTGAGGGGTTAGTCCGAGTCTTGGTCTTTAATGTACATATTTTTTGGAGTTTTTTCCGAGGAGTGCATATATACTTATAATTATTTAAAAACGGATCATATAGAATTTACCTTATTACCCCTATGGGTACTGCCTTTAAGCGTGCAGAGGTCTCGGGGTGTGGTAGCCGTTGCATAGTTTAAAATTTCAAAGCATCAGACCGTTGGTAACGGTTAGATTTGTAACGCCGTGGCACGCGGTTACGGCGGAGACGTGGAGCTTTGAATGAGCTCCACGTTTGAAGAGCATCTGACCGTTGTTTTTTTTAGGGCTATAAATAGGAGAACTATTCCCCTTCATTCTCACTTTCTCTGGCGGTAATTCTTCTCCAGAGCAAAGAAAAACTTGTTCATCTCTCGTCTTTTTTCGCACTTCAAATTCTCAGCAAATTCATACGCCCTTTTTTCACTTTCCCTTTTTGGGATAAATACTTTCTGCTCGTTACTGTTCAGATGGCTTCTTCCACCAACACTGATCCTATCGCCGCCTCTACTACCTCTGGGGTGACTGCTCCGATTGATTCTCAGGTGGGAACGGGGGGCGTTCCGACGGGAGTAATCACTCGTAAGCGAAAGGGGGAGACTTCTACTGTCATTGAGAGTAGCGCCGCCGCTAAAAAAGCTAGGGTTCCTAAATCAAAGAAGTGTGCTGCTGCTCGTGATTTCGCAAAAATCGAGAAGGTTCAAAGTATTGCTACTCGTGAGCAGGTACTAGATTTATTCACCAATACTAGAGCCTTTCAGAAGAATATGGTGTTTCAAATTCCTACGAAGGATCAGAGGGCCTGTTATCCTCCTCCGGGGATGTTGACGGTTTACTTCGCTCAGGTGCGATATGGGTGGCGCTCATTTACGCCACCCTTCTTCTGCGAAGTGTTCAAGGCGTGCAATATCAGTCTGAGTCAATTGGTTCCGAATGGATTCGCCGCCCTCTGCATATACGTCTTTTGGTGTCAGGTAAATGGGTTGGAGTGTGGGGTGGACCACTTTTTTTCTATTTTTGACATAGTGGTCTCTCCCGGGGGGTACCCATTCTACCACGTTCGCCATCAGGATAATAGCAGGCATTCCACGAAGAGGATTTTGGACACTTCAATAAGTTCGCACAGCGTCTGTAAGAACAAGTACTTCTTTGTGCAACCAACAGAAGGTGTATGGGACTTGCCTTTTGATTGGAGAGAAGGCGCGTCTCCCGTGCACACTTTGGATCAAGATGTGGTTTTATCCCCGGTCATATCACAGCAACTTCTGATGGAGTCAGAGGATTTCCTGATGTTGTTCGAGGCATCTGGGCTTCATCACGTGGTGTTCACTGACGATGTGGTCGAGAAACCGTTGTCCCTTTCTTCCAATGCCGTGTCCTTGTTTCGTACGTATCTGGTATTCGCTTTATTCCCTTTTTTTGGCATAGAAATAGGTTATAACTGTATTTGTTGGTTCTCAAGTGGTGCAGGGGACGTCTTAGCGAAGTATTATTCGCACTCGGGCTCCGCAGATCCCGTTCCGAGAGGTATTTACGATGCTCCGAAGGAGGATGACGAGGAGGAGGTTAATGCTCCGGAAGGCGCGCACATGGGTTCAGAGATGGGTAGAGCTTCCGAGGATCACGCCTCTCTATACATAGATGTTGCGGGGGTGATCCGGAATGTATCTTAGAAAGATTTTCTGAAATTTTTTGAAGAGTCTGGATCATATATTGATGCTCTCTTCTCTGGTGCTGGTGCAGGTGTTGTGGATAAGGGAAAGGCTCCGATGATGGAAGAGTCTGCTCCTTTCTGTAAATCTTTTCTACCTATCTTTTCCTCTCTGTATAATTTTTTCTAATTTCATTCTTTCTTATTACACATGCATGTTTCTTCTTGTAGAGGAAGACTTTTTGGCACAATTTCATGTTCCCGGTCCAGAGCCTTACTTGGGGGACTCGGAGGATATCCAAAGGGAGTTTGATCCCTCGTCCGAAGACAGGAGGCTAAGGTGGAGCTCTTGAGCTCACTAATTGGGGAGGCGGGTACGTCCACAGCTGCTGGAGGTCCTCGGGCGGTGTTTACCGACTCGGATGTGGTGATGCCAATTCTGGGGATTACTCCTCCGAGGGATCATTTTCCGGTGACATTATCTCTGAGGGGTCACACTTTTTAAACGCCCGTACCCCCTCGTGGACAGGAGGGGCAGCTTTTGTCCTGGACTGTGGGGGATGCCTACCGGGAGATCCTCCAATTTTTTGCTTCCTCCAATTCCACACCTGCCGAGGGGTTTCAGTTCCTGTACACCAGCCTTAATTGGATGGGGTAGATGGTAAGTTTCAAGTTTCTCCTTCTCCTATTCATATTTGCCTCCTCGTGTCGTATGCTCTATGTTAACAATCTTTTCCTTTGCTTTTCTTTTTGTAGACAGGAAAGACTCGGGAAGCGGTTGCTGCCGTGGAGCAGCGTGGTTTAAAGAGCGTGGAGGAGGTTGAGGCACTCCGAGCGCAATTGGCGCCTCTTTTGTTCAGGGATAAGGAGAACCAAACAAGGGAGGAAGTGCTTCTTACAAAGATTTTTGACTTCGAATTCACTCTGCAAAGGGCTGAGAACACAATCGAGGATTTGCACCATAACCTAGAAAGGGCGGAATCTGCATATAAGCAGATAGAAACCTCCGAGAAGACTGCAATAGCCACGGTAGCCCTTTTGGAGAAGGAAAAGAAGGAGTCCGAGGGGACTCTTAATGCTCGGATCGCTGCTCTTGAGAAGGAGGTAGCGGATGGTTTGGAGAGGGAGAGGAAACTTCAGGAGATGCTGGGTCAGGTCACTGATAGAGCGGAGTCGGCAGAGGGGAAGTTGGCAACGTTTCTTTCTCCCAAGCCGGTACAAGCCAAAATTGATGCGGCGGTCCAATTAGCTCAACAAGAGACCTTTAGACAGCAACCAGAACTTTCCCAGAGGCCGCTGCAGGAGCTTCTAACTGGTCACATGATGTGGGGTTACTTGGAGTGTGCCCGAGTGACGAAGTCCTTGCTGCGGCCGGATGTGGACTTCACTAAGTCCTTTGACCTCGGTAAGCTGAAGAAGCCCTCTTCCGAGGATTGCCGCGTACTCGTGGGGAGATTCGGTGGTATGCTATCCCCTCGGGCTTCTCCTGCGCCTTCTCCACTACATTCAGCAAGTAGTCCGAGTCCAAGACTCAGTGGCTCCGGGGGAGTGTTCTCACCGATTTCGCGTCTGGCTCTGATGGGTACCTTTGCCGCGGCGACGTCCTCTTCGCGTCCCGCTCCGCCTCCACCAACCACGGGGGCATTTAATAAGAACTTTTATTTTTGCTTTTTTATTTTAATAAGTGTAAATTTTTAATTCCTTAGTTTTCCGACCTTTTCCGCACTGTATGGTCATTTTTCAAGGACTTCTCGGGGTTTATCAGTAAATAAATCATTTCTTTCTCGTTCTACTTTTCCGTTAGCAACTATTTAGCAGCCATAATTATCTAACTGTTTATTTAATGCTTAAGGATAAGTTTACCAAATAAACTTGCTGGCCAAGTAAAACTTGTAGCAGGAGGTGTCTTCAAGCATGAGGTTTTACCCTTTCCATAGGTTTTTTACAGGACATGTGGCCTTAGTAATTAATCTAGCTTGGGCAGCTCATGCTTTTATTTGTGGGCAACAGTATATATATGAGCAAATGCGTAGTGAATTCTGTCACAATTTTATTTTAGACAAAGAAATATCTTTTAGATAGAGTGTTCACCGATTTTCTTTGCAAAAATCACTTTTCAGCTTTTGCATAGTTCTGCGCAAAATAAAAGAGTGAAAACTTACCCGAGAAGATGATGCCCCCGCATTACAGGAGAGGAGGATCTGTTTCTTCTCATAAATCCACTCGGGAATCGGTTCGGACTCCTCCATTGGCGTTACGAGTGTGCCATGCCTCATCGGCTAGCTTTTCCTCTAGGCGAGATAGTTTGGACGATGATATAGCAGCTTTTTTGGGAAGTCCTTCGAGGGGAGTTGCTGGGAGATCCTCAAATGCTGAGTCCCACAGGATGACTCATATTCGAGAGGTATTTATGGGTAGGGGGTCTTATACTCTGGCGGATCAGTTTTCAGAGTTTGATATGCTTTCGTTAAACCCCCTAAAGTTGATGGGCCGCGGTCAAGTGGGCACTGCTACGAGTAGTGAGCACGAGGGGTCGGTTATGACCCTCTTTTCTGAGTATAATCTAGATTATACCCAGTATGATGTGGTCATACCACACTCCGAGCAGAGGGCTTACGATCCCCCTTCGGGATTCTTGACGGTGTACCGTGACCAAATGAGGTGCGGGATGCGGGTGTTTTTTCACCCTTTTATTCAGACTCTCTTTCGTTATTGGCAAATATGTCCTAGCTAGTTGATGCCGAACTCGTATCGTCACTTGGTGGGGTACATCCTATGTTGTGAGCTTCTGAGCCTCCCTATGTCTTCTCATCGGGTGGGAGTCATTTTTGCCTTGCGCCCCTGTGCGGGTGCCCCCCCTTTTTTTTAGCTTGGCCTATCGGGATATCAATAGAACCTTCACTCGTGTATCCAATCCGCATTCTCGTAGAGGGGATTGGAGGCGTAGGTTCTTTTTTGTTCATCCGAGGGGCCGATCAGCAGATTTATGGGGAGTACCTCTACGATGGGGCCTTGGATACGTTACTCCCAACTCCGAGTCATTGATACGTGACGAGGAGGTGCTGTCTCATTCTGGGCTGTTCTCGGGTACCTACGACATAAGCAGTTTATTAGAGTTCCCCGAGTCTCTGATATTGGCAGGTCTTCATGAAGGAGTAGAGATGGTCAATCTCCCCACTCAGCCGCTTTATAGCAATTTATTCTTTCGTAAGTTTTTCTTCTTATCTTCGTCGTTATGGGATGTTTTCTGTTGCTTTGAGCTTATAGCATACTCGTCTTCCCAATAGGTTCGGAGATGCAAACGTTTGCGATAAAACCTTTTGATAAAGTCTTCTTGTCGCAGACGATAAATGATGGGTATGCCCTTTCGGAGGAGGGTGACTCCGATCACTCGGGCTTTGATATTATAGCGAGTCCTCCCTCAGAGAGGAGGGATCTGGGGGCCTTTCTTGCCGCAGCCCCCCCAGCTCCCACTGTCTCCGAGGACCCCACCGCTGCTCTTCTTCGGATGGATTTTCCAATACCGCGGTTGGTATCACGCTCCTTCTCGGGAGATGTTGTAAATGTGGTGGAGGAGGGCTTTACTTCCTCTGTTTCGGGTGGGTCCCATCCCTTCGGGGAGGGTCCTGCCCGAGTTGTTCGTCCACCTCTTGAGGTTAATCCTCTTCTGGCGGGGATTCATCCCCTCGGAGAAGGCGGTTCCGCTCCTTCTTCTTCCTTCGTGGCAGATTTTTGCCGAAATTATTTGAGCAGGTTGTTAAATGCGACAGACTGTGAATTTATGAGGACCTTTCCTCTATCCAGTCTTCAGGATATTGCCTGTAAAGATTTGTGTGAGGTGTAGCAATTTTTCATTCGTTTTATTTAGCACTAACGTTTGTTATCCCTTTGGTGCTCACGGGTTGGTTGGCATGTAGATTTACATGGTTTTGAGCACCATCGGATCCCGAGGAGAGTCCTCTTCTGACCCTGACTTGATATATCGCCGTCGGGGTAAGCTAGAGAAGGGTTTACTTAAAGCTCACGAGGAGATAACCCAATTGGCCGCAAATAAGAAGGCTGTTCGGGAAGTTCACGAGGGGGTTTTGCAAGCCGAGAAAGATAAATCTTGGGAGTTGGAGCGTCGGTTGGTCCTTGAGAGGGCCCGCATGTTGAATTTGGAGAGGAGAATTGAGGATGTAAGGGACCAAGTTCAGTTCTCCAATGAGCAGTTCATACGTGCTACAAAGAAGAGAGATGTGGAGACTCAAAAACTGCTGGAGACAACTCGTACTCATGATGTGGCGTTAGTGATGGCCCAGGTCCACGCAATGTTGGAAGTGGTGGGTCCATCTAGCCCTCGTGAGTCTCTTCATAAGGAAATGCGGGATTTGGTCCGCATAGGTTATCGTTTATGCCGAGATGAGGTCCAGGCTCTGCCAGGATTTCCTTCGAGCATGGTCATCCCCGAACTTAGCATTTGCCAAGTTTTTGCAGAAGTTCCCCCCTCAGTTATCGGGGATCCGGCCGTTCCGATGGTGGTTGTCGATGATCCTGTTTCACTATCTAAAGAGCAACGCTGCCGACTTGTCAGGGAGGGAAAGTGTCCAATAGAGGACGTTTCTGTGTAGGCCTAGATAGCATAGATCTCTTTGTATCGTATGTAATCCAATATCCCTTTAGGATGAGGATTCGTTGTAGGTGCTAATTGTTTTTTTTCTTTTGTACTAGTTGTTTGTACTAGATGGATCCTCGGAGATTAGGTTGCTTGTGATGACATTTTCAAGGAGTCATCGTTTTGTTTTGCAACCCTATTTCTTTTTGTTTTGTAAGGGAACCATTTATATACAAACGACTTTTTTTTATTTATGTACAAACGGTTGCCTTACATCATGCATAGTATTTTCTGAGATTGAGGGAATTCTAGGTGTTGCAGAGCACTGCGCCTTCGGAATTGGCCAGAAGGTAAGTTGCAGGTCTAACAATTCCCTCTATCTTGTAGGGTCCTTCCCATCGGGGATCGAGCTTACCCACATTCTTCGAAGCTCCGATCCATTTCATCACCAAGTCTCCAACTTGAAAAGTTCGAGGTTTTACCTTGGCGTTGTAGTATCGTGACATCCGGGCTTTATATTCTTCAATCCGGATGGTGGTTCGTGTTCTTCTTTCTTCAAGAAGATAGGGAGGTCGATTCTCTCTGTTTGGTCTTCTTTCCTCGTCGCACATAGGGAATCACCTTCCTCTTTGCAGCAACAGGGGCCTCAACTGTTTTTGCAGCAACACTTCTAGTGTGTGAGCGAGTGCGTGGAAAAGTGGGTTCACTTCCAAGAGCAACATCTGCAAGAGTTTGCATGGGAGACTTGCTTGCCATTGTTAGTAGAGAAGGTTTGAGAGAATTTGCAGAGAAAACGAGAGAATTTGAGAGCAGAGAGTAATTTTGCAGTTAAGCACAAATAATAACCTTGCAAGCACAAATAAGGAAAATAGGGTTTTGATTTTTGAATTAATCGTGAATTAAGGAAACAGAATGAATGTTAGTGGGCAGTTACCAAATTTGAACCATGTAAAACTTTCCCACTATGTTTTCCCGCGCACAAGCTTTGATATTAATTAACAGTTAACCAGAGCGGTTTTCAGAAAAAAACTGAAAACTTATAAGTTTCTGTTTTCAATGTTGGCCTGCGACTGTGCACAATGTTGGGATAACATTTGATAACATTCAAAACCGAAGGTGGAGGTACAAGCTTCACCAAGGCAAATTCATGTGAGAGCTTGAGATACATCCAAAAATACATCTGAAACTTAACCAATATAGCAAGTGAGTACCTCAGGCATATTGTTCAGATCAACATCATGAGTAAGCAACATAGATAACAAGAAACACACAGAGATAAGCAGTTATGAATTCAAGGAACAATTCACTTCCACAACATAGAAAGTCACAGATCAGTGTGTCACCTGCAGTATGTCACCCAAATTGTATGCCTCAACACATGAATTATACTCCCCCTAAGCCTAAACCGACACAACTCACAAACAAGAAAGAAAACAATGCAGTTCTATATGAATGTAACAATGTAATGTCAAATAGGCAGATGGTAAACACAAATGAAAAACTCCTCAAACTAGCACAGTCACATCTCTTTAATCTTTATTATTTTTATAACTCATCTGAACAAAAACTGAAGGTTGCTAAACACAAAGTTAATGTCACAACTAAATGAGGGCAGCCTGAACTCCACACACCCCAGTAACAACATTAACAACGGCAAGTTAGGCAAGTACAAAGGCCTTGAATGTTGGCAATTCATTTATCATGCACCCCAACACCCTAATTCCTCGTGCATACTTGTTTACCAACCTGCATTCAAGAGAATCACCAAGTGATCAGTGCTACTAAATATAAGAAATCGAAACCTCAAACACCCTAGTAGAAAGGATCACCCTCATGTGTTCCTTGGCCAAACAAACAGAAACATGTAAATAATCACAACTGAGTAACAGTGAAGCTGTCAACATCATGCACCCCAGCTTCTCCACATGTCATGTACACCTTCCATATGAATAAGACACAACTGAATAGACATCAAAGTAGTGAACTTTGTGTACCCCAGCTTCTCCATATGTTAGGCAATCACAACCTCAGACAAACAGAAGAGTTTTATTAACTTTTTCGAAACAAAGATGCGAAACTGATAACCAGAAAGAGTTGTTCATCAAAGAGTTCAACCACACAAACCAAATATAACAAAACAAGGATGAAATGAGACTCAAAAAGAAATGCAACTCAACAAAGGAATAACAACAGAATACCTACTACACCACAACCAATATACCAGTGCTAGTCAGTGGTGTTATGACAACATTAGTTTTCTCAACATTTTCACATATCACACATGCCAAGAGATTTCCTTAGGCTGAAGAATCTCTCACTATCTAAAGGTTTTGTAAACATATCAGCTAGCTAATTTGTTGTCTCAATATGTTCAATGTTGATTACTTTGTCCTCTACCATATCTCTTAGGAAATGATGCCTTATGTCTATATGCTTAGTTCTAGAATGTTGGACATGATTCCTAGAGATACTTATGGCACTTAGATTGTCACAGAACATGAGAAGTGTATCACTATCTAGCCCATAATCTGAAAGTATGTGTTTGAGCCACACAAGTTGGGTAACACAGCTGTCAGCTGCTACATATTCTGATTCAACAGTTGATAATGAAACACAGTTCTGCTTCTTGCTATACCAGGAGACCAAATTATTCCCCAAATAAAAACAGCCCCCACTTGTGGATTTCCTATCGTCCACATTACCTGCCCAGTCAGAGTCACTAAAACCAACCAAGTTAGTGTTAGTGTCATAAGAGTACCAAATGCCTAAGGGTGAAGTTCCAGAGATATATCTAAGAATCCTCTTCACAGCAATCAAGTGAGATTGCCTTGGCTCAACTTGGTACCTAGCACAAACACATACTGAAAACATGATGTCAGGTCTAGAGGCAGAGAGATATAGCAAACTACCAATCATGGATCTGTACAATGTTGGGTCAACATTGCTACCAGTGCCATCTTTTGTTATCTTCACTGAAGAGGACATAGGAGTTTTGCAAGGCTTTGACTCTTGTAGCTCAAATCTCTTCACCAGATTCCTTGCATACTTCTCCTGGTTCAGGAAGATACCATTCTCCAGCTGCTTGACTTGTAGTCCCAAAAAGTAGTTAAGCTCACCAATCATGCTCATCTCAAATGTTCCTGTCATAGACTCAACAAATTTGTCTAAAGTAGACTTGTTAGTAGAGCCAAATACTATATCATCCACATATATTTGAGCAATGCATATATCAGAGCTTTTTCTAAGGACAAACAATGTTCTATCTCCATCTGCTCTATTGAAACCTAGGCCTAACAGAAAATCAGTTAGCCTCTCATACCAAGCTCTAGGGGCCTGTTTTAAGCCATACAAAGCCTTTTCAAGTTTGTACACATGATCAGGATGTTTAGGGTCAGCAAAGCCTTTAGGTTGTTCTACATAAACCTCTTTGTCAATTAAACCATTCAGAAAGGCACCTTTAACATCCATTTGGTAAAGTTTAATCCTAAGACAGCAAGCATTAGCAAGGAGTAGTCTAATTGATTCTATCCTAGCTACTGGAGCAAAAGTCTCATCAAAATCTATACCTTCTACCTGAATATAACCTTGTGCAACCAACCTAGCTTTGTTCCTCATAATTACACCATTCTCATCAGTTTTATTTTTGAAAATCCATTTTGTACCTATTACATTCACATGTGATGGCCTAGGTACTAGATTCCAAACTCATTTTTTGGTGAATTGTAAGAGTTCCTCTTGCATGGCATTAATCCAGTAACTATCCTTAAGAGCTTCAGTTACATTATTAGGTTCAATGTAGGACACAAAACAAGAAGCATTTTCAACAGTACATGAAGAAGACATACAAACACACAACTTAGCCATATCCTTGTAATTTACCCTTTCTTTGTTGCGTGTTCTAACTCTTTCAGTAACTTGACCAATTACTTGAGAGGCTGGATGATCTCTTTGTATTCTAAGAGGGGGATCTCTTCTGGATACAGGAACCACTTCATCTTCAGAATCTGACAGCACAGATGTTGGCCTAACATTGGGGGTTTCTGGTGTTAAGTCAACATTTGTTCCAGTTTCCAGTTCAGCATCTCCAGCGTCTGTGTTCAATGTTGAGTCCAATATTGGAGTAACATCTGAACCAGTGACTTCTTCAGTACCTGCAGAAACAGTTAAATCATCAAATATGACATTCACTGATTCTTGAACAGTATGCAATCTTGGATTGTAGACCCTGAAAGCAGCACTATTAGGAGAATATCCAACAAATATACACTTTTCACTTTTGGGATCAAATTTTCTCAAATAGTCTCTATCTTTTAGCAAATAGCAGTTAATACCAAATTCATGAAAGTGTGCTACTGTTGGTTTTGAACCCTTCAAGATTTCATAAGCAGTCATAGTAGTACCAGGTCCAAGATAAACTCTAATACTAATATGACATGCAGTATTCAAAGCTTCAGCCCAGAGTTTCTTAGATAGGGTTTTCGAATTCAACATAACTCTAGCCATCTCTTGAAGTGTTCTATTCTTCCTCTCAGCAATACCATTTTGCTGAGGTGTCTTAGGTGCAGAGAACTCATGGAAAATGCCTTTAGATTCACAGAAATTAGCAAAGCTTACATTTTCAAACTCTTTTCCATGGTCAGACCTAATTCCTCCTACAGAAGTGCCATAAAGATTCTTAATACTAGTATGCAAAATTTTGAATGTGTTGATGCCTCTGATTTTTCTTTCAAAATTTAATCCATGTATATCTTGAAAAATCATCAACAATAACAAAAGCATACTTCTTACCATTCCGGCTACTAACCTCAATAGGACCCATGAGATCAATATGTAGCAATTTAAAGCACCTATTAGTTATAGGGTTAGTACTCTGTACCTGAAGTGGTGGATGAACAGCTTTTGTTTGTTTACCTTAAAGGCAGTCTTCACAAACAATTTTACCTGGGCTAGTCAACTTGGGCAGTCCTCTTACAGCCTCTAACTTCTGTAGTTTCTCCAGATTCCTATAGTGCACATGTCCTAACTTCTTGTGCCACATGACAGATTCATCTACCTTGGCATGGTAGCATTCTGCTTCATCTTGAGCAAGATAGCAGTTATCCTTTGATCTTGTACCTGTCATGACACGGACATTGCCACTATTAAACACATCACATGAACTTTTATCAAAAGTAACTAGCAGATTGTCATCACAAAGTTGACTTATGCTAATTAAATTTGCTTTCAATCCTTCAACCAACAACACATCCTTGAGTGGTGGAAATCCATCACCATCCAGTACTCATTTTCCAATGATTTTCCCTTTAGTGCCTCCTCCATAGGTAACTGTTCCAACAGTCAAAGGGGTTACATTTTTCAGGTTGTCAATGTTTCCAGTCATGTGCCTTGAGCATCCACTGTCAAAATACCACTTACCTGCAAGGTTAGAGTAAACAGCAGAAAAGACAACATTGCAAAAAATTTTAACCTTATGAGTTTTTATCTTCTCAGTCCAGGTTCTACTTTTATGTCCTTCAGATTTGTTACCTAATGTTGGGATAACATTCAGATCAGAGGTTTTCCTAACATTGGCCCAACTATTAATTACTGTTTTCTTCTCAATCACAATTTTATATTTTTTACAATAAGGCTTAATGTGACCAGGTTGAAAACAATATTGACAGATAAAAGTAGACCTTTTCACAGTGTTGGAAGAGATTTCACAACTCAAGTTATTGCTATCCTTGATAAAACCAGCTTTCAAGTAGGCAGAATTAACATCTTCAGAGGGAGGTTTCTCAACATAGCCCAAATCATTTTTACCTTGATTTCCCATACTCAGCACTTCATCAAGCAGAGATGTAGAAGAGTTCCATTTGTTAATGGTTTGTTCAGCTTTATCTAATTTTACCTTTACCTCTTTTAGCTCAGCCTCAGTTTTGTCAAGGTCTTTCTCATACAGTTTCAGCATCTCCTTCATGCATTCAATCTCTTCCTTCAGGTCTTCAATGATTTCCTCCTGGGACATTTCATCTTCAAAGAAGTATTTTTCATCTAGATCCATTGTGCCATAAAAACAATGAAAGTTAGATTCATCAAAGTAGGACGCAAGATAAGGTTCAGAATCAGTATCATATTCATCCCAATCTGCAAAGAAGGTCTCATGTTCTGATGTTGGATCCTGAATGTTGGGGTAACATTGAGATCCGAAGCAGTTCATGGAGTCTTCTGGTGTCCAGTCAATCTGAGTGAGTAGCGCAGCAGTTTGAACCTCTTCTGATTTTTCTTCAGCTTCTCCAAAACTAAAGTCATCTTCATTGAAATCATCTACACAAACCCAATGAGAATTTCCTCTTTTTCTAAGAGTGTTAGCACATTCATTAGCCATATGACCATATCCTTTACATTCAAAACATTGAACATCTTTTAACTTATCAGCTTCTAAAAGAGTAGGTTTTGATGCCATGTACTTTACAAACTTAGGAGGTAATTTCTTGTAACCTGTGGAACTATTACTAAAGTTCTTCTCTTTACCTTTTCCTTTAAGATTCAACTTATTGAACTTCTTAGTAATTTTCCCATAGTTTGAAGAAATTATTTCAAAATCATCATCACTTTCATTGTCAAGATTAGAACCTCTTAAAGCAACATCCCTATGTTTGCTAGGTTGTGAGGCAAGCTCCATCTCAAATTATCTAAGAGTATTCATCAAGACTTGAAACTGTTGATTAGCAAGGTTTCTAGATTCACTCATTGCAATTTTCTTGAGAGCAAATTTAGATGACAGTGTTCTCATAGCTTTATAAACCATTTCTTGATTAGTCATAGCAAAACCTAGGTTTTCACATTGGTTAGCAATATCAAGAATTTTCTCAAAATAACTGTCAACACTTTCATCTTCACCCATCTCAAGTTTTTCAAATTGCAAAAGCAGTTGCCTATATTTAGAATCTTTAACAACATAATCTCCTTCACAATGTAATTCAAGTATATCCCAATCATGTTTGGCTTTTGTACAATTCTGGATTAACTTGAACATGTGATGATTAACCCAACTAAAGATAGCATTAAGAGCTTTTTCATTAGAGTTATAGAGACTTACCTCTGCTGCTGTCCAGTCTGCTTCTGGTTTTGGAACTAGATCACCTCCACCATCTCTTGGTAATGTTGGAAGAGAGTATCCATTGATCATGGATTGCCAGGCTCGAATATCAATAGCTTTGATGTGAGACCTCATCCTGATCTTCCAATATGCATAATTGGAGCCATCCAAGACTGGAATCATGTTGGTGTTAGGATTGACACTGTCCATGGTGTTGTATCACCTCCAAACCACCAGTGTAGTCGGTGTTTGGCTCTGACGCCAATTGAAATTGTAAAACCGTGGATTGACACAACACTTTTTGAGAGTTAAGCTGGAATTGCCTTAACTCTATTTTGATCTTCTTGATAATAATAATGTGCAGCAGAAGTAAGAACACAAGAAGATATAATTTTAAGAAGTTTTCAATATTATTAAAAACTTCCGAGCCTTAGGCGAAATAACCATAAAGGTTTTATCAAAAACGTTCCTCACAACAATTCACCCACGCTCTTTGTTGAACGGACTCAACGAAGCAGACAAGTAAGAACTACTTAACTTCTGTGAACTAGACTTAAGCAGTTGATACAAAAACTTCGCAAAACAAAATGAAGACAATACAAAGAAGAATTAATCTCTTGGATTATTGGCACGATTGTCTTGTCTTCATCTTGATGAACTTCACATCTTTATAGATTTCTTGAGTCTTGAACGCGAAGATGTGTTGTTCACAGTTTTGGTAACTCTTGTTGTTTCCTTGAATGAAAATTGCCTTCTTTGTGAACTTCATATCTTTCCAGAATATGTGTTTCCTTCATTACTGATTTAGCAAGGTAACACATCTTCTTCAATTCGGAGAATCCTGGAAAGAATCACAGTTGCAGAGAATCCAATATTGTTTCCTTCTTTTGAAGCCGTGTGAGTTGACTATTCAACTTAGCTTGAAGTATGGAAACTTCAAGTAAGGAATCTTCCAAAGCTCTTCCTTATGTTTAAGATACTTTCCTGGACATAAACATAAACAACCAAAACCGTGGAACTTGATTAATAAGTGAATAAAGGAAAAACTTAATTTTGGCAACTAAAGAACAGTTTTCGCAAAAGCTCTCGGCTTTCAATGTTATCCAATGTTAACCCATCATCGTCTAACATTGTACCGTCTAACATTGATTCCAGAAAACCTGTACTTTCAGTATACAAAGAGCTCCTCTTGAGGCGAAGGTTTTACTAGCAAGGGGGGTTTCACCATATATCTTTTCAGTTCTCTGAGAGCTTCTTCGCATTGAGAGGTCCACTGGAATTCTTTGATGTTACGGAGTATTTTAAAGTAGGGGAGTCCTTTCTCTACAGATTTGGAAACAAATCGGCTCAAGGAGGCCATTCGGCCTGTGAGCTTTTGAACATCTATAACTGTCCTCGGAGTTGGAAGTCCCACGATGGCCTCAGCCTTTTCGGGGTTTACTTCTATTCCTCTTTCTGTGACCATAAACCCCAAGAATTTTCCTCCTCGGATGCCAAATGAGCACTTTCTGGGATTAACCTTCATTCCAAACTTATCCATGATGGCCAATGCTTTTTGCAGGTCCTAAGGATGATCTTCTGCGGTTTTACTCTTAACCACCGTATCGTCCACATAGACTTCCACTGATTTTTCGATGATTCCATCGGGATCTGGTTGTATCCCTGGTCTCCGTCTAGGGTTGAGAGCAGCGCGCATCCAGCAGTGGAATCCACTATTGCTGGTTCCATGCGGGTACCCATCTTAACCATCTTTTTCGGACTTCCTTCTACCAACGCTACCATCTTTAACTCTTCTACGGGTTGAACTCGTGTTTCTTCGGTTTTGAGCTTTTTATTAATTACGAGGGGGAATTCCTCTTCTTCCGAGGGGATAGCATTCATGCGGTATTCTCGAGCCTTGGATTGACTTCCACGAACTTCTCCGATACCTGAGAAAGTGGGAAACTTTACCTTAAGAAGAAGGGTAGAGGGGATAGCTTCGAAGGTTCGGATGGATGGTCTTACGCATATAGCGTTGTACGTTTGTGAAGAGGCTTCCACTACCCAAAACATGGTGGGTTCCGTTCTTCGAAGGACTCCCTCTCCCCACGGCATCGGAAGGGTCACAGTTCCCAGGGTGTGGCAGGCTTCTCAAGAGAAACCTACTAGGGGGACCTCCGCCATCTCCAACCTTTCTCTTTTTAGTCCCATAGCAAGGTATGTGGGAAAGAAGAGTACGTCCACAGAGCTACCCGTGTCGATGAGGATCCTTTGGATTTCACATCCGTAGATAACGGCTGAAATAACCAAGGGGTCTTCATGGGGGTAAGTATACCTGCTAGGTCCTCAGGTCCGAAGGTAATACTAGGCAGTATTGCCCCTTGGACGGAGCATATAGGGAGTCATTGTTCTGCTCGTCGGGCCTCTTTTAGATATTTTTTCTTCTTACCTTGAAGTGTTATCGAGATATCTCCTCCCTCTATCATATTGACCGTTCGACCCGAAGGATCGTTGTCCTCGTATGAGTCTGGGGAGGAGGTAAGCTACACTGCCTCGTAGTTCTTTTTCGGGAACCCTGTCGTTGGCCCACGGCCCATCCTCGGGACTGACCGAACTTCGTGGTCCTTTCTCGTAGGACTGTTCATCGGCCAGTTCGGTTCGGTTTCGTCCGGTTTCCGATAGAACCGCATAACCGAACTTCAGAAATATGGTCGGCCGAAACCGAACCGAACTACATTCGGTTCGGTTTCGGTTTAACCGGTTTTCAACCGGTTCGGTTCGGTTTTCCGGCCAATTCGCAAAAAAAAAAAAAAAAAAAAACCAACTTCTTGATGAAATGTTCTTGTAATATTGAGGCATAATGTTTTAAGAACGTTTTTTGTCCATTTATGTGTGTCATTACTTGAAAGTTTAAGTAACAATCTTTTTTTAGCAAGCATTAAGAGAATTGAATCTTCTTGAAATAAATTAATGATTGCTTGAATGTTTTTTTTCTCAAGAATCCAAGGATCTTCGTCATATATGATTTAATGATTATATCCAATACGAGTTACGACATATATGATACAACTATTAATTAGTTATACTATTGTTTTAAGATCGGCTAATTAGTTATTACTATTATAGCAATCCATAAACAAAGTAACCAAATCCAATACCATTATACTAAGTAGTTAGTACTATTGTACCATAAAAAATGTCCCATCACCAACGGCAAGTTGGCAAGGCACAATCACGATTCACGATTCACAAATTTAATCCCATCTCATAACGTTAAATAATCTAATAATGCAAACTCAATCCACAAATTAAATACGAAACATCTAGAAATATGCAAACTCAATCATTTATTCGGCCGGTTTCGGTTATTTGCGGTTTTTCGGTTCGGTTTCTGAAAGAACCGCATAACCGAACTTCGAAAAAATGGCCGACCGAAACCGAACCGAAAGTAAACCGGTTCAGTTTCGGTTAGCGCGGTTCGGTTCGGTTTCGGCCGGTTCGGCCGAACCGGCCGAAATTTGGACAGTCCTACTTTCTCGTGATCGGTGATTCGGAGCCACCTCGCCCTCTTCTTGCTCTGGGCAAGATCTTTTCCATACATTCGGCTTGGGCTCCTCGGGATTATTCACTTTGAGGTAGTTGTGCAAGTATCCCGCTTCTAGAAGGCGGAGTATCTCCCTGCGTAGGGTAGTGCATTCCTCGGTGGTGTGCCCGTAGCTTTTATGATATTTGCAATACTTCCTTGTGGTCCTTTCCCGATTGGGAAATTTGGCCGGTGTGGGCCAGTGTAAATCATCGCTGCCTCTCAATACGTTAAGTACCTCTTGGGGAGCGATAGTCATCGGAGGTAAGGGTACGGGTCGCAGGAATTTTTTGACTACTCGTCCCTCGTCTTTGCGGGGGGCTGGTTTCCCTTCCTTTCCCTTTTCTTTAGCTTTCACTTCTCATTCAACGTGTTCTCGGTGCTCATTGTCGTCATGCTCCATGCGTCTTTTCGTTCCTTCCGCTTCCTCCATGAGGATGTAAACTTCTGCCTTTTGCATAAGCTCATTCATGTCCGTGACATGATTTCCCATGAGGTATCGGAAGAAATCCCCAATTCGAAGTCCCTGTGTCAGTATGTCTGCCAGGATGGTGGGGCTGACATTAGGGACATCCAACGCTTCATCAGTAAAACGTTTTATGTACACCCTCGCAAGGGTTCATCTTTCTGTTGTTTCACTGTGAAGAGATGGGTGGCCGATATGGGGTATCGCCGATTACATGCAAATTGTCGTACGAATAAGTGGGCTAACCGATCAAAGCTCGTTATGGAGTTAGGGGGAAGGTGGGTGAACCAAGCTTGGGCTCGTCCTTCGAGGGTGACAGGGAACACCCGACATAGGACATGGTCGGGGGCGGAGGATAGGTCCATTCCCACCATGTATTGGTGTATGTAATCATGTGGATCTCTTCCATCAGCGTCCCCAGTGTTTAGGGGAACGATGATGGGTCGCATCCCCGAGGGGATGGATGCTAGTGAAATTTCGGGGGTAAAAGGGGAAATTTTAAAAGTGGGATCCTCTTTTGGGGCCATTGTTTTCTTAATATCACTCATTTCTTTTCGTAAACCATCTTGCATCCCCCACAGGGCATGATTATCAACCCTAGGGTATTCCAAAGGATGGGGTATTTGGCTTCCTTGGCCCGTCCTCGGAGTTTCCTCAAAATTATCATACCTTGGTGATTCTCATAGAGGTTCACGGCGCCAAGAGACAGGAGAAGGGCTCCATCCGTTGGGGGGTATCCTTTCTTCCGAGGGAGGATTCCTCCATCTGGGGGACTCGGGGGATCGATTGCCGAGATTCCTCCGTCCATGGGGTATTCTCCGAGTCGTGGCTTCTATGAGTCTTTCAAAGATAGAGTGAGGAACATTGATGAAATCTCGTGTACCGAATTGGTACAGGGACAAAGTCTCTTCCGAGTTGCCTTGACGGGTTTGAAGACTTTCGCTTTCGAACAAATCATCCATAGTAAACAACGCTTGTTGCACACGCTCAAAGGCAAATTTTATAGCGTTCCCACAGACGGCGTCATTTTGTTAACATGTTGGATATTATAACCTAATTAACGGATTAATTGAGGGGTTGGAACGCTTTACCCGAGGTTCAACAAGCGTTGATTGTGTAATGATAATAAATATACGAGAACATTTCTTCTTTTATTCACTGAATTTCACTCATCTTGTGTCTCTGTTTTTGTTTCAAGTTCTTCAAGTTATTTTTCTTCAATTGATCACCTCCCTTTATATAGAGTTTATGAGGGACATGTGTCGCTTTGCATGTGTTTTAGTAAGTACAGGTGTTGCAATATGTGTAAATGTGAAAAGATAAGATAAACTATATTCTTGATCTACTAGATGCTGACTAGGCTGGTCTCTTTAACTTCCGATTGCTCCGGGATCTTCGAGGGACCATTTTTTGGGATGCTAGCTTCCGAGGGGTGTTTTCGTCTTTGATTTGGTATCCGGGTGGTTTGGCGTGGTTTCCGAGGATTTATCTTGACCTCCGAGGGTTTTAACTTGATCTTCGAGGAGTTGACATGATCTCCGAGGGCTTGACTTACCCTTCGTGGAGTGGGTTTTTCTTGTCCGAGTTCTCGTAATGGTTTTCTGATGACTTTTGTGTGGGAATCCGTTTTTACTCTAAGATTTGATTTCAGGAGTGATGTTCCGAGGGCGTTTCCTGTTGCGGAGTTTTCAGCAAAGAAGTGTTCTCGTTAGTTTATGGGACTCGGGGTCCTTTGTGGTCCCTCGTGGCGCATTTGATGGATCTCCGAGCCGCATGGATTCATCAGGTGTTTGTTGTTTTTATGACGCCACATGGATATCTTTTCTTTATTCATCGTTGACTTTCCATAGGACGCTTTGTGTCTCCTAGGGTATTTATATTGCTTTTAGGTCAGTGACCATGCATATTTGTAACTCTCCGAGGGCCTCCTCGTGGGAGGTGGTTACATCTCATCGGAAGTACTCGTAACAATAGTATTGTCCGTATATTAATTCCCATATTTAGGACTAATATTTTTTTTAATCCCGTATTTATTTTCAACTTTTAACACTATGCCAAAAGGTGTAGCCCGTGTCAAGCTTACGCCCCTCGAGTCCATCAGCCCGCAGCCCCGTGGGAACCCCATGTGACCCCTTGGCCGTTCTCCAAGTGGGGCATAGACATAGTGGGCCCACTTATCCCCGATGCCGATTGTTAATAGGGTAAAAATCCACGTCCTAAAAACATACCATAATTCGATTACTAAAATTTTTAGAGATATTATTATATAATTTATACTCGTAACCGCAAAATACTCGTATCACACGGCGAAGACCCCGAGTCCCCCAAAATACGAGAACACCCCATGCACCCCCTACACCCTCCGATGTCTAAAAGCTATCGGAGAACTCATCCCGAGGGTCAAAGCGCGATAAAAATGCACTATCAAAATCTAGAACCCCTTGGAGCGCACATCATAAATACCTGAATGCAAGAACATTGCCATGTCTGAACAAGAAAGACTTGTCTAAGCACAAGGAACGTTGGAAGACATTCTACGAGGGCTTGGATACTAAAACACTACTTCACAAAGGCCAAGAAAATCCCTCGGAGACAAAATAAAGCCATCGGAATTCAAATCAGACCCCTCGGAAACATGCCCAATTTACGGAACGCAATACCAAGATAGAAACACCTATCGGAGTGCACATCAGAAGAAGACAACCTAACAATGGACCACTATCGGAACTACAACAGCATCAGACGAGCATTCCCTCCCACTTATCCAGCGTTTCCGATAGGTACCGCCCATCGGAGAGAAGGAAACCAAGGAGCCAATTCATTAGAGCACATTGAAGCTATCGGAGAGGATAATTCATCCTAGTCAGTACCCCGTCAGCAAATATACCAAACAGATAAAACCTATCTATTCACACATGCATAATGACACCTGTGAACACATGAACAGTGACACCTGTCCCTAAAAGACTTCCATAAAAGGTAGAGATGAGAGGTCAAAGACAGAGGGAGGAGGAGGGGGCACTCCCAAGGGAACTCATGTTCTCTATAAGACAGAAGGAAGAGGGGGCGCTCCCAAGGGAACTCATGTTCTCTATAAAACTAAAAGAAAAAAGGCTTCAGAGGAGAAGGCGAACTCCTTTCTTTCTGAAGGCTTCACAAATGTCAACTCTTTCAACAGATACAAAATCAACACAATCAATAAAATCGACATACTCCAAATAATCAACACCAAGAACAAGAACTACGAGTGGCTTGATTCCCAATCGGGGGATATGTAGGCACCTCGGAAAATATCCGAGCCCAGCCCCAAATCAATAAAAACCAACAATCCCCTCGGGTCGGGATCGACATTCCAACCCAAAAATAACTCGTTAAATAGGGAATAATGTCCAACTCGTTAACAAAGTGGCACCGTCTGTGGGAACCGCCGTTGAATCCTTGAGCAAGCCCGAGCACATCGCCGCCAAAACCAAAACGGAAAGCAGGTGCTACTACCACGGGGCGATACGCTCCGAAGATAAGTTTATTTCTCCAAACTCGCATGATTCGATTCCAATATCTTCTTGGATATCTCCTTGTAAAGGAAGGAAAGAGGTGGTCCAGTAACCAGAATGTGAATAATCCTACTGGAATGATTCTTTAAAAATACGTGAGAATATTCACTAAACTCCAAGCACCTATATATACATAGGAATCTTTCCTCGGATGACCGACTTAAATTTGAGCCGCCCAATCTATGTTATAACTACGATTACGTGTCGGGGGATACCTCTATTTAGAGAAAACGTATCTCCAAAGTTTGCACTGCAAACAGGCACGTTATGCTAAGTAATTTGTTTGGCCAGTAAGAATGAACTTCATTTCTTTAAACACAATCTTAATTTCTACAATTAAAGGAAAGGATCCAAGTATTCATAACGTACTTAAAAGTTATAACGACTATTAACACGAAAAAGATAAGTTTCATTCCAATAAAAAACAAAGTACAATTGTGCTTAAAAAAAGCCTCTAAGATGTGGGGGGGGGGGGGGGGTAGAGCACTCGTGATAGTGGGGGTTGGCCCAGTTGTGGGGACGAGAGTTGGATCACTTGTAGAAGGGGAGCACCAGAAGGACCAGCATGGGCCCCCATACCGGGAGGAGCACGAGTTGTAGGCAGGGGGACCACGACAGGTAAGGGAACCCGAGTCGGGCAGAAGAGGAAGGAGGAAGCTGAGAACTACTCTTCACAAAAATATTATAGGCTTGTTGCAGCGTGGGCTTCTGCATCTCCGCTATATTTATCCGAGGCGGATCTACATTGGGAGCTATCTTCCTACGCACTTGCCCGAAGCATTGAAGGAACCCCCACATTACATGTCCGATCAAGTATCCATGATTTTTACGGACATATAGCTCCTTGACGTGGGTAATGGCATCCTCCTGGGCTTGCTTCACAGCAGCAGCCATCTTCTGTTGCATCTCCTCGGAGGTGGTGCTCCTCAAAACCGGAGCTTTTGACAACTCTTCATTAAGAGCATCCACCTGGCCAAGAGCTTGATACAAACTACGCTCCAACTCCTTCTGCTTTACCTCCCATGCAATCTTCCCCTCCTCAAGGGAGGTAACCTTTTCTTTTAATACCAACCCCGAGGCCTCCATCTCCGATACGTAGGACTGGAGCCGCTTGTTTTCCCCCCTTAACTCTTTGTTCTGCTGCGTGATCTTAGCCCACGCTTCTTCATACATCCCCATCTTATCTCGGAGATCCTTATTCTCTTCCTCTATCTTCCGAGACTTTTCTTCCGCTGCGTTCGCCAACTTTTGCAACTTCTCAACCTCGAGTAATAGAAGAGGAAGCATTTTAGGCGCCTAGAAAGCAGAATAGAAGAATAAAGATCCCAACAATGGGTCTTAAAGGAATTAGATAAGTAGAAATTAGATCTTACCAGCATAGCCACACAATTCGTGCAAGCCTGGACAAATTGCCACCCCTTCGATGGCAGAGAGTTGGCAGCCGATAGGTATCGAGTGACTGTATCGAGGGCCACCTTAGCCTCTTCCGAGCTATGCTCTTGTCCCGAGGCTGGAATACTCGAAGACGAAGGTCCCCCTAAAGGTACTCCCCCCGATATGGGTACTTGAGTAACCACGGGACAGTCTGATTGAATAGCGGCAAACGGACTCGGAGCAGGATGATCCGTAAAAGAAGGAGTTGCAGCTATCAGCTCATCCAATAAGAGCATCGGATCATCGGAAGTTGAAGGAGTAGGGATCCGAGGGAAAGGATCCTCCTACAAGATTAAATAAATTATTACCCCCTGCGAATTAAAAATTCTCGAGTAAGTAAGTTGTTCCCTAAGGGGAAACTAAAAAGGGAAATGTTTAATCTTGAGAAGCTTACCCAAATCTGGAGCATCCTCCTGAGATACTCCTTCGTTCTCAGCAGGGAGGGCTTCTCCTTTGTCTATCAAAGCAGAGTTTCATATAAGTAAATATGTAAGTATCTCAATATCACTTAAAACTAAGAAGAGATACGTACCTTTGGGAGGGGTTGCCAGTAGTATCTCCAACGAATCCCCCGATGCCTCCGAGGGCGAAGGTATGTCGACAGCACCTAAGGGGGGCAAGGGCATCCCCCCTATCTCTACATCCTTCTCCCATTCTCCTAGTGAGAAAGCCCCCACGAGGACCGCATCCGCGGAAGTCACGTCCAACTCCGTTTCTTCTGGGGTATCGGATGTTCCACAAGATGATCAGGACATCGCTGTCGAAGTCGTTAAATGAGTCCCTGCTTGCTCGGTATCACCCTCCGCAGCCCCGGGGACTTCGTCTTCTCCTACCGTCAACTTCCCTTCCTGAATTCCCATCTCCTCATTACCACCCGAACCGCCAGCACCTTCCACCATATACGACCGTAAAACTTCCACTGCAAAAACAGCTAAAAGTTAGATAAACCAGAAGAAATACCTATAGAATAAGAAGTATAAGTATAATAATTTACCAAAAGCGTTGAAGTATTTCGCGGGGATAGCCAGAGGGGTCTTGATTCTGTCTATCGGGGTAATATGTCGCAAGCCCGCGGTCCGATAGAGACGAGCGAAATCCCTCGACTCCGCCAAAGGTTTCGCAGAGAACACATGTGAAAACACCAATGTAACATCCAACACCCTCTCTGGGAATTTGGGCACCCTCCAAGTAAGTGGCATGTCCCATTCCCCCTCGGTGGGGGAGATGTAGAAAAATTTATTCTTCCATGTGCTGTGAGAACTGACATTACCCTCGGAGATACGGTCATCTTTGTCCCGATGACTAAAACAGTAGAAAGGAGCCCTCGTACATTCAATTCCCCCCAGCAAACACGAGAAGATAAATAAAGCTAGGGCCGTGAAAGAATTGGGGGTGAGTTGACTAGGGCATACATTGCAATACTTAAAAATTTCGCAGTAAAAAGGCGGGAAAAAGGAACGCAATCCCGCCTTTACCTGGGAATAGTACATTGTTAAGTGCTTCGACGGAGGAGAATTACCCCTTTGATCTGCATTCGGAACCGTCATCTCCACGTTCCAGCCTCAAGCACCATATTTGGTGAACAACATTTGGATCTTCTCCTCTGAAGCAGTGCTAACTGTCGCTTCAACCCTTTGGGTAGCTCGAGGAGCACCACTCTTGTCAGCATTTTTCTTCGACTTTTTCGCCTTCCTTGCACTGCCACTACCACCGGCCCCCATCACCGCCGCCGCGCTTCTCTTTCGAGAAGACGGAAAAACAGTCCCCGTCGCCCTGCCAGTGCCAAAAGTGGCAGACACCAAATTGGTTGTGGGTAGAGACGCCATTAGAGAGATCTTAAGAAGATTAGAAAGATTTTTTGCAGAGAGAGAAGTTAAGCGGGAGAAAATTCTTTCGCCTAAAAATTGCAAGTGAGAATAGAATTGGAAAGAAAAGTATTTATAAACCCTAGGCCCAAAGGCATTAATTACCCACAAAACCTCTTTACACCCCACGATTGGAAATTCTGCCTAGTGGGTTATAAACCATCACGCCCCTTTCGGTTAGGGAAAGGGTAACGGTCCGAATACCTCGACCCACACACCACTCCTGAACGTGGCATTAAACCACCATTAATTGCATTTAATCGCAGTTAATTAAATGCCACGACATTAATTATAATTAATTCCCCGATATTAATCCCACGAGGGCACATTTCAAAAGCATCGAAAACCTCTTGCCTCGGAAAAGGCAATCACAAGAACTTGGGAGACATGTGTTAAACAGACATAAACATCAATGACGAATGTCTACGACACCCCAGAAGAGTTCTACGATACCCTCCCAAGGTTTTCCATGTCCTGGATGCAACTCGAATTCCTCTCGAGGATCTACGATACCTTATGAGACATTCACGATATAATACCTGACCAAAATCTACAAGTTCCCTGATAACTCTACGATGCTTTAAAAGGGTCAAGGCAGCCCCTACAATGCTTATAAGGACACTAAGATGTCCTGATACTACGTACAATACTCTAAAAGCTCGAAACCAGTGCTTTCAACGACCCCGATGACTGAAGGCTACGATACCAGGACCATCGTGACTTCCGACCTTTTGAGTTTCTAGTGCAGTCAACTGCACTAGAAACTGGGGGGGTTTGTTAACAGGGTAGAAACTGAGGGGTTTCTGAAGATATTATTATATAATTTATACTCGTAACCGCAAAATACCCGTATCACACGGCGAAGACCCCAAGTCCCCCAAAATACGAGAACACTCCTTGCACCCCCTACACCCTCCGATGTCTAAAAGCTATCGGAGAACTCATCCCGAGGGTCAAAGCGCGATAAAAATGCACTATGAAAACCTAGAACCCCTCGGAGGGCACGTCATAAAGACCTGAATGCAAGAACATTGCACTGTCTAAACAAGAAAGCCTTGTCTAAGCACAATGAACGTTCGATGACATTCTACGAGGGCTTGGATACTAAAACACTACTTCACGAAGGCCAAGCAAAGCCCTCAGAGACAAAGCAAAGCCCTCGAAAATCAAATCAGACCCCTCGGAAACATGCCCAATTTATGGAACCCAAGACCAAGATAGAAACACCTATCGGAGTGCACATCAGAAGAAGACAACCTAACAATGGACCACTATCGGAACTACAACAACATCGGACGAACATTCCCTCCCACTTATCCAGCGTTTCCGATAGGTACCACCCATCGGAGAGAAGGAAACCATGGAGCCAGTTCATCAGAGCACATTGAAGCTACCGGAGAGGATAATTCATCCTAGTCAGTACCCCGTCAGCAGATATACCAAAGAGATAAAATCTACCTCTTCACACATATATAATGACACATGTGAACACATGCACAGTGACACTTGTCCCTAAAAGACTTCTATAAAAGGTAGAGATGAGAGGTCAAAGACAGAGGGAGGAGGAGGGGGCGCTCCCAAGGGAACTTATGTTCTCTATAAGATAGAAGGAAGAGGGGGCGCTCCTAAGGGAACTCATGTTCTCTATAAAACTAAAAGAAAAAAGGCTTTAGAGGAGAGGGCGAACTCCTTTCTTTCTGAAGGCTTCACAAAGGTCAACTATTTCAACAGATACAAAATCAACACAATCAATAAACCAACATACTCCAAATAATCAACACCAAGAACAAGAACTACGAGTGGCTTGATTCCCAATCGGAGGATACGTAGGCACCTCATAAAATATCCGAGTCCAGCCCCAAATCAAAAAAACCAACAATCCCTTCGGGTCGAGATTGGCGTTCCAACCCAAAAATAACTCGTTAAATAGGGAATAATGTCCAACCCGTTAACATCGGTCAAAAGAAATTCCTACTCGTGGCAGTTGACTACTTCACTAAATGGGTAGAGGCGGAACCCTTAGCTCGAATCACCATGGGCGCCGTCATCAACTTCCTATGGAGAAACATTATGTGTTGCTTTGGCATCCCTCGGAACCTGGTAAGTGATAATGGCCTATAGTTCACGAACCAAGAGTTAGAAAAATGGTGTGACCACTGGGGAATCAAACACCACTTTACCTCGGTGGGATATCCCCAAGCAAATGGACAAGTAGAAAGGACCAATCGAACCCTCCTGAATAACATGAAGGCCCAACTCGATTGGCACAAGGCCAAGTGGGTTGAAGAAATACCTGCCATACTATGGGCCTATCGGACTACGCAAGGCACAACTATGGGCGAAACCCCTTTCAGCCTAGCCTATGGTTACGAAGCAGTTCTGCCCTCAGAAGTCTCCATAGAAAGCTGGCGAGTACGAGAATACGAGGAAGTAACCAACAGCTCCAACATAGCCTTAGCCCTTGATCTACTTGAAGAGAAGAGGACCCGAATAGCCATCCGGATGGAAGAGTACAAATCCTGGATGTCACGATACTACAATGCTAAGGTAAAACCTAGAACTTTTCAAGTTGGAGATTTAGTAATGAAACGAGTCAGAGCTTCCAAGAACGTAGGCAAGCTCGATCCACGATAGGAAGGACCCTATAAGATAGCGAGAAATGTGGGACCCACAACCTATCTTCTCGCCAATTCCGAAGGCGCAGTGCTCCACAACACTTGGAGCTCAATCAATCTTAGAAAGTACTATACTTAATGTAATACAACATTTGTACATAAATAAAAAGTTGTTTCTATATATAGAAGGCTCCGATACAAAAATCAAAGAAAAAGAGGAAGAAGGGTTGCAAAACAAAACGATGACTCTACAAGAATGTCATCACAACAACCTGACTCCGAGGAGCTATCTAATGCAAACAACTAATACAAAACAGTTAGTAATAGTAGCCAAAAGGATATTGGATCATATTCGATACAAATAGATCAACATTACACTAACATCCTCGATTGGACGCTTCCCTTTCTGGACAAGACGATGATGTTGCTCATCGGATAAAGAAACCAGATCACCTATCAGAACTACCAAATCCTCGAGCGCCGAAGAAGGGTCTTCCGCAAAGACCCTACCGATGTCAAGTTCTGGAATGGCCAAACCCGAGGGAAACCCTGGCAAAGCCTGAACCGCATCTCGGCACAACCGATAGCCTATACAGACCAGATGACGCATCTCTCCGTGAAGGGACTACGAGGGCTAGATGGACCCCCCACTGCCAACACTTCTTGTACCTGGGCCATTACTAGGGCCACCTCTTGGGTACGAGTAGTCTTCAGCAGCCGTTGATTAGCCATATCTCTCTCTCGGGACACACAGCAATCGCTCGTCAGAAAACCGAATTTGGTCCTTCAAGGCATCCATCCTCATCTATAAACCCAGGACCCGGGCCTTTTCAAGCACCAACTAGCGCTCCAGCTCCCAAGATTTGTTCCTTTCAGATTGCAATATTTCGCCGGGAACATCTCTAGCTGTGTCCGTTTCAGCGGTCAAGTGAGCTATCTCCTCGTGAGCCTCAAACAAACACTTCTCCAGCTCGTCCCGACGATGATAGACTAAATCGAGATCAGAAGAGGAATATCCGTGGGATCCAATAGCATTCAGAATCATGTAAAGCTGCATGATGACAAATCATTACCACAAAGATGGTAAAAAAGGTTAGTATTACTTAGAACGAATAAAATACACTATACCTTGCACAAATCTTTGCAGGCTAAATCCTGAAGGCTTGGTAGAGGGAGGATCTTCATTAACTCAAAATTCGGTGCGTTCAAAAGACCACTCAAAAAATTACAGCAAAAGACCACTCAATAAACCGTTACCATCCCCGGAGGAGGACGGCATGCCCTCTCGTCCTTCGTTGGAATTTGGAACACTATATTCTTCTGGAAGGCTCCAGTTGAGGTGAACAGCTCCAGTACCTGCTCACGAGTAGCAACACTCGGGATTTTCTCAATTTTAGCAAAGTCGCGAACAGACGCCTTCTTCGATTTAGGAACCCTAGCTTTTTTAGAAGAGGGAGAGCCACCCTCGGCAACAGTTGAACTCTACCCCTTTCGTTTATGGGTGACTATCCCCGTCGAAGCGCCCCCCATACTCGCCGAAGAATAAATAGAAGCCGTAACTCCAGAAGTGGTGGAAACAACAATGGATCAGTGTTGGTGGCAGAAGCCATTGGTGCAATAGTAAAGAAGAAGTGTTTTTCAAAAAAGGAAAAAAAACGTAGAGCGTGTGAGTTTGCTGAAAAATTGAAATACGAGAGAAGAGGAAGAATAGACTTTTTTGCTCGTCGAAATTGCTAAGAGAGAAATTGGTGAAAGTGAAGAAAGGAGTGAACAGTTCTCCTACTTATAGACGAAGGAGACAACGGTCAGATGACTACTGAAACGTGTAACATATTTAAAGCTCCACGTGCCTCCCTGCCCACGCGCCACAACGTTACAAATCTGACCATTGGCAACAGTCAGATGTTTGAACTTTGAAAAACAGTCAAATGGCTACCTGCAACGAACGCTCCGCAACCTCCGCGTGCATAAGGATAGAACCCTCAAGGGCAATCAGGTAAAATTCCTCTCGTCCGTTTTTAGATAATTATAATTATATACATACTCCCTCGGAAAAATATCAGAAAATAAGTACATCGAAGACCAAGACTCAGACTAACCCCTCACCTCACCGAGGACACAAAATAAAATTTTCCTCGCCTCTACGAAGGCGATCGAAATTTGGGGGGGCTAGTGTTAATCGTAAAAAATTAATATGAGAATAAGAAGAATATTAATCCTAAATATAGGAATTAATATATGGACAATACTATTGTCACGAGTACCTCTGATGAGATGTACCCACTCCCACTGAGGAGGCCCCTCGGATGTTACCACACCCCTCGGTCACTAACCTAAAACGGCACGAAGGAACATCCGAGTAGACACCTAAGCGTCCCTTGGAAAGTCAATGATGAATAAAAAATAGATATAAACGGGGCATCAGAAAAAGAGTAAACCCCGATGGATCCCGGCGACTCCGATATCCATCAATGCACCAAGAGGGACCACAACGGACCCCAAGTCCCTTAATCTTGCGAGAATGCTTCCTTGCTGAACAGTCCTCAACATAAATGGCCCTCGGAACATCACTCCGTAGACCAAATCTGAGAACAAAGCGAGGTCTGAATATCAGAGCCACTTGAAGACACTCTACGAGGACTTGGACACTAAAGTAGTACTTCACGAAGGCCAAGTCAAGCCCTGGGAGATCAAGTCAAGCCCTCGGAGAACAAGTCAAGCCCTCGAAGATCAAGTCAAGACCCCGCAGAACAAGACAACCCCTCGGAGAACATGTACAGAAGTCACTACACCAGAATAAAACCTTACCAAAATAACACCCCCTGGAGAAGATCCTAAATGGTCCCTCAAGTCGTCACCAAATATAGGACCCCTCGGAAAACTAAACATCCCGAGGAACAGCCCCTCGAAGACCCTCGGAGCCATTGGAAGAGGCAAAGATCAGCTTAGTCAGCATCTAGTAGACTCAAGATATACCTTA
Organism: Linaria vulgaris; assembly: GCA_948329865.1. Classification (NCBI taxonomy): domain Eukaryota; kingdom Viridiplantae; phylum Streptophyta; class Magnoliopsida; order Lamiales; family Plantaginaceae; genus Linaria; species Linaria vulgaris. Next base: position 29,758,912 of record OX415249.1, read on the forward strand.
TCTTATCTTTTTATACTTTCACGCATATTGCGACACCTGTACCTTACTAAAACACATTCATAACGACACCTATCCCTAACAAACTCTATATAAAGGGATGTGATCGATTGAAGAAAAATAACATCGGACACACACATACAATCACATACATACAAAATTAAGGAGTAAAGTTCTGTAAATAAAGGAAGGAATATTCTCGCATTTTCTCCTCTATAAAACCATCGCTTTTTCAATCACAGGAAGAGCGTTCCGATCCAAAAATAAATCCGTTAAATAGGGAATAGTATCCAACCTATTAACACTAATTCCTATTGCTTTTATTAACTTCTTGAAAGATAAAGTTTAGGGTGCGCTTGTGGAGGTTAGCAATTTATTCAGGGTATTGTGTGCAACTGACAATCGAAGATCTGATATGGCTCGACTTGAGATTGCAATCATAGAAATGATGTGTAAACTTGAGTTGATGTCCACCCCCTTCCACTGCTTTTTTTTGACTCCATGAAGCATTTAGAAATTCTTCTTCCGTGTGAGGCAAAAATGGGAGTACATGTGCACTATCGATGGATGTATCCTTTCGAGAGGTACTCAACACTTAAATTGTATTACTTATGTTGAATCTTAGAACATTGTCATGTCTAATCGTTTTCTTTTCATTTTATTAGGGGTATGTTTGATTCGAAAGGTAGTGTCGACAACAAGGCGAGAATTGGGGGATCTATTGCTGAGGCGTATCTGACGTCCCAAATTACCAACTTCTATGATCATTATTTTGAGCATGATTTTGATACACCGCGGGTCCGCTTGAATTGAAATGAGACAAGGATTGATCCTAATAGCTCTCCACAACTATCCATCTTTCAAAAGACCGACAAGCCATTAGTACAGGTGAGTCATAATGGTAAGTAAGCTTCGTCGAGCTAAAGGCTGCCGAATTATACATTCTTTTAAATTGCCCATAGGTCGAACAATGGACACAGTTAGTGCTAAGTAGTATATAATATTATTTAGTTAACATAATTACATACATTTCTAACTTACCAAATTGTATAGTAACAATGTGTTCGATGTGGAGATGTGAGTTGAGTTAGACGATGATGCAATCAACCAAAGACGAAATTCAGCAGATGTTATGATTATGATCCACGTCTTCTAGACCTTGTAGTTGGATCGCAAAATCAAGTGATATGTTGAAAAACGCCTACACGATAAAAGTTATTCATTTTTACATTGAGAGTTACAGCACACGGAGAATGACGACTAACAGTGGAGTATGTGTCAAGTGGTCCAGTGGCGACGAGGAAGATAGTTATTTTTACGGGACTTGGACCGAGGTAGTTAGGCTAGTATACACAAATGTTTTCTCTGTCGTTCTTTGTGAGTGTGTATGGTATGATACTATTTCACGTAGCATGCGAGTCCACTCTACGCACTGTTTCATTGAGCTAGATGCATCTTGCTATCTTCCATATGATGAAACGAACCATTTATACTAGAGAATCAAGGGCAGCAAGTGTATTACACTCCGTTTGCTTGTGAAAAGATCCGACAGAGAAGGGGACAGTGGGCTGCCATTCACACTCATGCAAGACACGTCGTTGATATGAGTTCTATGAGTAAACTTAATGATGTTCCTAGCTCTCCAAAAATAGTATACCAAGAAAAACATGTTCTAGCGACGGGATTGTTCATTGACTTGAATACGTTTAACTTGACTTAGTTAGTTGTGGATGGTCAATATGATCCAGTAACAATTGAGGAAGAACTTGTTGCAAGAGCAGTAACGAAGATGAAGTAGACGATGAGGTTGAAGAAGAAGAAGATGAGGTCGAAGATCATAAGAGTAACGACCCAAATTATGAGTAGTTCTTTTATGTATTTTTACGATTTGAAACTGAGAACTTTGATGCATTACAAAACTGTGCTTATCGTCTGTGTTATAAGTGTTTGATTTTTTTTACTCTTATTGTCTCTCGTTAATTTTTTTAATAAGTATTTAATGTTTAAGTAGAAATCAAAAGTGATTCAAGTGTGGTTTCAACAATTTACGAAATAAATTAAACATAATATTTGCATTAAATATTAGATCGTAGGAAATAAACATAATCCCAATACATCAAATTACAACGTGGTCCAAATAATACATAAACAGAGTCCCATACAGATTATGACAACATAGCATGAGTTCAAACAAATTACAACACAAACATAGTTTTAAAACATAAGTCTGAATGCAACAAAGTACAAATAAAACATTATACTACTAAAACATAGTCCGAATGAAACACAACGAATCCCTCTGTACAGCTCAGGGTCGGGCTCATGGTCGCGCAACAAGGGATCCGTGTATGTCCTCTCTAGTGGCCTGAAACTCCCTAGTAAAGTTCTGCTCGAATATATCAAAATCCAAGTCGGCCAGCTGCAGCTGCGTCTGCTGAACATGTCTAGATGTGCCTTACACCTCTGTCACGTAACTACTCGACCTACCCATATCGTAAAACTTCTCATAACCCGTTGTTCTGTATGGAATACTCATCTCCTAAATCGACTCGACCTACTCCTGTCATGATACTGCACATTCTTAGGCACCTAATAACTCGGCTGACCCATCTCCAGACTCTGCACTATGCCTTGCACCTGAGCACTCGACCTACCTATATTATAATACCGTATATCCTCTCGCACATTGTTAACATGTTTAATATTATTTGCTATTTAACGGATTTATTTTGGGGTTGGAAAGCCCTGTCCATGGTTCAAAAGCTTGTAAAATTATGAAAATGTAAAATTACGGGAATATCCCTCTTTTTATTCACTGAAATCCACTCCGAATTTTCTAGTACCTTAGTGTATATGTAAATGTGTAAAAAATTGAGCCTCTTCTTTCTTCTCTTCTGTCCCTCTTTTTATAGAGGTTTTTTAGAGACATGTGTCGTTATGCATGCTAAATAAAGTACACGTGTTGTTCTTTGCGTATAGAGGAAGATATCATTCATCTTATCTTCTATTCTTCATCTACTATGGGTTGACCAGGATTAATTTGATCTCTTCTGAGGGCTTCAGGTGTTCCGAGGGGCTGATTCTTCTTATTTCTTTTCTACGAGGGGTTGTATCTTTCAGAAAGACTGGATAGGTGAGGCAGTACGTCCATCCAATGGCTTTGTAGCTTCCGCGGTAGTTAATTCTGGGATGTCTTCTGCGGGAGGTGTACCCCGAGGAGTATGTTTTCTTTCTTCTATGGGTGGTGTCTGTTCTAATGACTCATTTCCTTTAGTAGGTTAATGTTCTCGTATTCGGTTTGTAATAAGTATTCCAAAAACATTGTTATTCGAGTTTGGCTTTTTTGGTTGGTGCTACGAGGGACTTTGCGTCTCAACAGGGCATTATTCTGCATATTCTACTTTTAGGGTAGATTGTCCGAGGATTTTTGTACCTCGATAGGACATGATTCTTCATTTTCGGCCTTCGGATATGTGTTCCGAGGATTTGGTACTTTAATTGGACTTTGTTCTTTACTCTCGGGCTTCGAGATATGTGGTCTGAGGATTTTTGTGTTATGGAGTGTTCAGTGAGGCGATATTCTCGCAGGTTCTGGGACTCGGGGTCCGTTGTGGTCCCTCTTGGCGCATGGATGGATATCGAAGTCGCGCGGATCCATTGTGGTTTACTCTTTTTTCGATGCCGCGTTGATATCTTTTCTTTATTCATCGTTGACTTTCCAAGGGACGCTTTACTGTCTTCTTGGGTGTGCCTTTGTACCGCTTCGAGTTAGTGACCGAGCGGGTTGGAAACACCCAGAGGGCCTCCTCGTTGGGAGTGGGCACTCTCATCGGAAGTGCAAGTGACGATTGTATCGCCCATATATTGGTCCTTATTTTAGGGTTATCATTTTTGTGTAATCTCTTAATTTTTTCTATGGTTAACACTAGCCCCCCCCCCCCCCCCCAAATTTCGATCGCCTTGGGAGAGGCGAGTGGAATTTTATTTCTTCTTCTTCTCCCTCTTTTATTTTTTTCCTCGGTGAGGAGAGGGGATTTTGTGATTTTTTCGAGGGGCGCCTGTATATCTAACATATGTATATATATATGAAGAAACTTTTAAAGAAATTGCCTTTTGGGTTCGGGTCAGGTTGGTCTTCGGATGAGTTGCGGATTTCTCATTTATTGCAGATATTAATGTAGGAAAGTTTAGCGTCCGTTTAATGGCGTTACAGTTCAAAATCTGATCGTTGGTAACGGTCAGTTTCCAACGGGTATCTAGCGGGTGACGTGCCGAGTGGTAACGGTCAGATTTTGATGGATAGCTAGCACATGTCAATCTTAGCCGACCGTTGTAATTTTGTCTATAAATAGTCATCATCTTCATTCTTTCTTCTCACTTTCAATCTTCAATGTTTTCAGCAAAATTCCGACGAACAAAAAATATCCCTCCGCATTTTTTCCTCTTTTTTGCAATTTCTTTTTCAAGAATTTTTTGTAAACAATTTCCTTCCCTTTTTAACCAAGTATGATGGCCTCCTCTACTGCAACTGATCCCATCAATGCTGCTTTCGCCTTGGGAGCCGTAGCCTTTACTTCCGCCACTGATTCACCGGCGGTCACGGGGGGTGTTGCTACAGGGGGTCCTACTGCGGGGACTCGTAAGAGAAGGGGTGACACTTCCCCGATTGCAGAAGAGGGTGGTGTTCGGCCTTCTAAAAAGGCTAGGGTTTCCAAATTGAAAAAGCCCGTTGTTCCTGTTGCTCGTGATTTCCACAAGATTGAGGGGATTTGGAGTACAGCTACTCGAGGGCAAGTGTCTGCTTTGTTCAAGAGTTTGGGAGCTTTTAACAACAATATGACTTTCCATATTCCGACGAAGGATGAAAGGGAGTGCAATCCTCCCGAGGGCTGGCTTGCAGTTTATTTTGCACAAATGCGGTTCGGGTGGCGATCTTTCATGCCCCCTTCTTCTATGAGGTTTTTAAGGCGTGCAACATAAGTTCGAGTCAGCGGACTCCGAATGGGTTCGCGGCCCTATGTATTTTCGTATTTTGGTGTCACGTGAATGGTTTGGATTGCAAGGTTGACCGCTTCTTCTCTGTTTTTGATATGGTAATTTCGCCTAGGGGGTTTCCCTTTTACCATCTCCGCCATCGGGCCAATGCTAAAAATAAGAAGATTCTGGAAGGGGCACTCAATTCCCACACCACTTGGAAGAATAAATATTTTTTCGTGCAGCCCGAGAAGGGTGAGTGGGATATGCCTTTTGACTGAAGAGAGGGCGAAGCTCCAGTATACACCTTGGATCCGGAGGTAAGCTTATCTCTGATAATTTCACAGAAGGCATTGATGGAATCGGAGGATTTCATGGTGTTGTTTGAGATGTTGGGACTACAGAATGTGGTCTTTACCGATGCCGCCATCAAGAATCCATTGTCTCTAAGCTCCGATGCGCTGGTTCCTTTTCGTAAGTAATTTTGAACTTATTTTTTGTCTTTTCTTTTATACGATGGTAGGTTTGAGAGACACTTATTTGCTTTCTCATAATGCAGAGGATACTTTGGCAAATTATTATTCCTTTCCAGGTCCTTCAGTCTATGCTCTGAGTGGTCGGAAGAGATTAAAAGTTTCTACAACTTCTTCAGCTCGTTTTTCGAGTGGTACCTCCGATGCTCCCGAGGAGGAGGACACTGCTGATGAGGAGGTTGATGCCCCTGGTGACACATACATGCCTCCGAGGGAGAAGAAAGAGGAGGATCACTCACCTTTTATCATCAGAGCAGATGGCATAATCTACGATGTCGTCCCCCTTACTTCGGTGGATCCTCAATTAGCTCTAGTGCTCACGCAGGTCTCAACATATAACACTGAGAGTTCTTCTAAGGGTTCGGAGGAAGAACCCGCATCTGAGGGTGGTTCTTCTTCGAAAGCTGCTGGGGAGGAGCCCGTGCCAGACTTGGTGATTCTTTCCTCTGAAGATCTGTCGCCAACTCCTTCTCACGAGGTCGGGGTTCCTCTATCAACCCCCTCGACGATTCCTGAGTCGTCGGAGAGGACAATTTCCGAGTCTCTTCTTCCTGGTAAGTTCTTCTTGATATCAGGTTCTTAGGTGCATAAAGAAAATTCCGTATGTACTAAGATTCTTTTTTCGGTGTAGATATAGTAGATAAGGGGAAGGCTCCGATAGCAGAAGGGTCTTCTCTTTTTGGTAATCCACCTATGCCCATCTCTTTCTTTTTTGCCCATTTATTGTTTGATGATTTTTTTGGGTTCATCTTCTCTCCTTATATTTGTATACATTCTTTGCAAGAGAGGAGTTTTTAGTAGTTTCTCCAGCCCGACTCGGAGGCTTCATTGGGGGATTCTGAGGATATTCACGAGGCGTTTGACGCGCCATCCGATGAGAGGGATGCAAAGGTAGAGCTTCTGAGCTCACTATTTGAGGAGGCGGGCCCTTCTATTGCTGCGGGGGGTCCTCGTGCGTTGTTTACCAACGTGGATGTTGTGACTCCAACTCCGGGGACCTTTATTATGAGAAGCCATATCCCCGTCACACTTTCTCCGAGGGGTCTTACCTTTCAGCCTCCGGTGGCCCCTCATAGGCTGGAGGATCTTCCCTCGATGCAGGTTTTAGAGGAAGAGATCCTCCGTTTCTTCGCCTCTTCAAATGCAACCCCTGCCGATGGGTTTTATTTCATGCACACGATTCTTAACTGGATGGCCCTTATGGTAAGCTCGATATCTTTTCTTTCTCTCTTTCTGTTCATCCTTCTTTTAAGTATTCTGTTTTAAACTCGTATGCCTTTCTCTCTTTATCGTAGGTAGGGAAAACTCGGGATGCGACTGATGTGGTAGAGCAAGGGTGCCAAAAGGAGGTAGATGAAGTGAGACTTCTCCGAGCATAATTGGCGTCTCTTTTGTCCAAGGAGAAGCAAGATCAAATGAAGAGGGATGTCCTTCAGACGAAGATTTCTGACTATGACTTCCGATTGACGGAGGATTAGAAGGAGAAGGAGGCTTTGCATCTTCAGGTGAAACGGTTGCAGTCTCTACATGATGGGTTGGAAGCATCGGAGAAGGCTTCTAGGGACCGAATTGCCCTTCTCGAGAAGAAATTGGAGACGAGTCAGGTCGGGGAGGCCGAACTTCAAGGGTTGGGTAAGGATATGGACAGGGCGGAGTCGGCCGAGGAGAAATTGACTAAGGCCATTTCTCCCGAAGAGATGCAAGCGAAGGTTGATGCGGCAGTTCGGTTGGCTCAGCAGGAGACCATTCGACAGCACCCAGAGTCTTCTGATAGGCCGCCACAAGAGCTATTGACATGCCACATGTTATGGGGTTACTTGGAATGTGCTAGGCTTGCGCAGACGTTGGTGCGGTCGGATGTGGATTTTCCCAAGTCCTTTGACATTCGTAGGCTGAAGAAGCCTACTCCCGAGGAGTCCCACGTCCTTTTCGAGAGATTAAGAGGATTGCTGTCTCCTCGGGCTTCTGCAGTGCCCTATCCGATGAGGTTAGTGAGCAGTCCATGTCCGAGGCCCAGTGGCTCCGAAGGAGTACTGTCACCAACCTCTCGCCTGGCTCCGATGAATATTCCCTCTGAGGCGACGACCTCTTCGCCTTCAGCCCCACATCCGTCAACCATGGGGCCATAACCTAGGACTTGCATTTTCTTGTTTTTAGTTTTAGTGTTTTAAACTTTTAATTTCGTAGTCTTCTATTTGTTGGCAATGTACGGTTATTCTCAGAGGATTTCACGGGTTCTATTGATGAACAATTTATTTCTTCCTTGATTACTTTTGTCTTGTTCCTATTTGTTGATTAGTAATAAATGCTTAACACTTATAAATATTCTGATCATTCCTCCACTGCAGGAATTAAAGCATGTTCAGAGAGATTATAATTTTTTCTTCTCGGCCAAGTTTGCAATTAAGCAGGACGTGCCGTCTTGCATGGTAATCTTAAAGATTAAGTAGGAACATCTTGTAGACACGTGTTCCTCGCTTTAGCTTATGGCGGTTCAAGCTTGGTTCTTAACTAAATGATAAAATTATAAGTAATATAAACGTACTGGGCGTTCAGTAGTCAAAGTTATACTTACTTCAAAGAGAATTTGTTTTAGATATAGAGTTCACTGATTTTCTTGCAATTTTACCTTCTTGCTTTCGCATAGTTAGCTTTTGTATTCCAATTCTCCTCTTTGTTTTTCAACTAATCTTGGAAAAAGAGTGAAAACTTACTTGGAAAGATGATGCCTCCACATTATGGGCGATTAGGATCCGTTTCTTCTCATAATTCTACTCGGAACTCGGTTTGGACTCGTTCTTTGGCGTTAGGGGTTCGCCATGCTTCCTCATATAGTTTTTCTTCCAGGCGGGACAGTCTGGACGATGATATAGCGGCCATCTTGGGGAGTTCTTCGAGGGAAGCTGCTTCAAGGTCTATGCATGCTGATTGTCGTAGGATGAATCACATCCGAGAAGTGTTTATGAGTAGGGGGGTCATATACCCTGACGGATCAGTCCTCAGAGTTTGATATGCTTTCGTTGAGCCCCTCGAAGTTAATGGGCCGAGGCCGTGTTGGGGCGGCCGTGAGGAATGAGCACGAGGGGTCTATTATGACCCTCTATGCTCAGTATAATTTGGACTTTACTAGGTATGATGTAGTCATACCGCACTTTGCACAAAGGGCCTACGATCCCCCCTCGGGCTATTTGACTGTGTATTGCAAACAGGTACGTTGTGGGATGCCGGTGTTTTTCACCATTTTCTTCAATCCCTTTTCCAGTATTGGTAAATATGTCCTAGTCAACTGACGCTAAATTCTTATCGTCACTTGGTGGGGTACATCATGTGTTGTGAGCTCTTGAACGGGTACATCCTGTGTTGTGAGCTCTTGAACCTTCCTATGTCTCCTCATCGGGTGGGGGCTATTTTTGCTTTGCGACCTTGTTTGGGTGGTCCCCCTTTTTTAGCTTGGCTTATCGGGACAACAGTAGAACCTTCACTCATGTATCCAATCCACGCTCTCGCGGTGGGGATTGGAGGTGGAGGTTCTTTTTTGTTCGCCTGAGGGGCCAGTCGACTGATTTTTGGAGAGTACCTCTCCGATGGGGTTTGGGATATGTTACTCCCAATGCCGAAACCTTAATAAGTGAGGAGGAGGTGTTATCCCATTAGGGGTTGTTTTCGGGCACTTATGACATAAGCAGCTTGTTGGAGTTTCCGGAATCTTTGAGTTTGGCAGGCCTTCAAGAAGTGGTAGAGATGTTCGATCTCCCTATTCAACCACTTTTTAGTAATTTCTTATTTCGTAAGTTCCTATTCTTATTTTTGTTACCTGGGGGTGTTCTTTGTGGCTTCGGGCTTACGGCGTGCTTTTATATTCAATAAGTTCAGAGATGCAAACGTTTGCCATCCAGCCTTTTGACAAGGCCTTTTTGTCCCCGCCATTAAATGATGGGTATGCTTTGTCGAGGGACAATGATTCCGACCAACTAAGTTTTGAAGTGGTGACTAGTCCTTCTTTGGAGGGGAGGAACCATAGGGTTTTACCTGTTACAGCCCCCCCAGTGAGCTTTCTAGCTCCTATTGTCACAGAGGATCCAACTGTCACTCTTCTTCGAATGGATTTTCCGATACCTCCACGGGTATTAAGCTCTTCTTCTCCATGAGGTTTTAGCGTTGTGAATGTGGTAGAGGAGGGTCTCCCTCCTTTTGTTCCTAGCGGATCTCAACCCTTATTGTTAACCGTGAAAAATAGCTACGAGATTAAAGAGAATATTAGTCCTAAATATAGGAATTAATATATGGATAGTACTATTGTCACGAGTACTTCCGATGAGACATACCCGCTCCCGATGAGAAGGCCCATCGGATGTTACCACACCCCTCGGTCATTGACCCTAAGCGGTATGAATGAACATCTGGGGAGGTATCTAAGCGTCCTTTGGAAAGTCAACGATGAATAAAGAAAGGATATCAATGCGGCATCGAAAAAAGAGTAAATCCTGATGAATCCGAACGACTCTGATATCCATCAATGCGCCAAGAGGGATCACAACAGACCCCGCGTCCTAGAATCTCATGGGAACACTTCATTGCTGAACACTCATCAACTTAAACTGCCCTCGAAACATCACTCGAAAGGCCGAATCTGAAGAACAAGGCCAGATCTAAATGCAAGAGCCACTGGAAGGCACACTACAAGGACCTAGACAAGAAAGCGCTACTCCACGATGACAAAAGTGCCCTAAGAGTCCGAGTCATGGGCGGAAACCCCCATCGAAGAGCATATCTAGAAACTACTACACCAGGATGAACCCTTATCGGAGCAACAACACCACCAGAAGAATGTCCTAACTTGTCCATCAAGTCACTACCAAATATAGGACCCCTCAAAAAATAGAGTCTGGAAGAACAACCCATCGGAGGTCCGATGAGCTATCGAAAGAAACAAAGATCATCCTAGTCAGTGCCGAGTATATTAAAGATAAACCTTATCTTATCCTTTTACACATATTGCGACACATGTACCTTATTAAAACACATGCATAACGACACATGTCCCTAACAAACTCTATATAAAGGGAGGTGATCTCACAATTAAAAGAGGAGAGAAGAGGGAGAGACTTCTACACACAATCATACACAAGAAACTTGGGAGTGAAGGTCAGTGAATAAAGGAAGGAACATTCTTGTATATTTGTTCTCTTTTATAATATCATCGCTTTTTGAATCATGGGCAGGGCGTTCCAACCCTAAATAATTCAGTTAAATGGGATATATTTCTAAACCTGTTAAAAAAATGGTGTCGTCTGTGGGAACGCCATAGAATCTGTCTTCGAGCACGCTCAACGAAGCGATGCCTACTATGGAGAATCTATTTCACAGTGAAAGTTGTCTTACTCAACAAGGAGATTCAGAAGAAACTATATCAGACTGTCACTCCGATGGGAGAAATTTTATCAACGTTCCCCATTCTATCTTTGAGATATTTATGGAATTTGAGACTCGGAGAACCCCACGGGGATACGAGAGTCCTCGGGATGTGCCCTGCGAATCCCTCCGCCAGAGAGGCCACCATGCGGAAGAGGACTGACCTCGGACAAGATGGAGCCCTACCTCCGACTCCTGGCCCCGTGTACCTCTGCAGGATTCCTGGAAGTACTACGATTACCAAGGAACATCGAGGGCTGGCCATCGGAGGGAAGGGTCGTTCCCCTTAGACCGCCCCACACCGCTCCCTTCCGCGGGTGAAAATCAAACCCTATAGGGAATCCTTGACGGCCTCCGAACGGAAATGGGTGACATCAAGAAAACTATGGGGCCGAAGGAAGATCCTACCTTCAAAATTTCCCCCTTTATCCCCGAGATCGCTCTAGCGTCCGTCCCCTTAGGGATGCGGCCCGTTAACATTCCTTTGTACACTGAAGAAGCGGATGGGCAAGATCCGCGGGATCATATACACCAATACCTGGTCGGAATGGACCTCAAATCTGCATTGGACCACGTCATTTTCCGCGTGTTCCCTGTTACCCTCGGTAGCTGGGCAGAAGCATGGTTTACCCACCTCCCACCTAACTCCATCGATAGCTTTGATCGACTGGACCACTTATTTGTGAGGCAATTTTCATCTAATCGGCGATACCCTAAATCAGCCACGCACCTCTTTACTGTCAAACAACAAAAGAACGAACCCATGCGAAGATACATAAAGTGCTTCACTGATGAAGCGTTGGATGTCCCAAATGTTAGCAGCACCATCTTAGCTGACATACTTACTCAAGGACTCCGAGCGGATGAATTATTCCGATACCTCATGGGAAATCATATTACGAATATGACTGAACTCATACAACAAGCGGAAACCTACATCCTAATGAAGGAAGCCGAAGGTACGAAGAGGCGCATGGAAAATGACGAACATCACGAACGCACCGAGCAGGAGACAAAAGCTAGAGAAAAGAGTAATGAAGGGAAACTGTCCCAGCGTAAAGACGACGGTGGTACGGTCAAGAAGTTTATCCGGCCCGTGCCCCTGCCCCCGATGACCGTGGCCCCCATATAAATACTTAACGTGATGATGGGCAATGAAGAGTTACGTTGGCCCAGGCGAGCCAAGTTCCCTGATAGAGAATAAAGCATGGGTAAGTATTGTAAATTCCATAAAACTTATGGGCATACTACCGAGGAATGCACTACTCTACAAAGGGAAATCATTCGCCTCTTAGAGGCAGGATACTTGAAAAACTATCTAAAGGTGAACAATCTCGAAGAACCTAAGCAGAATGTATGGAAGAGACCACGAGAGGAAAAAGAAGAAGAAGAAGAGGTGACCCCTTATCGGAAGTCACGAGAAAAAACCACGGGGCAACGGAACCCACCTTCTACCCCCGAGACATATGAAGATATTTCCACATCCGGACGGACTATTAACATGATAGAGGGAGGAGACCTTTCAATAACACCCCAAGGTAAAAAGAAGAAGTACTTGAAAGAAGCAAGGCGGGCTGAGCAAGGTCTCTCCGTGTGTTCCGTGCAAGGATCAAAACTGCCTAGTATCACGTTTGGACCGGAGGACTTGAAGGGTGTGATATACCCCCACGAAGACCCCTTAGTGATTGAGGCCATCATTCATGGAGTCGAAATCCAAAGAATTCTTATCGACACGGGTAGCTCCGTGGATGTCTTGACCATGCATTGGGATTGAGGAAGGAGCAACTGGAAATGGCTAAAGTCCCCCACGTAGGTTGCTCATGAGAAGCTTTCAATACCCTCGGAACTGTTATCATTTCGATGTCATAGGGAGAAGGAGCCTTTCCAAGAACGGAACCCACCAAATTCTGGGTGGTGGAGGCCTCATCACGGACATACAACACCATATGCAGAAGGCTGCCCATCTGAGCTTTCAAAGCCATCCCCTCTACCCTTCATCTTAAGGTAAAATTTCCCACCTTCTCAGGTATCAGAGAAGTCCGAGGAAGTCAATCTAAGGCTAGAGAATGCCGCATGAATGCTATCCCCTCGGAAGAACGCAAACTCACCCTCGGGAATAACAAAATGCACAAAGCAGAAGAGGCATGGGTTCAACCAGTAGAAGAATTAAAGATGGCGGAATTGGTCGAATGAAGTCTCGAGAAGGTGATTAAGATGGGTACCAATATGGAACCAGCAATAGAAGCTCAACTAACTTCTATCCTCAAACAATTTCATCACCTCTTCGCCTGGGAAGGAGGACCGCCCGAACGAATCAGTGATAAGGTATGCCAAAACCAGAGGTTAAACCCGTCCAACAGAGAAAGAGAAAAATGGGGCCAGATCGCAACAAAATTATTCGGTCTGAAATACAACGACTCCTTAGCCTAAAGAAAATTAGGGAGGTAATATACCCCGAATGGCTGGCTAATGTAGTTTTAGTCCCGAAGCATGGGGGAAGATGGCGGATGTGTATGGACTTTACCAATCTCAATGAAGCCTGCCCGAGAGATTGCTATCCCCTGCCCAGTATAGATCAACTAGTTGACTCCACTGCTGGATACACGCTGTTATCAACCCTCGACGGAGATCAGGGATACAACCAAATCCCGATGGTAGTAGCTGACCAGGATAAAACTACCTTCATCACCGACGCTGGCACATTCTGCTACTTGGTAATGCCATTCGTACTCAAAAATGCCGGCGCAACTTACCAAAGACTGGTAAGCCTCATGTTCGCTGGTCTCATCGAAAAGACAGTGGAAGTTTATGTAGACGACACGGTAGTTAAAAGTAGGAGAGTGGAAGAACACCTTGAGGACATGCGAAAGGCACTGGTTATTATGAATCATTTTGGGATGAAAGTGAACCCTAGAAAATGCTCTTTCGGCATCTGGGGAGGAAAGTTCTTGGGGTTCATGGTCACGAAGAAAGGGATAGAAGTCAATCCCGAAAAGGCTGAGGCCATCATGGGGCTACCCACTCCGAAGACAGTCAAGATGTTCAAAACCTAACAGGCCGGATGGCCTCCTTGAGCCTATTTGTTTCTAAGTCAGCAGAAAAAGGACTCCCATTTTTTAAGATACTCCGAAACATCAAGGAATTCCAATGGACCTCCCAGTGCGAAGAAGCCCTCGAAGAACTAAAGAGATATATGGTGAACGCGCCCTTGCTGGTAAAACCGTCACCTCAAGAAGAGCTCTTCGTATACATGTCCATCGGAGAAGAGGCCGTCAGTGCCGTGTTAGTCAAAGAATAGGATAGAGAACATCACCCATCTTACTATGTCAGCAAGACTCTCCTCGGAGCAGAAACTAAGTATACCCTAACTGAAAAACTCGTCCTAACTCTGGTTACAAGAGATAGGAAGCTGCGCTCATATTTTCTCTCGCACCCGATCACGGTGCTGACCAAACACCCCCTACGGGCAATCCTCAATAAGCCTGAGTCATCAGGAAGATTGATAAAGTGGGCCATAGAGCTCACCGAGTATGATATCTCTTATGCCCCTAGAACCTCCATCGAAGCGCAAGTCTTGGCGGACTTCGTAATGGAGCTAACAGGCATCGGGTCCGAGGAAAAAGAGCCCATATGGCACGCATATGTATATGGCTTCTCTGTAAGCACGCACGGGGGAGCGGGAATAGTTTTTGTAAATCAAGAAGTGGAAGATGAAAGGCTCCACTTCGCAGTCAGAATTGATTAAACCCATTTCCAACAACGAGGCCGAGTATGAAGCCCTTCTCATCGACATAAGACTTGCAAAAGAAGGGGGAATAAGGAGAATACTCCTCCACCTTCGGATAGTCCATCATAGACAAGGATGGTTTGATGAGTGCAAGGTCTCTCAACTTCCCCGAGGGGAAAACCAGGAGGCAGACGCCTTGTCCTAAATGGATACCCAAACAGCCACCATCCATTCTTGAAAAATCACACTACTACAGATAAGAGAATCAGAGAAAGAAAAGAGTAAAGAAGTGAGTGCCACAACTGACTCCCCGGTGAGTTGGCTGACCCCCATTAAAGCCTATTTGCAAGATCCCAAGGGCTATTCAGAAGATAAAACCATACGAAGGACGATGTCCCAAAAAACCATACGATACTTCCTCAAGGATAGGGTGCTATTTTGGAGAACTCACTCCTGCCTCCCACGCCCGATGCTTCAATGAAAAAGAGGCCCAATGGGTCCTGGCGGAGGTACACGAAGGGACCCATTGGGCCTCTTTACCTAACCCCCTGCCCCTTCGCCAAATGGGGCATTGATATAGTGGGATCTCTTATCCCCAATGCCGGACAAAAGAAGTTCCTATTAGTAGCGGTTGACTACTTCACCAAATGGGTGGAGGCCGAACCCTTGGCCCGAGTAATAGCATGCGCGGTCATCAACTTCTTGTGGAGGAACCTATTATGCCAATTCGGACTGCAATTCACAAGCCAAGAGTTAGAAAAATGGTGCGACCATTGGGAGATTAAGCATCGGTTTGCTTCCATGGGATACCCCCAAGCAACCGGTCAAGTGGAGAGGACCAACCAAACTCTCCCTAAAAATATAAAGGCCAGACTTGATTGGCATAAATCCAGATAGGTTGAAGAGATACATGGCATCATGTGGGCTTATCGGACCACCCAAAGTACTGCCATGGGGGAAACCCCTTATAGCCTATCATATGGCAGTGAGGCCGTGGTGCCCTCCGAAGTAGTAGTGGAAAGCTGGCGAGTCCGGGAATACGAGGAAGTCGCCAACAGCTCCAACCTAGCCCTGGCCCTTGATCTCATTAAAGAAAGGAGGGCACGAGCTGCCATCCGGATTGAAGAGTACAAGGCCCGGATGTCACGTACTACAACGCTAAGGTAAAACCTAGAACTTTTCAAGTTGGAGATTTAGTGATGAAACAAGTCGGAGCTTCCAAGAACGTAGGCAAGCTCGATCTCCGATGGGAAAGACCCTACAAGATAGCGGGAATCGTCAGACCCGCAACCTATCTTCTCGCCAACTCTGAAGGCGCAGTACTCCACAACACCTGGAACTCACTCAACCTTAGAAAATACTATGCTTGATGTAATGCAACAGTTTGTACATAAATAAAAAAAATATATATATAGATGGTCCCATTACAATACGAAAGGAAATAGGGTTGCCCGACAAAATGGTGACTCTATACGTAAGGCATCTTAGCAACCTAACCCGATGGGCCATTTGATACAAACAACGAAGCCCCACACACACTATAGGTATATCGGACCATATCCTATACAAAGGCCCTTATACCAACAAAAAAAAACCTTATACAAACTAAGCGCCTCCCATCATACGCTTTTCTTCTTTGATTATACGACGGCGTTGCTCCGCGGACAAACTGGGGGTCGTCTAGTGATACAACCGGATCCTCCATCGGAGAAACCTCTGAAAATACCTGGCGAAGGCTCAGCTCAGAAATAGCCATACCCGAAGCAAAACTCTAGCGATACCCACTGCGGACTAAGTCACGCATCTTTTGGTGCAAGGAATCCCGAAGAAGTGACAGGCCAGCAATGTCTAATATAGCTTGGACTCGGGCCACAACCAAAGCCACCCCGTGACTATGGGTCATCTCTAATACCTTCTGGTTAACCGCGTCTCGCTCCCTTGTGACGCGCAACAGTAACGGATCTGGTCCCTCAGCTCCCCCAATCTCTCTTCCAAACCCAACACACAGGCTCTATCTAACATTAAACGGCGCTCCAAGTCCCACGACTTGTCCTGCTCGGCCTGCAAGATCCCATCGTGAACATCTTGAGTAGTTTCACAATCTGCCTTCTATTGGGAAATCTCATTTTGTGCCTCCAACAAACTTTGCTCCAATTCATCTCTATGACGGTAACCTAAATCAGTGTCTGAAGTGGATTCCCCCGGGATCCAATGGCGTTCAACACCATGTAGATCTGCAAAGGCCAAATTTATTGCTACGAGGAACACTTAAAGGTCAGTATTAAACAGAATAAATCACTACCATATCTCGCACAAATCTCTGCAGGCTAAATCTTGTAGACTAGACAAAGGCAAAGTCTTCATCAACTCACAATCGGTCGCATTTAGCAGACCACTCAAGTAATTGTGGCAAAAGATAACAGTTGAAGCGTCCTGAGGAAAGATACTACCTCCCCCAAGGGGCGGAGACTCTCCTAGATGAGAGTTTTCCTCGAATGGTGTCGTAGAAACCCAATTAAGACTCCCTCCGAGAGGCCGAGAACTACCAGCAACCAAAAAATGAGAGCCTTCCTCAACCACATACACAATGTTAAGGTCCCCCCGATGAGGAGAGTATGACGATATTGGCAGCATCAGAAGATCCATTCGATCTAGTACAGCTATAGGATCTTCAATAACCGGGGCCAAAAAGTCAACTTCGGGGCTGCCACGGGTGAAGCCCCCAAATCCCTCACTTCCGAAGGACTTGTTAACGCCTCAAAACTCAAGTGGTTGGAACTTCCACCCTCCGACAATGCATATCCTCAATTCACAACCTCTCATAAGAAAGCCCTATCAAAAGGCCTAATAGCAAACGCCTCCATCTCCGAACCTATCAAGAAGCAAAAGATAAAATAAGTCCAAAGGCTTCAAAAACACATACGAGCAAAAGACAAAGAGAAGAACTTACAGAAAAAGAAGTTACTGTAAAGAGGCTGATGCGGGAGATTAAAAATCTCCACCCCCTCCTGCAAACCAGCCATGATGGGAGTCTGGGGAAACTCCAACAAACTGTTTATATCACATGTCCCCGAGAATAGGCCGGTACCAAACAATACCTCCCAATTCTTCCTCAAAGTCGCACCGTTCAGAGTAATATAACCCAAACCCCATCGGAGTGGTACCCCTCATAATCTAGCCGAGAAACCCATCGGACGGACAAGGAAAAACCCTCGTCTCCAATCCCCTCTACCAGAGCAGGAATTGGACACATGAACGAATGCCTTACTCTTGTCCCGATGGGCTAGGCTAAAGAAGGGAGGACCACCCGAGCAGCGACGTAAAGCGAATATTGCCCCCACCCGATGAGGAGACATTGGCAAATTCAAAAGTTCACAACACAAAATATACCCCACCAGATAGCAGTAGGAGTTAGGTGTCAACTGACTCGGGCACATTTGCCAATATTGAAAAGTTGTTTGAAGAAAGAGGTGGAAGAACACCCACATCCCGCACCGCATCTGCTCTCGGTAACAGTGAGATAACCCGAAGGGGGACCGTGAGCTCTCTGCTCAGGATGTGGTATTACAATATCATACTTATCAAAATCCAGATTATATTCAGCGAAGAGAGTCATAACAGACTCACCATGTTCATTACCGACGGCGGAACCAACACGCCTTCGTCCGAATAACCGCGATGGTCCAGCAGAAGCACATCAAACACTGAGGACTCATCAATCAGAGAATAGGACTCTCGGCTCATAAACACTTCATGAATATGATTCATCCGATGGGGATTTACAGGCGAAGGCCTAGACGTTTCCCTCGTCGGAGTAACTCCCCCGCTGAGCCTATCCCGTGACCCTAAAGCGGAACTCTCCGAGCAGGCATGACGAACTCCTAGCGGCACGGAAGAATTCCGAGCGGAATTCCGAGGAGAATTACGTGAAGGGACTAAACCGCATTTCTTATAATAGGGAGGCATCATCGTGGCAAGGTGAGTAACTTACTCTTCCTTAATTAATCTCACTAGAACAACGAGCAAGGTATGGCTTTAAAAAGAATCAAATACTGCAAGTGCGAAAGATGATATTTTGAAGTGAGTATAACAGTATTTACTAAGCACCTTATATATATATATATATATATATATATATATATATATATACTTCTGCTCATTTCATTAACAAGATGGATAAAAGCATGAGCTGCCCAAGTCATTTAATTATTAAGGCTACGTGTCCAGTAAAATACCTATTAAGGATGGTGAAATCTCATGCATAAAGACACGTCCTGCTAATGTTTTACTTGGCCAGCAAGAACTAATCTTACGTATCTAAAAATGTTAATAAAAGAGTCAGACACTTATAGTTGCTAAGTATTTACTATTGCTCACAAGCGGAAAAGACAAAATAGAGAAAGGACAAACTAATTGTTCATTCATTCAAAAATCCGAGAAATCCTTAGAGAATAATTGTACATTGCGACGGGAACAAAGGGAAATCACGAGCAACAGGAACAAAAGGCTTTTTTGATTTGGAAACCTTCTGCCATCGGGGAAGTGTCACCCCTCCTCTTACGAGTACACGCGGCGGAACCACCTACAACAGCACCACCAGTTACCATCAGCGAATTAGTGATGTGAAGAAAAGCTACAGCCCCCGAGGCGGAAGCATTAGTGATGGGATCAGTAGCAGTGGAGAAGGCCATCGTATCTACTTAAAGAGGAAGAAGAAGTATTTGCGAAAATGTAGAAGAAGAAATTGCAGGATTGAGAGAAGGGGCAGAGGATTTTTGATCGCTAAAAATTTGCTAAGGAATGAAAAATTAAAGTGAGAAGAAGAATAAACGGGACGGCTATTTATAGCCGGTAAATGGAAACGGTTGATTAAATTTAAACGTGGAGCGCGTTTAAAACTTCACATAACTCCCCCACTTGACACGCGCCGCTCAGCATGCTAACCGCTATCGGACTGTTAAAACCTGACCGTTACCAACGGTCAGATATTTTGAACTGTGCCGACCAGTCAACGGCCGTTACACCTCCATCTTCACTGTCCGCAATAAATGTTCAGAAACCACTGCTCACCCGAGGACAATGCCCCCGAGGATAATAAGGTAATTTCCATATAATTCATTTTCAATATATGCATACCCCCTCGGAAAAATACCAAAAATGAAAATAACGAAGGAAAAAATAAGAAAAGGCCCTTTGCCTCACAGAGGACGCGAAATAAAATTTCCTATCGCCTTTACGAAGGCGAGATTAAAGAGAATATTAGTCCTAAATATAGGAATTAGTATATGGACAATACTATTGTCACGAGTACTTCCGATGACACGTACCCGCTCCCGATGAGGAGGCCCATCGGATGTTACCACACCTCTCGGTCATTGACTCGAAGCGGTATGAAGGAATATCCGAGGAGGCATCTAAGCGTCCCTTGGAAAATCAACAATGAATAAAGAGACGATATCAACGCGGCATAGGAAAAAGAGTAAATGCCGATGAATCCGCGCGACTCCGATATCCATCAATGCGTTAAGAGTGATCACAACGGACCCCGAGTCCCAGAATCTCACGAGAACACTTCCTTGTTGAACACTCCTCAACTTAAATTGCCCTCGGAACATCACTCCAAAGGCCGAATCTGAAGAACAAAGCCAGATCTAAATACAGGAGCCACTGGAAGGCACATTATGAGGACCTGGACAAGAAAGCGCTACTCCACGATGACAAAAGAGTCCTCGAAGTCCAAGTCATGGGCAGAAACACCCCTCGGAGAGCATATCCAGAAACTACTACACCAGGATGAACCCTTATCGGAGCAACAACACCACTAGAGGAACGTTCTAACTTGTCCATCAAGTCACTACCAAATATAGGACCCCTCGGAAAATAGAGTCCAGAAGAACAACCCATCGGAGGTCCGAGGAGCTATCGAAAGAAACCAAGATCATCCTAGTCAGTGCCCAGTAGATTAAAGATATACCTTATCTTATCCTTTTACACATATTGCGACACATGTACCTCATTAAAACACATGCATAACGACACCTGTCCCTAACAAACTCTATATAAAGGGAGGTGATGTCACAATTGAAAGAGGAGAGAAGAGGGAGAGACTTTTACACGCAATCATACACATGAGACTTGGGAGTGAGGTTCAGTGAATAAAGGAAGGAATATTCTCGTATCTTTGTTCTCTTTTATAATATCATCGCTTTTTGAATCATGGGCACGGCGTTTCAACCCTAAATAATTTAGTTAAATGGGTTATATTTCTAAACCTGTTAACACTTAGAGGAGGGGCCCGATCATGTTGCTCGCCCACCCCTCGAGGGCAACCCCTTTCTTGCGGGGATTGGACCCCTCGTAGAGGGTAGTTCTGTCCCTGCGGCCTCTTCGGTGCCAGATTTTTGTCGGAACTATTTGAGCGGGCTACTAAACGTGACAGATTGTGAGCCAATGAGGACCCTTCTTCTGTCCAGCCTTTAGGATCTTGTCTGTAAGGATTTGTGTGAGGTATAGCAAATTTTCATTGATTGTAAGTAGTACTAACCTTTGTATTTTCTCCCAAGTGATGGGTTGGTTTCATGCAAATATACATGGTGTACCCCCGTCGGGACGAGTTGAAGAAGGGTTTGATGAAGGCTCACGAAGAGATAGCTCAGCTGACCGCAGGATATTGTAAGCCGAGAAGAATAAATCTTGGGAGCTGGAGCGCCAGTTGGTGCTTGAGAAGGCCCGAGTCCTGGGTTTAGAGAAGAGGATGGACGCTTTGCGGGACCAGATACATTTTTCCGATGAAAGGCTGATGTGTCCTACGACGGAGAGGGATGTGGCAAATCAACAGTTGCTAGAGACTACTTGTACTCACGAGGTGGCATTAGTGATGTCTCAAGTCCAAGCAGCGTTGGAGGTGGTGGACCCATCTGACCCTCGTGAGTCTCTTCAAGGCGGGATGTGAGATTTAGTTCGCATAGGGTATCGAGTGTGGTGGGACGCGGTTCAAATTCTGTCGGGATTTCCCCCGGGTCTGTTTATTCCAGAACTTATCATCCGCCCAGTTTTGCAGAAGTTTCTCCCTTGGCTCTCGGGAATGTTGCGGTTCCGACGATAGTAATTGATGATACTGTTTCTTTATCAGAGGAGCAGCGCCATCGTCTTGTTAGGGAGGGGAAGCGTCCGATGGAGGATGCTTAGTTTAGGTATTAGTTTTATTTGTACTGGACATGATCCAATATATTTTAGGGGTGAGGGTCTGGTGTTTAGTCGTTGGTATTAGTTGTTTGTACTAGACGGCCCCTCAGGGTGGGGTTGCTTAAGATGAAGTTTATATAAGGTCATCATTTTGTCCCACAACCCCACTTCTCCCCTTTTTCCTCGAATTTTGTATAGGAGCATTCTATATATAAACAACTTTTATTTATGTACAAATTCCCACTGTTACCTTAACTGTTACATTACTCGTTACATTAAGCATAATATTTTCGAAAATTTAGGGCGTTCCAAGTATTGTGGAGTACAGCGCCTTCGAAGTTGGCAAGCTGATAAGTTGCAGGTCCAACAATTCTCGATATTTTGTAGGGTCCTTCCCATCGGGGGTCGAGTTTTCCCACATTTTTGGAAGCTCCGACTCTTTTCAGCTTCAAGTCTTCAACTTGAAAGGCTCTAAATTTTACCTTAGAATTGTAGTGTCGGGACATTTGGGCCATATACCCTTCTATTCGGACGGCGGCTCGCACCCTCATTTTTTCGAGGAGATGAAGGGCCAGGGCTAGGTTGGAGCTGTTGGGGACCTCTTCGTATTCTCGGACTCGCTAGCTTTCCACCACGAGTTTGGGGGTACCACAGCCTCACTGCCATATGCTAGGCTATAGGGAGTCTCTCCAGTGGCAGTTCTTTATGTGGTTCGATAAGCCCATAGGATGCCAGATATCTTCTCGACCCATTTGGCTTTATGCCAATCAAGTTTGGCTTTTATGTTTTTAAGGAGAGTTTGGTTAGTCCTCTCTACCTGACCATTTGCTTGGGGGTATCCCACCGAAGCAAATCGATGCTTGATCTACCAATGATTGGACCACTTTTCTAGTTCTTGGCTGGTAAATTGTAATCCGTTGTCACTTACCAGGTTTATAGGGATTCTGAATCGGCACAGTATGTTTCTCCATAAGAAGTTGACAACCGCGCCAGCTGTGACTAGGGCCAGGGGTTCGGCCTCCACCCATTTGGTGAAGTATTCAACCGCTACCAGCAGGAACTTCTTTTTTCCGGCATCGGGAATAAGGGATCCTACTATATCAATGGCCCATTTGGCGAAAGGGCACGGGGTTAGGCTAGGTTCCCAGAGAGCCGCAGGCTAGTCGACTCGGGAGGCATAGGCTTGGCAAGATTTACATTTTTCTGCATACCTTTTACTGTCTCCAGCCATCGTGGGCCAGTAGTAGCCTTGCTGAATCAACCGTCCCACCATGCTCTCGCCTCCGGTGTGGCTTCCACACGTCTCCCCGTGTTCCTCCGCTAGGACTAATAGGGCTTCTTCTACCTGGAGGCATCGGGCGTGGGGGCGGGAGTAAGTTCTTTGAAACAATACCCCATCCTTCAGGAAGTACCGTATTGTTTTTTGGGATATCATCCGTTGCACGACTTATCTTCTGAATAGCCCGCGAGATCTTGTAGGTAGGCTTTTATGGATGTCATCCAATTCCTCGGGGAATTTCTTATGGCATTTATATGTTTGCTCTCCTTCTTCTCTGATTCACTTGTCTGTAACAGGGTGATTTTCCGAGTGTGGATGGTGGCTGTTTGGGTAGCCATTTTAGATCAGGCGTCTGCCTCCTGGTATTCTCCTTGGGGAATTTGGGTGACCTGGCACTCATCGAACCATCCTTGTTTCTGACGGACTATCCGAAGGTAATCCTACATTCTTTCTTCTTTGGCTTTGTATGAGCCATTAACTTGCTGAACAATTAATTGGGAGTCGTTGTGGATGAGTATCCTTCGTATCCCACCTTCTTTGGCAAGTCTCATTCCAATGAGAAGGGCTTAATATTCAGCCTCATTGTTAGACAAGGGGTAATCAGTCCTGATAGCAAAGTGGAGTATTTCCTCCTCCACTTCTTGATTTACTAAAACTACTCCCTCTCCCACGTGTGTAGTTATAGTGGAACCACCTACGTGTGCATGCAATAGGGGCTCTTTTTCTACAGATCTGATGACTGTTAGCTCATTATGAAGTCCGCCAAGACTTGCGCCTTGATGGAGGGTCTCGGGGCATAAGAGATATCGTACTCGGTGTGTTCTATAGCACATTTTATCAGTCTTCCCGATGATTCGGGTTTATTGAGGATCGCCCGCAAGGGGTGTTTGGTCAGCACAGTGATCGTGTGTGAGAGAAAATACAGGCGCAGCTTCCGCGCCGTAGTAACCAAGGTTAGGACGAGTTTTTCAATTTGGGTATACCTAGTTTTTGCTCCGAGGAGAGTCTTGCTGACATAGTAAACTGGGTGATGTTCTCTGTCCTATTCTTTGACTAACACGGCGCTGACGGCCTCTTCTCCCACATACAGGTATACGAAGAGATCTTCTTGAGGTGATGGTTTTACCAACAAGGGCGGTTTCACCATATACTTTTTTAGCTCCTCGAGGGCTTCTTCCCACTGAGGGGTCCACTGGATTTCTTTGATATTACGGAGTATCTTAAAAAAGGGAAGTCTTTTTTCTGCGGACTTAGAAACAAATCGACTAAAGGAGGCCATTCGGCCCGTCAGTTTTTGAACTTCCTTCACGGTCTTTGGAGTGGGCAGTCCCACGAGGGCTTCAGCCTTTTCGGGGTTTACTTCTATCCCTTTCTCCGTGACCATGAATCCCAAGAACTTTCCTCCTAGGATGCCAAAAGAGCATTTTCTCGGGTTAACCTTCATCCCAAATTTATCCATGATGACCAATGCCTTTCCCAGGTCCTCGGGATGGACTTTCGCTGTATTACTTTTAACTACCGTGTCATCTACATAGACTTCCACCGACTTTTCGATAACTCCAGCGAACATGAGGCTTGCCAGTCTTTGGTAAGTTGCACCGTCATTTTTGAGGCCGAAGGGCATTACCAGGTAGCAGAAGGTGCTTGCGTCGGTGATGAAGCTAGTTTTGTCCTGATCAGCTGCTGCCATTGGGATTTGGTTGTATCCCTGGTCTCCATCTAGAGTTGACAATAGCGCGCAGCCAGCGGTGGAGGCAACCAGTTGATCTATGCTGGGCAGGGATAGAAATCTTTTAGATAGGCTTCATTGAGATTGGGAAAGTCCACACACATCCGTCACCTTCCTCCATGTTTGGGGACGAAAACTACATTAGCTAGCCATTCGGGGTATATGACCTCCCTAATTTGCTTTAGGCTAAGGAGTCTTTGTATGTCTGATCGAATAATTTTGTTGTGCTCTGGATCCATCTTTCTCTTTTTTTGTTGGACCGGTTTAACCCCCGGTTTCCATTAAGAAAGTGTTGACACACCTTGTCACTGATTCGTCCGGGTGGTCCTCCCTCCCAGGTGAAGAGGTGATGAAAATGCTTAAGAATGGAAGTCAATTGAGCTTCTATAGCTGGTTCCATGTTGGTACCCATCTTAATCACCTTCTCAGAACTTCCTTCTACCAATTCCACCATCTTTAACTCTTCTACCGGTTGAACCGATGCCTCTTCAGTTTTGTGCTTCTTATTATTCTCTAGGGCGGGTTAATCTTCTTCCTAGAGGATAGCATTCATGCAGCATTCCCTAGCCTTAGATTGACTTCCTCGAACCTCTCCGATGCCTGAGAAGGTGGGAAACTTTACCTTAAGGTGAAGGGTAGAGGGGATGGCTTCGAAGGTTATGATGGATGGCCTTCTGCATATTGCGTTATACGTCCTCGACGTGACTTCCACCACCCAGAATTTGGTGTGTTTCGTCTCCAAAAAGCTCCTTCTCCCCAGGACATCGGAAGAATCACTGTTCCGAGGGTATGGCATGCTTCTCCCGAGAAACCTACTAGGGGGACCTCAGCCCTCTCCAACTGTTCTTTCTTCAATCCCATGGCAAGGCAGGTAGGAAAGAATAGAACGTCCACGGAGCTACCCGTGTCAATGAGGATTCGAGGAATTTCACATCCGTGGATAACGGCTGCAATAACTAAGGGATCTTCGTGGGGGTAAATTATACCTGTTAGGTCATTGGGTCCGAAGGTGATGCTAGGCAGCTTTGATCCCGGAACTGAGCATATGGGGAGTCCCTCTTCGGCTCCTCTTGCTTCTTTCAAATATTTTTCTTCTTCCAGATATCTCCTCCCTCTATCATATTGATTGTTCTCCCTGACAGGGCGTTATCTTCGTACGAGTCTGGAGGAGGGGGTAAATTCCGATGCCCCATAGTTCTTTCTCGTGAGCTCCATTGACATTCCACGGTCCATTCTCGGGACGGACGACATTCCATGGTCCTTTCTCGTGATCGGCGGCTGGGGGCCACTTCTTCTTCTTCTTACTCTCTTCGTGGCCTTTTCCATACAATGGCCTTGGTCTCTTCGGGGTTATTTTCCTTAAGATATTTCTTCAAATATTCTGCTTCCAGGAGGCAGAGCACTTCTTTGCGTAGGGTAGTACATCCCTATGTGGTATGCCCATAGATTTTATGATATTTACAATACTTTCTTGTATTCCTTTCTCTATTAGGAAATTTGGTCGGTGTTGGCCAGTGTAACTCATCGTTACCTCTCATCACGTTGAGCACTTCTTGGGGAGCAATGGTCATCGGGGGCAACGGTACATGCCTGAGGAATTTTTTGACCACACCACCCTCGTCTTTGCGTTGGGTGGGTTTCCCTTCCTTGCCCTTCTCCTTGGCTTTTGGCACGCTCAAGGAAGTTTTTGCCCTTCTCAAGGAATTTTTTGGCACGCTCAAGGAGTTCGTTCTCATGCGCTTCTTCGTGTCTTCCGCTTCTTCCATAAGGATGTAAACTTCTACCTTTTGCATAAGCTCATTCATGTCCGTGACATGATTTCCTATGATAGCTCGGAAGAAATCTCCTGCTCGAAGTCCCTGTGTCAATATGTCAGCCAAGATGGTTGGACTAAAATTAGGGACGTCTAACGCCTCATCTGTAAAACATTTTATATACCCTCACAAGGGTTCATCCTTCTGCTGCTTAACCGTGAAGCGATGGGTGGCGGATTTGGGATATCGCCGATTCCAAACAAATTGTCGCACGAATAGGTGGGCCAATTGGTCGAAACTCGTTACGGAATTAGGGGGAAGGTGGGTGAACCAGGCCTGATCCCGTCCTCCTTGGATGACGGGAAACACGCGGCATAGGACATGATCGGGGGCGGATGATAGGTCCATTTTGACTAAGTATTGATGGACATGATCATGTGCATCTCTTCCATCTGCGTCCCCGATGTATAAGGGGGCATTGATGGGCCGCATCCCTGAAGGAACGGGTGCTAGGGCAATTTCGGGGATAAAGGGGGAGGTTTTAAAGGTAGGATCTTTTTTGGGGTCCATGGTTTTCTTAATATCGCTCACTTCTCTGTGCAGGCCACCAACATCCTTCATAGGGTATGATCATCACCCCTAAGGTATTGCAGGGGATGGGGTATTTCTTCTCCCAGGCCCCTACTTGGAGATCTTTCGTAGTTATCGTACCTTTGTGATTCTTCCAGCGGTTCGTGGTGCCAGGGGACGGGAGTGAGGCTCCATCCAGCACGGGGTGTGCCTTCTTTGGATGGGGAATGTCTTTGTCGGAGGGAGTCGGAGGGTCGGTTCCTGAAATTCCCCATTCCTCGTGACATTCTCCGAGTCGTAGCATCTACGAGTCTCTCGAAGACAGAGTGGGGAACATTGATGAAATCTCTTGTGTCGGATTGGTGGTTTGACAAAGTTTCTTCTGAATCACTTTGTCGAGTCTGAAGACTTTCACTATCGAACAAATCATCCATAATGAACAACGCTTGTTGAACACGCTCAAGGACAGATTCTATAGCATTCCCATAGACGGCGCCATTTTGTTAATAGGTTTGATATTATTTCCTATTTAACGGATTTATTTTGGGGTTGGAACGCCCTGCCCGTGGTTCAAAAGCTTGTAAAATTTTGAAAATGTAAAATTACGGGAATATCCCTCTTTTTATTCACTGAAATCCACTCCGAATTTTTTAGTACTTTAGTGTATATGTATATGCGTAAAAAATCGAGCCTCATCTTTCTTTTCTTTTGTCCCTCTTTTCATAGAGGTTTTTTAGGGACATGTGTCGTTATGCATGCTAAATAAAGTACACGTGTTGTCTTTTGCGTACAGAGGAAGATATCATTCATCTTATCTTCTATTCTTCAAGTACTAGGTGCTGACTATGATTAAATTTGATCTCTTCCGAGGGCTTCAGGTGTTCCGAGGGGCTGATTCTTCTGATTTCTTTTCTACGAGGGGTTGTATCTTTCGAAAAGACTGGATAGGTGAGGCGGTATGTTCATCCAATAGCTTTGTAGCTTCCGCGGTAGTTAATTCTGGGTTGTCTTCTGCGGGAGGTGTACCCCGAGGAGTATGTTTGCTTTCTTCTATGGGTGGTGTCAGTTCCGATGACTCTTTTGCTTTAGTGGGTTAATGTTCTAGTATTCGGGTTGTAATAAGTATTCCGAAAACATTGTTTTTCGAGCTTGGCTTTCGTGGTAGGTGCTACGAGGGTCTTTGCGTCTCAACATGACATTATTCTTCATATTCGGCTTTTGGGGTAGATTGTCTGAGGATTTTTGTACCTTGATAGGACATGATTCTTCGTTTTCGGCCTTCGGATATGTGTTCCGAGGATTTGGTACTTTAATAGGACCTTGTTCTTTCCTCTCGAGCTTCGAGATATGTGGTCCGAGGATTTTTGTGTTATGGAGTGTTCAGTGAGGAGATATTCTCGCAGGTTCTGGGACTCGGGGTGGTCCCTCTTGGCGCATGGATGGATATGGGAGCGCGCGAATCCATCGTGGTTTACTCTTTTTTCGATGCCACATTGATATATTTTCATTATTCATCGTTGACTTTCTAAGGGATGCTTCAGTGTCTCCTCGGGTGTCCCTTTATACCGCTTCGAGTTAGTGACCGAGCGGGTTGGTAACACCCAGAGGGCCTCCTCATTGGGAGTGGGCACTCTCATCGGAAGTGCAAGTGACGATAGTATCGCCCATATAGTGGTCCTTATTTCTGAGTTATCGTTTGTGTGTAATCCCTTTATTTTTTCTAGGATTAACACACATGATAAATCGACAGGCCGATCTCGTGATACGACTTCTAATATGGCAACCGCTCATCTCTCTGCTGGTACGATCGTCCCTGATAAGAATGATGTGATGTCTCCACATAGTACACCCTCCTACATGTGTGTGCTAAGAGGTTGTGTATACCGAGTACTCGCCTCAGGAGGTGGCTGTGTTCGTTGTGTGTACTAGAGGAGGGGGGTGCAGGTTGTGCGGGACTCTCTCGCCATGTCGGCTGCAGGCATGGTGGAGTGTCAAGTGGGAATGACACGTCTAGTTCCTATGGCAGCTCTAGCCTATGCGGATCGGGGAAAGCAGGGGGTCCTCTCCATGTCGTGCCGCCTGTCGCCTCAGGTGATCATAAATGGCCTTCTGGGACTCCCACTGTCGCAACTCACTCTCTTACGACCTCCTGAAAGCTGCATGATATTTCATATAAGACTGACGTGCTTGTTACAAAACGCGCGCCTGGTGCTCATCTGCCCTCCGATATGCCTACTAGGCCTAACGAGCACTTGCTCATATACAGTGGCACTACTACTCGAGGCCCCCACCCCTATGATACTTGTGGGTGTCAACCCCTAAAACATTACCATATTGAGTAGTAGGAAACATTTTTACCATATTTTTCTTCATGGGTTGAGCCTTTAGCTAGCTATCGAGTTCATGTGGACGCCATTGGTCAGGGTCCGACCTATGTGTAGTTCATAGCTCTCTTAATAATTTATGCTGGGAAAAAACAAAGGTACTAAATAAATCGAGGTAAATTGAATTTTGAACTTGTAAAATAAATTCACCGTGTAAATAAATTGCTTACCTAGTCTTGCTTAGCTTTATCATTTACCCACTCCTCCTCTCTAGTTGCTTTGTTTTTGCCAACACGGCCTAGCTTTTATATCTGGGCCATATGCACATCTCTAAGCGTAATATCATTCTCTCTCGCTTGTTTAACAAAAATAATAAAAAAGGATTAATACGACAAACAAAACATAACTTTAGATAAGAAATTTGAACGAACAGTTAAACTACCAAATTAAAACTTACATGCTCCTCCGCCAAAGTGTGGCATGAACGCCTCCCAGCTAACCAGTTCTTCTTCTTTCCATTGTCCCTATTTAGCTTGGTTTTTTTCGCACATATTGTTGTGTTTTGGGATCTTCCAATAATCTAAAAAGTCATGCTCATAGACTGCTAGAATCCAAATATTGTGCTTGCTACGCAAATCAAGATTCTAAGATATCTCTTTGAGTACTCTCTTCAGTTGGTTCAAGCATTCGTTATAACACATGTTGCCAATCTGCAACAATGAGCTCCTAATACGCTTTTGTACATTTTAAATACTTGAAATGATTATAAAGATTTATAAATAACAAATCAACTTACTTAAATATGTTTAATATGTAATACTATTAAACATTAAGTAATAACTTACCGTAAAATGTTTCCAATATGCATTCACATGATCTTTAAGAAAATCCTTGAAGAAAAAACACGGGCTTCGACATAGGTTCGATCAATAGACGCACTTATGGACTCTTGGTCGATTAGTACTTTGGTATATGGGCAAAATGTGATCTAACGTCTATCATCGGGGTTTTTTGGAGTAGGAGCCCCCTTACTTTTAACGTCTTGTGGTTATTGACTACTAGACCCATGTTCCTTCCTTAGACACCTCCCCCTACCTCTTCCAGTACCCCTAGACAATCCCTGACCTCTACCTGCATCTAAATTTACCAACAAAAATATCAATTTAATCGTCCCTAAATTTCACTAATCTATATTTCAACCTCACAAAAAAACTACTCTTCACAAGTGAATCCTAATAAGAAAATTATTTAATTGAAATTCTAGCCTATAGGTTTCTTCACTACCTAACAATTTAATTATATTTTCTATCATATAGTTTTCTTGACTAGCTAATTACATTTTTTTCCTAATAGACCATCAAATAAGCCCAAGTTTTCTATTCATCCTAATATTCACAATAACTTATATATTAACTCCATAAATACTTTAAACCTGACAATTGAGTCCTAATCGTCTCTACCCGTCATCTAAATTAACCAATAAAAATATCAATCTAATCATCCTTAAATTTCACTAAAATATATTTCAACTTCGCAAATAATTTAATCTTCATAAGTGAATCCTAATAAGACATATATTTAATTCGAATTTCAAACCTATAATTTCTTAACTAACTAACAAATCTAATTATATTTTCTATCCTATAGCTTTCATAATTCACTAAATATTTGCCAAAATGGCTCAAACTTCCGAATTATCTTATTGCTGCGACAAAGTCTCAATAAATTACATTTCAAGACCAGAAAAGTTTTAAACTTGATAATTGAGTCCTTATTTTTTTTCAAGCTACATATTTCACCCATAAACTTCTTCTAAAATTTAAATTAACCCCTAAAGTTCAATATTTTCTAAAAACCAACCTAAAACAACAATAATCATACAACTAAAACATATAACAACAAGAATCAACAAGCATTATCACAAAATAATGGAAATAATTCAAAATAGTTAACTTTAAATTATCACGAATATAAGTAACGGACGAAAATAGAAATAAATTACATCAAAATGTTTCTTGAGAGGTGTAGATCACCCGTAGATTTTGGGGTGAAATGCGCCAAAAATTGAAGGTTTCTATGGGGCCGACAACGAAAATCAGAGTTGACCAGTGTGTGTGTGTGTGTGTTATGAGAGAGAAACATAGCAGCCTAATTTAAAAGGGCTGCAACACTTTTTTTTTGTTGTATTGGAGCCCAGTGCAACGAAAAAAGCCTCATAAAATGCAACAACTTTTGGCATATTAGGGCTTTTTATTCATCGAATTTTTCATTGCAAGCTGGCAACGAAAACTTTTGCTGCATTAGTTGTCCTGCAATGGATAATTCCGTTGCAACCAATTTACTGGGTCCCGCATCTCTGAGTTTGAGCTATTGCAATGCAATATTGTGTTGCATAATTAAATTGCATCAGAATCTGCATTCCCATGTACCCATTTCCTTGCAATTAAGGGGTCTTGTTGTAGTGCCTTTTATGGCCATCCCGGGCCAGAATGAGTGTTTGCTTATTCGGCTTGTGCCAAGTTCTATGAGGTTGTTTACTAATATGCCACCTAGGATTTTCATGTATAGAAGTTACTTGGTATATTTTCCAAATCTATATAATTTTGATTAAATATTTTTATTTAATTCCAATATATTAGTAATTTATTGTTTGATTAGGTTAAAAACATTATATACACATTCTCATCCAAAAAAATATAAATTCAAAACTTCTAATTTTTCATAACAACATTTTATTCAGGTTAAGAAATAATATAAAATATAATAAATAAATTTATACGTTTTTTTATACAATAAATACCACTATTTTTTAAATTTAAAAAAAAAACACTATTTATTTTTTAAATAATTTGTTAACACTTTTTTTATCTCACTCTTGTGATCGAGTAATTATCGATTTTCATTCGAGAATGTCCTACCAAGATTCCGGATAATAATGCTTTTTGCAAGATTAAAAGAGATTATCAGATAGAAGAGTATTGTAATAGTTCATATATCTTAATCAACTTGTCCCAGAAGTATGGGATGTACACCTTATTTGTAGGAGGGTATTGGGATATGTGTCAAGTATATGCCATAGCTTATTACATGATAAGAGTTGTACATGCATTTTATTGGCTGATTAACTTGTCTAGTCTACTAACAATTGGCCTTTACACGTACTTCCTCATGTGATTTATTCCACTGCCCATCGTGTCTGATGGTTTGTACTGTTTTGACGATTTATTTAGGTATCCTAGAGTCCTTTAAGCCTCGTGGATCCTTATAAGATCTCGTGTAGCATTTATTGTATCGTGGATGTTTGTCCCGTAAGGCATTGTAGATCTTTGGGAGCATCTGAGAGTCATTCAAGACTCGTAAAACCCTTTTAAGATATCGTTATGCCTGTAGGACATCCAAGATGTATAGTCTGCGAGGTATCGTGGATCCTTGTAAGGCATTGTAGAGTCGTTTAAGACTCGCAGTGTCTTGTAAAGTATCTCAGTACTTGTAAAGTATTGTTAGTGTCGTAGATCCTTTAAAACATCATAAAACCCGGTAAGAGCTTGCGAGAAATCATAGACCCTAGGTAAGGCATTTTTATCCTTGGAGGATGTCACAATAGGAAACCTATCGTGGACCGATGATCAAGATGGGAGTGGTTAACTTAATTTAAATTATTAAAAAGCTCTTCTAAAAATTAATTTTCAAACTAATATTCTTCGTAACGAATTTCTAAGTTCACTATTAAGCAAGGTATTCATGTCCCAATTTTTTTCTCGTGACACAAAATGTTGTACAAGTGTATATTCAAACAACATTCGCTAAATATACATATATATTCAATAAAACTGTAAAAATACGATAAAAATGAAAACTATGCTTAACTAAAGAAAAACAAAACAGAACACTCATCTTTCTCTCCAATTTCTAATATTGTGCCCTTACCCTAAATTGTATCCACCATGGTCGTTGTTGGAATGGCAACCTACATTGCACAAACACGGACACGGCAGGGGACAAATAATTTTTTAAAATTAAACACGACTGGGACACGGATATATTTTATATTAAAATGTCTTGAATAGCACAAGGACTTATAAATTATCTTTAAACCTAATTAAAAACTTATAATAAGAAAAGTAATTATCACTTACTACTCATTACTAGTTATTAATCAAAACAAACTTAAATCATACGTTCACTTAAATTCAAGTATCAATGTCAAACTCAAATACAAACCAATGAATAATAATCAAGAGTTGTGCTATACTAAAAAAACACAAATACTAATCAATCCAAAAATTATATATTTTAATAATAAAAAAATGTTTAGACCTTTGACTTTGTTGTTTAAGATTAGAAATTAATTATATAATCTTTTATCTTTTAGTTGTTAATTTATAATCTTATTCTTTTTAAAAAGCTTTATAAAACAAACGATTAAAATATATATATTTCTCTCAAATATGTCAAAATAAAACATATAGGATTTACACTTTTTAAGTCTCCAACACGCCACTCTGAAGTGTTGGACACGGGTGTCAGAAATAGATTTTATTAATTTTGATAAAGACACGTCATGCGACGTGTTAGACGAGTGTCAGACGAGTGTCGGGTATTGGATATGTATCGAACACGGATACATCTGATTTTTGAAGTGTAAGTGCATCATAGATGGCAGCGAATTCTCACCTCTCTACTTGTGGAGTTTGTCATGAAACGATATTATAACGAAGGTGATGATCTATCAAGTTCATCAAGTTCGATCCTTAGTTGAAAATAAGAAGTCTTGGCGAAATCACCGAAAATAAGGAATAAATGAGGTGACAAACACTCAAGTAAAATTAATCGTCCAACGGTTTTGTCTCTGCATATGATATGATAAAGAATAGAGACATTGGACCTATTAGATATATTGATGATCTAAGAACCCAATATAAAAATAAACAGCGGTCTCCCCAGATCGAGAATCCGGTTTGATCTTACTTAGAGCTTGATAAACCTTGACCCGTTGGCTATAGAATCAGCCAAGAACCGCGGTATAGTTGAACGCCACAATATTGTGCTCAAGATCTTGATAAGTTCTTGAATATTTTAATTCCTCACAAAGAAAGAGTCAAAATATTAAAAAGAAATATTAATTTTTTCGTAATATTGTCAAAGCTGATTTTTACAACTATTGTGAGACTTATTTATAGGCTAGAAAGTGACTCTAAAGTGTCCCACATTTATATCTAAGACATAGGAGTACTAAACAAGCATTTGACCACTCTTAATGACTCTTGAAACACTAAACAACAAGACTTGACTTCTTGGTCATACAAAAGATTTATTTGACCAAAACTTAATCCTTTTACTTAGTCTTGAAGGTAGCCACGAAATTGGTGGATAATGGGCTTTAAAAAGTGTCTTCCAATTTAATTTAGCACCAGCCCATCACTTGAATCTAGCCTCAACCCAATAAGATTCATTATTGGGTCTTCTAAGCACTTCTCTTGCACATTTTCTTCTCTTGTATTTCAGCAATAAGGTTCAACATGGCCTCTCTAGTTTGTTTTGCTCGGGCTCTAGTTACTGGACCATCATGAATTTTGAGTAGATCACTCTTTCCTTGATTGGCGGCGTTAGCCCGTCTCCATCATTCCCTCAAATCTGAATCTGCATCAAAAGGAGAAAGATCAGTAACATTAAATGTTGCACTTACATTATACTCACCTTGAAGGTCAAGTTTGTAAGCATTGCCATTGATTCTTGCAATCACTAGGAATGGACCATCTCCCCTTGGTTGCAACTTGGACTTGCGCTTTGTTGGGAACCTATCTTTTCGCAAGTGTAGCCATACCCAATCACCGGGCTCAAAGATGACTCGTTTGTGTCCCTTATTAGCTTGCTTGGTGTACTGGTCCGTTTTCTTCTCAATGTTGAGTTTCACTTTCTCATGCAGCTTTTTGATCATCTCCAGTTTTGCTTTTCCATCAAGGCAGTTACGTTCTTCAACGAGAATTGGAATAAGATCAAGTGGACTCAATGGATTGAAGCCATAGACAACTTCAAAAGGAGAGTGATTAGTAGTAGAATGAACACTACTATTATATGCAAATTCAGCAAATGATAAATAATCTTCCCAATTTTTCAAGTTCTTTTGAATCAAAACTCTAAGCAATTGAAACAAAGTTCAATTCACAACTTCAGTTTGCCCATCGGTTTCTGGGTGACAAGTAGTAGAAAATAGAAGTTTAGTTCCCAATTTTCTCCACAAAACACGCCAAAAGTGACTCAAAAACTTCACATCTCTATCACTTACAATGGTTCTTGCTATCTCGTGCAAGCGAATAATTTCCTTAAAGAACAAATCAGCAATATTAGTTGCATCATTAGTCTTATTACAAGGAATAAAGTGTGCCATTTTGGAAAACCTATCAACCACCACAAACACATAATCTTTTCCTTTCTTTGAACGTGGCAAACCAAGAACAAAGTCCATGGATATATCCACCCAAGGTTCACTTGGTATAGGTAATGGTGTATACAATCCATGTGGTTGGACTTTGGATTTAGCTTGCTTGCAAGTTATGCACCCTTCACAAGTTCTTTCAACATCCACATGCATCCTAGGCCAATAGAAATGTTCACTTAAAGTACTCAATGTTTTATGTATCCCAAAGTGTCCTATAAGCCCTCCCCCATGTGCTTCACTAACAAGTAATTCACGCATAGAACACTTAGGAATGCACAATTTATTTTCACGAAGCAAATATCCTTCAAACCTATAAAATTTCTCAAATGCAGCATGCTCACAAGCCAAATAAATTGAAGAAAAATCAGAATCTGTAGCATATATTTCCTTAATGGACTCAAAACTAAAAAGTTTAGAACTCAAAGCAGTGATCAATGTGTACCATATATAGTGCATCATCTACAATGTTTTCTTTCCATTTTTTGTACTTGATCACATATGGAAAGGATTCAATAAATTCTACCCACTTAGAATGCCTTTTACTAAGCTTACCTTCCCTTTGAGGTATTTGAGATATTCGTGATCGGTATGAATAATGAACTCCTTAGACCACAAGTAATGCTGCCAAAGTCTCCAATGTTCTTACCAAAGCGTACAACTCCTTGTCGTATGTCGGATAGTTCAGTTGACCTCCCTTCAACTTCTCACTAATGTAAGCAATCGGTTTTCCATCCTTCATCAAAACAGGCCCTACACCTACTCTAGATGCATCACATTCAAACTCAAAACTTTTGTTAAAGTTAGGCAATGCAAGAATTGGTGCAGTAGTGAGCTTTTCTTTCAAAAGATTAAATGCATGCTTTTGTTTTTCTCCCCAATGAAAACCAACCTCTTTTTCACAATTTCATTTAATGGTGCAGCAATAGTGCTAAAATCTCTTACAAACCTACGGTAGAAACTTGCAAGACCATGAAAACTCCTCACTTCAGAAATATTCTTAGGGGTTGGCCAATCTAAAATAGCATTAACCTTTTCCATTTCTATTTCAATTCCATTAGCACTTACAACAAAACCACTTTATCCATGCAAAAAGAACACTTTTAAAGATTCTTTTCGCAAAGTGTCCAACACAGCACGCACATGCCTAAGATGTTGTTCCATGCTTTTGCTATAGATAAGAATATCATCAAAATACTCAACAACAAATTTTCCAATGAAATCACACAAAACATGGTTCATTAACCTCATGAAAGTACTTGGCGCATTCGTTAAACCAAACGGCATGACCAACCACTCATATAAACCATATTTTGTTTTGCAAGCAGTTTTCCACTCATCACCCTCTTTTATTCTTATTTGATGATAACCACTCTTTAAATCAATCTTAGAGAATAGGAAAGCCCCATATAATTCATCAAGCATATCGTCTAATCTAGGAATGGGATAGCGATACTTAACCGTGATTTTGTTGATGGCGCGACAATCAGTGCACATTCTCCATGTTCCGTCCTTCTATGGTACTACGATCACCGGTACCGTGCATAGGCTCATACTTTCTCGAATCTTGCCTTTACTCATCAACTCCTCCACTTGCCTGTGAATTTCCTTTGTTTCCTCCGGATTGGCCCTATAGGCTGGTCGGTTTGGAAGTATTGCGCCCGGAATAAAGTCACTTTGATGCTCGATGCCTCTTAATGGTGGTAACCCATTCGGCTCCTCTTCGGGGAAAACATCATCATATTCATGCAAGAGAGACATAAAAGAACTAGGCAAAGAAGATGTTAGTTTGTTAGTACTTAGATAGCTCTCCTTGTACATCAACATCATCACACTCTTTTTTTGCAACAATCGCTCTCTCTAAGTCACTTCCTCTTGCAAAGAAATTTAATCTCTTTTTATCCTCACTTTTTTCCAATTTCTTTTCTCCCTCATAAACACTCAAATTAGCCCTCTTATTTTTGTCTTCTCTCTTTTTTTTCTCTCAAAGTGTTTCCCTCATTCCCATTGATTTTTTTCTCACCACTCTTTTTTTCTCTCAAAGTGTTTCCCTCATTCCCATTGATTTTTTTTCTCACCCTCTCTAACTGTCCTCGCATGGGACATTTTGATTTGATCTTCCAAAACCTGTTGTGGACTTAAAGAAACAAGGATGATGGTCTTATTTTGATGCTTCAATATGAAACGGTTGAGATACCCATCATGTACAACTCGCCGATCAAATTGCCAAGGCCTTCCCTAAAGAATGTAACTTGCATGCATTGGTACCACATCGCAAAGAACTTCATACTCGTATTTCCCTATCGAGAATGTCACCAAAACTTGCTTAGTGACTCGAACTTCTCCAGTTTCATTAAGCCATTGAAGCTTATATGGATTAGGATGTTTCGAGGTGGGCAAGCTCAATGTTTCTACCATTTCCATACTAGCCACGTTAGTACAACTTCCCCCATCAATAATCAATATACATACCTTTCCACGAACCAAACATCGAGTATGGAAGATATTTTATCTTTGTTGCTCCACTTCTCCCATCTTTATTTGCATGTTTAAAGCTCTTCTTACCATCAAAAGTTCTCCCGATTCAGCGGGTACTTGCTCCACTTGGTCTTCATTCTCTTCTTCACTTTCTCCCTCCGACTCAATCTCTCCATTGTCCTTAAGGATCATCACTTTCTTGTTTGGACAATTAGATGCAATATGCCCACGTCCTTGACAACGAAAACATTTAATATCACGACTACGAGAAGGTGTAGCGATAATACCTTTTCCTTTGTCAACCTCACTACACTTGGATCTTGTTGTCTCATGTGGTGAATTTGACGTAATCCCAAAGGTCGACTTGTGCACCCCTTCCTTCATCTTACTTGAAGATTGAAAATTTTGTGGATAACTCCTTTGCATAGAGTCCCCCCTCTTTAGTTGTCTTTTCGCCTTCATGGCTGTATGTACCATATCTTCAAGTTCCACATAGTGTTGAAGCTCTACAATATTGACAATCTCTTTTTTTAGCCCATTTATAAAACGAGTCATAGTGGCCTCCCGATCCTCTTAAACATTTGCTCCAATCATGGTAATTTCCATCTCTTTGTAGTATTCATCAACACTTTTATTACCTTGAGTCATAGATTGGAGTCTTTGGTACAACTCATGAAAGTAATGAGATTGCTCGAATCTCTTTCGCATGATTGACTTCATCTCGGCCCATGTAGTAATTGGCCTCTCTCCATATCGCCATTGATTTGTAAGGACTTGATCCCACCGAACTATAGCATAATCGGTGAATTCAATTGCCGTAAGCCTTACTTTTTTTTCCTCGGAGTAATTGTCACAATCAAAAATTAGATCTACCTTTTTTCTCCCACTCCAAATATGCTTCTGGATCGCTTATTCCATGGAAAACAAGGATATTTATTTTAATTCTTCCCAAATCTCGATCCCCCTGTCATTTTGCCTTTTTCGATTTCCACATCGTCGGTTGGGATGAACAGCCCCCACATCATCATCGTCTTCCTCCGATTGCCACTCTTCATATCTTCCTTGATTTGCATTCGGGTTTCTACGATCCTTTTGTGTAGGTTGTTCCAATCTGTCTAACCGTTCCGTGATGCCTTTAAGAACCATATTCCACCTTGCAAATTGTTGTTGCATAGCTTGAAGTATGAAAGCTTCTTGCTAGTTATTGGATATGTTCTCCATGGTAGATATCCTCACAATCCACTCGTCTATCACTCAAAATTATCCTCACAATCCACTTATGTACCACTCTTTGGCTTTTACCACCCCTCTAATAATCTCACCACTCAATGCCTTTTCCACTCAATATTCAAGAACCAAACAAGATGAACAATCTCAAGCAACGTTCAACAATCCCTTAGTCTTATAGTGAAGAACAAGGATTTATTGAAATAAAGCTCAAATAACTCACTTTTTTTTTCTTTTCTTTCTTTCTTTCTTTCTTTTTTTGTTTTCTTGGTACCTTTTTTTTCTTTTCTTCTTCTTCCTTTTTTTTTGTTCTTTTGGACGTTTTTTTTTTTGGTACCCTTTTTTTTCTGAAGAACTAAACTAAAAAAAATAAGATCAACACCAGATTACTCTGATGCCAAATGATATGATAAAGGATAGAGGCATTGGACCCGTTAGATATATTGATGATTTAAGAACCCAAAGTATAAAAGCGGTCTCCCTAGATCGAGAATCCGATTTGATCTTACTTAGAGCTTGATAAACCTTGACCCGTTGGCTATAGAATCAGCCAAGAACCGCGGTATAGTTGAACGCCACAAGATTGTGCTCAAGATCTTGATAAGTTCTTGAATATTTTAATTCCTCACAAAGAAAGAGTCAAAATATTCAAAAGAAATATTAATTTTCGTAATATTGTCAAAGCTGATTTTTAAAACTCTTGTGAGACTTATTTATATGCTAGAAAGTGACTCTAAAGTGTCCCACATTTATATCTAAGACATAGGAGTACTAAACAAGCATTTGACCACTCTTAATGACTCTTGAAACACTGAACAAGACTCTTGAAACATTAAACAACAAGACTTGACTTCTTGGTCATACAAAAGGTTTATTTAACCAAAACCTGATCCTTTTACTTAGTCTTGAAGCTAGCCACGAAATTGATGGATAGTGGGCTTTAAAAAGTGTCTTCCAATTTAATTTAGCACAAGCCCATCACTTGTATTGAGCCTCAACCCAATAAGATTCATTATTGGGCCTTTTAAGCACTTCTCTTGCACATTCTCTTGTATTTCAGCAATAAGGTTCAACATGGTCTCTCTAATTTGTTTTGCTCGGGCTCTAGTCATTGGACCATCATGAATTTTGAGTAGACCCCTATTTCCTTGATTTGGCGGCGTTAGCGCATCTCCATCAGCATATTTGGTCTTTTTGATTATAGACTCGTAAGAACAGGACTCATTATAGCATCGTACATATTTTTTGTTGCTTCATTTTAACTAGATTTACAATAAATTATATATTTATTTTTAAAAATTAAAGTAATATTTGTTTAAATTCTACAAATATAATTCAAAGTTGATTTTGTAATCCAAAGATAACATAATTTGGAAATATGTTGGTACTTATTTGTTACAGGAAATATAATATTTTTACTATTTCTTATTATATTTAAAAAATAAAACTAATTTCAAAGTTTCAAAATAAAAAAAAAAACATTTTAATAATTATGTACAAAAATATTTTAATTTACAAATATTTAAACTTAAATGTTAGATTAATTTTTTAATTCAAATAATAAATAATGAAAATATTTATGTATATGTTGGAAGTGAATAAATAGTTTTGTTATTTTAATTTCATTTTTTATTTAAATAGAGTTTCAAAATATCCCTATTAGTTTTATACATGAAAATCTTAGGTGGCATCTTAGTAAACTGCCACATAGGGCTTAGTCCAAGCCAAATGAACAAAAGCTTGTTGGTGCTCGAGGTGGGCATAAAATGTCAGATGTTTGCTCAGTTAAATGACTTTTTTTCGTTCAAAAAGTTATAAGACAAAAACTGAAATACGAAAAAAGTTAGAGGGCAAATTTAACATTTCTGCTTTAAATATTATATTTACTATTTATTATTTAACTTTAATAGAGGCATGGAGGCAATAACATATGTTAAACATTAAATTTAACACATTTGTGAATGTAACTCGCATCCGCGTCATGTGATTATAAAATTCCTTCACTAGACTGTAGTGCGGAACATCTCCAAAGATCACGGTCAAAGCATGCATATGTCAAACGTGAATACCAACGAAGCTACGAAAATAACACGTGATAAAGAGACCCAGTATCTTGAGTGAAATAAATACCTTGACTTTGATTTTGTTTTTCGCCAATAAAATCATCATGCATTAATGTTCCTTATTGAGGAACCGTTAAGTTTTAATGACAAAAGGCGAGCCCTAAACATTTCACTTGCATCAACAACACGCAATACATTCCCTTCTCGCTGCATTATGATCTTTATCTCGATAAATACTGGAAGTTTCACAAAGTGATAAGTTTTAATCCTTTTCGATCCTCCCCCTTCCTAATGGGTCTCTTTATCACGCATTATTTTTGGTTGCATTTGTGAATGTGTACCGTATTCGCTTCATGTGATTATAAAATTCCTCCACTATACTATAGTACGGAACATCCCCAAAGATCTCGGTCAAAGCATACATATGACAAACGTGAATACCACCGCGTCATGTGATTATAAAATTCCTCCACTAGATTGTAGTACGGAACATCCCCAAAGATCTCGGTCAAAGCATGCATATGACAAACGTGATCATACCTCCAAAGCTACGGAAAATAACACGTGATAAAGAGACCCAATATCTTAAGTGAAATAAATAACTTGACTTTGAATTTTTTTCCCAATAAAATCATCATGTTGTAATGTATCATTATTGAGGCACCATTAAGTTTTGGATAGAAAAGGCGAGACATTTCACTTGCATCAACAACACATAATACACATAATAAGACACCTCGCATTATTATCTTCAACTCGATGAAACCACCATAGGTGTGTCCTTCTCAATGCTCCCCCTTCCCCCTTCCCCCTTCCCCCTACCTATTTGAGGTGCACAATCTCCTGGAATGTACGTAGAGGTAGTGCTTATGATCGATTTCGTAAAAATCTATTTTATGTTGCGGATTTCCTTGAAAAAAGTAGCCGGATATTCCCAAATTGCTTATCGTTATCGTGTCAAACTTTCCATAGTTGAAATGGAATAGGATCAAGATCAAGCCTATTCCATGAAATCTACATGAGGTTCCCCAAGTTCCCAAGAGACTTTTGTTTTTCTTCGCACTGTGGTTTCGGCAAATCGTTTTGGTTGTGGAAGATAAACAGTTCGAGAAGGTTTAATTGGACGAAATGAATATGTAGACTCGCGAATTTATCAACATCAAGTTCAATAAACGAGGGCTTGTTTCATCTCGAAACTTCACTTGCTTGATTTCTTTCAAAAAAGTTCTCGAAACCCTGCATCTCTAAATGCAAATGTTTCTGAAGATCCTTATCCATCCCAAACATTTCTCAGAATAAATAGCTTTAATTAGTAAACATCGAATTGGATTCAGTTGGATGACACCAACAATAACATAATCGAGTCATAACTCCCATTTATATTGAATTAACCGGTCGACGCGCTATAACACATTTAGTTAAAATTGGATACTTTTCACAACAACAACAACAAAACTTCCAAGGCTTTTTTTTTCTTCTTATTATTGTTATTACTAGGTTCATGATACATCTGATTGCATACAGACAACTAAAGAAGGAGATATCTAACCGATGGTTTTGAAACGTGAAGAAAATGTGACCTGACACGCCAGAAATGTGAACATCAACAAATAACACATTCTCGGCACCACCTTTTTAACAAACCTGTATCTATCCATGCAGATATAAAATCTCCTCCGATATTCAGTTTCTATACCAATTATC
The DNA here is from genome assembly GCA_948329865.1 of Linaria vulgaris. Lineage (NCBI taxonomy): Eukaryota > Viridiplantae > Streptophyta > Magnoliopsida > Lamiales > Plantaginaceae > Linaria > Linaria vulgaris. The sequence goes on from OX415249.1 coordinate 29,802,304, forward strand.
AGCAATTCTTTTCTGCCTCTTAATACTTAATTACTCAGGTTTTTAATATCATTTCCATTCACAAAAAGTCATGTTGATACTGATATTAATATTTACGGCAGTACTATTGTTCCCTCTTCTATGGAACATAAAAAGAGCTAGTGATGAAAAATACCCGCCTGGTCCATCAGGCATCCCGTTCATCGGAAACTTGCATCAGTTCGATGCAGCCAAGCCTCATGTTTATCTATGGCAGCTCTCGAAGAAATACGGCCCCTTAACATACTTAAAACATGGCTCCAAGCCGATACTGGTGGTTAATTCCACAAAAATTGCTTCCAAAGTTTTAAAGTCTCATGACCTCTCGTTTTGCAGCAGGCCTTCGGTTGTTGGACAGCAGAAGCTCGCGTACAACGGCGTAGACATTGCATTTTCGCCTTATAGTAAACAATGGAGAAACATGAAGAAACTTTGCGTCCATCATTTGTTTTCTCTGAAGCAAGTTCTTGCGTTTCGTCCGGTCCGCGAAGACGAAGTGTCCCGCATGATCAGCAAAATATCAAACTTGAATTCTTCTCATATGTCAGTTAAGTTGTGCGAGATAGCCATGTCGGTTGCCAGTAACTTCATTTGCAGAGTCGCGTTCGGGAGAAGGTAATTACTACGAGAAAATTTTATTGCCTAACAATCCGACTCGCATAAAAAGAGTGAATTTAGGATAAATTTTTATTACTCAATTTCATTGACGCCCCTACAAGTCTACAACCTCACTCCCTCTCCATTTATGTATATATAAAAGCATATATAGCTATTATCTATGTATTATATTTATAAATAGTATAATAAAATGTATTCTTATGTACTTTAATTTCTAGTCTAAACACTCAACTCTAATTGGATAGTCACGGAATGAATAAATCACATTAGAATCTTGAACTTAATTTCATGTACCCGTTACTACTACCTTGATAAATGTTTATCGAACTAATATATACTATATTATTCTAAGTATCTAAAATTATTCATATACTTCATGAATCAATGAATTTAAACTTATATAATCAAACAGGTACAACGAAGACGAGTACAACAAGATAAGATTTGATGAACTTATAACAGAAGCTCAGGCTTTGATGGTGAGCTTCTACTTCTCGGATCACTTTCCCGTATTTGGTTATTGGGTCGATAGGGCGTCGGGATTGCTCAGTAGACTAGACAAGAATTGCCGAGAGTTGGATGTGTTTTACCAGCAACTCATCGACGAGCACTTGGATCCATCGAGGCGAAAACTACCCGAGACATCACGAGACATTATTGATCTCATGATCCAATTGAAAAACGACCAAAAGGAATCTTCATCTCTGGATTTGACTTGGGATCACATAAAAGCATTGCTCATGGTTCGTATTAATCTTTTTGTTTTTTGTTTTGTCTTTAATATGCCGCCCATCACCTAATGAAAACTCCTATAAATTAATCATTATTTGATATAAAGCACTTTTTACATTATTTTTGCTTAAAGGCGGTGTTAGCTAAAAGTCCGTTTATAATTAATTTCCTATTTTTTTTAACTATTCAAAGCATAGGTGAAATATATGTTTGCAATAGTTAGTTATTATTTCTTTTTTTGAAACAATGTTTGCAATAGTTGTTTTTCCTGACTTATTTAAGACAAGTAGCAGCAAAATATATGGGTGATGCAAAGTCTTAAAAAAGTGTTAAAATGGTTTACAAAAGCCTTTTTTCATAAACATTTACAAAATAAAACGCAGCTTTTCAGCAACTCTTGTAGCTAGCTCTAGTTAATCTGTATATTAGTAACTAATCAACCCCCAAGAATATGGTATTATCTATAAACTGCAACATTAGTTTTATCTATATTTTTTTGTTACTACTAATTATTATCTTACCAAAAATAAATAAATGTAGGAGGGTGAATCAGTTGGACTAGAGAAATTATATAAGAGAGCGTTTCTACATAAAGATCAGAATCGACAAAATAATACTACCTAATTTTTACACAAATTCACTAATACGTATGCGTTTCCTTTCCTATATATCTTATTATAACAATCATGCCATGTGATTTTTCTACTAGGATCTAATTGTCGCCGGTACCGACACCATCGCGGCTTCTATAGAATGGTCAATGACAGCCCTTATAACAAGGCCTTCAATAATGAAAAAAGTCCAGCTGGAAATTCGGCAAGTCGTTGGTTCAAAGGGCAAAATGGTCCACGAAGATGATATCGAGAAACTGCCATTCCTCAAGGCGGTGGTGCTAGAATCCCTGAGAATGTACCCGCCAGCTCCACTCTTATACCGAACACAAATAGCTCGGGAAGCGTGCCTGATCGAGGGATACAAAATATGTCCAGGGACCAAGGTGATCATTAATGGATGGGCCATCTCAAGAGATCCCCAATCGTGGAAGAATCCAGATGAGTTCTTGCCAGAAAGATTCATCATGTCGAACAATAGTAGTGATCATGATAATAATATGAAAATAGCGCAACTATGGTTCGATAATAACTTGGAGATGATCCCATTTGGGGGAGGGAGGAGGGCATGCCCTGGATTAGAAATGGGGCTAATATCAACAGAGCTAGTGCTGGCAAATCTTCTCTATGCGTTTGATTGGGCGTTGCCAGAGGATGAACGAGATATTGACCTTGATGCATTGCCGGGCCTCGCTATGCACAAGAAGAATCCACTTCTTCTAGTCGCCAAAAACTACATTGAACATGGTTTCGACAACTGATGTGATGGAGCTTGTCAAGGTTAGGAGTTGGGGTCGGCATGCCAACTACCTCTTTCTTGTGTTTTGAATGGTTAATTTCGCCTCTTTTATGTGTTTAATTTCGGTTTTGTTGGACTTTTTTTTATGGTTTTGTTGTGTAAGGGGTCCGGGTCCCCCTTGTACTCCTCAATGTCTTTCTTTTAATGAATTTGCTTGAAGTTTTTTTAATGTTTATAATATATATATATATATAATATATATGCGAGCATCCGTGCATGCCGTTAGATCGTGCATGGATTAATCATCAATGTATAGGGAACATCAATGTATGAGGAAAGACTCTATTCCACTTTTTATCTCACTTTCTACTATTAATATTAATTAAATAAAATAGATTAAACCCAAAATATTCACACTAATCTCTTTTACTTTTCGTACTTTTCTAGGTATCATAACTCTCGCTCTCTCTCTCTCTCCATTTTCTTCATCTTTAAATTTATAGAAAGTACTCAATAATTCTTAAATACTAAATTTTAATAAAATGTAAATAGTAATTCAAATTTTCAAGCACTTAGTGAAAGAAAGTAAAAGAACATATTAGTCGATATTCTTATATTTAGTCACACTCTTTAGTTATAGCAATTAATATTAGTAGCTCTTTCCCTCAATAACGTGTATTTCTTTTCCTCTTTCCTTAACATTGATTATTCCAATAAATATGATAAATTACTGTGTGATTAATTTGTAAATTCTTTTCTTGCTTTTTCCAATAAATAATTAGATACCAGATGTATAATTTCTATCTAAGATCAAAACTTAAAATAACCAATAATTAGAGTCAAATTTTTATTTCATTTGGTCTACCTAAATTGGCGTTAATTACAGACATAAAAGTATTAAATTTATGTTTTGAAAACTTATTTTTAATATAAACAGATGAGAGTCAATCCCAATTAAATATATATTATTTATAATGTACAACTCACATTCATTAACTGAATAATTAACCAGCTTTTGCATCGTAATTATAAAAATAATGCAATAAAGTATGCATATTGTTTGCTATTAATAGCATTTTTTAGTTTGACCAACATAGGTCCATAAGTATATTTATTTTTTCTTGTTTTATCTATAGTGTAACTCTCATTATGTACAAATATATGCATTGAAAGACGTAAATTATTAAAAAGAATGATATACTTATGGAAAATTTATAACATATTGAATTTCCTTAACAAGAGGTTGATGTTGGATTACTTAAATATTTTTTAAATAATAATTTACATCTCTTATATGGATATATTTATAATTAAGGATGTGAGTTGTACATAATATTTAATTGAGAAAATGATTTGATTTCAGAGACAAAGATAAACATAGTTGATTACTAATTGCTATAATTAAGGAGTAAATAAATATAAAATCTAACAAATCATACAGTGGAATAAAAATTGAGAGAATAAAAATTGAGAGAGAGGGAGAGCAGGAGAGAGGGACGTGAGAGAGGGAGAATAAGGAGAGGGAGAGAATAATTATGTTACCATTAAAAGTGAAAAACGTTACTTAAAATTTATTAAATGTTAAATTAACTATTAATATAGAAGGTGGAATATAAAAGTGGGACAAATTGTGAGATATAGGATCTCTCCCCAATATATGCATTTAGGTTAATCATCATTTGCATAAGCGAACAATAAATGCATGGAAAATATGAATAATTTAGCTTGTTCTGACAAAGAAAAAGGCTTTCTTTTTCATTTCTAGATTCTATATTTGTATTTGAGAATTTACACGTTTATATATGCTTTTTTCTTTTATTTGCATGGCAAATTAAAATAAATGACAAATTTGCCTTCTAACTTTTGCCGATTAGAATTTTTTGATGTATTAAAATTAAAGGACACATTTTGCAACTCTATTTAAAAAAACATAAAAAATCAAAACTCTTCAAATTAAAATATCAAAATTATTTATTCATCATCTGAATATAAATAATTTAATAATAAATATTCTTATCATTAAGAATAAATAATTAAATTTAAAATGTTTATATTTTATACACGTGCAAATAAATTGGTTAATTATTAAAAAAAATCCTATTCCAAAGAATAAAGAAATAGGTTTTTAAATATTTATATTCATGTTTATAAAAATCAAACACTAGCAGAATAATAAATATTTTAAATATTAATTCACTAGCAACCGGGTGCACGCGGAGACCGCGTGCAACGTTTTCTTTTAAGATAAAAGAATATGGCATTATTGTGTATTCATCTGCAAAGAAATTAGATCACTATAAATTCAAGTCAATAATTTTATAGGTGAAAATAAACAATATTTATTTCCAATGGGTGCGAATAAATTCATCCTCACAAACTAACGAAGTTTGTGATGATAATGTATGTCACCCATTTAAACAGAGGCAGACCAAATTTCTCCTAATTTGAAATCAAAGTTCACAAAGTTATAATATTATTCTCGTAATGAAAAATGAAGAATACCATATTTATACGGTATCGTTATTTAATACATTTTGTGGTATTAATAAAAACCAAGAGCTTACTCAAACATATGTATTCTTTGCGTGCATTTAAAAAAATTGTCATGTAAATTAATAGTAAAAATCAGTAATTTGTTAAACTATCAGAGTTCAATAATTATGATTGAGATTTGGCTAATTAACTAAAGAATAAATTTGATAATGAAGCATGTGTATGTTAGAGCAATCATAAATTGCAATTTTGTTCGTGAAAAATAGAACAATTAAGTAAGACAATAAAAAATGCTTGTTAGCTATTCCCTATTGGTTAAATATTTGATGTTGAATTCGCGAAAAAGTTGGTTAAAGTTTACAAAATCTGGGCAATACATTAGTGATGAATAGACTGTTGGGGCGGTGCTTTGTTTAATGGGGCGGCTGATAGTGATTAGTGGGACGGCTAATCTCATTGTGCAGCATTAACTTTCAAGTGGAGTATTAACCAAAATGGTGGAGCACTTCTACTTCATCCCCGAGCGGCATTTTATCTGCTATAAATAGCAGCCTTCATTTACAATCAATCTCATCCCAAAACAAATACAATTCATTCTCTTGTATATTTAAGTATAATTAATATATAAAGAGTGGTTTAGTGAATTGTTAGTGTGAGGTAAAAATAAAGAGTTTGTGCGACTTTACTACGGTAAAAGTCGGAGAGTTGTAATTCCTATTTTACACTCATAGTGAAGTTCTTCTACCTTGCCCGTGGTTTTTCACCCTAAATTAATTTGGGATTTTCCACGTAAAATCTGTGTGTCGTATTTTTCCGTCTTTCAATTATTGCCGTGTTTTTCGCTCTATCGAGAAAGGTCCACTTTATAACAAGTGGTATCAGAGTCTCGGTTCAGATCCGGGGTCTCAGTGATATCTGTGGGTATCGTACTGAAATTATTTTTCAGTGACGGTGGTACGTGATAGAAGCAATGACGGTGAAATTCGAGATCAAAAAATTCAACCGGAGTAATTTCTCGTTGTGGAAGCTGAAGATCAAAGCCATCTTACGAAAAGATGGGTGTCTCGCGGCGATCGGCGATAGGCCGGTGGAAAACACAGATGATACGAAGTGGAACGAGATGGACGGCAACGCTATCCCAAATATTCACCTGGCGTTAGGTGATGGCGTATTGTCAAGCGTTGAGGAGAAGAGGACAGCTAAGGAGATATGGGACCATCTCAACAAGCTGTATGAGGCGAAGTCCCTACACAACAAAATTTTTCTTAAACAGAAATTGTACACACTGAGGATGGCGGAATCGACCCCGGTAACTGAGCACCTCAATGTTCTAAATACTCTATTTTCTCAATTGACGTCGTTGAGTCATAAAATAGAAGTGGTGGAACGTGCTGAAATTCTGCTGCAAAGTCTACCCGATTCGTATGACCAGCTTGTCATCAACTTAACAAATAATGTCCTCACGGATTAATTGGTCTTCGACGAAATTGCAGCCGCTATTCTGGAAGAAGAGAGTCGGCGCAAAAACAGAGAAGACAGGGAGGCAGGTTCGCAACAAGTAGGTGCCTTGTCGGTGACAAGAGGGAGAACAACGGAGCGCGGTGCAAGTGGGAGTAAGAAACATGGGAGATCCAAATCAAAGACAAAGGACAGTTGTTGGCACTGTGGCAAGAAAGGTCACTTGAAGAAGGACTGTTGGAATCTTAAGGATTCAAACAAGAAGAGTTCTGATCCTTAGGGGAACGTTGCTAGCACTTCCGATGATGGTGATGTATTATGTTGTGAAGCAGCAACAGCTATTCGAGTTATGTGTGGCTTCGATCATGTATGGCTTATTGATTCAGGAGCCAATTTTCATATGACTCCCCGGAGGGAGTGGTTTCATGAGTATACACCGATCGCTGGAGGATCTGTGTATAGCTGTAAAAATGAACCTTTGAAAGTTATTACCGTGGGTACAATCAAGCTGGAGATGCATGACGAGATTGTTTGGACCATTCGAGATGTCCGACACGTGAAAGGATTATGCAAGAATTTGTTGTCTTATGGACAACTGGATGATCTTGGTTGTGAGATTGGGTCGCGAAACAAGATCATGAAAGTTAAAAGGGGTGCGCTTGTACTGATGAAGGCGGACAAGATTGTCGGAAACTTATACATGGTACATGGAAGGACTCTGCAAGTGGGAGAAGCGTCAGTGGCTTCATCTGAGTCGATTGAGAAATCATCAATGATTTGACATCAAAGGCTCGGGCATATGTCGGAACAAGGCATGAAGGTTCTTGCAGAGAAGAAACTACTTCCGGGTCTCACAAAGGTATCTTTACCTTTTTGTGATCATTGTTTTGTTGGCAAGCAACATCGTATAAAGTTTTGTAGTTCAGATTCTATAAGTAAAGTCATTCTAGAATTGATTCACTCTGACGTGTGGCAAGCACTAGTACTATCCATGGGAGGTGCAAAGTATTTTGTGTCTTTTATAGATGATTATTCCATGAGATGTTGGGTGTACATGATCAAGAGTAAGGCCGAGGTGTTCTCGATGTTCAAGACGTACAAAGCGCTGGTGGAACTTGAATCTGGGAAAAAGATCAAGTGCCTTAGATCTGACAATGAAGGGGAATATACTGGCAAGGAGTTTGACGACTTCTGTAAAGATGCTGGGATTAAGAGGCAGTTTACTACGGCATACACTCTGCAGTAGAATGGGGTGGCAGAGCGGATGAACAGGACCTTGTTGGATAAAACAAGAGCCATGATGCAGGCTGCTGGCTTAGAAAAGTCGTTCTGGGCAGAAGCAATCAATACCGCATGTTATGTGGTGAACCGATCTCCGTCAACAGCACTGGGGCTGAAAACACCGATGGAGGTGTGGACAGGTAAACCAGTTGATTATTCTAATCTCCATGTATTTGGGAGTCCCGCTTATGTTATGTTCAATACTCAAGAGAAAACATAGATGGACCCAAAATCCATGAAGTGTTTGTTCTTATGGTATGCTAAAGGAGTGAAGGGGTATCACTTGTGGGACCCCACTGCCCACAAGATTGTTGTAAGCGGGGATGTTATCTTCACAGAAGATAAGAAAGGAAATGATAGCAGTACAGGGGAAGATCCAGAAACTACGACAGTAGTAGTCGAGAAGGATGCTGAGCAGTAGGGTCCTGCCGAACCTGAGCATGAACCTGATGAGACAACGGAGTCTGGAGTTTTGGGGATACGTCGATCGACACGTGTCAGGAGACCACCAGGCTGGCACTCAGACTATTCTATGGAGAACAATGTTTTATACTGTCTTTTAAATGAGGATGGGGAGCCATCAACTCTCTAGGAAGCAATGAGCAATTCAGATGCAGCTAAGTGGATGGCAGCAATGCAGGAGGAAATCGAAGCACTCCATAAGAATAAGACGTGGGAACTTGTGTCTCTACCACAAGGGAGGAAACCCATTAGCAACAAATGGGTGTACAAAATCAAACGTAACAGTGATGACCAAGTGGAGAGGTATCGTGCACGATTGGTGGTGAAAGGATATGTTCAGAAGGAGGGGATTGATTTCAACGAAATATTTTCTCCGGTGGTCCGAATGACAACTGTGCGGGTGGTTCTGGCGATGTGTGCTAAATTTGATTTACATCTTGAACAGTTAGATGTAAAGACAACTTTTCTTCATGGTGATCTTGAAGAAGAAATTTATATGCTCCAACCAGATGGATTTATTGAAGAAGGAAAAGAGAACTTAGTTTGCAGGTTGACCAAATCTTTGTACGGTCTCAAACAGGCGTCGAGGTGTTGGTACAAAAGATTTGATTCATTCATAATGAGCCTTAGATACAACAGGCTGAATGCAGATCCTTGTGCATATTTCAAGAGATCTGGTGATGATTTTGTTATTTTACTGTTGTATGTTGATGACATGTTGGTTTCAGGCCCCAACAAAGCTCGTATTAAAGAACTGAAGGCTGAACTGGCTAGGGAATTTGAAATGAAGGACTTAGGACCAGCAAACAAGATTCTAGGGATGCAAATCCACCGAGACAGAAATTGCAGGAAGATTTGGCTTTCTCAGAGGAACTATCTGTTGAAGATTTTGCGGCGGTTCAGTATGCAGAATTGTAAGCCAATCTCTACTCCTCTTCCTGTTAATTTCAAGTTATTCTCAAGTATGTGTCCTAGCAGTCAAGAAGAGAGGAGGGAGATGTCTCGAGTACCGTATGCATCAGCAGTGGGAAGCTTAATGTTTGCTATGATATGCCATAGACTAGACATTGCACATGCAGTGGGAGTGGTTAGTCGATACATGGCGAATCTGGGAAGAGAGCATTGGAATACATAAAGAGAGTTCTGAGATACATTAAGGGAACCTCAGATGTTGCATTATGTTATGGAGGATCGAGTTTTACAGTTAGGGGCTATGTTGATTCTGACTATGCAGGTGATCTTGACAAAAGCAAGTCCACGACAGGATATGTGTTTACTCTTGCTGGAGGTGCAGTGAGTTGGGTTTCGAAGTTACAGTCAGTTGTTGCGACATTAATAACGGAGGCTGAATACGTGGCAGCTACGCATGCCAGTAAAGAGGCGATTTGGTTGAAAATGGTTCTGGAGGAACTCGGGCACAAACTAGAGAGTATTTCTCTATTTTGTGACAGTCAGAATGTGTTGCATCTTGCAAGGAATCCAGCGTTTCATTCCAAGACAAAGCATATTCGGGTGCAGTATCACTTTGTTCGTGAGAAAGTCGAGGAGGGTACTGTGGATGTGCAGAAGATTCACACTAAAGATAACATAGCTGATTTTTTTACGAAGAGTGTTAATGCTGACAAATTTGTTCAGTGTCGGTCCTCGTGTGGTCTGGTGAAAACGTAAGCAACATGAAGAGCGAGGTAGAAAGAATGGTGTGAAGATATGATTAGTCCCTAATCAAATCTTCAAGTGGGAGATTGTTGGGGCGGTGCTTTGTTTAATGGGGCGGCTGATAGTGATTAGTGGGACGGCTAATCTCATTGTGCAGCATTAACTTTCAAGTGGAGCATTAACCAAAATGGTGGAGCACTTCTACTTCTTCCCCGAGCGGCATTTTATCTGCTATAAATAGCAGCCTTCATTTACAATCAATCTCATCCCAAAACAAGTACAATTCATTCTCTTGTATATTTAAGTATAATTAATATATAAAGAGTGGTTTAGTGAATTGTTAGTGTGAGGTAAAAATAGAGAGTTTGTGCGACATTACTACGGTAAAAGTCAGAGAGTTGTAATTCCTATTTTACACTCATAGTGAAGTTCTTCTACCTTGCCCGTGGTTTTTCACCCTAAATTAATATGGGGTTTTCCACGTAAAATCTGTGTGTCGTATTTTTCCGTCTTTCAATTATTGCCATGTTTTTCGCTCTATCGAGAAGGGTCCAATTTACAACATAGACTTCGTCTTTTTTAATAATGTGCAAAAGGTTTAGTAATTGGCCAAGTTTGTAAAAGAGACCAAAAAAGAGAGAGAGAGAGAGAGAAATACTTCCATCTCCGTCAAAAGTTCTGATTAGAGCCAATTCTGCAAATTATCCCTCTTTTGTAACATCTCTTGATAAATAGTTCAAAGTCTTATTCATAAAAAAAAAAGTCATTTTCTAAATTCAAAGAAATTGTCATATTATCTCTTTGGGTGCATACTGACTCATTAAATCCAACTAATGCGCTGGATCTTAGGAGGTAACTCTTCCATTTCAAATAAAATTGTAAACAACTACTACAAAAACGAATAAAAGTACTCTAGTAAAATAAATAATAGATTAAAATAACATTAATTAACAAAGAGAAAAGTAATTTATATATTTTAGATAATTTTAAAAAAACCTCAAAATTAATGCAATGTGACATTAATAAAAAAAACAGCAGTAATATAAATGCTTGAAAATAAATTTTCTATTTAAAATTTAAAATTAGGAAAAGTAAACTATAGAGATTCATAATACTTATATATGGCTAATAAAGAAGGTATTGCATGTAATCTGAAAATGGTCAAATTATTGTACTCTCAATATGAAGAATAATCAGAATCTCGTATAACCCATACCTCTAATTATTGTACATCCAATGGAAGGATCAAACCAAATCAATTATAGGAGATTAAGATGCAAGACAAAGGTTGAAAACCATTTAAATGCAAGAACAAAAACAAAAATCTCATATGGTACGTTAATTAAGTGATATATTCTTGATTCTCCAAACAGAAGCACCCCATGAAGCGTATGGTTCTCCAAATTTAATTAACTCCTGCAACCTTTTAAGATTCCATTGCATATTGAAACACATTAAATTAAGCGAAACATACTAGACCAAACGGAGAACTGGCTCGATCTGCCACCACGTGCATCATGTAAAATACCTACTGATAACTCCAAACGCTGCAAGAAAACAAACGGAAAAGTAAGTTGAGAAAATAATTAGAAGGTACACGAGAGAAAGAAGATGTGAATTAAAACATCGCTTAGCGCTGCAAAATTCGCGTCATGAAAACATGAAATAAAATTGCAGTTGTGGATAGATGAGAAGAATAATGGAGCCGTATTCCATGAGATAAGTTAAATAAACGTTTAAGAGAAAACACGCGAATAAAATGAAATTGATTAGAAAGAATTGCTTATTTTGTATGAGAAAACACCCGAATAAAATGGATAGTGGGTTATGCGGTTGTTTGCATTTGAATTTGAAAATAAAAAATATTTGAATTTTGAACTAAAAAGGATAAGAACTGTATATCTTATCTTTTCGTTTGATTAATAAAAAGTAAGTTCCACTTTGTATTTAGAAATCGTGGGAGAGGTAGTTACCCAAAATTCCAATTTAAAAAATATTTTTAAAGTATTTTTCTTGGTCCGATGTGTCACAAAATGTTTTGGCTTATATTAATAGATAATTTAAATATTACACCTAACCCCACACCATTGGTCACATCACCGATCTCCCATGCAGTTGAAACCACATCAACACCATCCTGTGCTTCTAATTTAATGGCCGCCTCTCGCCGACGTCGTTGCTTCTCGATCTGCAACTCTTCCTACAATTGCATTGAGAAGTAGGGAAATCACCGCCTGTGCTTCTAATTTAATTTTCAACCTCTACAACATTTTCGACGAGCACTAAAAAATCTCTCAGGTTTTGTCAAAGTTGGTCTCGTTACACTAAACTTTCCAACGACATTGAGAAGTAGGAGTTGAGGTGGGGGATGATTTGGAGACTTTTTTTTGTCTTGTTTTCCATTATTTTATAAGTTAGTATTATATCTAAGTTCAATCTATGAATTTTTAAACAGAATTCAAAAGTATTTATATTATTAAGTATAAAATATTTTTATGTTAAATTATTTGAATTTTTTTTGACGCCATTAAATTATTTGAATTTAAATGTTACTTTTATATAATATTTAAAGACGTTTTAGTAACAAAATGATTTTAGGGGTATATATGCTACTAGGAATTATTATGTGACGTGGACAGCGTTAAAATTTATCCAAGGCGTCAAATCGGATGAAATCCTGACCAAGCCTTGGGGTGGGCATAAAAAGACAAAAAAAGGTTGAAGGACTTTTTGCCGGCCTGGAAAATTATTGGAAAAAAAGAAAAATACTCAAAAATAATTAGAGGTCTAATTATATATCTAGATAATTATAAATCACAATCAGGCATAACTTTATTTATTTTTTCTGTTGACAATTAACACTTTCCAATAAACTACAAAGATTTTATTCTAATTCATTCATTTTACAACCATTACATTATAATGCACTATTTTTATTGCATGTATAATAACGTTTTAAGCGCCTCTTGTTGCTAATTTTACTTGACAATGTGGCTCAAAAATGAATCTCGGGAATTGGATAATTTGAAATAACTTCACAAGAGACATTAGTAATTAATTAAACAATCACATAATGTCACATTTATAATATTCCTCATTCTGATCAACGGTTCATCACAGCAAGAATTCAAAATGATACCAATATTCACACTACAAAATTGAGGGGCTTTTGCAATCGCCTGGCAATCGCCAAGCTTTTGTGATTTCCAGGCAGTCGCCCCACCATCCACGACCGCCAAGCGGCCGTGGATGGCGTTGGCGGGAAAAATCCTGCCAAAGTGGTGTAGTAACGACCGCTGGGTGGTCGCAACATATTCGTTGCGACAGCCCAACGGTCGCAACTTGGCCTATCCGCGATCGCTCAATGGTTGCGGATGAGGGGGTATCTCCTATGAATACCACACTATCTTCTCATTCTTCACACCCATTTTCACTCTCAAACTCTCCCACCCCCCTCTCCTTCGCCACCGTCCGGCAATTGGGACTTCGGATAATTGTAAGTTTTTTCGCTTTTTCTGGCTTTATGTCTTATATTTAATGTTTTAATAATATTATTTTGAAGTGTTTCTGTCTGCGGACTATGGAGGTTAATAAGACACTCCACATTAGACTGATTTATGGCTATATAACAATCAACTGTGTTCTTTACACACCTGCACTCCAAGCATCAAGGCATGAGGGGTTCGGTATTTGATGATTTCGGATTGAACTTGGTAACTAGCCAAGCTTCCTAGGTATCCCATTGAGGGAATAAAGATGAATGTAGTTCATTTATCTCTTTTGAATAAGGCTGAGATGATAAGAATAACATTTGAACATGAGCGGATTCGAAGCTGGAATAACTGTCGAATAGAAGTGGGTTCGATTCTCGAATAACTGTGGAATTCTAGGATAATCAAACGGTTATGGATTCGATACTGAAAACTGTCGAATGAGAGTGACTGATTGATAAGGATCGAATTGGAGGGCATAACGATCGAACCAAAGAAGTCAAGAAAAGTCGAACGACTTGGTTCGACTATTGTAGGGTTGTGAACGGTAGTTAAAATGATCTGGCATAAGGCTCAGATCTGGGTTTTATAGACCTCGGAATACGGGCCCTGCTCTGCAAAAAGGCAATAACGATTAAAAATTACCGTTCGATCATCCAATAACTGTTGAACAACCTAGGTGTGATTCTTTTATGTTTGGGCCATTAATGGGCCAAGATGGTCCAATTTGTTTGTGTACCACCTAAATCAGTCCCACCATATAATCTCCACAATGTGGAAGTCGGTTTTGATTCAAGAGCGGTAGCCAAATTTAAGAATGTTTGTTGTTGTTCTTGAAGCATGGATAAGATGGTGCCTTGCTTCAAAATATGTCCCCCTATTTGGGAGCCGTAATCCATCGGCACGGGTGCCAAATAAAGATATTCGGTTTCAAAATATTTGCCCCCATTTGAAAGCTGTAATCTGTAGGAACGGGTGCCAAATAATGATATTCGTCTTTCAAAATATGCCCACCCCACCCCCCATATGGGAGTCGTGATCTCTCAAGTATTGTCATGCATCCGACCACGCAATTAGAATTTTGTTTTTTCTCCTATTGGTAAGGTGCACCGTACATCGCGCACGCTTTTAGAGACAGAAGCGTAGTAATGGCTTTGATCTTGTCATGATTTGCTTCTATTCCCCTTTGATTCACCATGTAGCCGAGAAACTTGCCTCTGTTGACCTAAAGGTGTGTTTTATTGGGATTAGTTTCATGTCATATTGTCTCATTATAAAGAAGGCAATTGTGAGGTGATCAACATAATCATGTGCATTGATCCTTTTGACAAGCATGTCGCTAATATAGACATCCATGTTTTTATCGATGTAGTCTTGAAACATCTTGGCCACTAACCTTTGAAAGGTGATGCTAGCATTCTTTAGTCTTAAGGGCATAACCCTGTAGCAAAATGAGCATTTGTCTGTCACACATGCGGTTTTTCTCAAGTCGTAGACGACCACCAGTATTTGATGAAATCCACTTTGAGCATCCATCATGCTTAGAAAAGCAAGTCCTACTGTTAAGTTGACCAACCATTCTATCCTATGGAGAGGGAACGGATCCCTATGAAAATGCTTGTTGAGATCGGTGTATTTTATGCACATGCACTAATCTTGGGTGGGCTTTGGTGCGAGTACTATGTTGTTTAGTCATTCCGAGAAGTGAACTTTGTATATATGCCTTGCGGCCAACTTGATTGTTACTTCTCGGACTGCTGCTGCATTGTTCTCTTTACTGAGGTTTTGTTTCTTTTGTCTAATAGGTATTTCCTTTGGATCAACATTCAACCAGTGTGTGACAATTTGCGGATCGATTCCTTTTAGGTCTTGGTCCGTCCAAGCAAAGATATCCATGTTGTCGCGAATTTAAGCTTTTGGCTATAGGTTTTGATCAATGACTTTTACGTCTTGGTGGTAAATTTAAGCTTTTGGTGATACGTAAACTCCATTGTATTGAAATTATTCCGGCATGGATGACCAATGATGATGTATGCAATCAGTGCATCGATAACAAGGTGTCAAGCACACTGTACTCCAATTTTTGAGTCATTAGTCTTGGCGATGTGCCGAATGAGGTACAAAAAATATCGCATACTTGCGTTACTTTGTGGCTTCCCAATAATTATCTTGTATCGTTAGTGTTCTGAGGATTACGATCTCACTTTGCGTATTATTATTTTTTTGACCTGTTGTGTCCAGGCTACTACATTAGTGTGGTTGGGTTGTGTGAGGGCGCGACGGTTACTCGCACAATACAATCTTGTAGGTACTTCTCGAGTTAATAGAGGTAGACCTTGAGACATAAATGTCTTGATAGCACGTAGGTTATGTTGCTAAGTGCCTCGATTGATCAAGAATTCATCCTGACGAAGGCCTTCGACTACAATAACAATAAAAATGACATATAATTGATGGGTCTGGTCCGAGCTTGTGATGAGTTTCTCGAGTTTATCCAGCTTCCGTGCTTTGGAGTGGAGCGTTGTGCATTTAATTTTGCAGTTTAGGTTTGGTTGAGATCTTTATCTGTAGTCATGAGAGTTTATGGCATACATTGACATCATTTAGGACGTATTTGATGACAACCCAAGAGGAGAAGTTATGCCATGCCACTTAGAGTGGATTTCTTTTGAAGTGATCGGCCAATATAGGGAAGACATGAATCCCGAGGCTCGAGCATAAATATCTATTATGCAATTTTAACTTTTGTCTACTTGGGCACTATGTCGCCCTCATTTGGATACTTCATTGTATTCTTGTGTAATGATTGCTTGCATTTTGCTATGGCAGCTTGCGCTTTTACTCGTTATTGCTCGTCGGTGTTGATGGCTAATTTGGTGAATCGATAATTGTACCTCTTAAGGTAATGATACCTTTCATAGTAGTCTAGATTTCAACTCATTTGGTTGGATTTTCTTCATACCATGTTGGGTAGATGTCCGTAATGTCGTTTTGGACACGTTTGCTTTATACCATAACAAATAGATGCTCGTCGTACCACTATGGGTAGGCTTGCATCGTACCACGTTGGGTAGATGCCCGTAATCCGCTACGTGTAGGGTGACACAAATATTTTGTTTGCATCATGCTTTTTCCAGCAAATGTCCATTTTTCTATTGAGGATATTCGGTTTGCATCATGCTTTTGCCAGCATATGACCATCCTCTAAGATTTTAGGTTTGCATCTGACCATGTCAGGGCGATGTCCATTCTTTCGAGATTTCAGGTTTGCATCTGACCGTGTTAGGCCGATGTCCATTTTTTGTGATTTTCAGGTTTGCATATGACCGCATCGGATCAATGTCCATCTCTTGAGATTTCAGGTTTGCATGTGACCGTGTCAGGCCGATGTCCATCTCTTGAGATTTTAGGTTTGCATCCGAATGCATAAAGTCAAATGTCCATAACTTTTATGTTGCTAGATTTGAGGTTTTCGTTTGACCTCAATGGGTCAAATGTCCATCTTTGTTGTTCTTGGAGATATTAGGTTTGCATTTTCCTGTGTCGGGTCAAATGTCCATCTTCGTTCATTGTGAGATACTAGGTTTGCATTTTCCTGCGTCGGGCCAAATGTCCATTTTAGATCTTCTTAGAGATATTAGGTTTGCAATTGACTGTGTCGGGTCAAATGTCCATCTATGTTCTTGTTGGAGATATTAGGTTCGCATGTGACCATTTTGGTTCAAATGACCATCTCTGATATTTTAGGTTTGCATCTAACCATGTCGACCCGATGTCTATATTTTAAGACTTAGGTTTGCATCTGACCACATTGGCCCGATGTCCGTCTCTTGAGACATCAGGTTTGCATCGTGCCATGATCAGTAAATGTCTATTATGTTGTCTTGGGCAATGCTTTCATCATACCATGAGAATATAATCAAGCCTGAACTACACCAAGCTAAGCTAATCTATCATAAGAATGGACCAGCTTTGCTCGGAATACCTTTAATACACAGGAGAATATCCAAAAGAGGACTAGAATAACCAGAAGCCTTGAATCTGGATCTCTTGAATTGGGCAAATAATGAACTGTAGGACAAGCGAATTGATAACACTGTAAGCACCTGATTGTTGGTAGTAAAGAACTGTCAAAAGGTGAAAATGTTGAATCTCTGACTCTCCAAATATATATTTTTTTTTTGCATGATTGCTAAAATCTTGAATCCTTGAAGTATCGAGATGCTTAACTCTTGAAATATCCAACTCTTGATGCTGAGTAGAGAAGGTGCAAGTATTTGGAATTGCATTCAGGTATAATTCTCCGATAGAACTTACATGTAAGCTTCTTTAATACCACTTAAGGGTAAGACAAATTATGAAACTCTTTGGAGTGTAGTTGTTTGTCTACGCATAGGAAGCTTCTCTCAGTTGTTGCCTGTAATAAGATAATGCATAGGCTTGCTTAGAAATCTATTGGCATTAAAATAAAAAATGAAAATGATTAATATATAGGATTGGGATTGGAGACTCCCTAATCTTTCTTCCGATGTTGTAGTTTTCCTTGGTCGAATAGTGGATTTGATTGTCATATGTGTGCCACTCCCTATTTGCATAGAACGGTTTCCATGTTGTCAGCTCCAACGTTGTTCCACCGAAGCTTGATATAGCTAGGATTGACTTTGAGATCACGAGCTTGTTTCCAAGTACATTTAACGTGTTTCCCACATACGCGCCACTCATTTGGAGTGTTTTCGTCTGCTGACTGGGCAGGCTGATAAGACACGCCACATCAGATTGATACATAATTGTGTAAGAATCAACTGTGTCCTTTACATGCCTGAAGGGTTGGGTATTTGATGATTTCGAATTGAACTTGGTAACAGGACAAGCTACCTACGTATCCCATTGAGGGAATCAAGCCGAACGTAATTCCTTTATCTCTTTTGAATAAGCCTGAGATGACTAGAATAACCCTAACTATCGAATCTAGGAACTATCGAACCATCGAACAAGAGCGAATTCGAAGCTGGGATAACTGTCGAATTCCAAGACAATTGAACTGTCCTAAATTCGATATTGAAAACTGACGAACGGGATTAACTGATTGATAACAATCAAAGTGGAGGGTAGACCCAAAGAACTCTCGAACAGTCGAACAACTTGGTTCGATTGTTGTAGAGTTATGAATAGTAATTAAAATAGTATGTCACGAGTTTTAGGATCCAGGGCATTTATAGACCACAAGATGTGGCCCCACTATGCAAAAAGGCAATAACAATCGAATGATACTTTTCGATCGTCAAAGAACTGTCGAGCCACATAGGTTCGATTCTTTTATGTTTGGGCGATTAATGAACAAAGTCGTCCCAATTTGTTTATGGACCACCTAGATCACCCCACCAAATATTTTTATATGTTAAACTGTTAGTTTATCTTATTTAATGTTAAATTGTTAGCTTAAATGTTAAATTGTTAAATTAACTTATTTAATGTTAAATTGTTAGTTTTAGGTTGACATGTTTGGTTTAAATGTTAAATTTTTACTTTAGCTTTTAATGTATTATTATTAGTTTAAATGTTTAAATGTTATCTTGTTAGTTTAAAGCTCACATGTTAGTTCATATGTTAAATTTATAGTTTAATTAGTTGATTTTGTTTAGAAATGTTAGTTTAGTTTTTATACGTGTTTATGTTTAATGTTCACATAACATAGAAGAAATGATATTTAGGAATCTTTAAAAATTAGAACAGACGATCCGTTTAGGGAATTTCTATAATAAACAATGCTATTTTTAGGAATCTCTACCAGACAATGCCTTTAATTTAAGAAATCTTTATAACTTAGTGACGATTGAATTTTAGGGAATCTCTATAACTTATCAATCATCTAACTTAGATATTTTTCCTTCGTTTCATAGTACACGTTTATTCGTCATATCAGACGACCCTCTACGTCAGCCACGTTCGATCGGCAACGCCTCCCCCCCCCCCCCCCCCGGATGGGGGTCATGTTAGTGGTAGTGGCGATCGAGGTAGTCTTAGACCTCGAGTACATATTACCTACGGGGGTCACGGTGCCATGCTCCCCGCCGCAAGTGAGTCAGCCACCGCTGCTCAACCTAGTGTTCCAGTCGAGCCACTTCTCCAGGCCCTGGCTCGTGGGTCACGAGAGGGATCTATATTGTTGACTCCTATATTACATCGTCACCTTTATTTTGAGGACTCTGATTCGCCCATTGCAATAGCACTGCGCCTAATGTCTCGTACATCATCTGGAACTATGGCTAGACCACCATCAGCAGAGTCCACTAAAGCACATAGACCACCATTTGCAGAGTCCATTGGAGCATATAAACCACCATTTGCAGAGTCCACTGGAGCCCAGAGACCATCATCGTCAGAGTCCACCCGAGTTGGACTGAGTGGTAAGCGGACCGAGACTCCAGTATTGGGAGCATGCAAAAGTACGCAACAACTCCTAGGTAGGGGACCCTCTATATGTGCTTCGGTACCCAATGATTAGTCTTATAGACAGATCATTATATTGTCAAATTGGGGCCTATTTATGTCCCCCCTAGTGGTGAGCTTGCGACGACAATCACAGATTTGATTCGATAATTTATGCGGACTCTTTGGCCCTCTTGCTTGGCGATGCTCGAGAAGGTGTGATAGCATACGTAGATCAAATTTACGGTGAGAAATTATTGCATAAATATATTATTTTATTTATTGTATTATTAAAGAAAAAGACCTAATATGAATAATCTTAAAAACTAAAGTATTTTGTAGACTATATATGGGGTCCGAGAGACAATATGGAACGATGTACATAGGGAATTTGAGAAAAATGCCAAGAATTGTTATAGGTATTTGATACACAACACAAAGAAGCAATACGTCGAGAGAAAGGATGATCCAAGTTACAATGGGGTTCTGAAGACCCATTAGAAATAGCATCGAATCGCCACGATTCGACAAGAAGTTCAAGCAAGGATCAAAAACTCGGTCCGTTTCGGTGGAAACGGCCGAAATATTTTGGAATTGGGCTTGAGCGAAACGAAACTGTATTGTATTTTCGAAACCAAATTGAGTTGTTCATAATAACTACTCCTCATTCATTTGTTTGAATTTGTTTTGAGCATTTAATGATTTGAGATTTTACAAATAAGATCATTTGACTCATTGTTTCAATTGACTATTATATTCTATTGGCTATTACATGAAGTGAAACATTCTGAGTGAGTGAGTTATATATATATATATATATATATATATACATTTAAAACTTTAGTATATCATATATTGACTACATATAATATTTGGGGACACTATGTGCTTAAATTAGACTACAGCCCCTTTTCTGTTTTTTGTCTTACGTCAAATTGCACGTTTTGGTTCCTAATTTATGTAGTATATATTATATATATATTGGCAAGATTAAATATGTATACTCATAAAAAAAGCTAATAAAAAAATATAGATGGTGTCACATTTAAAATATTTTTTACAATGTTATTCATATCTTGTCATTTTTGAAGTATTACGAAACACTTTCGAAACCCTCGAAGTATTTCTAAATGTTAACCCTAAAAATAAAATAAAGAATATTACTCCTACTCGGAAAAAATAATACATGGACAATACTATTGTCACGAGTACTTCCGATGAGATGTACCTATAAAGAAAACCCCTCGGAGGATTGCCTTACCTTTCGGTCACAGACCCAAAAAGGTTTAAAAGAGCACACGAGGAGGAACATAAGCATCCATTGGAAAGTCAAACGGTAAATGAAAAACAGATATCAACACGGCATCGGAAAAAGAGCAAACCCCGATGGACCCGTGCGACTCCGATATCCACCAATGCGCCAAGAGGGACCACAATGGACCCCGAGTCCCATGAACTTGCAAGAAAACTTCCTTTCTGAACACTCCTCGGAAAAGACTACACTCGGACTATTATCCGAGAACCCACTTTCGGAGAAAATCAAGAAGTGAATGAGAGAACACCCCGTAAATATATTCCGAGAACTCCGATGAAAAAATCTCACTTCAAACAAAGCAAATACAACCCTCGGAGATCACACCATGCCCTCGGAGACCAAACCAAGCCCTCGGAGATCACACCATGCCCTCGGAGATCACATTTACACCCTCAGAATCACTCCTGATTATTGAAGAATAAACCCGAATCAAGAAAGAGAAATAAAACCCCTCGGAAGAGCTGCTCTACCAAAACAAACACGCATCAGAGGTCCTCGAAGCCATCAGAAGACACCAAGATTAAATCTAGTCAGCGCTTAGTAGATAAAAGATAAACCTTATCCTTATTTTTACACCTGTATCAAGGTAACGACAACACATGTCCTTACCAAAACACATGCACAATGACACCTGCCCTTACCAAAGTCTATATAAAGGGAGATGATCAGTAGAAGAGAGAGGGGGAGGGCAGAGATAACTTAACTTAGCTTACTAAATACACTGGGTACTCATATACACAGTAAAGAGAGGAGGAAAAGTTCAGTGAATAAAGGAAGGGAATATTCTTGCAATTATTCTTATCTTACCATTTCCACCTGTCGTTGCCTCTGAATCACGGACAGGGCGTTCTAACCCAAATAAATATCTTCCGTTAAATAGGGAATAATTCCAAACCCGTTAACAAAGTGGCGCCGTATGTGGGAACGCCATAACATCTGTCCTCGAGAGAATTCAGCAGACGTCAACTAGGATGGATGATCTTTTCGAAAGTGACAACCTTCGTTTCTCGAACAGCGTCTCAGAAGAAACTTTGTCCAATTACGAATCAGGTACTAGAGATTTTATTAATATTCCCCGATTTGTTTATGAAAGACTTATAGATGCTGCACGAACACCCCGGAGGGATGAACCTTTCGGACACATGTCCTCAATACTCCCCGAGACCAGGAATTTCCCCTCGGAAGGAGACGCACCTCCGATGGCGTGGAACCCAAATTCGAATCCTTGGCAACAGGCACCCCGACAAACGCCTCGAAGGTATGTATGTCATGAAAGAACTCCAGTGAGGGTCGAGAAGAAATTTCTCGCCCCTCGGAGTATCAAGGAGAGGTTGAACATTCCTTATGTGGAATGATGGATGATTTACGAAAAGAATTAGGTGACCTCAAGAAGACCATGGCCCCTGAGGAGGATCCTACGTTCAAGACCACTCATTTCATTCCCGAAATCGCTTCATCTTCTATCCCCACGGGGATGCGACCTGTCAATATCCCGTTATATACTGGAGAAGCTGATGGAAAGGACCTCTCTTCTGCCCCTGACCACGTGTTATGCCGCGTATTTCCTGTTACCCTCGGAGGGCGGGCCCAAGCCTGGTTTACTCACCTTCCACCTTGTTCCATTACGAGTTTTGATCGATTAGCCCATTTGTTCGTACGACAATTCGCCTGCAATCGAAGGTACCCTAAATCTGCCACACACCTTTTCACTATTAAACAGAAAAAGGATGAACCCTTACGAGAGTATATAAAGCGCTTCACGGATGAAGCACTCGATGTTCCCAACGTTAGTCCGACCATCATGGCGGACATATTAACTCAGGGACTCCGAACAGGGGACTTCTTTAGATACCTTATGGGAAATCGGATCACGGACATGAATGAGCTAATGCAAAAGGCGGAAATCCACATCTTGATGGAAGAGGCCGAAGGAACAAAGAGGCAAGTGGAGCAGGAGGATAATGAACACTTAGAGCGTGTCGAGAAAGAAGCGAAGACCAAAGAAAAAAATAAGGAAGGAAAACCTCTTCAGCGCAAGGACGAAGGAGGAGTGGTTAAGAAATTTCTCCGACCCGTGCACCTGCCTCCGATGACTGTTACTCCACCAGAAGTGCTCAATATAATGAGGGGTAGCAACGAGTTACACTGGCCCAGGCCGACTAAATTCCCTAACCGAGACAAGGACACTGGGAAATATTGTAAGTACCATAAAAATTACGGGCACACTACGGAAGAATGAACTACCCATCGTTTAGAGGTGCTCCGCCTGTTAGAAATAGGGTATTTGAAGAATTACCTCAAGGAAAATAACCCCGAGGAGCCCAAAGCTCATGTTTGGAAGAGACCACGAAGAGAGGAGAAGGAACAAGAAAGGGAAGAAAGGACGCCTAGTCGGAAGTCACGAGAAGGGACAACTGGACGCCTCCGATCCCAAGAGAGAATTAAAGATCGTCGGCAAAATTCACGAGAGAAAACGGCGGGGTATCAGAGTTTGCCTCCTCCACCTAACTCTTATAAAAGCAACCCCCCAACAGGGAGAACCATCAATATGATTGAAGGGGGTGAAATTTCCATGACACCTCAGGGTAAAAAGAAGAAATATTTGAAAGAAGCCCGACGAGCAGAATAAGGATTATCTGTCTGCTCCATTCAAAGATCAAATTTGCCTAGCATCACTTTCGGGCCCGAGGACCTTACAGACGTAATATACCCTCACGAAGATCCATTGGTTATTTCTGCTGTCATCTACGGGTATGAAATCCAACGGATCCTTATAGATACGGGCAGCTCCGTAGATGTACTCTTCTTGCCTACCTATCTTGCTATGAGGTTGAAACAAGAAACGTTGGAAACTGTTGAAGTCCCGTTAGTAGGATTCTCAGGGGAAGCCTGCCAAACCCTCGGAATGGTGACTCTTCCAATGTCATGGGGGAAGGGAGCCCTTCGAAGGACGGAACCTATCAAGTTTTGGGTAGTGGAGGCCTCCTCACGAACGTATAATGTCATCTGTGGAAGACCATCCATTCGGGCCTTCGAGGCTATCCCCTCTACTTTACATCTTAAAGTGAAATTCCCCACTTCTTCGGGAATCGGAGAAGTCCGAGGAAGTCAGTCAAAAGCCAGAGAATGTTGCATGAATGCCATCCCATCGGAAGAACCCTCACTCGGAAAGAGCAAAAAGTGTAAAACCGAGGAAACCTGAGTCCAACCTGTGGAAGAATTAAAGATGGTGGAATTAGTAGAAGGAAGCCCTGAGAAAGTAATCAAAATGGGTACCCACATGGCTTCGGCCATAGAAGTTCAACTGATTTCTCTCCTCAAACAGTTCCATCACCTCTTTGCATGGGAAGGGGGACCGCCCGGGCGAATCAGCAATAAGGTATGCCAACACTTTCTTAACGTAAAGCCCGGGGCTAAACCTGTCCAACAGAAGAAGAGGAAAATGGGACCCGAGCGCAACAAGATCATCCGCTCGGAAATACAACGCCTTCTTAGTTTGAAACAAATTCGGGAAGTCATTTATCCCGAATGGTTAGCTAATTTCGTGCTAGTACCCAAGCATGGAGGAAGATGGCGAATGTGTGTTGACTTTACCAACCTCAATGAAGCATGCCCAAAGGATTGTTATCCCTTACCAAGCATAGATCAGCTAGTTGATTCTACCGCGGGATGTGCGCTACTATCAACTTTAGATGGAGACCAAGGGTATAACCAAATCCCGATGGCGGCTATTGACCAACATAAGACCAGCTTCATCACAGATGCAGGCACATTTTGTTATCTAGTCATGCCCTTTGGGCTGAAGAACGCGGGAGCTACCTACCAAAGGTTAGTAAGTCTTATGTTCGCAGGACTTATTGGGAAATCAGTAGAGGTTTACGTAGATGATACTGTAGCTAAAAGTAACACTGCCGAAGAGCATCCCGAGGACCTACGGAAAGCGTTGCTCATTATGAACAATTTTGGTATGAAAGTTAACCCTCGAAAATGTTCCTTTGGTATCCGGGGAGGAAAGTTTTTGGGATTTATGGTTACGGAGAAGGGAATAGAAGTGAACCCCGAGAAAGCATAAGCTATCATGGGGTTACCTACCCATAGGACGGTGAAATATGTCCAAAAATTAACTGGAAGAATGGCCTCGTTGAGTCGGTTCGTCTCCAAGTCCGCAGAAAAAGGGCTTCCCTTCTTCAAGATACTTCGGAATGTCAAGGAATTTCAGTGGACCCCCCAATGCGAGGAAGCTCTCGAAGAATTAAAAAGGTATATGTTGAAACCACCTTTGCTGGTAAAACCTATACCTCAAGAAGAGCTATTGCTGTATTTATCGGTCGGAGAAGAGGCTGTTAGCACCGTCTTAGTCAAGGAACAAGGCGGAGAACATCATCCGGTATATTACATCAGCAAAACTCTCCTCGGAGCCGAAACCAGATATACCCTAACTGAGAAACTCGTCCTAGCATTGGTTATTACGGCTCGAAAGCTACGTCCCTACTTTCTATCCCACCCAATTACCATGCTAACTAAGCACCCCCTGAGGGCAATTCTTAATAAGCCTGAATCATCAGGGAGATTGATAAAATGGGTCGTAGAGCTTACTGAATACGATATTTCCTATGCTCCGAGACCATCGATTAAAGCACAAGTTCTGGCGGACTTTGTAACAGAACTTACGAGCATTGGATCCGAGGAGAAAAAACCACTGTGGCACGCATATGTAGATGGATCCTTAGTGAGTACACATGGGGGGCTGGAATAGTTTTTGTAAATCAAGAAGGAGAGGAAGAAAGACTCCACTTTGCAGTCAGAATAGATTACCCCCTCTCTAATAATGAAGCTGAATATGAAGCACTCCTTATTGGTATGAGACTAGCAAAGGAAGGGGGAATGAAGAGAGTACTCCTCCATAGTGATTCCCAATTAATCGTCCAGCAAGTTAAAGGATCATATGAAGCAAAAGAAGAAAGAATGCAAGAGTACCTCCGAGTTGTTCGTCAAAGGTCCGAATGGTTTGAAGAATATGATATAGTTCAAATTCCCCGAAAAGAAAACCAAGAGGCGGACGCCTTATCCTTCTAGGATTGTAACGTATGGATATGAGTCTCCTGAGCGGACTCGTGAACTTCCTTCAAATGAGTTATCTACACTTGAGCCTCTAGGAGACCTCGTTCTAACTCGTCCCGACGACGATATACTAAGCCTGGATCTGAAGAAGAACTTCCGTAAGACTCGAGAGCATCTAGTACCATATAAATCTGCTCAAAAAACAAAGCGAGTGGCATCAGACCGGAAGACAGGTTAGTATTAAATAAAATGAATAAATACCTCACACAGGTCTTTACAGGCTAAATCTTGGAGAACGGGTACCGAAAGGGTTTTTATCAGCTCACAATCTGTTACGTTCAATAAACCGCTGAGAAAGTTTCGGCAAAATCCCACCTCTGATCCAAGAGGAGAAACATCCTGATTATCCCCGGGGGGAAGAGATCTCCCGAGGGAAGGGTGCTCCTCGGGCGGTGGTACAGTAATACGATCAGGGACATCTTCCCGGGGCTGCAAGTCCTCTGTGCCATGGGAGAGAAGATACTCCTCTAACACATTCACCACGGCAGAACTACGAGGAATAGGCTGTGACACTATGGGATTCCTGTGAAAGTCCGCTTGGGAGAGAGCTGTTATCGGATCTGACGGCCCAGGAGGAATTATATAACTGACTGGGGGGCTGCTACAGGTTCCTCCTCTTCCGAGGAAATTTCAACCATTACTTCATTCACTAGAGGAACGGAATTACCAACCTCCGGCATCCCGGGACTACCATGCAATGCTCTCCCAAGGAAAACGTCAGTAGAAGATCCAAGGGAAAATGCTCCCATCTCCGCTCCTGCAAAAGATATCAGTAGAAAAAAGGTCCGAGGGCACCCATAAAATTTACAAGTTAAAGAAGGGTTAATAAAACTTACGAAAATGAAAGTTACTGTGAAGAGGACGAGAAGTAGGGGTACATCCCTCCACCCCCTCTTGTAAACCTGCCAAAATCAGGGCCTCGGGGAAATCCAGTAGCCCGGATATGTCATAAGAACCAGAAAAGAGTCCCGAGTGAAGCAATACCTCCCTCACTTGCCCTTGTGTTTCAATGTTGGGAGCAATATATCCCAGACCCCATCGGATGGGTACCCCCACGATCTGGCTGATTGACCTCTCGGACGGACGAAGAAAAATCTCCGCCTCCAATCCCCTCTACAAGAGTGGGAACTGGATACACGAGTGAAGGTATTTTCCTTGTCCCTATAGGTCAAGCTAAAAAAGGGAGTCCCCTCTGAGCAAGGTCGAAGGGTAAATATTGTTCCCACCCGATAAGGGGACATTGGAAGGTTTAAAAGCTCACTACGAAGGACGTATCCCACCAAATGACTATAGGAACTTGGTGTTAACTGACTCGGACACACCTGCCAATACCGAAAAAGTATTTGGAAAAAGGGGTGGAAAAACATCCGTAACCCACAACGCATCTGTTCGGTATAAACGGTCATGTAACCCGAGGGGGGTGCGTAAGCCCTGTGGCCCGAGGAAGGCACTATTATGTCATAATCTTCGAAATCCAGGTTATAACCAGTGAAAAGAGATCTTACCGAGTTCTCACATTTTGTACTCATAGTGGATCCCACACGTCCTCTACCTATCAATCTGACGGGTGAAGAGGGATCAAATCGAACTCCGAAGACTCATCCGCCAAAGGGTATAGCTCCCTACCCATGAATATCTCCCTGATGTGATTGATCCTACGTGAATTTGTAGATGGAAGCCTACGAGCTACTCCAAGAGAGGAACTAGCACCAAGTGTCGCCTGATTTTCGGATAGATTGTCCCTCGGAGAGAAACTTTCAAGAGAAGGACTCCGAGCGGTATCCCGAGAAGAACCACAAGACGAAACTGAACCGCTTCTTCTATAGTAAGGAGGCATCATCTTGTCGGGTAAGTATTATCCTCGTACTTGCAATTATGGACAAACTTGAAAGAAAATCAAAGACTAGTTATGATTATAAGATTAGAGATAAATGCATAATTGGTAAAGAGCCTAAGTGCATATATACTCTTTAATTCTTGGTTAAAAGAAGAAGTTTAGACTCTTATTATGTTAACTAAGGGACACGTGTTGAATTTTTTTTAATTAAAAATGACACGTACCCTATTTAACCATGCAAAGCAACACCTCCTACTTAGGAAGTTTACTTAGTCAGCAATCTTATAAGAATTATCATTATCCGCTTTAATTGAATTTTAACAATAAAAACAAAAAATAGAAAAGGGAATTGAACAAAAATATTTATTTATTTAAGCCGAAGAGCCCTCGGAAGGGGTAATAGATACAAAGAACATTTATTTAAAAACAAAAAAATAAAGAAAGCAAGACTAAGCCCCCGTTGAAGGAGGGAGGGGAGAAGTTGTCTCCTCGGCGGAAGTACCCAATGGAGCAAGACGAGAAATTGGAGAAAATACCCCCCCCCCGGAACCACTAGCCCTCGGACTCGGACTAGTAGCAGAGCGCATCGGGGACGGTGCCGGAGAATCCCGAAAAGATAACAAACCCCCAAATCTCCCCACAAAGTACTGGCAATCATCGGGAGTGGGCCGCTTCAACTTACGAAGGTCAAAAGACTTTGAAAAGTCAACCTCCGACCTTATTAAAGACTTAGCCAATCTAGCACACTCCAAATAACCCCATAAAAGGTGGCATGTTAAGAGCTCGTGAGAAGTCGTCTCGGAAACCTCAGAGTGCTGCCTTGATGTTTCTTGCTGGGCGAATCGAACTGCAGCATCAATCTTAGCCTGCACCTCATCGGGAGAAAGAAAGTTTAAAAGCTTCCTCTCGGCCGACTCGGCCCTATCTGTGACTTGGCCTAGTTCCTCCTGGAGACCCCTGTCCCGCTCACCGCCTTCTCCCACTGCCTTCTCGAGAGCAGCGATACGAGCAGTAAGGACCCCCTCGGACTCTTTTCTTTCCTTCTCCAGAAGGGCTATCTTAGCCGCAACGACTTTCTCGGAGGCCTCCATCTTCTTGTAGGCGGACTCGGCAGCGCTTAAGTTACATTGCAAACCCTCCCTCGCCTTCTCTGATTCTTTAAGGAGGAACTCGTAGTCAGAAATCTTGGTGTGGAGAATGTCCTCCCTAGTCTGACTCTCTTTATCCCGGGCCAAGAGATGTGCTAGTTGCGCTCGGAGTACTTCCACCTCCTCTATATCTTTTCGACCACGTTCTTCAACGGCGGTGACGGCCTCCCGAGTCTTTCCAATCTGCGGAGAAGTCAACAAGAACAAAATTAACAGAGATATATTATATAACTTCAGAGAACTAATCTAGAAAAACTTACCATGAGCCCCAACCAGTTAAGACTGGTGTACAAAAACTGATACCCCTCGGCGGGTGTTGAACTGGAGGAGGCAAAAAATTGGAGGATATCTTGGTAAGCTTCCCCCACTGACCGAGATGAGAATTGCCCCCCGGATCCACTGGGAGGAGCGGGCTCCTGGAATGTATGACCCCTCGGAGACAAAGTCACCGGAACATGCCCCCTCGGAGGAGTCGCGTCCTTTACTGGAGTCATCACTTCTGAATTTGTAAACACGGCCCGAGAACCACCAACTGTTGTGGGTGGACCAGTCTCTCCCAACAGTGAATTCAGAATCCCCTCCTTCACATCTCTGTCTTCGGAAGAAGGATCGAACTCCCCTTGAGTATCTTCGGAATCCCCTCGTAAAGCTTCCTGCTCGTGAATGTTGAACTGGGCCAGAAAATCCTCCTCTACAAAAGGTACTCACTGTCAGTAAGAAAGAGAATGAAACTAGAAAAAATTATGGAAAGAGGACGAATAATGGACACTCACCGTATAATGAAGGCTCTTCTACCATCGGAGCTTTTCCTTTATCCATAGCCACTACATCAAAAGAAAAAGCATCAACACATGAACAAGTGTTACAAGTAAGATATGAAAATCTCATTAAAACCTCATAAGAACTTACCACGAGGAGCAGATTCGGAAACTATCGGAGGCTGAGAAGAAGGACCCTCAGAAGACAAGTCTATTACTTCAGTAACCTTCTGAGCAGATTCTTCCTCGTTAACACTCGGAAAGATCCCCTCCTCGGAAACTCTCGGAGAAGTTCCTATATTAGATTCAGAAGTAGGTAAATTCCCCGACTCGGATCTGGAAACGGACACCAAAGCCAAATCCCAAGAAGCAGGAGCTACTTGGCGCAAGGGAACAACGCTCCTGATGACCCCCGTCATATCCATGCATAGAAGAGAATGGTCCTCGTGAACTCCACCCTTCTCTGAACCCATATGCCTACTCTCGGGAGCATTAACCTCATCCTCCTCGTGATCACCCTCCTCTGGTATCTCGGAGACACCACTAGGAGTAGGCTCCCTCGGACTCGACTGCAGATAGTAGTTCGCCATGACCTCCCCTGCATCAACCCCACCAATAACGTGTATAAGCATAATTTACTGCTGTACTCGGAGAAAGAATAAAAGAATAAATAAAGGGACTTACGAAAGAGACTCATCGCATCGGGAGACAAAGACAAAGGCCTCTCCACGGCGTCGTCGGTAAAAACTACGTAGTGAAGACCGGAGGTCTCGTATAACATTGTGAAGTCCTTTGATTCCATCAATTTGTGTTGAGAAATTATAGGAGATAAAACCACCTCCTGGTCCAAAGCATGCATGGAAGTAGTACCCTCTCGCCAGTCGAAGGGCACATCCCACTCACCTTTAACAGGTCCCACGAAGAAGTATCTATTCTTCCAGATGCTATGTGAGGTAATTGCCGCACCCAATATTCTCTCCGTGGAATCCCCCGTGTTGTCCCGGTGACGAACATTATAAAAAGGATACCCCCCGGGTGACACCGCCACGTCAAAGATCGAAAGAAAATGGTCCACCGTGCACTCTAGTCCATTCACTTGACACCAAAAGACATAAATGCAAATAGCTGCAAACCCATTCGGCACCATTTGACTCGGGCAGATATTACAAGTCTTGAAAAGCTCACAGAGAAAAGGTGACATGAATGAACGCCACCCGTACTTCACCTGGGCAAAAAACACTGTCAACATACCCGGAGGAGGATAACATGCCCTCTCATCCTTCGTCGGGATTCGGAATACCATATTCTTCTGAAGGACCCCGGTTGAGGTAAACAGATCCGCCACCTGCTTACGAGTAGCAATATTCGGCATCTTTTCCACCTTAGCGAAAGTCCGAAGAGGCGGCTCATTCGATTTGGGAACCCTAGTTTTTTTTGAGGAAGTGGCGCCGCCCTCGGCAGCAGCAGCAATTTCTCCCTTGCGTTTACGAGTAACAACTCCCACCGGAATACTCCTCACATTTACAGAAGTATTAATCGGAGCAGTAATTTCCGAGGAAGAAGCAGCAGCAACGGAATCGGTGTTAGCGGAAGAAGCCATAGATACAGAGGAGTACTTTTGAAAAAAGAAAAAAAAAAGAACGAACGAATCTGCTGGAAGTTTGAATTGAAAAAAAAAACGAAGAGCAGAAATTAGAGAAAGAAGAATTTTGCTTTAAGAGGGAGTAATCGTAAACTGAAAGAATGAGGAAGAAAGAATAACAGTGCCCCTATTTATAGCCGCGGGATTACAACGGTCAGATGCTTTCAAGACGTGGCAATCATTTACACCTCCACGTATCCGCTGCTTAGTTGCGCCCCGCCGTCAAAATTCTGACCGTTGCCAACGGTCAGATGCTTCAAATCTCGAAGCTGGTCAAAAGGCAGTCCGCAACCTGCGCCCCCGAGATCCTCGCGTGCTTAATAATAATACCCTAAGGGTATTCAGGTAAAATCCTTGCAAAACTTTGAAGTTATATATTTATCTCTCGGACAAATATCAAAAAATAAATATAGGGACACTAAAACGAAAAATAACCCCTCGCCTCACTGAGGACGATGATTTAAAATTCCGCTTGTCTCTACGAGGACAATCGAAATTTGGGGGGGCTAGTGTTAACCCTAAAAATAAAATAAAGAATATTACTCCTACTCGGAAAAAACAATACATGGACAATACTATTGTCACGAGTACTTCCGATGAGATGTACCTATAAAGAAAACCCCTCGGAGGATTGCCTTACCTTTCGGTCACGGACCCAAAAAGGTTTAAAAGAGCACACGAGGAGGAACATAAGCGTCCCTTGAAAAGTCAAACGGTAAATGAAAAACAGATATCAACACGGCATCGGAAAAAGAGCAAACCCCGATGGACCCGTGCGACTCCGATATCCACCAATGCGCCAAGAGGGACCACAATGGACCCCGAGTCCTATGAACTTGCAAGAAAACTTCCTTGCTGAACACTCCTCGGAAAAGACTACACTCGGACTATTATCCGAGAACCCACTTTCGGAGAAAATCAAGAAGTGAATGAGAGAACACCCAGTAAATATATTCCGAGAACTCCGATGAAAAAATCTCACTTCAAACAAAGCAAATACAGCCCTCGGAGATCACACCATGCCCTCGGAGACCAAACCAAGCCCTCGGAGATCACACCATGCCCTCGGAGATCACATTTACACCCTCAGAATCACTCCTGATTATTGAAGAATAAACCCGAATCAAGAAAGAGAAATAAAACCCCTCGGAAGAGCTGCTCTACCAAAACAAACACGCATCAGAGGTCCTCGAAGCCATCAGAAGACACCAAGATTAAATCTAGTCAGCGCTTAGTAGATAAAAGATAAACCTTATCCTTATTTTTACACCTGTATCAAGGTAACGACAACACCTGTCCTTACCAAAACACATGCACAATGACACCTGCCCCTACCAAAGTCTATATAAAGGGAGATGATCAGTAGAAGAGAGAGGGGGAGGGCAGAGATAACTTAACTTAGCTTACTAAATACACTGGGTACTCATATACACAGTAAAGAGAGGAGGAAAAGTTCAGTGAATAAAGGAAAGGAATATTCTTGCAATTATTCTTATCTTACCATTTCCACCTGTCGTTGCCTCTTAATCACGGACAGGGCGTTCTAACCCAAATAAATATCTTCCGTTAAATAGGGAATAATTCCAAACTCGTTAACACTAAAGTTTCTCAAAACGTTTCTAATATTTAACTCACCGAAACATATCTCAATATCGAAACTTTGATCCATGAGTTCAAGCATCGAACGCCACTGGTTCGATCTACAATTAATCCGGGAAAGATCCGCATCGAACTATCACCGTTCGATGCGGTTGAACATCGAACACAACACGTTCGATTAGTAATTTTAACATTGACAAGGAAATTAACGAACTAATATAATGGGATCCGCTTAGAATAAACCTATGATTAAGAATATCTCAAAACCAGTACAAAAAACATACCAAGGTCGCACTCGTCTAACCGCCTCCCAATCGGGGACATGATTTTAAGCGAAAAATGAAAAGCATTTCGGAGCATGGAACCCGATCTCTATTCGAGACCGCCTCCCTATTGGGGGCGTGATTTTCAAAACACAAAAACAACACCCGACAAATCACAACATATTTCATAAGTTTGAAAGTCGCTCTCTGATCGGCACCATCTCCCAAACTGGGGGGACTATGTGATGGGGATATTTTCGGATTGGCCCAATATCATATATTGGGCCAGCCCAGCAAAACTAGCCATCTAAATAGTACATCGAACAACCCCCGTTCGATGCGGAATGAGCATCGAACTACTACGCTTCGATGCACTTGACCCAGCTGCCAATGGGGCCCGCGGGACGGGTGTTATAAATACCCCGTCCCCTCACATTCATGACACACATTCAAAACTGACTCACACCTAACCAACGTCGAACTCTGAGCATTCGACACATCCTTAGATCGAACTCAGAGCATTCAACACTGAATCATATCGTAAACACATCATTCGACATTGAACACTACATCGAATCCAGCCTATTTGACTTACATCAATTCGACACGGGATCACTACAGTACCATTGATAACGAACAACCTAGGTTATATACGCCAGCATTGAACGCCAGCCGTTCGACACACAACTTAGAATAGTAATCTATTTGTAATATCTAGTAAGCTTGTATTAGGTGTTCCGGACCAAGCTAGTCTGATTATCTATTGATTAGCATTATTTTGGTTATTTTTATCTTATTTGTATCCTTTTACAGTGTTTTGTTACCTGGAAAAAATAAGACCAAAATAAGTACCATTTTGAAATTTTTATGGGACCATTTCTCAATGTCCTTCAACTTAGTGAGAAATGGACTTAGGCATTCATCAGTTGTTCATAAGCTTACTACTTTTGTCTAAACCTTGTTTAGTATGATTCTGAAACTCAAGCTATTTATGATTCCTTTACATTTGATCTTTTAAATTGGTTTCTGGAGTAGTAATCCCGGGTCATTATGGTACCATATATAAAGTATTAAAGTGTACATTACTCAACATCATTTTTATAAAAACTTTATCTTTCTTTGAAACTTGAACTGTATATGGTAACTTCATGTCCGTAGTCTGTACTGCTTAAAACTCTTGTGATAATGTTAGTACAGGCTAAAGTATTGTTGGATTTGACCATGTGACATTTAATGCGTGCTTGGTTGATAGCTTTGTTGTTGATTGGTGAAGGTTGGAAGATGGAATAAGTTCACACGATTTCATCAACAATCCTTCTATAAATAGCGGATGTCATTCGTAGAAAAAAGCATCCCATTCAGTAGCTTCTTTTTGTTCTCTCTAATATACGGGGTATATTCTAAATACCGAAAAAATGTAGTTAGGGAGTGGTGAAAGTGAAAAGGCTCAGTGGGGGGGTCGTTGGGATGAGTGAAAATTATGTAGTTGTACAAATTCTCTACATAGTGAATTTTGCTCGGTTCCCAGTGGTTTTTCTCCGGCTTTGGAGTTTCCACGTTAAGTCCTTGTGTTATTACTATCGACAATGTTTTATTCATGTTGCTTCGTAATTACCTCATAGACAATCCTGGAGGCGGTATTTGAGGCGGTTCAAATATTCAACATGTGGTATCAAAGCCCGGGTTCTGCTGGAGGTGGAGTTATTGCTTGTGTGGAGCTGTGGTGTGAGTAATGTGAATATGTACTGTAAAAGGCGGTTCTGTCAAAGGTAATTAGTTATTAAGCAAGATCGCTGTGACCCCACCAATTACCTGGGAACCTTGAAATCCTGTCAGAAAATATGAGCTATCTCTTTCCGAGGATTTACTTTGTACTATTATGATATATAGGAAATTCACCAACTCACCGGGGTAAAGTCGAAAGTAAGGGTACGGATATGGTAAAGTTTGACGTGACGTAAAGTCGGGGAAATGTTGATTTAGTCAAGGTTACACAAGGTGGAGTTATCGCTACACGTAGCGGTGTGACTAGCATATCAGATACAGTTTCTCGTGGAGTGGTGCGGGCATTCGATCTACGAAAAAGAAAATTGTTCGGGACGACGAGTCGATGTGGAGAGCGGCTCTTAGTCAAACACTCGTGAAACTAACATTGTCTACTTTAGTGACGTGTTATAAGTGGCGGGTACATTCTGATGGCATAAAACTGTGAGGTTGCCATGAGACAAGGCGTTGGTGTTAGTGGGTCCCAGTTTGCACATAAGCATTGGTTTAGGCGTTAATGCAAGGTGTGTGTTATTCATGTCGATGGGCTGATGACTTTCGGAGGAGCCCAAAGGGGAAGTTGCCACTATACTATCTGAAGGGTTATGTTCGACATGGACCTCAAAATTGGTTTATTCTCAGTGGTTGTGCTTTATGGTGGAGCATGGTACTTCTAAGATGAAGTATGACTGCGTAGCAGTGATAGCGCGAGCTATGATGATCTTTTGAGGCAGACTGGGCGTACGATCATCCAGAGCCGGAGTGAAGATGATTTTGAAGATTTGATTCGTCACTAATCAAATCTTCAAGCTGGAGATTGTTGAATTTGACCATGTGACATTTAATGCATGCATGGTTGATAGCTTTGTTGTTGATTGGTGAAGGTTGGAAGATGGAATAAGTTCACACAGTTTCATCATCATTGCCTACGAAATCCTTCTATAAATAGCGGATGTTATTTGTAGAGAAAAGCATCCCATTCAGTAGCTTCTTTCTGTACGGGTGATATTGTAAATACAGGGAAAATGTAGTTAGGGAGTGGTGAAAGTGAAAAAGCTCTGTGGGGAGTTGTTGGGATGAGTAAAAATTATGTAGTTGTACAAATTTTCGACATAGTGAATTTTGCTCGGTTCCCCATGGTTTTTCTTCGTCTTTGGAGTTTCCACGTTAAATCCTTGTGTTGTTATTATCGTCAATATTTTATTCGTATTGCTTCGTAATTACCTCATGGGCAATCCTGGAGGCGATATTTGAGGCGGTTCATATACCCAACAATTATGACAGTGTAACCCTCGAACATTGTAATTATGTGACTTTGTAAACCTGCAAAAATATAAATCCTTGGCATTGTAACATTTTAACACTATTAGCATGTGACTATAAGGCCACTCGCGACAATATAAGCGTGTAATTATGGCCTGCCTGCAAAATTATAAGCATGTGGCACTTTACACCTTTGATAAGGTTTGGACAAGACTTGGAAGCAGGACAGAGACGGTTGAAATTTTCTATTCCACTTCTTGTGCCACCAGTGGAATAACGACACGTGGCATGTCAACTCAAAGAGAGATACGCTGAATCCCTAAATTCTTCATTCTCATGGAGGAAAGAGAAAATGCAGAATCTCGAAACAAAAATAAAAAATAAAATAAAAATACCATTGTCTCACTCCAGACTCCAGCCTCATTGTGAAGATTAAAAATGTAGACTTAACTTCTTAAATAGTGGAAATAATTTTTTACTAAAACATAAAGAGGAAAATGGAAATTGAATCTCTTCTCCCTCCATAACCCTCGATCTTCACTTCGTTTTTTTTATAAATCTTGGATGAAAAAAAAAATTCACTAAAGGTAAACAAAAATCTATGGCATTGACTGACGCAATTCTCTGTAAAGTGAAAAAAAGAAAAAAAAAAAGTAAGACTTCATTTCACTTGCAAGATATTTATTTGAAACTTAGTTTCTTAATTGAGTACAATTAATTCTTTTAATTTATTCTATATAAATTGTAGTTAAGATTATGGTTTATTTCATGTACAGTTTATTACGAGAGTTAGTAAAAAGTCTTACTAATACCTGTAATATATAATACAACTGCGTTATTATCGTCTTTGGTCTGTGTGATAATTTTTCATATTGTTTGTGAAGAAATTAATCAAACGACTTTGGTTTGATGGACTCAACCCCGAATTAGATTGAATAGACCAAAATGCCCTCGATCTGACTAGTATAAAAACGAAAACACTCCTCAATTTTCCCAAATTACAACTCGTCATCGCTACTCACCCCCAATTTTTTTCGATACAAACCCTAGATTGCGAAATTGAGGTCAAACTGGGCGCAATTAATCCTGAGTTTTGCGTTTTTCACCAAATCAGCGTATAATCACAAATGTAAGTTCATTTTCAGCCTTGTTTTTTATGTTTCCTGACTCTCTTTACATTATTCCTAAAATCGATTATCGGTCCTGAAATTGCGATATGAAGAACCCTTATTTTTGGTTTAGTTTTAGGTATGCTATTTGAGTAGTATTATTGTTTTTTATGCTCTATTAGATTCGCATGCAAAACGACTGATGCCTAGGGTTTTAAGGATGATGTCCGAATTGCATGAACACTTGCCGATTTGATTTTGCATCATGCTCAATTTGATGTAGTATGTTTTAGCACCTGCGTATGTGTCTCCGTGCTTGGATGTTGACAAGGCTGTTCTATATGTGCAATCTAGGTTGTACATATGTTATGTTGACACCGAAAGGCTATGTACTTTAGGTTGATTTTAAAAAGGTTAGGAATAAACAACTAGAGGGTGAGATGAAGCGTAACATTAATCTGAACATTACATATTTTTTTTCCAAATATCTTGTCCGTTTTCATAAACTTGTGGAGATCTGATTTTGCACATAATTGTTCGATGATATCTGATACAACCAGAATATGTGCGGTTATTGTAGATGTATGCCCCATTCGTTGTGAATTGTGTGTGTGGGCGCGGCCCTATGAATTACCGTAGGGTAATTAGGACTGGTAGATACCCCGGGAGATACTACTACATTTGTCCGGATCAGATACATCATAAGGACTACTTCATTTGGGCTGATGAGCTGTTAACGCCACGATTTTCTCGCACTACTCGTCAGGCGTTGTCTCCAACCACGAATGAGGAAAACAACTTCTCACATCGTAATGTGAATATGCAGGCAAGTGATGAAACAAATGTTCCTGCTGCCAACAATATGACACAGTTATCACAGAATCAACCACTCCCATCCCACTCTGAAGTTGGAGCTCGAAATGAAACAACAATAGACTGCTTAGCGTACTAATCCATTCATGTGTTGATGGCATGACCGAAAGGTCATTGACCAAAATGGTTGTGATGTGTTGTTGCTTATCTTGGGTCTCAGTGTTGTTGATTATGTTATTCTTAATTCCTATAATCATTGTATTTGTCTCACGCTAGTGAAGTGGTGTTGTTTAATCTAGAGAAGGCTAGTAGCAATTCAACGAATGTTAAGTTGTGCAAGGCTAATATTTTGTAATGAAGTTTGACAGCTCTTGCATTTTCAATGTTATGATGCTTTATTAAGATTTGAATTTCTTTACTTTTGTGCTATGTTATTATTTAAAACTTCACTAGCATGTGTTGTGTTGTAGTGCAGAAATGTGTCCTTGTTAGACATGTCGTACACTCGTAATGGATGGATCAAGAAATGTGTTAATGATCCTGATATGGGGCCGGATGCGTCCTTCAAGGTTTTAAAGGTCTTAATTGCATATGCCAAGAACCATGACATATCTCTTGTGACTGAGATGAGATATGTTGTGCTGGAAGTGCACGACGTTGTGAGAGATAGTAATGGGAACAAATATCTCATCAATGTGATTCAAGAAAAGGTGAAGGCAATGAGGCATCGGTTGGAGACATTCCACAATTGGATTAACGTCCCAGGAGTCAAATTCGATCATTGGGATATGAAGAACCTTGTATCCGTAGGTCCAGAATATGTACACCACCGCAAGAAGGTAAAACGTGATTTTTAACTCGATTAATTAAAGCCACTTAAGTTGTCATTTAACCTGATTAATTTATAACCACAATTTTGGCTTTTATGTGCAAATATCCAGGAGAATACTATTGAGAAGCACTTCCATATTTATGGGTTTAAGGATTACTTCTTACACGACGAGGTATTTTTTGTCCGTTCCGCAACTATCATCCCATATGAACGTTGGGGAACAATTGAGAGACCTATAGTGGTGGATGATGAAGGGGTTGTAGTACTTTGGGGTCGGGCGCCTGTTGGGAGTGGTGTGACTAGTAGCTACATTAAAGATAAAGGGGGAAGTGTTACTCAAGCATAGTCCGAACTAAGTAAGATACTACTATATTGTTGCTTCTATGGAATATTTTTAGACAACTTTTTTATGGTATGTATTTGAATTAATTTTGAATTTCATGGCATTGGCCGAGATTGTGTACTAAATTTTGATG
The DNA here is from genome assembly GCA_948329865.1 of Linaria vulgaris. NCBI lineage: Eukaryota > Viridiplantae > Streptophyta > Magnoliopsida > Lamiales > Plantaginaceae > Linaria > Linaria vulgaris. The sequence continues at coordinate 29,842,232 of OX415249.1, forward strand.
TGGGGGGTGTCATGAGATTCTTCATTGATCTCATGACATCAATTTTGATCTTTTACCACATCTTTTGATTATGCATGCCATAAAACAACAACATGCTATGTGATAAATTTGCAGAGATTCCCTTCCATTCCCAATAGCAGAGATTCTCTTCCATATGATTTTACTTTTTATTTACCCCTTGTCAATTATTTTGTCGTCACTATACACGTGATTTATTTAAAAAAAAAACAAGAGGGGCTGCCATGCACCACTATATAAACAGGAGTTCACCATTCTTTTCCTATTCAACTACAAACTTCAGCTTACTGGAAAAAAAATAACTTTAAACACTCCTTCAAATAACATCAACGAAGAATGCTTCCCCACGCTAGCGAGCTTTAACGTAAAATATTCTACGATCAAGAATGGATTTCAGACATTGACGAAACACTTATCGATATCCTAAAGGAACAATGCGTTTTCGACCAAGGCTGTGTTCCTCTACATAACTCGAAATACATTGATGCGCTACTTGGAAATGCAATGGATACAATCAACTACATACACGATACGCAATTCACGGAGAGTGAGATAACGTTTCGGTTCAACAATTTAGCCGAGAGGCACAACGTCTTCAAGAAGATGCTTAGCCATGGCGGGACTGTTTGGAACATGGACAACAACGATTTTTTCGTGCCAAAAGAAGTTTGGGATATGTTTAACGAGGTTTTATCGCCTTTTTGCCTATTACTTACATTATCCTACTACCGTTTCTTTTAACATTTTTTGTACCTTTTAATAGGGTACTTGGAAGATGCATGAAGCCTACCAAGTCCATGGCGAGTTTGCACAGGGTGATTTAAAGATGCTATTTGGCAAGGTTAGAGTTCGTGCCCGCATCTTACCCCCTAGGGAGTACATCGAAAAAGTTCGTGAAAAGAAACATACAACTTAAGAGGTTATCGACGCAACTAGAAGAGAGGATCAAGAAGCTACACGTCTTAGTAAGGAAATGTCTTTTGTTACCGCTTCCGACCATATTTTCTGCACCAATGACTACACTCAGACTCTCCCTAAACCACGAAAAGACAAACAAACCGCCACCGATTTCGTCGCGTCATTCTCCGATAAATCGTTCTACTTCTAAGTTTTTTTTCTTTTCTTGCAAATTAAGGACATTCATTGTCCATTGTCGCATTTCTCGATTTCCTTGTTGATGTTCCAATGTTTTGTGTTTTGTTGTATCATGTTTTGTTGCCTTCTTGTTGGAGATTTGTATTTTGTTTTGTGTTTTATTGTATCGTGTCTTGTTGGAGATTTTGGTATTTTCTAGTTGAAGTGTTTATTGCTTGTTATGATTAGGAACGCACATGTGTCGCATGCAATAGTAAATCACATATCTATTAAACACAAATTCATTCTAAAGTAATATCTTAGATAGTTGTAAAAATCAAAATGACAGCACAAATAACAAAAGTAGCATATCCTCATTGAAAATGCTGAAACAAGAACTTGATATCAAAATAGTTCCCGTTTCAAAGGTGATATGATATATCATTAGACATGTCCAATACCGCAAGTTCACATTCGTACTCACTATTTCCGCTAGTACTTCAAAATAATGGGGCAGGGGTAGCCATAATCCTAAAGAAATAATCCGGTAACAGATAACTAAAGTTCAGCTCACACCAGAGCATACCAAAACAGTTAAAAAACTATCAGATTTTCGAAAGTTGCTACATCATAAGAGTTGAAGGGAGAAATCACTTCTTCATGTTCTTCTAACTCATGAGGTGCTTAAGATACCTCAGTTGTGAAGCTTCAGGCAGTGCAGAGTAGACATCTGTATCCTGTAGAGAATGCGTCAAGCGATGAACAAGGTCGATCTTCTGATCCTAGTTAAAATCCTCAAACTTGGCCACTGCAACATAAAGACCTCGCCCATGTTCCCTTGCACTATCTTCAAGCGCAGAAGAAGCAACGCACAGCTGTGCAATATGGTCTGTGGTATCATTAGCCTTCTTGATAAACTCGTCAACGTATGCCGGTATTGCTGGGGCACTATCAACAGGGGGTGCAGGGTCACGCCTCCTTTTCTGTCACTTCTCCTTCTTGATCTTTTTGAGGATCTTCTTAACAGAGCTCCTGGAAGGACCTGAAGAACTTGGCACCTCATTCTCCGCCACTGCCTAATCCATGTCGAGGTCGATGAAGTATGTCTGAGTGCTGGTAGGTTGCGGAACATGTTCAGGAGCAGTCTGGGGTGCCACATCGTCGGTCATGGCATTTTTCCCTTTATCAGTGAAAAGATCATTCAGAGCTGCCGCCAAGTCCTCAGCAGCATTTCCATTAGCACGGTCCTTGCCAAATATGTCGGCCCAGTCTTCAAAGTAGGGGAATCGCTTGTCCTTGTATTGTAGAATGTAGGGATGTTCCTATACAAATTATTCACAAATTGCGTTTTAGAGATATAATACAAACATGTAGAAATGAATATCAAAGTTGTTAGGTAGAAGGAGAAAACCTAGAGTATGCATGTTTTATATTCAGGAACCAGTCAATAGAGGTATCGCCATACCTTCACATAATCATTAAAATAGTCCTCACTCACACACTAGATGGTCTTCATAACCGGACAAAGCCAAGCACCACCACCAGAACCATCAAACATGTTGTATAGGTGGCCATAAGTTCGCTTCCACAATGTCATCTTCGACCTCACTTGAGGATCACTCTTCACCTTAGAGCTTGGTATCATCTTGCTGATAGAATTCTCAAGCTTCAAAAGATAACCCGCACGGAATGCGTTGTCGATCTTCATCCCTTTGCACTTTAGGTCCTTCAAAGCATCTATGAGTGCTAGCTCCTCTTCCTTTGTCCATTTGTATCGGTTCTTAGTAGCCTTCGTCTCTGAATCAACCTGAGTAGATTGGAACTCGATGTGTCCGCCATCTACATTGCAAATTTGTATGTAACATGGTTCACAGAAAAATGAGAGTAAACTTAATAAGAGTAAACACACAATGAAGGACATACTTATAGATGTCGCATAAGAATGATAAGCAGGGATAGTAATCACAGAAGAGCATATCATGAAACGTTGAGACAGTCATTAGAATCGAAAAGCAAATCAAAGAGTCCAACAACAAAAAACAACATGTTCTCCAACCAAACCATCTTTGACAAACTAAATGGACCACTAATCCACTATTATAAGGCATTTTTAGAGTGTCAATTAAGACGGCCTTCCTGCCACTCGTCCCACATCCTAGTAGCAATTTCATCCATGTATCTACCCCATGCAGCAGCACTTCGGAGGCCTTCAATGTATTCAAAAGGTTCCTCATCATCGCTGCTATCATCTAATGATATGTCACCGTCGTTAGACGAAGAAGACGAATCACTTATGTAGTTCGGCATTTGGATCTTGATGAAGTTATTTAGCAATGCACCTGCCATTACGCAATGGTTTTGAATCTTCAACAGATATTGTGATGCACTCTTCAAGATTTTCCACTTGTTTTTAAGCTTTGCAAAAGCTCGTTCGATAACACTCCTTGCCCGTGAGTGCCTCATGTTGAACATATCCTCTCTATCTTGTGGCACCACACACCCTTCACCCCACTCCTTTAGACGATATCTTCTACCCCTATATGGCACTAGAAATCCATCACAATTTGCATATCCGGCATCCACCAAGTAGTAGCAACATGTCAATAATATACACAATCAGTTCTTGATTAAATAGGCACGAAGTTTAGACAAACCCAGGCTATATTCATTTTTTTAATGTAATAATTCTACCTTGTGGCACCTGAAATCCATTAGGTGGCGATCGGTGTAACACATCCATTAGTACTCTGTCGTCTGCTGCAGAACCCTCTCATCCACATAGCAAGTAAATAAAGCTCATTTCAATGTCACAGACTCCCAGTACGTTAACTTGAATCCTACCTTTACGACTCTGATACCTCGGCTTATCAAGTAGTGGAGCTGTTACATCTATCATGGTCCCATCTAAAGCCCCAAGACAGCCCTGCATTACAGGATAAAGACATTTAATTAGCCACAAATAAATTCCAAAAAAAATCACAATTTAAGCTCATGTATGCGTAGTAAGATAAGTTTAGTACCACAAAATGTTTCCATGGCTCTTCGTGGTTACCGTTTTCATCTGATATAGGCCTCAGACTCACAAGTAGTAAGTGAGTACACTTGAGCAGAGCATTGACAGTACGTCGGAAGTAACGACTAACTGTTTGCCTGGATCTATGCCAACTAAAGCCAAATGTTCAATTTACATCATGATGTGCTAGGATCTTGAGGAACAGTGTAACTTGCTCGCAAAGTGTTACATATTTCTCATCCCTAAGTCCACCAATCTCTCTAAGTAACCAACAAAGTTTCATGAAACAGTTCCTATCCATCCTAATGTTGGCTATGCAATACGCATCATTCAACTCTGTCATTCGATACATCACTTTATCTATCTCAGGTATATTATCCAACATGCTATAGCGAATCACCCGTCGACGTTTAGAAGCCACTTCAGTTTCATGGTTATGTATAATGATCAAGAACATAACAATATTTGGGCGCAAAAGGATAACTTGACATATAACAAAAATCAATTTTTTCCTCCACTGCTCCATCTGGAACACAATTACCAGGTGAAATTGTGGATCGGTTGATACGTGACCATTGTTAACTTCGCAATGTTACTTTAACAATGTCCAGAATAACAATGCAGCGGAAAATAAACAACATGAAAATTTAAGAAGTGAATATATTAATATTAACTTCCGAGCCGTAGGCAAAATACCACAAGGGATCAAAATATGTTTCTTACAACTCTCAAGCGCCTCACTCTCGAATTGCTCGAACTCAACAAAGCAGACAAGAATTATTCTCTCAATTCTAAATCTAGAACTAATTGAATAACTCACAAACATTGCAAAAGCAAGACAATACTCAACAACTCGTGAATAAATCTCTTGGATTATTAGCTCTTGTCTCGTTTTTTTCTTGATGTACTTCACACCTATATATAGGTTCTTGACTTGGTCTTCAAGGTATGTTGTACACGGTTGGTAACTCTTCCAATTTCCTTGTCGGACTCCTCTTCCTTGTTCTCGGCGTTCTTCTTGAATAATAGTTCCTTTGTTAGTGAACTAACTTAGGAAAGACTCATTCTTCAAATCAGAACTCAACTTCGAGGTTTCCTAGTTGCACTCGAACTCTTCCTTCCTTATTTCTTTAGCGGTTAGCTTTAATTAAGGAAACTTCTCTTTATGGAAACTTTGAGTGATCAAGCTATGATAAGTTTGTTTCCTGAATAATAACCAAAGACAATCACAACTGTGGAATTAGATTAGTCGAATGAATAAGGCAAAACAATAAATAAAGATATTCATAACAAGATTGTAAAACAGATTCTGTCAGTCAATGTTACTCTAACATTGACCTTCTAACATTACCAGAATACTTGCACTTTTAATCTCCCCCTTTTTGCCTTACTTCACAAATCCCTAGAACCTGTTTAGTTAGATCAAATATTCAGAACAAACTCATTCAACCTTGTGGTACATGTTCATCAAGTAACTCCCCCTTAATATTAGAAGAGTCCAACACAATGTTGTTCTAACATTGATTTTCCAATGTTGTCATAACATCTTTCTGTATCAATGTTAACTTAACATTGACTTCAGTCGATTGTTCTAACATTGAATTTTCCAATGTTATCTTAACATCAGATATCAGCTAACACCTGCAAACATAGTTAGTACTTGACAGAAGCTCAAGATATCATCAGCATAAACACTCAGTACCAATAAGTAGAATACTTAATTACAGGCCATAACTGTAACAAGGAACACACTCCTTGATCAAAATGAAGAAAGATAAAGAAAATAGAAACAGTTCATGCAAAAACAGAAACAGTTCAGAACATGCTAAAAAACAAAAAATTAAAGACTCAGAAATTTAAATTTCATCTACTCTCCCTTTTTTGTGAGGAAAGCAGACCCCTAAGGTTCTTTCTGAGGCCTTCAATCTCCTGCAGCCTAACTTGCTTTCTAGCTATATCCCTTTGGGTGTCCTTGTACTCTATGTCTAGCCACTTAAGGGTCTCTTCCACAAAAGCATCAGCTATCACTGTACAGCTGTCACCATTGGCTATGGGAACTGAAGAGGCTGCAAACTTGTAAGCCCTCTTCTTCTTCTACTTCTTCTTCCTTCTTGGTCCATCTGCATCCTCAGGATTCCATGGAAGACCTTAAATCCTCACATGTGTGAAATAGCTCCTGGTGATAGGCATTTTGGCCTTGTTCTTGACCCACCCTACTGTCTTTGAGGTTTTCAAACCTTCTTTCACCAGTATGCTAGATATCAGAGAGGGATATGGAGTGATTCCCTTTGATTTTGTTGTGACCTCCTTCATTGACCTCATCACCTTTTCCCCTATGTTGACATTCAGACCATTCTTCAACTTAAACACCAGCCTTACAGACTCCTTAGTCATCACTGTTGTGTTGGAAGATGGTAACCAGTTGTAGGTAGAAATTTTGTGCAGTACAGCACTCAGAGAAGTCAGCCTTGTTGTGGGAAAGTTGTCATTCCATTTCCTGGTTAGCCCACCAGTGAGATCTGTGATGATCTAATCCATGCTTGGATCCTCAGACTCTTCTGGATCAGGGAGTCCCCATGCTTCACTGATGGCGGAGGGGCTGATGTAGAAGACACCCTTCCTAACCCAAGCCTTCCCATACTTGGGAGAATCCTGGTGGCACACCCATTGAGAGAGATTTAAGGAGAACTCTCTGATGACATTTGGGGCATAAGATGAATGGTTCATCACTGACCCAAGCACTCATTTAGCTTCTAGCAGTTCATAAATCATGTCTTCTTTGAAACTATCCTCCTCTATTTCCCTTTCCTTGTGGACTACCCTGGCTTGATAAGCCTCTCATTGCTCTTCTGCTTCCACAGACACATAGAAGTCAGAATAAGGCTTCTCAGTATACTCTCCCTCCATAACATCATAGTACTTCTCATCATCCTATGTTGGAGTAACATCAGCCTCAACAGGGTCTTCAGCCACAAGTTCTTCTTCTTCATTCCCAGTTTCCTCCTGGTCATCTTCCTCCTATTCCTCTTCCTCCTTTTAATCCTCTTCTTCTTCAGCTACTTCTTCAGCTACATCTGACTCAGAATCAGAAGCAACCACAACTTTCTTGGCCTTTCTTTTTCTAGCAGAAGTAGCTAGAGCAGTCAGAGTAGGGCTCTCTTCTTCTTTCTTCTCACTCACACTGTCCACCTCGATATTATCAGCAGGGATACCCTCAGTAGTATCCATCCCAGCAACAGTCTCCTCCACCAGATTGTTCTGAGCATCAGAGGTATTCTCATCAAGAGCCACATCCTCCTCAGCCACAACCTCAACATCCTCCTCATTCACGAGCACACGCTGAAATAGAGCTATAGCCAAACCAAGACAAATTAGAGAGGCCATGTTGAATCTTATTGCTGAATCACAAGAGAATGTGCAAGAAAAGTACTTAAAAGGCCCAATAATGAATGTTATTGGGTTGAAACTCAATTCAAGTGATGGGCTGGTGATAAATTAAATTGGAAGACACCTTTTAAGCCCATTATCCATCAATTTCGTGGCTAGCTTCAAGACTAAGAAAAGAGGATAAGTTTTGGTCAAATAAACCTTTTGTATGTCCAAGAAGTCTAGTCTTGTTGTTTAGTGTTTCAAGAGTCTTGTTTAGTGTTTCAAGAGTCATTAAGAGTGGTCAAAGGCTTTTTAGTACTCCAATGTCTTAGATATAAACGTGGGACACTCTAAAGTCATTATCTAGCCTATAAATAAGTCTTAGAAGAGTTGTAAAAAAAAGCTTGGACAAAAAAATCCGAATATGAATATTTCTTTGAAATACTTGGACTCTCTCTTTGAGAGGAATTAAAATTTTGAAGAACTTATCAAGATCCTTGAGCACGATCTTGTGGCATTCAACTATACCGAGGTTCTTGGCTGATTCTATAGCCAACGGGTCGAGGTTTATCAAGCTCTAAGTAAGATCAAACCGGATTCTCGATCTGGGGAGAACTCTGTTTATTTATACATTGGGTTCTTAGATCTATATATCTAACGGGTCCAATATCTCTATCCTCTCTGTCCTTGATCCACATCATTTGGTATCAGAGCAATCTGGTATTCATTTGATTTTATTTTGCTTTCCTAAAGAAAACAAAAAGGTACCAAAAAAAAAGTTGAAAAAAAAGAGGAAACAAAGGTACAAAAAAAAGAGTTGAAAAAAAGAAAAGGTACCAAAAAAAAGAGAGAAAAAAAAGAGTACAAAAAAAAGAGTAAAAGAAAAAAAATTAAGGTTCCTACTTTTACTAAATCAACGGGTCGAGGTTCTGTCATACATTCAGATTCGAGGACGAATCTTTTCGAAGATGGAGAGAATGATGAAAACGAGCATACGCCAAATTGAGGTTCCATTCATTCTTCACTATACCAAGGTTCTTGTTTTGTATCAAGTAGCGAGTCGCGGTCATCATACCAAGGTTCCTATTTGTACTAAGGCATCGGGTCGAGGTTCCGTCATATATTCAGATTCGAGGACGAATCTTTTCGAAGATGGAGAGAGTGATGGAAACGAGCACACGCTGAAATAGAGCTATAGCCAAACCAAGAAAAAATTAGAGAGGCCATATTGAATCTTATTGCTGAATCACAAGAGAATGTGCAAGTACTTAGAAGGCACAATAATGAATGTTATTGGGTTGAGACTCAATTCAAGTGATGGGTTGGTGATAAACTAAATTGGAAGACACTTTTTAAAGCCCATTATCCATCAATTTCGTGGCTAGCTTCAAGACTAAGAAAAGAGGATACGTTTTGGTCAAATAAACCTTTTGTATGTCCAAGAAGTCAAGTCTTGTTGTTTAGTGTTTCAAGAGTCTTGTTTGGCATTTCAAGAGTCATTAAGAGTGGTCAAATGCTTGTTTAGTACTCCTATGTCTTAGATATAAATGTGGGATACTTTTAATGTCACTTTCTAGCTTATAAATAAGTCTTACAAGAGTTGTAAAAAAAGCTTTGAGATAAAATCCGAAAATGAATATTTCTTTGAAATATTTGGACTCTCACTTTGAGAGGAATTAAAATTTTGGAGAACTTTTCAAGATCTTGAGCACGATCTTCTGGCGTTCAACTATACCGCAGTTCTTGGCTGATTCTATAGCCAACGGGTCAAGGTTTATCAAGCTCTAAGTAAGATCAAACCGGATTCTCGATCTGGGGAGACCGCTGCTTATTTATACATAGGGTTCTTAGATCTTTATGTCTAACGGGTCCAATGTCTCTATCCTCTCTGTCCTTGATCCATATCATTAAATGATGAAAACGAGCATACGCCAAGTTGAGGTTCCATTCATTCTTCACTATACCAAGGTTCTTATTTTGTATCAAGTAGCGGGTCGCGGTCATCATACCAAGGTTCCTATTTGTACTAAGGCATCGGGTTGAGGTTCTGTCATAGCTTCAGATTCGAGGATGAATCTTTTCGAAGATGAAGAGAATGATGGAAATGAGCACACGCTGAAATAGAGCTATAGCCAAACCAAGACAAATTAGAGAGGCCATGTTGAATCTTATTGCTGAATCACAAGAGAATGTGCAAGAAAAGTACTTAGAAGGCCCAATAATGAATGTTATTGGGTTGAGACTCAATTCAAGTGATGGGCTGGTGATAAACTAAATTGGAAGACACTTTTTAAAGCCCATTATCCATCAATTTCGTGGCTAGCTTCAAGACTAAGAAAAGAGGATAAGTTTTGGTCAAATAAACCTTTTGTATGTCCAAGAAGTCTAGTCTTGTTGTTTAGTGTTTCAAGAGTCTTGTTTAGTGTTTCAAGAGTCATTAAAAGTTGTCAAAGGCTTTTTAGTGCTCCCATGTCTTAGATATAAATGTGGGACACTCTAAAGTCATTATCTATCCTATAAATAAGTCTTAGAAGAGTTGTAAAAAAAAGCTTGGACAAAAAATCCGAAAATGAATATTTCTTTGAAATATTTGGACTTTCTCTTTGAGAGGAATTAAAATTTTGAAGAACTTATCAAGATCCTTGAGCACGATCTTGTGGCGTTCAACCATACCGAGGTTCTTGGCTGATTCTATAGCCAACGGGTCGAGGTTTATCAAGCTCTAAGTAAGATCAAACTGGATTCTCGATTTGGGAAGACCGCTACTTATTTATACATTGGGTTCTTAGATCTATATATCTAACGGGTCCAATGTCTCTATCCTCTCTGTCCTTGATCCACATCAATCCTCCTCAGCCACAACCTGAACATCCTCCTCATTCACATCCTCATACACATACACATCTACAATAGGGACCACATTTTCCCCTTCAATATCAACTTCAGTAGTTAAATTTTGAGTAGGGTTAGCCATTGTTACTTCGTTTTCTGTGTTGGTGGGAGTAGAGCTATTCTCAGCAGCTTTCGATGTTGATACAACATTGCCCTTTGCGGATTTCTCTCCTTTGCACCGTTGATAAGTAGTTTTCCTTTTTGCAGCAGCGGCGACGATCGATTCAGTAGATGCATGCCTGGTATTGTACCTCTTTGGTTGCTCAATCTGCTCAGCAGCATTTGCAAGGGCATCAATTGAAGACTTGCAGGCCATTGTTAGAGTAATTTTGGTGAGAGAAAAAGAGCTTAAGCACAGAGAATTTTGATTGCACAATTCTGATTCTGAACGCGTGAAGAATTAGAAGAGATTAGGGCAAATTATATATGGCAATCGATTGTGAAGAGTGGTGTTAGTGGATTTGTAACATGTTACCAAAATAATTTGACCAGTTACACACGTTCTTGCGTATAGTACTTGCCCACGTGTCATTGTTAAATTAATACGTGACCAGAGCAGTTTCCTTAATTGAAAACTTAGAAGTCACAGCGTTGCAATGTTAGCTTAACATTGGCAAGTTAACATCAGGTCAGGAAGTTGGAGGTGTAGGGCTTTCATCCAAATAGCTTCATGTGAGAGCGTGAGATATTGCTAAATACAGATCTGAAACCTTCATCAAAGCACATGAGTACACAAGACACAGTTTAAGATCGTCAGCATGAGTAAGTAACACTTCTGACAGTAGAAACACACAGGTAGAAGATATATATATCCAGAGAACATCCATTCCCTTAGCATGACAGATCACAATCCAATGTGTTTATCTGCAGTATAATCACCCAAAGTGCGTACCTCAACACATGAAATTTGGATTACTACTCCCCCGAAGCCCAAGCCGACACAACAATAATATGCAGAAAAATGAATGAATGCAACAATGGTAGATCAATACTGAGAGATGGTAACCAAGTACTAAGAACTGTATTGGCTGAGTCTAGGACATATCACTTGTGTGACTTTTGAACAATTATCATGAAACTCTTTTTAAACTAAAGTTGAGAATGGGTAAACAAGGATAATCTCATCACTGAATGTGGGCAGCACAGGAGTCCACACACCCCAACAACTTAATTATCAGCTACAGATTAGGCAAGTACAAAGGAACTGAATGAAGACAATACATTTATCATATACTTCATCACCCCAACTCCTTATGCATACTTGTTGACCAACCTGTTTACAAGAGAAACACCAAGTGATCAGTGCTACTGAATGTGAGGCAGTCGAAACTCCAAACATCACAGTAGAAAGGATCAACATCATGCATTTTCTTGGCCAAATATAACAAAAACATGAAAATAGGCACAACTGAATCACACTGAAGCTCTCAACATCATGTACCCCAGCTTCTCTTTATGTTCTGTTTAACCTAAACATGGATAAGTCAAAACTGAATAACACCAAAGTAGTGAACTCTGTGCACCCCAGCTTCTCCTGATGTTAGGTTAACATTCTCAGACCAACATCAAAGTTTCTTACTTTACAAAACTTATGATATGAACCTGTTCACTAGGCAATTCAGTCAGTAGCATAGGTTAACCGCACAACCCAAATGATGACAAACCAAGATGAAATATGCAAGAAAGAAGAAATACAAAAATTGGAAATAAAAAATTACAGACACACCACAACCAATAACCAGTGCTAGGCAGTGGTGTTATGTCAACACTGGTGAACTAACATTCTTACACAATGCACATGCCAAGAGAATTCCTCAAACTGAAGAACCTCTCATATTCTAAGGGCTTAGTAAACATATCATCAAGCTAATTGTTTGTCTCAATGTGCTCAATGTCAATTAACTTGTCCTCAACCATATTTCTCAAATGATGATGCCTTATGTCTATATGCTTAGTTCTAGAATGTTGGACAGGATTCTTAGATATACTGATAGCACTAAGATTATCACAGAACATAAGTAAAGTATCACTATCCAACCCATAATCCAACAACATGTGTTTGAGCCACACAAGCTGGGTGACACAACTACCTGCTGCTATGTACATAGATTCAGCAGTGGATAGAGACACACAGTTTTGCTTTCTGCTATACCATGAGACCAAATTGTTCCTTAGATAAAAATATCATCCACTTGTGGACTTCCTATCATCAGCATCACATGCCCAGTATGAGTCACTGAAACCCACAAGATTTGTGTTAGTGTCAAATGAATACCAGATGCCAAGGGACAAAGTTCCAGATATGTATCTAACGATTCTCTTCACAACAATCAAGTGAGACTGCTTTGGACATGCCTGGTACCTCGCACATACACAAACAGAAAACATTATGCCAGGCCCAGAAGCAGATAAGTAAAATCATTGATCTGTACAATGTTGGATCAACATTGGTTCCAGTCCCATCTCTGGTGATCTTCACTGAGGTAAACATATGTGTCTTACAAGGCTTTGAATCTGCAAGTTCAAACCTTTTCACCAAATTCTTGGCACACTTCTCTTGGTACAGGAATATGCTTGTACCTGTTTGCCTTATTTAAAGACCAAGAAAGAAATTTAATTCTCCTATCATACTCATCTCAAATATTCTTATCATAGATTCAACAAACTTTTTCCAAAATAGAATTGTTAGTGGAACCAAACACTATATCTTCAACATAGATTTGAGCAATACAGATATCAGAATTTTTCTTTAAAACAAACAGTGTTCTATCTCCATCACCTCAAAAGAAATTCAGTAAGTCTTTCATACCATGCTATAGGAGCATGTTTAAGACCATACAGAGCTTCTTCAACTTGTAAACATGATTGGGGAATTTAGGACAAGTGAATCCCTTAGGCTGTTCTACATATACTTCCTCATCAATCAGCCCATTTAAGAAAGCACCCTTTACATCCATCTGATATAGTTTTATCTTAAGACACCAAGCAATGGCTAGAAGTAACCTAATAGATTCTATCCTAGCAACTGGAGCAAAAGTCTCATCAAAATCTACACCTTCAACTTGAGTATACCCCTGAGCAACAAGTATAGCTTTGTTCCTATCAATTACCCCTTCCTCATTACTTTTGTTTTTACAGATCCATTTAGTCCCTATTACATTTACATCAGGTTGTCTAGATACCAAGATCCAGACATTATTTTTAGTAAACTGTAATAGTTCATCCTGCATATCATTAATCCAAAAGTTATCTAGTAGAGCTTTAGATACATTTTTAGGTTCTATGGTAGAGACAAAACATGAGGCAAAATCAACAGTACAAGTGAAGTTCATACAGACACACAGTTTAACTATATCTCTATAATTCAATCTCTCTTTGTTGCGTGTCCTTACCCGTTCAGTGATCTCACCTATTACCTGAGATGCTTGATGATCTTTTTGTATCCTAGCAGGGGGATCTCTTCTCAATTTCAGCTCTGAGTCAGACTCTTCTGTTGTTAGTCTAACATCCAATCTGGCTGGTGTTAGTCTAACATCAGTTCCTGTCTCCTGCTCAGTGGTTCCAGCTTCAAGTTCCAGTGTTGGTATAGCCTTCTCGGTTTCCAATGTTGGTTTAACATTAGAAACTGAAATGTCACCAGTACCTGTTTGAAAAGTGAAATCATCAAACACAACATTCACAGATTCTTGAAGAGTCTTTGATCTAGGATTATAGACTCTAACAGAAGCACTGTTAGCAGAGTATCCTACAAAGATGCATTTCTCACTTTTTAGATCAAATTTACTCAGATAATCCCTGTCATTTAGCAAATAACAGTCACATCCAAACTAATGAAAATATGCAATATTTGGCTTTACACCTTTAAGATTTCATAAGGAGTCATATTAGTTCCAGGTCTGAGATACAGTCTGTTACTAATGTGACAAGCAGTATTTAAAGCTCCGGCCCAAAGTCTTTTAGATAGATCTTTAGCATTCAACATCACTTTGGCCATCTCTTGAAGAGTTCTATTTTTTATTTCAGCAATGTCATTCTGTTGAGGTGACTTAGGAGCTGAATATTCATGAAAGATGCCTTTAGCATTGCAGTAGTTATCAAATGTATGTTGTACACGGTTGGTAACTCTTCCAATTTCCTTGTCGGGCTCCTCTTCCTTGTTTTCGGTGTTCTTCTTGAATAATAGTTCCTTTGTTAGTAAACTAACTTAGGAAAGACTCATTCTTCAAATCAGAACTCAACTTTGAGGTTTCCTAGTTGCACTCGAACTCTTCCTTCCTTATTTGTTGAGAGGTTAGCTTTAATTAAGGAAACTTCTCTTTATGGAAACTTTGAGTGATCAAGCTATGACAAGTTTGTTTCGTAAATAATAACCAAAGACAATCACAACTGTGGAACTAGATTAGTCGAGTGAATAAGGCAAATCAATAAATAAAGATATTCATAACAAGATTGTAAAACATATTCTGTCAGTTAATGTTACTCTAACATTGACCTTCTAACATTGCGAGAATACTTGTACTTTCACTAGGCATACAAGTTTGAGATGCAAATCAGATTCAAATAACCACACTAATCAATTTTGACAGTCCACCACAAAGAATCATGCAGCCCATACACATGCAAATAAATCACCAGATACAATTCTCCCATCTAATATTATCACATATGATTGATCAGAATAAACATTTTAAAGACATGACATTGAAACAGTCACCACATATTGTTCTCAGCAATTCTTTACCTTAAAATTCCTAGTATGTTCTAACTCTTCTGTAAATGTGCTTTCCTCTTGTAAGCCACATCACCACAAAACCTAATACATGAAAAACACTATGTTACAAAACAAATAACAGACATGTTATTGCTAAGATATTACAATCATATATAAACAGATTATTATAGGGTTGTGACATATGTAAAGTCTTAGCATGTAATTTCTTTACCAATAATCCTTGTATCAAAGTAAATCAGGGCCTATATTCATTTTTACATATCTATATTTTGGGTTAAACAAGAAAGGTTTTTTGACACAGAGAATTCATAAAGTGCACTAACCAAAAACATCACAAGAAAACAAATCTTAATCAAGAATAGATCGAATCAGAAACTTTAAGAATAAAGAGACTTAGCTTCCAATTTTTGGGTTTTTGGTGAAATGTTGAGAAAATCACACCTGTTCAAAAACAAACAACGAACGACTGTTAGAAATCAGCACAACAACGATGATAATTTGATAACAATGCAAAAGCACTACATAATCGAACCTTTTCAACGACGCTTGAAACCCTAGGTTTTGCACCTTAGCTATTCCTTCCACAAAATTATGTACAGGCAGCGTTGAAGAAACGCAAAAGAACAAGAAATCGAAAAATACGAAAAAAGATTGGTTGAAACTCTTACCGTTGTAGTGCAAATCGCCACCGGTGTCGAATGAAATCCCCCCCCCCCCCCCCCCCCCTTTTCTCGTTGTGTTTTTGAGGGTTTGTGATGAAAATAAGGTATGAAACCCAAGTAATACACGGCTGGATTAAAACGCGCCATTTTTAATGGCTTTTAGGGGCATTTTTGTCTTTTCACAAAAAGGCTATTACTCGTATAAGCTAATCTCAGAGGGGGAGGGCCTGTTATTATTATCCGTGGATTAGACCCAAAAAGTATCGGGCTTTAGCGGGCTATACAAGGTTTGGCAAAAAGCACATAAAAATTATCAGTCCAACCAAAATACAGATAAGAACTTTTTCGGTCTGGATTAAGACCAAATCCAGCAAACCAAACACCCTCTTGTGATAATGTTAGTACAGGCTAAAGTTATTGTTGGATTTGACCATGTGACATTTAATTCATGAATGGTTGATAGCTTTTTTGTTGATTGGTGAAGGTTGGAAGGTGGAATAAGTTCACACGATTTCATCAACATTGCCTACTAAATCCTTCTATAAAGAGTGGATGTCATTCATAGAGAAAAGCATCCCATTCAGTAGCTTCTTTCTGTTCTCGCTAATATACGGGTGATATTGTAAATACCGGAAAGATGTAGTTAGGGAGTGGTGAAAGTGAAAAGGCTATGTGGGGGGTTGTTGGGATGAGTGAAAATTATGTAATTGTACAAATTTTCAACATAGTGAATTTTGCTCAGTTCCCTGTGGTGTTTCTTCGGCTTTGGAGTTTCCACGTTAAGTTCTTGTGTTATTACTATCATCAATGTTTTATTAGTGTTGCTTCGTAATTACCTCATGGGCAATCCTGGAGGCAGTATTTGAGGCGGTTCAAATATCCAACAAGTGGTATCAGAGCCCGGGTTGTGCTGGAGGTGGAGTTATTGCTTGTGTGGAGTCGTGGTGTGAGTAATGTGAATATGTACTGTAAAAGGCGGTTCTGTCAAAGGTAATTGGCTATTAAGGAGGACCGTTGTGATTCCACCAATTACCTGAGAACCTTGAAATTATGTCAGAAAAGATGAGCTATCTCTTTCCGAGGGTTCACTTGGTACTATTATGATCTACAGGAAATTCACCAACTCATCGGGGTAAAGTCGAAAGTAGGGGTACGAATATGGTGAAGTTTGACGTGATGTATGTTTACGAGAAAATTATATGTGACTTGTGGCATGTTCAAGTCGGGGAAATGTTGATTTGGTCAAGATTACACAAGGTGGAGTTATCGCTACACGTAGCGGTGTTACTAGCACGTCAGATACAGTTGTTAGTGGAGTGGTGCGGGCACTCGATCCACGAAAAAGAAAATTGTCTTGGACGACGAGTCGATGTGGGGAGCGGCTCTTAGTCAAACACTCGTGAAACTAACATTGTCTGGTGTGCGTTATTCATGTCGATGGGCTGATGACTTCTAGAGGAGCCCAAAGGGGAAGTTGCCACCATACTATCTGAAGGGTTATGTTCGACATGGGCCGAAAAGAAAATTCTCGAAATTTGTTTATTCTCCAGTGGTTGTGCTTTATGGTGGAGCATGGTACTTCTAAGATGAAGTATGACTGCGTAGCAGTGATAGCGCGAGCTATGATGATCTTTTGAGGCAGAATGGGTGTACGATCGTCCAGAGCCGGAGTGAAGATGATTTTGAAGATCTGATTCGTCACTAATCAAATCTTCAAGCTGGAGATTGTTGAATTTGACCATGTGACATTTAATGCATGCATGGTTGATAGCTTTGTTGTTGATTGGTGAAGGTTGGAAGATGGAATAAGTTCACACAGTTTCATCAACATTGCCTACTAAATCCTTCTATAAATAGCGGATGTTATTTGTAGAGAAAAATATCCCATTCAGTAGCTTCTCTCTTTACGGGTGATATTGTAAATACAGGGAAAATATAGTTAGGGAGTGGTGAAAGTGAAAAGGCTCTGTGGGGAGTTGTTGGGATGAGTAAAAATTATGTAGTTGTACAAATTTTCGACATAGTGAATTTTGCTCGGTTCCCCATGGTTTTTCTTCGGCTTTGTAGTTTTCAGGTTAAATCCTTATGTTGTTACTATTGTCAATGTTTTATTCGTATTGCTTCGTAATTACCTCATGTGCAATCCTGGAGGTGGTATTTGAGGCGGTTCAAATACTCAAAAGTTATGACAGTGTAACCCTCGAACATTGTAATTATGTGACTTTGTAAACCTGCAAAAATATAAATCCCTGGCATTGTAACATTTTAACACTATTAGCCTGTGACTGTAAGGCCACTTGCGACAATATAAGCGTGTAATTATGGCCTGCCTGCAAAAGTATAAGCATGTGGCATTGTACACCTTTGATAAGGTTTGGACAAGACTTGGAAGTAGGGGAGAGATGGTTGAAATTTTTTATTCAACATTTCTATTCCACTTCATGTGCCACCAATGGAATAACGACACGTAGCGTGTCAGCTCAAAGAGAGATACGATGAATCCCTAACTTCTTCATTCTCATGGAGGAAAGAGAAAATGAGGAATCTGGAAACAAAAATAAAAAATAAAATAAAAATACCATTGTGTCTCTCTAGACTCCAGCCCCATAGTGAAGATTAAAAATATAGACTTAACTTCTTAAATAGAGGAATTTTTTTTTTTACTAAAATATAAAGAGGAAAATGGAAATTGAATCTCTTATCCCTTCATAACCCTCGATCTTCAATTCGTTTTTTTTTTATAAATCTTGGATGAAAAAAAAAAGATTTGCTAAAGGTAAACAAAAATCTATGGCATTGACTGACGCAATTCTCTGTAAACTGAAAAAAAGAAAAGAAAAAAACGTAAGACTTCATTTCACTTGAAAGATATTTATTTGAAATTTAGTTTCTTAATTGAATACAATTAATTCTTTTAATTTATTCTAAATAAATTGTAGTTAAGATTATGGTTTTTTTCTGATAGAACTTAAGATTATGGCTTTTTAATCAGAAAAAACAAAGTAATGGAGAGAGAGCAGAAGTCCTTTTTTTTATTTATTTTTCAGATTTCTCATTTTTCTCTTTTTATGAAAACAAAGAGTGAGGGCATGATTCGGTGTATCTCCATTTGAACTGGTACGCCATGTGTCGAATTTGTACTGGTGACATAGGAAGTAGAATAGGGAAGGTGGAATAGAAAATTCCAACCGAGGCAGAGAACCCCTAGAAGACCAAGTTCAGCTCCAGCGACGAGTCAATTTTGAGACAAACATATATATATATATATATATAGCCAAGTGATACGGCCCAACGTGCAACACTTATTAATTCTAGGCCCAGCATATTAAGAATAAGCTCACGTAGTTCAGTGATTATGAGAGTTAGCTCATTAAGTCTTATGTTGGTCTTAGATTATGAGTCTTTAGTTAATTAGAATAGTATTAGATTTTTAATTCATCAATGTTTCTAGGTTTATTTTTTTTAGGTTTGTTAGTATTAAAAATAGGTTAAGCCTTGTAACTTTTTGTTCATTCAGAAAATAAAACTTTAGTTCTCTTAATTTCAGTCTCTCTTTTTCTTTAGTTTTTTCTTGGAGCTTGTTATAGTTATACGAGCTTTAAACTTAGACGTTGTGAACTTTGGGCTAGTAAGTCTTTTCTCCTATCAAAACACACAAGCAAGAAAGAATGTAGCCGGGAAAACGAGGAATTTATGTAATAAACATTTTTTCTGAAAACTACTCCAATCTTGGACCCAAAATTCTCCTTAACTTCTTTTGATTACCTCGTAGATCGAAATTGTTAATTCATTGCTAACCCAAATTAGACTGCAGCAAATTTGTATATCATCATGTTTTGACCAAACACTTAAATAGTTCTATCGATAAATTAAAATTAGTTTAGATCAACGTGACTTGGTTTCGTGTTAATGAAGTTGGTATACATAATTGGAACACTCACACCAACTTCCGTGAATCATTGGGTAATTTTACAGGTGCCATAAACTTCGAGACAAAAATGAAAAAATCAAATAAGTCGTCAGTGTTTCAAGGGCAAATCATGTATCTTAAAGTTTGAGCGTCATATTTCTCTTCCCTTTAAAGTTCGAGGAACACTTTGCTAACCACCTTATAGTTTAGAGAGTGTGTTGTAAACTAACTTGGTTCCAATGAGAAGGTCAATGTAAGAGTTTGCTACTTGGGTTGTTAGTATTTATAGTAGGGGAAGAAACATCAAACCCCCCAATGTTTTGGTCATTTGCAGCCTATGATGCACGGATACACCTAAATATATAATGATGATGTATTGGATATGTATCCGATACCGATACGCTACCGATACAAATCCGATACGCCACGTGGTGTATCGGTTAATTAAAAGAAAATAAAAAATTTCCAATACGCATCCGATACATATTTGGGGAGTATCGAAAATATTTTGGATTTTTTTATAAATGTTTAAATTGATGGGCAACTTCAATAAATACCACCTACAATTAAAAATTAAAATAAAATCTTTTAATTTAATTAGTAATTAACTAGCTCACGATTAGAATTCCACTTTTCTCACTTTTAATCAAAAATTCTTCTTTCTCAATCTGCCTCCACCAAGACACCAAATTCATGGCGGTTACCACCTTCTACTCGGTCACCACCACCTTCATAATTCACTATTTTGTTATTATCAATTTTACTTGCGAATTAGTTTACTTACTATGAACGTGTCATTTAAATTTTGTAATATTAATATTAATATATAATTATATATAGATGTATCATTTCCGTATATGTATTGCCTATTCTTTTTAAATCCGTATCGTCGTACTCGTACCGTACCGTATCTGTATCGACGTATCCGTACCCTTGCAACATAGTTTGCAACAAAATCTCATAATTTTGGTCTTTGGGGGGTTTAACCCCCAACCTTTGCAATTTTTGTGCAAAAATTTTTCCCTTATTCACAGTTTTGCCTTAGGAATTGTAGACGTGCCAGCATTTTTAACCGTTAGATTGGTCAAATGGGAACGTTCGTGCTAAATTGCAAAGATTAGGGGTTGACCGAAAAGACTGAAGTTATGTGGATTTGTTAGAAATAGTGTCAAACGGACGGGGGGGGGGAGTCATTCTTGTTCTCCTTTATAGTATGTTCAAACAAAATGGGTTAAAAAATGATGTATCAACTACATCCAAAGTTTGGGCTTATGCTTTTATATATAATTGTGCACTATAATGATAAGAGTTTCGGATCCCTTAGCGCTATGTGTATCATGCGCCATGCTTCAAAGCAACACATCGCAGTGCAACCATAAATCCAATATGGAAGTCGAGGGCAATGATTCATGGTCTGAAATTGTCCTTAAAAATTAATTACTTTTCAAAAACTTAACTACAAAGGCAATATAATTTTATGTCAATTAAATTATGCGACTTTATCAATTCAAGTCATGATGTTTTGCTTGCTTGAGCATGGCGAGAAACAAATTGAAGCCTAACGAATTATGGGTGTGTCTAATTTGTAAAAAAAATGTCCAATCATCAAACCACTTTCTAGACTCATAGCAGGAGCAAACAATCACAAATGGATGCACGGCCAACACTAAACTGGTGACGAGGGGTTCAAACATATCTAATTAGTCAATTTCAAGATATTCTCATATAACTATGTAAGCTTATAGGACCTTAAGCTTGAAGTTTTGACGAGATTGCAAATCAACATGGTATTGGAGCCTAGGCCAAAGAGGTCATGAGTTTAAATCTCACTTACCCAACTATCCAAAAACATGTGGAATGTCAGACCTAACAAAAACAAAATTACAGTCTGCATGTAAAAGAGCGTGTTGGAGATTTTAATAAGTAAATAAATATATACCTACCGTTCCTACATTGAAACTGAGTTTTTTGATGAAACGACAGGTCAATAACGTTAAATATTATATATAAAAGAATAAATGTCTATCTTCTCCACAATGAAAAGCTTAGATGAGACCAGAAATCAACATGGATCAACTCTCTAGATGAGTGCTAAATATACGACATCCCCATATAATGTGACCAAAGCTGATACGGGCTCTCACGCGAGGGAGAGCGTTAAGAAGTGTAACAACTCAAAAGGGCCATCGACTTTTGTTATAAAGAGAATTAAATTCATGCTCCAATTAATAAAGTCGTTTAAGGTAAGAAATAAAGTTTTCAATATAGCTTGTTGTACTTTTTTTTAGGGATGTGCAAAACAATTCGGATCGATCGAATCATTGATAATCATATCAAATGGTGAGGATCGTTTATCGAATCATTTAAGTTGTCCGACAAACGATCCAATGTTAAAATACTGAATTATAGTTTGATACGATATTTGGTTTTATATGTCGATTGTCTAATCGTACCAAATCACCGAACTATTGAATACATACATATATATATATAGCATTTATATATTAAAGTTTCAAATTTTAACTCTTAAGCATGAGTATTCTTTTTTCACCATTAATTAATTATATCATTAATAGAGTAAGTAATAAAGTGATTTCGATTTTAGAGTGTGTGCACAATTATATTTAAGACCCATTTGGAATAGGAGAATATACATAATGATTGATTTATTATATCTCGATTCTTACGATTTTATGTTTTTTTGTTGGATATCAATATGATGGTTGGTTACAGTATAGAGCTTTAGAGTTAAAATAATGATATCTTGTTGAGTTTTAAAAATATTTTTTTATATTTGGCTTATGTTTTTCTCAATTCGACTAACAATTTTGTAAACCACTATATGATACATTTTTTATTTTCATCCTTTTTGGTTTTGTTTTTGCAATTAAAAAATGTTGAATAAAAGTTTGGCAAAAATACCGACTCGATCGAAAGTATCGAATTTAAATTCGATAATTGCCGAATCATATCAAAGTAATTTGATTTGGCAAACGATTCGAGTTTTAGAATTATCGAATCAAACTATTTATTTAAATACCGAATCATTGATACGATAATATCGTTTTGCACACCACTACTTTTTTTTCTTTATCTTGAATGGATTTTAGTTCTCCACTATATATTAAGAGTCCACCTCCAACTCCCATAAAGTCCAAAGGACGATGAATTGTAGAGACCAAAGTTTCAATGAACTTTTTGAATTGGTGGTTTCCATCTCATCTTAGCCACGTCATATTGCTGGTTAATGTTTCTTGAAGAAGTGTATAATAATCTCAACTTTTAACTCGTCTTCAACCCTTTAACATTTTCACGTTCAACGGCCTTTCGTTTTTCTTTATTTTCTACTCCATTAAAATTTTATTTTAAATTAATATATTCAAGTATCTTACTTCAAAAGAAAACTAAAGGATAAAGAAATGATAATCGAAAACAAATTCTTAAATTCACACCCCTCAGTCAATCTATCACACTCTCGCTTTCACACTCTTTTATATCTTTCACCAATCGGGTTTACCCTGGCAAGCATTGTGGCGCCCACGTGTCCTGCCTCGTATCAAGTTCTTTGGCTGGCTATGGGACAAGATGCACTAGCCACGCGCGAGTGCCTTGCACGCTGACATGTTCATATCACCTTTCTGCCCGCTCTGTCACTCAACTATCGAAACGGCGGAACACTTGTTCGCCAAATGTCGCCTCTTCTAGGACGTGCGCCGAGCTTTCCCCTTTTTCGACCCTCCCCTGAACGAGGACCATATCATCCCTCACCTGCAACGCCTTCCTAGACCTAACCCAACTATTACCCTCACTAGGTGTTGGGCTATTTGAAAGGCACGAAATGGGTTCCTATTACGGGGCAATCCAATCTTCACAGTACTCATTTCGAATCGTGTTACGCGAACCCTCTCAGAAAGTCCGCCAGGACCTTCCCCAAAATCACCCAGGTCTAACAGGTTTTCAATCGGTTGGATCCCACCCCCATCAGAGGTGTTCAAACTCAATGCAGACTGTTCGACTCTTGCTAATTTTGGTACCACAGGTATCGGTGGCATGATAAGTGATTCTACGGGTACGATAGTTGGAGCTTTTTCCGAAGCAACGAAATGTAGCACTAACAACGTAGCTGAGCTCCGGGCTATTCGCCAAGAAGTGCTACTTGCCTTAAAGCTTTCGATTTCCGCTCTCATTATCGAAACTAACTCAGCAGTCACGTTTAACTCTCTCACAGAGGGTCGTATGGCCTCGGTCGAGACAAAAGCCATCTTCCGTGACATACGGAGGTTAGGGGAAAGATGCCCCACCCTGTTCCTTTGTTGAATATATCGTGAGACGGACAGGTTAGCAGATGTCCAGTGTCCTGGCGAAACAGTGATCCAACCGTGCTCATATGGACTGCAACCGTCCTTTTGCGCAACCTAACTAGGTTGCCCGCCCAGATTGGAGGAACTTGTTTTATGTGATATTAGTTGACATATATGAGACTCTCTCGCCAGTTCCAACCCCACACCCGCGTTGTATATTTTCTGGCTTCGGCCTAATTTATAAATAAAGCAGTTGTTGTTAAAAAAAACATTTATCTTTCTAGAGCTTAGAGGCCTTTGCATTCTCATTATTAAAAGAAAATCGTTTATTGTTTTGGGTATACATAAATTCACAAATTAAATATATGTTTGAAGTCTTCAAATCTTAGGTAAGAATGATGACCTATATATATTCTTTGTAATTATAAGAAAGTTGACATCCTTGGTGGAATATACGATTCGTCATGACAAAATCGCTCAAGCAATTAATTAGTACATGTCTATCAATGTTTCTCTAGATTCATGTAGTATAGTAATATCACGGCCTTCATAGCAATTGATACATGGCCAAATTCCATCCAGCTCCCCTCTAGTTTTAATTTTCTCATCCACCTCCCCTCTTTGACTTTGACTATTAATTAACAATTAATTTTAAGGGTAATTTTGTCAATTTATTTGTTACTTATTATTTATGATGCAAACAATTTATATGTCTGTCCAAATAAACAATTAGTATTTTTTATTTTTTTACAAGGATTTATTTATTAAAAATGTTATTACGTGATTATGATATTCATTATTTATATACTTTTAAATATTTTTATTAAACCTAAAATATATTAACTTGTAGCTAAAAAAATTAATGTATTATATACCATATAATTTGTTTAAATATTATGATTAAATTATAAGTTTTAATTGATAAAAGTTTCAAAAAAAGTTCAACCCTTATTCCTCTATTGAAAACTAACGAGACTTTTCATTCGAGTCGGGTTTGTTTTTATGCATTTTTGCAACAAGATAAAATTCGCACAACAAAGAATATTGATGTACAATTTTTTCTCAAATTAAATATCAAATTTTAACAAAGAGAACGACTTTATTTATGAGTTTCTATAAAAGTCCGAATTTTAATGGCTTTAATATATTTCATAGTAACATACAAAAAGGTTATTCATTATCCTAATTTAGACTGATATATGTATTTATACATATATTATATATATATATATATATATATATATATATATTGTGCAATCCAAAAAGAAATAAAATCAAACCATGTAATCTATTCAAATATGTATTTAATGATCAGTTCGATTGGTGTTGTACAATGTAACTGAGAGACACTTGTTAAATAGAAAATGAATAAAATATTTAAAAGCGGGTGAATTTAGTTTATAATTAATTAAATCTAGTCTTTATTCTAATTAATTATTTTTAACAAAAGAGATGTTAATTAACATAAGGCATGGTGTTTTTTTTCAGTTTTAATAATGTTAGTTGTGTTGTACATAACAAAGAACATTTAAAAGGTAAATAGACAAAACTACCCTTATAATCTATTGCTAATTAATGGTCAAAGTCAACGAGGAGAGGTTGATGAGAAATTAAAACTAAAGGGGAGATGGATAGAGAGAGACAATACATCCTGAGAGATGAATGGAATTTGCCCATTGATATAGATGGTACATCATGAATTAAATATATTTTACATGTTGAGTCAAATTGCCCTTGGGTCTTCGATACTCTAACAATCAATTAGTTAAATTTTATAATTACGTTTTGCATTAAGTTTGGCAAAGAAAATGGGTCGTGTGCTTTAAATTGCGACGGTTTTTGTGTTTTGGATGTTGAGACAAAAAAAAAAAAAGAGATATTACATCTTGTGATATATGAATACTAGAGTAATCGTTTTGTATTAGACTTTAGAGTATGTTCATGAATAACATTGTCGATATACAAGATTTCATTCGGTGACAACTCAGCCGTGACGTACGAGAGTTGAGAAAAATCGAAAAGATAAAAGGTACGGTACAATTCCCCAAGATATCCTGTTTTTGTTAAGAATTGTTTGTTAATTCTTAATTAAACCTGGTTAAGTTGTCAAGGAACTTAAATATAATACAATACTGAATTATATATATATATATATATTAAAAAAAAGTAAGAAGTTTGAACTATTTAATTTTATTTTATTTTGGTACTTGAAGTTTGAACTATTTTGAGGATAGCTATATTATTTGCTATAATTTTCAATACGTATCAATCACAAATAAAGATGTATTAATTTTGACTACATCCTTGATAGTAACTCATTAGAATTTAGACAAAGAAATAAATAATGAGAAAACCATTCACTTTATATATATATATATTAAATAACACAAGGTTCGAACTAATTATCAAATAATCCCACTATAAAATTGAGGAATGATGTTTAGAAAGAATCTTGAAATTAAAGTATTAGCTTTAAACCACAAAAAACGATTGCAAAAAAAGAAAAAGAAAATGTAAGAAGTAAAACCCCGCGCCAGGTCAGCAAAGAGCGCGCAGTAGACGACCACGTGTCCCTGGGGAACAAAAACCCAAAGCTGACCGAACCCTTTAAAATTCTCTGCTATAGTATTGAGTGCCCTAACCGCCAAAATGCAATTTCGCCCCTTTTAACTCTCTCACTTACTTTCTCTCTCTAACACTATATATATTACTGCTTCCTACTCTTAATTACAAACACAAACACTACCACCCTCACCCTTTTTATCTTCTCCCTCTCATCACCGATCCTAAATACAATTAACCCAGTTTGATCCTTAATTCGCTTTCTCCAAACGCGGCCTTGTTTTTTTTTTTTTTTGTGTTGGTAATTCTTTTTAGCTGATCAAAATTTTGATCTAATTTGATTGTGATTGGTGTTTTTAATAATTGAATCGATTGAGTTTTAGGTCGTGATTTTATATGTAAATTAATTGTGTGTGTGTTTGTGTGTATCTGGATTGTTGTTGGCGGTGAGTGGTCGCATGGTGTTTATCTGATTGTTTGTGTTGTTCACTTGTTTCAGTCGATGTGCCGGTACGGTTTGATTTTGATAGATTTCAGAAATTTGTAACCTATTGATATGATATGAATTTCCAGCCTGTTATCAGTTTTTGATGAATCAGTAATTTCTTCAATCAGTTTACTTACTGGAACGTCATTAGGATAATTAATTGGTATGCCAAACTAGTTCGGCTAGTTTCACAAAGGATACGTTCTAAATTTTCATCTATTTGTGCAATTTTTCCATTCAATTGGTTTTTAGAACAAATGGAGTGCTTGTAACAAATATATGAGGTTGATCAGAGCTGATTTTTCATCCCTATTTCTTTGTTTTCCTCTGTGTGTTAAGAAGAGATCACCAAAAATGTTGCTTAAATACATTTTGGGAAAGAAAGAAGAATGTCGTGTTCCTGCATTATAACCGAAGCTTTGATTAGTTGATTAAACTTGTGTGCCTATGTCGTTCTGGTACTATTTATGATAATGACTTTTGTTCAGTTTCTGCTTTTAGGTTGAGAGAAACAAATGTCATGTGGCGATTCACCTGCTTTGACTGCTCCAGTCACCACCGGAGCTAGCGAAACTTCTGTTGATTGTAGTGGGAAAACTTCTGTTGCTAATAGTTTTGCAGCTGATCTTAACTCTTTACCCTCCATGTTACCAGCTTACAATCCTTTTCCTTGGCATGATATACGAGGATCTTCTCAGTCATGCCCCTTTGAGTGTGAAAATGAGCACAGTAGGTTGGGTGATTATATGGATCCCTTTCGCCTACCAGATTCCAAGGCTGATATAAATATGGTTCATGTCAAAAATAATGAATCAGAATCACTGCACCGCGGAGTGAATGCAAGAGATATTTTTCATGAAATTCATGAGAATAATGAAGCGACTGCAGATTGTTTGTTGAGAACAGCTATCCCTTCAATAGATTATCATGAATCAGAGGTTCAAATGAAATTTAAGCCAGCCACAGGCGAAACTGCTGCTCTTTATCCAATGAAGGAGCATGAGGCAGAGGCTCAAACCTCCTTTAGCTTTAGAGGGTCACAAATGCCTGAAGAAAATTCTTCTTCTGGATGCAGCACACCTGTATTTCTGCGGGCAGGTACTTTTGGCATACGAGGAGTTAACAATGAGACCAACTTTGTTCCTGTTCAATTTGGTGCGCCACGAACAGTTGATGGAGGTTTTCTAACGCTTGGACTTGGAGGTGGTACAGAAATCATACCCAACTCTAATTTTAGTGCTCGAGAGATTGCCAGTAAACTGGAAGAATCTGTTCCGTCCCAGCCCAATAGTTCTCTTGTTGCACAAAATACAACAAACCCGTCAAGTCGTACTCAGTTGTTAAGAGGTAACGACACACAAAATATTGCTCATGGACTACAAAGCTCAGCATACAGCTTTCCTAGCAGAATACCCACTTCGAATGATGGTGGACTTAAGAGAGACATGAGTGCCTGGAAAAATTCAGTCTCCTTCCATAATCTGCAAACTCCACAATCCAATACAAAAAATAATTTTATAGCAAAAAGGGATAAATTTGATCGGCGGCCTTTAACATTGCCCTCTGGAAGCACTCCCATTCCTCACCCGAAACGTGTTATTCCACTTCAACTGGGATCAGAATCAATTAAGCCTACATGCCTTGGAAATCAAGTGATTTCTAACCAGAAACAGAACATTTATCAAAACTGTTTCATAGACGTGGGATCAGGATCTTCCGGAAATTACCTTATTGACATGCACAGAAGAAGATCCAGTTGTCACGCCCAGCTAGGTGAGTCATGTCAGTCAGTCATTTCTTTATACTGACAATATTGGAAAATCACTTTCAGTATATTTGTTTGCCTTGTTGTACGGTCTCACTTGGATAATTGCATGAATCACAAAATCCCTTATGTGCAGGGCATCTGTCTTCGGTAAAAGGAGGTACAAGAACACAAGTTACAGGAGTGGAGTCTTTCTCTACCAGTGTTCAACCTGTTGGTAAGCAGATTTACTTTATTGAAGATGATAGTAGTTGGTACTGTTACTAACCCCAGTAGCTCTTAAGGCTTACGGAATGCGTGCAATTCTCTAGTATTTTAATATCTTTTTGAAGTGTAATGGAATGTAGTTCTATTTGTAATGTTCTTTCAATGGTTTGTTTCTCTTTTAGGCCAGCCGAGTTCGTATCAAAAAGTTCGTTCTGCTGAAGCCCTAGGGAACGTTTTATTTCCAGAGAGTACTATGTTTCCTGCTACAAGGGGCAATACATTGCATTCTACTGGTAGTAGTCCACTTCCGAGAAGGCTAGGGGTTCACTTCAATGATTCTTCTACTACTCCAAGCGCCACAGGTGTGTTTTGTGTAGTGCACATGACCATGTTGCATTAATAATCTAACAACATTTGTATTCAACGTGCACATTTCATTACAAATTACTGCCTTTTTCATTGCTAAACTTCGAGTTTTGATAAAGTTAAGTAACTCGTCGGAAATAGTTAATCCTCAAATTGTTCTTTCCAATGGCACTTTGAACTGAAAAACAGAAGTCCTCAACCACACCAGGGGTATGGAGGTGGTTTAATTAGTGAACAACCAGACACTCTTAATATGACATGTGCTCTAATGCATGACATGTTGTTTGGTTGTGGCCAAAAATTTTCTACAAATCATTTAATAAATTATGATAAATAAATAAACGATCAATCAAAGTGCCATTGGAAACAAGAAAATTCTTAGGATTATGGAGGTAGAAAACTCCGCCAGTGAGCTTTCACTGCCTGTCCCAAGCCAGGATAAAGGAGGAGGGTTGTGGTAGGCTTGTGACAGCCAACGTAAAAACCCCGTCACATCCTATGATATGAACCATACAATGAATTTCGTTCACGACTCGACGTGATTCATTCCTGGTTCATATAGCCTACCCCAATTTAATTGGGATTACAGGCTTGGTTGTTGTTGTTGTTGTATGGAGGTAGACATGCTGAGAGTCACTTTATACTGTAAGCAAGAAAAAACCACAATACTGAAGTGCTTTGAAAGCGTGAGCCGCCTTAGGTCCTGTCTCATAAAGTCTTTTTGAGTTTGTTCTAACTTCACTTAGTGTCGCAATATATGCCTTTTAAATGGTGTTAAGATTATTTCGTCTTAACTAGGCCTTCCTCCAATCCAGTTGGCTGCTCCATTTAATCCCTTTAGACATATGGTGGCTCCTCCAGGTATTTCAATGAAATCAATTGCATTAGATAACGTGTCAATTATGTTTTTTCACATTGAATAGAAGTATTTCATATAATGACTTTACTTTTCTGAAATATAGGTCATCAGGCGCGTGGCATACCTGCTCAGTTGTCCCCCAATCTTCCCAACTTAGATAACTCTAAAGGTTATCTAATGTTTTAGTTTATTGTAGATTTAGTTGAGTACATTAGCTAAAAGTTGCAACATCCTTTTCTTTTTACAGGTCAGGTTGTTCCAAAAGTTGATTCCAAACCTCAGGCTTCTCCAGTTGCTCGTCATCAATCCTTAAAAAGACAAGCGACTGAAAATTTATTAACTGAGAGGTTGGCTCAACGTAGAAAGATCATTCATCAACCGATCATACATAATCCTGTCCTCCATCAAAGCCAGAGGATCCAAGCTCCTTTTCTGGATACTTTTCCTGGCACTCCTTTTCATATAAAATGGGAAGGTAAGCATGTCAGCTGACTCTTCTTACTCTTGTTTTGGCGACAATATTATAACTAGCGTGTAATATACATTGCAGGTTTTGATGGACCTCCTAAGCCAATTGGAGAGAAGTGTCTTTTATGCAAGAGGGATCTCTCATTCACAGCAGAAGGGCCTGTGTATCAGCCTACTGTTCCACCGGCTATTGCTGTTCTTTCATGTGGCCATACGTTTCATGAACGGTGCTTGGAAGTAATCACGCCTAAGGACCAATTAAATGATCCCCCTTGCATTCCTTGTGTCATTGGTGAGACATAGATTTCGATTTGACGAAAGGTTTCACTAAGAATCTGGCAATAGCGTGATTGAAGAAAGAAAAACGAAACTGATGAATTTAAGTTTTGATAGTTGCGGGCGGATGTAGGTGTTAGGCGTACACCTATTTTTGAGAGGCATATTGTGCATATTGGGGTATATTGTCTTTTGAGATTACAACTTTTTGGAACTGAACTTGAGACTCTTTTATTCTCGTACAACCACCTTTACTCAGAACTGAGCTTCTGAAAAAAATTAAATTTGAGCCTTTAGAAATGTCCTATCATTTCTAGAAATTTAATCACAATAAAAATGTGGTGTTTTGGACGAATTCTAGGATACATTTCAAGATGATATAATATGCTCCAAATAATTATTTAATTATGTATCATGTCCAACATCAAGTTTCAGGTATTTGTGTTGTCGTGTTCTTGTCCACTTATCTGTGTTTGTATTCGTTTCCTCGTTTCCGTGCATCATAAATTCTTAACCGTCGATGTTTTATGTGTTCATGTCGTGCAATTAGGTTAGTGCCTGCAAGAAACCGTTGGCGAGAGCTTGTGATCATAATATTCTTTTGGGGTATCTTATTTCCATTTTGGTCCCAAGAAAAATGAGAAAAATAAAATAAAATCAAGAAAAGTTTCCTTTTTTAATTGCTGGGTTACTCTAAAATATCCTGGAATATATCATTGAAAAGAAAAGTGAAAAATCTAATTTATTTTAAAATATCGCAATCTTAATCCGTTTTTCACAGTTAACATATTTCATACACAAGCTGTAGAGAATTGAGCATAATATCAATTTGTATAACTAATTGCAATGTCCATGTACCCGCCAAGATATTTATCAAGTTTTTAAGTTTCATAATTACTTCTTTACACTGGATGTATAAATTAGCATTTCGTTATATTATCAACCATATCTTGATTTGTTAATGCTGAAATAAGCTTTTGTTAACGCAACAGTGTGATATTTATACCGGAGCTATCCATAATAGCAGGTTGGCTACGTTTACAATCGATATGAAATTTTTATAAGCTGTTAATCGAAAAAAAAGAGTTGTGCACAGGAAATCCACTTTTTTTTTTTTTTGTTACGTAAGGAAATCCACTTGAATGATACATTATATGTTCATACACGATTCACGTGAGATTTTGTTTGTAATAACTAGATCAATCTTTGTTTCAAGATCAAATGCATATGTGTTGAAATTAAATTCATCGTTAATAATGCATAAATATAGCGGACGTGGAAAAACAACTAGGCTACCCATGGAAAGAAAGCCCCGTGTTTTTAAGCCTTTGTAAAAGGTATGCCAGGACCTCGGCGCCAGAAAATGGATCGCTAGTTGTAGATAAACAAAATTTGTTCCTCCAATTGAATATTGACAAGTGTCAAGATAATTATTAGAATTAAATTATTTATTTCTATTTTAAATTTGAGATTTTACTAAATTAAATTCCAATAGAAAATAAATTTAATTAATTGATTTTCTAATTCATATTTTGTTGACCAATCAAACAAAGCCATGTGGAAAAGATGGAGTATTTCAACCAATGATGTTAAGCCATGCGGAAATATGATGTGTTTCTTGATAAGCAAATCAAATTAAATTCATGCTTATCTTGAAAATAAAACCGACCAATCACAAGCAAGGAGCTCTAGGTTTTTACAACTATTAATAGATGCCCTCTCATAAAGAAAAAAAGACACACAAAATTTCACAAGTTGAAGAGGGAAAAGCTCTAAGTTTTTCGCTCAACCAAATTCATCAATCTTCAAGCGTTCTTCGCGGCATTTAAGGCATTTTTCAATAATCTTCAAGGTGTTCTTCGTAAAGAACTCCTTTCAATTCGCCGTCAAGTCTCAATTCCATCCAAAAAGCATTTTTGAAGATTGCACTTCTGCCGAGAAATATCAAACTCCAAGAAGTTCAACAAATCCGAAGCCAAGTTCATACCGTTCTTCATTCATCTTCAAGTTAAAAATCCGTTTAATCCGAGATCAAGTCCTAAGACCCTCAAAAAATCATTTTCAAAGATTGAAGTCCATTCAAGAAGATCAAAACCCAAAAAATTCAAAGAACTGAAGACGAAGATCATACCAATCTTCATCAACTTTCAAAACAAATTCCAAATCAAATTTCCGTTCGATTTGAGATCAAGCCATCAAGCCCTCGAATCCATGTTTGTCAAATATCCTTTTGAAGATCAAGATTCCTCTAAAGAAGATTGACATTCAACAAGTTCAAGACGAAGATCAAATTGTTCGTCGCAAATATCAAGTCAAGTACCATCAATTCAAGATCAAGCTCAAAGCCCTTGGATTAACGTTCAACTCAAATACACATGGAAGAGATCGAAATCAAATCCAGTTTCAAGTCAACCAAATTTCAACATTGTTCTTGTAGAAAGGAATCAGATGATTAAATACAAATTGAACCACAATTGTACTTTAAATTAATTCAAATTTACTTTGTAATATTTTCTTGTCTTTTAATTTCAGATATCAAGAATTTTTCGTTACACTCGTATTATCCTGCACCCTTGTTCGAGGCGGTGACAAGTCCTTCTTTTGGGAGGAGGGAGAGGCAATGATTTTGCCCATGGCAGCCCCCCCAGTAAATTCCTTGAAGCCTATCGTGTCGGAGGATACGATGGCCACCGCTTTTCAGATGGATCCTTCTACGCCCCCTTTGATATCGCGGTCTTCTCCTGAGGGAGATGTCGCTTCTGGTGCGGTGAATGTGGTGGAGGAGGGTCTTCCTTCTCCTACCCCTGATGGATCTCAGCCCCTCAGGGTAAGTCACGATCCTATAGGATCTCAACCCTTCGGGGGAGGTGGCAGTTATATTCCTCCAGTTACTCCGGCTGCAGATTTTTGCCGAAACTATTTGAGCGGTCTTCTGAGCATGATGGATTGCGAGTTGATGAAGACTCTCCCCCTATCCAGCCTTCAGGACCTAGCTTGCAAAGACTTATGCAAGGTATAGTATTTGTCTGTTCATTCTACTTAGCACTAACCTTTACACCTTCGTTGTGGTAAAAGGTTTGATTCGTGAAGATTTATATGGTGTTGAATGCCATTGGGTCCCAAGGGGGCTCCACTTCGATACTGGCTTAATGTACCATCGTCGAGACGAGCTGAAGAGGGGTATGTTGGAGGCCCAGGAGGAGATAACTCAACTAGAAATTTTTGATGGGATATTGCAAATCTTGGGAATTGGAGGGCATGTTGGTGTTAGAGAAGGCACAGGTGTTGGGCTTGGAGGAAATGATGGGAGACCTGAGGGACCAAATACGATCTTCTGATGAGCAGTTGTTGCGCCTCACAAGGGAGAGGGACGCGGTGAATTAAAGGGTATTGGAGATGACTCGCGCCCACGAGGTAGCTATAGTGATGGCCCAAGTCTAGGCAGTATTGGACATTGTGGGTCCATCTGTCCTTCATGAGTCTTTTCAAGGACAGATGTGTGACTTAGTCCGTATCGGTTATCGGATGTGCCGGGATGCCGTTCAAGCTCTGCCAGGGTTTCCTTCGGGCTTGGCTATCCCCGAGGTCAGCATTCGGCAAGTTTTTCCAAAAGTTCATCCAGCGATTTCTGATGACCTTGCGGTTCTGACTGTGGTGATTGACGATCCCGTAGCCTTGTCCAAGGAGAAGCGTCGCCACCTTATTAGGGGAGTAAAGCGTCTGGTAGAGGAGGCTTAGTGTATGTAAGGGTCGCTTAATGGTATAAGGACCTTTGTATAGGATATGGTCCGATATACCTATAGGGCGAGAGTTTGTTGTTTGTAATAGATGGCCCCTTGGGATTGGGTTGATAAGATGACTACATATAGGTTCATCATTTTGTCGTGCAACCATATTTTCCCCATTATTTTTTGTGCAGGAACCATCCACATATAAACAACTTTTATTTACGTACAACTTCTATTTTACATTATGCATAATACTTTCTAAGGTTAAGTGCGTTCTAGGTACTGTGGAGTGTTGCGCCTTCGGAGTTGGCAAGCTGGTAGGTTACGGGTCCGACGATTCTCGAGATTTTGTAGGGTCCTTCCCATCGGGGTTCAAGCTTTCATACGTTCTTGGAAGCTCCGACTCTTTTTAGCACTAGGTCTCCAACTTAGAAAGTCCTAGACTTTACCTTGGTGTTATAGTATCGTGACATCCGAGCCTTGTACTCCTCTATTCGGACGGTGGCTCGTGCTCTCCTTTCTTCGAGGAGGTCAAGGGCAAGGGCTAAGTTGTAGCTACTAGCGACTTTTTCATACTCCCTGACTCGCCAGCTTTCCACTACCACTTCCGGGGGCACGACGGCTTCGTTGCCATATGCCAGGCTATAGGGAGTTTTGCCTGTGGCCGTTCTTTGTGTGGTTCGATAGGCCCACAGAATGCCAGGTATCTCCTCGACCCATTTGGCCTTGTGCCAATCTAGTCTAGCCTTTATGTTTTTAAGGAGGGTTTGGTTAGTCCTTTCTACTTGGTCATTCACTTAGGGATATCCCACCGTAGCGAAACGATGTTTGATTCCCCAATAGTCACACCAATCTTCTAACTCTTTGCTTGTAAACTAAAGCCCGTTGTCGCTCACAAGGCTCTGAGGAATGCCAAATCGGCATATGATATTCCTCCATAGGAAGTTGATGACCGCGCATGCGGTGACTCGGGCTAGGGGTTCTGCCTCTACCAATTTGGTGAAGTAGTCCACCGCCACCAACAGGAAGTTCTTTTGCCCGACATCAGGGATAAGGGTCCCACTATATCGATACCCCATTCAAAAAAGGGGCACTTTGTTAGGTTGGGCTCCCATGGAGCCGCAGGTTGGTAGGTTCGCGGGGAGTAAGCTTGGCAAGGTTTGCACCTTTCGGCGTGTTCCTTGCAATCAAGCGCCTAACCATGCTTTCGTCTCCGGTATGACTTCCACAAGTTCCTTCATGAATTTCTGATAGGACTTGTTGGACCTCTTCCTCATTAAGGCATAGGGTGATGCTCCATGTCCAGTTCTTTGACCAATACGGCACTGACGACCTTCTGTCCGACGAAGAGCTCCTCTTGGGGTGGCGGTTTTACCAGCAAGGGCAGTTTCACCATGTAAGTTTTTAGCGCTCTGAGAGCTTCTTTGCACTGTGCGGTCCACTGGAACTCCTTGATGTTTTGGAGTATCTTGAAAAAGGGGAGTCCCTTTTACGCCGATTTAGAAATAAATCAGCTCAAGGGGGCCATTCGGCCGGCCAACTTCTGGACATCTTTTACTGTCTTCGGAGTGGGTAACCCTACGATGGCTTTTGCCTTTTCGGTGTTAACTTCTATTCCCTTCTCTGTGACCATGAAACCCAGGAATTTTCCTCCTCGGATGCCAAAAGAGCACTTCATTGGGTTAACTTCATCCCAAAGTTGTCCATGATGACTAGCGCCTTTCATAGATCTTTGGGGTGATCTTTTGCTGCATTGCTTTTGATGACTGTGTCATCCACATAGACCTTTAACGATTTTCCGATGAGTCCGGCAAACATGAGGCTTACCAATCTTTGGTAAGTAGCCCCGATATTCTTGAGTCCGAAGGCAATTACTAAATAGCGAAAGGTACCTGCGTCGGTGATAAAGCTAGTTTTGTCCTAATCAGCCGCTGCCATCGGGATTTAGTTGTATCCCTGATCTCCATCTAGTCTTGACAAGAGCGCGCAGTCGGCGGTGGAGTCGACCAGTTGGTCTATGCTGGGTAGGGGATAACAATCCTTCGGACAAGCTTCATTGAGATTTTTAAAGTCCACATACATCCGCCATTTTCCTCTATGTTTGAGGACTAGGACTACATTAGCCAGCCATTCGAGGTATATGACTTCTCTAGTTTGTTTTAGGCTAAGGAGTCATTGTATCTCCGACCGAATAATCTTGTTGCGCTCAGGTCCCATCTTTCTCTTCTTTTGTTGGACTAGTTTAGCCTGGGCTTCATGTTAAGAAAATGTTGGCATACCTTGTTGCTGATTCGCCCAGGTGGTCCTCCTTCCCATGTGAAGAGATGGTGAAATTGTTTTAGGACGGAAGTTAACCGGGCTTGCAATTTAGGCTCCATGTTTGTGCCCATCTTAATCACGTTCCGGGTTCTCATTCTACGAGTTTTACCATATTTAGCTCTTCCACGGGTTGGACCCGTACTTCTCCGGTCTTACGCCTTTTGTTTTTGTCGAGGGTTGGTTCGTCCTCTTCCAGAGGGATAGCGTTCATATGGCACTCCCTGGCTTTGGCTTGGCTTCCTTGGACTTCTACGATACCTGAGCATGTAGGGAATTTTACATTAAGGTGAAGGATGGAGGGAATAGCTTCAAAGGTCCAAATGGAGGGCCGTCCGCATATGGCGTTGTACGTCCTTGGTGAGGCCTCCAACACCCAGAATTTGGTGGGTTCCGTTCTTCGGAGGGCCCCCTCTCCCCATGACATGGGAAGGATCATGGTTCCGAGGGTATTACAGGATTCTCCTAAAAATCCTACTAGGGTGACTTCAGCCACCTCTAGTTATTCCTTCTTCAATCCCATGGCAAGGTAAGTAGGTAGGAACAGGACGTCCACGGAACTGCCCATATCGATGAGGTTTCGATGGATCCCCAATCCATGTATGGTAGCTTCAATTACCAAGGGGTCCTCGTGGGGATAGATTATACTCTTTAAGTCCTCGGGTCCGAAGGTGATGTTAGGCAGCCTTGCTCCTTGAACGGAGCATACGGGGAGTCCTTATTCCACTCACCTTGCTTCCTTTAGATAGTTTCTTCTTACTTTGGGGTATCATCGAGATGTCTCCCCCCTTTATCATGTTGATCGTTTGCCCTGATGGGGCGTTGTCTTCATAAGATTCTAGGAGGGGAGGTAAACTCCAATGCCCCACGGGCTTCTCTTGTGACCGCCTACTAGGGGTTACTTCTTCTTCTCCCTGCTCCTCTTGGAGCCTTTTCCACACGTTTGGTCTAGGTTCCTCGGGATTGTTTTCCTTCTGGTAATTCTTCAAGTATCCCGCCTCTAAGAGGCGGAGCACTTCCCTCTTCAAAGTGGTGCACTCCTCGGTGGTATGTCCATAGGTTTTGTGGTACTTGCAGTATTTCCCCGAGTTTTTGTCCATGTAAGGAAATTTGGCTGGTAAGGGCCAATGTAATTCGTTATTACCTCTCATCACATTGAGCACTTCTCCGTGAGCGATAGTCATCGGGGGCAAGGGTACGGGCCAAAGTTACTTCTTGACCATGCCACCGTCGTTCTTGCGTTAGGAGGGTTTCCCTTCTTTACCCTTCTCTTTGGGTTTTGCCTCCCGTTTGGCGCGTTCGCGGTGTTTTTTGTCATCATTCTCCATACGCCTCTTCGTGCTTTCTGCCTCCTCCATAAGGATGTAAGTTTCCGCCTTCTGCATAAGCTCATTCATGTATGTGACATGGTTTCCTATAAGGTATCGGAAGAAGTCTCCTGTTCAGAGTCCTTGAGTCAGTATGTCCGCTAAGATAGTTGGGCTAACATTTAGGACATCTAATGCTTCATCGGAGAAGCATTTTATGTATCCTCGCAAAGGTTCGCCCTTCTGTTTCTTAACCGTGAAGAGGTGCGTAGCGGATTTAGGGTATCTACGATTACAGGCAAACTGTCGCATGAAAATGTGGGCCAATCGGTCAAAGCTAACTACAGAGTTAGGTGGGAGGTGGGTAAACAAGGCTTGCGCCCATCCTCCGAGAGTAACAGGGAACATACGATATAGGGCGTGGTCGGAAGCAGAGGACAGGTCCATCCCTGCCAAGTATTGGTGGATGTGATCTTGTGGATCTCTTCCATCGGTATCTTTGGTGTACAAGGGGACATTGATGGGCCGCCTCCCCGAAGGGATCGACGCTAGGGCGATCTCGGGAACAAAATGGGAGGTCTTAAATGTCGGATCCTCCTTGGGGGCCATGGTTTTCTTGATGTCACCCATCTCCTTGCGTAGACTGTCGAGTATTCCCCACAGGGTATTGTCTCCACCCGCAGGGTAATCCGAGGAGTATGGCATTTCTTCCCTTTGGCCCGCCCTCGGGGCCTCTTCATAATTATAGTATATCAGTGGTTCACGCAGGGGTTCACGGTGACAAGAGGCGGGGGTAGAACTCCATCCTGCACGGGGTTCGCCTCCTTCTGAAGGGCGATTTCTCTGATAAGGAGATTCGGAGGGTATGTTACGGGGATTCTCAGATCTTCGTGGAGTCCTCCGAGTTGTGGCCCCCACGAGCCTCTCGAAGACGGACCGAAGGACGTTAATAAAATCTCTTTCCTCGGATCAATGGACCGAGGGGGTAATTTCCGAATCTTCTTGGTGGGTCCAGCGACTCTCGCTGTCAAATAAATTGTCCATAATATACAACACTTTCTGAACACGCTCAAAGAAAGATTATATGGAGTTCCCACAGACAGTGCCATTTTGTTAACAGGTTTGTTATTTTAACCGAATTGACGAGAGTATAAGGGTTGGAACGCCCTGTTTGAAGGTTCAGAAGCTTGCTTATGACGAAAACATCCCTCTTTTTATTCACTGAATCTTCTTTTGAATCCAACTTGTTGGTATGTGTTTTTGTGTGTGTCTTTTTTTACTTTGAGCATGTCCTTATTTGACAAGGAGGATACCCCTTTTATAGAGGTATTTAGGGACATGTGTCGTTGTGCATGTGTTTAATAAAGTACAGGTGTCGAAATGTACATGGAAAGATAACATACATCTTATCTTTAAGCTATTTATCTACAAGGCGCTGACTGGGACTAGCTTTTATCTCTTCCAAGGATCGTCAGAAGGCTCCGATAAGTTGGTTGTTAACCCTAAAAAATAAATAAAAGGATTAACCAAAACGTTTACCCTAAAAATAGGGATTAACTCCATGACGATACTATCGTCACATATACTCCCGATGCCACGCTGTATCGAGGAGGCCCACCGAGTGTCACCTGGTAGGAAGTGACACCCGAAGAGGCACTTAAGCGTCCCTTGGAAAGTCACGATGAATAAAAATAAGATATCCACGCGGCATCGGAAAAAGAGTAAAACCCGATGGACCCGCGAGACTCCGATATCCATCAATGTGCCAAGAGGGACCACAACAAGGACCCCGAGTCCCCCAAAAATACGAGAACATCCCCTCACTGAACAAACCAAAGGAAAAGAGCCATCGAAACAATATATCACGAAGAGCAACTGAGCCCTATTGACGATAGAAAGCCATATGAGAACCAATTACGAAAAGCAAAACACAAAGACAGCCTCTTATCGGAACCAACCATCTATCGAAATAGAACATCCATCGGAGTATATACTACGAATAATAAACAGAGTCCTATTTGAGGTCAAAAGACCATCAGAGCACATATCCCGAAGAACTAGGCCGGAGAACATTGCGCAATTGAAGTTAAGAAGCCATTGGAGCCCATTAATCCACTCAGTCACCTATCGGAGCACATATCACGAAGAAGACAACGCAAGAAGAGATCCCCATCGAGACTGTAATGCTATCGGATGAATCTCTAGCCATATTTATAAAGTTTTCCCGAACGATCTACCTCATCGGAGAGAAGAACCTAAAGAAGCCAATCCATCGGAGCTGCCTAAAGTCATCGGACTGGATAAAATTTGTCCTAGTCAGCGCCTAGTAGACGAATATAAAGTGTACCTTATCTTCTCATGCATATTGCAACACATGTACTTTACTAAAGACATGCAGAGTGACACATGTCCCCAAATATCTCTATATAAGGGGTATCCCTTGTCAAATTATAATAAGTCAATTCAATACAATTGAACTCAACACAAGCAAGACATAAGGTTATCAATGAATAAAAAGGGGGATGTTTTCGTATTAAGCAAGCTTCTGAACCTTGGGACAGGGCGTTATAACCCTTATTATCTCGTTAATCCAGTTAAAATACCAAACATGTTAACAAAATGGCGCCGTCTGTGGGAACGCCATAAAATCTGTCCTTGAGCGTGTTCAGCAAGTATTGTATACTATGGACAATTTATTTGGCAGCGAGAGTCGCTGGACCCACTAAGAAGAGCTATCCGTCTACTTATCCGTCGGAGAGGAGGCCGTCGGTGCCGTATTGGTCAAAGAACAGGACAAGGAGCATCATCCCATGTACTATGTTAGTAAGACTCTCATCGGAGCCGAAACCAGGTACACCTTAACTGCGAAACTTGTCTTGACCTTGATTACTACGGCACGAGAACTGCACCCATATTTCCTTTCCAATCCGATTACTGTTCTGACCAAACATCCATTGTGTGCGATTCAAAATAAACCCGAGATATCGGGGAGGTTGATAAAGTGGGCAATAGAGCTTACAGAGTACGATATTTCATATTCCCCGAGGCCCTCTATCAAAGCACAAGTCTTGGCTAACTTTGTGAGGGAACTAGCGGGCATCGGAGCTGAAGATAAGGTGCCCCTATGGCACGCCTATATGGATGGCTCCTCTGTAAGTACACACGGGGGAGCGGGAGTAGTCCTAATAAACAAGGAAGTTGAAGAGGAAATGCTCCACTTCGCAGTCAGGATTGCTTATCCTCTATAAAATAACGAGGCCGAGTATGAAGCCCTTCTCATCGGAATGAGACTCGCGCAAGAAGGTGGGATAAAAAGGATACTTATCCACAGTGATTCCCAGCTAATCGTTCAACAAGTCAACGGCTCTTACGAGGCTAAAGAAGACAGAATGCGAGATTACCTTCGGGTAGTCCACCAGAGGCAAGGATGGTTTGATGAGTACAAAGTCATCCAAATTCCCCGAGAGGAAAACCAGGAGTCGGACGCTTTGTCCAATATGGCCACTCAAATGACCACCATCCACACCCAAAGAATCTCTCTCCTCCATGTAGGCGAGTCAAAAAAAGTAAAAATCAAAGGAGTAAATGCCACGGCGGACTCCCCGATGAGTTGGATAACTTCCATCAAGGCTTACCTACAAGATCGCGAAGGTTACTCTGAGGACAAATCTGTATAATGGATTATGTCTAAGAAAACCATACGATACTTTCTTAAGGACGGGGTACTATTTCGGAGAACTTACTCTTGCCCTCATGCCCGATGCCTTATTGAGGAAGAAACGCAACAAGTCATAATGGAAATTCATAAAGGAACCTGTAGGAGCCATACCGGAGGCAAAATCATGGCCGGGTTCTTGATTTGGCAAGGCTACTACTAGCCCACGATGGCTAGAGATTGCAATGAACACGCTGAAAAGTGAAAACTGTGCCAAACCTACACCCCGCGGACTTACCAACCCGCGTCTCTATGGGAGCTTAACCTAACGCAATGCCCCTTTGCCAAATGGGGCATCGACATAGCGGGACCTCTCATCCCCGATGTCGGGCAAAAGAGATTTTTGTTGGTGACGGTAGACTACTTCACCAAATGGGTAGAGGCAGAACCCCTAGCCCGAGTCACAGCTGGTGCGGTCATTAATTTCCTATGAAGGAATATCATGTGCCGATTCGGCATTCCTCAGAGTCTTGTGAGCGATAACGGACTTCAGTTTACAAGTAAGGAGTTAGAAGATTTGTGTAGCCATTGGGAAGTCAAGCATCGTTTCACTTCGGTGGGATATCCCCAAGCAAATAGCCAAGTGGAAAGAACTAACCAACCCCTTCTGAAAAACATCAAGGCTAGACTGGATTGGCACAAAGCCATATGGGTCGAGGAGCTACTTGGCATCCTATGGGCCTATCGAACTACACAAAGAACGTCCATAGGCGAAACTCCCTATAGCATGGCATATGGCAGCGAAGCCATCGTGCCACCGGAAGTGGTAGTGGAAAGTTGGCGAGTCAGGGAGTATAAAGAAGTAGCTAATAGTTCCAACTTAGCCCTTGCCCTTGACCTCCTCGAAGAAAGGAGAACCCGAGCTGCTGTCCAAATAGAGGGGTACAAAGCCCGGATGTGACGATACTACAACGCCAAGGTAAAGACTAGGATGTTCCAAGTTGGAGACCTAGTACTAAAAAGAGTCGGAGCGTCTAAAAAACGTAGGAAAGTTTGACCCCCGATGGGAATGATCCTACAAAATCGCGGGAATCGTCGGACCGACAACATATCAGCTTGCCAACTCCGAAGGCGCAACACTCCACAATACCTGGAATGCCCTTAACCTTAGAAAATATTATTCTTAATATAAAGTAGAAGTTTGTACATAAATAAAAGAGTTGTTTATATATAGACGGTTCCTATACAAAAAAATGGGGAAAATATGGTTGCACGACAAAATAATGACCCTACATATGGTCATCTAAGCAACCCAATCCCAAGGGGCCATCTATTAGAAAACAACAAACTCTCATAGGTATATCAGACCATATCCTATACAAAGGTCCTTATACCACTAAAAAAAACCCTACATACCCTAAGCCTCCTCAATCGGACGCTTTCCCTCCCTAATAAGATAACGACGCTGCTCCTCGGACAAGTTCACAGGATCGTCAATTACCACAGTCGGAACCACAAAGTCTTCTGGAACCGCTGGATGAACTTCTGAAAAAACTTGACGAATGCTAAGCTCGGGGATCGTGAGTCTCGAGGGAAACCCTGGCAATGCTCGAACGGCATCCTGACACAGTCGATATCCGATGCGGACTAAGTCACACATCTCTCATTGAAAGGACTTATGAAGAACGGGCGAACCCGCTATACCCAAAAGTGCCTTGACTTTGGCCATCACCACCTCCACCTTATGAGTACGGGTCATCTCTAGTACTCTTTGATTTGCCGCGTCTTTTTCCCTTGTGACACGCTATAACTGCTCATCGAAAAAGCGAATTTGGTCCCACAGGTCTCCCATCAGCTCTTCCAAACCTAACACCCGAGCCTTCTCTAACACCAATCGGCGTTCTAGATCCCATGACTTGTTCCTCTCACATTGTAACATTTCATCTTAAACTTCCTGAGAAGACTCACGATTCGCCTTAAGACTGGATAACTCCTCTTGGGCTTCTAGCAAACCCCTCTCCAGCTCATCCTGACGACGATACACCAATCATGTACCGGAGGAAGATCCCCCTCGGGAACCAATGGCCTTTAGTACCATATAAATTTTCACAAATCAATTCTATTACCACAACGAAGGTCTAAAGGTTAGTGTTATATGAACAAACAATTACCATACCTCGCATAAATCTTTGCAAGCTAAGTCCTAAAGGCTGGATAGAGGGAGAGTCTTCATCAACTCACAATCCAACATGTTCAATAAACCACTTAAATAGTTTCGGCAAAAATCCGCGGCTGAAGAAGCTGGAGGAACAGAACCATCACTCTCCCCGAAGGGCTAGGACCCCACGGGAATAGGATTTCCCTCAAGGGATGGGGAGTCCTCATGATCGGAACCCTCCCCGAGGAGTAGGAGAAGGAAGACCCTCATCTACCACATTTATCATATCAAAGACATCTCCCTCGGGGGAAGATCGCACCATCAAAAGGGGTGTAGAAGGATCCATCCGAAAAGCGGTAGCCCTCGGACACACACAAGCACCATAAGCTCCACTAAATTTACTGGGGGGCTACGATTGGTGAAGCCCTATGATCTC
This sequence comes from Linaria vulgaris, assembly GCA_948329865.1. Taxonomy (NCBI): domain Eukaryota; kingdom Viridiplantae; phylum Streptophyta; class Magnoliopsida; order Lamiales; family Plantaginaceae; genus Linaria; species Linaria vulgaris. Next base: position 29,886,793 of record OX415249.1, read on the forward strand.
TCCCTTTCGATAAAGGACTTGTCACTACCTCAAGATTCGAATGATAAGAGCCCTCGTCCTCGGAAAGGGCATATCCGACATTTGGTATTTTCCCCAAAAAAGCCTTATCAAAAGGCTTAATGACAAACATTTCCATCTTTGTACCTATCAAGAGAACAAGCGTATTATAAGCCAAAAGTGTTGAGTATCTTAAATATAAGACAAAAGAGAAAAACTTACGAAAAAAGAAGTTATTATGCAGGGGCTGATAGGAGAGCTTAAAAATTTCCACCCCCTCCTAAAGGCCTGCAAGGATTAGGGACTCGGGAAGCTCTAGCAAACCATTCATATCGTAAGTATCCGAGAATAAACCTGAACCAGACAAGACCTCTCATTCAAGTACCGATGTCTCAGGATTAGGGATGATATATCCTAAGTCCCATCGAAGAGGCACTCCCCACACACTAGCTGATAAGCCCTTTGGACGGACAAAGAAGAACCTACGCCTCCAATCCCTTCGATGAGATTATGATTGGAAATATGCGTGAAGGCTCTACTATTGTCTCGATAGGCCAGGCTAAAAAAGGAAGGGCTACCCGTACAAGGGCGTAGGATGAATATCGCCCCCACCCAATAGAGAGACATCAGGAGGTTTAAAAGTTCGCAACACACAACATACCCCACCAAATGACGATAAGAGTTCGGCGTTAGTTGGCTAGGGCATATTTGCCATTACCGGAAAAGGACTTGAAGAAAAGGGTGGAAAAATATCCACATCCCACAATGCATCTGTTCGCAATAGATGGTCAAGTAACCCGAAGGGAGATCATACGCCCTCTGATCAGAATGGGGAATAAAAACGTTGTATTTATCAAAATCCAAAGAATACTCGGCAAAGAAGGTTATAATGGATTCCCCGTATTTTGTACTTACAGCGGATCCAATGCGCCATCGGCCCATCATCCGTGAAGGACTCAAAGGAAGCATATTGAACATCGAGGAACGATCAGCTGGGGAATAAGGCTCTCTATCCATGAACACCTCTCTAATATGGTTCATCCGATGGGTATCTGCATACGAAGGCCCTGGCATAGCCCTCGTTGAAGAGCTCCCCACGAGGGCAGCCAAATCTTCATCGGTCCAATCCCTCAGCCAATGGGACAAACCCTCGGAGGAGGCATGACGGACGCCCAACTGTAATGAAAGGTTTCGAGATGAATTACGAGAGGAATTCCGTGAGGAAACAGAGTCGCCCTACTTATAATGAGGAGGCATCATCTTTTCAAGTAAGTTCTTTATTACTTTTAATGCTTAGTTTAAAAACTAACCCAGAGGGAAGCAAAAGCTAAAAGAGAAAATCTAGCTTTGCGGAGAAAAGGGTAAACAGCTCAGTACAATAACTTGGAAATTTTTGAAGAGAGTGTGAGAATATTCACTAAACTCCAAATATATTTATATATATATATATATATATATATATATATATATATACTCGGACATTCCTCTTGAGAACCGAGTTAAAGCTTGAGCTGTCAAAGTAAAAACATAGGCAGGGACATGTGTCAGTGGATATCTCTATTTAGAGAAAAGTAACTCCAAAGTTTGCCATGCAAACGGGCACGTCCTGCTGAATTAATTACTTGATCGGCAAGGATGAGAATATTAACTCAAGATTAATGAGGGGGTCCCAGTATTTATATATAATAAAGAATTTCTTTTTTAGTCGTCCACAAGTACGAAAAGAAAGAAATTGATAAAGAAGAAATAAATTGATAAAGGAAAAAAGGATTGTTCATTCATAAACCGAGAAGCCCTCGGAAAGCTCTTACAATCATAAAAATATATACCTACGAATGCTAAAAATGCGAAATAAAGAGATCGAAAAATAAAACCTAAATAATCTAATACTAAAATTCTAAAACAAAAAAATCCTAAACTCCCGAGGACGAAGGAGTAGAAGCAGTGGTCTCCTCGGGGGAAGAGTCCTCAGATTCAGCAGATTGGTCGGCACCGTTATTGGAGGCAGTTGGGTATCAGGTGAAAACACCCCTCCGGAGCTGCTAGGTCTCGGACTCGCACTTCCCAACCTGGTGGGAGAAGTAAAGGGAGAGGCCCGAGGAGACAAGCAGCTATGCCGTTCGAAAAGGGCATAGGCCTCATCGGGGCTAGCTGGGTTCTTCAACTTGCGGATGTCAAAGGCCTTCGCAAAGTCAACACTCGGTCGCAGCAGCCCCATTGCCAACTTGGCACACTCCAGGTACCCCTATAGTGTATGACCTGTCAGAATGCCCTGGTGCCGCTTCTCGGAAAGGTCCGAGCACTGCCGAACAGTTTCCGCCTAGGCATATTTCATCGGCGCTTCAACCTTGGCCTGCAATTCCTCGGGAGAGATGGCCGCTGCTACCTTCTCCGAGGCCGACTCGGCCCGATCCAAGGCCTGACCCAGCTGCTCCTCGAGAACCCTTTCCCTCTCTTGAGCCTCCTCCTTCTCCGTTTCAATGAGCGCAATCCTGGCCCTCGAGGCCTTCTCCGAGTCCTTCAGTTGTGTAACCATGGCCTGCAGGCGCTTCATCAACTCATCTTGCCTCGTTGTCTTCTTTTGATCTTCTTGCGATTAAAAGTCATAAGCAGATATCTCCGTGCGAAGGATATCCATCTCAATCAGATCCTCCTCCCTCTTATAATTAAGAGATGCCACCTGCCCTCGGGAGGACTTTCACCTCCTCCCCACCATGATTATACCCCTACTCGGCCACAGTAGCAGCCTCCCTAGCCTTTCCGACCGGATAAACAAAAAGATATCAAGCGTAAGTTCTTCTATCCGAAAAGGAATTCCTACAAGGATAAAGTAACAAAGAAGAACAAATAGAAAAAAATGGGAAAACTTACCGTGAGCCCCATCAAGTTGAGGCATGTCTGCATAAAGTGGAAGCCATCGGAAGGCGTGTCATGAGAAGAGACAAAGAAGCGGAGGACTTCTCCGAAGGCATCCTCCAAAGTCTGTAGGGATGGCAAATCTTCTAGACGAGGATGAACTTCGGGAAAGGGCATCCCAAACAAAATACCTCTTGGAGAAACCATCACTAGAATTATGGCGACAATAGCTGAATCGGTAAACAAAACTCGATAGACACCCACACCAGTAGAGGGACCCGCTACCCCCAAAAGAGAAGCCAGAAGCGAGACCTTGACGTACAGTTGCGACGAATCTCCGGGCTACGCCCCGAGAATCTCCAAAACATCCTCGGAATCACCTAACAACATTTTCGAGTGGGACTTGAGGACCTGCGCCAACAAATCCTCCCCTACAAGAAAAATCGTAAGTTAGAAAGGTACGGAATAAACAATTAATAATTATAAATCAGAAAGGACAACCGAATAACTACTTGAACGAAAAAACTCCCCTTCCTGAGTCATCGGAGCCTTTCCCTTATCTACGTAACCTATTGAAAAAAGAAAGAGATAACTTAGCCTAAGAAAAAAAATGAGGACATCAAAAATACTTGAGAAAAGAATCGCAAAAACTTACTGGGGGCAGAGGGCTCAGAAATTGGCCCAACCGAGGGCGCCATGGAAGGTTCTTCCGGTTCTTTTCGCGGAGAAGATGAAGGTTCATCGGAAAAGATGGTCACGTACTCTGGCGCAATCGCTGAAGACGCTCCCTCTGTAGTCGGACTTCTTTCTGAAGGGAAGCCTCCTTCTGAAGCAAACTCCCCGCCCGAAGTCCTCGGAGAGCCCTCTGTGGCAGAAATGGAACCCGATACCGGAACCATGGCTGACCTCAGATCCACGATGAACAAAGGGACGACTCCATGGATCATGCCATCTTCCCCGATGACGAATGCCAATGGTCCTCCTCCTCTTACACGGAATGCATGTATTTGTCCTCGGGAGTGCTAACCTCCTCATCTTCTTCCTCGGGAGCATCGAAGGTACCGCTGCATGAGCGAGCCGAAGATGCGGTCAGGGCCTTAGCCTTCTTCCGACTACTCGAGAATGGGACATCCTGCTCCGATGGCCTCACAGTCATGGAGAGGTCCGAGGGACCCTTGCGTGAATAATACTTTGCCAAAATCTCCCATGTAATAAAAGAAATAAAATTCTTAAAGACCTTAAAAAAGAAAAATTTACCCGAAGCAATAAATATATATATATACATATATATATATATATAATAAAATTGCATACCAAAAGAGGCCAGCTCCTCGGAAGATAGGGATAAAGGATCCTGAACAGTAGCATCAGTGAACACCACCCGATGAAGCCCCGATCTCTCATACAACTCCCCAAAATCCTCCGACTCCATCAGAGCTTTTGCCGAGATAATCGGAGAGAAACTCAACTCCGAATCTAGAGGATTTGTTGGAGCCTTTGCCTCCCCCCAATGGAATGGCATATCCCATTCACCATCCACAGGCTTTACGAAAAAGTACTTATCCTTCCAAGTACTATGGGAGCTGAGTGTCCCCTCCAGAATCTTCTTCGTTGAGTTCTTGGTTGAATCTCGATGACGAAAATGATAAAGGGAAGCCCCCTGGGCGAAACTGCGATATCAAAAACTGAAAAGAACTGAGCCACGGTGCAGCTCAATCCCTTCACTTGGCACCAAAAGACAAAGATACAAAGTGCCGCAATGCTATTCGGAGTCACCGAACTCGGACAGACATTGCACTCCTTGAAAACTTCACAGAAGAAAAAGGGCATGAAGGACCGCCACCCATATTTCATCTGTGCGAAGTAGACCGTCAGATAACCCTTTAGAGGATTAATAGCCCTCTCCTCCTTCGTCGTAATTTTGAAAGACATATTCTTCTGATACTCTCCCAGACTCTTGAAAAGAGAAGCCACCTCTCTCCGAGTAACAGTACTCACAGTCTCCTCGGCTTTCTGGAGATTGCGATTATCGGGCTTCTTTACTTTCGAAGCCCTAGCCTTCTTCGAAGGAGCAACATCACTCTCCTCCGCGGCGGCAGAATTTCCCCCATTTCTTTTACGAGTGGAGGCAGCGGGACCACTCACAACAACACTACCAGTGACTGCCGGTGAATCGACGGCAGAAGTGAAATCAATAGCCCCTGAGGTCGATGTGGCAGTAGTAACATCAGTAGCTGATGAAGCCATCTTTACAGAGGAAAGATACGAGAAATTATTTGCGAAGATTGGGAAAACAAACTTGCGAAATCGTGAAAGAGAGTAGAGAAATTTCTTATTTGCTGAAAAGATTGAAATCGTGAGAAGTGAGAAGTGAGAAAAATGTTAACCCTAAAAATAGGGACTAACTCTAGGATGATATTATCGTACATATACTCCTGATGCCACGCTGTATCGAGGAGGCCCCCGAGTGTCACCAATCCAAAGTGGCAGGAAGTGACACCCGAAGAGGCACTTAAGCGTCTCTTAGAAAGTCACGATGAATAAATTTAAGATATCCACGCGGCATCAGAAAAAGAGTAAACCCCAATGGACCCGCGAGACTCCAATATCTATCAATGCGTCAAGATGGACCACAATAAGGACCCCGAGTCCCCAAAAAATATGAGAACACCTCCTCACTGAACAAACCAAAGGAAAAAAGCCCTCGGAACAATATATCAAGAAGAGCAACTGAGCCCTATTGAGGACAAAAAGCCATCGGAGAACCTATTACGAAAAGCAAAACACAAATACAACCTCTTATCGTAACCAACCATCTATCGGAATAGAACATCCATCGGAGCATATACTGCGAATAATAAACAGAGTCATATTTGAGGTTAGAAGACCATCAGAGCACATATCCCAAAGAAAAAAGCCATAGAACATTGCCCAATTGAAGCTAAGAAGCCATCGGAGCCCATTAATCTACCCAGTCACCTATCGGAGCACATATCACAAAGAAGACAACGCAAGAAGAGATCCCCATCGAGACTGTAATGCTATCGGATGAATTTCTAGCCACCTTTATAAAGTTTTCCCAAAAGATCTACCTCATCGGAGAGAAGAACCTAAAGAAGCCAATCCATCGGAGCTCCCTAAAGTCATCGGAGTGGATAAAATTTGTCTTAGTCAGCGCCTAGTAGACGAAAATAAAGTGTGCCTTATCTTCTCACGCATATTGCAACACCTGTACTTTACTAAAGACATGCAGAGTGACACTTGTCCCCAAATACCTCTATATAAAGGGTATCCCTTGTCAAACTATAATAAGTCAATTCAATACAATTGAACTCAACACAAGCAAGACATAAGGTTATCAGTGAATAAAAAAAGGGATGTTTTTGTAATAAGCAAGCTTCTGAACCTTGAGACAGGGCGTTCTAACCCTTATTATCTCGTTAATCCGGTTAAAATACCAAACCTGTTAACACTAGTTCTTAGCTTTTTTTTCTCCAAGGGGTTAAGTTTCTTGGGAGAGCTTTATACATGAGGTTGGGTATTCGTCCGATACCGTTATAGTCCCGATATGGGTCTATTCTTGTGTTTTACTCTTCGTGATATGTACTCCGATAGATGGTCGATTCCGATAGGGCGACTTCATGATATATGCTCAGATAGCTTGTTGTCTTCAGTTTGTTTAGTGAGGAGATGTTCTCGCATTTTGAGGGACTCCGGGTCCTCGTTTTGGTCCCTTTTGGCGCTTTCGGTGGATATCGGAGTCTCGTGGGTCCATCATGATTTTATTCTTTTCTCGATGTCGCATGGATATCTTATTTTTTTTTTCATCGTGACTTTCCAAGGGACGCTTAGGGACTCAGGGTGCTCGTTTTGGTCCCTCTTGGTGCTTTCGATGGATATCAGAGTCTCGCGAGTCCATCGTGATATTATTCTTTTTCCGATGTCGCGTGGATATCTTATTTTTATTCATCGTGACTTTTCAAGGGACGGTCAGGTGCCTCTTTGTGGCTGTCGCTTTTTTACCACTTTGGGTTTACGGCACTCGGTGGGCCCTTCTGATACTTCGTGGCATCGGGGGCGATGTGACGGTAGTACCGTCCTTAGGCAAATCCCTATTTTTTAGGGTTAACGCTTTGGTTAATTCCTATATTATTTTTTAGGGTTAATGCTTGCGGTAGTGTTTAAGTGATTATTTATGAAAATCAGGTTTTTACCAACCTTTAGTTAGATTGACAAGTGATTGAGAGTCTCAAGGTCACCGATGTGAGTGCTCTTTATTGCTTATTATGATTTTACCCTCATAACAATTTGGAATATGCAGAAAACATTTGAATGTTCTAGCCCTGCCATAGCATTAGTGTGGTTGGGTCTTGCGTTGGAGAGGTGGGTACATAACTAACTCAAACTTTGTAGGTACCTCTTGAGTTACTTGAGTACTTTATCAGATGTAGTGTCTGACTGCGCTTCTGTTCCTTTACAGGTAGACGTAGTTGACATTGTATCACAAATGATACTTGTCATACCTTGTGAGGTATGATCTATGATAACATGCTCAGTATGCCCTACGACATAAATACCATGTAGAGAATATTGCATTGTGGCATTAGAGGTAAATGACTTGGATACCGCGCAAGGTATGTTTTACTGTACCATTATTGGGCCGTTTCTAGCTGAAGCTATTGTAAAATGTAGCTTCAAATATTGTTACATCTCGTGGGGGGTTTTGATAATGTTGGTATGATAATATTGGTATGATAATGTTGAGCCTGATGGCATTGTCGACATTCTCAAGAAAAAAAATCTCTTGTTGATTGGCGTGAAGTGCGGGATGCATTGTCCAAATTGAGAGTAGAGGCACTATGTTACATTTGTTGTGGTTGTCTAATAATCTTTAGGTAATCAGAATCTTTGTTCTCTATTTTGTTTGAATTCTAGCATTTGCTGCTATATTTTGTATGGTTGCTATTGTTCACGATATGAGATATCATTTGCTTGGGTAGGAATCTATTGTCATTCACTATAGGATAAGTATGTTGGTTAAGCTATTTGCTGCCATATCACATAGGATATGAGATAAATTGACATATTAAGGTATTCTCGGCCATCTTACTGTAAGATAGGAGATTCGTTTACTTGTTAGGGTATTGTCTATCATTTCTCGTGGGATATGAGATATCATTTACCGTTTGAGGTATTTTCTACCTTTTTCCGTCGGCGAATCAACTGATAGTAAAATGCTTGAAGTCAAGAAAGGTTGCAACGAGAGCAAAAATCATATGAAACATCATTTGGAAAAGTTAAAGCCCGTCATGGCAGACTAGAGGCTCCTCAAGCCAATGTTTGTAAATGACGGTCTATGTTCATATCATTTATAGGGCCAATGAGAGATGTCAACATTCTTTTCCATGTAACTTAAGCATGCGATTTGTCAATCTTAAAGAGGATAAGATAGGTAATGAGCGAGAAGTCATCGTAAAGATGGTTCTTGGCTAAAGTAATTGTGAAAATGATGAAAGCGATGATGGACGCAGAGAAGTTTCTTGACATTCTTAGGTTTGCGCCTAGTGTGTATTATATCGCTTGATTACGCTACTAAGGGTTGTAGGTTGGTCACCCTTCGAAATAGTTGTATAGTTTACGCTGATGTACTGCATAGTATCCTGGTTGGAATGATCTTTTGGCTAACACTTCTTACTTTGGAGCAATTTTATTTGAACAGTGGTTGTTCATTTTGAACCTTGCATTATATATCTTATTGTCGCAATGGTATTATCATTAATGATGAGAATTTACCGTTAGTGCCGGCTTCATTTAGAAATTGACAATACTTTAAAGGGTAAATTCATATTGTACCACGTAGAGTGGATTGCTTTTGAATCGATTGACAAGTATGGGTAAGATGTTAACCCTCATAGTGGATATACATGCCGTAATCACTGCGATTGCAACATATTTTTAGAATCTGGTCTTTTTCATGACTCGCGTCTTACACGCGATAATGAGTGTGTTTCTCGTTGTAATTTTAGTCCTAGTACGGTGATGGATGTAATGCCACTGTCATAAAATTATGGTACGAATGATTTATTCATTTAATCATGTTATCGCACTATTTTTGAGCGTCTAGCAGTATTCTGACATTATATAGGTGTTATCTTCAGTTCGTTATAATTATGCAGAGTAGGCGTCTAGCTAACTGCTTGAATTTTGCATCCTGGGGCCAGATTTAGAGAAGGCATTTGGTGACGATTATGTGCCCTTGAGAGTTGGGGTCTCAGTGCTTTATTGCGCCTTAAGAGGTGGGGTACCACATAGGTACTTGTTTTTGTGCCATATGAGGTGGGGATACCACGTAGGTACAAGTTGTTATGCCGTAAGAGGCGGGTTACCGCGCTAGTATTTGATGTTGTAAACTAGTTCATCTTTGTTCATTTTTGTCTAGATTAATACAAACGTGTCATCTCATATTTGTGCGTGAATGTTTGCCATTCAGGTGGTGTCTTAAAGTAACTTACTTATTTGTAATATTTAAAAGAATACTGTGTAAGGAATCATGTATTTGATTTGTTGTCATTTCAGTTAGGGTACTTCGTGGGTGCATGATTCATTGTCATTTAAGGCAGGGTACCGCGTAGGTACATGTTTTGTTGCCGTGTTAGGCAAGGGACTGCGTAGGTACTTATGTCTCGACCGTTAGGCACGGTACCACGTAGGTACATGTTTATTTGTATTTTAGGTTTGGTACTGCGTAGGTAAATAATCCTCTTGGCAATTTAAGCATGAAACTGTATCGTCTAGACGTTGCTCTACCTTTCTGGCCTGTTACCATGTAGGTAAATGTGCCCCTTGCCATTGTTTGCATGTTTCCGTAAAGGTACATGTTCTCTTGTCATTTCGGGCATAATACCGTATAGGCAGTTATCACTCTGGTATTTTTGGCATTGTACCGTATAGGTAGATGTGGCTCTGCCATTTCTGGCATTTTACCGTATTAGTAGAAGTGACGCTGCCATTTCTAGCATGTCTCATTTGTGTTGTCGGCGTTGTCCGTTTCCTCATTTGAATTCATGAATAAAAGATGGTTTCTGAGTCTATTTGAATATTTTCTGTCATATCATGTAGGATAGTAATTAAACAAATTACGTGTTACGCTATTCTTTTGCCTCCTCTGTAATTTTGTGGATAGGGAATTATGATCCCATAAGATTTGTAGATATTCATCATTTTCGAATAGTTGGAATCCCGTAGGATTTGTAGATGGTTACTCCGTCGGGTTCTCTCATGCCTATCGCGGTGGATAGGGGAGTTATGACCTCGTAGGATTGTAGAAGCTATGGACAGTTGTCTTTTCAAGCGATTTGTCTTGAGGGCGATACCTATGTGCTGTTTGATCAGAATCTTTGCCGCGGAGGCATATGGATAGTCGCCTTTTCAAGCGATATGTCCTGAGGGCGATACCTCTTTGCTGTTTTACCAGCATTTTGTTTTATTCTCCTTATCCGATGGATAGGGGATCTCTTCTTCTCCTTGTTTTATTGACGGGGGATGTCTGCATTCCTGTCATTTAAACGAATAAAAATAATGCAACAATATATATATATATATATATATATATATATATATCAATATAAAACTTCAAGATAGATAACAACCAAGAATCAGATAGTCTCTGATTTGCTATCCTTTTGGATAGAAGATACTTTTACCCTTTAAGGTATATTTATGTCTTATCCCGTAGGATATATTTGTTCCTGCAATCAATCTATCAATATGAAAGAGAGAGATATATAACATTCTATAGAAAATGATTAATAACGGGTAACAGTTGAGAACCAGGTTAATCCCAGTTCGCCTATGTATCCCGGAATAAGGGAATAAGACCTGTGTGGTTCTTCCTGTTTTAGCTACACGCCAGCCCGCAGAGGCAATTTAAGTAAATTAATATTGTTCCAATAATAATTAAAGATGGAAATTAAGAGATAACGTAATTAATTGTGGAATATGCAGGTGAATAATATAATGTAATTGATATGACGTATCTTGATTGACGTTGCGGAGTCCCAACTTGATATGCGCCAGGGTTTTGATGAATCTGAGTCGGCCCAGAGTCGTAAGGATGAACATGAAAAGCATAGGTCGCATGGCGCTCCAATTTGCCATTGTTCTTGATGAACTCGATTGAATTTTACAGTTATGTGCTTATGTTCAAGTATACTCCAATGTGTTCCTACAAACAGCACCAATGATTTGGGGCGAGTTATATGCTGAGTTGGCAGGCTGACGAAACACTCCACATCATGCTGGTTCTAAGCTATGCTGGAACCAGCTATGTTCTTTGCACACATGTACTCCAAGCAACGCGGTGAGGGGACGGATGGATCTTTGATGATTTCAGAATGGACTCGGGTTATCCAAGCTGCCTACGTATCTCCTTGAGGGAATCATGTCGAACGTAGTTCATTAGTGATAGGTTAATCATACAATCAAATATTATGATATGTCGAGTATCTCGTGGATATCGAATGTGATGTCGAAGGTGATATCGGGGATGATATCGGAGGCCTTCTATGTCGGGGATGACGTTGGGTACAATGTCGAGTGTGATGTCGATGATATATATTGATGATGCATATCGGGTGCTATATCGAGGATGATATCGGGGGTATTCGATATAGAGTGAGCATCGTATGAGTATAATTAAAGCTTACCTCGGTTAGCGAAATCCAGGTATTTATAGACCTTGGGATGCAGGGACCACACACGTGACGTACACGTGATCTGTACTATATCAAATAATACATTCGATATTCATATCGGAGGCCATCCCCGATATAGCTGAAGATAGCCTTAGCTTATGGGCCAGTCCAATACGGGAATTACCCATATCATAATAGTTCTTGGTATCCCGTGCAAGCGAACAATTTCCTTAAAGAACAAATCAGCAATATTAGTTGCATCATTAGTCTTATTACAAGAAATAAAGTGTGCCATTTTGGAAAACCTATCAACCACCACAAACACATAATCATTTCCTTTCTTTGAATGTGGCAAACTAAGAACAAAGTCCATGGATCTATCCACCCAATGTTCACTTGGCATAGCTAATGGTGTAACAATCCATGTGGTTGAACTTTGGATTTAGCTTGCTTGCAAGTTATGCACCCTTCACAAATTCTTTCAACATCAACACGCATTTTAGGCCAATAGAAATGTTCACTTAAAGTACTCAAGGTTTTAGGTATCCCAAAGTGTCCCATAAGCCCTCCCCCATGTGCTTCCCTGACAAGTAACTCACGCCTAGAACACTTTGAAATGCATAGTTTATTTTCACGAAACAAATATCCTTCAAAACGATAAAACTTCTCAAATGCAGCATGTTCACAAGCCAAATAAATTGAAGAAAATTCAGTATCCGTAGTATACATTTCCTTAATGGAGTCAAAACCAATAAGTTTAGAACTGGAAGTAGTGATCAATGTGTACCTCCTAGATAATGCATCAGCCACAATGTTTTCTTTCCCTTTTTTGTACTTGATCACATATGGAAATGATTCAATAAATTATACCCACTTAACATGCATTTTACTAAGTTTACCTTGCTCTTTGAGTTATTAGAGAGATTCGTGATCGGTATGAATAACGAACTCCTTAGACCACAAGTAATGCTGCCAAGTCTTCAATGCTCTTACCAAAGCGTACAACTTCGTGTCGTATATCGCATAGTTCAGTTGAGCTCCCTTCAACTTCTCACTAAAGTAAGCAATCGATTTTCCATCCTGCATCAAAATAGCCCATACACCTACTCCAGATGCATCACATTCAAGCTCAAAACTATTGTTAAAGTTAGGCAATGCAAGAATTGGTGCAGTAGTGAGCTTTTCTTTCAAAAAATTAAATGCATGCTCTAGTTTTTCTCCCTAATGAAAATCAACCCTTTTTTCACAATTTCATTTAATGGTGCAGCAATAGGGCTAAAATCTCTTACTAACCTACTATAGAAACTTGCAAGACCATGAAAATCCTCACTTCAAAAATATTCTTAGGGGTTTGCCAATCTAAAATAACATTAATCCCGTCCCTTTCCATTTCAATTTGATTAGCACATACAACAAAACCAAGAAAAACCACTTTATCCATGCAAAAAGAACACTTTTTAAAATTAGCATACAAAGATTCTTTTCTCAATGTGCCGAACACAACACGCACATGCCCAAGCATTTCATGCTTTTGCTATAGATAAGAATATCATCAAAATACACAACAACAAAATTCCCAATGAAATCACGCAAAATATGGTTCATTCCGGTAATATAAATATGGTTCATTCTGGCGTTTATCACGTATGCGGCCCCCGCTTTCTGTGGCCTAGAAATACTTGCATTCTGGAAGTATGTAAATCGGAAGTAGATCACGAGAACACATATCGAAAATACTTATCGAATACTATGTCGAATATCCCCGACATACCTCTAGAGAAAGATGACAAATTCTAATACAAGACAAATGATCCTCATCTCACCAGCAGGCCGCTATTTATAGACATCAGGTCATTCGATGAGCATTTATGGCGACCCATATCAAGGGGAAAATTCGATATCCATATCGAAAAAAATTCGATATCATCTATACAAAAATCTACAAACATTTAGAAATTAACAAGATATGTCTATGCACAGTTAAAACAATCGAGGACCTCTTGGCTACGCCAATTACATTGGGGGTCCACCAACATTTCTCAAAATGAATTCCCGTATCCGAGCCCCATCATTTGAATTGGCGGAACGAGAGTTACTGGTGATTCAAACTCAGAATTAAGTTACTAGTTAGTATTGACAATAATAACTCCCAGATTGGGGGGACTACATGATATGGGTATTTCTCGTATTGGGCTGGCCCATGGGCCAAGTTCAGATTTTACCTATGTTAGGGGTCATCCCCGACATCGATATCGAATATTACGACTCATGTGTGCGGTCCCCGTATCTCGAGGCCTATAAATACTCCGTATTCCAATAATCCAGGTAAGCTTTAATTATCCACAATTATAATAGACCTATATCGAGTATATTCGATATAGCATTCGACATAGCACCCAATATATATCTCCGATATATATCATCGATACACTGTTCGATATCATATTCGACGTCAGCAAGGACATCATCCTCGACGTGGAAGGTTTCCGATATCATCCCCAATATCACCTTCGACGTCACACCCGATATACCTTCGACATCCAGAAGTGCATCTAACGTCAGTTCGAGGTGTTTCGAACCAAGCCTACTCAGCACTAGCATTAGTCTTAGTAGTTCTAGTTTGTAATAGAATCATTGTACCACACCTGTAACAGACCTTATTATATATATACGATCTATTGTTAAACTAGTGGCGCCGTCTATGAGAACACCAAGTTCTCGAACGAAGACTTCGAGATGCAACCTAGGATGACCCGCTCGTAGTCTACTAGGCCAGTGGTTGACAATTCAGCAGCAAAAAGTGCACCCCCGCTGCCTATCCCATCTTTGGAACCGGTAGTGGACCAAAATGAACTCGAGCAACCTCATCCGCCGAGGGTGCTCGTGCTTGTACCCACGGCAACTACTGTTTTGACGCCTGAGATCATGGCGCAGATCAATGCCACCGTCCTGACTACACTGAACGCAGCTCTGGATACTTTGTTACTGCGCTTAACCAACCGAGGAACGGGCGACGTGCCGCCGTAGCCACAGAAATTGAGAACCATAAACTCTAAAATTGGGCGTAGAATGAATGAACATGAGGATATGTTGGAATCCAGGAGGGACCGTCCACTGTTGAGAGTTCCCGGGGAAAAGGGTCCTGACCCAATGATGGGCAGGAGAAGTATTGCAAGGAGGATGGAACAGTTGGACCGTGAAAGAATAAAAGTTGATCGGAAGCATTACATGAGCTTAACCCCGTTTTGTGAAGAGATTGAGGCAAAAGTGCTGGAGAAAGGGGATAAGATTAAGACCATCAGAGCATATGATGGAAAGAGCAATTCGAGGGATCCACTGTGTCGATAGTGTCTTAACCTACATAGGTTTTCATGCAACATTAAGGAAAAAATTGGCCACAACCCTAACAGAGGCAGCCCTCGATTGGTTTAACATGATAGAAACTGGGTCTATAACAAGCTATGAGCAGATGAGGCAGAAGTTGGAGAGCCAATTCTCTAGCCAGAAGAGGATGAGGACTAACATACACCATTTAAATGCTATAAAGCAGAAGGAGAAGAAGATCTTGGAGGAGTTCATGAAGAGATTTAACGACGAACTGATGAAGGTGGATGAACTACAGGGTAACCAAGTGGTGCTCATTTTATTCAACGCAACAACGCAGAAGAGGTTTACAGGGGAGTTGATCAAGCTTAGGTCACCAAATATTGACTAGATTAACGATATGGCCTATGATACCATCCACCAAGACAATGTGATGGCAACGAAGAAGACTCCCTAGCAGACCAATCGCCCCAAAAGTAAGGAAGGTTGGAACAGAGATAGAAATGGTAATGATAGGTCACTGAGGAGGTACACTCCACTGAACCAGGATATCTTAACCATATTCGCAGTAGCTCAGAGGAAGAAATGGTTAAACCAGCCAAGGAAATTGAGACAGACTGAAGGAACGAAGCGTCAGAAAGGACATGAGACAGAAGACTGTATATATCTAAAGGACGAAATCGAACGACTCATTCGCGAGGGGAAACTGGTTGGGTATGTGCAAAAATCTAGAGACTCTGAAGATCAGGAGGGTCGGTCCCGTTCCCCTAGGAGGGACAAGATGAAGGCCATTGAAGGCCTAGGAGCACGTAGAAATGCGATTATCAATGCACCTTCTAGAGAAGTGATCAACATGATCAGTGCGGGACAAATAGGGGCAGACTCTACGAACGAAAGGAAAAGGATCACTAGAGGAATCCAAGAGGACCGCTATATTGGATTCACATCAATGCTGGACGAGCTACTAAACGAGAACATCACTTTCTCGAATAGGGACTTAACAAATCTATCCCTCGAGGCCATACAGGAAGGTAGACTTGATTTCCCTCTAGTTTTTAAACTTGATGTTGCCAATTATGGTGTTCGCAAGGTGTTGATAGCCAACAGGAGTTCCAAAAATGTCATATTCGCGCATGCTCTGGAAAAGATGGCGTTGGCCCACCACGTAGTGGAGCAGATCTGCACCCCTTCGATCGACTTCAGGGGAGCGGAGGTGATACCATTGGGACACGTTAACCTGCCAACATCATTTGGAGAAGTGCCACATAGGAGGACCATCAACGTGTAATACACAATCGTGGATCATCTTTTCGCCTTCAACATCATAATAGTGGTATCCATATACCACCATAAAATGAAGTTCCTGACAGAAGGAGATGTAGGGGGAGGTCATCGCTAACCATGAGGAAGGGTGGCTTTGCACATAACTTCCCTCACACTCCCGAGAATCAAAGATGTTGTGGGACAGAGGGCAAATCCAAATGGTAGCCATCAAGCAGTGGAATGATCTATGTCTTGAGGATCACTTGAACTGTATTCATTTTCACTAATGTTGAACAATGTATGCTTTCCCTAAATTTCCCCATCGTTGGGTTGGACTGTAACTAAAACAGGGAGAACTACGCCGGTCTGATTTCCATATCAAGGGATACGTAGGCGGGTTGGAATTTACCTAGCCCTCGACCATTGTCCGTTGTTAACTCTTATCATTTGAACCGATACATTTGACTGCATTACGGTATTCATAACTTGCTGTAGGTACACATCCCAAGGGATATAATGATAATGTACCTCAATATGGGGGATCCAGATGAAATGTGCCCAAAAGCACACACCCATTTCAAGATATTTATCATCGAATATCTTATTGTCATAGTATAATATTAATATGTCTTTTTTGAAAATATGCTTACTTCACCTATCTAGGGCAGGTACTAAGGCATTCCCTGCTAATAGGCAAGGAAGAATATGTTTCCAACCTATCGGGATGAAAGTGAGAAGACTGGAATTCACCTTACAACCCTGTTTTTTATTCAACAATACATATATGTGTTATCTCAATTAAATGACAGGAAATGGAGATCGACAAATTCTAAGGAATATCGACTACCCAAGAAGGGTGAAGACCTACAAAATGCCCACGAGATAACTCCCATATCCACCGCGATAGGGAGGAGAGAACCCGGCTTAGAGATCTATCTATAAACCCCACGGGATAACTCCTCTATCCACCGAGATAGGGAGGAGAGAACTCGATAGAGAGGTATATCTACGAATACCCATGGAATAACTCCATTATCCTTCGCGATAGGAGGAGATAACTCGGCATAGAGATCTATCTATAAACCCCAAGGGATAACTCCCCTATCCACTGCGATATGGAGGACAGAACCTGATAGGGAGAAACATCTACGAATGCCATGGGATAACTCACCTATCCATCGCTATAGGGAGAAGAGAACCTGGCAGAGAGTGCTATCTACAAATCCTATAGGATCGTAACTCCAATATCCACTTGGATAAGAAGGCCGCAAATTTAGATAAGCTATAATCATCAATACGAGAAGGGCACAAAGTCAGTGATGCGCACAAATAAAGTGTCACTCCCTCAAAATTAGATTAGCGTATTATTATCTTATTCAGAAAGTTCAAAAATACCAAGGTCGAACGAGCCTCGATAAGGGATCGGAGAAAGACCACCCACCCAGAGTACATCCTAGCTAGAGAGCATCGTAAGGTCATAAGGTGGGCCAACAAACCACCCAGAAACCTGGCCACCCTTTGGAGTGCCCGAACATTAACAGGCCTCTGGTACTTATTAGTGTTCTCCTCGACGTAGCCCAGGTGGTTTTGTGCAATAAACCCCTCCGTCCACGCGAGTTGCGACGCTTGTAATAATTTCCGTCCGGAATGAGCTCTGATGAAGAAGAACCCCTTATCCCCACCCTTTTTGTTGGTAACGACCGAGAACAGGTTCCAAAATTCATTAGCCCAATGGGGAGCACCAAGAGCTTTCATGACTAATATGAAAGCCACGATAGCAACAAAAGAATTGGGCGAGAGCTGTTCCAAGCATACCCCAATACTCTTCAGAATGGCAACAATAGCCGGGTCGATCGTGAAACAGAGACCATTGGCAAAATGCTTCGCATGAACAGTGATGGAGCCCCGAGGGGGCTTATGCATCCGCTCTTCTATTCCAGTGAAATTAATTTGGTAACCGCTATCCACGTGATATGTAGCCGAGTAGTGACCAGGATGGTGGAGAACATGGGACACCATGTCCTCATAGATAATAATCGTCTTGTATTTCTTCACGCCAGGCGACACGCGAAAACCCCATTCATTATACTCCACATCCTCATCCACGGGTAACTCAGTATCCTCCCCCTCTAATCCATCCCCTACGTCATCACCGACCAAACCCGCAGTCCCAAAATATTCAAAATGGTCAAAAGCAAAATCAGACCCCGCGAACCCCGCATTATCATGATCCAACTCGGTCGTGTCAACTCTCCTCGCTCCATAGATGGAAACTACGAACAAGACGCACATATATAGAGCGCGAATGACTCTTTGTGAAGGCTATAATTAGCATAGATGCAACCTAAAAGTCAGAAAGATTAAAAAATAGGGATTAATTCAAAAGCCTAGATCAAAAATGAAATCAAAGCACATATCGAATCCGTATATCGAGCATAATGGCAAAACCGACGTCAAAAATGGATATCGAATATGTAAATCGGAAGTCGATCACGAGAACACATATCGAAAATACTTATCGAATACTATGTCAAATATCCCCGACATACCTTTAGAGAAAGATGACAAATTTTACTACAAGACAAATGATCCTCATCTCACCAACAGGCCGTTATTTATAGACATCAAGTCCTCTGATGAGCATTTATGGCGACCCATATCAAGGGGAAAATTCGATATCCATATAAAAAAAATCGATATCATTTCTACAAAAATCTACAAACATTTAGAAATTAACAAGATATGTCTATGCACAGTAATTCAAACGAGGACCTCTCGGCTACGCTAATTACATTGGGGGTCCACCAACATTTCTCAAAATGAATTCCAATATCCGAGCTCCATCATTTGAATTGGCGGGACGAAAGGTACTGGTGATTCAAACTCAGAATAAATTTACGAGTTAGTATTGACAATAATAACTCCCAAATTGGGGGGACTACATGATATGGGTATTTCTCGTATTGGGCTGGCCCATGGGCCAAGCCCAGATTTTACCTATGTCGGGGGTCATCACCGACATGGATATCGAATATTACGACTCACGTGTACGGTCCCTGCATCCCGAGGCCTATAAATACCAGAGTTCCGATAATCAAGGTAAGCTTTAATTATCTGCAATTATAGTAGACCTATATCGAGTATATCCGATATAGCATTTGACATAGCACCAGATACATATCTTCGATATATATCACCGATACACTATTCGACATCATATCTGACGTCACCCCCAACGTCAGCCAGGACATCACCTCGACGTGGAAGGTTTCCGATCTCATCCCCGATATCACCTTCGACGTCACACCCGATATACCTCCGACATCCAAAAGTGCATCTAACGTCAGTTCGAGGTGTTCCGGACCAAGCTTACTCAGCACTAGCATTAGTCTTAGTAGGTTTAGTTTGTAATAGCATTATATATATATACAATCTATTGTTAAACTACATATAAACCTCTATTTTGAGACCCAGGCCTAACCGGCCGGGAACCGGTGGCTTCACCGGTCTGGGTCTGCCCAAAAAACGGGCCGCTAGAGTGATGCGGACGAACCAGCGACTCGGACTGGTTCGACTGGAGCATCGGTCGACCGGTTCGGTCTTAAGAACCGGTCAAACCCTCTTTTTTTTTTGCTTTTAGTCAATTGCAAACTTGCCTCCCTATGTTTTTGCTAATTAGAATACTGCCTCAAAAATTGGAAAAAAAGAAGAAAACAAATACAAAACTTTGAAAGGCCATAACTTTGCGTAGGAACGTTCGTTTTGGACGCATTTTTTTTTGATTTGGGATATCTCGACGAGATCTATCCACCACAAATGACCCATGGCGGTTTGGGCCAACAAATTTTCAAAAAAATGGTGTTTTCCATACTTAATTTGCCTTTGAAGTTAAACGAGCATACATTCGAGAATTTCATGCATAGTATTTCGTCCGATGCTAAGTTCATTTTCCAGATTTTAGTGTCACATATTATTGTTCTTGTATTGAATTTTGTGATATGGTTAGCCAACATTTAAAAATTCAAACAATCTTTTAACTTGTATTAAATATAATGTTTATTGGATTGTTTAGTAAATTGTTGGATAGCTCAATAGTTTTGACTACATTCTAAGAACTTGTTTTGTTGCAGGTCACATGTTCAAGTCCTAGTATTGTGATAACCATATTCATATTTTTCTTAAAATATAACAAAATATTAGTAACTTAAAATATTTCTCACAATCTTATAATTTTTTATACAAATATTTGTTATATTATATTTTTTATTAAACGTTGACTAAAGTCAACAAACCGGTCCACCCACTGGTCCAACCAGTCCGACCTGTTGACCAGCTACCAGTAGCCTCACCAGTTCTGTGATCGGGTCGGGTCTGAAAACACTGATATAAACCATATTTTGTTTTGAAAGTAGTTTTCCATTCATCGCCCTCTTTTATTCTTTTTTGGTGATAACCAGTCTTTAAATCAATCTTAGAGAATAACACAGCCCCATATAATTCATCAAGCATATCGTCTAACCTAGGGATGGGATTGCGATACTTAACCGTGATTTTATTGATGGCGCGACAATCAGTGCACGTTCTCCATGTTCCATCCTTATTTGGTACTACAATCATTGGTACCGCGCATGGGCTAATACTTTCTCGAACACTGCCTTTACTCATCAACTCCTCCACTTGCCTTCGAATTTCTTTTGTTTCCTACGGATTGGCCCTATAGGCTGGTCGGTTTGGAAGTGTTGCACCCGGAATAAAGTCAATTTGATGCTCGATGCCTCTTAATGGTGGTAATCCATCCAGCTCCTCTTCAAGTAAAACGTCATCATATTCCTGCAAGAGAGATATAAAAGAACTAGGGAAAACAGATGTTAGTTCGTTAGAACTTAGATAGCACTCCTTGTACATCAACACCATCACACTCTTTTTTGCAACAATCGCTCTCTCTAGGTCACTTCCTTTTACAAAGAAATTTAATCTCTTTTTATCCTCACTTTTCTCCAATTTTTTTCTCCCTCATAAACACTCAAATCAGCCCTCTTATTTTTCTCTTCGCTCTTTTTTTCTCTCAAAGTGTTTCCTTCATTCCCATTGATTTTTTCTCACCACTCTTTTTTTTCTCTCAAAATGTTTCCCTCATTCCCATTGATTTTTTTTCTCACCCTCTCTAGCTTTCCTCGCATGGGACACTTTGATTTGATCTTCCAAAACCTGTTGTGGACTTAAGAAAAAAGCATGATGGTCTTATTTTGATGCTTCAATGTGAAACGGTTGAGATACCCATCATATACAACTCGCTGATTAAATTGTCACGGCCTTCCAAAAAGAATGTGACTTGCATGCATTGGTACCACATCACATAGAACTTCATCCTCGAATTTTCCTAACGAAAATGTCACCAAAACTTGCTTAGTGACTCGAACTTCTCCACTTTCATTAAGCCATTGAAGCTTATATGGATTAGGATGTTTCGAGGTGGGCAAACTCAATTTCTCTACCATTTCCATACTAGCCACGTTAGTACAACTTATCCCATCAATAATCAACATACATACCTTTCCACGAACCAAACACCGCGTATGGAAGGTATTTTCTCTTTGTTGCTCCACTTCTCCCATCTTTATTTGCATGTTTAAAGCTCTTCTTACCACCAAAAGTTCTTCAGATTCAGCTATGACTTGCTCCACTTGGTCTGCATTCTCTTTGTCACTCTCTCCTTCCAGACTCAATCTCATCATTGTCCTTAAGGATCAACACTTTCTTATTTGGACAATCAGATGCAATATGCCCACGTCCATGACAACGAAAAAATTTAATATCACGACTACGAGAAGGTGTAGCGATAATACATTTTCCTTTGTCAACCTCACTAGTCTTAGATCTCGTTGCCTCATGTTCTGAATTTGACGTACTCCCAAAGGTCGACTTGTACACCCCTTCCTTCATCTTACTTGAAGATTCAGAATTTTGTGGATAACGCCTTTGCATACAGTTCCCCCTCTTTAGTTGTCTTTCCACCTTCATGGTTGTTTGTACCATGTCTACAAGTTCCACATAGTGTTGAAGCTCTACAATATTAGCAATCTCTTTTTTTAGCCTATTTAAGAAACGAGCCATAGTGGCCTCCCAATCCTCTTCAAGATTTGCTCTAATCATAGCAATTTCAATCTCTTTGTAGTATTTGTCAACACTTTATTACCTTGAGTCATACATTGGAGTTTTTGGTACAACTCACAAAAGTAATGAGACAGCACGAATCTCTTTCGCATGATTGACTTCATCTCGGCCCATGTAGTAATTGGCCTCTCTATATCGTCATTGATTTGTAAGGAGTTGATCCCACCAAACTATAGCATAGTCGGTGAGTTCAATTGCCACAAGCCTTACTTTCTTTTCCTCGGAGTAGTTGTGACAATCAAAACTCAGATCTACATTTTTCTCCCACTCCAAATATGCTTCTGGATCACTTATTCCATGAAAAGCAGGGATATATATTTTAATGCTTCCCAAATCTCGATCCACCCCGTCATTTTGCCATTTTTGATTCCCACGTTGTCGGTTGGGATGAACAACCCTCACATTATCATCTTCTTCCTCTAATTGCCATTCTTTATATCTTCCGTGAATTGCATTCAAGTTTCTACAATCCTTTGGTGTAGGTTGTTCCAATCTATCTAACCACTCCGTGATGCCTTCGATAACTATATTCCACCTAGCAAATTGTTGTTATATGGCTTGAAGTGTGAATGTTTCTTGCTGGTTATTGGATGTGTTTTCCATGGTAGATAATGTCCTCACAAGTCTCTCGTGTATTACTCAAAAGTATCCTCACAATCCACTCGTGTATCACTCAGAAAGTATCCTCACAATCCACTCGTGTATCAATCTTTGGCGTTTACATCCCCTCTAATAATCTCACCATTCAATGCCTTTTTTCACTCAATATTCAAGAACAAAACAAGATGAACAATATCAAGCAACGTTAAACAATCCCTTAGTCCTATTGTGAAGAATAATGATATATTGAAACAAAGCTCAAATATTTGACTTTTTTCTACTTTTTTTCTTTCTTACTTTCTCTTTTTTTTTGTACCTTCTTTTCTTTCTTTTGGACGTTTCTTTTTTCTTTTTTCTTTTTCTTTTAGTACACTTTTTTTCCTTTTTTTTGTGGAAGTAAACTAAAAAAAATAAGATCAACGCCAAATTGCTCTGATGCCAAATGATACGATAAAGGATAGAGACATTGGACCGGTTAAATATATTGATCTAAGAACCCAATGTGTAAATAAGCAGCGGTCTCCCAAGATCGAGAATTCGGTTTGATCTTACTTAGAGGTTGATAAACCTTGACCCGTTGGTTATAGATTTAGCCAAGAACCGTGGTGTAGTTGAACGCCACAAGATCATGCTCAAGGATCTTGATAAGTTCTTGAATATTTTAATTCCTCACAAAGAAAGAGTCAAAATATTAAAAAGAAATATTTGGAATATTGTCAAAGATGATTTTTACAACTCTTGTGAGACTTATTTATAGGCTAGAAAGTGACTCTAAAGTGTCTCACGTTTATATCTAAGACATAGGAGTACTAAACAAGCATTTGACCACTCTTAATGACTCTTGAAACATTAAACAAACCTCTTGAAATACTAAACAATAATTCTTGACTTCTTGGACATACAAACGGTTTATTTGACCAAAACTTATCCTCTTTACTTAGTCTTGAAGTTAGCTACGAAATTGATGGCCCATGGTCTTGAAAAAGTGTCTTCAAATTTAATTTAGCACCAGCCCATCACTTGAATTGAGTCTCAACCCAATAACATTCATTATTGGGCCTTCTAAGCACTTCTCTTCCACATTTTCTTTTATTTCAACAACAATGTTCAACATGGCCTCTCTAATTTATTTTGATCGTCGGGCTCTAGTTATTGGACCATCATGAATTTTGAGTAGATCCCTCTTTCCTTGATTTGGCGGTGTTAGCTCGTCTCCATCACCGGAGAATGCTAACTGGCATTTCGAAAGAAAGCGAAGGTCCCCCCAAACAAGGGGGATACCCCCAAGAGAGATCCATGTTAGAACCTCCGTCGAATGCTGAAGGAATTACAACAATAACTCAGAGATTTAAAATGGTCTCAAGGAACCTATGAAGACATATCTCTTACAAGAAGCCCATTCACGGAGGAAATCGCCACCTGGAGGATCCCACCTAGCGCCCTACTGAGGGGAAAACAACAAAAAGGATCCAATGCATCATGTGTGATCCTACTTGTCGGCAATGGACCTCGTAGCCACCCCCGATGTTGTGCTATGCCAAGTTTTCCGGAGCACCCTCAGTGGGAGGGCACATTCACGGTTTACCGAGATACTAGTTGAATCCATCAACAACTTTGAACATCCTAGTTGGGCCTTCATCCGACACTTCACGTGCAACAAGATACACCTGAAAATGGCAGCCCACTCTTCACCATGTTCCCAGAAGAAGGAGAAACCCTACGAAATTATATGAGACGATATGCCAACATGGCCCTGGAGGCACCTAGCATCCAACCTTCGCTGCTCACCAAATCCGCGGCTCACTGTTTAAGAACTTGACCCTTCATGAGGTTCATTATAGGAAAGTCAGCCATGGATCTAGAAGACCATATGAGAAGGTCCGGGAAATATATGCTCCAAGAAAAAGTAGAAGCCGTTCAGAACACTCACCGATGAGGACCACGGACATCCAGCATTGCCGCTAAAACCAGTACGCCTCGCAAAATTGAAGTCACGACAAAAGGTAGGATTCAAAAAAATGAAAGGAGGGACCAGTATTAGGAAGAGACGAAATACACTCCCCTTAAAACTACTCCCGCGCGCGTCCTTGAGATCTCCAAAGACGAACGCTACCTGAGATGGCCAAGGCTACTAAGGCTAGAAGACGAAAAAGCCAAGCAGAACATGTTGAAATATTGCAAATTCCACCCGGCATGGGGACACGAAACAAATGACTGTTGTCACCTAAAAATCGAGATCAAAAGACTATTGGGTCAAGGCTTTTACCGGAACACATAGATGAAAGAGACCGCCACACGAACAAAAGGAATATCGACATCCGCAAAAGGGAGAAATGCACCTTGGCAAAAAGGAAAAAGAAAGGAAAAACAATGCCCTCAATCGAAGAAGAAGAAGACAAAGAGGAGGATGACAATAAAGAAGTAGACAGCTACACGGATAACATCTCCACGTGACGCACAATACTAATGATCAAATGAGGGGGGCTCCCCTTAACCTCCCAAGGCACGAAAACGAGGTACCTAATGGAAGCTCGTAGTAGAGAACGAAGGGCCAAATTGTACTTCGTGCGAGGAAGATCCACCCCTACCATCAGTTTTGGCTCTGAGGACCTCAAGGGAATTCTAGTCAACATAGTAAGCGTCGTAGACATAATCTTTTTAACCACCTTCGTCGCACTAGGCCTCACAGGCCAGGCTTGCAGCATTCCCGCTCGTAGGATTCTCGAAAGAGCAGCTCACTACACGAGGCACCATCACACTACCCATGTCATGGGGAAAGCCTCCACATCGGTGCACCAAAGCAATCAGCTTCTGGATCATCGACGTACCCGCATGACCCTACAATGTTATTTTTGAACGATCGACCATACGCAGCTTCTTCCTCAATACATTTTAAAGTAAAATTTCCAATGAAAATCGGAATCAGAGAGCTAATGGAAAGCTAAACTAGAGCCAAAGAATGCAGGCTTAACGCACTCACCTAAGGAGAAGGCCCAGGGCGAAACACAAAAGACAAACGCAAAAACAAAGGAAAATGAGAAGAGTCCCTTCAAGAACAACCCTAAAATGGCAGGAAAAATGGGTGAAAGTCCTATCGAAAGAGTGCAAGACAAACCCCCAATCATGGTACATTGGAAAAAGACCAGCTCGCAAAAGCAGTTGGCAAAAGAAAAATCATTGACCTACCGAAAGCAGTATATTTAGAACGGGACCGAACATTGACATGTGATCTTACGGGTTACTGGTTTGATCGGTTAAACTGATTGAACCATTGGGTGAATCGGCGAAGGTTATTTATATTAAATTATATATTTAAAATGTATATTTAGAATTTTGCAACTTTTGATCTTTATAAAATATATGTGATTGTTACTAAGTAATATAATTACTTTCAAGTAACCAAATAAACATCAAAGTTCGGTAACATGTTAAAATTTTGATATATAAATAAATAATGGTATGTCATTATTTATATTAATAAATAATAAGTCTTAGTATTGATAAAAAAAAATTTAAAGCATCTTTATGAATTGGACTTAAACCAGAATTTATATATGTATTATCTTTTGTAAGAATAATAAATATACAAGGGACAAAAAAAAAGAAAGTCAACGGCCCATTAAAAAAACAAAACCCCACTATTATAAAGCAAAATAGGTCATCAAATGTCTTTGTTCTCTGCCATCATCTTCGCATGCATTCTTTTTTATTTTTCTTTCATCTTCATTTTCGTCTTTCTTTCTTATTTTTTATCTTTCGATTTTCTTAATTTCTTCTCTTTTCGTCCAAGGGTTACTCTTGTAAAAGTTAATAACCTCAATTTGTTAGATCCAATTAAAGCAACATCTTTTCTTTTTCGCTGATTGATTAATTTCTTTTTGTTGTCTAAAAAATTGTGATTCTCAATAGCCAAATTGTGAAATAAAAGGTGAAAAAAACCTCAGCCCGGTTCACTAATCGAGCCGAGTGACCTGTCCAACCTAGTTTTATCGAGTTTTGGAGCAGTTTGACTTATTATTGAGGATCAGGATTTTATACCTTATTCAAGACTGGATCGAGGTCCGGTCATCGCTTAAACTGGTCAGACCAGTCGGTCCGACCCAGTTTTAAGAACACAAGCCGAAAGCGTGCAAGCCGAATTTCCAATCATGGTACATTGGGAAAAGACCGACCCGTGAAAGCCGTCGACATGAAAATAACAAAAAGAACCTACCGAACGCGTGCAAGTCGAATCCCCAATCTTGGTGCATTGGAAATAGACCAACTTGCAATGGCAAGCGAGAGTCAGAAGACCAACTTACAAACCAGTTGCAGCGAAAAACCAACTTACGAACCAGTTGTCGTAAAATACCAACTTACAAACCAGTTGGCAAAGAGACGAGTTGAAGCCACAAAGTAAGACTAAACAAAACAAAAGGCAAAGGTACGAACTCCCATAATTATTGAAAAATAAAAAAGTACAGCCATAACAAAGACACAACTAAGGAAATGCTACATCACTCATCATCAGAAGATAAAGCCAACTCGCCACCTGAAGCCCCCCCTTTCATCATCAGAGTTGGGACGAAGGATGTCCAGGAAGTCCGTTTAAAAAAAGAGGTGAAAGTCTTGCCGAAAGAGTGCTAGCCAAACCCCCATTCATGGTGCATTGGGAAAAGACCAGTTCGCGAAAGCAGCTGGCAAAGTAAAAATCCTTGACCTGTCGAAAGTGTGCAAGCCAAATACCGAATCATGGTACATTGGGAAAAAGATCGACCCACGAAAGTGGTCGACAAGAAAATAACAAAAGAACCTGCCAAAAACGTGCAAGTCGAACCCCTAATCATGGTACATTGAAAAAAGATCAACTTGCAATGGCAAGTGGGCATCGTACGACCAACTTACAAACCAGCTGGCGTAAAAGATCAACTTACAGACTAGTTGGCGTAAAAGACCAACTTACAGACCAATTGGCGTAAAAGACCAACTTACAAACCAGTTGGCAAAGAGGCGAGTTGAAGTCACAAAGCAAGACGAAATAAAACAAAAGAAAAAGGTGCAAATTTCCATTATTATTGAAAAAGAAAAAGTACAACCAGAACAAATACACAATTAAGGAAATTCTACATCACTCATCATCGAAAGTTGAAGCTGACTCGCCACTTGAAGCCCCCCACCCCCAATCATCATAGTTGGGATGAAAGATGTCCACGAAGTATGTGGTATACTCATCTTTCATATACCTTCTCTTTACAAATCACAGAAATTGCGTTCTAAACTACATCTTTCCAATAATTAAGGAATTATTACCCAACCCGATTAATTTCGTGTTATCAATCATGTTTACAAAATTTATTAAGTAAGGATGAGAAGTGAATTTATATTTTATTTTTGTTTGTTAAGTCTAGTAATTTTCTTGTGTTACATGAGAACGAGTAATGAGATGAGTGTGTGGGTGTTTCTTGCTAGGGGAATTTGTCAAAAATCGTCATTTATCTATAGATCATTCCAATTTTAGTCCTTTAATTAATGACCTTTTAATTTTTTTCTTCTAACTATGAGATGTTATCATTTTTTGTCCTCAAGGCCCACACTGTTTTGGGTTTTGTGATTTTTACCACCATTCTTCTATTAAATTGCACCTATATCCATTATTTTTCAAATAATTTTATTTATACTCTAAAAATTTTATACTTTGAAATGCCGTCATGTCGGGATAAATTACACATTCCACCTCTAATTTTGAATTATATTCAAATTTATAAATTTTTTGAGTTTATTTTTCTTTTTGTATTAGATTAAAAAATACAGTACCCCTTACTTTAATTTACTTAATCTATTTAAAATACTTTATTGTTATAATTACATTCACTTTAACAGAAAAAATGGAAGAATAGTGGTCCAATGAGACGTAACTCTTTGTAATCTCATTACACCAATCTAGATTATCTCATCATTATAAAAGTCTTTCGATGCAACAATTTAGCATAGTTTAGTGACAGAGAAATTATATATGTATATATATATATATTGTAATAATGAGAATAGTCTTTGTTTCTCTTCATGATACCTAACCTTTTGCTATACATGTTTTAAAAGAGACGATCTTCGATTTCACATACTAACTCAAAATCAAAAATTCACTTGGAACTTCTGTGAGAATGTTAACAAAAAGTATTCAAATTATTTTAAATATATTAAGTAATTAAAGTACGGGATACGACACTTTCAAATATAATACAAAAGAAGATTGTATTGAAAGATTATAAATTTGAATATAATTCAAGATAAATGGTGGTATGTGTAATTTATTCATACTTGAGGGTAGTTCGAAGTTTAATAAGGTTATTGGATTATAAATAAAATTATCTTACAAAAAGTTTATTTAAAAAAAAAGATGGGATGTAAAAATCATAAATCCCAAAACATTGAGGGTTTGGAGGACAAAAATTGATGAAATTGGATAGTTGGATGACTAAAAATTTGAAAATGCCATAATTAAAAGACTAAAGTTAGAATGAACTAAGGGTGTTTTTTGATAATATTCATGTAGATCAACCACAATTGACATTCACATATATATGTTAAGTTGTGTATCTTTTGAGTTTTTGAATTCGTTTCAGTTTACTTATGTTTTTAATGTCTTGAGAACTTGTGAACTTTATGTGATGAAGAACTATTCCAACAAACGATTCACTGTATGGAGAAAGAATAAGTGATAAGCATCAGTACTATTGTCAAGTCATTAAACTAAAGAATACGACTCTCAATATCACGCTTGTCTCGCGTAGTTGAGGAAAAAGAGTTCTTGAAGTACTCGACTTCATTATGCCACTTAGCTATAAAAAGCAGGCATCACGCTACGACAAAGTGCACAACTTGTTTGCATAACTTAAAGGCTAGAGCGCAATTGGCCGCATGATGCTCAAGAGACGATATTCCTACACGCCAAGATAGCGCGATCAGTGCGATACATTTTGCGATTCGCACGGCTATGCCAAAAATCTAAATGTTGCCGGAAGAGTAAGAGCAATCAGGTCTTTTCAAAGAAAGATAAAACTAAAAGGAGAAAATAAAGTAAAAGCCAACAATAGACATTAATATTGTTTTTCGGACCCAATGTCTAGTTCTTTAGATTTATTTAAGAGCCAAAAAATAAGGCTGGGCTGGGCTGGGCTGGGCTCTTCTGGCCCAATCCCATATAACATTTTCAGGGATGTTTTAAAAGTGTTGTCTTCTGAATTCATTAACTGTTACTCAAATTTAGTTAATTTAATGCCTATTACTCTATTAGGCCTTACTTACCACTGATCAACATTCTGCCAACTCACAGCTGGCGACTAGAATAACCAAAAACGCGCTGTCTCTTGCAAATTAGAGAGACAAGTTAGAGAAATTATATGCTAAAAAGGAAATAGCATGTATATCCGGTTTACCGACAATTAAACTTCATGATAACGCGATGATGAAAGAATCTATAAAGAACTTACATTTTTCTTCTTCTTCTTTATAAAGAATAAAGTAAAAGAGTTGGCAGTACCAATAACAAAAATGGATAACTGGATAGGAATGGAATCACAAAGCTTGTCGAGGAATGAGCCTTTACCATTATTTATTAATAATAATAAAATAAAATAAAGTAGCATTTATCGGAAAAAGATGTTGCTGTCTGCCGAGATTTGGCTCAAGATTCCTTGAGAACTGATTATTCAATCACTATAACACTATATACCCTAATTACTCGAATAACTAGTCAATAAAGATCCCATCAAGATCAAGAAACATATTCAAAAGCATCACATATGTAAATATGTAGACTGGGATTATCTGATTTTCTTTACTCCGAGTGACCGGGTCCGATCCATCAATATAATCCTCTTATAAGCATGTTATGAAAAGTATTGTTTAATAGACAATATATTTTGGTCTTATTTCGGCCGAGTAACAAAACACCGTTAAGATTACAATCGGCTAATCAATTGTCAAAATAATGCTAATTAAATAAATTCGGACTAGCTTGATCGGAACATCTATTACAAGTTGACTAGGCTTTATAAATGAAATTACTAAGTACATAAAGTGTATCGAACAACTAGGGTATGATCTATCCTGTATCGAATCGGTTATGTTCGATATGGTATATGTTTGATGGTCCAATATCGAACTCTTGCCCTTCGATCTATGAGAGTATCGAACTATGGTCCTTCGATGTATTGGTGAGCTGATTTGTTGAGTATCGAATCGTATATATTCGACATGGTATCTGCTTGATGGTCCAATATCGAACGGTTGTCCTTCGATCGAGCGTAGTGTATCGAACGTTGGGACTTCGATCGAATTCAGGGGATTCGATCGAATGCTGACGGGTTCGATGCTGATTGAATCGATGATGATTGGAATGCGTGCTGAGAATGTTAAGGGACGGGGTATTTATTACCCCCGTCCCGCGGACCCACTGGCTGCTGGTCCTTTTATCCTCTTTCCTCATCTTTCGGGGGCGCGATTTTGGCTAACTTGGTTGCCATCATCTCTTCACGGGGAACCACCCCCCGAGCTATCTTATTTATCTCCTCGATAGTTATGGCGTTTCACCTGAGCAAGTCATCACTAAAGACTGTATTGGTAGTGGCTCGAAAGAGTATGCTCATCACCATCTCTCCACTCGGGTTGTCTATTCTTAGCAGTTATGCATTAAAACGCCTCATAAAGTCCTTTAGACTCTCATTGGCCTCCTACTTCATTGAGTACAGGTGGGAATGGTCGAAATCGTAAGGTTTCTGTTAACGGTATCTTCGTCGTGCCTGCTAGCTGTGACGAACAGTGTAACGGATTGTTTGAAACGCCGATCTCGACCCGAGGAGATTGTTGGTTTTTATTGATTTTTGGCTGGACTCGGATATTTTTCGAGATGCCTACGTATCCCCCGATTGGGAATCAAGCCACTCGTAGTTCTTGTTTTTGGCGTTGGATATTTGGTGTATGTCGATTTTATCGATTGAATTGCAATTATCTTTATTGGAGGGGTTGCCCTCGTGAAATTATAAAAGAGATAGAGAGGAGTCTGAGGGGAGAAATAGTTCTCATTCTTTATGATTTTGTTAACGAATTTAGACCATTTCTCGATTTGTGCGTGTGTCCTCCCTCCCTCTTCCTTTTTTCCTTCGTTCTTTCCTTATATAGAGTTTGCCAGGGACATGTGTCGTTAAGAATGTGTTTTAGCAGGTACAAGTGTTGTGATATGCGTGAAAGATAAGATAGGGTTTATTTGTTTAGTATATCTGCTGACAGGGCGCTGACTAGGATAAATCATATCCTTTCCGGTAGCCCCAATGGGTTCTGACGAGCTAGTCCCTTGGTCTATTTCTCTCCGATGGGTTGTATCTCTCGGAAAATGTTGGATAGAGGGGACGGAGCGTTCGACTGTCGTTGTGGTGGCTTTTGCAGCGGTTAAGTCTGGTTTATCTTCTTTGGGAAGTGTACTCCGAGAGGTATATTTATTCATTATTGCTCTTGGTGTGTGTTCCGAGGGTGTTTTATGTGAGCAATGCTGCGTTCTTGTTTTTGGGGTTTCGTAACGCATATTCCGATGGCTACTGGTCTATAGTAATATAATAGTTCTTTGAACATGACTCCTGGGAATAATGCTCCGAGGGCTTTGACATGGTCTCCGAGGGCTTTGATATGGTCTCCGAGAGCTTGGCTTGATCTCCGAGCGCTTGGCTTGATCTCCGAGGGCTTTTTTTGTGCCTTCGTGAAATTGCATCTTTGTGTCCAAGTCCTCGTAGAGTGCCTTCTAGTGGTTCCTGCGTTTAGGCTTTGTTCATGGATTTAGTCTTCGTAGTGATGTTCCGAGGGCCTTTGGACTTCAGAGTGTTCAGTAAGAGAATGTTCTCGCAAGATTCGGGCATTACAAATACAAATCAAATAATAATATACCCAGTAATTTTGGTAATTCAATAATAGTGTATTTTAAGCACGTGGATTTTTACCCTGTTAACAAAGCCCCCCAGTTTTTAGTGCAGTCGGTCATTATGACTGCACTAGAAACTTTAAAAAAGTTGAGAGTTACGATGGTTCGAGTATCGCAGATTTTTTAGAGAGGTATCGTAGCCTCTTGTAATTGGAGTCGTTTTAAGGCATTGGTTTTGAGCCTTTTAAAGTATCGTAGAGTTATCAAGGACCTTGTGGATCTTTGTGGGCTGTTGCATCGTGAATATCTCATAAGGCGTTGTATATCCTCGAGAGGTACCGTAGAACTCTTCTGGGGTATCATGGACATTCGTCGTTAACGCTTATGTCCCTTTAATACAAGCCCCCCTCCCCAGTATTTCGCTTGCCTTTGAAGAGGTAAGGGGAATACCGTGGTTGCCTTCTTCGAGGTGAGAGGTTTTCCGATGCCTCCGTTGATATACTTCCTTTATTCATTAAGGACATTAATTATAATTAATGCCGTGGCATTAATTTAATTGTGATCAAAATGCAATTAAATGCCACGTTCAGAAATGGTGGGGTTCGCCGAGGTATTTGGACCGTTACATTTTCCATAAATGAGGAGGCGTGACGGTTCATAACCCACTACACACGATTTCCAATCATGGGGTGTAAAGGAGTTTAATGGGTTTAACACCTTTATTGGGACTAGGATTTATAAATACCTTCCGCTTTTAATTTTACTCTCACTTGCAGTCTTTAGGCGAAAACTTTCTCCAGCTTATCTTCTCTCCCTGCCAAAGAAGTTTTTTGATTTGCCTTAAGATTTCTCTCTAATTCGATTCTAATGGCGTCTCAATCTGAGGCCAATCTGGTTTCTGCCGCTTCTGGCACTGGAGGGGTGACGGGGGCCATTTCTCTGACTTCTCGAAAGAGAAGCGCGACGACGGTGATGGGGATTGGTGGCAGCGGTGGCGCGAGGAGGGTGAAAAAATCGAAGAAAAACGCTGATAAAGGTGGTGTTCCCCGAGCTACCCAGAAAGTTGAAGCGACAATTAGCACCGCTTCGCAGGAGGAGATTGAGAATTTGTTCCTTGATTATGGCACTTCAGGACGAAATGTGACGGTGGAGGTTCCGTCAGCGGATCAGAGGGGTAATTCTCCTCCGGCGAAGTACTTGACCGTGTACTATCCTCAGGTAAATGCGGGGTTACGTTCATTTTTCCCGCCTCTCTACTGCGGGATTTTTAAGTACTGCAACGTATGCCCTAGTCAACTTACCCCCAACTCTTTTACGGCTCTAGCCTTATTCGTCTTTTGGTGTTTGGTGAGGGGAATAGAGTGTACGAGGGATAGGTTTTTCTCTATTTTTGAGTTGAAGGTGTCTCCGGGGGGGGCTCCTTTCTATTGTTTTAGTCATCGGAACAAAGATGACCGTATCTCCGAACTCACAGCACGTGGAAGAACAAATTTTTCTATGTCCGCCCTGCCGATGGGGAGTGGGACATGCCCTATACTTGGAGGGAGCCCAAGTTTCCGAAAAGGGTGTTAGACGATACCTTGGTGTTCTCCCCCGTATTCGCTGCAAAGTCTTTGGTAGAGTCGAGGGACTTTGCTGCCCTCTATCGGACTGCGGGTTTGCGGTATATTGCTCCGATAGATCGACTCGAGACCCCATTGGTTGTACTCGAGAAATATTTCAACGCATTTGGTAAGTTCTTAAATACATATATGTATTTCTTATTCTACCTTGATTGTTATTCTTCGTTTGACTTTGGCTGTCCTGCAGTGGATGCTTTACGGCCATATATGGTGAAAAGTGCCAGCGGTTCCGGTGTTCACGAAGAAAAGGGGGCTCAGGAGGGTGGACTGATGCTAGGGGAAGGTGAAGTCCCCATGGCTGCGGAGGGTAATGCTGAGCGGGCAAGGTCTCGTTTAACGACTTCGACAACTATATCTCGGTCATCTAGTGGAACATCCGATACCCCGGAAGAAACGGATTTGGATGTTAACTTCCGCATATGCGGTCCTCGTGGGGGCCTTCTCGTTGGGAGGAGCAGAAGACGATATAGGGATAGGGGGAATGCCATTGCCCCCCTTAGGTGCTGTCGACGAGTCTCCTCCCTCGGAGACATCAGGGGATTCGGTGGATATACTATTGGCCACTCCTTCTAAAGGTATATACATGTTCTTGGTTTAAATGGTATTAAGATACTTTGTACCTTCTACTTATAACAAATTATCTTTGATAGACAAAGGAACAGCCTTCCCTGCTGAGAACGAGGGAGTATCTCTATCGGAGCACGCTCTCGGTATGGGTAAGTTTCTTAAGATCAACTATTTCCCCCTCTGTCTCTCTTGTTAGGGAATAATTACTTACTTGGGGAGATTTTTGATTCACAGGGGGTGACTTTTTTAATCTTGGAGGAAAATCTTTTCCCTTGAATCCTGATGCTCCTCCTGCTTTCGATGATCCGATTCTTTTATTAGATGAGCTGATGGCCGCAGCTCCTTCTTTTGCAGATCATCCTCTTTCAAGTTCGTTTGACGCCATTCAATCCGACAGGCCCAGTGGTTACCCAGGTGCCCATATCGAGGGGGCGAGGGGATACCATTAGAGGGACCTTCGTCTTCGAGTATTCCTGCCTCGGGGGGAGAGCCTAGCCCTGAAGAGGCTAAGGTGGCCCTCGATACCGTTACTCGATACCTATCGGCTACCAATTCTCTTCCATCGGAGGGGTGACAATTCGTCCAGGCTTGCACAAATTGTGTGGCTATCCTGGTAAGGCTTACCTTCTACCTATCGTATTTGTCTAGGGTCCAGTTCTGGGATCTTTACTCTTCTGCTTTGCTTTTTAGGTGCCTAAAATGCTTCCTCTTCTATTACTTGAGGTCGAGAAGTTGCAAAAATTGGCGACTACTGCTGAAGAAAATGAGAGTCTCCGAGAAAAGATGGGAAAGTATGAAGACGCGTGGTCTAAGATCACGAAGCAGAACCAAGAGTTAAGGGTGGAAAACAAGCAGCTCCAATCCTACGTATCGGAGATGGAGGCCTCGGGGTTGGTGCTGAAAGAAAATGTTACCTCCCTTGAGGAAGAGAAGATTGCCTAGGGAGTAAAGCAGTAAGAATTGGAGCATAATCTGTCTCAAGCACTTGGTCGGGTGGATGCTCTTACTGAAGAGTTATCGAAGGCCCCAGTTTCGGGGGGCATCACCCCCGAGGAGATGCAGCAGAGGCTGACTGCTGCTGTTAATCACGCCCAAGAGGAGTCTACTGTCCAAGCCAAGGAGCAATACGTCCGCAAGAATCACAGATACTTGGTTGGACACGTAATGTGGGGGTTCCTTCAATGCTTTGGGCAGGTGCGTAGGAAGGTAGCTCCAAATATTGATTCGCGCCAGATAAATATTCTGGAGATGCAGAGGCCTACATTGGAACAAGCCTATTCTCTCTTTCTGAAGAATAGCTCTCACTTCCCTCCTTCATCTTCTGCCCCAACCTGGGTTCCCCTGACTGTCGTAGTCCCGCTACCTATAGCTCGTCCTTCTCCCGATATGGGGGCACATGCTGGTTCTTCTGGTGCTCCCTCTTCTACAAGTGCCCCGACCCTTCCTTCTGCAAATGTGACAACTCCTACCTCAACGAGTGCTCTACCCCCCCCCCCCCCCACTTTAGAGGCCTCTCTACTTCTGAGCATAATTGTATTCGTTTTTAATGTAATAAAACTTGTCTTTTTTAGTGCTAATAGTTATCATAACTTTTCAGCACTTATAAATACTTAGACCCTTTCCTTTAACTGTAGAATTTAAGATTGAGTTTAAAGAAATGAAATTCATTCTTATTGGCCAAGCAAACTATTTAGCATGACGTGTCCGTTTGTGGTACAAACTTTGGAGACATATTTTCTCTAAATAGAGGTATCCCTAGACACGTAACCGTGGCTATAATATAGCTTGGACAACTCAAGCTTAACTCGATTATCCAAGGAAAGATTCCTAAGTATGTATAGGTGCTTGGAGTTTAGTGAATATTCTCACGTACTTCCCAAAAATCCTTTTCGGCCGAGTTGTTTACTCATTTCCCTCTCCGGGGTGTTTCGTGCAGATGCCCTCGGAGAGCAGCTCCGAGGACCGCTGGACCATCTCTTCTTGTTTAACAACAGGAGATGTTCTTATCTTCATTATACAGGCTCTTTATAGTAAAATAGAGCCTTCGAGAATGGGATTCTAACCCGGGTTATTCGGGTAAATGCCCTCGGAGAGCAGCTCCAAGGCCACTCGTCTATGCCCATTCTTGTTTATAAGGAGATGGTTTTCTTTACACATCCTGTAGCAGTTCTCTCCTTTTCTATTCTTCTTCTCAGTTTTCGCTTTTTCTTTTCTTCTTCATCTTCAGATTTTCTCTACAACCCTTAAGCAGTAGGCTAAAGAATCCACTCCAACCCGAGTCTTTTACAGACTTCGTATATATACACTTATATAGCAATTGGAAAATATTATGGTTTTCAAGGAGATATCTAAGATTGGAATCGAATCACGTGAGTTAGAGAAAGGAAAACTTAACTTCGGAGCGTATCGTCCCGTAACAGTAGCACCTGCTTTCCCTTTTGGTTTCGGCGGCGATCTCCTCGGGCTTGCTCAAGGATTTCAACGACGTTCCCACAGGCGGCGCCATTTTGTTAACGGTATCTTCGTCGTGCCTGCTAGCTGTGACGAAGAGCGTAACGGATTGTTCAAAACGCCGATCCCGACCCGAGGAGATTGTTGTTTTTTATTGATTTGCTGCTGGACTCGGATATTTTTCGAGATGCCTACGTATCCCCCGATTATTTTTGGCGTTGGATATTTGGTGTATGTCGATTTTATCGATTGAATTGCTTTTGTCTTTGTTGGAGGGGTTGCCCTCGTGAAATTATAAAAGAGAAAGAGAGGAGTCCGAGGGGAGAAAGAGTTCTCCTCCTTTATGATTTTGTTAACGAATTTGGACCATTTCTCGATTTGTGCGTGTGACCTCCCTCCCTCTTCTTTTTTTCCTTCGTTCTTTCCTTATATAGAGTTTGACAGGAACATGTGTCGTTATGCATGTGTTTTAGTAGGTACAGGTGTTGTGATATGCGTGAAAGATAAGATAGGGTTTATCTGTTTAGTATATCTGCTAACAGGGCACTGACTAGGATAAATCATATCCTTTCTGGTAGCCCCAATGGGTTCCGACGACCTAGTCCCTTGGTCTATTTCTCTCCGATGGGTTGTATCTCTCGAAAAATGTTGGATGGGTGGGACGGAGCGTTCGTCTGTCGTTGTGGTGGCTTCTGCAGCGGTTAAGTCTGGTTTATCTTCTTTGGGAAGTGTACTCCGAGGGGTATATTTATTCATTATTGCTCTTGGCGTGGGTTCCGAGGGTGTTTTATGTGAGCAGTGCTGCGTTCTTGTGTTGGGGGTTTCGTAACGCATATTCCGATGGCTACTGGTTTATAGTAATATAATAATTCTTTGAACATGATTCATGGGAATAACGCTCCGAGGGCTTTGACATGGTCTTCGAGGGCTTTGATATGGTCTCCGAGAGCTTGGCTTGATCTCCGAGGGCTTTTTTTGTGCCTTCGTGAAATTGCATCTTTGTGTCCAAGTCCTCGTAGAGTGTCTTCTAGTGGTTCCTGCGTTTAGGCTTTGTTTCTGGATTTAGTCTTCATAGTGATGTTCCAAGGGCCTTTGGAGTTCGGAGTGTTCAGTAAGAGAATGTTCTCGCAAGATTAGGGCATTACAAATACAAATCAAATAATAATATACCCAGTAATTTTGGTAATCGAATAATAGCGTATTTTAAGCACGTGGATTTTTACCCTGTTAACAGTTTCAAATCGGGGATCTTTTCCCCGTGCCCTAAGATTTTCGCCTCTATTTCTTCAGAAAATGGAGAGCTCCACAGAGCACTTCCTATTCGCTCCATTTGGCCTTCGTCCATTGCTTTCTCCCTTTCAATCCTTTCTGGATTTCTTACCACCTCATCGCGCTCATTTATGGAGTCGCGACTTTCCGCGCGTCTCTTCTCATTATTCTCCTATTGTCTTCTTGGTTCATCAATTCGACTTTCCTCTCTCTCTCTCTCTCTCTCTCTCTCTCTCTCTCTCTCTCTCTCTCTCTCTCTCTCTCTCTCTCTCTCTCTTCTTTCGTCATGGTGCCTCCGATATTGCACCTCCACCGACTTCGGTTTGTCTCTGCGGTCTTCCCTATGTGATTTTTTCTTATTTTGGACCTCCACCGAGTTAGGTTTGTCTCTCTTGCCATCCCGATGGGACTTTTCCTTGTTTGCTTTTCTCGGACGTACGGCCGCAGAAGCCTGTTCCCTTATTACCTCAGCGCGTCCCACCGACGGTGATGCTTGCATTGGTGGAGCGGGGGCCATACATTCAGCTAGTACAGATTTGACCATGACCATTATTTCATCTCTCATATTGTTCAGAAGCGAGGTTGTGGTTGTTGCCGCTCCAGTTGTGCCTGCATTTGGCGTAGGTATACCCTCTGCTTGCGTTCCTGGCATCTCTCGCATTGCGGGCGTCGGCAATCCAGCGGGTATTATTGAAGGTCCCGCAGCTTCTGGGATAGTCTGACTTGTTGTTGCTCGGATGACCTCTGCATTCGTGCTATCAACTGCTCTACTACGCGATCTAGTAACTCTAGACATTACGCCTAATAAACTTAGAAATGTGGTGTTCCCACAAACGGCGCCAATATTTTGGTCTTATTTCGTCCGAGTAACAAAACAATGTTAAGGTTACAATGGGCTAATCAATTGCCAAAATAATGCTAATCAAATAAAATTCGGACTAGCTTGGTCCGGAACACCTATTACAAGTCGACTAGGCTCTATAAATGAAATTACTAAGTACATAAAGTGTATCAAACAACTAGGGTCCGATCTATTCTGTATCGAATCGGTTTTGTTCGATATGGTATATGCTTGATGGTCTAATATCGAACTCTTGCCCTTCGATCCTTTGATCTATGAGAGTATCGAACTAGGGTCCTTTGATGTATTGGTGAGCTGATTTGTTGAGTAATGGGACTTCGATCGAACTCGGAAAATTCGATCGAATGCTAACGGGTCTGATGCTGATTGAATCGATGATGATTGAAATGCGTGCTGAGAATGTCAGGGGACGGGGTATTTATAACCCCCGTTCCGCGGACCCACTCACTGCTGGGGAAAGTGCATTGAACGAACATGATTCGATCCACCTGTTAGATCAAACCATGTCCGTTCGATGCTCGTTCAACATTGAATTTGGCCTGCTCGATACACTGTTTCAGTTGGGCTTGCTTCTTGGGCTGACCCAATATTAGTATTGAGCCGTTTCTAAAATACTCCCATCACAATATATGAGCTTTTTTTGTACTATATAAAAGATACTTGTTTAACGATCTATACATTGTTCATTTTCAATTCTCAAATGATGTCACCGATATTCTCCCTAAAATCTATTGAATTACATGTTTAAGAATCTCCCACTTCTGAAGGCAAAACTACTATATTTTCTATCTTGTTACGTGTTAGTCCGTTATCTTACTGGAAGAACATGGCCGCATGAATATATTTTATTCCATATAGGTATCTAGGGCAAAAGAAAATCATATATAGTATCATCTTTAACTAATGACAGACATATGATAATGTGGAATCCAGCTATAATTTGTGCTTCCCGTGTCAGTTAATATATATGCCTCTGATTTCGTAGGAATATGATGCTTGCCTTTGCTTATAAGGTCACATAGATAAATGGCATTTTTATTGATCGAATGAATTATGACCGCATTTTCCATCTTTTAGTAAAACCGTGATGCTTGATGCATTGTTTTATAGTTTTGTAGGGAGTCCTTCTTCATATTTACTTAAGCTGATGATGATGATGTTGATGAAAAGAACATTCTCACGTCATAAACAAAACATACATATATATACAGCTAGCTAGTAACAAAGAAAAGTTACATGTTGTACTTAATAGAAAAAATAACTCACCTATGAAGGAAAAAATGCATAAAATCCCTTTGTGGTTTCAAAAACCTGCAAAAACCCCTCTTATAGTTTAAGAATTGCACAAAAATTTCTTGTGGTTTTAAGAATCTTGCACAAAATTCTCTCCTTTAAATTTTAACTAACTCCTTCATTTTTTCATCAAATGACTAAATTGTCCTTACTTTTATTATAATATATTCATATATTCATATTTTATATTTGTATGGCCTTTTTACAAAAGAATATCAAAAAGTTATATTTTTTAATTATGTAAAACTGTTAAAAAGATATATATTATTTTTTAATAAATAAATTAAAAGTATCGATTTCGTGACGAATTTTTAAACCATAAAGGGGTTCCGTGCAGGTTTTGGAATCACATGGGGCCGGGTTTTGTGCCAAATGATTTCAAGGGTATAATAGACTTTTTATAAGTAAAAATTATTCAAAAGCAAGCGAATTGTCTTATAAAGCGAGTGCACATCACTCTCTAATGGAGTTGGACGAAAAAAGGATTTCGTGCAAGGCTTATGAAACCACGAGAGAGTTATGTGCAGGGTTTTTGAAACCACAAGGGGCTTTTGTGCAGTTTATAAACCACAAAGGGATTTCGTGCAGGTTTTCAAAACCGCAGGGGGTTTTATGCATTTTCCCCCACCTATGAAATATATTTTTAGTTTAAATTATTATAATATGTATAATAAAAAGCTAGTATAATAATAAAAGTTATATTTTTAATGTTAGTGCTTTTACATTTTAACTAACTTTTATAATTTCCCTTATCATGTAAATTGTAAAATGATGTGCTTTAATTTGCATATAAAAATGAACAGAAACTTATTTGTCATATTTTTCAAGAATAAGTTGCCTAATTACCTTATCATGGGGAAGTTTGATTTTAAATTTACTCAAAAGAAAAATTCTATATGTTCGTGATACACATTACTGGCATAAAAACTTCTGGTTTTTGTTTTTTGATAGAATTAGAAATTTATAACCGAATTAAAAATAGTCTATGATGGGGAAACCCCCATCACCAAAACAGGAATGAGGAATTAAGTGGCTGGGGATAGTTCCAAGCCAGTTACAAAATAAGGCCCACTTCTGGTTACACTATCTTAGCTTTGTGATTATATCAGAATCTGTACAACTACTACAACACGTCCTCTATATATATACACTTCGCACCTTCACTTATTATTAGATCAAAAAGAATATATCCGTTCACTCCCCTCTAGGCTCTAGCCCCAGAATTAAAGAAACCTGGTAGTGGTACGGTAATTAAATGTGAGATTAATAATGAGGTCTCTTACATGGCTTTGCATCCTATTATTATGTGCTACTGATCAATTTCTTCGGAGTGGCCATGCTCTTGATCAAAACTCTCACATGAATAATAACACAACTAATTTAATCATTTCAGAAGAGCAAGGTGAGCATCTTTCTATCTGTATTTCATTCATCAACTTGTTAACCTTCCTGTCATTTATCCTTAACTTTTTTTTTTGGATATTTAAAATAACACGAATGTAATGTATTCAAGAAACTCTCTTGAGTTTTCCTCTCCGTTAGGATTTTGATCATCATGAGCTTTTTCTTCTCTGAGTCTCATCTTTGAGTTGGTTTGCTTTCCAGTATCTTGTGAGTCAGTGAGTCTCATATCCTTAATAAGACGGGGGAGTTTTTGCTAATAAAAAATAACACATTTTTTTTGCCAATTAGAGATAGTAAAGGGTATAGATTTTTGTATTTTACTCTTATTTATCGTCACATCAATAAAATACAAGAAGCGTGTGTCGAGAAACAAGGAGAAGTTCCATATTATTATATATTATTTTTATCCTGAACATAATTAGGATTAATGATAACTTTGGTAAGTAGGTGTTAAGAAACTAGTTCCACTACGTTATGATATTATTTACTTTGAGCCCAAAATCTCGTGAAATTTGTTCTTAGAGTTAGACTGCACCCTGACAAACCATTTGAATCCTATACATCAACAATCTTAATTGTTCTTACAGACGAATTCAAACTCCTTCATATAACAAGTTGTTCATTTTACTCTGGATCTACATTAATTTGTTTTGTTTTGGATATATATGATATGTTTATGAATATTAATGTATAATAAAGAATACAAATTATGTTATGATGTATCTTATCGATAATATCTTATCATTTGATATGCTTGCCACTAAGTTAGTAATAGTTTCATATAGATTAATAATGACAGAGGAGTTTTTCCTAATTACAGAAGGGAAAGTAAAGTGGCACAGAGATTCCGACAGAAGAGAAGTTTGGACAACAGATGAGGCACAGAGAGGACGAGGATCCAGCGGCGGCGGCGGTGGAAATGTTGCCCATCATCGACCAGCTCCTTCCCGTGCTGCAGCACCGCCGTTGTATAGTCCTTGTATGGTTCTTGTAACGTTGATCAGCTTATTTATGCTTCCCTCTCTGTTCATTTGAACACTAGAGTACTTTTGTAATATATTTACTAGCATACTCCAGCTAATTAATTAAGTTTATGCTTTGCTATACATTAATCTACAAACTGACTTAATGTGCAATCAACAATTTCATCATTTGTAATGAATTGTATTGTCCATGAGTATAAAATCTCAGCAACAGATGTCATTTCAATTCGAAGAGAAACAAAAAAACTGTTCAATAACACATTGGAATAAAAAAGAACTGAAAACAACTAACCAGCCATACTTAAAACACTTAAAAAGAGTTGTGAATATATTGATTTGGCTGATCGAAAATGTATCAAATGTCGTAAAGCAGCTTTTCAAAAGCCTTCATATGCTCTGCTTGCAGCGATATCGCTACCGATAAACTCCCATCATTCGTCGCACTTGGCAACACAAAACTCAGCCCTTCAAACGCAATCCCACCCGGTCCCATGAAAATTGGCCTACCCCATCCAAAATCCGCGTCATGAATAGGCAGCCTCACCCAACTAGTTATTCCAAGATTTGGGCACTTAAAAGTGTGCGCCCCACGAACGAGCGCCTTAAGATCGGGCTGCATTTCCAAGTAATCAAGGGCGGACCTCAAGTACTCATCGTCCATCTTAGCCAACGCGTCATGAATTTTACTTGCAGCGTACCAAACCGGTTTCGATACAAGATCACCAGACACAGCTATAGGAGTGGCGGTGAAGATCACGTTACCAAAGTATCCAACCGGGAGTTGGGGGCGGAGCCTTGATCGACCATCGGTTGCTATGTAAAGTTTAGTCTCCTGATCTTTGGGCAGGGCACGGGCTTTGCAGGTGCAGCGCCACACATGGCCTGACAACATTTCGTAGGAGCTGTAAGTGACCGTGTTCTCGTCATCCTTCGACTTGGCCTTAAGAGCGCTGATTTGATCGCGAGTTAGTTTGAATATGGACACTGCCGTTTCAGGAACTGCATCTGTTTGTTGAGTGGTTTTCATGGCGGGTGGAGGTTGGTACTCGATGTGCTTGAATTGGGGCTGGGGTGGGTTACGTGCACGGAGGAGAGTCCGATCGATGAAGGGTGGGACCGT
Source organism: Linaria vulgaris (assembly GCA_948329865.1). Classification (NCBI taxonomy): domain Eukaryota; kingdom Viridiplantae; phylum Streptophyta; class Magnoliopsida; order Lamiales; family Plantaginaceae; genus Linaria; species Linaria vulgaris. Next base: position 29,931,160 of record OX415249.1, read on the forward strand.
GATGTCGAGGCCTCGAGCCATATCGGACCACGTGTTGATGAAGTGAAGGCCAGAGAATCCATCTGCTGCATGGTGCTGCATTCCCACTCCTAAGGAAACTCCACCACATTTGAAGTGTGTTATCTGCATAGCAATTGCATTAGTCTTTCTTTTTTTTTTTCCTAATTGAGAGAATTGGATAGTTTAGAAGTTGTTAATTGGCAGGCAAATGCATCAAATCAATTCTATGATCCCTTCAATGCAATGCTAGTACATCAAATACGGGGGAGCACATAACTCATCTTAATTAACTGGTTGGTGGATTATATTCCAAATCTTAATCTATCCTTTCGGCTTTTCTTTCTTTTATTTGATAGATTTTGAATAAATCAATTTCTACAACTCGAATGTTTTTACAAATCAATTCAAATAAAGCTTTTCTGTATTTATTTTTTTGGGTTAAGTTACAAAGAACTTCCAGTTTACGCTTGAGAGCGATGACTTTGAACCAAATAGATTAGAGTTCTTTTGTTAAGTTTCAAATAATTAAAATTATTTTCTACCTGAATCGAAATAAGTTCAAATTGCTGGCTATAAATAAATCTAGGAATTTTGTAATAGTAATTTAAGATATCACACAAGCAACTATATAAGAGTTACATGCAAAAAAACACCCCTTTCTTATAAGGTCAGTACTCAATAGCCAAAAAAATTGTTTTTACTGTACTTCGTTTTCATTCTATAACTGACAGCGAGTTAGCCTTTTTACGAGTCGGGCACTGTATTGTATTTTTTTGTAAGTTACAAAAATAATCCTCGTGGGAAAACATGCTCGAAGGAGCCTTTTTCTTTAAACTCTCACATCGCTCTTTTGCTTTTTTCTCAAACAAATTTTTGCTTCAATGCATACACAAATGCAAAAGTTGTGCCTGTGGAGCTTTTCATGACATATAAATCACATTTTACACATTATCATCTGAGGGCAAAGAGAACCTTCACTTGTCTGTTGCTTTGTGTGATTAAATAATTCAAGAATAATGACTTATCAAATAGATTAATATCTTGATTATGTACCATGTGCAGTCTTATCAATTCAAACTTACATCCTGATATCTACAAATAAATTCTTACCTAGTAAACTATCAACGACGACCATGTTAGTTTCTTGGTACTAATAATCTTAAGTACATGTTCTAGCACGTGATCTCTACCTCTCAATTACACACATACATATCATATATATATATATATTACATATTTATATATGGGTATTTTTCTTTTATGACAATATTTATATATTATGTTTTGATATGAATAACAATATTTATATATGGGTACAAGATAATTAAAGTTACAGCAAATTATAGCCGTATCTATCCACCGAAAATTAATTAATACACTTAACCGTGGTATTTATTGCTAATCATTTTCTTAATACAGACTTACGTACAATGCAACGGTAAGTAATATAAGTTGTACCTTCCTTACTGGCTACATAAACATTTGGAAAATGCATTTAGTTTTGGCCTAATTGAATTGAATATACTTGGCAACTTTTATTCACCAGTATATATAAATATATTATTCATATATATATATTATGTGTATATAAATGCTTTCCAGTTAGGCCAGCTATAATTTCTAAAAGGAGTACTTGCGTGCAATTTGAAAATCATTATGGATCTCGCATGTTCGGTCAACTATACTGCTAATTATGTGGATTCATCAGAAAGATATTGGAAACGTAACCTTTTTTCTGAGTACTATATAGAAAAATGTCCTCGAAGTTACAACACCCAAGTGGAAATTCTTTAAAACTCAGAAGATTATAGATGCTAATTAATTGAAAGGCTAAACAGATCCTCTCACCGATGGTTCATTCAAAAATTAACAATTTCTAAGGTTAATCCCTAATCTCAAAATATACGTGTTGAGAAAATTCAAACTCAAAAATACTGGGCATCTTCCTTCGTATACAATTAAAAAACAACCGAATGCAAAGTAGTTAATCCCAATTCCCAAGTATTTTCTTTCTCCTAACATGCTAAATTGCTAACTAATAAAATAATTACAGTGACAGGCAGGGAATAGCATGTGATAAAGTTGTACACATCCAAATTAAATAAAATAAAATATTCCCATGACCAAGAAGTTACCTGCAACACCAAGAGCGGGTACGTCTCAATTCCCTTGGAGTAATCCACCGCCGGAATGAGGCTCCGGAGCTCCAACGTCGGCGCAAAATCCCCGAAATCATCCACGGCACCGTCGCACCCCGCCTCGACGAACAACACGCCCTGCCCCTGGCAATCGATCTCAATACGCCCGTCCTCGTCCCTTTTCAGCCGCCCCGCCATCGGATAAAACGGAACCAGCGCTCGGCCGAGCGCCGCCTTCAGCACGGCGGAGTCAAAAAAGTCGGCGGCGGTCGTGGGGCGGCGGTAGAAGTAAACGCTGGGAGTGTGGAAATTCGGCACCACCAAATCCACGTTGGAGTTCCAAAGGCTGATCCGCGGCGTCTCCGCGGACGGCCCCACCAACGTCGACTCTTTCACGTCGATTTTCATTTTGTTGGTTTTAGTTTTAGTGTTGTTGAACGCCAATCTTGTAAGAGAATTGTATATATATAGGTGTGTGTGTGGGTGTGGGTGTGACAAGATTGTTCCTTAATAAATAATATGTATAATAGTGTATGTGGTTGTTTAGTATTTTGTGTAGAGATGAAGAAACTAAACAACGCGGTTTTGTTTGGAATTAAGACAGGAAATTCGACCAAATTAGAGAAATTACGACAGGATTGTGTTTGTGGAGTAATGCGTGAGTGGGCTTTATACTTTTAATAAGGCAAATTGGTGAAGTTTTGATCATATTATACAAGTCATGGTGCCCTTACCTACCGCACACGGCCAATGGGAGAATTATTTCATGTGCAAATGATTTTGACTTTTCAGTAATGCATTTTGCTTTATCTATAACTTAAATAAATAGGCTGCGCCGAGGACTAATAAGGAGATTAAACTAAAACTGACACAGATTAGTGAAGTGTTTCTCAAATAACTCGCAAATACTTTTTAGTGATTTTCTAGAAAAAAAAAAAACAAGAGAAACTTAATTTGGCAGATGATATGTATTTAGTACATTAGTCCTTGTTTTAAAAGTAGCTTATCTAAGATTTCAACAAAGTAGCCCGCTTTTACCATATTGGGTTTGAAATACAAAAATAGGAGATCAAAATACAGAATTCATCTTGGTTTAAAATACTTCCTTGGTAGTGCACGGTTGTTTTTAGGAAAATAGGAAAAAAAGGAAAAAAAATATTAAGAAAGATATTTTTTTTTCTTGTTGTTTGGCAATTTGAGATTTTTTTGGGAAATAATGAGATCTTTTGAAAAGAGACGAAAGAGAGGAAGAGGAAAATCCTTTACACATAATAATAGTTTTCCCAACAAATCAGTATGTCAAACGCTTGGAAAATGAGGAAAATTTTATTTTCCTTAATAAATTTTGTGAAAAACCGTGATTTCCCTCATTTTTCTTTTTTCTTTTTCTTTTTCCCCATTTTCGGGAAAACAAACGGGGCCTTATAAGAATAATGTATTTGATGGTATATATATAATTCACCTTGTACGAAAGGGGCTACGGAGTAAACTCACGCCAACATATCTCTTTCTTCCTAACGTTCAAACATTGAATGCATTTTGACGTACTTGAATTCAGCCTCGTATAAACGATCTCACTATACTTAACCCCTATGCCACCAACATACAACTTAGCATATCGAGTTGTTGATTCCTGTTGACCTCTCTATAATGGTGTCACCACAACATGTACCATCAAAATCAAAATCTTCATGGAGCCATAAATTGTGCTAACTGCCTTTAAATTCTCTTAAACGCGGCTCTATCAATGTCAGCACACTAACCTCATATCAGTTATAGAGGCTCGAAAGTAAATAGTGGTATGTCCATATCGCCTCCATCGAAGGCGTTCGCAGCCCTCGCCGCTTCGTATAGTAGGCAATATTCCCATACACAATAATATGAGTCATCAATGATCACCAAGAACAACCTCAATTTACTCCCACCTTGTTTGTTGGTTCTTTCACAATCAAATACCTCTTTGTTAAAGCACAAGTTCGAGATTCCTTGCCCTTTGTGGCTAGCCACACCGTTTGACAATAACTAGAGCATTATCCCTTAAATAGCTCTCAAAATCTTTCTCGTATACTCGATTTGTACTATGTAGTTTGAATCATGAAAGATATATAACACTAAAGTTATGTGTTTTTTACTTTTTTTTAGCAGCAATGAAGTGAAATTTTATTAAGCAAAGAGGTATAAGAAATAACCAACTATTTTACAAAGAATTCAAATCAAACAATGGATAGGAGAGCATGACCATTCAAAGAAATAATAAGAAAAATTGTGAAACATGGACTTAAACCAACTCTAGTATCTAACTTTTACAATCTCAAGTAAATCCGAATGAATTTGTTGTCGTCCCTTGAACAAAAGCTCGTTCTCACCAACCAAATGCACCAAACAGTGAAGAACCAGATAACTCGAAAGTCCGAATTTTTTGTAGTAGTTCCAAAGATCCCAATGATCAAAATGCGATTTCAGAGTTCTTGGTAGGGCAGATTGGAAGCCTAACCAATTATAAATATCCATCCATAGTCGGTAATAAGAAGTCGGGCAAGACAAAAATAAATGATTTGTATCCTAATCTCCAATCCACACAAAATGCATATGAGACCGTTTTCATCAAGATTGACTCCCCTACGAACAAGATTACACTTTGAAGGTACCTTATCGAGAATGATTCTCCAGCCATGTGATTTCAGCTTCAAAGGTGCTTTCGCATTCCACAACATTCTAAAGATAGGATCTTGCACATCATCATCAACATATGAAAGAATTACGCAGAGTTGACTATATAAATTCCCTCAGGATCTCTAATCCACACCCACGAATCAAGATTATTTGTCGGAGTAAAAGATTGAACCATATCATTCAGCCGTTGCAACTAAATTTTTTCCCACTCAAAAGGGGTCGCCTCCATGCCCAGTTCCATTTCCAACCATTTTATGTCATCTCGCCTTTGTCACGGATAGTAACATCTTTATATGTGGCTTATCGATAAGACATATATGTTCTTGGCTAGTATGTATATAACCTCTCTATTTTTGTGCATTCAATAGAAGTAAATCCGACCGATTCAAATTTTCAACTTAAGGAACATTTTATGGACACAACAGGACAAATCCTAAATACTACTAAATGTATATAGTTGTATATGAGAAGTGAAATTTGATAGTGTTATAATACACGATAGTTCCATAAGAAATTAAAGTTAATTACGTTCCTGTCATATTAATTATCATTGTGAAGATTTCCCCAAATGTATATTTTGTTGATGTATTCCATATGACTTAGCGCGACGAATGACGGATACACAAGACTATTTCTCTAGCAAAGAGAGAAAAAAAATAGAAGCAAATTGCATTACGAATTTAAGATCGTGTTTGAGACACTCTCTTAAAAATGTTTGGAGTAGACATCAATTTTCGAACGAGTGCGTGTAAGGAAGGCAATAGCAAATAGATGAGAAATAAACAAGAATTTAATAATTACTATCTTATTTACATGGGCAAGAAATAGGTATTATCTAGAAATAGAAGATGAGACTTAGTTGAGAAAGTTGGTGAGATGGTGACCAGTACGCCATCGCCATTCTCACCAACTCTTTGGCCCCAAAAAAGAAAGAGGGAATTTGTCACCTGGGGCCCTTTCATTTGAATGGAGTGGTATCACGAATCCGAGGTTTTTGTTAAAATATGAATTAACGAAACAAAATATGAACATCCGTAATAATACACTAGTTCTAGTTGTAATAGTACATGGGAATGGAGTGATATTTACAAGCTAAGGATCAGCTCAATGGACCATGTAATATATGGAATTTGAATATATTAACACGAGCATCAGAAATGCATGTATATATATTTAATGGAATGCAGGATCACCTTACGTCATGAATTACGATTTGAATATATATATATATATATATATATATATATATATATATATATATATATTCCATGCGTATGGCCAGATTTTATGTTTAATATGTCTACTAAACAATCTAAAAAATGTCGTTTATCTTCAATGATTAGCTCATACTAAGGCTTGCACAAATAATCATCAGGCCTACAGTCGCATACATAAAACTCATTTCATGTACAATTGTGCAATTTAGATAGCCTCTAAAAATTCTATCAATTTAATTGTTTCACAATGAAAAGCAACCATTAGATTGAGCCTGTAATCACATGATGGGTATGTTTTAAGGTTGGCCCAACACTTGCATATTGGGCCGACTCATAACCGCATCGAACAGGTTTATTTGAGATATTGATGCGCATCGAATTCACATGATTCGATGCGCTTTTCGCATCTGTCATTGGGACCCACTGGAAGGTTGCTATATATAGCTCGTCCCCTTGTAGTCCGTGCACATTCTGATTGGAGAATCACTCTGACATAATAAGCATCGAACCACTGTTCATTCGAGACATACTGGATCGAACGTATTCCATTCGACACGCATCTGGACCGAATTTGGTACGTTCGATACGATATAAAGAAGAGCACATCGAATTCGACATGAAGGCAACATCGAATTCGATACGTCAGGCTACATCGAATCTCTTAGATTCGATATTCTTAAATTCGACATAGGACCCTTACTATACATCTCGCATCGAACAAAGGCCATTCGGCACGTCAACATCGAACGCCTAGAATTCGATACACGACACTTGTCTTATAATTTACCAATTCAACCTAGTAAGCTTGTAATAGGTGTTCCGGACCAAGCTAGTCCGATAATAAAGTTGGATAGCATTATTTTGGTTATTTATATTTCAATTGTACTATTTTACGGTGTTCTATTACCCTGACAAAATAAGACCAAAATATTGACGCCGTCTGTGGGAACATTAAGTTTTATTAGTTTATTAGGCATGACATCCAGAGTTACCAGATCCCGCAGTAGAGCTGTACAGGGAACCAATGAAGGGGCTGAACGGATAACTCCTGATTAGATAATCCCAGACAATGCGAGACCGTCAGCAGTACTCGCAGGAGTACCAACACCCGCAAGACGAGAAATGCAAGGACTTCAAGGTGTGGAGGCACCAAGAACTGAAGCAGGTGCAACTGGGGCAACGGCGACGAGTACTTCGATTCCAAACACTATGAGGAATGAAATCATGGCAATGGTAAAGGCCGGACTTGCAGAAGTGCTAACTCCCGCACCACCTGTATTGACACCACCGACTATTGAACATCCAGAGGCGGTAAGACAACAAGGCTTTGCGGCCAGAATACCGAGAGAAAAAGAGAAAGAGAAATCATGACAAGATGACGCAAGAAGTAAACGTGCGTCGGAAGAACCGCAAAGCAGAGAAAAATCGAATCGTGACGACCAGAGAAGGAAGTTAAAATCAGTCGAAGTACAATAAAAAAGGCACCTTGAGAAGAGAGAGAAAGAAAAGGAGGAAGACCGCAGAGATGAACCAAGAAGAAGAGAGGATAGGGACGATTGTAGATGTCCGGAGAGTCATGACTCCAGAAGGGAACATGACGAGGAAGGAAGCTAAAGAGAAGAACCAAGAAGGAGAGAAGATAGAGATGACAGAAGACATCCGGATAGTCATGACTCCAGGAGGGAGCGTGACAAAATGACCAGAAAAATAGAGAGTCTGGAGAGGGAGAAGGCAATAATCGAAGGTCGGACGACACAGGTGGATGATACTTCTAACTGCAGCCTATTTTGTGAAGCAATAGAAGCAGAGATCTTAGGACAAGGGGAAAAGATCCCGGATCTAAAAACTTACGATGGTAAGTCTGATCCCCGAGACCATCTTGTTCACTTGGATAGGAAACTGTCTCTGTACGTGTTCAAAGATAACATTCAAGCCAGGATATTCGCAACAACTGTGTCAGGAGTAGCTATGGATTGGTTTAATCGGACTACCCCAGGACTGATCAAAAGCTACAAGAAATTGAGAAAGTTGTTTGAAGATCAATTCTTCAGTCAGGCTAGATTGGTTTTGGATCACTCTCATCTCTATACGATGAAACAAGAAGTCAATGAAAGTCTGAAAGACTTTATGAAATGTTTCAATACGGAGCTGCTAAGGATTGATAGCCCGTCTGGAGAGATGATCGTGAGCATACTTTTGCGAGCAACCATCAACACAATGTTTAGTGGGGACTTACTCAGACGCAAGCCCGCCACTATCGAAGAGATCAACAAAATAACACAGGAGGTGGTTCATTTTAAGGAGATGACGGCGACCAAAACATCTGTTATTGTACCCGTGAAAGAGAAGGAAAGAGGCATAGAAGATTACAACCGTATCAACAACAACAACAACAGGAGCAAGAACTACAAATACCGGAGAGTTCGTCCAGACGGTATATGCCCCTAAATGCTCACATAATGACAGTATTCGGGGCAGCAAAGAGAAGAGGTTGTCTACAAGGTTTTCGACCCAATTTTGCAAGTATCACAATCAGAAGGGGCACAATACTGAAGATTGCATGAACCTGAAGGATGAAATTGAACGATTATTGAAAGATGGCAAACTCATGGAGTTTGTAAAAAAGGTTCAAGAACAAGAAAACAACGCCAACATGAAGAGAACTCCATCCCCCGGGAAGGATAAGCAAAGGATGGTCGATGAACCACATCTATTCGAGTATCCTCAAATTGAAGATGAAAATGCCAGGAAAGGTATGGTCAATATGATATCAGGAGGACCAGGAGGAGCGGATTCCACCAACGGGCGCAGAAGAATCACAAGGCTTGTTGAATCAGATAACTTTGTCAATATGGCCAGTATACTAAGAATTGATGAAACGCCGCATGAGAAAGTCACATACTCAACAACAGACCTATGAAAATTGAGCGCACATGCTATTCAAATGTCAAATTTAAATTTTCCTTTGGTGATAATTGTGGACATAGCTAATTAGGGAGTCACTAAGATGTTGGTGGACCATGGTAGCTCCGTAAATGTGTTGTTCAGTCCTACATTGGCCAAAATGGGATTGAATAATCAGACACTGGAACCGGTGAAAACATCTCCTCACGGATTCGAAGGTCCAGAGATAGTCCCACTCGCAATGCTTAAGCTTCCTACCTCATTGGGTACAGCGCCACAGAGAAAAACACTTATGGAAAATATGTGATCGTTGACATGCACTTCGCATACAATGGAATCATAGGAAGACCTGCACTAAATGCATTCCGAGCGTTACCATCAACCTATCATCAGATGGTGAAATTTGCAACTCCTGTCGGCACAGTAGCAGACCATATAGAAGGTTGGAAGTGTTATGTGACTTCGCTCCAGATGTGACCACAACAGGAAGACGATGCAGCGAGGGCACTGGCTCCCGTGCGAATGGAGTGCATTGATTGAAAGATTCTAGTTCAAGTTATAAGAGTCCTTAGTATTTTGAATATTTTGAACAATATTTATTCATCCCCTCTGCCATGACAAGCAAAAGGGGCAAATATGTATCCATTTGAAACAGGAACGCCAAGAACGTGAGTCCTGAAGGCAACATAGGAAAACAGGGCAAATGATCTATGAATCAAGCTCCGATCTACTCACATAATCTGATTCAGTTTTCAAAAAGATTTATTTTTAATCAATCGTTTTATGTGAAATCCATCTAACCTGCATGATCAAACTGTGTGCAGGACATAACGTCCTAGAGGCAATGAGAAGAATGGAAACTCTATCCATCATGAGACACCAAAAAAATCCAAAGGCAACGAAAGGGATGTAAACTCTGTCCATCGTGGCACGAGACACCGAAAAAAGCCAGAGGCAACGAAAGGGACGAAAACTTTGTCCATCGTGGCACGAGATACCAAAAATCTCTAAAGGCAACGAGAAGAACAGAAATTTTGTCCATCATGGCACGAGACACCGAAAAAGGCCAAAGGCAACGAAAGGGACAGAAACTCTGTCCATCGTGGTCCCTAAAGAGAGACGGAAACTCTGCCAATCGTGAGACCAGATACCGCAGATCCCGAAAGACACCAATGAGGCATAAACATTTTGTATACCGTGGCACGAAACTAAGAATTCCACACGAATGGCGAGGAGGGACGAAAAGTTCTTTCCAAAGTGGCAAATATTACCACGACTGCTTGGAAAAGAAGAAAGGGAGAGACACTACATATAAACTGTAAGTGCTATCTGAAACCCGCAGTTCAGAAGAACATGACCGCAACTCTCAAAATGTGAGTAATAACGACTGAACGAAAGTACAAGAAAGAAAAGTAATATGTCTAAAAACGACAAGCAAAACCTATCCCTATAGGGAATAACACAAAATAGGACGATTATAACCCTGTTGGAGAAAACGCTGTTTAATGCTTTGTCAAAAAATGAACAAATTTTCGTGAACATTAAAGAACTCGCAGGTTGTCAAAATAAAGTAAGGAACCAGTATAGGGAATTGAAGGAAAAGACAACGATATGAGCTTAGAAAATTAAGCAAATCAATATGAGAATTCAAAAAATGCAACACTTATAGTCATCCAATTGTTCAAACAAATAAAGGCGACGCAGCGCCACAAATAAAACTAAATTAAAATTGTTCATAAACATAAAAAGAAAGAAAAGCCCTCAAGTTGCAACCTCAGTCTTCTTCCTCGTCCTCAGAGGAGGGATATGGTTCAGGCATTGGAGGCGGTGGCGAGAGTCCCTGGAGGACGAGATTTTCATTCTCGAGCAGCACGGCAAACTCGTCACGAGTTTTAGACTAAAAAGTCGTTCGTGGCGGTAGAGTTTCTCGATTAGGCCCCAAAGAAAGGTCCAACCAATCTGGCTTAAAGCCACCACGGACGTACTGCATCGCATAAAACTGGCGAACGGTCAGAACTTGAGCCTTACGAGCTTCGAGATTGCCTCGACGAGTACTAATCTCTCGGAAGGTGTTACTCCGAAGGGATTCTTCGGCGATCTCCACTTTTTGGTGAGCAGAAACCTATAAGGACACAAAAGAAATTAAGAAGAAAGAATACAAAAAAGAACACAAAATGCTAAGAGTTGGCCTTCTTTACCTCGCTAAGGCCGCGCAAATATCCTTCGCTGTCGGCGTAATAAGCCTTCTCCTTCTCCACCACCACCTCCACCTCGAGTTCGGAGATTCGTTTGGTCAGCTTTTCCTTAAGCTGATCAGCCTCCTCTTGTGCCTTTTTTGCTGCCTCCCTATCAGCATGAGCCCTCGTGGCATAGTCCTGGACCTTTTACAAGGCCTTTTGATTTGCGTCAAGGACAACCTTTAAGGCTTCAGCATCTCCTCCATGGAGCTCGCCTCTGTGCTGTGGTTGACCACTTATGGCCGCCTCATGGGCTTGCCTTAGCTTCGCAAACATAGCGTCCACAACACCGCCAGCCTAACAATTAATGAGCAAATAAATCAACATTTACAATTCAAATCGAAAAACAACTAATCCAGGAAAAAGATATTGTTACCGATGTCAGCAAGTGAAGCGCATTGCGCTCCACCATCCTCCTATCTTCGGCAGAAATCGGAAGAGGTACGACAAGGTTAGGCAAAATAGACTTTAGGTGATCAAGAGCCGCACCCTCCGAAATCTCGTATCCCCCGAATTGAGCATGTGGGCCCTGGATAGACCCAATCCTAGTGTCGGGCCCCATAGCATGGGCAGGGGCACTCGCAGCATGGGGCCTACAAGCTTGAGCAGCAGATGAAGCAGCCCCTCAAGTTTGTGAGTGAGTCTGATGGACCTTTCTTTTCTTGGTCTGGACAACGCCTTCAGTATTGTCGCCCATACCATCGGCCATGCTCTCAGAGGCCTCAGCAGCAGCTCGCGCAGCATCGCGATTTCCCCCCAAAATATCCTCAAATTGATCAACCGCAGAACCAGCAGCGGCAGCAGTTGAGGGTCCGACAAGGTTTTTCTTGCCCTCTTCCTCTTTCTTGGGGGAGGAATCTGAGCAGCAGTATTGATCTGCGAGCTGGCTTGATCGGTAGCAACAGCTCGATTCATTCAGGCTAGGCGATCTATAATATAATCAACTGCAAAAATGTCACATCATTAGAAAACTCATTTGACGCAAATCAAAAATATCAAAAAAGATGCAAAGTTATACCAAGCTTAAACCTCCCGTGATATTTAACTGGGGACAGACCAACTAACGGAAGAACTCGACTTTCTACTAATTTCTTGACATCAAATTGTTGATGTCGAACTAAGTTAGGGATGAACTTGCAATCCCATTAAGTTGCAGAAATGTCGGGGGGTATCATCACCCTTGAACCATTATACCTGTCGCGGCGATATTGTCTAAACTCACCATCGTAGATCTCCTCGATGTAAAAATACCGTATTTTTCAATATTTCCCATACCCCGTCGCTCCACCATTCAGGAACTTGCGGTGCGTTTGCGCTTTGATATGGTAGAACCTTTTTTTCTCGCCTCGCAATCTCGAACAGAGCATAGAACTCGTTAGGACTTTGAGGTTGGCGCAACGCCTTCATCATGATAATAAAACCAATCAAATTCCCATAAGAGTTTGGGGTAAGTTGTGCTGGCACGAGATTTATCGTCCTCAGAAGAAATCTAAGTTCAAAAGGAATTGGGAAGCGAAGCCCATTCAGCAGCTGACCAACGAACACATTCATATGCCCGGGCGGTGGGGTATGCATCCGATCATTTGGCCTAGGAAGTACGATTTTATACCTATTAGGTATGTCGAATTTCTCGCGGAGTGCCTTACGACTATGTTGGAGGCGGGACACGTACATATCATACGCCATCCCTGCAACCTCAACGTGATCATCAAACTCCCAGTTGATATAATCTATGTCTTCGTCGGCCTCGCTGGGGGCACGATTATCCCAAGTTGATGATGATTGCGAATTATCGCTTTCAGCCTGAGGCGGTGTTTGCTCGGCGTTTGTTTCGGGATTGTTACCCGAGGGTGAACCAATGGTTTCTATATCAATTAGCTCAACTTCATCTACTGCGACTGTATTTAAAACTGCAAGAGCATTGGGTGGGCCCACCACAGAGTTTATCGATCTGGAGCTCGAGCCGCTACTCGAGTCACTCCTAGATGTTGATTCAATGTTCACCATCTTTGACGAGAAAGAACTAAAATAAATTAAAAATAAACGAAAGCTGACTATGGGCGAACACGTCACTCTCGACTCTCACAACATTCTCACAACATGCATAAAAAGGTAACACAGATTGAAAAGATAAAAAATCTAACAAAGGAAGGCATGTTATTTACCTTGATTGATTTTCCGAAAGAAGCAGCGTTTACTTAATTAATTGATCTGCTAAACGGAAACAAAACAGAAAATATTAAAAAAGCAACAATAAACAATAAAGTATGAAGCTACAACAACTAAAAGAGTTTAAGGCACCGCATCGAACATGATGCGTTCGATGTGCCTTACCAGAGAAACGAAATGTGCAAGGAGCAGAATGAGCCTCCCGCAGCACTCCTGCCTTTATATAGGCAACGGACGGCCCACCAGGCCCATATCAGAGAGCACATCGAATGAACGCATCGAACGCATTTCGTTCGATGCGACATAACTGACGCATCGAACACACCCTATTCGATGTGCGTCATTAATTGTCAGATAACAATTGCAATCTGTTCCGAAGTAACGTATGATTAGGAATATTACAAACGAGTGAAAAACCATTGGTTGTATGTAAAAAAGTCTTATCAAGGTGGTACAATACCGACAGTTCAACAATCCAAAATTTATTAAGTTTGGAAGCCAATCTCTAATCGGCATCCCTCCCAAACTGGGGGGACTATGTGATGGGTGTGTTTTAAGGTTGGCCCAACACTTACATATTGGGCCGACCCATAACCGCATCGAACAGGTTTATTCGAGATATTGATGTGCATCGAACAGCTCATGTTCGATGCGCTCATCGAATTCACATGATTCGATGTGCTTTCCGCATCTGTCATTAGGACCCACAGGACGGTTGCTATATATTGCCCGTCCCATTGTAGTCCGTGCACGTTTTGATTGGAGAATCACTATGACATAATCAGCATCGAACCACTGTTCATTCGAGACGTATTGGATCGAACGTATCCCATTCGACACGCATCTGTACCGAATTCGGTACGTTCGATACGATACAAAGAAGAGCACATCAAATTCGACAGGAAGGCAACATCGAATTCGATACGTCAGGCTACATAGAATCTCTTAGAATCGATATTCTTGAATTCGACATAGGACCCTTATCTCGCATCGAAGAAAGACCATTCGACTCGTCAACATGGAACGCCTAGAATTCGATACGCGACATTTGTCTTGTAATTTACCAATTCAACATAGTAAGCTTGTAATAGGTGTTCCGGACCAAGTTAGTCCGATAATAAAGTTGGATAGCATTATTTTGGTTATTTATATTTTAATTTTACTATTTTACGGTGTTCTATTACCCTGACGAAATAAGACCAAAATATCACAATTCGATTATTTCAAAAGTAGTAAACTGAATTAACTCGATTTCAAATGCATTTGATTTTTTTTTTACTCCTTAGATATTATATAGAAAAATACATAGAATTACAATAATTATTTTCCGTCTTAGACAAGAGTGCTAGAAAGGACATATTTCATACCATCAGTAATACATATGTAATTAATCCTAATAGTCTTTGAAGATAACAATACAAATTAAAATGTACAATTGACGAACAATGATTGTTTTGACTGGTTAAGGTTTTGGTTGCAACGCATTTTGTCGATGGAGTGAGTCAGTGAATTAAGGGTCCCCAAAGGAGTTGGTGAAACCCACTAAAAGATAACAAACAGTTTCTTTCTTCTTCTTCTTCTCTCACCTGCCAAATTGGATGAGAATCCGAACATTATTATTGTTTTCTTGCTTTTTACTTTTTCCTATTTTATTGTTTTATTTCACTTTCTTAGACTCATACATTTCACGAGTGATATTTTAATTTGTTATGGAACATTGCGATCGTAAATGCGTTTCTTTGAGATGTCCGAAGAAATAATTTCTTCAGAGATTTTGATATGAACCCACATGATTTGAAGATTTTGTACTTTGAACCCCTGTGAGGATCCGACTCACTTTCGTCGCCTTTTTTTTTATATCAGAGAAAAGGAATTTTATTAAAGAATGAGAGCACTAGCAGTGCTAACAAATATTCAGAGATGAAGCAAATACAACAACCCAACAGCAAAAACAAAAACCCCTTGCCAATCAGTAAAAGAATAAGGAAACAAAGGGTCTTTGGCTTTGATCCACTTCCATGATTCAATTTTCACATGCTGGATTATGATTTGGACATCGAACCGTGCTCCAACAAAAGCTTTCTTGTTTCTGGCTTTCCAAATCGTTGAGATAACCAAAAACCAAATGCTTCCCTATACTCTCCTTCCCCCTTCCTTGGCCAAAGATAAAGATTATGAATGAAATGTGACTTCATACGTTTACAATTCACCGTCGAGAATCCGAACCACTTGTAAACTCCCATCCAAACTTGGAACGTAAGATGGCACACATAAAAGAGATGGTCTGTATTTTCTTGCTCAAGATCACACAACGTGCATTCGCATCTAGTATTTTGTGGAAGTAATCATCTTTTCAAAAGATTGATTTTAGTTGGAATCCTATCCCTCAAGGCCTTCCACACGAATGAGGTAACTTTAGTAGGGGCTTGTGCATTCCACAATTTCTTGAACACAGGGTCATGATCCTCATTTTGAATGTGCCTAATCCTAGCATAAGCTGAGCGGACCGTATAATTACCCGAAGAATCCCACTTCCATTTCCAGGTATGTTGGACATCAACCTTTGGTTTAAAGTCGAACAGAGCCTGCAGAAGCTCATCAAGAGCAGCGCATTCACAATCTCGTAGTACCCTCCGCCAACACCAAACCCACCTCCAAGCATTATTAGCCTAAGTGCCCATGTCTGCGATATAGGCATGTTTGTTCGCAGCATGCTGTAACGATCTGTTGAATCTAACATTCAATGGTTCGTTGTCAATCCATGTGCTGTTCCATAAGCTCGTATTACGACCATCACTAACTGATCTTATAGCCCCTTCTTCAAACCATCTATTATCTTGACTATCTCTTCTTGCGTTCAGAAGATCTCTCCACCAATTCGAGGCTGATTTGGAGATATTGGCATTGTTATGCAATAAAGCATCATCTTGGAGTCCATATTTAGACACTACGATGTCATTCCAAAGAGATGTATCACCGTGTCGAATCCTCGATCTCCATTTAGATAATAATGCAAGATTGAGAGATTCAAGATCTTTAACATTCAGTCCCCCACTTTCCTTGGAACCGCAAATAATAGGCCATTTCACCCAAGCAATTTTTTCCTATCTTCGTTTCCGCCCCATAAAAATCGCCGTTGAATGTTGGTGAGGTCATTTATGATTTTCCTTGGAGTCTTGAACATTGCAAAATAGAAAACTGGCAGCCCCGCCAGCACCGAGTTGAGTAGAACGATTCTCCCACCGAAAGAAATAAATATGTCTTTCCATTGTGAAATATACTTCTTGAATAAAGTGACAACAGGCTTCCAAAACTCGACTCTTCGTGGGTTTGCTCCAACTGCAAGACCAAGATATTTAAAAGGTAGACTGCCAATCTTGCAATTAAACACCTCCGCATACCAATTAAGCTCAGACACATCTACATTCACCCCCACTAAACAACTCTTAAGAAAATTAACTCGAAGCCTTGACATAAGCTCAAAGTTCCTTAATATTCCTTTAAGCCCCCTCACGTTAGTAATACCCGTCTTACAAAATAAGATCGTGTGATCTGCATATTGGATATGTGAAACCTCCACTTTACTTCTTCCAATTTCGACCCCTTCGAGAAGTTGTTTCTGTTTTGCTTTCTTCATAAGACCAATTAACCCCTCGGCGGCAATGAGGAAAAGTAATGGTGAGAGGGGATCTCCTTGTCTAAGCCCATGGGAGATGGGAAAATTCTCCGTCGGGCTTCCGTTCACTAGAACTGGCATAGTTGCAGTCCTTAGGCACTCATAAATCCAAGATCTCCACTTGTAATGAAATCCCAAATGCTCCATCATGTTGTCAAGATAATTCCAGTTAACGCTGTCAAACGCCTTCTCGAAATCAACTTTGAAGATAAGGCTTTTTGTAACACCATAGCTTTAAATTATTGTATCACTTCTAAAAACTAAGTAAATATGGATGTATAATTAGTGTTTTCATACTATTTGTTCTCTAACAATATACAAATTACTAATTGTCAGATTTCACAAGACTTTGTCTAAAGTATAAATAGTTATAACAATATAACGTAAGCACAAAGTTCTCAAGTATGACTTAATGATTTAGTTTTTCTAATTTTTTTATCGAAAGGGTCAAAACATAATGTTGTCCACAAACGCAAGCTGAAACTTTTAGTATATATTTTCTTTTAATTACTTCCACCGCAAGTGATTCATCCCGCATAAAACATATGAAGCCACATATATTTGAC
Source organism: Linaria vulgaris (assembly GCA_948329865.1). Taxonomy (NCBI): domain Eukaryota; kingdom Viridiplantae; phylum Streptophyta; class Magnoliopsida; order Lamiales; family Plantaginaceae; genus Linaria; species Linaria vulgaris. The sequence continues at coordinate 29,948,740 of OX415249.1, forward strand.
ATATTAGGAGGATAACTATTATCTATGTGTCAAGCTTCACCACTGACACGTAATGAGTCTATTCACCCCAACATGTGATACATGGCAGTCTTGGATAATTGAGAATTATTAATTAAATGAGAAGAGATTAACTTCAATCATCTCCTCACGTTTCATTTCTTTTAGCTGACTATCCATTTTCTCAACTCAACTCTCTCCACTTGCACTCACTCACATATTTAACTACAAATGAGATATTAGTATATTAGAGGAAAAATTGCCATGGAGTATAGTTGCTGAAACTTATAATAGATGGCAATGGAACTGCACACACGATAATAATGGGTTAAGACCTCTTTAATATTTTATTTTGGTCTTATTTCGTCACGGTAATAGAACACAGAAAACAATACAATCTGAATATAAATAACCAAAATAATATTAATCCAATAATGTAAACAAGACTAACTTTGTCCGAAACACCTACTATTTATTACAGATTTTACATTGATTTAAATAAGTACATAACATGAACTATTCAACGCATCGAATTGTAATTGTTCGATGTGCACTTTGAATGGTATCGATTCGATGCCTGAGTGATTCGATATGACTCTGACAAAACACTGTTGGTGTCGAATCTAATCACGTGTCGAACAGGGGTACGCATCGAATAAGGTAATTCGATGTGGTAAAGTTGGAGTTCGGGTTCGATCTGCCTCTGAATACTCAAAACCGTGATATATATAATAGCCTCGCTATGTGGGGCCCATAAACAGCAGTATAAAGTGCATCGAATTGATATGATTTGATGCGCGCATCGAATGATGGTTATTCGATGCGCTGAAGGTATCGAATTGGGCCAATTCGATACGATTATGGGCCGACCCAATCCCTAGTACTGGGCCAGTCCTAAAATACCCCCATCACATAGTCCCCCCAGTTTGGGAGACGTTAACAAAATGATGACGGTTTCCAAACTTCAAATCCCATTCGCCATAGAAAGTTATGGGCATCGAATTGTAATAATTCGATGCGTGAGTTTGCAGGCATCGAATTTGATTAATTCGATGCGCGCATCGAATTATTTAAATTCGATGCGTTCAGGAAAGCGGCGGCCCATGGGCCTATATATAAGGGTCTACAGGTCTGATATTTTTGTTGTCATTCGCAGAAAGAATTTTTTGTTTGCTTCTGAACCGCATCGAACGGAGTCTGTTCGACACGGCCCGTATCGAATCGTTGGAGTTCGACACGCTGCAGAATTTTTATTAATATACAAAAATCATTAAAATTCATTATTAGGCTGACATGGCCCGTACAAAATCTCGAAATCGCAGCAAAATTGTGCTGTCACCCGAGAATATTTATGATGCTCAGGGAAGGTGCGAGCAAAATGAGCCGTCGGGTGCGGGCCCATCTACCATTAATGCGACCACGGAAGAAAATCCGGGGGAAACTGTAAGAAGAGAAACTGCAAGCACGACCCCTGAAAATATTTCTGACAATTGGGGTGCGGGCCGCTCTAAGTTATCTCCCCCAGATCATTCTACCATGAGGCTCGGTGGTGTTAGTGCTGGCACTCGGGTGCCCATAGTGAGCGATTTTGAACGCAACGAGAATGTTGATACACAGATAGTGGTGGTAACACCCACCATTACTGGTGGACGCATAAAAGTCGGGACTAATCGTCAAATCCGAATAATGGAAGATATCGATACTGAAGACGAAAGAATCGCCGCCAACTTGACCAGATTTAATGCATCGAACCCTACATTCAGGAATAGGCAAAATGCAGATGAAGCGAGCTCCTCCCGCTCATTAGATGAGGGTTGGTATACTTCCGCTAAAAGAAAATTAGCGGAGGAAGAATCCGCTCGCGATGCTCATGATATTCCGCCGCCTCCCCCGAGACGTCCTCGACCTTCGGGAAATCCAAGACCTGCCCCTCTAGGAAGCCTTATCAATTATGATTTTCTCAATGATGAGAATTCGGAATCATTGAGTGCCACCTTGGGCGGATACAGATTGAGAGAGGAGCAAGCTGGAGAGATAATGCATAGTTTATGGCCTCAGTTGGATCGCCAGACCGTAATAAATCGGTTGGGGTATCAGGATTTGGCTCGCTTCGGGCGCCTATTCTTTGTTGCTGTTATCTTAGCAGTATATCGACTATGCAGGGATTATAGCGGGTTAGCCGAGGTGCAGAGCCAACACAATGGTGTTGTCGATAATCTTCGCACTACTATTCGTAATGGAAATTGTAGTCGCCAAAATGCGCTGAAACGCGCTAGGGAGGCGGAAATAAAAGCGTCTAAAGCCACCCGCGAGAAACATGATGCCGAAGTTAAGGCCAAGAAAACAGAAGAGAATGCCGAAGCTCTGCGTGCTGAAATTATTGCGCTAAAAAAGGATAACGAATCCCTGAAACGTGAGAACTGTTCTCTTCAGGATTCAAATACGGATGCTGAAAATGCCATTTCCAATCTGCGCCATAGAATTCAATATTTTCAATCTGAAGATTACAAATATGCAATCGTCCGAGATTTTACGCAAAGTAACGTATATAGATTTTTGGAATTACTTCGCGGTGCTGCTGATATGAAATACGGAATGGAAGTCGGTGTTGATCAAGCTGGATATCTTGGGTATCTCGGAGATGGTTTCCGGAAGGACATGCTTGATGTAACGCGTAACTCTAAAATGGAGATCCCAGAGGGTAGCAGTGATGATGATAATGACGATTTACATACTCCTAAGCCTGGTGATCCATTTTATGCTGTGTGGCGCGACCGTAAAAAACCACATGTGACCTGCTCAGGTTGCGTAAAATCGAGCTCACCTCTGTCCCATATTGGAAAGGAGAAAAGCAGTTCTAGCGTTACTCTGGAGGATTCAGTGAATATCAAAAGAATTCTTCATGATGTTTTTGGTTCGAGCGATGATGATTCCAGATTACCGCCGAGAACTTCTAGGTCTACAATTTTTCTCCAAAGTCCTCCAAAGACAACGGATTTTGAAAATATTCTCCCTGCAGTCTCGGATAAAAGGAAAAGGGTGGCAAGCGCATCGAATACTTCCGGTCTTACAGCAGTCTTACCAAGAGAAACGTATCCTACCCAAGGTGACAGGGTTTCTGCGCTAGAACGTAATGTACCTGATCCATCATTTAGTGCACAGAATCTGATCTCTCCTAGTAAATATCAATTCCATGATCCTACCGAAAGAGTTGAAATTGACTTGCCCGATGATTGGGCCCAAACCGATGAATTGATTCTTACCGAAGATCAAATTCACAGCAATTGTGCCAACTTTGCGCGTTTAGTGGGTGTGGTTCTTTGTCCGGAGTCCCCCCATTCATCGAATGAGTAGCATTATTTTGTTAAACTAAATTGTGGATATCAGGCCTTCTGTTTCGTATAGAGCTTTGTAATCTTAATTGGTTGCTCTTTAATGAGAACGACTCAACCGTTGGACATTGTAGCTTTTTTTAATTTACATTTACTTCCTTATTGTTTATTTCCAATTATTCCCAAGAAAATCATTTCATTCATTTGTTTGCTGTTGAGTTCATCTTTTTCCTGATGTTCAATAATGGTGTTTGATGTCATGGTGCATATCTAGTATTATGATTGCTAATTGCCATGAAAAATATGAGCACTTTGAGCAGTTATTATTATCATTAGAACATTCATATTTTACCTGAGAAATCGGATCACTTGGGCCTTTATCTCACGGTTCTGGCATGCGGGGGTGGACCATTTTGGGCCCTCTTATTCCTCCATTTTGTTGCTCATGCATCTGGCATGCGGGGGTGGACCACTTTGGGCCTTCTTACCCTTCCGTCATGTTCTTCCTTCTGGCATGTGGGGGTGGACCACTTTGGGCCTTCTTACCCCTCTGTCATGTTCTTCCTTCTGGCATGCGGGGGTGGACCACTTTGGGTCTTCTTACCCTTCCGTCATGTTCTTCCTTCTGGCATGCAGGGGTGGACCACTTTGGGCCTTCTTACCCCTCCGTCATGTTCTACCTGTGTCATTGGGTGAATAAAATTTTGCAGTTAATAATTCGTAAAGGATTAATATCAATTTAAGTGTATATCACATAATATTCGATGAAACTTATTCCATTTTATGCATAGTAACGCCTGAGATGTTGCACATTCCATGGGCGTTTTTGCTGAATTCCTCTTAAGGATTCCAAATAATAATATCCTTGTGAACTTGCTCGCGTAACTCTAAAAGGCCCTTCCCATTTTGGTTCCAACTTTCCGATATGCTGTTTAGCTGCAATACTTCTCAAGACCAAATCTCCTACTTTAAAATTTCTGAATTGAACTCTTTTATCATAACTTTTGGCCATTGCTTCTTTGAAAGCGACAGTTCGCTGATAAGCATCTTCCCTTTTAGATCCTATCATATCCATATATATTTGTCGCAGCCGGGCCGACTGCTCAGGATCATAATCAGTAATTCTGCGCGTTGGCATACCTATCTCTGCTGGCAAAACAGCTTCAGTACCATAAACGAGAACGAACGGGGTTTCCCCCGTGGATGTTCTTGGAGTTGTTCTATATGCCCATAATATTCCTTGAAGCTCTTCCGGCCATGTTTTTCCTGTACTCCTTATCCTCCGTTCAAGATAATCCTTTAATGTTTTGTTAGTGGATTCTGTTTGACCATTGGATTGTGGATGATAGACTGAGGTCAAATTGTGCAATATTTTCAATTCTCCGAACCATGATTTGATCTCTTTTCCAGTAAATTGCGTACCGTTATCACACACAATTGACCTTGGAATGCCGAAACGGCATATGATGTACTTCCATATAAACTCGATCATATTCTTCTCTGTGATCGACGTTATAGCTTCTGCCTCGACCCATTTAGTATAATACTCCACTGATACTATTAAGTATCGTTTTTGCCCTTTGGTGGGTGGAAACAGACCCACAATATCAATTCCCCACTAATCAAACGGACACGCCACATCGATGGGTTGTAGCTGACGCACTAGTCTGTGAATGAGACGAGCATGATATTGGCAACTATCACATTTTCTCGAAAAATCTGTTGCGTCTTTAAGTAGAGTCGGCCAATAATATCCCTGACGCAATATTCGTTGAGCTAAAGCTCGTCCCCCGAATGATTTCCACAACAACATGCATGAATTTCTTCCATGACATACTCAGCTTGAGTAGGGGTCAAACATCTTAACAACGGTCCTTCGAAAGATCTTTTATATAACTCTCCATTGCTGATAGTAAATCTGTAAGCCTTATAACGCATTCTGAGCTGTGCATTCAGATCTGCCGGTAGAATACCCTGCTGAAGATAAATCATGATTTCGTCCTTCCAAGACGGGTCTTCTTGTATTGCCATTATAAACTCAATCCGATCTTCCGTGGTAATATATTTTGATATCCCAATCGAAGGTTTATCTGCAACCATAAGTGTAATTCACTTTTCTGCCAGAATTTCTGAAGAACTTGCAAATTTGGAAAGTGCATCTGCTTTTGCATTGTCGTCCCTAGGGATCTGAGTTATATCAAAGAATTTGAAGTTCTTTGCTAATTCTTTAACCTTAGCGGCGTACAGCTTCATAGTTTCCTCACGCGTCTCATATCTCCCCGAAAAGTGATTCGCCACCAAAAGCGAATCGGTGAATACATCCAGATGTTCAATGTTGAGTCCGAGTGCCATCTTGACCCCGACAATTATTGCTTCGTATTCGGCTTCATTATTTGTTACCATGTAATTCAGGCTGATAGCAAATTCAAATTCCCTTCGCTCTGGGGACAGAAAATGTATTCCAATTCCCCCTCCGTGAGTTGTGGCAGATCCATTAGTGTGTAGTATCCACGTCGATGTTGCCCTACTGGTTCCAACTTGATCTGATATAAAAAAGATACAGCTTGCGGTCTCAACTACACTATTTCCCAGGGTCTCGGCCATGAAATCTGCTAGAGCTTGTGCTTTGATTGCAACTCGTGTCTGAAACTCTAATCCGAGCTCACTGAGTTCTATTGCCCATTTCACCAATCTACCTGAGGTTTCTGGCTTTGCCAACACTTGCTTCAATGGTTTGTCTGTTACTACTGTAATTGGATGGGACTAAAAATATGGTTTCAACTTCCGAGCGGTAACAACAATCGCTAATGCAAACAACTCTATTTCCAAGTAGTTTCTCTCTGCCCCTTGCAATACTCTACTCACATAATGTATGGGTAATTGCTGAGCTTCTTTCTGCTTGAGTAAAACTGTACTGATTACATTTGCGGACACCGCCAAATAGAGATAAAGCATCTCATTTTCCTCCGGTTTTGCTAACAACGGCGGGCTTACCAAATAATTCTTCATTTGTCTAAAAGCCTCTTCACATTCCGGCGTCCAAATAAAGTCTTTGTTCCGCTTCATCACTTTAAAGAAAGGAAGATTCTTTTCTGCAGATATTGAAATTAATCTTCCCAAGGCCGTCAGACGGCCCACCAGACACTGAACATCCCTTACTGATCTTGGCGATGGTAAATCCAGTACTGCCTTTATTTTATCAGGGTTGGCTTCAATTCCTCTCTCATTCACCACATAGCCTAGAAACTTCCCAGCCGTCACTCCGAAAGTGCATTTTTAAGGGTTTAGTTTCATTCCATACGTCCTCATTATTGTGAAGCCCTCATCCAAATGTCGCACATGCTCATCGGCCTTTAGACTCTTTACAAGCATATCGTCGATATAAACTTCCATTGATTTTCCAATTTGATGGTAAAACATTTTAGCCACGAGCCTCTGAAAAGTTGCTCCCGCATTCTTCAATCCGAAAGGCATTACCCTATAACAATACACTCTGGTATCTGTCAGAAATGCTGTCTTGCTCTGATCTTGCACTGCCATGAAGATTTCATGAAAACCACTCTTTGCATCCATCATACTCAGCAATGCACATCCTGCTGTAGAATCCACAAGTAGATCTATCCGAGGCAACGGAAAAGGATCCCTCGGGCAATGCTTGTTTAAGTCAGTATAATCCACACACATTCTCCATGTAGCTTCTTTTTTTAAGACTAACACAATATTGCTCAACCACTCTGAAAATCTTATAGCATAAATATGCCGAGCTGCCAAAAGTTCTTGTACCTCTTTTTCAGCTGCTTCATTCTTTTCCTTGCTAAAATTCTGCTTCTTCTGTCGTATTGGTTTTGCACTCTTATCTACATTCAAACGATGCACTATAATCCTAGAATCTATCCCGAGAAGGTTAGAATCGGACCATGCAAATATATCTGAATTTCGTCTGAGACAATCTACCAATGCAACCTCTATAATCCAATCCATTTCAGCTCCAATCTTGATTACTTTCTCAAAACTTTTTTTGAAAAGCTGAACGACTTTGAACTCCCCTAAAGGCTCCATCTTACATTCTTGCCATTGTTTCAACAGCTGACCTTCTATTTTATATTGCCCCTGTTCTTTAGGCTCAATTCGCTCTTGACTCACTTTTGTATTTATTTTGATCTTTTTTTCCGTTTGCCGTTTTTCAACCGCATTCAAGCGCCGTTTACTTGTCATCTTAGCTACCCTATCTAAAACAGTGTTAACGGTGTTTCCACAGACGACGCCAATATTTTGGTCTTATTTCGTCACGGTAATAGAACACAGTAAACAATACAATCTGAATATAAATAACCAAAATAATATTAATCCAATAATGTAAACCGGACTAACTTTGTCCGAAACACCTACTATCTATTACAGATCTTACACTGATTTAAATAAGTAAATAACATGAACTATTCAACGCATCAAATTGTAATTGTTCGATGTGCACTTCGAATGGTATCGATTCGATGCCTGAGTGATTCGATATGACTCTGACAAAACACTGTTGGTGTCGAATCTAATCACGTGTCGAACAGGGGTACGTATCGAATAGGGTAATTCGATGTGGTAAAGTTGGAGCTCGGGTTCGATCTGCCTCTGAATGCTCAAAACCGTGATATATATAATAGCCTCGCTATGTGGGGCCCATAAACAGCTGTATAAAGTGCATCGAATTGATATGATTCGATGCGCGCATCAAATGATGGTTATTCGATGCGCTGAAGGTATCGAATTGGGCCAATTCGATACGATTATGGGTCGGCCCAATCCCTAATACTGGGCCAGTCCTAAAATACCCCCATCATATTTCTTTGCTTTTTTTCCATCCTTAGAATTAGAAAGATTACATGGATGAATCAATTTATGTCGTTATCTAACAAAAAGAAAAGGCGTCATAAACACTCTTTGTTCATAAAACATGCAGATTGTATATATGCAAAACATTAATTAATGCATTGAAAAGATAGTAACCCAGATATAATTGTTTATTATCTATTAGAAGGTATTATTAGTTGTAATCAAGTACTTCTATACTACATTTTTATGATCTTAACTAAGATAAAGTAATTTGAGTTATGAATCAATCTGGAGTTAAAATGGACGTCTAAGTCTAATATTTGGGTCGTACTTATAAATCTTATGTTGATGTTGATAATTGATATAAATACCGGATGAATTAAAATTTAGTTTTAGAGTTGAACTAAGTATGTCTACTTGGCAACTAAATATTTCTACCGTGACCATGGTGCATTCAGTAGTTATGGATTTCTTTTAGGCTTATAAATTTATAGATTAACAATAAAATAAGACCTTTAAGCCATTAAATAGCTTAGTTAGTTACTAACTAGGTGTATCAGAAGTTGTCAAAGTAGTTTAGAGGAGGGTCTAGACTCATTTAAATATAACTAGGTACATAGTTTAGATGGTGTTTGCTAGTGAACGGCTCGACAATGGGAATGTTGATTCAGTTGGGGATTTTGTGTACGACTTTTACTAATTGAATTTATGAATTGATGGAGTACAATTAAATGAACAGTTTTCCAAACTTCTTGAAATTCTTACCTTTGACATTAATATGAACCACGTCCCAAATCCATGATTACTTAGACGAGTAGTTCTGTGAGAATTAATTTAAAGGGCTTAATCAATCGACCTATCAAATTGTAAATTTATGCACAAAAAAAAAATATAATTAATCATCCTCTCGAAATCTTAGTTGACAAATCATCGTTAAATTTGTTGTTATAGAAAACTTCGAGTGCTGCGGCAATAGATGTGATAAATGAGAGCTAGTAAATGTTGGAGTTGTAGTACATATTATACTATTTTAAAATCCTTTTAAAGTGTAATAGTTACTTGTAGGTGATGTCCACTTAGCGCCTAGTGGAACGACTCGACCCCATATAAGGTCGAAATTAGATTTGTTTGACATCGAGGTGAGATTAAAATTATATATTTTCTCGCCGGAATGGAAATTATACGTATTATATACAAAAGTGTTTTATTTTGTAAATTATGCAAGCATGATGTTTTCAAGAATAATTGTTTACAAATGTTACGGATTTCAGGAATGCTTAAATACTTGTTTACAAATTATGAAATTGTCGTTTATACTAGGACAATCATATTATCATGTTTTACTAAATTATCCCTTGAAGATTCTTTATTTATGTACTGGGCTTCATGTTTTAAAGGCATGCCAAGATTGTATATGAATTAGTTTCATCATTGATCATTCTTGAAGCCACTTTGATGGTTATATTGTTGCTACTAGATGGCTATTATCTGGGCCTTGGCATGAATTTGTGAAATTTTCCAGGAGAGCATCGTGCTATCAGTGTAGCTTTCGCAGTCTAGTGCCGCTTTGAGCAAACTTTATTCTACGTTTGGGACGGGACGTCTCAGCAGGGTGAATCAGAGTTGAGGCGTATACCTAGAAAAGGTCCTCGCCTTTTTTCAGGTTGCTCCTGGATGGGAGGTATAAGGACAGGAGACACAAGGTGGGATTGTTGTGACATGATTGATCTAATGAGTGTTATGATTTGGCATAAAAATATAAAATTATTCTGAAAATCATTCTTGTGAAATCATGCTTTGCGAAAATATATTTTTGTAGAAAATCCTCATGCATTAAATCTCACTGAGTCCTTTTGACTCATAAAGATATTTTTTCATGTTTTCATTCCAGATTTACGAGAAAAGCTTAGAGGTCATTACATGGGACAAGCCTAGTGGAAAATAAATAGCAGGTAGTTGACAACTAAAGATAATGAAATGTAAATCTTTGGGTACTAGCTTCTGCTCTTTGTTATTTTGTATTAGTTGCATCTTTCAGAAGAGAAGCGATGCGCTTCTCTCATGAATTTTGTAATAATGGCGCTTCGTGCCGAGCTGGGTGCTTCGTAAGTGGCGTTACACTTTTTTTGCCTATTCTCTTTAGCACATCGATTGTTTCAAAAGTAGAAAGTATGTTGTCCACCATGTGCCTTGTGGATTCTGAGTTTTCTAAATACACTTTCGTCTCCTTGCTGGAGCTTTACAGTATCTCACATTCACCCGTCCTGACATATCCTATGCGGTTCAACAAATTTGTCTCTACATGCATGATCCTCGCTTGGAACATATGCAAGCTTTTAAGCGTATTGTTTGTTACATGCAAGGCACTTTGCACCTCGGCCTTCATCTTTATCCTTCCCCCGTTTCTCGGCTTATTTCTTAAACTGATGTCGATTAGGGTGGTTGTCGCGATACCCGTCGCTCCACTTCTGGGTATTGTGTCTTCCTCGCTGACAACTTGATCTCTTGGTCTTCTAAGCGCCAACCTACTTTATCACGTTCTAGCGTCGAGGCTGAGTACCACGGTGTGGCAAACGTTGTATCCGAATCTTGTTGGATACACAATCTTCTGTTGGAGCTTCATCATCTGATCCCCTCTGCCACTCTTGTCTTTTGTGACAACGTGAGTGCAATCTACCTCTTGGGAAATTCGGTTCAACACCAGCGTACCAATCACATTGAGATGGATATTCACTTTGTTCGTGAAAAAGTCGCCCGCGATCAAGTCCACGTTGTTCATGTTCCATCCCGCTATCCAATAGCGGACATTTTGACCAAAGGACTTCCTCGCGTACTTTGAAGATTTTCGGTCCAGTCTCAACGTTCGAGTCCAGTTTCAACGTTCGAGAATCTCCCGCTTCGACTGCGGGGGTGTGTGAGATTAGATTGAAGGATATTGTAGTGTCTCTTGTAAAGATATGATTAAATTATTTACATAGTTGATAGGACTCTTGTATTGTATATATATATATATATTGGTTTGATTAATGAGAATCCCATCGAGAAATATTATCTTTCATATCATTGCAATGCTTCCTAACAAAAAAGGAGACAAATAAGGTATGTGTGTATTGTTTATTATGTTATAGATAAAGTTACTATTGTTGTCCATTTGATTTTCTTTTTCTGAAAGAGTCTATACATTTGGTTCACTCGATAAAAAATATGAGATTGGATATTTCATGATGTGTGTGTCTTCTTACAAAATCTCTATGCTCCATTTAAGATCGAATCATAGTTCACGTAGCACTTAGTTTGTGCCCTTGCTCAATAAATTGATCAGTATTCTGAAATATGATTTTAGAATGCACCTCGAGTAGTTGTTCCTTTAAACATTCCAAAATATATGTGTGGGGCATTAGTATTGTCTACATCCCAGAGGTCAGAGTGAACGCCTTGGGACACAAAAATGTGTCCTCTGCTCCTTGCGCCAAATGCTACTTCATAGCATAAGTCTTAACATAAAAGAAGACTAGTTATAAAAAATTACAAATAAACCAACAATTCCATTAAAGCGACATGCTTTGTGAAAGTGCAGGTTTTTTGGAATCAATGTTAGACGGTGCAATGTTAGACGATGTTGGGTTAACATTGGATAACATTGAAAGCCGAGAGCTTTTGTGAAAACTGTTCTTTAGTTGCCAAAATTAAGTTTTGCCTTTATTCACCTATTAATCAAGTTCCACGGTTTTAGTTTTTTATGCTTATGTCCAGGAAAGTATCTTAAACATAAGGAAGAGCTTTGGAAGATTCCTTACTTGAAGTTTCCATAATTCAAGCTAAGTTGAATAGTCAACTCACACGGTTTCAAAAGAAGGAAACAATATTGGATTCTCTGCAACTGTGATTCTTTCCAAGATTCTGCGAATTGAAGAAGTTGTGTTGCCTTGTTAAATCAGTAACAATGGAAACACGTTCTTAGGAAAGATTTGAAGTTCACAAAGAAGGCAATATTCAACAAGGAAACAACAAGAGTTACCAAAACTGTGAACAACACATCTTGGCGTTCAAGACTCAAGAAATCTATAAAGATGTGAAGTTCATCAAGATGAAGACAAGACAATCGTGCCAATAATCCAAGGGATTAATTATTCTTTGTATTGTCTTCATTTTGTTTTGCGAAGTTTTTGTATCAACTGCTTAAGTCTAGTCCATAGAAGTTAAGTAGTTCTTACTTGTCTGCTTCGTTGAGTCCGATCAACAAAGAGCGTGAGTGAATTGTTGTGAGGAACGTTTTTGATAAAACCTTTATGGTTATTTCGCCTAAGGCTCGGAAGTTTTTAATTATATTGAAAACTTCTTAAAATTATATCTTCTTGTGTTCTTACTTCCGCTGCATATTATTATTATCAAGAAGATCAAAATAGAGTTAAGGCAATTCCAACTTAACTTTCAAAAAGTGTTGTGTCAATCCACGGTCCTACATTTTCAATTGGCGTCAGAGCCAAACACTGACTACACTGGTGGTTTGGAGGTGATACAACACCATGGACAGTGTCAATCCTAATACCAACAGGATCCCAGTTTTGGATGGCTCCAATTATGCATATTGGAAGATCAGGATGAGGTCTCACATCAAAGCTATTGATATTCGATCCTGGCAATCCGTGATCAATGGATACTCTCTTCCAACATTACCAAGAGATGGTGAAGGTGATCTAGTTCCAAAACCAGAAGCAGACTGGACAGCAGCAGAGGTAAGTCTCTACAACTCTAATGAAAAAGCTCTTAATGCTATCTTTAGTTGGGTTAATCATCACATGTTCTAGTTAATCCAGAACTGTACAAAAGCCAAACATGCTTGGGATATACTTGAATTACATTGTGAAGGAGATTCTGCTGTTAAAGATTCTAAATACAGACAACTGCTTTTGCAATTTGAAAAACTTGAGATGGGAGAAGATGAGAGTGTTGACAGTTATTTTGAGAAAATTCTTGATATTGCTAACCAATGTGAAAATCTAGGTTTTGCTATGACCAATCAAGAAATGGTTTACAAAGCTATGAGAACACTGTCATCTAAATTTGCTCTCAAGAAAATTGCAATGAGTGAATCTAGAAACCTTGCTAATCTACAGTTTCAAGTCTTGATGAATACTCTTAGAGAATTTGAGATGGAGCTTGCCTCACAACCTAGCAAACATAGGGCTGTTGCTTTAAGAGGTTCAAATCTTGACAATGAAAGTGATGATGATTTTGAAATAATTTCTTCAAACTATGGGAAAATTACTAAGAAGTTCAATAAGTTGAATCTTAAAGGAAAAAGTAAAGAGAAGAACCTTAGTAACAGTTCCACATGTTATAAGAAATTACCTCCTAAGTTTGTGAAGTACATGGCATCGAAACCTACTCCTTTAGAAGCTGATAAGTTAAAAGATGTTCAATGTTTTGAATGTAAAGGATATGGTCATATGGCTAATGAATGTGCTAACACTCTTAGAAAAAGAGGAAATTCTCATTGGGTTTGTGTAGATGATTTCAATGAAGATGACTTTAGTTCTGGAGAAGCTGAAGAACAATCAGAAGAGGTTCAAACTGCTGCGCTACTCACTCAGATTGACTGGACACCAGAAGACTCCCTGAACTGCTTTGGATCTCAATGTTACCCCAACATTCAGGATCCAACATCAGAACAGGAGACCTTCTTTGCAGATTGGGATGAATTTGATAATGATTCTGAACCTTATCTTGTGTCCTACTTTGATGAAGCTAACTTTGATTGTTTTCATGGTACAGTGGATCTAGATGAAGAATACTTCTTTGAAGGTGAAATGTCCCTGGAGGAAATCATTGAAGACCTGAAGTCTATCTACCACAAACTGCTGCTTGAGAATCACAAACTCATCAAGAGCAACAAAAGCTTGAAGGAAGAGATTGAATGCATGAAGGAGATGCTGAAGCTGTATGAGAAAGACCTTGACAAAACTGAGGCTGAGCTGAAAGAGGTAAAGGTAAAATTAGATAAAGCTGAACAAACCATTAACAAATGGAACTCCTCTACATCTATACTGGATGAAGTGCTGAGTATGGGAAATCAAGGTAAAAATGGTTTGGGCTATGTTGAGAAACCTTCCTCTAAAGATGTTAATTCTGTCTACTTGAATGCTGGTTTCATCAAGGATAGCAATAACTTGAGTTGTGAAATCTCTTCCCACACTGTGAAAAGGCCTACTTTTATCTGTCAATATTGTTTTCAACCTGGTCACATTAAGCCTTGTTGTAAAAAATATAAAATTGTGATTGAGAAGAAAACAATAATTAATAGTTGTACCAATGTTAGGAAAACCTCTGATCTGAATGTTATCCCAACATTAGGTAACAAATCTGAAGGACATAAAAGTAGAACCTGGACTGAGAAGATAAAAACTCCTAAGGTTAAAATTGTTTACAATGTTGTCTTTTCTGCTGTTTACTCTAACCTTGCAGGTAAGTGGTATTTTGACAGTGGATGCTCAAGGCACATGACTGGAAACATTGACAACCTGAAAAATGTAATCCCTTTGACTGTTGGAACAGTTACCTATGGAGGAGGCACCAAAGGGAAAATCATTGGAAAAGGAGTACTGGATGTTGAAGGATTTCCACCACTCAAGGATGTGTTGTTGGTTGAAGGATTGAAAGCAAATTTAATTAGCATAAGTCAACTTTGTGATGACAATCTGCTAGTTACTTTTGATAAAAGTTCATGTGAAGTGTTTAATAGTGACAATGTCTGTGTCATGACAGGTACAAGATCAAAGGATAACTGCTATCTTGCTTAAGATGAAGCAGAATGCTACCATGCCAAGGTAGATGAATCTGTCATGTGGCACAAGAAGTTAGGACATGTGCACTATAGGAATCTGGAGAAACTACAGAAGTTAGAGGCTGTAAGAGGACTGCCTAAGTTGACTAGCCCAGGTAAAATTGTTTGTGAAGACTGCCTGAAAGGTAAACAAACAAAAGCTGTTCATCCACCACTTCAGTACAAAGTACTAACCCTAGAACTAATAAGTGCTTTGAATTGCTACATATGGATCTCATGGGTCCTATTGAGGTTAGTAGCCTGAATGGTAAGAAGTATGCTTTTGTTATTGTTGATGATTTTTCAAGATATACATGGATTAAATTTTTGAAAGAAAAATCAGAGGCATTCAACACATTCAAAACTTTGCATGCTAGTATTAAAAATCTTTATGGCACTTCTGTAGGAAGAATTAGGTCTGACCATGGAAAAGAGTTTGAGAATGCTAGCTTTGCTAATTTCTATGAATCTAAAGGCATTTTCCATGAGTTCTCTGCACCTAAAACACCTCAGCAAAATGGTAATGCTGAGAGGAAGAATAGAACACTTCAAGAGATGGCTAGAGTTATGTTGAATTCTAAAAACCTATCTAAGAAACTGTGGGCTGAAGCTTTGAATACTGCATGTCATATTAGTAATAGAGTTTATCTTAGACCTGGTACTACTATGACACCTTATGAAATCTTGAAGGGTTCAAAACCAACAGTAGCACACTTTCATGAATTTGGTATTAACTGCTATTTGCTAAAAGATAGAGACTATTTGAGCAAATTTGATTCCAAAAGTGAAAAGTGTATATTTGTTGGATATTCTCCTAATAGTGCTGCTTTCAGGGTCTACAATCCAAGATTGCATACTGTTCAAGAATCAGTGAATGTCATATTTGATGATTTAACTGTTTCTGCAGGTACTGAAGAAGTCACTGGTTCAGATGTTACTCCAACATTGGACTCAACATTGAACACAGACGCTGGAGATGCTGAACTGGAAACTGGAACTAATGTTGACTTAACACCAGAAACCCCCAATGTTAGGCAAACATTTGTGCTGTCAGATTCTGAAGATGAAGTGATTCCTGTATCCAGAAGAGATCCCCCTCTTAGAATACAAAGAGATCATCCAGCCTCTCAAGTAATTGGTCAAATTACTGAAAGAGTAAGAACACGCAACAAAGAAAGGGTAAATTACAAGGATATGGCTAAGTTGTGTGTTTGTATGTCTTCTTCATGTACTATTGAAAACGCTTCTTGTTTTGTGTCCTCCATTGAACCTAAAAATGCAACTGAAGCTCTTAAGGATAGTTACTGGATTAATGCCATGCAAGAGGAACTCTTACAATTCACCAAAAACAGAGTTTGGAATCTAGTACCTAGGCCATCACATGTGAATGTAATAGGTACAAAATGGATTTTCAAAAATAAAACTGATGAGAATTGTGTAATTATGAGGAACAAAGCTAGGTTGGTTGCACAAGGTTATACTCAGGTAGAAGGTATAGATTTTGATGAGACTTTTGCTCCAGTAGCTAGGATAGAATCAATTAGATTACTTCTTGCTATTGCTTGCTGTCTTAGAATTAAACTCTACCAAATGGATGTTAAAGGTGCCTTTCTGAATGGTTTAATTGACAAAGAGGTTTATGTAGAACAACCTAAAGGCTTTACTGACCCTAAACATCCTGACCATGTGTACAAACTTGAAAAGGCTTTGTATGGTTTAAAACAGGCCCCTAGAGCTTGGTATGAGAGGCTAACTGATTTTCTGTTAGGCCTAGGTTTCAATAGAGGAGATGGAGATAGAACACTGTTTGTCCTTAGAAAAAGTTCTGATACATGCATTGCTCAAATATATGTGGATGATATTGTATTTGGCTCTACTAACAAGTCTACTTTAGACAAATTTGTTGAGTCTATGACAGGAACATTTGAGATGAGCATGATTGGTGAACTTAACTACTTTCTGGGACTGCAAGTCAAGCAGTTGGAGAATGGTATCTTCCTGAACCAGGAGAAGTATGCAAGGAATCTGGTGAAGAGATTTGAGCTACAAGAATCAAAGCCTTGCAAAACTCCTATGTCCTCTTCAGTGAAGATAACAAAAGATGGCACTGGTAGCAATGTTGACCCAACATTGTACAGATCCATGATTGGTAGTTTGCTATATCTCTCTGCCTCTAGACCTGACATCAT
Source organism: Linaria vulgaris (assembly GCA_948329865.1). Taxonomy (NCBI): domain Eukaryota; kingdom Viridiplantae; phylum Streptophyta; class Magnoliopsida; order Lamiales; family Plantaginaceae; genus Linaria; species Linaria vulgaris. Next base: position 29,965,905 of record OX415249.1, read on the forward strand.
GTTTTCAGTATGTGTTTGTGCTAGGTACCAAGCTGATCCAAAGCAATCTCATTTGATTGCTGTGAAGAGGATCCTTAGATATATCTCTGGAACTTCACCATTAGGCATCTGGTACTCTTATGACACTAACACTAACTTGGTTGGTTTCAGTGACTCTGACTGGGCAGGTGATGTGGATGATAGGAAATCCACAAGTGGGGGCTGTTTTTATTTGGGGAATAATTTGGTCTCCTGGTATAGCAAGAAGCAGAACTGTGTTTCATTATCAACTGCTGAATCAGAATATGTAGCAGCTGGCAGCTGTGTTACCCAACTTGTGTGGCTCAAACACATGCTTTCAGATTATGGGCTAGATAGTGATACACTTCTCATGTTCTGTGACAATCTAAGTGCCATAAGTATCTCTAGGAATCCTGTCCAACATTCTAGAACTAAGCATATAGACATAAGGCATCATTTCCTAAGAGATATGGTAGAGGACAAAATAATCAACATTGAACATATTGAGACAACAAATCAGCTAGCTGATATGTTTACTAAACCTTTAGATAGTGAGAGATTCTTCAGCCTGAGGAAATCTCTTGGCATGTGTGATATGTGAAAATGTTGAGAAAACCAGTGTTGTCATAACACCACTGACTAGCACTGGTATATTGGTTGTGGTGTAGTAGGTATTCTGTTGTCATTCCTTTGTTGCATTGCATTCCTTGTGAGTCTCATTTTATCACTGTTTTGTCATATTTGGTTTGTGTGGTTGAACTCTTTGATTAACAACTCTCTCTAGTTATCAGTTTCACATCTTTGGTTTTGAAAAGGTTAATAAAACTCTTCTGTTTGTCTGAGGTTGTGATTACCTAACATATGGAGAAGCTGGGATACACAAAGTTCACTACTTTGTTGTCTATTCAGTTGTGTCTTATTCATATGGAAGGTGTACAGGACATGTGGAGAAGCTGGGGTGCATGATGTTGACAGCTTCACTGTTACTCAGTTGTGCTTATTTACATGTTTCTGTTTGTTTGGCCAAGGAACACATGAGGGTGATCTTTTCTACTAGGGTGTTTGAGGTTTCGATTTCTTACATTTAGTAGCACTGATCACTTGGTGATTCTCTTGAATGCAGGTTGGTAAACAAGTATGCATGAGGAATTGGGGTGTTGGGGTGCATGATAAATGAATTGCCAACATTCAAGGCCTTTGTACTTGCCTAACTTGCTGCTGTTAATGTTGTTACTGGGGTGTGTGGAGTTCAGGCTGCCCTCATTCAGTTGTGACATTAACTTTGTGTTTAGCAACCTTCAGTTTTTGTTTAGATGAGTTATGAAAATAATAAAGATTTTAAAGAGATGTGACTGTGCTGGTTTGAGGAGTTTTTCATTTGTGTTTACCATCTACCTATTTGACATTACTTTGTTGCATTCATATAGAACTGCATTGTTTTCTTTCTTGTTTGTGAGTTGTGTCGGTTTAGGCTTAGGGGGAGTATAATTCATGTGTTGAGGCATACAATTTGGGTGACATACTGCAGGTGACACACTGATCTGTGACTTTCTATGCTGTGGAAGTGAATTGTTCCTTGAATTCATAACTGCTTATCTCTGTGTGTTTCTTGTTATCTATGTTACTTACTCATGATTTTAATCTGAACAATATGTCTGAGGTACTCACTTGCTATATTGGTTAAGTTTCAGATGTTTTTTTTGGATGTATCTCAAGCTCTCACATGAATTTGCCTTGGTGAAGCCTGTACCTCCACCTTCGGTTTTGAATGTTATTGAATGTTATCCCAACATTGTGCACAGACTGAGGTCAACATTGAAAACAGGAACTTATAAGTTTTCAGTTTTTTTTTGAAAACCGCTCTGGTTAACTGTTAATTTAACATCAACACGTGTGCGCGGGAAAACATAGTGGGAAAGTTTTATTTGTTTCAAAATTTGGTAACTGCCCATTAACATTCTCTCTCTCTCTCTTATTCACGATTATTATCGAAATCAAAACCCTATTTTCCTTAATTAAACTTGCAAGTTCCTTATTTGTGCCTATTTTGCAAAATTTACTCTCAAAATTCTCTTGATCTTCTCTGCGATTACTCTCAAAATCTATGTACTAACAATGGCAAGCAAGTCCCCCATGCAAACTCTTGCAGATGTTGCCCTAGGAAGCGAACCCACTGCTGCACGCACTCGCTCACACACTAGAAGTGCTGCTGCAAAAACAGTTGAGGCCCCTGTTGCTGACAAGAGGAAGGCGATTCCCTATGTGCGACGAGGAAAGAAGACCAAACAGGGAGAATCGACCTCCAATGTTGAGCCAACAGTGGAACCAACCACTCCCATCACCAATGAGCCTGAAACTGAGGTAAACGCTGCTGAACCCACTCCTGAATTTGATGCTGATATACCTATTGAGGGGGAGGGCAGTGGTTTTGTTGAAAAATCTGTGGAGGTGTCTGCGGATGAGTCTGTTGACAAGATGGTGAGGAAGTGGATTAGGGCTCAAAAGAAAAAGAGAAAGGGCAATGGTGAGAAATTGAAAAATATGTCTGAGTCTGCTAAGGCTAGGGCTGAGGCCAGGAAAAGACAGTCTGAGAGATCAGCTAAGAAGAGGGCTGTTGAGGAGGAGAAGAAAGCTGAGGAAGAGAAGAAGGCTGCTGCTGCTGCTGAGAGAAAGAGGAAGGGAAAGCAAGTGATGGAAGAGGAAGTTGAGGTGTTGGATGTTGAGGATGAGGAAGAAGAAGAGAAGAAGGAAGAGGAGACTGATGAGGAGCATGATGTTGCTGCTGATGTTGGGGCAACATCAGGAACAGAGGAGTACACTGATGGGCTATATGTGGTCTACCATGAGGAGGAAGAGGACTGCTATTCTCCCTACTATCTCTCTCAAGAGTTGGAGAAGAAGTGGGATTCCTTCAAAAGAAGGGAGATTCACACTGAAAGGGCTATAGAGATGGCCAGTTTCAAAGAGAACAAAGTAATGGACTTGCTGGAAGCAAGAGAGCTGCAACAATCAGTGATGGAGCTGAGTGACTATGCTCCTGAGATTGTCATGGAGTTCTACCTCAATCTCTCCAAGTGGATTAGGGACTATAGATCTCCAAAGTTTGGAAAGGCTTGGGTGAGGGGGAGAGTCTTCAACATTGACCCCTACACCATCAACAAGGTCTGTGGCTTCCCTACTACTGATGAATCTGAGGACCCCTATTATGATGATGTAATTGAGGACTTGACTGGAGGGTTGGTCAAAATCTGGAGAGATGCTCTGCCAACCACAAAACTCACCTCCCTGAGTGCTGTCTTGCACAAGATAGCTTGCTTCAACTGGCTCCCAAGCAAGAATGTGACTGTACTTACCAAGGAATCAGCAATCTTGGTGTACAAAATCAAAAATGGGCTAGCTGTAAATATGGGGGAGAGGATTTTGAAGTCTCTGTCTGAAGTTGCTGGAAGGAAGAATGGGATGCTACCCTATCCCTCACTCATCTGCAAAATCCTTGGCAGTCAAGGATTGAAGACAAGTGTCACTGTGGGCTGGAGGAAGAATGATTCAGAATTAACTATTCTCCCAAGCTACTTGTCTGGATCAAGGGTGAGAGACCTTCCATGGAATCCACAAGGAGTGGTGAGACCAAGAACTGAGCAGAAAAGGGCTAAGGAGTTTGCTGGAACTTCAGTGCCAATGTCCAAAGAAGAGGATTGCTTGGTTATCACTTCTGCTTTTGTGGATCATATGCTGAATTGGTATAGGGGGCAGATTGCTGACACTCAGAGGGAGATCGAAGAGAGGAAGGAACACCTCAAAGAACTGGACGACATTGTGAAAAATTTGGAGGACCTCCCATCTTCACAAAAAGGGGGAGAGTAGTTCCAATTTTAATTTTTGTCTTCTTGTTTTTGTTTTGTTTCCTATGAACTGCTAATATCTTTGAATTGCTGGTACATTAATCTCTATTTTGGTTTTATTTGATCAAGGGGCTTCTCCTTGATATCTAGCTATGGCCTGTAACTCTAAGTACTCTGATGAACTGCTCTAATTGGTCTTAACTGCTATTCCTTGTGAAGGAATTTTTTGAACTGTTCTTATTGTTAACCTTTATGCAGGAAACTTACTGGTTTCAATGTTGAGGCAACATTGATGAATGTTGAGGTCTGAACATATGTACATATGTGGTTGTAGTGATGACCTTTATTCATGTCTTTGTTAAATTAACTTTGATTATGATATTTTGTATTAAGGAGCAGTTTGGTAGTTTAATTTGTTTCTTGTTGATTATAACTTTCTGGATATAAGACTTGATTGGAACAGGTATTGGTTTTGTGAAGAAAGGCAAAAAGGGGGAGATTGAAAGTGCAGGTTTTCTGGAATCAATGTTAGACGGTGCAATGTTAGACGATGTTGGGTTAACATTGGATAACATTGAAAGCCGAGAGCTTTTGTGAAAACTGTTCTTTAGTTGCCAAAATTAAGTTTTGCCTTTATTCACCTATTAATCAAGTTCCACGGTTTTAGTTGTTTATGTTTATGTCCAGGAAAGTATCTTAAACATAAGGAAGAGCTTTGGAAGATTCCTTACTTGAAGTTTCCATAATTCAAGCTAAGTTGAATAGTCAACTCACACGGTTTCAAAAGAAGGAAACAATATTGGATTCTCTGCAACTGTGATTCTTTCCAAGATTCTGCGAATTGAAGAAGTTGTGTTGCCTTGTTAAATCAGTAACAATGGAAACACGTTCTTAGGAAAGATTTGAAGTTCACAAAGAAGGCAATATTCAACAAGGAAACAACAAGAGTTACCAAAACTGTGAACAACACATCTTGGCGTTCAAGACTCAAGAAATCTATAAAGATGTGAAGTTCATCAAGATGAAGACAAGACAATCGTGCCAATAATCCAAGGGATTAATTATTCTTTGTATTGTCTTCATTTTGTTTTGCGAAGTTTTTGTATCAACTGCTTAAGTCTAGTCCATAGAAGTTAAGTAGTTCTTACTTGTCTGCTTCGTTGAGTCCGATCAACAAAGAGCGTGAGTGAATTGTTGTGAGGAACGTTTTTGATAAAACCTTTATGGTTATTTCGCCTAAGGCTCGGAAGTTTTTAATTATATTGAAAACTTCTTAAAATTATATCTTCTTGTGTTCTTACTTCCGCTGCATATTATTATTATCAAGAAGATCAAAATAGAGTTAAGGCAATTCCAACTTAACTTTCAAAAAGTGTTGTGTCAATCCACGGTCCTACATTTTCACTTTGAAAATTAAATTAGGCAAAATTATTGAAAATCTCTTGTAACTAATGTAATTTTGTTTTTTGCCCTGTAACTTTTGTGATCTATGCACTACAAGAAAACTGGGTCAATAGAGACCGCAATTAGATGCATATTGACCCCCCATCCGGTCCCTGAAGGTCAATAGGGACCGCATTTAGGTCGCTATTCACCGGTCCCTATTGACCTCGGTCGCTTGCCATGAGGGACAACAATTAGGTCGCTGATGAGGGTTAGTAGGGACCGGACAATCAGGGCACGCATTGCGGTCCCTATTGATGTTGAATAAATAGGGACCGCATTTCGGTCCATATTGATTTTGAGCCAATAGGGACCTAATTTCGGTCCCTATTGTATGAGTAATAGGGATCGCAATGAGGTCCCTACTAGTATTCATAGATACTCTATGAATATTAGTATGGACCTAATAATTAGAGATCGCAATTAGGTCCCTACTAATATTCATATATACTCTATGAATATTATTAGAGACCTAATTGCGGTCCCTATTGATGTTGAATAAATAGGGACCGCATTTCGGTCCATATTGATTTTGAGCCAATAGGGACCTAATTTCGGTCCCTATTGTATGAGTAATAGGGATCGCAATGAGGTCCCTACTAGTATTCATAGATACTCTATGAATATTAGTATGGACCTAATAATTAGGGATCGCAATTAGGTCCCTACTAATATTCATATATACTCTATGAATATTACTAGAGACCTAATTGTTGTCCCTAATAGTATGCGAAGAAATATATAAAAAACAATAATATTCCGAAATATGATTATAACAAGATCAAAACAATAAAATAATAAAGAAAAAGTTAATATAACAACATGAAATTATTAATGAATGTAAAAGGATGAATAAAATGACTAATAATAGAAAATAAAATATGTAGATCTAAACAAAAAGATGAATGAATAAAAAAAACAAATGAAAGAAAAGTAAAAAAAGAAAGTATAGATCAAAAATAATAAAAAAGAAGAAAAGTTTTTGTGTTGGTGAAAAGAAGAAATTTTTTTGTGTTGGGTGATTTTTGGAGAAAAGAAGATAGTGTTTTTGTGTTGGAAAAAAAGATAGTGTTTTTGTGTTGGATGTTTTTTGAAGATTAATGAAATTAGATGTGTAAGAGTGATGAGTATGTATAGAGGGGAGGGTGAAATTTTTAAATTTTTGCCAAATTCAAATTTCTCCCTCAATCCCGCCTAAAATTTTCGTCAAATTTTCAAATTTTTGGATTTCAGTGACCGCACTTAGGTCACTAATATTGAATAGGGACCGCACTTAGGTCACTAATATTGAGTAGTGACCGCAGTGCAGTCCCTCTTGCGTTATTAAGGACCTAAGTGCAGTCCCTACTATTAACAGGTTTGGTATTTTAACCGAATTAACGAGATTATAAGGGTTAGAACGCCGTGTCCGAAAGTTCAAAAGATTGATTATGATGAGAACATCCCTCTTTTTTTTCACTGAATTTTGCTTTGAGTCTAACTTGCTTGTATGTGATTATGTGTGTCTTTGAGCCTGTCCTTAATTGACAAGGAGGATACCCCTTTTATAGAGGTATATAAGGACAGGTGTCGCTGTGCATGTGTTTAATAAAGTACATGTGTCTAAGTGTACATGGGAAGCTAACATATATCTTATCTTTAAGCTTTTTATCTACTAGGCGCTAACTGGATGAATTTTTATCTCTTCCGTTGACTTTCAGGAGGCTCCGATAAGCTAATTCTCTGGTCCTTTTTCTCCGATAGGCTAGACTCATTGGGAGAGCTTTATATATGAGGTTGGGTATTCGTCCGATGCCATTATAGTCCCGATAAGGGTCTATTCTTGTGTTTTAGTCTCCGTGACATGTACTCCGATAGGTTGTCGACTCCGATAGGGCGCTGTCCTTGCGTTGTGTTCTTCGTAATATGTGCTCCGATAGATGGTTGACTCCGATAGGGTGCGGTCCTTGTGTTTTGCTCTTCATAATATGTGCTCTAATGGCTTTCTGGCCTCAATAGGGCTCTGTTATCATTCGTGGTATATATTCTGAAGGCTCATTGCCTTTGGCTTGTTTAGTAAGGGGATGTTCTTGTATTTTTTAGGGGACTCGGGGTCCTCGTCTTGGTCCCTCTTGGCGCTTTCGATGGATATCGGAGTCTCGCGGGTCCATCGGGCTTTTATTCTTTTTTTCGATGCCACGTGGATATCTTATTTTTATTCATCGTGACTTTCCCAGAGACACTTAGGTGCCTCTTTGCGGGTGTCACTTTTTTCCACTTTGGGTGTGCAACACTCGATGGGCCCTCCTGATACTTCGTGGCATCGGGAGTGATGTGACTGTAGTACCGTCCTTAGGTTAATCCATGTTTTTTAGAGTTAACTCTTCGGTTAATCCCCATATTTATCTTTTTAGGGTTAACACCAGCCCCCCCAAATTTCGATCGCCATCGTAAAGGCGAGAGGAATTTTATTCCTTCAATTTTTTGCCTTCGGTGAGGCGAGGGGATTTTTCTTTTTTTTTCTTTTTTTTTTCAAGAGGACGATGGATATATATATATATATATATTGTTATTAATTGGAAGAAAAAGTTGTTTTGTTCAATTCAAATCACAGATACAACTATATATACAAGAGGATTCAGGTAATGAATCACTATTATCTCAATTATACCTACTACACCACTTCACCTACTACACCACTACACATATTCTAACACTCCCCCTCATGGTGGAGCATAGATATTAGTCATGCCCAACTTGTTACAAAGATAATCAATTCGAGCCCCATTTAAAGCCTTTGTGAAATTGTCTCCAAGTTGATCTCCAGTCTTCACATATCCCGTAGAAATCAAATTCTGTTGTATTTTCTCACGGACGAAGTGATAATCGATCTCAATATGTTTGGTTCATTCGTGAAACACGGGATTGGAGGCAATGTGAAGTGTCGCTTGGTTATCACACCATAGCTTTGCAGGTACCGAAGTTTGAAGGTCGACTTCAGTCAGTAGTTGATGAATCCACATTACCTCACAAGTTGATTGAGCCATAGCTCGGTATTCTGATTCATCACTCAATCGACACAACATTTTGTTTCTTGCTTTTCCAAGAAATCAGGTTTCCTCCAAAGAAAACACAATATCCAGTAATAGACTTCCGATCAATTTTGGATCCTGCCCAATCTGCATCTGAGAAGCACTCTAAACGTTTATGATTTTGCTTTTTTATACAGTATGAATCGTTCGGGTGCTCCTTTCAAATAACACAATATTTGTTCAAAGCTGCACAATGATGAACTGTTGGAAAAGAACTAAATTGACTTACAGTGCTAACTGAGTATGCAATATATGGCCGTGTGACTGTAAGATAATTTAGTTTTCCAACCAGTCGCCTGTACCTTTCAGGATCTTCATATAAATCTCCATCCTCTGACAAATGTACTTTAGGTAATATCGGGGTATTAGATGGTTTGGCTGTTAATTTTCCTGTTTCAGTCAAGAGATCAAGAACATATTTTCGCCGAGACAAGAAAATGCCTTTCTTACTTCTCATCACCTCTACTCCTAAGAAGTATTTCAATGATCCCAAGTCCTTCGTGTGAAATTGACTCTTAAGAAAAGTCTTCAGGGATGTTATTCCTTGAGCATCATTTCCTGTAATAATAATATCATCCACGTAGACAACAAGAAGGATGATGCCAACCGAAGAGTGCCGATAAAATACAGAATGATCTGACTTACTCTTTTTCATACCAAAACTTTCAATCTCTTGACTAAATTTACTGAACCAAGCACGAGGACTCTGTTTCAATCCATATAAAGCTTTACGAAGATAACAGACTTTCCCATGCTCCCCCTGAGCAACAAAACCAGGTGGTTGCTCAATATACACTTCTTCTTGGAAGTCCCCATGAAGAAAAGCATTCTTCACATCAAGCTTATATAATGGCCAATCATGAGTAGTTGCCAAAGAGATAAATAGACGAACCGAGGTCAACTTAGCCACTGGAGAGAATGTATCAGAATAATCTATCCCATAAATCTGAGCATATCCTTTAGCAACAAGACGCGCTTTTAGTCGAGCAACAGAGCCATTCGGATTAACTTTAACAGCAAAAACCCATTTACACCCAATAGCATGCTTTCGTGCAGGTAAAGTCACTAAATCCCAAGTACCATTAGCATCTAAAGCATTCATCTCCTCTATCATAGCGGCACGCCAGCCAGGGTGTGACAATGCTTCATTAGTTGTTTTAGGAAGTGACACGCTATCAAGGGAAGCAATAAATGAACATGAAGGGGAAGATAAATGTGTATATGAGATAAATGATGAAATGGGGTAGGTGCATTGGCGTTTACCTCTGCGAACAGCTATAGGAAGCTCAAGGTCACTGCCTGACGGATCCGATGAGGAAGGAGCTACTGGATCAGGACATCCAACAAGAGGACGCGGACGTCTGGTATACACATGATGAATTGGTGGTGTGGGTGACTCCACATTATTTGTTTGATATGTGATGTGATAAGACAACAAATCGTCTGTCTTCCCCTGACTAGTATCACTATTAGAGGTGGTAGTGAAAAATGGTGAATGTCCAGCAAATGCAACATCAGCAGATACAAGAAATTTGTTAAGGTGAGGACAATAACACAAGTACCCTTTTCGTAAATGAGAATAGCCTAAAAAGACACATTTAATCGACTTGGGGTCTAACTTTGTTACATTTGGTCGAATATCCCGAGCAAAACATGTGCTACCGAATATACGTGGTTCGATAGAAAATAAGGCCTTAGTGGGAAATAGGGTTCTGTAAGGAATTGAGCCCTGAAGAACCGAGGAAGGCATCCGGTTAATTAGAAAACAAGCTGTTAAGACAGCCTCAGCCCAAAAATATTTCGGTACCTGATTTTGGAATATAAGTGCTCTGGCTGTTTCAAGAAGGTGCCGATTTTTTCGTTCAGCAATACCATTTTGAGGAGGTGTGTCTGCACAAGATGATTGATGAAGAATGCCATATTGTGTCATATAAGATGTAAAAGAGTTGGAAAAATATTCCTTGGCATTATCACTTCGAAGGACCTTCACCAATGTATGAAATTGATTTTGAATTTTGGCACAAAATGTAGTAAAATGAGAGAATACATCTGAACGATTTTTCATTAGATATAACCACATCATTCGGGAAAAATCATCAACAAAAGTAACAAAGTATCTGAAACCAGATTTTGACTCAACCGGGCAAGGACCCCAAACATCTGAATGTACCAACTCAAAGGGAGCAGAAGCTCGTTTATTGACTCGAGGGACATAGGACTGACGATGGTGTTTGGCAAACTGACACGACTCACAATCTAAGGACGACAAGCTTTGAAATTGAGGATAAAGTTTCTTTAACACTGAAAGAGATGGATGACCTAGTCGACAATAAACTTCAAAAGGTGTGGCAACAGTGGAACAGACGATGGGCCTAGGTAATGGTTGAGTAGAATCCAGAATGTACAAGCCACCTGAAACATGTCCTTTACCAATAATCTGCTTCGTCAAGAGATCCTAAAAGAGACAATAACCAGGAAAAAATAAGGAGCAACAATTAAAGGCACGAGTAATTTGACTCACAAAGACCAAATTAAAAGAAAAATTAGGAAGACTTAAAACAGAAGAAAGTGGAAGAGATGGAATAGGGTGAACAGTGCCAGATCCTAAGACATGTGAAGAAGAGCCATCTGCTAAAGTGACATGAGAGGGAGAAGTGTGGGGTCGAAAAGTAGTGAAAACATTATGGTTACATGTCATATGGTCAGTAGCCCCTGTATCAATGATCCATTTGGATGTGGATGAAGGCAAACACGTATTCGGGTTACCTGACTCCGCGATGGCCATGATAGGATGAGAAGAATGCTTTGTTGCTTCTTGGTACTGAAGGTACTTAGCAAACTCATTGGCAGAGACTGTTAGGACTTGGCCAGAAGGTGAATCCTGGGATGCAGAAGCAATATTGGCCAAGTGAGAATAGGACCTAAGATGCTGAGATGTAGGCCGATAACTTTGATGAGGAGGCTGAGGCGGGGCCTGATAATTTTGATAACTCTGATAGGGAGTTGAGGACCCCTGTAAGCCTTGTTTGCTCAAACGTTTTCGACAATTTTGCTTTGTATGACCCCGTTTATGACAGTAATTACATTCAATTCCCCCCGATGTGTGGTGTTGGAGATTAGCCCTATTCAGATCGATTGGTGGAGATGCAACTGATACATTGTTGCGAGAGACAAATGCAATAGATGGATGATTAGCAGAATCCATTACAGAACTGGAATTTGTTCGAAGTACACGTGCAAACACCTCGTTTAAAGAGGAGATATGTGTGCTCGAAAGAATTTGGGACTTAGCAATGTCAAACTGAGGACCCAATCCTACCAGAAAACTCATTACAGCCATGGTTTCCCGTTGGGATTGCTGTACTTTAATGTCGGCACTAAATGGTAGCAAAACATTTAATTCTTCATAAATTTTGCGAAAGTGCATAAAGTAAGTCTGAAGGGAGTGACTACTTTGATCAGGGTGGTAAAACTCTTTGCAGACATCATAAATGCGAGAGATATTGCCTTTTCCAGAGTACAAGAAATCAAGATATTCTATCAGATCTTTAACGTACTCACAGTGATTAATAAGGCTAACAACCTTTGTGTCGATGGAATTTCGTATCTGTAAAAACAATCGGGCATCACCTTTTAACCATTCCTTTCAAGTTTCATCTGCGGGGGGGGGGGGGTCATCAGTGAGGTGATCTTCCTTCGAAATACTGCGTAAATATATGCGGATCGTCTTTCCTCATTCAAGATAATTATCTCCCGTAAGTTTATGCTCCGTGATACGAGACATAACGGGAACCACATCAGTCATGACAAGAGTTTGTTTTTCTGGTTTGGTTTGATCAGAGGCGGTGGCGGAGAGACAGAGCAGTGGCGGCGGCGGAGAGAGAGCAGCGATGGATAGAGAGAGCAGCGGCGGCAGGAGAGAGCTGCGGCGGTGGAGAGAGCTGCGGCGGACGGTGGTGGTGACGCAGAGTGTAGAGGTATCATCAAGGTTTTGTCAATCGAAACAGAACACCAGTGATGTAAAGCCAGAATTTTCGGAATAGAACACCGATGATTGGATGTCAGAATTGGTGGTGGCGGTTACGGAAGCGGATTGACTGGTTGCTCGGCAACCAGAAAGAAAAATTGAGCCGAAGGATCTTTGCTCTTATACCATGTTATTAATTGGAAGAAGAAATTGTTGTGTTCAATTCAAATCACAGATACAATTATATATACAAGAGGATTCAGGTAATGAATCACTATTATCTCCATTATACCTACTACACCACTTCACCTACTACACCACTTCACCTACTACACTACTACACATATTCTAACAGATATATATGTCATAAATACAGTAAGGGTATTACCTTTTTGTCGTCAGGAGTTTTGTCCTCGGGAGCCTTGTCCTCGGATGGAATAACACAGGAGAGAGAGGCATTTGTGGTGATAAATGAAGGTGGCATAACGGCCGGTTCATCTGACCGTTGGTCAACGGGTCGTTCCACAACGGCTAGTTGGGGTGTAACGTGTCCAGGACACGTGTTGGATTCAGGGGCGACGTAGGGTGTTATTACCCCCACATTGTTCATAACGCCGACTATAAATATAGCCAACGTTTCCTTCTTTTTTATTCTCATTCTCAAGTTTTAACTTTCAGCAAATTCTCTCTTCTTTCTCTTTGATTTTTTGAGATTTTCTAAATTTTTCGCAAACACTTTTCGAATTTCTCTTCGTGATAACAATGGCTTCTTCTGCTACCAATCTTACAACTTCTGCATCGGGCTCAGGGGCCGTAGCCTTTTCTTCCACCACCGATTCACCGACGGTTACCGCTGGCGTTACCATGGGTGGACCTGCTACATCCACTCGAAAAAGGAAAGGGGAGTACTTCTGTTGTGGCAAAGGAGGGTGGTGCTGCCTCTTCAAAAAGGGTTAGGGCTTTGAAAGCAAAAAAGCTCGATACTCGCAATCTCCAGAAGGTCGAGGAGACTATGAGCATTGCTACTTAGACACGGGTGTCATTCTTATTCACTGATTTGGGGGCGTATCATAAAAACATGTCCTTCAATATTCCGACGAAGAAGGAGAGGGCTAACAAGCCTCCGACGGGTTATTTCACGGTGTACTATGCGCAGATGAGGTATGGTTGGCGGTCATTCATGCCTTTCTTCTTCTACGAGGTGTTTAAAGCGTGTAAAATTTGCCCGAGTCAAGTGACTCCAAATGGGTTTGCGGTTTTGATCATCTTCTTGTTCTGGTGTCAATTGAAGGGGTTGCATTGCACCGTGGCCCGATTCTTCTCCGTCTTTGACATTGTGATTTCTCCTGGGGGCTTCTTTCACCATTTTCGTCATCGGGATTTTGCCAAGAACTCAACGAAGAAGATTTTGGAGGGGACGCTCAGCTCCCACAGTACTTGGAAGGACAAGTACTTCTTCGTGAAGCTCGTGGATGGTGAGTGGGATATGCCTTTTGATTAGAGGGAGGCTAAGGCTCTAGTGTATCCTCTGGACTCGGAGATGAGTTTCTCTCCGATTGTTTCGGCCAAGGCTTTGATGGAGTCGGAGGAATTCGGCAATTTGTATGAGAGGTCGAGGCTTAATTATGTAGTGTTTACTAATGCAGCCATTCGGGAGCCTTTGTCCCTGTCTCCCGAGGAGTTGGCCTCCTTTGGTAAGTAATTCTAACTTATTCTCTTTATTATTTCGAGTAAACTTTTAAGACTTCTTGTGTAACGCAGGGGAGATTCTAGCGAAGTATTTTTCACGTTAGGGTCCTTCGGACCTATCTATAACAGTGAAGTTATCGGAGCAGGATATTCCGGCCTTGAGTGGTCGGAAGAAGTCTAGGTCTCAAGCGGCTTCTTCGGCTCGCTCATCTAGCGGTACTTCTGACGCTCTCGAGGAGGAAGATGAGGAGGTTAATACTCTCAAAGATATGGATATGCATCCGGTGGAGGAGGAAGATCATTCCCCATTCGTCATCGGGGAAGATGGCGTGATCCATGGAGTCGTCCCTCTATCCATCATGGACCCTCAATCAGCCATGGTTCTGGTATCCGATTCAGTTTCTGCCATAAAGGGTTCTCCAAGGATTTCGAGAGGGGATTTTGCTTCACAGGGAGGTTTCCTTTGGAAAGAAGTCCGACTGTGGAGGGAACTTCGTCGGCAGTCGCACCGGAGTATGTGACTATCTCTTCTGACGATCCTTCATCTTCTCCTCGGAAGGAAATGGAAGAACTCGTGCCTTCGGCGGGCCAATTTCCGAGCCATTTGCCCCTGGTAATTTTTTTGCGATACTGGTCTTTTCTCAAGTAATTTTGATCTCCTCGCTTTTCTTAGACTAAGGCAAGTCAATTTTTATAGGTTACGTAGATAAAGGCAAGGCTCCGATAATCATGGAAAGGGAGTCTCTTCTCTCAGGTAGTTACTCGGTTCCTTTATCTTACTTATCATTATTTACTGTTTGTTTCATAGTTTTCTGACTTACGATTCTTCTTGTAGGAGAGGATTTGTTGGAGCAACTTCTTAAGCCCAGTTCGGAAGCATCATTAGGTGACTCCGAGGACATTCCAGAGGTTTTCGAGGCACAGCCTGGAGACTCGTTGCGGTTGGACATCAAGGTTTCGCTCCTGGAATCCCTTTTAGGGGTGACGGGTCCTTCTATCCCTACAGGTGTTCATCGGGCTGTATTCACCGACTCCGCTACTGTTGCCTCGATTCCGGTGACTGTTTCCCCATGGGACATCTCTTTTGGGATGGCCTTTTCCATGGGTTCCTCCCCATTTAGAGGATATTCCATCAATGCAGACTTTGGACAATGCCTTCAGAGAAGTTCTCCGTTTCTTTATCTCTTCCAATGCCACTCCCTCCGATGGCTTTCATTTTATGCATACCTGTCTCAATTGGATGGGGCTCATGGTAAGTCTTTTTTTTTGTTTATCCTTCTTTTTATCTTTTTAGGAATTCTTCTTCGATAGAAGAGCTCATGCCTAATACCTTTTTGTTCTCAAGTCGGGAAGGCTAGAGAGGCTGCTAATGTGGGAGAGCAAGGATATAACAAGGGTGGGGAGGTGGTGAGAGTCCTCCGAGAGCAAGTAGCGTCCCTTAATTTCAAGAGGGGGGAGGATCAGATGAAGATGGATGTTCTCCATACCAAGATATCCTCTTATGATTTCCGATAAGAGGAGGACCAGAAAGAGATAATGAGGCAGGGCAAGTTGATGAAGCGTCTGCATGCCACGGTTACTAAGGTGGAAGATTCGGAGAAGGCTTTGAAGGATAGGATCGTGCTCCTCGAGAATGAGACGGAGGAGTCGTACGAAAGGGAAAGGGTTCTCCAAGAGCAATTGGGACAAGCCCTTGATAGGGCAGAGTCAGCCTCAGGGACACTAGCGGTGGCTATCTCTCCCGAGGAATTGCAGGCTAAAGTGGAAGCGGTGGTGAAGTATGTCCAGAAGGAAACTGTACGACAGTGCTTGGACCTCTCCGAGAGGCGGCACCACGGTGTTTTGACAAGGCATGCACTGTGGGGATACCTTGAGTTTGCCAAATTGGCGATGGGACTGTTGCGACCATGCGTTGATTTTGCGAAGGCCTTTGATATCCGCTAGTTGAAGAATCTAGCCAGTCCCGAGGAAGCTTATGCTCTCTTCGACAGGCATATTGGCTTGTCTCCTCGGCCGTCTCCCCTAACTTCTCCTTCTAGGCTGGGGAGTGAAGTTCGGGTTGGTGGTGCAAGTCCGAGGCCTAGCGGATCCGGAGGGGTGCTTTCACCCGATACCTAATTGCCTTCGATAACTGTGCCGCCCAGCCTTCTGAGCCCCGGGACTCTTCAACCCGAGGGGACCGCTTCTTCCACCCCTTCGGCCTCTCCTTATTCGATTTCAGGGATTTAGCTTAGGATTTTTCTTTTGTTTTGGAGTTTTAGTATTTGATTGTTTAGGTTTTTAAATTTTGAACTTTTAATTTCGCATTTTTAGTATTTGTAGGTATTTTTTTTGATTGTACTTGTTTTCCGAGGGCTTTTCGGCATTTTAGGAATGAACAGTTATTTTGTACTTTCTCTATTTCTTTCTTTTCGTACTGGTAGCCACTAAAAACTTTTAGTATGTTTA
Organism: Linaria vulgaris; assembly: GCA_948329865.1. Classification (NCBI taxonomy): domain Eukaryota; kingdom Viridiplantae; phylum Streptophyta; class Magnoliopsida; order Lamiales; family Plantaginaceae; genus Linaria; species Linaria vulgaris. The sequence goes on from OX415249.1 coordinate 29,982,365, forward strand.
AATACTGGGACCCCCTCATTTAACTCGAGTTAATATTAATTCTCATTCTTGTCGGCCAAGTAAATAATCTAGCAGAACGTGCCCATTTGCATGACAAACTTTGGAGTTACTTTTCTCTAAATAGAGATATCCACTGGCACACGCACACACACACACACACATACACACATATATATATATATATATATATATATATATATATATGTTTGGAGTTTAGTGAATATTCTCACACTCACTTCCAATAATTCTCCTCAGATATTGTACTGAGCTTTTTACTCTTTTCTCGCAAAGCTAGACTTTCTCTTTTCGTTTTCGTTTTTCTTTTGGTTAGTTTTTAAACTAAGTGTGAAAAAATAGTAAGGGACTTACTTGGCAAGATGATGCCTCCACACTATAGGCAGGGCGACTCTGTTTCTTCAAGGAATTCTTCTCGTAACTCAGCTCGAAATCTTTCCTTGCGGTTAGGCGTCTGTCATGCCTCTTCCGAGAGTTTGTCCCATGGACCGAGAGATAGGGCCGATGAGGGTTCGACTGTCCTCGTGGGGAGCTCTTCGGTGAGGGCTACGTCAGGGACTTTGCATGCGGATTCCCATCGGATGAACCATATTAGGGAGGTGTTCATGGGTAGAGAGCCTTATTCCCTGGCTGATCTCTCATCGGTGTTCAATATGCTCTCTTGAGCCCTTCAAGGCTGATGAGTCGAGCGCGTGTCGGATCCGCTGTGAGCACCGAATATGGGGAATCTATTATGACTCTCTTTGCTGAGTACACTTTGGATTTTGATAAGTATGACGTCGTTATACCGCACCCCGGTCAGAGAGCGTATGATCCCCCTTCAGGTTACTTCACCGTCTATTGTAAGCAGATGCGTTGTGAGATGCGGGTGTTTTTCCATCCCTTTCTTCAAGTTCTTTTCTGATACTGGCAGATATGCCCTAGCCAACTGACGCCTAACTCCTATCTTCATTTGGTGGGGTATATTGTATATTGCGAGCTTCTGAACCTTCCGATGTCTCCCTATCGGGTGGGGGAAATATTCATCTTGTGCCCGTGTTCAGGTAGCCCTTCCTTTTTTAGCGTGGCCTATCGGGACAATAGCAGGGCCTTCACGCATGCCTCCCACCATCATTCTCATCGAGGGAATTGGAGGCGGGGGTTCTTTTTTGCCTGTCCGGAGGGCTCATAAGCTAGTTTGTAGGGAGTGCCTCTCCGATGGGGCATAGGATATATCGTCCCTAAACCTGAGATATCGGTGCGTGAGTGGGAGGTCATGTCATGTTCTGGGCTGTTCTCATGTACATATGATATCAACGGCTTGTTGGAGCTTCCCGAGTCCCTGATCCTTGCAGGTCTTCAGGAGGGGGTGAAGATATTCAACCTCTCTCATTAGCCCCAGCAGAGTAACTTCTTTTTTTGTAAGTTCTTCTTCTTCTTTAATATATGGTACTCCTCGATACTTTGGGTTTATAGTATGCTTATGCTTCTGATAGGTGCGGAGATGGAGATGTTTGCCATCAAGCCTTTCGATATGGCCTTTTTGAGGTAAATACCAAACGGCGGGTATGCCCTTTCAGAGGACGAGAGCTCTTATCAGTCAAACTTTGAGTTAGTGACAAGTCTTTCTTCGGAGTAGAGGGATCAGAGGGCTTCGCTTATCGTAGCCACCCCAGTAAATCCATTGGAGCTTATCATGCCCGAGGGTCCGATGGCTATTGCTTTTTGGATGGATCCTTCTGCACCCCCTTTGATAGCACAATCTTCTTTCTCCTACTCCTGGGGGGCTTCATCCCCTTGGGGAGGGTCTCGATCGCGAGGGCTCTCTGCCCCTCGGGGGCGGGGGTTCCGTTCCTCCAGCTACTTCGGCCGTGAATTTTTGCCGGAACTATTTGAGCGGTCTATTGAATATGCTGGACTGCAAGTTGATGAAGATTCTCCCTTTATCCAGCCTTCAGGACCTAGCATGCAAAGACTTATGCGAGGTATAGTTTTTGTCCGTTCTTTCTACATAGCACTAACCTCTATACCTTCGTTGTGGTAATAGGATTGATTCGTGCAGATTTATATGGTGCTGAATGCCATCGGTTCCCGATGAGGCTCCTCTTCCGATATTGGCTTAGTGTACCGTTGTCGGGATGAGTTGGAGAGCGGTTTGTTGGAGGCCCAGGAGGAGTTATCTCGACTGAAGGCGGATCGTGAGACCTCTTAGGAGGTTTATGATAAGATGTTACAAAGTGAGAGGAACAAGTCATGGGAATTGGAACGCAGGTTGGTGTTAGAGAAGGAACAGGTGTTGGGCTTGTAGGAGAGGACCGAAGATCTGAGGGACCAAATTCAATCTTCCGATGAGCAGTTGATGCGTGTCACGAGGGAGAGGGATGTGGCGAATCAAAGAGTACTAGAGATGACTCGCACCCCTGAGGTGGCTATAGTGATGGCCACAGTCAAAGCAGTTTTGGACATAGCGGGTCCATCTGTCCTTCGTGAGTCTTTTCAAAGAGAGATGCGTGATTTAGTCCGTATCAGGTATCGGCTGTGCCGGGATGCCATTCAAGCTTTACAAGGATTTTCCTTTGGGACTGGCGATCCCCGAGCTCAGTATTCGTCAAGTTTTTATAGAAGTTCATCCAGCGGTTCTCGAAGACCTTGCGGTTTCGGTGATTGACGATACTGTAGCCTTGTCCGAGGAGCAGCGACGTCGCCTTATTAGGGAGGGAAAGCATTTGATTGAGGAGACTTAGTGTATATAATGGTTGTTTTAGTGGTATAAGGACCTTTGGGTCCGATATACCTATGGGGTGAGGGTTTGTTGTTTGTAATAGATGGCCCCTTGGGATTGGGTTGCTGAGTGACTACATATAGGGTCATCATTTTGTCGGGTAACCATATTTTCCCCATTTTTTTTGTATAGGAACCATCCATATATAAACAACTTTTATTTACATACAAACTTCTATTTTACATTAAGCGTAATACTTTCTAAGGTTAAGGGCATTCCCGGTATTGTGGAGTGTTGCGCCTTCGGAGTTGGCAAGCTGGTAGGTTGCGGGTCTAACGATTCTCGATATTTTGTAGGGTCCTTCCCATCGGGGTTCAAGCTTTCCTACGTTCTTGGAAGCTCCGACTCTTTTTAACACTAGGTCTCCAACTTGGAAAGTCCTAGATTTCACCTTGGTGTTGTAGTATCGTGACATTCGGGCCTTGTACTTCTATATCCAGATAGCGGCTCGGGCTCTCCTTTCTTTGAGGAGGTCAAGGACAAGGGCTAAGTTGGAGCTATTGGCGACTTTTTCATACTCCATGACTCGCCAGCTTTCCACTACCACTTCTGGGGGCACGATGGCTTCGCTGCCATATGCCAGGCTATAGGGAGTTTCACTTGTGGTCATTCTTTGTGTGGTCTGATAGGCTCACAGGATGCCGGGTATCTCCTCGACCCATTTGGCCTTGTGCTAATCCAGCCTAGCCTTTATGTACTTAAGGAGGGTTTAGTTAGTCTTTTCCACTTGGCCATTCGCTTGGGGATATCCCACCGAAGCGAAATGATGTTTGATTTCCCAATAGTTACATCAATCCTCTAACTCTTAGTTTGTAAACTGAATCTCGTTGCCGCTCACAAGGCTCCGACGGATGCCGAATCAGCATATGATATTCCTCTATAGAAAGTTGATGACTGCGCGGGCAGTGAATCGGGCAAGGGGTTCTGCCTCTACCCATTTGGAGAAGTAATCCACTGCCACCAGTAGGAGTTTCTTTTGCTCGGCATCGGGGATGATGGGTCCTACTGTATCGATACCCCATTTGGAAAAAGGCACGGTGTTAGGTTGGGCACCCATGGAGCCTCATGTTGGTAGGTTTGCGGGGCGTAAGTTTGGCAAGGTTTGATGGATGTTATCCAACTCGTCGGGGAGTCCGCTTTGGCGTTTACTCCTTGGCCCTCTACTTTCTCCAACCCATTTGCATGGATGGTGGTCGTTTGAGTAGTCATTTTAGACAAGGCGTCCGACTCCTGATTTTCTTCTCGGTGAATTTGGACGACTTTGTACTCATCGAACCATCCTTGCCTCTGGTGGACCACCCGAAGGTAATCTCGCATTCTTTCTTCTTTGGCTTCATAAGAGCCGTCAATTTGCTGAACGATTGGCTGGGAATCGCCGTGGATGAGTATCCTCTTTATCCCACCTTCTTGTGCGAGTCTCGTTCCGATGAGAAGGGCTTCATATTTGTCCTCATTATTGGATGGGGGTAATCAATTATGACCGCAAAGTGGAGCATTTCCTCTTCAACTTCCTTGTTTACTAGGACTACTCTCGCTCATCCGTGTGTACTTACAGAGGAGACATCTACGTAGGCGTGCCATAAGGGCGCCTTCTCTTCGGCTCCGACGCTCGTTAGCTCCATTACAAAGTTCGCCAGGACTTGCGCTTTGATGGAGGGCCTCAAGGCGTAAGAATATCGTACTTTGTAAGATCTATTGCCCATTTTATCAATCTCCCCGATGTCTCGGGTTTATTGAGGATCGCATGCAATGGGTGTTTGGTCAATACAAAAATCAGATGGAAAAGGAAATATGGGCGTAATTTCCGCGTTGTCGTGATCAAAGTTAAAATGAGCTTTTCGGTTAGGGTATACCTGGTTTCTGCTCCGAGGAGAGTTTTACTAACATAGTAGACATGGTGATGCTCTCTATTATGTTCTTTGACCAATACGGCGCTGACGGCCTCCTCTCTGACTGATAAGTAGATGAAGAGCTCCTCTTGGGGTGACGGATTTACCAGCAAGGGCGGTTTCACCATGTAACTTTTTAGCTCTTTGAGAGCTTCTTCGCACTGTGTGGTCGACTAGAATTCCTTGATATTTCGTAGTATCTTGAAAAAATGGAGTCCCTTTTCTGCCGATTTAGAAACAAACCGGCTCCAGGAGGCCATTCGGCCGGCCAACTTTTGGACATATTTTACCATCTCGAGAGCGGGTAACCCTACGATGGCTTCTGCCTTTTCGGGGTTAACTTCTATTCCCTTCTATGTGACCATGAAACCGAGGAATTTTCCTCCTCGGATGCCAAAAGAACACTTCATTGGGTTAACCTTCATTCCGAAGTTCTTCATGATGACTAGCGCCTTTCGCAGATCTTCGGGGTGATCTTCCACTGCTTGGATTTTGATGACCATTTCATCCACATAGACTTCTACCAATTTCCCGATGAGTCTGGGAAACATAAGGCTTACCAATATTTGGTATGTAGCCCAGGCATTCTTGAGTCCAATGGGCATTACTAAATAGCAAAAGGTACCTGCGTCGGTGATAAAGCTAGTTTTGTCCTTGTCGACCGCTGCCATCAGGATTTGGTTGTATCCCTGATATGTGTCTAAGGTTGACCAGAGTGCACAGCCGGCGGTAGTCGGCCAGCTGGTCTAAGCTGGGCAGGGGATAGCAATCCTTCGGACAAGCTTCATTTAGATTTGTAAAGTCCACACACATCCGCCATCTTCTTCCATGTTTGGGGACCAGGACTACATTAGCCATCCATTCGGGGTATATAACTTCCCTAATTTGCTTTCGGCTAAGGAGGTGTTGTATCTCCAACTGAATAATCTTATTGCACTCAGGTCCCATCTTTCTCTTCTTTTGCTGGATTGGTTTAACCCCAGGTTTCGCGTTAAGAAAATGTTGGCATACCTTGTTACTGATTCGCGCGGGCGGTCCTCCTTCCCATGCAAAAAGATAGTGAAATTGCTTTAGAACGGAAGTTAATCGAGCTTCCAATTTAGGCTCCATGTTTGTGCCCATCTTAATCACCTTCTCATGTTCTCCTTCTACAAGCTCTTCCATCTTTAGCTCTTCCACGGGTTGAACCCGTACTTCTTCGGTCTTACGCTTTTTACTGTTTTTGAGGGCTGGTTCGTCCTCTTCCGGATGGATGGGGTTCATGTGGCACTCCCTGGCTTTGGCTTGACTCCCTCGGACTTCTCTGATACCTGAGCATGTGGGGAATTTTACCTTAAGGTGAGGGGTGGAGGGAATCGCTTCGAAAGTCTGAATGTAGGGTCGTCTGCATATGGCGTTGTACATCCTTGATTAGGCCTCCACCACCCAGAATTTGGTGGGTTCCGTTCTTCGAAGGGACCCCTCTCCCCAAGACATGGGAAGATTTATGATTCCGAGGGTATTACAGGCTTCTTCTGAAAAGCCTACAAGGGAGACGTCAGCCGCCTCAAGTTGTTCCTATCCCATGGCCAGGTAAGTAGGTAGGAAATGAACGTCCACGTAACTGCCCGTGTCTATGAGGATTCATTGGATCCCAAATCCATGGATGGTAGCTTAGATTACCAAGGGGTCCTCATGGGGGTAGATTATACCCTTCAAGTCCTCAAGTTCGAAGGTAATATTAGGCAGCCTTGCTCCTTGAATGGAGCACACGGTGAGTCCTTGTTCCACTCGCCTCGCTTCCTTTAGATACTTATTCTCTTTACCTTGGGGTGTCATCGAGATGTATCCCCCCTCGATCATGTTAGTCGTTTGCCCTGATTGGGCATTGTCTTTGTAAGATTCTGGGGGGGAGGTAAACTCCGATTCCCCGCAGTCTTTTCTCGTGACCGCCTACTAGGGGTCCCTTCTTCTTCTTCTATCTACTCCTCTCAGAGCCTTTTCCGCACGTTCGGTCTAGGTTCTTCGGGGTTGTTTTCCTTCAGGTAATTCTTTAACTATCCTGCCTCTAAGAGGCGGAGCACCTCCCTCTTCAAAGTGGTACACTCCTCGGTGGTATATCCATAGGTTTTATGGTACTTGCAATATTTCCCCGAGTTTTTAACCCTGTAAGGAAACTTGGCTGGTAAGGGCCACTCTAAGTCGTTATTACCTCTCATCATGTTGAGCACTTCTTCGGGAGCGATAGTCATCAAGGGCAGGGGTACGGGCCAAAGGAGCTTCTTGACCATGCCACCGTTGTCCTTATGTTGGGAGTGTTTCCCTTCTTTACCCTTCTCTTTAGTTTTTTCTTCCCATTCGGCGCGTTAGCGGTGTTCGTTGTCATCGTTCTCCATACGCCTCTTCGTGCCTTCTGACTCTTCTGTATGGATGTAAGTTTCCGCCTTCTGCATAAGTTCATTCATGTATGTGTCATGGTTTCCCATAAGATATCGAAAGAAGTCTTCTGTTCGGAGTCCTTAAGTCAATATATCGGCTAAGATAGTTGGGCTAACATTTGGGACAGCTAAGGCTTCATCGGAGAAGTGTTTTATGTTTCCTCGCAAAGGTTTGTCCCTTTGTTGCTTAACCGTGAAGAGGTGCATAACGAATTTAGGGTATCGTCGATTACAAGCAAACTGTCGGACAAATAGGTGGGTCAATCGGTCAAAGCTAATTATACAGTTAGGTGGGAGGTGGGTACACTAAGCTTGAGCTCGTCCTTCAAGAGTAACAGGGAACACACGGCATAGGGTGTGGTCGGGAGCAGAGGACAGGTCCATCCCGACCAAGTATTGGTGAATGTGATCTTATGGATCTCTTCCAGTGTACAAGGGGATGTTGATGGGCTGCATCCCCGAAGGGATCAAAGCTAGGGCGATCTCGGGGACAAAGGGGGAGGTCTTAAATGTCGGATCCATCTTGGGAGCCATGGTTTTCTTGATGTCCCCCATCCTTTGCGTAGACCGTCGAGTATTCCCCATAGGGTGTTGTCTCCACTCGCCGGGTAATCCGAGGGGTATGGCCTTTCTTCTCTTTTGCCCACCATCGGGGTCTCTTCATAATTATAGTACATATGTGGTTCCCGCAGGGGTTCACGGTGCCAAGAGTCGGGGGTAGGGCTCCATCCTACACGGGGTTCGCCTTCTTCCGAATGACGATTTCTTTGATAAGGAGATTCGGAGGGTATGTTACGGGGATTCTCAGATCTCCGTGGAGTCCTTCGAGTTGGGGCCTCCACAAGCCTTTCGAAGACGGACCGAGGGATGTTGATAAAATCTCTTTCTTCGGATCGATGGACCGAGGGGGTGATTTTCGAATCTTCTTGGTGGGCCTAGCGACTCTCGCTGTCAAATAAATTGCCCATAATATACAACAATTGCTGAACACGCTCAAGGATAGATTTTATGACATTCCCACAGACGGTGCCATTTTGTTAACAGGTTTGGTATTTTAACTGGATTAACGATATTATAAGGGTTAGAACGCCCTGTCCGAAGGTTCAAAAGCTTGATTATGACGAAAACATCCCTCTTTTTATTCACTGAATTTCACTTTGAGTCTAACTTTCTTATATGTGATTCTGTTTGTCTTTGAGCATTCCTTAATTGACAAGGAGGATGCCCCTTTTATAGAGGTATTTAGGGACAAGTTTCGTTGTGCATGTGTTTAATAAAGTACATGTGTCTAAGTGTACATGGGAAGATAACATATATCTTATCTTTAAGCTTTTATCTACTAGGCGCTGACTGGACGAATTTTTATCTCTTCCGATGACTTTCAGGAGGCTACGATAAGCTAATTCTCGGGTCCTTTTTCTCCGATAGGCTAGACTCATTGGGAGAGCTTTATATATGAGGTTGGGTACTCGTCCAATGCCATTATAGTTCCGATAAGGGTCTATTCTTGTGTTTTAGTCTTCGTGACGTGTACTCCAATAGGTGGTCGACTCTGATAGGGCGATGTCCTTGCGTTTTGTTCTTCGTAATATGTGCTCCGATAGATGGTTGGCTCCGATAGGGTGCGATCCTTGTGTTTTTCTCTTCATAATATGTGCTCCGATGGATTTCTGGCCTCAATAGGGCTCTGTTATCAATCGTGGTATATGTTTCGAAGGATCATTGCCTTTGGTTTGTTCAATGAGGGGATGTTCTCGTATTTTTTGAGGGATTCGGGGTCCTCGTTTTGGTCCCTCTTGGCGCTTTCGATGGATATCGAAGTCTCGCAGGTTCATCAGGATTTTATTCTTTTTTTCGATGTCGCGTGGATATCATATTTTTATTCATCGTGACTTTTCAAGGGACGCGTAGGTGCCTCTTTGCGGGTGTCTCTTTTTTACCACTTTGGGTGTGTGACACTTGGTGGGCCCTCCTGATACTTCGTGGCATCGGGAGTGATGTGACGGTAGTACCGTCCTTAGGTTAATCCCTGTTTTTTAGGGTTAACTTTTCGGTTAATCCCCATACTTATTTTTTTAGGGTTAACACCTACTATTATTCATCCTTGAAATATGATTTGTTTTTATTGATGTTGGTGTGTTTGTGATTCTTAGCAACCAAACTCATTGTAACATGTGAACTGAAGTAATAAATGATTGCAAAACCGACCTCATAGTAGTTTAGTTGTGAAATAATAGATTGAATGAGATTGAGTGAGTTATTAACGTTCAACATATATTTCATGTTCTACAAGTAATCATCACTAGTTAGTTGTAGTTGTTTTTCGTTTTTATGATTTACTTCACTAATGTTAGCATAGATATGATTATGAGGTTCAATCATTAGATCAACTAATAATTATGCTTATATATGTATATACAATTAGTTTGTAAGCATTATGACATTCGTCGTACAAAATAGTAAAAGAATCTTCAAAACGGATTGTTTCCTCTACGTAATGTTTTGATTTACAATGCATCGTTGTAATTATTGTTATTTTAACTATTGCAGTGATAATTATGAACTAAACAAACAACGCAGCACCTCAAATCATCATAAAATAACGATTTTAAAGTATGAATATATGTAGGGACCGCAATTCGGTCACTTTTGATCCAATCGAAACCTATTGCGGTTCCTACTAATATTCATACTTTAAAATTGTTATTTTATGAATTGATTTCGCTATTTTAGTGGTTTTTAGCAACAAACTCAATACTATATGTGAAAAGAAGTAATTAATGGTTATAGAACAAGTGATTTAGTTATTGAATATTAGATATTGAATGTGATGGAGTGAGTTATTAGATATTGAATGTGATCTTTGTCGTTGTATAAATTAAGAGTTTTCAAAAAGAGTTGTCCCCTATATAACTTTTGGATTTGGAATTAAAGATGTGTAAATATGGTTGGTTTAACAATGAATAGGATAATTATGAACTACACAAACAACGCGGCACCTCAAATCATTGGAAAAACCTAATTTTTAAGTATGAATATTAGTAGAGACCACAATTAGGTCACAAATATGGGTAATAGGGACCTCACTTAGTGTCAATAAGGACCTAAGTGCGGTCCCCTATTGACTGTCGGTGGCCTATGAAAAGGCCACTCCCTACTCCTCTAATATGCATTCCAACCTTCACTAATCCTTAAGGTATACATCGGAAGTATGACTTCCGGTGGTGGTGCAACGACGACGTTGAAGATTCAACGTCGTCGTTGCACCACCTCCAGAAGTCATATTGTGCTATAAAAAACTACGTGTGTGGTTGAATTGCATATTGTTAGTAAAATATTTATGCGGGTGTCAGCAACCTAACTTAGGTCTTTATTCGTACTATGGGTCGCTGAAATTGATGGGTCAGGTCTTTTGGATCGAAAACGGGCGGAGATGGTGGGTTGTGGAGAGACATAAGATAATAAAAAAAAAATATATATATACAGCAGAATCAACGACCTAAGTTAGGTCGCTGATTTTGTCCGCAAAACATTAGGGCTAAATGCCCTAATTTTGGCCCACATTTGGGCTAAAGTGTGTGGCCCAATATTACGGAGGACTTTCAGCCACCTAAATTAGGTCGCTCAAAGCTTCGCGAACTTTCAGCGACTTAAATTAAGTCGTTGTTGTCCTCATGGACCTTCAACGACCTAAATTAGGTCGTTGTTGCCTTCAGCAATCACTGAAGGCGAGCGACCTAATTTAGGTCGCTAATTGGCGGTCCCTAAAGACCGCCCAGTCTTGTAGTGATGAAAATGTCCAATAACTCCCATTTTTCACATACATATGCCGTGTTGGTATTTCAGCGGGTTGGAGTTGGATTGTTAAAAATGCCTTGTAATTTAAATTATAGTTACATGGCTTTTTTTACAATTTGACAATTTTATTTATAAATTTTATATTAATTTTTTAACAACTTAAACACTACAAGTAAAAATGTTTAAATTTTTTTCAAAATCAAAATCAAGAGTAATATTATTTTAAAAACAAAAATACTAAGAATTAAGAGTAATATTACCTTAGAACAATAATACTAAAAATTTTGTATATTTTTATTAATTCAAAAATATATTCAAATTTATTATATATTATCTAAATCATAAAAAATATTGTATAATTCAATTAATTAAAATGTTTATCGTAAAATATTTAATACTAAATATTAAACAAAGATATATTAAAATGGTATTATTTTTCAATTCATCAATAGAATTAACTTTGTTTATATAAATTATAAAGAATTATTATATAATTTTAATTAAAACAACTTAATTTCTCAATAACTAATAAACTTAAATAAAACAAAAAGAAAAAGAAACAAGAATCAGTTCGTAGACATAATTTGGGATTAAGATTATTATAAACCCAACTTTATAAAAATGTTAAAAACATAGAGGAGTAAAGCAAATAGAGAGATATTTTAGTTATTATAATTATATTATAGTACAGAGAAGAAAAACACCTGCTACAAATTAAAAATTTCTTTTTCCCATCAGATTCGGTAAGTTATATTTAATTTTTGGGGTTTCAAGTGGTAAAGTTAAGATTTTTGTGGTGTTTTTTATTTTATTTTTATTTTATGAGTGAGGAGCTTAAATTTTGAGTCTTCTTTTCTTTTTTATGTTTCTTGTTTCTTTTCATTTTTCCGTGTTTATTAGTTTATGAGTTGTTAAGAAATTAGATTATATAAATTAGAATTATACAATAAGTTTTTAATCTGGATAAATAAAGTTAATTATATTGATAAAATGAAAAATTTATCATTTTATTATATTCATGTTTAATATTTAGCATTAAATATTTCAAGATAAACATTTTAATTAAATGAAAATTACACATTAATTTTTTTATAATTTAGATAATATATAATAAATCTAATTAAGTATATTGTTTAATTAAGAAAAAATATACAAAAGTTTTAGTATTTTTGTTGTTTAAGGTAATATTACTCTTAGTTTCTTAGTATTTTGGTTCTTTAAAGTAATAATTATTCTTAATTTTAGGTTTTTAAAAAAATAGGTATAATTTTTAAGTCGTTAAAGATTTAATATAAAAATTATAAATAAACTTGTGAAATTACTAGAAATGACATGCCCAAACCGTTGAAAGCCCAATAGGGCATATTTAGGAGAAAAACCAAAACACAGAACTTCATATTCGTGATCACTAGCACATAAAACTTTCTCTCTCTAGGATTTTGCTCTCTCCTCTCTATAAAAATAACGGCTACTTTTTGTACCTCTCCGTTCGCCGGAGCACGGTGACCTCCTTACGAAGGCACCAACGTCTTCTCCTTAGGCTCGGATAGTGGAGGTTGTCGTTATGGGTTTTGCGTAGAGATCCCTCGTTCTTTGGTGACTTTCAAGCTTCGTTCCGTTCAACAATGGTGGATGAGGCTTGTCTATCACGTTTTTTCTTCTTTTCCTTTTCGGATTTAGAAGTCCTTCGCTTCTAATCTCTTTTCTCTCTTCATATTTTCGTTTTTGGGGTGCTTCTCATTCGGAATTCTTGGATTTCTCTCGGATTTGGTGGTTTTGGAGGAGTTTTGAGCACCTCCGATCATATTTCCGGCGTCTTCTCTTCGGTGTTGATAAGGTTCAAGCCCCTTGCGTGTTTTTTGGTTGTTGTGGAGGAGATTTTCATCGGATTTGAGTCTTGGGGTCAGTTTTGGCTTCAGATCCGAGGATTTTAAGCATTTTCCGTCGGTTTTCTGCTGTTTCCGACCACCTCTCCGACGCACCCTCGCCAAAAAGTGTCATTTTCAGGTAGTACTCCTCGTTGTGGTCAGATTGGTGGGTGGACTGACCAGGGAGCCGTTGTGGTTGAGGAGAGGGGTCACTTTCGGTGTAGGGTACGTCGAGTCGCTGTCACCTGCTGCGCCTGGGCCCACGCTTGTTGTGTCAGGGCACCAGCGCGCGCCAGGGCACTTTTTTTGCCAAATTGGGTCATTTTCTTATTTTGAACGTGATTCTCACTCTTTTGGCCCACATGGGGCCGAAAATCATTCAAATGGGAGTAGTTTGAATTCATCCAACAAGGCAAATGATGAGAGGGGTCCACTTTTATCCAACATGGAGGATACTCCTAATGGTAGTATAGAGCCTCATTTCTCTTTCCCTCAAGTCTAAGCCTACTTTGACCGAGAATATTGGTGAGATGGTGATTATTTCTCCTCTTCTTTTGTGTGGCCCCACCTCTCCAACAAATGGGTTGTCTTTTGACACATCTACTAAATGGGCCCCCACCTCCACCTTGGAAGCCATATCATCCACTCTTGGATTGCCACTAACAAGTAAGGAAAACTCTCTTAATGGTATAATCTCTCTTGATCAAGCTAAGGAAAATTCGAATGCAATTCTCTCTTCTAATATTGCGAGTACTTCAAAGATTGGGTTCGGACTTTTCCCGCCATTATCTAACAATTTTGCTAAAGCTATGAAGCCATTATTAGCCCCATCCTCATCTTTTGTGCCGCCAACATTTGATAAGAACAAGGTTTCGGCTCCGGACAATCCTCGTCCATTTCAAATACGTGCACCTTTACGACGAGCATCCTATGCACAAGCGGTCGCCCCAAGAAGACAATATAACATCAATCGATCTCTCCTAGATGACCCTTCTCTCAAGACGATGGAGTTTCGATTTGTCAAAGGAAGATCCATGCTTGTCTTCAAAAAAGAGGAGGTTAAAGCTCTTGATGAAAGGCTCAAGTTCGTCCTTATTCTTCGCTTCCCTCTTTTCAAGCCAAGCTACACCTACATTCACAACAAGATGGCTAAGCTTAAGCTAAAAGGGGCGTACACTCTTGGACCTATAGGTCCGCGACATGTGATGCTAAAGTTGACTATGGAAGAGGACTATACTAGGTTATGGGTGAAAAAGAACCTTCGGTTCCTCGATTTAAATGGATCTATCTACAAATGGACACCGGACTTTGATCCCGATCTTGAGCCCCCAATAGCACCCGTATGGATTGGTCTACCCAACTTGAATATGAGCTTTTGTGAGCAGAGTGCTCTCATGAATATTGGTTATTACTTTGGAAGACCATTGCGGCTTGATGAGGGAGCGGCGACCATGTCTCGGCCCGACTACCCTCGGATATGTGTCGAAGTGAATCTCCTTGAACCTCTCAAATAAGTTATAGAGTGGGGAGTGGAGGATATGCATGGAAATGTTGACATCGTCAAGCAAAAGGTGGTGTATGAAAACCTTCCTAACTATTGCACAAAATGCCAAAGAGTTGGACATAAGATTGAGGAATGTGGTATGGAAAAACCTAAGGATGATGGAGAAAAAGGAGACGACAATCATGGTCCGAAACAACGGGAGTCTTACTCCTTTGTGTGGAAGGAAAAAAGTAGAAGAAATGTCTCTCATCCTACATCTCATGATAGTAATGTATCTCCAAAGAAACTTCTATAAAGGGGTGACCCGAATCCCTTTAGCATTCTTGAGCAAGAAACCGTCATAGGGAAAGGGAAGGAAAAAGTCGGGGAATCCAATATCAATGAAGGGTGTAATGAGCTTAGCCAAGATTTGAGCGATAACACTTTAAAGGCCATCTATGAGGTTGAAGAGAAAATGCAAGTCCGCAAGGAGAGCAATAAAGAAGTTGACGGCAATACATTGAGCAATGAGTGGAGCGATGCTACTATACAAGCTATTATCATGGTTGAGGAAGAAGTTCGATTTAACAAGGATATGATTGAAGCGTTTGAGGAAGTGAGTAAAGAAATGCAACTTAAAGTTGCTAATGTTGATGATGGGATTGTTGCCGAAGCCTCGAGAAAAGCATATGGAAAGGATATTGAAGATAGGATTTTGAGGATGATAATGATGATGATGCTAGACTCTCGGACTCCAACTATCGACCAAAATCTAAGATTATATCACCTAGGGCGCAATACCAAGATGACTCCTTCTCATGTGATATATCTTCTCCCCCGATCTCTCCTATCTCCGCACTTTGGCACACCAATGAGGAGGCCGAGATCAATGATTCTATAGTGGCGGAGTCGGATCTCAACCAATATTATCTTGAAAACTCTAACACCAAAAAATATGTCGATGGATCTTTTTCTTCGAAAAGCAAAAACCAAAGAAAGAAGGAGAGAAGGAAGGAAAAAGTCAAACGAACTTTGCTTGAAGGTACGTCTCACAACCCATCTCATTGATATTATTTGTTTGTTGGAACGTTCGGGGAGTTGGGAAGAAGAAAAATGGGGATAATGTGGAAAATATGGTCCTAAGAAACAAGCCTAAGGTTCTTGCTCTTCTCGAACCGAAAGCCAAGTTTGATTCTCATAAATTCCGGAAAAAGTTCCACTACGAGTCGGCCTTGTCGAGTAGGAATAATAAGATTTGGGTGTTTGGTGATAGTAATATGCATATTGAGGCTCTAGAGGATCATGACCAATTTATTCATTGTGTCATTTCATCTCATATCCTCCCTCATCCTATATTATGCACCTTTGTTTATGCCGCTCAATCTCGGACTCTTCGTCAACCTCTTTGGGATGGTCTTAGAAGGAACGATGAGCAAAAGCCATGGCTAGTTGTGGGAGACTGTAATGTTGTTCTTAAGGAAGAGGAGAAAATTGGTAAAAGTCCGCCTATTGTTGGAGAGATGGATGACTTCCATGATTGTATTGATGATTGCGGGTTGCAAGATGCCGGATATGAAGGGAATCCTTTTACTTGGGCTAGCAATGGGACTCGCACTCGGATTGATCGAGCACTCATCAACTATGATTGGAGTTTGTCTTTTGCTAGCACGCATGTCGTTCATGAGGCTAGACTCCATTCGGATCACAATCCCCTCTTTATTCATTTCGAGAGAGATCTTTCTTGGAAGCCAAGGCCTTTTTGGTTTCAAAACATGTGGATCAAGCACAAGGATTTCCTTGGGAAAGTGGAGGAGTGTTGGAATCAACCTACTTCTTGTGTGGGGTTGTTCAAGCTTGGGGATAAACTCATTCGCTTGAGAAAGGAGCTCAAAAGTTGGAATAGGAACACCTTCGGCAATATCTTTAAAAACATCAAGGAGAAGGAAGATATCCTCAAACAAGCCGAAATCCTTCATGATCAAGATCCCACGCCTACATCCCGATCCTTGGTGAATAAGTGCTATGCCGAATTTACTACCACTCGCATTATGAAATCGGAATATTGGAAACAACGGGCGAGATGCAAATGGGCTATCGAAGGGGAGCGCAACACAAGGCTCTTTCAAGCCATGGCCAAGAAAAAGCAAGCTAAGGCCAAGACTTTCCGCATTCATGAGAATGGTACATTGGTGGACGACCCCAAAGAGATTGGCAACTCGGCCGTGAGGTACTATGAATACCTCCTTGCTTCTCATATTGACATTCACGGATGCCACAATCTCAATTTTATCCCCACCTTTATTTCTGAGAGTGACAATACGTGGCTTTGCCGCCCCGGATCTTGAAGAAGTTAGAGATGTTGTATTTGGTCTTAGCTCGGATAGTGTGGCGGGCCCGGATGGTTTCAATGCTCACCTTTACCAATCTTGTTGGGATATTATCAAAGAGGATATTCTTGAGGCGGTCTTGGATTTCTTTCACGGCACCACCTTTCCTCGCATCTTCAAGGCGACCAACATTGTGCTTATCTCGAAGAAAAAAGATCCCAAAGAGTGGAAGGAATATAGACCGATTAGTCTTTGCAACGTGAGTTACAAGATCATCTCCAAACTCCTCAATGACCGGTTAGCTCCTTTTTACCCAACATTGTTTCTCTTAATCAAAGTGGTTTTGTCAAAGGTCGCCTTATTGGTGATAATATCCTTCTCGCTCAAGAATTGGCCTCTAATCTCAATACTAAAAGAGATGAGCATAATCTTGTGGTGAAACTTGATATGGAGAAAGCTTATGATAGATTGGATTGGGGGTTCTTATATCAATGCCTTATAAAGTTTGGTTTCTCTCGGGAGTGGAATGATCTCATTAAGAATTGCGTTTAAAATTGCTTCTTCACCGTGCTTGTCAATGGTGAATGCCACGGCTTCTTCAATTCTAAGCATGGAGTTCGTCAAGGGGATCCCATATCTCCCGCTCTCTTCATTATTGCCGCCGAATTCTTATCTAGAGGATTAAATCAACTTTATGAGCGCAATCCGGATCTCTATCTCAACACCGGAGGTGATATGGATGTGTCACATTTGGCTTACGCGGATGATTGCATTATATTTGTCAAGGGAAGTTTGGACAATATGGCTAAGCTCGTGGACTTCTTACATCTTTATGAAATGGTATCGGGCCAACATATCAATGCTTCCAAGAGTTGCTTCATCACATCCCCCCGAGTCCATGGCGCGCACTCTCATGCTATCCACGACCTTACTGGCTTTGAGAAAGGTGAGTTTCCCATAACTTACCTTAGTGCTCCTATTATCCGTGGAAGTATGAAACAATCTTACTTTGACACGTGGATTGATCAAATCTGTGGTCTTATAAGTGGTTGGGAATTGAGATTTCTTAATTTTGGAGGCCGCCTCACTCTCATCAAAAGTGTCATTTGTTCCATTCCGATCTACCTTTATCAAGTTCTTGTTCCACCGGCTTGCGTTCTTGAGCACTTAGATAAGATATTTGCTCGGTTTCTTTGGGGTTCCAACGAGAAAAGAAGAAAGCTTCATTGGCGAAGTTGGGAATAAATTTACAAGCCGTTCGCCATGGGAGCCCTTAATATTTCCTCTCTTGCTTGCTTGGTGGAAGCTTTTGGTCTTAAGCTTTGGTGGAGGTTCCGTTTGCAAGACTCTTTATGGGCTCAATACATGATGAAGAGGTATGCTACGCGTGATCCTATCTTTGATAGCAAAACTTGGGATTCTAGAGGATGGCGAAGATTGACTAAATCGGCTCCTAAAGCTTAACCTCATATATTTTGGAATATGAAGGATGGCTCCTCTCTCTTTTGGGTTGATCAATGGTTGAAAGATGGTCCTCTTAAACCCCGAGGTGTGATGCATATTAACTCTCGCACGCGCATTTGTGACTTTTGGGTCAACGGTGAATGGGATATTGCAAAGCTTGAGGAGGTTTTGGATGATGATGAGGTGGCTCGGGTGGTGGGACTCCCCACTTGGCAAGAAGGAAAAGATACTCCTCTTTGGAAGCTTGATTCTAATGGCCTTTTCTCTACTAAGTCCGCGCGCGGCTCCCTTTGTGATCCTTATGCGCCATCCGATATCTATAGGTTCCTTTGGCACCGTCTTCTCCTTCCAAATATATCCTTCTTTGCGTGGCGATATGTGCAAAATCTCTTACCTACGGATCAAAAGATCGCTAAACGCTTGGAGATGGAGATTGTCTCGCAATGCAATTGTTGTCGAGATGTTGAGACTACGGACCACGTCTTTTGGTCTAGCCCGCTTGCCCAAGAGGTATGGTCTTACTTTTTTCGCACTTTCCATATTAAGCAACTCGTCTTTATTTCTTGGATCAATTTAATTGCTTATTGGATAAAAGCGAGACACCACACCCCCCCCCCCCTCGGTCACATTCGTATTCTTGTTCCTATCTTGGTGCTATGGTACATTTGGACGGCGAGAAACGCGTCTAGGCATAATGGAATCCCGATGAATGCCAAAATCATTATTCATAGGGTTGTCTGCCATATCCTTGACCTATTCACCATCAAACCGTGTGAGGAGAAAATTTGGCAAGGCTCCAAATACGTGGTGGATTTGTGGGATATCAAACTTGCTAGAGTCCGTATCAAGCCCCCCATTGAGGTTGTGTGGAAGAAGCCGAGGGAAGGGCGATGGAAGCTCAACACGGATGGAAGTTCGAAAGGGAATCCCGCTATGGCCGGTGGTGGTGGAGTTCTACGCGATCACTTAGGTAATTGTGCTTGGATTTACCACGTTGCTTTGGAGCCTATGACTAATGTGGAAGTGGAGCTCTTGGCCACCCATCAAGGCCTCCAATATTGCCATACTCTTGGGGTTCGCGATGTGGATATCGAAACGGATGCTCTTATTACCTTACCTATTTTGAATGCTAAGAGAGGAGGTCCTTGGAAGATTATTCGGCAAGTTGAAGAGATCCGTACCCTTTTGGTTCTTATCAATGGGTCCATGCATCATACATTTAGGGAGGACAACCAAGTGGCGGATCAACTTGCTAATGAAGCATGCATTCTTCGCATCAATGGCCGGCACCCGAGCAACTTGGCTAGCCAAAAGGTTCGGGTCCTTATTGAGAAAGACAAGCTTAGTTGGTCTACATTTCGGCATACTAAGCCAAAAACATGAAGAATGGAGATAGAAGAGCGGTGTGGAAGTTTTCTCTAGATAGAGTTAATTGGTACCACTCTTGTAATAAGTTGTACAACTTTGTTTTCCCTACTAGTTTAGGATATTTTACGAGGTATCCGCCTTTGAGATACGCTCTTTTTTGTAATAGTTTAGGTCACACTTGCTTCGCTCGGAATTGTCTACGCCTCCCTATGTGGGAGAGGATGCTTAGATTGCATAAGCCCTCTTTGGGTATGACGTTTAAGTATCTTACTCTCACGGGCGGTGTACACACTTACGAGGAAGCGCGTTTATCTCACAAAGGTCTTGGCCTCCCTATGTGGGAGAGGGTATTTGGATTGCACACTTCGGCTTGGGGTGTGACTTCTAAATACTTCTATCTCACGGGCGGTCATTGCTCTTGCGGGAAAGCGCTTGTTAGGATTAATAGCTCGGATCTAGCCGAATCGGCTAAGTACTTGGGGTACTCTTAGAAACCCCTTAGATAGCTTATCTTTACTTTGCTTGGACCGAGTGAGTGGGTACATCACTCGGATCCCTTTGTAGTACACCCCTCTTATTTTCTTGTATAAACCTTCTCTTTTTAGGAGAAAAGCCAAAGTTATTGGGCATTTTCATCGACCCAAAAAGTTACAGGATAAAAAGCAAAAAAAATCAAGAGTTACAGACCACTTTCAATAATTCGACCATTAAATTATTATATTAAATCATATTAATTGAAATACAATTCAAATCTCGATGTATCTACATATAATAAGTTTTTTGAACAATGAAAGTTCTACACCAAAAATAATTCTTCAACTTAGCTTTTTAAAACCCACAAAATGTTTTATTTGTACATTAATGCATGATGTCTTAGTTAAGAAAAGAAAAAGGTATGTTGTTAAACCTAGCGCCACCACCGCAACCGCAAAAACCTACTGCCCTCCATCGCGAATTTTGAACCTCCAGGTCCTTCTAACGTCGAACAAAGAAATCAGAAACGGCTTCGCCATTTGGAGAAGCCATTCGAGAAGCAGGCGCGAAGCCGGGCGGGGGGGAGGGGGGCATGTAGGGGCGCTCTTCCCCTCCCCTACTATATAGAGACATATATACTGCATATCTATATATATATATATATTTATATTCTATTATTCTTCTATTATATAAAGAAAGCAATATGTTGCACCAATTGTTAGATTTTCATATTTACTCCTACAACACATTATTTATATTCTGTTGTAACTATTAATCCACGGTTATAACGGTAAATTTTTACTTTTACCATAACTGGAATATTCTCATTAAAAGAAGAAACAACTATTTAATTCGCTTCTCGCTTATATATAAAAATAAATAAGGTAACATATATAAATTTTATATCCTTATATATTTAATCTTTACTTATTTAAGTTATTTTTTTCACCATACAAATTGAAACAAATTTTCAATTACGCGTAGACCGCGTGCAATGTTTCTAGTTGTGTATAATGAATTAATGTAGCTTAGTAATTTTAAATTAAATTGATTAGTACTTATCTAAATAGATATGATTAGAGCTGATTATACATACAAAATAATCATTTATATCTTATAAACACTACAAGAAAATAGAGTCATTTTCGACCGAAAATCAGGTCAGAAATGACCTGAATCCGGTCGGGAAAGACCGTTTCCCGACCGCACTCCGGTCGGAAATATCCGGTCGGCAATACTTGGATCGGAAAAGTTTTCTCGTCCAGAATTCGGTCGAAAATCACTTTTTATTATCGGCACTTTTCCGACCAGTTTTTCGACCGAATTTTGGTCGGAATATTTCTGGTCGAAAAGGTTTTCTCGTCCGGAATCCGGTCGGAAATAATATTTAAGGTATCCGTAATAATATTTTAGTCATTTCTGACTGGAATTTGGTCGGAACTAATATTTAAGGGATTTTCGACCGAAATCCGGTCGGGAATAATATTTAAGGTATTTTCGACCGTAATTCGGTCGAAAATAATATTCAACAGAATAATAATATTTTGGTAATAATTATCAGAATATTATTTTTTTCATTTTTTAAAATATTTCGATTTATTGCACCGATCTAATAGATAAAAAGTGATTGTTAGTCAAATAATATTTATTTAAGATGAAAGGAAGAAAAAAAATGTTTATTTTAAAGATGAGAAGAAAAAAAAATGTTTATTAAGATGAAAGGAAGAAAAAAGTGTTTATTTTGAAGATGAAAGAAAGAAATGAGTCTTTATTTCAAGATGAAATGAAATATTGAAAAGTTGAAATATATTGAAATTTTGTGTTTGGAGAATATTGAAAGATGAAAAAATTGTTTAAGTTGAAATTTGCTGGGGAATATTTGTGTTTGGAGAGTATTTAAAGATGAAGAGAGTATTTTTATGAAAATGGGCTGAAAAATGAAGTGTATATATAGAATTTGGGGTAAAAAATTGAATTTTCGGAATTTTTGAATTTCCCAACTTTGCCCGCCTAAATTTTCGATATTTCCGACCGAATTCTAGTTGGAAAAGTTTAAAATTTCAAAATTTCGAAAATGCGCCAAAAGTTTCGACCGAATTCCGGTCGGAAATAATATTCATGATTTTTATTTCCGACCGGAATTTGGTCGGAAATAATGTAAATTTTTTTTTGCTTGATTTTAAAAAATATTAATGTGTTTGTGAGTTTAACCATAAAATTTCACTAAAAATACATGAATTGAAATAATACTTAGTTAGTTTAATGTTATTTTGAACTAGTATTTAGTTAATATTGATTAACATATTAATATTACTATTAAATTTGTTTGAAGTTCTACATATATTAATCATATGTAGTATAGAGTAATCTCTCATTTTCGATTAGCATTCGTTAGAAACGTTAGTATATAAACGCGAGTAATTCTCCCTATTTAGATGTTACATTCAATTAACACATAATCATAAGTAGTTAATTAGCAATATATACTAATGTATTTACAAGTGACATTATCAACCGGCGTTTTAAATGATTATTTAACGTGCGAGAAAATAAGTTTTGTTTTTAATTTTGTAACTTATATATACCTAATATTGTTGTAATTGATCATTAAACCAACTATTTATCTAAATTTGGATTGCGAAATTGGAAAATTAAAAATATGAATATTATTACCGACCGCATTTCGGTCGGAATTTCATGCATTTTCGACTGCAATGCGGCCGGAAAAGGCATAAACCCTAAACTCTAAACCCTAAACCCTAATATTTCAGACCGCATTGCGGTTGAAAAAGTGGCTGGATGTCCCTATAAATACCCACCTCATTCCAATTGTCAAATCATTCCATTCTTCCTCATTTGCAAGGTATTCACGGTTTTCCCTTGTTATAACTATTTTGTATTTGTTTTCTCAATATTTTCTTTTTAAAACGATTACTCTTAAATTTTTTGTATATATGTTTGTTTGTGTATTACTAGATATTGCGGTAAATGCAACGAGGGGCGTGAGTGTGCAAACAATACTTGATCTAAGTATTTTCTACGCTACAACAAGTAAGTATTTCTTTGACTTCTATATACTCATGTTTTAGAAATTTAATATAGATGATAAAGATATTGATTGGTGGAATTGATTGTAACAATTTCTTTATAATTTTCTTAGATTAGAAATGGATTGTTTTACCGATGGATCTTGGATGTACGACAAGATAGATAGTAATATTGGTTATTTGAATCAACATTACGTGGTTGGGGTTCGTGCATTCATACAATTTGCATAGAAAAAGAGAGATTACTTAGATCTAAGAAATCGTATTAGGTGGCCATGCCAGAAATACAACAATTTAAAGTTTTTTGATCGAAACGTAGTCCAATATCATCTTCGTAAGTCGGGCTTTACGTATCAATATTGGGTATGGGTGTTGCATGGAGAGGAGGTGAATGGGGCATCCACATCGTATGTATCTGAATCACCGTCCACTAGTATTCACGTGGATAGTCTGGTTCATGTTGATACTTCGTTTAGAGACTTGGTGGTGGATGCATATGAGAGTCTATTTGTTGAGGGAGAGGTGCGCAACGAATATCCAAGTCTCGAGGCGAAGGAGTTCTACAAATTGATGCATTTGGGAGGCATACAAATGCACCATACGAAGCCGAAGATTGTGCTCAAGTGGTTTGTCGAGTTCTTGACTATCAAAACAATGCACATAGTACCAAATGTCGCTTACAAAAAGAACTTAAGGTTGTCTAAAGATCTAATGGAGCCAGAGATTGAGGAAATGTTACCTATGAAGGAATTATTGGATAAAAGGGGGAGACGAAGATTGGTCGGCGAAAGGATTATGTGCATCAATATCCTAATAATTCATAAAGAACCAGTGCCCTTCTATCCATTCCCTTTTTCTTGGAGCATCAAAGGCTAATGACGAATTCTTATTGGTGACTGTCCTAATAAAGGATTCGTATTATTCAGAGAATCCTGGCAGTGCATAGATCATCATGTCTTTAGAAGAATCTATTTGTTTGACTGATTTAATGTCTAATTCATAATCTTATGTTTGTTTTCTTTTGTATACAATTATGATCTCCTGGTACAACAAGTGAGTGTAAAAGCCTTTAGTTACAGTGACATAATATGTGTACTTATATATGTAGTTTATTTATCTATCTTGCAAACTACAATTCTAATTATATAGGTTACTATATAATTTTATTCTCGATAGATATATACTCTTTGAAGTATATTATATGTTATCGCGGTAACTAAAAACTATTACTTATGAGTTTAAATTTCATTCTAAAATTAATTTAAACTATTAGGCATATAACTTTTTCAATCTTTTATTTCCTCCCACCCCCAACCCCTCCCGCGCCCCCCAACCTCGAATTCCTTGCGTCACCACCGCCATTGAAAAACCTGCTGCCTTTTTTCACATATTTTGAATCTACAGATCCTTCTAACGTCGAACCAAGAAATCAAAAACAGCTTCACCATTTGGAGGTACCATTCGAGAAGAGAGAGACGATGGGGAACGACATCATATTGGAAAGTAGCCCTAATTCCAAGCCAAACTCCTATGCCAAAATTACGATGCAAAATCCACGAAAAAAAGACTTTTGAACTGACAAACTGAAAACTACCAAAAAATGAAAGGAAATCCACGTTATACCTCCAGACGAAGCTCTACCATTTAAGACAATCGAATTCACTGATGATATGCAAGCCCTAATGACAAACTAGTGGAATGACACGATGAGCGTGCATGTATTGGGAAAATAATGGTATTATCTAGCCCTACACCCAAAATTATATATAATGCGGCCGCAACACAATTTTGAACTTGTGGATTTGGTGTACAGTTGTTAACTTGTTATTGTCTCAAACGCTCACACTCTAGAAGATAGAGAGAGAGATGATCCTAACAGAAGGCCCCTAGAAACTGGTCGCCAGTTTCCTATCAATGAGGAAGTGGAGACCGAACTTCAAAGCAGATATGGACAAAGTAGAGAGTGTGATTACATGGATTAGAATTGTGAACCTTCATGTAGAATCATTCAGGGAATCAATCATACAAACCTTGGCGTTGTGTATTGGAGATACCATCATAATTGATGGGAATACGTATAACGCGTGTAGAGAAGAATTTGCAAGATCTTGTGTTCAAGTCTGGACGAAAAAACCTCTCGAACTCGGACTCTGCATTAGCTAAAAAGTATACCAAGTGGTATATGAAAACTTTCCATCATTATGCCATACTTGTGGGAAGGTAGGCCACAATGTGGACAATTGCAAGCTTAACCGTACGCAAAATCCTTAGTCCCGAGGGGAGAGAGAAAAATCAGGGGGAAACCGAGCAGGGGAGTAAGGTAAAAACGGCCCCAACCGGATGAGGAGTCATGGGAAGGTTCAAAAGCTCACAACACAGGACATACCCCACCAAATGACGGAAAGAATTCGGTGTCAGCTGGCTCGGACATATCTGCCAATACCGAAAAAGAGTCTAGAAAAAAGGGTGAAAAAACACTCGCAGCCCACAACGTACCTGCTCACAGTATACGGTCAAGTAGCCCGAGGGGGGATCATAGGCCCTCTGGTCGAAGTGCGGTACGATCACGTCGTACTGACTAAAATCTAAATTATACTCAGCAAAGAGGGTCACAATAGATTCCTCATGCTCGTGGCTAACAGCAGTTCCAACACGGCCTCGACCCATTAACTTCGAGGGATCCAATGGAAACCTCTCAAGGAACGAAGTGTGATCCGTAAGGGTATAAGACCCCCTGCTCATGAATACTTCTCGGATGTGGTTCAACCTAAGACGATTTGTATGCGTAGACCTTAAAGCGGCTCCCCTTGAAGAACTCCCCAAAGTGGCAGCTATATCATCTTCTAGACTATCTCGCCTCGAAGAAAAATTATCCGAGGAAGAGTGACGGACCCCTAGGGACAGCGAAGGAGTCTGCACCGAATTCCGAGTAGAACTACGAGAAGAGATGGATCCTCTTTGCCTGTAATGTGGAGGCGTCATTTTCCCGACTAAGTCTTTCTCTTTTCTCATGATTATCTGAAAACTGAAAAAAGAAGAAGAATCGAAATGCAAGAGCTAGATAAATGAAAGTACGGAAGTAAGGTTAACAGAGAGTTAGGAAGCTTAATGTTTAAAGTGAGTATAAACATATCTACTAAACACTTAGCACCTATAGTACTCATCACCCTTTGATTAAAGAATTAAACTTAAACCTCCATTATCTAAAGTAAGGGACATGTGCCAACAAGATGCTCCTACTTAGGAGAAAATCATACTTAAGACTACCATGCAGAACGGCACGTCCTGCTTATTTGCTAATGTGGCCGACAATAATTATAAGTGTAAGATACTTTTAGCAAACGACAAAGAGGAATAGGTCAAAATTGAGCATAACAGAATAACTATTTATTCACTTAGAAACCGACATGTCCTCGAAAAATAGAGTACATTTGCAAAAGAAAAAAGACAGAGTGTGAAAAAAAAGGTTACAATAAAGAAAATAAAAGCTATAGACTATGCCCCCGTGGTTGACGAATGCGGGGCGGGATACGAAGGGGTCGTCGCCTCAGCAGAAGTATTCATCGGAACCAGGCGAGAGATCGGTGATAGTACCTCTCCTGAGCCACTAGGCCTCGGACTCGGGGTACTTGCTGAACGCATTGGAGAGGGTGCATGAGAATCTCGGGGAGACAACAAGCCACTAAATCTCCCCACAAGGACGTGGTAATCCTCAGAAAAGGGCTTCTTCAGCTTACGAAGGTCAAAGGACTTGGAGAAGTCCACGTCCAACCACAATAGCGACTTCGCCAGCCTAGCACACTCCAAATAACCCCATAACATATGGCCTGTTAAAAGCTCTTGTGGCGGCCTATCGGAAGTTTTCGAGTGCTGTCTAAAGGTCTCATGTTGAGCGAACTGGACCGCCGCGTCAATCTTAGCTTGCACCTCCACAGGAGAAAGGGACCTCGCCAACTTCTCCTCGGCCGACTCTGCCCGATAGGTGAGCTGGCCCAACAACTCCTGAAGCTCCATTTCCCTTGCCAGTCCCTCGGCTTTCTCCCCCTCGAGAGCAACCATCTGAACCCTAAGAGTCTCATCGGACTCTTTCTTCTCTTTCTCCAGAAGGGTAATCCGTTCTTTGGCAGCCTTTTCGGACGCTTCCACCCCCTCGTACGCAGACTCCGCCCGCTCCCACTTAAGGCGCAAACCCTCTTTCTTCTTCTGAGCCTCTTGCCAGAGAAAGTCAAGATCCGAAATCTTCGTGCGGAGCACATCCTCCTTCGTCTGGCTCTCTTTGTCCTTGGAAAGAAGGGACGCCACTTGAGCTCGGAGAAGTTTTACTTCTTCCCCCTTCCTTGTGATACCCCTGCTCTACCGCAGCCGATGCGTCCCAAATTACCTAAAAGGCGTAAGAGTTTAAAACCGATTACCTAAAAGAAGGATGAGCAGAAATAAAGAAGAGAAGGGGTCAAGCTTACCATAAGAGTCATCCAGTTAAGACTCATATGCATGAAATGAAACCCATCAGCAGGGGTTGCATTCGAAGAAGCAAAGAACCGAAGAATCTCCTGGAAAGCTCCCTCCAGAACCTGCATTGAGGGTAGATCTCCCAGATTACGAGGAGCCAACGGATTCTGAAAGGTGAGACCCCTCGGAGAAAGCGTGACGGGGATGTGACTCCTCGGAGGAATGGTCCCCGGAGTTGGCGTCACCACATCCGAGTCGGTAAATACCGCCCGAGGACCTCCAGCAACAGTAGACGGGCCTGCCTCCCTAACCAATGAGCTCAGTATCTCCACCTTCACATCCCTATCGTCGGACGATGGGTCAAACTCCTCGTGAATGTCCTTGGAGTCACCCAACGAAGCCTCCAAAACGGGATTGAGAAACTGCGCCAAAAAATCCTCCTCTGCAAAGACAATATATATAAGTAAGAAGAGAGAATGAACCTAGAAAAGTCTTGGAACAATAATTAGGCAAAAACGAAAGAAGTAAGAAAAGAATGCTCACCTAAAAAAGAAAACCCTTCTGCCATCAGACCCTTTCTCTTATCCACGAAATCTACATCGGAAAAGAGGATCTTAGTATATGAACAAACTCCTTTAAAATTTTGAGAAATCTTATTAAGGACCAACAAAGACTCACCGAGGGGAGTAGGCTCGGACATTGCCCTATCCGAGAACTCAGGAAAAACTATCAGAGACATGAGCAAAGGAACCTCAACTCCACGATGAGAGGCGGGAGACGGATCCCTGGAAGATACGACCACTACCTCTGCGGTCTCCCGGGAAAAATTTTCCCCACCAGTCCTCGGAGAGATTTCTTCTTCTGAAGCCCTTGGAGAACTTTCCGTATTGGATCCAGGGACCGGCACCAGAGCCAAAGCTGAGTAAGGGCCTACCTGGCGTAACGGAACCGCATTCTGAATCACCACCGCAGCATCTATGTACAAGGGTGCATGATCCTCGTAAGTTCCTCCCGTCTACGGACCCATGTGCGCACCCTCAGGAGCATTAACCTCCTCCTCATCATGGTCACCCTCCTCCGGAGCGTCGGAAATACTGCTCGGAATGGGTTCCATGGGGCCCAACTGTGAAAAGTAATTCGCTAAGACATCCTCTGCACCACCCAAAAGCCAACGAGTATAATTATAACCTATTCCTATGTCAAGAAAAAGGACAAGAACAGAAACAAAGTGCTTACTGAAAAGAGCCAGAGCCTCGGAATATATAGACAGTGGCTTCTCGACAGCATCATCGGTGAACACCACATGATGAAGCCCGAACGTCTCGAACAACATCAAAAAATCATCCGATTCCATCAAAAGCTGCTGAGAAATCACCAGGGACAAAATTATCTCCTGATCCATAGCGCGCACGGAAGCCGCACCCTTTCTCTAGTCAAAAGGTATGTCCCATTTACCTTGAGCGGGTTGCACGAAAAAATATTTGTTCTTCCAGACACTGTGAGAACTGATCGACCCATCCAATATCCTCTTCGTGGAATTTTGGGTATTGTCCCGATGACGAATGTTGTAGAAGGGAAACCCCCCGGGTGAAATCACCACATCGAATATAGAAAAAAAGTGATCCACCCCACACTCCAACCCGTTCACTTGACACCAGAAAACATAGATGCAAAGGGCTGCAAATCCGTTCAGAACCATCTGACTCGGGCTAATATTACACGCCTTAAATACCTCGCAGAAGAAAGGCGGCATAAACGAACGCCATTCGTGTTTTACTTGAGCAAAGTAAACGGTAAGCATTCCCTGGGGTGGATAACATGCCCTCTCATCCTTCGTCGGAATCTGGAATACCATGTTCTTCTAGAAAGCCCCAATTGATTTAAATAGCTCCAACACCTGCACACGAGTAGCAATACTTTGAATCTTCTCAATTTTGGCGAAATCACGAGCAGAAGCCTTTTTCAATTTGGGAACCCTAGCTTTCTTGGTAGAAGCATCGTCACCCTTGATAGCAGCAGAGGTCTCACCCTTTCGTTTACGAGTAATTACCCACATCGAGGCACCCCCCATACCTGCCAAAGAGTCAGCAGTAGCAGTAGCTCCAGAAGTGGTGGAAGCCGCGATTGGATCAGTGGTGGTGGAGGAAGCCATTTGTGCAAAAACAAAAAAAGGTGACGAAGTATTTCTCCGAGAAGGGAAAGAGAAGAGGTGCGAGTGAATATAAAGGAAAAATTTGCAAGGGGAGAAGAGAAGATTTTTGCTCCGAGGAGAATTTACCGAAAGAGTGAAATGTGAAAGTGAGAATAAGGGTGAATAGTGCCCCTATTTATAGCCGAAACAGGACAACGGTCAGATACTTTTAAAACGTGGAGAACGTTTAAAGCTCCACGTATCTCCCCCACTCAGCACGCGCCACACCGTTGAAAATTTGACCGTTACCAACGGTCAGATGCTTTGAATTTTTGAAACCCGTCAACGGCCGTTACATCCCCATCTTCCTCGTCCGCAATGAATGCTCAGAAACCGTTGCCTACTCGAAGATAATGCCCTAAAGACAAAAAGGTAATTTCCATTTAATTTCACTTTTAATAGTTATAAATATGTGTGTACTCCCTCGGAAAACTACCAAAAAATAAGAAAAAACCCCTCACCTCACCGAGAACGCGAAATAAAATTTCCCTCGCCTCCACGAAGGCGATCGAAATTTGGGGGGACTAGTGTTAACCGTGAAAAATAAATATGAGATTAAAGAGAATATTAGTACTAAATATAGGAATTAATATATGGACAATACTGTTGTCACGAGTACTTCCGATAAGATGTACCCACTCCCGATGAGGAGGCCCATCGTATGTTACCACAACCCCTCGGTCATTGACCCGAAGCGGTACGAAGGAACACCCGAGGAGGCACCTAAGCGTCCCTTGGAAAGTCAACGATGAATAAAAAGAGATATCAACGCGGCATCAGAAAAAGAGTAAACCCCGATGAATCCGCGCGACTCCGATATCCATCAATGTGCCAAGAGGGACCACAACGGACCCCGAGTCCCATAATCTCGCGAGAACACTTCCTTGCTGAACACTCCTCAACATAAACTGCCCTCGGAACATCACTCTGACGGCCGAATCTAAGAACAAAGCTAGATCTAAATACAAGAGCCACTGGAAGAAACAATACGAGGACTTGGACAAGAAAGTACCACTTCACGAAGACAAAAAAGCCCTTAGAGACCAAGTCAAGGGCGGAAACACCTCTCGGAGAACATATACAGAAACCCCTACACCAGAATGAACCCTTACCGAAGCAACAACACCACCCGAAGAATATTCTAACTGGTCCATC
Source organism: Linaria vulgaris (assembly GCA_948329865.1). Classification (NCBI taxonomy): domain Eukaryota; kingdom Viridiplantae; phylum Streptophyta; class Magnoliopsida; order Lamiales; family Plantaginaceae; genus Linaria; species Linaria vulgaris. The sequence goes on from OX415249.1 coordinate 30,013,071, forward strand.
AAGTCACTACCAAATATAGACCCCCTCGGAAAATAGCATCCTGGAGAACAGCCCCTCGGAGATCCCCGGAGCTATCGAAAGAGACAAAGATCAGCCTAGTCAGCATCTAGTAGATTAAAGATATACCTTATCTTATCTTTTTACACTTTTACACATATTGCGACACATGTACCTTACTAAAACACATGCATAACGACACATTTCCCTAACAAACTCTATATGAAGGGAGATGATCAATTGAAGAGAGAAGAGGCAAGGAGATACAAAAAAACTAAAGAGTGAAGTTTAGTGAATAAAGGAAGGAATATTCTTGTATCTTTATTCTCCTTTATAAAATCATCGCTTTTTGAATCACGGGCAGGGCGTTCCAACCCTAAATAATTCAGTTAAATAGGAAATAATATCAAACCTGTTAACAATTGTGTTACATGAAAATTTGTTTGATAATTTATATAGTTTACACGTGGTCTCCGCGTATGTCAAAGTTGCTAGTTATTATATATAAAAAAAAAGTGAAACTTTGTAGTGCCCAAGTCTAATGCGATTTTCTTAAACTCATTTATTTCGACAACTTGTACCCCCCAAGCTTATTATGTTGCAACTAACAATATTTGGAAAAGTCGTCATCTAAGTTTGTGTATTTGTTTTGTTAGCTGTCCCTCCCTCCGCTTCTTGAAATGCCTTGGGTGTCGGGCCTACGACAAAAATAAGGAGGGAAAAAACAGTTGAAATTCTCAAATTGGGCTGAACCCAATGCAGCAGAATTGGGCCGAAAACTGAAATACGAGAGAGAGAGCTTTGTATCTGTCGAGTTCGTACTACAATTGCCAAAAAAGATGAGATTTCAAATCAGCACTGCAATAAATGTAAATGTAATGAGCACCTCATGATTGATTGATTTCTTCTACTTACCTTTCCATCCCTAACCACCATCGATCGACTTTTATTCGTTCGGAGTTTAAATAAATAAATAAATAAATAAAAGGTACCTTCTCATTAGTCATTCCCAACCAATCTTTTCATTTCTTCAATTCGCTATCTATTTGTATGTATGTGTGTGTTTGTGGTTTAATTTTTGATTTGTTGAATGTACAGATTTCATGTAATTAAGTGGACAAAACCTAGCTGAGGTAACTTTCTTATTTTAACGTGTGTTTCTTGTAAAATTGATTATCTTAAAGGTTTATTTTCTTCTGTTGTGTAACCTTGGATTGCTATTGTAAAGTTAAAGTCGGTTTAAGTTTTCGCCTCGGACTCGGACTCGGAGCGGAGGTTAATATTTGGATTAATGATTGAGATTTGAGAATGCTTTGATTTGATATGATAAGATAGAGAAATGAGGATGACTGCTTAATTGGAGAAATAGAGCAAAGTGCTCGGTGTAAATAACGCTGAAGGAATTAGCAAAAATTTGGGATTCGTTGCTAGATGGAAGTAGTTCTCGACTGACTATTCAAGGAGTGAGTTTAATTACAGTGATTATTTTCTCGTGTTGTGCTTCAGTTGTGTAGTGTGTAACCTTAGATTAGATTGGTATTGTAGAAGTGAAGCCGGTTTAGATTTTCGCCTCAGAGATTAATATTTGTCTTTTACAGAAATGAGGATGACTACTACTTAAATAGAGAAACTAACTAACAAAGTGCTCTGTCTAAATAACACTTGAAGAATTTGGAATTCATTATTAGTTGGAAGTATTTCTCAACTGAGATAAAAAAGTAAACTCTAGGGAAAATCGACTTTGTGCTCTGCACATACATAGTTAGTTTTGAGTTTTACAGGAATCACCATGTCAAGAAACTACTGATGAGCTCCAGCAATTATTCTTTACTTAATTGAACACCTTCAGGATAATCTTTTCATTTATGCAGGAATTAGATAAAACTCTGATTTTGTTGTAGTTACTCGATTTTCTGCATCTTCTCTTTTGCAGTTGTGATGGCAGACCTCAAAGAACGCCTGCTCCCACCAAAACCTGCATCAGCTATAAATCTCAGAGATTCAGGATACAGGCAACCTGCCTCTGGCCGGCTACCATTTCAGGGAGTAGATGTTTCTGGCTTGAAAAAGCGTGGGCAAGGTGTTCGATCTTGGATACGAGTTGATGCATCTGGGAACTCGCAAGCTATCGAGGTTGACAAGTTCACCATGATGCGTCGTTGTGATCTCCCCGCACGTGATTTAAGATTATTGGACCCCTTATTCGTTTACCCTTCGACCATTCTTGGTAGAGAGAAGGCAATTGTCGTAAATCTTGAGCAGATTCGATGTATCATCACTTCAGATGAGGTTCTGCTATTGAATTCTCTTGATAGCTATGTTCTGCAGTACGTAGTAGAGCTGCAGAGGCGATTACAAGCTGCAGGAGTCAGTGAATCTTGGCAGTCTGAAGGTCCGGATATAAGCAGGAGGAGAGGGTACAGAAATTTTGATAATATGTATGAAAACACATCTCCTGATTACTTGCCCTTTGAGTTCAGAGCTCTTGAAGTTGCTCTGGAGGCTGCCTGTACTTTTCTGGATTCTCAGGTATATGCGAGAAAAGTTCACTCTGTCATACACATCCTTTTTTGTTTTAAAAATTCATATAAATCTACTGAATATTGCATGTGATTAAGAGACTGGCTGTTTTATAATATTGGTCTCTCTAACTATTAGGCAGAAGTAAGTCTGTTATTACAATATTATGTAAATTTCTGGATGCTGTACGTGAGACACTATGCGGATCCTTATTCATACCCCCATACCGATGTTGGAATCCCTTAAAGATATACGAGCAGCTACATTTCCCTGTCGTGATCTATTAACATGTATCTTCGGTAATGGGTAAATAATGACGGTATTGCGCTGTTTTACTTTCAAGGAAGTCTTTGATGCGTGCATGCAACTACATGTACCCTGTGTATGTGGCATGTTATTCTAAAAGTGCTAGCTTAGTTACTTTTGCGGTTAGTCTGCTAAGCATCTTCCAGATGCAACATTAGGCAGTTTAGCAAGGAACATAACTGATTCTTTTTGTTTTTTATTGTGTTTCGTTTTTTGAGATGCTTGATATGATTTTCTTTTTGCTTTGTCTCTTTTGTAATACAATTAAAGTCTATGTTTTAAAATGATCATGCGGAAAAGCAACTGTGGCGTCGACCTGTTTTGGGCCAGTTTTAGACCTAGAAGGAAGTTAGTAAAACATGAGTTGTACTCTTTAACCTGTAGATAACAATAGCACTTCGCTGTTGAGATACTAGTGAGAATTCTGAGTTCATACAGCCCTTGACTAAACTCTGCAGCAGAGCATCTTTGAATTGGGGGGGAGGGGGTAGGCTTTAACTTTGCTAATTTCTGCTCCTACACTATAAACTGCCGCGCTTGTTTTGTGTATTCACACTTGCTGAATGTATTTCTCCAAAATTTGGTCAGGCAGCTGAGCTAGAAATTGAGGCATATCCGCTGTTGGATGAACTTACATCAAAGATCAGTACACTGAATTTGGAACGAGTTCGACGTTTAAAGAGTAGACTTGTTGCATTGACACGTAGAGTTCAGAAGGTGTTAACTAAATGCATGTAATATCTGCTGTCAGTATACCTGAGGCTCTCCTATTTCTATCTCATATCTGTTTCCAATATGCTTTTGTTGTTATTCTCTAGGTTAGAGATGAGATCGAGCAGCTAATGGATGATGATGGAGACATGGCTGAAATGTATCTTACTGAGAAGAAAAGACGCATGGAGTCATCATTTTTTGGTGATCAATCTCTGATTGGCTACCGATCAAATGATGGTGCTTTTTCTGTCTCTGCTCCCGTTTCTCCAATTTCTTCACCTCCTGATAGCAGGAAGCTTGAGAAATGCCTGAGCATAGCAAGGAGCAGACATGAGAGTGTGAGGAGTTCAGAAAGTGCGACAGATAGTATAGAAGAGCTAGAAATGTTATTAGAGGCATACTTTGTTGTCATCGATAGCACACTCAACAAACTGACTTCGGTATGCCCTATAACCATGATTATTTTTCCGTTTCCTTCTTGTTCTCCTTCCAAAATAGAATTATTTATCAGCAGTTTTTTTTCTTACTTTAGCTGAAGGAGTATATTGATGATACAGAAGACTTCATCAACATTCAGCTGGTATGAGTCTCTTCTGATGTTAAATTGAAAGATCTGTTTCTAATGGTTTGCAGTTTCCTTGTTGAAATGAACTATGTAGAAATAAAGCTAATAACGTTGTGCATTGCTTATATTCTTGCTGATAATTACCTGATGTTGACAAATTTCTGTTTCTATTATAAATTTCCCTTCTCTTGAAAACAATAAGCACATCTGGATTATCAGAACTGTGAAGAAATTCTAGCATGAAAGCAAACTGTTAGCGCGATAATCATATACTTTAGCTGAAAACTTCTGTACTATCTTATGAGTTCTTGCTCAACCATCCTCGAGGTTAGCAGCTCCTTTATAAAAAGAATTCATCAAAAAGTACAGTCCTCTTAGGGTGCTATGTTATCTGTCAAAGTTACATTTATTGATATTATCCTGATAACAAAGTGTGATCGCTGTAGGAGCTGCAGTTGCCTCAGTGATTTATTTAGGATAATCATAAGGCATAAAAGCACGAGTTTTTGGGCTTTATTTTGCTGGTCTATGTTACAGGCTGCGAATCGGCTAAACGGCTAAACCACAGTTTATGTATATGTGCAGGATAATGTTCGAAACCAGCTTATACAGTTTGAGTTGTTGCTCACGACTGCAACTTTTGTTGTAGCCATATTTGGAGTGGTGGCCGGGATATTTGGAATGAATTTTGCGGTACCCTTGTTTGACGACCCTCACGCTTTCAAATGGGTCCTAATAATCACGGGAATTTGCGGAATTGTCATTTTTGGTACATTTTTGTGGTTTTTCAGATATAGAAGACTGATGCCACTGTAGAATATGGATAAAAACTAGATATCTTTGAGGCCATGTATGCCTACGATCTATTGTTGTCATTTATCTGATCTGAATGTGTAAAATTGAAATAGTAGGATTTATAATTGATGTTCATTATAAATGTACAAAGCCAATGATGTATCATTCTGGATCAGTTGCCTGCTTTTTGTTACTCATATACTGTAGTGATTATTATTAGCATCTCTACTGCAGCAAGTACAAGGCCTTTTAAATTTAATAGAAAACTATCACAAAAATAAAAAAGGGTGAATTTCCTTTAAAAAGGAAATCCCTTTAATAGAAAAAGTCTTCATAAAAGGGGGAATTTCGTTTCATTGGGCAAATTCACCATTAGCCTTTACACAAATCAGTATGGCTACTATATAAGACATGGATTCTTATTCATTGCAATGTCTTTAATATTCATATCATATGTACAATAAAGTCTAATCTTGTTATAAAATTCTCAATCTTTAGTACCTCAATTGCACTACTGTATCGAATGGTTATAAGAACCTAAATTATTAGATGTGAGAAAGAAATAGAAGAAGAAAGCACATCTTTTACCAAAAAATGAGAAGAAGAAAGCACACCCCTTTTATACATATAGCCAAAGCAGAGTTGGCATGGCTTCAACGTACTTTTTCCCTATTGTGTTCAATCATATCATAAATTCATAACTGAATAATCAATAATTGTCCTTTTAAGAATATTTCAACAAAATTGAATGGTAGTGAACTGAATCCTCAGTGCACTATTTCAGAGAAGATAAGTAACACCCTTTATGCGTCTCTTTAATTACTTTAAAGCACGAGGGCCACTAATCACGAATCTTAATGTGCAATATAATACTTAAAATGATGGAGCATTAAACAACCAATTATCCCATTTTTATTCACGATTCATCTACTAAAATACATGGATTTTCGAGTGAAGTTACTGGAAGAAAAGTCTGAAGGAAAAAAGAAAAAGTGAAAAAAGGATAAAGGATATAAAGCATAGAACTGCAAAGGTAACTTAAAAGTAAGGGCTTTAATAGCATGAAATGAACCTTAAAGTTCGATCCCATCACGTGTAAAGAACAAAAAACAAAATCTCTGACGCATATCCATCTTTGACAAGTTCACAGTGTAAGATACATATTCGTAGGCTTTGTGAATAGGCGCATAATCAAGTCATGTTATATTATTATTTGTTATTAATTTGTATAAATAATATAAAAGAAAATCCCAAAACTATTCATATAATTTGTAAATACTCCGGAGTCCGGACATGACGTTTGTTAACAATTATATGATTGTTTGACCATAGCAAATAATCTGCAAAGCATAACTCAAATTAGTTCTTTATTGATTAAAGTTATATAATATGTATATATATATATATATATGAATATTAGACTTAAAAAAATTAAAAGTTATTTGTAATAAACTATAAAGCCTTTGAAAACTAACTTATACAATATTTTATTTGAATAGGGTTAAAATTCCAATGTTTATTTGACCAAATTAAATATGTAGTTTAGAATTATTCTCTTTAATTACGCATAAGGAAGCATATAGTAAATAAATAGAATTTTGAGGTGAGTTTGAGTTTATAGCAAGAGAACAGATTACACCGACTAAACGGTTGAATGCTAATTAATACTACTCAATATTATGTTTTGGAAATAACACATGACATGAGTCGTTTTTACAACATAATCAAATCGTGACATAATAAGGTAATTCTTTTCTCTTTCACTTTAACTAACAGAAATAAAACACAATAATTAATTTTGGTATTTAAAGGGGCCATATACATTAATTAGTCCTTGCTTTGCCACCTTGTGTTTGTTCGTTCGTTCGTTCGTTGAGTAACAACATTAACGCTTAATCAATGGAGGAGTTGATGAGTCGCATTTGCCCTGATACACATCATGTATGTATTTTAATGATTTCTTCTTTGTTTCTCTCTTTCTGCATTTTCACTGTGATCAGTTTCTCTATCAAATTAAGAGTGACTTGCATGGTTCAATATTAATTAGCTGACTTGGAATTTCTTACTTTTTCATGTATGGATGTATCGGGTCAGGTGTGGAATCGACATGGAGTTTCAGAGTGCTTCGACAACTTATATCCTTTTGTTTAAATATAGTCTCATTAATTAATCAATGAAAACCATCGAAACTATAGATTTTATCTCTCTCACTCTTTTTCTTCTGCATTTGTGTTATATTATTGTTACACTTAACAATAATAATTCTTACAGTTCTAGGTTTCGGTGTCAACATGATAACATTTTTTATGCTTGCTGTGCTTGGAGTAATTCATGGACATCACAAAAACCGCCCGAGCCAGGTATGTATGTCATCAGGTTGAAATGTTTTATGTTCCCGGTTGTGCGTTAATGAATTCTTCTAGTATAGGAAAACAGAACTTTGCAAATGCCTACGTTGTCTTGAAATACTGAATTAGGAAGTCTTTGGTGTTACAATTGTCACTGGAATGACACTATTTAGAGGCTGATCAAGTCACGTTATTTTATCATACAACGTGTTATTTCAACCTTAAATTTATTGCTTATAGTCTCATTGAAATATTGTATTTGGAAAAATGAAATGTTAGACTTACAAAAGAAGGAAGATGTGCTATGAAATTGTTTACTTGTGTGATTCCCCCCCTCTGACTCTGACTCTGACTGAACTGCTTTGCTTTCTATTTATCATACTTCACATCTAACTGTACAAGCTATCCGTAAATATTTCTCTGGATGGGATTGGGATGAGTACTTAGTTACAATTACTACTATCTGATTTATGCAGATATATTCTTCAGCAAAGAAACTATTATATATCCTAGCTGCTTTTGGAGCATGCATGGCATTGTTCGAAATACTTGTCCTTGTGCAGACAAGACTAAAGGCCGAAACCACTCCATATCACCAATGGCTGCTGAGATGCTCACAACTCTGCATTTGGGTGCGCATATACTCCCTTGAGATCATTGTCCCTCCTTAATTTTGGAATGACCTGTTTGTCACATTTGAATTTCAGTTGACCATTCTTCTTGTGTCGAGTTTTGGAAATTGGGTCGAAGCATTATGCAATGGGGTCCTCTGTACTTGGTGGATCATAAAACTGGTCGCGTTGATTCCTAGAATGCAAAGAGATTTTTCTTCACCTGAGGTGATCTTCAATTCTACGTTTGTTGTAATATTCTCAGTTATTCATGTTCAAGTATCTAGATGAGAATTGTCTCCTTACTGTTTCATTGTTTTCAAACGAAATAGTAGTGCATATATAGAACATAGAAGCCTTTTCTTTTAAATTTGCTACGTTGCCTGACGAAAATAGCACATAAGTTTCATTTTCTTGAACATTATTTGAGACTTGTAGAACACATCAATGAAATATCAAAACCATTAGATGGTGTGGCCCTGAGTGTTGATCGATAAAATCTTCATTTAACGGATAAGAGCACATTTGGATGGAAAATGAAGTAATATCTTGCTTACTGCCTTGCATCATCCCTGAAATTAGCCCTCAGCTACCCTGATTGTTTACTGTTTCTATGGCCCCACGATTTCTTGTTGCTCCTCTTCTGCATTGACAAATCTTTATTTAAGATAATTATTAGTGAAAGAGCCAGCATTACATGAGTTCAGTGGTCAATATTCATGCCTTCTAAATACTACCGCATTACCTTTTCTTCCATGATACACATGTTTTTCTTTCGTTGGCAGTACCCTAAGTACTACTTTATAGTCTCACTGAGCCCATGACAAGGCTTTGGTTCGGTGCATTAGTTTTAGGATGTTTATTTTGGATCCTTCTATTTCCGGTGCTGCTTAATGTGCATGTGTTTTAAGGTTATAACAACACAAAGTAATAGTTCCTGGTTTCCATCTTATCATTTTCACAGGTCGTATTATGGATTAGAGAAAGCTGTGGAGTTATTGTAGACATCATTTTTGGAATACTGATAAACATTATCAGAAAGAAGCCAAGGTCTTATGAAAACAGGTATAATGATTAAATGAAGTTTGCATATGCTCTTCTGGAAACCTAGAATTTGCAATAGGATCTTAGGTTAGAATTGCAGGAGTGCTGTAACTGTTTAAGTCCAGTAACCTAGATAATAATATACCGTGCACATTAAGCAGCACTAATAACCGTATTTACAATAATATCTTACCAATAACCGTGCTGGTTGAATATTAGAGTATAATTATTTCCAAGGCCGGAGGCATTTTTAACCAAGTGAAGAAGAACATGGTCACTACTTAATCGCATTTTATTAGCTCAATGAGCCTTCCACCTTGCAAGGCTTGAAATCCTCCTAGAAAGAACGACAACTAATTCTAACTGTATGAGGAACAGGGACTTTAAAAGTAATTTAAACCTCAATAGTTAATTATAAGTGAAAGGTCTTAAAGCAGGTCTACAAGTAAGGATTTATGAAGAAATAATTACTAGTTTGTGGATTCGTGATATTAATTTTTGCCTCTTCTTTTCTTCAGGTATAGCTTTTTTCGTGAATTTTCCGACATGAATCAGTATGAGAATTACTTGTGACGATTACACTCAATATATCATGTTTGCTGTTATATTAGTTCAATGGTGGAGTCTCTTCTCCCTTGCCAAAGGGAAGTTGAAGAAAGTCACTCTTACTTGGTAAGTTTTTTAAATTGTTCTGATGTGTCTGCTTAACTCTTCAATCTGTCTTTTGTTATCACCCTAAAGAAATCAGGATCCTCAAATGTTTTTTCTCCTTACCCTCTTTACTATTTCATACATAGCCAGTATGTTCGCCGCACCTTTGATTGAAGTATGTAGCTGAAATATCTCCATGTATATCTTTTTGTGTTTTCCTTTCAGGGAATTGTTGGTAAAGTTTGGAATATCATGACATTCAAATCCATTGATCCTGTGATGCAATATGGTGTTGACAAGCAGCTTGACTTTGATCAATTACTTCAGCTACCTGTGGAGATGGATCCATACTCTTGCCATAGTGCATTTCTGAGAATATGGGATACTCAACGAAGGAATAACTCTAATAGTCCTTCTCTATTTAGAACACTCTGTTCAGCCTATGGATGGCCATATCTCTGTATAGGTTTGTTAAAGGTAATGTCTCCTGTCTACCAAGTTACCAAGAGTACTATCAAGCAAAAGAAACACTTAGAACAAAGAAAAACTTATAAACATTTATCATCATCTCATTCCCTCTCAGAGAATGGCGCTCATCCGTCCGTACTTCACTTTAATCTTAAACCAATATACAGCTTTTTGCAAAATCAAATTTATTTTTCTTTGCTGTATGCCTCGGAAAGTATTTTCAAATTCAATAAGAAGAATTTGTTCTGCTTCTTAAGGACTTTTTGAAATTTGGAACAAAAAGCTGAGTTTATATCCTTTACTATTAATATCATGTAATTCTGCAGTAAAGCTTCGTAATTAATATGAAGAAAGGTATGGTGCATAATCTTGGTAAGTAGCTTTTATTATAAACGTTGTCAATGAGTTGGCTTTTATGATGGAAGAACTTTAAAGTACATTACACGCAGAGACTCGGCGTGACATGTGATTTGTTCTGTAGCAATTTACTAAGCCACAGTCAGCTGTGAAGAAGAATAAGTTCCTTAATGAGTTCAAAAGTATTCTCTTCTTTTGGCAGTACACAGTGAAAAGGTACCTTCATTGTGCCATAGTGCAATTACTGGATTATCATATGAAGTGATCAGGTTATATGAGAATATTTATCATGCACATTTTACCAAATTATATTTATTTACATGGTTCTAAAAAATTCGCTTAAACTTGTAAAGTGAAAGTGGTTATTTCTTTGAGGGTTTCAAGATTATACTCCTTGGTCTTTGCAAAGAGCGCAAATTAAAAACATAGTCTCATAATCTCATGGTGGGTTGATTGTTTTCTTTCTTGCAGGTGGTTAATGACTGTCTTGGGTTTGCAGGGCCACTGCTTCTTAATAAGCTAATTCGTTTTCTTCAGCAAGGTTTACGGAATTTAAATCCTTTTAGTTTTTTAATTTTTTTAACTTAGATACTTGAGAAGCAAAACTAATATAGTGAACAGATTCCAATATGGAGATCACTCAAGAGTAAAATTTAGAGTTTACTTAGTCTAGTTCACTCAGATTTCAGCAATGGAGTTTTTAAGTCGAAATGATGAGTCTTTCGAATATGTGCATTTTCTTTGAGTGTCCATTCAAGAAAGATTTTACACATGCATATTGACATTAGAAATATGATTGTCTTAGTTGAACATGTATCCATAACTGTTAGTTGCAACAATTGGTTCCCTTAGATTTTGTGCAGAGTCATGTTGAGATGCAAAATAAACTGGGTGTCTTCTTGAGATGTTAGTTACAAGAACAACTTTTGGTTTCAAGAGGGGGTTTCTCCTCCTTCACGTGATTGCTTAACAAAACATTGTCAGCTTGTAATCGTTAGGATTCATTCATGGAATCACTCCTACATGCTTGGCGCCAACTAAATGAAGTAGGAATCTTTCAGTACATAGTATGATCAGTACTTTGTATACTGCTTCAGTGTGGAAGTTAGTTATTTCTGGCTAGTGCTAGAAAAGTGCAAAAAGATTGATACATTTGAGTTTATTTTAACAGGTTCAATGAATATCGACGGCTATGTCTTTGCATTATCCTTGGGCCTGGTATCTGTCTTAAAGTAATTATTCTTCTGTATAATCTTACAGGTTTTATTGTAGCCTTTTATGACTTTTCTTATAATTTCTACTTATTCTTTTGGGAGAATCATGTATAAGCTGTCGAAGTAAGTCAATTTATTGTCTTGTTGCTGCAAGATTGAAATATCAGACTATCCACTGCATCTTTACTATCGAATTTTATTGATATTGCTTGAGATACGAAATCTCGGAGTTTAGTTTTGTAAATAAATGTAAGAAATGTACAGCCAGGTTTCCCACTCGACCTTTCCTTCAATACTGGCTCATTCCAAGTGCTATGTTTATTAATGTATTTAAATGAAATTTGATGGTGTTTTACAGAGAAATATGATGCTAATCTATGCATGCATAAGTCTAATTATAACAGTTCTCTAGTGCAGATCATTCCTTGACACACAATACACGTTTCGCCTTTCGCTACTTCGCCTGAAGATGAGATCCAGCATTATGACTATGATCTATAGAAAGGTAAAGTTTCTTTAACGTGATACTAAATTTAAAGGGTTGCATAGGTTGAACTAGAAGAACGCATGCAATGAAAGTTTTGTTCGTTCATCTATGACACAAAATCACATTCAACATGTCTTATGAAGACATTTTTGTCATGAATTTCCGATTAAGACATAAAATTGCCATCACTTCCTCTCTTCTCTTACGGTACTTCATTTGTTGTTGCTTACTGCTTGCATATTTGCCTTCAGTGTCTCTGCGTGAACTTAGCAGAGAGATCAAAATTTTCTGAAGGAGAAATCCAAACATTTATGTCTGTTGATGCTGACCGCGTCGTAAATTTATGCAACAGTGTTCATGATCTATGGAGGTAACTTTCTAGTACCTCCAAATGAATTTGATGTGATAAACACGTGTTGTACTTTATCTTTCTCTGTATTACTGACAGAACTTTCAAGTACGTAAAATACCAGTTAAACACATTAGTACCTCCGAAAGAATATTTGTTCAGTGGCTTGACAGCATAACTGATACTTACATCAACTGTACGCTAAACTTATCGGAATAATGAGTTTATAGAACCTTGTGTTAGAAAGTGTGAAATTCAAAGGGGATTGCTATAAGATGAGTATAAGATTTATATCAGGTATTAACGAAACTCGGCCATGAGGTTATCACAGTTTGCGCTGTTAGAGTATGGCTTTCAGTAATGTTTTAAACCCCGTGTCTTTTTATCACAACGATTTACATCAGTAGAATCTTGTGATATGGGATTACTCTCAGTGTTTACTCTGTGATTGCATCAGCTTGCCTCTGCAAATCGGAATCGCTCTGTATCTACTATATAAGCAAGTCAGATTTGCTTTTCTTTCGGGGGTGGCAATAACTGTTCTGTTAATACCAGGTAATTTGGTACATTTTTGTTAGTGAGAATCTTCATGTATTTCATTCAAAAGGACCAAAATATCTTTACAACACTACAATACTACCAACAATTTATAATATATTTCAATTTTTTCACCACGTGTAGACAAGGAGTAAATTGAATTGAATTGTGTATGTTTCTTAAGGCAACGAGTCATGCATGAATCTGAAAAATCTAAGATCTAGGACTTGTTCTTTAGCCTAAATTGTTGCAAGAACTTGAAAGTTCTCTTAGATGAGTTTAGGTTTTAATTGATGGACTTATTAAGAACTCGAATTCTTTCTTTCCAAGTTCTTAAACTTCATGATCAAGGAATAAATTGCTTAAAGTGTAAATTGGGGGAAGCATTCTAGAAGTCCCAAAAGCCCAATGAAATAATTTGTTATGCTATAGGATTGTTCTTATTTCCAGAAACTGATACGGTTTTGATTTATAATATATTGTTGGGTCATTCTCTTCAACAGTTAACAAATGGATTGCTAATTTGATTGCAAATGCCACCACAAGTATGATGGAGCAAAAGGATGAAAGGTAGTATGTTTATGCTTTCTATGGCTGTAGTTTTTAAGTACTGTCAGTTCTCTCTTTATTAACACATTAATATTAAAATATGCTGGGATTTTCGACTATACCTTGTCAAATTTAACTAAAATATGTGATACAGTTATGCATAGTAAAAAATTATATAATGTTCAACAATCTATGAGTTAAATACTAAAAGCTTCCTGAAACACAGAATGCAAACACTAGCATAATTTTGCATGCATAAAACTTTGTGGTGCTAAAATGAGTTTGTTGGTGTTTCTCGTCTACATTCATTACGATTCTTTGTATTCATATGCATCACAATTTTGTTCATTTTGTTCTTCTAAAGAGGATGTTTCCTTTAAGTGCTCTGCTCCTTTGTTAACCTCTCCATAGTCTGTGAAAATAGTCCTGGAAACATAGCACACCAACTGCTGTAAATCCCTCCATGGTATGAAGTATCACACCGTTCTCTAATCGATGAAGCAATCATCTTTGTTACTTCGATTAAAAGCGAGAACTGTACTATTTCTTAAGTACTAATCATGTATAATGGGTAAGTCACTGAGGCCAATCGTTTTGACAAAATCAGAATTAAAAGAACAATTGAAAGACATAATGGAATTTATAAACGACGGACGAGCATGAAATAAAAATAAAGATCTAGGGATTTTATGACATCAGTATACTCATTCACGGGTCATCAAGGAAAATAATTGCATGGTGTATAACGGTATTCTCGAGCTATACGTTTTATTACACCTTCAGATTCTGTTGGGTTGTATTATTGCTTCAACTTTATAGGCTAACTTTTTTTCGGTGGCATAGATTGACTAACAAATGAAATGAAATCTAGTATCTTTGCAAAGGTAGATAGTTCAGTTATTTGTATTCGATTTGGAAAGAGTTTCGTAACTTAATGTTATTGAAAAGCACTCAGGATATCAAGTTGCATGCACTTTACTGGAACAGAATTTGTCTGTTAAAATACCTCAATTGGGAGTGTACTAAGCGATGGCAAGCCGTTAAGTGCAGTAAAATTACCTGATTCCTTTTTGTATCAAGTAATGGAGTGGCCACTCAAGTAAGGAAGGCATCTTTTCTGATGTTCGAATAGACCATTATATTAATACTTCTGAACATCATAAAAAATGGAATTGTAAATCTGGAGTTTGTATTGTATGAATGTCAAATATTAATATATGCATCATTTGGCAGGATTAAGAAAACAGCAGAACTATTAACATATATCCGGACTCTAAAAATGTATGGCTGGGAACTTCTTTTTTCAAGCTGGTTGATGAAAACAAGGTCCTCTGAAGTTCAACATTTATCGGTAAGAATAATCTGATTAATGTTAATTATCTGTTAAATTATAGACCATTTTGCTACCCAGGAAAACATGTTGCTGTCCTTGTGCTTATATCGATCATTTGTTGTTAGACAAGGAAATATTTGGATGCATGGTGCGTTTTCTTTTGGGCGACAACACCCACCCTCTTCTCTTTGTTCACATTTGGACTCTATTCTTTAATGGGTCACCAACTTGATGCTGCAACGGTACTGTCACTAATTCTATGCTTGCTTCATGAAGAAAAGTTATAATCATGAAATCTCATAGATTTTGTTGCTTCGTGGATTGAGTTTCAGGTTTTCACTTGCCTTGCTTTGTTTAATAACCTGATATCTCCACTAAACTCCTTTCCGTGGGTCATCAATGGTCTGATTGATGTAAGTTCTACTTACTCAAAAATAGTTTCTTCCATAATGAATTATATAATATTTTCCTCCATTATTTGTTACCAGGCAGCTATATCTACAAGAAGATTGACCAAGTTCCTCTCTTGTTATGAAACTGATATTGAAGTCGACAATTCATCTGCGCCGTGTGATGACGAGAAATATGTGTTTAAAGAGGCAGATGTTGCGGTTCGTAATGCATCTTGTACTTGGTCAAGCTACAATGAGGAGGAATTTGATTCAGTCTTAGAACACATAAATCTTTTTGTCCCAAAGGGTTCCTTGGTCGCGGTAATTGGAGAGGTAAATGTTCTTGCATTACAATTCGTGTCTGTGTGGTGCAATATATAATAAACTAGGAGCTGCATTTGTATGCTTTGGCAGTAGGGGTCAGGGCCCTTCAGTAATCTAAACAAACAAATTCAAAATTCTAATTCAGGTTGGATCAGGTAAATCGTCACTCTTAAATTTAGTTCTGGGGGAAACAAGACTCGTCAATGGATCAATCGTTATAGGTGGATCCAAAGCATATGTACCACAGGTCAACCACCTTTTCCTATGATCTGATATTTCGATTGTCGTAGACCAATTTTTTACATTCTGTTTTGGTTTAGGTACCCTGGATAATGTCTGGAACTATACGTGAAAATATTTTGTTTGGGAAGGAATACGATCAGAAACGGTAATGCAGAATACTCCATATACGTTAATGAAATGTAAAACACAAGAAAGATGATTTGTATATTGATCCTGTAAATATACTCAAATTGATGTAGTTGTAGTTCCATGGGACGGTTCTTTTTTATCTATGAGGTATACTCTTTCTGAACAGAAGAAACATTTTTTGAATGATCCTTTTGATCAAACAGATACTTGGACACATTACAAGCCTGTGCACTGGATCTTGATATTTCTCTAATGCTAGGAGGTGATATGGCTTGTATTGGCGAGAAAGGAACCAATTTATCAGGAGGACAGAGAGCTCGTATTGCCCTTGCAAGGTAATATTCAACTGGGAGTAAAATAAGCTTAGTCAATGAGCCATCAAGGAATGCAATATTTCTCATCTCTTAACCCTTCTGTTGTTCATGGGAATGAATAGGGCTCTTTATCATGGCTCTGATATACACCTGCTCGATGATATTCTGAGTGCCGTTGATGCACATGTTGCTTGCTCAATTTTACAAAATGCAATTTCTGGACCTCTTATGCGCCACAAGACACGCATCCTTTGCACTCACAATATTCAGGTGCGATAGATGCTGTTCTTTACCTGAAGAGAAAGTTCAGTATAATTGGATTGAAACCATAGATTTCTTGACAGGCGAATGATTACAAATCCGTTTGTACTTTCAGCAATAGATTTCTAGATATTCAGCTTCACTGTAGATAACATAATATGTTTCTTTAACACAAATAGAAGTGCAACCTGATTAAATCATAATTTTGTCATGGGTTAGTTATTGAAAAACCACTTGTCATTGTTCATAATATTCTATAATGCATTTATAAATAAGTTGCTCAACCAATAGTGATGTTTGGCATTCTGAATTTGTATGGTACGAAGTCATCAGGTGGTCATGACTTTGAAAAATGAAAAATAGTATATGCATAGTGTTTTGGTCTTATTTCGTCACGGTAATAGAACACATTAATACAGTACAAAATGAGATTAAACAATGCTATCCAATATTATTAACGGACTAGCTTGGTCCGGAACACTTAATACAAGCTTTCTAAATAGAAATAACTAAATTACAGAATAAATATGGCGTGTCGAATTTGCTGTATTCGATGCTGTCGTGTCAAATGAGGGGCAGTTCGATACGGGATAGTTATCACTAGGAAAAAAGTCACTTTGGAGGTATCGAATTCGAAGTGTCTTGCAGATATCGAATTCGATGCGTACTGGCGTATCGAATGGAAATGTGATGTTCTGAACGTATCGAATGGAGGATAATTCGATATGCCTCGTGTCGAATGGAGTCGATTCGATGCTGACTGTGTTGAGCTGGTTCAGATCCAAAAAAGCCCTCTGAACACAAGGGGACGGGCTATTTATAGAACCCGTCCCGTGGAACCCACACTCCAATATAGAAAGGCACATCGAATCATCGTTGTTCGATACGCGCATCGAATCAGGTGTATTCGATGCGCTGTTGGGCTGGCCCAATGAGGAAGAACTATACTGCTGATTTGATGCGCGCATCGAATTGTCCCCATTCGATGCGCTTATGGGCCGGCCCAATGATGTTAAATTGGGCCAATCCTAAATTACACCATCATATAGTCCCCCCAGTTTGGGAGACGATATCAATTTAGAGATCGTCTTCCAAACTTTGAAAAATATATTTGTACTGGTTTGAGATATTTCTAATCATAGTAAAATCGGATCGGTTCACTGTTCTTGTAATAGTAAGATAATTTTTGACGCATCGAATTGTGAGCTATTCGATGCGTGAAATTGCACGCATCGAATTCTAGCTATTCGATGCGTGAAATTGCACGCATCGAATTCTAGCTATTCGATGCGGTTATTCGATGCAGCAGCGTAGTTGGGCCTGATGGGCCTCTCGCTCCCTATATAAGGGGGGTGCTGCATCGGCGCGATCATTATTCTGCCAACAGACTCTGCTCTTCAGGTAAGACGCATCGAATTCGCGTCATTCGATGCGTCTCGCATCGAACGATAAGTTATTCGATACGATCAACATCGAATTGTAAAAATTCGATGCGTTAAAATTTTCGCTCATCCCTGATATGAGCCTACCGTTGCGTGTTTTTGATTTGCTGTTTTACTTTGTGTAGGATATAAGCAACCAAGCAAGACTTTCTTTTACCGAGAATATACTTAAGGTAAAAAAAATTCTGTTATTTATTGCGCCTTGTCGTTTAGTTTTTTAACACGTTTAGTATTGTATATATATGAGTGATATACGAGAGTGTAGTGACGTATCCGTCCTTAGTCAGTCTCGTTTTTTTAAATATATTTCAGTTAACTCTCATCAAAGATGGTGAGCATTGAGACCCATTCCGGGAGTGATTCGAGTTCAGGTTCTAGTGCCAGTTCGATTAACAAAGAGAATCCGTCAAACGCACCCGCAGTTCCGACCACAGGCGATGCAGATGTCTATGATTTAATAGACAGAATAACCATTGATTCCCCCGCGGATAATAGTCCTGCTCCAGAGTTGAATCCAACAACTGAGGTCAATAGCAATGAATCTTCGCCCTATAGAGATAATCGTGCTCCGAGCGAGGGTGAGGAAGATGTAGATTACATAAATAGGGAATTCGACGATCATATCGAGGTCCCAGGAATGACCTATGATCAATACGTGTCTCATCTCCAGCATAATCGTAGGGGATTGCGCGAAAAATTTAATATTCCCGAAAAGTATAAAATCGTCATTCCTGGCCCAAATGATCGGATGCATACTCCACCACCCGGTCATATTACTGTGTTTGTCGGACAGCTTTTGAACGGATTGCGCTTTCCAATTCCTTATGAGCTGAGATGGCTTCTGCGGAAGATAAATGTCGTTCCTGCTCAACTCACGCCAAATTCTTACGGGAGCATGATTGGTTTCATCATAGTGATGAAGGCTTTGGGCGAACGACACAGTCCTAATGAATTCTACGCGTTATTCGAGATTGCGAGACGCGAAGAAGGTTTCTACCATGTAAAGGCTCAAACTAACCGAAAATTTTTAAACGGTGGAGCAACCGGGTACGGGAAGGATTGGAAAAGAAGATACTTTTTCATTAAGGAGAGTTATGAAAACGAGTTCTTGGGATTCCGCCGGGAGTGGTTCACTGGTACAAGGGTAACAATCCCCAGTGGAGTTGCCATAACCCTGTGGAATTGCGAGTTTATTCCCACTCTAGTTAGAGAACATCAATTTGATGTTAAAAAACTCGTTGAAAATCGAGTCCTTTCTTTGGCTGGGTTGTCTCCAGTGAAATACAAGGGAGAAATGACCCTTGGTATATATCTGATCTTTCTGAGATTCTTGTTTATGTTTATTATGCATTCTAATGATTTGTCTTTGTTGCAGAAAAATACTTCATGAGTTGACACGCAAGGATGAATCGGGTTGTTGCTGCGGACATGGAAAGCTCTCAGACCGAGACCTTGCGTGAAATTCCTCCTCCTCGGAAGAGAAAGAGTAAGGGTAAGAAGAAGGTTTCTGAACCCTCAACTGCTACTGCTGCTGCTGCGGCTAGTGTTCTGCCAGTTGACCCTTTCGAGGACTTATTGGGAAATAATCCTGAGGGTAATCCAGACGGTGGCGAAGAGTCGGAAAACAGGGCAACCGAGACTGGCGAGGATGCCGGCAATCTCATTCAACGTAAAAGACGAAGAATGCCGCAAAATTTTTCGCAAACCGCAGGGGTTGCTGCTACGATTGGCGAAATTACCAGGCCAAGTGCCTCTAACCCTCCTGCCGGTGCATCTGGTCTAAGTCACGCGGCCGGACCTAGCCAGGGTCCTCGAGCTCGAGCCGCTGGATACCATCTCTCGGAGGCCGAAGCCATCGAGCATTTGAAGGCACTATTGCCTGGTTTATCCGTCCCTCTTCCAATTTCTGACGAAGAGAGGAAAAGGCTGGAGCGAAATACACTGCATCTGCTGTCAGCGGTAATGATGTCTTATTTGACTTACTTTTTCTGTGATTTTGCTTTGTAAATTTTTATCTAACCGTTCGTTTGTTGTCAGGCGGGCGGTTTCGTGGATGTTATGGCCTCAGCCTTAATGGATTTCAAGGAGACCGCCAGTAACGCTGATAATTCTGCACTTCAAGCTGCTCTCGATGCCAAAGAAAAAACTTTGCAAACGGCAAAAGATGCTCGAGAGGAAGCTAAAAAACTTGAAGAAGATCTCAATCAGCAAATTTCTGCGCTGAAGAAGGAGGTTGCTGCAGCCAAAGAGGAAGCCCACAATGCTGACTTCAATGGCTACATTCGAGGCCTCAAAGATGTAAGATATATTATTCTTACAATTTGGCACCTATTCTCTTATTTTTAATCTCATTAATATCTTTTTTTACCCTTGTAAAAGGTTTCCCCCGAGCAAACATTGGAAATTGCTGAAAGGTTCCTCCGGGGCAATACATTTCAAGAGTTGTGCACTCGTCGAGATGATCATGTGGCTCGAAATGCTCAAGCTCTCACGGTGCATCAGTTCTATGCTACAACCTATGTTCGTGGCAAATTTCAACCAGAATGGTTGGACCTGTCCCTGGGACCAAATTTGAAGAAACGTCCACCTCGTCAAACTTCTGAGGCTACACAACCTGATGAGTTTGCCTCTCTGCTGGATAGGGAGGATCTCATTCTCGAAGGGTTATCACCGCCGCTAGAAATGCCTGAACCATATCCCTCATCAGAAGATGAAGAATAAGACTGAACGTTGCTCAGGCTGTTAATTATTTCTCCGTTTATAAACAATTTTCATTTGTAATTTAATTTGTGTAGGGCGCTGCGTCGCTCTAATGTGCTTGAAACAATTTAATATCCGTTGCTTAATTTGTGGGATATTGACTGTTGTCTTTTCTTTCAATTTCTTATCTCACTCCTTTACTTTATTTTGACAACCTGCTGGTTCATTATTATTCAGTGAGAATTGTTTATCAATTTTCTTCGTAATATCTGCCTCCTACCTCAATGACCTCAGTCATTTTGGAGCAAATTGTTTGTTTTAATTTGTTGTTCGTGATCTTCCGAGTTTGTCGCAGTATAGCGCGTCCCTCCCTTATTTTGTTCTAGGAGTTTATGGTACCTCATGCCATTTTGGGGCAGTTTCCCATCCTTCTTGTCTTGAACTTTTATCGGTATCTCGTGCCTCTTTGGGGCAGAGTCTCCGTTGTTTATGTCGTCTTTGACTTCTTTCGGTATCTCTTGCCACTTTGGGGCAGAGTTTTCGTTCTTCTGATTTCTTCGGGGATTTTCGGTATCTCGTGCCACTTTGGGGCAGAGTTTCCGTTCTTCTGATTTCTTCTGGGATTTTCGGTATCTCTTGCCACTTTGGGGCAGAGTTTCCGTTCTTCTGATTTTTTTAGGGATTTTCGGTATCTCTTGCCACTTTGGGGCAGAGTTTCCGTTCTTCTGATTTTTTCTGAGATTTTCGGTATCTCTTGCCACTTTGGGGCAGAGTTTCCGTTCTTCTGATTTCTTCTGGGATTTTCGGTATCTCTTGCCACTTTGGGGCAGAGTTTCTGTTCTTCTGATTTCTTCTGGGATTTTCGGTATCTCTTGCCACTTTGGGGCAGAGTTTCCGTTCTTCTGATTTTTTAGACCTGCACTGATTACATTATGCAAAGTATCTAAAATTTATGCAAATCAAATAATTCGACATAATCTTCTTTGAATAACTCAAATTAGATTATGTAAATAGAATCTGAGCTTTTATCATTGCTCATTCGCATGACTTCCAGTGCTGTCCTTCAGATCCAGGATTTGAGGTACCTGTTTTAAGTTCATACACTCTTGTCCCTCATGCGTGTTATAGCAGAGAGAACGAATAAAAACTTGTTCAAAATATTCAAAATGCTAAAAATGCTTGTAAATTTCAACAGAATATTTATTCGATATGCTCCATACGCCCCGGAGCCAAGGCTATTGCTGCGTTTTCTTCTGGTTGCGGTCGCGTCCGAAGCGAGTTTACATAACACTTCCAACCTTCAATGTGATCTGCAATGACTTCTCCTGTGCCAGCAATGGTGGGGAATTTTATCATCTGATGGTAGGCTGATGGTAGCGCTCGAAATGCATTCAATGCCGGTCTTCCTATGATTCCGTTGTACGCGAAGTGCATGTCAACGATTACATAGTTCTCCAAAATTGTCGTTCTCTTTGGAGCTGTCCCCAATGAAGTTGAGAGCTTGATCATTCCTAGTGGCACTATCGCTGGACCTCCAAAACCATGAAGCGACGTTCTCACCGGTTCCAGTGCCTGGTTGTTCAATCCCATTTTGAGCAACGTAGAGTTGAATAGTACATTTACGGAACTCCCATGGTCCACAAGCATTTTGGTGACTCCGAAATTAGCTATATCAACAGTTATCACCAAAGGGCAATTTAAATTTGACATCTGTATAGCTTGTGCACTTAGTTTCCGTAGGTCTGCAGTGGAGAACGTGATCTCTTCGTGTGGCATTTCTTCGATTCTCAGCATATTAGCCATATGAACAAAATTATCTGCTTCAATAAACCTTGTGATCCTTCTACGACCGTTGGTAGAATCTGCTCCTCCTGGTCCTCCTGCTATCATATTGATGATGCCTCTCCTGGTGTTTCCGTCCTCAATCTGGGGGTATTGAAAAAGTTGTGGTTCATCGATTGCCCTCTGCTTATCTTTCCTAGGAGATGGAGTTCTCTTACGGTTGGAATTGTTTTCTTGTTCTTGCACCTTCTTGACAAACTCCACCAATTTGCCATCCTTTATCAACCGCTCAATTTCATCCTTCAAATTTATGCATTCCTCTGTATTGTGCCCCTTCTGATTGTGGTACTGGCAGAATTGACTTGAGTACATCGTAGCCTTGGACTCTCTCATTGGTCTGGGATCCTTTAACCATCCTTTTTTCTTTGCTGCCCCAAATACTGCCATAATGTGAGCATTCAGTGGGGTGTACCTTCGAGGCGAACTGTCCCTTTTGTAGTTTCTGTTCCTGTTGTTGCTGTTGTGGCGATTTTGATCTTCTCTGCCTCTCTCTCTATCTCTTACAGCCACATTGTTAGGAACTTTGGTTGCCATCATTTCCTCGAAATGAACCACATCTTGAGCTATCTTGTTTATTTCTTCAACTGTGGTGGGTTTTCGTTTCAGTAACTCACCACCAAACATGGTGTTGGTAGTTGCACGAAAAACTATACTTGCAACCATTTCTCCCGTCGGACTATCAATCCTTAATAGCTCTGTATTGAAACGTTTCATGAAGTCCTTTAGACTTTCATTAACTTCCTGTTTCATCGTGTATAAGTGGGAGTGATCCAAAACCAGTCTAGACTGACTAGAAAACTGATCCTCGAACATCTTTCTCAACTGGGCATAACTCTCAATCTGTCCATGAGGAATTCGATTAAACCAGTCAGCAGCCACTTCTGATAGAGTCGTTGCAAATATCTTGGCTTGCATATTGTCACTGAAACCGTAGAGGGACAGTTTTCTGTCTAATTGGAAGAGGTGATCTCGGGGATCAGATTTCCCGTTGTATGTCTTTAATTCCGGGATTTTATCTCCTTGCCCTAGAATCTCCGACTCTATCTCTCGGCAAAAAGGACTGCGATTCATAGAATTGTCCTTCCTTGTCGTTTGAGTCTCGGCTATTGCTTTCCCCTTTTCCAATCTTCCAACGTTTCGGCTTACTGTGTTATGCTTGCCACGCAAATCAAGACCTTCTGACTGTCTTCGGTCATCTCTACGTTTTCTTCTTCGCGATTCCTCTCTTTGATCCTCTTCCTCATCCCTTTCCTTTCTGGAATCACGGCTCTCCGACCGTCTTCTGTCTTCTCTTCTAGTTCGTTCAGCAGCACATTCTGCCTCTCTTTCCTTCTCATGAGGCCTTTTTGACTGTATCTCAACAGATACTAGCTTCTTTCCTCGCTCTTCATGAACTGACTTCCCTTTGCTATTTGTCCTCTCCGAAGTATGTTTACTTCTTCGGTCGTCTTGCTGTGATTTTTTCTTTTCTTTTCCCTTCTGCTTTCGGATAGCTGAACCTTGTTCTCTCAAGTTCTCAGAATATTCAACAGGAGATGGTATCATAGCGGGAAGTGCGGTAGGAAGCACCTCAGCCACGACCGCTTTTATCATTGCGAATAATTCACTCTTGAATTTATCTGGAATTGCAGCACTCGTTGCTGAAGCTCCAGTCACCTCGGCTTCATTAATGGGTACCTTCTCAGCTTGAGGTCCTTGATTTTCTTTCCTAGCCGGAGTTGGTACCGCTGGGGGTAACGTTGATGGTCCAACTATATCTGGCATACCCCGTTTCGGTGTATCCGGTCGTTCTTCTCCCGTATTACCTTCTAGAGCTCTACTCTTGGACCGAGTTATTCTAGTCATACTGCCTATCAAGCTAATATAGTTTGTGTTCCCACAGACGGCGCCAATGTTTTGGTCTTATTTCGTCACGGTAATAGAACACAGTAATACAGTACAAAATGAGATTAAACAATGCTATCCAATATTATTAACGGACTAGCTTGGTCCGGAACACTTAATACAAGTTTTCTAGATAGAAATAACTAAATTACAGAATAAATATGGCGTGTTGAATTTGCTGTATTCGATGCTGTCGTGTCGAATGAGGGGCAGTTCGATACGGGATAGTTATCACTAGGAAAAAAGTCACTTTGGAGGTATCGAATTCGAAGTGTCTTGCAGATATCGAATTCGATGCGTACCGGCCTATCGAATGGAAATGTGATGTTCTGAACGTATCGAATGGAGGATAATTCGATATGCCTCGTGTCGAATGGAGTCGATTCGATGCTGACTGTGCTGAGCTGGTTCAGATCCAAAAAAGCCCTCTGAACACAAGGGGACGGGCTATTTATAGAACTCGTCCCGTGAAACCCACACTCCAATATAGAAAGGCGCATCGAATCATCGTTGTTCGATACGCGCATCGAATCAGGTGTATTCGATGTGCTGTTGGGCTGGCCCAATGAGGAAGGACTATACTGCTGATTCGATGCGCGCATCGAATTGTCCCCATTCGATGCGCTTATGGGCCGGCCCAATAATGTTAAATTGGGCCAATCTTAAATTACACCCATCACATAGCATTCATTTCTGGCAGTTTTACCAGCTCCTTTGATAACACCCTCTGTAAAAGAAAATGCTCTTGCTTCTTTTTATAAAGCTAAATAAAAACATTCAGGTTCTGGCCATGAAGGTTATCTCGTACTCCATCGCTGAAACCTGCAATATGATTAGTTTTGGTGACGCTGTTGTTAAGATCACAAGACCCCAGTTTTTTGTACTCACTTTTAAGACTCTGCATCTTAAAACACTGAATATTTGATGAGAAGTAGCTAAAAAGGAGTCTGGAGACTTGTTTGAGGCCTCAACAAGAGCAAACTTTCTAATTATATGTTCATCAATAATATCTTTGATCTTCTAGGGCGACTGAGGTTATTTCTTGGAAAATCACGATCTTCAGTTATTGGTCTACTATCTTCTCAAAACTTATTTATTTTGTTTAATGATTTTACCTCTAATTCATGTAGAAAAGAAAAGAAATTTAACATAAAATTGATATATGCTTGGACGCCGTGTTGTAACTGGAGATGCCATTGCCAACTGGAGATGCTTGGTTAACACTTGGATTGAAAAGAAACCACATTATCATGCTTAGTTGAGAATGAGGCTTAGGAACTGGACTTTAGTTCGTTTTAACATTAGTCAATCTTGTATTTTTCAATAGAATGAAATTATGAATGTTATTTAAAAGAACTTGAGCACTATTCTTCTAATAACTATGGTATTATTGCTGCCTGCAGGCAATATATTTGGCTGATAAAGTGATTATGATGGATAAAGGACAAATGAAGTGGCAAGGGAGTTCATCTGACTCATCTTTTACTTCCTACATATCATATTTGTCACTCAACGAGTTTGACACATCTTCCAAAATGAACGACAACCGAGAAGTATCAAATACTTTAAGTGAGTCGAAGAAAACCCAGGAAGTTGAGTGCGGCGTAAGCACTTCCAATGAAGTCCAAGATGTAATCGAGGCTGAGGCAAGAAAAGAAGGAAGAGTTGAGCCAACAGTTTATAAGTGAGTTTATAGCTTTTGTGATGGAAATGCAGATGCCGCATAAGGGTTAGTTTAAAGTCCTGAGGAAAGACGTGTCGTGTTAATAGTTTTCATATTCCGTGTTTTTCAGAGATTATGCCGCATTTTGTGGTTGGTTCATTACTATTTTGACGTGCCTCTCAGCAATCCTAATGCAAGCTTCTCGTAATGGAAATGATCTGTGGCTGTCATTCTGGGTTGACACAACGACGAGCAGCCACATCAAGTATTCAACCACCTTTTATCTGGTGAGTATTGTCCTTCAAGTAGATGGGACTTATTGAAGGTTTTGACAACCAAGTAGGCTTTGTGCGATATTTTTAGGTTGCTAATGACAGTTTGTTATGTGCTTATAGGAATAAGAATAGTGTTACTAAAATGTCACTAAACCAAAAAATGAATTGTGAGATAACTTTTCTGATAAGATATTGGTATCTACAAAAAGTATTATAAGGTCAGTCATTGCAATATAATGGGCGGTATCCGTTTTGTACGCACAGAATCTTCTCCATAAAACATGTTCCCATGTATGCATGACTTTGTTGTTAATGAACACAAACTCAAAGTTTCTCTTGCGACTTGGATTGTTGAGCAACAAGCCAAGTGTGTCATGCGTGCACTGAGATTATTTCGAAAACATGATATCATTCAGATACAGAGATAAGTGTGTTTTATTGATTGCACAACTAGCTTTTATATTAGCTCTTCTGAAAGACAAAAAATAAAACAGTATGATTTTAAAGGTGCAGAAGTCTAATTTAGGACTTGCTAAAACTCTTAAGTGAAAATCACATCCATCGTGATCTTTATTGTTGATTTAATTTCATAGGAAGAGAATGGTTGGATTGTATAATCAATTATCCTCTGTGGTATAATTTTGATTTTTATTCTGTAGGTCGTACTTTGCATCTTTTGCTTGATGAATTCATCCTTGACTTTGGTGAGAGCATTTTCATTTGCATTTGGTGGTCTTCGGGCAGCTGTTCGAGTGCACGATCAGCTGCTAAAGAACCTTATAAATGCGCCTGTTAGTTTCTTTGATCAGACGCCAACTGGAAGAATATTAAACAGGTAGCTTGCCATCAAAGAATTAGCTTCTCATCTTCCATATTCACGACTAACTTGATTATATAGATTTTCTTCAGATCTTTACACAATTGATGATTCTCTTCCATTTATCCTCAATATTTTCCTGGCCAATTTCGTGGGCCTTCTTGGAATCGTTTTAGTTTTATCATTTGTACAGGTATTGAATTCCTTTTAATTTTTTCCTATACAAAATCTCCTTTTAAGTTTTAGGTATCATATTCAGTAACCATACTAAAATGGACATGTGTTAAAGTGTTCCTTGTATGTGTAGGTGATCTTTTTGATACTACTGGTGCCGTTTTGGTTTCTGTACACCAAATTGCAGGTTTGTATCATATATAGAAAATACATAGAAAATTTATTCTTCAAATTTGAAACAATTGTATGGAACAAAGCACTTGGGGGAACATATATTTACAAATAGAAATTAAAGCATCAATCTTTTGGTTGTTTGTGAAGTTTTTAAAATATGGTGTATCAAACTGTCATGTCTAGGACCTCGCCTAATATCATACTCTTTCTAAAATCTGGTTGAAACAGCATGAACACAGGTTATGCAACTTAAGTAGTTATGACGAATAAGTTTATAAAGCAGACTTACTATATGTAAGGAGTTTCAGTTCTACTACAGGTCAACATCGCGGGAATTGAGAAGGCTGGACAGTGTTTCTCGTTCTCCTATTTATGCATCATTTACAGAGACACTTGATGGTTCCTCAACTATCCGAGCTTTTAAATCTGTGGTAAAGTTATGCTGCTAGTTTACTTGTCAAGGATTTTTGTGCTCTATCTGGAGAAGTTACCTAGTTATTCTTGTGTGCAGGACTTCTTTTTATTCAGATTCTTACAGCATGTAAAAATATATCAACAGACTTCTTACACAGAAATCATTGCGAGTTTGTGGCTCTCTCTTCGCCTTCAGGTGTGCCCCCTGTATTGTGATTCTCCATATTTTCCATCTTGTTGTCTGTGGAGATCAGCATTTTTCTTCGTTCTTTTCAAGTCACGACATTGTTTTGCAATTCTTGTTGCATTGGGTCATTAATATTATTATGTATAGTAATGAGTGAATTATTTTTAGTGTTTGGCAGCACTTATTGTCTCATTTGTCGCGGTTATGGCTATCATTGGAACTCATGGACATCTACCCATCAGTCTGGGTACACCTGGGCTGGTAAATATTACTCTTCGGTATTCTAAACATATCATATTGGCACAAATCAGTTTGAAAGACTTTACAACCATTCAAACAATAAAAGTACTACATCGTTGCGTTGCTCGTCTTTCTAAAGGTTGGGCTAGCACTTTCTTACGCTTCTCCTGTGGTATCACTGTTGGGAAGCTTCTTAACAAGCTTTACTGAGACCGAGAAGGAGATGGTTTCAGTTGAGAGGGTTATGCAGGCAAGTTAGACAAAGACTAAGTTCGCAAAACGTGTTTCAGCATATGGCTTTTTTTTAAAAATAAATAAATTACTATAGTTTCTTATAATAAAAAATTACCCTCATTCAGTACATGGATATCCCTCAAGAGCAACTGGCGGGAGACTATGCATTCTTTTCCAGTTGGCCATCTCAAGGAGAAGTAATGTTTCAGCACGTGACTCTCCGATACAAGCCATCTTTGCCACCTGCTTTATCTGATGTGTCGTTTACTATTTCTGGAGGCACTCGGGTTAGTTAATTATTAACTAATTTACGTATTTGCTATTTGTCATTGCATTTAAAATCTTCTGAAATGAGATGAATCAAACTTTCTAAAGAAATTGGTTGGAATTTCGATATAAAGAAATGAATATATACACACCTTTAATAATGGATTAATCTCAACATTAGTGATTTTTTCTCTGAGAATGCACCTAAGAATCCAAGGCTGAAATAAAAAATTCCATGACATAAAATCAGGTTGGGATTGTTGGAAGAACTGGGGCTGGAAAATCAAGTATCTTGAATGTTTTATTCCGACTCAACCAAATTAGCGGTGGACGTGTTTTAGTGGATGGTGTAGACATTGTGGGAGTTCCTATTAGGGATCTTCGGTCGAGCATGGCTATTGTTCCCCAAAGTCCTTTCTTATTTGAAGGATCATTAAGGTAATCAGGAAATGTTATAAAATTTTGCTGAAGGACACTATGTTTGTAATACATGGAACCTTTCAGGGCCAACTTGGATCCGTTCGAGAAGAGTAAAGATGAAGAAATTTGGAATTTACTAGAAAAGTGCTGTCTCAAAGAGGAAATAGAAGCAGCTGGAGGACTGGACATTCATGTTAAAGAGTCTGGAACAACATTTTCAGTTGGGCAACGACAGCTCCTCTGCCTTGCACGTTCTCTTCTAAAACCCTCCAAGGTACAAGACATTATTCTGTCGAAGAGAGCTATTTATGACATTCTTGTAAGAGAAGAATATAAAGAAATGCTAAACCATCAGGTACTCTGTTTGGATGAATGCACGGCGAACGTGGATACTCAAACAGCTACTAAGCTGCAGAGAGCAATCACCAGTGAATGCCAAAGTAGAACCATTGTCACGATTGCTCATCGTATCTCAACTGTTCTGGTCATGGACAATATCTTTATCTTGGATCAAGGGATATTGGTATGTTTCTATCTTCAAAGATTGTATTTGCGTATCCTCACAAGATTCTTTTGGATAATAAGTATTCCTCTACATTTGCTTGATGTGGATTTTATTCAACATGATCATATAAACACGATCTTGCTTTGTTGCAATGCAGGTTGAACAGGGAAATCCACAAGTACTCGTGCATGACCAAACGTCCATATTCTCAAGTTTTGCAAGAGCATCGGCAATGTAACAATTTATTGGATTAACGTCACATAGGTTCGGTTTCAAGCCTTTAGTAGCGCATCACAAGGAATGCTTGGTTATGCGAGGGCTTTTAGCTGTTCACATTTCAACTCTGGTTAGTGTGTGATAGGTTAGTTTGGATCATAGTAAACGAATCTCTTTTCGTTTCGTAACTTGCTTTTCATGTATTTGACGTGTATAATATGAAACTTGTTTCTACTTACTTTTCTGTTTTCTCTTCTATGGAAGGTGCTTTATGTTATATTATAGAGATTTACTACATTTACATTCTGACCATAGAATGTATCTTACAGTTTGAGCTTATCGTAGTGCCTTAAGAATATGAAAAATAAAGGGAAACTACTTTACAGATTGGTGTTTTCGTAATTATTCAAACTCTAAAACTAAAATAAAAGGAGAAATTCCCAATTACTCAAACAGTGGTGTCTAGATCAAACTTGATATTGTGTAAATATAATTCTTCTTTTTTACTTTCTCTGTGTCTTTTGAAAAAGAAAAATTATATCAAATTCGTCAGGTTGCCAGATGAGTTCAATACACAACTGAGAGTAGGATCTCATTCAAAAAGTTAGAAATTGTAGAATTCTCAAAACAAAAATTCAAGTTGTAGAACTATAGATTCTTCACAAAATAATTCGTTTTTTCTCCATCACACCCTTGTATCTCCTGCACTTACATATTCATTTTCATTACTTTTCAAACTCCTTCATTTCATTGTTATACATCATAAAAGAAAGAAATAAAACTACTTCAGAAGAAAATTATCCTTAAAAAAAAAGAAGAAAAAATATCTCATGCAACCGCTATGTAATAACACGGTGTATAGAGTTGATTATGATCTTCCAGTCATAAATTAATGAATTGATTTTCCAGTCAACGAAGCATGAATAAACAATATTGTCCAAATCTGTAATGCATCGACACTTTGAAGACCATATGTATTAGTGATAGAAGTTATAAATGAATATTATTTAATTATTACTTTCATAGTATTAGTTTGGGAAGTTTAGAATTCTAAATTATATTAGTAGGTTTTTGTTACTTAGCCTATAAATATAAGGCTAACGGTTTATTATTAGAAACGTTTATGATTATTGATATTGAACTGCCGATTGCAATTGTTTATTCCTCTTGTTTTAAAGTCTCTTTTTGTTATTCTTATTCTTTCTCTTGTTCCCTCTAAAATCTGAAATTTGGGAATTAATTTTCCAATCTCTATCAATTGGTATCTTATTGTTGTGTCCCACACCATGTCAAACACACATATAGTAAAAATTATTTAAAAAAATCCGTGTTGTCGTGTTCGTACAATCTATTGTACGTTGTCACCGTGTTGGTATCAGTGTGTCATATCATATGCTCAAATAAAGTATGAAGTGATCCAAAAATAATTCTGGGCCCAAAGTAGCATCAGAACCAAAGCCCATTAAAATTTGCCGACGTGTTAGGAAATGGGAAACAAGAACACGAGAATCTACTACAGTTCTTCTTCACCACCTAAATTAATAAAACCCTTAGCTTTGAATTGAATTTATTTTATTTACAATTAGAAAAAAATGGGAATATGGGCGTGCATAGGTGTGATATCACCTTTCCCCTTTTACTATTTCCTTTGGAATAACCCACAAAAATGGGTTGATCTGTGCGGTAACCTTGGGAATGAGTATGACCCTTGCAAAATAATGGCAATGGTGTCGCATTTCTTGAAGCTCTTACAGTTCATTTCCCTTTTCTCTGTTTCCACGCTTTCTTGGCCACCCCCTTTCTACTTCTGGCCACTCTTCTTTGCTGGCCAGTTCCTCAACTTCAGGTATTTTTTCCATTTTTCTGGACCTGGCTTCTTTTTTATTTTTTATTTTATTTTATTTCTGTGTATTATTGCTTTGATGGAAAAACAAAAAAATAAATAAAGATTTGATTTTTACGACACTTTGGTTCATGGGTTGGTTAATAATATTTCTTTGATAAATATTTATTGATCAGATCAGATCGTGCTATTTATTAGCTGATGGGGTTGACCCAAATGAATTGAGAGATTTATGAGTTTCGTATTTAGGCGAGCTTTGATCGAATTGGATTATCAATTATGCATGTTGATGTGATTGATTAGTTTGGTGAAAATACATTTTTGTTGATGTGGAAAGTTAGTATGTACCCTTTTTATTTTACGGCCTATATATATATATATATATATATATGCTTTTTCGGGGTTGTGGTATATATAACACCTTAACTATTAGTTAGTATATATTCCTTTCTTTTGTGGACTAGTTTATCTCAATTACGATGTCTGGTTCTTGCACTCAGAATTGTAAACCAACTTACTGGTTCTTCGTCGTTGTTTGAGAGCGAGCGACTCGTGGTCGTGGGGTAATAAATAAGTTTCAGTTATCATGAATCATTCATGATATAGGATGGACGAGAAGTTGACAAAAGGCAAGCTATATATATATATATATATATATATATATATATAAGGAAAGAAACAAGTATGTTGTCATAGGATTGAATATTGATGATGCGCGTTGCCTTAAGAATGAGTTTGGACCCCCCCTTGAGATTAATTCTCAAAAGCTTCTACTCATTTTATGAACTAATATTAGGATCAAGAGTAGGCTTGCCAGAATAATCTGAAATCTAATTTTTTTTTTTAAGTGTGACAATTCGACAAGGCTGATCGGTCCAAGGAGTATTTAAATGTAAAGAATGGTGTTCTTTCTTAGATGTATCTAATGTTGTAGCCATTGAGAGGTAATTTCTCCCGCTCCTGTGGCTCTTGAAGAGTCACTGGTGCCTTAATGGACACGAGTTGGTTATTTAATGTGCCACCATACTGTTATGCTCGAAGACGTGCCTTTCATAGTAATGGTATGCGCATTTTTATCAATGTGATGCAGGGTTTATCAGCTGCTGGGAGAGTCAGGGACGTACTATGGCGTTCGTTTCGGGAAGAACATTCCATGGGTGACGGAGTTTCCGTTTGGAGTAATCAGCGATCCTCAGTATGTGGGAAGCATCTTGAGCCTCGTTGCTTGTCTTGGTTGGGTTCCATTCCAATACATTCTTTTGTGGGTTGTAGGTTATATATTTATGATCAAAGTAGAGTCGAAGGAAGACCCAAACACTCGTGCAAAACTACTCTCCTGAGTGTAGCTTAGTAGTTAGAAGCATGAACTTCTCTTCTTTAGTGTACCCCAACCAAATTTTGTCTGATTTTATTTGGAATAAGAATGATAATCTCAAGAACTGGTGTGTTCTGTTTTTTTCAGTATAATTCCGATTATTTGTCGATTGCTGATTTTGGTAACAGTGAGTTTCTTTAAAATTAGTGGTGTTGGCAAGCAAAATATTGAGCATATTCGATATATATGTAGAATTTAAGGCCCCATTTGAGGATAAAGATGGCCACCCTAGGATAAATTGTATTGATTTTTTCTTATATTTTTAAAAATATAAATAAAATTCTCATGTTTTACATATCAGTTTATAACTGAGGTAGAGCAATGGAACGACTTTTGCACGTTACACCCTTACGGGGTGTTATTATCTACGTAGAAATAGGGAAAAATGCAGTTTACTATCCAATCTTTGGCCCGTTTTGCACTTACCTATCCAACCTTTTTTTTTTTACACTTTACTGTCCAACTTTGCAATTTTTGACACACGACTGTCCGATCTTTGTTTTCCGGCAAGTCTCCACCAAAAAACGTCACTATGCGACCAATGACGTCACTTAGTAAGGGTATTTTCGGTACTTCCAATTAAATCTTAAAAAAAATTACACTTTACGGTCTGATCTTTGAAATAAATTACATCTGAATGCCTTTCATTTAACAATTGCGTCATTAAGCAGCAACGTTTCAAATTAAATGTGTCCCTTCAACTACCCTTCTCTATTATCTTTTACCCTAAATTGAAATCTGCAGAAATGGCCGCCCCACCCCTTCCCCTTCCCAACATCCAATCTACACTTAGAAACACCTACAATGAAGAACTAGAAGATGTTAGTCTAATTTTCTATGATTTCCACAACTTCAGCAGACAAGATGAGAAGTTCCTTCTCAAAAGCCTTCGATTCTTGGTCAAAGAATCCACCTGGTACACTGAATAAATGATGCAGCCCATTTACAGAAGATTGGCAGTGTTGATGACCGCTCGCATGGGTCATGATGTTACCCCTGTGGACATCCTTGACAGGCTTCGCATAATGCGAGCGCGTCTCGACCTTTTCCGCTTGCATGCACTTTTATGAACCAAATTTTAACTATTTCTAATTCTACTACATATAGCCAACTGACATGGAGCGAGCTTTCGCACGTAGTGGAATGCCAAACTACAACCGATCCCTATATTGCCTTGTCGTGAAGGGCCTGCCAATCCCACCGATTAGAGTGTTCACCCGTTATGATTTCTATTACGGGAACCACCTCTAAATCGGTTGTAGTTTCTATTTTGGGCTGTGTAATTATCTACTCTGCTTTTGTACAATTTTCATTTCTGCTGCTGAACTATTTTTATTAAGGTTTGTAATATTAATCTGTTTTGAATGGTTTGGTTTCTATTTCTGCATTTCGCTTTTGTTTAGAGTATAGATGTTAATTATGCATGCCACTATGATTAGTCTTTTAATAAGCCTTAGCACAGTGATTAACACAACAAAAAACAGAGCCCTTTATTCTAACCTTCATTATTATTCATCACAACCAGCATTTTCAAGGCTACACAAACACTTCACACCATACACAAACATTTTCCACCCTACACAAACAAAAGTTTGTAAACAACACAACAAATGAAGAAACAGAGACAAAAGCTCAATTTTCTGTTTTTTGATTCAACCATGGCTACATGCTTCTCGAGTTTCTTGTTCCTCTTCTTGAGCTTACTAACATCCAACTCCAACTTCGTGTTCTTTTCCATCAACTCCAATGGGGCGGCCATTTCTGCAGATTTCAATTTAGGGTAAAAGATAATAGAGAAGGGTAGTTGAAGGGACACATTTAATTTGAAATGTTGCTGCTTAATGACGCAATTGTTAAATGAAAGGCATTCGGATGTAATTTATTTCAAAGATCAGACCGTAAAGTGTAATTTTTTTTAAGATTTAATTGGAAGTACCGAAAATACCCTTACTAAGTGACGTCATTGGTCGCATAATGACGTTTTTCGGTGGAGACTTGCCGGAAAACAAAGATCGGACAGTCGCGTGTCAAAAAATGCAAAGTTGGACAGTAAAGTGTAAAAAAAAAAAGGTTGGATAGGTAAGTGCAAAACGGGCCAAAGATTGGATAGTAAACTGCATTTTTTCCGTAGAAATATCTATAAAAGAGCCTTCTTAGTGACGCTTTTATTACAACCTTTTCAGTTTTCACTAGTTCTCATTATTATATTTTTGATATGGATTTTCCTACTAAGACTAAAAACCATTCATGTATTCTGCTGGGTGGAGATTTTAATGATTCTTTTTTCTCTTTTCGTATAGTAATGTTTCAATTGTTATTAAATAACACATTGCTTATCCGATTAGTCCAATGCAATTCAAATTCCTGCATACGGCCTTCATTATATTCCAAACTATCATAACATCATTCCAGATGAGGTAAATATATTTATAATGATAATTCACTTAGAGCGCACGTAACGAATAATTTGTGCAAAAAGTAAAAAGAGGGCGAAAGATATTGAGCCGCGAATATGCTTGGCTCAGAAAAGGTCATCAAACTTAATCAATGATTCGAGTAGACATCACAGTAGGTTGGTTATATTCATATATATTTGGACCACTAGAATTAAATGAAATAAGAGACGACTATGCCGCAGCTGCAAGCATTTGATATGCTAATAAAAATATATATATTGAAAGTTAGAGTTGGATGTCGATAATAACACAAAGACGTGAAATCAAATTAAAGACCTTTCTTGTGCTGTTGTTTTAAGGAGGTTTTTTAAACATGTTCAGCAGAAGTCGCCAAGGTGGGCGATCCCGTTTGGTTGTATTTTCATTCCTTTCGTCC
Source organism: Linaria vulgaris (assembly GCA_948329865.1). Taxonomy (NCBI): domain Eukaryota; kingdom Viridiplantae; phylum Streptophyta; class Magnoliopsida; order Lamiales; family Plantaginaceae; genus Linaria; species Linaria vulgaris. Next base: position 30,049,083 of record OX415249.1, read on the forward strand.
ATTTGATGTTTAGTTGGAGTTTTTGAAGATTGTTTTAAACAAGGTACGAAATATTTTGTATTATATTTGGATGTAATTGAAGTTATAGGAAAAAATAGGTATACAAAAGTCAAATCAATAGGTTGCGGGTATAAAATTAATAGGTAACTATTACACCTTTGACTTGGAGTTAATTTTGTTTATGTAATTTTAATTTCTTAAATTAATAGTACCAAAAATCAATTATGTACTATATAATATAATAACTTTCAAATTTAATAGCCACCAAAGTCTTAAGAGAAAAATAAAGGAAAAAAAATTAACGCAGAAAAAGATAATGGAAAGAAAAAGAATGTACCTGTTATGGAAAAACCAAAATTATTGGGGTTTATAACAATATATTAAAAGGACATATGGAAAGAAGAGCAAATAAGGAGTATATTACTTGTGAATGAGTGTCTATTTCTTCATCCGGATGGCTCCTTATATAGGAAAGAATTTCTAACATCTTACATTATTTACAACAACTACTACTATTATAAAATAATATTTGTACATAATTCTTAACAATTGCCACTTGCCATATTTATAACACTCCCCCTTGGCCATTTGAAGATTTTGTTATGTACATGATCCGTCTTCTGCACACGTCTTATGTTGCCTCGTTAAAAACCTTATAAGGAAAAACTCAGTGGGATAAAAACCTTAATAAGGGAAAAAGAGTGCAGCAGTGTGAACTCCCCCTCAAGTTGGCATCTCCAATTCTTCATAAGTCTCGTAGGTGACGCATCCCAATACTTTGAACATGTTTCCTAAAAGTTACATTAGGGAGTGCATTTGTAAGAGATCTACCATATTCTCACATGATTGAACATATTGGATATTAATTTCTTTGTTCTTCTCGAAATCCTGAGTGTAGGCAAAATATCTTGGGGGTATGTGTTTGCTTCGATCACTCTTGACGTAGCATTCTTTCATCTGTGTAATACATGCAGAATTGTCTTCATATAATGTTGTAGGACCCTCTCTAATAGGTAAGGCATATGTACTTTTTATATGATGTGTCATTGATCGTAGACATACACATTCCGTGCTTGCTTCATGGAGTGCAATAATCTCAACATGATTCGATGATGTTGCAACAAGTGTCTGTTTCTGAGAACACCATGAAATAGCAGTGCCTCCATACATGAATACACATCCAGGTTGAGATCTGAATTTATGTGGGTCTAATAGGAAACCTGCATCTGCATAACAAATTAATTCTTGTTCTGCATTGTTAGGAATTAGGATAAAATAGAGCAAAATTCACAGTTCCTTGCAGATAATGGAATAAATGTTTAATTCCTTTTCAGTGCCTTTTTGTGGGCGATGAGCTAAACCTGGCTAATAAGTAAATGATATATCAGGTATAACGCAATTAGCTAGATACATTAAAGCTCCAATGACACTTAAATACGGAACTTCAGAACCAAGAATTTCTTCATTTTCTTCACAAGGACGAAATGGATCTTTATCTATAGTTAATGATCTTTCAATCATATGATGGTTCAAAGGTGTTGCTTTATCCATGTTAAAACGTTTCAATATCTTTTCAATATAATTTGATTTATGCACAAGTATTCCATTTTTAACATGCTCAATTTGCAAACCAAGGCAATATTTGGTCTTTCTAATGTCTTTCATTTCAAATTCATCATTTAAATAATTCATTGTTGAATGAATTTCTTTATCAGTGCCAATGATATTTAAATCATCTACATAAACCGCAATAATTGCAAAACCAGATGATGTTTTCTTAATAAAAATGCATGGACACAAAGAATTATTCATATATCCTTCTTTTAATAAATATTCACTCAAACGATTGTACCACATGCGACCTGATTGCTTTAACCCATATGATGATCCTTGCAATTTAATTGAGTAAATTTCTCTATGTTTGGAACTTGATGTTGCGGGTAATTTAAGTCCATCAGGGACCTTCATGTAAATATCATTATCAAGTGATCCATATAGATAAGCAGTGACAACATCCATGAGATGCATGTTTAGATTTTCATAGACTGCTAGACTGATCAAGAATCGAAATGTAATCGTATCCATTACAGGAGAATACGTTTCTTCATAATCGATTCCAGGTCTTTGAGAAAAACCTTGTGCGACAAGGCGAGCTTTGTACCTTACAATTTTATTTTTCTCATTTCGTTTGCGAAAGAAGACCCATTTGAACCCTACGGGTTTTACACTTTTCGGTGTGAGAACAATGGGTCCAAATATCGTTCGTTTATTAAGCGAATCTAATTTAGCTTGCATAACATCTTTCCAGTTATCTCAATCATCCATATTTTGTCATTTAATTACAGATTTGGGTTCAAGATCATAATTTTCATTCACAATTTCATAAGCGACTAAATATGAAAATATTTCATCCATATTTTTCATCTCATTTTGATTCAATACCATTCATGTATTGATATAATTTATAGAGATTTCAAAGTTCTCTTTATTTATAGGATCTGATTGGATAACTTCTTGAGGTATCTCATATCTCACATTTTTCGACTCATCAGGCATCGATTCCTCAATAATAGGATCATTAGGTTTTGATGCTCTTTTTCTTTTTCGAGGATTTTTGTCCTTTGAGCCAACATGACGTTCATGTTTCTTAGATATATCAAAAATATCATCCTTTGATGTTTCTTTTGAAATTACAATATGAGCAAGAGCATTTATAGTTGGTTTATGTGATTTTGTTATCCTTATGTCAGTAAATGCATCGAGTAATTGATTTACAATAGATTGTAAATGCAAGATTTTCTTTACGTCCAAATCACATTGATTTGTTAGCATATCAAAGCTTGTCAAATATGGATTATACCATGATATATCTTTTTCCAATTGCTTCTTTTCTCCCCCTAATGTTGGAAAATTTGCCTAATTAAAATGGCGATCGGCAAAAGGTGCCGTAAAGACATCACTTGTTAGAGGCTCAAGATATCTGATTATTGATGGTGAGTCAAATCCAACATATATTCCCAACCTTCTTTGTGGTCCCATTTTTTTTTTTTTTTTGCTTTGGTGGTGCAATTGGAACATAACCCTTACAACCAAAAAATCTTTATATGAGAAATATTGGGTTCATGAACAAAAGCAAGTTGTAATGGGAATATTATGATACGAGCTTGGTCTAATGCGAATTAGTGATGCAGCATGTAAAATTGCATGACCCCATAGAGAACTTGGTAATTTAGCTTTCATCAACAATGGCCTAGCAATTAATTGAAGATGTTTAATTAATAATTCAGCTAAACCATTTTGAGTATGTACATGTGCAACACTATGTTCAACCGTAATTCCAGTTGGCATACAATAATCATTGAAAGCTTGAGATGTGAATTCACCAACATTATCAAGTCTGACTTTCTTGATCGTATAGTCAGGAAATAAGGCTCTTATTTTAATTATTTGAGCCAAAAATCGCGCAAATGCCATATTGCGAGTAGACAATAGACAGACATGTGACCATCGACTTGAGGCATTAATTAATACCATAAAATATTGAAATGGTCTACATGATGGATGAATAGGCCAACATATATCACCTTGAATTCTTTCAAGAAATGTGGGTAATTATGTCACAATTTTAAATGGTGAATGCTTTATAATTAGCTTTCCAAGAGAACATGCTTCACATTGACTATTGTTGCTCAGATTGAGTTTGGATCATTTTAATGAATGTCCATGTGTAGTTTCAATTATCCTTCGCATCATTGTTGAACCAGGATGACCTAGTCGATCATGCCATAGAGTCAATAATTATGGATTTTCATTGACTACCATATTTGATTCGATTTCATTAATATATGTATAATGCAACCCTGATGAGATATATGGTAGTTTTTCAAGAAAATGTTTCTTTCTTGGCATATGCTTAGTAATGAAAACATATTTAGCGTTATTCACAGTCATTGACTAAGTATCATACCCATGACGATATATATCTTTAAAACTCTATAAATTCCTTCTGGATTTTGGGGTAAATAAGGCATCATTGATGATAAACTTTGTTCCATTTGGTAAAGTAAAAGTAGCTCTACCAGATCCTTCAATCAATTTAATAGGACCTTCTATTGTACCGACTTGAAATTTTGAGGGTTCTAAATATGTAAAATATTTTTTACTTATGAGAATTGTATGAGTTGTACAACAGTCAAGTAGGCAGAAATTACCGGTATGCTCCGTATCATGCTTCAGTTCAAATAAACAATATTAAAATAAACATTGCAATAAACATGGCAAATATTTGAAAATAGATTATTTTATTAAAAGCACACAACAGAAATGCAGGAAGCAGATAATACAACTTAAAACATAAATCACACTAAGCATATTCAGCCAGAAGATCACAAAACACATATTTAGCCAAACGAACATCATAGTCATCAGTAAAGTCTGTCGCCTCCATAAAGGTGGAATCATCATTTGGATTTTGTTCGACAAGGTTAACTTCTTTTTCTTTACCCTTCAAACTTTCTTGGTACATTTTACAAAGATGTTCTGCTGTACGACATTTGTTGGCGCAATGCCATTTCATTCCACATTTAAAATAATAACCTTGAGAGTTTTATGTTTTTCTTTGTTCTGGTGGTTATTCTTAAAAACAGTGTTGGTATGCGAGGGGTTGTGAAAACCCCCTCGACCACGACCACCTCCTTTACCGTGTTCACTTCTATAGCCATATCCTCCTTTATGACCACCTCTACCTTGACCATGACAACGACCTCAATTTGCATTATCATTGTTACCTCGTCCATAGGAGTTTGAAAAATTGATGGCATTTGCCTCAGGTAATGCATGTGCTCCAATAGGACGAGATTGATGATTTTTCATCAATAAGTTATTATAACTTTCTGCCATTAACAACCTTTGTTGCAAGTCGTGATATTTTGAAATATTAAGCAATATGTATTGTTGTTGGACATTTATCATGGACACATGGAAAGTAGAAAGTGTTTTCTCTATCATTTCTCTATCAGTAAGCTTTCTTCCATAATAAATCAAATCTGAACGAATCTCCATAAGCGCGGAGTTGTGTGCGCTTACAGTTTCAAAATTTTGGAACCTTAAATTGTTCCAATCATTGGTGGCTTTTGACAACATGATTTCCTTTTGATGGTCATATCTTTCCAGTAGGTTTGTCTATAATTCATGAGGATCGGTACATCGAGATATTCCCTTTTTTAAGATTTCGTCTAAATGTTTTCTCATATAGATCACAACCTCACATTTTTCTGAATCCGTATTTGTATTTATTGCAGCAAAAGTTTCACCGATACTCTTTGACCTGAGGTACAATTTTGTATTTGATTTCCATTGTCCATAATTGTTGCCAGTGATATTGATTATACAACTAATTGTACTCATGAGGTTAGACATTTTTTCAGCTAAATACATAACCAAGAAAACATAATTAGGATCGAAACATTTTATTTAACACATAATTAGTCGTTTTTAGCTTGGGGTTAACTCAAGTATCAACGAAAGTTAAAATTAGCGTTAGTGTTAGAGTTCGATGACAGTAAAATATAAAGAGGATTTTCATCTAATCATAAAATTATTGATATGCGGTAGTCCGTCTTGTCTATAATAATGGAGATAGATGAACAACTAAATAAAAAAAATTGTACCTTTTATAGTTGAACGTTGTCTTTCAAGACTGTAACTGAATTTTGAAACAATGAATCCTCGTTTTGGGTTTATACTAAATTTTTGGCAGAGGATTCATTGAATAGTATGAATATTTTGGGTTTATACTAAATCTTATTTTTTTTCTTTGGAGAGTAAGGATATATTGTACATAGAGAAAAAGAAAGATTAAGGAAATGTATCGGAGCGAGCACCTTCGTGCTGATAACGTGTTATAGAAAAACTAAAGCTATTGGGGTTTATAACAATTTATTAAAAGGACATAGGGAAATATGAGCAAATAAGGAGTATATTACTTGTGAATGAGTGTCTATTTCTTCATCCGGATGACTCCTTATATAGGAAAGAATTTCTAACATCTTACATTATTTACAACAACAACTGCTATTATAAAATAGTATTTATATATAATTTTTAACAATTGCCACTTGCCATATTTATAACAGTACCATCTTTTTTTAATTAGGGGTGGGGTTACCATGCTGGAGACGTCCGGAAAAAGCTAAAGAGCACTTTTGGGAATTGCCGAACATATAATCAGGTCAAAACTCAAAATTGTGAAATTGATTCCAAATTATTTTCAGCCGACGAAAGTTTCAAAATATTGGGAGAATGCGATCCAAACGGGGTCTTCTAGTTTTCATTTTGTTCATTTTACAAGCTAAGAGTTTATATATATTATGTAAATTACTACAATATCTCTTGTACATATAGAACATATAGTATTCTCTGGAAAAGAAGTAATAAAGAACATTTATGAGATTTGAAAATTTAAATTATCCGAGCTCAGATTTCTCTAATGTTTTTAGATTTTTAAAATGCCATTAATCAATTAATATCTTCAAATGTTGGACTCCTGCAAACCTCAAATTGTAATTCCTCCTAATTCATGCTTGATCCAATAACTCTACGTAATTCATTTGTTAATTCCTGATAAACAGTGAGTCGTTGAAATTTTTTTGTTTGACCTTTTCATCTACCAAAGTCATAAGTCATAGCGTATGGCCTTTCCCCTATTTCAGCACAAAATTTCTTACCCTTTTACGTATTAATTAGTTAACCAAACTATTCATTTCCATAACTAATTTATGATTTTATGGCCTTTCCACTATTTTAAGGTCCACACACTGTATTAATTGCAAAAAAATATCGTGAGCTAGCTACGCACTGTATTTGACCACTCATGGGGTCTCAACTTCTTTTTCACAACAAAAACTTTATGTATTTGCATACCATTTCTCGCATTTATATGCATATTGCACCCCAATCAATTAGACGTACATTGTTTGGTTATAAGTTATAACTTATAAGACAAGGATTGTGTACAATCTAAATTGGAACATATAATATTATTAAAAAAACTGAATTAATCATACTCTGTTAAGTTATAATTAGCCTTATAACTAGTCTTAACTTCAGGAACTAATACGTAAATAGCTTTATATTGTTAGAGTTAGTTTTTTTCTTGCATATATAAAGGGCTTTCAGCTCACTGTACAGTTCACGACTTTGAGTAGTAAATGAAATAACAGAATTCAGTTATCCCTTTCTTCCATTTCTTCTCTGATGAGAATTATCATTGTATCATTCGCCTGTAATCGATCTGATTCTCGATTTCGCTGCGAATTTTAGCTCGATTCATACTGCAATCACCTCCCGTAGCTGATTTGCAGCTTTGCTTGGTGTTTTTTTCTTTCTATTTTGAGCTATGACGAACTCCGATTCGAGTTCAATTCTGACTGCTCCGGCGCCGCCGCTGCCGCTGATCGCCGCAACACTGGTGCGTTACATTTTCAAACTTCGGACAATCTGAATATGTCTCTTACCTCTATGACACTCACTGGCATGGCAAACTGGCTCCCTTGGAGTAGATCTGTTCGAATCGCTCTCGGAGCGAAACGAAGGCTTGGATTCATCACCGGATCTGAATCGAAACCGGATCCTACGCATCCTGACTACGAGGAGTGGATGCGAGTTAACTGTATGGTGATCTCCTGGCTTTTGCACTCAATTTCTGATGAATTGCATGATGCTTTTATGCTTACTCAATCTGCTCAGGCGCTGTGAACACAGCTTGAAGCTCATTTTGGCATGAGTAATGGTCCTTTGTTGTATCAGATCCAGAGAGATATGGCTTCTATCTCTCAAGGTTCAATTTCTGTTTCTGCCTATTACACTAAGTTGAAAAAACTTTGGGATGAGTTAAGCTGTCTGATTCATGTGCTTGTGTGTCATTGTGATGCTGCAAAATTATGCACATGTCATATTGCTAAGAACTCTGTGGATTTTCAGTCACATACTAGATTGATGCAGTTTTTGATAGGACTTAATGATGAATATGAGGCAGTTAGGGGTCAAATTCTGAGTTTTGATCCACTGCCTTAAGTGGAAAAAGCCTATTCTATGGTACTTAGTGTTGAAAAACAGAAGCATGTTCAATTACAGTTCAATGTGCCATCTGAGCGCACTGCTATGTTGGTGAAGACACCTCCTAACTCTTATCCTCATCATGGAGTTTCTCAAGGCTATATGTCCAAGGACAACAGGAAACTTAGGTCTGATAAGTCTGACAGGTTCTGTGAGTTCTGTAAGAAGCAAGGTCATTCTAAAGACACATGTTTCAAGCTGGTTGGAGTTCCTGAGTGGTACAAGGACCTCAAGAACAAGAGAACACTCCAGAAAGGGAAGAACTATGCTAATGCAGTTGATAGTTACTCTTCAGAGACAACTCCATCAGCTAACTTCCAACAAGATTTCTACAAGTTTATGCACCAGTTTATGACTCAAGGCAACATATCTGGTGGTACTAAAGACTCCAACATGGCCACTTTGCCAGCCTTGGTGATTTTGCTGGTACAATGCCTTCCCACAATTTTTTGAATCATGGTTGTTGGGTACTAGACACTGGTGCCTCAAACCACATGGTGTTTGACAAGGGATTAATGGATGATGTCTCTCTTGTTACACCCCCCTTCATATGTTTATCTGCCTGAGGGTACCATAAAGCTAGTTCATCACAGAGGAAATGTCCTTCTTAATTTTAAGACCACTCTCAAGAGTGCCCTACTTATACCTGAATTCAAGTTTAACTTGATATCTATCTCTAAGCTCACTAGGGATTCTCATTTGAAGTGTGTTTTCACTTCCACTGGATGTATTTTGCAGGACCATCTGACTGATGTGGTTGTGGCAGTGGGCTGAGTTGATCTTTATACCTGCTGGATCCACAAGACCGCTCTCCACTGAATATTGCTTGTTTCAACTCTTCTGGTAATAAGCACAATAACCAACTTGAGGTATCTCTGCCAAATAAGACTAGTAGACTAGCTCCCACATACAATAAAAATAAATTGTATACTATATGGCACAAAAGGTTAGGTCATGCTCCCCTTGACACAATTAAGCATTTACCTGCTTTGCATAACATCATATTGGATTATGCTCACCCTTGTGATATATGTTACAGATCTAAATAGCACATGACATCATTCCCTTTGAGTACTACTTGTAGCTCTACAGTTTTTGACCTAATCCATGTTGATTTGTGGGGACCTTGTAGAGTGGCTACTGTAGCTGGAGCTCATTATGTTCTAACCATTGTGGATGATTTTTCCAGAACTACTTGGACATTTTTGCTGAGAAATAAAACTCAAGTTGTTTCTACCTTGCAAAATTTTATATCTTATGTTGCAACTCAATTCTCAGCTAATATACAAAATGCCAGATCTGACAATGGCACTGAATTTACTAACACTCAGTGCCAAGGCTTGTTTCAGGACAAAGGCATCATCCATCATAGGTCATGTCCCTGCACTCCACAACAAGATGGAGTTGTGGAGAGAAAACACAGACACATGTTGCAGCTTACTAGAGCTTTGCTTTTTCAAGCCAACCTTCCAGTACACTTCTGGGGATATGCCATCCTCATGGCCACTTACCTGATAAATAGAATACCAAGAAAACAACTACAGTGGCTCACTCCTTATGAACTACTACACCTACACCAGAAGTCTCCAGATTTATCTCATTTAAAGATCTTTGGTTGCTTATGCTATTTTGCCAACACTAATCCTCATAAAGATAAGTTAGAATCCATAGGTTTCAATGGATGTTTTCTTGGTTACTCACCTGGCCAAAAAGCATATAAGGTATATGGCTTTCATGATCATAAAGTCATTTGCAGCAGAGATGTAGTCTTTTATGAGGGACTGTTTCCATTTTATTCCTATGATGGTGTACTTCATGTATCACCTCTTCCAATGGTGGGTCACTCAGATACTACTGTTGATTCCCCACTAGCTTATGATCCCTATATTGAGACTGAATCAGCTGACTCAGGGCCTTCTTCCCCACATACCTTTGATAATCAACCACACGCTTCTCCAACTACCTCTGATAATCAACCATATGTTCAATCGATATCTCCTAATTCATCTTCTCATACTCACCATACTTCTCCCATTAATTTGGATCCTCCAGTGGAAACTACTCCTCTCAGGAGAAACAATAGAACCAGAATCAAACCTGCTCACTTAAGAGACTTTCTTCTTGAGTGTTCCACTGAGCCATTGGCCTCTACTCTTAACTCTCATCTGATTCAATCTCACCACACACCAAATACATGTCACTTTAATATAAGCCCAGATATCTCTCCTTCTTACCTCAGCTTTCTAGCCAACATCTCTCTTCACACAGAACCATCCTCATATAAGGATGCTTGCAAAGATACACACTGGATAGAGGTTATGAACTCTGAGTTATCTGCACTGGAGTCAAATGATACTTGGTCTTTGGTTGATTTACCTCCTGGGAAGCACCCTATTGGGTCAAAATGGGTCTACAAACTAAAACTGAACCCTGATGGCACCATTGACAGGTACAAGGCAAGATTGGTTGCAAAAGGATACAACCAAGTTCTTTGTTTGGACTATGTAGATAGTTTTTTACACGTGGTTAAACTTGTAACTGTCATGATTCTTCTAGCTGTGGCTATTCAGCACAACTGGCATATTCATCAGCTTGATATTAACAATGCATTTCTACATGGTTTTTTGGATGAGGACATTTATTTGACTCCACCAGAAGGTTACACTAAGAGCTTACCTGGCCAAGTTTGCAAACTGAAGAAGTCTCTATATGGTCTTAAGCAAGCTTCAAGGCAGTGGAACATTGAATTCACTAAGTGCCTGATTGCATTTGGTTTTACTCAATCTAAATTTGATGACTGCCTTTTCACTAAGGGTGCAAGACCTACATTTTTATCAGTGATGGTTTATGTTGATGATGTACTTATCAAAGGCCCTGATCTTACTATTATCAATGTTGTCAAACAATATCTTCACTCGACATTCACTATTAAGGATCTTGGTATTGCAAAATATTTCCTTGGTCTTGAGATTCTCAGGATATCTCATGGTCTGTACATCAATAAAAGGAAGTACATACTTGACATTGTGAAAGATGCAGGGCTTAGTGGAGCAAAACCACTCACAACCCCATGTCCTAAATGACTTAAACTTGTTGCTGAGGGTGTCCCTTTACTGCAACCTGATAAGTATAGAAGGTTAGTTGGGATGTTACTTTACCTCAATATGACTAGACCTGACATTTTCTATACTGTTAATCAACTCAGTCAGTTCCTTCAGACACCTACTCTCCAACACTGGGAAGCAACTTTAGATGTGCTTATGTATCTCTAAAACACAGCCTCCTTGGGCTTATTTAACTCAGCTTCTCCTGCTCTCTCATTATTATCATTTAGTGATGCTGACTGGGCATTATGCCTTGACACCAGAAGGTCTATCACAGGGTACTGTGTCTTCCTTGGGAACTCCTTGATCAGTTGGAAATCTAAAAAGCAAACAACTGTATCTAAATCCTCCAGTGAGGCAGAATATAGAAGCATGGCTCACACCTGCTGTGAACTCAAATGGATTTCATATATTTTGAAGGATTTCTCTGTTCAGGTTCCTCTCCCTATTCCTCTCAACTGTGACAACAATTCAGCAGTCCAAATCACAAGAAATTCTATCTTTCATGAGAGGACCAAACACTTAGAAATCGATTGCCACATTGTAAGGGACTGTTACAAAGATGGTTTTCTGCTCCCACAACATTGCTCAGGAACAAGACAACTAGCTGATCTCTTCACAAAACCGCTAACAACTCCTCTTTTCAAATCTTGACTTTCCAAGTTGTCTTTGTCTGATCCTCACCAAAGTACAACTTGAGGGGATGTTAAGTTATAATTAGTCTTATAATTAGTCTTAACTTCAGGGACTAATATATAAATAGCTTTATATTGTTAGAGTTAGTTTTTTTTTGCATATATAAATAGCTTTCAGCTCACTGTACCGTTCACGACTTTGAGTAATAAATGAAATAACAGAATTCGGTTATCTCTTTCTTCCATTTCTTCTCTGATGTGAATTATCATACTCGATAAAAAATTTCATCATTTGTTGAATTTTCCAGTGATTTCTATGTATTACTCAAACTAATTCAATCGTACACTTATGCTAATAGCAACTAATAAGTCATAAGTGACTTGCATCATGTCTTAATAAATATAGACAAAGTACTAAATAGAAAACGAATCATTTGTAGATTAAAAAGACATGTTCACCAACTACGACGAGTATAACTCTACACATTTTCGTCAATAATATGGATTCTCTTTGGCTTTCAATATCGAATTAAATGAAATACTAAAACTTTTTGTAGCCATTCAGACATTGTCAGTTGTTAATGCAACTACCACATGCAAGACATAAAACTAACCTTAAATTTAATAATGTTAATTAGAATATGCCTTATAGCAGCAGCATGAAATAAAACCAAATACACAGAGTCAACATTTTTACCAAAAAAATACACAATACCTACATTATTAATAATAGATTGAATTAAATCAAAGGATAAATTCAGCCCACATATCCCTTGAGGTTTGGTATAATTACAGAGGCATCCGCTTTATGGAAATTACAGGACCTACCCTTCAACTACTAATTGTAAGAAGTTATTAATAAACTTCATATTTGCTCTTGGCCAATTAATTTGTTTAATGAATTTAGATGTAATGCTAAGTAAAAGGTGTGTACTTTATATAACGTTAGACAAGTACAATTCTAATTTAAAATCTCTAGCTCAATAGAATTTAAAAGGAAATATTACAATTGACACTACATTAATTCATCGAATTGTATAATCAACATGTTACTTATTTTTGAAATTTAAAACAACTAATTACTCCTACGTGTAAAAATGGTAAAATCTTTGTAAATGACTTTCAACGCAACTTATATAAAAAAAATAAAAATTCAACACCTAATGTTTTAACTTATGAAATTAGTTAAACTGAATCTTGTACTACATTTGATAATATTTATTAACTAAATAACTCGTTTCTAAAATACACACAATTAATTTTTAGGATATTATTAAGACATGCACCTCTATTTCTATAATTGCACCAATAATTCTTTTAGACCGAGTCGAAACTTAGAGACATTGTAGTATTATATATATATATATATATATATATATATATATATTGGTCATTATATATATATTGTAAATGACCAACATTCTTTAAAAATAAATTAGAAAACAAGTAATACCATTAATCGTATACAATTGAATTTTAGTTTCTCTTAAAAAAATTGAATTTTAGTTATAGTATTATAATTTATCCTATCAAGTAATTCTTAAAACTAGATTGTGCATTATTTGTCTAACTTTACATATATACCTTTGAAACTTGATAAAATAAGGAGTACAACTCTTATTTAACATCATGAGAGTGTTTTTTTTTTGATGAGTAGTGTTTGAAAGAGCTTATGAAGCTCTATTCTTTCAACCTTTTACTTAAAGTCACTTAAAGCTGCTTTTGACATAAATTAATTAGTGCTTGCAAACCTTTTTAAAAAATAGCTTAAAGCAGTTAAAATTGATTTTGTGGTGTTTGCAATAATAAGTGAGAAGAAGCTTTTATAATGCAATAAGACTTAATACCTTATTAATCAAGCATACATATAATTAGCATGCATCTAATTTAGAAAAGTCAGTTAAATTTATGTTTAAAAGTATAATAAATAAACCATTTTGATGTAATTTAATCAATATTTTAAATTATTACATCAAAATGTATAATTATTTGTATAATTACACCAATCAAGTACTCTATATTTAGATTAACGTTATCTGAAGATGATAATTTATTAATATTTTATATGTTATAGAAGCACCCCTTACCATGCTTTTCGACTTGTATTTTTTTTTGGGCTAATTTTAAAATAAGGAGAAGCAAAAACCTTATTTTTAACTACTAATTTATAGCTTATGAGTAGAGAAAGCCTACAACATGCTTTTAAAAATATGGACGAAATATTAAAAATGACAGCTAATTTTTTTTAAAAAGTTAAAATGTCCGTTTTTTCGGGCCTTGTTAAAATGCCCCGTATGTTTAAAAATATCTTTCAAAAATATTTTCGGCCCTTATTCGAGCCAAAATTGCCTACGTGGCAGTGTAAAATTGTACTTTGTACCCCAAAATAAATTGCACTTTACACCCTAAAATATTTTGAAGTGCAAAATGCAATTTATCTTGGGATGCAAAGTGCAATTTTATACCGCCACGTAGGCATTTTTGGCCCGAATAAGGGCCTATGACATTTTTGGTAGATTGTTTAAAAGATATGGGTCATAAAAACAAGGCCCGAAAAAATAGTATATTAACTTTTTAAAAAAAGTTAAGGGGCAAATTTAATTATTCGTCCTAAAAATATTTGCACACACTCCCTACATCTTCAGAAAATGAATTGCACACGGACAAAAGTGGAGGAAGCTCGTTTATAACTTTTGATAACTATTCGTCGGAGAGGAGGTTCTCTTTTAATTTTTTAAAATACATGGAAAGTCACATAATTACACCAAACTTCAGGGTGTGTGAATATAATTATCCCTTAAATAAATTAGAATATAATTTGGATGAGTAATCATAATTAGCATCTCAAACAACAATTCAATTCAATTCAATGTGTAGTGTAATGTACTGAACAACTATACTGCCAAGGCGCATATTAGTCAGAAGCCTACAGGTTGCCTTCCCTGAGGTGGCAAGCATTTAATGGTTACCTTACACACACACACACACACACACACACACTCTCTCTCTCCACAAAATTTTGCACTCATCTTTCTCTCTCTAGAAACCTCCATCATTGAGCTCAGTCGATCAACTCCGTAACAACTCGTTCCTCCTCCGCCGCTTGCTGCTTCAACCGTTAAACCGCTGGAATCCGAAAATGCGGTAGTGTTTCTCTCTCTAGGGTTCTAATCACGTGCTCTGTTGACCACTGCACTACAATGTACTCCTCAATTTCACTCCACTAGCCCTAATTTTCGTATGCTTGTACTGTAATTCCGTCGTTATTAGTAGAATTTCGTAAAATTGTGGTGATCCGTGAAATCCATGAATCTCGTTGAACCGGAGCCCAGGCCGGTTCTCGGACCGGCCGGTAACAAAGCCAGATCCGTTGAATTGCTCAAGACGAAGGCTGAAAAGACGCAAAAGTCCCTAGGGTTGGAAGAGCGCAAGGGGAAGAAGTCTCCGGCGAGGTTGCGGTCTTCGGAGAAAGTTTCGTCGCCGCCTGTTGGTCCTAAGAAGAATGCTGCTTCCATTCTGAGGCAGAGGCAGCCGAATTTCTCGCTGAGTGCTTCGTGTTCTTCGGATGCTTCGAGCGACTCGTCGCAGAGCAGGGCGTCGACGGGGAGGTTTAGTAGTAGGCGGAGCTCGACGCCGACGAGGAGGAAGCAGCAATGCAGCCCCAAGTTTGAGAAAATCGAGGGGAATGGGAAGATGGTTGAGAGTGTTGGTGTGATGGATGGTGGCGGTGTGGCTAAGAAGAGGTGTGCTTGGGTGACTTCCAATACTGGTATGAATGAAGTTTTTAATGTTTAGTGTTTTATTTAATGAATGGTGTATCTACGTACATAACGGTTATGTCGTATGTGTAAATCCTGTTTTTGATCTTGTGTGGAGATTCTGTTCGTTACGGAATGTGGTTTTTAGTTGTGATGAGCTGGTGGTTCCCACAACGTGATGATGTTTGTTGATTTTTGTCGTGGATCGATGTGTCTTAGAGTTGGTTCGATAAATACAAAGTGAAATCAGTGAATTCATGCATTTGTTTCTGGTTTTAAGAAAACCGAAGCAACTTAAGAGATTGGGTTCGGTACGGAATCCGGTTTTTAGTTGTGATGAGTTGGTGGTTCCCAACAACATGATGATGTTTGTTGGTTTTTGTCGTGGATTGATGTATCTTAGAGAAATACAAAGTGTATTGGTGAATTCATGCATTTGCTTCTGGTTTTGATATCACCGAAGTAATCTTAGCCTTTACAGTGTGAGGATTTAGTTGGAAATTTTGGATATTCCATTTTCACCTTTAAGTAACAATTTATTTGCACCAGTCCTATTCCCTGTTCAAGAATGACAGTACTATGGTTGATGTAAAGGGAAGAGAAATGGAACTGTCTAAATAGTAACCGGTAGACATGATTCATGAGAGCTATTGGGCTCTAAGCGAGAAAGCAAGCAAGTCTCTAGTTTACTTGTGTCAGCGGAAATAATGCAGTGATATAGTAGTTCAGGGTTGCTTCAAGTTTGGCCTGTAATTGCAATATACGTGGTGCAAACAAATAATTGTACTGCAGTTTTAGAGGTTTTCGGAGTATATTTCATGTTGTATGTCTCTCTTAATATGTTTCTATGCTTTTCCAACTTTATTAATGCAAATGAGAGCAAGACGTCATTCCAGATCTGGAAAGATAATTATGAATTTAGTGTTACCAAATGTTGTTAGGTTTTTGTAATTGTCTGATCTAACCTTATTAATGCAACTGAGAGCACGTCATTCCATTCCTGGAAAGATAATTATGAGTTTGTTGGTACGGAGATGTTTTAGGGTTTTGATTTTAGTCTGGAAACGTTAGAAATCAGCAATCCAAATTAAATAAGTTGGTGAACGAGTATAATTAGGTTTTCCATGATACATGGCCTCCGTAGTTTGTTTGCAGTCTCCATGGGGCAGATAATGTCTCTTAATTGCAGTTCAATCATGTTTTTTTTCTTCTTTTTTCTTTTATTATAAAACTCCCTATGCTGATAATTTCCTTTTCTCTTTAAGATCCACTATACGCTGCTTTCCATGACGAAGAATGGGGAATTCCTGTTCATGATGACAAGTATGTCTAATCCTCCAGCTTGGTTTACTTTACATTTCTGAACACCATTTGGTAAGTGAAAGGCTTATTTTGGTGATTTTTGGCATTGTCAGGAAACTGTTTGAACTACTTAGCTTTTCGACTGCATTGGCTGAATTATCCTGGCCAGTCATGCTTAGCAAAAGGAATTTATTTAGGTATATATCTTTTCTGTTATTATGCATAAATGGATGTCATCACAACAGTTTATTGCTATTCACAAGCTTCCAGGATGCTGATTTATTTTGCACATGCTGGAATGCAGAGACGTTTTCCTGGACTTTGATCCAATTGCAGTATCAAAATTAAATGACAAGAAAATTGTCACACCAGGAAGCCTTGCCAGCTCCCTTCTTTCAGAAGTAAAGTTGCGAACAATTATCGAAAATGCACGTCAAATTTGTAAGGTGTGCACTAATATTCTCTTTAACTGGAAATTGCAACTCTCGTAGTATTATGGTTCCTAGGTATGATTTCAGATTGTTCTCAATTTGAGCTGGAACATAATGTTATTGTTTATGCTGTTGACTGTTATCTTTGTCAGAAGGCTTGTGTTGCCTCTTGAACAGGTTAGATGGAATTTTGTTACAGTTGGCTGATGTGTGTGTGTATAGTTCTATGTTAAATCTTTCCCTGTTGTTAATAGCATTATGTATTTGAGAAGTTACTATAGTTTCTTTCTAGGTTTCTCCAAGAGCATTAGTTACTGTTAGCAAATTCATTTGCACGTAGTTCTCAAGTCCATTGCTTTGATCACAAAATGACGTTTGATTTAATTAGTATATCGAACAGAACTTCACAATCTTTGAGCTCAAATGGTCGCATATTTTGGATGGAATAGATCCACGCTAGAGAAAGAGGGCAATTAATCCTTAACTGACCTTTAAGCATAACCTTATACTAAGTCCTAGTGACTAAGCCCTTCACCTTGGAAAAAAAGAGAAGAAAAATGGAACACAATTCTTGGATGTTGTAAATGTTCCACTTTGCAACTATATGATGTTTGGTTTGATGTCTTTGTGCTTCATCAATGTGCAGATAATACTTGAAGTCGGTTCTTTTGACAAGTACATTTGGAGTTTTGTGAACAACAAGCCTACAGTTGGTAACTTCCGTTATCCACGTCAAGTTCCAATTAAGACCTCAAAAGCAGATGCCATAAGCAAAGACCTAGTTAGGAGAGGATTCCGAGGAGTTGGGCCGACAGTTGTTTACTCATTCATGCAAGTTGCTGGAATTACAAACGACCATCTCATTAACTGTTTCAGATATCAGGATTGTATAGTTGCAGGTGATTCAAAGGACAAGAGGGAGAGCATTGTGTCCAAGAGTGAAGGAAAACAACCTGAAGATCTCATGGAATTGGAATTAGCTAGGGATATTGAGGACTTGAGCTTGTCGAGATAGGACTTTGTGTGCTTGTGCATGTGTGGGTTAGCTTTAATGCACTGTAATCTATTCTGTGAAGGGGTAGTTTCCCACACTTTACTTTATGATGACAGAAATTTCATGTACAAATCGTTATATCGTAATTGTTAATTTCTTGTAGACTATATCAAATCAATTTGTGTTTAGACAATGGAAGCAGAATGACGGCCTGATATGACTTGGGTGAGAGGCGAAGAAGGTGATTAAGGAGATATGTGAGGAAGAAAGAAAGGAAGAGTGGAAGAGAAAGAGAGGGAGTTAGTCTTCCCACCCTCCATTTTGTTAGATTTTAGGTTCAGAGGTTAATTATAGTTCTGATCTGCTAATGTGCCCGTATTTTGTTTGTTTGTTTTTTTTTTTTTAATTCTGATTGTGATAATGCTTAGGGTTTAGATGTAAATTATGAAATAATGGTTTTTTGGATCTTGCGGTTGCCGGATTCCACTCCTTTTCTTTTTCTTCCTGGAATCCGACAAAATTTGGAGGAATTCTGAAGAACAAGAAAGAAAACACAAATATGGTTAGGGTGTAAAGGTTTCAAATTGGCTGCTGTTGTGACTTAATCAAACGAGGCCATGTAAATTGAATAAAAAACTAGGAGGGGTAACGTTACAGGATCAAAATAAGTGCAACTGACCACGCCCCACCTGTCTGTGTTGGGATAGGCTCTTGTTAGATTAAACTCTCCTAGTTGTTGATGCAAACTTTGTTAAATGCTGAGCGCGTCTGAGTTGAGTAAAACTCTCGAAACTTCAAGTAAACTAGTTAAAGTTTCTGCGTCTTTTTCTGTTTTAGTACTTAAAAAATGCTAACCCAAAAGCCAGTTCCATGGTTTCTCAGTTTCAAAATTCGCATTAATAGTAATTCAAGCTCCGACAAAATGAAGTACCAAAGCTGTACATGTACTTTTTCACCTCCTACAACTTTTCTATCTCATCACATTGCTGAAGAAATTTTCCTGAAATGGCAGCAGCCAGTGCTGCTTTGAAATTGGGATCTTTGGTTAAGGTAGAAGCCATCTGTTCCACAAAGAACTGTTGGAATACTGGTGCATCAACTTTGCCGCTTAAATTCCTTGTGTCTTCATGACTCGGCCTTGGTTTTGTAAGATCAAGGGTAATTGTTGGTGCAGGTGAGCTTAGAGAAGTTGAGTATGGTTGTGCACTGCCCAGTTTTAAGCCCCGGTTTGAGACGGAGGCTGCCTCCACCTTTGAGCCGTGAGGGTGGTTGTGTTCACCTTCATAAGTTGCGACTACAATTGATTGATCTTCTATACTTCTTTGAACCTGTACAGAACAAAAGCAACATGTCTTAGAATTATTGAACTTGAGGAATACTTCATAGACCTATATACTTCTTGTCTAATATGTGAACATTTGAGGTTATTTAAACAAAACGACGATCAAAAGATGAGGGAAAATGTACATGTTATTCCGGATGTGCAGTAAAAATAGAAGAAATGAGATGAGCACTGAAATTAATCACACCACAATAGAACTATCATGTTACAGGAGAATCGGTTACGATGGTTGTGTCACGTTAATATTGGCCCACAAATGTAACATTATGACACGTTGAAACATTATACACAAGAAAATATATACAACATGAGGACGCTCAAGAAAACCAAAAACTAAATGAAAACATTTTGCTCAATTCAAATGAATTGTGGAGAAGAACCATGTGTTCGTCCCGAGTGAGTTCTTTGTTGTTTTCTTCATTGGTTTTTTATTGCTTATTAACTACAAGTTAGTGTTTGGTTTCTGCATGTTTCGTGATCTAAAAAATAGGTAGTGTAAATTACCTTCTTTTTGACTGGACAACCAGGAGCAAAAGAACACTTGAAGTAAGCTCTTGGACAAGGATTATCTCTGGTCACTTTCTGTCCGTATTTTCTCCATTGATATCCATCTTTCACTATCTGTATCATGGAAACAAAAAAGTACGTCAGTTACTGAAACAAAGATTTGTACTGCCACAAATTAGAACTCAAATCAAATTCAAGAGTGATGAGGACTCACAAGGCTTGTATCAGACAGTTCTGTTCGAACAAAAGACCGGGAAACATTTGTTTTCACTTCTCCTTTTTTCGATTTCTTGGATGAATCGTCATCACTAGAGCTGCTCTCTGAAGGCCCAATGTTGCATGTAGCTCCATCAAAGTCAACATTTTTGTTGACATTATTATTGATAGTACTGTTTTCAGGTTTTCTCTTTCTTGATGCTGCTGCACCTGCAGACTTCTGTCTCTCTAACTGGTTCCTCAGTTCGTTGTAATTCTCACACATGATAGCTAACATTTCTGTCAGTTTCTTGTTTTCAGCACTCACTCTATTCAGCTCCTCTATCAATGCCCCCTTCTAAAAATAAACACAACATATATATATATACACAAATCAGGGCCTATACTATAAAGTCTTTGAAGATCAACTGCAAAAAATAATGACAATGGATTACACTAGTATGTGTCGTATTTTTCAATTGCCGTCTAATCTAAAAGATCAAGTAGAGAGGATTGACATTTATTTAATTTATACATTCTCCATCGAGTCATGGTGTATATTTTTTTGTTACCTGATCGGTGACATTTTGGGTAGTTATGGAATTCGGACCAAGGACACTTTTTTATTAGTTTGAACTTTAATATCAAGTTGAATTGCCGTCTCATCAAAAGCTTTAAGTTAACATTTTATTTAATAATTTATACATGTGCTATACTTAACAATTAACAGCATACATGCATGGAAGTGCAACTCACCTCTTCTTTGACAGTTCCATTTCTCCCCAACTCAATGAAATTCCCATCTGTGTTGAGTTTCAATGAAGTGTTGATCAGACTTGTGAATTCCATAACCACAACTTGGTAGCAGTTCTTCAGAAGGAAAATAGTAACTTGGTTTTGGAAATATATGATGTGTATTTTCAATTTGCTTAGATTTTTGTTTGTTGAATTTTGCAGCAATAATATCAAATTGAAGAGAGGATATATGAAGGCTTATATAGAGGAATACCGCAAGTTGTTGGAAGGTAGGAAGGAAGATGGACCGGTGGTCATAATAAAATAATGTACGTTCGGGGAGAGTGGTGTTTTGGAGTAATCAGATTTTTCATCATTTTAGTTTTTTTGTTTCTTCTATAATTTACGAACATAGGGGCGGCTGGTGTCAAGAAAATAAAATATCATTTATCTCTCTCTCTCTCTCTCTCTCTCTATATATATATATATATATATATGTGTATATTTAACATAAAATGAAAGTTGTGTTTAAAAAGATAATAGGTTGAAGCGGAACATTCTTGGATAGACATTGCAGCTACAATTCATTGGCGCATTAAAATGTATAATTACAACAGTTTGTGTATTTAATGTTGTAATTTTTTTAAATGATGTGGAGAATCATAATCACATGGTTCTCTAGATCAAGTCTACCATATTCTAAAAGATTAGAGCACATTGAAATCCTGTTGAAATTGCAATAATAAGATATTGCTACTTTCTTTGGGGTATTTGAAAGAAATA
This sequence comes from Linaria vulgaris, assembly GCA_948329865.1. Lineage (NCBI taxonomy): Eukaryota > Viridiplantae > Streptophyta > Magnoliopsida > Lamiales > Plantaginaceae > Linaria > Linaria vulgaris. The sequence continues at coordinate 30,070,984 of OX415249.1, forward strand.
GACTAAATTAATTGAGGGATTTGTAGATTGCGTGTCACGCATATACCTTTGAAGATTTTATATATTCATAAACTAAAAAAAATCATGTTGGTTACATTCAATTTTGAGGTACCAATAATTTTGGATTCGTATGGATAATAACCTCTACACAAAATGCTGATATGGATAGCAAAAGAGTTTTTTTTGTAGCATCTACTAATATCATTGAAAATATTGTTAAAATACTTTCGGGAAAAGGTTTTACCAAAAACGTTAAAAAACATCGAGATTTGTTTTTTTAATTTTATTTTTATTTTAACCGTATGACGACACAGAAGGAATAGAAAAAAATCCTATAATTATTTTTTTAAATTTAAAATGGATCAGTCAGGTGGCTTGTTAAGTATGTAATATTCAAGTTGCATGTTCTTATATTATCTGGTGCGTCATATTAAGTGTGATAGTATAATTTGTTGTTTTCAACATGTTTCGTTTGGTTTCGCCTTATTGTATTCGAAGAAGTTGGTCCTATAGTATAGACTGCAGGTTCCTTTGTAAAAGTTGGGTAATATTTGTTGTACCATACTTTGGTATTGATATTTGGCAATCTCTCACTCGACCACGTGTCACACCTTGAAGTATATAAATGACAAGTTCCGTAAAAGTACTAAGTCATTGGTGTTCCTTTAGTATCTTAAAGAGATAAGGACTGAAAGTCGTTGGCTTCTCAGGTCATCGCCTTCTCGGGTTGTTGCCTCCTCGAATAATCGCCTTCTCAAGTTGTTGCCTTCTCAGGTCATCGCCTTCTCGGGTTGTTGCCTTCTCAGGTTGTCGCCTTCTCGGGTTGTCGCCTTCTCAGGTCATCGCCTTCTCGGGTTGTCGCCTTCTCGGGTTGTCGCCTTCTCAGGTTGTCGCCTTCTCAGGTCATCGCCTTCTCAGGTTCAACACAAGTCCATCAATGATGGGCCAAGCCCATCAACAAGCCCATGAAGTACCTATAAATACCCCCTCAATTGGATGCAAAAGACACACAATTCACATCTGACTTTCTCTCTCTAAGTCAGAGCTTTCTCTCTCTAAGTCAGAGCTTTCTCTCTCTAGACTTGGAGAGCTCAAATTCTGTCCGACCCGTTCGGTCCGACGACGTCTTATGCGACGTGGTCCATCAAGATCTTGTGCGACGCGCAATCCAGTATGGATTGGCGGCCCATCCGGCTCGCTTTGGCCCAATAAGTCCCAGGCCCAACGCAATGCATCCCGTTCAACGAGGTCCAACAAGCCTCGAGCCCAACATAAGGCATACCCGTTCAGCACGGTCCAATAGCCCAACGCGCAACAATGGCTGTCACAGAGAAACAATGAACTACGTTCGGCTTGATTCCCTATACGGGATACGTAGGCAGCTTGGCCAGTCCAAGTTCAGTCCGAAATCAACAAACTCCAAGTTCACTCAGGTATATACTTTCGTGTTTTTCAGTGCAGGTTTCTCGAACTCAAAGCTAACTCAACACCAGTACGGAGCTTGGGTTAGTCTGACGTGGAGTGCTTAGTCAGCAGACGAAATCACCCCGCATCAGTGGCGCCGTCTATGGGAAACCACTCAATGCACTGTAGAAGAAACACACTCACAATGACCAGGTGTACGAAAGCAACTGAGAGGATCAATGCCGCTACTCAGCAACGAGAAGAACCTTATGCTAGAGCTACTAGGAGAGTTGATGCAACGATCCCAACGCAGCAACGTGCATCCGCGACAAGTCAACAATCGCAAGAGGACCACTTCACGACTTGCTACCTCCAAAACATGTGGCTCGACCCATTCAAGCTCTACAACCCTCTTTCAGAGCACGACGAACTCAAGACCTGTGAATTGATCCCGCAACTAAAGTATGAATTGGCCTCTTTACACAACCTCTTCACTGGCGAACAACTTTGAGATGGTCTTCCTCGCATCAATGAACAGAAGCATGCACGACGTCCTTGCACGATCTCTTCATTGGCGAATAACTTTGGAACGATCCTGACGGAGCAACGTGCACCCGCGACAAGTCGGCAAATGCATCGGCACCACTTTAGGATTTGCAACCACTACAACATGAAGCTCTGTGGAAAAACACTAAGTGCATTGTAGAAGAATCACACGTGTCCATCACGATGGCAAGGTCTTCAGAGCATCTGAGAGCACCATCATCAATAAACCTACTCAGCAGAGTGAGGAATTTACGACAAGAGCTTCTAAGAGAGTTGCAGCAACATGACACGTCGCTCCTCTTAAATGTAGAAGCCTTACTAGACCCAACGATGGATAAACCACTTAAAGGAACGTGAGATGCCATGCTAGCATCATCGTGTGTTTGGCGCCTAGAGTCTTGATTGAGAGCCACGCCACCAAGAGTCCCTTGACTTTCATTTGGTCCTCTTCTTTCATGCAATCGATGAGCTTCATGGTTGGCACCATCATCCTTCCCAGTCAAAGGAACGCGAGATGCCATGCTAGCATCATCGTGTGTTTGGCGCCTAGAGTCTTGATTGAGAGCCACGCCACCAAGAGTCCCTTGACTTTCATTTGGTCCTCTTCTTTCATGCAATCGACGAGCTTCATGGTTGGCACCATCATCCTTCCCAGTCAAAGGAACGCGAGATGCCATGCTAGCATCATCGTGTGTTTGGCGCCTAGAGTCTTGATTGAGAGCCACGCCACCAAGAGTCCCTTGACTTTCATTTGGTCCTCTTCTTTCTCATCAAGATCTTGTGCGACGCGCAATCCAGTACGGATTGGCGGCCCATCCGGCTCGCTTTGGCCCAATAATTCCCAGGCCCAACGCAATGCATCCCGTTCAACGAGGTCCAACAAGCCTCGAGCCCAACATAAGGCATACCCGTTCAGCACGGTCCAATAGCCCAACGCGCAACAATGGCTGTCACAGAGAAACAATGAACTACGTTCGGCTTGATTCCCTATACGGGATACGTAGGCAGCTTGGCCAGTCCAAGTTCAGTCCGAAATCAACAAACTCCAAGTTCACTCAGGTATATACTTTCGTGTTTTTCAGTGCAGGTTTCTCGAACTCAAAGCTAACCCAACACCAGTACTGAGCTTGGGTTAGTCTGACGTGGAGTGCTTAGTCAGCAGACGAAATTACCCCGCATAAATATTGTATTTTTATACTTGATGAGTTAGACTATTATTATATATCTAGTACAAATTGCTGTAAGGCCTACGTATTTACTTATTATAAGAGGCTAATAATATTGGCTTGCGCACCGAAGGAAAAATCTTGTTCACAAATTGCCATTGTATGCGAAATTAACCTCTTCGATCATGTGAAAAGATGAGTTCAACCCATTATTAGGCCTGGTTAACCACTTTCTTTAAAATCAATACGATTTAGGCTGACCACCTTAGAGGTCAAAAACGTGAAAGTTTTTTGTACGAAACAAGACAAGCAGTATAAAAAGTATATGTATGGTGACCTAAATTACGATTTAATGTTGTCATGACTCTTGTGAAAAAAATAGGAAGTTTTTACCCTTTTTTTTGATGGGAGTTAAAGAATAAAAAGGGGGTGATGAGAAAAAGGAGACGACTTCCATAATGGGTATTGAAATTCTTTGAGAAGGTCAAAGTCGCGCCCACCGTCACAGGGAAAGAGAAGTGAACATACGTACTTCATTACCGCATAAACATATAAAATATGATGCGCAAATTATAGAACTTGATCTACTCTATTGAGTATTGACCATTCGATAACCAAGAATTTGTCACTTCAGGAAGAGTATACTCTCGATCACTTAATGTTAGCTAATAAAGCCGTCAGCGTCCATCAAAGAAAATTCAGGCTAAACAGTATTGTATTCATCTATTTATCGAAAAATAAGTTTAAGTAAGTATATACCCATATATATATATATAAATAATATCTTTCATTTTTCAGTAAAGTATACACGCATGCATAAATCTTCCTATCTTACTCTAAAGTAATATGAGAACAATATTACATATAATTATGTTTCTTCCTACCAAAAAGCCTTTATCCCAGACCGCTCCATCACGAACAACGTCGTCATCGCCCATGAATTGATCCACGCCATCAATAACAGACGAAGTGGGAACCGTGGCCTCCTTGCAATTAAGATCGATTTGGCTAAGGCCTAGGACCACGTGAATTGATCCTTCATTGACTTCACATTCACCCAATTCCACTTCCCCTACACTCATTACATGGCTCATGGAATTCGTGCGGTCGGTGGAATTCAATGTCAGTGTGAATGGTGCAAGGTCCGTGGGGCGACACCCGAATCGGGCCTCCCGCCAAGGTGACCCCCTTTTCCCTTATCTTTTTATATTGTACATGGCACTCCTCATTGGCGCCTTTGTTCAGGCCACATAGTCGAGCCATTTTCGCGCCGTTCAGTGGGGTCCTCCATTCTCATTCTTAGCTTCGAAGATGACTGTTTTACCTTTCGCGATTATCATCCAGGCACTCTTCAACTCTTGCATGAGTTCCTTGACTCATTCTACGCCATGGCGGGCCTTGGGGTGAGCTACGACAAATCTCGAGTACTCTTTTCCCCTAAAATCCCAAACAGAAGGCGTTGCACCCTCCTCCACCTCCTCGACATAGAACCCATAACCAGCCAGATAAATACCTCGATATCCCAATATGGCACAGTCGCTTCCGCTCCGAATTCTTCGCCCCTGTTCTTGAACGCTTCGAGCGGCACATTGGTGCTTGGCATACGTGGTACCTGTCCTATGTGGGTCGTCGACCCCTTATACAATCCACTCTCCAAACAATGTCGGGGTACTAGATGAGCATGCTCGCCTTATCCCGCTTCGTCCTTACTAACTTTACAAACTGTCCAAATCATTCATTTGAAATGCGGACAGAAATGGCCGCCGTAAGGGCATGGTGTCGTGGCAGATTACATGTTCCTCCAGTTGCCAAGGCGGGCTGGGACTCAGACACCTCGAGCAACTCAACGAGGCATATATGCTCAAACTCGGTTGGGGACTTCTCCAGTCTCCAGACACTCTTTGGGCACGCGTCTTACGTGCCAAATACTTCCCAGAGTGCCACCCTATCATAGCCCTAATTCCCGCCGCTTCTAGCCGTGCATAGAAATCCATAGCCCGTCTTTTCTAGTATCCTCACTTCAACGCAGTGGATTATAGGAAACGGGGCCTTAATTAACTTCTAACATTCTCAATGGCTAGGCTCTTTCACTATTATGGAACATGTACCCTCCATTCTAGCCCCTACTAGCATTGTGGCCCGCATTCAGGGAATTTCCCTACCAATTGACGACGTGCCTCACTTGATCGGTTGGGCATGGAATCTTGGAGAAGAATTTACAATTAAATCAGGTTACGAATGGTTGGCCCACAAAGCTTATGGGACACCAATGCCTAATCTACCTTCGTTGGCCCTCTGAGAAGCCTGTGTTCTTCACCTCATTAAATTCTTTGGCTGTCTATGGGGACATGACGACCTTTCAACTCGCGGATGCCTCTCGAGGCGACATGTCTCCATCTCTCCCACTTGCCCTCTTTGTCACTTGGCCACAAAATGGTAGAATACCTGTTTGCGGTCTGTCCCTTATTTGCGGACGTGCACCGTGACTTTGCCCTATTTAACCCCTCTCAGAATGAAAACCACATTATTCCGCACCTTCTTCGCCCTCCAAACCCAATAGTCACCCTTGTAGGGTGTTGGGCTATCTGGTGGGCTCAGAATGAATTCCTCTTCAAAGTATATTTCATCTCTAAGATTCTAATCTCACAATGAATCTCAAGAACCTTGGAGGAAAGTCTGTTGGGCCCCTTCCTTGACCCCCTAAATATTACGGGTTATTAGTCTGGTGGATCCCACCCCCACGAAGAGTCTTCAAACTTAACACGTACGGTTCAACACTGGCCAACCCAGGCCCAACATGTATTGGTGGCGTGATACGCGATTTTTCAGGTACTATAGTTGGTGCCTTTTTCGAAGCGACGAGATGTAGCACCAACAACATAGTAAAACTCCGGGCTATTCACCATGGAACTCTGCTCTCATGACACATTTTCTTTCTTGCATTAATTACTGAAACTGACTCGTATGTCACGTTTAATTCTCTCACCAGGATGTGGGGCTGTATGGCCTTAGTTGAAACGAAAGACCTCGTACTTGACATACGAAGGTTAGGAGGAAGACGCCCCAACCTGTTCATCTCTTGTATATATCGTGAGACGAACAAGTTAGCAGATGTGCTGGCAAAACAGGGATCGAACCGTGCTTGTATGGAATGTCCCCTACAGCCGCCCCTTTTGCCCAAGCTGGCTAGGTTGCCTGCCCAGATTGGAGGAGTTTGATTCATGTGATATTAGTGGTACATATACGAGACTGTCTCGCTAGCCCCAACCTAGCACCCCCATTATATATCTTCTGGCTTCGACCTAGTTTATAAATAAAACTGCCGTTAAAAAAAAAATTATGCTGAACTCAAATTTATGTACATATGTAATCATATGTATTTACATATAGTTATCTAGGGATATTATATTGTTTAGGACTCGTTTTCTTGCAAATATTTTAGTTGCATGACTATTAAAATATCCATACTAATATATTTGTGTGTAACTAGTAGTTTGAATGGTTTGACAACTAGGCACCCTAAATAAAGCCCAACAAAAACAAACAATAGTATGTTTGCTTGAAATAATTGAACCAAAATTTTTAATCGTGCCACTTTTTGTGCGAAACGACATTTTCACCTTTAGTATCTTTTTTTCACCTCATACACCTATTAGTTTGACATACACACCATTAGTATTTGGCTTCCAATCATCCATAAGCAAAGCCCTAAAATCACAAAGCATCCACAAGGCAAAACCTACGCAACAATGAGTGGTGCATGTGAACGAAGTCCACGCCGTCGACATGGTTGCCGTCATCGTGTACATGTTCGCATCTGCCACTATCGCCTCCTCGACTACTTGTTGTCGTCATCATTCAACGCGGGATCGAAGGTAACACATGCAACTACTCTTACACTCTTTCGTTAGAGTTTGAAAGCAATTTTAGATGTAGATCTTTGATATTTTAGAGCTTATTTTTATGAAGTTTAAGTGTTTGATAAAAGTGACCAAAAAGCATAGTTTTGTATTTGTTGCATAGTGGAACTTTGGTGGTTTAAGTATTTGTACTTTGTTAATTGTTTAGTTGTTGAAACGTGATTTGAAAGCCTTTTTGTATGTTGTTCTTAAATATTTTTCTTTCTTGTTTTTTTACACTTCAAGTGTTTAATCAAATGTCTCAAATAACAAGTGTTCATGAGAGAGTATTTTGTGTTTGGTGTTTATGGTTAATTAGTTCTAGTAATAAGGTAATGTTTGATTAAATCTTGTGTTTATATGTAATATATTGTTCAATTGAGGATATTATGGTCTTTAGGTTTTAATATTATTAGGGATACTAATAATAGTCTAGCTTCGGGACAAGTTAGGGAAGGAGAGGATCTCACGACATCTATTACGCCATTTACCAAAGCAATTGCAATTAAGTCATTCTAAGTCGCAAGATTTAGTCACCACATAGGACAAACCACACCATTAAACATGCAAATCAAACAACCTTATATCTACTATTAATCTAATGGGACTTTATTGGGCAAAACAAACGATCCCTTACATAATTATGCTTTTAAGTTAAAGGAGCATGTAGTTACTGATAATGCAGCTAATTATAAAGGAGCTGGATCTTTGCTAGAAAAAAAGTATCCTTCTTTGTTTTGGTCTCCTTGTGCTGCCCATTGTATTAATTTGATTATGAAGGATATTTGTGACCTCCCGCTTGTTAAACAATTGGCAAAAGATGCATCTAACGTCACCTCCTTTGTTTATAACCGTAAATGGGTACTTGCTTGGTTGAGGAAAAGGGAGGGGTGGACAGAAATTATTTCTCCTGCCGCTACTCGTTTTGGCACGGTATTTATTGCATTAAGCAGTTTGCATGAGAAATTGAGTTTTTTGAAGGACTTGGTGAAGGATCCGGGCTATGAAAAGTTTAGGAGAGATGCTAAAGGAACTCATGTGAAGTCTATTATTTTGAATGATTCTTTTTGGGCCAATGTGAAAGTTATTGTTATGGTTATGTCTCCGATTATGAGGTTGCTACGTCTGTGTGATTCTGATGAGAAACCTTCTTTGGGTTACGTTTATGATGGCATGGCAAGGGCAATAAATGGGATAAAGAAAGTTTTTGGCAATAGAGCAACTAAATACACGACGTACACTGATATTGTCGATAATAGATGGGATAGAATGTTGCAAAAAAGTCTCCATTTGGCCGCTTATTTTTGTAATCCTATTTTTCAATATGGTGATGGTGATCTTATGGAGAGTACTCATGTGATGAGTGCTGTGTGGGAGGTCTTACAAAAGATTCTCCCAAACCGGTCAGAGGTGGTGAGAGAAGTGACCATGTTTCGAGATCGACAAGGGAGTTTTGGAATACCTTATGCCGTGCAGGGTATTCACACTACTAGACCCGGTAATGTTTGTTTTAACTTTCAACTTGATAAGTTAATATTTTGTTTATTCATTTATATTTAGTTTGATAAGATATTAACTAATATGATCTAATTGTTTAGATGTTTGGTGGAGCCTATTTGGCGGTGATGCACCACTTTTGCAAAAGGTTGCCATTAAAGTTTTGAGTCAAACATCAGCCTCTTCTGGATGTGAGCGCAATTGGAGTGTGTTCGAACGTATACACACCAAAAAGCGGAATAGGTTGGAGCATGAGAGGTTGAATGATCTTGTATTTGTGCATTATAACCTACGCTTGAAGATGCGGTATGACTTTAATATTTTAATTATTGTTGTTTCTTTTGTTTCAAATTTCAATGTGTGGTTTATTTTATTAGTAAGTATAATTTGTTACTTGATGTTATTTGCAGACACAAGAAGAAAAAAGAGACATGTGATCCAATTGACTATGAGAATATTGATAGAGTCGACGAATGGGTAGTAGAAGAAGAAGATACTACCGGAGACTTTACTAATGAAGATATGGATGAGATGTTTGGAGAGGGAAATGTTGCAAGTTCAAGTGCAAGTGTAGCGGGGAATGAAGAAGCTGATTTGACATTGTACGGGTCGTATGAGAGGGTGGATGTGGATGATCATGTTGCCTCGTGATGAATGTTTGTATTGTTGCTACTTTCTTATTTGAGTTTATTGTTGGCTTCTTAACTTTGAATTTGAATTATGTGTTGAAATTTTTAAAATGTGGAGTATTTTATGATTTTTGTTATACACTTGAATATTTCTATATATTTTATTAAATGTTGACTTTAGTCAACAAACCGGTCTAACCAGTGGTTGGACCGGTCCGACCTGTTGACCCTCTACCCGGTAGCCTCACCGGGTCGCTCACCGGGCCGGGTTTCAGAACACTGCTTTTAACGTTATTTGTCGGAGAAGCATGTGATCGTAGGCGTGAATAAATATTATTATTCTTGTCATTAAAACATAAATTAAGTTTTTATTTCTTGTACTTAAACAATTATTTTGCATTAATTTATGACATTGGTCATTGCTAAAAGAAATGAGATGACACTACAAAACCAATTTTCTCTACACCTTTGTAAAGGTGACGTCTTAATCTAATATAATAAAAATAAATGGAATTCTTATTTAAATGTATCTCAAACTATATTTTAATGCATTATAGATCTTATCATATATAATATGCAATAATATAAATAATTTTATTAAAATAAATAGTCAAAAAGTATCCATAATTTGCAAAAGATTTGTGTTGTCACATCGTATCATATCTTAATTACTCGTATTAGTTACCACATTCATATACGACGTGAAACCTATACAATTTTTTTTTCTTTTCGATAACACAGCTATACAATTATTACATAAAACCCTTATTTAGGGCTGTGCAGAAAAATTTCGGATCGATCGAATCAGTTGAAAACTGATAGAATGATCCGATTTAAGAACCGAATCGAATATTTGATCCGACTTTTGGTTTTTGCCTTAGGACCAAACCCCCCCTGATTTGATTCTCGATTTCAGAGGTAAAAAATCGAATCAGATCGAATACGAAACTTCTAGCACTAGAGAATAGGCATTCTGGTAATCTTATTTTTTAAAAATAAATAAGTATATAATAGTATACTAAATTAAGTTTCTAAATAACAAAAAATATATAATGCTAATGAAATACTACTAAGTAACATAATATTTTAACAAAAGTATTAACACTTCACACGTTTTTCTTTCTCAAAAGTTGTAATATTTTTGTATCTGGTATGTATATATAATCTTGAATTGTACGATACTAATTACTAAGTACTAAGTATGGCTTGACTTCCTTTTTGTAGTTTCTATTTTGAACATTAGGTTAATATTTTGTAATGAGAAACTCACAAATGCATGTGAATTTGTTATAAATTATCATTGTATTCATGTTTATTCAAGATTTCTTTAATTATAGATGCAAAATAAAAAGTTAATAGTGTTTGTTCTTTAATAGTAAAAGGAAAAGGAAAAAATGAAAAAGATCAAAATCGAATCAAATTAGATGGAAATCGAATAATTTTGGATCGAATTAGATCGTTTTAAATTGATCTGATTTTGATCTTCGTTTTGCCAGTATCGAAATCGAATACTAGGTTCGATTTGATCCGATTCGATCCAAATGCACAACCCTATTCATATTCGATTGAATTATAAATAGATTATTAACTTTATGAACAATACATACTTCTCTATAAACCCATTCATTAGTCATTTGTTTAGCAACCATCATTATTCATGCGCGTTACATTCTTAAAATGATGCATGCCACCAACTAAGAGAATCATGAGAAGAATAAAACGATTAATATAATTAGGTGCACAATAACAATGCCTTTTGTTAAGACCGATTTTTATGGTCCATATATCTAGTGATTAATTTTGGTTTGAAATCAATTGTTGCAGATTTTATATTACATGGTTCGATTATGATACAATCATATGACTGGCAAGGACTATGCATATTCGGTAGAGAATGGAAATCGACTATTTATGAAATTCTCTCAAATAGTTGCAATTATCTCGAAATTTTAACTATTGCAACCACACATTCCAAAAAGTACTGCTCATCCTTATAAAATCGTAAGATTCAAAACATTTTACGGAATTTGTACTAGAATAGTTGAAGTGTTAAGTTTGATTGTTGTAAGATTATAATATTGGCCTTACTTTCTCATTCATTATCATGACATATATATACAAAAAGTAGTCTTGGTGACTAAGTAATTTTGGTGACTACGTAAGGTAGTTTTGGTGACTAAGTAATCTTGATGACTAATTAAGGTAGTCTTGGTGACTAAGTAATCTTGGTGACTAAGTAATCTATCTATCAAGATAACTACCAAATATACAAAAGATATACACAATATCTATTCTAGTCTAATCTCTAGTCTAATACACCCCCGCAGTGGCAACGGGAGGAGGACGAACGTTGAGGCTGTCCCGAAAATCATCAAAGAGAATACGAGGGAGCCCTTTAGTGAAGATATCGGCAATTTGATAACGAGAAGGCACATGAAGAACACGAACATCACCGCGAGCCACTTTTTCTCGCACAAAATGAATATCCATTTCAATATGCTTCGTGCGTTGATGTTGCACGGGATTTCCTGAAAGATAAATATCACTTACATTGTCACAGTAGACAAGAGTGGCACGGGAGACGGGAAAATGAAGCTCCAAAAGCAAATTGCAAAGCCAACAAGATTCCGACACAACGTTGGCAACACCACGGTATTCAGCTTCAACACTGGAGCGAGAAAGAGTAGGTTGGTGTTTAGCCGACCAAGAGAGAAGATTATCACCAAGATATACACAATAACCCGATGTGGAGCGACGTGTGTTGGGGCAGCCTCCCCAATCAGCGTCGGTGAAAGCTTTAAGAGTCGAGAGAGGGGACAACCGAATGAAGAGACCGAGAGTAAGAGTCCGCTGAATATAGCGCAAGACACGTTTCAGTGCTTGCATGTGAGGTTCACGAGGATCGTGCATACAAAGGCAAATCTGTTGGACAACATAAGAGATATCCGGTCGGGTAAAGGTCAAATACTGATGAGCACCTGCAAGAGACCGAAATAGTGTCGGATCCGAACAAGGGGCACTGTCAAGAGCTGCACCAAGCTTGGATTTCGTGTCAACGGAAGTGAGGGTTGGTTTGCAAGAAGACATGCCAGCTCGCTCAAGAATATCCATAGAATACTTATTTTGAGAGAGAAATAACCCTTTAGATTCTCGAGTGACAGAAACCCCCAAGAAGAAACTCAAAGGACCTAAATCCTTCATAGCAAACTCCGAGTTGAGAGAGGCCATAATAGTATGGCGCAAGGTAGTGGTCGAGGTGATCAATAGAATATCATCGACATACAAAAGAAGATATGCAATGTCAGTACCGCGCCAATAAATAAAGAGAGAGTGGTCGGACGTGCTGTGAAAGAAACCGAGAGTACGAACATAATCGGTAAAACGCTGGTACCATGCACGAGGGGCTTGCATTAAGCCATAAGAGATTTCTTCAAGAGACATACATGATCAGGTCGGGAGGGATCTCGAAAGCCGACGGGCTGATGCATATAGACTGTCTCGTGAAGATGACCATGAAGAAAGGCGTTTTTCACGTCCAACTGATGAATGGACCAAGATTTGGACACGGCAAGGCTAAGGACTGTCCGGATAGTTGCGGGTTGGTGATTTCACCACGGGGCTGAAAGTGTCAGCACAATCCACTCCAACCTGTTGAGACCCGCCATCACCACAAAGACGAGCCTTATACCGCTCAAAAGAACCATCAACGTTAAACTTATGGCGAAAAATCCACAAAGACCAAATCACATTAACATCCCTAGGACGAGGTACTAACTCCCACGTCTTATTTTTAATAAGAGCATCAAATTCATTAGTCATAGCCAATTTACAATTCGGATAAGATAATGCGGCTACAGGGTTTCGGGGTAGAGGTGAAGGCGAGAGGGTGGCTGATAAGTTAAGGAACTGTTTAGGCATAAATATACCACGTTGGCTGCATGTGGTCATGAGATGAGAGGGAGTCGGCGGTGGTGGTGGTCGGGTAGCCGGGATGGCGACCGATATAGATGAAGACGAGGGAGGGTCGGTATGATGCGTTTGGGCCGTGAGTGGAGGAGAGGCCACGGGATCGGTAATATCGGTGTTTGGGCCGTGAGGTGGAAGAGGGTGGGTTGCCGTGGTAAGGACATGAGAGGTGAGTAGTGGTGATAAATCAGAATCAAGAAAATTATAAGAGTTAGGGGAAGGGTTATTTAGTGTCGAGAACGGGAATTTACCTTCATCAAAGAGAACATGGCGGCACACGATTATTTTCTGACTCGAGATGTCATAGCACTTGTAACCCCTGTGGTTGGAGGGAAAACCTAGAAAGACACAAGGAGTGGAACGTGGTTGTAGTTTGTTTATGAGGGGGGAAGGGACGAGGGGATAACACAAACACCCCAAAACGCGAATATGGGCATAAGATGGATGTTTTTGATATAAGGGTTGAAGAGGAGTTTTATTACCCAAACGTTTAGACGGGAGTATATTTAATAAATATGTTGCCATTTGAAGTGCGTGGTGCCAAAAAGAGGGAGGGACGGACGCATGGGCAAGAAGAGTGCAAACCATGTTATTTATTTTTCTTATTTTTCTTTCGGACTTTCCATTTTGTGAAGATGTGTAAAGACAAGAAAATCGAAATTGCATGCCATGATTCGCACAAAAATTATGAAATAAGTGGTTATTAAATTCAGTACCATTATCACATTGAAACGATTTTATGTTCTGTTCAAATTGAGTTTTGACAAAGTTACTAAATAAAGTAAAGGTTGGAAAAACTTGGGATTTATGGGCAAGGGGAAACGTCCACAAGAAATCAGAAAAATTATCCAAAAACAAAACATAAAAACGATGTCCAGACGAACTCAAAATAGGCGACGACCATAAGTCGCTATGAACAATATCAAAAGGAAAATAAGTAAAAGATAACGAGGAAATAAAAGGTAGTCTAATATGCTTGCCAAGAGGACAAGATGGACACAAGGACTTGGACGCTTTATGACAAGGGATGGATTATATACGCCGTAAGCAATCAAGGACAGATGTTCCCGGATGACCTAGGCGGGCGTGCCAAAGAGTAGGAGAGAGAGCGGCGATGGCAGTAGGCGAAGCAGCGGAAGGAAGAGAGGCCAATGTGGAGATGGGGTAGAGGTCGCTAGTGCTATTACATCTCATCAGTCGGGTGCCCGTCCATAGATCCTTCACAGAGAAACCAAAAGGATCAAATTCCACAGTCACAGAGTTATCATTAGTAAATTTCCGAACCGACACGAGATTTTTGAAAACTTTTGGAGCATGCAAGACATTATTTAGGGCAAGGGGTAGGAAAGGAGGAGTAAGAGCCGTATTACCATAACCACGAATTGGGATGGATTGACCACTACCAACAGTTATGCCATGATTAGTGCTCGTATTAAAATAGGGTGAGAGCATACCTTGTTGGGATGTCATATGAGAAGAGGCACTGGAGTCCATATACTACGAGTCATCTAGAGGGGTGAGCGAGAGGGTGTGCATGGCAGATGCTATGTTCGTAGGGGCATAGGGCTGCACTGGCGGAGCGGGGGCCGAGTAGTAGGCTTGCGCGGGCCGCGGGCCAAGGATGCCGGGGCTGCGCGATGTGGGCGGACGTGGTGCGGTCGGGTACGGTGATGGCGGGGCAGTCCATGCGGGGTTGTTGGAAGGGTAAGGGGTACGACCATTGCCAAATAGGAGAGGAAGCGTATGGTGCACCCCCACGACCCGTGTGACGTGCGCCTCGACCGCGATAAGAGCCACGACCCCAAACCCATGAGCGTTGAGCACGATTGTCATGTGCGGTGAAAAGAGCGGACTGTAGCGCAGATCCGTCCAAGGAAGGTGGTCCCGTGACGAGGGCAGACTCGGTGGTAGTGCATGCGGCTCGCTTGGCGAGGCTCGTTTCCTCAAGAGTAAGCATGGAACGAGCCTTGGAGAAAAGTGGAAGTGGATCACTTTGTTGAATGAGAGTTGCAATACCACCTTATGTCTCGTTGAGTCCTGCCACGAGTTGGAGAACCAACCTCTGATTCGAAACGAGGGCACCAACATTAGCAAGTTGGTCAACGAGCATCTTTAACTTTTGACAGTAAGCACCCACGTTGGAAAATTCGTCGAGAGTAGTGGACGAGAATTGGCTTTCAAGATGAACGGCTCGGGAGTTCTTATTGTCTTGAAATATTTCAGCCAAATGGACCCAAGCAGAGAGAGCAGTGGCGTTTTTATCGATGATCGTGTGAAGAAGATCATTCGAGATGGTGCCATAAATCCATTGAAGGACGATGGCATTAATGCGCTTCCACGTGCATGGTTTAATGGAGTCATCAGAGGGAGGATCGACCTCATTAGAAAAGAGGTGATCCGTGACTTCGAAGGCGCGTGCATGAATCTTGAACAATTCAGACCAAGGATTGTATTGTCTGGATTCAACATCGAGCATGATAGGAATAAAGTTGCGGATATTTGTGACCGTGAGGGCTGGGAGAATTCTAGAGGAGGGAGAGGAGGTGGCGGCGGCGGCCATGGAAGATGAGGTGGCGACCGAGTCCTTTAGGGTAGGATCGCTAGGGTTAGACATTAAGAGATAGAGGAGGCTTGATACCGTGTAAGATTCTAATATTGGCATTGCCTTCTCATTCATTATCATGACATATATATACAAAAGGTAGTCTTGGTGACTAAGTAATATTGGTGACTAAGTAAGGTAGTCTTGGTGACTAAGTAATCTGGATGACTAAGTAAGGTAGTCTTGGTGACTAATTAATCTTGGTGACTAAGTAATCTATCTATCAAGATAACTATCAAACATACAAAAGATATACACAATATATATTCTAGTCTAATATCTAGTCTAATAATTGTATTACGTGACAGAGAGTAAATTCTTTCTATTTATCTAAAAGAAGACTTTAGATTGAAAGAGCATCAAGCCATACTAACTTTTTTTAGACTCAAAAGAAGTATATTAGCTAGTTGAATGATCCGATATTTGTATTAAGTATTTAAACAAGGTTTAGAGTAGATTAATTACAATAGCCTATGAGCATAAATCTCAGATAATTAAGTGGAAGAGCTTGATTGTCTTAAAGCGAAAGACGCGTGGATTAGGTCAGCTGACTCAACTACGTCGAATTAGTTCTAACTTTTCTTTCAATTGCAACTTTATCATTATCTAAGAATAATAATATGATAATGGACAAAGATCTATGCTTTTAGAGAAACAAATTGAGAGAATCTAAGTTGCAACATGAATGATAGAGTACACTCAAATTGATAATGACTTCCCAAATTAAAGTACAACTCAAATGCAGTAGCATATTCAGAATTTGTGTGCGGAATGGGCTAATTTTTTTTTTCCGGACGAACTATAAGTAAAGAAGGAAAAGAAAATTAAGAGTAGAAAGTGTAAGATCTTAGGTTAGATTTACTTAACAGATTTACGTGTTGACACAGTAAGTAAAAGAACACATGAACTTTTTATAGTGGTTCAGTCAACATACCTAATTCACTTGCCTTTCGCCTCAACGTCAACTCAAGTCTATTTCCGTTAGTACATGACTAACCCACACATGATTTACTTGCTACTTGTAATCTAGACTTTCTCTAATTACATTCCTAACACATGTCGTGATACCTTACTAATGAACTCTACTTGAATCTGGAAATCTTCAAGTTCCCATGAAGCTCCTCCGCCTTGAAGTTTCACAACATTTTAACACACATAGAATTTGACTTAATAAACAAATTAAAAGGTCTTAGACTTAAACACTTTAACCATACTCTTCTTTTCCTTTGATCCTACTACTTTTATAGGCCAGCAGCACCACGTGGAAGACAATTGTTGGATCGCCTTTTTAAAATCTGATTAATAAAAGGCAAACATAAATAAGATAAAATCAAATCTATCGTCTTTCCTAAGTTATCATGTTGTAACAAAATTATGTTAAGCATGGAAACTTATAAAGATATCTTAGCATCCAATCTTTCCATGTATATCATGATTCGACAATATCAAATAAATTAGGCAAGACTTGAGAAACAAGTCCAGAATCCAAAACAATATACTTTTAAAATAACCTGTTACAATTGGACATGCAACAATAAGGAAAGTTGGGATAAATCTGCCACACACTTATATAGGAAAGTTAGGGTGAGCCTCGCCAGAATCTCACAACTGCTATTTCCTTATACATATAACCTGTCTCGTC
This sequence comes from Linaria vulgaris, assembly GCA_948329865.1. NCBI lineage: Eukaryota > Viridiplantae > Streptophyta > Magnoliopsida > Lamiales > Plantaginaceae > Linaria > Linaria vulgaris. The sequence continues at coordinate 30,088,335 of OX415249.1, forward strand.
TTGTATCATTTGTCTCGACAATATAAGTGCAACTAAGGAAACATATGGAAATAATATCAAAATATAATAAATTTAATTAACTAATTGACACATGATTAATTAAGCCCCAGAAGTTGGTCCTAACAATCTCCCCCTTTGATTTTGTTTGGCAACAACATTATTTCCTGCAAAATAGAGTTAACACAATCACATATGATGCCTTAACATACTCAAAATAAGTTCAGTTGCAACATGAGTGCAACATCAAAATACAGGTAGTTAGTAATCTGCCCCCAACTTTTTGCACTTTTACTCCCCCTTGGTGTCACAACCAAATCAAGAGGGGCCTAGAGAGCGATCGTCGCGTCACATCAGGGTGTTGAGGCACTTCAACAATGTTCTTCATCTTCGTGCTTTTCCTAAGATAGACATGCTTTTCACACAAAGATCAGAACTTCAAGAGAAAGTGTACAACAAGAGAGTAAACAAATAATTCATCCATTTGTCAAAGCATTGGTGGAGAACCAAATCGTGGAAAAATCCAGTCTCTGCAATTCACTTACCTTACACACTTAATATGATATAATTTTGAAACTATATAATGGAAAAATAAATAGTTTCCAAGAAAAGCGAGTGGACTCAATTTATCAACTAACCTTACATAAATATGCTGATGCAATAAAGAAGGAAAATTACTTCCATTAGAAAAGCAGTTGAGGCAAGTGCCAAAATGAATATAACAACAATTATGGCACAAAATTAAGCCCAAATATTCAAAACAACACCACTCGATATGTTTGAAATGATAAAGTTTGAAAAGTGACGAACATAATTACCAATGCAAAAACGAGATTCTACTAATGCACCACTGGTAGCTTTCACTCTAACGCATTTTTGGGTATGGATGCTTTTAGGTCAGATAGCTTTTTCCAATCGTTTTTTGGTGCCAAATAGTGATTCAAGGAAAACAAACAACCAATATCTTTTGAGCTTTTCAGAATGATTTGGATGCAAAAGGTGCAGTAAGCTCACAATTAAAATAAGACAACATGATAAGATGAACATTTGAAAATCAGGCATTAAATCAGTTCATGCATTGTTGTAACAACAAGCTATTGCGACTCACATGCGGCAGATGTCAACAAATTTTCTAAGGATTTCAAATCTAGTTGCATCTAACGCCTCTATAAATATATCAACCAATTAATTATTAATCCCCCACGAGTTTTATTTCAACCACGTTTCTTTTCACTGAATCACAAATAAAATGATATTATATCTCTATATGTTTGGTTTGTACATGCTGAGTTGGATTTTTGGCAACGATAATGGTACTTGTGTTATCACAAAAGACAGTTAAAATATCTTGAGTAATATCATAGTTTTTTACCGTTCGCTTCATTTTGATAAGCTGAGTGCACGAACTACATGCTACAACGGATGCATGTGCATCAACAATTGGTTTTTCATGTACTATCGAGACTATTACCTTTGGTGGTTGGTCACTGAAGACATCTTTATTGTATCCTCCTACCACAATGGAGATTTCACCTCCATTTGGTACTGCAACAAAATTCCTGGAACCATCAAATTTAAAATTAGAAGAATCAAAAGAAATATGTGAATTTGCACTAGGGTGACATATTAACATGTTTGAAGCGCTATTGTGTCGGGTTAAGGTATAACAATTGTCAGCTTTTTTAAGTCCTTGCAATACACATTTGTCTTGTTTGTCAATCACCTTGCATTCATCCTTTGTGAATCGGACAAACTTTCCTTCATCGCATAGCTTTGATCGCATATCTGATGAGATTAGCATGTATCCCTTGAGCATAGAAGTCATCTTTTAACCGAGGAAATCCTTTCACATTGAGGATTCCTCTTTCAACAAATTCTCTTTGCTTCCATTACCAAACACAACATCTTCTCTTTTTTTATTCACAAGCTTGCTGAGAATCCTTTTGTCACATGTCGTATGACGTGAGCAGCCGCTATCAGAAAATCATGAGTTAGAAGAGTTTTAGAGCTAGGTGAATTACAAATGAAACAATTAATATTAGACCGCAAAAATCAAATCTATTTTTGTGAAGTAGGCTTCAGTGTTGCGACTGGCACAGTTGTAACGGTTGTTCTAGGTGCTGTAACAAGAGCTCTTACGACTTTTCTTCTTGCTCTCTTCACTGGTGTGACATGTCCTTAATTCCATATTTCGGGTATTTGATTGTCCCACAACTTGTAGTGGTATTGATGGTTAGTGAATAAAAGACTTATTTGAGAAACCTTGATTCATACCTAAAAATATCCAAGAGAGAGGTGGTTGATGATTTCCATTGGGTTGTCCAAAGTTTTCTTTGGGATAAACATAATGGAACTCATTTCCTTTTCTTTCCTGATGCTGATTAGGTCCTGTCTGATGTGTCTTGGGATTCCTGGGTTTAGGCAGCCTTTGAACAGGTCGTGGTTGATTTTTCTTGAGAGATACCTGTTGTGACGTACCTTTGAATCCTATTCCAACTAGGTCTGCAGCTGGTCATTGCAACTTGAAAACTTCATCAAGTTTTTCTGTTCTGAACTGAGTATTTTGACATTTTTCTTGACAGATTCAAGACCATTCAATGTCTCTCCTAGCTTTCGTTGTGCCTTCTTGCCTGATCTAACTCGAGGGTTAGAGTTTTCTTTTCTTTCTCAAGTATTAGAATCTTTTCAAGATTTTTGATGTGTTTGTCCATTTTGTGGGCATTTATATGAGGATCTAAAATCTTTACTTGAGCTTCGTGATCATTGTTTCTTTTTCTGACTGCTTCACATTTGGCAAAGGTATCAAAAATCTTGTCTTGACTTAGAAAAAATGATTATTTTATATATGATCTCGAATCAGATTCTGTTAGAGCGGCTATTGCCGCAGATGGCATGTCAAAAACCGAGTCTACTGGAGCAATTTTGACTTTTAGGGAAAGATCAGACATTTTTGCTTTTTCTTCTACTCTATCGTTAGATTCATCATCACTCCAAGTTGAGACGAACGGTCTGTTCATTTTCTTGTAAAGGTTTGCGTACTCTGCAAGAATATGACCAAATTCCTGGCATTCTCTGCATTGAACACCTTTCCATTTCTATCTGACTTCAAGATCATTCGCAGGGGAGAAATTTCTATTATTAAAATCAGAGTTGGATGAACTAGGAAAATGAACTTTACCATTGTTCTTGAACCCGTTCACTTTCTTGAAGTGTTTCAACACTAGTGCCATGTCATGAGAAAGTTTAGTGCCATGGTCATTCTAATATAAGGGCCATGCCGTTGACTATAATGATAGACTTTTTGCGGCACTAGCTTCTTCCTACTTCAGTTTCATCTCATAAGTAGCAAGGGATCCCATGAGTATCTCCAATGACATATTATCTATATCCTTTTCTTTTCAATTGCTTCAACCTTAGTTTTAAATTTTGGAGAAAGAGATCTGAGTGTCTTGTGGACAAGCTTTGCGTCATCGCATCATTCACCAATAAGTAGAACTACTGTTGTAATGCGTCTGAGTTTTGCATTTTATTGTGCAATTATTTCATTTTTTTGCATCTTCATGTCCTCAAACTGAGTGATTATCATTTGTAAATTAGATATACGAACTCTACACAAACCTTCGTGGGCAACACAAATGGTTTTCCATGCATCTTTAGCGGCAACACAGCCAGAGATAGTGTTGTATTGATCCATGTCCACATCACTTAAAATGGTGTTTAGGGCAGTAGAGTTCTATGCCGCTTGGCAGTCTTTCTCATCTATCCAATCAAGCTTAACTTTCAACTTCCCATTTGTGTCAGTAGGTCGAGACCAACCTCTAAGGACAGTCTTCTAGGCTTTCTGGCCCTGTTGTTTGATGAAGTTCATCACACGGTTTTTCCATATAGTTGGAAATCGTAAGCATAAGTGTTTTGGTCGTAGACAAACCTTTTTAATATCTTCCATCCCTAGAAAAAAAATCTTGTACTCTAGAATCTCACTAAAACAAGCGTTAGTGACCAGCTCTTGATGCCAATTGTAAGATCTTAGGTTCGATTTACTTAACAAACTTACATGTTGAAACATGTAATAATTGAAATAGTTAGTAAAAGAACACATGAACTTTTTATAGTGGTTCGGTCAACAGACATAATCCACTTGGCTTTCGCCTCAACGTCAACTCAAGTCTCTTTTTGTTAGTACATGAATGACTCACACATGATTTACTTGATACTTGTAATCTAGACTCTTTTTAATTACTTTCCTAACACATGTCGTGACACCTTACTAACGAACTCTACTTGAATATGAAAATCTTCAAGTTCCCACAAAGTTCCTCCGTCTTGAAGTTTCACAACACTTTAACACATAGAGAATTTGACTAAATAAACAAATTAAAAGGTCTTAGACTTAAACACCCTAAGCACACTATTCTTCGCCTTTGAGTCTACTAATTTTATCGGCGAGCAGCACATGTAGAAGACAGATGTTGGATCGGATCATATATTTTCCTATCGGGACAACTTGCAGCTTCCATAATTATCTGATTTACCTGCAAAAGGATAGATGTAGAATATTCCAAGTATATGATAGATAAAACACGTCTAGGTACATTGGAATAATATCGGTTTCACAAAGGCAAAAATAAGTAAGATACAATCAAATATATCTTCTTTCCTAAGTTATCATGTTGTGGCGAAATCATGTTAAACATGGAAACATATAGAGGTATCTCAACAGCAAATCTTTACATGTATATCATGATCCGACAATATCAAGTAAATTAGGCAAGACTTGAGAAACAAGTTCAGAATAAAAAATAATATACTTTCCGCAAATAACCCGTTACAACCGAACAATAAGAAAAGTTAGGCTAAATCTGCCAGAATCTCACAGTTGTACTTTCCTTATATAGTCTATTTCGATAGTCAAGGAAGACTAAGGAAAAATATGGAAATAATATCAAAACATAATCAATTCAATTAATTAATTAACACATAATTAATTAGACACAAAAAGTCGGTCTTAACAACAAGAATCATTTTGTTTTTTTTTTTTGCTAATTCCTTACATTAAAAGATTTTTTTGCTATTTTTTAACATCATTTTTTTTTGACAATTTCTAACATAAAAAAATGTCTTTTTCTTAAAAAAAGTTAACAACAAAAAGAGGTGCTAATTAAATTACACTTGAGACTATACCATACATACTATATAAACAAATTTGACAATTTCTTTATATTTGGATACCTAGGTAATTAGGAAAATTGACGTCCCATCGGTGAAAGAGATTTTTGAACGTAGAAGGAGAAACCGCGAGCGAGCGAGGGGCTTTGTGAGGAGAGCTGCTAATTGATCAAGGGTGTTGACATAAGATACCTTGATCAAATGTTTAGAGACAAGGTCATGAACAAAAGGGAGATTAACATAAATATGCTTCATACGGGAGTGCTGAACTGGATGCAAAGAGAGCCGAAGAGCACTCATGTTATCACAACGAATGAGTGGAGCAGTTGCAACTAGAAACCCGAGTTCGCCAAAAAGGTGTTGCAACCAACAAACTTCCACAGAGGTAGAAGCTAAGACACGGTACTCACCCTCCGTGGAAGAACGTGCAACTGCCTTTTGTTTTTGAGAGGACCAAGATATGGGATTGGAACAAAGAAATACAATATACGCAGTAGTGGACGTGCCATGAACCGCATCACCAGCCCAATCGCCGTCATTGAACGCGGTGAGGGATAAAGAGCTCATACGACAAAGAAGTATGCCATGCTAAATCGTGCCTTTTAGATTCCGAAGGACACATTTCAAGGCAGTCCAATTAACCGAATCCGGGGCAGACATCCTTTGGGCAAGTCGGTTAACCGAGAAGGTAATATCCAGCCGAGTTAAAGTGAGGTATTGAAGGCCTCCAATAATTTGGCGATATGCGGTAGGGTCCACATCAGACAAAGAGGAAGAAGATGGAGGATTGGAGGTGATTGGTGTTGCAAGAGGATTAACACCATCTATTTTGTGACGAGCCAAAAGGTCAAGTATGTATTTGTGTTGAGAAAGAAATGAACCCTCACGACAACGACATACCTCAATCCCCAAGAAATACGTAAGTGCCCCTATATCCTTAACAGCAAAAAGAGCACTAAGCTGTGAAATACGAGGAAATCAGAGAAGGACATGAACTAATGATGATAATATCATCCACGTACACAAGGACATAAATCCAAATATGCTCCCAAAGGAAAAAAAGAGAGAAGTGTTGGATTTAGATTGAGAAAATCGAAAGGAGGTAAGTGCAGTACTAAGAGCAAGATACCAAGTACGTGGAGCTTCCTTGAGGCAATAAATGGATTTGCGCAGGAGAAAAACATGGTCCAGCGCCGACTGATCAAGAAAGGCAACAAGTTGGCACATGTAAACCGTTTCAGACAAATCCCCATGTAAGAAGGCGTTGCTAACATCTAGTTGGCGCAAGGTCTAGCCATACATAGTTGCAAGTGAGAGTAGAGTCCGAATTGTAACTGGCTTAACAACTGGACTGAAGGTTTCTTTTAAGTCAAGACCCATACCTTGAGTGATACTTTTGGCAACAAGACAAGATTTGAACTTGTCGATTGACCCATCCGGGTGCCTCTTGATACGAAAGACCCATTTAGAGCCAATAATATTACGACCGTTGGGCTATGGAACAAGAGTCCAAGTGTCGTGCTTGGTTAAGGCTGTAACTTCTTCAACCATGGCGACACGCCAAGCCGGGTCAGATAACGCCTTGGATGCACAAGTAGGAGCAACACAACAATAAGATACTTTGTTGCAACATGAATCTGCTTCGGCTTAAAGATATTATTGCGCGAGCAAGTACTCGTAGAGTGAGCTCTGTCAGACAGAGGAGGAGCAGGTACAGTTGCAATAGGGGCCTGCTTCGATGAAACAAACACAGTGGGCGAGGGGGTGGCAACATCAACAGAAGTTGCAACTTCAGCAGGAACTAATTGTGCATCGGGCAAGGGAGTTGCAGTAGCAACTGGAGGTGCAACATCAGGGGGAACCAATGGTGCAACGGGCATGGGCTGTTGCAATATTGGTGGTGCGGGGAGAACTCAGACCCCAAAGGAAGTATACGAGAGAGTAGTTGCAACAGTGGGCGAAGAAGAAACCTGCAGAAAAATAGACTCCACGAACTGGACATGGAGAGAGATATATAAATGCCCCGAGGTGAGATCAAGACATGCTCGAGAAGAGGGAAGCAGTTTGTTCGCAACATACGCCCGAAGATGAGGATAACAAAGGCAACCAAAAATCCGAAGGCGAAGATAATTTAGAGTACGGCTAAAAAGAGCTTCAAACGGCGATTTGTTCTTGAGGGCAGGTGTAGGAAGCTGATTTTATAAATAGATAGCGGCACCAAAGGCATAGGCCTAATAAGTCGGAGGCAAGTTGGCACGAGTGAGAAGCACCCGCCCCATAGTTGCAACAGTGCGATGACGACGTTCACTCGTCCCATTTTGCTGCGGGGTGTGAGGTGCCATAGTGAGCCAACTAATGCCATGAGTAACAAATAGCGCTGCAAGCCACAAATTCCCCGTCTTTATCAGAGTAAAAATTAAGGATGGAGCAACCGAAATACTTTTCCACAAAGGATCGAAACTCCACAAAAACTCGGAATACATCAGACTTCGCAACTAGAGGAAACAACCAGCAATACTGTATAATGATCTACAAGGATCAAATAATACTTATAACCATCCAAGGAAGTAGAAGGTGCAGGACCCCAAACGTCACCATACACAAACCGTAGAACCCGATCACAAAACAAGCGAGGTATTGTGAAAAACAAGCTACTGGCTTTTATTAAGTAAACAATAGTTACAACTGTCAAAATTCGAAGGATCCTACTTACATGGTAAATTAAAATTGCGAATAACTAGAGAACTAATCCGAGAGGAGGGGTGACCCAATCGATCATGCCAACAATATTGAGTGACCCGTTCACCAACAAAGGCATTGATAGGAGGACGCAACGTGCAAGGAAGCTAAACCCGATAAACACCATCAATGCAAGGTCCCAAAATTAAGCTAGTATGTGTTCTGCGATCCTTAACCACAAAGTGAGAGGGATGAAACACAATTTAAACACCATTTGTCTTTGTAAACTGATGTACAACTAGAAGATTGTGTCGAGATTTTGGAACACATAAGATATTATCAAGAAGAACTCGCGGGTACCACATAAAACATGAGAAGAGCCAGTATGGGTAATAGGCGAACTTGTACCACCAGCAGTTGCAACTTGATCAGGACCATCATACTCCGAGTGAATTGACAAATTATGGAGATCAAGCGTGAGGTTATGTGATGTGTTGGAATCCACCAACCAGTCCGTGTTAGGCGGCTCGTCCAATGTAGGAGAAGCGATATAATAAGCATTATGTGGATTATAACGGCGACAAGTAAGCGCACCATGGACCAAAGTGTTGCAAAATTGACAGACAATCTGTGAACGCATATAATGAGAACGTGAATCAGTAGAGCCGATTATTATTGGAGAACCCTCGACCACCAGTATTGTTGCATCCTCGTCCACAAGAATGTTGTCGAGAGTTTTGTGAGGAGATGGCAGCCATGTTCACAGTTGTAACTGGCGATGCAGTATCAGAATTCAGGCGACGCAAATAACTCTCATGACTTACCAACAGGTCATGGAGTTTGGCAAAGTGGATTGGATTTTCTCGAGCTTGGATAGATCCAAAAATTTCTTGATAGTTGGAACCGAAACCATGCGGAATGTAGAGAGTAAGATCTTTGTTTTTAATCGCTCCATCTATGATAGCAAGCTCTTCCGCCTTGGATTTGACACCTTGAAGATACTCCGAGACAGATTTGAAGCCCAACTTGAGCGTGTTGAGATCCTCTTTAAGTTGCATAACTCTAGATCGAGAGCGACTGGCGTAAATACGCTGAAATTCTCGCCAAGCATGCGCGGAGGAATCAAAATTGGAGACAAGAGTAGAAATCTCCGGGGTGCAGAGCCAAAGAGGGCCGAGAGGATGAGGAAATCCTGATGAAGCCATATCACGTGTGCCGCCAAAGACTCAGGATTAGGGCCCGAAGGCGGACGCGAAGTTGTCCCATCAAGAAAGTGAAATAGACGGTATCCAAAGAGTAGATGGAGAACTTGAGATCGCCATGACAGAAAATTGGGGCCCGTGAGACGAAGCGACAGATGGTGATGGGCGTTGATCGGAATAAGGGAGTCACCGTCAAACATACCATTGGCAATACACAGTGTCATGGAGAACCGATCGTCGAGGAAACGTCCGAAGATGTGGGACCACTATGGGCGGTGGCGGCGGTAATAGGGTAGCTAGAGTCCCTTGGTGGGCTTGACACTGGGTCAAAATTTCTCATTAGAGGTAAGAAAAATCTGATACCATATAAGAGATATGCGAAAAATGATAAATAGTATTAATTGCAAAGAGAATATTTATACAACTACATGTACAAAGATAACTATGGAAATATATATATATATATATATATATATATATATATTAAAATATATATACTAAATACAACAATAATCATATCTTAGAGATGGAAAGATATAGATGATATTAAAACATACTCTAGCTAATAATACTCTCTGCTCTCGGGTAGGTTTGGGTAGGGTACCCGTATATACAGGTAGGGTAAAACCCTACCCGATACCCTATCAAAGTTTGGGGGTACCTGATTTGAGTTGTCGGGTACCCTAACATTCGGGTACCCCAAACTTTGGGTTTGGGGTACCCGAAGTTCATCATGTGGCCAAGAAATAACCACTGGATGGTCAGGTATCCGATACCCGACGGGGTCGGGTACCCCAAACTTCGGGTGTGGGGTTCTCGAAAACTGTTTAGGAGCCAAACAATTGGCTCCTGGACAGTGGCCAACCACTGCTTCCCCTATTTTTGAACTGAAAGCAGGGAATTTTTATAAAAATCCCCTGTTTTCAATTCTTTTTGCCTCGTTCCTGTTTTACTAACATCAACAATCATCATTCATCAATAATTCACAAAAAAGTCATTCAATCTAATCCAAAACAACGAGCAATCAATCCAAAACAACGAGCAATCTAATCCAAAACGACGAGCAATCAATCCAAAATAATGAGCAATCAATCCAAAACAACGAGCAATCAATCCAAAACAACGAGCAATCCGAAAATTTGCAATCTTACAAATTCAAACAACATCATCAACAAATCAATATATAATTGTTCATTCGGCATCGACACGACGACACCTAACTCCCCCAACAAGTCTTCACTCTTCATCATTGAAGGATCAAGAATCGAAGCATCTTTACCCAAATTGTTAAATTCTACAATAACAATTAAAGAAAATCATTAGTATTACCAAATAAGTCAAATCAAGAGTATATATATATATATATATATATATATATATATATACTAATATACATATCAAATTTACAAATTGAATTAAAGAATAATAAGAAAATGATATTACCTTCATCCCATTTCTCCACCTCGTACAAATTCTCTTCCACGTTCAAAGGCACATAATATTCCCGAAGCCAATCTTGGGCACAAATGAGTGCTTGTACCATCTTGGTAGACAACGAACTCCTAAATGCATCTAGAACACGCCCTCTCGTGCTAAATTCTGCCTTAGAAGCTACCGTCGAGACCGAAACCGCTAGAATGTCACGAGCCATCTTGGAAAGGATTAGATATCGATGGCTTTCTACTTTCCACCATCCCAAGATATCAAAATGTTCAGATGTATTCCTCGTGACTTCTTCGGCCATATACCTCTCAAGCTCAGACTTCTCTTGTATGTTCATTTGTGCCAACATTGCCTCAAAATTGAGTTGCACCAAATCATAAGCTTGATGGTCATCCTCCGATAAAGAAAAGTCTTCCACACTTGTACTAGATATGCCATGGCTTTGACCTTGAGTGGAAGGAGTAGAACTCCCATAAACTCGCTTGTACTCATTGAATAATGATTCGAAGCCAACACGAATTGAACTCGTAAGATCTGTAACTTTTTTTGGAGGCGGCTTCGAAAGATCTTCAGAATACATTTGCTCCAAAGCATAATTCAAGTACACCCATTTGGAGCGAGGATTAAGAAGCACGACATAATAAAAGGGTCTTGTTCATCTTCAATGTATCCCCCCAATATTTGTCAAATTTTTCTCTCATTGCATGTTCCATTAGAGTCAATTGCTTCCCAACGTCCCCTTTCGCGTACCTGTTAATAAGAGTATGGATTGCAAAAATCTCCTTGAAGACGGTGTTGGATGTAACATACAAAATTTTCGAGACATGGTTGGTCAAGATGTAGAATGGCTTCAAAAATAACATGAAGTTAGTTGCCCGTTCCCAATCCAATGCAACTGGAACTCCACAATCAATCAACAAATAATCGGTTTCAATCCACTCGTAAGCACTAAATGCCTCCTTAAGAGATATTGCCGTATCCAACATTTGGTAAGTTGAATTCCACCTAGTAGGGAACCCAAGCATACCAACCTCTTACTTTGAAGCCCTTGTTGATCAACCGCATTTTTAAACTTCTTAAACCTACTCGGTGAACTCCTCACGTATCTTATGGCATTTCTTATTCATGAAATACAACTCATCTCTTCGGTGCTCTTCAATCCATCTTGCACAATAAGATTGATGATATGTGCCACACACCGAACATAAACATTTACTCCCTCAAGCATAGTTCCATTTTTTCTCGCTGTATATCTCTTCCTCAAGTAATTCACCGCCCCATCGTTCGACGAAGCATTGTCGACTGTGAACGGTCACAACTTGTCAATGCCCCAATCCACCAAGCATTTCTCAACATCAGCCCCAATAGCCTCACCTTTGTGACTAGAAATTGTAACAAAGTTGATGATTCTTTTGTTCAAAGTCCAAGCATCATCGATGAAATGCACGGTAATCACCATGTAGTTGACTCTTTGAATTGAAGTCCAAGTATCCGTAGTAATGCTAACCATTTGAGCATTCGCTTTTATAAAAGACATTAGCTTAGTCCTCTCTTTCAAATACATTGCCAAAATATTTTTCGACAACGTCTTCCTTGTTGGGATTTGCCACATAGGACATGCATATGCCATGAAAATCCGAAACCCCATTTTCTACGGTCTTAAATGGCATCTCATCAATGACAATCATCTTGCAAAAGCTTTCCGTGACTGTCTCCTGCTCAAAACGCCAATTCAATAGGCCACCCTTACGATTCCCTCTTGTTGGCTGAAAGCTTAGACTTTGTTTATTAGTTTCAACTTCGTATGGCTTTAATTTGCAATTCTTGTGGTGAGTTATCAAACTAGATATACCATGTAATGCAGAATTGGTAGCCAAAGTTCTTTTACAATATCTACAAGTTGCCTTATTTTCTTGCTCTTTTGTGCAGTACCACGGTTTAAAATGGTCCCAAACTTCGGCCCTTTTCCCAATAGCCTTCCTCCTCACAAGTCTCATCACTTCCATGACTTTACTCCAATCACGATAACTATCACTGGTGTCACTCAACTATTTTCCTTCATCACCAACCTCAATGTTGTCTGGATTTCCCAACCTCTCGGCAACATCGCTATCGGAAGAATCATCATAATCTTGATTGAAAATAGAATGTGAAGATCGCACCTCTTCATCGTTGATAGATATTGAGGAGTTTGGATTATTTTTAGGATTTTTCCTCGCACTCTCGTCCATTACTCGCTTCCCCTTGGATTTGGCACTCAAGCGTTTTGTTTTTGGACTTGGCAACTTCTTTTCCCTTCCTTTTTGAAGATGCGACTTGTTTTCCCTTCGAATTTGAAGGAGCCATCACCTATATAAATTAAGAAAATGACTTAGTTATAAGTTACAAGTTACAAGATTCATAGGAAATTAATTTCAAGTTTCAACATTCATAATTTCATACGACACAATAACAATTCATATCAAATCATCATTTAAAGTATATCAATTTATCAAATGACAAACTTCATTAACAAAATGCCCAAATGATTAGTCATATACTCATAGTTTCATATAACACATTACACACTTCATTAATTAGTCATATACTCATAGTCTAATTGAGTTATCATATACTCAAAGTCTCATATAACACACTTCATTAATTCACAAATCAAATTTCAATACTTTTTCTAACAAAATGCTCAAAACCTTCAATTTCAATACTTCGTTACCAAAATGCCCAAATTCTTCTAATCTAACAAAATGCTCAAATTCATTAACCCGAACTAATCTAATTAAGTCTAATTGAGTTACCATATACTCAAAGTCTCATATAACACACTTCATTAATTAACAAATCACATTTCAATACTTTTTCTAACAAAATGCTCAAAACCTTCAATTTCATACTTTAATTTCAATACTTCGTTAACAAAATGCCTAAATTCTTCTAATCTGAAATTGTTGGATCGGGACTTGATACTTGTCGCACAGTGTTAACCCTTCGATGTTAGTCTAACACTGATCAGCTCTTCCAATGTTAAGCTGATGTTGGACTCTCGATGTTACCTTAACATCCGTTTAACAGCTGACAGCAGTTAACGTTAGCACAAATCTACTTGACATAGAATATTACGCAGCGGATAAATAAAGAACACAAGTAGATGTAATTTTAAGAAGATAATATATTAATATGATCTTCCGAGCCGTAGGCGAAATACCACAAGGGTTTAACAAAAGTCGTTCTCTCAATTTTCAAGCTCCTCACTCTCAAATTAATCGAACTAAGCAAAGCACACAAGAATTGCTTCGACTATCTCTAAAAGCTCCTCACTCTTAGATCTATTCTAACAACTCACAAACTTTGCTAAAGCAAGACAAAGACACTCGACTATAAAGATTTCCTCACGGGAGATTTTCGCTCTTGTCTTCGTGTCTTTTTCTTGATGCCCAACATGCCTATTTATAGTGTAGTCTTCCTTGATAGCCAAGACATGTTGTGCACGTTTTTAGTTGCTATTAGATCTCCTTGTATGACTCTAATTTCGTTCATGGCAAGTCTCCTTCAATAGGGAAAGGTTTCCTTGTCCAACTTGAAGTCTTCAATGGAAAGGTTTCCTTCTTTGACTAGAAGTCTTCAATGGAACGATTTCCTTCTTTAACTTGAAGTCTTCTAAGGAAAGTATCCTTCACCGTCTTGTAGTCTTCAATGGAAAGAATCCTACTGTAAGTAATCTTCATTCCTTCTTGCAATTCACACGCCATGATCTTTCCATTGCACCGCACACATCTTTCCTTATTTAATTATGGAAAGTTCTTCTTTGGAAACTTCTCTTTGAATGACAACTTCTCTTTAAGGAAATAGATCCTTCCTTGAAGTCTCTTGACCTGGAGCACATACAAATACCAACTACAACTCGTGGAACTAAGTTAGTAAGTGAATAAAGGCAAAACACAATTATAGTAATAAATCCCGAATGTGCAGTTTTCTGTTTTCTGTGTTCAATGTTATCCTAACATTGTAAATACACTGTTGATCTAACATTGACAAAATACTTGCACTTTCAATCTCCCCCTTTTTGCCTTTCTTCACAAAACCAAACATGTTCACAATTCATATTATGCACAGTGCTCCAGCAACACAACATCATTAATATCTTAAGCTACTCCCCCTTAGTATGACACTATTAACCAAGTAGCTTTAAGATACTAATAAGAATACAACGAGTTAAACATCACAATTATAAGCATAACTAAGACGGCATTAGCTATATAAGAATTGCAGAACCAGTAGAATAAACATGAAGATCAAATGGCTTACTTCTCCCCATTTTTGTGAGGAAAGCAAAATCTTGACGAATCATTTCATAAGATAAAGTTCTATAGCTCTTTCTTTAGCAGCTATTTCCATTTCTCTCTATGAGAACTTTATCATTCAATGTTTCTTAAAATCCTCCATAGCCACAGTCTTATCTCCCAACAGGAAATTAAAGTTAGCTTCAATTGTAGATATTACCTCAAGTGTTACCTCTGATGTTGAGTCAACATTGTTCTCCAGCGATGTTGTTGTAACAACTAGCTCAGACTCAGCATCATCGGACTTCTCAGAACCTTCTTCCTTATCCTCTTGATCTCAACGATTTCATCGTCACCATTCTCAGTTTCCAAATCCTTTTCCTCAGAACCATATTTTTCTTCTTCACCACTTCATCTTCATTCTCTACCTCTCTATCCTCCTTCTCTTTCTCATTCTCCTTATCACCTTGCAATCACCTAGCAGCATCAACATCTCTTTTTCTTTACAAGTACCAGCGGTATAACACTGCTCCCCCTTAATGCAAGCGATCAAACTCATTGTTGGCATAACATTGACATCTATCAATGTTGTCATAACATCAGACTGTATCAATGTTAACTTAACATTGAATCCAGAATGTTGTTCTAACATTGACGTTTATCGCTGTTGTCTTAGCATTGAACCTGAATGTACCTGCAGAAGAGTTTACAAAAACCAGCAATAAAACCACCATTATCACCCACATTAGTTTCTCAACAACTAACATGTTCTCCCCCTCAATCAAATCAGCTTTCTCTGCAAAATGTTCCTCAATCACTGTCTCCTCAACTGTGTTTGAAGTACCAATAAAAACAACACCTTGTTCCTCAGTTTTAACTTGTTTTGTCTCAGCAACAATGTCCGGAACGAGTGTTGTGCCTACGAAAAAGAACTACAGGAGTAGGGGTGGGGTTATATCCTTGATTCACCATACCACGGGCCACAATCAAGATCAAAGATGCATGCCAAGGATTTCAAAAACAATTGCAAGTGGAAATTCATAGTATTTCAGAGAATTATGCACAAAGAGATTAGAGATTCAGAATCACAAGTGAAAAGAAGTAATGAGCGGTTTCTTAAAATAAATCATGAATAATTACTGCCTGTTGAGACAACAAGTGACACTGAGTTACTTCACACATGACCAGAGCAGTTCATAAAAAACTTATAAGTCATAATGTTAAACCTGGATGTTGAGACAACATGCTTACAGACTGAAGTTGGCACAACATTGACACCTGTTCTGAATCAACATTGGTTCTTGTGAATGTGGAGGTATTGAGCTTACCCTCAAGATATTTTCAATTAAAAGCATGAGCTAGATCTGAAAACACATATCTGAAACTTAAGACATATTAGCAAATTAGTACCACAGATATATCTCAGACCTATACATAGAAAGGAGAGTTAGTTAAAAGAAAATCCAACATTTTGGGTATGAAGTTAATTAAAGGAGTTAATCTACTTCCAAGTCATAACAAGAGACAACGTAGTGTGTCACCGCAGCTGAATCACCCAAAATATATGCCTTCATAACTATTTCTCCCCCTTAAGCTCAAACCGACACAGACACATCAAGGAAAGAATGAATGAATGAATGCAAGCCTAAGTGAAATGCAGAATACAGAATGCAAAATACAGAATGTTAAGTTAACATTAGTAGATGGTAACCATGGAGTATCAGCTTTATAGACTAGGAACAGATCATATCAATTCAACTCTTTATCAATTATCATGAACTCTTTTGAACAAAAACTAGTGAATGTTAAAGGATAGTTTCATCACTGAATGTGGGCAGCACAAGACCCCACACACCCCATCAACTTAACCATCAGCTACAGATTAGGCAAGTACAAAGGAACTGAATGAAGACAGTACATTTATCATATACTTCTTCACCCCAACTCCTCATGCATACTTGTTTACCAACCTGTTTACAAGAGAAATACCAAGTGAACAATGCTACTGAATGCAAGCAGTCGAAACTTCAAAGCACCCCAGTAGTAAGGATCACTATCATGCATAACCTTGGCCATAGACAAAAACACAAAAATAAGCACAACTGAATGACAATGAAGCTCTCAACATCATGTACCCCAGCTTCTCTTCATGCTTTGTCTAACCTAACATGGATAAGTCACAACTGAATAACATCAGAGTAGTGAGCTCTGTGTACCCCAGCTTCTCCCGGATGTTAGGTTAACATTCACAGACTAACAATAGAGTTCTTACTTTACAAAACTTTTGATATGAACATGTCCACCAGAATACTTAGCTAACAATCCTGGTCAACCACACAAACCAATAAGAACAACCATTCATGAAGACAAACAAGAACAAACACAGAAATCAAACAGAAAAAATCTAATGCAATCCTATACACCACAAACATACTACGGTGTTAGCCAGTGGTGTTATGGCAACACCGGAATGCAACACTAAATCACAGAGCATTCAAGCCAAGAGTCTTCCTCAAATTGAAGAACCTCTCGCTATCTAATGATATTTTAAACAAATCAACTAAATGATTGTTGGTCTCTAAGTGATCAATGTTTATAACCTTGTCATCTACGAGTTTTCTCAAGAAATAATGCATAGAAAATGTATGCTTTACTCTAGAATGATGCACCAGATTTCTTGATATGCTAATAGCACTAAGATTATCCCAAAACATTAACAATGTGTCACTCTTTATCCCATAATCATGCAACATGTGTTTAAGCCAAATAAATCGGGTAACACAGCTGCAAGCTGCAAATTCAACAGTTGACAATGACACACGGTTATGTTTCTTGCTATAACATGAAGAAAGATCATTTCCCAAAGAAAAACAACCCCACATGTAGATATTCTATCTCATAAATCTCCAGCCCAGTCAGAATCAAAACCGGCAAGGTTTGTATTTGCATCATGTGTATACCAAACGCCTAAGTCTACAGTACCAGATATATAATTCAGTGTTCGCTTCACAACAATTAAGTGAAAAGCTTTAGGTTCAGCGTAATACCTGGCACAAACACAGACACAAACCGATTTCATAATAAATGGGCTAGTGACGGATATATATAGCAAGCTTGTGTCTCCTTTTTGAATTACCAAAGTAGAAGACATTGGAGTCTTGCTCACTTTTGACTCCTCCAACCCAATCATGCTCATCCCATCCTCCTTTTGCTTCACTTTCAAACCCAAGAAGAATTCCAGTTCACCAATCACGCTCATCACTAATGTACCTGTCAAAGCCTCAACAAACTTGTCTAGAGTAGACTTGTTAGTATAAACAAAGACAGTTTCATCAGCAAATCTTTGATATAAGCAATTATCAGAATATGTGGCAGACATACAAACACTCAACATTATCATATTTCTACAATTTACCCTTTTCTTGTTGTGTGTTTTGATGTCATTAATGATTTGAACCATAACCTGAGATGTAGGATGATTACTCTGAATCCTATCAGTTGTATCCCTCCAAACATCTTGAACTTGGACCTTTTCATGTAAGTTTGACTGCTCGAATGTTGTGTCAACATCAGGACTGGTCGATGTTGGCATAACATCAGCTTCTGGTTCATGTTCCAGTTCAGGTTCTGGATCTGCAGGTGATGTTGGAATAACATTGTCTGGAGTCAATGTTAGAGTAACATCAGAATCCAGTAGAGTTGGCACACCAGCCTCTAACTCACCTGCAACACTGAGCAAATCATCAATAACCACATTAACCGATTCTTGAACAATAATTAATCTTGGATCAAACATTCTAGTATTGTTCAAAGAATAGCCATCAAAGATATGTTCTTCACTTTTTGGATCATATTTGCTCACAAAATCTTTGTCATTTAAAGTATAGCAAACATATCCAAATTCATGAAAATGAGCAAGATCATGTTTCTTCTTTTTCATCATCTTATAAGGAGTCATGGGAATAGAGAATTTATGAATATTTTCATTAAACACACATAAGTCAGAGAATGACCTATTTTCACATTCTCTATCATGATTTGACCAAATATTACCAAAAGAAGCATCATGTAAGTTATCAATACTATCATGCAATGTTCTAAAGGTATTAAGAGCTTCTGATTTTTCATTGAAAGATTTAATCAAAGTATTTCCAGAAAAATCATTCATGATCACACAATCATATTGCTTACCCCCAACTCTATTTACTTCAATAAGACCTAAGAGATCCATATGAAGTAGATGAAAACAATTAGAGGTACTAGTAACCTGTTCATCCACTTGGATTGGATTATGAGAAGCTTTGGTCACCTTACTTTTCGAGCAATCATAACATACCATCTTACCAGAACTCATGAGATTGGGAATGCTTCTCACGGTTTCAAGTTTCAACACTTTGCCCAGATTCTTGTTGTGCATGTGTCCAAGTCTCTTGTTCTTGGCAACCGAATAGTCCACCTTGGTTTGAAAGCAAGTCACTTGATCCCGCACCAAGTAGTTGTCTTCAAACCTCTTACCTGTCAAAACACACACATTTGCACAATCAGATACATCACAAGAATCTTTAACATACCTTACCAATAAGTCATCATCACACAGTTGACTGATGCTTATATGGTTTTCATAGAATCCATCCAACAACATCTCATCCTTCAAGGGTGGGGATCCATCAACATTCAACACTTCTTTGCCAATGATTCTTCCTTTACTTCCATCTTCATAGGTGAAAGTTCCCGTGGTTAGTGGTGCACACTTCTTCAAATTGGATTTGCTTTCTTTCCAATCATGTGTCTTAAGAAGTGTTAAAGCAATACAATCTGTTCTCAATGTTAAGGTAACATTGGTTATCCAGTGTTGTCTTAACATCGTGTATAACCGTATCAAATCAGATTTGTATCCAGCCATATGCCTCAAACATCCACTATCAGAGGACCACTTACCTGCAAAGTTAGTACGCATAGTAGGAAAGATAATATTGCACACAATATAAGTTCCAGGCACCCAAGGTCTAATGTTTCTCATCCCACTATTCTGTTCAGCAATGTTGGAACCGAATGTTAAGGTAACACTGGAATAACTAGTATTAACATTGGAATGTTCAAATTCCAGTGTTGGCTTAACACCAGCATCAGCATTGCATAAATCCCTAGTCCTTTCAACTATTTTCTTTTTAAGAGACTTTATGTATTTATAGCAATATGGTTTAAGATGTCCAAATTGAAAACAATATTGACAAATATAAGCCATTTTCTTATATTCTCTAGAAAGTACCTTTGCCTTTTCAAAACCATGAATAGGTGATTTAACAGAAGTAGTTGAGTGAGTAACTTGACTTTGATATCCTAAACCAGAATTACCATCATTGCCTAAACATAAAACTTCATCAAGTTTATAAGTACCTGTTTTCCTCTTGGCAATGGTATGTTCAGCAATTTCTAGCTTAGAAGTTACCTTTTCTATTTCATCATCTTTTCTGTCCAAACTAACCTCAAGTTGAGCGATTGTAGCCTTCAAGCTTTCATTATCTTCCATAGCCTTCTCAATTCTACTCAACTTGTCCTTCTCCTTGAGCAGGTCTTGGTAGATGATCTTCAGTTCATCAAGAAACTCTTCTTGAATCAATTTACCTTCAAGGACACTATCATCTTCCAAACCTATAGAATCATGCAAATACTCAAAGTCAGAATCATCATCACACTCATCATTAACAGAAATCAAACATTCAGTGTTGTCTAAACAAATGGTTTCATCCCAATTGTCAACAAAAATCTCCTGGACTGGTGTTGTCATCTGGATGTTAACATAACATCGAGTTGTCTGGATGTTGGCAGAACACCAAGCCTTGACACCAGCAGGTATGTCCACCTTTGCACACACTGTTGTTTGAGTTTCTTCAATCGTTGGCACCTGTCCATCACCATATTCTTCAAAACCTGTCTCATCATTATCATCTACACAAACCAAGTCAGAATTCCCTTTTGTTCTAAGGTTGTTACCACATTCATACGAAAAATGGCCCCAACCTTTACATTTATAACATTGAATCTTTTTGAGATGTGTATCATTATGAGGAGTAGGTTTACAAGAATATTTGGTCATCTCTTTAGAGAAATCTTTCTTTAAATCAGCAAGAATATTTTTATCACATAGACTAAGCTTATTCAACTTTTCAATCACAGTTTCATTATAAGCTTGAATTTCTTCTTCATCATCTATTTTTTCAAGATTCCTCTCAAATTCTTTCAGAGTGCAAAATAGAGTATGAAAGTCTAAGGTGTCCATATTCCTAGCTTCTTGCATAGTGATCACCTCAAATTTCTTAGAAAGAGTTCTCAGAGCTTTATACGCCAGTTGCTTATTAGACAGGGAATCACCTAAGTTTTGAATTTCATTAGCAAGATCCATCAGTTTCTCAAAATAAGCAGTAATACTTTCTTCTTCCCCCATTGTTAAATTATCAAATTTGTTCAAAAACATGCGTAACTTAGTATTTTTAGTGTACACATCACATTCACAATGATTTTCTAAAATATCCCAAGCATGCTTTGCAGTTGAACAATTTTTAATTAACTTAAACATGTGACAATCAACCAAACTAAATATGGTATTTAGGGCTTTTTCATTGAAGAAAGCGTTACTTAGCTCAGTTTGAGTCCACTCTGATTTTGGCTTAGGAGCAGCGTCATGATCTTCATCTGGATCATCGTTATTTTGAGAATTTGAGGCTAATAATGAAAGATCTTCATCTGGAGCACACATAGGGACTGCATACCCTTCGATCACCGTCTTCCAAGCTCGCCAACCGAATGATTTAATGAGTGCACGAATTCTAACCTTCCAGTAAGAATAGTTGGATCCATCCAAGACAAGCAATTTGATGTTGTTCGGATTCCGGTTGTCCATCCTTTAATATCAAATCCAAACACCAGTGAAGTCGGTGCTCTGATACCAATTGAAATTGTTGGATCGGGACTTGATACTTGTCGCACAGTGTTAACCCTTCGATGTTAGTCTAACACTGATCAGCTCTTCCAATGTTAAG
Organism: Linaria vulgaris; assembly: GCA_948329865.1. Taxonomy (NCBI): domain Eukaryota; kingdom Viridiplantae; phylum Streptophyta; class Magnoliopsida; order Lamiales; family Plantaginaceae; genus Linaria; species Linaria vulgaris. The sequence goes on from OX415249.1 coordinate 30,110,139, forward strand.
CTGATGTTGGACTCTCGATGTTACCTTAACATCCGTTTAACAGCTGACAGCAGTTAACGTTAGCACAAATCTACTTGACAGAGAATATTACGCAGCGGATAAATAAAGAACACAAGTAGATGTAATTTTAAGAAGATAATATATTAATATGATCTTCCGAGCCGTAGGCGAAATACCACAAGGGTTTAACAAAAGTCGTTCTCTCAATTTTCAAGCTCCTCACTCTCAAATTAATCGAACTAAGCAAAGCACACAAGAATTGCTTCGACTATCTCTAAAAGCTCCTCACTCTTAGATCTATTCTAACAACTCACAAACTTTGCTAAAGCAAGACAAAGACACTCGACTATAAAGATTTCCTCACGGGAGATTTTCGCTCTTGTCTTCGTGTCTTTTTCTTGATGCCCAACATGCCTATTTATAGTGTAGTCTTCCTTGATAGCCAAGACATGTTGTGCACGTTTTTGGTTGCTATTAGATCTCCTTGTATGACTCTAATTTCGTTCATGGCAAGTCTCCTTCAATAGGGAAAGGTTTCCTTGTCCAACTTGAAGTCTTCAATGGAAAGGTTTCCTTCTTTGACTAGAAGTCTTCAATGGAAAGATTTCCTTCTTTAACTTGAAGTCTTCTAAGGAAAGTATCCTTCACCGTCTTGTAGTCTTCAATGGAAAGAATCCTACTGTAAGTAATCTTCATTCCTTCTTGCAATTCACACGCCATGATCTTTCCATTGCACCGCACACATCTTTCCTTATTTAATTATGGAAAGTTCTTCTTTGGAAACTTCTCTTTGAATGGCAACTTCTCTTTAAGGAAATAGATCCTTCCTTGAAGTCTCTTGACCTGGAGCACATACAAATACCAACTACAACTCGTGGAACTAAGTTAGTAAGTGAATAAAGGCAAAACACAATTATAGTAATAAATCCCGAATGTGCAGTTTTCTGTTTTCTGTGTTCAATGTTATCCTAACATTGTAAATACACTGTTGATCTAACATTGACAAAATACTTGCACTTTCATAATCTAACAAAATGCCCAAATTCATTAACCCTAACTAATCTAATTAAGTCTAATTGAGTACCACACAACTCCATTTGAGTCTAATTGAGCCACCATACATATCATACAACACAATACATACAAATTAAAAGATTAATTTGGAGTTTAGAGTTTGTTTACCAATTTTTTGATTTTGAGAGGGAGAGAGAGCGTGCGTTGGTAGAGCTTGCGTGCGTTGGAGAGAGAGCGTGTGTCGGTCATCGCCTCGCCGGAGTCGAAGATGGTCGCTGGTATGTCGCCGCCGCCGAGTGTGTGTGTGTGTGTGTGGGTGTGGGTGTGTGTGTTTGAGTGCGTGTGTTTTGAAAGAAAAAAGAAAGAGAGTGAGAGACAGGGAGTGTGTTAGCTGAGCGGGTAGAAACAGAAAGAAATAGAAAAGGAAAAAAAAAGAAAAGAAAGGAAAAAAGAAAAAAAAAGTTTAATATCCAATTCGGGTACCGGGTACCCGAATTGGTTAAAAAACCCTACCCGAATCCATACCCAAAATACCCTAATCGGATAGGGTACCCAAATTTTAGGGTACGGTTCAGGTAGTAAAACCCAAAATTCGGGTATTACCCGATCGGATAGGGTAGGGTACCCGAATTTCGGGTTTGATTTCCCACCCCTAGGTGGCAACATCAACAAAAGTTGCAACATCAGCAAGAACTAATTGTGCAGCGGGCAAGGGAGTTGCAATAACAACTGGAGGTGCAACATCAGGGGGAACCAATGGTGCAGCGGGCATAGGCTGTTGCAAGATTGGTGGTGTGGGGGAGAACTCAGACCCCAAAGGAAGTATACGAGAGAGTAGTTGTAACAGTGGGCGAAGAAGAAGCCTGCAGAAAAATAGACTCCACGAACTGTACATGGAGAGAGATATATAAATGCCCCAAGGTGAGATCAAGACACTTATACGCCGATTTACAAGTTGAATATCCCACAAAAAGACATGCTCGAGAAGAGGGAAGCAGTTTGTTCGCAACATATGCCCGAAGATGAGGATAACAAAGGCAACCGAAAGTCCGAAGGCGAAGATAATTCAGAGTACGCCAAAAAGAGCTTCAAATGACGATTTGTTCTTGAGGACAGGTGTAGGGAGCCGATTTTATAAATAGATAGCGGCACCAAAGGCATAGGCCTAATAAGTTGGAGGCAAGTTGGCACGAGTGAGAAGCGCCCGCCCCATAGTTGCAGCAGTGCGATGACGACGTTCACTCGTCCCATTTTGCTGCGGGGTGTGAGGTGCCATAGTAAGCCAGCTAATGCCATGAGTAACAAAATAGCTCCGCAAGCCACAAATTCCCCGTCTTTATCAGAGTAAAAATTAAGGATGGAGCAACCAAAATACTTTTCCACAAAGGATCGAAACTCCACAAAAATTCGGAATACATCAGACTTTGCAACTAGAGGAAACAACCAGCAATACTGTATAATGATCTACAAGGATCAATAATACTTATAACCATCCAAGGAAGTAGAAGGTGCAGGACCCCAAACGTCACCATACACAAACCGTAGAACCCGATCACAAAACAAGCGAGGTATTGTGAAAAACAAGCTACTGGCTTTTATTAAGTAAACAATAGTTGAAACTGTCAAAATTCGAAGGATCCTACTTACATGGTAAATTAAAATTGCGAATAACTAGAGAACTAATCCGAGAGGAGAGGTGACCCAATCGATCATGCCAACAATATTGAGTGACCCGTTCACCAACAAAGGCATTGATAGGAGGACGCAACGTGCGAGGAAGCTAAACCCGATAAACACCATCAATGCAAGGTCCCAAAATTAAGGTAGTCTGTGTTCTGCGATCCTTAACCACAAAGTGAGAGGGATGAAACACAATATAAACACCATTTGTCTTTGTAAACTGATGTACAACTAGAAGATTGTGTCGAAACTTTGGAACACATAAGATATTATCAAGAAGAAGCTCGCGGGCACCACATAAAACATGAGAAGAGCCAGTATGGGTAATCGGTGAGCTTGTACCACCAGCAGTTGCAACTTGATCAGGACCATCATACTCTGAGTGAATTGACAAGTTTGGAGATCAGGCGTGAGGTTATGTGATGCGTTGGAATCCACCAACCAGTCCGTGTTAGGCGGCTCATCCAATGAAGGAGAAGCGACACAATGAGCATTATGTGGACTATAACGGCGACAAGTAAGCGCACCATGGACCAAAATGTTGCAAAATGACAGACAATCTGTGAACGCATATAGTGAGAACGTGAATCAGTATAGCCGTGCTGATTATTATTGGAGAACCCTCGACCACCAGTATTGTTGCGTCCTCGTCCACAAGAATGTTGTCGAGAGTTGTGTGAGGAGGAGGCAGCCATGTTCCCAGTTGCAACTGGCGATGCAGTATTAGAATTCAGGCGACGCAAATAACTCTCATGACTTACCAACAGGTCATGGAGTTTGGCAAAGTGGATTGGATTTTGTCGAGCTCGGATAGATCCAAAAATTTCTCGATAGTTGGAACCAAAACCATGCGGAATGTATAGAGTAAGATCTTCGTCTTTAATCGCTCCATCTATGATAGAAAGCTCTTCCGCCTTGGATTTGACAGCTTGAAGATACCCCGAGACAGATTTGAAGCCCAACTTGAGCGTGTTGAGATCCTCTTTGAGTTGCATAACTCTAGATCGAGAGCGACTGGCGTAAATACGCTGAAATTCTCGCCAAAGAGGGCCGAGAGGATGAGGGAATCCTGACAAAGCCATATCACGTGTGCCGCCAAAGACTCAGGATGGGGGCCCAAAGGCGGATGGGAAGTTGTCCCATCAAGAAAGTGAAATAGATTGTATCCAAAGAGTAGATGGCAAACCTGAGATCGCCATGACAGAAAATTGGGGCCCGTGAGACGAAGCGGCAGATGGTGATGGGCGTTGATCGGAATAAGGGAGTCACGTCAGACATACCATTGCCAGTGGACAGCGTCATGGAGAACCGATCTTCGAGGAAACGTCCGAAGACGTGGGACCACTAGGGGCGGTGGCGGCGGTAATATGGTAGCCAGAGTCCCTTGGTGGGCTTGACATTGGGTCGAAATTTCTCGTTAGAGGTAAGAAAAATCTGATACCATATAAGAGATATGAGAAAAATGATAAATACTATTAATTGTAAAGAGAATATTTATACAACTTTATTTCAGAGTTTCAGTCTAATGGGAGGCTAGTTCGTGGGATTAATCCTTCTTTTATTGTCTTGATCCCGAAGAAGCACAATCCACAGAGTTTGATGGAATTTCGGCCTATCTCATTGATAGGGTGTAATTATAAGATCCTGGCAAAGCTTATGGCATCTAGGCTTGGGAAAATTATTCCTCCAATTATTTCTATCGAGCAGTCAGCTTCTGTTAAGGGTAGGCATATCCTTGATAGTATTGTCTCTACAAATGAAGTCATTGATGCCATTAAAAAGGAGAAGAGGAAAGGACTGATGTTCAAGGTAGATTTCGAAAAAGCTTTTGATTGTGTGTGTTGGAATTTTCTTGCTAATATGATGGAACTGTTGGGATTTTGCTCAAAATGGAGAAGATGGATCCGGGAATGTCTTGAATCTTCCTCAGTGTCTATTTTGGTTAATGGAAGCTCCACCGATCAGTTCAAGCCTTCTCGGGGCTTGAGGCAGGGAGATCCCCTCTCCCCACTTTTATTCCTCATTGTTGTTGAGGGACTTAGCTGTCTTATCAAGAAAGCCACAAGCGAAGGGCTCTTAACTGGCGTTAAGATTGGTGAGAGTGACTTTGAAGTCACCCATTTACAGTTCGCCGATGATACAATTATCTTTTGTGAATGTTCATTTTCAAATGTGTTGGCTATTAAGTCCATTCTCAGAAACTTTGAACTTATCTCAGGCCTTAAAGTAAATTTTCTGAAAAGTAGCATTGTTGGGATTAATGTCGAGGAAAATTTACTTGGTGAGTTTGCAGCTGTTCTTAATTGCAGGATTAACAGTCTTCCACTCAAATATTTGGGAATGCCTGTTGGAGTCAATCCGAGGCGTACAGAATCTTGGAAGCCCGTGGTCACGGCTTTCAACAAAAAGATGGCAAATTTGAACAATAGACACGTCTCCTTTGGAGGAAGGATTGTTCTTCTTAATTCTGTATTTGTTGGCTTACCATTGTACTTTTTCTCCTTCTACAGAGCTCCAAAGAAAATTCTAAAAGATATTGTTAGCATCCAACGGCGATTCTTGTGGGTGGTAATAGTGAAGTGGCGAAAGTTCCTTGGGTCCGTTGGGACCAACTCTGCCTTCAAAAAGATTCAGGAGGCCTAAACATAAAAGATTTGAAGTGTTTTAATTTAGCACTTTTATCTAAATGGAAGTGGCGTGTCTTACGAGGGGGTGACTCATTATGGAGGAAAATTCTCATTGCAAGATATGGTATTATTAAGAGTTCCACCGATCTTAACTTTGACAGGTACAAACATAAGCTTGTCTCGACTTGGTGGAAAGACCTCCTCCTTTTAGATAAAGGAAGCTCTAATGATCAATGGTTTAATGATGAAATGGTGAGAAAGATTGGCGACGGAACGGATACTTCTTTTTGGAAAGAAAGGTGGCTGGAAAACGAACCATTATTCTCCAAGTTTGGGCGTCTTTTTAGCGTTGCCACGGACAGGGACTGCTCTATTGCAAATAAAGGCGAGTGGACTGAAAATGGTTGGGTTTGGCGATGGCAATGGAGGCGTGATCTGTTCTGCTGGGAATCAACAATGCTTGATGAACTTTGCTCGTTTATTGGTCTTTCTGTTCCGGTTCGCGGCAAAATGGATCAGTGGATATGGAAAAGTGATAGAAAAGGGGAATTCTCGGTAAAATCTGCTTATCGTATTCTTTGTTCTCAAAGCAACACTTCATTGGATCCTACTTTTAAAAAATTGTGGGATATCGAAGCACCTTTGAAAGTTAAAGCTTTCGTTTGGAGGGTACTTCTTGATAGAATCCCAACAAAGACTAACTTGCTTAGGAGGGGGATTCTTGCGAGCAACAGTTGCAACAATTGTCCCTTTTGCAATTTGGAAACAGAGGATGTAAACCATCTCTTCTATACGTGCTCTTTTACATCTCAGGTTTGGTATGGCGTCTTTAATTAGTTGTGTTTAGAATCTGCTTTGGCTGGGAATGTGAAGGGGTTGTTCGAGCAAGCATGTGGCGGCATCCTCCCGAGGTACTCAAAATTGCCGGATATGAACTGCATATGGGTCTTCGTGTTATGGGAAGTTTGGATTTCAAGAAATAACTTGTGCTTCAAAGACAAACCTCCTTCTATACGGGATATCATTGATAGTGTAAAACTTAAAAGTTGGGGATGGATTAAATCAAAAGTGTCGGGTTTTTCCTACTCTTTTCCGGAATGGTCTATGTCACCTCTGTTCTGTAACATTTGATGTATCGTTTTGGAGAGTATTTCTTGTGCTCTCATTTTTTATATAAAATTCTCTTTTCTCGATCAAAAAAAAAAACTACATGTACAAAGATAACTATGGATATATATATATATACTAAATACAACAATAATCATATCTTAGAAATGGAAAGATATAGAGGATATTAAAATATACTCTAGCTAATAATACTCTCTGCTCACGTGATAACATCCTGTTTATTTTGGCAACGCAGGGGAGGCACGATGAATTATATTTCACATTATAAAAGTTAATTATTACATGAATTAGTCCTACTATTTTGAATGGGAATTGACACAAAAAAGTCTAAATAAATAGTCTTAATAAAAAAAAAAGTCTAAATAAAGAGTCGAAGTCATGCATGCACGCTATAGGAAGACATTGTAAAACAGACGTAATTGAACATTTGAACTTTCAAGTAGACATATTCCATCATCCATCATTTTTTGTTCTAGAAGGAGAACCCACGAGTGTACTTTTACCAATTTCACGTGCTTCCCGACAATTTCAATTGTTCTTGATCATGCCCCAAAATCAAAAGGTATGACCAGCTTTTAATTTTCTTCGTATTTCACACGAATATACTTCCTCTTTTTCCACGCATATCATTTTCTTACTCGGCATCTTAATTAAACTAGTGCTTACTTATATCGACTGAGACAAATTAAACGACAAGAAGGAATTCAGTAATCTAATAACATAAGTATAAAATTAAAGTTGGCTGGGTCCACTAGGACACCATGGGTATAAGAGAAATGATTATAGTACGTATATGTGTTGGGGGTATTAACTTGACGTAAAATTTATATGGAGTCCCAAATATTTAATGGTGCAAATTATAACTCGGAAATATGGCATTTGTCGCTCAACAATATAAAAAAATACCATAAATAACGAAAAATAAAAAACACAAGTATTTGTTTATCCAATATAATAATTCGTCTATAATGACTACGACTACGGGGTACTAAACCATTAATTTCATTACATATTTTTGTTGTAGGGTTACTATTATATGAGTTGACTGTTTACATTAGGTGGACTTCTAATATGAATTTTATATATACTCTAAAATATATATCTCCAGCAGTATTTTCAGACTCCATGCACAATCCAACAACGTTAAGCTTTCGCCTTTCAGTTTGGCGGGATATCATCAGACGAAGAACTCGGCTTTATTTATTAAATAAAATAGTGTGATTTAGCTCTTTTTTTTTTATTCACTTATTGCGTATAAATATTTGTTATTATGCACGTGGTACGTTTAGTTTGTAGTCCTTTTCAGATGCAGTTTTGGGAATAAAAATAAAAATAACAAACGTACTATATATATGTATGTATATATGTTCTTTTTAATTTACAGTTTCTTTGATAGATCAATCAAACATCTCAAGTGACCTATAATTAGCCTAAAATTCATATTTCACTTTATTTCTATTTTAGGAAAGTTTTTATAATTTTGTTAATTAGTTGATAAACACCTACTATATATAGTAACTCACTCCAAATTAACTTGTTTAGTTAATTGATCATCTGATTAGCTATTAGTATAAATAGACATTGTTAGTGTTAGTTTACTCATTCGATTAGATTCATAATTTAACAAAGAGGAGAAAGATACTCATTTTCTCTCTCTAAAATTGTACAAAACAATCTTTTGATTTTCAATATTTGGTTAATAAAATGTTGATGCAATTCTTTTTTTGTTGATGTTCTTCATCGATTCACAAACCTCAATATGGTATCATCCGCTGAGTCCGATTCACCGATCAATTCCACTGCCGTACTTTGTTTTTGAAGGTTTTCTTTTCTATTTTTTTCTTTTTTATTTTGTTGATTTATGCTGGATCATTGTGTTGATCATCACTCTCCTGCACAAATCACTGTTGATTTGTGATTTATATCATCTGTTAGTGCCAATTTGGGTTGTTCTTTGAAAACCCCCAATTCTTATAACCCTACTTTTGTTGATTGATCTGCAATCATGACTGAACCTGCAAATTCATCCACTACTACTCCTGTTGTTAGTTCTGTTCTGACACCAAAGAATCCTTGTGAGGATTCATCCTCTGTGTACTACCTTGGTTCCCATGACTTCACATGTACCTCTATTGTGGCAAACCAATTAAATGGTACAAACTACATCTCATGGAGCAGAAGCATCATTACTGCCATTACTATCAAGAACAGGTTACCCTTCATTGATGGTTCACTCCCAAAATCCTCCCATGCTGATCTTGTCATGTTGAATTGTTGGGTTAGAGCCAATGGTTTGGTCTTTTCTTTGCTTAGTTATTCTATTACTATCAATCTTATGAACAATTTGATGTTCTACACCTCTGCCTTTGACCTATGGAATGGGTTGAAGACAAGGTATTCAAGAACTGATAATTCTAGGGTGTACCATCTTCAAAAAGTCCCTCTATACTATTTCTCAGGGGGCTAAAACTATTACAGAGTACTACCACAACTTTAGGACTCTGTGGAATGAATACAATAACCATAGACCCATTGCTTATTGTTCTTGTGGGCTATGCACTTGTAACCTTAACAACACTATGATGGAACCCCAGCAATATGACTATGTCATGAAATTCTTAGTGGGCTCGAATGACTCCTACTCTAGTGTGAGAAGTCAGATTTTGTTGATGACCCATCTACCCTCACTTACAAAAGTGTATTCTTTGAATCTTCAAGAAGAGAACCAAATGGATCTCTACTCTACTGCTGCTCTTATGGATGCTATGGCCCTATTTACCAGACAGAGGAACTTTGGAGATTCACAACCTAGTACAAACATGCAGAATACTTCCACTGTTAATGCACCTTATAAACCACCACTCTCTAAACAGGAGAAGAAGAAACTGAGGTGCACCCACTGTGGATACAATGGACACACTATAGACAAATGCTTTCAGCTCCATGGTTATCCTCCAGGCTGGACTAGTCCCACTAGCAAAGGACAACCGTCACAGAGATAAGCTAACTCAGCTAACACTGCAAACAACTTCAATGACCAGTACAACATGCCTTCTGCAACTTCTGAGTTTCCACCTAAATCATCTACTCAAGAGCTGTTTGAACAATTTATTTCCTATCAAAAGCTCATGAGCAACTCAAGACCACCAAGGCTCCACCATACACCTTCTACTACTATGCTGCTAATGTAAACACTGTAAAATAGCCTCACTATGCTGCAGCGACAATGTTTGGTGCCCTTACTAACTATGCTTTTAATTCTAACTTATATGAGAATTTTGATCATTCCAAAATCTGTATTATTGATACAGGAGCTACTGATCACATGATATATGATCTAAAGCATTAATGTAGCATACCTACACCTACTATAACTGTCATTCATCTACCTAACAAAAGCTACACTGTGGCTACACATATAAGGAGTGTATTGCTATTTCCTGGAGTCATATTTACAGATGTGTCATACGTTCCTTCTTTTTCTCATAATCTATTATCAATATCTAAACTAACAAAACTAACCAATCTTTTACTTACGTTTATGTCTTCTACTTGTTTAATACATGACTCAATCACCAGACAGATGATTGGTTCTGCTAAGCTATTGAACAACCTTTATGTTCTGAAGTTGTATGACAATTCTGATGTTCACTTCTCTTGTAATAATGTGAAATCTTAGACAAATATATGGCATATGAGATTAGTACATCCATCTAGGGTGAAGCTTTATCTATTCCATCTATTGATACTCATACTTTTAAGGAAACACATTGTGATGTATGCCCTTTATCAAAGCAAAAGAAACTTCATTTTCGAGTTAGTCACTCCCATTCTCTTGTTGCTTTTGATCTTGGTCCATTTTCTGTTCACTCACATGATGGATTCACATTCTTCTTGACTATTGTTGACTATTTAAGGTCCACTTGGATTTATTTGTTGAAACATAAACCTGAAGTTAGGCAACATAAAATTCATTTTCATAAATCTGTCTTAAATCAATTTTCAGTTTCAATTAAAAGTATCAGGACAAATAATGGATCTGGGTTCCTCCTTTGTGACTTTTATAAGTCTAATGGCTTACATCACCAGACCAGTTATGTTGAAACTCCACAACAGAATGGTCTGGTTGAAAGAAAACATCAGCATCTCTTACAAGTTGCTAGATCACTTAGGTTCCAATCTCATCTCCCCACTGGATACTGGAGTAACTGTGTTTCCACTGCAATTTTTTAGTAAAAATATTGCCTTTTAAGACTATAGACAACAAAACTCCATATGAAATGCTTTTTCATAAACCTCATGACTATTCTCTTTTAAGAAATTTTGGTTGTTTATGTTATGCCTCTACTCTTACAACTAAAAGATAAAAATTTGATGCCAGGGCTGTACAATGTTGTTTCATTGGCTATTCAAGGGGTACAAATGGATACCAACTTCTGGATTTATTAACTAACAAAATATTCATTTCCAGGAATATTGTGTTCCATGAAAATATATTCGTTTCAGGAATAAAGAAAATGTTTCCAGTGACATTGTTCTTCACATAAATACATATTTGAAATTATGTACTGATTCTTTCATTGGTCAAGATAATTTGATTCCTCAGCTAGAGAATCAACCTCAACACAATCACATAGTACCAGAGGAATCTAATTCCATTACATCAGGACTACTAGCAACACCTGACATTCAACCATGTGGATCAAAACAGCTACTATGAAGCATCAGCTCACTCCTCAGAAGATCAAGAAATCACAAGTGTGAAACAGCCTATTGCACCAGGTATCTCTAGTACTCCCAGCATTACTATACCTGAGCAGAGGAAAACTACAAGATCTATTAATCCTCCTGCATACTTAGAAGTGTATGATTACGAGTTACCTAATTCCATTCACAAGGCAAACTATTCTGACACTAATACCATTGATATAATTCATACTCATAAAACTAAATATCCTATCAGCGTGTTCTTAAGCATATACAGACTAAGTGTCTCTCATAAAGCTTTCACTTCGGTTATATCTCAGCTATCTGAGCCAAAAACATACAAACAAGCTAGCACTTCCACCCAATGGAAGAATGCAATGCATGCAAAAATCACTGCAAATGCAAGCAGAAATCCTTGCATTAGAAAAGACTAACACTTGGATCTTGAAAGAACTACATCATGGACAACATTGTATAGGATGTAAATAGATCTATAAGATCAAACTTAAGGCTGATGGCATAGTAGAAAGATACAAAGCAATATTAGTAGCAAAATGCTACACCCAAGGAGAAGTTTTGAATTGTTTTGACACCTTTAGTCTTGTTGCCAAACTCACAACTATAAGAGTGATCATTGTTTTAGCTGCTTCTCAGAATTGGTTTTTTAAAAAATTAGATGTGAATAATGCTTTCTTACATGGTGATTTAGATGAAGAAATTTATATGAAGCCACCTTCTGGCTACTGTGATCCTAAAGACACAAGAGTTTTTCTATTAAAGAAAAGTTTATATGGTCTAAAACATGCATCTAGATAGTGGTATACTAAGTTAACAAACTGTCTATTAGCTTATGGTTTTAAATAAAGTGTATTTGATTGCTCTTTATTTGTTCTTAATAACAATAACTCCATTACTATACTATGCATATATGTAGATGATGTGATTCTGACAGGGAACAATTTGCAAGAGACAAACAAAATAAAGCTTAATTTTGATGAGCAGTTCACTATAAAAGATCTAGGCGATCTTAAGTACATACTGGGCCTTGATAGCCTTTGTCGGGGGAAGTATTCACTTGACATACTGATTGAATCTGGATAATTGGCTAGCAAACCTTCTACAACAGATATGGACTGCAAAACTAAACTTCAGAAAGATGATGTTGCACCTCTATTTGATACTTCATGATACATGAGACTTGTGGGAAGATTGTTGTAATTAACTATAACTAGACCAAACTTATGCTTTTCTATTCAAGCTTTAACTCAGTATATGTCTACACCTACTATGTTTGCAGAAGCTTATAGTGTATTAAGATACCTCAAATCAACATCATGTAAGGGGTTGTTCTATCCAATATAATCTGATACTAACTTGAAAGGTTTCTGTGATAGTGACTGGGATGGATGTAAGGACAGCAGAAGAAACATTACATGTTATCCTATCTATCTTGGTGATTCCTTGATCTCTTGGAAGGTCAAGAAGCAACCAACAGTCAGCAGATCCTCTATAGAAGTTGAATACAGAGCAATGGGCACTGCTTGCTGTGAAATGATATGGCTGTATCAACTATTGATTTATCTCAAGATTACATGCAACTAAGTTCCTCTCTTGTGCACTGACAACAAAAATGCAGAAGCTATTGCCCAGAATCATGTTCATCATGAGAGAACAAAACACATACATATAGACTGCTATTTTGTAAGACATATACATATAGACTACTATTTTGTCAGGGAGAAGGTGCAACAAAAACAGCTAAAAGTGATGCATAGTCCTAACACATTCTAGTTAGCAGATATCCTTACAAAACCCTTGTCCCTTCAAGTTTTCAACCTCATGACATCCAAGATGGGCCCGTTGGACATCCATGCCCCTCTTGTGGGGGTCGTAAGTGGCCTATAATTAGCTTAAAATTCATATTTCACTTTATTTCTATTTTAGGAAAGTTTTATAATTCTGTTAATTAGTTGATAACCACCTACTATATATAGTAACCCGCTCCTAATTAAGTTGTTTAGTTAATTGATCATCTGGTTATTAGCTGTTAGTATAAATAGACATTGTTAGTGTTAGTTTATTCATTCGGCTCGATTCAGAATTCAACAAAGAGGAGAAAGATAACCACTTTCTCTCTCTAAAATTGTACAAAACAATCTTTCGATTTTCAATCTTTGATTAATAAAATGTTGATGCAATTCTTTTCTTGTTGCTGTTCTTCATTGATTCAAAAACCTCAATAAAACAAAATTAAAAAGTCTGACGAAATTGAAAAGAGAGTTATGTTAATCAAACTAATTTCTTGAATAAAAAAACAACAAAAATCTAGGTATAATTTTGGTTTGATTTGTTTAAAACTTAAAACCAAATACAACAACAGCAACAACAACCAAGCCTGTAATCCCAATTAAATTGGGGTAGGCTATATGAACCATGAATGAATCACGTCGAGTCGTGAACATGAATCTTCTGCCTCCATAGGTTTCGGTTGACGAGCATGTCTTCATTTAGATCTTTTAGCTTCATGTCGTTCCGTATGACCTCCATCCACGTCTTTTTCGGTCTCCCACGAGCTCTAGCCGTCTGTCCTAAGTCGAGATCTTCAACTCGTCGTACCGGTGCATCTATGGGTCTGCGTTTAACATGCCCAAACCATCTTAAACGATTTTCTCGCATTTTCTCGTCAATGGCCGCCACACCCAATTTATGCCGAATATCTTCATTGCGCACTCTATCTCTCCTAGTGTTACCGCACATCCACCGAAGCATGCGCATCTTTGTAACGTTCATTTTTTGTGTGACCGCTATTAATTAACTATTGCTATAAATATGGTTAGTGGGATATGCATAGTGGTCATTGTTGAAAATTATGTACAAATACTATTTTATAATAGTAGTAGTTGTTGTAAATAGTGTAAGATATTGAAAATTCTTCCATATATAAGGAGCCATCAAGATGAAGAGAAAAACACCAATTCACAAGTAATATACTCCTTATTTGCTCTTCTTTCCCTATGTCGTTTTAAATATATTGTTATAAACCCCAATAGTTTTAGCTTTTCTATAACACGTTATCAGCACGATAGTGCTTGATCTGGAAGAATTTAGTTCTTTCGTTAAAGAAAACGTTCAACATTAAAAGGTACGAAAATTTATATTTACGTGTTCATCTATCTCCATTATTATAGACAACGAGGATTACCGCGTATCTATAATTTTATGATTAGATGAAAATCCTCTTTATATTTTACTTTCATCTAACTCTAACACTAACGCTAATTTTAACTTTCGTTGATGCTTGAGTTAACCCCAAGCTAGAAACGACTACTGACAATTTATTATTATGGAAGGTTTTACCTCATATTACTGCTGACAATTTATTATTATGGAAGATTTTACCTCCTATTATATTGCTTATTTTATCCCATAAGTTCATGAAAGTTTTTATATAGTAATGTGGCGGAAATTATTTACTCCCTTAATTCATTGCAATTATTTTACTTGTTTACATTATTACTTAAGCCCATGAAATTTTTTACATAGTAATGTGGCGGAAAATATATATGTATTTACTTATCGTAATATTGAATATGCCCGTTAAAATATCACTAATGCGGCGGAAATTATTTTACATGTTAGTACAATTAATTTTTGTTGTTAAATTATTAAAGACATTACCATTCATAAAACATGCCAAAATAAAAACAAAAAATATTTTTTTTTCTAACGACTATAAACGGCTACTTACGGATATTTTTCCTCTATAATATACACAAATTTCATAACACAAACTCCACAAAAATCTTCACCTTATTTCTCTCATCTTGCAAAATGATCTCTACGATAACAATGATCTTGATCCTCATTTCCCTTACAATTTTTATGTTTATGCTAGTAGATGAGGACACTCCTATGTTTGTCCCTATGATATTCCTCCTTTTATCATAATAATGTTCGAGTTCAAGATTTGGCTAGAGATGAGATAATTATATTGTATTATTGTAATTAATAATTGTGCTTCTATGATTGTGTGTTAAATAAAATGTTTCGATCCTAATTATATTTTTTGTTATGTATTTAGCTGGAAAAATGTCTAACGTCACGAGTACAGTTAATTGTATACTCAATATCACTGGCAAGAATTATGGACAATGAAAATCAGATACAAAATTGTACCTCAGATCAAAGAGTATCATTGAAACTCTTGCTGCAGTAAATACAAATATGGATCCAGAAAAATGTGATGATGTGATCTATATGAGAAACATTTAGATGAAATCGTAAAGAGGGAATATCTCAATGTTATCGATCTTCATGAATTATGGACAAACCTACTGGAAAGATATGTACATCAAAAGGAAACCATGTTACCAAAAGCCACTGATAATTAGAACAATTTAAGGTTCCAAGATTTTGAAACTGTAAGCGCATACAACTCCGCGCTTATGGATATTCGTTCAGATTTAATTTATTGTGGAAGAAAGCTTAATGATAGAGAAATGATAGAGAAAACACTTTCTACTTTCCACGTGTCTATGAAAAATGTCCAACAACAATATATATTGTTGAATATTTCCAAATATCACGACTTGCAACAAAGGTTGTTAATGGCAGAAAGTTACAATAACTTATTGATGAAAAATCATCAATATCATCCTCCTAAAGCACATGCATTACCTAAGGTAAATACCATTAATTTTTCAAACTCCTATGGATGAGGTAACAATGATAATGCCAATCGTGGTCGTGATCGGTAGAGGGGGTTTTCACAGCCCCTCGCATACCAACACCGTTTTTAAGAATAACCACCATAGCAAAGAAAAATATAAAATTTCTCAAGGTAATTATTTTAAATGTGGAATGAAAGGGCATTGGACCAAAATATGTCGTACAGTAGAACATCTTTGTAAGATGTATCAAGAAAGTTTGAAGCGTAAAGAAAATGAAGTTAACCTTGTCGAACAAAATCCAAATGATGATTCCACCTTTATGGAGGCGACAGACTTTACTGATGACTATGATGTTCGTTTGGCTTAATATGTGTTTTGTGATCTTCTCGTTGAATATGCTTAGCGAGATTTATGTTTTAAGTTGCAATATTTGTTTTAATATTGTGTATTTGAACTGAAGCATGATATGGAGCATACTGGTGATTTCTGCCTACTTTACTATTGTACAACTCATACAATTTTCACAAGTAAGAAATATTTTACATATTTAGAACCCTTAAAACTTCAAGTCGGTACAATAGGAGGTCCTATTAAATTGATTGAAGGATCTGGTAGAGCTACTTTTACTTTACCAAATGGAACAAAGTTTATCATCAATGATGCCTTATTTGCCCCAAAATCCAGAAGAAAGAGTTTTAAAGCTATATATCATCATGGATATGATACGGAGTCAATGACTGTAAATAACGCTAAATATGTTTTCATTACTAAGCATATGCCAAGAAAGAAACACTTTTCTTGAAAAACTACCATATATCTCTTCAGGCTTGCATTATACATATATTAATGAAATCGAATCAAATATGATAGTCAATGAAAATCCATAATTATTGACTCAATGGAATGACCGACTAGGCCATCCTGGTTCAACAATGATGCGAGGGATAATTGAAACTACACACGGACGTTCATTAAAAGGATCCAAACTCAATTTGAGCAACAATAGTCCATGTAAAGCATGTTGTCTTGGAAAGCTAATTATAAAGCATTCACCAGTTAAAATTAAGACATAATTACTCACATTTCTTGAAAGAATTCAAGGTGATATATGTGGGCCTATTCATCCATCATGTGGACCATTTCAATATTTTATGGTATTAATTGATGCCTCAAGTCGATGGTCACATGTCACTCCATTGTCTACTCGCAATATGGCATTTGCGAGATTTTTGGCTCAAATAATTAAAATAAAAGCCCAATTTCCCGACTATACGATCAAGAAAGTGAGACTTGACAATACTGGTGAATTCACATCTCAAGCTTTCAATGATTATTGTATGTCAACTGGAATTACGCTTGAACATAGTGTTGCACATGTGCATACTCAAAATGGTTTAGCTGAATCATTAATTAAACGTCTTCAATTAATTGTTAGGCCATTGTTGATGAAAACTAAATTGCCAAGTTCTCTATGGGGTCATGCATATTTACATGTTGCACCACTAATTCGCATTAGACCAAGCTCGTATCATGAATATTCCTCATTACAACTTGTTTTTGGTCTTGAACCCAATATTTCTCATATAAGATTTTTGGTTGTGCGGTCTATGTTCCAATTGCACCACCAAAATGAACAAAAATGGGACCACAAAGAAGGTTGGGAATATATTTTGGATTTGAATCACCATCAATAATCAGATATCTTGAGCCTCTAACATGTGATGTCATTACGACACGTTTTGCCGATTGCCATTTTAATGAGGCAAATTTTCCAGCCTTGAAGGGAGAAAAGAAGTAGTTGAAAAAACATATATCATGGTATAATCCATCTTTGGGAAGCTTTGATATGCTAACAAAGCAATGTGATTTGGAAGTAAAGAAAATCTTGCATTTACAAGCTATTCCAAATCAATTACCCGATGCATTTACTCACATAAGTAGGGTAACAAAATCACATACACCAACTGCCAATGCTCCTGCTCATATTGTAATTCCAAAAGAAACATCAAATGATGATATCTTTGATATATCTAAGAAACGTGGACGTCCTGTTGGCTCAAAGGACAAAAATCCTCGAAAAAGAAAAGGAGTATCAAAACCTAATGATCCTGTTATTGGGGAATCTATGTCTGATGAGTCGCAAAATGTGACATATGAGATACATCAAGAAGTTATCCAATCAGATCCTATAAATAAAGAGAACGCTGAAATCTCTGTAAATTATGGCATTGGATTGAAATGAGATGGAAAATATGGATGAAATATTTTCATATCTAGTCGCTTATGAAAATGATGATCTTGAACCCAAATCTGTAATTGAATGCCAAAATAGGAATGTCTGGGATAACTAGAAAGATGATATGAAAGGTGAATTAGATTCTCTTAATAAGAGAAAGGTATTTGGACCCATTGTTCTCACACCGAAAAGTTGACAACCCGTAGGGTTCAAATGGGTCTTCGTTCGCAAACGAAATGAGAAAATAAAATTGTAAGGTAGAAAGCTCACCTTGTCGCACAAGGTTTTTCTCAAAGACCTGGAATCGATTATGAAGAAATGTATTCTCCTGTAATGGATACGATCACATTTCGATTCTTGATCAGTCTAGCGGTCTATGAAAATCTAAACATGCATCTTATGGATGTTGTCAATGCTTAACTCTATGGATCACTTGATAATGATATTTACATGAAGGTCCCTAATGGACTTAAATTACCCGTAACAACGAGTTCTAAACCTAGAGAAATGTACTCAATTAAATTGCAAAGATCATTATATGGGTTATAGCAATCAAATCGCATGTGGTACAATCGTTTGAGTGAATATTTATTAAAAGAAGGATATATGAATATATATTTGTGTCCATTCATTTTTATTAAGAAAACATCATCTGGTTTTGCAATTATTGCGGTTTATGTAAATGATTTAAACATCATTGGCACTGACAAAGAAATTCATTCAACAATGAATTGTTTAAAGGATGAATTTGAAATGAAAGATCGTGGAAAGACTAAATATTATCTTGGTTTGCAAATTGAGCATGTTAAAATTGTAATAATTGTGCATCAATCAAATCATAATAAAAAGATATTGAAACGTTTTAACATGGAGAAAGCAACACCTTTTAACCATCATATGATTGCAAGATCATTAACTATAAATAAAGATCCATTTCGTCCTTGTGAAGAAAATGAACAAATTCTTGGTTCTGAAGTTCTGTATTTAAGTGCCATTGGAGCTTTAAGGTATCTAGCTAATTGTAATAGACCTAATATATCATTTATTGTGGATTTATTAACCAAGTATAACTCTTCACCTACAAAAATGCACTGGAAAGGAATTAAAAATTTATTTCTTTATTTGCAAGAAACTGTGGATCTTGGTCTATTTTATTCTAATAATGCAGAACAAGATTTGATTGGTTATGCAGATGCAGGTTTTCTAACAAACCCACATAAATCCATATCTCAAACTAGATATGTATTCATATAAGGAGGCACTGCTATTTCATAGCGTTCTCAGAAACAGACACTTGTTGCAACAACATCGAATCATGCTGAGATTATTGCACTCCATGAATCAAGCAGGGAATGTGTATGGTTACGATCAATGACATATCATATAAGAAGTACATCTGGCTTACCTATTAGAGAGAGTTCTACAACATTATAAGAAGACAATTCTGCACGTATTACACAAATGAAAGGAGGCTATGTCAAGAGTGACCGAACCAAATACATACCCCAAGATATTTTGCCTACACTCAAGAACTCGAGAAGAACAAAGAAAATTAATATCCAATATGTTTAATCATGCAACAATATGACACATCTTTTTACAATGGCACTCCCTACTGTAACTTTTAAGAAACATGTTCAAAGTATTGGGATGCGTCACCTGCGAGACTTATGAAGAATTTGAGATGCCAACTTGAGGGGGAGTTCACACGGCTGCACTTTTTTTCCCTTATTAACGTTTTTATCCCACTAGGTTTTTTCGTATAAGGTTTTTAATGAGACAGTATAAGACGGATCATGTACATAAAAAAATCTTTAAATGACTAAGGAGGAGTTATAAATATGGTTGGTGAGATATGCCTAGTGGGCATTGTTGAAATTATGTACAAATACTATTTTATAATAATAGTAGTAGTTGTAAATAGTGTAAGATATTTGAAATTATTCCCTGTATAAAGAGCCCTCAAGATGAAGAAAAAAAAATATATTCACAAGTAATATACTCATTATTTATTCTTATTTCCTTATGTTCTTTTAAATATATTGTTATAAACCTCAATAATTTTACCTTTAATATAACAACTATGTGAGCTTGTGTTATAAAATCTTAGTTAATTATTCATTGGGGTGGGCAAGGGTGGAAACAAAAAAAGACGAGATAAAATACAAACTTGGGCAATCTAGATTTGATCGACGACTTTAAGTCCAAAACACCATCACCATGTAATTTAATGGCGGCTAGTTTTGGATTTTAGCATCAACCTGAACAGCTGACCTTTTGAAACTTGACTTGAAAAGGCAGTTGGTCTTGGTCCATATAACTAATCAAATCCTAACTTGTATTCTTTTTTTTCTTTTTTTATTAGTATAGGTTTTGCAACAAGTGTTAAATTATGTTGACGACGACTTTTGTCGGAAGGCCAATGATGTTTGGTAGGAGGATTAATTCTGAGGAGAAAGTCAATACAAATAAACTAGCTTTAGAAATAACTATATATAATAAATATATATGATTGAGCTAGGTTATATTTGTTCCATAAGTTTATTATTAGCTTCAATAATTTAGTAAAATGTTCTATAATATATAGTTTTAATAATGTTTGTCCACATGAGTATGGTTAAGATGATTCCTTTTCGCATGTCTAATTGCAATTAAGTCAAATGAACAAAAAAACAAAAAAAAAAAAAACAGATTGTCAAAGCAAGTTATTAAGTAGTTACACTATCATTTTAAGTTTAAACTTGTTAGTAGCAAATATATGGAGCAAAGACAGCTTATCATACTATTTCATAACACAAGTTGGTAGAGTGTATCATTGAAAAATGGCATTGCAGCCCGGCCGCCCCACGTGGTAATTTTTTCCAGGTGCAAAATCAAACAAATATGTTTTGGCGTCCAAATCCGTTTAACCGTTAATAAAGGAAGAAACCTAAGTTTAGTGTAATATCATGAACACTTTTTGTATTTTCAACAATATCATGATACATATGTACCAAAAAACAAATATATATACATATATATGTGTGTTTATATATATCATGAGACATCATGTAACTTAACGCCGTCAACAAAAAAGCTTAATTTGAAATGTAAAAAAAAAACAAAATCACTTTTGCTTCCTCTAATTCAAGAAACTCTTGTTAAAAGTATTTGATTTAAATTAAAATTAAATTGTGATAGATAGACTCAAATACTCAATGAATAATTTGCTTTTTATGATATTTAAATTATAATCCTTTTAAGGAAAAACCCATACACCGAGAGGCGAGAAGCTACCCAAATATTTTATCGACCCTTTTTATAGGATGGGCAGGTAGAGGTGATTTTTGCTTTTTGTTCTTTACTAACACGAAATATTTCAAAGGTTATGTTGGTTTTTTGTTTCTTTAAATATTAAGGGGGACATATGTTATTTTGGTTGTTGAGAATATATTATCCCACATCACTTGATTATGGTCTTGGATTAATGTTAATAAAGAATAATTCTCCCTCCATTTAACAAGGCCTTTTAAGTGGAGTGATATGGGCCTCTCATTTCTATCATGATATCAGAGCCAACCCAAGACGTATGTTAGGCTCCACGACCTACCCACATGATGACACCGAAGATAATTATCGGGCCACACGTGAGGGGGCGTGTTGAGAATATATTATCCCACATCACTTGGGTATGATCTTGGATTAGTGTTAATAAAGAAGAATTCCACCTCCATTTAACAAGGCCTTTTAAATAGAGTGATATGGACCTCTGATTTCTATCATTGGTATTAGAACCAACCCAAGACGTATGTTGGGCTCCACGACCTACCCACGTGATGACACCGAAAATAATTACCGAGCCACACGTGAGGGGGCTTAATTCCTATTCATATATGAATTTCATTATTTTTTTTATTACCGAAAACATTATATAATTATTTAATTGAGTACAAGAAAAATGACATAGATGCGATTTATGTTTGACTTAATATATCTTCATGATACAAACTAATTAAAACACATAGAACTCTCTCTATATACATTCTTACACAAACTAAACTACTTACAAACCTTTAATTTGAAAAAGAAAAAGTTGCCCTCAATCTATCCCAAAATGTGTGAAATGCGGCCGCTCATACTTTTTGTCATATTCTAACGAATTCACATGAAATGTTTCATGAGAAGACCATATAAATGCTTGAACTTTTAGCTAGTCAGAAAAAAGGGGGAATAATTTGGATTTATATCCTACATTTAATTTATTTCGTCGAATTTATAAATACTAAATATAATTTTTGCAACAATTATTTAATCCAAAAAATCTTGGAAATTTTCGACCAATCTCATTAATCAGTCGTGCCTACTTGGGAAGGCGATTCACAAAGTTGTTCAACAAGAACAATCAACATTCTTCAAGGGCAAAAATATTATGGAATGTATTCTGTCACCAACGAGATAATCGATAAGGTTGTCCGAAATAAGTTGAACATTTTTTAATCAAAGATGATTTCGAAAAAGCTTTTGATAGCGTGAGTTGGGAATTTCTGGGTGATATGATGGTCCAAATGAGATTCAACAATACTTGGCCAAATTGGATCTAATCATGTTTGAGTTGTGCCTCGATTTCTGTCCTTATAATTGGAACCCCATCTGATTAGAGGTTTGCGACAGGGGGATCCCCATCCCCCATTCTTTTCCTCATCACAACAGAAGGAGTTGGCAGTATCATTAGGAAGGCCCCGATAATATAATTGGGTAAAATGCATCAATATTGGGAGTGAGAATCTTGAAATCACTCATTTGCAGTATGTTTGGTGAATGTTCATAGAACAATGTTGTTGGGTTCAAATCCATACTTAGGCTATTCGAGCTTATTTTAAGGTCTCCTTTTAAAAGTAGTATCATCGAAATTAATGTGGAAGACTATATGCTAAATGATTTTCTAGAAATCCTTAATTATTTGAGAAGGTTTCCTCTAAATATCTCGGGATTCCAGTTGGGGCAAACTCGAGAAGGTCTTGTACATGGGACCCGGTAATTTGAGGACTGGAAAAGAGCTTGTCCATGAGAAATGTTGTTAACATCTCGTTTGAAGGAGAGTTGTCCTAATCAAATCAGCAATCATTGGTGCTCCGCTTTATTTCTTCCCATTTTATCAAGCCCTAAAAAAGTTACTCAAAGTAATCTCTGCAATTCAACGACAGTTCTTATGGATTGGAAATAATGAAAATAGATATGTTGGGTGAACTAGAAACAAGTTCGCAAAGATCCCAATATGGGAGATCTTCGTAAAAAACATTATGAATTCTTTTAATGCGGCCTTACTCTCAAAATGGAAATGGTGGATTATACATGATGAAAATGGGCTTTGGAGGAAAATCTTGTGGCTAAATACGGAAAATATGTTCATTTCCTAGGGTGCAACAACACATGCTATAATCAGAAACATTTTTCATTGTGGTGGAGGGATTTAGTGCATGAGGACGGCCGAAGTTTAAGCAATGACTGGGTTTTGGCTGTGATTAAAAGAAAAGTGGTTTCGGGTAACTTCACTTACTTTTGGACGGATATGTGGTGCGGGAAGGACCCTTTATTTGTCGAATTTCCTAAACTGTATTCCATTGCTATGGATATAAATATTACTATCTGAAATCAATGGGTAATGACGGAACACAAGTGAGAGATGGACTTGGAGGCGGACATTATTCAAATGAAAAAAACTACTTTTAGTCCCTTATTGTGATGTAGTTACGATTATGGTCCCATTTATGGCTTTTTCTCCAAATTTAGTCCCCTGGCCACGATTTTTGTTAAAAAAAAAAAAATCCACGTGAGCACACGTGCCGACCAAAACTTGGAAATTTTGATCCCACACGTATGAAGCGTTGATCGTATTTTTTTTAATTCCAAAAATCTAAAAATTACCCAACTACACAACCCGACTTGGATTTCACTTCCACAAAATAGCCCACCTCGATTCATTACAATATTACAATATCTCAAAATCCCCAAATTAAATTCCAAGAACCCAAATTTTCATGAACCCTAATCGAATTTCTTTCCCAAATTGCGATTCACTCTCATGCACAATGAATTAATATCGACCCAACCCAAAATGAAGTTGCCCTAACTCCCAAATCACGATTTCTCCCCAATCTAAAGTCTCATGAACCCTAAATCGTGACCCCAATCCAAAAATGCAAAATCACGATTCAGTATATGCTTTGAAATCGTGTAAATATACACATCCACTACATAGCACAAAAAATCCGAAAGAAAAACAAGGCATGCTCATCTCGTGCAAACCATCGTAAGGCTAAATCAAGTGTACGAGTCGTCGATATGTATCGCCTTAGAGATGCAATGAAGATCACTTATCCTCCTCCTGTTTACAATAAGTTTTTGGGGCAGTTGTTGGATTTTGAATTCAATTTGCGAATTAGATTTAGGGTAGCGGTGAGGCAATATCATCCGGGCCCATGTGGTCAGGATATTCGGGGATATCGTTACTTAATTATTTTTGTTCAAAACGCCAACCTCGAATTTGAGGGAATGGAAACACAATGATTTTATTAAGGAATTTCAGTGAATTACAAGGGGTCATGTGAGAACACGAGTTAAAGCTAGAAGAATGCGAGAATTTCTAAGTAAAATAAAGCATAAAATGTGGAGAGTGTTCTTGTGTTGAGTTTGTGGCGGATATTGTGCATGAATCTTTCTTTCTGCTGAAATTGGGGACTTTTTAAAGTGTTAGTCCCAGGGGTCTTTGACCAATGGGGTCCGGTCTTGCCATTTTTATTTAATGAGATGCTGGTGGCTAATGACGTGAAGGCTTTCTGCGCCAATGGGGGTCATCTGTCAGGAGATGACCAATAGTGTGTGTTGAGTGTAGTTCGTCTGAGCGGGTAATGACGATATATGTTCCAATGGTCTTCGGAGGTGATACTGAGCCAATACACGGAATTGGTCTGCCCCAATATTTGATCTGCACCAATAAGATTTGTTGCATTCTGCTCCAATGAATGAGTCAGTCCATTGGATGTGGTCTTTCCTCATTATTAGGGTGGTTGGGAGCTAAGTTGAATGATGATGGTTGGCACGTTCTCCGAGCGGGATCGTGGACTATGGTCTGCCTGGGTGGTTGAATGGCCTTTTGGGCTGCTTATTCTGAGTGAGACCCGAGGGTTGTTATTTGTTGTTGATATAGGTGGGTTGTCTCCTTTAGTCGGAATTGTGGTAGGTCTTGACTTCTCCTTGTATTCACTCATGTCCTTAACATTTGTTATGTTCTCCTCAGTCCTGGAAATTTCCTTTGTGGGGGGCCCGTGAGGACCTAGTGGGAATTATTCGTTCCTCGATCTGGGAGGTGCCAAGGTCTTTCCTTATGGGTACAATAATTAGGACTGACACCTGATCGTAAGAAGGATGTGTCCAAGCATGTTGGGTCCATATCATATACCCTTTGAGGGTCATTGGTCAGACGAGACTCGAGTGTACCTTCTCTGGGTGTGTAAATCGGGTACCCTCTGAGGGGTGTTAGCTGGTCGTGATCAGAGGGTACCTTCTCCGAAGTCCGGACCTTTTGCCCTGTTTAGGTAGAGACTGGTCGTGACCTGGACGTATCCTTCCATTATGGTTAGTCGTTTTTGTGGCGTACCCTTTTTGTGCCCCATGTCCGATAGCGGGGCAGATTATTCATCATCAAGAGTCTCTCCAATTCCGAGTGTACTTTGTAAAAATCTCTTGGAACTCATTAAATGAGTCTATATGCTATCGAGTGTTTTCTGCAATTGTGGTCCTACATGTTTCACATGGCGCTGAGTTGGCCACGCGTCAAGGGCGTCGTATCGGGTTCCTTGCGGAAGGAATGGTTAGGAGGATGGTTTCTGAGGTGGTCGTGAATTTGAATCGACTCGCCTTTTTGTTCTCCCAACTGTCTGTCTTGGGAAGGGGTGCCATTTAATGCGAAAGGATGTGGGGAGTTGAAGCGCCGATCTAGTTCCCTTATGGTGATGTCTGACATGCTAGAGTTGCAACATTATTTTTTCGAGTGATGAAGATTCAAGTGATTCTCTTACCTCTCTATTTTCTCTTCAATAGGGTAGCGATGCCACGTCCCGACAGAGTTGTTGCCAGACACCTGCACGTTCGTCGCCCATCTTCTCTGCTTCACGGAGGCGAGCGAGAGGCTCTTTTTCCGGTGATGACGATGTTGTTCCGCCAACATCGATGGTGGACTTTGTGTTTGCTGTGTTTGGTCGTCGGGCCCCTTACCGAATTCCAACTGGGGGTGCAATGTTTTAGTGAGAAAATCTAGACCCCATGCGTATGACTGGTAGGCACCGCGTCAGATGCACGACCTTAGTAATGAACATGGATGAAGATTGGGCCTTTGATTGCCATCTGGTGGGGTTTATACTATGTTGTCATCTGGTGAACATCCCTTGTACTCCACAGACTTTGGCGGGGACGTTCATACTGTGAGCCACTGCATTGGACTTGCTATTCATTTCCTGTCTGTTCGAGACAACAAATGGGTGTTCTTGACCTCAGAGTCTAGCGGGCCTGCTAGCAACAAGGATTAGCGTCGAAGGTACTTCTACATGTTCCCCCTCGAAGGCGTACCCCGAGAGTGGGGGGTTGGGTTATGTTTATCCTTCCCACACGGTGTGCTTGGAGACCGCAGTTTACTTGGAGGACAGAGGTTTCTTCGACGAGCTCTATGACGTATCCTAGATGTTGAACAACCATATAGTCTTGCTTCTCGCAGTTTTGCAAGATGGGTTGGTGAGCAAACGCCTTTCACTAATAACACTCTGACAACAATCGGAATTTCGTAAGTGCCTGTGATTTTTTGAAATTTTTTCGACTGTGCTTCAAAACCCTTATCCGAGTAGATACAGTATACCCCCTTTATTTTTTTTACTGACCTCCTCTGCTTTGGTTTTTAGGTGCGGAGATGGCATCGCATGCTCGCCACCCTTTCAGAGGTGATATTTGTCTCTGACGAACGTTGACTCCGATCTATTTATTTCGAAGGAATGGGGTTCGTTTCCCAATTTTGAATTCGCTGAAATGGATCGACGTCGAAAGTTTCAGAGGTCGTCCAAAGTTGCTGCCTCTGAGTCCTCGAATTCGCTAGACAGCAAATACTACCCCAAGGCTCTATGGAGTTCGTCTGCTGTTGCACGATGAGGCAAACTCCGTGATGGCTAAGCATTTTGCCGATTACTTCATGCAACATTTTATTACCACCATTGATTTAAGGTCGTTGCCAATTTCTTTGTGTAACCTGATAGATAAGGCTTATGTTGTCGAGAGCCCTTCGAAGAAGCGAGACGGAGGCGCGTCGATCTCGGGTAAGGATAAGGGAAATGGGGTGATCGACCTTTTTCCTTCAGTGAAGGATGATAGCCGACCAGAGTCTTCCCCCAAGAGAGGCCAGTTTAAGCCGACCCCGGAGGAGGAAGAGTTTCTCTGTACTCCTGCTGTCGCTTTGATTTTTGTTGATGGTTATAAGGACCCTTCCTACTATACTTCCTCAGTTAGTGGGATTGTTAATCTCCGGGATCAGGAGATCCTGGGAGGTTTCAGTGATACGGCCTTCTATGAGCAATTCTGCAAGAGCATCTGTGAGGTGACGCCTCTTTACTTTCAATTTTGCAATTCTTGCAATGAGGCTTACAAGGTATATGGCAAGCAGAAATGAAAATATACACTGAAACCTCTGCGTTTCTCCCTGGTTTTCCCCGAGATCTGGTACTACCAATGCTAGATTTTTATTCTACCTCTTCCGATGGTCCACGGAGGAACGTCGAGCCTGGATTAAGGCTAGAAAACGCCCCGCAAAGGAGAAGTTCTAGCCGGGCATAGCCCTTGTTTTTTTTTGTGTGCCTCTTTGTATGGCCGTAGTCCCCCTAATTCTCGTTTTTGTCTTATGGTCGTGTTAGGCCTGTTTTTAACGGAATACTACTTTTCAGCTCTTTTTGTTCTTTAAGTCATGAGACCATTTTTTTTAACGTAGTTATTTTATTGCCTATATTATGTTTGATTTTACACGGGTATAACCGTTCAGTCAAAATACAAACACAATAACTACGCGAACAAAGTTGGTTAGCCGTAAGGGGTCAACTATAGAGCGTTAAAAGATAATATTTCTAGAGATTGAGGCTATTCCAAGCTTGGTCGAGCTCTTGGTTGCTCATGTCTTTGAGCAAGTACGTGGCAGGCTCCGAGGATCTTAGCAATCTGATAGGGCCCGTCCTATTTAGGGTCTATTATGCCAATATTTTGGGAGACTTCTTCTTTTTTTAGAACGAGATCTTCGACTTGAAATGATCGGTGTCAGACTCGAGCATTGTAGAATTTGGCCATTCGGGCTTTGTAGAATTTCACGTGAGTGGCAGCTCTGATTCGCTTTTCCTCTAGGTGGTCTAGGGCTAGGGCCACATTGACATTGTTCTGGGCTTCCTCGTACTTCTGGACCCGCAAACTTTGTTTTACCACCTCAGAAGGGACTATTGACTTCGCGCCATAGACAAGGCTATATGGGGTCTTACCCTTCGCCGAACGAGGGGTAGTGCGGTAGGCCGACAATACTCCAGGGACCTCTCCGACCCATTTTGACTGGTACTGATCTAGACATGCCTTTAACATTGTTAGGAGGGTTTTGTTGGTTACCTCTTCTTGGCCGTTTCCTTGGGTGTATCCGACCCCTGTGAAGCGGTGCTTGATTTTCCATTTGTTACATCATTTTTCCACGAGATTGTATCGGCTTAGGATATTTCTCTAGAGGATGTTTATTACGACCTGACTGGTTATCTTGGAGGGGGGTTCCGCTTCGACCCACTTAGTGAAGTAATCCACTGCCACTAGTAGAGATTTCATTAGGCCTATGTCGGGGATCATTTCTCCCACGATGTCTATTCCCTAGTGAGCGAATGGGCAGGGAACGTTATCTGGTTCCCATGGGGCAGCTGGTTGATGTCTCATGGGGGCGTGCAGTTGGCAGCTCCAGCATTTTTGGGCATAGTCTTTGCATTCAACTACCATGTCGGCTAGTAGTACCCTTGGCAAATAATTTTAGCCGCCATGCTCCTTCCCCCCGAGTGGTTACCACTGTATCCGTCATGGATTTCCCTCAAGATGAGAAATGTTTCTTCTTTGTTAATGCACCGGGAGGTCGGATAAGAGCATGATCTTTGAAATAAGACTTCATTTTGTATATAGTAACGTGCAGTGCGTTGGTACATGGCGTGCTGTTTAGCTCGGTCACGGGCGTACTTTCCGGGGTTCCTAATGAAGTCGATGATCTCTATCATCCAATCCTCTTTAATAACCGCAACCATCTGGATTTCGCGAAGAAGGTTATCCTTCAACTACTAACGGTTTGGGTTTGACTGGCGAATTTGGAAAGGGCATCAACATCTTGGTTCTCCAATCTAGGGATTTGCTAAATCAGGACTCTTGAAACATGGTCGTTCCTGCCAGGACCACTTCCAAGCATTTTTTCATATCATCCCGTGCCTTGTAGGTCCCATTAATCTGTTGAACCACGAGTTGGGAGTCACCGTGGACTAGTATCCTTTCTATTTTTGCCTCGTGAGCTAGGCAGATTCCTAGTAAGAGAGCCTCATTTTCTGCTTCGTTGTTGGATACGGGGTACTCCAATCATATGGCAAAATCCAAGATAGTCTCGGACTCATCTGGAGCTAGTTTCCTAAAGATTATGTGATGCAAATATGGACAAGGTGACAAAAGAAGAAGATTACAATAATTCAAATGAAGAAGATGTCACGAGAATGGACCAAATTCACACTTTAAATGGGCCAATCACAAGAAGGCTTGCTAAGAAGATGAGAGCATCTCTTTATGGGCTAATTAACCAAGTTTGGGTCCATAATGATAAAGGAGGCCCAAATGAGCAACAAAGATGGTCAAATCTGATCCAAGTGACCTTTTAAAACATGGTCAAAAGTCAAAGACGAGTTTTGACCACTCTTTCATCATTTCCTAGTCCAGTTAATGTATTTTCCTTTTCTAGAAGCCTCTTTCATCATTTCCTAGTCTAGTTAATGTATTTTTCTTTTCCTAGAAGTTGTTGGAAGGTCATTAGTTGATTTCTTAGTGACCAAGTTTGTCTCTCCTATAAATTAGGAAGACGATTTTCATTGTAAGACAACACTTATCATATTTATAAACTTTGTGAGATTTTATTCTCTTTGGTTCTTTGAAGAACTATTTCCGAACTTATCAAACGGGTTCATCGCCCTCGTTTGTGGCGTTCAAATCCGACTTATCAAACGGCACCCTCCATAACCGTTTGTGGCGTCTTCATTATACCAAGGTTCGTGTTTTGTATCAAGTAGTGGGTCGCGGTCTCCATACCAAGGTTCCTATTTGTACTAAGGAAACGGGTCGAGGTTCCATCCAAACAACCTGAAGATAACGATCCTACGTTTAGCATACGAATACCATTCATTCGTGGTAGATATCGTATCATTTGGTATCTAGAGCAAAGGTTTTATCTTTCAGGTCCTATCCGTTCTTGGTTTAATCTTCGGATTACCAAAAACATCTATCTTTAGTTTGTGTTTTTATTTCTTAGCAAAAAAAAGAAGAAAAAGGGACACAAAAAAAGAAAAAAAAAGGTCAAAAAAAAAAGAAAAAGAAAAGAAAAGAAAAGGGTACCAAGAAAAAAAAAAGGAAAAAAATAGTGGTACAAAAAAAAAAGAAAAAGAAAAGAAGAAAAGAAAAGAATTTGAAGTATCAACTTTATTTCTTTTGTTGCTGATTTCGTGTTGGGAAATATCTTTGGTGCACTTGTGAGAAAAAAAAATATATTTGGGTTTGATTTGTTTCTTGGGGTTGATACACCTTTGTTTGATTCCGTTCGACTTAGTTCGAGAAGAACCTATAGAGAATATACGAGTGGAAAAAGGCAGTGAGTGTGAGATTATTAGAGGAAAAAAAGCTAATATATTTGAGTGATACACGAGTGATATATTTTGAATGAAAAAAAAAACTTGAGAGTAAACACGTAAGGGAGTGTTGTGAGGTTTTTCTCTTTCTAACATTTCTTTGCAGGTTATCATGTCTAAATATCAAGAAGAAAGTGCCCTTTACGCCGATTACACTTCGGTTACACGAAGAGTTTTAAATGCACAATTGAACGATGAGGACAACGATCAACGAGAGAACATCTTTCGAACTAGATGTCATGTTTGTGAAAAGGTGTGTAGTGTGATAATTGATGGCGGAAGTTGCACCAATATTGCTAGCACCATGCTTGTTGAAAAACTTGGGTTGTCTACGGTGAAACATCCACGACCATACAAGTTTCATTGGTTCAACGATTGTTCTAATGTGGAAGTTGACAAACAAGTGATGATTTCATTTAGCATTGGGAAGTACAAGGATGAAGTTTTGTGTGATGTAGTTCCAATGCAAGCTGGACATATACTTTTGGGGCGTCCATGGCAGTTTGATCGTAAAGTTAACCACAATGGCTTTACGAACAAGTATTCTTTTGTCCATAATGAAAGAAAAATCACCCTTGTTCCTTCAACACCAAAGGAAGTGTTTGATGATCAAGTGAGATTTCAAAAGAAAGAAAATGAACAAAAAAATGAGAGTGTTCAAAAACAAGAGAGTGAAAAAAAAGAAAGTTGCCAACAAAAAAGAATTTGAAGCTTTGGCAAATGAGAGAAAAAAAGAGAGTACTCAAAAATATGTGAGTGAAAAACAGAGAGTTGCCAACAAAAAAGAAGTTGAGGTTTTGGCAAATGAGAGAAAAATAGAGAGAACACAAAAGAGTGTCTTTTCAAAAGAATGTGAGTTGGAAAGTGGGGTATTTTTGAGAACTAACAAAGACTTTTCTTCATTGCCAAGTTCAAAGGCATTTGTCTTGCAGGGATATGATGATCTCTTTCCCAAGGACATACCGCTCGACTTACCTTGTTTTCATTGGATGTGCATCAATTGGAAAGCAATCC
The DNA here is from genome assembly GCA_948329865.1 of Linaria vulgaris. NCBI lineage: Eukaryota > Viridiplantae > Streptophyta > Magnoliopsida > Lamiales > Plantaginaceae > Linaria > Linaria vulgaris. Next base: position 30,142,174 of record OX415249.1, read on the forward strand.
GGATTATGGTAAAGTATCACGAACCCATACTTACTTTGGATTATATTCTAACTAAAAGGCATGAATCTTGTGTGGTTATGAAAGTTGATTTGAGAAGTGGTTATCATCAAATCACAATGAAAGAGAGAGATGAATGGCGAAGCATTGTTATAGAAATAATTTGTTTGTTTAAATGGATAGTGATGCTTTTTGATTTTACTAATGCATTTAGTACTTTCATGCGATTGATGAACCATGCTTTTATTAGGAAATTCCTAGTTGTTTGGTTTGATGATACTCTTGTGTTTAGCAAGAACTTGAATAGTCATGTTAGACATTTGAAACTTGTTTTGGATGTTCTAAGAAAACAAGTATTGTTTGCTAACATGAAAAAGTGTACTTTTTGCACGGATAATCTTGTGTTTCTAGAATTTGTTGTAAGTTCACAGGGTATACGTGTTGATGAGGAGAAAGTCAAGGCAATACAAGAATGGCCTAGTCCAACAAGTGTGGGAAAAAGTAAGATCATCGGGACTGAAGGAGTAATATATTCTGGAAGCAATGTTGGATGGATGTTAAGCCAATTGCTGGTCAACATTGAAACTAGAATCCTGACTCTCGCTACAATAACTGAAAGAAGTTCTGGAAGCAATGTTGGATGGATGTTAAGCCAATCGCGGGTCAACATTGAAACCAGAATCATGTCTCTCACCACAATATTTGTAAGATGTTCTGGAACCAATGCTAGATGGATGTTAAGCCAATCGCGGGTCAACATTGAAACAAGTGTGGGAAATGTTCGAAGTTTTCATGGATTGGCAAGCTTTTACCGACGATTTGTGAAAGATTTTAGCACCATAGCTGCACCAATCACCGAAGTGATAAAGAAAAACGTTGGATTCAAGTGGGGAGAGGAACAAGAAAAGGCTTTTCAATTACTTAAAGAAAAGTTAACCAATGCTCCTTTACTTACTTTGCCTGACTTTTCTAAAACTTTTGAAATCGAGTGTGATGCTTCAGGAATTGGAATAGGTGTTGTTCTTATGCAAGATGGGAAGCCCATAGCTTACTTCAGTGAAAAACTAAGAGGAACAGCCTTGAATTATCCAACTTATGACAAGGAGTTGTATGCTTTGGTTCGGGCCTTAAACACATGGCAGCACTACCTTTGGCCTAAGGAGTTTGTGATTCACACGGATCATGAATCTTTGAAGCATTTTAAGGGCCAACACAAGCTGAATAAGAGGCATGCACGATGGGTAGAATTTATTGAAACATTTTCTTATGTCATTCGATACAATCAAGGTAAGGAGAATGTGGTTGCCGATGCCCTTTCTCGAAGGTATGATTTACTTTCTACTCTTGATTCAAAGTTGCTTGGTTTTGAGTACATGAAGGATTTGTATAGGGATGATTCTGATTTTCATGTTGAGTATCAAGATTGTGAAAAGCATGCTAGTGGTAAGTTCTTTAGGCAAGATGGATTTTTATTTAGAGAAAACAAACTTTGTGTGCCTAATTGTTCTTTGAGGGAACTACTTGTGCAGGAAGCTCATGGAGGAGGACTAATGAGACACTTTGGTATTGCAAAGACCTTAGCAATTCTGCAAGAACATTTCTTTTGATCACATATGAAAAGGGATGTTGAAAGAACATGCGGCATATGCATCACTTGTAAACAAGCTAAGTCCAAAGTGCAAAATCACGGTTTGTATACTCCTTTACCAATTCCTACAACACCTTGGATTGATATTTCTATGGATTTTGTGTTGGGATTGCCAAGAACAAAACATGGTAGGGATTCTGTTTTTGTGGTTGTGGATAGATTTTCTAAAATGGCACATTTTATTCCATGTCACAAAACTGATGATGCTTCTCACATTGCTGACTTCTTCTTTAAAGAAATTGTGAGATTGCATGGTATGCCAAGAACCATTGTTTTGGATAGAGATACAAAGTTTTTGAGTTACTTTTGGAAGACCTTGTGGTGTAAGTTAGGTATAAAGTTGTTGTTTTCTACTACTTGTCACCCACAAACTGATGGTCAAACTGAAGTAGTAAATAGGACTTTGTCTATGCTATTGAGGGCAATCATAAAGAAGAATATTAAGACTTGGGAAGATTGCCTACCACATGTTGAATTTGCTTATAATAGAACTGTGCATTCTGCTTCTAAATTCTTACCATTTGAAATTATTTATGGTTTTAATCCTTTGAAACCATTGGACTTAACTCCATTACCTACTTCTGAGTATGTGAATTTAGATGGCAAGAAAAAGGCTGATTTTGTTAAGCATATATATGAGAAGACAAGGCTCAATATTGAAAAGAGAACTCAACAATATGCCAAGCAAGCAAACAAGGGGCGCGTCGAAAGATGATATTTGAACCGGGAGATTGGGTTTGGTTGAACATGAGAATAGAAAGGTTTCCTGAAAAGAGACGTTCCAAATTATTGCCAAGAGGAGATGGACATTTTCAAGTGATTGAGCGCATCAATGACAATGCTTACAAGTTGGATCTTCCTGGTGAGTATAATGTTAGTGCTACTTTCAATGTGTCTGATTTGAGTCCTTTTAATGCAGGTGATACAGATTTCAGGACAAATCCTTTTCAAGAGGAGGGGAATGATGCAAATATGGACAAGGTGACAAAAGAAGAAGATTACAATAATTCAAATGAAGAAGATGTCACGAGAATGGACCAAATTCGCACTTTAAATGGGCCAATCACAAGAAGGCTTGCTAAGAAGATGAGAGCATCTCTTTATGGGCTAATTAACCAAGTTTGGGTCCATAATGATAAAGGAGGCCCAAATGAGCAACAAAGATGGTCAAATCTGATCCAAGTGACCTTTTAAAACATGGTCAAAAGTCAAAGACGAGTTTTGACCACTCTTTCATCATTTCCTAGTCGAGTTAATGTATTTTCCTTTTCTAGAAGCCTCTTTCATCATTTCCTAGTCTAGTTAATGTATTTTTCTTTTCCTAGAAGTTGTTGGAAGGTCATTAGTTGATTTCTTAGTGACCAAGTTTGTCTCTCCTATAAATTAGGAAGACGATTTTCATTGTAAGACAACACTTATCATATTTATAAACTTTGTGAGATTTTATTCTCTTTGGTTCTTTGAAGAACTATTTCCGAACTTATCAAACGGGTTCATCACCCTCGTTTGTGGCGTTCAAATTCGACTTATCAAACGGCACCCTCCATAACCGTTTGTGGCGTCTTCATTATACCAAGGTTCATGTTTTGTATCAAGTAGTGGGTCGCGGTCTCCATACCAAGGTTCCTATTTGTACTAAGGCAACGGGTCGAGGTTCCATCCAAACAACCTGAAGATAACGATCCTACGTTTAGCATACGAATACCATTCATTCGTGGTAGATATCGTATCATTATGCCTACCCCGCCGTGGGTATTAGTGGATGATCCGTCAATGTGGAGGTGCCACAGAGGTCCAGGTTCGTCTTCCTCGAGTTCCTCGTACATTTCGATGATGAAGTGATGAAGTCTGCGAGTACCTAGGCTTTTATGGCCGGCCAGGGAGAATAAGTGATGTCAAATCCCCCTAATTCAACAGCCCGTTTGATCATCCGTCCCGAAACCTTGGGGTTATTGAGGATAGTTCAGAGGGGGTGCTTTGTAAACACATTGATAGGATGGGCCAGGAAGTAACCCCAAAGCTTCTAAGCAGCGGAGACAAGGACTAACCCGACCTTCTCGATGCGAAAGTATTGGGTCTCAGCATCCAGGAGGGTCTTGCTAATGTAGTAGATGGGAAAGTGCTCCCTTCGTTCAGCTCAAACTAGGACGATACTCACTGATTCTTTTCTCACGGCTAGATATAGGAAGAACATTTCCTTGTGTACGGGTTTCATCATGAGGGGTGGCCTGACCAAGTATTCTTTCAGCACTCTGAAGGCTGGTTCACATTGGTTAGTCCACTGGAAGTCTTTTATATTTTTGATGATCTTGAAGAAGGGGATGCCTTTCTCCGACGATGAGAGATGAACCTACTCAGCGAGGCCATTCTGCCTATCAGCTTTTGTATGTCCCGTACGATTTTTGGTGATTCCATGTTGAGTATGGCCTCTGCTTTTTCTGGGTTGACTTCGATTCTCTTTTGGGTGACCATATACCCCAGGAACTTCCCCCATCGGATGTCAAAAAAGCATTTTCGAGGGTTAATCTTCATTTCAAATTTTTCCATGATTTCGAATGCTCGGCCAAGGTTGCGGGCATGATCCTCCTCCCTCTGACTTTTTACAATCATGTCATCGACATAGACTTCCATTGTTTCCCCGGTTAGTCCTTCGAACATGTGGTTGACCAACCTCTGATACGTGGAGCCGTCATTTCTGAGTCTGAAGGGCATGACTAGGTAACAAAAAGTGTCGATGTCCTTGATAAAGCTGGTTTTCTCTTGGTTGTGGCTAGCCATCGGTATCTAGTTGTAACCTTTATCCCCATCCATGGTGGATAGGAGGGAACAACCTTTTATGGAGTCGACCAAGATATTGATGCTAGGAAGTGGGTAATAGTCTTTTGGGCAAGCACTGTTGAGGTCGGTCAAGTCCACGCACATACGCCATAGGCCCTCGATTTTTGGAACGAGGACCACATTGGCCAGCCTTTATGGGTATCATACTTCCCGAATTTGGTAAAGGTCTATTAGCCGTTGAACTTCCGCACAAATTACTTTGTTTCGTTCTTGTCCCATGTTCCTCTTCCGCTGTTGGACTGGTTTAAGCGCGGGGTACACGCTAAGTTTGTGTACGCATATCTCTTTGCTGATTCGCCTAGACGGACCGTACTTCTAGGCAAAGAGGTGGTGGAATGACCTAAGGGAGGTTGTGATGGCTTTTACTATATCCTCCCCAATATGGGTGGCAATTTTTACTGTCTTAGATTTGGCACCATCCACCAGTTCTATCATCTTGAGTTCTTATACGGACTGGACCCGAACATCCTCCGAGCGAACCCTCTTAGGCTGGGGCTTACTTTTGGGAGAGTCAGACCCAATGAGAAGGGCGTTCATGTGGCATTCTCAAGCTAGAGTCTGATCCCCTTTGGACTCTCCCACCCCGAAAAGGGTCGGGAAATTATTCTTCAGATGAAAGGTGGATGCGACTCCTTTGAAGGTCTAGAGGGATGGTCGTCTGCAGATGGTGTAGTACTTCCAGGAGAGGGCATCCACTACCTAGAACTTGGTAGGCTCAGTGCGGCGAGTAGCACACTTTCCCTACGACATAGGCATGGTTGTGAACTCCATGGTCTAGCATTGTTCTCCTAAGAATCCTATGAGGGTCTCATCCACATTCTTTCGAATGTTAAACAGGTGCCCGCAGGTTTTTGAGAAGACCTTGTTGCAGGCAATTCGCCTCATGAACATCTGGGTTAGCTGTTCGAAGTTGTGGATGGTTCCCAGCGGTAGTTGGGAAAACCAAAACTGGGCTCGACCTATGAGGGTCGTTTAGAAGACTCGACACATGGTGTGATCAGGAGCCGATGCCAGATCTATGCATGCTAGGTATTGGTCGATATGATCATGGGGTCGCGATCAGTGCTCTCTCTGCGTAGGATGGGAGTCATGTTAGCTTCATGTAAGAGGGACGAAGGGGTCAGATATGTGGGGCGCAAATAGAGATCCCTGGTACGCCACCTCCTCTCCTAGGTTGAGGTTGCGGTAGAGCTCCCATAACTCTCTCTGCATTTGTTCCATCATGCCTCGTAGAGGGGCATCAGGGGTCGGCGAGCGCTGGCGTCTTCCAACGTGTTCGGGGTAGTAGGTATCGTGAAGGTCCGGGGGATTCGAGACTGCCCCCTGAGGGCGAGGTGGTCTGGGAGTCCCTTCTCCTGGAGGCGCATCGACTAAGCTCGCCGTATACAATGATGGTGGTCCCCTTCTGCGATAAGGAGGAGACGCGAAGGCGTCACCTTGTAACACTACTTCAGATCGAGCCTGCGGGGGAGGCGCGGATCGATGACGTGGATGGTCCCTCTGTTCTTTGGAGCTTTCCCTGTTATGACTCTGACCATTCTCCGAGGTCGTGGCTCTGTTTATGTTGAATCGAGCGAACATGTTACGTTAGATGTCTCAGGGTACCTGTACGTAGCACATGGCGGGTCCTGTCCCAAAGGGTACCTGCTGATCAGCTGGTGGTATCGGGGCGCCAGTAGCAGGTGGTGTTGGCGCGTCAAGGCAAGGCACGAGACTGCCTAGTTTTAGAACTTCTTTCGAAGGGGTCGAAAGGTTCTGTTACCCCTCCGTTTCGTTGTCGTGATTCTTCATTTACTGGGCTTTTGGGTTAGATCGGGACGATGCTCGTGGTGGTACTTTTCCAAATCTTTTTTTGGCCATACAACTTTTCTCAAAAGTTCTTCAGAGAAGTTAAGGCGTTCCCACAGACAACGCCATTTGGTGAGGCAATATCGCCCGGGCCCGTGTGGTAGGATATTCGGGGATATCATTAATCAATTATTTTTGTTCAGAATGCCTATCTTGAAATTGAGGGAAAGGAGACACAGTGATTTTATTAAGGACTTTGAGTGAATTACAAGGAGTCGTGTGAGAACATGAGTAAGAGCTAAAAGAAAGCGATAATTTTTAAGTAAAATGAAACATAAAAATGTGGAGAGTGTTCTTGTGTTGAGTTTGTGGTGGATATTGTGCTTGAATCTTTCTTTCTGCTGAAATGAGAGACTATTTATAGGTCTAGTCCTAGAGGTCTTTGGCCAATGGGGGCCGGTCTTGCCATCTTTACTCTATGGGATGCTGGTGGGGGTCTTTGGCCAATGGGATGCTGGTGGGGGTCTGTGCCAATGGGGGTCATCTGTTAGCTCATGACCAATAGTGTGGGTTGACTGTAGTTCTTCTGAGAGGGTAATGATGATATCTGCTCCAATGATCTTCAAAGGTGATACTGAGCCAATACATAGAATTGGTCTGCCCCAATCATTGATCTGCACCAATAAGATTTGTTACGTTCTGCTCCAATGAGTGAGTCGGATCAATGGGATGCGGTCTTTCCTCATTATTAGGGTGGTTGGGAGCTAAGTTGAATGATGATAGTTGGCGGTTCCTCCGAACCGGATTGTGGACGATGGTCTTCCTAGGTGGTCAAATGGCCTTTTGGGACGCTTATTATGAGTGAGACCCGGGGGTCGTTCTTTGTTGTTGATATGGGTGGGTTGTCTCCTTTAGTCGGAATTGTGGTAGGTCTTGACTTCTTCTTGTATTCACTTGTGTCCTTAACGTTTGTCATGTGCTCCTCATGCCTCAATATTTGGCTAAGTATTGAAAATTGCCTTCGTGTGAGGGGGGAGGGGGGGTATGTGGGGACCTAGTGGGAAGTATTCGTTCCTCGGTCTGGGGGGTTCCAAGGTCTTTCCTTGTGGGTACCCGAATTCGGACTAACATCGGATCGTGAGAAGGATGTATCCAAGCCTTTGGGGTCTATACTATATACCCTTTGAGGGGTGTTGGTCAGATGAGACTCCAGGGTACCTTCTCCAGGTGTGTAAACTGAGTACCATGTGAGGAGTGTTAGCTGGTCGTGACCCGGGGTACCTTCTCCGAAGTCCGGACCTTTTGCCCCTGTTTAGGTAGAGGTTGGTCGTGACCTGGACGTATCCTTCCGTTATGGTTAGTAATTTTTAGGGATACCCTTTTTTCGCCCCCGTTCGATAGCGGGGCAGATTATGCATCATCAGGTAGATTTCGAATTCACTTCTATGTATATGGTTTATTTTTATTTTTTCTCAAGTTAACTACATATGCAAGGTTTCAACACAATAAGGTTGATACATATAAACCGTGATTCGTGTCAATATTCAAGCATGGATCATTTCTTGCTTGTTTTGATTTATATTCAAGCATAGATTAACGTAGTTACAGTATGGTTATTTTAATTTATTGCGAGTTAATTGATTATCTGTTTGTAGCTTAAAAATGATTGAAAATGGTTTGTTTGTCACTACTTAATTTTTGGATTTCGATTTTGATAAAAAATGACAGTTTGTGAATTGGCAGTTTTGATTTTGACTTTGATATGTACACCAGAGCAGTTTGATTTTGATATGAAATGACAGTTTGTGAAAACTTTGGGTTTTGATTAACACCGTTGTAAAGAATTTTATGTTTTGATTCTTATATGAAATGGTATGGCAGTTTTTTTTATTTTTTTATTAATTTTTTTTAAATAAAGAGAAACCAAAAGAGTTACATCATATCTCTAGTGACTAAACTAGTAATGTTCGAAGTAGGAGATTTGTCCCAAAAGACGTTGCTCTCTCTTAAATAACTAACGCTATTAGCTAGTGCATAAACTACTGTATTCGCCGTTCTTAGGATTCAAGTGAACGTTACGTCCCATGGCATGCTTAAAAGCCTCTTGCACTCCTCTACCCTCGAAATATTACTTGTTGTGAGAGTTAACTGTCCATAGATACGTTTATAGACCGTTAGGGAATCGACTTCAACAGCAATGCGTGGGATGCGCTTGTTCCATGAAATTTCTAGTCCCTTATGCAATGCCGCCATTTCTGTTTCTTTAACTGTAGGAGATTGCAGTTCTTACATGAAACCCCAACTCCAATTGTCTCTTGCATCTCTAAGAACACCAGCCGCTGCTCCAATCTTATGATCATGAAGAACACATACATCAGTATTGAGCTTCAGCCATCCAGATGCAGGCTTTGACCATCCAACTTCCTCTTTTCTGTTTCTGTGCTTAGTTCTGCCTTCATATAATTCGTAACTGAGCTGTTTAATCTGACAAAGTCGTCCAGTGACATTAGTCTCCTTTTTATGGAAGATTCTTAAGTTTATGTGTCTCCAGCAAATTCATAGAGATGACATGAAGATCCACTTCCAAGGAATATCAGGCCCAATTATGTTCCTGATTTTTAACCTTTCCAAGTTGTCTCTGGGTCAGTTGTCATCACGGATAGAATCAAACAAATGGAGATCTTCCGGGACAATGAGTTTTACCCACACGTTTCTTGCCAACTGGGCAATGTTTGAGGATATGCAGGCCTGATTCCTCAGGATCATCACAGAACATGCACATAGGAGTGAGGGAAATTTGTCTCCTGAATCTAAGCAGATTAGTTGCTAATCGTTCTTGTGTGAGTAGCCATAGGAAATATAAGAATTTATTACTGAAATACAGCTTCCAAACCCAGGCGTGTTTACTGAAGTCCCTGCTGGTAATTTTTGTTTCCCTTTGGAACAATTTGTAAGTTGATTGGCATGTGAACTAACCATTTGAATTACCATTCCAAATGACATGATCCTCATGGTCAGACAACAGTATATGTCTGTTGAGTATATCAATTTTGATCTGATGTGGTAGGACTGAATCGATTATTTCCAGGTTCCATTTCCAGATCCCGTCAGCACATCCTTGAGATTTAAATATAGATCAGAAGAGAGAATGGTAATATTTTCTTCATACAGGCACCCTGATCCTTTCCAATTATCAAACCAGAAGGAGATAAGATCCCTATCCCCACTTTCCACCTTCCAGACAGGGCTATCAATAGCTCTACTCGTGTAATTAGACAGCTTCTTGCTTTTCAAATATTTAGCCCGAATGAAAGAGTTCCAGAGAGACTGTTCATTTGTTAAGATCTTCCAAACTAGTTTTCACAGTAAGGATTCATTACTGGCTCTGGAAGATCTAATGCCAAGACCCCCTCACTCTTTGGTAATATCACTTGATTCTATCTTATCAGATGAAGTTTCTTCTTAGAAATGTCAGAAGACCATAAGAAGCTTCTATTTAGCATATTTAGCTTGTCACAGACATGTAGAGGGAGCCATGAGTTATGCGTTATGTAGACTGGCATTGAAGAGGACACTGCAGATATCAAAGTGTCCCTGCCAGCAAGAGAAAGCAGTTTACTTTTCCTAGTGCCAAATCTGATCATGATTGTATCAAAGGTATGAGAGTGAGTATCCCCGGTGATTCTCCTATGAACTAGTGACACACCAAGGTATTTTCCCAGGTTCATGGTCTGACCAAATCCCAGAAGCTGACATAGTTGTCTCTTGTGATTGGAGCCATTGGATTTGGAGAAATACACTTTGGATTTGCTGTGATTAATCTTCAAACCAGATCTCTGACAGAAGATGTCAAAGATTCTCTTTATATTTCGAGTGGTGGATTTAGTAGCTTTCCCCATCAGTATGATATCATCTACAAATAGCAGATGTGAGAGTTGATGGCCACCTCTACATGGCATGACTGGTTTCCAGTTACCTCTATTTACTTCCTCTAAAATTAAGTAGGATAGTCTCTCCATACACATAACAAATAGGTAGGGAGAGAGGGGGTCACCTTGTCTTAAGCCACATTGGTGATCAAAGGCTTCCAGAGGACTTCCACTCCAAAGAACTCTCGTTGAAGCACTGGTTACACATAACATGATCAGTTCACTTAATGGTATTGGGAAGTTAACTACGGAAAGAGTCTCATCAAGAAAAGCCTAACCTACTTTGTCATAAGCTTTTTCCAGGTCTAGTTTCATTATCATACAACCAACTTTATTCTTTCTCTTTTATCTAAGGGAATGAAGGAGCTCTTGAAGCACTATAATGTTATCCTAAGTGCTTCTTCCATTTGTAAAACTAGCCTGTGTAGGAGCAATTATCTTAGGCATAATATCTCTCAGTCTAGAAGTAATGCATTGTTAATAATTTTGTAAAGACATTACATAGTGCAATAGGTCTAAACTGATTAATACTTACAGCCTTCTAAACTTTAGGAATCAGACAGATATAAGCTGAAAGATTTTTGTCAAAGCATCCGTCTTGGAATGTCTTCAGCACAAAATCAGTTACTCAGTTTCCTAGCCATTCCCATCCCTTTTGATAGAAGAGAGCTTGTAGTCCATTATGACCAGGGGATTTAAGAGGAGCCATGGCAAAGACTGCAGAATGAATGTCCTCTGGGCTCACTGAGGAGTTCAGAAATGTATAATCCTCTTCTTCCAGAGTAACCTGATGCTCTAATATGACTGGTGAAGGGTTACTTTGATGAGAAATGGAGCTAATAGAGAATAAACTCAAGTAATAATTCCTAGTGTGAGTTTGTAAAATCTCCTCATCTTTCACCCAGATTCCCTACACTTTAAGCATATTCATCTGGTTCCTCTTTCTTCCTGTCATTGTTGATTTGTGGAAGAATCTAGTGTTTCTCTCCCCCCGCTCTTATCCACTTAATTCTGGATTTATGATACCAGAACATCTCTTCCTACTTAAGAATATCATTATATTCCCTCATGAGATGATCTTGAAGCTGGGTTAGACATGCACTGTTGTTGTGTTCCAGTGACTTTTGGATTCCCCTAGCCTTGCCTGCAACTTCCTCTTCTTTTTAAAGATGTTTCCAAACTTGTGCTAGTTCCAAGGCTTCATCACCTTAGGGACCTCTCTGATGGCCTCTAAGAGCTCATATTTGGCATCCCATATCTGTTGAAGAAGAGGTTCACATTCCTCATTGGAGAACCCAATAACTTCAAATCTGAATGGTTTATCTCCATTATTAACTCATTTTCACATTGTCCGGATGATGACTTGATTGTGATCAGAGTGAGTCATGGGTAGATTTTCAACTTCATAACCAGAGAACCTATCTAACCACTCTTGATTTGCCAGTGCCATATCCAATCTTGCGTGGATCAAACCTTCACTTTGTCTTTTGTTTGACCAGGTAAATTTGGGAACAGAGTATCCCAAGTCAATAAGATTGCAATCTTCTATGAATTTATTGAAGAATTGCAGCCTTCTAACAGTTCTGGTCTTCCCTCCTCTTCTCTCATGATTGAGGCTAACTTCATTAAATTCTCTAGTGATAAGCCATGGCATTGGATCATGATGAGCTCTCTATCTTATACTATCAAAAGCTAGAATCTTAACAGCTTTCATAGGCTAAGCATATATACTAGTTAATCTCCGTCTATCTACAGAACTAGGCCTAATGATTGCATGAATAGTCTGGAAATATGAGTAATCTCAACTTCAACCTCATTATCATTCCATAACATTTATATCCCCCCATCATTCCTTCAGTAGGTGCAATCTGATAAGAGTTTGAAGCCAAGGAAAGGAAAAATGTCCCATGCCTGTTCTGGCCCTACTCTTGTTTCAAGCACAAAAACAACAGATGGTTGATGAACTCTTACCATTTCTTTGAAGTTTCTCCTGAAATCTTTATCTTCTTCCCCCTGACAGCTCCAGGAAATAACTCTCATGTTGGACCTGTATAACTGAGTGGGGTGCACTGGATTCTCAACTGGAATCCCCCTTCATATTTGTGAAAGTTGTGTCAGAGTATCCAGTATGAGGGACATCTGTCTGTTCCTCTTCCAGTGAGTATGGTTGAACCTCTGCCACCACCAGTGGTTGGGATCTCCTTGGTCTATCATGTGTACTGCCACTTGGATTTCCCAGTGAATTGCTGGTATGTTCACCACTCTTATCAATCTGTCCCAAGTTTCTGTCAATAGAATCAGAGGAGGATCTTGAAAGTTGCTGAACACTGTCTTGAAGTTCCCCGTTTCTATCAGCATGTGATCCAACTCCCAGTCGCATTCATCCAAATTGTTTTTTGCCATGATGTGAATTTGGAGAGTTTTCTGAGTGAATTCCCGAGATATCACCACTGCTGAGAGTTTTCTGAGTGAATTCCCGAGAGATCACCGCTGCTGAGATGATCTAGAATGTCAAAAGGATTCTTTGAACTGGATTCAGACTGTTGAATGACTTTACTTGAAGGTGAGACCTTTGGTTTTCTTTTAACATTAGTAACTTTTTTTAAACAGTTTTATGCACGTTCAATCTTAATGCAGGGTTAAGAGAGGCGGGGAGTACACGTGTCCCACTAGTTCCTGCATTATTCACCAACACTGTGGAATTTTTTTCCAAAACCTTTTCCTTACCCTTGTTCCTGTTAGGCTTGAGGATCTTGGTAGGATTTGCATTCTTTGATTGTACTGGAGTTGTTGAGTTCTGCCGCATCTTCTTCTTCTGGATAAGCATCCAGTCTCCAAACTCTTTATCCTTAGCTTTGTTTTTCACCACTCTTCTTTCGTGGGAATGTCTGTATGATTTATTTCCTGAACAGTGAGAGAGGAAGTATCCATTTCATTGCATGTTGTCCTTGTAAAGTTTCAATTATCTTTTGAATGCCCTATTCTTCCACACTTGTGAGATAAACTGGATACATTTTCATAGATCACTTTGTAGATCTTATTATCAATACACAAGCCTAGTTCTAGGGGATGATCAGTGCTGATCTGGACACAGAATCGAGCAAAGTTCCCTCTAGTTGCAGTGAATGTATTCCCATCAATTTTGATAGGATCACCAATGCATGAAGCAAGTTATTGAATGACTGCTTCCCTCAAGTATTCTATAGGGAGATTCATAACTCTCACCCATGTTATAGTGCTCTCAACCGTATCTGTATCAGCATGGAAATTAGGAGTCCATTTCCTAACGGACAAGAAGTTCCCTGCCAATTGACATGGTCCTTGAGTAACGATCTTGTCCCTTTTGGATTCAGACAAACCTTTCATGCAATAGCAACATTTTCCAATATCAACTAACTCAAACTCGCTGTGTAGTTTCCACATCATGTCAAGTCTGGAATGTGATTGATTTATGCGAGGAGCTTAGTATTGAGCAGACAAGCACGCTATATTTATGTATGGAGAATGGATTTTGGAGGACGATGATGCACGAGAATGACATAAATTTTCATTTTTAAAGTTGTTGAACCGACAAAAGGGTAGAGTGCTGACTTTATGTGCAGAATGCGAGATTGATGATGATGTATAATTTCATTCATATGATGCTAACAATCCTATGGCGAAAGATAGTGAAAATTATGAGGCTTGTTTAGAGCATTTCCCTGATAGTGATTACGAGGCTATGAGCGATAGTGATGCAAATACTAATGTTTGGGTTGTGGACAACGATGCTGACGAAGATGAGAATTTCAATGGCTATAGTAATTCATATGGTGGTGATGATGAATTGAAAATGGGGGCTGATAATATGCTGGAGAGTGATGGTAGTCCAAATGTGACGATGAGAAATTGAACTAGGGGTTGATAATTCAAAAGAAGGTGATGAAGCGAAAATATCAGCCGATTGAGCGGTGCAAGTTTGCCAAGTTGGGATGAAGTTGATATAGTTGAGATGGGTGATGATTTGCTTAGGGACAGTAATTTAGATACGGACAAGGTAGAATTTCCTAAAAAATACTTTCATGATGTCGACTTGGTGAAACCAAAATTTGAGTTGAGAATGAGGTTTAAGGACAAGACAAACTATAGAGTTTGGCAATCCATGCACATGGCATTGTTGAGCGACGGCTTGTACGAATAAGGAAGAATGATGACAGGTGGATGCACGCAATATTCAAAGATGTGAAGTACCTATAGAAGTTACATGTAGTTCTTATCCCTAATGAGAAGAAATTTTGGATTAGGGAGTTGTGGAGAGTCCACGGGTACAGAGGAAGTACAAATGTGAGCAATGTGACGTCAAAGTTAGTTGGGAAGGAGTTGATACTGTTGTGGAGAACTAAAAGGATAATGCTACTACTACCGAGCAGGGGCAAAAATACAATAAGTAGATAGATAATCTCGAGTATGATTAGACAACAAAACAAAAAGTCAAACCATGACAAAATGGCATGTGATAGAGTGATAGATTCGACCTACGTTAACAATTCCATTCTCAGAGTTGAGTATTCCATCTCGTTACTGCAGCATCCACGTTTGTAAGCACTTAGGGAGGATTTTCAGGCAAAATATAGGGTAAACATATCAATGCAACAAATGCACCGGGGAAGAAAGGTTGCTTTTAAGGAGTTATTTGGTGACATAATGGGCAATACACTTATTTGTGGAGCTTCATAGATGAGGTTAAGAGGACAAATCCCGGTTCCTCAATGTTGATGCAGATTGAAGACAGTGGAGGTAATAATGTATTTTGTTAGTTTTTTATGTGTTTGGTTACCCTTGAAGAGGGCTTTAAGTCTGGGTGTTGGCCTGTTATCGGTATATATGGTTTCCATTTGAAGGGTACTTATTTGGGTGTGCTTTTGACAGCTATTGGTGTTGACCCAAACAACAACATATATCCAATTGCTTGAGCGGCTACAAATAGGGAGAATGGTAAAAATTGGGAGTGGTTTATGGATTCTTTGAGGACCGACTTGATGATAGAGAGAACCCACAAGTGGACTATAATTTTTGATAAATATGAGGGTTTAATCAATGCGGTGGGAAGAGTTTTCCTGGGTTGTGAGCACATGTTTTTTGTGCGGCATTTTTAGGGAAGACTTATGCATTTTGTGTACAAAGGTGACCTTTACATAGATGCATTGTAGAGGGCGGCTTTGGCATGCACTGAAGTTGAACGGGAAGAGAAGTTTAGTGAGTTGGTAGGCATGGATCTTGAGTTATATAAGTGGTTTGAAGACAAGCCCTCCATCAGTGGAGCAAAACTTATTTCAGAGTGTACGCAAAGATGGTTGTGAATCATTTAATTCTGCTATCATGGAGGATAGAGAGATGAGGATATGCTCCATCTTGGAGTGGTTAGTGGAGTATACGATGAAGAGGCTACAAAAGAATCAGAATAGAGCTCATTGGATTTGGATTGGCACGATATGTCCAAAGATAGCGAAGCTTCTTGCAAAGGAAAGTGAATGTGTTGGTGATTGCAATCATGTGAAGAGTGACAATGCAAACTATCTAGTGTGTTGTTATAGTGGGGGTAAATGTGCGATGAATCTGGAGAGTAGGATATGTGCATGGAAAAAGTGGGACTCGACAAGTGTTTCTTGCAAGCACCTTTTAAGAATTTTTTAGGCACGTGGAATAAAAGAGATGGAGGACATGAATACGTATTACTACTTGGAGACATATCATAATGTGTATGCACCCGCTATAATGCCTATGAATGGTGGAAGAGAATTATGCAAGAAACCTTCGATGATCGACCTCTACCACCACCTATTGATGATCGTAATCTAGTAGGGGAGACCACACCAACATGCAAGACGACCCGATCCCGATGAACACCTGAACAAAGGCAAGAGGAAGTGCCAAGGAAATATGTTGAAGAGATTACAATGTACACAAAAGTGTTCTTTCTGTGGGTTGCCGAGTCAAAATGTCTTTGGTTGAACTTTGTTGGATGTTAATGAGATTAATAAAGTTGTGTGTACTTTTTAACATAATACATTTTATGTGCAAGTGCAAATGAAAACCTGATTTCCTTTCTAGGTGCCTACTCCAGCTAAAGGAAAGGAGAAAATTTTGGAAAAAGATCGCCTACCCACAAGTGTAATTTTTTGTTACATGGACTTGATACAAACTTATTCAACATATTATACGTTTGACATTGTTTATACCATATTAAAGCCAGTTACAAGATCGAAAGGCAAGGCGCCAATAGGGGGACACAGTAAAAGATCAAATTGCTGAATAACAAAATCAATAGTTGTAAGTTTAATCTCAATCATATTTGTATGCACCATTAAATATTCCTTTTTTGCACTATTAGATATTCATTTTACACACAATAAATATAGGCACCGACTAAGGGTAAGGGTCACACAAAGGGTAAGGCTCTAAGCAAAAGAATACGTCTAAGGGTCAAACAACTCCAAATGCACCATTCAGACCTCTAACCAGGAGAAATGTAAGTTGTTTTTCCATATTATTGATGTTTTTGTCAGAAATTGGGATTTGATGATTAATATAATCTTGCTATTGTTTTTTGGCAGATAAAAATGGAATCTGAAACACAGTCATGGTCGTTCCCGGGCACGGTGGGAGATGATTGTTCAAGTGTAAGTGTAAGTAGTGTTCGATATTTTTTGCGAAACTGTTCGAGTATGCTAGTTCAAGTGAAAAATGGAAAAACAAAATTGCATGCCTTTCTTTTGTTATTCTTTGTTAGATTCTATTTTTTGGATTTAGTTTTGGTGTTTGTTGGTGACGTATTTGTGCTGTTAAATAATGTTTCTTGTTGGTTTTTACTGTTGATTTTGGAGGTTTGGTAATATTATAGTTACTAGTGTTTTTGGTTTTGTTCTTGATTTAAAGATTTGTGATTTGGGCTAAATTTGTTGTTTTTTTTATTTACATTGCGTGGAAATACAAGATTAATTGGGATTTGTTTTGGCGAGAATTGGAGAAAATCTTCCTTTTTTCATGTACAATATTGTAATAGGGATTAGAGTGATGTTGCAATTTTTTATTGCACTTGTGTTTTGCGGTTGACACTTATGGTAATTTGTTCAGTATTGGAGTTGATTTTCATTATATTTGGTCTATAGTTAGGTGGATAACACTCTACGAGTGCAACAGACTAGAATCTCTTGTGAACTTACCTTCAAGCAGTTTCATGGCGAATAACCCACCTCCGATGAATATTAGTGACTGAGTTACAGAGTACATTACCAAAAGAGGGCCTAAGGTTGAACAAATAATGAAAGAACATGGGACCGTGCCTACTAAGCCGTACAAGCCTAAGCCAGTTGTGTAGAGGACAATGTCAAAAAAGAAGAAGTAGTTTTATGTTACGAATTCTAGTTATATGCCTACGGAATATTGGTATTATGGTTGTTTCTTTTTGTGTCATTGGTATTGGTATTGTGGTCATTTGGATATTAAATTTTGTGGCCTTTTAGGCATTGTTTTTTGGATTGAATACTTCATTAGTCGTTTGGAATATTTGTATTGTGGCCGTTACTTTTATTATATTTATGGTATAGATATTGTCGCCATTTTAAATATTACTTTTATGTTTTAGGTATCGTGGTCGTTCGGGTGTCAGTGATGAATCATGTTAAAAGAACAACAAGCAATACTTGTTTTTGGGAATTGTCACTAAACATGCTTGAATTGTTGCAACTAAAGATGAGAATCTAGATAAGACCTTTGAAATGAAAATAGATTGAAGGATATAAATATTTTTAAGAACATAATTTCCAATACCATATTCAAAGACACACTCGCTCTTTAAAAGTAAACACAACCAAAATACACATTATATGATTACAATCGTAGCCAATCCATACCCAACCAAAATACACATTCAATAAAGATCACTTAAAACAAAACACATCTAAACCAAATTAAATCATTTGAAATGTGACGATGCAAATAAGGGCACTATCATGGAAAAATACATAACTCCGAGAATAACCAACGCCAACCCAAAGAAATATTTGAGAATCCGAATCTTAACCTTCATCATTTTTAAATGAATATCCATCTTCTTTAAATTGATATCCATGTTCATTAAATCGTCATCCATCTTCATCATGGTGCCATCCATTCTTGTGAGTAGCTCATCCATCTTGGTTACCGTCGCATCAATCTTTGATATTTTTTCGTTCATATCAAGCTCAAACACCAAGATCAAGTCAAGAAAGTCGTCGATCACACTATTTTCTCTTTTGCCTAATAGATAATCATTTCATACAAAATACCTACACCATGCCCCACCTCTCTAATTCAACATTCTTAAAAATGCCAACATCATTAAAAAAGTCAAAATCCAAAAAACTCAATAAAGCTATAGAAAAATTATAATTATTACAATAATTGAAACTATATTTTTTTAACAAAATCCAAAAGTGTAAAACAATTTAAAATAAATCAACGACACCAAAAAATGATTATATTGATTCGAATTATAATAACTACAATTTTATGCACGATTGCCAAAAAGTGTGTAATAAATTTGAAAAAAAAACTACTTTGTTGCCGTAATTGAACATCCGTAGAAGTGTCGCCCGACCTTTAATGTGGTATTTGCAACCAGCAAGGTCGAAAATTTTCTGCGTACGCAAATGTGCCTTTGCAACGATGTAAAAGTAGTCGATTTTGATTTTTGGATGATGATGATGATGACATGTTTCAAGTTTAGTAAGGGTCACATTGAATTCAAATATGACAATTATGATGAATTCGATTGGGTTCAATTGGAATAGAAAATTAGGGTTCTTCAATTGAAGAATAAATCGCAATTTCTAGTTTTTGAATTGGGGTTGTGATTTAGGGTTCTTGAAACTCTGATTTGGGAAAGAATCGCGATTTGAGAGTTATGGAAACTTAAATTTGGTGTCATTTGCAATTCATATTTTGGACGGTGAATTGAGATTTGGGGAAGAAAGAGATTAGGGTTGTTGCTATTTTGATTTGAGGATTTTTGAAATGTTGTAATGTTGAATCGAGATGGGCTGTTTTGGGGAAATGAATTCCGAGTCGGGTTGGTCGGGTTGTGTAGTTGGGTAATTCTAAGATTTTTGGAATAAAAAAAATATTTAGAGCCAAGGCCAAGCCCGGGACCATAATTGGGAGGTCAAAATCCGTAAATCTTGGCCGACACTTGTGGTCACGTGCATTTTTTGCCAAAAATTGTGGTCGGGGGACTAAATATGGACAAAAAACCACAATATGGAACTAAATGTGGACAAAGCCACAATTAGGGACCAAAATCATAACTACGCCACAATAAGAGATCAAAAGTGATTATTTCCTTTATTCGATGGAGTGGAAAAAGATCCTCCTCGAAAAACTTGTTGATGTTTGTAAAAATTTGGGTAGATGGGTTTGGATTAAGGAACCTAAAGGTGTCTGCTCGGTTAAATCCGCCTACAAAATTCTCATTGCCGAGGAGAATTGTGCACCCGGTTCTTTCTTCAAGTCCATTTGGAGCATTGAAATTCCGATGAAAATTTAAGCATTCGCTTGGAGAACAGCTCAAAAAAAAGTGTCGACTATGTGTAATATTCTACGCAGAAGGTTGAATCTCAATGTGGACCAACTGAGATGCATTCAGTGCAGCATGGAAACAGAAGACAATAGTCATCTTTTTTTAATTGTCAAAAATTTTACCATCTTTGGATGATTATTTGTAAGTGGATGGGAGTGCAAACGACTTTTCTCGAAAACTCTAAATCTCACATGGAGCAATTTTTTGGGTTGGTGAATCTGATCAATAAGGATCTCGATGTCCAAGTTGTTTGGTTGTTCACAGTTTGGTGCATTTGGTTGGACAGGAATAATATTCTTTTCAAAGGATGCGTTGATACCAACACGAAGCTATGTGAATCTGTCACAGTTAAGACCTGGATCTATGCTAAATCTTGTAACCGTAACTTCTCGTACTCATTCTCTGAACGATGTAATTCCCTTTTACATTGTAAAGTTTGAACTTCTTTTTGTTTGGGGTATACATTTACCTCCCAATTGCATGGATAAAATTCTTCACTTCCTCATAATTTTTAATATAAGATGAGCTGAAAATGAGGAACCAAGACAAGGATATATTGCCTCCAATTAGTCAAGTGAATCTTTGGTCAAGCTAAAAGATGGAGAAATAGGTTCTAATGGCGCATTCACTATAAAAAGAAGCTAAAAATTACTCCAAATTATAAAGAAACTTAATGATATATACTTTTCTTTTCCACAATTTTATTTCGAGCACGGGAACAAACGGGTGTAATTGTTCGATTCCACTTTGCTTCTATTGAAAAAGATCAAGCTTCAATGCATTCAAAATCTTCACGAAGTTAATATTGTTTTTCGACAACTTTCAAGTTAAAATTCAAGAGAATGAGACACAAGACCGTCAAGACATAGTTGGAAATATTAAGACTCCCCTAATGATGACCAAAATTCAACATAATTATAAAGCTCAAGACGAAGTTCATATCATCAAGATATAAGAAAATCCTTAAAGGGCTCAACTCCACTGAATTAACATTTAATTCAAAGTCACTCGGAAGAGAATTAAGTCATTCCACCCACAGTGTCATAAAGTAAAAGTGATGCAATATTTGCCTAAGGTTGCACAAGCTTTTGCAATCCAAAGTCCAGCGTATGCCCCAAATTAGCCAATCCATCGGCCACTTTGTTAGTCTCTCTATAATCATGCGTGATCTCACAAGTTCTGAACATCAACATTAACCTAAGATATGCCTCAATCATAGGCTTCAATGGATAAAACATGGGAGTTATCTTGGTGATAAGAGACACCCCAATTTTAGAATCGCATGGGATCATAACGTGATCATATTGTAACCTTCTTTCTTCCATAAGTCTGATGTACACACCCGAAATTTCGGCATTAGTGATCGATCCACATCCTATATTAGCCGCAAAGCCAACAATCCAATGACATGTATGATCCCGAAGAACACTCCTTGGGTTTCCTTTAGCGTTGTCGTCAAAATTTATTTTCACGACTCCAACTGGTGGACATACCCATTTCAATCCATGTAGCGAACGAGATGCCCCTGGATTATTTAACTCGTTGAATTTATTCCAAGCCTTGGTTTCAAAATTCGCGAAGAGGCGAATCTGTGATGCATCATTTGGCAGCCAACAATTGATACCTTCAAATATTTCTTTATTCCTCCATTGCCAAATCTTCCAACACGCGGCAGCAAACGTTGTTGCCCAAGGTATTTCTTGGTCAACTAAAATACGATGATGTCTCAAGTTAGTTCTGATCCCTCTTGTAGGCTAGTTGCGAAGAAATCTCGTTGATTTTCCAAAGGAATAAGATTCCTCCATAATTTCTTGCTAGACGGGCAATCCCATAGAGCATGAATAAGATTTGCATTTGCTGAACTACAACGGTCACATACAGGACTATCAGTGATATGCCGACCGAGACCGCCTTCTTTCATGACAAAGGAGGCTAATATGCATTGCAAGCCATATAAAGTTGTGTATGCGTTGTCTAGATTTAGTACGCCAAGAAAGAGACCAAACCTTAGATGTATGAGTCTCCATGTCGTAGAAGAAGTTGTAACCGCTCTTGATAGTGAACTATTTGGTATTTAACAATCCACACCTCATATAATATGTATTTTGATCATGTTGGTTCACAAAAATACTAGCAATTTCAGCCAATTTTTTTGGCGGCAGTAAGGGTTGAAGAAAATCCCATCTCCAAGTGCTATTTTCATCAAGACAATCAGAAATGAGTTTAGTTGACTCATTACCAGGTAATTCACAAAGAGTGTGTTGAACAAGAGCATCGGATCCAGTCCACCAATCAAGCCAACAACATGTGTTCTGTCCATTCCTAACAACATGTCGGATAACTTTATGCATCATCTTCAAGCTAGAGGAAATTTATCGCCACACAGGAGAACAATTAGATGTTATACCAGTGTCGAAAATCAGAACACCTCTAATATACATTGCTGACAGTAAATGCACCCATAACGCATCTATTTGTTGTAATAAATCCCATCCGAGCTTCATGAACATGGCTTTGTTCATGACCTCCATCTGCATAAGTCCCAAGCCCCCTCTATCCTTGGGTAAACAAACAGGTTTCTAATTAAATAAGTGTATTTTACGCCTCTGATTAGTACTACCCCAAAGAAAATTGCAATTGATTTTATCCAGCTTGGTATTTACTTGTTTGGGCATCTTATAAGTCTGCATCGTGTATCAGAGAGGAATTTCTGAAGTAAGAGATTGGATCAGGGTATGCTTACCAGCCAGAGAAAAGAAGCGATGCCTCCAAGAGAAGAGCCTGCGTTGTACTCTTTCAATAACCTTAGTGAACAGGTTTTTTCTGATCCTTCCATCATATATATTTACCCCTAAGTACTTTCCAAGAGAGGTGGCCATTTGGATACTTGATATATCAGCACTTTCCTTAGCAAGGTGTCTCGGGACATTCGAGGAGAAAATGATCACCGACTTGTTAAGGTTAACTTTCTGGTCTGAGGCCAAGGAGAATTCCCTAAGACATTGCATAACTACATTCATCTGTGATGTACTGCCTCGTGCAAAAAGTAACAAGTCATCTACGAAGAAATGATGCGACAGCGAAGACCAACTCGAGATGAATGTATAGGTTTCCACGCCCCCTCTGCAACCTTGGCATTAAAGACATGAGTTAGACGCTCCATGCAAAGCACAAAAATGTATGGTGATATAGAGTCACCTTGACGGATACCCCTAGAAGGTTTAAAAGCTTCATTGACTTCTCCATTCTAGATTAACCGAATCTCCGGCGTAGATACATAGAACATCATAAGATTTATTAGATTAGAAGGAAGTCCAACCGAGCACAATGTGTCTTCTATGAATGGCCATGGAAGTATGTCATAAGCTTTTTCTAGATTGATCTTCAACGTTATGAAACCTATTTTCCCTTTCGTACGCCTCATGGAGAAATTAATTCTTGAGCCACAATAATATTATCTCTAATTTGACACCCTAGAAGAAAGTTGCTTTGTTCAAGGCCAATAATACGAGCAAGGACTGGTTTGATTCTCGCGGATAATACTTTAGTGATCGTTTTATACGCCACATTACATAGCTTGACCAGTCTAAATTGTGTGATGACATATGGTGCCTCTTGTTTCGGAATTAAATATAGAAATGTCTCATTCAGAGCACTAGGAAACTGCCCGGTAACAAAAGCATTATACACCAAGTCATACAGACCATTTCCAACACTTGCCCAAAATCTCTGGAAGAAAACTGGATGGAATCCGTCTGGGCTAGGACTTTTATAAGGGCCTATAGAAAACACCGCCTGGGGAACCTCCTCTTTTTCAATAGGATCCAACATCTCTGCTTCAATAAATGGGGGAAAAGTGTTGGGAGACGCATATGATTAAGAGGATTTGCTGTGAAAATCCCTCGAAAGTAATTCGAAGCTAAGATTTTAAGTTGTGCACTGTCTGTAACCCAATTTCCCTATTCATCTTTAAATGCATGAATCACAGATTTTTGCCTCTTATTAACCGTGGACAAGTGGAAAAATCTAGTGTTTCGATCTTGTAGAGAAACAGCATCTTGTCGATACTTTTGAAACCAAAGAACTTGCAATTGTAGTAGCACGTCATTATATTCCTCCAATAACTATTTTTCTAGACTTCATAGATTTCCCGGAGAACTAGTATCAATAGTTGTGTGGATGCCCAACAAACGAGGTTGTAACCTACGCTTTCTTTTGAATATGGTACCAAATCCATTTTTATTCCAGTGAGACAAACCCTCAGCACATCGAGATTGAGTTGATATAAGATCAGTACCACTACTCCAATTTTGACGCCTCACCTTTTTCAAATCTGAATGAAGCAACCGAGCATCTTCAAATTCAAAAGATTTTCTTCTAAGGATTCTTTCGGAGTGCCCAAAGCATAACATAATTGGGTTGTGATCAGAGGGCGTCTGAGCAAGGTGCCGAACATAGGATTCTGGAGTTTTGAGTTTCCACTCTTCATTAACCATGACATTATCAATTCTATATTTCATAAGCATGCCTCTAACTTTTCCGCGCCAGGTAAATTTAGGACCAGCAAAAGAGATATCCCCGAGGGCACATCGAGTGATTCTATGTTGAAAGTCATGCATCGAATGAACGAACTTTAACTACCACCACTTCGCTCATCTAGACTTCGCACATGGATGAAATCTCGTCCTACGATCCATGGAATATTGACTGTAATAGCCACTAAATCCTCCCATAGCTCATCTCTGATCTAAATAGAGGGAGACGCATATACACATGTAAAAAGGCATGGCCCAAACCCATCAAAGTGGGAAATTGCAGTAACAAGTTGTCGCGAAGCTCCTAAAATTTAAAGATTAACCCTTTTACTTCCTTCTTAAAACCTAAATACCGCCAGAAAAACCAATTGCTTCCGCTCGGGCCTCGCTCGATAAATTTAACTTTCGAATTAACTCATCTGCTCTAATACCGCTAATCTATGGTTCTACCAAGACAACAATAAGAGGATCATTGATCCTAATTAACTCTTTAAAATGAAGTAAGAACGTTCTACTACTTGCACCTTGCACATTCTAGAACATAATATGGTGGCGATAATCAATAAAAAATATATAACACGAGGTATCTCACTGACTTTAGCTTATGCCCAGCTTGTGTCTCCATTTGGGCCATGATCATATGGCTTTCCCTTTTCACAATTCGTGCTCTTCTCAACCGAACTTCTTCTTAGAAGTGTTTTATTCAGATTCGTCGACGTTTGAACTAGGCTAGGATAAGGAGCATCTTTGGAATCCAGCTCTACTGGAATAGATTTCTCCAGTAGGTTGTTCGATATAGGTGCAAGTAATTGTCGTTTCTCTGCTAATCTATGACTTTGCTCACCTTTCTCCGCCTCGTCATTCCCATTAACAGTTATGGACTGGTGTACATGAACCGACTTAACTGGAACTCGGTTCATAATAGAAACCTGGATTGTCAGAGTTTTGTTTGTTGCATTGTTTTCCTTATTACCCAATTCGTTGCCTTGATCCACTATATGAGTTTCCATATCCATATTTTGTTTGGGGTCCCAATTCAGTGTTCTGAGCCCAATGCACTTGTGTAGTCTCACCACTTGGTGCATGTATTATCGCACGATCTGCTACCAAAAAATCCTCCTCCAAGTCTTGTAGTTCTGAAAACGTTTGAGGTTCTCTAGCTTCCTTGTCGCCACGAGGTGCGGGCTTGTAGTTTGCTCTTTTTCAGATTTGCCATTGACTTCCCATAACTTGGTCTCCTCTAATTGGTGGCAATCATCCACGTACCATATTTAGGTGATGCCATCAGCATCTATTACTGGGCCTGCTTTACACGGCGTTCACGTTCCACTAGAGCTTTTTTTTCTTTCCTTGCCATTGCGTCATGCGACTGGGGGCATTCCTCTTGATGGTGCCCAAAAACGCCACAATGAAAACATACCATACGAATACCCACATACTCGATATTAAATTCCTATGCACCAATAAAGTACTTCTGTAGGAGGAGTTTCTGGAGGTCAATTTCCACTGCAATACGCGCATATCTACCCTTAGAAGCCTTGATGATGTGATCATCAACTTTAACAAATCTACCAATAAAGTTGCCAATTTCTTAAGTCTGTCGAGGCAGTTAAACAACTGTATAGGAAGCTCTGGAAGTCTAACCCATGCTAGATTCGGTGATATAGATGTTGTAGATGTTTTGAATTATGGGATCCAACGTCAGACTGTAAGATAGTGCTAAAAAGCACCCATGGTCCATCAGTCAATACTAAACGCTTTTGTAATTTCACAAAGAAAACTCCCATGCCTATCTCAATCAATTCAAAACAACCTTGGAGTTTTCACAAGGTGGGTAATTTGCTCACAAGTGTGTCGTAGCGGATTACTTTGCCTTGGAGTTTAATAACAAGACATCGACCACATGATTTACACATGTCACGCTTCTCTTCTCCCTTGAGTCTAATCTGAGGCCACGATGCGTTTTTTATAAGAGAAACAATATTTGTGAATGAATTATTATTTCATTAATCACCAAGAGTACATATAGTAACTTACAAGGGTATTTACGTAAAGTACGATCTACTAAAATACTAACTAATACAACATAATACAATGTCATCTAATACGCCCCCTCAAAATTGACGGTCCATCATGGACAGAAATTTTGGAATGAATAAGTTCGAATCTAGTGCGAGCAAAGGGCTTAATGAGAACATCAACCAATTGATCAAGGGTGTTAACGTAGACAACACTGAGAAGACCCTTGGTCACAAACAAAGTGAAGGTCAATGGAGATGTGCTTCATTCCGGAATGTTGAACCGAATGCAAGGATAGACTCATGGTCCCCATATTATCCCAATGGGTCATAGGAGGCAAGCAAAGAGAGATACCAACCTCCATAAAGAGGTGCTGAAGCCAATGGAATTCAGCGGCAGCGGATACTAGTGCGCAGTATTCTGCCTCCTTGGAGGACTGGGACACGGCCTTTGTTTTTCAATATACCATGAGATGGGATTCGAGCCGAGCATGATGAAGTAAGAGGAGGTAGACAAACCATGAATAGCATCCTCACTCCAGTCCACATCCGAAAAGGCGGTGAGATATATATGGGCATCACGACGAAGGGTGATGTCGTGGGAGACAGTGCCCTTAAGATAACAAATGAGGAGTTTGAGAGCCACTCGGTGAGTAGAGTCCAAAGCCTACATTCGTTGAGCAAGTCTATTAACAGAGAAGGCAATATCCGGGCACGTGAGTAAGATACTAAAGACCCCCAAATGATTTGACGATTGGTGGTAGCATCAACCACGTCACCCGAGCATGGGGCCAAAGAATTACGAGCCATATGAGTGGAAAGGAGCTTGGCACCATCCATCTTGTGACGAGTCAACAAGTCAAGAATGAACTTATGCTGAGAAAAAAAGAGGCCATCACCCATCTCGTAAACCTCAACACCCAAGAAATAGCTAAGGGCGCCCAAATCCTTAACTGCAAACTTAGTGCCAAGTTGCTCAACAAGAGAGATCAAGGTCTTTGAACATGAAGCGGTGAGAAAAATGTCATCAACGTAGACAGGGGCATAGAAGCGGACCGTGCTGCGCATAAGAATGAAGAGCAACATGTCGGACTTTGACTGAGCAAAGTCAAACTCAACAAGGGCGGCACTGAGGGCAAGGTACCAAGCCTGGGGAGATTGCTTCAGGTTATATAATGACTCGTGAATAAGACATGCATGGTCGGGATGAGATTTTTCAAGAAACCTGGGAGACTGACTCATGTAGACCATTTCGGTAAGATCACTATGGAGGAAGGTATTGCTGATACCAAGTTGATGCAAGGGCCAAGAATACATGACAGCAAGCGAGAGGATGGTTTGTATGGTGACGGGTTTGACCTAGACTAAAGGTCTCCTTGAAAAACATTAGAGCGCTGATGAAACCCCTTGGCTTCCAAACGAGCTTCGTAGCGGTCAATCTAGCCGTCAGGATGACGTTTGATTCGAAAGACCTACTTCGAGCCAGCAATAGAACAGTTGCATGGCGGTGGGACCAAGGACCACGTGCCATGAGTGGTGAGCGCGGTGAGTTCCTCAGACATAGTCGCACGCCATAGAGGATCGGCAATGGCTTGACGGACTAAGGTAGGTTCAATGGAGCTAGGGATCGGGTGCTTTGTGGCAGTATAAATCATGGGCCGAAAGATGTTGTTTTGTAACCGCGTGCCCATCGAATGTTATCACAATTGTGGTGGGGCGGTCACAAGGTCAGATGGTACATGTGCAAAAGAAAAGACATGGGGTTAGGACCTGGGGCCACAGGCAAACCAGCTACAGAGAGCGGGGTGCGGGTAAATGAAGTGGAGGCTGATGGGCCGCACGAGAGGGCGGTGGGTTGATGGCTTGAGATAGCTCCCCGATCGTGGGAATTGGATGCGGAGTGGTAGGGCTCGGTTGAGGCGGAGCCCTAGTGAGCCCAACTGTGTCCGCTGATGTGACGGTGGGAACCCTAGGCGGTCCAAGAGAGATGGAGCTAGGTTTTTTGATCTGGGCCAGCGGATATGGATTTGGGGATGTGTAGGATGACCCGGGAAAATAGTCCACAACAAATTGGACATGCCGTTATAAATAGAGCTGACTCGTAACAATATCAAGGCACTTGTAGGCCGACTGCGACGTAGAGTAACCCACAAAGATGCACTCCTGACAGGGAGGGGTGAGCTTGCCCGAAAAGTACGGTCGAAGATGAGGGAAACATAGGCACCCAAAGGTCAAAGACCCAGATAGTTAGCTTGGCGACCAAATAGAGCCTCAAATGGAGAACGTTATCCCAAGACCAATTTAGGTAGTCGATTATAGAGGTGGGTGGCAGGTAGAAGGCATAGTCCTAGAATGTCAAAGGGAGAGAGGCACGGCTAAGAAGTGTGCGCCCCATTGTTACAATGACATGATGATGACGCTTACTAGTGCCGTTTTGTTGGGGCGTGTGTGGGGCTTTAGTAAGCCAAGAGATTCCTTGTGATGAAAGGTAAGATCGCATAGCCAAGAACTCTCCACCATTTTTGGACTAGAAGCTCTTAATAGATCTACCAAGTTGTTTTTCTACTAGACCTCTAAACTGTATAAAGGTACGAAGTATATCAGATTTAGCAACTAGAGGGAAAAGCCAACAAAACTTGGAAAAATGAGGTACTAAAATTAAATAAAAACAACAACCAGTAGTAGACACAATGGGAGATGGACCCCAAACATCACCATAAACATAATGCAACACATCATTCAACACAACTAACGTATCACGGAAAACTAGATTTTCACTTTTGTTTGACAAACATGAAGAACAAAAACTAGGGTCCGATGCAGCGGACGACACAATAGGTAAACTAAACTTTCTAGTAAGAAACGAGCCAACTTTTCCAGGAGGATGGTGAGCCTATCATGCCAACACCAAACACTGGTACGTTCATGAATCAATGCCAAAAATAAAGCACGTCCAACAGAAGGTAGCCGCACACAATACACGACATCCACTCACACCTCTCGAAACAATTTACTCCCCGTACGATAATCCTTGACACCAAAGTGAGAAGAGAAAAACTCAATAGACGCATCATTAGCTTTAGTAAAGTAATGCACATATAAGAGAGTTCTCCATCATGACGGAACACACAATATATTATCAAGTGTAAAGGAACGATCATGGAGAGTAATTTAAGAGGAACCCGTGTGAGATATAGGCAAACATGTACCACCAGTAGTAGAAACCTCCTTGGGACCATCATACTCATAGTGAAGAGCAAGATTATTAAGATCATAGGTGAGGTGGTGAGAGGCACCAGAATCATCTAGTCATTCAGTACGTTGCAAATCTAAGGACGATGGAGACGCAGGAAAGTTAGGATTGGGCATATGGTAACATGGTAGGTCGGCACAACGTGACCATTGATGCCACAGATTGGGCAGACAATCGGACCCCGGGTGTGCAGAGGTTGGTAGGGGCCCATAGTCAGAGCCGACGCTGGCGGTACGTGCCCCGGAGTGGGACGATTGCAACCACGATTGTGCTGCCAGTGTGAGTTTTGATTGCGACCGCGATTGTGGGGGTTGGAACGAGTTTGAGCCACGGACGGGTTTGCGGTAGCAACAACAGAGGAGTGCTCAGTCTCAAGACGATGAAGGCATGATTCTTGATTGACAAGAAGATCATGGAACTCGTCAAACTGAAAAGGATATTCACGAGCACGAATCGGACCAACTATGTCACGGTAGAGCGAGCCAAGGTCATTGAGGACATAAAGAATGATGTCATCATCCTTCACATGACCATCAATGGCAGCAAGTTCATCGGATTTGGACTTGATGGACTGAAGGAATTCATAGACTGAACGATCGCCTATGTTCATATTGTTCAATTCATCTTTGAGTTGCATGAAACGGGAGAAAGAGCGACTGGCATAGACACATTCCAGATGATCCCGCACCCTCGCAGAGGTTTCAGCAGCAACAATTAATGTGGAGATTTCCATACACACAAAACCAACCAAGGCCGTAACAAGGAGGGAGTCTTAACGGGTCCACAAAGAATAGGTCAAGCGCAACTCCGGCGTATCACCCAACAGAGGGCAAGGATGAGAGCGATCCACAAAACCAAATAGCCGATAACCATAGAGAAGGTGACGGATTTGACAATGCCACGAGGGGTAGTTGGTGCCAGTGAAACGTATGGGAATCTGGTTGGAGTTGATAGGAATCAAGGAAACACCGACATAGGACGGCCCGTGGAAGGGCGGTACGTACGGTGGCATGTTTTCAGTTGAGGCGGTTGTTCCAGAGGTAGCGTCGGTGGCGCCCTTGACGGTGGAAAGGGAAAGTGAGCCCCATCACGACATACTAGGGTTAGGATCGAAGTGAATCTCATGAGAAAATTAGGCTCTGATACCATATTAGAGAAACAATATACGTGAGTGAATTATTATTTCATTAATCACCAAGAGTACATATAGTAACTTACAAAGGTATTCGTAAAATACAATCTACTAAAATATTAACTAATACAACACAATACAATATCATCTCATATTTTCCAGTATCGTATCATCGACGAAAAAATTTTAAAAAACAGAATCAATATCCTCCCATTTCTTATCTTCTAATATTGTATATTCAATTTTTTCAACCCTCTGATTCTGCAAGCATCGTGAAAAGAACTCCAAATATGGGGCTGATTGCATTCGTGGGCACTTGCGCACTATTATTGGTCGAATTCTCTTCTCAACCATCATCAATTTCCATCGTGGCTGCATCAAAGGGGTGGAATAGTCGCCGTTGTCGCTTTTTATTTAGGGAAGGAGGTGGCGGCGGTGAATATTTTGGCATATCGGTGTAGGAAAGTGAGTTTTCCATTATTCGGGAATGATTTAACAATAGATCGTATATATGGAGTAGGTCGGTTACAAGTATGATATAACGAGTCTATCACTAAGCTAGACCTACTCGAACCATGCTTCTCTCGAGTAGGCTTGGATGCAAGGTGAATGTCAAAAGTATATCGGAGATGACGTCGAAGGTTATGTCGGATGTGACATCAGAGCCTTCTATGTCGAAAGTGATCTCCTGCTTACATCGTGGATGACGTTGGTGATACGTATCGAAGATATATCTTGGGTATTATGTCAAATATTATATCGGGTTAGGCTCGATATAGATGTACAGTAATTGTGGATAATTAAAGCTTACTTCGATTACCGGGAAGCGGGTATTTACAGGCCTCGAGATGCAGGGACCACTCACATGTTAAACACGTGAGTTCTACTATATCAAAGGCAATATTCGATATATACGCCGGGGATGATCCCCGACATAGTCAAAAGATGGGACTGGCCCTGGCAGGCCCAAAATGGGAAATACCCATATCATGTAGTCCCCCAATTTGGGAATTATTAACTGAGGATAATAATTTGCAAATTAAATCTGAGTTTTTGAATTACTAGTACCTCTCATCCCGCCTGTTCAAATGACGAAACTCTGATGTGGGAATTTCATTGTGTCTTGAAAAACTATTTGTGGACCCGCCAATGCAATTTGCGAATCTTCAGAGGTTCGCATTTGAATTCCTGTTTTGTAGTTAATTTTAATTTTATGATAAATTTTCCTCGACATAAATGTCGAATTAGTATTTCGATATAGGGTTGCCATAAATGCATGCCTTATACCCGATATCTATAAATAACGGGCTGTGAGGAAAGAGAAGATCATTTTGTCTTCTATCAAAATTCGTTGTCTCTTGTGCTGAGGTATGTCGGAAATTTTTGACATATCTTTTGATATATTTTTTGACATGTTATCGATATAATTTTCGATAAATAATCAATGCATCTCCGATATGTTTTCCAACATAGTTGTTTAGTATTAATGTTTTCCTCTCGTTTTTTTAATTTTTTTAGGTGAATTTTGGGTTTTGTCATTTAGCCTTTTTAGAGCTTT
Source organism: Linaria vulgaris (assembly GCA_948329865.1). Lineage (NCBI taxonomy): Eukaryota > Viridiplantae > Streptophyta > Magnoliopsida > Lamiales > Plantaginaceae > Linaria > Linaria vulgaris. The sequence goes on from OX415249.1 coordinate 30,174,465, forward strand.
TTTACACTTCTTTGTACTCATCATTATCATGGCGAGCGAGAATGATTTTGACTTCACTGGTTTAGATTCTGAAAGTGTGGAGGCTGGAGGCTATGGGACTGCTTTTAGTGATACTGATTTCTTCGGTACATATGAGTTGGTTGGGGATTACATCAGTGATGGCTTAGATGAGGGTGCTATGGAGCCTCCGAGGAATTAAAACACGGAATATGATGAGGGGGGTTTACCCATATCCCCCGAAGTGAAGAAGTACAAAACGACCATCAGTTATGAGGACATGGTGTTTCATGTCCCTCATCATCTTGGTTTTTACTCAACGTAGTATCACATGGATGTCGGGTATACGATTAGGTTTCCTGGCCCGGATGAGAGAATGCATACGCCGACGACGGGTTCTATCACCGTTCATGCCAAGCATTTTGCTAACGGCCTACGATTTCCCATTGACCTTGTCGTTGCTGCTATTTTGTCAAGTATTGGGGTTTGCCTTGGGCAGCTGTCGCCCAACTCCCTCGGGTGTATCGTGGGATTTGTTTGTATTATGAAAGCCCTTGGTATGCCTCAAAGGTTAAATGATTTTTGGAGTCTCTTCACTATTATCACTAAAAAGAAGGGTGGTGACAAGGGTTTTTTCTTTGTGCAATCACAAAATGAACGCAAGTTCCTACATGGCGGTCAATCTAGCTATGGCTTTGGGAATAAGAACGAATACTACTATGTAGAGGAGAAGGCAGCTGGGGAGTTCGATATTCTTCCTCAACAGTGGTCTACCGTAGAGAAATATTCGTGGCCCGCTAGTATTGGCGGTCTCCAATGGACGACGGATGTCCTGGGTAAGTTGTTGACCCATCCGTACGACCTTAACATGCCATGTGACGAAGACGTGCTTAGCGCAATTGGTCTTTCTCTGATGCCTTATCGAGACCTTTTCGACCTTGGTAAGATCCTTTTTTTATTGTTAATGGGGCAGTTTCATTTTACGTTCTATTTCGATGACATTCCTCTTGTCTGCCTGTAGCTGCCCTTGTGATGCATTAGAGATTGGATATAGTTTCACAATGGAACACTGTCCCGAAGACAGCGGTCGGGGGTGATGCCACGCTTTTAGCCATTCATAAGAAACGTGGGCGAGAAGGTCATCGCCTTGAGGAAAATTTGAATCGGTCCTCACAGGGCGGAGAGGCCACGGAAGATGCGGTTCCGGGTGGTAACTTTCCCACGCAAGGTGGGATTGATGCGGGTTCCATAAGGTGCCAAGCTCCGAGGTGTTCTGGAGCTAATGTATCACCCCACAAGAGGAAAGGAGCGAGGGCAGAATTTTTGTCGTTGGTCGTGGTGCTTTGTTCCAATCTGTAACTGTGTTATCCTCAACTTTCGTATAATTATATGGATGTACTTATTGAAGGTATCTCTTCGATTTTCTTAAAGTATTGAGATGTTTTTGTTTTCTAGGTCGGGAAATTTCTCGCCGGTTAATGGCTTGTAAGAATTATGTCGCTTAGGTGGAATCTATCTCCGAAGTTATTGCTATGCTTCAGAGCCTAGCTGACTATGATCCAGCCGCGACTGCTAAATTGGCGCCCGAACGGGATGAGGCCATGAGCGTCCTTAGTGCCACTGAAGTGAATGTGAACGATCTCCTTACTTAGAATCGAGAGTGGGAAGCCGCTCTCGATCAAGCCAACCTATCTCTCGCTATAGAGAGGGAGCGGCGGGAGAATGCAGAGGTGGAGCTCGTTCAGGTGTGAAACCAGTTGGCCCTTGCTGAGAGGGCTAATAGATGCAATGTGCTCACTCGAGAGCAAAGGGTTGGCAATGCTAAAGCCTTCCTTTTGAGTGAGACTTTTAAGGAAATCTGCATCGAATGTCAAGTACAGAAGCGCGAGGAAGCTAAAGACTCGATCATCGGTCAGATCCATCTCATTGATGGTTTCAAGGATAACTTTGACTCGAGCCCTTTGAATCCCTTATTGGGCCCCGATGGGAAACTGCAGAAGGTCTCCGATGTTGAGATTGATAATGATCTTATAGAAGATGTCTACGAGGAGATATTAAACCAGAAGAGTCTCATGCTGATCCATACGAAGGGATTGTCGTGTATTGTATTTGTGCTTTTTCTCTTAGACAATTATGTATAGTGCCATTTGGGCATTTGTAGCTATTAAGCTTGTTTGAAATGAAAATACTTTTTCTTCAAGATTTAATTGTGTCGCTGATTTGCGCTGTTCTTGTTTTAAAATAATGTCCCTTATTGATTGTATGTAGTTGGGCGGTACATACCTCCTTATCTGGGTCTGTAGTGGTTGCGTTGCGTGTCAGGTTTGCTCCTGAAATCTGTGTTTTCTTTATCTATGTCAGGTTATCGCCTCCCTATCTCGGAGGATTGGGTAGTTATCACATGGCATTTATAGTCTTTTTATATGTCGGGTTGTGTCCTCTCTATCTCGGTGGATAGGGGAGTTATCCCATGGCATTTGTTCTTTTTGTATGTCGGGTAGTCTCCTCCCTATCTCGGTGGATAGGGGAGTTATCCCATGGCATTTGTTCTTTTTCTATGATGGGTTGTCTCTTCCCTATCTCGGTGGATAGGTGAGTTATCCCATGGGATTTGTAGTCTTTTTGTGTGCCGAGTTGTCTCCTCCTTATCTCGGAGGATAGGGGAGTTATCCCATGGCATTTGTTTTTTCTGTACGTCGGGTTGTGTCCTCCCTATCTCGGTGAATAAAGGAGTTATCACATGGCATTTGTAGATCATTATCCTTTCTAGATAGTGGACTCTCCTTGGACTTTGTGGAATGCGATGATCTCCATTTCTTGTTGTTCAAACAAGTTAACATAATCGTTCCATGTTAGAGATAGCCGAAAGATGAAATCCTTACTTCGTATTCTAACCCCGTAGGCGGACAATATCATTCCTTGTTATCGACAAGGATCTATTTGTACCTGCCTTATTTAGGTGAAACAAGTATATTTGCAAAGAAGAGGATAATAAAACATCTTAGGATAAATGTGTGCTTGTTTGCACATCTCATCTAATCCCTTAAAAGGGGATGTACCTCCAGCAAATCACGAAAACATAGTGCAATCGAATGTATCGATTGGAACAAAATCAGCTAATAATGGATAACGGTCGATGGCTAGGTAAATCATAACCCGCATACGTATCCCGTTGCGAGGGAATCAGATCGGCACAATTCCCCATGTTTTAGCTACAGTCCATCCCAATGATGGGGCAATTTAGGGCAATTATAAATTGTTCAACATTACTGAAAATGAAAAAAGTTCAGGTGATCCTCAGATGTCGGTCACTCCACCACCTGATGGTTGCCATTTGGATTCGCCGCCTATCTTCTAGCCTCTCTGATCCTTGGGAGTGTGAGGGAAGTTATGTAGCAAAGCCATCCCTCCTCATGATTGGCGATGACCTCCCCTACGCCTCCAACTACCGAGAACTTCATTTTCTGGTGGTATGTGGATAACACTGCATGGATGGCATTGAGAGCAAGCATGTCTATAATGATGTTGTAGGCGAAAGGGTGATCCACAATTGTGTATTGGACATTGATGGTTCTCATGTGCTGTTCTTCCCAAAATGACGTTGGAAGGTTCGCATGTCCCAATGGTATCACCTCGGCACCCCCGAAGCCAATCAAAGGGGTACGAGTCTGTTCCACTACATGGTGGCTCAATGCCATTTTCTCCAAAGCATGTGCGAATATGACGTTCGTGGAACTTCCGTTGTCTATCAACACCTTGCGAGCACTATAATTGGCAATGTCAACTTTAAGAACTAAGGGAAAATCAAGCTTACCTGCATGTATGGCCTCGGGAGATAGATTCATCAGGTTCCTATTTGAGAAAGTAATGTTCTCGTCCAGCAGCTCATCCATTAGTGATGTGAATTCAATATAGCAATCCTCCCCAAGTCTTCTTCTAATGTTTTTCATGCCGTTGGTGGAGTCTACTCATGTTGGTCCTCCGATGATCATGTTGATCACTCCTCTAGAAGGCACGTTAACAATTACGTTTCCACGCCCATTGGCGCCCTCTAAGGCCTTCACCTTGTCCCTTATAGGAGAGCGAGATCGATCCTCTTGATCATCAGAGTCTCTATTGTTTTGCACATATTCGATCAGCTTGCCCTCCCGAATGAGGCGCTCGATTTCATCTTTGAGATCTATGCAATCCTTAGTCTCGTGTCCCTTCTGACAGTAGTACTCACAGTACTTCCTTGACCGTCTGGTGCCTTCAGTCTCTCTCAAATGTTTTGGTTGGTTCAACCATATATTCCTCTAAGCTACCATAAATACCGTCAAGATATCCTGATTCAGTTGAGTGTATTTTCTCGGTGACATGTCCCTACCATTCCTGTCTCTGTTCCAACCTTCAATGCCTCTATTGCGATTGGCCTGCTGGGGAGTCTGCTTCGTTGCCATCATACTGTCTTTGTATATGATATTATAAGCAAGATCATTGATTTGATCGATAGTTGGTGACTTGAGCTTGATTAACTCTTGTGCGAACCTCCTATGCGTCGTCACATTGAACAAAATGAGCACCACTTGGTCGCCATGTGGTTCATCCACCTTCATCAGTTCATCATTGAATCTCTTCATAAACTATTTTAGGCTCTCTTTTTCCTTAAGCTTCATGGCGTTGAGATGGTGCATGTTAGTCCTCATCATTTTCTCACTTGAGAATTGACTTTCCAACTTCTACCTTATCTGTTCATAACTGGTGATAGATCCTGTTTCTATCTTGTAGAACCAATCAAGGGCTGCTCTAGTTAGGGTTATGGCCAAAGTCTTTGCCTTGATGTTGTGCAAGAACCTATGTAGGTTCAAGACACTATCGACATTGTCGCCTCGATTTCCTCATAGAATGCCTCGACACTGTCTTATGAACCTGTGTCAATGCTAATCTTCGACTGACTTCTATCCTTTCCCAGTTCAGCTGTTCCATCCTTCTCGCGATGTTTCTCCTATCTCTCATTTGGTCTGGACCCTCTTCCCTGGGAATCCTTGACCGTGGACGCTCTATCATGCTATCACCCGTGTCGTCGTGCTCTCCACCCCTAATCCCGGATCCAAGTCCCCTAGCTCTAGATTCATGGTGGAGCGTCGCCTGCTCCTCAACCATTTAGGCGCGGTAATTAGGTCTCCAAGCCTACCTTCAATGTGGTATGGACCGTAACACTGATATGTGCCACGATCTCAGGTGCCAACGCGGTCGGTGCTGCGGGAGCGGAAGTTGGCTCCCTCGGTGTTTGGGGATGCTCTGGTTAATTCTGGTCCATCATTAGTTCTGGGGCCGACATAGGCGGCGGGGGTGCACTTTCTGCCATCGAATTGTCAACCAGTGGTCTATTAGACTATGAGCGGGTCATCCTTCTTTACATCTTGACGTCCTCGTCCCGGAACTTGGTGTTCCCACAGACGGCGCCACTAATTTAACAATAGATCGTATATATGGAGTAGGGTCGGTTACAAGTATGATACAACGAGTGTATCGCTAAACTAGACCTACTCTACCTATGCTAGTCTCGAGTAGGCTTGGTGCGGAACACTTCGAACTAACGTTAGATGCAAGGAGAATGTCGAAAGTACATCGGAGATGACGTCGAAGGTTATGTCGGGGGGTGACATTGGAGCCTTCTATGTCTAAAGTGGTCTTACATCGAGGATGACGTTGGTGATAGTTATCGAAGATATATCTCGGGTATTATGTCGAATATTATATCAGGTTAGGCTCGATATAAATATACAATAATTGCGAATAATTAAATCTTACTTTGATTAACGGGAAGCGGGTATTTATAGACCTCGGGATGTGGGGACCACTCACGTGTTAAACACGTGAGTTGTACTATATCGAAGGCAATATTCGATATATACGTCGGGGATGAACCCCGACATAGTCAAAAAATGGGTCTAGCCTCTCGCAAGGCCAATACGGAAAATACCCATATCGAGAAACTTTATCGTTTGCTATAACGTTTTACTTAGGGAAATAAAGTGTGAACTCTGAATCAAACTAAATGAATACAAATCTTATTTGTATTATATGTTAAGTACTTGAAATTTTGTCAAGAGTGATTATTGTCGGTAATTAATTATTAATGCGGATTGCATTTAAGTTGAGAGGCGCCTACTGCAATATGTTTTAGGTCATTATTTGGAAGTTCCTGAGCAGTTGAGAATAAAATACTGCTGTTATTTACTTAATTTTTTTTTTTTTGTGGAATGTCTTGCTCATTAGTCTATTGTTTGCATGCGTATTAACAGGAATTTGTCCACGTTCTTTGACAATATGGGAAAACTCGGCATACTTTGTGCATGTCTTTACAAAGTTGACCAGGCCCGCCGTTTCCTTGTTGTCTGATCCTTCTATAATAATCATATATTCTCGTTATTATAATTTATTATTAGTTGGCCTGATCTAGCAACGTAAATGCCTTTTGACTTTTGAGCAAAAAACACTTCTAAATTAAAGAAATTCCGGAATTATTCTTAGCGGGCCTAAATTAAATTTTACATATTTAATTTTTTGTTCTTGATATCGATAATCAATAGTGAAATATAAAAAATTATCTTTAGTTTTTGGTCGATATTTTGGTCTGCGTATGTATTCTTTATAATCAATAAATTAAAAAAACATGAAAGTTATAACATTATTATAATAATAGAAGATAATAGTATGAAAGGTACTATTCTAAAATAAAATTAAGTAAATTAAATAATTAGTAAGTTCTAGTAACTATTAACTTACAATTTCAGATTATTTTATGAAAAGTATACTTCATATATATATATATATATATATAACGTATAGTTATTTATTATATATAAACATACAAAAATTCATAAGATATATATATATATATATATATATATATATAAATGTCCATAAGCGAGAGGGCGAGCCCATGTAAAATTTATATAACAAATTAGTTTGCCTCCTTTTAACATTTCTTTGTTGGGCCTTTTCTTCATATTACCTTAAAGTCTCAAAACCATTTTGCTCTTAGATCTAATACCGAGAGTTTGGGGATATAAGAGCAAAAAATGTGAGACACTGAGAATGCGCGCAAACGGCCGCTATTACGGTGACGCCATGCATGACTTCATCTACAAATAAATTCTCCATCACCTTATAAAGCACACTAACTAATGTCATTATCATTTTTTAGTCAATTAGTACAGTTTTTACAAGCAATTATATATTATGCGTCGATTCTGTTATACCCGTTTTAAACTTCAACGTGCATGACATACATACATATAACTAGTCAATTTTCATGTTCTATTCTTGTCTCTTCTGCTTTATTGTACATAACACCATTCCTGTCTGTCCGTTTAATTGTTCATGCATGGTTTTATGTGATTTGGTCTTCGTTTTGAATTTTTTTCAAAGACTAAGTTTGTGTTCCACTTCGTGATAAATAGCCACTCCTACGTCTGATTGGTCCGGATGAATACTAAACTATTATCAAGAAAAATGCACTAATATATCTAAGTGATGCCAATGAAACGGAGAGTGTCTAGTTTCTAGTGACTGCAATAATAAATAGACATTAATTATCATCATATTTGTGACACCTTCTAAAGTTTGATTTGGTCACATGAAATTTTCTTTAAATTTGAGTACTTAATTTTTTAGAAGAGGCTTCCTGATTTATGAGAAGACATTTTCTTATAGGTGTCCCGTGGAGTTTGAATAATTCAAAAAACTCACACTTATACGTTTGAAAATGGTACCGATAAGTGTCTAGTTTTTGCCTTTTAAAACAATCACTTCATAGAACAAGTATATATAACTTAATTTCCCAAACAAGCTAAGTATATGTAAGTAGTTAATTAAATCAAACCTAATAACAATCATATTGTAATTATAAAGATCTAGCTGTTAAATAAGACTTTGGCAACTTTTGTTAAACAAACTAGCCCTTGGAGTACTGTATAACGAATTAAGGAAAAATGTATGACAATCATGAATATTAATCAAAGCATATACCTACGACAGACATGTGATGTCACTGTAAGAATTTACAAAACATTAGCATAGTTTCATGACACAAAATATTTTTGTCCAATACAGTACGTAGTGACTTATATGTGTTGATATTCTTAAAAAAAATGAATATTTATATTATATGGTATTAGTTCTTAGACTGTATATAAATTATATTTATTTTTTATGGAAAAGGTTTTATTGAAAATTTATATTTTATAAATGATTTTTAAGCAAAAGATTGCCTCGTTTTGTTTTTTTATTCGAAAAAAAAGACTGCTTTGTTCCATATCAAAAATATAGGAGACTTAAATTTAAGACCCATATAACTCCAGCATATCGTACAAGCGTAGATGATCAGGCCCATACAAAATAAATATCATATATTTCTCTATATACAAACGGCCATATATATATAAGGTCTATCTCGATATTAATTGTTAACACCATTATAATAAACAGTGATGCCGAGTAATTTTGTCTGACTAGTCACTACACGTCATACTAGCTCGAGCTCCTGATTGGTCTAAGCTAACTTTTAGCTCGGGAAACCTGCACTGGAAACACGGCACGTAAACTAGGCAGGGGCTAACCCCGCGAAGGCACTGCGATGTCTAAGTTAGTAATGGGCCTTTGTAGGAATACGTAGGCACTCCAATTATAGGCCTCGTAGTGCTGAAATACGTTAAAATATGCTGAAAAGGGATTAAACTGTTCAAAACATGCCAAATAACTCGAATTCAGCCTTCAACTCAAATTCAGTGTAGAATAACTCGAATTCAGAGCACAATAACTCGAATTCAGTTTCAATTCGAATTCGATGCAGAATAACTCGAGTTTAGCTTCAACTCGAATTCAGAGCAGAATAACTCGAATTCAAATTCAACTCGAATTCGATGGGGAATAACTTGAACTCGAATTCAGTTTCAAGTCGAATTTAGAGTTTAACTCAAATTCTTCAACTCTAACAGAATAACTCGAACTCGATTAGGTTAAAGCTCCTCGAAAAAATGTACCTTAATAATGAAGATTAACCGGGTATTTGTAGGCATAAACCTTCCGTAATTACCGGTGTGGGTCGTGCTAATGGGCCTCAGCCTTTTAGGCCTGTTTGGTTGGCTTCAACTCGAATTAGGCCTTCAACTCGAACAAAGGCTTTCAACTCGAACACATGCTTTTAACTCGAACGAAAAGGCTTTCAACTCGAATACATACTTTCAACTCGAACATAACATTTCAACTCGAACAAAGGATTTCAACTCTAACACATGCTTTCAACTCGAACAAGGCTTTCAACTCGAACATAACATTTCAACTCGAACAAAGGATTTCAACTCTAACACAACATTTCAACTCGAACAAAGGCTTTCAACTCGAACATAACATTTCAACTCAAACAAAAGATTCGAACCCTAACACAGCATTTCAACTCTAACATCCTTTCAACTTGATCATAACATTTCAATTCGAACAAAAGATTTTAACTCTAACACAACATTTCAACTCAAACAAAGGCTTTCAACTCGAATATAACATTTCAACTCGAATAAATGATTTCAACTCTAACACAACATTTCAACTCGAATAAATGATTTCAACTCTAACACAACATTTAAACTCTAACAGGCCAATTAACTCTAATTAGGCTTATAAGTCAAATTGGGCGCAAGTGTTGATTTATGGCCCCAATTTGACTTATTAATCAAATTTCAAATTTTTTTTTTATGGTTCGCCCGTCATCGATTTGCCACGTGTTACGAGCATATAGGTCGCACATTATTTGACAAAACAAACAGTATATTAAAACGAAGAAATAGACGACTGCTTTCTGCTGTGATGAAGTATTTATGTACGTATTATACTCTTTTCTTAAGACTGCGATTTATTTACTCATGCAGATTCTAATGACTAATCACGACCTCGTTTCCATCACATCACGAGTCTACCTCTTAATTTAATCCAATTGGTTGAGCTCCAATGGGCCTATGGAAAGTCCAGTAAAATGGAGATTTCAAAACATTTGCATATTCTTACTCTTTGTGACTCAGATTTCGGAGCTATACCTTATAAGTCGGTTACTAAACTGTGTAAAAGCACTTCTAATCATATCATTTGATTTTAAAAAAAAAAAGAACTTCTAATCCATATCATTAAATGATTCTAGTAACTTTTCATAGTTTCACTATTTTATGTGGCACGTATATGAATTACTGAACTTTTGTAATTTGAAATTAGTTTGAAAACAACTTGGAGCAATTTAATGATTTAATCCATTACATAATTTACATTTATCAAATTTTGGTGGTCCACAAGTTCGAGGTATGGATAATCTCCAAAGGTCAAATGCCTAGAAGCTGGGCCGAGGTGCAAGCGTGAAGGGTTCCAGCTAATAAAACACATTATTTCAGTTTGGACTGGAAGTTGGTTCTAAGCCTACTTAAAACTTATGATAGTTAAGCCTCGTGTCCAGGACCTTCACACGTGGTTCGGCCTACTGGCCTAGGTTGGGCCCAATCCATTAAAATAAAGAATACATATAGTTTAAGAAGAGTATTCTTGTTTTTGTTAAGCAACAAAAAACTTTGTATGATAGCACTTTGATTTTCATTTCATAAGATTTACAACATTGAAATATTAAAAAGATAACGTTAATTCATTTGTCAATTACAAAAGCAAGGGTCTTCATACAATCAACTACACAACCATCCCACCATCTTGTCAAAGATTAATCAACATGTAGTATGATGCCTAGGGCCTAACTTTAAGTTGGATCTTTCTAAAACAAGCACTTGTACTTGGAGTTGTTCTAGGCCAATTCAATCTAAGATTGAGTTGGCCATGATAATTTCTACCTACTCGAAACGGCAACCATTCAAACTTTTTCTATTGTTGGGTCCATTTTGAGATGGCTAGCACGCCCAATTTCCAACTCTAGTAAACCATGGTCAACCTACAAGATTTGATCGCGTAAGATGTGGTTGGTCTTTAGATATAAACCACCTAGAGTATGGTTGGCCTTCAAAGGTTGATCGCTTAAAGCATGGTTGATCACTGAGGACTATTCAATTTTTGTCGTGGTCGTCGGACAATCTTCTAAAGAAGTAAATTGAGTGCTCTCAGAGCCACTTTAGAACTATATACATGATGCAAAGGAACAATCTAAAGCCTTCTAGATATATTTAGGATGATGGAGCATTTAAACCATTAATTAGAGAAAATAAAGAGAAAAGTACTAGAGACTTGTGAGTCGTGCAACCCATCATCTTCATGCACTACAACAGATATAGTAAGGTCTTCGAGAATGGAGAAAGAACCCTTGAACTAAAGTCATACCATTGATAGAGTGCCTAGTGGTTCATTTATTCATGGTTCACTTATTCTCTCTAGACGAGGTAATGTATATGCATATGGTTTCAGCTAGAACACTTACGAAATTAATAAAGTTCAACCCTAAGTAAAGTGGCATTCCATTTGCACACCAGGATTTCGGACAACAAAATAGAGATGTATGTATACCCAAGGAACAAGTTCAAAAGTAAGTATGCGAGTCAATCGTGAGCCAAATTGGGGCATGGACAATTATACTCTATAAATTAATGAAGAGAGTTTGAAAGACTTCTAACTAGATAATTCATGTGTTGTATAATTCATCAAATGATGCCACTGTAGCTAAAAAGAAGCTCAAACTCCATTGCATTTTGATATTCATGACGCTTGATAGCTTATGTTACGTACATCATACGCAGGGACTCCAACCTAACCCACTTTTCAAGTTTGAGTGTAGGTAGAGACTCCAAGGAGGTTTGGATCGGACATACATGGAGTATCTATGTTGGAGATATTGAATTTACCATCTCATCTAAAAGCTTAAGTTGTTAGAGAGGGTAGCATTTATTTATTTGTATATGATTTCCAACACGCCCCCTCACATGTAGGTTGTAAATCACGCCTGTTACGTGACACTTTTTAATTAATGGGTAGCGGTGGGATTCAGACTCATGACCTCTTTAGCCTAAGCACTGCTACCATATTGAATTGCCATCTAATCTAAAAACTTAAATCTCAGAAGTCGTTGAGGCCAGGGCACGGTATTCATCTTCGGTGATAGACCAGGCAATGACGCGCTGTTTCTGTAAGCTCTAAGAAATGGGGTTGTCGCCAAGAAAAAGCATGGATGCCGTGGTAGAGCTGCGGACAGTGGGATGTCCACCGCAATCAGCATCCGAAAAACCAAGAAGGTTCAGCACTGAGTTACGACGAAGAAGAAGAAGACCTTGACCAATATAGCCCTTAAGATATCAGAATACACGCTTGACTGCGGTCCAATTGGTTTCCATTGGGGGCCAGAAACAAATTGACTAAGCGGTTGACAGAGAAACCAATGTCAAGTCGGGTGAAGGCTAGATATTAGAGCTCACCGATAGCTAGACGGTACGCGTAAATCTCACAAAGGGTTTTGTCGGTTGAACTAACGACTGGAGTGGTAATGGCCATTGGCGTGGAGACTGGTTTAGCACCGGTCATGCGATGGCGTTCCAAGACATCATTAATACACTTATGTTGCGAGAGGAGGTGACCATTGCTATTTTCTACACGGAATGGCTTTAATGCCGAGAAAAGAAGAAAGGGAGCCCAAGTCTTTCACGACAAAGGAGGATCGAAGCTTGAGAATGATGTTGGATATAAGAGACGGGTCATTTCCAGTTAAAACAATATCATCCACGTGGACTAACAAATAGAGACGGTCTTTGTACTTATGAAGCAAGAAGAGCAAGAAATCCAAACGAGATTGCACAAAACCTAGAGAGATGAGGGCCGCACAAAGTGCTTGAAGCCAAGCGTGGGGCCTGTTTGAGGCCGTAGTTTGATTTTCAAAGACGGCACACATGAGAAGGAAGAGAGGAAACAATGAAACCCGACGGTTGTTGCATGTACACAAGCTCATAAAGAGTGTCGTGGTGTTAACAAGTTTGATATTACTACCTAATTAACGGATTTATTTAGGATTGGAACGCCCTGTTCGTAGTTCAGAAGCCTGTAAAATTACGAAAAATATCCCTCTTTGTATTCACTGAATTTCACTCTGAAATCTCTAGTACATTGGTGTGTATGCGTGTGTGATCTTGAATCTGTTTTTCTTCTCAACTTGTCCCTTCCTTTTATAGAGTTTTTTAGGGACATGTGCCGTTATGCATGTTTAAGTAAATTACAGGTGTTGCAATTTGCGTGAGTAGATAGGATAAACTTCATATTTGCTGACTAGGCACTGACTGGGATGAAATATTATCTCTTCCGATGACTTCAGGGGATTTCGATGTGTTAGCTCTTTTAACTTCTTCTCTCCGATAAGTTGGGTCTCTTAAGAAGGCTGGATAAGTGAGACGGGGTACCCGTCCGATGTGATTGTAGTTTTTGATGTTATTTTCTTCTTTAACATGTGTTCCAATAGGTAAATCTGTCATTTTTTGCGTGCGGGGTGGGCTCTGATGGCTTATTTGCTTTAGTAGTGTAATACTCTTGGGTTTAGGTCTTTATGACGTGTGCTCCAAGGGTTTTTGGACTTCGATAGGGCATTGTTCTCGTGTTTTGTCCTTCGGGATGAGTGTTCCGATAGCTTTTTAGACTTCGGAGTGTTCAGTGAGGGGATGTTCTCGTACTTTCTGGGACTCGAGGGTCTATTGTGGTCCCTCTTGGCGCATTGATGGATATCAGAGTCGCGCGGGTCCATCGGGGTTTACTATTGTTCCGATGCCGCGTTGATATCTTTTCTTTACTCATCGTGACTTTCCAAGGGACACTTTGATGCCTCTTCGGGTTCCACTTCTTACCGCTTTGGGTTTGTGACACTCGGTGGGCCTCCTCATCAGGAGTATATGTGACGATAGTGTCGTCTTGGGGTTAATCCCTATTTTTAGGGTTTAATATTTTGGTTAATCCCTATATTTATTTTTTAGGGTTAACACGTGGGGAAAGGCGTTGATACGTCAAGTTTACGAATAGGCCAAGCATGAGTGAACGCACGTGAGAGAATCATTCGGATAGTTACGAGTTGGACAACCCGACTAAAAGTTTCAGCGTAGTCAACCTCGGGACGTTGATGAAAGTCCTTGGCCACGAGACGAGCTTTGTATTTGTCAATTGTTCCATAGGGGTTATGTTTGACTTGACAGACCCATTTGCAACCAACGATGTTAGAGGATGGAGGTTTTGGCACAAGTTCCCAGTGTTGGAAAAGTGCATTGATGCGAAGATAATTATCGGGTCACACATGAGGGGGCATGCTGAGAAAATTATCCCACATTACTTGGGTATGGACTTGGATTATTGTAAATAAAGAGGAATTCCTTCTCCACTTAATAAGGCTTTTTAAGGGGAGTATTATGGGCTTCAATTTCTCTCATGGTATCATGGCCAATCCAAGACGTATGTTGGGTTTCGCGACCTACCCACGTGATGGCAATTCAATATGGTATCAGAGCTCATGCTACAAGCGATCATCGGTTCGAATCCCACCCCACCCAATTATAAAAAAAATTAGCACGTGACAGACGTACAAAAAGATTTACAGCCTGTATACGTGAATGGCGTGTTGAAGATAATATATATAAATATTAAATGTCTACCGTGTTGTAGATAATATATGTAAAAATTAAATTTATACAATTTCTAACCGCTTAAACTTTTAGATGAGAATTCATCCAACAAACATATCACACATATACATGTTAAAACGAATGTAATATCTGGAATACTGATTAAATGTGTACATTTTCTGATAGAGAATATATAAAATGAGTTAAGCTCGTATATTTTTGTCCATTGATAAAGCAGAGCAGTAACAGAATATTGTTGTGAATTGGAAGAAATACCCTTTGCGCTACTAATTAATTACAACATTCAGGCCTTAGTCAGTCACATCCTGACATAAATGGGCATGTTTTGATCATCATGTTCTTATAGTGATTGGAGACTTCTCTAACTTTCGTCTTTTGTCAATAGCGGCAAAAATATACCATTATTTATCCATAAGATGATAACTGAAAATCGTGGTTTATTGTCATCCAGATCTTAAATTGAGCATAAATTCATTTTAAATGGATTTTTGCTCCAAGTTCTTCTATGACTTATTTGTTTATTTCTCTATACGCATGGACACCATGTAAGACGTTGCATCTTACTGAAAAAAAAATATAAAATAAAAGTCGATTTTTGCATAAACACAAACACAAACACACACACACACACACACACACACATATATATATATATATATATATATATATATATATATATATATATATATATGAAACTTTAGAATCAGATTTACAATACCGAATTGGAAATCACTATGATGCTAGAACATGAACAAGTAGACATAGATATGGAACCATATAGATATATACGTACGTAGATAAGAATTTTAAAATAAAGTTCTAAAATTAATTTGTATATACATGTCAAACATGCACGAACAAATTAAAAACACAGATAATCTTTTGGAAAGTTGGTTTATCATAGGACCACCGGCTACCAAATAATAATTTATTATATGAATGTTATAATCATTATGAAATTTTTGGATCGTGGATTGACACAATAACTTTGAGAGTTAAGCTGACTTTGCCTTAACTCAATTGTGATCTTCTTGACTAAAGTAATATGCAGTGGAATTTAAAAACAAGAAGATATAATTTTTAAGAAGTTTTCAATATTATTAAAAACTTCCGAGCCTTAGGCCAAATAACCATAAATGTTTTAACAAAAATGTTCCTCACAACAATTCACTCACGCTCTTTGTTGATCGGACTCAACGAAACAGACAAGTACGAACTACTTAACTTCTATGAACTAGACGTAAATAGTTGATACAAAAATTTCGCAAAAACAAGACGAAGACAATACAAAGAATGATTAATCTCTCAAATTATTTAGCACGATTGTCTTATCTTCATCTTGATGAACTTCACATCTTTTATAGATTTCTAGAATCTTGCACGCCAAGATGTGTTGTTCACAACTTTGGTAACTCTTGTTGTTTCCTTGTTGAATTTTGGCATCTTTGTGAACTCGATATCTTTCTTGAATATGAGTTTCTTTTATTACTGATCTAGCAAGGTAACACATCTTCTTCAAATCGGAGTAATCATGGAAAGAATCAAAGTTGCAGAAAATCCAATTTGTTTCCTTCTTTTGAAAGCGTGTAGAGTTGACTATTCAACTTAGCTTGAATTATGGAAACTTCAAGTAAGGAATCATCCATAGCTCTTCCTTATGATTAAGACACCTTCCTGGACATAAACATAAACAACTAAAACGGTGGAACTTGATTAATAGGTGAATAAAGGCAAAACTTAAATTTGGCAACTAAAGAACAGTTTTCGTATAGGCTCTCTGGTTTCAATGTTATTCTCAATGTTGTCCCAACATCGTATAACATTGATTCCAGAAAACCCTGCACATTCAATCTCCCCATTTTTGCCTTTCTTCACAAAACCAATACCTGTTCCAATCAAGTCCTATATCTAGAAAGTTAGAATCAATAAGAAACACATTAAACTACTAAATTGCTCCCCCTCAATACAAGCTAACATATCCAAAGTTAAATTAGCAAAGACAAGTATTATGGTCATCACTACATCAAAAGATGTTCAGACCCCAACATTCATCAATGTTGCCTCAACACTGAAACCAGTGAGTTTCCTGCATAAAAGGTTAACCAGACAAGCAGTTCAAAATGTGCTTTCATAAGAAATAGCAGTTAGAGCAGTTCAACATTAGTAGTACTTAGAATTACAGGCCATAGCAATATATCAAGGACATGTCCCTTGATCAAAATAAACTAAATAGAGATAAATGTACCAGCAACACAACCATATCAGCAGTTCATAAGAAGCAAAACATAAACTAGAGGACTAATTTTTTTTTTTTTAAAAAAACTTGGAACTATTCTCCCCATTTTTGTGAAGAAGGGAGTTTCTCCAAATTTTTCACCATGTCCTCCAGCTCTTTGAGATGCTCCTTCCTTTCCTCTATCTCCCTCTGAGTATCAGCAATTTGCCCCCTATACCAGTTCAGAAGATGATCCACAAAAGCAGAGGTTATGACCATGCACTCTTCCTCTTTGGACATAGGCACTAAAGTTCCAGCAAACTCCTGAGCCTTCTTCTTCTCAGTTCTTGGTCTCACCACTCCTTTTGGGTTCCAAGGAAGATCTCTCACTCTTGCTCCAGACAAGTAGCTTGGGAGAATTGTCAGTTTAGTATCATTTTTCCTCCAGCCCACAGTGACACTTGTCTTCAATCCTTGCTTGTTAAGGATTTTGCAGACGAGTGAGGGAAAAGGCAGCATGCCATTCTTCCTTCCAGCAACTTCAGACATTGAATTTAAGATCCTCTCCCCCATATTCACAGCTAGCCCATTCTTGAGTTTGTACACCAAGAGTGCTGATTCCTTGGTCAGTACAATGACATTCTTGCTTGGCAGCCAGTTGAAACAAGCTATCTTGTGCAAGACAGCACTAAGGGAAGTAAGTTTTGTGGTTGGCAGAGCATCTCTCCAAGTTTTGACCAACCCTCCAGTCAAGTTTTCAATCACATCATCATAGTAGGGGTCCTCAGATTCATCAGCAGTTGGGAATCCACAGATCTTGTTGTGGTGTAGGGTTCAATGTTAAAGATTCTCCCCCTTACCCAAGCTTTTCCATATTTTGGAGATCTGTAGTCCCTGATCCACTTGGAGAGATTCTGGTAGAACTCCATGACAATCTCAGGAGCATAGTCACTCAACTCCATCACTGATTGATGCATCCCTCTTGCCTCAAGCAAGTCCATCACCTTGTGTTCCTTGAAGCTGGCCATCTCTAAAAAGCTTTCAGTGTGAATATCCCTTCCCTTGAAGGAATCGCACTTCTTCTCCAACTCTTTGGTGATATAATAGGGAGAAAAGTAGTCCTCCTCATCCTCAGGGTAGATCACATACAACCCATCTGTATACTCTTATGTCCCTGATGTTGCCTTAACATCAGCAGCAACATCCTTCTCTTCCTCAGTCTTTTCCTCTTCCTTCTCCTCCTCTTCCACTTCATCCTAAACATCCACCACCTCTGTTTCCTCTTCCATCACTTGCTTTCCTTTCCTTTTTCTCTCAGTAGCAGCAGCAGCAGACTTCCTCTCTTCCTCTTCCTTCTTCTCAGCTTCATCAGCCTTCTTTCTGGCTAACCTCTCCTTTTGCCTGTTCCTAGCCTCACCACGTTCCTTAGCAGTTTCAAACATAGTTCTCAACTTCTCCCCAATACCCTTGCTCTTTTTCTTTTCAGCCCTAATCCACTTCCTCAGCAACTTGTCCACAGAGTTCTCCACAGATTTATCAGCAGATCCACTGCCCTCCCCCTGAACAGTCATATCAGCATCAATTTCAGGGTTGGGTTCAACAATGTTTACCTCAATTTCAGGCTCATTGATGATGATAGCGGTTGACTCAGCCAGTTGGCTCAACATTGGAGGTTAATTCTCCTTGTTTGGACTTTTTTCCTCGTCGTACGTAGGGGATCGCCTTCCTTTTAGCCGCAACTGGAGCATCATCTGATTTTGCAGCAGCACCCCGAGTGTGAGAACGGGTGCGCGCAGCTGTGGGTTCACTGCTCAGAGCAACATCTGCAAGAGTTTGCATGGGCGACTTGCTTGCCATTGTTAGTAAAAGAGATTAGAGAGAGAAATTGCAGAGAAAAACGAGAGAATTTTGAGAGTAGAGAGTAAATTTTGCAGAGTAAGCACAAAATAGGAAATAGTAAGCACAATTAAGGAAATTAGGGCTTTAATTCCTAATCTAACCGTGAATAGTGGAGAAAGAGTGAATGTTAGTGGGCAGTTACTTAATTTGAATCAAATAAAATCTTCCCACTATGTTTTCCCGCACACACGCTTTGATGTTTAAGTAACAGGTAACTAGAGCGGTTTTCAAAAATTCGAAAACTTATAAGTTCCTGTTTTCAATGTTGGCCTGCTGCAGTGCACAATGTTGGGATAACATTCAATAACATTTAAACCAGAAGGTGGAGGTAGAGGCTTCACCAAGGAAAATTCATGTGAGAGCTTGAGATACATCCAAAAATACATCTGAAAGTTAACCAATATAGCAAGTGAGTACCTCAGACATATTGTTTAGATCAAGATCATAAGCAAGCAACATAGATAACAAGAAACACACAGAGAAAAGCAGTTATGAATTTAGAAAAAAATTCACTTCCACAGCATAGAAAGTCACAGAAATGTGTGTCACCTGCAGTATGTCACCCAAATTGTATGCCTCAATACATGAATTATACTCCCCCTAAGCCTAGACCGCCACAACTCAACAACAAGAAAGAAAACAATGTAGTTCTACATGAATGCAACAATGTAGTGTCAGATAGGCAGATAGTAAACACATATGAAAAACTCCTCAAACCAGCACAACACACATCTCTTTATAATCTTTATTATTTTCATAACTCATCTGAACCAAAAGCTGAAGGTTGCTAAACACAAAGCTAATGTCACTACTGAATGAGGGCAACCTGAACTCCACACACGCCAGTAATAACATTAACAACATGAAGTTAGGCAAGTACAAAGGCCTTGAATGTTGGCAGTTCACTTATCATGCACCCCAACACCCGAATTCCTTATGCATACTTGTTTACCAACCTCCATTCAAGAGAATCACCAAGTGATCAGTGCTACTAAATGTAAGAAATCTAAACCTCAAACACCCTAGTAGAAAGGATCACCCTCATGTGTTCCTTGGCCAAACAAACAGAAACATGTAAATAAGCATAACTGAGTAACACTGAAGCTGCCAACATCATGTACCCCAGCTTCTCCACATGTCCTGTACACCTTTCATATGAATAAGACACATCTGAATAGACATCAAAGTAGTGAACTTTGTGTACCCCCAGCTTCTTCATATGTTAGGCTATCAATACCTCAGACAAACAGAAGAGTCTTATTACTTTTTTAAAACAAAGATGTCAAACTGATAACTAGAAAGAGTGGTTAATCAAAGAGTTCAACCACGCAAACCAAATCTGACAAAACAAAGATGAAATGAGACTCACAAGGAAATAAATTCAACAAATAAAAACAACAAAATACCTACTACATTACAAACAATATACCAATGTTAGACAGTGGTGTAATGGCAACACTGGTTTCCTCAACATTCTCACATATTGCACATGCCAAGAGATTTCCTAAAGCTGAAGAATCTCTCACTATCTAAAGGTTTTGTAAACATATCAGCAAGCTGATTTGTTGTCTCAATATGTTCAATGTTGATCACTTTGTCCTCTACCATATCTCTTAGGAAATGATGCCTTATGTCTATATGCTTAGTTCTAGAATGTTGGAAAGGATTCCTAGAGATACTTATGGCACTTAGATTGTCACAGAACATGAGAAGTGTATCACTATCTAGCCCATAATCTGAAAGCATGTGTTTGAGCCACACAAGTTAGTTAACACAGCTGCCAACAGCTACATATTCTGATTCAGTTGTTGATAATGAAACACAGTTCTGCTTCTTGCTATACCAGAAGACCAAATTATTCCCCAAATAAAAACAACCTCCACTTGTGGATTTCCTGTCATCCACATCACCTTCCCCGTCAGAGTCACTGAAACCAACCAAGTTAGCGTTAGTGTCATAAGAATACCAAATGCCTAAAGTTGAAGTCCCAGAGATGTATCTAAGAATCCTCTTCACAGCAACCAAGTGAGATTGCCTTGGCTCAGCTTGGTACCTAGCACAAACACATACTAAAAACATGACGTCTAGTCTAGAGGCAGAGAGATATAGCAAACTACCAATCATGGATCTGTACAATGTTGGGTCAACATTGCCGCTAGTTCCATCTTTTGTTATCTTCACTAAAGAGGACATAGGAGTTTTGCAAGGCTTGGACTCTTGTAGCTCAAATCTCTTCACCAGATTCCTTGCATAGTTCTCATAGTTCAGGAAGATACCATTCTCCAGCTGCTTAACTTGTAGTCCCAGAAAGTAGATGAGGTCAACAATCATGCTCATCTCAAATGTTCATGTCATAGACTCAACAAACTTGTCTAAGGTAGACTTGTTAGTAGAGCCAAATACAATATCATCCACATAAATTTGAGCAATGCATATATGTGAGATTTTTCTAAGGACAAACAATGTTCTATCTCCATCTCCTCTATTGAAACCTAGGCCTAACAGAAAATCAGTTAGCCTCTCATACCAAGTTCTAGGAGCCTGTTTTAAGCCATACAAAGCCTTTTCAAGTTTGTACACATGGTCAGGATGTTTAGGATCAGCAAAGCCTTTACGTTGTTCTACATAAACCTCTTTGTCAATTAAGCCATTCAGAAATGCACCTTTTAACATCCATTTGGTAAAGTTTAATCCTAAGACAGCAAGCAATAACAAGAAGTAATCTAATTGATTCTATCCTAGCTACTGGAGCAAAAGTCTCATAAAAATCTAAACCTTCTACCTGAGTATAACCTTGTGCAACCAACCTAGCTTTGTTCCTCATAATTACCCCATTCTCATCAGGTTTATTTTTTAAAATCCATTTTGTACCTATTACATTCACATGTGATGGCCTAGGCACTAGATTCTAAACTCTGTTTTTGGTGAATTGTAAGAGTTCCTCTTGCATGACATTAATCCAGTAACTATCCTTAAGAGCTCCAGTTATATTCTTAGGTTCAATGGAGGAAACAAAACAAGATGCATTATCAACATACAAACAAGAGTGATCTCTTCTGGCTACTGAGTAATTTGTCCAAACAAGATGCATTAACTCTCTCAGTAATTTGTCCAATTACTTGAGTGGCTGGATGATCTCTTTGTATCCTAACATGAGGATCTCTTCTGGCTACTGGAACTGTTTCATCTTCAGAATCTGACAGTACAAATGTTGGCCTAACATTGGGAGTTTCTGGTGTTAGGTCATCATTTGTTCCAGTTTCTAGTTCAGCATTTCCAGCTTCTGTGTTCAATGTTGAGTCCAATGTTGGAGCAACATCTGAACTAGTGACTTCTTCAGTACCTGTAGAAATAGTTAAATCATCAAAAATGACATTCACTGATTCTTGAACAGTATGCAATCTTGGATTGTAGACCCTGAAAGCAGCACTATTAGGAGAATATCCAACAAATATACACTTTTCACTTTTGGGATCAAATTTGCTCAAATAGTCTCTATGTTTTAGCAAATAGCAGTTAATACCAAATTCATGAAAGTGTGCTACTGTTGGTTTTGAACCCTTCAAGATTTCATAAGGTGTCATAGTAGTACCAGGTCTAAGATAAACTCTATTACTAATATGACATGCAGTATTCAAAGCTTCAGCCCAGAGTTTCTTAGATAGGTTTCTAGAATTCAACATTACTCTAGCCATCTCTTGAATTGTTCCATTCTTCCTCTCAGCAATCCTATTTTGCTGAGGTGTCTTAGGTGCAGTGAACTCATGGAAAATGCCTTTAGTTTCACAAAAATTATCAAAGCTTACATTTTCAAACTCTTTCCCATGGTCAGAGCTAATTCTTCCTACATAAGTGCCATACATATTTTAATACTAGCATGCAAAATCTTGAATGTGTTGAATGCCTCTGATTTTTCTTTCAAAAACTTAATCCAGGTATATCTTGAAAAATCATCAACAATAACAAAAGCATACTTCTTACCATTCAGGCTACTAACCTCAATAGGACCCAGTAGATCCATATGTAGCAAATCAAAGCACTTATTAGTTCTAGGGTTAGTACTCTGTACCTGAAGTGGTGGATGGACAACTTTTGTTTGTTTACCTTTCAGGCAGTCTTCACAAACAATTTTACCTCGGCTAGTCAACTTAGGCAGTCCTCTCACAACCTCTAACTTCTGTAGTTTCTCCAGATTTCTATAGTGCACATGTCCTAACTTCTTGTGCCACATGACATATTCATCTACCTTGGCATGGTAGCATTCAGCTTCATCTTGAGCAAGATAGCAGTTATCCTTTGATCTTGTACCTATCATGACACCGACATTGTCACTATTAAACACATCACATGAACTTTTATCAAAAGTAACTAGCAAGTTATCATCACAAAGTTGACTTATGGTAATTAAATTTGCTTTCAATCCTTCAACCAACAACACATTCTTGAGTGGTGGAAATCCTTCAACATCCAGTACTCCTTTTCCAATGATTTTCCCTTTTGTGCCTCCTCCATAGGTAACTGTTCCAATAGTCAAAGGGATTACATCTTTTAGGTTGTCAATGTTTCCAGTCATGTTCCTTGAACATCCACTGTCAAAATACCACTTACCTGCAAGGTTAGAGTAAACAGCAGAAAAGACAAAATTACAAATAATTTTAACCTTAGGAGTTTTTATCTTTTCAATCAAAGTTCTACTTTTATGCCCTTTAGCTTTGTTACTTAATGTTGGAATAACATTCAGATCAGACGTTCTCCTAACATTGGTAGTGCTATTAATTCTTGTTTTCTTCTCAATCACACTTCTGAATTTTTTGTAATAAGGCTTAATGTGACCAGGTTGAAAACAATATTGACAGATAAAAGTAAGATTTTTCACAGTGTTGACAGGAATTTCACTACTCACACTACTACTTTCCTTGATAGAACCAACTATTAAATAGGCAGAATCAACATCTTCAGAGGAAGGTTTCTCAACATAGCCCAAACTATTTTTACCTTGATTTCCCATACTCAGCACTTCATCAAGCATAGATGTAGAAGAGTTTCATTTGTCAATGGTATCTTCAGCTTTATCTAATTTTACCTTTACCTCTTTCAGCTCAGCCTCAGTTTTGTCAAGGTCTTTCTCATACAGTTTCAGCATCTCCTTCATGCATCCAATCTCTTCCTTCAGGCTTTTGTTGCTCTTGATGAGTTTGTGATTCTCAAGCAACAGTTTGTGGTAGATAGACTTCAGGTCTTCAATGATTTCCTCCTGGGACATTTCACCTTCAAAAAAATATTCTTCATCTAGATCCACTGAGCCATGAAAACAAACAAAGTTAGATTCATCAAAGTAGGACGCAAGATAAGGTTCAGTATCAGTATCATATTCATCCCAGTATGCAAAGAAGGTTTCCTGTTCTGATGTTGGATCCTGAATATTGGGGTAACATTGAGATCGAAGCAGTTCAGGGAGTCTTCTGGTGTCCAGTCAATCTGAGTGAGTAGTGCAACAGTTTGAATCTCTTCTGATTGTTCTTCAGCTTCTCCAGAACTGAAGTCATCTTCATTGAAATCATCTACACAAACCCAATGATAATTTCCTCTTTTTCTAAGATTGTTAGCACATTCATTAGCCATATGACCATATCTTTTACATTCAAAACACTGAACATCTTTTAACTTATCAGCTTCTAAAGGAGTAGGTTTTGATGCCATGTACTTCACAAACTTAGGAGGTAATTTCTTATAACCTGGGGAACTATTACTAAGATTCGTTTCTTTACCTTTTCCTTTAAGGTTCAGCTTATTGAACTTCTTATTAATTTACCGTAGTTTGAAGAAATTAATTCAAATTCATCATCACTTTCATTGTCAAGACTTGACCCTCTTAAAGCAACAACCCTATGTTTGCTAGGTTGTGAGGCAAGCTCCATCTCAAATTCTCTAAGAGTATTCATCAAGACTTGAAACTGTAGATTAGCAAGGTTCATAGATTCACTCATTGCAATTTTCTTGAGAGCAAATTTAGATGACAGTGTTCTCATAGCTTTATAAACCATTTCTTGATTAGTCATAGCAAAACCTAGGTTTTCACATTGGTTAGCAATATCAAGAATTTTATCAAAATAACTGTCAACACTTTCATCTTCACCCATCTCAAGTTTTTCAAATTGCTGAAGCAGTTGTCTATATTTAGAATCTTTAACAGCAGAATCTCCTTCACAATGTAATTCAAGTATATCCCAAGCATGTTTGGCTTTTGTACAACTATGGATTAACTTGTACATGTGATGATTAACCCAACTAAAGATAGCATTAAGAGCTTTTTCATTAGTGTTATAGAGATTTACCTCTGTTGCTGTCCAATCTGCTTCTGGTTTTAGTACTAGATCACCTTCACCATCTCTTGGTAATGTTGGAAGAGAGTATCCATTGATCACGGATTGCCAAGCTCGAATATCAATAGCTTTGATGTGAGACCTCATCCTGATCTTCTAGTATGCATAATTGGAGCCATCCAAAACTAGAATCCTGTTGGTATTAGGATTGACCCTGTCCATGGTGTTGTATCACCTCCAAACCACCAGTGTAGTCGGTGTTTGGCTCTGACGCCAATTGAAATTTTTGGATCGTGGGTTGACACAACAACTTTTAGAGTTAAGCTGACTTTGCCTTAACTCTATTGTGATCTTCTTGACTAAAGAAATATGCAGCGGAATTTAAAAACAAAAAGATACAATTTTTAAGAAGTTTTCAATATTATTAAAAACTTCTGAGCCTTAGGCCAAATAACCATAAAGGTTTTAACAAAAATGTTCCTCACAACAATTCACTCACGCTCTTTGTAGATCGGACTCAATGAAGCAGACAAGTACAAACTACTTAACTTCTATGAATTAGACGTAAATAGTTGATACAAAAACTTCGCAAAAGCAAGACGAAGACAATACAAAGAATGATTAATCTCTCAGATTGTTTAGCACGATTGTCTTGTCTTCATCTTGATGAACTACACATCTTTTATAGATTTCTTGAATCTTGCACGTCAAGATGTGTTGTTCACAACTTTGATAACTCTTGTTGTTTCCTTGTTGAATTTTGGCATCTTTGTGAACTCGATATCTTTCTTGAATATGTGTTTCCTTTATTACTGATTTAGCAAGGTAACACATCTTCTTCAAATCGGAGTAATCCTGGAAAGAATCAAAGTTGCAGAGAATCCAATTTGTTTCCTTTTTTTGAAAGCGTGTAGAGTTGACTATTCAACTTAGCTTGAATTATGGAAACTTCAAGTAAGGAATCATTCATAGCTCTTCCTTATGATTAAGATGCCTTCCTGGACATAAATATAAACAACTAAAACGGTGGAACTTGATTAATATGTGAATAAAGGCAAAACTTAAATTTGACAACTAAAGAACAGTTTTCGTACATGCTCTCTGATTTTAATGTTATTCTCAATGTTGTCCCAACATCGTATAACATTGATTCCAGAAAACCCTGCACTTTCACATTAGTTACGAGCTCAAAAAGTACAAAGTTATATAACAATGAAACTACTTTTCAATTATTTAAAACGGAAATGTATATTACCACTTTTTTTTTTAACATGAAGTTAACACAAAGATATTTGTGTTGTTACTTGACAAATACTAATATAGAGTTGTTTTTGAGGACTAACTTGTGGCTGTTCCCTTCATAAAATGTGTAGGCACTAAATGTGGTCCAAATTCTCGTGGCTGGTGTTTGTTTTAGACGATAACCACGTACATGTTTAAATTTTCCAATTCAGTATTTTCATATATTTTGGATTTTTTATAAGTCTAATTTCTAAGAAATTAAAAGGAACTGAAGGACTCATTTCTCTCCAATTCTGGTGGACCCTATTTTCATAGACCAGGCCGCGTGAGCTAGTGTAAATGCAACTGTTGCACGTTACGGCTTATAATGATGAATAATCTATAAAGGATACAGGATAATAGCAATATATCTGATACAAAAAGAAAGAAATTTTTTACATACAAAAAGAAATATATGTTTTTAGCAATGGATAACAACATGAGTTTAATGTTCAATGCAGCTATGTCAGGAGATGTACAAGCCCTTCAACAGTTACTAGAGGTAACAACCTCCTCAAGTAATACTGTGGAAGTACTCTATGGTGAAGTGAATGAGGAAGGGTACACTGCATTTAGCCGCGGCTAGTGGTAACTTTCAAGACTGCCAAGGCAACACGGTTTTGCATCTCGCAACTGCCAAACGAGACTTTCGGGCAAGTCTATACATCTACAAATTAAATAGGGATAAAAGTATCAAGCCCCCTGAACTATGCACGGTTTTGCGACTTGGCCCCTAAACAAATTTAATAAGCGTTTTGCCCCCTAAACTATGCACGTCTGTTCGATTTGCCCCTTCAATTGATTTTTGGCCATTTTTGGCCGGAATATTCACCCTACCCGACTCATATGTGTTGTACTAGATGTATTATGCTAGTTGATGACAAAAAGTTGGGGAAAAAACACCTCGAACGGGGTGTTCTGGCCCAAAATGACCGAAAATGCGATTTGCAACTTCAGTGTATTTCTGGCCATTTTTTGCCGGAATATTCCCCCCTACCCGACTCATATATGTTGTACTAGATGTATTTTGGTAGTTGATGACAAAAACTAGGCGAAAAAACACTTCGAACGCGGAATATTCCGGCCAAAAATGGTCGGAAATCCATTGAAGGGGCAAATCGAACAGACGTGCATAGTTTAGGGGGCAAAACGCTTATTAAATTTGTTTAGGGGGCAAGTCGCAAAACCGTGCATAGTTCAGGGGGCTTGATGCTTTTATCGCAATTAAATATATAGTCCTTTCATTAACCAAATTAAATTGTCCATTTAACATGATCTACTAAGCTAAATTATATCTTTATATATTTACACCCAGGTAATAAGGCACTTGGTGATGAAACCCGATCTAGATGTGAACAAAAAGAATGCTTATGACCTTACGCCGTTAGACATCATATTCATGTGTGCCATAACCCCGAATGATCTTTATATCGTCAGGGAAATCCATTCCGCAGGAGGTAAATTAACATCAGAAGCAAGAAATTCTTCCACACCCCCCCGTGTTAAAAATGTGGAGAAATCCAAGCAAGAATTAATTCAAGAAATGGTAAGTGGCATTCTCATAATGGCATCAATAATCGCAACAGTTACCTTTCAAGTTGCGATGACACCCCCAGGCGGCTTCATCCAAAACAACACTAATACCACAAGTAGCGTTGGCGGACAACAAATAAATACTAATCCAGGGAGGGCCGTTCTTTATTACTTTGCCCGTGACAAATATGCTACTTTGATGATTACAAATGCAAATACGTTTATGGCTTCCATTTTGGTCATTATTTCTTTGATACAACCTTCCAAGTTTTTGCACTTGGTGTGGCCCAAAGTGCGCTTCTTTCTCAACCTCACAGTGGTCCTTGTGACAGTTGAGTTCTTTCTTATTTTGTCTATTGCTAACGATGGGAAGCTTCTGCAACGACGAAGTTTCTTAGCCACCATTGGGTTGTGGGGTACTCTATTAGGTGCCACTGTTCTAAGTTTGTTTTTCCAATATAATCAACGAAACATTACATGCGTTTCTGTAAATTTGATTGTGGGGGGATCGAATTTGCAATTTAAAGAAAAAGTAAATTTACAAAGGCTTGAGATATATATTTCGTAGTTCTCTTTTTAATATGTAAATGTTATAAATTGAAAAGTCTTACGTTCTCAACTATTGACATACAATACCCACGCACGTATATATATATATATATATATAAATATTGGGAAATGGATATATAAAGCGTACGTATTAACCAAGCAACATCGTTTCATGAGGACTTTTGAGGGATGAATCTCATTAAATCAACGTTAGATTTTGTGGGATTTGTCACTGCAGCTTCCTCCATAAAGATTATTGTTTCTATCCACTTAGATATATTGCATTAGAATGTTATTTTTTTATTTTACTTTATTTATCCTTTTCTGTAATTCTTCTATATTAGGAACCCTATTGTAATGGAGGAGACAGATAGTGAAAGTGCAATTTTATAATTTTCTCTCATCCCCAATTCTTTTCGTTCGGTCTTTCTCATCTCATTCTTCAATTCTCTATAAATCCCAACCCTCTTTTCAAGTTATATTACTTGTAACTTTGGTGATGCCTATGTCATAAGAGCAAAATTGGACACAATTTATTGCATTTCACGTCTACATGGCGCATAGGATGCGAGAAATCGCCTCCAGTGCTTAACCACGTGAGGCGATTATTTGCCAACTGTTCAAGCAAAATTTTTGCCTCCAATTTTATTTCTTTTATTTCTTTTTGCTTATACACACCAGTCCCTTATTAGAAGCAAGTATTCGCCTGATGTGGTATATATGGAAGGTGATTATTCGCCTCCGATGCTCTATTTAAAAACAAAAAATAGGAAATCAGTATAAATTGTACCGATACATTACATGTCTGGAGGCGATTATTCACCTCCAATTTTTTATAGTTTTTTTTTTTTTTTGAAAAAAGGGCAAAGATCCTGCTTCTTTATTTTCTCAAAATAATTCATCAAAGATTTTACCCTTAATTCTTATATTTCTTATATTAATGAAAATATTATATTTGAATGTTAATAACCACACCACATATTATACAAACACACATATATATATATATATATGTGTGTGTGTGTGTATTTACATGACTAATAAGTCAAGAAAAAATATATATCAAAATTATATTCATATAATATCATTTAAATAATGAACCATGTGTTAAATAATAGGATTTGAATAAAGAAAAAACTAAATTACACTAAGAGTTAATAATAAGATACATTATTCCTATATAACCATGAATCCTAAATAAACCTAATAACTGATACTAAAAACATAATTTATATTAGATGTCAAATACACATATTATAAGAGGAATGGGGAGAAGATTGACATTTGTGGAGGAATTTGTGTGATATCTATAGAAGATGAGAAAACTTGAAGAAAGTCTCCTGGAAGGGATTGGCGGCAAAGTATCGCCTCCTATGTTGCTGTAGGAGGCCAAATTTCGCCTCATGCCACGTTTCGTTGGAGGCAAAAACTGTCTCCAATCCTTTCATGTGGATCGTGATTTTGTTGTGTACTCAGGGAAATATCACGCGGATCATGGTTTTGTTTCTAGGAGGCGATGTTTTGGCCACCTATCATTTTTTATTATTATTTTAAATGAGTAAAGAAAATTGCAAATTTGGGTGGGCCTTAAAAATAGAATAATCGCCTTCTACCAAAATTAACATTATCATTTCGATCGAATTGGTTCAAAGGGGATCGAATTTACATTAGTATTCGATTTTGATCCTAGCATAACAGAGGTCGAAATCAGATCAATTTAAAATAATCCAAAATCATTCCCCCCCCACCCCCCTGCACCCCTAAAAAAAGACAAGTCACAATTGATACTTAATAATTAGTAGGTTATAATTCAAGATTACACATACATATTAGATACAAAAGTATTACAACTTTAAGTAGTTAAACTGCAAGTCATAATAGCTAGTTGATACTTCACGTCTGAAGTGGATCTAAGGTTTAATATTTTAGTTAATATATTAAGTTACTTAGTAGTATTTTATTAGCATTATACTATTTTTTAAAAAAAATTAAGAAGATGATTATTCGATTCGATCCCATTTTTAACCTCTAAAGTCGAGGATCAAACAAAGTGGAGTTCGGTCCTACGGTAAAAATCAAAAATCGGATCAAATATTTAATTCGATTTTTGGATCAGATCATTCAATCAATTTTCTATTGATTCAATCGATCCGATTTATTCTGCACTTTGCACGGATTTCTCCTCATCAACCACATTCCACCATCTACATATCTCAATCTCCTCCATTGTTGCACCTTTCAAAGAATAAAAAGAAACTGCATAAATTGCCTCGTATTTTAAACAGAACATCAAAATTATATTTGTTTCATTAGATGTCCAAAAATCGAAAGTTAAGAGGTGTGTACGTGCAATTTTAATTAAAATTTTCTTTATGGTATTTAATTACGTTCATCTGCACCACAAATTGGAAAAATTAAGGTGTAATTAATGTGAATAATGTTTATTGATGGCGAAGTTCTTAAAAATGACTTTGTGATTGTTGATGTAGCTTTAAAATGTATAACAACTAAGATTAGAGTTGGATGTACAGTAGAGTGCATAGTGGGGGTTATCTTAACCAAAGTTTTATAGAGGGTGTTTATAGATTTATAGAATATGCATCTCCTCGGACTAACCTGCTTGATCAGGGCAAAGTTAAATGCCCTTTGCAAAAATGGCGTAACAATAAATTCCATACAACGGACGATATTGTGTGTCATCTTTATACTTTTTTCTCAATATTATTATGTTTGGGTAGCACGCGGTGAGTCATTTGGTAACAAAAATGAGGCATAAAGTTTGTATGTACCCTCGCAGTCATTTGCTCATGAA
Source organism: Linaria vulgaris (assembly GCA_948329865.1). Classification (NCBI taxonomy): domain Eukaryota; kingdom Viridiplantae; phylum Streptophyta; class Magnoliopsida; order Lamiales; family Plantaginaceae; genus Linaria; species Linaria vulgaris. The sequence goes on from OX415249.1 coordinate 30,205,701, forward strand.
AGTTTTAGCGGTCGTAATAAGGAACTGGTCAATGATGCTTTTGAGGTAAATGAAGAGACAAACACCTAAGCAAAAACCTTTCATGAACTGTTGCAAACATCAAAGATGCGAATTAGTTCTGGTGAACGTGAAACTGTATTGGAACTTGTATCTAAGTTTGCGGCGAATAAGATTACACATTAGACGGCTGCAACTAGTTATTAAGTCCGGAGAATCGTAAAAATTCATGAGGATGTGTACGGGATGAAACGGGTATTGAAAAGGATATGACTATAAAAGAAGATTTATACGGGAAATATGAAGCTAGCATCCAAGAGTGAAACGAATCTAAAAAAAAATACTGTGGTACTTTTCTTTGACACCTCAATTCTAGAGGTTTTCTATGTCGCAAGCAACATCAAAACACATGACGTAGCATTTGAAATGTCAGGACAAAACGATACGATGATTCACCCCGCTGCTAGTGATGCATAAAAATCTTTTGACGACAAGTATCCTTGGTATGCCGCCAAGCCCATAAATGTTAGGCTTGGTTTTTGCACTAATGGTTTCACACTATGGGGAAGCGCAGGTAATTCCTATTCGTGTTGGCTAGTTTCACACTATGGGGAAGCTCAGGTAATTCCTATTCGTGTTGGCCAGTTTTTGTGACCCCATACAATCTACCTCCTGATATGTGCATGAGGCAAGAGTATATAATTTGATCTTTGTTGATCTCTGGACCAAAGAGCCCTAGAAAGAACCTCGACATGACGTCCTGACCTCTACTTGATGAACTTCATCCACTGTGGGATAATGGAGGTTAAACTTACGATAGTTTTTGTTACACAAAATTTTGTAATGAGAGTGCATTTGATATCGATGATAAGTGATTTTCCAGCTTATGGAACTCATTGGAGTACGCACGGTAAACTAGCTTGTCCATATTGTATGGAGAATACCAAGTCTTTCTAACTTTAAAACGGTCATAAACTGTGTTGGTTCACTTGTCATTGACGATTTCTGCCCCGTAATAGTCCGTTTCGTTCTAACACTACTGATTTCAAAAAAGGGAGAGATGAGTTCAATGTACCACTACTTATAAGATCGGGTCCAGAAATGAAATAGCACGTTAGGTATCTACTTGATATTGATTTCGAAGATAATGGATAATTTGTCAAGGGTTTTGGCCTGACTAACAACTAGTGTCGACGTAGAATATTTTGGGAACTTTCCTATTGGGAGTCAAATCTTATTTGCCACAACCTGAACGTACTGTGGAAAAAATTTCTTCGACAACATAAAAAATACAATGAAGCACGTATTAGGATTGTGGAGCCTGAACTGTGAAAACAGTGTACTGAAATTGAAGACCAAGTTTCTAACATTAGAGTAGAACATGGAAACGAGAAGAGAAGACAAAGTGGCAAGCACGAGGGGTGCGACCCTATGCAGGTCTTGGCTTGTCGCTCGGACCATCCGGTAGTGGAGCATCGTGTGGGTTGCACAGGGTCCCACGTGACTAGACAGGAGGCTAGGCGTGCGACAAAATAGGTTGCGTCCCTTTGTTTTGGCTCAGTTTTGATCCATCTTGATTTTAATGCCTAGCAGCTATATATATATATATATGTATTCGTACGTTTGTATGAGTGCGGTAGAAAAAACGAAGAGATAAAAATAAGAGACAGATCACTTGTGAGACCTGAGAGTCAATCTGAGAGATTAATCTAGATATCGAAGACACAATTATATTTTATTTGTAATCGTAAATCGCTCATCATCATCATCATAGTGGAAATCCTGGCTTGGATTGCCGCCAAAGGTAGTCATAGACTAACTGGGTAAACAAATTGTGTCTTGTTTATTGATTGTTATTTTATATCTTTCGATTTGCATATTTCTGTATTCTTGTTGTGGTTTTGTATTCTCCGTTCTACAACAAGACGACCAAGAGAAAACAAAAGATAAATTGAATGTGATGAGAGATTTACAAGAGGGGACAACTAGAACCGCCTTATTTCCAATAATTGGACCTAATGGTCACCAATACAATAGAAAGGTAAAGTACAAAGAGCAAAAGCGATTGGTTTGGGAATGGGTAAGGGTGGAATAAAGTTTCCAAATGGATACATGTCGAACATAAACTCTTGCGTCCAAATGTCCCAACTTTGACTAGCAGGGATGAAGAGTCGTAACTACCGCGTGTTTATGCAAATGTTGCTACCTATTGCATTTCGTGATTTCTTAGACTAGTTTATTTGGGAGGCACTCGCAGATGTTAGTATATTGTTTAGATCGTTATGTGCAATAGAATTAAGAACACGTAATGGAACATTAGAGGAACATATTTGACTACATTGTGCAAGCTCGAGCAAATATTTCCTCCCTCGTTCTTCGATTCAATGGAACATTTGGACATACACCTTCCCTGGGAAGCAATGGTCAGAGGTTCTGTCCAATACAAGTGGATGTATGCATTTGAGAGTTAACATATATCTTATGTTAGATACAGAAATTCAACGCGTGTATATTTAATTTGTAATACAAGGTTGTGATTTTGTGGTTTTTGGGTCTATATGCACATGTAAGATTTAAAAAAAGCAGCATAGAATAAGGTGCATGTAGAATAATCCATTTGCGAGGAGTATCAAATTTCTAAAGTCACCAGCTTTCTGCAACATTATTTTGAGAAAACTTTTGAAGCAAGGAATGAAATTTCATTGAATGAGAAGTTATGTGAATAACTCTTAGTCTTCCACGTGAGAGGGAAAGCGACTGGTAGTGCACCACAGGGGGAAGATAACTTAACATGATAGTGTATAGCGCTGTTGAGTTATACATCTTTCTCAATTGTCACGAACTAGAGTCATGGTTGACGTAAGTACCTTATTAACTTAATTTAAGATTTTTATTCTCCATTTGCAACGTTTAGAATGTTGACTTTTATAGATTATTTGACGAGCAAATGTGTGCTGGTCTTCAGGAGCAACAAATACAAACCAAGCGTAACATGCACTTTCTTCAATGGTTAAAAGGACATGTTTGTTAAGATTGTGGAGTCTGAACTGTGAAGATAGAGTACTGAAATTAAAGACTTGGTTTTGACAGCAGAGTAGGACGTGGAAATGAGATGAGAAGACAAAGGGGTCGCACGACATGGCGCACGACACCGAGTAGCACGTCTCCGTTTTGGCCCAATTTTGGCCTATCTTGATCTTGATGACCTACTAGCTGTTTATATGTATTTTGTACGTTTGTATGGGTGCGGTAGAAAAGAGAGAAAACACTTGTGAGAGATTGATCTAGATTTGTGAGACACAATTGAATCTTATTTGTAATCATAAATTGCTCATCATCATCATAGTGGAAATACTAGCTTAGATTGCCCCCATTGGTAGTCATAGACGAACTAGGTAAACAAATTATGTCTTGTGTGTTGATTGTTATTTTATTGCTTTCGATTGTGTGTATTTCTTTGTTCTTGTTATTGTTGTTGTGTATTTTTCGTTGAGCAACAAGTTGTACCAGAGCATCAGTTCTGAGGGACGGTACAATTCTACGGGAATTATATGATGGACGAAGGTAAAATGCAAATCGATAAGTTTAATGGGTCAGATTATAAGTTCTAGAGGATGCGAGTCGAAACTTCATGTATGGTGAAGATCTATGGAAACCATTGAAGGATAAATAAACAGACGGAGATGTTAGAAACAAATTGGAGAGTACTTGACATAAAGGTGATGGGCCTGGTTTGGTTGACTCTAGAGAAAAAAACGTGGCGTTCTACACCCCGAAGGAGACACCACGAGGAGGATGTTGAAGGTTACTGCAGACATGTATGAGAAAGCATCAGCAACCAACAAGGTCCATCTGATGTGGCATTTGTTCTACCTGAAGATGACAGAAAAACACGATGGTGTTAGATCATCTTAATGAGTTTCACTCGATTGTATCAGTGTTGAACTCGATGGAAATTGATTTTGGTGACGAAGTCAAAGCCTTAGTTTTGTTATTCTCTGTGCGAGAGAGTTGGAGCGGGATAGTCACGGCCGTTAGTGCATCAATCGGGAAGGTAGGGTTGAATTATGACAAAATAAGAAGGATGAAGATTCATCAAACGCAGCCTTGGAGGATATTGACGAAGCGTTAATATTGAGTGTATGTAGTCCATTTGAGTTGTAAATCTTGGATTTTGGAGTGTCATTTCATTCTTGCCCAGAAAGTAATATAATGACGAATTATGTTGGTGGAGATCTTCGAAAAGTTTTATCTTTTCGATAACAAACCAATCAAGATCTTAGGAAAATGAAATGTTCAAATCAAGTCGACAAATGGAGGTATATGGATGTTCCCGAGTGTAAGGCATGTTCTTAATCTAATGAAAAATCTCGTTTCTATTAGATAGTTAGATAATGATGGATATCATAAATCCATTGGTTCGGGTGCATGGGAAATAACCAAGGGAGCTATGGTGTTAGCTTGGAATTTGAAGGAATGAACACTTTACATGACTACAATGTAGAAGGATAGCATTGTTGTTGCTGGTGCAAAGGGTGATGCTAGTCTGTGGCATTGTCGACTTGGCCACATGAGCGAGGAAGGCATGGAGACTATGGTGTTGTTTGCAAACTCTTAAAAAAAGCTACAATCAGCTTTTTAATTGAAGAAGTGATTTTGGGGTGTTTGCAAATCTAGTTTTTTTGGTTACACCACCTATGTGGTGTAAGGGTAAGCTACTAGACTTGAAGACTGTTGACATGGGTATATGTGAAGACTTTATGTTCAGGAAACAGAAGATAGTCAATTCCCCAAGAAGCGGTAGAACTCTGTAGAAAGAGAAGTTGGAGCTGGTACATAGTGACATATGGGGACCGGCGCAAGTCTCATCTCTTGGTGAAGCTTTTTATTACATGATTTCATCGATGATGCCACGAGAAAGTTATGGGTGTATTTCTTGAAGCAAAAATCAAAAGTCTTTGATATCTTCACGAAGTGGAAAACATGAGTAGAAATCAAGACTAGTCCGTGTGAAGCGTCTAAGGTTTGGTAATGGTGGCGAGTATGAACTTGCATAGTTCAAGCAATGTTCTATAGAGAACGAAATTCACATGGAAAAGACAGTCAACGGGACCCCTCAATAGAGCGAGGTTGCAGAATGTATGAACATAATGAGAGAGCTAGATGCATGAGATTGAAAACTTGATTATCGAAGAGGTTTTGGGCTTATGAAGTTGATACTGCAGCTTTCCTGATTAGCCGTATACCGTCTGTTCCAATGGACTATGACATTCTATATGAGTCTTGAAGTGGTAAGGAGGTAAACATATCAAATCTGCGAGTATTTGGTTATGTGTTGTATTCTCACATTGATGTTGATGCTAGAAGTAAGTTGGATGCTAAATCTATGAAGTGTACAGTTATTGGATATGGTGGTGATGATTATGGTTATAGTTTTTGGGATGACCAAAATCGGAAAGTAATTTGTAGTCGAGATGTCATATTTAATGCACATGTGTTGTACAAAAACAGATTGGGTGCACCAATTGCTTGAAAGGATGATGTTTTGGATGACAAACCAAATGTTGCGGATTTAGATGTTCCAAATTCAGATAAGGAGGAGTTTTTGAACGAATATGAAATTTTTTGAACCAGAACCTCGTACAACATGGTCTACATTGAGGAGGTTAAGTAGACAGCGTCGGGCTCTGGACATATATGGTTCCACCATACACAATCTTTTACTGACTGACTGATAGTGGCGAGCTAGAGAGTAATGCAGAAGCAATGTAGAGTATTGATTTGAGCAAGTGGGAGCTTGGTATGGAAGATGGGACGAATTCCTTGAAGGCGAATAACACATGGGAACTCGTAAAAACTCCTAAGGAAAAAAAGGCCTTGCATAACAAATGGGTGTACATAATTACAAAAAAGCTAATGAAATAAAGCGTTACAAAGCAAGATTGGTTGTGACTTGTGAAGGGTTTTCAACAAAAGGAGGGCATTGATTACACGGATATATTCCTTCCGGTGGTGAAGCTGACGACTATGAAATGGGTTTGAGTAAAGTTGTGGTGGGGAATTTATTGATAGAAGAAATGGATTTGAAGACGGCTTTCTTCATGGTGACCGAGAAGAAGACATCTACATGAAGAAACCAAAGGGATTCTTGGCTGAAGGTAACAATGAGCTTGTTTCTAGAACTGGAGAAGAGCTTTTATGGCCTTAAACAAGCTCCACGCTAGTGGAACATGATAAGATGCATGGACGGTGCAAAGCCGGTAAATACTCCATTGGGTAGTCAATTCAAACTATATAAGAGGGTGTTGCTAATAGTGAGTGGGAGCATGCTGAAATGATGAAGACTCCGTATGCATCGGTCGTGGGTTGTCTTATGTAATAATAAGATGCAAAGTATAGTTACCCAAATATAGAATCCCAATAGAGCATATATTTGTAATTCAACAATAATATTGTTGCACACTAAATGAATTAATTTTCTTTTATTTTTGCTTTTATCGTTGAATAATTAAAGATATGAAAATATTAATTAACTAAGTAACGATGTAAAGGCCCATTAATTTTGAGACAAATCAGAACAATATCAGAGCAACTATTACATGTCTAACTGATAAATATCTGAATCAAATACACTGAAAGTACTAAACAATAAAAAAACATAAACTCACTAACTCAATACCCTACTGAATTTTGAACGCTCCCCAATGCCAAAGGCTCCGCGGTCCTGACACGGTAGTAACCTAGATCGTCTTAAACTAGAAGGAAGGAAAGGAAAAACAAAATTTTACGTGAGATAAAAATCTCCGTGAGTGTTCACGTGTGTGTGCAAGTGTAGCGTTTTCTTTTCACAACTTTCTTTGAAAACGGTTTAATAAAGGAATTTTAACGCATACAAATACCATGCAATAGAATCGTGAATCAAAAGTTTTCATGGTTTAACAGAAACCCTTTAACAAAAGAACATATTCACGTTTGATGATCGGTGTCCACGTTTTTGCCGATGCCGGTCAACCTTATCACCTCATAACATTTCTTATCTCCCCGACCAAGGAGCGACCTTGGAATCAATAACGTATGCCATGGAACATACGAATATAGTGTACCCAACAAAGACACAACAACCTTCTGCTATGCTTGAGAGGGAATGGGTCAATGGGGACAACAACCCATACCGGCAAGCCCGCTGCCACCCGGCGGTACCCCTGCACTCCCACGCCAAGTTGGATCCAACTACATATCCGATCAGGACCGAGTAAACCAATGGGACACCATTCCTCATAACAATTTCAATCATTTAAAACAACCAATGCACGAGTAACTTGCTTTGAAGAAATAACAATTCGAATACCCAATTCACAGAAACTCGCTTTGAAGAAGCAAACAGTTCAAGTACCCAATTTACGATAACTTTCTTTGAAGAAATGACATTTTAATATGCAGAGAGTCATGATTACATATATATAGATATAGATATACATGCACGCATTCCTTCCAGTTTTGAAAATAATAGAGTTTAGGAACACTCACCAGAAAATCGTAGAAATAGGTAGTCGAAAGGCTACTAGTTAGCACTACCTAGGCAAGTACACCGCTATACTGCACCAACCTTGACACCTTAACCAAAACACATTATCAATTATCGACAATGATAGATTAATTAATTTGTATCTCAAAATCAGTATAAAGAGTTCTTTAAAGGTTTACAATTCTTAATGCACCCTACCTATTAATTAACCATTATATTTTTTCGTTGATTGAGTTTAGGTTCTTATATACACGTTTATATAATAGTATATAATTTATTTTTAATTTCATCTTAGCCAAACATGATCACAACTCACACTTGAAGCTTAGTACTGGCTACACCTCCTATTAGTTATATTGGAATACTATAGCATGTTAACTATAAGAAATCCTATAACTTATAGTACCTACATTACAAATAACCCATAGAGCATCAAAGAATTTACTAGTGTGCTATATTTCACTTTGACATTTTCATATTGCTCATCAGCTTACGTGTTAGCCATATCTGCATAACCGTAAAGATGGAGAACTGAATATACTCCATTTTATACTTCTAATAACTTGCAAGAGTTTATGGTTCCTAAGGTGACTAATGCAAATAACAAACCAATTACGTGATGATAATCCCTTTTGGAGTAATAACTTTTCATCATTATAAGTAGGCATAAAAGCATCAAGCCCCCTGAACTATGTACGTTTTTGCGACTTGCCCCCTAAACTAATTTAATAAGCGTTTTGCCCCCTAAACTATGCATGTCTGTTCGATTTGCCCCTGGCCGGGTTTTCGGCTATTTTTGGTCATTATTGGCCGAAATTTTCCCCTTACCCGACACATATGTGTTGTACTAGATGTCTATTAGTAGTTGATGACAAAAAGTAGGCGAAAAAAATACCTCGAACGGGGCATATTCTGACTAAAATACACTGAAGAGGAAATCACATTTTGGCTAGAATATGCCCCGTTCGAGATGTTTTTTCGCCTACTTTTTGTCATCAACTACTAATAGACATCTAGTACAACACATATGTGTCGGGTAAGGGGAAAAATTCCGGCCAAGAATGGCCAAAAAATAGCCAAAAACCCGGTCAGGGGGCAAATCGAACAGACGTGCATAGTTTAGGGGGCAAAACGCTTATTAAATTAGTTTAGGGGGCAAGTCGCAAAAACGTGCATAGTTCAGGGGGCTTGATGCTTTTATCCCTTATAAGTAACAGGGACAATTATCCTTAACCATTATAATGATACTATAATAAGTCCTTTTGTATGAAAGCTTTTATCACAAAAGAGTCGTGGATGATTAACTATGTAACATAGCTTTTACATAAGTAATACGGTTTTACGAAACATATTCTATTGCCAACAACTATAGCAGTCAAACTAAACAAACCAGTCTAGGGTTTTCTTAGCGTTTTCTCGATTCTCCTTCTAACAAACCTATAAAATTCGTTGTCTATGAGTAATACTAATAATCACAAAGGAGCAGCCAACTATATAGTAAATACCTAGACATAGAACCATTTGATATTATAGTTTTACAGCCAATTTCAAATATTTTACAAAAATCTCTACAAGAACTACTCTTTAGGTAATCAGAATTTATTCTAAACAACTACTCCAACTAAATTACTATGTAATTATGTTAATTATTGTAATTAACTTGATTTAATTAAGCCTCACAGGTGCCACAAAACAACTAAATATCACAAGTTCCAAGTTTTCGATGATATGCACTACTAGCTAGTCCAACTTTGCCATCATCAAATTCAAAACATAATAAATTAACGATTTCAAAAGGGTGAAGTTATTTTTGACTATGCTTCATGTTGAAAAGAAACAGTGAGGTAGCATATATAATAATATATATATATATATATATATATATATATATATGACTCATCATGAGGATTTCATCTTACTTCACAAAGATACAATTATAACAAGGTGAGACATGAATTGGTATTAACAAAGCAAATGATTCACAACTCCTCCTAACTTATTAAGTACAACAATTATCCTAACCAAATATACTTTTGATATGCACATGCAAACTTGTTGATTTGTCAATTAACTCTTAGCAGTAGGCAAACTGTAGATTAAGTACTTGATCGACAAACACTACAAGAAAAAAGAGTCATTCGTGACCGCCCGGGCGGTCGCGAATGACCCATTTCCGGTCGCGGATGGTCATCCGCGACTGCTGGGCGGTCGCGGATGCCCGGTCGCGGATGCCCTCGGTCGTGGACGTCATCCGTGACCGCTCGGCGGTCACGACAGTCATCCGCGACCGCCGAGCGGTCACGGTAGTCATCCGCGACCGCCGAGCGGTCACGGTAGTCATCCGCGACCGCCGAGCGGTCACGGATGAGCCCGGGGTCATCCGCGACCGCCCAGCGGTCACGGAAGTCATCCGTGACCGCTGGGCGGTCGCGGATGACCCCGGGCTCATCCGCGACCGCCGGGCGATCGCGGGCAACACCGTGACCGCTCCGGCGGTCACGAAAGACCTTGGAATTGGGGGGAAATTCAAATTTTTTTGAAAATTCAAAATTTTCACCATGAATGTTATTCGTGACCGCCGGGCGGTCACGAATGACCCCCATTCGCGACCGCCCAGCGGTCACGAAAGACCCTTATTCGAAAATCAAATTTTTATTTATGAATATTATTCGTGACCGCTGGGCGGTCACGAATGAGGGTCTTTCGTGACCGCCCGGCGGTCACGAACATACTTCGTGACCGCTGGGCGGTCACGAAAGACCCTCATTCGTGACCGCCCGGCGGTCACGAATAAGTTTCATTCAAAGGTTTTGATTTTCATTTGTTTAATTAAGGTGCGATGTTTGTTAAATTGATAAAATACTTACTACTTAGTAAATTAAAAGAGAGTTTATCACAAAATTACACATTACATCTAAAACAACTAAGTGTATATGATGATTAGTTGTAGAACATAAAATAGGTTATTCGTTCATAACTCGCCTAATCACATCTAATTCGCTATTTTAATATGTTAATTACTAATGTTGTACTAATTTATTACTTCAATTCACATGTAGTAATGAGACTTATTGTTAAAAATCATAAACACATCAAGATGAATCCATAAAATCAAATTTTCTTTTATGAATATTATTCGTGACCGCTGGGCGGTCACGAATGAGGGTCTTTCGTGACCGCCCGGCGGTCACGAAACCTACTTCGTGACCGCTCAGCGGTCACGAACATACTTCGTGACCGCTGGGCGGTCACGAAAGACCCTCATTCGTGACCGCCCGGCGGTCACGAATAAGTTTCATTCAAAAGTTCTGATTTTCGTTTGTTTAATTAAGGTGCGATGTTTGTTAAATTGATAAAATACTTACTACTAAGTAAATTAAAAGAGAGTTTATCACAAAATTACACATTACATCTAAAACAACTAAGTGTATATGATGATTAGTTGTAGAACATAAAATAGGTTATTCGTTCATAACTCGCCTAATCACATCTAATTCGCTATTTTAATATGTTAATTACTAATGTTGTACTAATTTATTACTTCAATTCACATGTAGTAATGAGACTTATTGTTAAAAATCATAAACACATCAAGATGAATCCATAAAATCAAATTTTCTTTTATGAATATTATTCGTGACCGCTGGGCGGTCACGAATGAGGGTCTTTCGTGACCGCCCGGCGGTCACGAAACCTACTTCGTGACCGCTCAGCGGTCACGAACATACTTCGTGACCGCTGGGCGGTCACGAAAGACCCTCATTCGTGACCGCCCGGCGGTCACGAATAAGTTTCATTCAAAAGTTTTGATTTTCGTTTGTTTAATTAAGGTGCGATGTTTGTTAAATTGATAAAATACTTACTACTAAGTAAATTAAAAGAGAGTTTATCACAAAATTACACATTACATCTAAAACAACTAAGTGTATATGATGATTAGTTGTAGAACATAAAATAGGTTATTCGTTCATAACTCGCCTAATCACATCTAATTCGCTATTTTAATATGTTAATTACTAATGTTGTACTAATTTATTACTTCAATTCACATGTAGTAATGAGACTTATTGTTAAAAATCATAAACACATCAAGATGAATCCATAAAATCAAATTTTCTTTTATGAATATTATTCGTGACCGCTGGGCGGTCACGAATGAGGGTCTTTCGTGACCGCCCGGCGGTCACGAAACCTACTTCGTGACCGCTCAGCGGTCACGAACATACTTCGTGACCGCTGGGCGGTCACGAAAGACCCTCATTCGTGACCGCCCGGCGGTCACGAATAAGTTTCATTCAAAAGTTTTGATTTTCGTTTGTTTAATTAAGGTGCGATGTTTGTTAAATTGATAAAATACTTACTACTAAGTAAATTAAAAGAGAGTTTATCACAAAATTACACATTACATCTAAAACAACTAAGTGTATATGATGATTAGTTGTAGAACATAAAATAGGTTATTCGTTCATAACTCGCCTAATCACATCTAATTCGCTATTTTAATATGTTAATTACTAATGTTGTACTAATTTATTACTTCAATTCACATGTAGTAATGAGACTTATTGTTAAAAATCATAAACACATCAAGATGAATCCATAAAATCAAATTTTCTTTTATGAATATTATTCGTGACCGCTGGGCGGTCACGAATGAGGGTCTTTCGTGACCGCCCGGCGGTCACGAAACCTACTTCGTGACCGCTCAGCGGTCACGAACATACTTCGTGACCGCTGGGCGGTCACGAAAGACCCTCATTCGTGACCGCCCGGCGGTCACGAATAAGTTTCATTCAAAAGTTTTGATTTTCGTTTGTTTAATTAAGGTGCGATGTTTGTTAAATTGATAAAATACTTACTACTAAGTAAATTAAAAGAGAGTTTATCACAAAATTACACATTACATCTAAAACAACTAAGTGTATATGATGATTAGTTGTAGAACATAAAATAGGTTATTCGTTCATAACTCGCCTAATCACATCTAATTCGCTATTTTAATATGTTAATTACTAATGTTGTACTAATTTATTACTTCAATTCACATGTAGTAATGAGACTTATTGTTAAAAATCATAAACACATCAAGATGAATCCATAAAATCAAATTTTCTTTTATGAATATTATTCGTGACCGCTGGGCGGTCACGAATGAGGGTCTTTCGTGACCGCCCGGCGGTCACGAAACCTACTTCGTGACCGCTCAGCGGTCACGAACATACTTCGTGACCGCTGGGCGGTCACGAAAGACCCTCATTCGTGACCGCCCGGCGGTCACGAATAAGTTTCATTCAAAAGTTTTGATTTTCGTTTGTTTAATTAAGGTGCGATGTTTGTTAAATTGATAAAATACTTACTACTAAGTAAATTAAAAGAGAGTTTATCACAAAATTACACATTACATCTAAAACAACTAAGTGTATATGATGATTAGTTGTAGAACATAAAATAGGTTATTCGTTCATAACTCGCCTAATCACATCTAATTCGCTATTTTAATATGTTAATTACTAATGTTGTACTAATTTATTACTTCAATTCACATGTAGTAATGAGACTTATTGTTAAAAATCATAAACACATCAAGATGAATCCATAAAATCAAATTTTCTTTTATGAATATTATTCGTGACCGCTGGGCGGTCACGAACGAGGGTCTTTCGTGACCGCCCGGCGGTCACGAAACCTACTTCGTGACCGCTCAGCGGTCACGAACATACTTCGTGACCGCTGGGCGGTCACGAAAGACCCTCATTCGTGACCGCCCGGCGGTCACGAATAAGTTTCATTCAAAAGTTTTGATTTTCGTTTGTTTAATTAAGGTGCGATGTTTGTTAAATTGATAAAATACTTACTACTAAGTAAATTAAAAGATAGTTTATCACAAAATTACACATTACATCTAAAACAACTAAGTGTATATGATGATTAGTTGTAGAACATAAAATAGGTTATTCGTTCATAACTCGCCTAATCACATCTAATTCGCTATTTTAATATGTTAATTACTAATGTTGTACTAATTTATTACTTCAATTTACATGTAGTAATGAGACTTATTGTTAAAAATCATAAACACATCAAGATGAATCCATAAAATCAAATTTTCTTTTATGAATATTATTCGTGACCGCTGGGCGGTCACGAATGAGGGTCTTTCGTGACCGCCCAGCGGTCACGAATGCCAACGGCTAGTTGGCATTCGCGACCGCCCGGCGGTCACGAACTGCCAGATTTTCATTTATAAATATCATTTCCCTTACTTTTCTAATTCACAACAATCTTCACCATTTCTCTTAAGGTATTCTCGTTTTTTTCATTTAGATGGTCAACTATATTTTTAAATACTAAATATTGGTATGATATGTTAACTTGTTTATTCATTTCTTGATAGATATTGACGTAAACACATCGAGGGTACTCGTAGAGGACACAAGATTCTTGAAGATCATTTTTTTACGCTTCAAGAAGTAAGTTGATCAATTTATCACTCTTCAACCTTATCGTGCATGATAATTGTTACATTTTAAATTGTTAATTATTAATTGTTTGTAGTATTAATTGTAATTAATTATTTTCTTTAAAATTTACATCTTAGATAAATAATGGACTATCAAGTAGATAGGAATTGGATGTACGATAGATTCGAGAGCAGTGGTTATTTGCGAGATAGTTTTGTGGTTGGGGTTCGCACATTCATAGAATTTGCTTCGCGACAAGATGGCTATTTAGATCTAGGGGGGCGTATTAGGTGCCCGTGCAAAAAATGTAACAATTCAAAGTTTTTTGATCGATACCAAGTCCGTGATCATCTTCATAACTCTTGTTGGCCAGTGATGGTAACCCCATATAACCTCCCCCCCGATCTTTGCATGAGGCAGGAGTTCATATTTTTGAGCCTTATCATTTCCGGTCCAGATAGTCCCGGGAAGAACTTGGATGTTTATCTTAGACCACTAATTAACGAGCTTAATGCTTTATGGAGCACTGGTTTGGAGACGTTTGATAGCTCAAGGAAGGAAAACTTTCAATTACGAGCGGCCCTAATGTGGACGATTAGCGATTTTCCAGCGTATGGAATGTTGTCTCAGTGGAGCACGCACGGGAAGTTAGCGTGCCCTTATTGCATGGGAGATACGAATTCATTTACGTTGAAGAATGGTGGTAAACCGTGTTGGTTCGATTGCCATCGTCGTTTTTTGCCCAAAAATCATAGGTGGCGGCATGACAAGAATTCATTCAAAAAAGGGGAAAAGTCACTAGAAGAACCTATTTGCAGGAAAATGGGCGACGAAATGAGGGAAATTGTGGAGGGACTTGGGGATGTTGGTTTTGGGGCCAAAGTGAACAATCTACCGGGTTTTCATACGGATCATAATTGGCTGAGGAAGAGCATATTTTGGGAACTTCCCTATTGGTCCACAAACTTGATTCATCACAATTTAGATGTCATGCATTGTGAGAAGAACTTTTTCGATAACATCATCAACACAATATTTGATGACTCTAAGACTAAGGACAACATCAAGTCTAGACATGATTTGAAGATTTGGACTATCCGTGAAGAGCTATTTTTAGAACAAACACGAGGAGGCGCATATGTGAAGCCAAGGGCAACCTATTGTCTCAAGCGGGATGAAAAGGTCAAGGTCTTGAAATGGTTGGGCGATCTGAAATTTCCGGACGGATACGCGTCAAATTTGGGACGATGCGTACAAAAGCAACAACATAGGCTCTTTGGTATGAAGAGTCATGATTGTCACGTCTTCATGCAGAGATTGATCCCCATTGCTTTTCGCGACTTTCTGCCCACCAACATTTGGGAAACATTGGTGGAGATTAGTTTATTCTTCCGGGCAATTTGTGCTTCAGAGGTTTCGGCCACCGATATGAGAAGTCTTGAGGAATCCATTATAGTCATGATGTGCAAGCTTGAGAGGATATTCCCTCCTTCCTTCTTCGATTCTATGGAGCATTTGGCCATACACCTACCATACGAGGCTAAAGTAGGCGGCCCGGTTCACTACAGATGGATGTATCCATTCGAGAGGTACACAATGTTTAATGAGTTTAATTCGCTACTGTTATTCTATATGTTATTGACTTTTCGGTATTCCCAGACGTATGTTTGATTTTAAAAAGTCAGTGATGAACAAAGCAAGGGTAGAAGGATGCATAGCGAATTCCTACCTCCTTTCAGAGCTATCCAATATGTGTGCACAATATCTAGGTATCTCCGCGAGTACTAGATATAACCGTCTCAATAGGAACGAGACTTTTGAGAGTTCAGAGTGGGATGATGAGCTGATGTTATTTCGAAAGAAAGGGAAGGCCCTTGGGCCACTAAACAAGAAGAGGCGGTTGTCGTCCGAAGAGTTGGAGCAAATTGAACTGTACACGCTTCTTAATTGTGAAGAGCTGGATGGATGGGTCGAGTAAGTCAATATTCTTTATTTTACGTGCAAACACTCTTTATTAAGGATAACTTGTATGTATCACGTATTTCTAACTTATTTTGTGTGTAACTCACAGGTTGTTTATTGAGGAGGAGTGTAATGGACTTACTCCCATGGAGGTACAAAAGAAGAGAAACTGCGAGTACGTGGCATGGTTCAAGCAGACCTACTCGAGTGGCAAGTACATGACAGACGATCGTGTTAAGCCGTTGCTCGCAGGTCCTCTCAACTCAGTGTTGTACTATGAAGGGTACATTGTGAATGGGTTCCGATTTCACACAGATATGCGTTTGGGCCCTAAGAAGAGTGATTGTAGTGGGGTTTATGTGGAGGGGGACATGGGAGGATCCCACGCCACCAACTTCTATGGGACATTGAACGAAATCATAGAGGTGGAATATTGGGGGCACAGAAGACCGCTATACATTGTATTCTTCAAGTGTAGGTGGTATGATATTAGAGCTCGAGGGACTCGTGTTCACGAGACGTACAAACTCGTTGATATTAACCCACGATGGTCTCTCACAACCAACGAGCCTTTTATTTTTGCCAATCAGGCCCTTCAGTCGTACTACGCCCCGTATCCACAACTTACGAATGGTCGACCAGGTCAAAATGGATGGATGGCTGTATCTACTATACCGGCTAGGCACGTGATCGACATGTCGTCACTAAGTGATTCCAGCGACACAGAAATAGGGATGCCAGCGGAAGTGTTCCAAGAGAACGCATCTGTAGGAATTAATATGTTCGTAGACTTTAGCGCATTTGATATGGATATACAATTGGGGTGGGCAAATGAGTTTGAGATCGTCGAAGATGTACAAGATAGAGGAGAAAAAGAAGCTGAAGAGGAAGACGAAGAAAGTGAAAACGTGGAGCTAACTAGTGATACTGAATAGTTCAAGTGTTTTGTAATAATTTAAAACATTACTTTGTGACGCACTTTATTTGTAACGATTTGGTAGTGTTGTAAAAGACATTACAATAATGAAAATTTAACAGTCAAACATTACAATAATGAAAATTTAACAGTCCAACATTACAATAATGAAAATTAAACAGTCCAACATTACAATAATGAAAATTTAACAGTACAACATTACAATAATTAAAATTTAACAGTCCAACATTACAATAATGAAAATACAACTAATCATCATCCGAACTATCATCCAACCCACATCCATTCCCGTCATCATCTTCCCCATCATCCTCCCCATCATCCTCCTCATCATCCTCACCACTCCCAACACCATCCTCAACACCCAGTTCCACATAATCGTCAGTCTGCAACGACGCCATAATATCATCGACATTGACGTCATCATCGTCATCAGAGTACTCCTCGATATACGCAGGCCTATCGGAAGAACTGGGAGCAAATGGATCTGGCCTACGACGCGGCATACGAACCGGTGGAATCACAGCTCCGTTCCTACGTGCATGCCCCATGAATATAGAATCTGATATCGGTGGAAGGTCCACGTTCACCTTCTCATTAAGCAAGCATCTCCATAGCTCCATAGTGGCTTTCATATCAGTCATCCTTTGATCACTGCGATAGATAGTGCGGTCATTCTGTGTTTGTAATTCGTCGATGCAGGCCTGTGAATAATCTTCTTGTTTCCTGTATTTAATGCTGAACGCCTCCGGGCGTGCATCCCTCGGCAAGCCTTTCGCCTTCCCCTTCTTCACAGGACCAAATGCATCGGTCCAACAGTCGGGATCGAACACCGGGAGCTTAGCTGGGCGGGGATATCTTTCCCTCACTAGTTCCATGTACTTTTTCTGCATTAACATGTGAAAGAATCAGTACTTATATTGGAATAAATAATTTAAAAGGAGTATGCGGTTGAAATAACTTACATATTGCGCTTTCGCCACAGCATCTACCCAAGTCCGCCGAGCTGGAACTCCTGTGTTACCGCCCGTCCCCTTCACCCGCTGCGTGTGACCACGTCTATAGGCCTCATCATATCGAATAGGGTCTTTTCGTGTTCGGTCCTCCTCAGCCTACACATTTCAAGAAAGAGTACGTCAAAATTGGCTTACGCATATATTAAGATTACTTAATTACACCCATATTGTTAATTTTCATAATTCATACCAGCAAACGTCTGAGCTCCTCTAGGTCGCGGGATCCACCAAAAAAAGTGGGAGGTGCCTTCACCCCCTCAATTGGCTCCTCGCCTCCTCTCCTGTTTTTCTTAGACTTATGCGACAGCTCTTGATGATCCTCAGTGGCCCAATGCTTAATCGCCGCCGCCTCTAACCCGTCGTGCATCCAAGTTTTGTCTTTTCCGGCCCATTTTGGATCCACAACCCTCTCAAAGTATTGTTTCTTCGTGTTGTAAATCAAATTCTTATAACACAACTTCGCCTTCGTTTCGTAGGCCCGTTGTACTGCGTGTTTTTCTCTCTCACGAACACCATATATTTTCTGCCAAGTAATAAATTTCGATTTATGAATATATTAAATTAAATAATATGATATAGTTGTGAAATAATTCCTCACCGTAAATTTAACAAACATTTTGCCTCGCACAGTTTCGGGCATCGTCAAGTAGGTAGGCCAGAACTCCTTCATGAACAGTCTGATCAACTCCGTGATCGTAGTCGCAACCTCGTTGCTAGAGGGGTTCATAAACAGGCCACGAGGACACAATTTAATGATCTGCCTTTGTTTCGGGTCATTGGGTTGTTGTGCACCTTTGGAGGTGCCTCTTGGTGGGCGCTGTTGCGTGACATTGAATACTCCCGATGCTGGAGTATCACTTGGCCTCTCGCTCGGGCCAGCTCCGGTGGAACCAGCGGAAGATGGTGCTCTAGCCCTAGATCCAGATGCAGTCGGTGCGGCATCGGGCACGGCATCGGCATCAAAAGAAAGTCGGCGCTGTAGTAAAGGCGTCAACGATGTAGACGCGTTGGGGATTGCGGCATCGCAACTACGACCGCCACGTGTGATAACTATACGAGGTCCAAGACTACCTCGCCCACTAGCAGTAGGGGGAACATCGGGAACATCAGGAACATCCGCATCATCAGGAACATCAGAAACATTTGAACATTGTTGACCACTGCCAACCCGACGACGACGACTGCCTGCCATATCGAATATATGCTAGAAAACTACGAGAAATTATCTAAGTTAGATGATGCAAAGAGATTCTCTAAAATTCAGTCGTTACTAAGTTATAAAGATTCCTTAAAGATCATTTGTACTAAGTTAAAAAGAACCCCTAAAGATTATTTGTTCTAATATATAAAGATTTTGTAAAGGCATTATTTCTAAGTTATAAAGTTCCATAAAGGCGTTATTTCTACAAAAAAAACATTAACCAATAATTTGACATGCATTTAAACTAATAGTTTAACATTAAATTACCGCGACGAATAATAATACATTAAATTACGTAAACTAACAATTTAATATTAAATAAAGATTCTCTAAAGGCATCATTTCTAAGTTATAAAGTTCCCTAAAGATCATTTGTACTAAGTTATAAAGAACCCCTAAAGATTATTTTTTCTAATATATAAAGATTCTCTAAAGGCATTATTTCTAAGTTATAAATTCCCTAAAGATCATTTGTACTAAAAAACATTAACCAATAATTTGACATGCATTTAAACTAATAGTTTAACATTAAATTACCGCGACGAATAATAATACATTAAATTACCTAAACTAACAATTTAATATTAAATAAAGATTCTCTAAAGGCATCATTTCTAAGTTATAAAGTTCCCTAAAGATCATTTGTACTAAGTTATAAAGAACCCCTAAAGATTATTTGTTCTAATATATAAAGATTTTCTAAAGGCATTATTTCTAAGTTATAAATTCCCTAAAGATCATTTGTACTAAAAAATATTAACCAATAATTTGACATGCATTTAAACTAATAGTTTAACATTAAATTACCGCGACGGATAATAATACATTAAATTACCTAAACTAACAATTTAATATTAAATAAAGATTCTCTAAAGGCATCATTTCTAAGTTTTAAAGAACCCCTAAAGATTATTTGTTCTAATATATAAAGATTCTCTAAAGGCACTATTCCTAAATTATAAAGATTTCCTAAAGGCATTATTTCTAAGTTTGACATTAATAAAAATAAACTTATAATTAAACAATTAAAACTATTACTAAAACATTAAATATAAAACATAATTAAAAAACATAATTAAAAAACTAGAAAGATAAATATTTAAAAGAGAGAGAGGAGAGAACTTACAAATGTGAGGAATGAGAGAGGAGGAGGGGGGTTTATATAGAAAACCCCCTCCCATCCGCGACCGCCGGGCGGTCGCAGATGCCACTCATCCGCGACCGCCCAGCGGTCGCGGATGCCAGTAGGCGGGAATTGTCCCGCCTAGTGGCGTCCGCGACCGCTGGGCGGTCGCGGACGAGTGGCATCCGCGACCGTCCGGCGGTCGCGGACGCCATGGCGGGCAAAATCCCGCCCACTGGCATCCGCGACCGCTGGGCGGTCGCGGACGAGTGGCATCCGCGACCGCCCGGCGGTCGCGGACGCCACTTGGCGGGCCATAGGCGGGAAGATTCCCGCCTATGGATTCCCGTGACCGCTGGGCGGTCACGGTGTTGTTTACCGCGACCGCTCGGCGGTCACGGTGGCATCCGCGACCGCCGAGCGGTCACGGATGCTCGCGACCGCCCGGCGGTCACGAGCCGACGGTCACGAATGACCCCGGATTCTTGTAGTGAAATAGATACAATTAAATAGTTGAACTCATTTGACTAGACTTATGTGATTGTGATTATTAAATTGTTATAACTCGATATATTAATCTTAACTAGCTAAGTGCACAACCATTTGCTTGTCATCGCTACATTAGAGATTAATATTAAATAGGGATAAAAGCATCAAGCCTCCTCAATCATACATATTTTTGTGATTTGCCCCCTGAATTTCACCGAATATTCCTCAGAATATTCTATTTTCGTGCGACTCATGTGAGGGTCAGAGGGACATTTTCGGTACATATTATGGAGTATAAAGTTCATGCATATTGCCCCTTAAACTATGCTTATTAGTGCGAATTGCCCCCTGAGTTAATTTTGCATAGAAAATTACCCTTTATTCCATATTTTGGAGAATTTTCTTATGCCATTTTAGTGTATGTTTTTGTGAGTTTGAAGACATGTTATTGAGCTATTTAAAACTATTACACTTCTGCATTCATACATTTAAATCACCTAGTTCATATGAGCCTCCAATTGCATTAGTTCATCAGAAATGTTACACCAAAATTGGAAGAACTGGAACATCAAAATATTGTGCAGACTGATTACATTACATCCTGATCCTTTAAGGTCAAATGAACTAGGTGATTTAAATGTATGAATGCAGAAGTGTAATGATTTTAAATAGCTTAATAACCTGTCTTGAAAATCACAAAAATATACACTAAAATGACATTAAAGATCCTCCAAAATATGGAATAAAGGGTAATTTTCTATGCAAAATTAACTTGGGGGGTAATTCGCACTAATAAGCATAGTTTAAGGGGGAATATACATGAACTTTACACTCCATAATATGTACCGAAAATGCCCTTCTGACCCTCACGTGAGTCGCACGAGAATGGAATATTCCAAGGAATATTTGGTAGAATTCGGCGAAGGGGCAGATTGAACAGACTAGCATAGTTCAAGGGGCAAAACGCTTATTAATTTAGTTTAGGGGGCAAGTCGCAAAAACATGTATAGTTCAGGGGGCTTGATGCTTTTATCCCCATTAAATATTTAAATGAACTTTCCACTTAGAATCTAAAATAAACACATAATTGCATATTAATGTTTTACTAAAGGATTATTCATACCATTAAAAGCTGGCTGTATCGTTTTTTCTTGCATGCTAATTTAAGGAGATTAGCTTCATTTAGACCACTAGAAACTTAAATCTATTTCGCATAGTCCTTTCCATTATCTTATACTAATCTAGAATTAGATTAAGCAAGGCCATATACATGACTAGAAATGTTGTTTTATTTTAAAATTAAATAACGAATAGGAGCGATTATCTATGAATAATTATTGCTAAGATAAATATAGTTAAGAGATTAAAAGAAAACCTCAATAATAACAGTCTCAGCAAAGGAACCGAACGAAATTGTCTGCTTTCTTTCTCTCCTTACACTAAACCAAACTTCAAATTTAAACATGCGCTCTTAATCAGCCACTTTATGTTATCACTTATAAACTGAATTTAGTGTCTGTCTAGTAATCCTATTTACGAACGCATACACGCATTATATATTCATTAACAGATTTGTCTTTAGTATAAAATTTGATGTCGACAAGTGTAAGGAAACTTTGAAGGTGGCATCACTTCCTTAATCATCACCCATTTGAACTTATCTGTTAAGTATTTTAGATTAAGTCCTTAAATAATTAAAATATTTTATTTATCTGTACAAGCCGCCTCAATGAAAAAACATAACATATGTTTATTTACTTTCACTACAAGAAAAAAGGGTCATCCGCCCAGCGGTCGCGGAAGACCTCGGTCGTGGAGGTCATCCGTGACCGCTGAGCGGTCACGACAGTCATCCGCGAGCGCCCAACGGTCACGGCAGTCATCCACGACCGCCCAACGGTCACGAATGACCCCGGGGTCATCCGCGACCGTCCAGCGGTCACGAGAGTCATTCGCGACCGCTCGGCGGTCACTGATGACCCCGGGGTCATCCGTGACCGCTCGGCGGTCGCGGGCAACGCCGCGACCGCTCATCGGTCACGAATGACGCTGACGGTCATCCGTGACCGCCGAGCGGTCACGGATAATATTTAAACCATCCGTGACCGCCGGGCGGTCACAGATGATATTCAAGCCATCCGTGACCGCCCGGCGGTCACGGATGATATTCAACGAAATAAAAAAATATATTTCGGCAAAATACCGGAATATATATTTGTTTTTTGCGAATAAAATGTATGGTTGGGCGATTTTTTTTATATAAAACATCATTTAAGAGAATGTTTTGGGTTATAAGTAAAGAAAGGAAGAAAATAAGAGAGTTGGTGTTTTGTTTTTTGCAGATATAAGGAAAGAGGAGAAGAAAATTTTTTGGTGTTTATGTTTTGGAGTGGGAAAGAAGGAGAAAGTATTGGGTTTTTAGAGAATATAATTTGTGTGTAATGAAAATTAATGGGTGGAATGGTGGGTATATATAGAATTTAGGTGAAAATCTTGAATTTTCAAAAAAATTGAATTTCCCCAAATTCCAAGGTCTTTCGCGACCGCCAGGCGGTCGCAAAAGACCTTTGAATTGGGGGGAAATTCAAATTTTTTGAAAATTCTAATTTTTTTTTATGAATATTATTCGTGACCGCCGGGCGGTCACGAATGACCCTCTTTCGTGACCGCCGGGCGGTCACGAACCTTCTTCGTGACCGCTGGGCGGTCACGAACCTACTTCGTGACCGCCCAGCGGTCACGAAACAGGGGCCATTCGTGACCGCCCGACGGTCTCGAATAAATCTCATTCGAAAGTTTTGATTTTCGTTTGTTTAATTAAGGTCCGATGTTTGTTAAATTGATAAAATAGTTACTACTAAGTAAATTAAAAGAGATTTTATCTCAAAATGACACATTACATCTAAAACAACTTGGTGTATGTGATGAATAAATATTAGAACATAAAATAGGTTATTCGTTCATAACTCGCCTAATCATATCTAATTCGCTATTTTAATATGTTAATTACTAATGTTTTTCTAATTTATTACTTCAATTCACATGTAGTATTGAGACTTATTGTTAAAAATCAACGAACCTTCTTCGTGACCGCTGGGCGGTCACGAACCTACTTCGTGACCGCTAAGCGGTCACGAAAGAGGGGTCATTCGTGACCGCCCGGCGGTCACGAATAAATCTCATTCGAAAGTTTTGATTTTCGTGTGATTAATTAAGGTCCGATGTTTGTTAAATTGATAAAATAGTTACTACTAAGTAAATTAAAAGAGATTTTATCACAAAATGACACATTACATCTAAAACAACTTGGTGTATGTGATGAACTAGTGGTAGAACATAAAATAGGTTATTCGTTCATAAATGGCCTAATTACATCTAATTCGCTATTTTAATATGTTAATTACTAATGTTGTACTAATTTATTACTTCAATTCACATGTAGTATTGAGACTTATTGTTAAAAATCATAAACACATCAAGATGAATCCATAAAATCAAACTTTTTTTTATGAATGTTATTCGTGACCGCCGGGCGGTCACGAATGACCCCTCTTTCGTGACGGTCGGGCGGTCACGAACCTACTTCGTGACCGCCCAACGGTCACGAAAGAGGGGTCATTCGTGACCGCCCGACGGTCACGAATAAATCTCATTCGAAAGTTTTGATTTTCGTTTGTTTAATTAAGGTCCGATGTTTGTTAAATTGATAAAATAGTTAATACTAAGTTAATTAAAAGAGATTTTATCACAAAATGACACATTACATCTAAAACAACTTGGTGTATGTGATGAACTAGTGGTAGAACATAAAATAGGTTATTCGTTCATAAATCGCCTAATTACATCTAATTCGCTATTTTAATATGTTAATTTCTAATGTTGTACTAATTTATTACTTCAATTCACATGTAGTATTGAGACTTATTGTTAAAAATCATAAACACATCAAGATGAATCCATAAAATCAAACTTTTTTTTTTATGAATGTTATTCGTGACCGCCGGGCGGTCACGAACCTTCTTCGTGACCGTTGGGCGGTCACGAACCTTATTTGATCGCCTAGTGGCGTCCGCGACCGCCCAGCAGTCGCCATGGCGGTCAAATTCCCGCTAGTTACGTCCGCGACCGCTGGGCGGTCGCGGATGAGTGGCATCCGCGACCGCTCAGCGGTCACGGGACTATCCGTGACCGCTGGGCGGTCACGAGCCGGCGGTCACGGATGACCCCGAATTCTTGTAGAGTTTCTCATCCTTCGCTTTTTACTCTTTGGTCCTTATATAATATGTAATACCCAAATTAGTTACTTAACTTTCTTTTACATCAACGCCCTCGAATTCAAATATCATTATACTTAAACTTATATTTGTGAAAAATTGTCTATACCTAAGGGAAACTAGTAACATCATACTGAATCTTGTCAGGGCACGATTAATTTACATATAAGTACTAGAATAATTCCAAATATGCAGATGCTAGACTTCGGATTATGCTTATTCTACGACACTTGGACATAATAAATATGTTTTCAAGTATCATAATCGCATTAGGAGGTGGGGCTCACAAACGATTAAATATCTAAGCTAGAATGCTGAAGTAAGACTAACTAAAGATTAAAATTAGAAAGATTTGTAAAAGGATTGAAACTAAATTAACTAACTAAAACAAAATTTAATTGATTGATTGATTGATAGTTATCTAAGGTTGTAAAACAAGTTAAGTGAAAGGTATCTAAGAGGTGGGTTTAATTAATCTCGAATGTAGGTATTTTATAGACAAAATATCAATGACTCATGTGCAAAATGCTATCTATTGATGATTGTTTGGTTTCCAAGTTGATGTAGTAAATTAGCCACCTTTCGATATATTAAAGAACTCTCTAATCACTAATGATAACATGCGGTTAAGCATTTTCTCCTCACTAGGAGTTCACCATGTCAGAGGATCCATACAGTTTTTAGAAGTGAATTATGGTTACCAACTATGATTTTGATTCCACGAACACGCTAATGTCAAAGGTCTAAAGATTTATCTTCCTAATCTACTTGCCAGTGTTGTGTTAACATCTCCTATGCATAATTCAACATCATACAAGGTTTTTTATTGTCACTACTCTGCCTCATAGAAAAGCATGCATCAAATAAACCAAGTAGCATAAGCAACAAATAATATTCAACAAACAAAGTCATCAATAAACATAGGTTTGAGGTGCATCCATTATGAGATTAACTACATCCTCCCTCAGATACTAAGAGGATAAGCTACTCATAGTCATATTCAAATCACAACAATTCATCATGGATTAGTCAAATAGAGAAAAGAAAAGATTAAACTCTTAATTTTCCCGTTGCTTTTCTCTACTCTAATTGCTGGCTCCTCTTGTTCACCTTTCTCTCTCGACTATGATTGTAGTGCTACAAACGACATAATATCTACTCTACTGACCCTATAATGCTTTTGTGAAGTTTTGAATCAATTGTAAAAGATATTGTGAACTCGTACCCTAGCTGTTGAATTTAGCCTCTTTTTTATAGTTTCTCTTTGCTCTGGGATTCATTTTAGGGTTTCTAACATAGACCCAATTTAAGTCCTGATCGTGCGCTAGACGCGCGATGTGCCACTGATCGCGCACCATTCAGTTTCTCCAGCTTGTTTGCGTAATCTTGCTCTTGCTCGCCCTGCATTCTGCTTTCTGGTCCCTTTAGTAACGTGGTTGTTAGCGTCGTAGCTCTATTGCCCTTTTGTTACCAAAAAGTGTGAAATCCTCTAAATAAGCATCGTTTTGCTCTGACTAGACTCAAACTACAAAAACAATGAAACCATACTAAAACAAGTGAAATTCCCACAAGGATTGCACAAAAGCCTAGAAAATCAGCACTTAAATCACTATAATAATCTCTTATCACCTAATATAGAAGAAAATTGGGATAAAGAAATGATGCTTGGATGATAGGATTGCACTTTGTTTAATTTTGTTAGAAGCATGTTTATTTCATATACACCATTCAAAATGAATATAAGCGGAAAATTGAGATAATTACATTTAATTTATAAGAAAGTAGAGAATTACATAGGAATTATGGATCTCAAATAATTTATTCTATTTCAATTTGAAAGAAGTATAAATTTGGAGTTTTGAGGAAATGAAATATGCCTTCTTTTCTATTACATTTTAGGCTTTCAAGCCCAAAACCTGTCGCAAACAAAGATAAGTCCTTGTAACTCCCTGAAGCATTTTCTTGTGAAGACTTATATTTGTGAAGCCCTAATTACCTACGTTGAGCCGATGAATTATATCCTACACTTTTTTTTAGAGATGGACAAAGTAAATCTTAAGGAGGGATAAGGAAAAAGCTAAAAACAAAAGCATGAGCCTGTGGAAAATTCAAAAAGAAAGGCTACAAATAAAAATGAGGATGAAGTATAGGGCGGATGGATACTTGCGCAAATGAAAACGCAAGAAGATGATGTAAATGGCCTAAAATGTATGGCCAATAATAATATCAAATAATGGAGGAAAGAATCATCGAGTTGATTTACGTACATCTCTAGAACTCATAAATGTCTTTTTATATCATAGCTTACACCTTAGCCTAACATTACAAGACAATTAAATTCCTAAATGATCCTCAACAAAAAAATCTCACATTATGAAGAATAGTGAGAAAGGTAAAAAGTGAGAGTGAAATAACTATATGTAAAACTCTATGTGTTAACACTCAGTTTTTTTTATAGTGCAATTAACCGATTATTTTGGTGTCGGAATGTCTTGCCTGATTTCTCAAGTTTAAGAATTATGAGTACGATGGATAACGTGAGAATTTGTGATGGTTAACAGAGATATAAGATAACGATGATTTCTACTTAATTATTAAAATATTGGCCATATTCCCTTAGTAGAGTAATAATTTTTTCTCCCCCTGTCTAAGGGTGGTTGGTTTCCCTATTTATAAGGGTGTTTATAGGATGCAGTTGTCAATATGCATGATTTTATGTTGACAGATGGCTTCTATAATGCTGAGAAGCTTTTTCCATGATTTGGTTGTGACGGATGGTCTTATTATGCTGACGAGCATTCGTTTCATATAGAGAGCTGGTTCGCTGTGGATGCACGTGTCCTCAGGTTTTATTTCCCACGTGAATCCCTTCTACGAGGAATATCTATGATAGTTTGTATCATGTGGCTCTTTATGTAAAGTATCGGTGGTCGCTTAAGAGTAACATTGATCATTTTGGGGCATCGTGGAGTCATTCAAGACTCAGAGTACCACGCGAATCTCGTACTGTGTTTGCTTTTCCCCGGTATTGAAGATGTAGGCTCCTTGGGTCATCTAAGTCTCGTTGTGCCATCTTTCAATGGTAGTATTTCTTTCTGATGGGAATTGACTTGGCATGCAGAGCCACGATAGTTTGTTACCACGAGTGGGTTATTTCCTGGGTACTTATTTTCGAGGGGATAACACCAGTCCCCCCAGTTCCTTTTGCATTCGTGTGAATCAAGAGGAACTTTCTATATTTCTCTGATGGTTTTAACATATGGACTTGGGGGGTCTTCATGTTTCGTGGTCAGTTGATGTTTTGGTGCGCTTTGGTAACCGCTCACTTAGTGGGGAGTTTAATCACGGTAACAACTCGTTGTTTCTCAGATGTTGTGCCTATTAAGTGTGGGGAATAATTAATTCCCAACTTCCCCCACTACTTGCTTCATCTAATTAGGGTTATAAAGACCCCCAAAATTGCGCCCCTTCTTCCATAACGTTCCTGCTCTTTCGAAAAAGTTTTCATCTTTCTTGCTCTATTTCACTTTTTTGTTTTTGTGGTGTTCTTATTTTCTGGCAATGGCGAAGACCGGAGCTATTACGGAGTTGGTCTCAGCTGCTTCTGCAATTGGGGTGGTATCCTTAGCCTTTATTGCTGAACTTTCTGCAGTGACTAGTGAGGGGGTTTCCTCTTGTAAGAGAAAAGGTGCAATGAAGGCAGGCGACGAGGATGGTGATACTCATGCTGTTCGAAAGGGGGTGAAGAAATCGAGCAAGATATTTTGGCGGCTGCTTCCAAGAATCTTCAAAAGGTGAATGCCGTTGCAAGTACCGCCACAGAAGCGGAGGTGCAGGCTTTATTCAAAGATTGCAAGGCTTCTACCAGAAATTCGAACATCGAATCCCTAACCCAGAGGAGAGGGGCGATAATCTCCCCGATGGCTGCGTTACCATCTATTATGTTCATATCTAGACGGGGCTTCGATTTCTTTTTCCTCAATTTTATTTTGAGGTTTACAAGGTTTGTGATATCTGCCCCAACCAACTTACACCCAACAACATCCTTATTTTGTTGGGTTTCGTATTTTGGTGTTTGGTCCAAGGATTAGAATGCACGGTTAAGAGGTTTTTCTCCATTTTCAACGTCAGCGTGTCATCAGCCAGTGCCCCTTTTTACTTCTTCTGCCACTGGGATAGGCCAAGAAGGTGTTACTTGGTACAAATATCTCCTACAACAGTTGGAAGGACAAGTTCTTCTTTGTGAAACCCATCGTATCGGCTGGATCCATCTCTTTCTTTCCATCTGGTGCTTGACGCGGTTCGCCTTTCTACTTTCGACCACTATAGTGCCTTGTGCAAGGCTGGTGGTTTATTCAAAATCTTCCCTATAGACGTGGAAAAACAAGGGGAATCCTTTCGTTCACTATCGGAGGAAGACAAACCTCGTTTTGGTAAGTCCTTTCTTTCCCTACACCTCTTTCTTCTTGTATTACTTTTAGGGTGTTAATGGTCGCACCGTCTTCATTCGACACCCACAATGCCGTTGCTATCGGAATTAACCATAACCCTTGCTTCTCCTTCTTCAAAAACCACCTCCGACATCCCTTCTTCTCATATGAAGACTAGATCGGTTGCGGGTGATAGTGGTTCGTCTTTGGGGGATATGTCAAATGTTTCAGGCGAGGACTCCGAGGTTGCTGCTGCAACAGATGGGGAATGATTGTCTTTGTAGGAAAGAAACTCGGTCGTTGTTACTTTGATTGATGGTTCCTAAGGTCCTGACCTCAAGACTTTAGCATTCTCTAATGCTTTCCAGGTAACTGGGGTCGATCCTTCCCCATTTGTGCATTGTAATTATCAGCCCTTGAAGCTCAGGAGGCTAGGGAGATTTTGTCAACTTCGTTTGAGTCTACCAGTGTATCTACTCTCCTGGTTTTGACTTCTGCTCTAGTAGATGAGGAATCGTTGGGTACGGGGACTTCACCTGTTACGACTAATAGAGGTTCCTTTTATTTCGCAGCCACTTTTCGGATGTTTGCTCCCCCTTCTCCTCGAGATCTTAGTTTCACTCCTCCGACTCTAGGTATTCTTTTACGGTTTTATTTGTCTTGTGTGAATTCCTTGGACACGGTTAACCTTTCTTTCTCGCAAATAAGGGGAAAGGTGTCGTGACTTACGAATATTAATTCCTCAAAGCGGGTGAGTTTTGCTCATCCTTACATTTTATCTACTTGTTTAGTCACCTAACCTCTGCACGGTTCACCCTTCTCCAGGTGAAGAGATGTCTCCTTCTACTGACCTCTCTCCATCGGTGGGACTTCTTTCAATAGATGATTTGTTCGCTGGGGATGCTTCTCTTTTTCTTCTGGCTATGCAACCATCCTCTCCTTTCTCCAATCCGCCTTTACTCCATGATGATTTATCACTCCTAGATGAGATTCTACCATTCATGGTGGCTTCTAGCACTTGGGTTTCTATGGTAGTTTCCCATCATGTTGTTTTCACGGATTCTCAGCGCACTGCCTCTGCTCCTCTTCCGCCTCTGGAGGGTATGTCCTTTTCTAGTCAGTTCACCATTACGGGGTCTCCCTTTTTTATTCGTACCACCAGAGAAGGAGTAAACACATATCCTCGTGCCCAAGTCGATGGAGATGAATGAGGCAATGGACGTCATAACTCGATATCCGAATTCTACCTCTACCTTGACCTGACATAGCGAAGGAGTGGCCTGTTTTTTTTGGAGTGGCTGACCCAAATGGTAACATCTACAGTTGTGTTTTATTCGTAGGATGCCTTGTTTAAATAGAGGGCTCATTATATATATATATATATATATATTGTTTGGCTCCAAAAATTATGCCTTCCATCTGGCATGAGATGGATGTTGCTCATGCCATCGCGGTATTGTCGATGAAGAAGTCGAATGAGAGAAATAGCTCTCTAGCTACTGCAAAGAAGAAATGAGAAAAGCTCCGAACCCGTTTTGCACAGAGTTTGTCTCTGGAGAAATCTTTGTCGATCAAGATCACTGAAGTAAATGAGATGTTGAGCAAGATACAGTCTCTTTGTTTTTCTCTTGAAGATGAGGTAATCGCCCTGAAGGAGGAAAAATCGTCTTGGGCTAGGCAAGAGAAGTAGCTGAAGAATGAGCTACCTGAGATTTATTAGCATGTAGACATGCTAAAAAAACAAGCTGAAGAAACCTCCCTCCACCCCGGCTGGGTTTATTTATCCCGAAGAGTTGAGGTTGAAGTTGTAGGAAACTGTCCAGTTGGTTAATGATGCCACCTTTAAGCGTTGCCCAGGGTACTTGATGGGTCATCTGCTATGTGGGTTTCTCCGTTGTGTGAATAAATGCGAAGAGGACAAGTTGTTCACTAGGGAAGACTACTAGAAATACTTGAACCCGCGTAGCTTGTTGGAGAAGCCTCCGACGATGGAAAAAGCTTTTGGGGTATTTACTCGCATAGTAGCTCGCTCTAATTCTCCTTCTCCTTCTAACCTACCTCCACTCTTTTCAGATGTCTTCGCACATTCGGCTCCTCGTTTTCCTCACAACATTATGTTGGTGGCACTTCCCTTGCTTACTACCAGAGTTTTAGATGGATAGGTGAAAGTTGATTAGACTCGGAAACCCGCTTCTGATCCTTCCTCTCTTGAAAGTCCCGACGTTCTTTCTGCTCAAATGCCTACGAAGGGATCGGGCTCTGGGCTAGCTCACATTCCCATCCGAGTAGTAGTGGTCGTCGTTTGTAGGTCCTTTGTCTTTTTTTTTCAATGCACTTTTTGTTAGTAGCTTTCTAGGGTTATTAGTTAGCATTCCTGGTAGTTACAGTTTAATTGCTTACCAGGCATTATTTTCGAGTATGTCTCCTCGCTCATCCTGTTCTTTTTCTCCGTCGCATGTTGCTTCCATCGAGAATCATATCATTCACAGAGTTAGGCATGGTTTTTCAAGCGCTCCCCATGCTGCTTCTCCATCTTTAACATTTCTCCATTGAACGCAGTTGCCATGATCGGGGGCGGAAGTGTTGGGTCATGTGTGAGAATCGAATCCCACGAATCACTTTCTTGTTTGTTGGCTGAATATCGCTTAAACCCTTGAGATTATGACATTCTGATTCCTGGGCGTCATTAACGAGCTTTTGACCCCCCGATGGGTTGTATGACTGTTTACTTTGACCAGATCCGTTTTGGTTTATGGTCATTTTTTCATCCTTTCATTCAATATATGTTTAGGTATTGGCAAATCAGCTATATCTAGTTAACGCCACACTCTTTCCATCATCTGATCAGGTTTATTTTATGGTGCAAGCTGTTGGACATTTTGTTGACCTCATACCGAGTCGGAGCTGCTTTCATCCTTTGTCCCAGCCTTAACGAACTTCTATATTTTAGTTTGGTACACCGAGACCATCGTCGCAGGTTTATATCTATTCCTCGTCGTCTTGCCTTTCCGGTAGACTGGAAGAAAAGGTTTTTCTTTCTTAGACCCACGAGCGTATCGACGAACTCTTTAGGGGTACCTATCCGTTGCGGCTTAGGGTTTTTAGAACCTAATCCTGATATTTCTGTTTGCAAAAATGACCAATTTATCTACAACAGGTCTATATACCGGATGCTAAGATGTTTGCGCACTGTTGGAGGGTTCGGAGGCGTTGGCTATGGCTAGCTTACAACTAGGGCTGGATGCCGGGGTGCTTCCTTTGGAACCGCTGCATATCAATTCCTATACAGTAAGTTCAATATTTTGAGATCTCCCTTCGACTTGCTAGATCTTTGGTTTACTAATTGTTGCTCGTTTTGTTTTTTGTGGACACCATTGAGGGTTAGAGATGAATTTGTATGCCATAGAACCCTTTATTCCAGATTTTATGGTGCCGATGCCCGTCTCCTTATCGTCATCTGATGACTCAGAGTCCCTGCCTTTTGATTATGAGACTGTTCCTTCTCGCATGAGACCTAGTGACTATTCTGTGACATTGGGACTTAATCCATTGAACTAGTTAACTGAGCCCTTACCCATAGACGGATCCTTTAGTGAAGTGGCTCCTGCGATGGCCCCGACAGAGGGTGGTACGGAACCTACCACTTTTGTTGGTCTAGACTCTTCCCTTTTGACCACCATTATTCCTGCATCGGTGAATGTTGTAGATGAACCTTGATCTCCTTCCCCTTCAATATATTCATCCATGACTAGCAAAGGACCTATTTGGGATTGAGAAGCTATTTACATTCCCTACTCGGTGGCCTCTGATGCCCATTTCCGTCGTAGCTTTCTTAGCAATTTGTTGAATCAAGCAGACTGTGAGTTATTGAGATCTCTTTCTTTGTCTGCTCTCCACGATAGATTCTGTAGAGATCTTTGTAAGGTATATCCTTTCCTTATTTTTTCTATTTTCTATCTCTCCATTTTTTTACGGGTTCTAACTTTCCATGTGTTTTTAGCTATTTATGCTTGCAGATGCTATTGGGTCACATAAAGATTATTCCGCCACCAATACGGGCTTTATATTCTGTTACCTTGAACATTTAAAGAAGGAATTATCTGATATTCACATGAGAATTATTCAAGTTGAAGCTCAGACTGGAGCTGATCAAGGAGTGTTAGAGGGATTGCTCAAGGACTCACGAGAGAAAGCATAGGATCTTGAGCATATTCTAATGTTGGATCGAGCTCGCGCCTTGGGTTTGGAAGAAAGGATAGATAACCTTTCGGCACATGTTAGAACTTCTGAGGAGCTATCTACCTTACTTTTAAAGAATAGAGAGGTTGTTCATCACAAGACTGAAGAGATGGCTAACGAGGTAGCTTTAATAATGGCCCGTGCTCAAACTACGATGGCTCTCCCAAGCATCTCACAGATTTTTGAAACTCTTCGCGAAGATATGAGGGAGATGGTTCTTATCGGGTACGTTTGTGCTCTTTCCGAGCATCTCCATTGACTTGACCATGGAACAGCATCGTCAGATTATCAGGGAGGGCAAGCGCCCTGCTGAAGATGATTAGGCTCGACTCTTTGCAATGCCCTTGTAAGTAATGTACATATTTGGCGTTTGTGGCTGCTATCAGAATCAGAAGGAGTTTGTAGTAGTGTATATTTTTACGACCGAAGCCACCGCTTTTGGTACTACTATAACACTCATTTCCTTTAATAAGAACCCATCATTTGTTTAACCATGGTTTATTAGTATATACTCTCATGACTTTTACTTTTCTATACTTCTATCTTACAAATTTATTAAGCATAGTACTTCTTTAAATTTATTGCATTCCAAGTATTGGGATACTCCATTCTCCATATTGCTCAACTGATAGGTGGCGAGACTGATAATCTTAGATATTTGATATAGGCCTTACCATTTTGGTTGTATCTTGGTAACAATTTTTGATGCTCCTACTATTTTCAGCACCAGAACTCCCACTTGAAAGGATTTGACTTTTACTTTCTTGTTAAAACATCTCGCCATTTGGGATTTATAATTTTCCATTCTTATGGCTGCACGTGCTCTTTTTTCTACCAATAAGTCCAAAGCGAGGGCTAGATTTGAACTGTTAATCACCTCTTCGTATTTTCTAACGCGCCAGTTCTCCACCACTATCTCCGGGGGTATGACGGCTTCGCACATGTATGCCATACTGTACGTAGTTTCTCCGGTAGCAGAGCTCTAAGTGGTGCGATATGCCAACAAAATACCTGGAACATCTTCCACCCATTTCACCTTATGATAGTCAAGTCGAGCTTTTAGGCTTTTTAGAAATACCCAATTAGTCCTTTTTACTTGGTCGTTGCCCTGTGGGTACCCTACTGAGGTGAAGTGGTGCTTTATTCCCCTATGCGCGCACCACTTGTCTAATTCATCACTGTCAAACTAAAGCCTATTGTCCCTGACGAGATACCGTGGAATGCCAAACCTACAAAGCACATTTCTCCAGAGGAAGTTAATAATTGGCGTGTAGTTATTCTGGCCATCGGTTCGGCTTCCACCCACTTGGTGAAGTAGTCTACTGCCACCAAAAGGAATTTCTTTTGTTGGGCATCAGGGGTGAGTGGCCTGATGATATTGATTCCCCATTTGGAAATGGACATGTTGGGAGGTTAGGCTCCCATGGGTAAGCGGACTGGTGAACTTGTGGCGCATGGATTTGACAAGGTAGGCATTGTTGTGCGTATATCTTGCAATCCTGTACAATGGTGGGCTAGTAATATCCTTGTCAGATGGTACGGTTGGCCATGCTGGTCACCCTGAGGGGTTCCCGCAAGTTCCTTCATGCATTTCTCTCATCACAGCTTTCGCATCATGCTTGTCCAGGCATCGGGTGTGAGGATTGGAATAACATCTTCTATAAAGGATACCATCGTAAATGAAGTATAGGGATCTTTTTCGCTCCATTTGCCGACGCTCTCTGTCATTACCAGCGTATCTCTCGTGGTTCTCTAGGTAAGTTTATATATTCTTCATCCAGCCATTTTCCAAAGGAGCGACAATGGCTCCAGTTATCTCGGGCTCTTCTTTCTCTGATTCGGTCATTTGGAATAGAGTAATGTGCCACGTCAGCACCATAGTTTGTGTAGTTATCTTTGACAAATCATCTGCTTCTTGGTTCTCTACCCGTGGTATCTGGGCTATTTGAAATTCAGCGAATGATTCCTTTCTCTGATGGACTGCTTGAGTGTATGCTTTCATTCGTTCTTCCTTGGTCTCGAAGATCCCTATGAATTTTTATACTATTAAGTGAGAGTCACTACGGATGGTCAACCGCTTGACATTCCCTTCTTGTGCTAAATTCATGCCTATCAACAAGGCTTCATACTCCGCTTCATTATTAGATAGGGGTAGTCAAGTTATGGCTAAGTATAGTATCTCTTTTTCTACCTCCATGCTTCTCATTACACCTCCTGCATCTCCATGTGTTCCGACAGATGATCCATCCATGAAGGCATACCATAAGGGCATGCTACTCATAGGCTCTGGTTTTGTCATCTTTATAATGAAGTCTGTGAGTATTGGTGCCTTGATGGCGGGTCAAGATGCGTAAGAAATGTTGTTTCGCTTAATTATATGGCCCATGTCACTAATCGTCTCGACGTTTTGGGGCAATTAAGGATGGCTTGCAAAGGGTATGATGTGTAAGAACTGTGACGTGGTAGGACATGAAGTAGGAACATAATCTCTTGGCTTTCTTTATGAGTGCCAACACTAACTTTTCCATTTGCGTGTAACTGGTTTCTGCCCCTTGCAGTGGTTTATCGACATAGTAAATTGGCAAGTGTTCCTTTCCTTGTTCTTTTACTAGCACTAGTGTTCATTTCCTTGTTTTCCTACTACCAAATATGCAAATAACCTATCTCTCGGCATTGGTTTAACTAGTAAAGGTAGGCTTACCAGGTACGTTTTTAGGTCCTCGAAGGCTTTCTTTCATTGTGCATCCCAGTGAAAATTTCCGAGGTTCCTCAAGATTTTAAAAAAGGGGAGTCCCTTTTCGGCTGATCGAGAAATAAATCGACTAAGTGAGGCCAACCTCCTAGTTAACTTTTGGACATCTCTGATGGTTCTTGGGGTCCTTATCTTTACAATGGATTTGGCTTCCTAGAGGTTTACCTCGATACCCCTCTCTGTCACCATAAACCCTAAGAATTTTCTTGTTTTGATTACGAATGAGCACTTCGTGGGATTAATCTTCATCCCAAATCGGTCCATGATGCATAAAGCTCTTCTTAGGTCCACGTGGTGATCGATGGCTTTTTTGCTTTTAACTATCATGTCGTGCACATATACTTCCAAAAACTCCCGATGAGGTCGGGGAACATTAAGTTGACCATCCTTTGATAGGTGGCACCTGCGTTCTTGAGTCCAAATGGCATCATTGGTTTTTTCTTGATCCAGTTCCACCATGGGTATTTGGATATATTCCTGGTCACCGTCCATTGTAGAAAGGCGGGGACCACCCTGTTGTGGAGTCTACTAGCTGATCGATGTTTGGTAGGGGATAACAATCTTTCGTGAAATCAACACACATTCACCATCTTCCGCCCGTCTTTGGGACCAGTACCACATTTGAGAACCATTCTAGGTATAATACCTCTTTTATCTGTCGAAGGTGTAACAATCATTGGATTTCAGAACATATGATTTTGTTTCTTTCTAGACCCATATTCCTCTTTTTCTGCTGGACAGGTTTAGAGGTAGGTTTTACATTGAGGTAATGTTGGCACACTGCAGGGCTAATCCGCCCTGGGGATCCCACTTCCCAAGCAAACATATGGTTGTATATTTTCAGGATAGTAACCACCCTCTATTCCAATTTGGGTTTTAGTTCGGTCCATATCTTCACTTTCTTCTTGTCGTCTCCATCGACTATTTCCACCAATTCTAACTCTTCAACGGGTTACACTTTGGCCTCCTCCACCTTCCACTTCTTCCTTGGTGCGATAGCCTCATCCCCTATGCTTAAAGGTATTGCATTCATGCGACATTCCCGGGCTTTGGTTTGACTCCCTCTTACTTCTCCGATCCGTGACATGCTTGGGAACTTGACCTTGAGGTGAAAAGTGGATGGGATTGCTTCATATGCATATATAGATGGGCTCCCACATATAGCATTGTAAGTCCAAGATGATGCTTCTACCACCCAAAACTTCACATGTTACGTGCGTCTCAGAGCTTCTTCACCCTAAAACATGGGTAATATTTTGGTTAAATTCGCAAGTGCACGAAATCGTAACAAGTAATAAAGTGATAAATAGGATTGTCGATCCCACGAGGAATAAATAATTAATTACCAAAAATTGATTAACTCTAGTTTTATTTGAGAAATCAGATTTCAGATTATCCAAGCGAAAAAATTAACAATCTACTAACTACAGTAAAAACTTTTAACAAAGTAAGGCATTGAGACAATAGAATAACAAGGGTATTTCAATAAATACGAGTAGACAATGAAAGAAGAGCTGTGAATCATGATTTCACCATCATTAGTTTGATCTAACTTTTAATTAAGCATATTATTACGAGTTTCACGTTCAAAATTGTTGTTGGTTATCATCATTTATGCTTTATATACTCTTTCTCAAATTATACATAAATTCTATAGCTTTACAACTAGAAAATGAGTCTAGTTACGAAGATGTGCACATGTATGTTCGGTGGTGATCTTTTCAACCACGTGAAAACGATAGATATATTTTTATTCTATTGAGAATTCATGATATTTTTTCAAAGCTATTTCACGAAAATCTCCTCTCGGTTTCAATTTGATCCTTAGTTCATCCAAAAGTTGGCCAGAATTTTAGAAGCATTATATTCACAAATAAATACACCAACTATTTTGACATCGTAACAATACGTTTTAATTAAATGTTAGATCATCGTAATTAGGCTACGTCACTATCCCAGCAAGGTAATTTAGCACATAATGGAATTATAGAACAAGACTATAAGATAAATATAACATCATAAAGTAAAGAGAGAAAAGTAAAGAGAGTTTAGAGATCGTTACAGATTTTTACTTCCGTAAAGCCTCCGGTGGACTCCCCCGTACAAACTCTGAATTACTCCTCCAAAATTACTAACTACTAGCAAATACTACTACTATAGAAAGACTACTATGTGAAGAGAGAATGAAGAATATTGGTGTGTTGAAATATGGAAAATGTGACGTCTATTTATAGTTAAACCAAAAACATAAGACGACATCTCGACCATTCATCTCGTTTTGATCCAATGGTCCAAAGTTGTCATATAATTGATGAATTATTGATCACATGATTCATGACATTCTAGAGTCTTCCATTTGTAAGCTTGCAAGACGGAATATAGACCATTGATTAGACATTTTGATCCTACGGTCATCGAGCGCACGAGTTGCGTATGTACATTTCAGCTTTGCAAACTTCACCGTTTTGGTCATAACTTTCTCTCCAGATGTCGAAATCACAAACCGCTTATTGCGTTGGAAACTAGACATATGTGACTTTCCAGTGATATAAGGAACCAAACATAACTCAATCTATACAGGTGTCGGTGAATTTTTAAAGTTTCGATTCTTGATTGACAACTCATATTTCAACCTACTAAACATGAAAACAAACATAAAAATACCAAAAAACTATCAAGAATAATCAAGTAAACAAGTGTAACAATATGATAATGATAATTATTTTCCAAGCTCATCACACCCCCAAACTTGTTCATTTTCTTGTCCTCGAGCAAAATGTTTAAAGCAAACAACACAACGTTCTAGAAAAAAAAAACAAAGATAGAATAAAAAATGATTTCACATTATCATTTAAATCATGAATAAATTCTGAGAGTTTCTTTACTGTTTAATGAGAATGCAAGGAATTGGAGCAATGACACACTCGTTCACAACCTGGCGGTTAATCAAGTTTTCACAAACAAATCTCCTTGTGCAACGTGTGTGAACAATAAATGCAATGATTATTGAGTTTACTTGGATAAGTTCATCAAAATAAGTTCACCAAAGTTAATCATCCTATTCCATATGTATAACTTTCACACAATCTCTCTGCTAATCTGAATAAGATTCACTAAAGATCAATAGGACTTTTTCAGCTTGTAACATTAGGCTCGGGTATGGGTTCTAGTGATTATTTTATTTGTGAAGGGTATGGCTTGAAAGGCTCAAACGTGTTAAAGCAAAATCACCAATGCAAGAGTGGTAGTAATATCATGCTCATCATCATCACAAAAATCACCATAAGTATCAAATTTCTCATCATTGACCCATAATCTGAACAATTATGTGAAGTAAAGTGTTAGTTTTTTTTTAACCAATATAAAGACAATAGAAGCCATCACAATCAAAAATATCCCCCAAACTTAGATGAGACATTGTCCCTAATGTCTACAAACCAAAGAAACAAATATAAACAATTATAAAAACAAAGTCACCTGATAGGAAAATAGTAGTTGTGACTGTGGCTCATATCCTTCTCTGGTTTTACATCCAGAAACGGCATAAACACCTTCTATGAGTCGAGGATTAGCTTCCCATCCAATTTTCTTAAAAATTGGCAAACATGGTCTTTTACCGTCAGATTCCCAAGACGCCACTAGCCGCTTCCATGTTAATTGTAAAGAACATATAAGGAACAAAAACAGCATATATATATAATACAACTGAAAATAACAGTAAAAAGAAAAAACTAATATGGGTTGCCTCCTAAACAACGCTTGATTTATAGTCATCGGCTTGACTTCTGGTAATGACTCAAGTGGGATTATGTAGAGTCATGGATGTTTTCTGTCTCTCAAACTCGCCTCCAATGTAGTGCTTCAGTCTTTGCCCGTTAACTTTGAATGCTTCCTTGTCATTGTTTTGAATTTCAACAGCTCCATATGGAAAGACTTTCGTGATTGTAAATGTGCCAGATCATCTTGATTTCAACTTTCCAGGAAAAAGTTGAAGACGTGAGTTATACAAAAGTACTTGTTGACCAAGCTCAAAATCACGTTATAGAATACGTTTGTCATGCCATCGCTTTGTTCTCTCTTTGTAGATTTTGGCATTTTCATAAGCTTCATTTCTGTATTCTTCCAAAGCATTGAGTTGTAGCATTCTCTTTTCTCCAGCCAGTTTCATATTCATGTTCAGCCTTTTCAGCGCCCAATAAGCTTTGTGTTCAAATTCGACCCGCAAGTGACTAGCTTTTCCAAAAACCAAACGATATGGTGACATACCAATTGGAGTTTTGTAAGCAGTGCAAAAAGCCCAAAGTGCATCATCAAGCTTTTTGGACCAATCTTTTCTTGAAGAATTCATTGTTTTCTCCAATATTTGCTTTATTTCCCTGTTTGAGATTTCCACTTGGCCCTTGGTTTGCGGATGATAAGCAGTTGCAACTTTGTGGCGTACTTCATATTTAGCCAATAAAGACTCAAAGTAGTGGTTAAGGAAGTGCTTACCTCCATCACTGATGATTGCCCTCGGTGTGCCATATCTAGTAAATATGTATTTTCGAAGA
Organism: Linaria vulgaris; assembly: GCA_948329865.1. NCBI lineage: Eukaryota > Viridiplantae > Streptophyta > Magnoliopsida > Lamiales > Plantaginaceae > Linaria > Linaria vulgaris. The sequence continues at coordinate 30,246,657 of OX415249.1, forward strand.
AATTTGATCACCACTTTGGCATTGTTAGTTTGTAACGCAATGCTTCCACCCACTTTGAGACATAGTCAACTGCTACCAAAATGTATTTGTTGTTGTATGAGGATGGAAATGGTCCCATAAAGTCAATGCCCCAAACATCAAATAATTCAACTTCAAGAATGTTATTCAAAGGCATTTCATTATGTCTTGAAATATTTCCAGTCATTTGACATCGATCACAATAACTAACAAAAACATGAGCATCTTTAAACAACGTTGGCCAATAAAGTCCACACTGAAGTACATTCGGTACAGTTCTTACTCCACCGAAATGTCCTCCATATTCTGAAGAATGACAGTGTTGTAATACCTCAACAATTTCTTCTTCTGGAACACATCTTCTTAAAAGTTGATCATGACAGTGCTTGTAGAGGTATGAATCATCCCACAAAAAAGGTTTGACTTCGTAAAAGAACTTCTTCTTCTGCTGGAAAGTTAATTCAGATGGAATAATATTGCATGCAAGGTAATTAACAATATCAGCATACCATGGAGCATTGGTTGTTTGCATAGCATATAGCCTCTCATCAGGGAATTCTTCATTGATTGATTGAAGTTCATGTGCTTCTTTAACTTTCAATCGTCATAGATGATATGCAACAACATTTTCTGAGCCCTTTTTGTCACGGATTTCCACGTCAAATTTTTGAAGAAGCAGGATCCATCGAATCAACCTTGGTTTCGCATCTTGTTTTGAGAGCAAGTACTTGATTGCTGAATGATTTGAGTACACAATAACTTCAGAACCAATCAAATATGGACGGAAATTTTCAAATGCAAAAACAATTGCTAATAACTCCTTCTTTGTTGTTGCATAATTCATTTGAGCGTCACTTAAAGTTTGATTGGCATAGTAGATCACATGTAAGACTTTGTTCTTTCTTTGGCCCATCACTACTCCAATAGCGTAATCACTTGCATCACAAATCAGTTCGAATGGAAGATTCCAATAGGGAGTGGAAATTACTGGTGCTTCTGTTAGCTTATTTTTCAGCAAGTTCAAGGCTTTGTGACATTCTTCATCAAATGTGAAAGTGGATTTCTTTACCAACAAGTTGTACAAAGATTTTGTGACTTGAGAAAAATCTTTGATGAAATGCCTGTAAAATCCTGCATGTCCAAGAAAACTACGAATACCTTTTACTAATGTAGTAGGTGGAAGTTTTTCGATTACCTCAATCTTGGCTCGATCAACTTGAATGCCTCTCGCAGATATATGGTTTCCTAGGACAATTCCTTCTTGTACCATGAAGTGACATTTTTCCCAAGTCAAAATCAAGTTTGTTTCTTCACATCTCTTCAAGACTAAAGACAAGTTAGTCAAACAGTCATCAAATGACATACCAATGACAGAAAAATCATCCATGAAAATCTCAATAAATTTTTCCACCATGTCAGAAAAATAGACATCACACACCTTTGAAAAGTAGCAGGGCATTACAAAGACCAAAAGGCATTCCTCTAAATGAAAATGTACCATATGGGCAAGTGAAAGTTATTTTCTCTTAATCCTCAGGTACAATGGGTATTTGATTATGTCCAGAATAACCATCAAGAAAACAGTAATAAGGGTGACCTGCAAGTCCATCCAACATTTGATCAGTGAAGGGTAAAGGAAAATGATATTTGCAGATTACCTTATTTAGTTTTCGATAGTCAATGCACACCCTCCATCCAGTGGTTGTTCTTGTGGGAATATCTTCATTGTGTTCATTCTTCACTACAATCATTCCTCCTTTCTTGGGCACAACATGTATTGGACTCACCCATGAGCTATTCGGAATTGGTTAAATAATTCCAGCATCTTGAAGCTTTAATACTTTAGCATTTACCACTTTCTTCATATTGGGATTCAGGCGGCGTTGATGTTCCACAGTTGGTTTGTAGTTCTCCTCCGTTAGTATTTTTTGCATACAAGTTGAAGGACTGATACCTTTGATATCGGCAATGGACCACCCTAAGGTAGTTTTATGATGTCTTAGAACTCGCAACAACTTATCTGTTTCAACATTCGTCAATGATGATGAGATGATAACAGGTAGAGTTGAATTAGTTCCCACAATTACATACTTTAAATGAGAAGGAATTGGTTTAAGATCTAGAGTTGGAGGCTTGATAATAGATGGGATTGTGATATTCGTACATTTCTCTAGATCTTCAACCTTTCCTTTGTAATCAATCGGTATTGCATCAAGGGCCAAAATACATCTTTCAATATCATTATTATCAAAATCTATCTCTTATTTTATTAGACATACCTCAAGTGAATCCTCCAATTGGCTCTTGTCGAATACTTGTTCAACCAGCTTATTGAGAATGTCAATATTGAAACAACTATCAGCTTCTGATGGGTACTTGATAGCTTTGAAGACATTGAAGGTGATTTGTTCATCTTGCACTCTCATGGTAAGTTCTCCTTTTTGCACATCAATTAGAGTTCTCCGAGTTGCAAGGAATGGGCAACCAAGAATGATTGGAATATCATGATCTTCTTCCATGTCCAGGACGATGAAATCATACCCCTCGGAAACATGCCCAATTTATGGAACCCAAGACCAAGATAGAAACACCTATCGGAGTGCACATTAGAAGAAGACAACCTAAAAATGGACCACTATCGGAACTACAATAGCATCGGACGAGCATTCCCTCCCACTTATCCAGTGTTTCCGATAGGTACCACCCATCGGAGAGAAGGAAACCAAGGAGCCAGTTCATCAGAGCACATTGAAGCTACCGGAGAGGATAATTCATCCTAGTCAGTACCCCGTCAGCAGATATACCAAACAGATAAAACCTATCTCTTCACACATATATAATGACACACGTGAACACATGCACAGTGACACCTGTCCCTAAAAGACTTCTATAAAAGGTAGAGATGAGAGGTCAAAGACAGAGGGAGGAGGAGGGGGCGCTCCCAAGGGAACGCATGTTCTCTATAAGATAGAAGGAAGAGGGGGCGCTCCCAAGGGAACTCATGTTCTCTATAAAACTAAAAGAAAAAAGGCTTTAGAGGAGAGGGCAAACTCCTTTCTTTCTGAAGGCTTCACAAAGGTCAACTCTTTCAACAGATACAAAATCAACACAATCAATAAACCAACATACTCCAAATAATCAACACCAAGAACAAGAACTACAAGTGGCTTGATTCCCAATCGGGGGATACGTAGGCACCTCGGAAAATATCCGAGTCCAGCCCCAAATCAATAAAAACCAACAATCCCCTCGGGTCGAGATTGGCGTTCCAACCCAAAAATAACTCGTTAAATAGGGAATAATGTCCAACCCGTTAATACCGGTCAAAAGAAATTCGTACTCGTGGCAGTTGACTACTTCACTAAATTGGTAGAGGCAGAACCCTTAGCTCGAATCACCGCGGGTGCCGTCATCAACTTCCTATGGAGAAACATTATGTGCCGCTTTGGCATCCTCGGAACCTGGTAAGTGATAATGGCCTATAGTTCACGAACCAAGAGTTAGAAAAATGGTGTGACCACTGGGGAATCAAACACCACTTTACCTCGGTGGGATATCCCCAAGCAAATGGACAAGTAGAAAGGACCAATCGAACCCTCATGAATAACATGAAGGCCCGACTCGATAGGCACAAGGCCAAGTGGGTTGAAGAAATACCTGGCATACTATGGGCCTATTGGACTATGCAAGGCACTGCTATGGGCGAAACCCCTTTCAGCCTAGCCTATGGTTGCGAAGTAGTTCTGCCCTCGGAAGTCTCCATAGAAAGCTGGCGAGTCCGAGAATACGAGGAAGTAACAAACACCTCCAACATAGCCTTAGCCCTTGATCTACTTGAAGAGAAGAGGACCCGAATAGCCATCCGGATGGAAGAGTACAAATCTCGGATGTCACGATACTACAATGCTAAGGTAAAACCTAGAACTTTTCAAGTTGGAGATTTAGTAATGAAACGAGTCGGAGCTTCCAAGAACGTAGGCAAGCTCGATCCACGATGGGAAGGAACCTATAAGATAGCGTGAATTGTGGGACCCGCAACCTATCTTCTTGCCAATTTCGAAGGCACGGTGCTCCACAACACCTGGAACTCAATCAATGTTAGAAAGTACTATACTTAATGTAATACAACATTTGTACATAAATAAAACGTTGTTTCTATATATAGAAGGCTCCGATACAAAAATCAAAGAAAAAGAGGAAGAAGGGTTGCAAAACAAAACGATGACTCTACAAGAATGTCATCACAACAACCTGACTCCGAGGAGCCATCTAATACAAATAACTAATACAAAACAGTTAGTAATAGTAGCCAATCCTCACCCCAAAGGGATATTGGATCATATCCGATACAAATAGATCAACATTACACTAAGCATCCTCGATTGGACGCTTCCCTTCCTGGGCTAGATGGAACCCCCACTGCCAACACTGCTTGTACCTGGGCCATTACTAGGGCCACCTCTTGGGTACGAGTAGTCTTCAGCAGCCGTTGATTAGCCATCTCTCTCCCTCGGGACACACAACAATCGCTCGTCGGAAAACCGAATCTGGTCCTTCAAGGCGTCCATCCTCCTCTCTAAACCCAGGACCCGGGCCTTTTCATGCACCAACTGGCGCTCCAGCTCCCAAGATTTGTTCCTTTCCGATTGTAATATTTCGTCGGGAACATCTCTAGCTGTATCCCTTTCAGCGGTCAAGTGAGCTATCTCCTCGTGAGCCTCAAACAAACACTTCTCCAGCTCGTCCCGACGATGATAGACTAAATCGAGATCAGAAGAGGAATCTCCGTTTCTGATATTTTTCCGAGGGAGTATGTATATAATTATAATTATCTAAAAACGGACCAGAGGAATTTTACCTGATTGCCCTTGAGGGTTCTGTCCTTATGCACGCGGAGGTTGCGGAGTGTTCGTTGTAGGTAGCCGTTTGACTGTTTTTCAAAGTTCAAACATCTGACTGTTGCCAACGGTCAGATTTGTAACGTTGTGGCGCGTGGGCAGGGAGGCACGTGGAGCTTTAAATATGTTACACGTTTCAGTAGTCATCTGACCGTTGTCTCCTTCGGCTATAAGTAGGAGAATTGTTCACTCCTTTCTTCACTTTCACCAATTTCTCTCTTAGCAATTTTGACGAGCAAAAAAGTCTCTTCTTCCTCTTCTCTCGTTTTTCAATTTTTCAGCAAACTCACACGCTCTTCGTTTCTTTTCCTTTTCGGAAAAACACTTCTTCTTTACTATTGCACCAGTGGCTTCTACCACCAACACTGATCCATTGTTGTTTCCACCACCTCTGGAGTTACGGCTTCTATTTATTCTTCGGCGAGTATGGGGGGCGCTTCGACGGGGATAGTCACCCATAAACGAAAGGGGTAGACTTCCGCTGTTGCCGAGGGTGGCGCTCCCTCTTCCAAAAATGCTAGGGTTCCTAAATCGAAGAAGGCGTCTGTTCGCGACTTCGCTAAAATTGAGAAAATCCCGAGTGTTGCTACTCGTGAGCAGGTACTGGGGCTGTTCACCTCAACTGGAGCCTTCCAGAAGAATATAGTGTTCCAAATTCCGACGAAGGACGAGAGGGTCTGCCGTCCACCTCTGGGGATGGTAACGGTTTATTGAGTGGTCTTTTGCCGTAATTTTTTGAGTGGTCTTTTGAACGCACCGAATTGTGAGTTAATGAAGATCATCCCTGTATCAAGCCTTCAGGATTTAGCCTGCATAGATTTGTGCAAGGTATAGTGTATGTTATTCGTTCTAAGTAATACTAACATTTTTTACCATCTTTGTGGTAATGATTTGTCTTCATGCAGCTTTACATGATTCTGAATGCTATGGGATCCCTTGATGGATGCTCCCTGGTTTTGGAACTGTTGCTTGGTTTGATTGATGAATTGGTCACTTCTTGAGGCTAATTGGTTTGTGGTAGTGGCTAACTGAGTGACAATGTCCTCCAGTGAAGGCTTCTTTTCTTGGTGTAGTGGAAATCCAGGAGGAAGCCTGATATGGTTCTGGTTGTTGCTCCAAGAGAGGTTAGGGTGGTTCCTCCATCCAGGGTTATAGGTGTTGGAATATGGATTATTCTGTGGCCTGTTAAAATTTGACACAAAATTTGCTTATTCATTGTAAGCAGAATTTCCAGAATGGCTTACCAAATGGCAATTGGCAGTTGAATGTGAGTTTCCACAAAAGTCACATGTTGCTGATGTGGACTGAATGACAATTACCCTCATTCTTCCCAGTAGTTTGGTGGGAGTAGCGACTTGTGCAGTTAATGTTGTGACATCATCTATCTCCTGCACACCAACCGGTCTTTTCTGTCGTTCAGAAGGCCACTGGTAATTGTTCAACGCCATTTTCTCCAATAGTTGATAGGCATCTTTTGTGGTTTTCGCCATTAAAGCTCCTCCTGCAGTCGCATTTACTAAGGTTCTAGTGTTTCCACTCAACCTATTGTAGAATGTTTGAACTTGCAACCATTTTGGAAGTCCATGGTGAGGACACTTCCTAAGCATTTCCTTGTACCTTTCCCATGCTTCATACATATTCTCCATGTCGTGTTGCACAAACTGAGTGATTTCATTCCTCATTTTTGCTGTTTTAGCTGGGGGAAAGAACTTAGCTAGAATTTTTTGTGCTAATTCTTTCGAGGAAGGGGTATTACCTTGAGGAAGTGAATTGAGCCAGTTCCTCGCCTTGTCCCGTAATGAAAATGGGAATAGTCTCGACTCGATAGCATCCTATGAAACTCCATTGTTTTTAAAAGTATCACATATTTGTAAAAAATTAACTATATGTGCATCAGGATCTTCACTCGGGAGTCCACAAAATTGAACAGATGTTTGGATCATCTGAATAATTGCTAGTTTAATTTTAAAATTATTTGCAGCAATTGACGGCTTTTGGATGCTTGTGTTGGCACCTAAGATTGTTGGGATAACGTAGTCCCGCAAGGCTTTTGATTCATTTTCTATAAGTCCACTCATTTTGCTTTTACCCTTTTGTATCCTACGCAGTATTTGTAAAGTTTTTCCAATTTCAGGATCAAAAGGTAAAAGAGTTGAGTTCGTACTCCTTGTAACTCTTTTTGATTTTTTATTTTTCTCAATTTTGAAAGTAAACAGAAAAAAAAAACATAGTAAAAAAAATTACCACAGTAAAAAAATAATTATTTACCGTCACAGGAAGTAAAAAGCTTGCGAGCAACCAAACGTTTTTTTTTACCAAGGTGATTTTTTTTACTACAGTAAAATATTAACACATATATAACAGAATCACAAATTAACAATAGGGTTAACTGGTATTGATATTAATTAATTTTATTCTCCGACAACGGCGCTAAAAACTTGTTGTGGTTAAATTCACAAGTGCACGAAATCGTAACAAGTAATAAAGTGATAGATAGGGTTGTCGATCCCACGAGAAATAAATAATTAATTATCAAAATTTATTAACTCTAGTTTTATTTTAGAAATGGGATTTCAGATTGTCTAAGCGAAAAGATTAACAATTTACTAACTACAGTAAAAACTTTTAACAAAGTAGGGCGTTGAGACAATAGAATAACAAGGGTATTTCAGTAAAGTCTAGGATCTTAGTCGTCAACTCTAATCATCTTCTAAAACTCTGTATGTATCCTTGAAACGGTGAAATTCTGGAGAGGGGAAAGTGTTTACCAGCCTGACAGATGTTTCTTTAAGTAATACAAAAGTGTGCCTAATCTATCACGTCAACTAAGAGAACAAAACAAGAATTAGTAGAATGAGGCTTTACGTAAGGATGATTGGTATTTTTTCTATGAAATACCCGCATTCGAGATTAACAGAATCTGACTCCTAAATACATTTTTCTTAATCTAGTTTACAACCAACCAACCAATCAATCAATGCAATCATGTCTTTGCCTTTTATTTCTTAGTTTCATAGTTTAATTAGTTCTTTTTCTTTTTAAACAACGTCTTAGATTGCTAATACAAGATATATATTCTCTAGGGATATGATACTTGGCTTGTAAGCTTTACTTACATTTTTGTTTACTATTGAATAGTACTAATTACAAACAAGCAATACAAAATACACATCAATCCCCAATTTTACGTGAGAAATACCTTTGGGCCATTTTCCGATACGTGGTAAATATGTTTGCTTCTTCATTCTTGTTCCATCTAAACATTTTCTCCAAATCACATAACAAATAATAAATCATGATTATAATTTATTAACTTGAAAATTTAGGATAAATAAACATTGACAAATTAAATAAATGTTACTTACTATAAACATGTTTCAACCGTAACTTCTTTCATCCCCCACTAATCTGGGGTAACCGTTGTGCGCCCTCCGCATCACATTCCTCAGAATCATGGTCAATTTGTATATCTTGGGGCAAAGTATCTAACAATGCCAACTCCTTCTTCCTTGTATATTCTCTTTCGTCCTCAACCTTGGATATGCCATCCCTCCATTCCTATCCATATCATCATCAACACTCTTTGTGTTGGCCTGCGATCGTTGGCTCGAAGATCCTGACATGTAGTAGGACACCCGCTGAGCCACAACTGTCTCGTAGAGGATATGCCCAACAATTGACTTGTCAGGTTGGACGAGGGCTGTTGAACCTCCAACGTCTTGAGCCTGTCACTCGGGCCTCCAAAATATTTCCTAAACCTCATTGGTGTCTGCTGCATCATCCACTGGAATGAGTATCCCATCACCACAAAACCCATTGGGAGTGAACTCATATACGACCTACCGTATTGAGACAATGGCATACGTTACTTAGACGATGGTAATGTATGAACGTCTTCATCACCCTAACTCATTGTGGCATACTATAGTATCCATATGGCCTCATCTGGTGCATCATATATGTAAATGGTAAGTGGTATGCCCAATATGTCGGCGTAGGCATCTACGTAGTTGTCTAGCCAATGGAAAAGTTCATAATGCCCATAAAAGACGATTGTTGAGGACCGCTGTCCAAGCATTGATGCATCATCTGGGGTGATGCCCCATTTAAACCACCAAGAAACTGAGTAGACGGTATCCCACCATCCCCGAATCCATCAGAACCACCCTCTGGCCTCAATATCAAAACTTCAACTCTGGCACCACGACCTCCTCTAGTCGCTCTATCCCGTGAGTCCGATGAACGACTACCACCAGCCATCTAAAGTACAATATATATTATCAGTACCAAATCTAATGCAATTATACTAATTCAATTAACTAATAGAATTATACCAATTCTAAAAAACTACAATCTACAATTCATAAGTTATAAAAGGGATAAAAGCATCAAACACCCTAACCTATGGGGTGTTTTGTGCTTTGCCCCTTAACTTAATTTTATCAGCACTTTGGTCCCTAACCTTGAGGGTGTGTGTGCGATTTGCCCCCTTGGTGCATTTTTGGCCATTTTTGGCCGGAATATTCCCCTGTAATCGACTCATGTATGTTGTACTAGATGTATAATGGTAGTTTGTGACAAACAAAAGGCAAAAATATACCACAAAGTGAGGAATATTCCGGCCACAAAAGACCGAAAGTGCACCAAGGGATTTGCCCCTTTGGTGTATTTTTGGCAATTTTTGGCCGGAATATTCCCCTCTATCTGACTTATATGTATTGTACTAGATACATAATGATAGTTTGTGACAATAAAAGGCAAAAGAACACCTCAAAGAGAGGAATATTCCGACCACAAAAGACTAGAACTGCACCAAGGTGCCCAATAGCACATACACCCCATAGGTTAGGGACCAAAGTGCTGATAAAATTAGGTTAAGGGGCAAAGTGCAAAACACCCCATATGTTAAGGGGGCTTGATGCTCTTATCCCTTTATAAAAATATACTTTACTATCCATACTAAGTTATAATCTAACGTTTCTTTCCTCAAATAAATAACATCATCTAAAATACAATTACAATGATATACCTACACAAACTTCAACCAAAAATCCTAATTAGACAAATTCATAAAGTTACTCCTACAATCATAATCTTACCTATCAAATCTAAATAAGTACATTCTACACTATTTAGTCATACTTTTTAATCCAAACTAACTTATAATCTAACATTTTTCTCCTTAAAAACTAATATAATCTAAAATACATTCCGTATAATTTACATTCAATCTACAACTCTCAAAATTCAACAAAATATCCGAACATTATATGAGAATTCACAAAAGCTGCAACAAATTCCCGAAATTCAACCTAGTATACTAAATTATTACAAATTAAACATACCCATAGCAAATCAACGTCAAAACTATTACTTTTATTCATAATTACAACACTAATCTAAAATCTATAATATCAAATATAAAGATTACAACAAATTCTCAAAATTCAACGAAATCAAAAAATACCCTAAAATCGTAACAAATTCAACATACCCATATCAAATAACATTAAAGCTATCGCTTATACTCATAATTGGAACACTAATTTAAAATTTATAATATTAAATCTAAAAATTACAACAAATTTCCAATATTCAACCATATACCATCAAAGTATAAAAATGTAGCATACCCTTATCAAATAAACATCAAAGTTATCACTTATATTTACAATATCAAATCTACAAAAATTTAAAGTTAGCAAAACTTCAAATAAATGTGCAAATACGTTAGAAAAAAAAGAACCTATAGATTACATAATTTTAATGATAATTGATGAAATTAGGACCCTTAATCTATCAGAAAAAAGGTTTTTGGATAAATTAGTGGATGTTTTGCTATTTTTTCGCCTTCCTTCAAATATGTTTGCAATGTGTGTGAGAGAGAGAACTGGGAGAAGCCGATATAATACCTTCTGGAATTGTTAAAAAGAAACACTTTAAAATAAAAATAAAAAGCCCAATATTTCGCCTGCAACGACTTGTTTTTTTTATGCGTTGGACCGTTCAAACCTGACATGAGGGAGGCGAAGTATGGCCTCTAAGCATTTCGCCTAGTAAGTTGTCCCCATTAGCTTTCTCCCCTTTAACAAGATTGGAGGCAATTTTTCATATATGCTTACATGTTTATAAAATTTATTTAGGACGAATTATCAAAAATGCCCGCTAACTTTTGCCTTTAATCTTAAATGCCCGTTGTTTCTCAACATGCTAAAAATGCCCTGTATCTTTTAAAATTTCTACTAAAAATGCCCGAAATAAAAAATAAGCACAAAAAAACTTATTTTGTCTGAAAAAAAATGCTAAAATGCCCTTTATCTTTTAAAATTCTACCAAAAATGCCCGAATTTTAAAACGCGACTTTTTGATTCAGCAGTGCTTCTCTTTGATTCGGATGCCTCGTCGGATAAAAAGTTCGAATTTTTAAAATCGGACATTTTTGTTAGAAAATTTAAAACTTAACGGGCATTTTCAGCAAGTTTGGAAATAACGGGCATTTAGGATTAAATGCAAAAGTTAGCGGGCATTTTTGATAATTCGTCTATTTCATCATTATGCAAATAATGATATTATACTTAAAAGAATATTTAGTCTATGCAAGCAATTGTGTGTCAATGTTTCTAGTATAAAGAAAGGGTATTGGGCACATTGGTGCAACAAACTTTTGGTTTTTAATTTTTAGGGAAAAAGAAGAACTATACCCATCGTTTAGCCTCTTTTACGAAACTATACCCAACCTTTGAACTTTTGCAATACTATACCCAACCTTTGTAAATCGTAAATATGCTATACCTATACTAATTTTCCGGCCAAAATTGGGAATTTGCAGGGGTAAAACCGGTACTACACTCAAAAATAAAAAAAATAATAAAAAATAAGAAAAAAAGACCCCCCCCCCTCCCCACCCCCACTGTATTCCCCGTCTCACCCCCCACCCCACCCCACCCCCACCACGCCGATTTCCAGCAACACCACTGCAAATCGTGGTGAATCACCGCGATTCGCTGCGGTGTTGCTGCAAATCGCGGTCATGACCGCGATTTGCAGCCGTGGTGACTACAAATCGCGCCACCACCGCTGCGATTTGCAGCCACCACCGCTGCAAATCGGCGGGGTGGGGTGGGGGTGGGACGGGAAAGGAGGGGGGGTCTATTTTTTAATTATTTTTTTTTTAGTTTTTTTAAAAAAATTATTATAAATAAATGAAATGGCTATTTTGCCCTCGTGCAAATCGGATTGCTGATGTCACAAGATCAGAATAGGACGTTTTTTGCCAGAAAATTAGTCTAGGTATAGCATACGATTTACAAAGGTTGGGTATAGTATTGCAAAAGTTCAAAGATTGGGTATAGTTTCGTAAAAGAGGCTAAACGATGGGTATAACCTTATAATTTTAGTTACGCATAATATTAAATAGTTGATTTGCAATTTTGTATTATAATTTAGATTACACCACAATACCTATATTATCTACTTATTTAAACATTTCATAATATGTGTTTCGATAATTTCTCTAATATATAAGTTTGGATTAGATCATATATTCAAAATCCATATTTATGTGACAAATACCTTTTTATATTCCAGTATTAAGAACAAGGGATAAATGCATTAAACCCCCTGAATTATGCATGTTTTTGCGTTTTTGTCTTTAAACTAATTTAATAAGCGTTTTACCCCCTAAACTATACCAGTCTGTGCGATTTGTCCCCTGACCGGGTTTTCGGCTATTTTTGGCCATTTTTGGCCAGAATGTTTCCCCTTACCCGACACATATGTGTTGTACTAGATGTATTTTAGTAGTTGATGACAAAAAGTAGGCAAAAAAACACCTCGAACGGGACATATTTCGGCTAAAATGTGATTTCCTCTTCAGTGTATTTTAGCCGGAATATGTCCCGTTCGAGGTGTTTTTTCGCCTACTTTTGTCATCAACTACTAAAATACATCTAGTACAACGCATATGTGTCGGGTAAGGAGAAATATTCCGGCCAAAAATGGCGAAAAATAGCCGAAAACCCGGCCAGGGGGCAAATCGCACAGACTGGTATAGTTTAGGGAGGAAAACGCTTATTAAATTAATTTAAGGACGAAAACGCAAAAACGTGCATAGTTCAGGGGGTTTAATGCATTTATCCCTAAAAAGAATATGCACGTACCTGGTGCCATGGTTTCTAGTTAAAGAGTAAATTATAAAGAAATGAAGTCTTTAACAGCTTGTACCCAATGAATCCAATGTTATTTCCTATTTCAATTTTCCTTATACTCCAAGGCAGTCATGTTGTCTTACAACCCCATATTTTAGGAATAAGAGCATTTTCCTCACCTTCTACATCGTGTCAGCTATCAGAACGAGTAGAAGTAATATTCTCAAAATTAAACTCTATCATATGGATGTTAAAGGGGCATTTCTGAATGGTATCATTAACAAAGAAGTTTATGTTGAACAAACATAAGGTTTTGTTGGCCCTTATCATCATGTATAAACTTGAAAAACTTTTTATGTTTTAAAACAGGCACCTAAAGCTTGGTATGAAAGTTTAATTAAATTCTTGTTAAGCCTAGGTTTCAGTAGAGGTGATGGAGACAGAACCTTGTTTATTCTAAGAAATATTGCAAATATTTGTATTGCTTAGATTTATGTTGATGACATTGTCTTTGGTTGTACTAAAAAGTCTACTTTGGAAAAATTTGTTGAGTCCATGATAGGTACCTTTGACATGAGCATGATTGATGGACTGAACTTCTTTCTATGACTGCAAGTAAAACAACAAGTTAATGGAATGTTCCTTTGCTAGGAGAAGTATGCAAACAACCTTGTGAAGAGATTTGGATTGAAGGAGTCAAAGTCAAGCAAGACTCATATGTCTTCTACCTTGAAGATTACAAAAGATGGTACATAAGACAGTGTTGATCCAACAATGTACAGATCTATGATTGATAGCTTGTTGTATTTATCTACCACTAGACCAGACATTATGCACTGTGTGTCTGTTTGTGCTCTATATCAAGCTGACCCCATGCAGTCTCATTTGATTGTTGTGAAGAGATTTCTGAAATGTATTTATGGGACAACTAAGATGGGCATTTGGTACTCTCATAATACAAATACCAACTCTGTGAGTTTCAGCAATTCTGAATGGACAAGTGATTTAGACGACATAAAATACACGAGTGGAGATTTTTTCTATTTGGGAAATAATCTGGTTATCATGGTATAACAAGAAACAAAACTGTATTTTATTATGAACTGCTGAATTTGCATATGTAGCAGCTCGCAGCTGTTTTACCCAGCCTGTATGGCTTAAACACATGTTGCTTGACTATGAATTGAATATTGAGACATTACTTATGTTCCGTGACTATGCGCTGAAATGATAAAGACTTTGTGCGTCGGCAGTGGGCAGTATTGTGTATGCAATGGTGTGTACGAGGTCAGACATTGCACATGTGGTGGGAGTTGTGAGCAGATACATGAGCAATTCGAAAAAACAACACTTGGAAGTCGTGAAGTGGATTTTGAGGTACTTGAGGGGCACTATAGACATGGCATTGTGTTTTGGATGATCTAGCACAAATCTATGTGGCTATGTTGATGCTGATTTGGCGGGTGATATTGATGGGAGAAAGAGTACTATGGGGTATGTGTTTATTTTGGGTGGTATTGCGATTACTTGGGGTTTAAATTTGCGGAAGATTGTGGCGTTATCTACTACAGCAGCTGAGTACGTTGCAGTAACAGAAGCCAACAAGGAGATGGTATGGGTGCAAGGTTTTCTAAGTGAATTATGTTAGGGGCAGAGTAATAGCATTCTCTATAGCGCATAGTCAAAGTGTTATTTTCTTGCCAAAGAATCCAGCATTTCATTCGATAACAAAGCATATTGAGTTGAAGTTTCACTACATACGGTATCTCTTGGAGATGAAGATCTTTCCGTTTGTGAAGATTTAAGGTACATAAATATTCGTGATATGTTGACTAAGGTTGTGACCTTAGAGAAGTTGAAGCTTTGCGTGGCTTCAACCGAACCTTGGAATTTGAAGTAATTCGCGGATTAGCATTTCCAGCATTGGTGGATTATTATGATGATGGCATTGATGAATGTGATGGAGGTTTTGGTTTATGGGAGCAGTCCAGTGGGATCATCATAATGGATATCGTAGCTTGGATCGCCCACAAAGGTAGTCATAGACGAACTAGATAAAACAATTGTATCTTGTGTACTGGTCGCTATTTATCGCACTCGATTGTGTGTATTTCTTATCCTTTGTTATGTTTTATAACCTCCAATATAATCTTCTTAGAAAAGACAATCTATTGTTTTTATGAAGGACTCTTTCAAAGATTTTAATGAACGTAAGGGGAAATTAATTAATGCACTAGTAATGATAAAACCAGATTGGACACAACCTTTCAAAATTATGTGTGGTGCAAGTAATTATGCCGCATGGACTGTATTAGCACAAAAACAGTGTAAGATAATGAAATTCATTCATTATGTAGCAAGGTCATAACAGACGAACAACGTAATTATGTTATCACGGGAAAAGAGTTGTTGGATGTTGTTTATGCTTTTGAAAAGTTCAGGTCATATCTTATGGAGAATAAAGCCATTGTTTACACTGGCCATGCTGCACTAAAATATATATTTGCCAAGCAGGATATGAAGGCGAGGTTCATACGGTGGATTCTTCTGTTACAAGAGTTTGATGTGGAAGTTAGAGACAAGAAAGGAACAGAATATGTCATAGACGATCACTTGTCTAGATTAGAATGGGGAATCCAAAATCACGACAAATAGGATTAAATTAAAGAAACAACTCCCAACAAAGAACGTTTTACCATTCAAACAATGAAAGCCCCAAGGTTTGCTGATTTTGCAAACTACAAAGTATGTAAGGTTTTACATCCCAATATATATTATCGGCCAAAGAAAAAATTATTTCATGATTTAAAATATTATTATTGGGGACGATCCATAACTGTATCTTCACTGCTCTGTTGGTGTTGTAAGAAGATGTGTCTCAGATGAAGAAATTCGTGATATTTTTGAAAAATGTCACGAAAGTGAAGTTGGTGAACATTTCAGAGGCCAAAGAACTACCGCTAAGGCATCTCGTTGTGGTCTTAATTGGCCTACAATCTATGAGGATGCACACGAGTTTGCTATTCATTGTGATAGATGTCAAAGAGCTCGTAATATTTCATGTAGGCATGAGATGCTTTCAAAGAATATCTTAAATATTAAATAATTCGATGTTTGGTTATTAATTTTATGGGACCTTTTCCTATGTCACATGGGAATCAATATGTAATTGTTGTTGTAGACAATGTATATGTAAATGTATGGACCGAGATTGGTACCAGTTTACTTAATTCACACAGTGTGTGTACACTGAATGTTGTGCCAACACCGATCGTATTCGGTGTTGTCCCAACACTCGATGTAGAGTAATAATACAGCGGAATAACGAACACAGTGAGATGAATTTTAAGCAGATTATACGAATATAATATGCCGAGCATTACGTCCAAATAATCACTAAATGTTACTTCAATGATCTTACCAAATACAACAGAGCAAGGAATCCAATCCTAACAATAACTAATCTATAAGCTTTATAGCTTAGCTAGATAAAACTCACTAAAAAAAGACCAACACAATACAAATGTTACTTTAATGATCTTACCAAATACAACTGAGCAAGAAACCCAATTCCAACACTAACTAATCTATAAGCTTTATAGCTTAGCTAGATAAAACTCAGTAAAACAAGTCCAATACAATACAATAATTTCTTCTAATCTTCAGAACTTAATTCTAGTCTTGTTGTTAGTCTTGATGTCAAGCACGCCTTCTTATTAGATTTGATCGTCCTTGTTCTTTGGCGTGATCGACACGAGTTGATGATCGTCATCTTCTTCAATGGATAATTCTGAAATCTCCTTTGTTGTTTATCTTCATGAGATCTTCTAATAGTATCTTCAACTATCTTCGGCTCATCCTTTTTCTCCAAGCATGTATCCGCACGATCCTCAAAATCCCAAAATGATCACAGATAAATACAACTTATGGAACTAGGTGAGTTTAAGAATTAAGGCAAAATAAACAATTTCACTTAAATAAATCGAACATAGCAGTGTTGAGTTCAGTGTTGTCCCAACACTACTTTCCAGAATGTTGGACCAACACTTTCTAACAACATCTGCACATTCAATATTTCTCTTTTTGCCTTTCTTCACAAAACTCCACCTGCAACCAATTTTGTTTAAGTTCCTGTATTTCAGCATATAAGGAACATTACTTATTCTTATTTGCTCCTCTTAATTTATGAATGAAGAACTGCAGTGTTGAGCCAACACAGTACACTGGTGTGTCCCAACATTTTTCATCTGTCATTTCAACACCTGCAGTTAGTTCAACAATACTAACCAAAGGAAACTAGAATAATTAACAAACGTGCAGAGTAATATTCAGATTACATCCCCATTAGAAACAAAACAGAGAACATGCTCTCTGTGCCAAAACATAATTTGTTCAAACAACTTCATAAGTACAAGAAAAAAAAATTGTGGCCTTAATCTCCGCCTTTTTGTGAAGACAGCACCACTAACAGGTGCTTGTTGATGGTGTCCAGCTCCTTGATCTCCTTATCTATGTCAGCAATCTCCCTTCTTCTATCAGCAACCATCCTACCACACTACTCCATCTTCTCTTGAATGAAGGCAGAGTTGATAGCCACAGTAGGAGTGGATTCATCCTCACCAACTGAGGTTGTGATGAAGCTATGTGCCTTCTTCTTCCCCTGCTGTGCGCCACTACTTCATGGAGCATTTGGATTCTTCCATGGAAGATCATTGATTCTTTCCACTCCAAAGTAGTTCTTGGTGATGGGCAGTTTTCCAGTCTTGTCCATGAATGTCTCATTTTTACCCTTTTCAAATCCTTGATCAGTGAGAATTTTGTAGATCAAGGAAAAAAAGGGTAAGATTACATCCTTCTCGTGCGCAGCCTCAACAATCATGGTGAAAATTCTCTCCTAGATGTCCTTGGATGCCTTTATGCAGTTTGTATATCAACACAATCATCTCATGAGTGAGGACTGTGGAATTAGTTTAGGGTATCGAGTTGAATAAGGCGGCTTTGCACATAAATGCAGTGAGGGATGTGAGTCTAGTCACCTTATGTTTGTTCTTCCACTTGTTCACCAGTCCACCTGTTAATTCCGTCATCATGTTGTCATCATCAATTTCCTCCTCTGTTTCCTGCCCTCTTGTATCCTCCAAGTTTTGTTAATAATAGTGGGATTGAATTTGTAAAACAATTCCCTTACATACACCCTCCCATACTTGGGAGAACCTTTGGCATGCACAAACTTAGACAAGTTACAGTAAATTCCTTAACTACATCAGGGACATAAGGGACAACAACAATCAAAGAGTATAACAGGCTCCTAGACTCAAGAAACTCAAACAAGTTGTACTTTCTGTAGTCATCAACAACAATGTTCCTCTTAGGCCAAATTTTCCTAACAGTCTTAGTATAGTAGTTCTCACTCGCAGTTTTGGTCAAGAAATACCTATTATGACGCTCAGTAGGAAGATCTGCCTCAAAAATTTCTGTTAGTTCAGGCTCAGACTCCTCATCAGACTCTAGTGTTGTGTCCGCATCCTGTTCGGCTGGTATTGGATCAACATTTTGATCAACGGGTGTTGGTCCAACATTTTGTCAAGCCGATGTTGGCACAATATCAAGCTAGTGCAGTTCCTCAGCTTCTTCCTCCTCTCATTTTCCATTATTATCCTCTTCCTCTACTTCATCAGAACCCTGCTCCTCATCTTCATCAGCAGCATCATCTTCTTCAAAAGATGATGATTCTTCTTCTTCAACAGCAGCATCTACCTAAGTAGTAGCATCTTTCTCAGCAACTCCTTCCTTAGCAGCTTCCTCATGATCTTGTGCATGTTCACCTTCCTTCCCCCACTCAATTTCGCAAGGAGGGGCATGTGGTTGATTCTCCTCAGGTACCCTGCCTCTGAAATAACTTGTTCATCTGTACGGCGGACATCCTCAGAGATGTTGGGTGGATTCAGAGTTGCTTAAGTATCAGCAGGTTCCAGTGTTGTGACAGCATCTTTTGGAGCTGGTGTTGTGACAACATCAGTGGGTTCGCGTGCTGGCACAACATCTTCTGGAGCAGATGTTGGCTCAGCATCGGTAGTCATGCCCTTCTTTAATTTTACATTTCTCCTAGCACAAACAGAAGCCGCCTTTCTTTTAGGTGGTTCAAGTGCCACCATTGTGTTGCGGGTGCTGGTGCTTCTACGAGGTTGAGCTCTCTTTGCATCTGAGCACATGGCAACTAAAATGTTGGCAAGATCAGCGATTTTGGATTTCTTTCCCATTATAGTATGCATGAGTAAATTAGGAAGAGAGTAAGAATCTAGGGTTTAATTGATTTTGCAAAAATTAAGCATAACAAAAAGAAGATGAATAAGGAACGTGGGGGTTAATGTAGGAGTAATGAGCCGGTAAATAATGAGAACATGTGTTATTCCCTCCATTTTGAGTCAACATATGCTGAACGTGTTGGTATGACACGTGATCTGAGTAGTTAATGAGTATAACTTATGAGTCATAGTGTTGTGGTGAGTGTTGAGACAACATTCGGAGAGCTAGTGTTGGTACAACATTTTGAGTCAACATCTTGTGTATAATGAGCCAAGTGTGTGTGTGGTCAGGGTCTTACCAAGTTTTTCTTTACATACCAGCATAAGAGAAATCCGAGCAAGATACCTAGAACTTCAAGAGCTAGAAGGAATCATTCAAATCCACTAGCTTGGCTTAGATCTGAAACAAGAGTGGGAGTTAGGCAACATAAAACACACTGAGTAAACAGTAAAGAGGTTAACATCACAGAGATAATTAAGCTCCTATAGTTCAATGATAAGCAAACTTGTGTGTTACTGACAGCTAACTACCCAGGAGATATGCCTTACATATGCCATTATGAGCAGAAGAAAACCAAGAGATACTCACCCTTAAGATCATGACAACACAGAACAGGATAAACAGTAGGATAAGAAATATGCGAAGATTAGTGTTTGGCCAATATTTATGAGCACAATGTTGTCGCAACACAGCATGTCAGCAGTCACAAATAAAAACCCTTTACTTATTTCATTTTCAGATCCTTTAAAATAAATAACTTCCAAGCATTATACTTAGAGGCAAAAAGGATCATGTCTTCACTGAATGTAGGCAATAACAAGATCCCTAACACCCCCAGTGACAACACAATCAATGCAGATACACATGCCAGTATATAGGCCTGAATGCAGGTAGTTCAGAACCCCAACACCCCCGTTTCCTAGCACATACTTGTTTACTGAGCACCAATAAGAAGGTTTTAGCATGAATTGAACAATTATACTGCATGAAAGGCAATACAAGACCCCAGACACCCCAATATAAGTGTTCACCATCATATGCCTCCTCTACAAGCAAAACAACATAAATAAGTCACACCATCATAATCAGTGTGTTCACAACACTCTCATGCCGAGCCTTCCGATGTCTAATGTCAACGTGAACATGTCTGCTAGTTGGTTTCAATATGTTCAATTGTGATTGTTTTATCTTCAACCAAATCTCTCAGAAACCGATGTCTAATGTCAACGTGTTTGGTTCTGGAATGTTGCATATGATTTTTTCATATGCTAATGGCACTCAAGTTGTCACAGAACATGAGAAGAGTATTACTAGTTAACTCATAATCACAAAGCACATGTTTCAACAATATTAGTTGGGTTACACAGCTGCCAGCTGCAATATACACTGACTCTGCAGTAGATAAAGACACATAATTTTGTTTCTTCCTCTACCAGGAAACCAAATTATTTTCTAGATAAAAACACCCTCTAAGCATTGCTATTCACAGAATATCCAACAAAAATGCACTTTTCACTTTAGCATCAAACTTTCCTAATGGCTATCTATCCTTCAAACTATAACACACACAACTAAACTCATGAAAATGACTCAGGTTAGGCTTAATTTTATTAACTATTTCATAAGATGTCATGGTTGTGCCTAGTCTTAGATAAACTCTTTTTGAAATATAACATGTAGTACTAAGTGCTTCTGCCCAAAGTCTTTTAGTTATTTTTCTAGAGTTTAATATAACCATAGCCATTTCTTGAAAAGTTCTATTTCTCCTTTCAACAACTCCATTTTTTGGGGGGAGTGATAGGAGCAGAGTATTCATGAGAGATGCCTCTAGAATCACACAAATCATCAAACTTTCTATTTTCAAATTCCCACCATGATCTAATCTAATCCTAATAACACATGCATTGTAGAGCAACTTAATATTATCAGCTAGTATTTTGAATGTCTACACAGCCTCAGATTTTTCTACCAAGAAGTTACCCCAAGTATACCTAGAAAAGTCATCAACAATCTCATAAGCATACTTCTTACCAGCAAAGCTACAAACCTGCATGGGACCCATCAGATCCATGTGCAATGGTTCAAAGCATTTAGAGGTTCTAGAGATCTGACCTTCCACATGTATGGGTGCATGTGTAGTCTTGGTTTGTTTACCTTGCAGACAATCACCAGAAACCAGTTTACCTGGACTGGAGAGCTTAGGTATGCCTATCACACCTTCTAGCTTGATGATCTTTTCCAGATTCCTGTAGTGGACATGTCTTAGCCTTATGTGCCAAACCACCGATTTATCAACCATTACATGTTGGCGTTGTGCATCCTCATCCACCAGGTAGCAATTGTCTTTTGACATTTTTCTTGTCATAACACATTTGTTAGATTTATTAAACACATCACATGAATTCTTGTCAAATTTGACAATCAAATTGTCGTCACAAAGTTGGCTAATGCTGATGAGATTAGCCTTTAGACTATCCACCAACAGAACCTCAGTTAGATGATGTAAACCAACCACATTTAGAAACCCTTTTCCTATGATATTTCCTTCGCTTCCTCCACTATATGTAACAGTACAAGCAAATACAGGCACAAAGTCCATAAGATTAGTCTTGGTACCTGTCTTATATCTAGAACAACCACGGTCAAAATACAAATCACCAGTAAGAGTATGAGTAGCTGAGAACACAACATTACAGATGATTTTGATTTTAGGAGACCAAAGTCTGTTCTTTTGAAAATAATTATTTTGTTCCCTGGTGTTGCTTCAGAATGTTGTGCCAACATCTAAGCGATCCGATGTTGTCCCATTATCCGATGCAACATCCCTCCTATCATAATTATATTTCTCATAGAACTTTATATACTTATAGCAGTATGGTCTTAAATGACCCGGCTGAAAACAATGTTGGCACATATAGGTTAGTTTCTCAGGTTGATTAGAGTTGCCATTATTTTTACAAAAGACCAGCATTTACAAAACCAGATATAACAATTTCGTGTCTAATTGACCTTTTTTGGTATCCCAAACATGTAGTTCCTTCATTTCCAATACTCATTGCTTCATCAAGCATTTTTGTGCTAGAGTTCCACTTGGCAAGGGTTTTCTCTGCTTATTCCAGTTTTATCTCCATCTTTTCCATTTGGCACTTCTGTCTGGTTCAGTTATAGTTTCAATTAAGAAATTGTTTCTTCTTGATGAGCCCAGTTTTCCTTTTTATGATTTTTTTTACCTCGTCAAGAAGTTCCATGTAGACAACCTTTAGTTCATCAACCACCTTGTCTTGATCCATTTTCCCTCCAAAGAAGTACTCTTCATCCAAATCTATAGATCCACCAAAGAAAACAAGGTTAGAATGTTCCTCAGATTCATTTACATGAGTTATAACACATTGAGGGTTAGAGATATAGTCATCATCCTCCCAGTTGTCAAAGTAGTCTTTCTATTCCTCTAGATCCGTCTAAGTGTTAGGCCAACATCTGTTCGTCCTGATGCTGTCCTCACACTCGATCCAGTTAACTTGAGCAGACAGGGCTTCTGTGTGAACTTCCACAGACACATGTTCATCTTGTAACTTATCCAAACATGTCTCATCATCAATATCATCTATGCATACCCAGTTAGATCTATCTTTGATTCTCAAAGTATTAGCACACTCATATGACATGTGTCCATAGCCTTTACACTCAAGTCATTGGACTTCTTTCATGTTCTAAGTGTCACTATCAGTGGGTTTTTGAACGAATACTAAACCATTTTACAAGGAAAACTCGTTCTTAGATTAGAGGGAACATTTTTTTTCTTACTCTATCATTTAAAGCAATTTCATTGAAATTTTTTCACCACTGAACCTAGACATGCACTTATTTCAGTTTCATCATCTATTTATTCTTCCGTAGCTCTCAAAGCAAGGCCTCTATGTTTGTTGGTGAGTTATGAGTTCATCTCAAATTCTTGTAACACATTCCGAAGAGTATGAAAGTTAAGTGATGAAATGTGTCTGGCTTCTTGCATAACAATCATCTTAACCTCAAACCTAGGAGACAGAGTAGTCATAGCTTTGTAAACAAGTTGTTTATTTGTTAGAGGATCACCCAGACTTTGACATTCATTTGATAAATCCATTAATTTTCCAAAGTTGGAAGTAACAGACTCATCATCACCCATCTTAATGCTCTCAAATTTCTATAAAACATTTTGGAGTCTAGCTTCTTTGACACTGGCATCTCCTTCATAGTGAGTTTGAAGGAGCACCCAAGCTTGTTTAGTAGTTGTACATAATTGCACTAACCTGAACATATGTTGATCAATCCAACTGAAGATGGCAGTCAATACTTTCTTATTGTAGGCCGCTTCATTGACTTCTGCTGGAGTTCGGTCAGCTTCAGGCTTTAGGTGTACATCATTGACATCGTCTTTGGCCGTCATTGGTGGAGTGTACCTAGCAATGATTGATTTCCACGCCCGTAGGTATAAGGATTTGATGTATTATCTGAGCCTAATCTTCCAGTAAGCATAGTTTGTCCCATCCAGTATTGGTAACCTGTTGTTAGTATTGGGATTCACATTGTCCATGGTATGGTACCAAATCGAAGCACCAGTGAATTAGGCGCTTAGCTCTGACGTCAATTGTAAATGTATGGACCGGGATTGGTACCCTTTTACTTAATTCAGACATTGTGTGTACAATGAATGTTGTGCCAACATCGATCGTATTCGGTGTTGTCCCAACACTGATTGTAGAGTAATAATGTAGCGGAATAACGAACAAGTGAAATTAATTTTAAGCAGGTTATATGAATATAACCTGCCGAGCCTTACGGCCAAATAATCACTAAATATTACTTTAATGTTCTTACGAAATAAACTGAGCAATGAACCCATTCCTAACACTAACTAATCCATAAGATTTATAGCTTAGCTAAATAAAACTTAGTAAAACAAGACCAGTACAATACAAGAATTTTTTCTAATCTCTCGGAACTTAATTCTGGTTGTGTTGTTAGTCTTGATGTCGAGCACGCCTCCGTATATGATTTGATCGTCCTTGTTCTGTGGAGTGATAGGCACGAGTTGTTGATCGTCCTCTTTTTTAATGGAAATTCTGAAATATATTTTGTTGTTATCTTCATGAGATCGTCTAATATTATCTTCAACTATCTCTGGCTTATCCTATTTCTCCAAGCATGATTTCACACGATCCTCAGAATCCTAAAACGATAACAGATAACTACAACTTGTGGAACTAGATGAGTTTAAGAATAAAGGTAAAATAAAATATTTAACTTAAATAAATCGAACAGAGCAGTGTTGTGCCAACACTACTTTCCAGAATGTTGGACCAACACTTTCTGGCAACACCTGCACTTTCAGTACCAAAATGGGTAGAAGCAAAGGCACTTCCAAGTAATCATAGCAAAGTAGTTATAGAATTTTTTTTAAGGGATAAAAGCATCAAACCCCCTGAACTATACACGTTTTTGGGACTTGCCCCTTAAACAAATCTTATCATCACTTTCCCCCCTAAACTATACATTTTTGTGCGATTTGCCCCATCAATGCATTTTTGGTCGAAATACTTCCCGTTCGAGGTGCTTTTTTCCCTACTGTTTGCCATCAACAACTAAAATACATCTAGTACAACACATATGATTCGGGTAGGGGGAATATTCCGGCAAAAATGGCAAAAATATACTGAAGGGGCAAATCACGTTCCAGACCATTTTTGGTCGAAATACTCCCCGTTCGAGGTGTTGTTTTCCCTACTTTTTGTCATCAACAACTAAAATACATCTATTACAACACATATGAGTTGGTTATGAGGGAATATTCCGGAAATGCACCGAGGGGGCAAATCGCAGAAAAGTGCATAGTTTAGGGGGGAAAGTGATGATAAAATTTGTTTAAGGGGCAAGTCGAGAAAACGTGTATAGTTTAGGGGGTTTGATGCTTTTATCCCTTTTTTTAAATCCATGATTTTTTCAAAATTTGGCACACCTAGAACTTTAATAAGTGATGGAGGTAAACATTTTAGATATAAATACCGTGAAGCATTGTTAAGAAAGTATGGTGTTGCACACAAAATAGCTAGTTCATATCATCCACAAACTAGTGGACATGTTGAATTATCAAACAAGAAAACAGAAAGAATTTTAGATAACACGGTAGCACGTTCACGTAATGATTGGACGAAGAAATTAGATGATGATTTATGGGCATATAGAATTGTTTTTAAAACACCAAAAGGGATGTCACCATATCTTCTTATTTTTGGACAAGCTTGTCACTTACATGTTGAGATAGTACATAAAGCTTTTCGGGCAACGATATTTTTAAATTTTGATGATAGAGCCACTGGTGAAAAGAGAAAATTTCAATTAGATGAACTCGATGAATGGCAGATTATGAAAACTCTAAAACCTATAAGGATAAAACAAAACTTTGGCACAATAAGAGAATCTTGCATAGAGTTTTTACCGACAAGTGCTAATATTTAATTGGAGACATAGATTATTTTAGGCAAATTTCGTTCAAGATTATTCTCAGGTAAAATACGTTCAAGATGGACTGAGCCACTCGACACATCATGTCACCAGTTGTCCCCGCCCCCCTCCCCCCACAGTTAGATATATGTGTAATGTGCTTTAGTTTTGATCACATTCGTCATTTTTCTGAATTACACTTTCCCTAAATTGTCTCTAACCTCTCTCCAATTATCAATACTCCACACTACTTTCTACAAAATACACTCAAGAATTTCCCAACTCCCTAACTTTAATTAATTTAATTAACATTTTAAATACTTTTATCAATAATAATTATTAAAAAATTTGTGATTTATAACTTTTGGCTTTAATTGGAGTTTGATATTTTATCGTTTGAGCATTGATTAGTTCGTTGATGATTAGATTATTTTATGCAATTGGAGAGATGGTTGTTGATGTAATTATGGAGAGGTCATCTTGCCTGATTTTTATCTAATTTGAGAAAATTGTTTATTGCAGTATGACTATCAATTATGAGACTCACACTTCACGTGCCTCGAGATCACACTTGACCAGTACGTCTCATGCCGTACCAAATGGCTAGGCTGATATCCCTCGATTTAAGTTGTTAGAGAACCAACAAAACTTTGAGCGTATCGCACACGTATGCATCTATGAGGAGAGGCAAATGCTATTATTTCCTGAGCAGTTGACAAGGATGAGTCTGCTATCCCTCGTGCAGTACGAGCTACAACGTGCATGCCCTGAAGAGGCTGACACTCGACACATGTGTAAGTGCGAGGTACGATAGTCTCTTGCTCCCTAGCAGCGATCAACTATATGTTTAGATATCGAGCATAAGCAGTGGAGCCATTTCTGATGGCTTTATAGACGACGATGAAGAAGATTGTGACATTATTGTGTAACTGAGAGGAGCCTCTGATGAGGATTACCAAGAATGGCATGGAAGTGAACTACAACGATCTTGTGAGGGAAAACAAGGTGTGGTACAAGTTTATGTGCAGTCGCCTTTGGTCGTGTTTCAACTACGATTGGATCACCGAAGGTTGGACGAGACTCATGTACGGGCTGGTACGAGGATAGACATGTGACCCTGGTGAGGTTTTGAGGAGTATCATGGGCTATTGTGTTGGTGGAGGGCACATTGGCGGCTTTTATTTGCTAAGCACCAAGTTGTGCAAGTTGGCTGGAGTTTGCAACCTATCGCAGGACACCATAGGAGTGTGGATGAGCCCTATCAATGGGGCTATGTATCATCGCTAGGAAGGGGCTGGACATACGATGACCTAGCCGCCGATAGAAGTGATGAAGCACCAGAGGTTAGAGAGTAGGGTGCACCAGAAGCCGCAGGAGGAACGACTCTCGTTAGACGAGAGCGCAACATGATGAGGACCAAGAGTCAGACACAACAGAGTTGTAAGGAGAGATACGAGAGATGCAGGAAAGGCAAGAGCGCATGGAGACCAGAGTGGAGGGGATAGAGACGGATGTAAACCATATAAGGTTGTTGTACTTACACCAGCGTTTCTTTGGAAGAAGCTCTAGTGCTACGGGCCCCAGCCATCGTTGAGGATCAGGGGAGTTAGTTATCTTTTTCTTTATATTTAGTTTTGAGTCTTTTTTTTCCTATCCCTACAATGAGTAAATTGTAGACTTTAAGTAGGGGGGGGGGGGGGGGCGAGGGTATATAGTCGTACGTAATTTAAGTATTAGAAATTTGACTTTTTTTTCTTTAAATTTTATGGTTTGTTTGTGTTAGTATTAGTAAAGTCAATTTTGAGTATTTTTTATTTTTATGTTTTATTTGCGAGTCAGTTTGAACAATATAAATTAAGTATGCACTTATGTTTATTGTTAATTTGTGAGTTTAAGGAAGATATTTACTGAGCTAAAGTGCAACTTGCTTAATTATTGTCAAATAACATGCTACATTTCATATGTGCATTCAGTTGTTACTATTTTTGAAAATGTGAAATATTTGAGGTTAGTAAGCATGATAATACGGAGTTATATGCTATTCATGGTCATGAGGAATTTGTTTGAGTATTATGGAATAGAAGCGTAGATTCTCTGTATGTTGAGGAAATGAATTAGGCCATCGTTTCTTCTATGCGTTTGAGCATGTTCAAGCCCAAAACTCGTACTACTAAAATAATCCTCAGTACCCCACTGAAGCCTTATCTTATTAGCCTTTTACGAATAAGCCACATTCAACCACCTTTAAGCCGAAAAATGAGTCAAATCCTTATCTTTTTTTAGATATGAATTTAGCAAATCCATTTAAAGAAAAGTAAAAAAGGAATGAAGATGAAGTGTAAAAAACACAAAAGCAAGAGACTAAAATAAAAATATCATAGGCCATGTGATTTAAAGGATGAAAAACTAAAGTAAGAGTGCACTAATAACCCCACAAGAAAATGTAAGTGTGGGGAGCCTCTGAAAATTGATGAAGTATATGGTGGTGTTGAACTTGTGAAAATTAAAACGCAAGAGATATCTAAAGAGATCAAAAGAAGCCCAAAATAAAATACTTGAGGTTGAGAAAATAATAAGGGCGGAAAAAGTATTGATAAAAGTGAATTTACGAGAAACATCTCTAGAATCCAGATATATCTTTTCCCATGAAGAGACCTTACCAAAGCCTAACAATATAAGCCAATAAAGTCCTAAAATATCCTCAACATAGGGAATATGTATGAGTTGAAAATAGTAGAAGGATGGAAACAAAGGTAAAGTGAATGCATGTGAAACTATATGACTATGTGAACTACAACACGTGCTTTGTTGTGACTTATCTTGATAACATCCATATTTACTTTCAGAATAAGATGATGCATGAGTATGACGATGATTGAGTCTGATGTGCAAAGGTTAGTTGGCATATCCTTCTCATTATGATGTAAAGATCATAGGTTGCATTCTGAAACACATTATCCCTCGGTATGTTGGAGTATACAGAATTTGTATATTAGTTGGTTGGACTCTTAAAAATTGTTTGTATCACTCGAGGAGAAGCAACGAGCTAATCGTGGGGGTATTTGACAAGTGAATAAAACATCAATATATTAC
This sequence comes from Linaria vulgaris, assembly GCA_948329865.1. NCBI lineage: Eukaryota > Viridiplantae > Streptophyta > Magnoliopsida > Lamiales > Plantaginaceae > Linaria > Linaria vulgaris. Next base: position 30,275,599 of record OX415249.1, read on the forward strand.
CTTCGATTATTGATGATAAATTGCTTAGTCCTTGTGTTTTCTGTTCATGTTAGATAGTTTTATGTATTTTCAGGTTTTTGAGTCAGTTGAGTCAAAATGAAGCCAAATGAAATCTAAACGTAAGGATTCAAGAAGAGATGAGTTGGCTAAGCAAAGGCTGGGAACAAACATAAGTTACACCACGACACAAGGAAGCGCGCGAGTAGCACCAAATGGGCAGAAGGTCTTGCCACCCACGAAGAGGCAGATGTCACCACGCCAAACATCCACAGAGTTGCACCACAACGAACAAATATTGCGCGAGTCGTGCAGCTACTGGCGAGTCGTGCAGCTAGCGACAGACACGAGCCGTGCAACACGCAGGTAACGCGTTGCAAAATATATACTAGAAGGGTAGAGTCGTCTTATAACATAATGAGCCAAAAATCCTAGCAAGAGGAGGCGTGCGCACCAGTAAAAAGAGGCAAGAGAAGAACATTAAAGAACAAGCTTACATATACACAAGAGCATAGAGCAAAAAGAGGAGAAAAACCTATAAGCAAGCAAGAAACTATTGAGAAGAGAAGAAGAACAAGATAATAAACCATCGATTGAAGGAAAAAGGAGCATCGTTAATCAACCTAAGAAGTGAATAAGAAGAATTGAATGAGACAAATCCACAACAGTCCTCGAGAATTATTCAACATAATATTTTCTTTTAATCTTTGCATTCACTTCAATTATTAATTATGATGTTGAAATTGTTCTTTGAGTTAGGAAGTAGTTGGATTTGAAACTATGTGAAGACTTATGGATATATTTCTATTAATTGTTGTTTATGTTTATTTGATTATCTTGTGCTCAATGGTTTGTCATGCCTGATGGTGGGGGTATTTTACGAGTCCCAAAAGTGAATGGGCCAGCCTACCCCGAATAAGGCCTAAAAATAAGAGAATTGGGTCGGTTCGACTATTTTGAGGACAATAAAACGTCCTGCGTTCGATTGTTATTTCATGTACTCGATGCGGGAACCGCCGATCGGGGTCTATATATAACTCTTTCTCCGATATTCATGCCACACATTAATCACTGTTCACCTACCATCATCAATCGAACTCAGCTGTTTGACAGTTCCACCGTTCGATAGTTCTTCGCTTCGACTGTTCTTCCATTATTAATCCTCGGCCACTTCCATAGTTATTAGTGTCGAACCAAGGGCGGTTGGACAGTTTAGGAAATTCAATACTTTCAAGAACCTTTAACCACATTCGTTCGATAGTTCGACAGATTCGATAGTTACAGGTGCATCGAACCACTCTAGTTCGATTGTTTCAAATCAGGTTTTTTACTAGTCATTTTAGTTTAGCTACGTGTATTAGGTGTTCCAAACTAGGCTTGTCCATCTGTGGGAACACCACTTTCCCAGTAACTTAGGTAAGATGTTTATGGTAACTTGATCGCAAAGTAGATCGGCAAAGAGCAACAATTCTAAGATGCACCATTCGGCGGGCCCTCGGCCAGTTTCAAGGGTGAGGGCACCATTTGTCCCAACGGAGAGGATGCCACCACCAATCTAGCAGGATCCATAGAGGCTAGTGACATAAGATCGACACGCGCCAAACACGAAGACATTAGTGGGAACTGCAACTATTGGTTTTTCGACTGCGTTGAGAGATGAAATCATGGCCATAATTCGCACGGCAGTGGTTGTGGCATTGCCCATTCCTCAACAACAAGTGCCGCCACCATCTTGCGCAGGCCAGAGAAGAGTTTCACGAGAACAACGATCTACTAATAGGAACCCCGTTGATGAAGCGAGAGACAGGGCACACATGGATGACCGAAGGGTAAGATCAGAGTTAGTTGAGGTGCAGTCTAGAAGGCACTGTGACGTGGCTATACAAGAGGTGAGTCGAGTGCATGACTCTAGGGCAGAGCAAGCTGAAATCACAAGGAAGTTGGAAAGACATAACAAAGAAAGATACGAGATTGAGAACATGATGGTGCCATTGGGGAGGACTCGTAGGAGCACTCCCTTTAGTGCCGAAATAGAGGCAGAGGTTTTAGGCCATCGAGAGAAAATAGCGCAGCTGAAAACATACGACGGAAAGGAATATCCAAAGGAGCATATCTTCTACCTGAATGGTTTGCTTTCCTTGCACGAGTTTAGTGACCAATATGCAGGCGCAAATCTTTGCAACCACATTGACTGGAGTAGCACTGGATTGCTCAGCAAGGATCCCCGCGGGAACGATAAAGAGTTATGAGAAGTTGAGGAAGAAGTTTTTCAACCAATTCTCAAGTCGAACAAGGACAATGATAGATCATTCTAACTTATACTAGGTGAAGCAAGTGGATAAGAAAACTCGAAAGAATTTATGAGAAGGTTCAATGTAGGGCTACTAAAGATAGACGACCCGAAGGGCGAGATGGTCGCGAACATCATTTTCCACGCGACCAGAAATGCAATTTTTTGTGATGATTTGCTAAAGGCAAAGCCGAAAATGATTGAGGAGATCAACAAACTTGTACATTAGGTGGTGCACCGTGAGGAAATGATGGTGACAAAGGCCATCGATCACGCCCCAAGGTTCAAGAAGAGAGGAAGAGAAGACACAGGATATAACAAGAATATGAATGATAGGCACTTGAATCGATCGCCTAGAGGGTATACCCCCTCAACACATACATAATGACTGTGTATAGGGCGGCGAAGAGGAGGGTTCACTAAATTAGCCAAGGAAAATGAAAGACTCCCCGACGACAAGACTGTTGACCCGCTACTGCAATCACCATAAGCAGAATGGGCACAATACGGAGGAGTGCAAAGACTTGAAAGATGAAATTGAGTAGTTGATCAAGGAAGGGAACTTGTTGAGTACGTATGTGGCCTGAAGGTTGTAAGATAGAACTAACCAAGATAGGTCTCGGTCTCCTATGGACTATCTACAGTTATTGGACAACCAACCCATAAATGGCATCATACACATGATCTCGGGGGGGGGGGGGGTCGGTTGGCCCTGATTCTATCAAAGGACAAAAAAGAGTCACGAGGGATATAGATGTAGACCGCTATGTAGGGTTTGTGCACCTACCCAGGATAGAGGAGATGGAGTCGGACAAAATCACCTTCTCCAAAGTAGATTTGTTGAAACTGAGTCCACAAGCGATTCAAGCTAGTAAGTTGGATTTCCCATTAGTAGTAACGGTTGATATTCCTAACTTCAGTGTGATGAAAGTTTTGTTAGATAATAGAAGCTCGGTGAACGTCCTTCTCGCTTCAACTTCGGAGCAAATGGCCCTAGGCGACAAACAGGTAGAGATGGTGAGGACCCCGCTACGTAGCTATGACGGAATGGAGGTGGTCCTATGCAGAATGGTTTCTTTCCCCACCTCACTTGGGACCACACCGCAGAGGAAGACCATGTTATTGACTATGTTATCGTTGATTTGCCTTTCCCTTAGAACGCAATCTTGGGAAGGCCAGCACTGAAGGCTTTCCGAGCAGTGCCCTCGACTCACCACCAGATGGTCAAGTTTCCAACCCAAAGAGGAATGGACGAGGTAATCGGTGACCACATGCAGGACTGGCTCTGTTATGTCACGTTTTCTCAAGCTGCCGCCTCGCGAAGAGCAAGAGGCACTCGCAGCATTGGGACCCATGGAGATGGAAGGGATCGACTGATCCTCTCTTTACCATTTCTACTACTTAGTTTACTTCGTGCACTTTTAAAAAAAAATTAGTCATCCCCTAAATTGCCTCGTGCTTTAGGGGCTAGTATGTAATAACTTAAAATAGGAAATACGGAGGCTTTAGTCCTAGAGAATCCCTCGAAAAATGTAGGGAATCTGGCCATATGCTAGGCTCAGCCCTATCATTATCAAATTTATATCTTTGTTGGAATATAAATTACCCTTGTTTAATGAGCCTCGTTAAGGGGTCCCCATAGGTACACACAAGACGAGCCCACTTGAGGCCTAAGTGGTCGCCACAAAGGATGCTTAGCCTTTTGATGCATTATATATTCTCTGTTTGATCATATATATTCGTTAACTGCAGCGATACTCTAAAGGAGTGTCCTAACAGGTATAAAAAGAAATGATCACGGGACCAAAAGACCCATGTGGTCACGGTGTGGGCAACCCGAGGCGAGTAATTACTGGCCTCAAAGAGATGGAAACTTCGTCAGGATATGGCAAGTACAAACCTGAGATCTCAGAAGACAAAGGGATGGACACTCCCCCAAGATATGGCGAGTGCAAACCTAAAATCTCAAAAAATAGAAGTGATGGACACTTCACCAAGATATGGCAGGTGCAAACCTAATACCCCGAGAAATAGAAAAGATGGACACTCCGCCAAAAAGTTAGGAAGTGTATTGGTCTTATTTCTTCTGGGTTACAATACACATGAGATCGATTACAATAGTCCTGACTAATGCCAAAATAATACTATTCTATTACAATGAATGAAGTAGCTTGGTTCAGAACACCTTATACGAGTTAACTAAGTGATATAAGTAAAAATGGCCTAGATCTCATAACAGTTGAATCGGGATGATTCGATGATAAAACACTCGAATTGACGGAATTGTGAAACCAGGACGGTTCAATGGTGATATTTGTCGAACTGATAAAACAGTTAAACCAGGATGGTTCGACGATATAACTCTCGAACTGGCTGTTCGGTCGAACAGGGACGGTTCGATGGTGATAACCTCGAATCTGTAGATCAGTCAAACGGGAGTAATTCGGTTGTAATAATTGTCGAAAGGGTTGGGATTAATAGTTATCGGTCGAATAGTAGAACAGTCGAATAACTCGGTTCGATAGTTAGTAGTTGCTCGATAGTAATGAATGCGTGCATTTATGTCGGAGGATGAGGTATGTATAATCCATGTCCCGCGAGTCCCAATTGAATGCGAAGAATAACAATCAAATGGGCTCGGTTCGACAGTCTTTATACAGTCGAACGCGCTTGGTTCAACTGTCTTTATAACAGCCGAACGGGCTTGGTTCGACTGTCTTTATAACAGCCGAACGGTCACTGTTTGATAGTTTATTTCTGGGCCCTTACTTGGTAGGGCGGTCAAAAACACTTTTTTGGGCCTTCCTAAAATACCCCCATAATATAGTCCCCCCAGTTTGGGAGCCGATATTGATTCAAGGGCGGATTCCAAACTCTCAATTTTGTGTTGCTTCATATATTTGTTCATATCGTAGTTTGCGTTTTCATCTACGGGCCATGTTTTTGTTTGATGGATCAGTGGCGAGATTTTGTTTGATTATACTCCACACATTTGGGAGCCTTGATTTCAAAATCAGTGTTCCAAATCGAGCTAATTGCCAGGAAAATATGTGTCCACCCATTTTAATCATGATCCGTAATGTGAGACTTGTAAAATTTAGATTTCACGAACAATCAAACGGAGGCGGGTTCGTTACAATTTACAGTCGAATTATATGTGATTCAATAATTTTCCCATTTATTCTTAGGGTCCGACTTTTGAAAATTGTCGAACTGTTTTAAGTTCGACTGTTATGAGTGTCGAACTGACTTGAGTTCGAGTGTTATGCTACAATCAAATTAATCGTCCTACAATAGTTGTTGCCTCGTCATGGGATTCCATCGAACTGATACGAATTCAATTGTTTTTGGCAGTATCGAATCATTCCAGATTCGATTATTTTTATTGCACTGTCGAATCATCGTAATTCGATTGTAAAATACTGTCGAACTGGAACGAGTTTGACTGTTGTTTTTGTGGGCCTATTGGGCTTGCCTCCCTTTATATAAGGACGAGAGGAGGTGATGAAGCTCATTTCCTCAAGGCTGGCCACTTACGCTAAAACGTAAGAAGCATCGAACCGGCCCCATTCGGTACTATTTTGTATCGAACGACAGACCGTTTGATACCTTTTGAATCCAACGGTTGTTCGTTCGACTGTTTTCCTTACAAATGTTTTTTTGAATATTTCAATTTCTACGTTTGTTTCATGTTTTGTTGTATGCAGTGCAATTTCGTTGCTGATTTGGTGAATTTGCAACTTTAATCAAGGTAGTGCAATTGTTCACTATTTTATCTCTCATTAACTGTATGCTAGTATATTTGTGCTTCGCGTGTTATGCACAACGTAGCTGTTGTGAGTGTATTATACAACGTAGTATATTTCTTTTTATTTTATTTTTATTTCAGTTTGTATTATACAAGTTGTCAAACGAGATGGTGAGTGTTGATTCGATGTCTGGGAGTGATTCGAGTAGTACCTCAAGCACCAATTCCAATAGTTTGGTGAGGGGTCCCGGCACGAGGTACGCGGGTAATGCCTTGGGCGAAGAGAATGCCCATGATCCGATTGACATAGAGGTGGTTGATAGTGAGTCACATGAGGAACATCTGCCAGCTCCGCATTTGGGGGTAGGTGGTGAGCCTTTGCTCGACCAAGTGGACAATCATGTCGACAATGAGGCGGACGAAGCAAATGAAATTATTGACAAGGATTTTGATGATTCTAACGATGAGGTTGTAGGTATGGCGTATACTGACTATGTCACGATTGCAACATAGCTGGCCCATTCTTCGGGAAACCTATGATATAGGGATTAACTATAAGATTATTATCCTCACTTTAGAGTAGCGTGTGCACACCGCGACACCTGGTTTTCATACTATCTTTGTATGATAGTTGGCCAATGGCCTACGGTTTCCCGTACCATATGAGGTGACCTCCATTATAAGGCTGATCGGGTTGGTCCCTAGCCAATTAACACCGAGCTCGATCGGGCATATAATTGGTTTCATCATAGCCATGAAAAGCTTATGGGCGCCTTGCGGGCCTAACGAGTTATGAACTTTGTTCAAAGTTTCACGCAAGAGGAAAGATCTTTATCATGTAAAGGCGTTGACAAAACATAAGTTCTAGAATGGGGAGCCTTCCGGTTATGGGAATAATTGGAAAAAAATGATATTTCTATATAAAAGAAAGTTGGTGAAATGAATCTATTGTTTTTGACGAGGCTGGGTCGATGTTCCAAAAATTCGAATACCGCGGTGGGTTGGTTGTCCTAGATGGAGCGATCATTTTAGGGAAAATTTGACTACAAACCACCAACTTCATATGAAAGCCCTCGTTAAAAGCGCAGTTTTATCGCTAGCGTGGTTATCTCCGGTTCTCTATACAGGGAGACATACTCTTGGTATATATATTGTTATCTGTCGTTTAACTTTGAATGATAGTAATGCTTGGTGTTCTTATTTTTCGGAGTCTTTCTTAATGAGTCGCCATGCCCACATGAGTCAAGTCCTTGCCACGGATGTTGAGGCATCTCGTATGACGGTCCCTATTCTCGTTCCCCCTTCTAAGAAAAGGAAGGCTAAGGGGAAAAGACCAGCTGCCGAGCCCGCGGTGTCCATACGTTCCCGTGCACTAGTTGATCCTTTCGAGGAGATGCTCGGTGGAGGTCGCGAAGATTCACCTCCTCTGGTTGATGATAATCATATGGGAGGGTTCGAGATGCCGATGATGGTGGAGCAGCGGGAAAAGCTGAGGGGGCTGCACCTGCAAAAAGAAAGAGGTTTTCCAAATTCGGTCTAAAACTGGAGGTGCTATGCCCCCTGCTCCATGTTCAACTAGTCCCATGCCCGCTGATGGCTCAGTCCCCCCTGTCGGGGTGAATACTATGGCGAATCCAGTCAGGGCATGCGCTATCGCATCGAGGAGTTCGAGCATTCTAAGAAAGAGGCTATCAATCCACCAAGGGTGGTCTTTCCTACCCTCGCAATGGCTTTTCCTACCTCTGCGGAGCAGCATGTGCAGTTGAAGCAGCTTGCTCTTCAATTAATTAGTGCGACAATGTGATATTTGAATGTGATATTGTTGCTTTGATGCATGCTAAAATTTATTATGCATTTTGTTGTTACATTTTTTAAACGGTGGGGTCATGGATTCCATGATCAAAGGCTTGATGCGGGCCTCTGAAGAGAGGATGATCGGGCTCAAGCGGCTGCGGGCAGAATTTCAAGGTAAAGATCTTGAGGCGCTGAGAGTTGTTGTAGCGAAGAAGGAAAAGGCTTTGCAGCACGCTAAATATTGTGCTATCCGAGAGAGCGGCGATCGAGAGGCCGTGAGACTTGCAGAGAAGAGCATTCAACGGCTCGAGACGCAAGTCAACACGATGAGGACTGAAGAGACCGCGCTAGAGTTGCGGGTTGCAGAGCTCGAAATAGAACTTGCAGCTGGGAAAGAAAAGGTCTCGGACGCTGAGGAAATTGGATATGCCCGCGGGCTCAGCAAGGTATACTGCTTTGTCGTGGATAGACATTGTTTTGTTTTTCCCCCTTACTAATTTCTTTGTGTTATTCGAACAGCCTCCCACCGCGCAGCAGTGAGTGGAGATTGCAGAGGATTTCTTACAAAGCAATACCTTCCAGGAGATCAGTGTTCGGTGGGGGGTTCAAGATACCAAGAAAGCTCAAGTGTTTACGGTGCAACAGATTCACAACACCTACTACTTGCGTGGGCGATTCGACCCACACTGGTTGGATTTATCACTGGGTCCTGATCGCCAGCCTCTGTCCCTAGCTCTCGATAGCTTGCATGCCGTTGTAGATGAGTTTGCCAGCTTGCTTGAGAATTAGAGCTTGATTTATTGCAGAATGCCTCCACCTCCTCCCATGCCTGCCGCCTATCCTTCATCACAGGATGAGGATGATGCTGATACCTAGGTGCCTTGGCTTAATTTTATGTTTGAACAAACAATTTGTTATTTTTGTTTTAGCACTGCTTTGCCCTATTATCTTGAACAATTTATTTGCTTTGAACTATCTCTTTGTTGAATATTCTGCAGATATTGCTCATGTTTCTGAGAATCTTTGTGTGTTTCATGATTGCCTGTTTGTTTAAAGTGTGAGCTTCGTATGCATTGCGCTATTTAAGCATTAGTTCGTTGATTCTATTCTGCCTCGTATTGCAGAATCGTTCAGGCATTTGCTGCTTATGGAGCATAATGTTCTCCTCTTTATTTTTGTGAGGCCTTTTATCGCATATGCCATATATTTGGCGATGTGTCCGTCTCTTTCTTCTTCATAGGACTTTTTTGGTTTGCACTTGCCACATTTTGGCAAAGTGTCCATCCCTTTCTTCATTGTGGGACTTTTTAGTTTGCACTTGCCTTATTTCTGGCGAAGTGTCCATCGCTTTTTGTGTGTGGGGCTTTTTGGTTTGCACTTGTCGTATTTCTTGCTAAGTGTACATCCCTCTCTTCTTTTTCATTTCGAGTTCTTGCATATCATTAGTTTCGTATTACGCATATAATTTTACAGTGGCAAGTTCCGCTTTGGCTGCATTTTTTAGAATACTTCATAAAGTATTACTGTAGATTATGTTTAGATATTATGTGTGGTAGAGAAAATATATAACATTCCATTGTTATAGGCCTTGTGGCTTTACCCTGGATATACCTATAGTAATCCTTAAATGAACTTGTCATAAAAGGTCAAAAGTATCCCTTGTGGAGACTGAATTTCAATAATAGATAGGGTTAAGCCTAGCGCAAGGCCAGGTTGCCTACGTTTCTTAAGGGAGTTACTCGGGACTCAAGCATTTGTAGTTCATGTTTTAGGTCATTACATGCCAGCCCCTACCACACGAGTCGATTGAGGGGACAAATAGAAATTGTTCCAAAATTGCAGCAATTTAAATAAATAGCAAAATTGAAAAGAGCAGTTCAGTTGATATGTTCCATCTCCATAGGGCCCAAAGCTGCGAGTGCCTCTTGCTCTTCTTGTGGTGGTAGTCTGAGGGATGCCACATAGCCTAGCCAACCTTTCCTGAGATCAGCTATTACCCATGTCCCTGTTGGGGTAGGAAATTTTACCATTTGATGGTACTTTGATGGCAATGCTAGGAAAGCGTTGAGCGTCGACCTTTCCAGGATTGCATTGCATGGGAAGGGTAGGTCAACCACCACAGAGTCGATGAGCATTGTCTTTCTTTGAAGTTTGGTTCCAAGAGATGTAGGGAGAGAGACCATTATGCGGGGTATTACCTCCACTCCGCCATAACCATGAAGCGATGTTTTGATTGTCTCCATTTTTCCATCTCTGAGGCCCATCATTTCCCATATCAAGGCCATCAGCGCATTGACCGAGCTTCCGTTGTCCACTAAAACTTTCGTCACGTCGAAATTGGCTATATCAACCGTTATCACCAATGGGGAGTCCAACTTACTAGCTTAAATCGCTTGGGGGCTTAGATTTAGCATATTCGCTCTTGAGAAGATGACTTCCTCCGGTCCCATCTCCTTTATTGTCATCAAATCTACAAACCCCACATAGCGGTGTGCATTGCTATCTCTGGTGATCCTTTTTTGCCCTTTGGCAGAATCAGCACCCACTGAACCTCTCGAGATCATGTGAATGATTCCTTTCCTCGGCGCGTTATCCATTAGTTGGGGATAATCCAATACTTGCGGCCTATGTGTTGCCTTTTGGTTATCATTCCTGGGAGAATTAGATCTATCCATATTTTCCTTGTCTTCCTCATCCTTTAAACCTCTTCCATACTCTACGAACTTGCCATCCTTTATCAACCATTCTGTTTCATATTTGAGATCTTTGCAATCCTCAGTTTCATGTCCTTTTTGCCTGTGAAATTTCCAGTAAAGGTTTGATAATCTAGTTGCCGTAGAATCTCTCATATTTCTTGGCTCTTTCAGCCAACCTTTCCTTTTTGCGGCCCCATAAACTATCATGATATCAATGTTCGGGGGTGAGTATCACCTTGGAGAGGAATTCCTGTACATGTTGCTTATGTTCCTGTTGTGACTATGTTCCACTCTTTATCCTTCTCTGATCCTCAGGGCATGGATGACAGCTTTGGCGGCCATTATCTCCTCGCGATGCACTACTTGATGCATGAGCTTTTTGATCTCTTTAATTGTCTTTGACTTCAACCTAAGAAACTCCTTGCTGAAGACTGCATTAGGGGCCGTATGGAAAATGATTTTCACGGCCATTTCTCCATTCGGATCGTCAATCTTTAATAGCTCCGCACTAAACCGGCTCAAGAAATATTTCAAAGGTACTTTCAAGGGGTCTTTCTCTCCTTGAATCTGACCAAAGTGGTGGCAAAGATTCGGGCCTGCACGTTTTTCTTGAATCCGTACAAGTTAAGCATAGTGTCCAAATGGAAAATATTCTCATGCAGGTCTATCTTTCCGTCATACGATTTCAGCACTCGTATCTTTTCACCATATCTGGCGGGGTCTATCCTCTTCTACTGGCCCATGATGATCTCATCGAGCTGGCATGGGCACCCCAACTGGCACTACTGATGTCGCCCCTGCTCATAGAGTAGGCGGGGCGGCGGTCATTTGTTACAAGTCGGGATTCTTACTCTCTGCGATCTAGTAATTCTATACATCTTGCCTAATTAACCACGAATAAATGGTGTTCCCACAGACGGCGCCAATATTTTGTTCTTATTTCATATGGGTTACAATACACCTGAAATCGATTACAATGGGCCTAACTAATACCAAAATAATGTTATTCAATTACAATGAATGAAGTAACTTGGTCCGGAACACCTTATACAAGTTGACTAAATAAAACAATTAAAAATGGCCTAGATCTGATAACAGTCGAATCGGGACAATTCGATGATAAAACACTCGAACTGACAGAACTATCGAACCAGGGCAGTTCGATGATAATATCTCTTGAACTGATAAATTAGTCGAACTAGGATGGTACGACGGTATAACTCTCAAACTGGCTGATCGGTCGAACAGGGACGGTTCTATATTGATAACCCCTGAATCATTAGATCAGTTCAACTGGAGTAATTTGGTTGTATTGAATGTAGAACGGGTTGGGCTAGATAGTTATCAGTCTAATAGTAGAACAGTCGAATGGCTCGGTTCGATAGTAAGTAGTTGCTCGATAGTAATGAACGCGAGCATTTATTTCGAAGGACGAGGTATTTATAGACCCCATCACGCGTGCCCCAACCGAATGCAAAGAATAACAATCGAAGGGGTTCGTTTTGACTATATTTATAACAGTCAAACGAGATATATTTGACTGCATTTATAATAGTTGAACGGGCTTGGTTTGACTGTCGTTATAACAGTCAAACAGTCACTACCAAGAGTTTATGTCTTGGCCCTTACTTGGTGGGCTGACCCAAAACACTTTTTTGGCCCTTCCCAAAATACCCCCATCAAAGTGCAAACCTAAAACGAGGCAAGGGAAAACCTGAAATCCCAAAAATGATTCAAACGATTCTAAATTTTTAACAATTTTAAGCCCGCACGAGGCAGAATTAAGCCAAAATATGTCGTTCGATGGACGAAACATTACTCACGGCACAGCCTAAACAACGAAATTACTAACAATTAAAGAACTAGGTGTCGAACACCCAGCCCTAAAAGGTAACGTGAACATAATCGCCGATGTTCAAACAACGAAAACATATGCGATTAAATTATCCATGAAAAGAAGGCAACGCAACGCCAAAACAAAATGTTAAATTGTTCACAAAAACAGAAAACTTAAGCCAAGACAGCTATGCTTCGGCATCGTCTTCATCATCCTTGTAAGGTGAATACGGAGCAGGCAATGGAGGATGAGGCGGCATCCCAAGAGTGGCCAATCCCTATTGGTCCAGCAAGCTAGAAAACTCATCTGCAGGAGTAGGCTTGTTGTTAGTAGCCAAGGGCAAAGGCCGACGATCGGGACTAGTGTTAAATCCAACTACTTAGGGTCGAATCGGTTGCCAAGATAACCGATGTTGTGAATCTGCTGCACCGTCAGCACTTGTGCCTTTTTGGCGTCCCATAAACTGCGCCAAAGACTGATTTCTTAGAAAGTGTTCCTACGCAAGAACTCGTTCGCGATTGCCAAGCGCTGCTCAAAGGTAGGGGCTATTCATGCCAAACGCAGATAAATAATTGGAAAATAGTAAGAAATTTCATATTTGACGACAAGAAAGAGAGCAAACCTCATTTATGCCGCAAGAATATCCCAATATCTCCACGCGCTCGACCTTCTCTTTCTCGATCGCCACCTCTTTTTCGAGGTCCCAAACGCGCGATTCCAACGCGGTTTTCTTGTAGCTCTGCTTGTTAACTTTCGTTAGAAGCTAGTGAGTCTTCTCTTCAGTAACCTTCATGGCTTCCCAGTCGGTGCTGGCTTGAGTTCAAGAGTCTTTGGTAAGTTTCAAGGCATTCTCCTTCTCACTCGATGCGTCCTTCAATGCCTTAGAGTCACTCTCTTGGAGCTCTGCCCTCAGACAATCGAGCCCAGTTGTTCTCTCCTCGTGAGATAGCAACAAACCACGGGCCATGACATTGATGACTCCACCTTGCTGAAAGAGGCCAACTTAACCTTAGAAAAGTAAAAGAATCCAATGCTATGATGAAAAATCAAAAGAAAAAGTCTAATTACCGTATTAACCATGTGGAGCACAAGCCGCTCCAATTGCACTCACATCTTAGCAGACGTGGGAAAACTAGTTAGAAGGCTAGGGAACAATACCCTCAGCGCATTAATCGTCTCGTCCTTAGGCTGCATGTACTCCCCAATATGCACTCGGGGAGCCCGTGTGTCACCCACCCCAGAACTCTGGCTCGTGGGACCAGATTGGCGGGCTCTAGGTGGCACAGCACCACTGGTTTCGGAACTAGTTTGAGGAACCCTCCTTCTCTTTGCCAGAGTAGACAGTTCCACTACACCTGCTAATTCGACAACATCGGTGACAAGTACGTCAAAACCCCCTGAGAGGTTATCGCCTACAGGATGAGAGTACTCACGACCAGTACCCTTAAGATCCTACAACGGGTCCAGTGGTGCACGAGCTCAAGATGATGTCCCAGCCTCAGATGCTGGTTTCTTCCCTTTATCTTTCCTCTTCCTCGGCGAAGAAACCACCATAGGCACTGTAGCTGGGCCGCATTGGCATCCACTGCCAAAACCTCAGTCATGCGTGCATGACAACTCATTAGAAATGACTCTGCAAAAATTAAACAACAAACATTAATAACGACTCTAACAATTTGCAAGTCAAAGGCCCATATAAGGAGGAATAAACAAATACCAATAGTATCACTCCTTGTGTATGGAACCGGGGACAATCCCACTAGACACAGGACCTCACTCTTAACTAAGGACTTGATCTTAAATTGGTGATTGATAACAATGTGGGCTCCAAAGGTGTTTCCTTACTTCGGACCACTTACTCTGGGGGGACATGTAACTTTCGGTAATTCCACCCACTCTCGCCGGTAAGAAGCAAATTCATTCACCCAACTCTCCTGGATATAGAAGTACCATTTTTTCTAGTTCTTTCCATACCCCTAGGATTCCTCTTTCAAGAGCTTATGCTTCTTGAGGACTTTCACATGATAAACCCCTTTTTTTACATGATACCTCAATTCATCGCAATTATGAAGCCCAATATATGTCCGATCGAACTCAGCGTTAATTGGCTAGGGACCAACCCAATGGTCTGAAAGATTCTAGTCACATCGGGATGGATGGGAAACCGTGGACCATTGATCAGTTGCCCCACAAACACTATATGGAAACATGGAGGCACGGTGTTGACCCCCTGCTCCATGATCGGGATCTCTATCTTATGATTAATCACTTTATCAAAAGTTTTTCGTAAATAATCCCGACTACGTTGCAACCCCGACACATAGTCTGTATACGCTATGTCTCCGACATCCTCATCATTGTAATTATCAAGACGTCTATCCTCTCATTCGTCTGCCTCAATCTCAACAAGATTGTCATCAACCTCAAGCAAAGGCTTATCTTCTACCCCTGGCTGAGGAACGGGATCCTGACCCTCTCCCGAATAGCTCTCCCAATCCTCCATATCATCTCGGTCAGGAGAATTATCCCCATCCAGATCATCACCCACGCCCTCATGATTGGAAGCCCACACTGAGCTAGTCAAATCAGTTCTAGAGGAACCACTTTAGTCACTTTCGAGTTCTAATTCAGCACTCGACATCTCCTCGGACATCTTGTCTTACAAGAACTGAAATAAAAATAAAAATAAACAAAAGTTGACTACACCGGGTACATCATCCCATGCCACACACAAATTCAAGAATGTGTAGGAAAAGTTAATATACCAGACAAAAAGTAAATAACCAAAAATAAAAGCAAAAGAAAGAGGCAAACAATCAAACTACCTTGAGCAATATGTCACAGAACACACCTATTCGGTAAGAGATTGCACTACAAGTAACAAAAGAACGATAAGAAAAAAATTAGTAAAAAATTGGAAAACAAAATTATAAGTTTATAGTCCAACAGCGTTCAGTTCGAAAATAATGAGAATCGAACTGGGTTGGTTGGACTCTTCCTACCTTTGCGCATAAGATGGCGGATACGGTAGAATGCTTCCTATTCACTTCGTACACCCTTACATAGAGGTGGCTCTGCCCACAAGGCCCACGAAGATAACTGTCAAACCACAGCGCGTTCAACAATACAAAATAGTCAAATCATATCAGATTCGACAATATCAAATAACTATTGAATCATGCCTCGTTCGACAGTTTCCAAAAAAAACGTCAATAAATGCATGTAATTCGATACGTAGCACAACAGTCGAATCTTCATATGTTCGACTTTCCCTGTTCAAGAAAATTTCACAACTCTCATATGAGGGCATATTTTAATGCTAGATAAAATTTATTTGGCACCCGACCCTATGGGTCACGACTCCCAAATGAGGGCATAATTTTGAAGCCAGATAAAAGTTATTTGGTAACCAACCTTGTGGGTCACGACTCCCAAATTGGGGGAAAATTTTGAAGCGAGCTAAAATTTATTTGGCACCCAACCCTATGGGTAACGACTTTCAAATGGCGGGCATATTTTGAAGCCAGATAAAAATTATTTGGCAATCGACCCTATGGGTCACAACTCCCAAATTAGGGGCATATTTTGAAGCTAGATATAATTTTTTTGGCAACCGACCCTATGGGTCACGGCTCCCAAATGGGGGGCATATTTGAACTCATATAAAATTTATTTAGCAACCGACCCTATGGGTCAGGGCTCCCAAATGAGGGGCATATTTTGAAGCCAAATGAAACTTATCTCGTGAAGCAACGCAGTATTATCGAATTTGGAACCCGCTCTTGAATGAAGACCGACTCCCAAATTGGAGAGACTATATGGTGGGGGTATTTTAGGAGGCCCAAAAGTGAACAAGGTCGGCCTACCCTAAATAAGGCCCTAAAATAAGATTGTCAAACTGGGTCGGTTTGACTATTTTCTGGACAATTGAACATTCTGAGTTTGGTTGTTATTTCCCGTACTCAATGGGGGTCCCACGGACCAGGGTCTATATATACCCTGTTTCCCAATATTCACGCCACGCATTAATCATTGTTCACCTACCATCATCAATCGAACTCCATTGTTCGATAGTTCTTCAGTTCGACTGTTCTTCCAGCTAATTCGATTGTTAATCCTTAGCCACTTCTGTTCGAGAGCTATTAACGTCGAACCAAGGTCGGTTCGACAGTTTAGTAGATTTGATACTTGCAAGATCCTCGAACAACGTCCGTTCGGTAGTTCGGTAGATTCGATCGTTACAGGTGCATCGAACCACTCCAGTTCGACTATTTGTAGATCAGGGTTTTATTAGTCATTTTAGTTTAGCTACGTGTATTAGATGTTTCGAACCAAGCTAGTCTGTTCCTTGTAATTGATTAGCATTAGTTTGGTTGAGTTAGGGTCATTGTATCGTTTACCTCGATATATTGTAACCCATACGAAATAAGACCAAAATACCTGACCAACATGATATTGATTTGAAGTTATGGTTGGTGACTAGCGTCGCCACATAACAAGTTATGTGGGATAGTTGAACATGTGAGTATAGGGAAAATATAAGTTAGACCATGTCCTCTTGTAGCCTCGAAAGAAACCTTAAACATATGCATCATTTAAGGAAATCGAAACATTAGTAGGAACATAGTGGATATCCAGTGAAACCGAACCTCTAAGCTATTTTATTGTTATTGACTACAGCCTAATCCTAACCACTTAAATTATGTCTAGTAGTTTAATTTAGTTTAGCTTAGTTCAATTTAGTTTAGTTTAGAACTTCTTCATTTCAATTTATCTTTTTAATCTTGACATTCACTCAAGAAAACAGTAAAGTGAGAGAATACAAGGTTTAATCATAGTCCTTGTAGGATTCGATACACATGACGTAATTTACTTTCCATTGTGTACTATTCCAACTTTGCATCAATGTCTATACATGCAGGAAGTTTCCATGTACAAGATTTTGAGTGTATATGTTTGGAAATTGCTCCTATTCCTATCTCGCTTCTCTATAAACGCTCTAAAGTGCAAATTTATGCCCTAGTTTCTCTATTTGCTGCAGTTTTTGATTTTATTTTGATTTCACTTGAAAATTTCTCAAAACTAACTATGGCTCGTTAGTCATGTATCACAGACCTTGCCAATGTTGTTGTCAACCAAAAGGCAAACACTAGTGCAACCACAAAACAGTATAACACACGCAAAAACCGCCATGTTGCAAGCACCCCTGATGGAAGAAGGGAAACGATGACTTACAAGTGCCAAAATCTCGAAGTAAAGAAGGGTGAAACCTCTAGTGTTGCTGCAGCATCTCCTAACAACACTGAACAGATGGTTCCATCATAGGAATTGGAAACTGTTGTTGGTGTTGTCGCTCCAGGTTCTAATAATCAGGTAACAAACTCTACTTCAAACCATGCATTAATTTATGAGTCTTTGAATGAGGGGGAGAGTAAAAACCTTGATGATGTTGAGAAATTGATTGATGAATAGTTGGTAATGGTAATGAGAATGTTAATGTTGTTGAGACTGTTGACGGTGTTGATAATACTGCTGGTGAAACTATTGAGGGTACTTAGAACAATGAGGATGATGAGGAAGAGTCTGAGGAGGAGGAATCTGTTTAGCGTAACAAAGTTGAGAACGGGAAGGAGAAAAATGGTCTGATTCTGAGGAAGAGGACCATGATGGAGGAAATGAAACTATTGTTGTTGAGGAAAAGGTCCAAGAGGATCTTGAAGAAGAAGAGATGGAGGAGTATTTTGATCTTGCTCATAATGACTTCCATAAACCCCTTACAATAAGAACTTCATATAAAAGGAGGTTGGTGAGAAGTAGGAGGCTTATCAAGCAGGAGTGATCCATGTAATAAGATTAATGGAGACTACTAGTTTTAGAAGACACAGGGTGTATGTGTTCCTCGAGGCTAGAGAATTTTTGGGGTCTGTGCAAAATTTAAGGGCATATGTTTCTGAGGTGATAAGAGAGTTCTATATGAACATCTCTCAGTTTGGGTTGCTCCCAACTTATCACAAGTTTGAAATGGTATATGTCAGAAGGGACAACTACAACTTTAGTCCCTCAAATATCAATGTTGCTTGAAGTTTGACTGATGATAAAGAAGGGAATGATCCAAAGTTGAATGGGGTCATTGAGGATCTCACTTTGAGATCATAAGGGTATGGACTGACAAAATTGCCACCACCAGGCTCACTTCCATGGGTGTTATTTTATGCAAAACCACATCAACCAACTGGCTGCCAACTTCAAACTCCATTATCCTAACATAGAACACTATAATTATGGTTTATAAATTGAAAAAAAGTATGCATGTGAATATGGGGAAGAGGATCCAAACTATCATGAACACTACTATGGCGAGAAGTCTTGGCATTCTGCCATTCCCATCTCTAATTTTGTGGCAGAACAGTTGAAGTGGTTGACTCAGAATATAAAGGACACCAAAATAAAGATAGTTGAAAGGAAGAGCACCTGAAGGAATTGGACTCATTGATGGAGCATCTGAAAATGTTGACTTCCTCACAAAAAGGGGAAAGTAGGCTGAAATTTGCTAAAATTTTAAAGTTCATGTGTTTTGTAAACTTCTAGTACTCTTTTTTTCTGTTTTGTTCTGTTTTTATCTAGGGAGGTTGTTCTCTATGTTTACTTGGGTCTATAAAATATTTAACTGCTCTTGTTTTCCTTTTTATAAATGATTAGAACTACTTGGTTTTTGTTTGCTGGTATTTTTGTGTAGGTTATAAATTGTGAATGTTAAAACAACACCGGTGAAAGTCAGTGGTATGCCAACATTTAGTATAGCATTTTGCATTAAGGGGGAGTAGTTCAAAATATTTTAAGCATTAAGTCTTGGAACATTATGCTGAATTGTTAACATGTTTGGTTTTGTGAAGAAATGCAAAACGGGGGAAATTTAAAGTGTAAGTGTTAAGTAGCGTTATCCATAACATCGAATTTGGATGATGTTATCACAACATTGAACACAACATTGTAAGACTAAAAAATCTTGAAATCAAATGTATGACTGTTTGTTTTGCATTTATTTTATATATTAACTTATTTCCACGATTTTAGTTTGATTGTGAATGTTCCAAGTTAACATGATCTCGTCAAGGATCAAGTTCAATAGAAAGTTTATTTGTTTACAACTTTCCATAATTAGCCAAGCGCAGATGAACTAAAGAAGGAAATATTGACTTATGGTTTGCAGATAGAAATAAAGATGTAACAAAGAAAATTTCCAAGGTTGAAGTCGACATTGAAGAGGAAGATTTCCTTAAATGAACACGCATGTTAATTTAGGAACTTTCCTTGAAGAGAGAACAAGACCAAAGATAGAAACTTTGGAATACAAGGAAGACTAACAACTTTCCATACCATGTACAACATGCCTTGGAGTTGAAGATCAACACATTTATTTAAATCCATGAAGTACATCAAGAAAAAGAACAAGACAAGAGAGCTAAAGAATCTGAGATATCAGATTTATAGTTGTCGAGTGCTTTGTCTTGCTTTAAAAATATTTAACTTTAGTTTGTTATGTCTAAGTCATCAGCGTTAACAAGCTATACGTACCTTGTAAAATCACTATATTTATAATAACTATTTTGCCTAATAAGGCTCAGAAGAATATATTCATATATTCGTCTTAAAATTATCTACTAGTATTCTTCTTTTCCGCTGCATTATATTATGTTTCAAGTAGATATGGTGTTAAAGGGTGATAAGATAACATTGACAGAGTCTGGTGTTATCGTAACATTCTGAGAAAAGTATCAAGTCCCGATCCACAAATCTTCAAAGATATAGTGAAAATTTCTGATTAGTTGCATTTTCGGAAGTAGTCATAGACGAACAGGGTCAACAAATTCAAGTGTCTCTATTTTTTGTTTTATAATTTCTTTACATTTGTATTGTTGTGCAACAATATATGCAACATTACAAGTTCCAACATGAATTCAATTATATAAGAAAGGTTGACACACGCCTAGTATTGAAAATATAAAATACTTTCATATAGTTTTACGTTTTTTGATGATTCATCTCTTATTGCTTTTCATTTTTCTAGTTGGTTTTTACGAAAACCATATTCCAGTCCCAAATCAAGCTAAAACTAATCGATAGCTATATATGATTTGGCATGCTTTTATCTGCCGACTTGGCAGGTTGATAAGACACTCCACATCAGACTGATTCATAGTTGTGTTAGAATTAGCTTAGTCCTTTACTCACCTGCTCTCCAAGCACCGGGACAAGAGAGGTTGGATACTTAAGATTTTGGACTGAACTTGGAATAGTGCCAAGCTTCCTACGTATCCCATTGAGGAAATCAAGACGAACATAACTCATTTGTCTCTTTTGAATAGCCTTCGAAGGGTTGAGCCCCAGTCGGGTTGTTTGGTTCACTTAGTTCTGCGTTGCGCGACTTCACAATTTTGATTATCTCTCCATATTATTTGATCGAAACCTCAATCCACTACTTGATTCAGAACACTGACTCATATAGATTTCAGTCCATATATGGGTTTGATACTTTTTGGGTTCGATGGTTCTAGGGTTCGACACTTTTCCCTTTTCAAGGGTTACTATCGAACTGCATTACGCGACTTTATGATTTCGATCATCCATCCCTATTTGAGGATCGAAATCTCAATCCTCTTCTTTATTCAGGATTCTAACTTAAGTAGCTTTCAGAACATCTAGAGATTTGATACTTTTGGGTTTTAGGGTTCGAGGGATCGATCCACGTTCGACGGTTTTCTTCGTACGATTGTTTTGTCTATTCTACTATTTTCTTGGTTTGATTGTTTTCTCTATTCGACTGTTTTCTCGGTTGGACTGTTTTCTCTGTTTGACCATTTTCTCGGTTCAACCGTTTTCTCCGTTCAACTATTTTCTTTGTTCGGCCATTTTCTTGGTTCGACTGGTTATTTTGTTCGATCGTAGAGCTTCTCCCTTGCCCCTATGCTTATAAGGAGCGGGGGGTGTATAGGCATCAATAGAGGGGCTTAAAGGCAATTATTAGGTTTAGTATACTGCAGTTTTGCCAAATCTGCGCAGTTGTACCATTTTGAGTATAACTTTCTCGTCGGACCTCCAAATTGCATTATGCTTGTTGGGTTGTAACATAAACACATGTGGCTTTCTAATGACATATCCTTCACTGTCTAATTTGTTATATATTGTTAATAGTGAACCGAATACGGCTAAGCTATATTACGGCATACCATTAGTCCCCCAGTTTAGAGTGTGATTTTGGAACACACGCATACTTCAAACTATGCAAAGGTGCTAGAGTCGTATAGACTCAATTTGGGTGATCTGTGCCATTATATATCAGTGGAGCTAACAGAATAAGCCAATACCATCTAGTCCCCCCACTTGGGAGCCGTTCTTGTAAAGAGCGAGTGCCAAATTAATATGTGTCTTCTTGAAAACTACTGCAACGTCTCAGATGTTTATGGTATCAACACCCCCCCCCCCCTCCCCATTTCAAAACCATAACAGTAAAGGTTTCCATGCTAAATAACATTTCTTGGCTTCAAAATGTGTCCCCCATTTGGGAGCCGTATCTGTAAAAATTGGATGCCAAATGGGGTTTCTTGGCTTTAAAATATGCCCCCTATTTGGGAGCTGTATCCGTAAGGATTGGATGCCAAATGAACTTTTTTGGCTTCAAAACATGCCCCCCATTTGGGAGCATTATACGTAAGGATTGGATTCCAAATAAATTTTCTTGGCTTCGAAACATGCCCCCCATTTGGGAGTCGTATCGGTAAGGACTGCGTGCCAAATGAAATATATTGGCTTCAAAACATATCCCCCATATGAGAGACATTTCCTTAAGGATTGGATACCGAATGAAATTTCTTGGGTTCGAAACATGCCCCCTATTTGGAGCGTATCCGTAAGGATTGCGTGCCATATGAAATTTCTTGGTTTCAAAACATACCCCCCATTTTGGAGTCGTATCCGTAATGATTGGTTATCAATTTATGCACCATTCGTTCATCTTTGTAGTGTTATATGAATTCTCAATTTTTGTGCAACCTTTGTGTATTTCGAGTATTGTTTCCCAACATGAAATGTGTTACATAATTGACAAAATTTCTCAACTATGGCATTAGTCTTTTTGCCGTTACTTTGTTTGTGCGAAAGTTTATTTTCTTTGTGGTTTAAGTATATTTCAACCTACTGTGAAGGTTCTGAAGTTATAGCTTGCTCGATTCATTTCATCGTTCTTAGATATTTTGTCCTTCATATAACAAAATATTTTAGTGTTAGTAGGAAAACTCGCACTTTTATGAAAATCATGGTCGATTTTGCAAATTCTACAAGCGGATTTGCTCACATTCTCGCTTCTCTAGATCTAGCATATCATGAATACTCTGAATAATATCACAACTTCTTTGAGTTTGTTCTAGTGCAAGATCAGCATGTCCTTTTGGCTTCGTAAGAGTCGTTGAACTAAAGATGCAACTTGAGAGTCTAGAAGATTGACTGGCATTATATTTCTGGGATGGTCTCCAATGAAGTTTCGGCAAGAATAACGTCATATTCTGCGTTGTCGTTGGTCACAATGAAGTCAAGACTTATTAAATTATAAAACTCTCTCACACCAGGGAACCGTAGGTATAAACCTAAGCCTTGTTCAATATTGGTGGTTGTGGCTTTGTCGTTTTCCATCATGGTATTTAATGCTTCTAAAGCTCGCACCTTTCCCACGGTTTTGGCGACAAAGTGTGAAAACAATTGGGCCTTATTGCTATTGTTAGGTAATACTCAATGTCATTTTCGCCAAATTCTTTGGCCCATTTTATGAATATTACGGATGTATGTAGTTCTAGCATGCCTCGACTGAGAGGTTTTTCAATCAGAATCACTATGCAGTGATGCTGGATATATATGGGTGCAATTTACGTGTCATGACATCAACTAGCAGGAACTCCTCGATCTCAAGATAATAGTTTTTGGCTGACTTTGTTGATTCTGAAGGTGCCTTCTTTGGCGTGCTATCTCACAATTGAGAATGTGGTAGTTAAATGATCAATAATATATCTAGCGATGGTGTTTTTGACGAGTATGTCGCCGACATATATCTTCATGTTTTTCTTGATGTACTTGTGAAATATATTGGACAGTCTATGAAAGATAGTGCCAGTATTCTTTAGATTGAACGGCATTACCCTGTAGCAGAATACGCCTCTGTTTGTAACAAAATGCAGTTTTAACGTAAATAACCATTAAAATTTGATGAAATCTAGTTTGAGCATCCATCATTAGGTCTTGACTCATCCAAGCCAACAGATCTATGTTTTCGTAGAGACATTGGATACGTTTTTGTTCCACAAAATTTATCATACTAGTGCCAATGCACGTCGTTTTGCTTGAGTCGTTAGAACACAAGCATATTTCATTTAATTTGTTAGGAGGCTTGACATTTTTCGTGTGGCTAATTGTTGCCCAAGTTAACAAAGTCTTTTGCCAATTCTATTGAGGTTTTGTCTCGACGAGATGTTTGGTGTTGTTGTTGTAACTTGGCCCAGAATGGGCCAAAATTTTCCCTTTATCATGAGGGTTGTGAATCGTAGATCTAATCTCCTTGCAGAGAGACCATGGACTAGGTAGTAGGTCCGCGCTCCCTTTAGTTACCATGGGCTCACTCGCACCGCTCTATGATGGGTAATTTTATTTTCCAATAGTAAGCAAATACTTGTGCTTCGAGAATCATTTCGGCCAAGGTGGAAATGATGGTATAGTTTAGGCTAGAACATATGTCCATTTTTTGACATTTTGCAGGACGTCAGCCCTCCAAGAGATTTTAGGTTTGCATATCTCTGTGTAGGAGCAGATGACCGTTTCTTGACACTGATCACTGCCTTGACTATTGGGACTCGCGCCTCCATAGTTCCACAATTGGATAGAGTAAATGAGTTGCTCCCGCTGCTTATGAGCTGCAATTCTTTTCATGTTGTGCCGCAAATTTTGTTTTTTTTTTTGAGTTTGCTATAGCGGAATTCAAGTTCCAAGTATTGTAGCTCCTTGATGTCGAGTTTCATTTTGAAAGTGAGCTCATCAAGATGATTTGGTACCTTTGTCTTTAGTAGTCAAGATACATAAGCGTAAAACTATCTAAGGAAGGAGTAGGCATTACATCGCCCTGTGGTTGGCAAATAAATATCCTTTATGACGAACGCTTTGAGTATCATGATCTTAGTTGTGTAATAGTTTTTGATATTTTTGATTGTTCTATCCTTGCTATGGCATTTGTGTGCCTGGGTACGTCTCTGGTTCCTTTATAAGTAGGTATGGCAGTCGTAATATCGAGGATGATTCTTCATGTACCTTAAGAGGTAGATGGCTTGGATACCACGTAGGGTATGTTGCATGTTATTCTTAGAGAAAATTACTTGGATACCGTGTAAGCACCTCAACTGAAGAAAGGGTCATCACGGAGGAGGCCTTCTATAGTGATAATGAAAATGACAAATAATTGATGGATCTGATCCGAGCTATTGAGAACGTTCTCAATCTTCTTTTGGCTGCACAAGATGCCCAAATGATCATCGGTTAAAATGCTATGGGGTGTAGTGCGGCCATATGAGGCTGGTCTTCTTCTTTTAAGTTCTTTTGCGTGTTTTGACCATGTTAATGTAGTGATCATCTCATGAAATGTTTGGTTTGCATCCGACAATGTCAAGTCGAAGATTATCTCTTGAGATCGTAGGATTTCATGAGATCGTGTCATGCCGATGGCGATCATTTGACATTTGGAGGTGGGTTTTTACCCACAGTTATAAGAGTTCATGGAATTTTGGGTTTTTTCTTATTAATGCGTGTATGCATTGAGGTAATGATACCTTTCATATTTTATTTGGGTAAGTTTTCATCATAACATGCTGGGTAGATATCTGTGACGATGCTTTGGACACGTTTGCTTTATACCAAGATAGATAGATGTTCATAAATAGTTATAGGTGGCTTCATAGATTATCGTTCATCCTTCCCATATATTTGGTTTACATCATGATTTTGCCAGCGGATTTCCATCCTATGAGACTTAAGCTGTCATATAACTATTTTAGATCAATGTTTATCTGTGAGATTTTAGGTTTCATCTGAGCTTTTAGGTTTGCATCAGGCCATGTCAGGCCTATGTCCATATTTTGAGATTTTAGGTTTGTATCTAACCACGCCGAGCCAATGTCCAACTCTGATATTTTAGATTTGCATCTGACCACATCGAGCTGATGCCCATCTTTTGTGACTTTAGGTTTACATTTGACCACATTGGGTCGATGTCCGTCTCTTAAAATTTTAGGTTTGCATCTGACCCCCATCAGGTCGATGTCCATCTCTTGAGAGTTTGGGCTTACATCTGATCCCTTTGGGTCGATCTCTATCGTTTAAGACTTTAAGTTTTCATCTGACCACATTGGAATGATGTCCGTCTTTTGAGACTATAAGTTTGCATCGTGTTGTGATCGGTTAGATGTCTATTACACCATCTTGGGTAGTGCTTCATCATACCACGAGAATATAATCAAGCTTGAACTACACCAAGCTAAACTAATCTATCACAATAATGGACCAGCTTTGTTCGGAACTCCTCTAATACGCGGGAGAATAGCCAAAATGGACTAGAATAACAAGAAGCCTTGAATCTGGATCTCTCGAATTGAGAAACTATCAAACTGTTGGACAATCAAAATGATAACACTGTAAGCACATAACTGTCGGTGGTAAAGAACTGTCAAAATGTGAAAATGTCAAATCTCTAACTCTGAATAAGGCTAGATTTGATTTTGAAGACTCAAGTACTTAATGTCGAATGTAGATTATCGAATGTTGGATTAAGTATCAAATTTAGGGTTTAATTCTTATGCAGGTAAATCATCAAAATATCTAACTCTCGAGGTTGAGTAGAGAAGGTGCAAGTCTCTCAAATTGCATTAAGGTACGATTCCTTCATACCACCTACGGGTAAGATTCTTTGATACCACTTACGGGTAATATTTCTTGATACCACTTGTGGATAAGATTCTTTGATACCAGCTACAGATAAGATACTTTGATACCACTTACCCATAAGATTCTTTTATAGCACTTACGAATAAGATTCATTAATACCACATAAGGGTAAAATTGTTTGATACCACTTATGGGTAAGATTCTTTGATACCACTTACGAATAAGATTCTTTGAGACCGCATAAGGGTAAGACAAATTATGACATTGTTCTGAGTGTAGCTGTTTGGCTCTGCAGAGTAAGCTCCTCTCAGTCGTTGCATGTAAAAAGATAAGGCATAGGCTTGCTTAGAAATCTATTAGCATTAAAATAAAATAATGTAGATGATTAATGTATAAGATCGGGATTGGAGACTCCCTAATATTTCTTCCGATTATGCAGTTTTCCATGTCCGTAACGTGGATTTGATTACTGCCATTAGCATCATCCTTATTTTCTTGCCACCGAGTTCCATCATGTCGACTCTATAGTTGTTCCACCGACCTCGATATAGCTAGAACTGACTTTGAGATTGCACGCTTATTTTCATGTACATGTAGTGTGTTCCAACAGATGGCGCCACTAATTTGGCGTGCTTTGGTCTACCGATTTGACAGGTTGATAAGACACTCCACATCAGATTGATTCATAGTTGTGTTATGATTTCGAACTAAACTTAGAATAGTTCGAAGGTGCCTACATAACTTATTGAGAAAATCAAGCCGAACGTAGTTCATTTGTCTCTTTTGAATAGCCTTTGAAGGGTTGACCCCTGGTCGACTGTTTGGTTTACTTGGTTCTGCATTGCGCGGCTTCACAGGTTTGATCATATTTCCCTATTGGTTGATTGAAACCTCAATACGCTTCTTAATTCGGGACACTGACTCACGTAGATTTGAGCCCATATATGGATCCAAAACTTTTTAGGTTCGAGGGGAGGATTCGACGCTTTTCTTGGTTAAATGGTTATTATCAAACAATATTGTGCGATTTCACGGTTTTGATCATATCTCCATATTGGTTGATAGAAAACTCAATTTGCTTCTTGATTCGGGACCCTGACTCAAGTAGTTTTCATACTATATATGGATTTGATACTTTTTGGGTTCGAGGTTTTGACTCATTTCCCTATTCGACCGTTTTCTTGGTTCGACTTTTTCTCTGGTCGACCATTTTCTTGGTTCGACTATTTTCTCTGTTCAACCATTTTCTCAGTTTGACTATTTTCTATGTTCGACTATTTTCTCGGTTTGACTTTTTCTCTGTTCGATCGTTTCTCGGTTCGACCATTTTCTTTGTTCGACCGTGGAGCTTCTACCTTACCCCCCTCTGCTTGTGAGGAGTGTAGGGGTATATATATAGGCATCAGTAGAGGGGCTAAAGTTTAAATTTTGGGCTTAGTATACTGCGGTTCCGCCAGATCTGTGGAGTTGTATCTTTTTTAGTATAACTTTCTCTCCGGACCTCCAAATTGCATTCCGCTTGTTGTGTTGTAACATAGACACATGCGATTTTCTAATGACATATAGCTCAACTATGTTATGCCATAACATTTGTCCCCCAGTTTGGAGTGTGATTTAGGAACACAAGCATACTTCAACCTATGATAAGATCCTAGGGTCGTATTGACTAAATTTGGGTGATCAGTGCCATTATATATCAAGGGAGCTAACCGAATGAGCCCAGGCCAATATTATTTACTGAACTATAGTTTGGTTAGCGCAACATACACTTTTTCACTCTCTTTCATTCTTTAAAACTGCAATTTATGTTATGTACATTAAGAGTAAAAAGCGTGGCAAATCTGGTCCAGTTTGTGAGTCTATTCCCTTTCCTTTGGTTTCTTAGAAGCTAAAACAGCTAGTTAGATTTGCTTATGTGGTTTATTTGATCTTATTTCGTCTGGGTTATAATACACCAAAAATACAATACAAATTGACCTCAAACTAACCAAAATATGCTAGCTTATTACAAGGATTGACCAGCTTTGTCCGGAACACCAATTACACGTTAGCAAACCTAAATTGAACGAAAATTACTTTGGAAGGTGAATTTGGAGATAGTCAAATGGGGATGGTTCGATGCAGGACTAACTCTCGAAGTGGAGAACAGTTGAACCGACAGTGGTTCAAAACTAATAACCCGCGAACGAGTCACTGTGAGTACTTATCAATCGAACTTCGACGTAAGACAGTCAAACTGAATAACACTCGTTCAGAAGGATTTGATTGATGAGTGTTGGGGAACACTAATTAATGCATGGCATGAATATCGGGGAGCAGTGTATTTATGGATCCCGAATTATGGGACTCGCTCTATAAATGGGCAATAACAATTGAACAGGGGAGTTCGATTGTCCCGTTGAACCAACTTGATTCGACTCGATTCGATTCTCATCTTTATGAGGTTTTTAATGGGGCAGACCGACCCAGTTCATTTATGGGCCTGTAAGATAATGAATTCCTTGTGTTATTCAATGAATAAGGTTCAATATATATACAAATGAGATAATCTCTAATAAGATAACTATCTATCACTAAAGATATATATCAATCTACAATAATTACGAAATATACATATTCTATATCTAATACACCCCTTTAGTCGAAACAGCAGGAGGACAAACGCTGAGACTGGATCAAAAATCAAGAAAAAGAACCCGTGAAAGTCCATTCGTAAAAATGTCAGTTAACTGATAACGTGAGGGAACATGTTGAACACGTACTTGACCACGAGCTACTTTTTCTCGGACAAAATGAATATCCATCTCAATGTGTTTGGTTCGTTGATATTGGACCGGATTGCCCGAAAGGTAGATGGCGCTTACATTATCACAGTATACGAGAGCCATTGAAGTAATAGGACAATGAAGCTCCAAAAGTAAGTTCTGAATCCAACATGACTCATACACTGCATTAGCAACATCACGGTACTCCGCTTTGGCACTAGATCATGAGAAGGTCGACTGTCGTTTGGCAGACCAAGAAACCAAATTGTCGCTAAGAAAAACACAGTAACTCGAAGTCAAGTGATGAGTGTTAGGACACCCGCCCCAATTAGCATCATTATAGACGGTCAACCCCTTAACTGATGAGGGAGATATATGAAGACCAAGATCAAGAGTCCACTGACTGTAATATACAACCCATTTAAGAGCCAAAATGTGAACATCACGGGTATCATGCATGAAGAGACAAAGATGCTAAACGGCATAAGAGAGATTTGGTCTCGTTAAAGTGAGATACTGAAGGGCGCTAGCCAGACTGTGGTAAAGAGTAGGGTTCGAAAACTTGGCACTCTCGGGCATTGCGCTAAATGTGGATTTCGTGTCAACCAGAGTTTGGCTGGGTTTATGCAACTCCATACCGGCACAGCGAATAATATCCTCGGCATATTTTCTCTAAGATAGGAAAAGACTATCAGTGCAACGCTGAACTGCAATCCGCAAAAAGAAACTCAAAAGACCCAATCCTTCACGACAAATTCCCTACCAAGCTGAGTCATGATAGATTGTCGTAAAGAAAGAGAAGAGACCGTTAGCATGATATCATCCACTTAAAGAAGTATGTATGCCGTTTCTGAACCACGATGCAAGATAAAGAGAGAGTGATCTGAAGTACTATGCGAGAGACCAATGGTAGCAACAAAATCAGCAAACCGCTGATACCAAGCCCGAGGGGCCTGTTTCAGGCAGTAGAGAGAATGCTTCAATAAGCACACATGATTTGGTCGAGACGAGTCACGAAACCCGAGGGGTTGGTGCATATATACGATTTCATGAAGATGACCATGTAAAATAGCATTCCCCATGTAAAGCAAATGAATATCCCAAGCCTTGGACACTGCAATACAGAGAACCATCTGAATAGTCGTGGGCTTAACCATGGGACTGAAAGTTTCATCACAATCAACCCCAACCTGCTGAGACCTGCCATCACCTACAAGTCCGGCCTTATGCCTCTCAAAGGAACCATCAGAATGAAACTTGTGACGAAAAATCCACATAGACCGAATAATATTGACATTAGTAGGACTGGGTACCAACTCCCACGTCTTATTTTTAATAAGAGCATAAAACTCATCGATCATGGCCAATTTCCAATTAGGGTCAGATAACGCCGCTACATGATTACATGGAAGAGGAGCGTAAAAAGAGGTGGAGTGGAGATTGAAGAGGCGTTTTGGCTTGAAGATACCATGTTGGCTGCGAGTTGTCGTGTGGTGAGTAGGGGCGGTGTCGCCTGAGTTGGCGCACGAGGAGAGGGTGGTGTCACATGAGATGGCGCACAGGGTGGAGATGAGCTGTCGCGCAAAATAGGTGACGCGTGCAGTGTGGGTGGCGATGCGGGTGGTGACAGTGTCACTACGAGCGGGGGATGAGGAGCGCCTCGTGGGGGTTCGTGTTTGGAGTGAAAGGAGGAGGAGTGAGGAGTGGTGACCTATCATCATCGAGGAAAGAAGGAGCCGCAGTGTGAGGAACATAATTATGGTTACAATGTTGCCCCTACATCGACCCTATATTGGGAACAGAAGGTGCAAAAACTAGTGCCACAAGGTTCTGGTGGCAATGTGGCCCCAACATCGACCCAACATTGGGAACAGAAGGTGCAGAAACTAGTGCCACAGGGTTCTGAGTGACCTATTTGGGGGAGAGGAAGAGAACTTCGATAAAGGGAATGGGCTTTGATCGAAGAGAACATGTCGACAAAGAATTATTTTGTTGGTGGAGAGGTCAATGCATTTATAGCCACGGTGATTGAGGGGTAACCGAGGACGACACAAGGAGTAGACCGCGGTTGTAGCTTATGTATTGTATTAGAGGGGATGAGAGGATAGCAAAGACACCCAATAATCTTGAGATGTACGTAGGAGGGAGTTTGATGGTAGAGACATTGGAGTGGTGTAATATAGTGAAGGCTTATATGTGGAGACTTGCAAAGCGTAAGGCCAAAAAGTCGACGGAACGGAAGCATGGGAAAGAGAAGTACGAAATATATTATTTACTGTACGGATCATGCGTTCGAATTTTCCATTTTGAGAAGAGGTTTATGAGCAAGAGGAACGTTGATGCATGCCATATGTTTTGCAAAAGGTAGATAAATAGGCATTTTATATTCCGTGTCATTGTCACTTTGGGGAATTTTAATATCACGTTCAAATTCTTTGTAGGCATAAGCTCGAAAAGATAAAAAACTATGAAACACATCATTTTTGTGAGATAAAGGAAACGTCCACAAGAAACTCGTATAATCATCTAAAAATAAAACATAGTAACGATGCCCCGATGAGCTCAAAACGGGAGATGTCCAAACATCACTGTAAACTAAATCAAACAGTAAACGAGTCATGGTAAGCGAATCATGAAACGACAATTTAATATGTTTTCCCATGGGACAAGAATGACAAAAAGAATTAGAAGAGCGTTTATTGCAAGTAATATGAGAATTGCGCCTAAGAAAATCTAAAATGTGATCGTCGGGGTGGCCAAGTCGTGCATGCCAACGGTCGGCCAAGTGAAAGGAAGGCGGATGGTGATGGGGTAGAGCGAGAGGCGGCGGGTGGGATAATAGGGTAGAGATCACCCGAACTATTGCATCGCATGAGGGGAGTGTATGTCCGAAAATCCTTCACAGAAAAACCAAACGGATCGAAAGAGATAGAAGTGGAGTTACCAGTGGTCAATTTTCTAACAGATATAAAGTTTTTGATGAGGTGAGGAGCATGGACAACGTTATTGAGACGAAGAGGGGGAAGGGGAGAGGGGAGAGAGACAGGAGTGACCTGAGCCCTTAATTGGAAGAGTGTGACTATTACCAACAATTATATCACGTTTGGTGCGCAAATTAATGTAAGACATGAGATTACCTTGGTTAGTGGTCATGTGAAATGAGGCACACGAGTCCATGTACTAATTGTCGTCCGGTTGGCCGCGGGACAGCGTATGCATCGCTGAGTCAATGTTCGTAGGAGCATATGGAGCCACCTCAATGTGATACGCATGTTTAGACCGAATTTGTGGGAGTGGCCAGTGGGGCGTGATGCGAGACTAGGTTGCATCGGGTTGTCGCGAGGCACGCTTGGCAAGGGTCGTCTTCTCCAAAGATAAATGGAACGAGCTTTAGAGAAGAGAGGAAGCGGGTCACTTTGCTGAATCACGGTTGCAATGCCGCCATGTGCATCGGTAAGACCCATGACCATTTGAAAACCAACCGATGGTTAGAAATAAGGGAACCAATGTTGGCCAATTGATCAGCGATCATCTTCAATTTTTGACAATAAGCACCGACATTCGGAAAATCATCAGGAGTGGTAGAGGAGAATTGATTTTCGAGGTGCACGGCCCGGAAATTCCGATTGTCTTGAAAGTAATCCGCAAGATTCGTCCATGCAATTATGGCAGTAGAGTCTTTTACCATAATTGTGTGAAGGAGATCGTTGGTGATGGTGCCATAGATCCATTGTAGCATGATGGCATCCAAGCGATCCCACATCTCGGGGTCGGATGGGGCAACCACAACAGAAGGGGAGATGATGTGGTAGAAAACCTGGTAAGCTCGTGCATGGAATTTAAATAACTCGGACCGAGTAGAATGTTGCCCGAATTCAACGTCCAACAAGATAGGGATGAAGTGCTTAATGTTAGCGACGGTAAGGGCGGGGGAAAATCATGAGGGCGCGGCCTCGTGAGGAGCCGTGTCGTTTTTGCCGTCGATAAGGTGAACGACTTAGAGGCGGAGGTATTGTCGCTAGAGTTTGTCATGGTTGAGGAGAGAAAGAAAGAAAAGAAGGCTCCATACCATGTAAGATAATGATTTCCTTGTGTTATTCAATGAATAATGTTCAATATATATATAAAGGAGATCATCTCTAATAAGGTAACTATCTATCACTAAAGATATATATCAATCTATAATAATTACCAAATATACATATTTTATATATAATAGGGCCACCTAAAACGCTCCACCATGGTTCTTTCTTTGTTTGGGTTTTTGATCGGTTGACAGAGGTGGGTGATTATTTTTATTGAGTTGGAATAAAAGTACCAACGTTATCGATTTAAGCCACTAACCAGTAATAGTTAGAAGTCAATATTCGCACATTCTTCGAATAGAATTTTAGAAAGAAGAAAATTGGCATCAGGATAAATTCAAAAACAAAAACAAAATCTGTTCATTTTCACAATTGCTTTGATATTCATCTCTTAATCAATGAAGTCATCGAGAAAGAAAGTGCATGAATACCTGCCACAAAACCCCCACTATGTTAAAATGCTTTTCTCATGGCACACGACTGGCATCAGGATTATCTGATTTCTTTTTCATTTGTACATTTGAGACTAAAACTATTTATCAACACAGAATTGAGACTATATGCCTAGTTTTCATCCACAGATGATGTACTTATTTTCTATAATAAAGAATTATAGCAAAAGGGTATTCCATGATGCTCCTGCGTAAAATTTCCCGAATACTTTGAGAGAAAGCCTTATATATGTGTATATATATATATAGGGATAAATGCATTAAACCCCCTGAACTATGCAGATTTTTGCGTTTTCGTCCTTAAACTAAATAAATAAGCGCTTTGCCCCCTAAACTATGTCATTCTGTGCGATTTGCCCCCTGGCCGGATTTTCGGCTATTTTTGGCCATTCTTGGCCTGAATTTTTCCCCTTACCCGACACATATGTGTTGTACTAGATGTATTTTAGCAGTTGATGACAAATCGAGTTTTAAAAAACACCTCGAACGGGATATGTTCCGCCTAAATTGTGATTTCTTCTTCAGTGTATTTTAGCCGGAATATGTCCCGCTCGAGGTATTTTTTCGCCTACTTTTTGTCATCAACTACTAAAATACATCTAGTACAACACATATGTGTCGGGTAAGGGAAGCAATTCCGGCCAAGAATGGCCAAAAATAGCCGAAAACCCGGCCAGGGGGCAAATCGCACAGAATGGCATAGTTTAGGGGGCAAAGGGCTTATTTATTTAGTTTAAGGACGAAAACGCAAAAACCTGCATAGTTCAGGGGGTTTAATGCATTTATCCCACACATATATATATATATATATATATATAATAATTTTGCTGAACATTGGAAAACATGACATCAACCTTTTTCGAGAAAAACTCACAAATTTATTGTTGTTTTAAAACTTGCATCAAATTTTCTTCATGGTTCTTTTTTTTTCGGCAAAAGAAAATTTATTAGAGTATAAGGAAGACTCGAAAAAATTAAGAAATTGTACAAGAAAAAATGAATTCCGGTTAACAATTACAGTGCATGGGGGAGTTTGACCAATCTGCAGTAGAATAGGTGAAGAAACCTTCCCTTTTATCCAGTTCCAAAATCGTACTTTTACCAACTCAACAATTTCCACGAAGTTCTTTTGTCCACCTTCAAACGAACTTTGTTTCTAACTGGCCAAATGATTCAGATTGCAATAAACCAAATACAACTCCAGTAATCATGTTTTATGTTTTGCTTATTGTTTCCTTACTTGATCATGAATTGGTTAAAATGAGATCTCACATCTCTAGCTGACACCATATCACACCCCAGCCATCCAAAAAGTCTCATGGTTTGATATTGGTCTAGTAAAGTAAGAGAATAATCGCGGGTCTTGTGGTTCTACATGTAGAAATTTCGGTGGTTTAAAAACCCTACACAAAAATCTCTTGTTTTTCAAATTCGTTGGAATGGTGTATACTTGTCTTAGCTGATTAGATTAAATCAGAATTAATTTACAAAACAATTTTCATCTATTTCTATTTTTAGTATTAATTCAAATGTAAGTTAGTTTTAAGTTTGTTTTCTTTCTATTTTAGGAAACCTGAGCTGTTATATAAAGCTCCTATTAGTTATCTTTTCATTTCACTTTTTCCGCTTCAATTGGTTAGATTAAAGATCAATGGCGATTCCTCAATGTACAACAATGGCGAAATCACTCATTTCAACTCAATAATGTTCGGTTTAATTCCTTTCTCTCGATATTGCATTCGCTTCGATTCTTCTTTTCTGTTTTTGTTTATTTATAATTGCAAATACGAATCATGAGATTCGACATGGTATCAATCGATTAGGTTTTCGATTCCTGATTTTTGCTTTCGAACCACGTTAATTTCATTGCGATCCTCTTTTGATTGTGTTCTTGCTGAGATTTTACTGTTGTGAGTTGTTACAGAACTGTGTTCTGTGAAATTTGGGGAAAATTTGAGTAGTTGTGTTGGTGATTCTTTGTGCGGTTCTATTGTATCGCCACCTGTGTTGTGAAATCTTGTGAATTTGTTTGAAATTTGATTCACATGACTGTCAATATGCAAATATGACTACCTCTGCCTCTGATTCAACCACTGTACAAGCTGTTACTTCAGCAAAGAACCCAAGTGAGGATTCATCCTCAGTGTACTATCTGGGTACTAATGATAATTCTGGCAATTCTATTGTGAGTGACCTCTTTAATGGGAACAATTACATTTCTTGGAGTAAAAGAATAATGATGGCTTTGAAGGTAAAGAACAATGTCAAGTTCATTGATGGTTCTTTACCACAACCTCTGGAGAGTGATCAGTTATACACATGTTGGATGAGAGCTAACACTTTAGTTCTCTCTTGGTTATCCAACTCAATGACTAAAGAGCTACAAAGAAATTTTCTTTTCTATGAGAATGCATTAGAGTTGTGGCAGAAGATGAGAACTAGATATGATAGGTCTGATGGTTCTAGAGGTTATCACCTCTAGAATTCAATCACAATGATATCTCAAGGTTTTGCTTCTGTCACTGAGTATTATGCTAGTTCTGGATCTCTCTAGGATGAATTCTTGAGCCAGAGACCAATCTATCAGTGATCCTTCCCTATTCACTCGTCAAACAAACCACACATTCACTACCATGTGTGTGTTTGTTGATGATATAATACTCATTGGAAAGAACATTGAAGCCATCAACAAATTCAAATAGCATATGGATGAGAAGTTCACCATTAAAGATTTTGGTGATTTAAAGTACATCTTGGAAATTGAGGTGGCAAGAAACAACAAACGAATTTGCATTTCACAAAGAAAATACTCACTGGACATACTCACAGAATCAGGTTACTTAGGTTATAAACCAAGTAATATTCCAATGGATCCTAAAACAAAGTTAAGAGCAATGGATTATGATCATATTCCAGATCCATCAGTATACAAGAGACTAGTGGGAAGGTTACCCTACCTAACCATCACCAGACCAGATCTCTCATACAGTATACAGTGTTTGACACAACATATGTCAAAACCAACCACTCAGCATCTTGCACAAGCTCATAAAGTGTTGAGATATTTGAAATCAGCTCCTCGAAAAGGATTACTTTTACCAACAAACTCAGATATCCACATCAAAGCTTTCTATGACAGTGATTGGGGTAATTTTGAAGACACAAGAAGAAGCATAACTGGCTTTGCTCTATACTTAGGGGACTCACTTGTATCCTAGAAAGCAAAGAAGCAACCAACAGTTTGGATACAAAGCAAAGAAGCAACCAACAGTTTGGATCCTAGAAAGCAAAGAAGCAGAAGCCCCACTGAAGCTGAATATAGAGCAATAGCCGTCAACTTATGAAATAGTTTGGATCACTCAACTACTAAAAGACCTCCGCATCACTGACTTGAAAACTCCACTATTGTATACAAACAACAAGAGTGCAGAAAGGATTGCTATGAACCTTGTTCACCATGAGAAAACAAAGCATCTTCAAATAGATTGCTTCTTTGTAAGGGAAAAGGTTCAACAAGGGTGCCTAAAGGTGATTCACATTTCAAATGAACACATGATGCTCAAGTTGGGCATTTTGGATATACATGCCCCATTTGCGAGGGGTATTACCTGATTAGATTAAATTAGAATTAATTTACAAAACAGTTTTTGTCTATTTCTATTTTTAGTAATAATTCAAATGTAAGTTAGTTTTAAGTTTGTTTTCTTTCTATTTAGGAAATCCGAGCTGTTATATAAAGCTCTTGTTAGTTATCTTTTTATTTCACTTTTTCTGCTTCAATTAGTTAGATTAAAGATCAATGGCGATTCCTCAATGTACAACAATGGCGGAATCACTCATTTCAACTCAATAATATTCAGTTTAATTCCTTTCTCTCGATCTTGCATTCGCTTCGATTCTTATTTTCTGTTTTTGTTGATTTGTAATTGCGAACACGAATCATAAGATTCGACAACTTGTTCTAAGTGAGATAGTGTTTGACCATTGTGTACCTTTTTGCTCTTGAAAGTCTATAGTACCCTTTAAAATAATCAACACAAACCTCCATCTTGTTAGGGAACCTGCATGAACTCGCTTATACTTTAAATGCCTCAATATATTCGATGAATATCCTATTATAAGATATATCTATGATGGAGGAGGTCTCAAACACACTGTCTGCACGAACCACATTGATGTAGATGATGTTCTGACTTGGGGGACCCCTCTTTTTTTTTTGAAAACAAAAAGAAAAAAAACACCTATGAGTTATGTCTAATTAACATATAAACTTATATGCGTTTTTTAAATTAGTAAAAAAATCCTCGTTATGTTAAAAAATAGCAAAAAGCTCTCGCATTACATTTAATTAATTCGTACAGTCAACTTTTTTGTATTCATTTGATATATAAATAACAAATGTTATTTATTCCTTGATCTTTGTTGTATTCATTTGATATATAAATAATTAATATTGCTTAAATTGATTTACATGCATGTTGTTTTTTCATTTATTTGAAAAAAATAGTAGTTCACTTATTAAAAAAAATAAAATACAATATCTTTGTTTTATCCAAAGTGCTACGTTCTACGAGAGAGTAGCTTTTATGAGTTTCTTCGGGGTGCTTGATTCTAGTAGTATTAGGGGTCCCCCAATTTTTGTCGTAATACGAGAATACGAATGGAATTCAAGGTGTCACAACTCTTTATTTTTAGCGGTTGGACTGGAAGCATTGATTAGGATTAGTTATGAATCTTCAACGTGGTGTGACTTTTGGGGTCTGATCAGACTTTCCACGTGCCTCTTCTTGAAACAACAGTCTTTGTGCGGGAATTAAATGATGCATGTTCGCAGCCTATATAAAGGGGTCGTCCTAAGATTGCACACATCTAAAAAAAAGTTTGGTGTTTTTCTCTCCTGGTTTTTCTGGAATCAATGTTAGATGATGCAATGTTAGACGATGTTGGGTTAACATTGAGGATAACATTGAAAGCCGAGAGCTTGTGCGAAAACTGTTCTTTAGTTGCCAAAATTAAGTTTTGCCTTAATTCACATATTAACCAAGTTCCACAGTTTTAGTTGTTTATGTTTATGTCCAGGAAGGTATCTTTATCATAAGGAAGAGCTTTGGAAGATTCCTTACTTGAAGTTTCCATAATTCAAGCAAAGTTGAATAGTCAACTAACACGCTTTCAAAAGAAGGAAAGAAGATAGCTGTTCTCTGCGACGCGATTCTTTCCAGGATTCTGCGAATTGAAGAAGATGTGTTACCTTGTTAAATCGATAACAATGGAAACACATTCTTAGGAAAGATGTGAAGTTCAAAAAGAAGGCAAATTTCAACAAGGAAACAACAAGAGTTACCAAAACTGTGAACAACACATCTTGGCGTGCAAGACTCAATAAATCTATAAAAGATGTGAAGTTCATCAAGATGAAGACAAGACAATCGTGCTAAACAATCCAAGAGATTAATCATTCTTTGTATTGTCTTCGTCTTGTTTTGTGAAGTTTTTGTATCAACTGCTTAAGTCTAGTTCATAGAAGTTAAGTAGTTCTTACTTGTCTGCTTCGTTGAGTCCGATCAGCAAAGAGCGTGAGTGAATTGTTGTGAGGAAAGTTTTTGATAAAATCTTTATGGTTATTTGGCCTAAGGCTCGGAAGTTTTTAATAATATTGAAAAATTCTTAAAATTATATCTTCTTGTGTTCTTACTTCCGCTGCACATTATTATTATCAAGAAGATCACAATAGAGTTAAGGCAATTCCAGCTTAACTCTCAAAAGTGTTGTGTCAATCCACGGTCCTACAATTTCAATTGGAATCAGAACCAAACACCGACTACACTGGTGGTTTGGAGGTGATACAACACCATGGACAGTGTCAATCCTAATACCAACGGGATTCCAGTTTTGGATGGCTCCAATTATGCATATTGGAAGATCAGGATGAGGTCTCACATCAAAGCTATTGATATTCGAGCCTGGCAATCCGTGATCAATGGATACTCTCTTCCAACATTACCAAGAGATGGTGCAGGTGATCTAGTTCCAAAACCAGAAGCAGACTGGACAGCAGCAGAGGTAAGTCTCTATAACTCAAATGAAAAAGCTCTTAATGCTATCTTTAGTTGGGTTAATCATCAAATGTTCAAGCTAATCCAGAATTGTACAAAAGCCAAATATGCTTGGGATATACTTGAATTACATTGTGAAGGAGATTCTGCTGTAAAAGATTCTAAATATAGACAACTGCTTTTGCAATTTGAAAAACTTGAGATGGGTGAAGATGAAAGTGTTGACAGTTATTTTGAGAAAAATCTTGATATTGCTAACCAATGTGAAAACCTAGGTTTTGCCATGACTAATCAAGAAATGGTGTATAAAGCTATGAGAACATTGTCATCTAAATTTGCTCTCAAGAAAATTGCAATGAGTGAATCTAGAAACCTTGCTAATCTACAGTTTCAAGTCTTGATGAATACTCTTAGAGAATTTGAGATGGAGCTTGCCTCACAACCTAACAAACATAGGGTTGTTGCTTTAAGAGGTTCAAATTTTGACAATGAAAGTGATGATGATTTTGAAATAACTTCTTCAAATTATGGGAAAATTACTAAGAAGTTCAATAATTTGAATCTTAAAGGAAAAGGTAAAGAAAAGAACCTTAGTAATATTTCCCCAAGTTATAAGAAATTACCTCCTAAGTTTGTGAAGTACATGGCATGAAAACCTACTCATTTAGAAGTTGATAAGTTAAAACATGTTCAATGTTTTGAATGTAAAGGATATGGTCATATGGCTAATGAATGTGCTAACACTTCTTAGAAAAAAAGGAAATTCTCATTGGGTTTGTGTAGATGATTTCAATGAAGATGACTTTAGTTCTGGAGAAGCTCAAGAACAATCAGAATAGGTTCAAACTGCTGCGCTACTCACTCAGATTGACTGGACACCAGAAGACTCCCTGAACTGCTTCGGATCTCAATGTTACCCCAACATTCAGGATCCAACATCAGAACATGAGACCTTCTTTGCAGATTGGGATGAATATGATACTGATTTTGAACCTTATCTTGCGTCCTACTTTGATGAATCTAACTTTGATTGTTTTCATGGCATAGTGGATCTAGATGAAGAATACTTCTTTGAAGGTGAAATGTCCCAGGAGGAAATCATTGAAGACCTGAAGTCCATTTACCACAAACTGGTTCTTGAGAATCACAAACTCATCAAGAGCAACAAAATCTTGAAGGAAGAGATTGGATGCATGAAGGATATGCCGAAACTGTATGAGAAAGACCTTGATAAAACTGAAGCTGAGCTGAAAGAGGTAAAGGTAAAATTAGATAAAGCTGAACATACCATTGACAAATGGAACTCTTCTACATCTCTGCTTGATGAAGTGCTGAGTATGGGAAATCAAGGTAAAAATGGTTTGGGCTATGTTGAGAAACCTCCCTCTGAAAATGTTAATTCTGCCTACTTGAAAGTTGGTTCTATCAAGGATAGCAATAACTTGAGTTGTGAAATACCTTGTAACCTTGTGAAAAAGCCTATTTTTATCTGTCAATATTGTTTTCAACCTGGTCACATTAAGCCTTATTGTAAAAAATATAAAATTGTGATTGAGAAGAAAACAGTAATTAATTGCAATACCAATGTTAGGAGAACCTCTGATCTGAATGTTATCCCAACATTAAGTAACAAATCTGAAGGACATAAAAGTAGAACCTGGACTGAGAAGCTAAAAACTCCTAATGTTAAAATTGTTTGCAATGTTGTCTTTTCTGCTGTTTACTCTAGCCTTGCAGGTAAGTGGTATTTTGACAGTGGGTGTTCAAGGAACATGACTGGAAACATTGACAACCTGAAAGATGTTATCCCTTTGACAGTTGAAACAGTTACCTATGGAGGAGGCACAAAAGGGAAAATCATTGGAAAAGGAGTACTGGATGTTGAAGGATTTCCACCACTCAAGGATGTGTTGTTGGTTGAAGGATTGAAAGAAAATTTAATTAGCATAAGTCAACTTTGTGATGATAACTTGCTAGTTACTTTTGATAAAAGTTCATGTGATGTGTTTAATAGTGACAATGTCCGTGTCATGACAGGTACAAGATCAAAGGATAACTGCTATCTTGCTCAAGATGAATCTGAATGCTACCATGCCAAGGTAGATGAATCTGTCATGTGGCACAAGAAGTTAGTACATGTACACTATATAAATCTGGAGAAACTACAGAAGTTAGAGGCTGTAAGAGGACTACATAAGTTGACTAGCCCAGGTAAAATTGTTTGTGAAGACTACCTGAAAGATAAACAAACAGAAGTTGTCCATCCACCACTTTAGGTACAGAGTACTAACCCTAGAACTAATAAGTGCTTTGATTTGTTACATATGGATCGCATGGGTCCTATTGAGGTTAGTAGCCTAAATGGTAAGAAGTATGCTTTTGTTATTGTTAATTATTTTTCAAGATATACCTGGATTAAATTTTTGAAAGAAAAATCAGAGGCATTCAACACATTCAAGATTCTGCATGCTAGTATTAAAAATCTGTATGGCACTTCTGTAGGAAGAATTAGGTCTGACCATGGAAAAGAGTTTGAAAATGTAAGCTTTGCTAATTTTTGTGAATATAAAGGCATTTTCCATGAGTTCTCTGCACCTAAGACACCTCAGCAAAATGGTATTGCTGAGATGAAGAATAGAACACTTCAAGAGATGGCTAGAGTTATGTTGAATTCTAGAAACCTGTCTAAGAAACTCTGGGCTGAAGCTTTGAATAATGCATGTCATATTAGTAATAGAGTTTATCTCAGACCTGGTACTACTATGACACCTTATGAAATCTTGAAGGGTTCAAAACCAACAGTAGCACACTTTCATGAATTTGGTATTAACTGCTATTTGTTAAAAGATAAAGACTATTTGAGCAAATTTGATCCCAAAAGTGAAAAGTGTATATTTGTTGGATATTCTCCTAACAGTGCTGCTTTCAGGGTCTACAATCCAAGATTGCATACTGTTCAAGAATCAGTGAATGTCATTTTTGATGATTTAACTGTTTCTGCAGGTACTGAAGAAGTCACTGGTTAAGATGTTACTCCAACATTGAACTCAACATTGAACACAGACGCTGGAGATGCTGAACTGGAAACTGGAACAAATGTTGACTTAACACCAGAAACCCCCACTGTTAGGCCAACATCTGTGCTGTCAAATTCTGAAGATGAAGTGGTTCCTGTATCCAGAAGAGACCCCCCTCTTAGAATACAAAGAGATCATCCAGCCTCTCAAGTAATTGGTCAAATTACTGAAAGAGTTAGAACACGCAACAAAGAAAGGGTAAATTGCAAGGATATGGCTAAGTTGTGTGTTTGTATGTCTTCTTCATGTACTGTTGAAAATGCATCTTGTTTTGTGTCCTCCATTGAACCTAAGAATGTAACTGAAGCTCTTAAGGATAGTTACTGGATTAATGCCATGCAAGAGGAACTCTTACAATTCACCAAATCCAGAGTTTGGAATCTAGTGCCTACGCCATCACATGTGAATGTAATAGGTACAAAATGGATTTTCAAGAATAAAACTGATGAGAATGGTGTAATTATGAGGAACAAAGCTAGGTTGGTTGCACAGGGTTATACTCAGGTAGAAGGTATAGATTTTGATGGGACTTTTGCTCCAGTAGCTAGGATAGAATCAATTAGATTACTCCTTGCTATTGCTTGCTGTCTTAGGATTAAACTATACCAAATGGATGTTAAAGGTGCCTTTCTGAATGGTTTAATTGACAAAGAGGTTTATGTAGAACAACCTAAAGGCTTTGCTGATCCTAAACATCCTGACCATGTGTACAAACTTGAAAAGGTTTTGTATGGCTTAAAACAGGCTCATAGAGCTTGGTATGAGAGGCTAACTGATTTTCTGTTAGGCCAAGGTTTCAATAGAGGAGATGGAGATAGAACATTGTTTGTCCTTAGAAAAAGATCTGACATATGTATTGTTCAAATTTATGTGGATGATATTGTATTTGGCTCTACTAACAAGTCTACCTTAGACAAATATGTTGAGTCTATCACAGGAACATCTGAGATGAGCATGATTGGTGAGCTTAATTACTTTCTGGGACTACAAGTTAAGTAGTTGGAGAATGGTATCTTCCTGAACCAGGAGAAGTATGCAAGGAATCCGGTGAAGAGATTTGAGCTACAAGAGTCCAAGCCTTGAAAAACTCCTATGTCCTCTTCAGTGAAGATAACAAAAGATGGCACTGGTAGCAATGTTGAGCCAGCATTGTACAGATCCATGATTGGTAGTTTGATTTATCTCTCTGCCTCTAGACCTGACATCATGTTTTCAGTGTGTGTTTGTGCTAGGTACCAAGCTGAGCCTAGGCAATCTCACTTGATTGATGTGAAGAGGATTCTTAGATATATTTATGGAACTTCACCTTTGGGCATTTGGTATTCTTATAACACTAACACTAACTTGGTTGGTTTCAGTGACTCTGACTGGGCAGGTGATGTGGATGACAGGAAATCCACCAGTGGGAGCTGTTTTTATTTGGGGAATAATTTGGTCTCCTGGTATAGCAAGAAGCAGAACTGTGTTTCATTATCAACTGCTGAATCGGAATATGTAGCAGCTGGCAGCTGTGTTACCCAACTTGTGTGGCTCAAACACATGCTTTCAGATTATGGGCTAGATAGTGATACACTTCTCATGTTCTGTGACAATCCTAGTGCCATAAGTATCTCTAGGAATCCTGTTCAACATTCTAGGACTAAGCATATAGACATACGGTATCATTTCCTGAGAGATATGGTAGAGGACAAAGTGATCAACATTGAACATATTGAGACAACTAATCAGC
The DNA here is from genome assembly GCA_948329865.1 of Linaria vulgaris. Classification (NCBI taxonomy): domain Eukaryota; kingdom Viridiplantae; phylum Streptophyta; class Magnoliopsida; order Lamiales; family Plantaginaceae; genus Linaria; species Linaria vulgaris. The sequence continues at coordinate 30,320,096 of OX415249.1, forward strand.
CTGCTGATATGTTTACCAAACCTTTAGATAGTGAGAGATTCTTCAGTTTGAGGAAATCTCTTGGCATGTGCAATATGTGAAAATGTTGAGGAGACCAGTGTTGTCATAACACCACTGACTAGCACTGGTATATTGGTAGTGGTGTAGTAGGTATTCTGTTGTTTTCCTTTGTTGAATTTATTTCCTTGTGAGTCTCATTTAATCATTGCTTTGTCATATTTGGTTTGTGTGGTTGAAATCTTTGATTAACAACTCTTTCTAGTTATCAGTTTCACATCTTTGGTTTTGAAAAAGTAATAAAACTCTTCTTTTATCTGAGGTTGTGATTACCTAACATATGAAGAAGCTGGGGTACACAAAGTTCACTACTTTGATGTTTATTCAGTTGTGTCTTATTCATATGGAAGGTGTGCAGGGCATGTGGAGAAGCTGGGGTGCATGATGTTGACAGCTTCAGCGTTACACAGTTGTGCTTATTTACATGTTCCTGTTTGTTTGGCCAAGGAACACATGAGGGTGATCTTTTCTACTAGGGTGTTTGAGGTTTAGATTTCATACATTTAGTAATACTGATCACTTGGTGATTCTCTTGAATGTAGGTTGTTAAACAAGTATGCATAAGAAATTGGGGTGTTGGGGTGCATGATAAATGAATTTCGAACATTCAAGGCCTTTGTACTTGCCTAACTTGCTGTTGTTAATGTTGTTACTGGGGTGTGTAGAGTTCATGCTGCCCTCATTTAGTAGTGACATTAGCTTTGTGATTTAGCAACCTTCAGCTTTTGGTTCAGATGAGTTATGAAAATAATAAAGATTAAAGAGATGTGACTGTGCTGGTTTGAGTAGTTCTTCATAAGTGTTTACCATCTGCCTATTTGACATTACATTGTTGCATTCATTAGAACGACATTGTTTCTTTCTTGTTGGGTTGTGTTGGTTTAGGCTTAGGGGGAGTATAATTCATGTGTTGAGGCATACAATTGGGTGACATACTGCAGGTGACACACTTTTCTGTGACTTTCTATGTTGTGGAAGTAAATTTTTCCTTGAATTCATAACTGCTTATCTCTGTGTGTTTCTTGTTATCTATGTTGCTTACTCATGATTTTGATCTGAACAATATGTCTGAGGTACTCACTTGCTATATTGGTTAAGTTACAGATGTATTTTTGGATGTATCTCAAGCTCTCACATGAATTTGCCTTAGTGAAGCCTGTACCTCCACCTTCGGGTTTGAATGTTATTGAATGTTATCCCAACATTGTGTACAGTCGCAGGTCAACATTGAAAATAGGAACTTATAAGTTTTCAATTTTTTGAAAACTGCTCTGGTTAACTGTTAATTAAACATAAAAGCATGTGTGCGGGAAAACATAGTGAGAAAGTTTTATTTGGTTCAAATTTGGTAACTGCCCATTAACATTCATTCTCTTTCCCTATTTTCCTTAATTGTGCTTGCGATTTTCATATTTGTGCTTACTTTGCAAAATTTCTCTCGCAACTCTCAAATTCTCTCAATTCTCTCTGCACATTCTCTCAAAACTTCTCTACTAACAATGGCAAGCAAGTCTCCCATGCAAACTCTTGCAAATATTGCCCTGGGAAGTGAACCCACTGCCGTATGCACTTATTCACACACTAGAGGTGCTACTGCAAAGACAGTTGATGCTCATGTTGCTGCTAAAAGGAAGGCTATTCCCTATGTGCGACGAGGGAAGAAGTCCAAATAGGGTGAATCGACCTCCAATGTTGAGCCAACTACTGATTCGACCACTCCCATCACCAATGAGCTTGAAATTGAGGTAAACACTGCTGAACCCATCCCTGAATTTGATACTGATATACCTGTTGAGAGGGAGGGTAGTGAATCCGTTGAAAAATCTGTGGAGAAATCCGTGGATGAGTCTGTGGACAAGATGGTGAGGAAGTGGATTAGGGCTCAAAAGAAAAAGAGCAGGGTTGTAGGGCATAAGTTGAAAACTATGTCTGAGACTGCTAAGGCAAGGGCTGAGGCCAGGAAAAGACAGGCTGAGAGATTAGCTAGGAAGAGGGTTGCTGAGGCTGAGAAGAAGGTTGAGGATGAGAAGAAGGCTGGTGCGGATACTGCTGCTGGGAGAAAGAGGAAAGGAAAGCAAGTGATTGAAGAGGAAGAGGAGGAGAAGGAAGAGGAGAAAACTGATGAAGAGCAGGATGTTGCTGCAGATGTTGGGGCAACATCAGGAACAAAGGAGTACACAGATGGGATGTATGTGGTCTATCCTGATGATGAGGGGATCTACTTTTCTCCTTACTATCTCTCTCAAGAGTTGGAGAAGAAGTGGGATTCCTTCAAAAAAAAAGAGATTCACACTGAAAGAGCTATAGAGATGGCCAGTTTCAAAGAGAACAATGTGATGGACTTTCTTGAGGCAAGAGGGTTGCAATAATCAGTGATGAAGCTGAGTGACTATGCTCCTGAGATTGTCATGGAGTTCTACCTAAATCTCTCCAAGTGGATCAGGGACTACAGATCTCCAAAATTTGGAAAGGCTTGGGTGAGGGGGAGAGTCTTCAACATTGACCCCTACACTATCAACATGATATGTGGATTCCCTACTGCTGATGAATCTGAGGACCCCTACTATGATGATGTGATGGAAGACGTGACTGGAGGGTTGGTCAAAATCTGGAGAGATGCTCTGCCAACCACAAAACTCACCTCCCTGAGTGCTGTCTTGCACAAGATAGCTTGCTTCAATTGGCTGCCAAGCAAAAATGTCACTGTTTTGACTAAGGAATTAGCAATCTTAGTCTACAAAATCAAGAATGTGAAGTCAATGTCTAAAGGAAAAATGGTATGCTGTCTTTTCCCTCACTCATCTGCAAAATCCTTAGCAATCAAAGATTGAAGACAAGTGTCACTGTGGGCTGGAGGAAGAATGATACTGAACTGACAATTCTCCCAAGCTACTTGTCTGGATCAAAAGTGAGAGACCTTCCATGGAACCCAAAAGGAGTGGTGAGACCAAGGGCTAAAGAGAAGAAGGCTCAGGAGTTTGCTGGAACTTCAGTGCCTATGTCCAAAGAAGAAGACTGCATGGTCATAACTTCTGCTTTTGTGGATCATTTGTTGAACTGGTATAGGGGGCAGATTGCTGATACTCAGAGGGAGACTGAGGAAAGAAGGGAACATCTCAAAGAGCTGGAGGACTTGGTGAAAAATTTGGAGAAACTCCCTTCTTCACAAAAAGGGGGAGAATAGTTCCAAGTTTTTTAAGTCTTCTAGTTTATGTTTTGTTTCTATGAACTGCTAATATCTTTCAACTGCTAGTACATTAATCTCTATTTGGTTTTATTTGATCAAGGGATATGTCCTTGATATCTAGCTATGGCCTGTAACTCTAAGTACTACTGTTGAACTGCTCTAATTGATCTTAATTGCTATTTCTTATGAAGGAACATTTTGAACTGGTTTCTGATTAACCTTCTGTGCAGAAAACTCACTGGTTTCAATGTTGAGGCAACGTTGATGAATGTTGAGGTCTGAACATATGTACATATCTGGATGTAGTGATGACCTTAATGCTTGTCTTTGTTAATTTAACTTTGAATATGTTATCTTGTATTAAGGGGGAGCAGTTTAGTAGTTTAATTTGTTTCTTGTTGATTATAACTTTCTAGATATAAGACTTGATTGGAACAGGTGTTGGTTTTGTGAAGAAAGGCAAAAAGGGGGAGATTGAAAGTGCAGGTTTTTCTGGAATCAATGTTAGATGATGCAATGTTAGACGATGTTGGGTTAACATTGAGGATAACATTGAAAGCCGAGAGCTTGTGCGAAAACTACTCTTTAGTTGCCAAAATTAAGTTTTGCCTTTATTCAAATATTAACCAAGTTCCACAGTTTTAGTTGTTTATGTTTATGTCCAGGAAGGTATCTTTATCATAAGGAAGAGCTTTGGAAGATTCCTTACTTGAAGTTTACATAATTCAAGCAAAGTTGAATAGTCAACTCACACACTTTCAATAGAAGGAAACAAGCTAGCTGTTCTCTGCGACGCGATTCTTTCCAGGATTCTGCGAATTGAAGAAGATTTGTTACCTTGTTAAATCGGTAACAATGGAAACACATTCTCAGGAAAGATATGAAGTTCACAAAGAAGTCAAGTTTCAACAAGGAAACAACAAGAGTTACCAAAACTGTGAACAACACATCTTGGCGTGCAAGACTCAAGAAATCTATAAAATATGTGAAGTTCATCAAGATGAAGAAAAGATAATCGTGCTAAACAATCCAAGAGATTAATCATTCTTTGTATTGTCTTCATCTTGTTTTGCGAAGTTTTTGTATCAACTGCTTAAGTCTAGTTCATAGAAGTTAAGTAGGTCTTACTTGTCTGTTTCGTTGAGTCCATTCAACAAAGAGCGTGAGTGAATTGTTGTGAGGAACGTTTTTGATAAAACCTTTATGGTTATTTGGCCTAAGGCTCGGAAGTTTTTAATAATATTGAAAACTTCTTAAATAGGACCTAATATTTCATGTCAGAAGTTTCAGAGGGGGTTTCCGAGGAGAGGTGGTCGACGTGGATTGTCTTTGAGAAGGAGGAAGGCGGCATAAATAGGACCTAAGAATGTGGTAGTGGAAAATGTTCCCTCGACAACCACTGATAAGTACGTGAGAGATAAATTTGAGGAATTTACTGTGGATACATCCGCGATGTAGTTTTGGATTCCTGACCCTACTGAACGAGCCAATAGTCCACGGGTCGAGCACGTTTCCATCTACGTGGCGCAGATGAATGCGGGATCACTAGCCCTAATTCCTCCCTTCTTTTGCAACGTATTTTGGGCATGTATGTTGTATCGCAGTCAGGTGACACCCAATGGGTACATATATTTGGCTCGCTTTTATATATGTATGCTTCGTATTACTTCACGCCTTGAAATCCCAATCATCGGTTTTTAGACAATACCTTCCCGTCGTCTGGGAACTAGAAGGATCGTTACTTCTATGTTCGTCTATTTGGGGCGGTGTGGGCGATCCCCTATCTGTGGAGACAAAAGCCCTCGGCGCAAGATTCAAGGCATTTGGATGTGGTGGATGAAGAGATAGACGTTGAGGGTTTTTTCGATACTTTTATGATGCCTCAAAATCCTTGGAAGGAAATACAATCAACTTGTACTACGAGAAGAGTAACCTTTTTGTGGTGAGCATGGGTCTATAGAGGCTTTCTCAGGTGGATTAGTGATTTAAGTGCCCTCAATTATTCTCAATTTTTTTTAATATGTACATGTGACTTAAGGGCCTCCTCGAGTGTCATGTTGTTAGGTGCTTCTATTAACGTGGAAGTTTTGAAACAAGAGAATGGTAAGGAGTCGGCGTACATAAAGAAAGCAAGGGAGGACGAGGAAGTTTCTATGGTGGGTTCTGGATAGGTCGTGGCAGACGAGGCTGCGTCGTCAGTCGTTGGTCCCAGCGATAAGAAGAGGAAGAAGAAAAAAGGAAAGAAATGAGAAGAGGGATAGAAAGAGGAAAATTGTGTCTTTTGGAGGCAGTACTCCAGTTAGAGAGGAACCGAGAGGCTCGAGATCGTCGCAACAAGTGGAGGGAAGTACTGGAGTCAATGGGTGACGGCGGAGGAGATCTTTCCAGGAAGTGGAGCTTGTGCAACTATAGAGAGGCAGTTCGAGAAGCATTAGGAGGATTTTCAATGTTCTATAGAGGACACATTTGTAGTGGCCCCCAGTCTAGTTTTTCGAGGGGACCTCTTCTGGATGAGGACTTGGGCAATATTTTTGCAAGCATTGCTAAGGGTCTCCCGACTACTTCTCCTTTGCCATCTCAAGTTACTGAGATGGAGGTTGAGGGGCAGACAGGTGACATCGAGGCATCACAAGGTCTGGTGCCTGGCGTTATGGTCATTAATAACAAGGAGTCGGAGGGCACGAGTAGTCTGCATGTGCCAAGAGGGGTGTCTGAGGCAAGGGCTGAAGTGGCTGGGGTAGAGGAGCAGGGTCGATCAGCCATTTTACGTCCCACTGCCGCTTTGTTAGAGGTGGAGGGGCTTCAACATCGCTCACGATGGGATTTTGACGAGGTGAATGTTCTTTTGGATTGTGCTTCTTTTATAAACATCACCTCGAAGATTGTTGACAACACAATATGGTTGTTATTCTTTCTTTGTTCTTTTCTTATACCAAATATCTGCTTCCATGTGGGAGGTGTAGGGTTTGTACGATCAGGCTATTGTTCGGATAGATGAACTAGACGCGAGAGTGCGAGTTTTGGAGGCAAAAGAGGCACATTATTGGGATGTCAATTTGGAGTACTGGAACCATCTTATGCATGCTTATGCTGAGGTGGAGGAGCAGATGAAGCATGACCGTCACCTGTTCAAGATGGTGACAGATATAACCTTGGGTACGTTGGACAAGTATAAAGGATCCCCCAAACACTATTTAGCGTTTCATCATCATTTCTTGAGGCACTTTGTGTATGGTTACTGGTGTTGCCGGGAGAGGGGAAAGAAGCTCGGCCTTTATAAGAAGGATGATGACGTGGCACTGCTTTGTCACAAGGACCTCTAGATGCCCCAGACTCTTGACGATGTTCTTCCATTTTTGGGGGCATAGTGGTAGCCCTTTTAACCCAGCTCTGGCGGCGATGTGGACTTGTGACCCCCACTCTCCTCCTCCTCACACATTCTCCTTTTGTCACAAGTGGGGAATGTTATCCATTTGAGTTTGAAACCATTAAGGTGGTCATGAGTCCCGTTACAGGTAGTTTTAGGGATTTATAGCGTCTCTTCGTTGTGTTGTGGGTAATTTGTGTACCCCTTTTATTTTTTGCACGTGGTGGGATATTTTGGGCGTAAGGAGGTGCCCTCGAACTATCTCCATGACCACGAGACTCCTTCGCAAGGTCGTTCATGGGGATCGTGGTTCCCCTTGAACTCGTGCTAGGACTAACTGGTCCCTTGGAATGGGTGGGTTTTATTGGAGTCGTGAGTCTCATTTAAAGCCACTTTTCTTTGGGGAGATGGACCCCTTGCTGTGTGCTATAGATTTTTAAGCAAGAAAAGGTAGCCTTATCATGGTAGAATATATTTCGTCGAGAGATTCTAACTTGGCATGACAGCCTGGGAGCCGAGAGGTGGCCTTTTATGCATTGTTCTCTGCGATCGTCTGGATCACGCTTTATGTAATTGCGTTGCTCCTCGTAGGAAGGTCTTTCTTTCCGAGGTATGAGGCCGCCTCTTTCTTGTGCAACGCGTGGCCCTGGCTGATTTGCGACACTCGCGGTTTTTTCTTTCAGTTGTTCAGCCCACTCGGATGCCATGTCTGTCGGATAAGCATTTCATAATTTCGTTCATTAAGAATATATGAGACCAATGCAAAAGGATAAACCCTTGAATATGCGAGAACAAGTTGAACGTAAAATCCGATGCTCGCCCCGTCAAACAAAATATGGAAAAAATGGGCCCCAAAAGAGCTAAGATCATTGAATCAAAAATAGCATAGCTCAAGAAACTCGGCCACATCAGGAAAATTGTACACCCTGAATGGCTGTCCAACGTAGTCTTAGTCTCCAAAACCAACGGAAAATGGCGAATGTGCATAGATTTTACAAATCTGACGAAGTTTGAAGAGATATTCTGAATGAGCGAGAAATGACAGAAGTATGAAGATCTATTAAAAAAAATTGGCTTCGGGGTAACTGAAAAGATACATATGATACCACATAACAATTTTTCGGTGTGCGAATTCACATTTTTTCAGTGCTTAGCAGAGCTGGATAGCATCGGTGCATGCGTGGGCTATGAAGTGTGGCATAACATATACACGTGTCCCCATTTCAAAGATATGTAGAACCTCAAGGGGTCAAAACTCTCGTTAGTAACATGTAAGCTCACAATTTTAGCTCAAGCTCCCGAAGTGGGATGATGACTTTTTGCCTTCACACCTATTTATTTTTCTTTTTTCAAGATAACTTTTTTCAACTAGATAACTTTATCGTATAATTTCTCATTCCCTAAATTGGGTTTTGAGTAATTAAATATACTAGATTCATTTACACAAAATATATATTTTATTAAATTAAAGAAATTCCAATTTCATTAACTTAATCTATTTAAAAAATTGTCAAATATTGGCAAAACCAATATTTTCCAACATATGTTCGTGATCATTTATAGTTTTTTATTAAATTTATCCTAAAAAGTATATGTCTAAGTAAAAAAATCTTCAATGCTAGCCTAAACTAAAATTCCAGCTCCGCCCTTGCATGGCAAACATGATTGTGAAAGGAGTCTACATCTACACAATGGCGTATCGAGGGATTTTATGTCAAGGATGGCTACTTTTTTTGAATGAGCAATAGATTAAACATAAATTTTGGATGAACCGGGTGGAGAAAGAACCGAAAAGATACACGAAGAAACTATTGTTTGAATTAATATTTGGGGCTTTTGAAGAAAATGGCGTTAGGAGTACTGTATCGATAACCTGTGATTTTCATGCATCGCTATTTTTCATCAAGCATATATGTAATCAACTAAATACTACAAACGATTCTAGATTTGTTTAAAACATCTTATGATTGGACTTCATTGTATCCTATGACAAATTTGTTGTTAACTCGTACTCACTTAGTGGGTACAAATATTGTCTAAGCGTATTCACGTGTGACTTGAAGCGTTTGTGTTTTGATTTATTGTTGCAAGACTCAATTGGGGAGATTGGAATCATTATTGCATCACTATGTATGGTGTTCAGGCGTCAAATAATTTTCAAATCCAAAACATTCAGAATATTGAAATAGTCTATTTATTTCTTTATGTATCTTCTTACTCAAGAAACATTATCATCATTGTACATTAGTATTCAATTTTTTCTTCAGAAGTGCTTTCGCAGTCTTATGATTGGACTTCATTGTATCCTATGACAAACTTGTTGTTAACTCGTACCCACTTAGTGGGTACAAATATTGTCTAAGCGTATTCACATGCGACTTGAAGCGTTTGTGTTTTGATTTATTGTTGCAAGACTCAATTGGGGAGATTGGAATCATTATTGCATCACTATGTATGGTGTTCAGGCGTCAAAAAAATTTCAAATCCAAAACATTCAGAATATTGAAATAGTCTATTTATTTCTTTATGTATCTTCTTACTCAAGAAACATAAATATTCTTATACTTTTAGTAATGTCGGTTCATTAAACATCTTTATAACCAATAAACAATCAAATTAACTTTATAACTATAATTAACAACTCTTGAAAGTTATTTTAGTTTATTATATAGAAGGAACATAAGTGGATAATCTGATAAGATCAAGAAAAATTTAAATAATAATATGATTTTGTTGTATCACTAACTAATTGAAATCCTATTTTATTTGAGATTTTTTTTTTTGCAACAAAGCTACACTTTATTTCTCCAAAAAAATAATCCAGAGGATCCAATATTCTCAAAACCCCCTAACAAGCTATTACATAGCCAATATCTAACAGTTCAATGCCCTCTGCATTGGTACATATAATTTCAAGTGCTTCTTACATCTATTAATAGTATTACTAATTGTTTTCTCATCCAGTCTTGGGTTGATGGGCTGTTGGTTGAATATTTTGTTGTTTCTACTGGTCCATATGTTGTAGATCATTTCTGTTGCTGCCATTTTTAACAGTTGGCTTCTCCAGCTCTTCTTCCCTCCATTCTGTATTATCCATTCTAGTTCATTGCTCCATCCCCCGGGGTATGTTGGATTTTCATCCACTGTAGTACCCTCTTCCATATCTCCTGTGTAGTTTTACATATGAAGAATATGTGTTCTGCTGATTCATTCTCTGTGCAGAAACTGAATATACCATCAGTTTGGATACCAAATTTCTGTAATCTGTCTTTGGTTGGTAGCTTGTTATGGCACTGTAACCATAGTGTGAAGATGGCTCTTGGTCTTGCTTTATTACCATACATGAGTTTCCTCCATGGCACTGGTCTCTTCTGACCTCTTAGCTCTTCATATACCAATGTTGTTCTGTATTTTCCCTGCCTTCTCATCTCCTTCCAGCTGCTTGTGTGAATTAGCTCTCTTTCTTTTAAAATAGCTTTCAAAATCCATGAGCAACTGGTTGCTGGTTCATAATTCAGTAGGTCTTCCCCTTTTATGAAATATGTATGGATCCATTGCACCCAAAGTTTCTCAGACTTCATTTGACTGTTCCACAGAAGTTTGGCTATATAAGCTTTATTCCATTCCACAAGTGATATTATGCTTAGGCCCCTGCTTTCTTGGTATCACACACTCTATCCCAGGCTACAGGTGCCTTTCTGCTAGCAATATCTTTCCCTGTCCAAATAAAGGTTCTACATGTTGCTTCAATATGTCTCAACACTTTCTTGGGCATAGGGAAGCTGTGCATCCAGTAGTTTGCAATTGCAAAGATAACACTTCTAATAAGCTGTACTCTCCCAACATAACTGAGCAGTTTTGCTGTCCAATGATGTATTCTATCCAGGATCCTATCAATGAGTGGCATGCACATATGGATGGTGAGTTTCTTACTAGTAAGAGGGACTCCTAGGTATTTAAAGGGGAGCTCCCCTTTAGTAAAGCCAGTAGCTTGTAGGATGAGATCTTGAGTGTCTGTTTGGACTCCTCCAAAATACACCTTACACTTCTCTGGGTTGACTTTTAGTCCAGTAGCTTTAGAGAATTTTTGAAATTTCTCTATAAGTAGTGTGACTGATTTCTCATCTCCCCTACTGAACATTAAGACATCATCAGCAAAGCAGATGTGTGTTATTCCCATTTTCTCACATATGGGATGAAAGTTGTAATCTGGTTGATCTTTGATTTTTGTCATACATCTCTGAAGATATTCCATTACAATGACAAATAGGAGGGGTGAGATGGGGTCCCCCTGCCTAAGTCCTCTTCTAGTTTGTAGTAGTTTGCTAGGGGCGCCATCAATTGTATATCTGTATGAAACAGTGGTGAGGGCTTTCATAATCCATTGGATGAACCTGTTTGGGATTCTCATTTCTCTCATAATGACCTCTAAAGCAGACCACTCCACTATGTCATATGCCTTCTGCGGGTCCATTTGGATGGTGCATCTTGGGGACAGGTGTTTTCTTGTGTATCCTTTGATTAGCTCCTGTGCTATCATGATATTATCATGTATTATCTTTCCTGGTATGAAAGCAGATTGGCTTTCATGGACAATCTCCCCTATCACTTGTCCCAATCTTTTAGTGAGCACTTTGGACAGTATCTTGTAGAATGTTGAGCAGCATGATATGGGCCTCATGTCTTTCATAGTCTTTGCGTTAGTACTCTTTGGTATTAGAGTTACCAGTGAGCAGTTTAGAGCTGCATATAATCTATCAATTTCAAAGAATTCTCTTGCAGCTGCAATAACATCACTGTTGATTACAGGCCATGCTGCTTTGAAGAACTTGGTATTGAAGCCATCTAGTCCATGAGCTTTTTGGTCTCCAATGGTCTTGAGGGCTTCCCATATCTCCTTCTCTGTAACAGAAGCTATTAGTTTCTCCCTTACCTCTACATCCACACATGTCATCTCAATGGTATTAGTGCCTAGAAGCTCTGTGTAGAACCTTAGAATTTCCTTCTCAATATCTTCTGTCTCAGTAATGCAGTTCCCATTAGCATCTTCAAGTTTGTGAATCCCTGTTTTCTTGTTATTGCCCTTTACAGTTGCATGAAAAGTATGCATTATTGCCATCCCCAAGCTAGATCCATGTGGCTTTTGATTTATGTAGTAGAATTTTCTGTTCTGTTTCCAGTCTTTCCAGCAGTTGTGTTGTGCATTGTCTCACATTCATGATGTGTGTCTCTTTCATTGGATCCTTCTGTAATTCCTTCTAGGCTTTGTCCAGTCTCTCTCTAGCATCCTGGATTTCCTTGGATGTGCATTTGTTCTGTTTCATCATCGTTTGGATTACTGGTTGGAGTCTCAGCAGTTTGTGCCACAAGACATACATAGGTCTTCCTTTCATTGGTCTTTGCCAGCATTCTGTCACTCTATCCAAGAAATTCGGAATTTCAGTCACATAGTTCATAAACTTGAAGCATTTGCTTCCTCTCTTCTGGTTATTTGGTTCCCATGTCACTTTGAGGGGGCTGTCGTCTGATATGTGAGCTGCTAATATTTCCACATTGCAATCAGGGTATTTTGTAAACCACTCTCTATTACATACTGCTCTATCAATTCTGGAGTAGATGACCCCCTGAAGGTGCCTATTAGACCAAGTGTAGTGCTCCCCATTTGTCTCATGCTCATAGATATCTAGTTGTTGCATCATGCTTTCCAAATCAGCAAATTCATTAGCTTGCACAGGCTGGCCTCCCATTCTGTCTTTTACAGTTAATACATTGTTAAAATCACCTATTACTATCTAAGGTTCATTGATATTACCTGCAAGGTCCTTGATATGTTGCCATAGGATTCTTCTTTGTTCCAGTTTGTTCTGTGCATATATTGATGTGATGTAGCCTATCAGACTCCCATCCTTTCTTGACATTTTTCCATGTAGGTATTGGTCAGTGCATTTAATCATTTGGATATCCAGCCTTTCATGCTTCCATACCACCCAAATTCTTCCATTTCCATGATGAGAGTAATTGTGTACTAAGCTCCATTGTTGCCCCATCATTTTACTAATTCTGTCCATATTGTTCTTTTTCACTCTGGTTTCTAGCAGAGCTGCACAAGAAATCTGCAATCTGTTGAGGTGGGAGAAGACATCCAGATGTCTTGTGCTCTTATTGATCCCCTTACATTCCAGCTTAATAACATTGTTGAATGTCTGGTGGCTCTCCAGGGTCATCTCCAATCCCTAGGGCCTTAAAGCCATTCATATCTTCTATTCTCAGTTCTCCAAATCTCATAGGGCGGGTGGTCTGCTTATTCCCCTGCCCCACTACTGTTTTCCATTGTTCCCCTTCCTCCTTGTTGTTTTGAGCCCTGTTCTGTTCTACTATAGGCTTTGGTTTCCACTGTTTCTCTGCTGGTTGTGGTTTCACTGTTGGTTTATTCTTGCACTCATGTCCCAATATCTTACATTTCTTGCAGAATGGGGGAGTCTACTCATATTCAACTTTCTGTATTAGCTTATTGCCTTTCTTGTCCTTGATTTTCACTGTTTTTGTCTGCTCTACAGTGATATCAACCTCCACTAGGACTCTGGCATATGATACCCTTAGTTTTTTACTAGTGCGTTCATCCATCATCATTGGTCTTCCAATAGCACTAGCTATTTTGCTTATGCTTTTCTCTCCCCAATACACCAGAGGTAGTTGTGGTAGTTTCACCCATATTGGTATCACTCTAAGCATGTCTTCTTTCAACCTAAATTCAACACTCCACTCCCTTAGGAATAGGGGTTTTCTATAGATTGTATAAGGCCCTGCTTGCATCACAACATTCATATCTTCTTTACTCTTAAACCTAGCTAAGAAGTATCCTTCCTCATTGTAAAATAAATTAAATCAGGCATAGAAGCAAAATTCCAGGAATTTACCATGAAATTTTTGAGTGCATTCATTGAGAGATCCTCTCCCATTGCATACATCACCAGTATATTTTCCCAGAACTTGATTTCAGACTCCATGTCTTCATCCTCAATTTCTACTTCAATTTCACCATTCACTAGTTTGGGAGGTGTGTATTTCACTCCAACACCATTTTCTGGATGTCGGTTCCCCTTGATGATGTCAACCCATGGCACCTTTCTTTCCTCCCCTGCCGGACATTGTACCGGTTGGTTCATCATCGCCGGACATTATTTGAGATTTTTGAAGTTACAAAATACGTTTCTTATCGTTCCAATGATATTTTATTAACTATATATACAACTTGTTGCTAAATATACTGATCAGATGATAATTAGAATATTGATTTTATTTATGGTATATTATTAGATACAAAATAATAGAAGTGTCTCTAAATTGTACTTTGACAAAAAAAATTATTGTTTAGAAACTGCCCTTTTACCCTAGACGTTTATGTACATAGTTAATAGGATACTGTAACAATGATTACTACTAGTAAAAATGATATGTAATATTTTCATGATCTCACCGAATTAACTATTTGTTATTTACTTCATGTGTATGAAAGGAACTTAAAAGATAAGTTGTTGAATAAACTTTAATAAACACGAACATGCTTAATATCAATACTTAATAAATATAGACAAATAAACTCTTTAAATGAATAAATATATAATGAAAAGTGGTATATTTCCAAAGTGTGGAACGTCAAAGATCTGAAAGTTGAGAATGTGCGATAAATCGTCATGAAAAAAATAAAATAGATAATTTGAAAAGAAAAAAAAAATTCATTGCACTTGTGAGAATTATTTTTTTCCAGTACGTACTTATTCAACTGGGGAGATCGGTGTCGCACTATGTACGGTGCTCGGCCGTCATATAATTTCCAAATCTAAATCTTTCATAACGCTATTTATTTCTTTATGTTTTCTTACTCAAAGATCTTATACTCGTGTTGAAAATTTACAAACACCACATGGACTCTGTTTCTTTTAGAGTTGTGTTTCGTTATGACTTTTTAGATAGCAACAGTAAAAGTTCTTTTTTAGTTTTTTTTTTTAAATACCGAAAACAAAAACCATTAGACTACATCTTTCGCCAAAATAGGTATTAAACTAGGAGAGAGGAGGTTAAATATAAAACCCGTTCCTCCTTCCTCATTGCATGTCGACTTCACAATTGCATCCGCAAGCTTATTCTGTAATCTTTCAGTTCATTTGAATTCGTGCCTATAATTTTATGCAAAACATATAGCAACCGTGAAGTTCATTGTCTCTATTTTGGTCTTATTTCGTCACGGTAATAGAACACATTGATACAATTGAGATATAAATAACCAAAACAATGCTATCGAAATTTATTATCGGACTAGCTTGGTCTGGAACACTTATTACAAGATTACTAGGTTGAATAAACTAATTACAAGATAACTGTAGCGTGTCGAATTCTAGGCGTTCGATGCTGACCTGTCGAATGCCTTTGTTCGATGTGAAATGTATAACAAGGGTTCGATGCTGAACTCAGGGGTATTGAATTCAATAGATTCGATGTCACAACTGTATCGAATTCGATGCGTACTTCGTCGTATCGAATGAAGCGAATTCGGTCTAATAACGTGTCGAATGGAAACCGTTCGATCCAATACGTCTCGAATGAACAGTGATTCGATGTTGACTGTGCTGAAGTGATTCTCCAATTAAAACGTACACGAATTACAAGGGGACGGGCTATATATAGCAACCGTCCCGTGGGTCCCAATGCCAGATGCAAAAAGCGCATCGAATCATACCGATTCGATGCGTGATTCGATACGGTTACGGGCCGGCCCAATATACAAGTAGTGGGCCAATCATAAAATATACCCATCACATAGTCCTACCCCCAGTTTGGGTGACGATGTCAATTTGAGACTGTGGATTGATGAATGGTCGACGTTGTACCACCTCGATGAAGCTTATTTACCTGATACCAATCATTTTTCACAGGTTAGGGATATTCCTAATCATTCGTTACTTTGGAACATATTTCGAATGTCTGCAATTGATATCCGATAATTAACGAAACGCATTGAATCTGAATACATTCGGTGCGTTTGTATTGCCGCATCGAATAGAATATATTTGATGCGTTTGTATTGTCGCATCGAATAGAACGCATTCGATGCGCTGATTCGATGCGCTTATGATATGGGCCTAGTGGGCCGCCCGCTGCCTATATAAAGGATGGACTGCATTGGAGGATTCATTCTGCTTCTTGCGCGTTTTGTTTTCGAGGTAAAGCGCATCGAACAGATGCAATTCGATGCGGCCCGCATCGAACAACATAGGATGCCCTTGGCATCAAACCGTGAGTGTTCGATGCGGTGCCTTAGCCTTTTTTAAAGGCCTATCATGCGATATTTGTGATATTTATCTCTGTTTTTTAATATTTTGCATTTTGTCGCTATTTTATCATATCAATTAATCAAGCAAAGCTTTTCTCCTGGAAATTCATTTAAGGTAAAAAGATATGCCCTTATTTGTTAGATTTTATCTTTTCAATAAGTTAATTTTATGCATGTTTGAGAGATATGTGAGAGCCTAGAGTGACGTGTTCGTCCTTAGTCACCCTCCGTTTCTTTTTAATTTATTTCAGTTCGTTCTCATTAAAGATGGTGAACAGTGTGTCAACGTCTGGAAGTGAGTCGAGTAGTGGCTCGAGCTCCAGTTCGATTAATATGGTGATCCCACCTCATGCTCCCGCGGGTTTGAGCACAGTCGCAGTAGATGAAGTTGAGTTAATAGATATAGAAACTATTGGTTCACCCCGCGGGTAACAGTCCCGACGCAAACATTGAACAAACAGCACCTGAGTTTGAAAGTGATAACTCGCCAGTGTCATCCTACTGGGATAATCATGCTCCCAGCGAGGGCGAAGAATACGTAGATTATATCAATAGGGAGTTTGATGATCATGTTGAGGTCCCAGGAATAACCTATGACCTGTACGTTTTCCGCCTCCAACATAGTCGTAAGGGGCTCCGCAAAAAATTCGACATACCTGATAAGTATAAAATCATCCTCCCTGGGCCAAATGATCGGATGCATACCCCACCACCCGGGCATATGACTGTGTTTGTCGGTCAACTCCTCAATGGTCTTCGCTTTCCAATCTCCTTCGAATTAAGATGGCTTCTGAGGAAGATTAATCTTGTACCCACCCAACTCACACCAAATTCTTATGGGAACTTGATTGGCTTCATTATTGTCATGAAGGCATTGCGCCAACCACAAAGTCCCAATGAATTCTACACATTGTTCGAGGTCGCGAGGCGGGATGAGGGGTTTTATCATATCAAAGCACAAACGCATCGTAAGTTCTTGAATGGTGGGCCGACCGGATACGGGAAAGATTGGAAGAGACGATATTTTTATATCGAGGATAGCTATTAGGCGAGGTTAGGCAGTACTGCCGTGAATGGTATAACGATGCAAGGGTAACGATACCCGCTAGCATTTCTACGACATCATGGGATTGCGAATTTATCCTAAATTTAGTTCGAGAACATCAATTTGATGTCAAAATATTAGGTGAAAGTCGAGTCCTCTCGTTAGCTGGCTTGTCCTCAGTGAAATATAACGAAAGGATGACCCTTGGTATAACTGCGTAACTTTTTGATATTTTTAATTTACGTTTATTGAATATTCTAATGATATAATTTTCTTGCAGTCAATTATATTATGGACCGTCATGCGCGGATAAACTGAGTCGTTGCTGCTGATCAGGCTAGCTCACAGACCAACACACCTACTGATATTCCTCCCCCACGAAAAAGAAAGAGTAAGGGCAAGAAAAATCTTGTCGGACCTTCAACTGTTGTTGCTGCAGATTCAGCAGTCGATCCTTTCGATGATATATTGGGGGGAAATCGTGACGCTGTTCAAGCTGCTGCTGAAGCTTCAGAGAGCCTGGCAGCTGGTCTAGGCGACAATATTGAGGGCACCGTCTAGACCAAGAAGAGAAAAATGCCTCAAACCAGGTCACAAACCGGAGGGGCTGTTCCACCTGCCGCCCGAACAGGTAGGCCAAGTGCTGCCAACGCCTCTACCCATGCGACTGGACCGAGTGCAGGGATTGGGCCTAGCCAAGGCCCTCGTGCTCGGGCTGGTGGATACGAAATTTCAGAGGCCAAAGCTATCGATCACCTGAAGTCTCTCTTGCCTGGTCTTGATGTTCCTCTTCTGGCATCTGCCGAAGAGAGGAGGATGGTGGAGCGGAATACGCTTCATTTGTTGATAGCGGTAGTTATTTCTTCTCTTTGAGCTAATGTTTGTTTTACCTGAATTTTAAATGTTGATCTGATTGCTCATTAATTGTTAGGTGGGCAGTTTCGTGGACACTATGTTCACGGCACTGATGGAAGTTCGTGAAACAGCCACTGGTGGCGATACTGCTGCCTTAAAAGCTGCCCTTGATGATAAAAAAAAGGCATTGCAAAAGGTTAATGATTATGCTGCGAGGGCGCATGCCGATAGGGAGGCAGCAAAACAGGCGCGGGAGGAGGCTAATCAGCTTAAAGAAGAGCTGACCAAACAAATCACCGAGCTCAAGCAAGAGGTGGCGATGGCTAGAGAAGAAGCTTATAATGCCGACAACGCTGGATATCAGCGCGGCCTTGGCGACGTAAAATATTCCCAACTCTAGTGTGTTGCGTTCCTTTTATATTTTGTCGTTTTAATAACCTTCGTGCCCCTATAGGTTTCTGCTCAGCAAAAAGTGGAAATCGCCGAAGAATTTCTTCAGAGCAACACCTTTCGAGAAATTTTCACTCGCCGAGACGATCTTGAAGCTCGCAAGGCACAAGTTTTGACTGTTCGTCAGTTTTATTCGGCGCAGTACGTCCGTGACGGTTTTAAGCCAGATTGGTTGAGCCTGTCTCTGGGGCCCAATCGAGAACCTCCGCCGCCTCGAACAACTTCTGAGCCTGCAGATCCTGACGAGTTCGCCTCTTTGCTGGAGAATGACAATCTTGTCCTCCAGGGACTCTCATAACCACCTCCGATGCCCGAGCCATATCCCTCCTCTGAGGATGAGGAAGAAAATTGAGGCTGCAGCTCTATAGCCTTTCTTTTTGTTTATGCTTATGAACAATTTTTAATTTAGTTTTATCCATGGTGTTGCGTCGCTTTTATGTGTTTGAACAATTTGATGACTAGCAGTATTACGTTTTTGAATTCTTGTATTGAGTTGCTTAATTATCTAAGCTCATATTTGTTGCCTTTTATTTCAATTTTCTGTGTTGGTTCTTTACTTTATTTTGACAACCTGCCGGTTCTTTATTGTTCATTCTGCGATGAAGAGTTGAATAAGGTTTTTTCCTACAGGATTATAATCGTCATACTTGTTATTATTCCATCTAGGAAAAGGTTTTTCTTGTCGTTTTAGACATAGTACTTTCTTTCCTTATACATTCGTTCAGTCGTTGTTACTCGTCTCTTGAGAGTTTCGTTCATGTTCTTTCGAACTGTCGGTTTTAAATAGCACTTACAGTTTTATATGTAGTGTTTGTTCCTTGCTTGTTTCTCCAAGCAGTCGTGGTAATAGTTGCCACCCTGGAGAGAACCGTTCGTCTCTCCTCGTCATTTGTGTGAGATTCTGAGTGTCTTGTGGTACGATAAATAGAATCTTCGTCCCTCCCTAGTGTCCTTTGGGAATTGCGGTATCTCGTATCACACTGGGTATCTCGTACAATAAATAGAACCTTCTTGATTGCCTTTCAGGGAATTGTGGTATCTCGTGCCACGATGGATAGAGTCTCCGTCCCTTTTGTTGCCTCTAGCTTTTTACGGTATCTCGTGCCATGATGGACAAAATTTCCGTTCTTCTCGTTCCTCTAGGGATTTTTGGTATCTCGTGCGACGATGGACAGAGTCTCCGTCCCTTTCATTGCCTCTGGCTTTTTTCGGTATCTCGTGCCACGATGGACAGAGTTTATGTTCTTCTCGTTCCTCTGGGGATTTTCGGTATCTCGTGCCACGATGGACAGAGTCTCTGTCCCTTTCGTTGCCTCTGACTTTTTTCGGTATCTCGTGCCCAATGGACAGAGTTTCCGTTCTTCTCGTTCCTCTAGGGATTTTCAGTATCTCGTGCCACGATTGACAGAGTTTCCGTTCTTCTCGTTACCTCTTGGACGTTATGTCCTGCACACAGTTTTATCATGCATATTAGATGAATTTTACATAAATCTATTGATTAAGATGAATCTTTTTGAAATAACCAAATCCAATTATGTGAGCAGATCGGAGCTTGAGTTACAGCTCATTCACCCTGATTTCCTATGTCGCCTTCCAGACTCACGTTCTGGGTGTCCCTGTTTCAAGTTTATACATGTTTGCCCCTCATGTTATCCAGGATCCTATCAATGAGTGGCATGCACATATGGATGGTGAGTTTCTTACTAGTAAGAGGGACTCCTAGGTGTTTAAAGGGGAGCTCCCCTTTAGTAAAGCCAGTAGCTTGTAGGATGAGATCTTGAGTGTCTGTTTGGACTCCTCCAAAATACACCTTACACTTCTTTGGGTTGACTTTTAGTCCAGTAGCTTTAGAGAATTTTTGAAATTTCTCTATAAGTAGTGTGACTGATTTCTCATCTCCCCTACTGAACATTAAGACATCATCAGCAAAGCAGATGTGTGTTATTCCCATTTTCTCACATATGGGATGAAAGTTGTAATCTGGTTGATCTTTGATTTTTGTCATACATCTCTGAAGATATTCCATTACAATGACAAATAGGAGGGGTGAGATGGGGTCCCCCTGCCTAAGTCCTCTTCTAGTTTGTAGTAGTTTGCTAGGGGCGCCATCAATTGTATATATGTATGAAACAGTGGTGAGGGCTTTCATAATCCATTGGATGAACCTGTTTGGGATTCTCATTTCTCTCATAATGACCTCTAAAGCAGACCACTCCACTATGTCATATGCCTTCTGCGGGTCCATTTGGATGGTGCATCTTGGGGACAGGTGTTTTCTTGTGTATCCTTTGATTAGCTCCTGTGCTATCATGATATTATCATGTATTATCTTTCCTGGTATGAAAGCAGATTGGCTTTCATGGACAATCTCCCCTATCACTTGTCCCAATCTTTTAGTGAGCACTTTGGACAGTATCTTGTAGAATGTTGAGCAGCATGATATGGGCCTCATGTCTTTCATAGTCTTTGCGTTAGTACTCTTTGGTATTAGAGTTACCAGTGAGCAGTTTAGAGCTGCATATAATCTATCAATTTCAAAGAATTCTCTTGCAGCTGCAATAACATCACTGTTGATCACAGGCCATGCTGCTTTGAAGAACTTGGTATTGAAGCCATCTAGTCCAGGAGCTTTTTGGTCTCCAATGGTCTTGAGGGCTTCCCATATCTCCTTCTCTGTAACAGAAGCTATTAGTTTCTCCCTTACCTCTACATCCACACATGTCATCTCAATGGTATTAGTGCCTAGAAGCTCTGTGTAGAACCTTAGAATTTCCTTCTCAATATCTTCTGTCTCAGTAATGCAGTTCCCATTAGCATCTTCAAGTTTGTGAATCCCTGTTTTCTTGTTATTGCCCTTTACAGTTGCATGAAAAGTATGCATTATTGCCATCCCCAAGCTAGATCCATGTGGCTTTTGATTTATGTAGTAGAATTTTCTCTTCTGTTTCCAGTCTTTCCAGCAGTTGTGTTGTGCATTGTCTCACATTCATGATGTGTGTCTCTTTCATTGGATCCTTCTGTAATTCCTTCTAGGCTTTGTCCAGTCTCTCTCTAGCATCCTGGATTTCCTTGGATGTGCATTTGTTCTGTTTCATCATCGTTTGGATTACTGGTTGGAGTCTCAGCAGTTTGTGCCACAAGACATACATAGGTCTTCCTTTCATTGGTCTTTGCCAGCATTCTGTCACTCTATCCAAGAAATTCGGAATTTCAGTCACATAGTTCATAAACTTGAAGCATTTGCTTCCTCTCTTCTGGTTATTTGGTTCCCATGTCACTTTGAGGGGGCTGTCGTCTGATATGTGAGCTGCTAATATTTCCACATTGCAATCAGGGTATTTTGTAAACCACTCTCTATTACATACTGCTCTATCAATTCTGGAGTAGATGACCCCCTGAAGGTGCCTATTAGACCAAGTGTAGTGCTCCCCATTTGTCTCATGCTCATAGATATCTAGTTGTTGCATCATGCTTTCCAAGTCAGCAAATTCATTAGCTTGCACAGGCTGGCCTCCCATTCTGTCTTTTACAGTTAATACATTGTTAAAATCACCTATTACTATCTAAGGTTCATTGATATTACCTGCAAGGTCCTTGATATGTTGCCATAGGATTCTTCTTTGTTCCAGTTTGTTCTGTGCATATATTGATGTGATGTAGCCTATCAGACTCCCATCCTTTCTTGACATTTTTCCATGTAGGTATTGGTCAGTGCATTTAATCATTTGGATATCCAGCCTTTCATGCTTCCATACCACCCAAATTCTTCCATTTCCATGATGAGAGTAATTGTGTACTAAGCTCCATTGTTGCCCCATCATTTTACTAATTCTGTCCATATTGTTCTTTTTCACTCTGGTTTCTAGCAGAGCTGCACAAGAAATCTGCAATCTGTTGAGGTGGGAGAAGACATCCAGATGTCTTGTGCTCTTATTGATCCCCTTACATTCCAGCTTAATAACATTGTTGAATGTCTGGTGGCTCTCCAGGGTCATCTCCAATCCCTAGGGCCTTAAAGCCATTCATATCTTCTATTCTCAGTTCTCCAAATCTCATAGGGCGGGTGGTCTGCTTATTCCCCTGCCCCACTACTGTTTTCCATTGTTCCCCTTCCTCCTTGTTGTTTTGAGCCCTGTTCTGTTCTACTATAGGCTTTGGTTTCCACTGTTTCTCTGCTGGTTGTGGTTTCACTGTTGGTTTATTCTTGCACTCATGTCCCAATATCTTACATTTCTTGCAGAATGGGGGAGTCTACTCATATTCAACTTTCTGTATTAGCTTATTGCCTTTCTTGTCCTTGATTTTCACTGTTTTTGTCTGCTCTACAGTGATATCAACCTCCACTAGGACTCTGGCATATGATACCCTTAGTTTTTTACTAGTGCGTTCATCCATCATCATTGGTCTTCCAATAGCACTAGCTATTTTGCTTATGCTTTTCTCTCCCCAATACACCAGAGGTAGTTGTGGTAGTTTCACCCATATTGGTATCACTCTAAGCATGTCTTCTTTCAACCTAAATTCAACACTCCACTCCCTTAGGAATAGGGGTTTTCTATAGATTGTATAAGGCCCTGCTTGCATCACAACATTCATATCTTCTTTACTCTTAAACCTAGCTAAGAAGTATCCTTCCTCATTGTAAAATAAATTAAATCAGGCATAGAAGCAAAATTCCAGGAATTTACCATGAAATTTTTGAGTGCATTCATTGAGAGATCCTCTCCCATTGCATACATCACCAGTATATTTTCCCAGAACTTGATTTCAGACTCCATGTCTTCATCCTCAATTTCTACTTCAATTTCACCATTCACTAGTTTGGGAGGTGTGTATTTCACTCCAACACCATTTTCTGGATGTCGGTTCCCCTTGATGATGTCAACCCATGGCACCTTTCTTTCCTCCCCTGCCGGACATTGTACCGGTTGGTTCATCATCGCCGGACATTATTTGAGATTTTTGAAGTTACAAAATACGTTTCTTATCGTTCCAATGATATTTTATTAACTATATATACAACTTGTTGCTAAATATACTGATCAGATGATAATTAGAATATTGATTTTATTTATGGTATATTATTAGATACAAAATAATAGAAGTGTCTCTAAATTGTACTTTGACAAAAAAAATTATTGTTTAGAAACTGCCCTTTTACCCTAGACGTTTATGTACATAGTTAATAGGATACTGTAACAATGATTACTACTAGTAAAAATGATATGTAATATTTTCATGATCTCACCGAATTAACTATTTGTTATTTACTTCATGTGTATGAAAGGAACTTAAAAGATAAGTTGTTGAATAAACTTTAATAAACACGAACATGCTTAATATCAATACTTAATAAATATAGACAAATAAACTCTTTAAATGAATAAATATATAATGAAAAGTGGTATATTTCCAAAGTGTGGAACGTCAAAGATCTGAAAGTTGAGAATGTGCGATAAATCGTCATGAAAAAAATAAAATAGATAATTTGAAAAGAAAAAAAAAATTCATTGCACTTGTGAGAATTATTTTTTTCCAGTACGTACTTATTCAACTGGGGAGATCGGTGTCGCACTATGTACGGTGCTCGGCCGTCATATAATTTCCAAATCTAAATCTTTCATAACGCTATTTATTTCTTTATGTTTTCTTACTCAAAGATCTTATACTCGTGTTGAAAATTTACAAACACCACATGGACTCTGTTTCTTTTAGAGTTGTGTTTCGTTATGACTTTTTAGATAGCAACAGTAAAAGTTCTTTTTTAGTTTTTTTTTTTAAATACCGAAAACAAAAACCATTAGACTACATCTTTCGCCAAAATAGGTATTAAACTAGGAGAGAGGAGGTTAAATATAAAACCCGTTCCTCCTTCCTCATTGCATGTCGACTTCACAATTGCATCCGCAAGCTTATTCTGTAATCTTTCAGTTCATTTGAATTCGTGCCTATAATTTTATGCAAAACATATAGCAACCGTGAAGTTCATTGTCTCTATTTTGGTCTTATTTCGTCACGGTAATAGAACACATTGATACAATTGAGATATAAATAACCAAAACAATGCTATCGAAATTTATTATCGGACTAGCTTGGTCTGGAACACTTATTACAAGATTACTAGGTTGAATAAACTAATTACAAGATAACTGTAGCGTGTCGAATTCTAGGCGTTCGATGCTGACCTGTCGAATGCCTTTGTTCGATGTGAAATGTATAACAAGGGTTCGATGCTGAACTCAGGGGTATTGAATTCAATAGATTCGATGTCACAACTATATCGAATTCGATGCGTACTTCGTCGTATCGAATGAAGCGAATTCGGTCTAATAACGTGTCGAATGGAAACCGTTCGATCCAATACGTCTCGAATGAACAGTGATTCGATGTTGACTGTGCTGAAGTGATTCTCCAATTAAAACGTACACGAATTACAAGGGGACGGGCTATATATAGCAACCGTCCCGTGGGTCCCAATGCCAGATGCAAAAAGCGCATCGAATCATACCGATTCGATGCGTGATTCGATACGGTTACGGGCCGGCCCAATATACAAGTAGTGGGCCAATCATAAAATATACCCATCACATAGTCCTACCCCCAGTTTGGGTGACGATGTCAATTTGAGACTGTGGATTGATGAATGGTCGACGTTGTACCACCTCGATGAAGCTTATTTACCTGATACCAATCATTTTTCACAGGTTAGGGATATTCCTAATCATTCGTTACTTTGGAACAGATTTCGAATGTCTGCAATTGATATCCGATAATTAACGAAACGCATTGAATCTGAATACATTCGGTGCGTTTGTATTGCCGCATCGAATAGAATATATTTGATGCGTTTGTATTGTCGCATCGAATAGAACGCATTCGATGCGCTGATTCGATGCGCTTATGATATGGGCCTAGTGGGCCGCCCGCTGCCTATATAGAGGATGGACTGCATTGGAGGATTCATTCTGCTTCTTGCGCGTTTTGTTTTCGAGGTAAAGCGCATCGAACAGATGCAATTCGATGCGGCCCGCATCGAACAACATAGGATGCCCTTGGCATCAAACCGTGAGTGTTCGATGCGGTGCCTTAGCCTTTTTTAAAGGCCTATCATGCGATATTTGTGATATTTATCTCTGTTTTTTAATATTTTGCATTTTGTCGCTATTTTATCATATCAATTAATCAAGCAAAGCTTTTCTCCTGGAAATTCATTTAAGGTAAAAAGATATGCCCTTATTTGTTAGATTTTATCTTTTCAATAAGTTAATTTTATGCATGTTTGAGAGATATGTGAGAGCCTAGAGTGACGTGTTCGTCCTTAGTCACCCTCCGTTTCTTTTTAATTTATTTCAGTTCGTTCTCATTAAAGATGGTGAACAGTGTGTCAACGTCTGGAAGTGAGTCGAGTAGTGGCTCGAGCTCCAGTTCGATTAATATGGTGATCCCACCTAATGCTCCCGCAGGTTTGAGCACAGTCGCAGTAGATGAAGTTGAGTTAATAGATATAGAAACTATTGGTTCACCCCGCGGGTAACAGTCCCGACGCAAACATTGAACAAACAGCACCTGAGTTTGAAAGTGATAACTCGCCAGTGTCATCCTACTGGGATAATCATGCTCCCAGCGAGGGCGAAGAATACGTAGATTATATCAATAGGGAGTTTGATGATCATGTTGAGGTCCCAGGAATGACCTATGACATGTACGTTTTCCGCCTCCAACATAGTCGTAAGGGGCTCCGCAAAAAATTCGACATACCTGATAAGTATAAAATCATCCTCCCTGGGCCAAATGATCGGATGCATACCCCACCACCCGGGCATATGACTGTGTTTGTCGGTCAACTCCTCAATGGTCTTCGCTTTCCAATCTCCTTCGAATTAAGATGGCTTCTGAGGAAGATTAATCTTGTACCCACCCAACTCACACCAAATTCTTATGGGAACTTGATTGGCTTCATTATTGTCATAAAGGCATTGCGCCAACCACAAAGTCCCAATGAATTCTACACATTGTTCGAGGTCGCGAGGCGGGATGAGGGGTTTTATCATATCAAAGCACAAACGCATCGTAAGTTCTTGAATGGTGGGCCGACCGGATACGGGAAAGATTGGAAGAGACGATATTTTTATATCGAGGATAGCTATTAGGCGAGTTTAGGCAGTACCGCCGTGAATGGTATAACGATGCAAGGGTAACGATACCCGCTAGCATTTCTACGACATCATGGGATTGCGAATTTATCCTAAATTTAGTTCGAGAACATCAATTTGATGTCAAAATATTAGGTGAAAGTCGAGTCCTCTCGTTAGCTGGCTTGTCCTCAGTGAAATATAACGAAAGGATGACCCTTGGTATAACTGCGTAACTTTTTGATATTTTTAATTTACGTTTATTGAATATTCTAATGATATAATTTTCTTGCAGTCAATTATATTATGGACCGTCATGCGCGGATAAACTGAGTCGTTGCTGCTGATCAGGCTAGCTCACAGACCAACACACCTACTGATATTCCTCCCCCACGAAAAAGAAAGAGTAAGGGCAAGAAAAATCTTGTCGGACCTTCAACTGTTGTTGCTGCAGATTCAGCAGTCGATCCTTTCGATGATATATTGGGGGGAAATCGTGACGCTGTTCAAGCTGCTGCTGAAGCTTCAGAGAGCCTGGCAGCTGGTCTAGGCGACAATATTGAGGGCACCGTCTAGACCAAGAAGAGAAAAATGCCTCAAACCAGGTCACAAACCGGAGGGGCTGTTCCACCTGCCGCCCGAACAGGTAGGCCAAGTGCTGCCAACGCCTCTACCCATGCGACTGGACCGAGTGCAGGGATTGGGCCTAGCCAAGGCCCTCGTGCTCGGGCTGGTGGATACGAAATTTCAGAGGCCAAAGCTATCGATCACCTGAAGTCTCTCTTGCCTGGTCTTGATGTTCCTCTTCTGGCATCTGCCGAAGAGAGGAGGATGGTGGAGCGGAATACGCTTCATTTGTTGATAGCGGTAGTTATTTCTTCTCTTTGAGCTAATGTTTGTTTTACCTGAATTTTAAATGTTGATCTGATTGCTCATTAATTGTTAGGTGGGCAGTTTCGTGGACACTATGTTCACGGCACTGATGGAAGTTCGTGAAACAGCCACTGGTGGCGATACTGCTGCCTTAAAAGCTGCCCTTGATGATAAAAAAAAAGGCATTGCAAAAGGTTAATGATTATGCTGCGAGGGCGCATGCCGATAGGGAGGCAGCAAAACAGGCGCGGGAGGAGGCTAATCAGCTTAAAGAAGAGCTGACCAAACAAATCACCGAGCTCAAGCAAGAGGTGGCGATGGCTAGAGAAGAAGCTTATAATGCCGACAACGCTGGATATCAGCGCGGCCTTGGCGACGTAAAATATTCCCAACTCTAGTGTGTTGCGTTCCTTTTATATTTTGTCGTTTTAATAACCTTCGTGCCCCTATAGGTTTCTGCTCAGCAAAAAGTGGAAATCGCCGAAGAATTTCTTCAGAGCAACACCTTTCGAGAATTTTTCACTCGCCGAGACGATCTTGAAGCTCGCAAGGCACAAGTTTTGACTGTTCGTCAGTTTTATTCGGCGCAGTACGTCCGTGACGGTTTTAAGCCAGATTGGTTGAGCCTGTCTCTGGGGCCCAATCGAGAACCTCCGCCGCCTCGAACAACTTCTGAGCCTGCAGATCCTGACGAGTTCGCCTCTTTGCTGGAGAATGACAATCTTGTCCTCCAGGGACTCTCATAACCACCTCCGATGCCCGAGCCATATCCCTCCTCTGAGGATGAGGAAGAAAATTGAGGCTGCAGCTCTATAGCCTTTCTTTTTGTTTATGCTTATGAACAATTTTTAATTTAGTTTTATCCATGGTGTTGCGTCGCTTTTATGTGTTTGAACAATTTGATGACTAGCAGTATTACGTTTTTGAATTCTTGTATTGAGTTGCTTAATTATCTAAGCTCATATTTGTTGCCTTTTATTTCAATTTCCTGTGTTGGTTCTTTACTTTATTTTGACAACCTGTCGGTTCTTTATTGTTCATTTTGCGATGAAGAGTTGAATAAGGTTTTTTTCTACAGGATTATAATCGTCATACTTGTTATTATTCCATCTAGGAAAAGGTTTTTCTTGTCGTTTTAGACATAGTACTTTCTTTCCTTATACATTCGTTCAGTCGTTGTTACTCGTCTCTTGAGAGTTTCGTTCATGTTCTTTCGAACTGTCGGTTTTAAATAGCACTTACAGTTTTATATGTAGTGTTTGTTCCTTGCTTGTTTCTCCAAGCAGTCGTAGTAATAGTTGCCACCCTGGAGAGAACCGTTCGTCTCTCCTCGTCATTTGTGTGAGATTCTGAGTGTCTTGTGGTACGATAAATAGAATCTTCGTCCCTCCCTAGTGTCCTTTGGGAATTGCGGTATCTCGTATCACACTGGGTATCTCGTACAATAAATAGAACCTTCTTGATTGCCTTTCAGGGAATTGTGGTATCTCGTGCCACGATGGATAGAGTCTCCGTCCCTTTTGTTGCCTCTAGCTTTTTACGGTATCTCGTGCCATGATGGACAAAATTTCCGTTCTTCTCGTTCCTCTAGGGATTTTTGGTATCTCGTGCGACGATGGACAGAGTCTCCGTCCCTTTCATTGCCTCTGGCTTTTTTCGGTATCTCGTGCCACGATGGACAGAGTTTATGTTCTTCTCGTTCCTCTGGGGATTTTCGGTATCTCGTGCCACGATGGACAGAGTCTCTGTCCCTTTCGTTGCCTCTGACTTTTTTCGGTATCTCGTGCCCAATGGACAGAGTTTCCGTTCTTCTCGTTCCTCTAGGGATTTTCAGTATCTCGTGCCACGATGGACAGAGTTTCCGTTCTTCTCGTTACCTCTTGGACGTTATGTCCTGCACACAGTTTTATCATGCATATTAGATGAATTTTACATAAATCTATTGATTAAGATGAATCTTTTTGAAATAACCAAATCCAATTATGTGAGCAGATCGGAGCTTGAGTTACAGCTCATTCACCCTGATTTCCTATGTCGCCTTCCAGACTCACGTTCTGGGTGTCCCTGTTTCAAGTTTATACATGTT
Source organism: Linaria vulgaris (assembly GCA_948329865.1). NCBI lineage: Eukaryota > Viridiplantae > Streptophyta > Magnoliopsida > Lamiales > Plantaginaceae > Linaria > Linaria vulgaris. The sequence continues at coordinate 30,349,479 of OX415249.1, forward strand.
TGCCCCTCATGCTTGTCATAGAAGAGGAGACGAATAAATATTGTTCAAAATATTCAAAATACTAAGGACTCTTATAAGCTGAAGTGAAAAAAAATATTTAATCAATGTGCTCCATTTGCCCAGGAGCCAATGCCCTTGCTGCGTCTTCTTCCTATTGTGGCCGCATTCAGAGTGAATTACGTAGCACTTCCAGCCTTCGATATGGTCGGCTATGACTTCGCTTGTACCGGCAGGGGTTGGAAATTTACCATTTGATGATAGGTTGATGGTAATGCTCGAAATGCATTCAGCGTCGGTCTTCCTATGATTCCGTTGTATGCGAAATGCATGTCAACGATCATATAGTTCTTTAGAATTGTCTTTCTTTGTGGCGCTGTACCCAATGATGTTGGGAGCTTAAGCATTCCTAGTGGTACTATCTTTGGACCTCCAAATCCATGAAGAGATGTTCTCACTGGTTCCAGTATCTGGTTATTCAATCCCATTTTAGCCAATGTAGAACTGAACAGCACATTTACAGAGCTTCCGTGGTCCACTAACATCTTGGTGACTCCATAATTAGCTATATCCATAGTTATTACCAGAGGGCAATTTAGATTTGACATTTGTATAGCCTGTGCGCTCAGTTTTCGTAGGTCTGTTGCAGAGAATGTGACTTCCTTATGTGGCATCTCTTCAATTCTTAGTATACTGGCCATATTGACAAAGTTATCCGACTCTATCATCCTCGTGATCCTTCTCCGTCCGTTGGTGGAATCCGCTCCTCCTGGTCCTCCTGATATCATATTGATCATCCCTTTCTTTGCGTTTTCATCTTCAGTCTGAGGATACTCTAATAGATGTGGTTCGTCGACCATCCTTTGTTTATCCTTTCTGGGGGATGGAGTTCTCTTTCTATTGAAATTGTTTTCTTGTTCCTGAACCTTTTTAACAAACTCCACAAGTTTTCCATCCTTTACTAATCGTTCAATTTCATCCTTCAAGTTTATGCACTCTTCAGTATCGTGACCCTTCTGATTGTGATACTTACAAAATTGATTTGAATACCTTGTAGCTTTGGATTCCTTCATTGGTCTAGGATCTTTTAACTAACCTTTTCTCTTTGCTGCCCCAAAGACTGTCATGGTGTGAGCATTTAGTGGCGTGTATCGTCTAGGTGAACTCTCCCGGTGTTTGTAATTCTTGCTCTTGTTGTTGTAGTTATTACGGTTGTGATCTTCTCTGTCTCTTTTTCTCTCTTTCACGGGTGTAGTAACAGGTACTTTAGTTGCCATCATTTATTCAAAATGAACCACCTCCTGTGCTATTCTATTGATTTCTTCGATGGTGGTGGGCTTGCGTCTGAGTAAGTCCCCACTGAACATTGTGTTGGTGGTTGCTCGGAATAGTATGCTCGCGATCATCTCTCCAGATGGGCTATTAATCCTTAGCAGCTCCGTATTGAAACGTTTCATAAAGTCCTTCAGACTTTCATTGGTTTCTTGTTTCATCGTATAGAGATGGGAGTGATCCAAAACCAATCTAGCTTGACTGGAGAATTGATCTTCAAACATCTTTCTCAATTGGTTGTAGCTTTTGATCAGTCCTGGAGAAATCCGATTAAACCAATCCACAACTACTCTTGACAGAGTTGTTGCAAATATACTGGCTTGAATATTGTCTTTAAAGCCGTAAAGGGACAGTTTCCTATCCAATTGAAAAAGATGATCTCGAGGATCAGACTTACCATCGTAAGTTTTCAGGTCCGGGATCTTTTCCCCTTGTCCCAAGATCTCTGATTCTATCGCTTGACAAAATGACTACGGTTAGAAGTATTGTCCTCATGTACCATCTGACCTTCGAGTGTTGCTTTCTCTTTCTCCAGCCTTTCTATTTTTCTGGCCATTTTATCACGCTCGCTCCGTGAGTCATGACCGTCCAGATGTCTTCTGTCATCTCTATCTTTTCTCCTTCTCGGTTCTTCTCTTTAGTTTTCTTCCTCGTCATGTTCCCTTCTGGAATCATGACTCTCTGAACGTCTCCTATCTTCTTTTATTCTCAGTTCAGTAATGTAGTCTTCCTCCTTTTCTTTTTCTCTCCTCTGACGGTGTCTTTTTGACTGTACCTTGACCGACACTAACTTCTTTCCCTGATCATCACGGGTAGATTTTCCCTTACTTTTCATTTCCTTCGATGCATGTTTACTTCTTCTATCACCCTGTCGGGATTTTTCTTTCTCCTTTCCTCTCAGTATTCAGGCAACGAAACCTTGTTCCCTTAATACCTTTGGATGTTTAATAGGTGGTGGTATCAATACAGGCGGTGTTGGAGTCAGTACTTCGGCCAACGCGGCTTTTACCATTGCCATGAGTTCATTCTTCATATCGTCTGCAATCGAAGGACTCGTCGCCGTTGCCCCAGTCGCACCTGCTTCAGTGCCCGGTGCCTACGCACCTTGAAGTCCTTGAATTTCTCTTCTTGCAGGTGTTGGTACTGCTGCGGGTACTGCTGACGGTCCTGCATTATCTGGCGTTATCTGTTCAGGCGTTATCCGTTGAGCCTCTACCATAGTTCCCTCTAGAGCTCTACTTGAGGATCAGGTAACTTTAGACATCATGCCTAATAAACTAATAAAACTTAGTGTTCCCACAGACGGCGCCAGTATTTTGGTCTTATTTTCGTCACGGTAATAGAACACAATAAAACGATACAATTGAGATATAAATAACCAAAATAATGCTATCCAACTTTATTATCGGACTAGCTTGGTCCAGAACACTTATTACAAGCTTACTAGGTTGTATAAACTAATTACAAGATAATTGTAGCGTGTCGAATCCTAGGCATTCGATGATGACGTGTCGAATGCCTTTGTTCGATATGAAATGTATAACAAGGGTTCGATGCTGAACTCAGGGGTATCGAATTCAATAGATTCGATGTCACAGCCGTATCGAATTCGATGCGTACTTCGTCGTATCGTATGAAGTGAATTTGGTCCAATAACGTGTCGAATGGAAACCGTTCGATCCAATACGTCTCGAATGAACAGTGATTTGATGCTGACTGTGCTGAAGTGATTCTCCAATTAAAACGTACACGAATTACAAGGGGACGGGCTATACATAGCAATCGTCCCGTGGGTCCCAATGCAAGATGCGGAAAGCGCATCGAATCATACCGATTCGATGCGTGATTCGATGCGGTTATAGCCGGCCCAATATACAAGTATTGGGCCAATCATAAAATGTACCCATCAGTCTCAATAATCAATAATTATTTTCGTGAAAATTAGCAAAGGCTACCTAGCGTGTAAAGAGGAATGATATGATATGGGGGAATGTAGAAGGAAAAAAAGGAACATAATTTCTTTTTTATATATAATTAAAAAGAAAAGGAACATAATGTGCGGCTTATTAGTATAAAACTTTGGTTAGTACAAAAATAGTGATATGGGCGTTTCCCGTATCGGGCTAGTCTCATGGGCCATGCCCGCATTTTCCCTGATCCCTGACATACACATCGAATATAACCTTCGATATAGTACCGCTCGCGTATTTATCAAGTGAATGGTCCACGCATCCCAATGCCTATAAATACCCTCGTCTCAGTAATCAAGGTAAGCTTCAATTATCTACAATTACTATACACCTATATCGAACATATTCGATATAGAGCTCGACATAACCTTCGATATATATCTTCGATATATATCACCGACCTAGCATCTCACATCATACTCGACGTCACCCCCGACGTCAGTAGGATATCATCCAAGCATGGAAGGCTTCCGATATCATCCCCGATATTGCCTTCCAAGTCAACCCCGATATACATTCGACATCCAACATTGCATCTAACGTCGATTCGAGGTGTTTTGGACCAAGCCTACTCGACACAAGCATAGTTCCAGTAGGCTTAGGTTAGCGATCGATTCGTTGTACCACACTTTTAACCGACCTTATTCTATATATACGATCTATTGTTAAATTAGTGGCGCCGTCTGTGGAAACACCAAGTTCCCGGACAAAGATGTCAAGATGCAATGAAGGATGACCCATTCGTAGTCTAATAGGCCAGGGGTTGACAACTCAGCACCTGAAAGTGCGCCCCCTCCGAATGTTCAAGTTCCTAAACCAGTGGTGGGTCAGAATGAACCCGTGCACCCTCAACCGCAAAGGGAGCCAATACTCGCACCTGCGGCGCCCGCCGCTTTGGCGTCTGAGATCGTGGCACAGATCAACGCCACGGTCCAGACCACACTGAAGGTAGCCCTAGAAACCCTATTGTCGCGCATGAACAGTGGAGGAGCTGGCAACGCACCGCCGTGACTCCAGGAGTCAAGAACTAGAGGTCTTGGATCTAGAATTAGAGGTGGACATCGCGACGACACGAATGATAGCATGATGGACCGCCTTCAATCAAGAGTTCTCGGGGAGGTAGGTCCTGGCCCAATAAGGGATAGGGGAAACATCGCAAGAAGGATGAAGCAGCTGGACCGCGAGAGAATAAAAATCAGTCAGAAACTAGCATCGGCGGAAGGTCACAAGACTTTGACCCCATTTTGTGGAGAAATCTAGGCGAAAGTGCTGGACAAAGGAGATAAGATCCCTACCATCAAGGCATACGATGGAAAAAGCGATCGAAGGGACCACATCTATAGTGTCGATAGTGTCTTGAACCTACATAGGTTCTCACGCAACATTAAGGCAAAGATTTTGGCCACGACCCTAACCAGAGCAGCCCTTGATTGGTTCAACAGGATAGAAATGGGATCTATCACCAGTTATTGAACACGATGAAGCAGAAGGAGAAAGAGAGCTTGGAAGAGTTCATAAAAATATTCAATGTTGAACTGATGGAGGTGGATGAACCACAGGTCGACCAAGTGGTGCTTATTTTGTTCAACGCAACAGCGCATAGGAGGTTTGGAGAGGAGTTGATCAAGCTCAAATCACCGACTATTAACCAAATTAAGAACTTGGCTTATAATACCTTTTCCAAGACAATATGATGGTGACAACGCAAACTCCCCCGCTGGCCAATCACCACAAATGAAAAGAAAGTTGGAACAGAGACAGGAATGGCAGGGACAGGTCACCAAGAAGATACAATCCACTGAATCAGGATATCTTGACCGTATTTGCGATAGCTCAGAGGAAAAGATGGTTGAATCAACCAAGGAAATTGAGAGAGACTGAAGGAACCAAACGATCAAGGAAGTACTGTGAATACCACCGTCAGAAAGGACACGAGACTAAGGATTGCATAGATCTCAATGATGAAATCGAGCGCCTCATTCGAGAAGGTAAGCTGGTTGAGTATGTGAAAATTTATTGAGACTTTGAGGATCAGGAGGATCGATCCCGCTCCTCTACGAGGGACAAGATGAAGGCCATAGAGGGCTCTGGGGCGCGTGGAAATGCGATTGTCAATGCACCTTCTACAGGAGTGATCAACATGATCAGCGGGGGACCAGCAGGGGCGGACTTCACCAACGGGAGGAAAACGATTACAAGAGGATTCCAAGAGGACCTCTACATTGGATTCAAGTCATTGATGGACAAGTTGCCAGATTGCGAGACGTGGACATTGAAACGGATGCCCTTATCACTTTACCCATTGTGAATGCGAAGAGAGGAGGCCCTTGGAAGATCATTCGACAAATTGAAGAGATTCGCACCCTTTTGGTCCTTGTCAATGGGACCATGCATCATACTTATAGGGAGGGCAACCAAGTGGCAGATCAACTCGCTATTGAAGCTTGTATGCTTCGCCTCAACGGTCGTCAAACGAGCACTTTGGCGAGCCACAAGGTTCGGGTTCTTATTGAGAAAGGCAAGATATGTTGGCCTACTTTTCGACACCCTAAACCGAGGTCATGATTTTTGTCCCTAGATTTTTGGTATGGTGGATCCCTCTTGATAGTTTTTGTTGTTACTATTTGTTGTACGTCCTTTTCTTATCTAGTTTAGGTTATTTTACGAGGTACCCGGGTTTGTGGTGCGCTCTTTTTTGTAATAGGTTCGATCATTTTGGCTTCGCCCGAAATTGCATATGCCTCCCTATGTGGGAGAGGATGCTTGGATTACATAAGCCCTCTTCGGGCACGACTTCTAAGTATCTTACTCTCACGGGCGGTGTATACATTTTCGAGGAAGCGCGCCTTTCTCACAAAGGCCTTGGCCTCCCTATGTGGGAGAGAGTATTTGGATTGCACACTTCGGTTTTGGGTGTGATTTCTAATTACTACAATCTCACGGGCGGTCATTGCTTGAGTGGGAAGGCGCTAGTTAGGATGGATATCTCGAGTATAGCCCTTGGGCTAAGTTTTTGGGGTGATATTTATAAACCCCTTAGCTACTTTACTTTTTTCTTGGAACGAGTGATTGGGTACAACGCTCGGCTCCCGATGTAGTACCCCCCATTTTTTACTTTTATAAACCTTCTTTCTTCTTCCAGATGATAACATTACTTTCTCAACCATTGATCTGACAGATCTATCTCTCGAGGCCATACAGGCAGGTAAACTTAATTTCCCTCTAGTTGTTAAACTTCATATTGCTAGTTATGGTGTTCGCAAGGTGTTGATAGACAATGGGAGTTCCACGAACATCATATTCACACATGCTTTGGACAAAATGGCATTGGGCCACCATATAGTGGAGCAGATCTGCACCCTCTTGATTGGCTTTGGGGGTGCCGAGGTGATATCATTGGGGCAGGTGAACCTACAAACATCATTTGGGGAAGAACCACACAGGAGGACCATCAACGTCCAATACACAATCGTGGACCATCTTTTTGCCTACAACATTATATTAGGTAGGTCTGCTTTTAATGCCATCCGTGCAGTGGTATACACATACCACCAGAAAATGAAGTTTCCGGTAGCTGGCAGCGTAGGAGAATTTATCATCAATCATGAGGAGGGATAGCTTTTCTACAAAACTTCCCTCACACTCCCAAGAATCATAGATGCTGCGAGACAGATGGCGAACTTGGATGGCAACCATCAAGCGGTGGAGTGACCGACATTTGAGGATCACTTGAACTGTTTTCATTTTCAAAATACTTTGATTTTTTCCTCAATCACCCCACCGTTGGGCTGGACTGTAACTAAACAGGGAGAACTACGTCGGTCTGATTCCATACAACGGGATACGTAGGCGGATTAGGATTTACCTAGCCTTCGACCGTTATCCATCATTAACTTCTATCGTTCCAACTGATACATTTGACTACATTACATTATTCATAACTCGTTGCAGGTACATATCCTTTTGGCGTATACCCATTAAACACCTTGATAGAGGGATTAGACAAAATGTGCATATGAGCACACGGTTATTTTGAGAATTTATCATCGTGCTGATTGCGAATATATTTGTTTCATCTATATAAGGCAGGAACAAATAAGGCCTTGCTAATAACAAGGAACGGTATTCATCCCCTATGGGGATAAAATGCAAAGTTCGGAGTTCACCTTCCCACTATCTCTTGCATTGAACGATATATATTATGTCATCTTGTTTAAACGACAGGAAATGGAGATCAACAAATTCAGCAAAATCCAAGAAATACCTTGTGACGACCGCGCCCAACGAGCCATGCTCCGATCCGAGTTGGTTCAGTGGTGGTCAGCCACTTTACCCAATCCAGACTAAAGCGCAATTCATAATAAGGGGTCTCACTTATTCAGGATCAAAACCATACATGTTTTATAAATTATATTTTGATATATACAGCGGAAGTCTTGGTATTACAAATGATGAGACTATTTTAATGGTTATGCACTAGTGACAAAACACAAATATTCCAAAATGCACGCTTGAACAATTATTCACTTGGTCCATGTTGACATGTTGATTTTATCCTGGGGAATGGACAGATGAAACAAGGAATAAGTCTTTAATGCCAGTGAGATTCATATAAAAGAACTGGTAATGCAGGAATTAAGTGTGACCTACTGGATACATTTCCAGGAGTGATCTTACCGGTAGAAACAGTTCAACTGGACAATTTGATGAAGCAATGGTATTAGAATTTTCATAGAATAGTTATGAACTTGTGCTTAACAATAAACAAATTCAGCCTTATGACTTCTAATATTCTACATTATACCTCCCGACGAGGAGCGACCTCGCAAACAATCAAGAGACATGCTCGAGTACATGTCGATCCAGCTCGCAGGTTACAGCCAACTTTTGGCTGCAAGCGGCGCCTAGATAGATGGGTATCAAGCAAAATTACTTAAAACGATAGTCCTTATTGCCCGGCAGTAACTCGATCCAATCCTTAGGCCCAACTTCCCAAATGCGTCCCAATGGGTATAACAGATAAACAAATAAACTAGTAAACTGGATAATATCCATTGCTCTTTGAGCTATAAGTCCAGAACAATGTATGCTGCTCTTTGCACATTTCAAGAACCAACATATGAGATTATATCAGAGAATTACCATGATAATGAATCAATATGATTAATAAATGATTGGATATGATTTAAGGATGAGTAAGAAAATAATGTTATGAGATGAGATGCAAAAATAGAAATATGATGCAATATAGGTTTTTCGAGGTTTGGTAATGGAATAGTGGCTTTTCTGTCCAAGTTCCTCATGGTCGGATGTCATACGGGGATAGAACAAATCAGAAATGGAACCTCACATTTATTCGTACGGGGAACCTTGAAGTCGTTGATTAGTTAGTCAAGCCTTTAACAAATTTAAATAATATTAATCAACTGAATTTATAATTTACCACGAAAAATATTAGTACTTTTTCTTCAGTTCTGATGTTGGTGAAATTGAGAACGTTCTGGTTAAAAATGCTAGCTGTAATGTAAATCTTAGTAAATAACACATAAGCTTAATTTATGTCATTACACAATACATGAAAATCTTAGATGATGAATTTAAAGAAAAAAAATGCTTAAATTGAATATCAAATATCTATTGTTTTAACCACCTTATTTATCTCTCATAATTATCTCAAACAACCATAGTTTTTAAACTTATGACTGTGAGTATTCATGTTAAAGTCATTTCGACAACACATAACGGTAACAAGTAAAGTTTGATTGACTATCCAATTCGATGCATAATCAATCCTTCAAAACTTATTACTTAACTAACTCTAGGAAAACTCGTGTTTTTAGTCTTTAATCAATTCCAAACTTTTAATAACCACACACCAAATAAGTATCATACGAAGTAACACATTAAAAGGTATAACTTAGTCATTTATTACTTTATTTTACATAGTAAGTTTAAAATGCATATACTTATTTTATAACTTAAATATAAAGATATAAACATGGGAGATTAATCAAAACATGTCATAAGGAATGTTTATTATGATAAATAATCTTATTTGATGGTTAGGTAATGAAGTGGCAAGAATAATCTTGTAAAACTTATGAAAATAGTATGTTAAACATGATAAATATAACATTTAAATGTTATAAATAAAATCACAAAAATGTCAATTCATAATAATCTAATTATAACTAATACGATATCATGTTAAATTTATGTTTGTTATAAATACTTGAATTATGATGGTGATTAAACTTTTAAATTAAGAAAACAAAGGTTGTGCCAAATGAACTGAGAAATAACCGCAGTTTTTGGTTTTTACCTTTGATCGGACATCTAAATGAACTTGGTTTTCAAATATTTTTATGGTTTATCGTTTCTAGCATCATGAGAGATGTGGAATCCAAGATTTTGTGAAAACACAAAGGTTTGTCATCCTAAATAATTCTTGCAACATAAGAGTTGTTATTGGATTTCTTGGCAGCAGTTTACGGTTTATGTATTACGGACTTCTAGATCATATTATTTGGGAGATCATATTATTTGGGAAATATGTCTTCATACAAAAATAGAAGACACCAAGGAGTTTATGTATCCGAAAATTGGTAGAAAAAGAATGTTTCTACTATTTGATATGATTTTTCTAAGGTGTATGGGCAGACTCGGCATTTCTTGCGCAGTAAAAGTTTTGGTGTCTTTTTGGATAGAAAATAACAATATAAAAATTTGAAAAAATTGTTTTCCGAACGAAAACACAAAAAGGAATGACTTTTCTTTATGAGTACTTTTGCAAAATCAGATTATTTTGGGCTGTATAAAATGTTGAACAATGGTAAGTATTTATAGACGAAAGTAGTTGTTTAATCATAACTATTTATGTTCCACCTTGATTATTTTATAATAAATCAAAAATCTGAATTTAATCATGCTCTTAAGGATGTCAAGGCTTACCTCATCGAAAAGATGGCATGGCTTACTTCATCAAATGGTTAATTGCATATCAAATCCCTCAATTAAATTCAAATAGGGATAATTAAATTTCTTTGTTACATACATATTTACTTACGTAATTTTTCTAGGTAATTCAATCAGATTGGTTAATATTTAAAATTAAAATATATGTTTCATGATTAGAGACCTATAAAATAATAAAAGACTAACTTTTAAGTTTAGGGACTAAAATACAAATTTTTCTAAACATTTACGGTCAAAAATAGAAATTTTCAAAAGTTCAAGAACTAAAGTATAAATTTATTTTCTTCCTAATTTTTGGGGCGTTATAATCTGCCTTCTGAAAGGAATCTGGTCCCCATATTCTTATCTGAATTGTTTTAAGATAAAGGATTACGATTTCACATCTTATTTTCTTACTCTATAGGACTTCCTTTAATTAGTGATCTGCCCTCATAAAACCCGCAGCTTTTTGGTTCTTCTAAAATGTGTGATCTTAATTTCTTTGTACCTATGTTAACCCAATAAACTGATTCCATAAATATTTCCATCTTTGCTAACTTATTATAAATTCCACTCCAATTAATATATTTCCTTTGTAACTAAGGTTCCAAGAAATCCTTACATCTTTAATTGAATTAATACTTTGACAATGAACAAATCCATAACTTGACTCGCCTCTAATCTCAAATTTATAATGTCTCTTCTAAAAAATTACCAATCCACTCTCAACGTGTGAATATCTAATAACCTCAAAATCACCTAGATAATTATTCGCTTAAGGTTTTAATCCATTCCCTATGTCTCAAGTTTACCTTTCACCTTCAAATTGTTAGTCTGGTATCCACTACTTAAATTTAACAAACTTATATCCATTAACTAGATTGGATAGCCATCTATATTCCAAAGTAATTATCTCTTTGTAATTGATATCTTTTTTTTTGTCCCGAACAAAACTAATGTATCCTAAAATAAAAGTATTTCTAACCACTATCCAGATTAATTTTATCCTTAAGGACTAACACTTAACAAAATAGGAAGTCGTAAACCCTTTTTTTCGGAAGGGAAAAATTAAACTCTTTTGATTCTTGTCAAATAATATGCGAGAGTTTAGTAAAAAGAATGATTAGCTAAATATAATTATGTTAATCTCATTTTGACGTTTCACACATTATAACAACTATATAGGTACAGAAGACTACTCAAATAAATGTCTTATTATCCAAGATGCAATATTTCAATTGAACTTACATAATAGTAGTAAACTCATACCAAGAGCAAGAAATAGGAAAGGTATTGCGAACCCTAAAACTACAATAGCAAATTAAAATGATATTCCTTCATCATTTAGAAGAGAAATAAAAATAAAAATAAAAATAACAAAAATTACAACAAGGATTACTTGACCATATGATCCATTTTCGGTAGAGAGAAGTTAGATGAAGATAAGTGTGTTTTTTGTAGTATAAAAGTGATGTATTTATAGAAGGAGATAGGACCATTATAGCCGTTTATAACCGTTGGGAGGAAAAAATAATTTTTTTTGAATAGTATGATGATTGGGACGAAAATTAAGGTTCAGAAGTATGTGACTTGTTTGAATAAAATATGTTTTTGTTTTGAAATCTTAAAACAAAAGTTTTAACTAACGAGCATAATATAGAGTAGTTAGAAAAATCTTTAATATTCTTAAATTTTTGAGTACCAAAAATTTTAATTCAATTTTTTGTCGATAAATCATGTTAATTAAAAAAAAATAACTATCACAAAGAACACGAGTAATTTAATTGTAACATAGCATAGAAGTTTTTTTGTGATTTATTATTATTATTTTGAAGATTTTATAGTCAAATGAATAAATCTAGATAATTAGACAAAACACATGAGGTAATAAGGTAACATAACTTTTCCTTATAAGTGCATGCATGTATTTTAAGAATTATGCAAATATTTAGTTTTTCAGTACAAATAAGACTTAGATGATTTTATCTATACACACACACACACATATATATATATACATATATATATATATATATATATTATTTTAGTAGGTACAAATAATAGATGATGAGGTAACGATATGAATGCATTTTCTTAGATTGATGAATGTCATATTATAAAAGATGGATTGTAAGAGAAGCTATTCATAAAAGATGGATTGTTGGAGACGATATATAATTAATTATTAGTGTTGAATATGTTGTATTATTATTGTTTCAAAAGCTTCCTTGGTACGCCTACTATGTTTTCTTATAAATAGCAGTTTTATGATATCGAAGATCACACATTGACACGTACCACATTATCCGAGGAAGAAATATAATTTCAGATGGAAAAATCTTCAACTCGAGAGATAAATACTATTTGTGTCTTTTTTGGATCTAGTTTCGGAAAAGATCCTGAGTTTATAGAGGTAGCAAGTAGTCTGGGAACACATTGGCAGAGAGAAACATAAAGCTAGTCTACGGAGGAGGAAGTTTAGGGATGATGGAGTGTGTAGCAAAAAGCACATTTTCTATAGGTGGTAAAGTATTAGGAATCATACCAAATGCCTTAACGGACATAAATCCCGGTGGTCCAATCATTGGTGAAGAGCTAATTGTACCTAGCATGCACGAAAGAATAGCGACTATATTGTATAATTCTGATGCATTTATAGCATTACCTGTGGGCTTAGGAAGGCTAGAAGAGATTTCTTGCATAGCTTCATGGACTCAATTAAACATGCATCGGAAACCTATATGGTTGTATAATGTTAATGGTTTCTACGATAGGTTGTTGTCTTTTCTAGATCATTGAGTGGAGCAAGAGTTTATGAAGTTGTCGGCTCGTGAAATTCTAATCTTTGCATATACTGCAAATGAATTGATTGACAAACTTAAAGCATATGTACCAAAAGTAGATCTCATATTGTCACAAATTCCATGGCAGACAAGTAGTGACAATAGTCGTGGTAAGAAACGTGCTTTAGATGTAGATACGACACTCCAATTGTAACTCTTTTACATTGATCAGTGTTTGATGTAAGAATATATGTTTTAATCTATATGAATATTTTAGTGAAAACATCTTTGAGTGATTAACGTTTATCCAAATATTTTAACCAATGGCTCTGATACCATACTCTGACGACCGCGCCCCACGAGCCATGCTCCGATCCGAGTTGGTTCAGTGGTGGCCAGCCACTTTACCCAATCCAGACTAAAGCGCAACTCATGTGAAGGGGTCTCACTTGTTCAGGATCAAAACCATACACGTTTTATAAATTATATTTTGATATATACAGAGAAGTCTTGGTATTACAAATAATGTGACTATTTTAATGTTTACGCACTAGTGACAAAACACGAATATTCCAAGATGCATGCTTGAACAATTATTCACTTGGTCCACGCTACTATGTTAATTTTATCCTGAGCAATGGACAGAAGAAACGTGGAATAAGTCTTTAATGACTTAGTGAGATTCATATAAAAGAACTGGTAATGCAAGAATTAACTGTGACCTACTCGATACATTTCGATGAGTGATCTTACCAGTAGAAACAGTTCAACTAGACAATTTGATATAGCAAAGGTATTGGAATTTTCATAGAATAGTTAATGAACTCGTGTTTAACAATAAACAAATCCAGCCTTATGACTTCTAATATTCTACCTTATACCTCGCGACGAGGAGCGACCTCGCAAACAATCAAGAGACATGCTCGAAAACATGTCGATCAAGCACGCGGGTTACAGCTAAAACCTAACTACAAGCGGCACCTAGATAAATGGGTATCAAGAGAAATTACTTAAACCGACAGTTCTTACTGCCCGACAGTAACTCGACTCAATCCATGGGCCCAACTTCCCAAAGGCGTCCCAATGGGTATAACAGATAAACAAATAATCTAGTAATCCAGATAATATTCGTTGCTCTTTGAGCTACATGTCCCAAACACAGTCTGTTGCTCTTTGTACAGTTCAAGAACCAACATATGAGATTATATCATAGAATTACCATGATTATGAATAAATATGATTAATAAATGATTGAATATGATTTAAGGAAGAGTAAGAAAATAATGTTATGAGATGAGATGCAAAAACAGAAATATGATGAAATATAGATTGTTCGAGGTTTGGTAATAGAATAGTGTCTTTTCTGTCCTAGTTCCTCAGGGCCAGATGCCAAATGGGGCTAGAAGAAATCAGAAATGGAACCTAACCTTTACTCGTACGGGGAACATTGATGTCGTTGATTAGTTCGTCAAACCTTTAACTAATTTAAATAATATTAATCAACTGAGTTTATAATTTACCACAACAAATATTATGACTTTTTCTTCAGTTCTGATGTTGGTGAAATTAAGAACGTTCTGGTTAAAAATGCTTGTTATAATGTAAATCTTAGTAAATAACACATAATCTTAATTTATGTTATTACACCAAACATGAGAATCATAGATGACGAATTTAAAGAAAAAAAAACATATGCTTAAATTGAATATCAAATATCTATTGTTTTAACCACCTTATTTATCTCTCAAAATTATCTTAAACAATCATATTTTTTAAACTTATGACTGTGAGTATTCATGTTAAAGTCATTTCGACGACAATTAACGGTAACAAGTAAAGTTTGAGTAACTATCTAATTCGATGCATAATCAATCCTTCTAAACATATTACTTAACTAACTCTAGGAAAACTCGTATTTTTAGTTTTTAATCAATTCCAAACTTTTAACAACCACACACCAGATAAGTATTATACGAAGTAACACCTTAAAAGGTATAACTTAGTCATTTATTACTTTGTTTTACATAGTGAGTTTAAAATGCATTTACTTGTTTTATAACTTAAATATAAAGATATAAACATGGGAGATTTATCAAAGCATGCGATAAGGAATGTTTATTATGATAAATAATCTTATTTGATGGTTAGGTCATGAAGTGGCAAGAAATAATCTTGTAAGACGTATGAAAATAGTATGTTAAAAATGATAAATATACCATTTAAATGTTATAAATAAAATCACAAAAAATGTCAATTCATGATAATAAATCATAATAATCTAATTATAAATAATAGGACAAATTAATATTTCTGCCCTATAAGTTTGCCATGTTAATGAATCTACTGAATTTTTAGAAATAACCTACGAATTGTCCTTTTTTCAATTTTTATGCCCAGCCAGTGCCACATAGGAAAAAACGGTGACGTGTGTGCCGACATAGAAGGAAAGACACACGCCATGGCTGCCACATGGAATATTGATATGGGCATTTCCCGCATATTGGGCCTGGCCCAAACCAGACCCATATTGGACCATATCCGGGGCCACTTTCGATGTCATATCGGTAATAATCACCGATATGGTACTGTGGTCCCCGAATCCCGAGGTCTATAAATACGCGGTACCCGGATCCAAAGCAAGCAATTATTATCCCTCAGCTACCACGCATCACATCGAAATACATTCCTGATCTCACTCTCGATATCGCATTCGATATCGGGATTATCTCGTGCACCATTGACACGTCACACCACCTCATCACCGATATCACGTCGGGGGACATCCTCGATATCATATCGAAGCCAATCACCGACATACGTCCGATCTAGTCACCGATATCCCACTGCCATCCAAGCATCGAGGCGTTGGTTCGAGGTGTTCCGGACCAAGTCTATGCGAGATACATAGTGTAGACCTGATTTGAGATAGACTCGTTGTATTGCTAGACCATTCACTTGTAACCGACACTCATATATATAATACGATCTATTGTCAAATCAGTGGCGCCGTCTGTGAGAACACCAGTTCCCGGATGAGGACGTCAAGATGCAAGGAAGGAGGACCCGATCCGAATTTAACGGAGTTGTGACTAGGAACGCCAGGGCGGAGGACACGCAACTCCCTCAACACTCGACTGACCAAGAACAGACAGTGACCCAAGCCGAGATGGAGCTTCCTCCAGCACAGAACGAGTCGTGACGAAGGCGCGGGCCTGGGAGGCCGCCGCAAGCCACGAATGCAGGTCCAACCTTTGCCGCACCAAATACGACAGAACCCGCGGCTGAGGGTCCGACCACCGAGAACCCCGCGGCAGATGTTCCATTGACCGAGGTGCCAAACACGAATCCTCCCGGCTCAGAGGGGGTGAGGGCCGCAAGACGGAGCGCCATTCCCCCCGCCACCATAACCTCGTAGATGTTAGCGCAGATCAACGCTTCTGTGAAAGCGGTGCTAGATGCTACAATGGATACTTTGTTGCCACACGTGGTGGGACGAAGGACGAGACAAGAGTGGGACGAAGAGGAGATCCCGGAAGGGGGTCGAAGGGACAATGCGGGAAGAGGCTGTTGGACAGGAGCCGTAAGTGAAGAGAGGGTAGAAGTAAGTGACGATACTGAGAATGACCGGAGGACTGGGGCATTCGAGGAGGACAGACGTAACACGATAATGGAAACAGTTAAAGTGACGAAGGGCATGGAAGCCGGGAGAAGGAACGAAAACCGTAGAGCTACAACAGTTGGATACCAACGGCCGTTGACTCCTTTCTGTTTTGAAATCGAGAAGGAGGTATTGTGCAGAGGAGACAAGATTCCAACCATAAAACCATATGATGGGAAGAGTGACCCGAGGGATCACATCCACGCCGTGGAGAGTCTCTTGAACCTACAAGATTTTTCCGAGGGTATTAAGGCAAAAATAATGGCGACAACACTGATAGGGGCAGCATTAGACTGGTTTAACAAAATCGAAGCAGGATCTATTTCGAGCTTCGAGCAGATGAAGGAGAGGTTGGAGAACTACTTTTCTAGTCAGAAGCGAATGAAGACAAGCATGTACCATCTGGAAGCATTGAAACAGAAAGAGAGAGAAACTCTCGGTGAGTTCATGAACAGATTCAATGAGGAGCTACTGAAGGTGGACAACCCCTACGGGGGACAAGTATTGCAGACCCTATTCAGGGCAACGACACACAACAGATTTGCCAAAGAGTTGATCAAGCTCACAGAACCTACCATCAATCGGATAAACGAGTTGGCACATATGGTGATTTACGAAGACGCGATGATGGCAGCTAAGTTTAGACCCCAGGAATCCGGCCGGGAAAGGAGTAGAGAGCTATGGAACAAGAGTAGGGGAGGAAGAGACAGGTCCCCAAAGAGATATACCCCCCTCAATCAGGATATTCGCACTATCTTGGCCGCCGCGCAAAGCAGGAATTGGCTAAGTGCACCTCAGAATATCAAGGAGACGGATTTCACCAAGAAATCTAGGCGCTACTGCGAGTATCACCGCCAAAAAGTCCATGACACGAAGGACTGCTATGACCTGAAGGATGAGATCGAGAGACTGAATAAGGACGGGAGAAAAATAGAATTTGTTAAGGCGAGCGGGCAGTATGCTGAGTCAAGAGAGCGGTCCCAATCCCCAAGAAGGGAGGGCCTTAAGACAAGGACGCGATACGATAAATAATGCGCCTTCGAGGGGGTGATTAATGTGATAAGCGGTGGGACCGCAGGAGCAGATTCCACCAACCAAAGGAAGAAGATAACTCGTGGATTGAACGAGGACCGATTCGTTGGATTCACGACGTTGATTGAGGAGCTTCCAGACGAGATTATCACATTTTCCGGCACCGATCTCTTGGATCTCAGTCCCGAAGCCATCCAGGCAGGCGAGCTCGACTGCCCCCTGGTTGTTCAGCTTGATATCGCTAACTACGTTGTACACAAGGTACTTATCGACAACGGTAGTTCCACCAACGTTATGTTTGCGCATGCTTTGGAGAAGATGGCACTCGGCCACCACGTAGTTGAACAGGTCCGTACGCCACTGGTAGGATTTGGTGGAGCATAGGCAATTCCCCTAGGGCAAGTGAACCTTCCCACATCATTTGGACAAGAATCGCACAGGCGAACTATTAATGTTCAATACACAATCGTGGACCAACCATTTGCATACAATGTCATAATCGGTAGGCCGGCCCTGAACACGATAAGAGCGGTGGTATCCACATTCCATCAGAAGATGAAATTCCCAGCAAGATGAGGGGTTGGAGAAGTGGTCGCTAACCAGGAGGAAGCTTGGTTCTGCTACATCACTTCTCTTACGTTGCCAAGAATTAGAAAAGTGGAGGAAGAAGCAATCAGACCAAATCAGGATCAGCAAGCTATGGAGTGATCACCATGAGGAACAACAGGACAATATTTTATATTTTAGAAATTTTTAAATTATGTTTGAATATTTGAAACATTGCCCCATCGCGGGTTAAGTTGTAAACCTAAAATAGGGGGAACTGCGTCGGTCTGATTCCCCATTCAACGGGATACGTAGGCGTGTTAGGTTTACCTAGCCCTCGACCGTTATCTCTTATTTGGCCCCTTCGTGGGTCGGCATGTAACTTAAAATAGGGGGAACTACGCTGGTCTGATTCCCCATTCAACGGGATACGTAGGCGGGTTGGGTTTACCTAGCCTTCGACCGTTATCCGTCATTACCTTTTTATTTGTTGCTTGGCGGAATCTCATATTTCATGCAGGGATATGTCCTAAGCGGACATTACAGAAGTGCAGAGAATGGCACAAAGAATCGGGGAGTATTCTCCTAGATATATGTTTAACACATCGCCCTCTTACAGGTACATGGCTCGAAGGATCACACATTACTATATCCGAAAAGGACATAGGGAATATCGAAAGGGGGATTCAGGGGGCATTGCCCCAGATTATTCAATATTATCCATTTAAACAGGTACAACAGGTACAAACAAGTACAACAGGCACGATAGAGCACAATGGAAACACCTTTTCTCGTATAAAACTGATATTCCCAGATTGAGGGAACATCCCGCAGATAACACACGCACATCATCTCGTGCTTTCATATTATCTTTTACATCGAAAATCTTTCTTGTCAGTGCTGTTTTACAGGGATTAATGACCTACAGATTCAACGACGACAGAGTCACCAAGAGACATAGTCAAAAAGACAAAGAAAAGGCTCACCTACAACAAGAAAAATATCCCATGTGATAACGGAGTCGATCATAAACATTTCAACGGTAGCGGGTTCCCTGTGATAACGGGATGCGCCCCTACCTACAAGAAAAATATCCCTTGTGATAACGGGGTCGATCATAAACATTTCAACGGTAGCGGGTTCCCTGTGATAACGGGATGCGCCCCTACCTACAAGAAAAATATCCCCTGTGAAAACGGGGTCGATCATAAACATTTCAACGGTAGCGGGTTCCCTGTCATAATGGGATGCGCCTCTACCCACAAGAAAAATATCCCTATGATAACGGGGTCGATCATAAACATTTCAACGGTAGCGGGTTCCCTGTGATAACGGGATGCGCCCCTACCCACAAGAAAAATATCCACTATGATAACGGGGTCGACAAGAAACAATTCAAAGATAGTGGGTTCCCTGTGATAACGGGATGTGCCCCTACTCACAAGAAAAATATCCCCTGTGATAACGGGGTCAACAAGAAATAGTTCAATGGTAGTGGGTTCCCTGTCATAACGGGATGCGCCCCTACCCACAAGAAAAATATCCTTTGTGATAACGGGGTCGACCATAAACATTTCAATGGTAGCGGTTTCCCCGTGATAATGGGATGCGCCCTTACCCACAAGAAAAATATCCCCTGTGATAACGGGGTCGATTCTAAACATCTCAACGGTAGCGGTTTCCCCGTGATAATGGGATGCGCCCCTACCCACAAGAAAAATATCCCCTATGATAATGGGGTCTATTCTAAACATCTCAACGGTAGCGGTTTCCCTGTGATATCGGGATGCGCCCCTACCCGCAAGGAAAATATCCCATGTGATAACAGGGTTGACAAAAACAGATTGCAACGGCAGCGGTTTCCCTATGATAACGGGATGCGCCCCTACCCACAAGAAAACATCCCGTGATAACAAGGTCGACCTTGAAACATGTGAACGATAACGGCTTCCCTGTGATAACGGGTTGCACTTTAAAGAACGGAAACAGAAGCACCTTCATGCGATTAGCTTGATTAGTCGACATAATCCGGTATAACCGATAGGTGACACAACAAGGGGGAGTAACAATAACACAAGCAATCATACCATGGAATACGTATGAACAAATTTATATCAGGACATGCAGAAAAGATCGATTGAATTAACGGGCAAATCCATGCATCATATTACAGAGGCAATTGCACCGAAAGAAAAAATACAGAATCCTAAACTCTCAGCCGGGATAACGAGGGGCCCATTTAATGTGGATTAGCGCCAAACTCTTCTGCTCGATAATCTCGCGGTACTCCGCTTCTGGCTCCAAATCTTCGTCGTCATCGTCGGAGTCCTCAAGAAATTTCCCGTCCGGTCCCTTCAACGAATTTATGGCTGAAGGGTCGTAATCGTCCTTGAAACCACCTTCCACCTGAATTTGACCTATGACAGAGGCCTTGGCTTCCTCCCGCTCGAGCAAGCCCCGCTCAGCACACATCATCTTATACGACCGACTCAGAAGGAACTGTTTGGCCGCACTGGTCAATTGGCTTTTACTCAGCGTCATGGCACCGCATGTGCCTTTCAGCCTGGGCTAGTTGGTCCTTCAGAATTGCGGCCTCAACTTCAAGTGCCTCCCGACGAGATGCCTCTTGACCAGCGATAAGTCGAGACTCATTGAGCTTTGCGATCAACCTTTTATTATCATTTAACAGGCCTCACACATTATTCTCATTGGCCTTCAAAATATCCATGGCCTCGTCTCTCTAATGCTGGAGTTGTACGGCAGCAATACGATCGTATTCGCCCAGTTTCTCGAGCAAACCGTTGGTAACTCGGAGCGACTCATCGTGATCCAATTGGCCCTTAACAGCCATCGCCAAGAAACCTTTCAAAAAACCCGCCACCTGCACGTCCACAATAAGGAGTCGACTGTTCAGTGAAATGAAAACCTAAAGGAAATGCACATCCAATAGACACAAAGACTACTTACAGAGCGGAAGAGACCACTGTGATCCACACTTGAACTACCCTCTTCCTTCCTTCTCTTTCGCCCCATGGACATCCCAACATCAACGTCATGTTGAGACTGCGAAGCACTACCCACCCTGGCAGTATTTCCACTCGATGAGGGAACAGATTTCTTCGTATTCTTGCGCACGCCCTCACGACCCCTCTTCTTGACGAGTGGAGGTGCGTCATTTGTAGCGGCTTTGGCCCCAGGATGTCTACGTTCCGCTATCGCATCCAGGCTACAATACTCCACCAGCTCGACTGCGAAACACATAAAATAGAGGATCAAGAAATAAATTGGGGGGAAGATATCAATTTACAAAGATATAACACTTACTGAGTGTAGAGGGACCGTTATACCATACGGGAGATATCCCACTTGCTCGCAAAACTATGTCGCTACAAAGCAGGGTACCGTTGTACGGATGGTTAATCAATTTCCTCAGAAACTCGAGGCTATGTGCAGTAGGCCCGACAGCGGCTCGTCTCTCATATTTGGTGTCTTCACACCACACGCTAGGAAGCGCATCAAACTCGCCAGCCGTCCTCTCCTGGATGTACATATACTCGCACTTATTTCCAAATCCATAGCTAGATTGAGTATATTGCACGAACCTAAGTCCCGCCTGGGCTCGCACACAGAAGAACCCTCTATCACCACCCTTCTTGTTGACCATGACACTAAAGAGTTCCCAGAACTCATTAGCTCCACAAGGGGCACCCAACGCCCTCATAACACAAATAAAAGCTACAATGTACCCCAGAGAATTGGGGGATAGCTGTCCCAAGCAGACCCCGATGCTTGCCACGATAGCACTAACTGCAGGATCAATCGGGAAGCACAGTCCGTTCTTAAAATGCTTGGCATTAACAGTAATACAGCCTTTTGGTGGAGTATGCATTCGTTGATCCGCACTGGGGAATATGACTTTATACCCCTCGGGAATGTCATACTCGTCGGAGTAATAACCAGCATGATGAGGAACATGAGACGTCATGTCCTCGTACTTCTCTGAGGTCTTATATTTCGTGGGGCTGACCTCAAAGCCCCATTCGTCCACATTGGGGCCGGCAGCTTCGGGCGGCGCAGAAAATTCAGCACCCCATGTTCGCCAGTCAACTGATCAGGCCCAAACATCTCATTTTCGGAGTATTCCGCTCCACCCTGTTCGAAATCCATCTCGGGCAAACCTGCACCAACACTGTCCCCGGCAAACGACATATTAACGCACTAAAGGATGAAAGTGAAAATCGAATGAGATATCGAAAAAGGTATCGAATACGATATCGAAAATTAAAATCAAAGGAAGATATCGAAACCCAGATCGAAAGTAATATCGAAAGACAAATTCGACGTGCTTTTCGAAGGAACAACGAAATTTCGCTAAAAGCCAAAGCGGGTTTTTCACTTTCCTGACAGCCTATTTATAGATATCGGAGATGCTAGATCGAAACACAGTTTCGATCTCACATCGGTACTGATATTCGATATAGATAAAAGGACATGGGCAAGGACAGGCGCACAGGGGGGGATCACCAAAGTGCATCACAGAGTGCAATCCCGAGATGTGCGGGCAATTTAAAAATCACGTGTGCCGAACGAAAAATTCAAATATGTACCTCAAATTATACATCCACTTTACTGGAAAGCCCACCGAAGTTCATCGCAAAGCGCATTCCCCGCAAATTTGATCTCCGTCATTTGAACTGGCGGGACGAATGGTACACGTAACCCAGGAATTTAAAATTAAATTTGTGAATTCTTATCTCTAAGACAAGAATCCCCAAATTGGGGGACTACATGATATGGTCATTTCCCGCATATTGGGCCTGGCCCAAACCAGGCCCATATTGGACCATATTGGGGGCCACTTTCGATGTCATATCGGTAATAATCACCGATATGGTATTGTGGTCCCCGGATCCCGAGGTCTATAAATACGCGGTACCCGGATCCCAAAGCAATTAATTATTATCCCTCAGCTACCACGCATCACATCGAAATACATTCCCGATCTCACTCTCGATATCGCATTCGATATCGGGATTATCTCGTGCACCATTGACACGTCACACCACCTCATCACCGATATCAAGTCGGGGGGCATCCTCGATATCATATCGAAGACAATCACCGTCATACGTCCGATCTAGTCACCGATATCCCACTGCCATCCAAGCATCGAGGCGTTAGTTCGAGGTGTTCTGGACCAAGTCTACGCGAGATACATAGTGTAGGCCTGATTTGAGATAGACTTGTTGTATTGCTAGACTATTCACTTGTAACCGACACTCATATATATATATATATAATACGATCTATTGTCAAATCAAATATATTTAGACATAAATATTTTTATATGCATAATATATATAAATATATAAAAAATACTAAGAAAAACATTATATATATACTTAAATATATAAATAATTAAAAAAACATTATAACTGAAATTTAAAAAAACAAAAAAAAAAATAGACCCCCACCACCCCCGCAACCCCACCCCCCCCCCCCCCCCACACTAGCTGCAACTCGCCGGTTGCAGTGGTGGCGGCGTCGATCGACGCCACCTGCTGCAACTGCTGGTGGCGACGTCGATCGACGCCGCCACTGCAACTCGCTGTTGCAGTGGTCGCGGTGTCAATCGACACTGCAACCACTGCAACTGCGAGTTGCAGCGAGTGTTGGGGGGGGGGGGGGGGGATTGCGGGGTGGGGGTTCTATTTTTTTTTTTTTTTTTAAATTTATTAATAAAAAAGTTTTTTTATTATTTATATATTTAATCATATATAACTTTTTTAAGTGTTTTTTATATATATAATGTAATTTCAGTAATAAAAATTTATATTTATAATTTTTTTCCTTTTTTTATATATTTATATATATTTGATATATTTTAATACATAAAGATGTTTTTTATATATTTAGATATATTATGGATATAAATGATATTTATGATTTATTTTTCTTTTTTATATATTTATATATATTTTAATACATAAAGATATTTTTATATATATATTTATATATATTTTGGATATAATAGATATTTGTGATTTTTTCCTTTTTTATATATTTATATATATTCTATATATTTTAATACATAAAGATATATATTTTTTATATATTTATATATATTATGGATATAAATATATTTATATTTTAAATATATTACATGTGGCAGCCACATAGACAAAACATATATTTTTGTTTTAAATATATTGATGTGGCGTGTGGCTTTTTTGCATGTGGCAGCCACATAAGCGCATTTTTTCTTATGTAGCACTGGTTGGGCATAAAATTTGAAAAAATGTCAATTCGTAGGTTATTTTAAAAAATTCGGTAGTTATTGGGCAGATTCATCAAAAGGGTAAACTTACAGGGCAAAAATATTAATTTGTCCTAACTAATACTATATCATGTTCAATTTATGTGTGTTATAAGTACTTGAATTATGATGGTGATTAAACTTTTAACTTAAGAAAACAAAGGTTGTGCCAAATAAACTAAAAAAACACCGCAGTTTTTGGTTTTTACCTTTGATCGGACATCTAAATGAACTTGGTTTTCAAATCTTTTTATGATTTATCGTTTCCAGCATCATGAGAGATATGGGAATCCAAGATTTTGTGAAAACACAAAGGTTTGTTATCCAAAATATTATTTGGGAAAGATGTCTTCATACAAAGATTGAAAACACCAAGCAGTGTATGTATCCAGAAATTGGTAGTAAAAGAATGTTTCTATTATTTGATATGATCTTTCTAAGGTGTCGGGGTAGAATCGACATTTCCTGCGAAATAAATGTTTTAGCGTCTTTTTGGGAGACAATAACAAGATAAAAATTTTGAAATCGAACGAAAACACAAAGAGGAACAACTTTTATTTATGGGTACTTTTGCAGAATCGAATTATTTTGGGTTGTATAAAATGTTGAACAATGGTGAGTATTTATAGGTAAAAATAGTAGTTTAATCATAACTATTTATGTCTCACCTTGATTATTTTATAATAAATCAAAAAATCTGAATTTAATCATGCACTTAAGGATGTCATAGCTTACCTCATCAAAAAGATGTCATGGCTTACTACATCAATTTATTAATTGCATATCAAGTCCCTCAATTGTTTATAACTAATATTCAAATAGGTATAATTAGATTTCTTTGTTACATACATATTTACTTATGTAATTTTCCTAGGTAATTCAATCAACTTGGTTAATATTTGAAATTGAAATATAATTAAAAACCTATAAAACAATAGAAGACTAACTTTTAAGTTGAGGGACTAAAATGCAAATTTTTCTAAACATTTAGGGTTAAAAATGGAAATTTTTAAAAGTTCAAGGACTAAAGTATAAATTTATTTTCTTCATAATTTCTTGGGCGTTACATACCTACTACCCAAGAAGGATGGAGATCCACAAATGCCATGGGATAACTCCCTTATCCATCGAAATAGAGAGGAGAGAACCCGGCATAAAATATATCTACAAATGCCATGGGATAACTCCCTTATCCATCGAAATAGGGAGGAGAGAACCCAGCATAGAAAGATCTACAAATGCCATGGGATAACTCCCATTTCCATCGAAATAGGGAGAAGAGAACCCGACATCAAAAGTATCTACAAATGTCATGGGATAACTCCCCTATCCATCGAAATAGGAAGGAGAGAACCCGGCATAAAAAACAACTACAAATGCCATGGGATAACTCCCATATCCACTAAGATAGGAGAGGACCCGGCAGAAAGCAATGTCTACACGTCCTATGAGACTATAACCCTTATATCTACTTGAACCATAAGGGCAAGAGTCTAAACAAACCATATTTATCAAAACAAGGAAGACACGAGTCAGCAATATGCACAGTAAATATTTACTCCCCTAAAATAGGATGACGAAATTACCATTTTACAAAATTGGTTCGAAAAAATACAAAGAGCATAAGGGAAAGATACACAAGACCAAAAGACAAAAATATTATCACATCCCTTAGTTAGGGTAATTCAGAGCACCTTTGGTATGGATTAGTACAAGGCTTTTCTGTTACAGAATTTCACCGTACACATCTTCACTCGGCTCCTCATTAGCTTCAGCGTCGGAATCCTCAGGATAGTTCCCATCCGGACCCAATAAAGGGTTCAGCGGACTTGGGTCGAAATCATCCTTATAATCGCCAAGAAGACGGGTCTGGCCAATGATGGAGGCCTTGGCTTCATCCCTCTCTTGCACCCCGCGATTGGCACATATTTCCTTAAAAGTCTCACTCAATAGGAAACCATTGGCAGCACGCACCTTCTGCTCTCGAGTGAGATCCTCGCATCGGATAGTCCTCTCAACAAGGGCCAATTGTTCTCGCACTTGATGGAGTTCTGCCTCGACATTCTCACGTTTCTCCCTCTCTATGGCAAGAGAAATGTTAGCTTGCTTAAGGGCGGTCCCCCACTCCTGATTTCGCTTGAGGAGGAGCTCTACGTTCGCCTCACTGGAGCCAAGGATACTCATATCCTCATCCTGCTCGGCCGCTAATTTAACAGTCACAACGGGAACATAATTCTCCAGGATCGCGAGCGCAGCGATAGCCCGTGAGATGGACTCCACCTGAGCAACATTATCATCACTTGTCGTCCTCAAGAAAGTGGCAAGAAACCTTCCGACCTGGAATACTGATATGGAGGTTTCTAGCATTTGGGCTCATTCTGGGCCACGGGCCATGAACAAGCATATCGGGGATCAAACCCGATATGACATCGAATGTGGGATTCGATATAGGCCAACCGCGCCTATAAATATCCCGCCCCGCACACTGAGAAAGACAATTAATTCTTCACCTCGGTCCTCCCGCATCACATCGAATAGAAATATTCGACGTTTTACCCAACATAGATATTCGATATAGTCTTGCCTACGTCATCACTCAGCCTCCTGTAACGACCTCATCACCGACGTTTCATCGGGACTCATCACCGACGTTACATCGGGACTCATCACCGACGTTACATCGGGTCTCATCACCGACGTTACATCGGGACTCATCACCGACGTTACATCGAGACTCATCCCCGATCTCGAGCAACAGGTTCCGGACCAAGTCTACGCGAGATACCTAGTATAGGCCTGTTTTGAGATAGACTCGTTGTATTGCCAGACTATTCACTTGCAACCGACACGGATATATATATATAAGACGATCTATTGTCAAAACAGTGGCGCTGTCTGTGGGAACCAAGGTTCTCTAGATCGGGAGCTCATCAGACGAGATGTCAGGGAAGAGGCAGAGAAGCATCGAGGGACAAGAACTGAACAAGACAGATCCCAATATGACGAGGAGTGACAAGAGGTCGAGGCTTGATCATAAGGGGCAATGCGCCGAGATAGAAAGGGCGATTATTCCTTATCATAATGAACCGAGAATGGAGCCGGCGGGAGATTTTATCACGATAGAGATCGACCCGGAACAACCGGAGCACACGTTGAAGATAGGAGCTAAAATGTCGCCTGACATTCGGAAGGCATTGATTGAATGCTTAAAAAGGAATGTCGATATATTTGCCTGGAGCGATTCCGACTTGATTGGAATCGACCCGAAGATTATAGAGCATAAGTTGAATGTTTATCCACGGGCCAAACCAATACGACAGAAGAAAAGGAATTTTAGCAAGGAGAAGAGCGAGGCAACACAGAAAGAGGTTGTGGAAAAGCTTAAAGCAGGACATGTTTATGAATTGCGTTATTCGTAGTGGCTCAGCAATATCGTCCTAGTTCTGAAGAAAGCAGCAGAGTGGAAAATGTGCGTGGATTACAAAGACTTGATGAAGCATTGCCCACGGGATCCTTTCCCATTACCAAGGATCGACCTTCTAGTAGATTCGACAGCCGGGTGCGCCCTATTTAGCTTCATGGATGCCAAGAGCGGCTTCTACCAGATTTTTATGGCAACGGAGGATCAACCGAAAACAACCTTTGTTACGGACACTGGTGTGTACTGTTATCGTGTAATGCCTTTTGGTCTGAGGAACGTCGGAGCAACGTTCCAGAGATTGGTGGCGAAGATGTTTTACAGCCTAATAGGAAAGTCGATGGAGGTATACGTGGATGATATTTTTATCAAAAGTTTGAGTGCACATGATCACGTAGAGCATTTGGAGGAATCGTTTGCCATTATGAGAAACTATGGGATGAAGCTCAACCCCAAGAAGTGCACCTTCGGAGTGGCAGCAGGAAAATTTCTAGGATATATGGTTAACAAGCGCGGAATTGAAGCCAACCCAGACAAGATAGAGGCCATATTGAATCTCGCCTCCCCACGCTCGGTACGGGATGTGCAGTGCCTTTTGGGGCGTATAACAACCTTGGGACGCTTTATTGCTACCTCAGCAGAGCGGAGTCTTCCTTTCTTCAAAATCTTGAAGAAGGCCAAGGACTTCCAGTGGACCGAAGAATGCGAAAGAGCGTTCCAACAATTCAAGAAGTATCTGGTGGCACCACCACTCTTGGCCAACCCAGATCCAGGGGAGACGCTTTATCTATATCTGGCGGTCTCCGCCAACACCATTAGCACGGTATTAGTGAAAGACGCAAACGGAAAGTCGTGTTCTCCACGGAGCAGAAAAGAATTATCTGCAAATCGAGCTATTTGCCTTGGCCGTCGTCATGATGTCTCATAAGTTGAAACCTTATTTCCAAGCTTACCCAGTCGTGGTCATGACAGACAGACCACTCCGTCAGACCATGACCAATCCTGATACTTCGGGAAGATTGGTAAAATGGGCCATAGAATTGGGCGAATTTGGAATCGAGTACCGTCCCCGTACGGCCATTAAAGCGCAGGTGCTAGCCGATTTTATGGCAGAGGCACTAGGTAACAGCTTAGACCATTCGTGCCACCATATATTTCCTATAAGCCAGGACCCTGGTCCCGGTTCGAGGCCCGCAGCATGGCTATTTCATGTGGATGGCTCCTCCACAGCAAACGGCGGGGGAGTAGGAATTCACCTGGTGTCCCCAGATCGTAGGGAATTTGATTTTGCTATCAGTCTGAACTTTCCTATAACGAATAACGAGGCGGAATATGAGGCGGTTCTGGCAGGAATCAGAATGGCTAAGACCCTCTGTTCGGATCATCTGGAAGTCTTCACGGACTTGCAGTTAGTGGCGAACCATTTCTCGGGATTCTTCGAAGCAAAGCAAGAAACCATGGTTTTATACTTGGCAAAATTGAAGGAATTGGCGGTCGAGTTCACTACGTTCAAATCTGACACAAATACCTCGATTGAAAAATGCAAAGGTCGATGCTTTATCAAAATTCGCTAGTTCCTCAGACATCTTTGTGGAAAAGCGTGTGACTTTGCTGACCACCTCTAGGCCTGCGATCGGAGTGACGAAGGCCAACAAAAAATGGGCCGATGTGGAGTTTATTTTTCCCATCGCAAGTACACCGTGTTGAAAGGATGAGATATATGATTACCTCGCAAATAGAACCCTCCCGGCCGACCTTAACGCCCAAAGACGACTGAAGCACAAGGCATACAGGTTTACCATTTACCAGGGCGAACTCTATAAGAGATCTTTTGAAGGCCCGCTGCTGAGACGCGTATCACCGATGGACGCCCAGTACGTACTAAAGGAGATACACTCAGGTAGTTGCGAAAATCATTCAGGAGGGAGAGCGATTGGCCAACGATACGACAAGATGCCACCTTGTACTGCCGCAATTGTGAGAATTGCTAGTACCACGCCAAACTGATACACAGGCCAGTTGTACTGATGCAGCCCCTAGAGATCACTTGCTCATTTGATCAGTGAGGAATCGATATAGTTGGTCCCCTACCAATGGCCAGAGGTCAACAGAAGTTTCTCTTAGTAGCCGTAGAATACTTTACGAAATGGGTGGAGGCTAAAGCATTAATGCACATCACGGAGAAAAATATTATAGACTTTGTCTGGAAGAACATCGTATGTCGCTTTGGACTATTCCGAGTTTTGGTATCGGACAATGGTACCCAGTTCAAAGGGAAGACAATGGTTGCATGGTGCAAAGAATTAAAAATATCCCAGTATTTTGTTGTGGTATCCCACCCACAGGCAAATGGACACGTAGAGTCCACCAACAAGACTCTTAAACAATATTTGGAGCGGCGACTACACGCCACCGGAAGGAGTTGGATCGACGAACTGCCAGGTATTCTATGGGCATATAGGACTACACCCAGAACATCCACATGAGAGGCACCGTTTACTCTAGTATACGGGTCCGAAGCAGTAGTCCCAGTTGAGATTGGCATGGCAACATACAGAATAGCGGAATATGACCCGCAGCACGCCGCACGACTGTGAAAAATGGACTTAGAAATGATTGGTTCCACAAGAGAGCAAGCTTACCAACGGACAGTGGCCTTCAAAGCAGCGATGGCCAAAAGTTTCGATAAACGAGTGCACCTTCGCAGTTTTCAAGTGGGTGACTTGGTGTTGAAAAGTGTGAAAGCAAGTAAACACGTTGGGAAACTACAAGCCAATTGGGATGGACCCTACAGGGTCACCCACGCTAACACAAAAGGCTATTATTATCTCGAGGACATGCATGGCGAGCCCCTTCCCAGACAATGGAACGTGCAACACCTTAGGCGTTTTTATTCTTAAAAATTCAGCATTTCAATCACTATTAGCAATGTAAAGAACTACGCGAGGCTTGATTCCCTGCACGGGATACGTAGGCAACCGGACACGGTTCAGCAGCAATCTATCATTAAAACTATCATGATAAGGAGGAATTCTCCTGCCCAGGAGCGGTAGCGGGTCACCTACACAAGAAGACTATCCCCTGTGATAACGAGGTCGATCAAAGACATTTCAACGGTAGCGGGTTCTCTGTGATAACGGGATGCACCCCTACCCACAAGAAGAAATCCCCTGTGATAACGGGGTCGATTCAAGAAAAGATCTCATGTGATAACGGGATCGATCCAAGAAAAAATCCCCTGTGATAACGGGGTCGATTCAAGAAAAAATTCGCTGTGATAACGGGGCCAATCCAAGAAAAAATTCCCTGTGATAACGGGGTCGATTCAAGAAAAAATTCCCTGTGATAACGGGGCCGATCCAAAAAAAAGTCCCCTGTGATAACAGGGTCGATTCAAGAAAAAATTCCCCGTGATAACGGGGCCAATCCAAGAAATAAATCCCCTGTGATAACGGGGTCGATTCAAGAAGAAATTCCCTGTGATAACGGGGTCAATCCAAGAAAAAATCCCCGGTGATAACGGGGTCGATTCAAGAAGAAATTCCATGTGATAACGGGGCCAATCCAAGAAAAAATTCCATGTGATAACGGGGTCGATTCAAGAAAAAATTCTCTGTGATAACAGGGTCGATCATAAAACGGTAGCGGGTTCCCTGTGATAACGAGATGCGCCCCTACCCACAAGAAAAAATATTCCTTGTGATAACGGGGTCGATCATAAAACGGTAGCGGGTTCCCTGTGATAACGGGATGCGCCCCTACCCACAAGAAAAAATATCCTCTGTGATAACGGGGTCAATCATAAAACGGTAGTGGGTTCCCTGTGATAATGGGATGTGCCCCTACCTACAAGAAAAAATATCCCCTGTGATAACGGGGTCGATCATAAAACGGTAGCGGGTTCCCTGTGATAACGGGATGCGCCCCTACCTACAAGAGAAATATCCCATGTGATAACGGGGTCGATCATAAAACGGTAGCGGTTTCCCTACGATAACGGGATGCGCCCCTACCCACGAGAAAAAATATCCCCCGTGACAACGGGGTTGATTATAAAATGGTAGCGGTTTCCCTGCGATAACGGGATGAACCCCTACCCGCAAGAAAAACATACCCTGTCATAAGGGGATCGCTCTCACTCATGAATGGTAACAAATCACCTACCAGAGATAGGCAATTCCATGCCCATAACACCAGACATTCATCAGGCTATCACAACTACTATACGACAAGGATTGAATATTCATGATCACAGAAAGAATTACACAAGATAGGAATTCTACAAATAAAACGCCTTTCATTAAACATCATGAAAGCGGCTCCCAGTCAATAGCATGGGGAACACTTCACATACAAAAATTTGCCTGAGGAAATAACTGCTACAATATCAAAAAATGTCACCAGCTGACAACACAACTACATATCGTAAAGAAACTCATTACTCGCGAGATCAGTGAATAACTCGGCCCGAATATTGTCCCGATGAAAGGGCCCAAGCCCAGATACATTCATTTCAAATTCGGGGAATTTTCAGGGCTCGGCACAAATATTGTCAGCAAGTTCATCCATTCCCCGGGGAGACAAAACTTCTGGGTATTTATTCCATTTTGGACTACTACTTTCTGGATCAGGTGATAACCGGGAATACCGCATCGCACGGGGGACCCTATAACGTTCCCTAACGTACGGTCCTATGACAGCCCAGACAGGCACCCTTCCAACATAAGGCTCGGTAGTCCCACTCATATCATCCCCGACCGGGGTACCACCATATGATGGGGGAAAGCCTTCGAAGTTAAAATCACTATCCCTTATAGAACCACCAGCACCTGCCTTGGTACGAGGCGAAGACACAATTACCCCGTTGCGAGCCAAAGTTTTGGTTAATTTCGCATTCTGAATTTCCAAGTTTTCGAGGGACTCTCGATACGCATTGCGTTCACACTCTAACCTAAGATTACTGGCACGCAAACATTGGGTCTCAGTCTGGCTTCTAGCCAATTCCTTCTTCATCTCCTCCTCAGCGACTAATGCTTTCCATGCTTCATCACGGGCAATGCATTTCTGAGTCTCAGCAGCACGAGCCCGGCTGTTAGCACGATCACGACTAATCTCACTACGCGCAATCATCGCGCGTAGTTCTTTCATCAAAGCATCGTGACGAGTCTGCACCTCCCTAAGCAGCATGTAATCCCTGCACAGTTCGTGGAACGTGTGCCCAAACTGCCAAGGAACCGAATAATCCTTAGTAAGGAATAAGAAGGTATGAACATTAGTAACAACCTACAGACAACAGGGCAGGCTCCTTACCGTATATAGCAGCATCAGACATATGCGTGGTGCTAATTCCACCCCCAGATCTTGGCACAATTCAGAAGGATCAAAATTTCCATAAATAGTTTCCAATCCTCGGATAGCATCCTCTTCACGGATATTATTATTCCCAATCCGCATAATTAACCGTTCCGAAAGAGGATCACAGAGAAAAGAGTAATCTTCCCTCAATGGCGCTCTACTGTCAGATGGCCTCTCAGTGTCAATATTTCCAGGGGATGCCGCAGTACGCTTTGCGGTTGAAGTAAACGAGCTCGGAGCGGCCGACACAGGAGGAACATCATCAAAACTTTCTTCATCCGGATCAAGCTCCCCACTCCCGGCACCGAGCGACACCGCGAAATGATGCGGGTCAGAATGAGAACTTTCCCCAAGCCCCTGTGCTGACGCCTCAAAGCGAGTCCGAGCCCGGGGATGGCAATAGTTAGTCGGTGCGCCTTCTGGCGGCGGAGTCACTTTGACCCGGGGAGGGTTAGCAGCCATACGTTGATGGGAAACATGATCCACGGTCATAGCATTAATTATATCCTCTTCTAACCAAATACCTTCCTCTATGGCAGTGCGATCTCCAACAATAACACTTCCACCATAAATATTTGACTGCATTCAGGATACTTATCAGGGAACCGAGAGTTCCGTTCATGAAGACGGACTCGGGATAACCTTAGATTGGCGAAAATTCTGGAGACTTGCACCAAACCATCATCTAATGACGCGTCCCTCGTAGAAATTTTAGAATCATAGGATTCATCGTCTGACACAACAAAAGCATTTCGCCTAACAGGGCCAGCTTCATTATACTGCGGCGATACAACAAGTTTTTTCTTCGTAGATTTCTTACCACGAACCATCCTTAGGCAAAACAATTAAGGCAATTTATTGCAAAGAAACGCGCAGAGTATCGAAGCAACGTCGAAATATATATCGAAATCCATATTCGATGTGACTATAGGGACCGACTTTTATAAGCAAACAAAAGCTGGAGCCCGCAGCATTAATTACATCGAAATCCATATTCGATGTGACTATAGACATGAGTTCACTTAACCAGCAAGAAACGGCACTACGCGTGACAGAGGGCTCGAAATTCTTATATTCGTATGTGTAAGATTGCGCCTTTCGAAACAACTTAGAGTTCGAACGAGGACCTCGTGCAATGCGGTAACCGCACTGGGGAACCACACACACCTAGTTCCAAGTGCACTTCCCCCATTTTCGATTTCCGTCCTTCGAACTGGGGGACGTGGGGTACAGGTAACCCGAAAATTCAAAACTAAATTTATGGATTCTTATCCCTAGGATATTAATCCCCAAATTGGGGGACTACATGATATGGAGGTTTCTAGCATTTGGGCCCATTCTGGGCCACGGGCCATGAACAAGCATATCGGGGATCAAACCCGATATGACATCGAATGTGGGATTCGATATAGGCCAGTCGCGCCTATAAATATCCCGCCCCGCACACTGAGAAAGGCAATTAATTCTTCACCTCAGTCCTCCCGCATCACATCGAATAGAAATATTCGACGTTATACCCGACATAGATATTCAATATAGTCTTGCCTACGTCATCACTCAGCCTCCTATAACGACCTCATCACCGACGTTTCATCGGGACTCATCACCGACGTTACATCGGGACTCATCACCGATGTTACATCGGGACTCATCACCGACGTTACATCGGGACTCATCACCGACGTTACATCGAGACTCATCACCGATCTTGAGCAACAGGTTCCGGACCAAGTCTACGCGAGATACCTAGTGTAGGCCTGTTTTGAGATAGACTCGTTGTATTGCCAGACTATTCACTTGCAACCAACACGGATATATATATATATATAAGACGATCTATTGTCAAAACAAATACAGAAACAACTTATTAATTTAACAAATACTGAGGAAGTATCTTTGAATTCCACCAAATAAGAAAGGTATTACAACACACTTACCGATTGGAACATAGAGTTCTGTCCAGCAGCAGAACTACTACCCTCGGTTTGTTTCCTTTTATGGGGGCAGAGTTACCCCTCGAAACCCCTGAAGCTTTGCTCCTATTGGAACTCGCACCAGTTCCACCTTGCGTAGATGTGCCGCTTCCTGAGATCACATCTTATGCGTGTTCCTCACCTTGCAAAGATACTCCCAACTTTTCCTTAAGGCGGTGACTCTCTCACCCACGTTTATTGTGGATCGCGGGAAGAGATGTGTCATCCCCGACATCCACCCTGTGCATAGCGTCATGTTGTGCAATCATATCCAATCTCCGATACATCATCAGTGCTGGTACAAAAAACATGAACAATATTGTAAAAACAAAACAAGATAGGAAACGTCCAGTTAAATCGTACAAAGATACATACCAAGTTGAAACGAGCTTCGATAAGGCGGAGGAGAGAGACCGTCTGCACTAAGCACGTCTTCATCACAAAGCATTGTGAGATCGTATGGATGGGCTAACAAGTTACCCAGAAATCCAACCGCTCATTGGGGAGTGCCGATACCAAAAGGCCTCTGGGACTTTTTTAACGTCGACCATTGTTGAGGAAGAACATCGAACTCCCCAGTAATTTTCTCCTCTACGTAGAACTATTCACTTTTCTTGCCAAAGCCATAGCTGGACTGGCCTCCGTGCAAGAATTTCCTCCCAGAATGGGCTAGGATGAAGAAAAACCCATTATCACACCCTTCTTGTTGGTAACAACAGAGAAGAGATTCCAAAACTCATTCACTCCATGGGGCACACTAAGGGCCTTCATAACACAAACAAATGCCATGATGACACCAAAAAAGTTACGCGAAAGCTATCCGAGGCAAACCCCAATACTATGCAGGATAGCAACAATGGCAGGGTCGATAGGGAACCTCAAACCATTGGCAAAATGCTTTGCATGAACAGTGATGGAACCCTGCGGCGTCTTGTGCATTCTTTCATTCACCTCGGGAAACCTAATCTTATACATAGCACCCACGTGATACGTGGCAGCATAATAGCCAGGGTAATGAGGTACACGGGAAACCATGTTCTCATAGCTAATAGTCGTCTTATATTTTTTCACCTCAGGAGAGACGGGGAAATCCCATTCGTTATACACCACGCCATCATTCCCATGAGGCTCTTCAGCATCCTCCTCCAAACCGTCCCCTACATCATCACCAATCAACTCTTCCGTATAGATATCCTCAGAATTAACAAACAAAGGCCCGGAACCTCCGGCTTCCACATTCTCAAGACTCAAATCGACCATATCAAAATCACACCCGTTAGACATAGCAGCTATGGGTAGAAATGAGGCGCAAACAATTTTTCTGAATGGATATAGCAAAACCACCAGTTCAACCTGAAACATCAGAAAAAATAAAAAGAGAAAGTTAACTCCAACACTCATATCACGAATCAAATTGAAAAACATATCGAAACCGACATCGAACAACGATATGCAGGGGTAAAATAGAAATAGATCACAGAACACATATCGAAATTCATATCAAAATTCCTATAGAAAACCCCCGACATACCTCCGCAAAAAGACAACGAATTTCGCTAGAAGACAAAAGTGATCTTCCCCTCTCTCACAGCCCACTATTTATAGACGTCGGGTTTTCGATACTCATTTATGGCAATCCCATATCAAACTTCAAACTCGACATTGTTATCGAAAGAAATTCGATATAAAATTAAACCCACAAAAACACAGGAATTCAAATGAGGAACTCGTAGATTCGCTAATTGCATTGGAGGGTCCATCAACATTTCTTCAAAACACAATGAATCCTCGCATCCGAGTTCAGACATTTGAACTGGCGGGACGAGATGTAATGATAATTCAAAAAACTTAGATTTAGTTTGCAAATTATTATCCTCGGATAATAATTCCCAAAATGGGGAACTACATGATATGGGCATTTCTCGTATTGGGTCAAGCCCGCATTTTCCCTATGTTGGGGATCATCCCCAAAATACACATCGAATATAACCTTAGATATAGTACCGCTCACGTGTTTATCAGGTGAATGGCCCCCCCATCCCAAGACTTATAAATACCCGCGTCCCGGTAATCAAGGTAAGCTTCAATTATCTGCAATTATCGTACACCTATATCGAACTTATCCGATATAGAGTTGGACATAACATTCGATACATATCTTCGATATATATCACCGACCTAGCATCCCGCATCATACTCGATGTCACCCCCGATGTCAGCAGGATATCATCCCGACGTGGAAAGCTTCTAATATCATCCCTGATATTGCCTTCGACGTCAACCCCAATATACATTCGATATTCGCCATGGCATCTAACGTCGGTTCAAGGTGTTCCGGACCAAGCCTACTCGACACCAGCATAGTTCAAGTAGACCTAGTTTAGGGATAAATTCGTTGTACCGCACTTGTAACCGACCTTATTCTATATATACGATTTATTGTTAAATTAAATAGATTTTCTAGTAAGTATATATGTATATCTAGGTATCATTGGCTTAGCACACATATGAACATAATAGGTTTAAAGGTTGAGATTGCTTGAATCGTAAATTCAGATATTTCAAATAATTTCTTAGTAAGCTCGGTTTATAGACAATTAATCGTTACAATTAAGTAGTTCTTAAGATTGGCAGATAATAAATACAAAGCAAAGTACATAATTACAAAGTAATGTTTCTTTGTTCACTAGAATTCTCCTATCAAGTTTAATCTATTCATCATCTCTTCTTATTTAATTTAGTAAATTAAAATATTTAGAAACTTAAGCCAAACATCTCGAATCCCAATTTAGAAAATGTAAAAGATTATCTTTCTTCATACAAGCATAATAAGTAACTTACATGAATATAATCAGATTCTTGTAGAAGTCTAAGTTAACATTTGAATCAATTATGTAACAAATCGTGTACAACACATAATAAGGACCACACGAAATATATTAATTGAATTTGAAAATGTCAAAATTCATTAACTAATGATGGGAAAGTTTTACATATATTCATATGTAATGACACGGTCCCATCCTCTGAACAGGCCAGCCCAAGTTGCCACAAGAATTTGTAGTTCGAACGCTTAATCCCCCTCCCCCCTCCGGGGGAGCCTAGGCCCAATGCGTGAGCCGAGTAATAAAGTTACTTTAGGGTTGTGGGTGCGGGGACGATCGGATCGACAGCCTTGCTTGCTGGGATGGCCTCTTGGCTAGACCGAGGCAAAGGCTTGGGGAGGATCTTTAAGAGGATGTTGAACTGGCTCTAATCCTTTGACTGTCGACGGGAGGGATTCGACAGTGGTTCTTATCTTTTGCTCTGATAGATTTAGCCGAATGGAACGACTTCTACGTTCCCGAGTGAGCCTAGTCTATTTTATTCTCCTCTTCGATCTGCCATTTCCAGCTTGTGCGATAGGGTATTTATAAGTTAGACTTTTCGGTGTTATTACAACATGTGTTGCTTGAAGAATGTCAATTGTTGAAAATGGGTCAACACGTGCATGGTGTCTTTGAGAAATATAATCTCTTTGATTGGTAGAATTATTCTGGGTGCTTCATTTATGCACTAGTCCACATGGCGGGCCTCGGTTGGTTATGAATGCTAGTGAGTGGGTAGTATTTGAGCGGGATTTACTCCCTTGTTGGATAGTGCCATACTAATGAGCCATATAATGTCTCTCTCAAAAACAGTACAGTACTATTTTGAGCTCCGCGTATTTTGAGCATCGCGTCCTACATAAAAAGAAAAACTATTTTTACAATTAATGAATACTAAGACATTTTATAGATTCATTAAATGTTGTCTTATTTTATTATATATATTGCAAATAAATTAAGTCAAATTATATAGACAGAGCAAACTCCGTGAATGTAGAACAATATTGCAACATTGTGGAGCGAAATTTCTTTGTTCTCATTTTCTATTCCCTTCTCTCTTCCATCAATCATATAATGACATGTGGCATATATAAGCCCACATATAAATTAACCCCCATGTTAATCACTCAAATTGATTCAGTTAATCTATATTATGAAGTTTTTTTATTTTCTTTCCTCACATAAAATCATGTACGTAAATAATCTTCCAAATAAAAAAAAATCTCTTGCAATCAAAGACGAAAAAGAAAAACTTAAGATTGTATATAGTGAGAAATAATATTATAAATAATTCAACATCGTTAATTACTGACGTTTTGTACATGTGAGATATTCATAGTAATAAGTATCCGTAGATTATTAAACTTACAATGAAGACAATTATTTATAGTGGATAAAATATAAATATTTCTAATATATTTTGAAATCTGTATTGATGTGAAATTATTATTACATTTTATTACGCTCGATGATATATAATATATATCTATAGCTACATAAAAAATGAATTAATAACATTAAGTGTACACAACGTGAAAACATTTGTAAGGAAGTATTCAATTCACACTTTTTTGGGAATTAAAGAAACGAATACGTGATTGAAAAATATATAGATTGTGAAATAATGTATTCTTGAACAAAGTTATAAGAAAGACAGTCACTGCATCGGGTATTTTTTTTTCTTTTTTTGATGAATAGCGGTAAGGTTTAAAGAGTGGAGAGATAGTTGTTGTGGGTAACTCAAAAGGAGTAGAGCAATTAAATTGATTCGCTCATTTTGCCGGAAAAATAAATTGTTTGCAATTTTATTTGAGGAAATAAAATAAAGAACTTTATAATATAGATTAATTGAATCAATTTGAGTGATTAACATGGGGGTTAATTTATATGTGGGCTATACATACCAAATGTCATTATATGATTGAGGAAAGAGAGAACGGAATATGAAATAGGAATAGGAAAATTTGCTCGCCCTTGCAAATCTAGTTTCATAGCTCATCAATAATTAGAGAATCTTGATAAAGTGAAGTAAATATTTCTCTTTTCTATTATCAAAAATTAAGATTATCTCATTAGCCAAATTATCTCATTCTAGATCTAATGGATAATTATTAATTTTGTCTCAATGCGTTACCATAAATATATATTTCACATTTTACTTTCACTATCAGATAACAATAATAAGTTAAAGATAATATAATGTCAATAATATAATTTTTAAATATCTAAAACAGTTATAAAAATGTAACTAAATTAATTATCTTTTGCATCACTTATATTTTAACATATTATTGGTGATAATTAACCTAATAAACGTTTTTATTATACTTTAATGTATGTGTTCATTTACCTTGAACATGGAGTAGGTTTTTTTTTTTTGGAACGTGCTTCACTGTATTAATTCCAAAAACAAGTAAGTACACACTGATCCCAAGATCCAGGTTTAAAAACAAGAATTCAAAACACTCTAACTACCACACTAGCTCCCTCTGCATCTGGATATACATTTTGGGATAAGCTTTGCATCTATTAATAATGGTAGTAATAATCTCCTGCTCTAGGTTAGGCCTCAGTGGTTTTTGGTTGAAAACACTGTCGTTTCTGCTCCTCCATATAGTATAAATCACTTATGCCAGTGCCATTTTCAGAAGGTTACACTTCCAGTTCTTCTTGGTCCCATTTTGTAGTAGCCAATGTATCTCATGATCCCAGCCAGCTGCTGGGTGTGTGCTGGTCTGTATCCACTTGAGTATTTCCTACCAGATTCTACATGTGGCTGTGCATTCAAAAAAGATGTGTCCTGATGTTTCTGAGTCATTGCAGAAGCTGCAACCACCATCTGTTGGTATACCAAATTTCTGAAGCCTATCTTTTGTTGGGAGTCTCCCCATGCACTACAGCCATAGTAAGAACACTGATCTTGGTCTTGCTTTGTTTCCATAGATTAGCCCTCTCCAAGGAGGTGGTTCTTTCTCCCCTCTCATCTCCTTATACACAGTGGTTGTTCTATATTTTCCCTTTCTGGTCATATCCTTCCATTCTTCTGTTTGTAGTAATTCCCTACTCTTCATCATGGCTTTGAAGATCCATGAGCATGTGATGTTGGGTTGGTAAGATTGAATATTCTCCTCTTTTATATAGTATATGTGTATCCATTTGACCCATGGCTTTTCTGATTTCATTTGTAGGTTCCAAAGGAGTTTTGCTATGGTGGCTTTGTTCCACTCTACTAGGAAGATGATGTTTAGTCCTCCTACTTTCTTTGTGTCACATATTCTATCCCAAGCAACAGGTGCCTTCTTGCTAGCCTCCTCTTTGCCTGTCCAGAGGAAGGTTCTACAAATTGTTTCTATATGTTTTAAAATCTTCTTGGGGAGGGGGAATATCTACATCCAATAATTAGTAATAGCAAAGATAACACTCTTGATTAGCTACACTCTTCCTGCATAGCTATGTAATTTAGCTGTCCAGTGATGAATTGTTTCCAGTATCTTATCAATCAGAGGTCTGCAAGTGTGTATAGTAAGCTTTCTATTTGTTAATGGCACTCCCAGATATTTAAATGGTAGTTCTCCCTTTTTAAACCCAATAGTCTTCAATATTTGGTTCTGTGTGTTATCCTGCACCTCTCCAAAGTACACTTTGCATTTTGCTGGATTGACTTTCAGTCCTGTTGCCTTAGAGAATTCCTGGAACTTCTCCATCATGATCTTCACAGAATGTTCATCTCCCCTGCTGAACATTAGTACATCATCAGCAAAGCAAATGTGTGTAATTCTCAACTTTTCACATCTTGGGTGGAAGTTATAGTCTGGCTGCAGTTGCACCTTTTCCATGCTCCTCTGTAAATACTCCATGACTAACACAAATAGTAAAGGGGAGATGGGATCCCCTTGCCTCATACCTCTCATTGCTTGTAGTATCTTGCTAGGGCTTCCATTGATTGAATACATGTAGGACGCTGTTGTGAGTGCTGTCATAGTCCAGTTGATAAATTGGTTAGGTATTCCCAATTCTCTCATAATCATCTCCACAACTTTCCACTCCACAGTGTCATAAGCCTTCTGCATGTCCATTTGTATAGTGCACCTAAGGGATATGTGTTTCCTGTTATAGCCCCTTATCAGCTCCTGGGCAATTATGATGTTGTCATGTATAACCTTCCCTGGTATGAAAGTTGATTGGCTCTCATGCACTATATCATTTATCACAGCTCCTAGCCTCTGGGTCATAACCTTTGATATTATTTTGTAGAAGGTTGAACAACACGATATAGGCCTCATGTCCTTCATAGTTTTTGCATTGTTGAGTTTTGGTATCAAAGTCACCAGTGAGCAGTTAAAAGTAGCATAAAGTTTACCTTGTGTAAAGAACTCGCTGATGGCAGCAATCACCTCTGTTTTGATTATGTTCCATACACTTTTGAAGAACCTTGCACTATAGCCATCCATTCCATGTGCCTTCT
This sequence comes from Linaria vulgaris, assembly GCA_948329865.1. Classification (NCBI taxonomy): domain Eukaryota; kingdom Viridiplantae; phylum Streptophyta; class Magnoliopsida; order Lamiales; family Plantaginaceae; genus Linaria; species Linaria vulgaris. The sequence continues at coordinate 30,392,145 of OX415249.1, forward strand.
GGTCTCCTATATAATTGAGAGCCTCCCATATTTCCTTGTCAGATACTGGCTTAGTTAGCAAACTTCTAGCTTCAGGTTTCAGTTGCTTTCCTTTTCAAATAACCTCTACATCCACACATTTCAATTCATGTGTACTTGTTCCCACTAGTTCCTTGTAGAACTTTAGGACTTCTTGTTCAATCTTCTCAATGTCAGTGATGTTGTTGCCCTTATCATCTTCCAGCCTATAAATCCCAGTTTTTTTATTTTTTCCTTTAACTGTGGCATAGAAGTATGCGTTGTTGCCATCTCCAAGTTTAATCCATGTTGCTTTTGATTTTTGGAACAGTATCTTCTCTTCTATCTCCAGTAGTTCCATTAGTTGTGTGGTTTGTAGCCTTACGTTCATGATGTTAGATTCCTTGAATGGGTTTTCTTGTATGTTTAATTGTGCATCCAGCAGTTTATCCCTGGCTTCTTGAATTTTGTTACTGGTCTTCTTAAGTTGCTTCATCATGTCTTGTATAACTGGTTGAAATCTGAGTAGTTTGTGCCATAGTACAAACATTGGTTTACCTTTCAGTGGTATCTGCCAGTTTTGTTTAACTCTTGCCATGAAATCTGGTAACTCAGTGACACAGTTTAGGAACTTGAAACTTTGCCTTTTCTTCTTGGTGTTTTGAGCATCCCATGTAACCTTGAGTGGACTGTGATCAGATATGTGAGCTGGTAGTACTTCTACCCTGCAGTTTGGGTAGGCAGTCATCCACTCTTTGTTGCAGATTGCTCTATCAATCCTGGAGTATATTGTTCCATGTATGTGCCTGTTGGACCACGTGAAGTGGTCCCCAATTGTGTCATGTTCATACAGTTCTAGTTGTTCCATCATGTTCACTAGATCAGAAAATCCATGTGCTTGCACTTGTTGTATGGCTCTGCATATGTGTCCCACAGTTTTGCATTTTGGACAAACAGGTGAAGTCCACTCATACTCCACTTTTTGGTTGATGTTATTACCTTTCTTGTCTTTGATTGTTACTGTCTTCCTTAGTTCAGTAGTGATATCTACTTCCACCAATACCCTAGCATATGATACTCTTAATTTCTTGGTTGTGCACTCATCCATCATAACAGGCTTCCCTGTAGCACTTGTTATTTTTCCTATGCTCCTCTCCCCCCAGAATACTAATGGTAGTTGTGGTAGGGTTATCCATATGGGTAGTACACTAAGCATATCCTCTTTTAGAGTGAAATCGGCACTCCATTCTCTCAAGAATAGAGGTTTCCTATAGATGGTGTATGGTCCCGCTTGCAACACTGCATTCATATCCTCTTTCCTTTTAAATTTTGTCAAAAAATACCCCTCTTCATTGTAATACAGGTCTGGTAGGGTTGCAAAAATCCATGAAGTTAGCGTAAATTGCCTTACTGCATTCATTGAGAAATCCTCTCCCATTGCATATAGTACCAAGGTGTTCTCCCAAAATCTAATTTCTGATCCCATATCTTCATTATCAATTTCAATTTCAATTTCCCCATTTATCATAGTAGGAGTAGTGTAGCTTACCCCAGGCCCGTTCACCGGTTGTCGATTGCCCTTGATGACGTCTACCCACGGCAATTTCCTCTCCTGCGGTTCTGCTATCGGCGTTTCTTCTTGGGATTGGTTCATTGTTTGTGGTGTTCTTATCTCAGTCACCATTTTTATACTTTCTGTTCCTTCCTCCGATTCCCTTTCTGTTGCTTGTTGTGCAGGTTGCTTGCTCTCTGTTTCTCGCGGTGATTGGAAGATAGCATGCATCACGGTTGCCGACTGAGTGGCCACCTTTCTCAGTCGGCCTCTAGGTCGTCGGGGTTTGGATTTGGGCATCACACGCGCCACCGCGCGCCTCCTGCAAAAGAAATTTATTATGGAGTAGTTTATTACGAAGCAAATATGACTATTTAATATATTTTTTTCAATATAATACTACAGTTTGTTTTTCGTGTACCCTTCACGTTTTTTTATAAAAGAGTCCTACAAATATAATTAAAAAAAAGTGGCGGTGTCTTAATTCACTATACGAAATACATAAAAGAAAAAATAGTTAGGGACCAGAATAATACATAAGATACAGTACATGAAATATTACGCATTAAATATAATTAATTATGTGTCTGCATATATATATATATATATATATATATAATACTAGTTATTAGCCTGTGCTTTTTGCACGGGCGCATTTTCTTATCTTCGATAATTTAATTGTCATTTATAAAAGTATTTAACGATGGTCAATTTAAGTATTTAGTTAACAAATTTTAATATAGCTTTAGAATTTTATAACGTATAAGTGTGGTAAGACTTTCAGTAACGCTTATTCCAACAACACTCTTATGGATATCGCAGGAAGACTTGCTACAATTCAGCAAGAAATAGGTCAGGTGGAAAACGAGAAGCTCCAACAAGAGCAAATGATTGGTCTCTTCTGGGAACACATGTCCCAATTAATTTTATCATGAACCAAACCTGCAATCGCATGAATTAGGGTAGGCTATATGAATCATGAAAGAATCACGTTGACTCGTGCACATGAATCATTTGCCTCCATTCGTTTTGGTTGAGAAGTAAATCTTTACTTACGTCTATGAACTTCATGTCATTTCGTATGACCTTCATCCTAGTCTTTTTCAGTCTCCCATGATTTCTACTCGCACGTCCCAAGTCAAGCTTTTTAAGGCGTCTTAATGGGTCGGCGATTAATAAGCGGGACCCATAAGTGTGTACCATAAAAGTTTCCAGAGAAAACTAAAAAAATTAGAATTTACATTGAGGCACATGGGTAAATAACATAAAGAATTTGGGGCGAATTTAAAAAAAGTAAAAGGACCATTCGGCAACTTACTGTGGGCCTATAAGTGCACATCGTAACATTTTTGGAAAAAGATCGGAAGAATACAAAACTTAAAAGACAAATCTGCAACTTACCGTGGACCCCAACGCTATTTAATGTGATTCAATTTTATATTATGCGGGTCCTAATGTTTTCCTGCCTGCGGTCTGTAAAATAAAACAAATTATAGTAATTAGTTGAACTTATATTGGCAAAACTGGTAGCAAAGTTAACGCCCCCAAAACCTATGCATTTTTATATAATAGCTAGGTAATTGACCAGTGATTTGCATGGGCACATATTATTGTATTCGATAACTTAATTCTCATTTTTAAAAGTGTTGTTTAATTTTAACGATAGTCACTTTAAGTATATATCTGACAAGTTTTAATATAACTTTAGAATTTAATTTTTTATGTATGTATTAGTATGGTACCGATGAATTTTCTTATGAATTAAGCATGCAATCCCAATAAATTGGGCCACATTATATGAACCATGAAAGAATCATGTGGAGTCTCGTACACATGAATCCTCTGACTTTATTTATTTCGGGTGAGAAGTGAATCTTCACTTAGGTGTATGTGCTTCATGTCGTTCCGTATGACCTCCACCCATGCTTCTTCGGTCTCCCACGAGCTCTAGCCTTACGTCCTAAGTTGCTATCTTCAGCGCATCTTACGGGTGCATCTATGAGTCTGCATTTAAATTTTCACAAACGAGTCTTATAAGTGCGTACAGTAAAATTCAGGAGGCAAAAGTGAAATAATTAAAAATTAAAATTATTGTTCCAAAATTTAATTCGGACCCCAACTGTATTGAGTGTTAATCAAATTTATATGAATCAAGTCCTTATTGTTTAATATGCGCGAGAACACAAGTTATTTATTACTGCAAAACCAAAAAGAGAATAGTAGCTAAACTTTCGGGGCAAAACTGAAATAAATAAAAGGACCATTTAATAATTTGTAGTAGGGCCCATAATTAAATAACCTAAAATTTTTGGGCTCGATTTGAAAAATATAAAAAGTTAAATGACCATTCGACAATTTACAGTGTGCCCGTGAGTGCACAATGTAAAACCTTTGAGGCAATATTGAAATAATTAAAATATTAAAAGGATTGTCCTGCAATTTACAGCTGACCTCAACGCAATTAAATGTTAAAAAGTTCATATTTAGTGGGTCTCAATCGATTAATATGTGCGGCGACAAAGTATTTATTACTGTAAAATAAAATATTATATAGTAGATTAGTTGAACTTATGGGGGCAAAACCGGTGGCAAAACTTCAAAACCAAAAAGAATATAGTAGTTAAACTTTCGAGGTAAAACTCAAAAAATTTAAAAATAAAAAGACCATTTAACAATCTGCAGTAGGGCCCATAAATAAATAGCCTAAAATTTTGGGATGAATTTGAAAAAAAACAAAAATGTAAAGGACCATTAAGCAATTTACAGTAGACCCATGAGTGCACAGTGTAAAACCTTTGAGGCAATATCGAAAGAATTATAAAATTAAAATGATTGTGCTACAATTAACAGCGAACCCCAACATAAAAAAATCTATATTTAGTGGGTCTCAGTCGATTAATAGGGGCGGGCCAAAAAGTATTTATTACTGCAAAATAAAAAAAATATCATAATTAGTTGAACTTATAGGGGCAAAATCGAAACACCGAAAGATGGACGATGAAAAAGATCCATTCGGACGGGTTTGGAATTTGTAGGTCTTTTTGTAATTTTAAAATTTTTACGAGTCTTTGGGAAATTTTTAATATTTTGTTGGGTTTTTTTGAAATTTAAAAAGGATCTTAGTGAAATTAACAAAATAATATTGGTTAAAAAAATAAATGAAAAAGTGAAGGAGGGCAAAATGGGCATGATCAAAAGTTAACAAGGAATCTTTCGGGCAAAATGGGCATGATCAAAAGTTAACAAGGAATCTTTCTATCCATTCTTATTATTATAGTAGTGGCACATTTGGTTGCCCCATGAGCTGAAAACCCATATAGTTTAGTGTCAAGATTATACTAAATAAAACAATTAATTGGTTGCCAAAAAAAATCCCACATTGTAGCCTTTAATTTTACTAAAACTCATGTTTGGTTGCACATACACATCCACATAATTTCGTGAATTACCAAAACTACCCTTAAGTTGCTTCGTAATTCGTGATTCTACTTTATGTCACTCAATTGTGAGGTAAGCACCTTTTTAGGGGTAGGAAAATGTAATTTTTTTTGAAAAAGTGGGGGCAAAACGGTATTTAACTTGAGTGGCTGAAGTTGGTGGTTGTGGCATTAAATTATCATAAGGGGAGGGTGAGATTAGTTATCTTGGAAAATGCTCTAAAAAGACAATTTATCTTAGGCCCCTTCTACCTTTTATTTGCCAACCAAATGTGTCGTAGAAGTAGATAGATAAATTGATGGAGTCCAATAACAAGTATATTTGTCTTTCATGGCTTTGTGCAAGAAAAAAAAAAGAAAAAAAAAACTTGTACCGAAAATAAATGTTAGAAATTTCAGATATGAATTTTGAAAACAATTTTATGAGGCTATATGAATTTCAGAAATATTTCCGATTTTATGGAAAATAACTTTTTTTCTTGTTGGAAAGTTGTGTCCATAATTAACGTAAAGATTGAATCTGTCATTTAATATAAGAAAGTGTTTTCATTTTATAGTGCTTCTAAAAAGGAGAAATAGGAAACTGGAAAGTAGGAAATGATTTGGAAAGGATAAATTAGAGAATAATAAAAAAATGAAAAAATTGATCTATATTTATGAATCTTGCTCTGTATATAACAGCTCCCATAAACTAATATATAATTGATTCGAGGAGGTAGCTATATTTTGCTAAGTAATATTCGCATTATTATCTTTATAAATAGACATAATAAACGCTTTCCATTTTATAAAAATAACAGATGGTTTTAATTAGATTTTCAAAAATTATGTTAATGATTACATACATCGAAAAGAAAAGGAAAAACCAATCAGAATGATAAATTTGACAGGGGCGTGATAGTAAATAAAAAAATGCTCTTAATTATAGATTTTTCTCTGTATTAACTATTTCCCATTTTTAATGGGCACATTAAAAAAAATTATTTTCATAGTCTTGAATTTTGAGTTAAACCTAAAAAACTAGAGACTATTTAGTGACTCTGGCAATGCTATATGTTGCCCATAATTCCATAAAATCCTAGGAACGCACAGGTCTTTAACGGCAAAACAGACAACGTGCACGGGAGAGTATTTTAAATTAGACTCCTTGGATGCGAATTGAAGAATGGTAAAAGGAGACGGGGCAAGATGTCAAAAGCTAGTGGTTGGTTAAATCCGAACAAAGGATGGGTCAAGTTAAACGTCGATAAAAGCGTCAATATGACCAACAACAAGGGTGCAATAACGGGGATTTTGAGGTTGGATTTCGGGCTATGAATTTGGGGTTTTAAAGAACAATTAGAAAACTCCACTATGGATGAAGCGGAACTGAAAGCGCTGAAACTTGGACTTGTACTTGCGTGGAAAAGAAGAGTGTCGAAAATAGAGATAGAAACTGATTTTATGACAGCTTTCAAGTTTGTGACGGACGAAATTGAACCACTCTCAAAATTTGTTGATCTTGTATTCGAGTGCAAGAGACTTCTACAAATGCTATGAGAATTCAAGCTCAAGTGGATTTCGAGAACCGCAAACAACGCGACAGATTGCTTAGTAAAGATTGACACTCAAGCTTTAAGATAGAGTTTTATTTTGGGATAAACTTCCGTCTGGCATGATTAGCATTGTAGCTAACGACTTGAACTAAGGACCTATTCTTTCTTTTCCAAAAAAAAAATGATAAGAAAGATCATATTCAATCAAATGTAGTAGAATAATCATATTCACACTTTGGTGTAATTACAAGACGCATATTAGAGTTTGAAGAATTACAATTACATTCGAAATATCACAACTAAACTCCATTAATAGATGGGAGCTGATATACAATTTTTATATAATTTACTAGTTTAACCTTCTAAATCTCCTAACCAATTTATCTTCCTTGATTAAGTCTACTCTAATAAGAGAAACATTTGCGTATATGATTTTGATTGATATTTCCTTTCCTTTTCATGAGATAGATACATAGAGAACTCATCATCTCTCCTAAATTAAAAAAGATTTAACTTTCTCGAATTGAATTCTTAGAATTCACAAGACTTTCCGCAAATTATTATTCCTTGCAGTTTTTTTCCTAACCAAATAATTGCAGTAAACAAATGTAAGAAGATACAAAATCTTTTTATATTTTGCTATTATTTTTAATTTATTTAGACATTTCCTCCTATCAAGAGACATGAGGTCTTTTTCAATTTTATGTCATTTTTTTATTTATGTAGACGTTACTTATCCGTTTTATAATATTGATGAATATTAGACTTCCAAAGTTTCCTATATAAAATTATAAATATGTCGTCAGTGCACTTTATCTAAACATGTGTACGTTTTATATTCTCTGGACTATATTGTGGGTCATTGAATTTTTTTTTTTTTTATTTTGTTTTGGTATAGATAAATTATAACCCAAAAAAAAAGACATGCAATGGTTTTTTAAAATTCTGCTTTGCATTATTATATAATTAGCATATATATATTATAGTATAAACAAATATGGTTAGTTTAATGTGCCAATAATCTAAGTACTTCGTTGTCCTTTTAATTTTTTATTATTGCAATATGCTTATAATCTAAGTAACACTTTTTGTTTTAACTTTTTAAAAAAAAACAATTGCTTGTTGGAATAAACATACTTGTTTCCTATCAAAATCAACTGATGGATAATTTTTTTTCAATAAAAAGATGATGAACATGGAATTAAACAAACATATAATTTTTCAAAAAAATTAATGTCATAAGTCATAACTCATACGTTTAGTGGAATAATAATAATATGATTTGCTCAAAATTTCAAAAGAAAAGAAAGGAGGATTACGTTTCCATCTTAAAAGTAGGAAACAAAAGTTCTATTTCTAAATTCTAAAGATTCTACAATTATTGACATGCATCAATTAAGGAAGATAAAATTAGATAACTAATTCACAAAGGGCATAATAGAGAACAAAAAGTTTTTCTCTGAAATTAGTGATTTTGCTCTGTCTATATCATTTCATTTAATTGGGACATTTCCCTTAATTGATATTTGAAAGATTATTTAAGATCCACCTGAAATGTATTCCTGGATATAGTCTCTCTTTTTTTTGGGTAAAGTTTTGAAGCTTTAGTATTGTTTTCTTTTTACTTAATTCTAGTAATTTCGAACATTCATGAAAAGTAAACCAAAGCTTAAAACAGACGTAATTACCCCTTTAAACATATAAGCACATTTTATTATTCTCCTTTCACATTAACCTTTCTTTGAGAAAAAGAAAAAAAGAATAAAATCTAATATTTTTATTACATCCGCCAAACAGAGTATATAATAATATATAATTCATCCAATTGAAACTGAAACGGTGAAACCTGAAATCTCTCCCCAGATTTATGCTTTTGATAGATACACGAAGCGCCATTCATACGCTGATATATAATAATACTATAAAGTGGAAAAAGTGAGAAAGAGTTGAACTTGAACCAGTGAACACAACCAGCTCTCACTCTCTGTATGCATTTCATTTTTATAATTGTTCCCACTTGTATTTCACATTTGTTTCAGCAAATCCGTTTGAATTATTAATTTCTGGATCTGGGTTCTTGTTTTTTCCTCTTCTGCATGGTCCATGCATAAAAAGATTACATTTTTTGAATGGTGTGGGCTGCATGATTAATTTTGTCTTATTGGGTTCACAAAGATTGATTTTTTATTACTTTTGTTCTGTTTTTTATGGAACAGGGGATTTTGGGGGGTAAAAGAATATAGCGGGTTCATCAAGTGAACATCCACAGTTTATGACGAGTGGTGGGAGCAGAACCCATCCCAATGAATCACTCATTGATGATATTGAGTATGATCAGATTGTTGTGCCTCAGGTAAGATTACTGTTTCATTACTTTTGTCTTATTATTGTGCATTATAGTTAATTGAGAGTTAACAATAATGATTGTTGGATATTGTAGTCAATTGATAATTTTTTTATTTTTTTTTGGATGAATAGGTATTGCGAGTTAGCAGTTATGATTGTTGATGTTCTTTTCATTTCGTTGTAGTGGATTGTTCTTTCTTGTGTGTTTCCAATTTCGAAGAGACGTGTATTTCTGTGATGCTTATTGTAAACGCCTTAACTTTGAGTTTGGCTGGTGGGGTTTTTGATAGAAAATGGGTGTGTTTTTCTTTAAACTTCAAGAGGTAATGGTGTTTTCACCATGGATTTTGTTGTACTTTAAAGTTGGTTCGGGTATTATTAGTGACGGTTATGTAATGATAGAGCATCATGTGGATTAGGTAGTATGTTTGGCAAGAATTTTGAATTGTTAGAACTTGAGAGATTTTAACTTGAACAACGTTCTTTTCCTTTGTTAATATAGAAGGCGGTACTGCAGATATTCCTAATTGAACTGCTTTAATACAAGATTACTGGCCACAGAAATGAAACCTCTTTTGTTTTTACCCTGAGTCTGATGTCATTTAGTGTTTCAGTATGTTGCGGAAATTTTTAGCGTCAAGTTCCATTTTTAAATCATCAACAACTTTCTGAAATCCATCACTTGATTGATTTTTATTTTTAAATAATTTGATGTGATGGGATACTTATAATTTCGGAAAAGTGATGCATCAGAGAATTCAGAGAAATTAGTTTAAGACTGCTGTTGGAGTAAGTTTGTTTTCTGGCCAAAACTTCACTGGTCCTCTTCATGCATCCATCTACAAGCTTTGATTTTAACTTTTGTGAGTTTATCACTTATTTTTTTGCATCAGCATGATAAGTCAAGCAAATTGTTGTTGCTATCTTGGCTTCAAGTAGGGATTGGTTTGCTGTTGTCATCTTCTGTTGTGTTTAAACGTGAGTGCTTCAAATAAAGCTTCTATCTTGCTCGAACTTTTCTCACATTGAAGTGATTTCGGTAAACTGATGCATGAGCTGACAATGATAGTGAGTTGTTTGATATGAAGGCGTCGTGATATCACTATGATTAGAAACTCCTCGATATATCAAGAAAAGGAGAACATTGTGTGTCATATATCCGAACTAAAAAAAGGGTGCTTAATATATTTAATTTCTCATGCAGGAAAGGAGCTGGAAGAACTTGCTTGCCTATATGGGTCCAGGCTTTCTTGTTTGCATTGCTTATATTGATCCTGGAAATTGTAAGCCCAATTAAGTTTTGATATCTAGAGCCAAGTGATATATCTCTCAGTTTTATAACTATCTCAATTCCTGAATCAACAGTCCAGACTGATCTACAGGCAGGAGCTAGTTATAAGTACGGGGTGAGTTTTCTTTTAACACGTTCATGTATAAATCAGTCTTTTTCTTCTTCTTTCTTTTGACAAGAGTAAATATTTCTTATTGTTCAAAACATAACATAAACTGAACACCGTAATATGGTTGTAGTTGGCAGTTACTGTACAAAGTGTATTGAAACTTTGAATGCTGCCAAAATAAGTAGCTTGACTGATACTGGCTTTCACTTATTTGCTTTTCAAAACAAAGCAAATTTAAATAGGCATGGGGATTATGTCAATTTCAAATTGAGTTTGGATTAAACGTGATTGATTGATGGTTAATAATCAGTTACTCCAGCTTATATTAGCTTATTGCAACTGATCCCTATTGCGATTTTAACAATACTAGTTTAAGGTTTCCTTCAAGCAATTGAAAGTTGTTTTTTTCTTTCTCGTGTTAATTATCTTTCCTCTTAAATATGCTATCTTGTGCTAATTGTTCATGGAGCTTTATCTTGATTCACAGCTACTCTGGATCATATTGTTAGCTTCGTGTGCCGCACTTATAATCCAATCGCTGGCAGCAAATCTGGGAGTTGTTACAGGTTCATATTTCTTCAACCATTTATTTATGATTGGCATTGTTGCGGCATATAGGAGGAGTTTGGGACGAGTGACGGGCATTTGTTCAGTTATACCCTTAGTAGATCTATTCTCCTTTGGATATTCAGTTGAGACTTTGTACTCAACTTCTCAGCAATTTTGGTACAAAATTCCCAGTAACATAATGTATGTTCTTTACATTTCAATGGAAATCAAATGCATAAATTTTTTAATGCACCAAAGATGTATCTACAAAAGTATTTCTAAAGAATAATTTGTTGGGTACTTGATTGATTATTCTTTAAAACAATAAAACGAGAGGATTTTTTTTTACTTCACATATAACTCTATAAGCAGGCTTTTTAAAGGTTAAGGAAGGATATGTATATAAGGACAAAATTCTGTGTGGTCAGATTTTGTGCATGCTAGGTTGGGGAAAAGGGGTGTTACTGGTCTCCCTGTATTTGCCTGTGTATACAAGTGAAATCTTCCCTGTTATTATCTCCAGAGCAGGATATCTTAGTTTTTTGATATAGTACTTTTACAGGAAAACATTTAGCTGAGCACTGTCGCAACGAATATCAGAGGGTCCCAAACTTTATTTTGTGGATTCTTGCTGAAATTTCCATTGTTGCATGCGACATTCCTGAAGGTTAGAATTTATCACATCTCGTAATATGTATTTCTGTACTGAAGCTAATATGACATTTGTTTCTTGTGGCCATTTTGTACTTTTCTCCAAAACATATATATCCGTAACACTTGTCAGTATATTTTCAACTTTTGTATCATTACTTAGACAATGCACGCATCATGCTTTGACAATCGAGTTTAACTGAGAGTTCACGGATAACAAATGTTCTCTGTTTATGGCATATTCTCCTAATGTGTATGTTTTTGCTTTGTTAGACTGTTAAAGAAAAGAAACTGCAGATCTAAAGAAGCAACTTTAGCTTCTACATTCTGTGTATGGAAATAAGTCGAATTCGTTTTGTTGATATGCCTGTAGCAATTTATTACGCTTAAAATACTTGATATCTAGGAAACAAGGACTGTAATTAGTGATGAATGTATGACAAAGCTGTTAATTTGCACAACTGGATCACATAGACTCCAATCAGCAGCAGCTCTGTACGTTAGCTATGAAATTTAATGCCGTTGCTGTTGAATAGTTCAAAACCTGCGTAATCTTATATTGGTGTTGGAGAACTCTATGGTTCAGACCTAAAAAAGGATAGACTGGGAACTTTTGTCATTCAAATATCTATTTCCTAGACTTTGGATTATAAAATTGCAGTGGATGCTTTTCATACTTGGTTAAAACTTCCATGCTATGAAAACTTGCATTTTGTCACCAGCCACCACAATAGACCAATACTGTGTTTTTGTACTGTCATGCTAAAGCATGTTTTGGTTCTGCCCTTCTTTCTAATACTTCTTGCTTATTTAAGCAGTTCTCTCTTTTCATTTCAGTGATAGGAACAGCATTTGCTCTGAACATGCTCTTCAAAATACCATTATGGTGCGGTGTGCTTATCACAGGACTCAGTACATTGGTTCTTCTAATACTGCAGCAATATGGGGTACTAAATATCCTTGACTTTTATAACTTCTGTTCCCTTCATTCCATGGTCTACGTAACAAAACTAATTGAATTGGATATTAATAATTTTACATTGCCACTAGAGCAATGTGTTTGTTGCTTGATTTCGTTCATGCTTATGGTGTTTCTGAAAGCTAGGTGTCAAATCTTTGCAGGTGAGAAAGCTTGAGATTCTGATTGCTTTTCTCGTAGTTACTATTGCTATATGTTTCTTTGTTGAGCTTGGATATGCAAAGCCCAAGGCTTCAGAAGTTGTAGAAGGCTTATTTGTTCCTCAACTAGAGGGAAGTGGAGCAACAAAACTAGCAATATCACTCCTTGGGGCTATGGTGATGCCGTATGTTTTTGTGGATGTTGTTATATCAGTAAACATTTTGTTACATCATTTCCATCATGCGTCATTAATACTTAAACTTGCCGCAGGCACAATTTGTTTCTTCATTCAGCCCTGGTACTCTCAAGGAAAATACCACGATCAGTTAGTGGTATCAAAGTAATATTTCCTTCTAAGTAACTCTAACTAATAAGTGCAAAGCCTCTATGTGCTTGATCATATCAAAGCTTCATGTGATTGAAAGACTATTCCTTGCGTATATGAAGTACAAGATCAACTACACGCTTGCATTCTTCAATATTTCTATTTAGGAACCCCTCCTAATTCTCTGCGAAGCATCTCTTTATACAACATGTGAGCTAATTTGATGAATTAATTTTATTTTATTTGCCCAGTTACTAGCTAATTCCAACCACCAGTCTTCCTTTCCCTCTTTTCTAAACACCAAAACTAAGTTTTGAGATGGCACCCTACTGGTTTTATCATCCTGGAACATGTTAGGTCCAATCTATTTCTTCTATAGTTTCTGCATGTAAACCTCAATTAATTCCATAAAATTTGCAACTAAAATTAGTTAAAGTAGCCTAATGTGTGGCTACTAGAAAGACTCCTTGTACTTCATTACCAATTTCAAGCACATATTTTTCAATTTCTGAAAAATAATAAAATTGTTATCTGAATCCTTGATTATGTCGTCCAAATAAGAATAGCTAAATGCAGCATGACTTGATCCCTATTACCAGAGATGCTGGAAGGTAGCTGAGATTATAAAATGTTTGCTATATGAGGAATACGGTTATAGGGGGTAAATTATGTGCATGGTAAACTTATATACTACTAATGAACCAGTTGTAGTTATTGTGCTAAAATATGTGCTTCTAGATGGCAGGCAATAACAATTATTTAGGACACAATGAACATTTGATGGCTTCTCATTTTGCAGGAGGCATGCAGATTTTACTTGATCGAGAGCGGATTGGCTTTGATGGTTGCTTTTTTTATCAACGTCTCAGTTATCTCAGTAAGCGGTGCTGTTTGTAATTCCTCAGATCTTAACCCAGAAGACCTCCAGAGCTGCAAAGATTTGGACTTGAATGAAGCTTCATTCTTACTAAGAGTATGAGATGAACAATATCAGTTTGTCCCATCGCATGTCAATGTTTCTTGCATTAACTTTTGAAACTCGCTTTCTACTATTTGTTTTGCAGAATGTTTTAGGCAATTGGAGTTCAAAACTCTTTGCAATTGCTCTGCTTGCATCCGGTCAGAGTTCGACAATAACCGGAACATATGCTGGGCAGTATGTTATGCAGGTAACTGGAAAGAATATCCATTGATATGTCCATTATTACAGATAGTTACAAATAGTGTTGTTGCTTCTTTACTCGCATTGCTCTCTTAGCAAAATATTTAATCTTGTTTGTGCAGGGTTTTCTTAATTTACGACTTAAGCCCTGGATTAGGAACTTTTTAACTCGGTGTTTAGCTATAGTACCTAGTCTCATTGTGGCAATCATCGGTGGGTCAGACGGGGCTGGCAACCTGATCATTATAGCATCGGTAAGAATTTCTTGGTTTCAGGATTTCTTATGTTAAATATAATCATTCTGTCATTTCGTATCATTTGCTACTTGTGATCACTGTTTAACAAAATTATTTGAGGTGCTGAGATTAGTGGTACATTGGTTCTGTAGTATGCCTTGTGTAAGCTAGTTTAAGTTGTACAATTTGAATTAGAAATGAGAATTCACGTCTGAGAGATTACTTCTTTATTTTTCTTCTGAATAGTAAAGCCTTTATTCTTAAAGCTGCTGATGTTCTTGTTTATTCATATGTTGCAGATGATCTTATCATTCGAACTTCCTTTTGCGTTAATTCCGCTGCTCAAGTTCACAAGTAGTAAGACCAAGATGGGAATATATGCAAACTCACTTGCAGTAAGAACCCTTTCTTTCTCCTCTGTACTCTTGCTATCTTTTGTGTACGTATCATAGCAAAGCATATGAATAAACTAAACACTTTGTAAACTAGAAAGTGCAAATCAGCCTGTGTGTGTTTTTAAAGTACATCGTTTGTATGAAGCTCGTGTGAGAAAGTGCGAGGACAATTATTTTTTATTATATTTGTAACTTGTAAGGTTTTCTCTAGCTACAAAAACTTGATATGTTGTTCTGTTGAATAATTGCATAAACACTCTCATGAATGTTCAAGCTTGATTGACACAGCTGCCTGCATTTAATAATTAACACGCTTTTCTTTTCTCGTGGAACACAGATTTCAGCAACCACTTGGGTCATCGGCTCGTTGATTATGGGGATCAACATCTATTATATAGCAGAAAAGTTGGTGGATTCTCTTCGCCATAGCAATCTAAGTCTTGCGCCCACTGTGTTTTGTGGAATAGTAGGATTCTCGGGTATGCTCGTATATTTGGCCAGTATCGTTTACTTAGTTGTTCGGAAGAATAGGGAAGGTTCGCATCTTCTTGCGTTAACGGCCTGCGAAGGAAATGGGGGGAGGCCCAATGCACCTCGAGAAGACATAGTAGATATGCAACTACCTCAAAGGAGAGCTACTTCTGAACTTGATTGAAAATACCTTATTTGACGTACGTGTATCCCTACTATATAATACATAGTAATAATAATAATAATAAGAGAGGATATAGCCTCCTTTCATCAACCATTTTTCTCTTTCCAGTTCCAGTTGTGCCCCTAAATTTTGGTTTTACCTTTTTAACCTACTATATTTTTCCACAAATGTTATAAATTTCTAAGTAACCCCACAAAATGTTATAAATTTTTAAATAACCCCACAAAATGTAACAACTATCGAAAGACACCTAAAAACTTTTAAGATGTCCCACAAAATGTTATAACTTTTTTTAAAAAACCCCCACAAAGGGTTACGAATTCTCCAAATACACATAAAACTTTAAAAGGTTGCACAATGTTATAAATTTTTAAAGAAGCCCACAGAATGTTACGAATTATTCGAAGACATCTAAAAACTTTCAAATTACTCAGAAGATTTATTTAAAGTATGAATAGATCTTTTTCATCGTCTATCTTTCGTAGTTTTGATCTTGCAGTAATAAATAATATTTGGGTCCGCAAGTAATAAATAATGTGGGTCCGCATATATTAATCGATTGGGTTCCATCGAATATAAAATAAATTAGTAATTAATAGTTTGGGAACCCACACACTCATAGCAAAAGGCCCCACACACGCAGTAATCCTTGGGACCCACCTAATATAAAATTATTAGTAATTTATAGTCCATTATAAACTGTCGAATAGTCCTTAGGATTTTTAATTCTTATAATTTTGCCTCAAAATTTTTATGTTATTTACTTTTAGGTCCAACCATAAGCTATAGCACAGTACGTTTAGTTTTAAATTTTTCTATTTTGTCCCAAAAATTTATGTTATTTAACTTATTAGTGTCGTCAAGATATTCTATTATATTTTGCATTAGTGAGAATCTTGTGGGCTCGTGCGTATTAATCGGTTGAGCCCATTTAATATCAAACAAATCAGTAATTAAGAGTTTTGTGAACCGCGCACTAATATTTGGGAGCCCTGCACACATGGGGCCCACCTAAAATAAAACAAATTTGATAATTAGTGGTTTGAGGACCCCGCGCACATTAATCGCTTGGACCGTGTACCGTAAAATAAGATTATTCATTGGAGCCTGAGTAATAATGTATATCATTTATTTTGAATTGGATATCATTAAAATTAGAACAACACTTTAATCATTGGGCACCGCACGTATTAATCAATTGAGGCATGCTTATTGTTAAAATGATTACAATATTAAACAGTGCAAAACCAATACCTCGACCAAAATATGTTGACCTAACTGTAGTGGTTAGATAATGAGAATGAGCATACGAAATATGTGATATAGAAACGAGGTGTATGTTTTTCTTGTGTATATGGATTATTTAATCATCTGAGGCCGACCGCACGGGCCGATTTTAGTTAGTATGTTTACAAGTTGCAACTAATTGAGTTGAACATTAACTAACCATAATTTTTTCTCCGAAAGAAATGAGTTGTAATAACTTTGTTGTGGTCGGTATGTAATGATAAGTGGTAACTTGTTCCTTTGGAAAATGCATCTAATACATTTTCAGCACTTCTGATTGTTTGTGCATATCCAGTTAATTAAAGATAGATCCCAATTCATTGGTCGAATTAGTTTGATCTTTTTACTTTTCTGACATAAATCTTACCACGTTCTAAAAATCTCAAAAGAGCTACTCAACTTATATTAAATATAGTTTAGAATTTTGTTTATCTCCCAATATAGATACATTAGATTAATACATTCATTAATGAATTTTGTTACTTTACTATATTAGCAAACATCGCCATCACATTTTGCAATACACATCAAGTTCAGAATATACTTAAAAGAAAAAAGACTGTTACAGAATTGTTATGCATCAACTTTATTATTCATGCCATGGCGGTAATAAAAGTGCTTTAAGATTGAATGCGAATGGGCTCATCAGTTTGTGGAGTTGGAATTGGGAGATGGCCTTTTTCTTGTAGGCTTTTCACTGTCTCGTACAAACTCTGCTTCACTGACGTGAACTCTAAGCCCAAATCTTTTAACTTTTGGTTTGAAAACTTGTAAGGCTTCTTCCTTGGGTTCTTTTCATCTGAGCACCTGCATAAGTATACCCAAAAAATATCGTCTAAATTACATGATATACCAAAATATATATACATATTATGTAAATCAGTAAATTTTCCATGATCTGGTCCAAACAATAATTACTCAAGCTTGGTAACTCCATATATAGCTTGAAAGCTGTTAGGAAAAAAAGAGGTGTCAACCTGTCATCCAAAGATGGTGTATGATTTGGGTTTGTAGCATGGGCCCATTTGGACAATGATTTGGGGGCAGTTGGGATTTATTTTGGTCCACTGATAGTGTGATAGTGATATACCCCCATTTATATCTTCAAACAAAAAACTTCAAAACCCCACCAACAAACAAAAGGAAAAGGTATCACGGAAAACTGAAAAGGAAATTAGGATTGACGATGACATATGGGGGGGGTTCAAAATTGAAATTTCGGTTTTCTTTGCATCAAAAGAAAAAAGAAAAATGATTTCACATGAGAACATTGAAAAATAACAGAAAAGTTTCACAATGAAAAATACTATGTGTTTTGTATAATAATCAGAAATTGCATGATTATCTTACACGTTCACATATTTCTATATCGAACAATTTTATTTCGTTCGTATTAGTTGCCCCAACTTCATAACACATTTCTTCTTAAACATTCTGAAACGTGACATTTTAATTTCAGGACAACCAAAAAAAGATTTTACTTACTTGGTTGGGATCGGATATTCTGGGAAGAATTTTGCAAGAATCTCCACCACATCGCCACGGTGGAGCACGCTCTCGGCACAAAGGTACCTCCCCGATGCTGTCGGAATCTCGAACAAGAGTATGTGTGCCAATGCCACATCCTTGACGTCAACATAGGCTTGAATAGAGTTGGCATAAGTCTTTGCTGAGCCAGTTAAGTACTTCAAAATGTGAAGTACACTGGCATTCACTGTGGGCTGGAGCAATGCACCAAGCACCAGAACTGGATTGATCACAACTAGGTCCACATTTAGCTCTTTAGCCGTATCCCATGCTGCCTGTTCAGCCACGGTCTTCCCATAGCAATACCAATTCTGGAAATAGCCAAATTTTAGTATATAGTAAATAATTTCTATCATCTATTTTTACCACAATCTATTTTACGTAGCACAAAGTGGTAATTTGTCTATGCAATATGGTTTGTGTGTGACGAGTGTGTATATATATATATATATTTGAATTACCTTGGTATTTTTGCAGAATTCAAGATCACTCCAGCAAGTTTCATCAACAACTTGATCAGGGCCTCTGTTAGGGTCCATGTAAACTGCACCGATTGATGACGTCAGCACCACGCGGCGGATCTTGGCCTGTGCCGCCGCACTTATCACAAACTTGGCCCCATTCACCGCCGGCTCCACCATTTGTTCCTTCACAACCAAACAATATAATTAATTAATAGTGGGTAAGAAAATGCCACCTCATCTCACCACTCACCAGCATATATATAGTATAAATTTATTGGGTAAAGTTGTATAGAAAATAAAGCTTAGATATTATATATTAGCGGTAGGTAACACTATCTGCAAATCGGGACAAGTGTCTTAGTCAAATCGAAACATTAATGAAATAATAATTAAATTCCTCGTAGTTACATTTAGATTTTCTGAAAGTTATTATATTATCTATTGCACATCTATTTGGAGTTTTTTCTTCTACTTGAATGAACCTTGTCTAGTTCGAGCCCCGTGCCCATTTTAAATAATTCTGATGATATTACTCAAGGAGAAGGAATAGCAAAGTCGAGAATTTGTTGGCACATCCTTCTCAACAACTTATTGTATTACATTACTTATGTAATTGCAGAAACAAAAAAGAGACAAGTTGTTCTCATGTGATAATAAAATGTTGTACCCCTTTACTGACTATATATATGTTTGTATTTTTAACACAAAAATAACCAGAATACTAGAGTTACTAATACAACTTTGTTTAATTTAAAGTGTGACAATATCAAGGGAAGAAGATACACAAGAAATTAAAATGGCGAAGAATCTTATAAGCGCTGCATTTTTTTATTTTTAATTATTATACTTACGACTAATCTTTGACGATGATATCGTGTATTTGTCAAAAATCAGAACATTTTTCTTCGAAGAAACTCCAATTTTCACGTTGTCCTGACATTTTTTCCAAAAGGTCATTTTCTTGTTGCAACACCAAATTAAGAAGACTTTTTTTTTTTTTGAACCAAATTAAGAAGACTCATACGTCAAAACAAAATTTAAGCATGCAACAGCCCACCAACTCTATATTGTTACCTACCACCACCCACTAAAGCCACACCACCGCCAGTCCGCCACCTCTACCACCACCGTCCGACTACAAATATTTCCAAAATAACCCGTACTGTAATTCTTACTCACATGCAATACTAATAATGATTATAAAGTACCCAAAAATGGAACACCAAACCCCCTAATTAATAAATAATTCGATATTTCTATATATATATACTTTTCAAACAGATTCACTTGTAACAATATTTAATAATTATGGAAAACCCCCTTATTAAATTTCGGATTCACTTACTCTAAACTTAATGTTATTAGTAATAATTAAATTAATATTAGAAAGAAAAACGTTACTACATACTGGATCATCCGTGACGGGCGATGCAGTGTGGAAAACACCATCACAACCGTTGATTGCTTCACGCAAACTCTCGTAATCGTTAAGATCCGCTTTGCATAGAATCAACCTCTCATCCGCTCCTTCAAGCGCCCTCAAATGTGAATTCTTCGGATCATCTACAACAATAAAATAACAAATTAAATAAATCTTGTTACATACATATATACATCAGAAAGGGAAAAAAAAAACTAAATATTAGAATGATATTAAATAATTTGTGACCTGGATTTCTAACCGTGCCTCTGACAGTATAACCCCTTTGAAGGAGCAACTTAACGAGCCACGAAGCGATGAATCCTCCGGCACCGGTGACGCAGACGAGTTTCCCGGGAAGCGACGGCATGATGGCTGAGTATGGTGGTGATGGAATAAGCGTTGTTTTTTGTGATTTGTATTGGTAATGGAGGAGAGAAAAAGACACACACCTGACCGTGTTAGAAAAAGTTGTGGGAGTGGGGTGTATATTTATAAGTGGAGAAAAAAGAGTTTAATTTATTAACCACTTTACCTACCGTGGTAAAAAGGTTTTAGAAATAAAGTAATAATAAAAACCAAACGTTTTTGGAGCGTTAAGTTGAAATAAGAGAATCCAGTCCATGCCATGACGGAAAGCCAATAATTATTTTACTTTTGTGGGAGTGGGGAGGATAAATAAATTATGTGTGGTGGAGTTGTCGGTTGTCACTTAATAAATAACTTTTATGGAGTGGTTTCTTGATATTATAGTAGACCAATTTAATTAGGTACATATATATTCACATTTAGTGCATTGTTCTTAGGATATATAACTTTTGTTATGGGTATTATTGGATTGGGTTTGATTTCGATGCGTCATGGTGGAATGCATTTACAAAATCAAATCGTATAAATTTGATATACTTCAAAAGATTTGAATTGAATGTTAAATTATAGTGTCTATATGTTGCACAAATATGACGACACAATACGAAAATGGCATGATAAGAACTCGCTAATGATGGGTACAATATATTACCTACGGAATGGATAATTGGATATAGGTAATTCTTCTAATATTAGTATTAAATTTTAGTTTATAATACATCAAAATTTAATCTATAATGCAAAAATTAAAGAGTTAATCATATATAGTGCATTGTTTAAGTT
The DNA here is from genome assembly GCA_948329865.1 of Linaria vulgaris. Taxonomy (NCBI): domain Eukaryota; kingdom Viridiplantae; phylum Streptophyta; class Magnoliopsida; order Lamiales; family Plantaginaceae; genus Linaria; species Linaria vulgaris. The sequence continues at coordinate 30,413,355 of OX415249.1, forward strand.
TACAATTATTAATTCATCGTCCGTCTTATAATTCACCACAATGAAAATATAAGAAAGTCAAGTATCGAAGTATATCTCATTCGAATATCAAGGTATTGACTATTGATTATGTTAGCGTATTAATATATTTGTATATTACTTGTCTTAAGGATACTTTAGTCTTTTAGTTGTATTGTATATATATTCTTTCTCTGGTAAGTCTTACACACTTTTTTTTAGGTAAAGTCCTAGGCACTTTTGATATTCATTCTTTTGTAATATTCTCATTTTGTCTTGTAAGATTATGGCTTGTTTCATGAATGTTAACAGATTAGAAGCATGAATTTCATGAAAACCCAAGACACATAAGTTATAGAGTAAGTAAAGATGCAAATATGTTTTAGTTTGATACATAGATGAATACGTACTGGGTTTCGTAAATTCACCATTGAATATATCTAAATTATACTTGGATTCATATAATAACATTGATAAATGTTGCAGCACAAGTAAAAATTACAAAATGTTTCGACGATATTTTACGCAATACGTCTGGATTGTGTACGGCGTGTCAAAGATTTTACAACCTTGTGCATTCAAATTTATTGGCAACAAGCCAACAAGTAATATTTTAAGACCAAAAGATTTAAGAAGCGCAAAAGTGTATAGTATTTTTTTTTTCACACCGTAATAACATACTATAATACGGACTTCGCAAGAAAGTTAGATTAGCAATAACTACATCAAGGGTAGATATAGATATATTATACATGTGTTATTTTAATTTTCCGAATCTGAAAATAAAAACTGAGAATTTATATATAGGTTGCATAGTTCATATTATATTATAATGCAGAAACTGATTGTGTCATACAACATCTACAAAGATCTGGAAGGTAATATTATTTATAACTAAAAGATTCCTAGTTAATTAGACTACGTTGAAGAACCTAAGAAGGTCATTTGTGATAAGAAAAAGAAAGCTCTTATCACATCCAGTTAGTAACGTACAGCTTGTTTACTCTTATCACATTCAGTAAGTAATTTGTTTTAGGAAATCACGTTAGCCATTATTTGTTTCGGGGAAATGATAATAAGAATCGTGTAAAACCTAATTAATTAAGAGTGAAATCATTAGATAAAATTAGATATGTAATCTGCAGTATCACGTCAATTTAATGACATTTTGGTATTATTTCTTCTTTTAAGCATTGGATAGGTCCAATAATAAGCATATCGCGAGTGTGGACGACTTCACTGATGTACTTAATTAGCTTTCTCAAAAATGTTTTGAAGTAAGACATATATAACACGATAACTAGAACTACACGCATTCTTTGTAAGTTGGAAGAAATATCCATTCATAGGAAGAAAAGGTTTAACTGGTGTTGGTCATTTTTTATGCCAATATCTGTCATTTTAATTTCGGGAAGATGAACTTATACCCCTGAGGATTTGAGTAGTAATTATAGAATCTGCCCTAATTGAGTAATTAATTATTGAAACAGCCTTTTGAAACCTGAAAATATATCACATGAAGTTTGATACTATGTTTACGGGATTAAAAATTTTTGATATTGTTGTACGTATCGAAGCCCATGCAATGCATAAAACGGTGGAATTAATTATTTAATAGATATTGTGTATCTTAGAATGTCTTAGAAGATAGTTAGAATATCTTGGAGATTTTGTTTGTAGTTATCTCTTGCCAAAACATATCTATTGTACATGTATTTATACGTTTAATGTTGAATGAGAATGACATACATAATTATTACATCTATCATGGTATCACGCCTCATCTCTCTTCCTAATGGTTAACCCTAATAATCATACCCACGCCGCCATTTATGGCCGCTCCCAAAGTCTTCCCAGCCTTGATCGTTACTAACATCAAAAACTTTATTCTAATCATCTTGGATATTGAGAACGGTCAATACAATTTGTGGCCGGGGTTGTTCAAAATTCATGCTCGAGCATACCAAGTGCTCGACCACATTCTTCCTCCAAAAGACGGCACTTCTTCCTCCAAAGACGCCGACATATGGGATCGACTAGATGCCATTTCTTCAATGGATCTACGGCACCATATCCAACGACCTTCTTCACACCATCATTGAACTCGAGTCCACTGCTATGGGCGCTTGGAATCGCTTGGCGGACATCTTTCAGGACAACAAAAACTCTCGAGTTGTTAATCTTGAACACCGATTCTCTTACACCAGTCTCGATGAGTTCACTAATGTTGGGGCATATTATCAAAAAATTAAGATACTCGCAGATCAACTTGTTAACGTTGGCGCTTCCGTGACTAATCAGCGCCTCGAGCTCCAACTTGTTGCGGTCCTTAATGAGAATTTCAGTGGGCGTATCCTCCCCCCCCCCCCCCCCCCCCCCCCTCCCATTTTTTTAGAAAAAAACAAATTAGTACCTATACATATCTTGAACAAAAAGAAAAAAAAAATTACAGCAAAGCCACGATATTCTCTCAATTTTTTTTTGGATGAAGCAAATTAAATTGAAGAAGCACCAGAGGTGCAAAAGAGTCTCACAAATAAACAACAACAAAAAGTCCAGAACTCCAGATCACAACAAGAGAAAAACCACCAAACAAGAAAAGAAAACAATCAACAATCACCAATCACACAGCAGCAAGACAGATATGTGGACAGCAGCACCAATCCGAAAAAGAGTACGAAAAATTCGCTTGAGTCGCCTTCAACCAGTTCCATGTTTTGACTTTAATGAGTTCCAACGCTTGGAAAACACTGATATCGGTCGCACGGAAATGCAGATTATTCCTTGCAGACCAAATCGTCCAAACAACAATGCACCATACTCCTCTCCAGATACGTTTATTCCCCCGCACAGAAATGGCATCACAAAAATGAAGGAAGTGAAGTCTAGTAATATTGCACAATACTATACTAATTTGCACCCATTCAAAGAGAAGCATCCATAATTGATAAGAATATGGACACTCGAAGAAGAGATGAGCAGTAGTTTCGTCGACTTCCCCACATCTTTTGCACAAACAATCGTTTGACCGAAGAACACCTCTCTTAGAAAGATTGAGCTTGGTAGGGATTCTGTCATATATAACTTTCCAAGCAAAAACTGAGGTTTTTGGTGGGGCTGAGTGGTCCCAAAAGATCTTGAAGAAACATGCATCATCATTACTTAACATGCAATTCAGCCTCTCGTACATAGATTTAACCGTATACATCCCCGAAGGATCAAATTTCCACAACCAGTCATCTTTCACATTTTGTTTAAGGTTAGCATGATGAAGAAGAAGTTTGAAATACTCAAAATGCTCAAGTTCCCATTGGAAAAACTCCCTACGCCAGTTAAGGTGCCATTCCAACACTCCATCAATCCATCTACCCAATTCACCTACACAACACCCTTTGTCATTTGAAACCGAGAAAAGTCTAGCGAATCTCACTTTTAAGGAAACATCCCCGAGCCAAATATCTTCCCAAAATAGCGTGTCTTTACCATCTCCGATCACCTTCGACATCCCCTGTCCAAACAAATCTTCCCCCCCTATATCCAAAGAAATGTTTTGAATATCTCTCCACCACAATGAGCCATTTCCATTCCCAGCCTGACTACTTCTATAAATCCCACCAGTCCTTCTACAATATTTTGAGCGAATAATTCTATTCCATAAAGCATCCTTTTCCTTTATCATCCTCCATCTCCATTTACCCAAAAAAGCAAGATTAAACCACTTAAGGTTTTTAATCCCCAACCCGCCTTCTTCTTTCTTTTTGCACACTAACTCCCAGTTAATCCAAGCAATTCTTCTTTCTTCCCCTGTTCCTCCCCAGAAGAAATTCCTTTGGATACTCGTTAATGATTTAATTACTTTACAAGGAGGTTTATAGAACGAGAAAAAATAGGAAGGGATACCTGTAAAGACAGAATTAAGAATGGTCGTCCTGCCCCCAAGTGAGATATAAGAACTCCTCCAATTAGTAAGTCTGCTTTGCATGATATTCTGAATCGGTTGCCACATAGAACAATTTCTCGGATTAACCCCGACAGGTACACCAAGGTACTTAAACGGAAGTGTTCCCACTTTGCAACTAAGAAGTTCCGCCCACTCCCTAGTCTGAACTTCATCACCATTGATTCCAATCAACTGAGAATTTTGATAATTAACTTTAAGCCCCTAAAACAACTCAAAATTCATAAGAATACCCTTAATGGCTCTAACATTATATTCTGAAGGCTCACAGAAGAAAACAGTGTCATCCGCAAATTGGACATGAGACATCTCAATGTTTGAATGTCCGACCTCAAAGCCTTTGAATAACCCGAGAGTCACTGCCTTTTTAACCATGCCACTTAAGGCTTCCGCAACAATGAGAAAAATGAAAGGTGATAGTGGATCACCTTGCCTCAGACCTCTTTGTAACTGAAATTCTTCTGTTGGGCTCCCATTAACAAGAACCGAAGCTGAAGCCGTAGAAATACATTCTCGAATTAAACCATTTGAAAACAAATCTATTTGGATATTCTATGATAATCTTAATTTGAAAGCTCTAACAAATTATAAATTAAAAAAACATCCCTGTTGTTATGTGTAACTCGTAAAAAATAACCTTATTTAATTATTTAATTAGAGAAAAATCCATTGTGATGTTAAAATATAGCAAACAACCTTGTTCTATATAGTCTTCTAATCTACACGTGTTGAATTTGATCACAAAAATAACTTGATTATATTGCATTTGTTTGATACATAGAAATATTAATCGTGTTTAAAGTAAATATATGCATACCTACATTAGTTTCTACGTATGAAAAAACATAAATACAATGTAGACTAATAACGTATATCTAGTTTAAATAGCTCTAAACAATTATGACATAGTCTATAATTTTTTACTTTGATGAATATATATTTGATAAAAATGCAATGCATATCTTTGGTTTTTAATACTTTATCAAAAAATAGACATTAGTAGAATTTTTCGTTTAAGAACTAAAAGCTCAAAAAAAAAATGGCTCTTGTATGCAATAATCTTCTTCAAAATTTCCAAAAAATCGAAAAATAGACACTTCTTTTCCTTACTTACTATCTCGATTCTTTCTCCCCTTATTTCTTCCTTATTGTACTTTCAAAAAAAAATTTTAGCCCCCGACATAAAATTCCTGGATATGCCCCTGTTAACCAGATTACCAGTCTTCATTGCTAGCAAATTACCTAAACACTCTCTAACGAGAGGACTAGGAAAGTATTCTTTTTTTCTTTTAATAATATTAAAAAGAATATATACTGATTAAGAACATTCCTTTCATTTGCATACGTATCTTGATCCCTAAAAAAATAAAACTAAGTCTCTGGGGGGAAAAAGTTGCGAAATAAATTACAAAAGTTATAAAACAATTATAATGAATCATCACGAGATACTTTATTTGTAACTTATACGTGTACTAGTTTGAATTATATATTGTTAATAATCAAATTTTTATACGGTAATAAATTAAAGCCGATGAAAGCAAAAATTCATCTATGGCACAATATATTGTGTCATAAATTTCAAGCCAGATTAAAATCCTTGCATCCCACAATAGTATAACCATATATTAAACAAAAAAGATTAAAAGATAGAAGAAGAAAAAAAAATAACTAATACGGCTGGTCATTTATGTTCATACAAAAACATTTTAAAAGCCAAGCAATGCGTGCGGTGAATGTGGATCGAACACGTGATTATATTGCATTTGTTTGATACATAGAAATATTAATCGTGTTTAAAGTAAATATATACATACCTACATTAGTTTCTACGTATGAAAAAACATAAATACAATGTAGACTAATAACGTATATCTAGTTTAAATAGCTCTAAACAATTATGACATAGTCTATAATTTTTTACTTTGATGAATATATATTTGATAAAAATGCAATGCATATCTTTGGTTTTTAATACTTTATCAAAAAATAGACATTAGTAGAATTTTTCGTTTAAGAACTAAAAGCTCAAAAAAAAATGGCTCTTATATGCAATAAAAGTTATAAAACAATTATAATGAATCATCACGAGATACTTTATTTGTAACTTATACGTGTACTAGTTTGAATTATATATTGTTAATAATCAAATTTTTATACGGTAATAAATTAAAGCCGATGAAAGCAAAAATTCATCTATGGCACAATATATTGTGTCATAAATTTCAAGCCAGATTAAAATCCTTGCATCCCACAATAGTATAACCATATATTAAACAAAAAAGATTAAAAGATAGAAGAAGAAAAAAAAATAACTAATACGGCTGGTCATTTCTGTTCATACAAAAACATTTTAAAAGCCAAGCAATGCGTGCGGTGAATGTGGATCGAACACGTGATTATATTGCATTTGTTTGATACATAGAAATATTAATCGTGTTTAAAGTAAATATATACATACCTACATTAGTTTCTACGTATGAAAAAACATAAATACAATGTAGACTAATAACGTATATCTAGTTTAAATAGCTCTAAACAATTATGACATAGTCTATAATTTTTTACTTTGATGAATATATATTTGATAAAAATGCAATGCATATCTTTGGTTTTTAATACTTTATCAAAAAATAGACATTAGTAGAATTTTTCGTTTAAGAACTAAAAGCTCAAAAAAAAATGGCTCTTATATGCAATAATCTTCTTCAAAATTTCCAAAAAATCGAAAAATAGACACTTCTTTTCCTTACTTACTATCTCGATTCTTTCTCCCCTTATTTCTTCCTTATTGTACTTTCAAAAAAAAATTTAGCCCCCCGACATAAAATTCCTGGATACGCCCCTGTTAACCAGATTACCAGTCTTCATTGCTAGCAAATTACCTAAACACTCTCTAACGAGAGGACTAGGAAAGTATTCTTTTTTTCTTTTAATAATATTAAAAAGAATATATACTGATTAAGAACATTCCTTTCATTTGCATACGTATCTTGATCCTTAAAAAAAAACTAAATCTCGGGGGGGGGGGGGGGGGGGGGGGGGGGGGAAAGTTGCGAAATAAATTACAAAAGTTATAAAACAATTATAATGAATCATCACGAGATACTTTTATTTGTAACTTATACGTCACTAGTTTGAATTATATATTGTTAATAATCAAATTTTTATACAGTAATAAATTAAAGCAGATGAAAACAAAAATTCATCTATGGCACAATATATTGTGTCATAAATTTCAAGACGGATTAAAATCCTTGCATCCCACAATAGTATAACCATATATTAAACAAAAAAGATTAAAAGATAGAAGAAGAAAAAAAAACTAATGCGGCTGGTCATTTCTGTTCATACAAAAACATTTTAAAAGCCAAGCAATTCGTGCGTGCGGTGAACGTGGATCGAACACGTGACCTTCAAATCTTCAGTCTGACGCTCTCCCAACTGAGCTATCCCCGCTATATTGTTTACATTACTATCAGTATCTAAACACCTTGTCTCTCCTTTCACGCATATACACGGGTCTGTGGTGAGTGCCTGAGTGGTCTGCGCTCTAAGCCTATAACATAATGCTTGGAAGGGTGGTTAGCTTAAAAGTTGAAATCTATCTTTATCTCAAATTAGATTCTTACGAGAAGCAACTTAATTTTACGTCTAATATACATCTATCACACATGGTTAGCAGAATTTGTGAGGTTTTCAGACTATTGCATTAATCTTGAACTTAACCTTAGGTGTTCTTTTACTTCTTCTTTTTTTTTTTTTGGTAATTTGATATCTTGTCTTAAAAACTAGTTTAGCTAACTCAATATGGAGATAAGCTATAATAAGGACAAAAAAACTTTCTCAGATGTGTTATACTTTTGGAACTACATTTACCTCACCAACTACAAAAAGAAGACGCTTCTCGAAGGTCATGTTTGCATCACTTATTTATGTCTACCTGTTCATCGCAATTTGACCCCTTAGTCATCCATATTTGGACTTTGCCAATAAACTTAGTTATATAAAATATTAAACTTCGACCTTTCTTTCCTTCACTTGAATGAATTGTTTTCTAAAACCCCAATTTCATAATGTAATATATTTAGTTAATTTAGGTACTCACGTAATATATATCGATGAGAGTTCGATAACGTGAGTGGATCATGCAATACTGATCGTAAAAGTTATTGTGATATCTTAATTGCAAATCCATTGGCACCACCAAATCACATGGCAATTGTATTATATATACTTTTTTCGATTTTATTCAAAACTTGTCTTATGTTACACGATTTGCGCGACATGTGTTGCTCTCGCTGCATAAGATTTCAGATGAATCTGCAATTTTTATATATTTTTATAAATAAAGATAAATGAACCTATCAAAAAAATGGTGTTTTCCCATCGATATTGGCGTCTCAAGAGTTGTACAAAATCTTATAAAATAATAATTTGTTCATCTTACAAGAAACAGAAGAAGAAGAAGAAGAAAAAAAAAAAGTAAGACAAACACATGTATGTCTATTATCCTTGCAGCGTGGCGTCCATAATATTTCTAATATTTTGAATTTTGATGGTTGTACACTTGTACTTGTACCTACTCCAGTTGTTTTCGTACGACTTTTTCCAATTTACAACCTCCACATTTCACAAATTAATTAAAACACCACCTACAATTTATATAACTTGACTAACGTCAAGAAAAATATATGATAAAAAACGTGCCACCTCAATATTTGCTATATTTTTCAACATGAAGGTGCCATAACGTCTAAAGCAATTGACCATGCATGATTCTCTCAATTCGAACCTACCACATTTACTTTGTCCAAATGTTGATGTTACGTTATATATAATATTACACTCTTAAGTTAACAAGTACATGCATGCAACTATCTTACTATATAGTATACTTAGTAACGCTATTACGCGGTTTTCGCCTAATTAAAAATTTATTTTAAATATAATATAATTAATTTAAATGATAAAAATTACAACTTAAATATTTAAAGATTAAACATGTAAAGATAGAAAGTCTATATATGTTTTTTTGATCATAAAGTCTATATATATGTTAACCTTACTTTTATGTAAGAAAAATTAAGTAATGATTTTATTTCCTTTAATGAGAAGACTTAAATAATAGTAAAGCTAAATTAAATTACAGTTATATCCCTACTAATAACAAAGTTTAATGTTATAATGAGGACTAAATAAAACAATCAAAAGATTGGTGTTACCCGAGGTTTCTTTATATAATAGTATATAGATACTTCTCTATGTCTTACAAGAATCTTCAATCACCATTTAATTATCATTTAATTCCTAAATTGTAGGAATAACCACCCAACACCTCATTCCCACCATGTATTGGTAGTGGATGCACACTGCACCAAATAATCTCTCCTAAGGCACATGTATTTCTCTCTTTTAGAAGTCAAAAGTAACAATATATCCCATAAGGTATGTTAATTAATATCTCCTAGTAAACTTTTCGATAAAAATGAACAGAATATTCTGCCATAAGTTCTCCCGCGTGATCGTACAATATGCATTCTAAAGTAAAGATACATAAATAATTAAATGTTAAAGAGCATCCATACAAAACAATCGAACATTGGGGGGCATCATCGCACACCTATACAAAAAGATGTCATTTCAACCATCACATGAGTTGTGCATGGAGAAATAGGGCAAAATATTTCGTCTACTATTATTGTTGGACAGTTGACCTAGGATATTCAAGGCACATCGCTACCTTACCTATGATATCCTACAGATTAAAATGAGATACATATTATAAGTTAAGAAGCTTAACGTTAACCCTTTTATAATTTGGAATTTTGAAATCAGAAAAAAAAAAATCCTCACCAAATCCCAATAAAGAAAAAACTTGATATAAGCACCTCCAAAACTAACACAAGCATGACCAAATTTTGATATTCTACAAGTTAAAATGAGATACACTGTGGGGGTGTTTGCAAGAGCTTATGAAAGCCACTTCTTTATAACTTTTACTTAAAGTTACTTAAAGTCGCGTTTGACTTAAAGCAGTGAGTGTTTGCAAATGAGTTTTTAAAAGTTACTTAAAGCAGTTAAAATTATTTTGTGGTGTTTGCAATAGCTAGTGGAAAATAGCTTTTGAATATTGATTAAGATGCAATAAGATTTATTTATCTATATTTAAAGTATACATAATATTAATGTTTCACTCACACATACACAATTATGGTTATATTTAAATTAAAATAATTTAAATTTTAATATAATTGAATTAAGACGTTTATTACACTACATTTTACCATTTATTTGATGTAAGATTTTTTTTTTAGAAAGTATAACTTTATCTGAAAATTGTTAATATAAATATGTTATTGTTAAGCAAACAAAATTAAGAATTTCTTTCTATTCTTTTTCATTATTACTTTCTCTTTAATTATTTTTATTATAAATTAAAACACCACAATTTAAAATTATAAAGAAAATCACGTAAATGAGGAAAGAGAGAAATCATGAGATTTCTTTCTAATTAATTTAGGCTTAAATAGGATATTAAGAGAAATTTAAGGAATATATAAGTAGAAGCAGTTTATGGAAGCACCTCATGACATGCTTCTGGACTTTTGCTTATTTTTTACTTTTTTTAAGAGAAGGAGAAGCAAAAGCATGAATAGCAAACACTAAATAAATGTTTTTCAGTGACTTAAAGTCAATAAGCTCCTTTTAAAAGTTCTTGCAAACACCCCCTGTATACGATGATAAGGAGCTTAACGGAATTTAACCCTTTATCATTTAGAATTTTGAAACCAAAAAAAAAAACATTTTAACACAAGCATGACCAAATCATCCATAGAGGATTAGAGTCACAAAAGCATAATGGTTTTAGCAACTTCATAACTCCAGAATATTCATATCCCAAAAGGAGCTTGTACAATTGGACAAAAATGTATGTCATTTATGCTATTAAATAAAATATGCAACAAGAAGAAGCATTTTTTGAATTTGTAGTTCAAATATCCAGGCACAAACTGCATGCATAGGGAAGTAGCGTCCCAGCTCTAGCAATATTAAAACCTACCTATCTACTAGACAAACGTTATGCTGAAATATATAAAGGAAAATTGGAGTTGATAACATTAGTACATAAACATAACATAGCTTTTGAGTTTTTAGTCCAACTGATCCGGTCAAGAACAATACACTCCTGACTTTTGGCACATCTTCAGCTTAATTATCATGCAATACGATCCACCATCCTCATCAAAACCAAAACTTAAGCCAACCCAACCCCATTTCTTACATTTCGGCTGAATCAATCTGATTATTTGATGTCCCAGCCTCTTCTTTCTCCGCACAATTCTTGCTGTCATACTTTGGCGAGACATTAGTTTCACGAGTCTCCTTATCCTCCGTCTTATCGATCACATCAATGGCATCCGGTGCAGCACTCTGTCCTGAACTCACCATGCTGCGGCTCTCGCTTTTCAATCTGACAGCAGAAATGTAAACCATCAGTACGACATGTAGAACTCAGGCAATTGCTTCAAGATTTTTAAACTGCGAAATGGTAACCAACTTTTTGGAAGACGAGGCGCCCTTTGGTTTGCTTGATGAACCTTGCTTCCGTTTTGCAGGCTTTTCTTGGCTCCTGCTCAAGTTCATACAAAAGTTCAGCTTAAGCAACTAGGGATTGTCCCATAGGCGAATGTGGGGAATATAACACGACTGAAGGTTTGATTGATTTGATTCAGACGAAATATTTAACAACAAGAAGTGCTGAAGTTTTTTTATCCTTTCTTCCCCAGTTTTGTCAGACAAGGGACACAACTTCCAGATTGTTGTAAAGGTCTTAAGAGCGTGTCATAATACAGAGGGCGGTGTGGTATACAAACTTGAGTGTTAGACACAGCAGTGACAACAAACAAATCCCTTGAATCACAAATCTAAGGTTGAACAACGGAATTATTTGGACAATTGACAAAAGGATACATGAGAACAACAAAGCATTATAGAATTATGGATACAGAGAGTAAAGTAGAACTTACTTAATAGACTCCTTGGAAGGAGGCGGAAGCTCAGCTCCTTCATGCTGAGAAGACTGCATCTAAATAATTGCATTTCATATAAAGGTATAACCATAAAAAAGGGTGGATATAACAGTATCCAGAAAAAACATCGTGAGTTAGGAAATTAACATTCAAATCTTACATCATGAGGCTGTTTGTTATTAACCAGTTTCCATTTTTCCACTTTGAGGTTTAGAGTCTCCAACTCATCATCATCATATAATATCTGCCAAAAAACAGTGAAAAAAATCATCATCAGGAGTAATTTCTCTCCTTAGAATAAAAACGGATTTTCATTAATTCAATTGAACTGCCGTCTGATCTAAAAATTCAAGCTTGTAAAGATTACACACATTTATATATATATATATATGTGTGTGTGTGTGTGTGTGTGTGTGTATATATTTGCCAATACAAACCCCCATATGTTGCAATCTTTTCTGTTGCGCCAAATACATGGAAGTTTTTTATGAATGGGTGACGGTGGAATTCAAATACCAAATCTCTTTTCGATTGGTTCCAGTCCATATTAAATTGTTGTCTCATTTAACAGTTTAAGTTTGTACAGGTAGACATTCATATTTTTTTGTTTATATTTTGATATCTTCCAAGGGATCTTAAAAGAAATTCAAGAAAAGGAGCAGAAGCCTTTATTCAGATTCAATATGAAAAGAAGGAAGCTTTCCGTCACCTTGTGTTTCTTGGACACGGGATCAAAAGCTTTAACAGTGCCTGGGTAGAACCTGCATTAAAATAACCTTAGATATGAGAAACTGTTGTATATTACGATCTAGGCAACAACCGTAAGTCCATAACATCTGAATTCTTTTGGCTTGCATAAAACATTTCAAGTTCTTATACAAAGTACAAACCCATGGGTAACTTATGATTACAACACTATAACAATTTAAGCAGAGAGAAAAAGAAAACAAATACTTCAAAATGGCTCAAGCACTGTGGCAGAGCTAAAGATAGAAGTTCCAGATATAGCCAAAATAACAAACGTTTTGCGAAGTTCCATGTCTGATTAAGTCATAAGACTACCTTTTTCCGCTTTTAAAGTGAAAGACTCTGATGTGAGACATAAATTTTTTTTAGGAGACAACCAAAGACTCTGATTTGTTGAAACTCTAGAGTTCTTTTAAGCCATACTCCAACATACATTAATTAAAACTACTGCAAACAATGACAGATGCACTACCACCTCATTCGTTGCCATAAAAACAGAACATCGAAACAATACCCTTACTGATCTATTAACAACAAGTAGGTCTACGACAGGCGAATTAGTAATGTGTTAGGAGAAATTAGTACAAGAAGCCGTGGATACACTTCTTAATGGAATCCGGGGGCAACCAATGAGGGACGGTCATAATAAAGTTTACAAGTCATTTTCAGATGTAATTGAAGGCAAAGAGGGAAGATTTCGTGAGACTTTGCTTGGCAAACACCTATGAACCTACAGAGCCAGGCTAAAGCTCCTTTTCATGGCCACCTTCCCCTCTAGGGAAGAATTCGATTTTTTGTCATGAGGTAGGTTTGAATAGGTTTGGATAACACAGTGTTTTCCCTTTAGCAAGCACCAGATGAATGTTTCAAATCGATATTATGCCCAAGTAAAACAACAGAAAAGTTGACTACAACATACAGAAATGCAACCACAGATTATTCACCATACAGAGATAATCTCAGCAGTTAGTACTTACGTTTTGTCCATTGGCCACCATACCATTATCCTTGAATTTACCAATTCCTCTCCATAGTCAACAAGGGACTTTCCGGCTTTCTGGATAGAAAATACAAGTACAAAGATTTTCCAAACAGTAAGCATCTTAAGGAATTTTATAAATTAACGTTGAAAAAACATGACAATACCTTTCCCTTCTCTTGAGACAAATTCTTCGGGGTCTTGGCTTTTGGAGGTTTAGAAGAAGAACCCACTATCTGCTAAAATCCTCACACAGATTATACCAGAAAGGTCACGAAGTTATCAAGCAACAATCATGGACATCATTTGGTTACCTTATTACCAACATCATTTGACTCTTGTTTATGGAGCGTCGATGATTTACTTTTTCTTCGTTCTTCACGTAGCAACTCTAATTTCCTTTCTCTGCCATTGCTATTAAGAAATCCTTCTTCCTCCTGAGTACCAGGCTGACTAGATCCAGCAATAATCCTCTTACCTTTCTTCGTCGCACTAGAACCTCTCACCTTCACCTTAGATTGCAGGATTGTCTTTCTTATAGACGAAGACCACTCTTGATTATTGTCTTCGTTTACCACGACCCCCTTCTGTGACATACCCTTTTTGTGAAGACTGACTCTATTAATGGAGCTACGTTCTTTCCGTGAAGATTCACCAGGAAAGAAAGGGCTAGAATCCTCATCTTGGCTAATGCATGCAGGTTTTCTGCCCTTTCTTCTCTGGATAGTTCCTTTATTGATCACAAGTTGATCAATTTCTGCAACATGTGTTTCTTCCGAGTCAAAACTTGCTGTTTGTGACATATTTCTATCATCAGACATATTTTCATTGCTCTCATTGATGCCAGGAGTGCAAACTTCATCCTTATCAAACATGTCGATCTTGGAAACAGGGGCCGAAACTTCCTTGTCCAACTGATTTTCGAAAGAAAAATAACATAAATAAGAAAGTTAATTTACTATATAGTTAAACAAAGCACAAGTTGCAGAATACTTTATAAACACAATACGTCACAAAATCCAGTGCGATTCTTGGATTCTAAACAATAAATTATTAGCTCTAATGCAGTTACCACCCAGTAACAAAATGCCACATGCACTGAAAATTTTGAATGTATAAGCTACCTTGCTAATCGCATTTTCTAAAACAAATTTATTTTCATTTTCTAGAAGTATGCAACATCTCGAGGAAGGGCCCTATGTTTTTTCTTAAGATAAAGTTACGCTTTCACATATCCTAAGCTGCACGTGGAATCTACTACCAAAAGCACACACTATTATTTGCAAACACACCTGGATGCATCTCAGAAAAATAGTTCAAAGTTACAGCACGGCTAGAGTGTGCGTTGAAACTTCAAAGGCATATAAAGGCGTAATCAGTAAGAATCCTCTATTTATGGTAACAAAAAGTGGCAGTTTATTATATGGTTACGTATGCGTTGAATTTGTCAAACAATTGGTATCACTACAATAAATAGTTAAAATTCACAATAGGATGTGATCATAGTTTATGTTCAGACAATGATGTCCTGCATAGCTTTGTCTCATAAGGCTTTCAGGATTTCCTATAAAGCTCATTTCATAGGCAAAAGCTTACTATCCGAATGAGGAGCCAAAATGATCTTGACCTACATACAACCTCATTCAAGCTTAATTAGCACTCTTAGTAAATAAAGCAATCTTGACAAATCTTAACAAAGGTGTATATTCAAGCTGTGTAAGTGAGTTAACCTACTTAATCTATCCAAAAACGTTTGCATGAACATTCAAGCTATTTAATTAACACTTTATTGGTTCTCAACAATGTACTAGACTACTATAAAGTCATTTGGATGTCTAAGGATCCATATTGTGTTAATATGAAGTAAAAAAGAAAATTGTAAGCAAGTAATACTTGATCTAGGTCAATGTAACCCGAAATTTTGGTTCTGAACAAAAGATATGCAATTTATGTTTATTTTAAGAGTCGTGTGCAGCTCGCTTCGGATAGTCTATCTCACGTTAGCCTCAAGGTTGAACTGATACATGTCTCTTTTTCTTTCAATCACACGTGTAAATTACTTTAATAGAATCTAAATTACAATTAACTTAGTTAAAGAAACATGAAGACACCAAAAAAGGAGGAAAACAAACTTCCTTATACTGAAGAGAATAGGTCATCATTTCAAGAAAAACTAAGACAAAGATCAACAAAAACAATATTACCTGCCTATAAACAGAGTTCAACAAAAGGGAATCGATCCAATCGATGTTTGTAATTAGAAAATTGTATATAATTAAACACTACAAAATCAGGAAAAAGGAAAATTAATTTTACTCATATCCATGGATCAATGTTTCTAAGAGTTTTCTTGAAAAGTACCCAAACTACTCCATTTGATATTTACATCAACAGACAAGTATGTTTCAAGTTTGTTGCACATAGAACTTTTACAATTTTTTCGAAACATGTCAAAAAGATCTCGAAACATTGAGAAAAGTTTCTCATATTTAGCACACCAAATCATACTCCAAAATGAAACCTTAATCTATGCTCATACCTAGGATACTAGATGTGTTTATTCAGTTCCATTGATTCTCTACAATTTCCTCTGCAATTAATCAACAAGTGCTTCCATGCACGACTCTTATTCTTATTATTTTGTCTGATATTTGTTTTTCTCACAAGGACATGACCCTTTCTTTAGAGTTGGAAGGAACATAAGGAAATCCTTCTTGGTGTCATTATGGTTTCCTTAGGTAAGTTAATTGCTATTAAGTAAGAACTAAGAACTTTCATTATGATAATTAACATAATTAACTCAAACACTAAATCAAGAAAAAGAGACATATATCAACCTCACTCACACCAATGTGAGACACGAAAGTGGGATAGACAAAAAAAACATAGCTAGGACCAGAAAAATACGTTTTGGTATGAAGCGCATGTGTTCAACTTCCTTCCACCCCCCCCCCACCCCCCCACCCCCCACCCCCCCGGCCCCCGCGCGCCTGAAAATCTTTTTTGGCATGTAACATTCTCTAATAAATGTGCGGCAGTATAATTTGAGAAGGGACCACCCTCCTTTTGGCTTGAAGTTAGAAATGTAAAACCATTTATACGCTTCTTAAAAACTTGCACGTGTGTGCGCGAGAGGTGGGGGGGGGGGGGGGAATTCTTCATTTATTTTTTCCCACAATTCTTAGGCAATGTAAGACAAACATCAACACGCCTCTCTTCTCATGTGTGAACCGATATCAACTTCTTTCGTACCATCACATGGTCGGTAGCAAATCTAGCTCTGATTTAGGTAGATTCTAACACCTTGTGGAAATTGTGAAGCCCACTTATCCATTCCTTAAAATGCCTTATTACGAGTTGAGGGAAAACATATTTATACAAGTTGGCCCAATCGAAGCAATGTGGGATATTTTGTAACACACATTTCACGTGTAAGTCAGTGTTGACTCGATCTCGCTACATGGTAATTTGTAAATCAATAATTTATTATTCTTGGAAAAACTTTGATACCATGTAGAAATTTCGAAGCCTCTTTTTAGTCCACTTAAAAGAAATTTTTAGAGTGAGCAATATTGACAGGGGTAATATTTCAACATGTTTCTCTTATTAAGACGAGAAGAGGCTAGATGGATAAAGGGCAATGGAAAAGGAAGCGTCCATCCTCTCTTAACCAAGACTCAAAAATAACAATGAAAAAGTTACTTAATTGAAGACCCAATTGAGAAAATTAGTAAATCCAAGGCATAACACAAAAGATGTTCCGATATAAACAAGATATAGAAGACATAAGTTTTTAGCCTAAAGAACTAAGTATAAGAAAAAGAATGAGATTTTTGGCCAAGGCTACTTCTACCTGAAAATGTTTGATGATGAGAGAAAAAGTCATTACCAACAAGCCAATTTTAGCGCTTCAAGCATATCTTACTAATCTAGCTCAATTACTTGCACGAGCAATAGCGTATTCATCAATGGCTTGCCCATCATTCTTCCCATGTTAGAAGGAGCACTAGTTCAAAAAGTCGATGAACCATGCTTTGTCCAACAACTAGCTACCATAACCTTGTTGATTTGCTTCTTAATGCACTAGTACACACTCAGATATTGCAAGTGTTTGAAGTGAAACAAGTTCACTCATCAGCCGTGACACTGACAACACAGAAATGGAACTCTAATTCCATTGAGCAGCACTCAAGAACAAGATCATGATGGCGATTAGTGTGCAAGTTCAGCCACACCCTTTATTCGATGATCCGACTAACTTCCAATAGAATTAAAGTTAGATGAAAGAAAAGGTTGGCCTCAAAATTAGGCTCCTTGTTCAACTTACTTATAACAAATGATAAGAATGTAAGATATACAGCCAGGAGGCAAATATCCTGTCCATACTTCTAAGCAAGATGATGCACTTCTATTATTGAAAATATACCAAATTGGTGGAGTTGAGTTAGAGTTGTCATGTGATCCATAACCATTTAACCAAGCAAGAACTACGTTGAGTTCTCAATCTAGATTCCTTTGTTTATTATGTGGTATACCTCATTTCAAGATATATCAACTGACTTAACTTCAAAGTGATCCATAACCATTTGGGCAACCAAGAATTACATTGAATTTTCATCTAGTTTAGTTTCTTTTTTTATCGTGGGTACATCGCATTCGGGATTTATCAACCTACTTCACTTGGATCTTATTTCCATTCTACTTCTATCTACATTATTTGGTCTCATTTTTTCTTAATTTCTACAAATGTAATCTCTAGAGAAAGGATAAAAGTGAGCTTAACTTTGATCTAACTAAGAAAACAAACTTGCCTGCAGAACAACCTTTCAAGTAACTCGAGCTTTGGACATAAGGTGCCAATCTCATACGGTGTTGAAATGACCCATTGTATTCTTGTTTTTTTGCTTTGGCTATTATAATAAAATGTCTCCTTTTTTTTCACGAGATTGTGTTCTACGACGGCATTTTTCTTGAAGCTTAGCAAACTTATATCATTCCCCAACCCTAGATACTCCTTTTGCAGCCAATAGTCGCAATCATTTATCATTATTCGTGTTATCTTTCACGAGACCAAACATAATTAAGACTAAGGGAGGAAATCCCTCGCTATTCAGCATTCAGAGTCGAGTTTTTTGGAATCACAAACTCAGACAAGTAAACGTGAGGGATGGATAATTAATACAACACTTTATGGAGCAATCTCTTATCCATCTTAATATCATCTCCACAAATTGACTAATTACCTATGCAACCCCCCCCCCCCCCCCACCCCCAACCCTTCACATTATGGAGACTACCATTCCGGTCCTGTAAAGTCCATATCTACCGGTAAGTGAATGGAAAAAATAAAAACAATTATCACATTTTATACCAATCTTCGTCCCATTTTTGAATGCCGGTACAAACACTTTAGCTAGAGATGAGTATCACTTTCAAATTTGAGAGGATGACAAAGAGTTCAGAAAGTAAATGATAATTCTAATACCATAATTTCCTATGAACACAATACCAGTTTTCCTCCTCCAAATTATATATCTAGAAGCCTCCATGGAGATATCATATTGGGCTGGATGACCAAAGGAAATGCTGGCATTTAGAAAGTCTTTATAATATCATATAATTGAGTTTCAATGAACACAATACCAGATAAATTATACATCTAGAAACCCCCATGGAGATATTATATTGGGTTGGATGACCAAAGAAAATGCTGCACTTAGAAAGTCTTTATGAAACGATATAGAGAAGGAATTTCATCCTTCGCTTTCATTAATTTCTGTCTTACTGCGGCTACTAAGCATGATTTAGTTGCTTTTCCCCTGTTTCATTTTCTTTCAACATTCTCCAAATAGTTGAATAAGGAAAAAACATTAGGAGAATTCCCGTTGGGTTAGTACTGTAACTTTTTAATATTTATTGGAATAATAATAAGAATCTTAATGCAACAATAATAACCAAGTGTTTAAAATTCCATTAACGGGGTTATGAGAATCATGTTGGATCAAACGCATGAAATCTCCTTCTTTTCTCGTTGCCCACTCGCTCGAATCGAGTAGATCGTCTTCATTTAGGCTTATAACTTTCAGTTCATATGACCTCCATCCATGATTTTTTCGGTTGTCCTCGTGCTTATTCGTCTGTCCTAGATTGAGTGTTTGAACGCATCATACTGGTGCGTGTAGGGGTCTTCATTTCACGTGACCCGGCCATCGTAAGTGATTTAAATTGTTAGGATTTGCATCAGAAACGGTAGTACAGAAACACGAAATATGAAGTGATACATATCACATGTGACTAACAATATAGCACTAGATATGGTTAGTTTTGTCACCGTAGAAACAGAATACCAGTTTAAGCTCTTAAAAGTTAAAAACTCTTTAAAGTATATATATAGAAATAACAATCAGCATTAATAATGGTTTTAGAACTCAGTGATAAATCATTTCGAATCAAGAAAACCTAAATCTTAGGTTTTCATAGATAAGCAGAGGGTAACCATGGCTCTGATAAACCATCACGCAGTCTAAGACTAGCACTTAAACATTGAATTCTGACAAATCCATACCATGGAACCAAAAGAAACTTCTTCAAATCCACATAATGGAACAGATAATGCATAAACATATTAAATGGAGGAAATGTACGCATAGAACAAACCATGTATCTCCCTCTGGATGGGTCCTGGCACAAAGCGATGACTATCTCTGGATATTCATCAAGGTCCAGGTTTATTTTCTGCACAGCTGCTTTAACATGAGGTCGGACTTTTCTCGCACACTTCTGAATCACAGTTGTAGCCAATTCCCATGAGAGAGGCGAAATATTCTAAGCAAGGAGAAATAAAAATACCATTGAGAAGAAATAGAGAATAATCATGGAATCGTATAGTTGCTTAAAAGATGCACCTCAGACAAGGAAGGAACAATTACCTTATTTTCTAATCTGGCACTAAGCAGAAGGGGCTTCAGAAGTTCAAATGAGATTTCATCACTTTCTCGTATCACTGAAGTCATGATAATCTTCATGTATTTGAAGGTGTCAACTGGGTGATCAGACCTTTAAAAGATCCAAAAGTTCAATCAGTAGGTATCATCACAGCAAAAATGGAACTAAAATGATCCCCACCGGTTTTAGATACACAAGCTCGTTCCAAATAAGCAATCATTTATATTTCGCTACTCAAGTTAGCAAGTGTCATAAACTTTCTCAAATGTATTAAAAGATATACTGGTTCTTGTGGTTTTACCTAATGCTATCGAGAAAAAGTCGGAACATCTCAACAATAGTCTCCTCACAATCTTCATCTATCATTAACAAGTATGTTTTGACACTTGCCACAGTTTCAAGAATCCTCAGGGGTATTTCGTAATCACTGGCCGGCTCAGAGGACAACTGCTTCAATGCAACCAAGAATAATGGGAAAATTGCCTGTTACCAAAAACCAGGTAACTTGGTTAATCAATGCATGATGTGCATAGTAAAAGGAAGATTGAGAGAAGCAGAAAGGGAACTTGTGATATATACAAGAGAACAAACTGAATTTTATCCGGGTACCTTCATGAACTCAGGGTCATAAGGGGCTTGTGGGGCGGTAATTCTTATAATCTCGTTCATACAACAGGCAACAGCAATCTGGATATTTACATCAGTATTACGCAAGACTTCATCGGTGATCAGCGCCGTCATTACAGGAATAAGCTCATGTGCGTTCTTGGGACGCAGTTGCCATACCTTCTCTAAAGGCCTCTGGACTTTCTGCAAGAAAAAACAAAAAACACAACCGTTACTCATATTTACCTAGCTACAACCCCTGGTGAGAGTAAAAGGGATGAGTTTGGCGGGGAAAACAGTTAGGTCAAGAAGGATAGTAAAATAAAGTCAGTGCAAAGTTGGTACATTTCAAGGAGGATTAAGGAGAGTGGCAATTAACATGATAAAAAGTAAGCTCAACAATTATTTGGAGCATTATACAGGCTAATAAAAAACAATCTTCGCAATTATGTACAAATCTGTTGTATGGAGGTTGTGAAACAAAAAGACTCTTTATAAAAGGATCTCCCTTTTTTAAGTAACAACGTAATCATGTATTAATCCTGTATAAGACCCGAAAACTAGACAGTAAGCCATATTTTAAAAACAAGCAAGTGAACCATTAGATGCATAACCAATGCTCTGGGCCTTGAGAAATTACAACAAGTACAAAACAAAAATAAGTCCACAATGTAAGAGACATCAAGTACAAATATATCAATCTGTCATGCGAGGCAACTGGTTCTCCTCACACAACACAGTTTCACAGACACCAATCACAAAAGTGTGTAACCTACGTAATCGAGTCTTTGTCAATTCAAATAGGCATTTATTTAAGCTTACGATAATAAGACAAAAAGCACTAGGTTATGGGACATCAACAAAGAAAGGTTACATGCCACGATACAGATTAAATAGGCATTAGAACAAACAGCCACCCTGCATATCTAGTAAAATGGTAAATCTGCCACACGGGAAACACATTCAGCACAAAATGGTAAGAATTCTTAACATTAAACATAACGAAACTTAGCCAATATAGAAATCATATAAAAAATGGACTATTGCATGTGAGAAAAAAATCAAGTTTTTCGCACTTTATTAAACACACAAGCACAAAAACAGAAGGGTTACAAATATATATATATATATATATATATATACCTGAATAAGAAGAAGCAGTTGATCAATGGTGACGGTTTTGCGGTTATCGAGCAGATCGAATCCAACGTCCACCAGTTCATCTCCGAGCTCGTTCAATGGACGCTCATCATCATCACCACTTGAAGAACTCATTCTTCAATTCCCCTGTTTCAAAACAACAAAAAATTAACAAATTAAGAAAATATAAAACACAAATAAAAGCAAAAAATAATAGAAAAAATTCACCACCCACCGACTGCAAAAAGCTGTAACGGACGAACTCGGAACACTGACGAAAATTGAAAATGCAGTTCAACTGTATAAATAAATACAAAAAAATAAATGCAAAAGCGGATACAGCCAAATGCTGATGAAAAGGTGGGGTCTTTTTTTTTTTTTTTTTGCATGCAGAGCGGAGTTACTGTTAACTGTTAAGCCTCTACCACCACCACCACCCCCCGGATTTTTTCTCACTGAATTAATTTTTGCTAAATTTTGAATTTCGAGTCCTTGGATTCTCTGAATTTAATGATCTTACCCTTTTTTGTTAATTTGAGGGATTTAATTTTTTGTGAATCAATTGGGATTTGGAAAAGGGAATTATACAGAGTGTGTAAGTGAATAAGATTTAGGCATTTTGCCGCTGCTCTCTATTGCCATTTGGCGCTTTGGAGAAGAATGTCGTCAATGACTAAATTACCCTTGGGGTTTTACAAAATACAAACTCCTATTTTTTACTTTTTATTTATTATTGGAACTCGGTTGTCATTATGTCTTTTGTATGTTTACTACAATTTGTATTGTATTGTATTGTGTAGTACATTAAAGTTTAAATGAATTTAGGAGGAATCAAAATTTACATGTCAAAAACTATGTCTCTTAATTACATATAAAATCAAGTGGTATGCTTTAAAATAAAATAGAGTAAATCCCGTTAAACCCCTAACGTATGTTGTGTTTTTCACTTGGCTCCCTAATGTAAGTTTCAAAATTAGCGATGTCTCAGATAATCAGACTACCTACTATAATAATCCGACACAAAATCCTACAAATTTGTTAAATTAAGAAAAATGTTAAGGGCTATATTGCCAACAATCATGTGGTATATTTAATGTGTTTCAACTTTTATATTCTGAAATCAATTTTTTTCTCAAATTTAGAAAAACATTCAAAACTTCATTACCAAAATCCCACCCTATTTAATAATAGAATCCAAGTACACTAGCTTGTTTTGTCCAGAAGTGAACTGGAGAAATTGAATATATCAAAAAATGTTAACATGCCTGCCATATATATATGCATCTGACAATTACATCAATTTTCTTCTAACGGCTATTAGATGGCACATTGCCACATCAACAAAGGATACATGTTAAACTTTTGGTATAAAAAATGGTTAGGAAACTTCACTATTGCCGACTTCATGTTATATATACCACAACAATATGCTAACCATACAATAACCGAAGTAATCAATCATTCCACACATACATGGAACCTCCACCAAGTTGCTTCTTTCCTCCCGCAACACATCACACATGGCATTTTTGGTACCCCCTTACCGATCGACAACAACCTTGATGACTTCTTCTGTTGGGTGTGGACTTTCAATGGTCGATTCTCAGTATCCAATGCCTATTCATCATCCTTGTCTTGGTCCACCCTATCCAAAATGAAATTTTAACCTCGAGGGTTTAATTTTTTTTTATGGATCTTGATTCATGTCAGGTAACCTACTAATAAAAGACTCTAAAAACAACAGGTAATGCCAACTCCTGATTGCCCTCTCAGCCAACAAGTGCATGAAACTATTCACCATTTGTTCGGCAAATGTCATGTAACTCACCCTATAATCCAGCAAATCTTACCTAGTCTGCCACCACTCAATAACACCCACCCCTTATCCACCTCAACTCCCTAACCCACCTAACTCGAGAATGTTAGCCAACACTGGCATTGACTATTTGGAACGTCAGCAATTTGTTCGTGTTCAATAATCAGCCATTCTCGAGCTCTCAAATCAACTCATCTTAATACTACCACTGACCCAGGCATATTAAACCAAGAAACCAACACCCTACCACCATCCTTTCCACCTTCCCTCTCAAATGGTCCCCACCACCTCTAGAGTTTGTCCAACTAAATAGAGATGGCTCATCCTACGGTAATTCAGGTTAAGCAGGGATTGGTTGGCATCATCCGGGATTTTAATGGGACATTTGTGGCGGCGTTCTCTGCGTCGATGGGATGCACTACAAACAACTAGGCCGAATTTTGGCGCTTAGGGACGGAATCATCTTAACTCAATCATTGCAGTTCACACACCTCATCATCTCATTAGTTTATATGTTTCTGATTGATTGTCTATCCAAGACACGGTAAATGCTGGCTCATCTGAGTGGTATGCTTCAACAGATTCAGACTAGATTGACCACATTCCAGGCAGTGATTGGCATTTTCACGTACCGCGAGACTAATCAAAAAGTTGATTCTCTTGTCCAAAAGAAAGTTTCTTACTTCAGCAACGATGCATTGCAGCCACCTACATACCACATTTTGGTTACATGCCTAACCTGATTGCAACCTTTATTACTTTTTGATTTTATTACTGTTGTATCTCGTTTATCACATTCCATTACTCCTTTCTAAGACTATTTATTTGTATTAACTAAATTGACTTTTGGTAAAAAAAAAAAAAAAAGAATAAATCATTATAATTAACGTAAGGTATATGCATTCATTAAGAGTTGTTGTGAATAAGAAGACCTTTTGTTTCAACTATAAATATTGTCATCAAATCATACCACAAATAAACATTAAAACTTAGAGAAAAAAAATATCTCTACACTATAAAAAAGATTAATTCCAATGTTTCACTCAACAAAATATTTTCATATACACCAATGTTTGTTGGCTCAAGTGGTAAGGAACTTGAGTTCAGTTAAGCAAGGTCTCGGGTTCGAGTCTTGTGGATGTAAAAAATACCTCTGGGAGAGCCGCATCCTCAAAAAGGGTCCGACAGTGCTCGGCTGGATTAGTCGCATAAACGGACACCAGTGAGAAATATAAAAAAACAATATATTTTCATATACACTTCTTTTTTAATAAGTAACAAGATATACAATTCTGGCATTTTTCATTTCCATATTTTTCTTTTCCTTTGGTGGAAGAGAAATACAAAAGGTCTTTAGACCATGTGTGAACTTAAAAATCAAACAATAGGAGGAGGAGGATGATTATCGCATATTTCTCGCTCACTATAACATATATTTATCTTTGTCAATGCATCACTAACTTTTTTCTTTTTCCCGAGAGTTCATTTAAACTTCACCATCAAAGGATGTTCGAGGGGTCTCTTGCATTCTTCAACAAGTCCGGCTCTCCGATGTTGTGGCTCTACTTCTTTATTTTACCAGCTTATAAACAGTTATTGAGTCCATTTTGATTTCAGGTTGATTCTTTCTCTCTTCCACTTTTGAATCGTGCGAGCTTTCTCCTCTGACCATTTGCAATTTCCCAGTAAGTTGTGTCTGGAAAACAGAGCCATTTATACCATATGTTTTATCATTGAAAATCCTATTTGCCAAATCGTCCAAATTGTCGAGACATTTTTTCGCAGCCATCATCACCGATGAGCTTGTTAAATTCCACCAAATGCCTTCCTCTCTTTCTCAAATGCCTCAAGCAACGCGACAATGTCGCAACATATGGGTCACAGTCTCAGCCTATGACTTGGAAACACACAATATAACAAAGACTACCCAATTCTAAAGTATTTGATCACATGCAACACATGTAAGTACCCAACAAATTTAGGCCTAAATTTTGCGTGGAGATTTTTTGCAGCATATAAGTACCCGGCAAATTAAGGCCTAGATTTTGAGCGTAGATCCCGCGTATTCTGTTTTCGTCCATCGCAACTTGAGTACCGTTCCATATACTCAACCCGCTCCCACCTCCACGCTAAAATGAAAATTTTATAAGAGTGACATTAGCAATACATTAAAAATCATCAAAAGTTACGTCACATTTTTAAATGTTGTTTTTCTTCTTTTCAATTCATAACTTGTAGGGGACTTTTGACATTCATGTTCAAACACATCATCATCGTCTTGGTTTTTTGATGAACGAGGCTTTATCTTGACACAATGAAATTCATTTTTCTTTTTGCAAAAGCTGAATCCACTATGACGTGTGACTATATCAGAAGAGAACATACAGAGTTGCAAATGCATACCCGTCACTTATCGTACAGACTTGTAGCAAACATGATAAATAATATTTCTGGGTTTCACATTTTACTCGTAAACCTTATAGGCTATTGCGATGGCAACTCCAGTAGGTAACATATCTGGTCAAGTTACTCCATTATTTAGAAATGAGTGTAAAGAAAAACTCAGATTTATTTCCCCAACTCAGGCTCTGCAATCATTGTTCAGACCACATCGGACAAAATGCAGACACAACGTTATACATAGAAATGAGTATCTCAATATAGTAAAACAATGTAGTATAGATAGTTCCTATGCCAAAAGGAAACCTCTTCCTACTATTCCCATTCAGACACTCATTCAACATCAGCAAAGTAACAGTTGTAAAGTAGAATGAACATTGAACAAATCAAACAGCACCAAAAACTTGTACTCAAATTAAACGCAAAATTTGTTCTTGAAGCCAATAGAGTTAAAAGGTTCCAACAATAACAAAGAGTCTCAGGGAGAAGAGCAGATAAAAGTACTAGAACTAGTGCCTATAATCAAACTCCCTAAACATTTTTAGAGAACCCATAGCCGCAAGTCTCTCATTGATTCTTGACGTACTCTTGAACAATGTGGAGACCTTCACTTTCCTCGCCAAAATCCTAAATGAAAATTTCCCATCAGAATCAAATAATAACTCCATATACCAATCAATTGCAAAAAAGCATAAAAAAGGTGATTAAGCTAATCTAACCTTCACGACAACACAAGAGGCTCCGACAACTTTCCTGGCCTTCCCTTCCGAATCAATCTTGCACAACTGTGAATCAAACAATCAACACTAAAATCAAGTACTATCTCAACATGTCCTATCCCAACAAAAGACAACTGGCTCAAGATGATCCGTCATCACCATTGTTGTCAAGGACTTGTTGTTCAATAATAACATCCACATACAAAAAGGACAAGTAGATCAAACTCTGATAATACATTACAGGGAACAAGTGATCAAAAACCAATTAAAAACTTAGTTGATATACGCTTTTACTGTCCTTCTCATTGCAAACACAGATGCATAACAATCACATTTAATGCAAGCAAACAAACAATGAAATTTAGCAAATGAACTTACACCAGCCCATTCGCCAAGAGTCTTAGCACTTGGAACAGTAATGAGGTTCACATTGTGGTCAGCACACAAAGCCTTGACCAATTTGAGGTAGTCTGGCTGGTTGCAGTCCTCTGCCAACACGCAAAGTTGGGCAGTGTGCTTCTCAATTGCCTTTGCGCCTTCGTGTAAGCCTCGAAGCAGACCTCCATGGGCCAATGACTTCCTGAGCACAAGCTGCAAGGCAGTCATGATATCCATCGGCTCACCAAGAGCCGGGGCGGCAGGTGCCTCCGCAACAACAGCAACAGGCTCTTCACTGCGAATTAATCAAAAACTCACATTAACATTCAGAAAAGGCTAGGATTACAGATGATAAAATACAAAATGAACTACTTCACTTGAACAGACACCGCGCAACAAAAGTCACGTTTCCAACTTATCAAACACTCATCGGTTATTTGAAGTACATAATAATGCATAAAATTCAACGACTAATCCACAAAAGACAGAGCCAGTGTCAAAATACAATGCAAAATTACCAACAAATTCCGAGCCAGCAAATCTCAAAAACAAAAGCCAAATTTGCAAGCAATAGCGCGGAACACTTTACACATCAGATCAGATCAATGAATAGAAGCAACTGAATTATACAACTCAACTCTCACTAAGAACAGCCAACATATGCTTAAATAAATATAACACAAATTCTGAATCAGATGAGGTCCGAGCATAACATACCCAGACATATTGTGTGTTCCTGGTACGTAAGTAATTCGATCTAAACCTGCTAACAACAGAAACACAAAGGAATTCAGCATCAACCATAAGTAAAATTAACAGCAAAATCAAATCAACGATTCTAAAACAAGAATCCAATAACTGAATCGAAGAGGAGGAATTACTAATAGATCATTTACCTGCAACTTGGGAGAGCAGCGAGAGAATTCACGAATGCGAACGAAGAGATTGCGAGTGACGACGACAGCGAAAATGAGTGACTGCAAATTTATAATAATAAGAGAGAATAAATAAAAGCCTTAAACCCTAGCTCTCTCACCGTATCACTCCGGCCCAATTAGATTTTGGGTTTCTTACTGTTTCTGTTATATGCGGCCCAAGTACTATGCACTGTGACTGTCTGTGAGAGTAGAAATTCTTTATTTCAGATTGTATGCACAAAAATAGGTGAACTGATTGTTTGTTTCACATTATATTATTTCTAATTAAATAATAACTGAATTCACTACGATAAATAGTATGAACTAGTTAAATATAATCTTTACTTCAAAGTTCAAACAAGAGGATGAGTAACGCTAACAAGCGTGGGGTTTTTTTTGTCTTTTTAAGGTGGCATCAATAGCCAAAACCAATATAAACATATCCGAAAATGGTAGACAACATTTAATATCGGATATGCACATAATAGCACTACTTCTACATGAGTTTAAAAATAATGAGATTCACAAAAATACGATAACGAAAATCAAAGAGTGCGTAGTTATCTGCACATATATTTCCTTGTAAATCAACGGTGTCCATACCAAGCTACTCAAAACTAATCTTTGAAGATACTAATTATAGTTAAACTTGTGAGTCCATGAAGAACTTTACCCAAGCAAAAAGAGTAAGGACATAAAACTCGTTTGAACATATATGATAGAGGTTAAGTCTCGACTGTATAAAAAGAGTTGTAAGCTCTAATGAAGGTTATAAGAAATAGGCTACAAAAAGTGAAATTGATTTCATCTCACACAATCACACACACTTGGGAACTGATTAACCTCCATATAGAATATAAATTGATGGGTTCTTGCGTAGTTATCAAACAGAAAATGAATAACAAATAAAACATTTGATAAGTATATGGACCTGTGATCAAAGGATATAAGCAACAAGAAGGCCACAATTAGTTTTATACGTATTCTCCTTCGACCATAAAAATCTCAGTAAGAATGATTTTGGTAATTATAACTCTCTGAAATGTAGAAGCCCATCAAATAGATGTAAATAATAATTTCTTAGATGGAGATCTTGATGAATAAATTTACATAGAACAAATGAGGATAATGATCTTGTATATACCTAAACATAGGCATGAGAAATTTGACAATATCATGATGTCAATAATTTTAAAATCTCAAACTACATGAGATAGATTTTTTTTCCATGTATGTAGATGGCATACTCATTGTGGAAAGCAACGAACGAATGATAAAATCAATTTAAAAATTACTAAATTCAACATTAATTTGATAAGAAAGGTATAGACCTACTGACGTACGTAGTTTTAAGAAGACATATTATAAGGTTGTAGAATGTCTTATACTGGCTCAAATCACACTACGTAGAAAGTTCTCAAAAAATCTAGCACGAATGATTATGGTGTGACAGGTGTGGTACTAGTGTACTTAAGAATACAAGTCATGTAATAATACGATATCGTTACGAATATAAACCGCGTCGTAAAGTAATTAAGAGACACGTATGAAGTAAAATAGGTCATCGATTGTACATATTTTTCTTGGTGTTAGCAGAAGTCTCCCAGTTCCTAATGTAGTTGTAGACTTATGATGGCACTGGAAGTCTCCTAGTTCCTAGCGGTGTTACAATGGTTCGATTACTACGACAATTAGTATCGTGCTTGACGATGGTCCTGAGGCTTAATCGCATGCTCACCTTATTGAACAGTATCCTCTTTTTTGTCTGTGTGTTAATACACTGATTACATTAGTTAGCTATGCAAATTTTGTCACGCTTGATGCGATTTAACTCCTTATAGTTGTGCGCTAGTATGTGTCTCTATTGCATGTGCGTGTAATTAGATGATATTTTGATTTTATTTTTCCTTTTTAAATGGAACTGCAATAGTTATCCTTTTGCTTTTTGTAGGTTTATTCTGGTATATAGGTTATTCGTGTGTCAAAATGATGGGCATATTGTTTTCTTTACCGTTTTTGATTTTGTGTAAGTTGTGTTTTCTTTTTAACAAATGCTAAACGGGTTCAACCCAAGCAACAAGGTTCTCTACAACAAGGCAGATAGGGGAAATTGCTAAATCACACCCTCAGGACCTGAATGCTCTTCTAAATAAGGTTTGGTGTGCCTGCCTTTTTATTGTTTACTTTTCGAGATTTTGCCTTGTTGTATTTGATGTTGTTCTTTGAAATGTTTTTGTTACTGGTATTGCAGGTACCATCTTCTTGGTCATTTTGTGCCAACATGGGGCTTCTTGGTCATTTTGTGCCAACATGGGGCTGAAAAGAATCTTGATCGTTTTAGTACAATGTGAAGTATTTGGCCAAGTCTTGTAGAATAATTGGCGATTTACACATAGTGACCGAGATGTTACATGTTTAGGGAGCCGAGGTTGGTCGTCAAGGTAAGGCAAACAACTTAATTACATGGCAATTTTTCATGAAGATGATTGATACAAAATTCGTATCTAAAAATGAGTCCTAATTCGAGTTTAGGAAGAACTCCATGAATAATGGAGAGAAGAGAGAGAAAGTTAAGTAAAATATTTAGTTAAACATGTTGAAGCTTGCGTATAAATCAGAACTATAAATAACCAAAATTCCAGACGTTCTGATATAAGAATAAATTACAAACTGATATGCTAAAGTAATGCAACAAAATTATTTTCACAGAACAAAACTAATCTAAAATATAAAATAATAAGATATGATCTTGATGGAGTGAAACCTTTATTTGGGCTATTTATAAAATATAAACATGATCCCAACTTAGGACTTCTTGGTGTGGCTGGTCCTGGAGAGTAAGGGTTGTCCTCAAGGCCCACGAAACTGTTGGAGTTAGTTTTTAGGGTTTTTGCAGCTCAATGAGAGTCTTTTAGATGAGGGTATGCCACAAGCAAATGTTCACGGTCTTCCCACGTAGCATCCTCATTCAAAAAACCTTTCCACTTTACTAGGGTTTGGAGAACTCTGTCATCATTTCTCTGAATTTTCCGTTCATCCAAAGATGCTTCTGGTTTCTAAAATAACCTCTCCCTCTTTGTTGGTTGTCGAAAATGTTGGTGGCGTAGTACGTTGGTCTCCGAACATGATCGAAGTTGCAAAACATGAAAGACGGAGTGTACCCGAGATCCTTCTAGTAACTCAGTTGGTAGGCGACTTCTCTGATGCGATAACAAATGCGAAACAGACCAAAATACCAACGTCGTAGCTTACTATGCCTCTAATCTTTTGTCTTGGTCTGTCGGTTGTGCGTAGCTTTTAAAAAAACAAACTCTCCTTGTTTAAAAACACGATATTGCCTGTGTTTGTCCATTTGATTTCTCATGCGATCTTGACTTAGCTGCAACCTGCATGTTTTCTTTGAGTTTTGTTACGATTTGTGCATGTGTTGTTAATGTTGAGTCGATTTTGTCATTCTCTGATTTTCCCAGAAAGTATGATGGTATTGGTGTTAGTTTGTTGCCGAATAATCCTTCCTATGGATTCATCTTAGTTGTTGAATGCACTATTGAGTTATACAACAATTGCACCAACGATAGGAACCTAGTCCACTTGTTGGGTTGATTTATACAAAAACACCGTAAGTAGCACTCGTAAGTCTTGTTAACAACCTCACTCTGCATGTTAGTTTGTGGATGATACGCGCTGTTATATTTCAGTTTAGTTCCAGTCTCTTTAAACATTTCTTACCAAAAATGGCTTAAAAACAAATGGTCGATCTCAAACAATAGAGGCAATCCGTGTATGGTATAAACTTTATTAACAAAAATGAAAGCTAAAGAAGCGGCACTATAATGAGGGGGTAAGTGAATAAACATGGCAAGCTTAGAGAGTCGATCAATAAGTACCCATATAGCAGTTTTACCGTTAGACATGAGAAGATTAGTAATAAAGTCCAAGGATATGTCTTCCCTTGTATTTTTTGGTATTTGCAAAGGTTGCAAAAGTTTGTATGACTTACTTGTTTGATACATTACCTGTTGACAATCTGACAATGTTGTATAAATTTTTGCAGATCAGCTTTGTGGCCAGGCCAATAAAACGCGGCTGTCAAACGAGCAAGTGTGTTAACAGCAGAATGACCTCCAATGGTGGTGTTATGAAATTCAGCCATCAATTGTGTGTTTCATACAAATAAATCGGGTACTGGATTCATTTTTTAAAGTAAACTAAGTTGTATTTGCATGGATAATTCTCGCTTTTGTTTGCAGAATCCAAATTGTGAATAGATTGTTCACTTGCTCAATTGAATTCATAAATTACCTGATCTCCTTTATCCAATGGGATTTGAAAATTGAAAGTGCTAAAAATTATGGGTAGGTAATTATGGATAACGCATCCGCCACCTTATTTTTCTTTTTGAGTTTATAATAGACTTCATATTGGTAGCCAATAAGTTTAGAAACCCATTTATGTTGTTCTGGAGTATGTATTACGTGTTTGAGGAAGAGTTTTAAACTTTGTTAATCAGTGAATGGTCTGAAAGTCCTTCCCAATAGATAATGTCATAATTTTTTTACTACTTCCGTAACGGTAAACAATTCTTTGTTATATGCAGACTGTGTTTGCATTTGAGGTGATATTTTACGTCTAAAGTATGCAAATGGATGGTCATTTGTGAGAG
The DNA here is from genome assembly GCA_948329865.1 of Linaria vulgaris. NCBI lineage: Eukaryota > Viridiplantae > Streptophyta > Magnoliopsida > Lamiales > Plantaginaceae > Linaria > Linaria vulgaris. Next base: position 30,446,650 of record OX415249.1, read on the forward strand.
AACAACACCAACAACCACAAATGAAGATTTTTTTGTGAGGTCAAGATGGCAAGCTAGAATCTGGAAGAACAAGGATTGGCAAGGAGATAATTAGTTCTTCCAATTTATTAAAAGCAATTTAAATAGTTGTATCCCATGCAAACTGATCTATTTTTAATAAATTGGTGTGGGGAGCGGTGTGAGTGGCATAGTGATGCACAAAGCATCTACAGTACCCGATGAGGCCAAGAAACCCACGTAAAGTAGTGACCGAGGTGATTACGGGCCAATCGGCAATGACATGCACCTTATTCGCATCCACTTGCACCCCTTCAGTAGAGATAATATGTCCTGAACAATGAACCTAATGTACTTCAATACAAACTTATAGAGCTTGGCACAATACCGATTAGATGATAACATGTTAAAAACAACACATAAATGCTCTAAATGTTCCTGCTATGACCTACTATAAATCAATATATCGTTAAAAAAAACTAACACGAATTTACGTTGATAATATTGAAACAAATGGTTCATTGCTGCTTGAAAAGTTGAAGGTGCATTAGTGAGACCAAATGGCCTCAAAACAAATTCGTAGTGACCATTAGAGGTTCTAAAAGCGGTTATATGAATATCTTCTTTTGTAGCCCGAATATGATGATAGTCTAATCCAACTTTATATAGATTGTTGCGCATTTTAGTTTATGCAATAGTTCATCCACGACGGGTATGGGAAACATGTCGCTCACAGTTATTTGCATTTAGTGCCCGATAATCAACATAAAACCTCCAAGTGCCATCTTTTTTTTCGCAATTTCAGCTTTCCATGGCAACATTGGTTTTCTCTTCAATTTCCATGTCCTCATCCAATGTGTACTCGATAGAGTTGCAGATTCATCTAAGACTAATAAACTCAAGAATTTTCCTCCTTTGCAGCGATGGCATGTACCATATTTCTCTTCGCAATTAAAGCGAAGACCCTTGGCTCAGTGAGCTTGCATCTCTGCTGGTGTAAGTCGTTAGATAGGAATCTGATTTTCACTTTAGGTAGTTGCTTTTGTAACGAGAGTCCTTTATTTTGTCTTCCACCAATTTGGCCAATTTGATTGCTTGTGTGATTCCCACTGAGTGAAAAATGGCTAATTCTTGGTGTATGTCTTCCTCAAACCTAAAATTAAATATTTTAAAATTACTTCAGAACTTAAACCAGTTACAAAATTACAAAATTGTTCTTGAAAATCTGCCACTGTTCTGGTCTGCCGGAGTGTGAACAAAGTCGTCTGATGCTTTTTATAATATGAAAGACCGAATCGTATGCAAGTTTTTCTAGGTGTTCAGCTGGAAATTTTGGTGCATCTATTTGTACCAACTCAATGCATTCCCTTGCATTATGATAGAAGCAATGGGTAATTGTTGATCATCAGGAATTTGATAAAATGTGAAGTATTGATCCGCTTGGAATAGCCAATCCAACGGTCCTGTTCCATCGAACATTTGTAAGTCCATTTTTAAATTTTTGCGGCTTGGAACAATGGGTTTGGGGAATGTGTACATGATATTGATGTGTTGGGTAGGATGAAGTGGTTATGTGTGGTATTTCAGGTTCATATTTTGTTTTTTTATATATACAGAGTCTTTCGTTTTTGCCATGAGTTTTCCCATAGACTCGTTTTGTTGTTGCGAATGTTATTGCATAAATTTTGCCATAGAGTCAACTTGTTGTTTAGACTGTTACCGCATGAATTTTGTTATGATTTCAGTCTGAATTTGAGCACGTTGCTGGTTGTGCAATCTCATCTTAGCCATTTCATTTTGTAAAGCCCAAACTGAATCATTCTTTTTGCAAATCATCTGATGATTGAGTTTGTTGTGATTTTGGAGGCATAATCTCACTGGATGAAAGCACCAATGATACAAAATTAGAATCTGGAAAAAGAATCCTAATTTGCGTTTAGGAAAAACTCCAGAAAAATTGGATAGAAGAGAAACTTAAATAAAATATTTCATTGAACTTGCTGAAACTTGCGTGCAGATCCGAATTTGTTAGGGTTAAAGTTCTATTCGAGCTAGAACAAGCTCCAAGAACAAATTAAGGAAGAAAAGAGAATAAATTTAAATTAACTAAAGTTTTATTTTCTGAATGAATAAAAACTACAAGATTTGACCTATTTAATACTAATAAACCTAGACAAAGTAAACCTAGAAAACTTAATGAACTAAAATTTAATACTACTCTAACTAAATAAAAACTCTCAATCTAAGACTAACATAAGACTCATAATAAACTAATTCTCATAATCACTGAGCCATGTGGGCTTCATCTTCACACAGTTGGGCCTTGAATTATAAGTGGACCAATTATGCTCTGTTAGCCCCTATCAGTGCCCTCCTCTGAAAAAATAGGCCTTGTCCTCAAGGCCCACGACCCAATCCGCCCTCGGTCGGTGGTATAAAGTCTTGGTTGAGACTTGAAGAGTCATGTTGCAACCTTTCATCCGCAAGAAGCATTAGAAGTTGTGGTGAGTTACATCGATGATTTTGGCCAAATTTCTCGTCAAAATTAAAATAGAGGCCTAGAAAACGCCGTGCTTGCATTTCACTCGACGATAAATGTCGAATGGGCAAGGGTGGTTTATATTTGGGGTGGTGGTAATGCGGGTGGGGAGTTAGGTATAATGGGAGAGATATGCATGTTTGAGTGAAAAACAAAACGAGGTTGTTTTTTTCTGAAATTTTCTTTTTAAAAAACTTAGCCATGCCAACTACTTGATGCATTGAGAGCGGTTTCATGATGGCCAACTCATTACGAATATCTGACCTCTAACCCGAAATAAAACAATTCATGCGGGGTTCAAGAGACAAACTTGTGACAAAGTTAGAAAGTTGTTCAAGTTCCTTTTGGTACTCCATTACTGTACCTACCTGCCTGAGTTTAAAGAGCCCTGCTTGATGATTCTCAAAAGACGATGGGCCAAACCGTGAAAATAAATCTTGCACAAAGGTGTCCCACAAACCGATCATGTCATTATTTGTCATCCAATTAAATCAGTCCAAGGTCGTACCTTTCATTTAAAACGATATATGCAAGATGCGATGCTCTGGAGGAACATGATACAAAAGAAAATAATGTTGAGCCTGAGCCACCCAATCCATTGGATTGGAGACATCAAAAGTTGGCAGATGCACTTTAGGAGGTTTTGGTAATGTATCATGATGTGGTGAATGAGAATTAAATTTTGTGAACGGGAAGGGTTGTGAACCTGATATGTTTGATGTGGTTGTCCCGGTGGGGATGCAATATATTTTTGTTGTACCAGTGAATTTGATTGCTCACAAACAGTTATCAGCCATCATCTCCATCATTGCTTTGAATTGTAGGTTGTGGGACGTTGTAGTTGCTTTGACATTCGCCAATTTTTCTTGCAATTGTCGAACTGATTCAGCGAGGTTTGCTTCATCAAATATGCTCGTTCATTCATTTCTCAAAGGCATGATCACAAGCAATGAAATTACTAATTGGTAAGGTTAAAGTTCTATTCGAGCTAGAACAAGCTCCAAGAAAGAATTGAGGAGGAAGATAGAATACATTTAAATTAACTAAAGTTTTATTTTTTGAATGAATAAAAACTGCAAGACTTGACCTATTTATAATACTAATAAACCTAGACAAAATAAATCAAGAAAACTTAATGAACTAAAATTCTAATGCTACTCTAATTAAATAAATTTTTTTAATCTAAGACTAACATAAGACTCATGATAAACTAATTCTCATAATCACTAAGCCATGTGAGCTTCATCTTCACATGGTTGTGCGTTAAATTTATAAGTGGACCAATTATGCTCTGTTGGACCGTATCAGAACTAGAAATATGCAAAATTCTAGCCGTTCTGAGATAAAAATGAATGACAAACTGATATGCTAAACTTATGCAACATATTTATTTTAACGAAATAAAACAAATCTAGAAGATAAAGTAATGAGATCTGATCTTGATGGAGTGGAACCTTAATTGGACTATTTAGACAATATAATCATGAGCCCAACTTGGAGACTTCTTGGTGCAGTTATCATGGAGAGTAAGGGCTAGGCCGTATCAGTGGAGGAACTGTTCTTCGCATGCTGAAAACTAGTGGCTTAGGTGTTGATGATGCACCTTGAATGTGAGAAAAAAAAAAGTTGACAAATGGTAGATGATGCATAGACTATAGGTTTGCATATGTCAATTTTTTGTCCAAATCCCAAAAAATCTGTCAATAAATGACGAGCTCTATTAAAAATATGGTAGGAGTAGGACATCGCTAAGGCAGTAATCTCGACGTAGCGCATTTTTCACATATGGACCCGTTTTTGACTAATGAAGGCATCCCTTGAGTTTTTCTCCAATTTACAGATCTGCATTAAGTTCTAGAATCAGTTCTAACTATGCTTTACATTTCTATGTTTCATGACTCTCTTATGTGAAGGGGAGTTTTGGTGGACCGGTAAAAGTGTGTTGTATGACTAAGAGGTCACGGAATTCAAGTCTTGAGAGCGGCCTCTTGTCAAATTTGATTGGGGAAGGCCCCTTATATATCCTTGTGGTGGGACCCTTCACCCGACCTTGAGGGGTATGATTTTAGTGTCTTGAGTTTATTTTTGAGTATTAAATCTTGATTTGCTCTAGAACTTTTACTGGTGTATATGTGAAGTTTGAGTGTGTTTATGGTACACATAGAATAAAATTAAGGATTATTATTATTATTATTATTTTACTTTAATATGCTTCATTTTAAGGATTTAAGTGGCTTTAGAGGTTTCAAGAATTGTTCCCATAATCCAGCAAGAAGAATGGAGTTAGAGAGGAATTGATTGTCGTAAAATTTTCTAATTGCATAGTTTATCAGATATGGAGTTCTATTATGGAAAATGTGCAACTATATCTTTGCTTTTGGTTGTTTCTATCACGATCAGTAGGCAATAATAATATTTAAACAAACTTCAAATCGTGTTGTCATTGGAATTATGTTTTTATCTTTATTTTTAGGTTCGAGAAACTCAACGCTTTAGCTTTGTTAATTCAAAAGCTTAGTATTTGCATATCATTTACTCCCCAAATATTTGAAGAGCCGCTTATTCAACTTTTTTTTAAATACTAGGGAATTAAAGTACGGATCAAAAGTAGTAGTCTAACATTACATTTATTTTTTTTTAGACAAAAAATAATTTATTTCAAGGGAGAAAACACTACCGTTCAACTTTCAAGCAAGAAGAAACAATGGGCCTGTTTGGATGTGCTTTGGCCCGCTCGTTTCACAGTTTCCTTTTTCCAAAATAATTTGGATTGCATTTGAAAATATGGACAACCAAATCCTTTTGGCCCCTTTTTTTCAAAAAGTCATTGTCCAATTATTTGCAATTTGGCAGGACATTCCATTCTTTTTTTTTTTGATAAATTATTTGATTGAAAGTAACTATTGTTATGAATTGTGGGTGAATGTCCCACATAGGAAACTTTGTACTACCCTCCTCATATCATGCCTATAAATAGCACCTCTATGTACTTGTTCAAACACTCCAAAAAATATATATTGGAATAGAATGGGGTTTGATAATCACTATTGATCTTCTTTATTTCCTTTGAGTTCTAAATATTTATAATACGTTATCAGCACGAAAGGCTCGATATTTTGTCAACATTTTTCGTTTGAGTTCCAAAAAGAAAAAGGTACACAATTTGTTATTTTTATTAATTATTATCCTTGTTATAAATAAGAATGGTTATACCTCCATTTATAATATTGCGGTTTTTTTATTAATTATTATCCTTGTTATAAATAAGGATGGTTATACCTCCATTTATAATATTGCGGTTATTACTATATTTTTCTTCATGTAATAATGTTGTATTATTTATGAAATATTAAAAAAATCACGATTCTTATGTTATTTTGTTTATATTATAGTCATCATGCCAAACATCTCAAACATAGAATTTGCGCAATTGGATGCATCTGGAGATAATTATTTACAATGGATATTGAATGTAGAATTGTCCTTGGATGCTAAAAGCCTTGACGATGCTATTAAAACTGGTAACACATTACCACAAAATAAAAGGTCAACATCTATGATTTTCATACTTCACCATCTTACTCCAAAATTAGAAGGGGAGTATGTATCACTCAAAGATCCTGTAGAACTTTGGACTTGTCTCAAAGAAAGGTTTGAGCACCGTAAGGTTGTTATCCTTCCTAAAGCTCGACATGACTGGATACACCTTCGATTGCAAGATTTTAAAACCGTGGGAGAATACAACTTATTTTATAACCCGTCGAACCGTTTATTTTAAGGAAATCACTGTGCAACATGATAAAGTTATATTGAACTGCTAATTGGTATATTTTATTTTATACTTAGATTCCAAAAATCATTTTTTTTGTTCAGTTAGCTTTTATTTGATGAATGTCTTTCTATTTTATTAGAAAATAAGAAGAAAATTAAAAACAAATATACTTCATTTCAATACTTGAAACTATATAACCAACTAAAGAAAATAAATTAAATATGCAAAAAGTACAATTGTCTACATAAAAGGTGGGAATTAAATAAAAGGTCAGGTGGTGTGATATTTTTTTTATATAATTAAAATAAAGGTGGTGTGGTGTTTGTTGGGGTTAATTTAATATTTTATAAGACGAACTCTTGAAATTAAAAAGAAGGAAGAATGGTATTAAATACATTACACTTTCTCTTTTTGTTAAAATTAAAATTTCTCTTTTTGTTAAAATTAAAATGGGTTGTGGTCCCAATGTGACATGTCATCACCGTGGGCCTTATGGATGCTAACCTTAAGATTAGGCAAAATGCTCCACACTCAAACGCTCTAATCACATCCAAATTAAATTTTAACTTTTCACACGCTTCTCAAAATATTTTCCAAACACTTTTTTTTTCAAAATGAACCGAACCAAACCAAACCAACGAAAATACATCCAAACGGGTCCAATACATTCCCAACATTTTCATAAACCCATTTTCAACTAAACTGCAACAATTTAACTATATTCCCGACATATTCATAAGAAAAAAAAACCAATACATTCCCAACATAATTTGTACTTCAAATGGACACGTCGAACCAAGGTTATTTCAGTAAAACAATACAGGAAATTAAAAATAATTTATAAAATGATGAATTAAATTCTGAAACCAAATCAATAAACTAACGTATAAAGTATAAATACCGAGCGTAAGAATTTCCAAACTAAAATATAGATTAAGAGACACATTTGGAATCAAATAAGCCACAATAGGAGAGCAGGTTGTTTCTGGAATCTTGAACGCTTTATGTGACATTGTTAATGTGTTGTGATTTTCAAAAACCAAACCAATACTACAAATTCCGAAAACCAGCTTGTAACTACTTGTGCCTTTCACACTCATCGTGCTGAGAAATGTTTTGGAACCAGAACTTGATTCAACAGAAGATTACGGGCAGGCTGGTTGCTGTTGCGTGATGCAATGAATATTTCCTCCGCCTAGTGCAATCTCACGGGCACCCTCCACTCTAACAATCTGAAACAAGATGAATTGGGTGAGTGAGTGCCAGGAAATATGGTGTTATGCTAAATAATATGCGACCTATAAGCTCGTGACGCGTGGCAAGTCGATGACGGGCAAGCCATAAATTTTTTATTTTTTTTAAATTGGATTAATAAGTCAAAATTGGGCCCTAAATCAACACTTGGGCCCAATTTGACCCATAAGCCCAATTAGAGTTAAATGGGCTGTTAGAGTTGAAGAATTAGAGTTGAGAATCTGTTAGAGTTGAAACTCTGTTCGAGTTGAGAATCTGTTAGAGTTGAGACTCTGTTCGAGTTGAGAATCTGTTAGAGTTGAAACTCTGTTCGAGTTGAGAATCTGTTAGAGTTGAGAATCTGTTAGAGTTGAGAATCTGTTCGAGTTGAGAATCTGTTAGAGTTGAAACTCTGTTCGAGTTGAGAATCTGTTAGAGTTGAAACTCTGTTCGAGTTGACACTCTGTTAGAGTTGAGAATCTGTTAGAGTTGAAACTCTGTTCGAGTTGAGAATCTGTTAGAGTTGAAACTCTGTTCGAGTTGACACTCTGTTAGAGTTGAGAATCTGTTAGAGTTGAAACTCTGTTCGAGTTGAGAATCTGTTAGAGTTGAAACTCTGTTCGAGTTGAAAGCATCTGTTCGAGTTGAAAGCATTTGTTCGAGTTGAAGGCTTAATTCGAGTTGAAGCCAACCAATCAGGCCTAAAAGGCCGAGGCCCATTAGCGCGGCCCACGCCGGAAATTGCGGAAGCTTTTTTGCCTATAAATACCCCGGGTAATCTTCATTGTTAAGGCACTTTTTTGGAGAAGTTCTAACCTAATTCGAGTTGAGGAATTCGAGTTGAGATCCGAGTTGAGCTACATCGAATTCGAGTTGAGATCCGAGTTGAGGAATTCGAGTTGAGATCCGAGTTGAGGAATTCGAGTTGAGATCCGAGTTGAGCTACATCGAATTCGAGTTGAGATCCGAGTTGAGCTACATCGAATTCGAGTTGAGAATCTGTTAGAGTTGACACTCTGTTAAAGTTGAAGAATTAGAGTTGACACTCTGTTAGAGTTGAGAATCTGTTAGAGTTGACACTCTGTTAGAGTTGAAACTCTGTTCGAGTTGAGACTCTGTTAGAGTTGAAGAATTAGAGTTGACACTCTGTTAGAGTTGAGAATCTGTTAGAGTTGACACTCTGTTAGGGTTGAAACTCTGTTCGAGTTGAGAATCTGTTAGAGTTGAAGAATCTGCATCGAATTCGAGTTGAAACTGAATTCGAGTTATTTTGCCCTGAATTCGAGTTGAGGGCTGAATTCGAGTTGTTTGGTCCGTTTTGAGCACTTTAGTCCGTTTTCAGCATATTTTCGCATATTTCACCACTACGAGGCCTATAATTGGCATTATAGGCCCATTACTACTAAGGCCCATTACTGACTTAGGCATCGGAGTGCCTTCGCGGGGCCAGCCCCCGCCTAGTACACGTGCCGTGTTTCCAGTGCAGGTTTCCCGAACTCAAAGCTAGCTTGGACCAATCAGGAGCTCGAGCTAGTCTGACGTGGAGTGATTAGTCAGCAGACGAAATTACCCCGCATCATATGGAAATTCCCGAATCAAACATAAAGAACAAGAACAGTGTTAGGTGATTTATCCAATGAATATTGGATTATCTTTTCAACGAGAAAGTATAAGCCAACCATATTACTTGGTGGCACGAAACAGGAAGAACTTATAATTGCAAAGAACATTGTAAAAGACAGTGAAAACTGAACTAAAGAACGTCGAGTTATAAAATTAGGGGTTCTTCACCTAGAGAGGATGAAAACTGAAAATTGTAGTAAACATGACATATTTCTTTTAGTACGTTGATGTTCTTTGTAATTCTCAAAAAGTTGAATGAGCTGTCACTGCCCTTGTTATCAAGTACATAGTCTAGAGCCTATTGGGTGAAATTCCCATAAAGTAGACGAGCTATAAAAGCCCTACAGAAATTAAACTAGGTGAAAGCCTATTGGATGAAATTCCCATTAAACAGGCGAGCCAATAAAGCCTTGCAGAAATTAAACAAGGTCAAGACCTACGAGGTGAAAAGCCAATAAAAGCAACTAGCAATTATGGCATAACCGAAGAAGAAGCTAGATGATGAGCATTCTTCTTGTCACGTTGGAAAGCCATGATTTTCTACTGTAATGGGAATCCCAAGAAAAAGATTGAAGCATCAAATTTGCAAACGCTCGTGTACCACGAGCCCATGCAAATTGGGGGACTTATGAAGGGTCAAATAAAAATTTGACGCGCCAAGAAAAAGATTGAAGCATCAAATTTGCAAACGCTCGTGTACCACGAGCCCATGCAAATTGGGGGACTTATGTTATGCTAAATAATATGCGACCTATAAGCTCGTGACGCGTGGCAAGTCGATGACGGGCAAGCCATAAATTTTTTATTTTTTTTAAATTGGATTAATAAGTCAAAATTGGGCCCTAAATCAACACTTGGGCCCAATTTGACCCATAAGCCCAATTAGAGTTAAATGGGCTGTTAGAGTTGAAGAATTAGAGTTGAGAATCTGTTAGAGTTGAGACTCTGTTCGAGTTGAGAATCTGTTAGAGTTGAGAATCTGTTAGAGTTGAAACTCTGTTCGAGTTGAGAATCTGTTAGAGTTGAAACTCTGTTCGAGTTGAGAATCTGTTAGAGTTGAGAATCTGTTAGAGTTGAAACTCTGTTCGAGTTGAGAATCTGTTAGAGTTGAGAATCTGTTAGAGTTGAAACTCTTTTCGAGTTGAGAATCTGTTAGAGTTGAAACTCTGTTCGAGTTGACACTCTGTTAGAGTTGAGAATCTGTTAGAGTTGAAACTCTGTTCGAGTTGAGAATCTGTTAGAGTTGAAACTCTGTTCGAGTTGAAAGCATCTGTTCGAGTTGAAAGCATTTGTTCGAGTTGAAGGCTTAATTCGAGTTGAAGCCAACCAATCAGGCCTAAAAGGCCGAGGCCCATTAGCGCGGCCCACGCCGGAAATTGCGGAAGCTTTTTTGCCTATAAATACCCCGGGTAATCTTCATTGTTAAGGCACTTTTTTGGAGAAGTTCTAACCTAATTCGAGTTGAGGAATTCGAGTTGAGATCCGAGTTGAGCTACATCGAATTCGAGTTGAGATTCGAGTTGAGGAATTCGAGTTGAGATCCGAGCTGAGCTACATCGAATTCGAGTTGAGATCCGAGTTGAGGAATTCGAGTTGAGATCCGAGTTGAGCTACATCGAATTCGAGTTGAGATCCGAGTTGAGCTACATCGAATTCGAGTTGAGATCCGAGTTGAGCTACATCGAATTCGAGTTGAGATCCGAGTTGAGCTACATCGAATTCGAGTTGAGAATCTGTTAGAGTTGACACTCTGTTAGAGTTGAAGAATTAGAGTTGACACTCCGTTAGAGTTGAGAATCTGTTAGAGTTGACACTCTGTTAGAGTTGAAACTCTGTTCGAGTTGAGAATCTGTTAGAGTTGAAGAATTAGAGTTGACACTCTGTTAGAGTTGAGAATCTGTTAGAGTTGACACTCTGTTAGGGTTGAAACTCTGTTCGAGTTGAGAATCTGTTAGAGTTGAAGAATCTGCATCGAATTCGAGTTGAAACTGAATTCGAGTTATTTTGCCCTGAATTCGAGTTGAGGGCTGAATTCGAGTTGTTTGGTCCGTTTTGAGCACTTTAGTCCGTTTTCAGCATATTTTCGCATATTTCACCACTACGAGGCCTATAATTGGCATTATAGGCCCATTACTACTAAGGCCCATTACTGACTTAGGCATCGGAGTGCCTTCGCGGGGCCAGCCCCCGCCTAGTACACGTGCCGTGTTTCCAGTGCAGGTTTCCCGAACTCAAAGCTAGCTTGGACCAATCAGGAGCTCGAGCTAGTCTGACGTGGAGTGATTAGTCAGCAGACGAAATTACCCCGCATCATATGGAAATTCCCGAATCAAACATAAAGAACAAGAACAATGTTAGGTGATTTATCCAATGAATATTGGATTATCTTTTCAACGAGAAAGTATAAGCCAACCATATTACTTGGTGGCACGAAACAGGAAGAACTTATAATTGCAAAGAACATTGTAAAAGACAGTGAAAACTGAACTAAAGAACGTCGAGTTATAAAATTAGGGGTTCTTCACCTAGAGAGGATGAAAACTGAAAATTGTAGTAAACATGACATATTTCTTTTAGTACGTTGATGTTCTTTGTAATTCTCAAAAAGTTGAATGAGCTGTCACTGCCCTTGTTATCAAGTACATAGTCTAGAGTTTTTACAGAGAGGAATGAAATTTAGGGTGACGAAGCATCATTTTTACTATCGCGCGCCAATAATTTCCAAGTCTAGAAATGATCCAAGTTACTGGAGCATGTCAAAAAATAATTTGGCCATCATTGTGAATTAACGGTTAAGTACATGACTTGGGGGAAAAGTTATCATGAAAATCATGGCTTACTCACCTCATAACCTGGAAGAGCTGAAGATAAGACGCGAACAGCCTCATCATCCCACTTTTTATCACCAAACTGGGGTGTAATAATAGCTCCATTGGCCAAGTAGTAGTTAACATATGAAGCAGCAATCCTTGAGCCAGGAACCCTGGTTTTAGCATCGCCTTCATCCTGTACATAAACCGTAAATGAAGCACCATCGTTTTCTTGTTAAACTCAAATTTTCGCATGTAAAAATAGTTTTATGTTATTTCATTTGAAGCACAGATAATAATTTTTTTCATACGAAAGAAGAAAAAGGCGAAATTATATCAAATCATTAAATGCGTCTTACTGCAATTTGCAAAAACAAACAGAAAAACATAAGATATTTGAAGGAAAAAGAAACACTATAAAAGAGATCAGCAATAGAAAAGGTGTACGAATTATACAGTAAACGGTAATGGAGTGACAGTTAAATGATTCAAACCTGTTCCAATCCGGCAACCTCGTCCTCCGTCATAAAGAGTGGCCCGGGCACATGAAGTTTGATAACCTCAAACTTTCTACCTTTGGCATCTGTCTCTTTGGTAAGAACTGAAAGGGCTTCAATAGACCGCTCATATTGTGGGTCTGATTCGTCATCAGTCCATGACAGCAAAACTACACCAGGCCTCACAAAGCAGCACATGTTGTCAATATGGCCATTGGTGTCATCGTCGCCTGCAAAATGTCATGGCACATTTTGGTAACAAGTTTGATTGAGCACAAGTGTTTTTTCAGATCATAAAATCCTATAGGGCACATGTTAGGTAAATCGAAAATAAAATAGGGAAAATAAAATAACATTTTCACCTCATCATGGACTAAGTAGAATAGAGATTTCTAAGAAGCAAACTATAGTTCTCTCCCACTCGATTTCATTTCTCTTCTGTCCTTGACTTTATGACGAGCAAAAGCTTAATGATCTTAGGGATAATTACTCTTTGACAAAATTACATATACGCCGTCTGAAATTAATGACCGTAAAAAATGACAACATTCTTTTAAGAGGATGATTATTACTTTTGCCAAATTTTATATTAAAGTACTTAAAAATATAAAAAGTAGGGGGAGGCATCTGTAATTTAAACAGCAGCAGAATTTCTATGACAGTTAACACCAAACATTTATGAAGATGATAGCTTTATTTAACTTAGAAGTCCTATTCATAACTGATTAATGCATCACGTTGACATGGTGAGCTACAGAAGGATGGGAGAGCAATGCCTAGATCTTAAAGTCAATCTGTCAGACTCACGCAGATGCTTGTATCACGACTAGCAATTCTATGGGATCTTGACATGCATAAATCATGAAACTTATCATATTTTCTTTCTTGAGTTCCTTGTTTATTCTTCTTCAGAGAGGAACAAAATTATAAACCTATGTCTGAAGGTAGAACAAAGGCCTTAAATGTAAAATGCTCACTTGGAGTTTGAAGATTTGAAAGAAAACTAAAACACAGTTGACTCTCGTCTAATCTGACAGGTAAAAGCATCTTCTTAACCATTTTGAAGACCACGAGAGAACATAAATTCCCAGGCAACTAACTCAATAAAGGAGAGTATGTACTAAAAGTTACCTCGTTACGAGAAAGGCCTTAGTACTTCATAAATGTAGTGACTTCTGTATTGATAAACTGGCATACTAATATATATATACCAGAAGGAGCTCACCAGTTAGCATATTGGATAGTCTAAGATGACAATAAACCAAAAGGCACAACCTAAATTTGCTGTTGAACAGCCAATATTTTCACAGCTGTAACCATTGAGATAGACCCTTCAAACCAATTAGGTAGAAAGTATTAGCAGTGAGCGAGAAGGATGTACCTAACAGTCCACGAGGAAGCCAGATGACCTTCTTAACTCCGAGATATGCTTTGAGCTCATCCTCGATTTGTACTTTGGTTAAATGCGGGTTTCTATTTTTGTTTAGGAGGCACTCTTCTGTTGTAAGGCAAGTACCTGAAAATGAAACACATCGTAGCTAATATTTTATGTTACTCTTTCCTACTTCAACATTATACAACTCATAGAATAACTCTATGTTAGAAGAGACACTTGTTCATTACCAAGTGGTGTCCAGATTACAGTGGTTAAGCAAAAAAGAGAAGGCTTTTTTACTGCATTTTCCATAGATGCTAAAAAGACCATTAGCTACCTAATGACTTCGACCATTCCCTTGGTCCCATTAACATTCTATTAGTGTCCTACAATTTCTGTGACAGCTCCATTTCGAGTTTTTTCACAACCTGATGTGTCAGAGGGTCAACTTCCGGCCACTGTGTTGCTTTACTATATTATTTCTGGTTTTGGGATCGATATCAGACAGCAGGTCAGGAAACAACAGCAGAACCATGTTCTTTAAGATAAAAAAGAATCATAGCTGCTAGATACCATCATTTTTACTAACATGGGCTAATGCTGGAAAGAAGCTCAAGATTAATTCAACTTCTCACTGTTTCATACTTAGGTATAACTTACGATAGCTCTGGGTTGCATTTGATAGATATGCTCTTGTATAGAATCTAGAACTTTCCTGACAAGAAAATAATTATCAAATTTCACCGCCAACTAACCTAAAGACTGAAAATACAAGTACCAAAAAAAAAAAAAAAAGCACCAGGTTTAACACAATTACTTGAGTAATATGAAGTATACAATTTACATAAATTCCCCAGACTGTTATATGTCATTCTAATCCTATCTAAGTTATCTCTATATTCATCAAAAGTTAAAGAAGTTCCTTTCACGAAGCATAGTCGTAACGTCCTTCAATTACTCTTTGTTAGCAAATGGGTTGGCATAAGTCTGCACCACTCTTGTTTGAGCATCATAAATTGCATTTAGGTCCGTACAGTTCGTTTATTATCTAGCATACTAATACGCAAATAATGTAAGACCCAAGTCCAATCACCCTTCTGGGCAGGCCCAGAGCACTGGCAACAGAACAAACAAACTTTTCGAAAGAAGAATCCGCTAAGCGTGGAGAGTAAGGAATTTCACACCTTCGCCGTCAACGTGTATGCTTCCACCTTCCAGAATCATGGAATGGGAAAATCGTTGTATCCTTTCAGTTTCCAGAATCTACAGAAAAAATGTTAAGATAACGGAAAAGCTGACAGTTGTATGCTCTACTAATTAAATTCATTCGTTTTCAAATATCAAATGTGTCTAAAAGCTGAATGACCTTTTTGGCAATAAGAAGGTCAAGACTCCAATCTTCGTAACAACCTTCCTCCACGCCTGCAAAAACCAAACACAGGGCTATGCTAAATCGTTTGCGTACAACAGGTAAGAATCATTTAGATTATAAAACAGATTGCATTTCAAGAATATACGAGAAAATACAAGAAACACAAGACACATGAAGCATTACACAAAAGTAAAACTGATTTTGCAAATATCCTATGTTCACTCCCCATTCAAGTGATTGGACACAACAAGTCAATTTCACAAACAGCCTCTATCAAAATAATGGAACAACCAACCACGTTTCCGAAGATAGTTAAGAAGTGCAACTTGTGAAACCTATTGTAAAGATAAGTCAGTCACTCACAATCACGCCTTTCCAAAAAAGATGGAATCTTTATCAATATGGCTTTACGAATACCATAAAAAAAAATGCAGCCTTATGTGTTGCTCTCTTACTCACTCACTCATCAGTCAAATTGATGAGAGAGAAAATGATCTCCATGAAACTACAAATTCATATTTGAAATACTGAGCGTCACCCATGTATTTTAAAACGTGATTTCATGAATTTAAGACTTCAACTTTACGTTGATGTTGCACATTCTCAACCACACACCAGGTGTATTATTCGTAAAATTCAAAAAAGTCGAACTAAACTCTGCACAACATATCCTCCTCAGAAGAGTCATAAGGTACCTCCATAGCTGTTAAAGTTCCAATCAATCCCAGCAATCTTGCTACCCAGTTTGTCGTCGCTCGACACACTTTTCCTCACAACAAACTGCCACCAGATAATAAAATAAAAACCCCATTTCAACAAAAACAAACAAACTCAGCTCCAATGAAACAACACAAAATCCACGAAAAAAGAAGGCGAGAAAAGCCCAACGTACCGTAGGGCCGGAATCACGAAACCAAGAATCATTCATGCTCATCTCAATCACCCTAATGTGTTCAGGCAACTGCTCACGCGCATTTTTCCACTGCCCATATGAATTATTATTTTTTTAATAAAAATAAAACAATAAATACCAAAAAAAAAAAAAAAACCCTGAGAGAGATCCAGCCACCTCACCTGTGCAGGACTAGCGCACACTGTAACAGGCTCGAACCTGGAAATAGCCGAAGCAACACTGACGAACACACGTTGACCCTGGAGTCCATGGTCTCGCCAATTGTCGGGGCGTTCCTATATATATATATATATATATATATATATATATATATATATAATATCCAAAATAAAAAAAATATTTATTACAAGAGAAAAAAAGATTTAATTAAATTTGGGGGGTAGGGGAATTGTCTAATATGATTGATTGTTACTTACAGGCCAACCAATCCAGCAACAAGAGTGAGGCTCCCATTCGGCGGGCATGTAGAATCCATGCTCTACTGGTTTCCCCTTCAATTCCATTTTTTCTTTCCCCTCTGCTTTTTTTTTTTTTTATTTTGTTAACTAATATAATAAAGTTGGTGAGCCACTTAAATATATATAAATAAATGGTAAAAATATTCTGCTACCACCATATCAAGTTATAATAATAATCTAAAGAAAAGAAAAAGATTTACTTTTCCGCAGATATTCTTTTTCAGCGTTCAATTATGGCGTTTGCTTTTTGGGACTTTAGAGAGATTCGGAATCTGGCATGTGCTTGTGTACTATAAATTATGAATTTGGGAGCAAGAATCTGGTACCATTATTATGATATTTTAACATTATGAGACAATAAAAAGTATTCCGTGTTGGATTTGGACCCTCCTACTACTACTCTATACTTTAGTTTTTATACTGTCGTGTAGTTTCATCTTTTTTCTTTTTTCTTTTCAAAAAATAGTACTACTACTTTAATCTTTTTCTTTTCATAAATTAGTCACTCACTTTACCGACGGAAGCTAACCATGTGAAAAATCCAACATGTTTGATTTTTCACTTACTCGAATTACTAAAAAGAGTTGTGTATTAGTAGTGTATATTATGGGAAATTTAATGGTTTGGTCCCATAACTTGGCTCTTTTTTAATTTTGGTACAATAACTTGGCACCCCTTAATTTTGGTCATACAAGTTGACACCTTAACTGAATTTTGGTCCTGTCACCCTTGCTCCGCCCAAATCCACCGGAAAAAGTCTATGTGGCACCCGTTGACCGCTTAGTCATCAATTTTGACTCAAAATTGAGACCCACAAGTACACTTGGCACACACATGGCATCCACATGTATAAATAAAAAAATATATTTAATTCCATAATGTATATAAATATATAAAAATATATATATTTATATATTTTAAAAAATAAGATATTTAATTCGGTAATATATATAAATATATAAAAAAAAGTTTATCTTTATTAAATAAAAAAATAAGATATTTAATTCCTTAATATATATAAATATATAAAAAGAGTATATAGTTATTTTGTAAAAATAATAAGACATTTAATTCCTTAACATATATAAATCTATAATAAAAAGAAAAAATCATTATTTCATAAATATAATTTTTATTATTGAAATCTAAAAAAAATAAAGATATATTATTTTTTAATTACTGAAAAAAAAACAAAAAGAAAAACAAAAACCCATCTTCCCCAGAAACCCCCGCCCCCCACGACACCACTGCCAAATCGCAGTGGTGGTGGCGGTGGCGGCGCTTAGACGCCGCCACCACTGCGATTTGCAGTGGTGGCGGCGTCGCCACCACTGCGAAAATCGCAGTGTGGAGGCGCTTAGACGCCACCACCACTGCGATTTGCAGTGGTGGTGCCGTCGCCACCACTGCGAAAATCGCAGTGTGGCGCTAGCGCCGCCACCACTGCAAATCGCAGTGGTTGCGGCGGGGGGGGGGGGGGGGGTGGGGGGGCGGGGGTAGATGGTTTTTTTTTTCCTTTTTTTCTTTTTTTTAATAATAAAAAATAATATATTTTCAATAATTATAATTTAGTATTAAAATATATTAGAGAAACTCATACTATTTTTAATACATTTTTAAGAACTATATATATATATATATATATATATATATATGAACGTAAAGCAAATGTTAAAAATTTAATTTGTAACTCTTCAACCTTTTTGAAGTTTCAAATTATTTGACCTCAGATGCTGTGCGTACTTAAAATCTAATGAACCCCTAGAAGAGTCATCATTGTTCAATATCGTGGAAAGAAAAATGATATGTCAAAAAGATACTGTCATCATACGAGACCATAGCGCATTTTGCAAATAATGTATAATCAGCATAGTTAAGTTAAACTAAGTTGCACCCCAAAAATGTGGACAACACAGACAGTTTTTAAAAATGTAAAAACAAAAGAGAGGCCAGGGCTCTAATATTCTACATAATCAACTATATATATACAATGGCATATTCCACTTTCCAGTTCCACATATATTCTTATTTCGGTCTTCACCGCAAAAATTCGGCTTCCATATTGTGCAATGATTGGATTATCATAATACATTACACAGACAAAGTTTATATGATCAAGCAACAATGGTTAGCAGAAACTAGTTCATGTTCATCTATTTCGTCTGAACGACAGATTTGAGATTTTCCAGCCAACGTAAGTACTCATTTTTATCCTTTTTAATCATATAAGGATGCAAAAATGCAGCCAGATCGTCATCTATACCCCTCTCCTCTAAGAAATCATAAAGGGAATGCTGCAGCTCATCATCTAATTCCCTGCAAACAAAATGAGAAACATATATGTTAATGCTCGGGGAGTACATCTTTCATAATGTTTTTTTGGCATCTGCCGCTATATTTATCTTTCATAAATGTATCTAGTGTAATTTTCACATGATCTTTGCTGCATACAATTAATTAGAAAAATAGACAGTGAAAAGGAATGAAGACAAGAAACGTACTTGAACGCAGGGCCCATGTAAGGTTGGCCACTCATTTTCTCATGACCACGAGTAAACACTTTGCGAATCTCAATGCTATCTGGCCATGCAGAGCAAACAAACTCAAGTATATCACTGTCTTCCCCTTTAAAGACATCAACGATCAAAGTAATGTGAAGTTTCATCTCCTCTGAGGCCTCATCGTTTCCTTTAACAGGGACAGACCCATCAAACATAGTTACTTCGACT
Organism: Linaria vulgaris; assembly: GCA_948329865.1. NCBI lineage: Eukaryota > Viridiplantae > Streptophyta > Magnoliopsida > Lamiales > Plantaginaceae > Linaria > Linaria vulgaris. The sequence continues at coordinate 30,465,968 of OX415249.1, forward strand.
TTGATCTCTTCATTCTCTCCAAACTTTCTGGTTAATCGAATCCACTGCTCCCCTGCACGTTCATCAACCTTGAACGCATTGAATTCTGGTACAGGCTGCATGCAGACCCGTCGTAAGGTTTTTGTTGTTTTTCACAATCTTAACCAAGCAAATCACATGCTTTATTAATAGAGCTTCATCGGTAATATTTTGATTCACTAACCACCCCTTCACATTGCATAGATAAATCAACAAACAACTAATTATGAATACACATTCACTGGATGTATTGCAACGATAATATTCTTTGGGAAAGACAATGAGATCTCAGCGAAAACACGAAATAGATCACTTTCAATTGCTGAGGGATATGGCATTAGAAGAATACAAGACAAATAAAACTAAAAAGGGGCAAACACTGAAGAATAGATTTGAACCTCATGCTACAGCTAGAGACAGGATATTTTAGAGATTCAATATGAACTAGAGAAGATTTTGATGCAAATCTCCCTTTCCCGAAAGAGGAATCCGAGATAGGAAAAGTGGAAAAAAATAAATCCCCAAAACTGGATCGCAGGATCGGTTCACTGAACTGAACACGATCGTGGCTATCCTGCATAAGTTAGTTCAGAGTCGGCAATGGGAATCAGAGAAAGGGCGGTTTAGTCAACAATCATGACCATGGGAACATTTGTTCGCTTTCTAGGTGTTCCAAACTTCCAAAGACAAATGCTTTCCAGCAAACGGAACAAAACCCGAAAAAAAGTGGTAAACACTGAAGAATACAAAAAGAAACTCCGACTTATGAAATTTATTAAGTCAGTTCAAGTGAGAGTGTCATGCCAAATTAATACGATCGATATCTCTCCATCCTTTCGCTTTAGATACCAATACGCCACTTGTTTAACTAGAAGTAAACATGTCTAACAATGCCCTGATAAATCAAAAACAAATTAAGCTACCAATCCTGCTAAAAACTATATCTCACCTAACGACCACTCTCAAATTCTCACAATAGTCGAGTTCTGTTCTCCTTGCATTATTTGGCGTCTAAATCACGTTTCTACAAAAAATGGACAAATCTTTTACAGTAAAGGACATGAGTTTGCAATTACGATTACTACAAGGAACCCGATATCATTTCACTCAATCAAAGAACCTCGGAACTGGGAAGAGAGATATATCTTCATCCTCCCTCCACATTGCTCTTAAGTACCCCAAATACAACATCCTTAAAACTTGTCAGTAATCAGGTCACAACCTAGTATGCTAAAGATAAACTCTAATTAAAACAAAAATGCCAACAAATGATATAAAAATGCAGTAGTATTACCTCAGAGGGAGGCGAGTAATCGAGCTCGTACTGGATTTCGTTCCGTATAAGGCGCAGCATGTTGCCTTCAAACGCCGATTTCCGCATCTCCAATGCGTAATTTCTTCTTGAATTTTTGAAAACATTATTGATCGGACTCGCATTCGACTTTTGTTGAATCGAAAGGGTTTTCACCGCTCCTCGTAATCCTCGGACCAATCGAAGCGCCATTTGATGAAATCGATTTAGCACAGTTGGTGATTTTTTAGGGTTTAAGGAGGGGTTTTTCCTTTTTCTTTTTTATTATCATTTTTCTTTTTCTGAATTTGGGCCTATAATGATCCCAGCTTTATGGGCCTTTCAGTTTATTACTGGGCAAATAACTTGGGTGGCCTTTTCATGCAAAAGCCCATAAAGTTAAGTATATTGGTAAAATATGCACAACATTCCCAAAAACACAAAATAATAAAACTTATTACTTAGTTCACAAACTTTTAACAAATATATACAAGTCTGAAATAGTATAGCTCAAGAAAAGTTTAGTAATAACCTGTAAGATGTAGTAGCATGCAAGTGGTGGTGGTCGGAACTTTGGAATATCAATCATGTAAAACTTGTACTATCTTCAGTAGCTTGTAAAATACAGTCAAGTAATAGTTGTTATTTAAAGCAAATAATAGATCCAATACTAAGGTAGTGGAAACATTACCAATCTAGTGGACCCATATAAAATTTGTTGATTACACTGTAGTTTTATAGTCTCAAATTGGACTGTGTCACACTTACATAAACTAACCATCAATTAAAGTTTAGATCAGATTTAATGCAATTTTAGGGTATTTTTCATCCACCTCCCCAGAAGTTTTTGTTAAACACCACCTTCTGTCAGTTAACCATCTAATCAAATATTAAAAGTAAGGGTAATTAAGTAATTTTTTACATTTTCTTTTTGTTATTTTAAAAATATTTCTTATTTTTTCATATTAATGGGCATTTATAATTATGAGTATTTCACTATTTCTAGATTAATGTAGACTTGAATTATACAACACACATGAAATTGGTGCATTTTTATTTGTGAATTTTAACAATTGATTATATATTTTCTTAGTAGACTTGTCACTTTTTTTTATAAATATTATATATATATATATATATATATGTGTGTGTGTTGTTTCTTGTATTATATGCTTATATATCTAGAATTGATATGCAAATTTTCAAAAGAAAATCAAGTTATAACTAGATTTGTGTTATGACTCGACTTTTACAGGTGGACAACATATATGGACGTCACATCGGACAAAATACACTCTAATTTATTAGACACCCGCTCAAGGGCAAGATGGGCATATTTTGACGATCTTTTAAAAGGCATTGGATTTTTTTGCAACGTGAAAAGATAAAGGACACAAAGCAATTTTTTGATATAGTGACAGACAAAAAGTAAAATTTGCCTAATGAAATCTATGTAAATCACAATTTTTTTTATTGCAATCATCTGTGAAAAATGTTGGTTGTCTTGTTATATAACACGTTGTATTTTTTTAGGTTACATATTGGTCTTTAAAGAAGGATCAAACAAAATAAAAATGTTAGTACGTAACCGATAGTACCATCGACAATCTAATAGCAATTGAATTATTAATAAACTAGAAACGTTGAAATGTGGTCGTCGGCCCATATTTTAACTATAAAATAATTAATTTAAGTGCTAAAGATTATAACTTAAATATAGATATAAAATCTATATATCTGAACCTTTTTTTGTAAAAGAGGATTATGCAATAATGTTTTTACTTAATGAAAATATTTAAAATATGATAGAGTTAATGTAAATTACAGCTATATCTCAACTAATAAAAATAAATCTATGTTGAGAGTAAATAAGAAAATCAAAAAAGTTATATTAATATGGCTTTCTTTATATAATAGTATAGACAACTAAATATCTTTAAATATGTTTGGGAATGAAAAAATGTATAAAATCATAATAAGTATAATAATACACACCATTAGAAAGGAACACATATAATGCTAAATTACAAATTATTAGTGATTTTAAAAGTTTGTGTTATTATGTAAAAAATATTATAATATAGAATGACATGTTTGTCCTTATTTTTAACAATTGACTGGATGGTCAACTAACAAAAATGGGTGTTTTTTTTTTATAAACAAAACGGGAAAAACGGTGCCCTTAGGCTACATCATTCGACAATATAGAAATAAACTCGGGGGGGGGGGGTGTGAGCATAAATCCGCCATCCGTGTCATATCCGTATTTTGCAATAGCATCCGCTAGCTTGTTCTTCTCTCTTGAAACCCAATTGAACTCGCAAGTCCATGGTTTTCTCAATAAGGCGCGACATTCTTCCACCTTGTCTTGAATGTGAGGGTTGCTCACATTTTCATTCCTAATCAAGCTGTACGCGCCCATCGAATCGGTCTCAATGCAGATTTTTGCAATCCTCTTTTCCCAGGCGTACAATAATCCCCTCCTAATGGCCTCGATCTCACATTCCAATACCGTTGGGCTCGTCATCCGCCCGGAAAAACCCCAACTCCATTCCCCTTTTTTGTTCCTTAATACGCCACCGATTGCTCCCCTGTTTCGTCTCGCTTCAACGTTGTCGTCTATATTTAGTTTCATCCACCACGTGCTCGGCTTCTCCCAAGTCTCTCTGATCCCCCTTCTTTGTTCCCCAATACCTTGTACATGTCAATACTTAAGGATTTAATTTGACATATGACTGCAAAATTCTTAGCAATCTCACCTCTAAAAACTTTTGCATTATGTGTCTTCCAAATAATCCAAACGCTCGTTGCAAATATAATATTCCACGGAATATGAGGGAGAAGGTGACAGATCAAAGAGTCGTTGTGGATATTGTGCTTAAGACAATCCTTATCGCTCGTCTTCTCAAACTCGTGTCACTCTTGTATCGTGAGAATTCCAAACTTTACGGGCTATGTGACAATGACGGAGGATATGCGTGGCCGTCTCGTCGGCCTGATTACACCCTTCGCAAATGGCCGAATCCATCATCTTACGAGTCTTCCGCAACTAATTCGAGGCGATGCAGTCTTGACTAGCAAGCCAAAGAAAGAAACAAATTTTTTGACAGCAAAGAGCTTTCCACACCCATTGAAGCTTTCTAATCTGAACGTCATTCTCGGTGAGCATTGAGTAGAATAAAAGATATGCGCTTTTGCACGAGAAGTTACCGCACGCCGTCTTACTCCAGATGATTCGGTCCTCATTACTGTTCAAGCATGGTCTTTTACCTTCAATTTCATTCGTCCAATATGTGTTGAGTTCCGTATGTAACCCCTCAAAACACCACTAGCCCGCATCGTCAATAACATCACTGAGTGTAAGGTTCAAGTCGGCCTCGTCAATTTCCTGAACTAAGTCGCATAATCTTCCATTTCCTTTCCTATTGTCAAACCAAAAGGATATGGATTCTCCATTCCCGATTTTCCATCTAATGGAATCCTTAATGAGCTTGAGACAATGAACTATCCCTTTCCATGAAGCGTTGTCACTCGCTTTGATTTTGTAGTCCAAAATTCGTCCCTCTTTTATATACTTTGCCGCAATGATATCACCCCAAAGCCCAGCCTTTTTGTTCAATAATTTCCAACCAAATTTAGCTAACAATGCCTGATTATTTACTCTTGAAAGGAGAATACCCAACCCTCCTTTCTCTTTCTCTTTCGTGACCTTCCGCCAACCAACAAGGTGAAGTTCTTGAATATTCCAATCACTAGACCAAAGAAAATCCCTATTTATTTTATCCAAGCCCTTGCAAACATTCTTCAGGATCCAGCAAGTTTGCATAAGATGGTTAGGGATCGCCGTTGAGACCGATTGGATAAGGGTTGCTCTACCCGCAAGAGAAAGGGTTTGGCTCTTCCAACCCAAAAAACGCATAAGAATTTTATCGAACATATCCGTGAAGTCTCTGCATGTTATGCGACCATAAAACAGCGGTGCGCCAAGGTACTTACCGAGATGTGATGTTTGTGCAAACCCGAGGATTGAGCAAATACGCCTTCTATGATTCCAGCCATCCGTTTTGGAGAAAAACACCTTGGATTTCGCTGCACTAAGCCTTAGACCCGACACCTCGCAGAATCTATCAAGTGTCTCCTTAACAGTCCTTGTGGTTTTAAGAGTCGCCTTGCCCATAAGAATAAGGTCATCCGTAAAGAATAAATGCGAGAGTGCTGGACCACTACGACATGGGAAAATAGGCTCCCAACGCTTATCTCGAATTGCTTCTTTAATAAGATATGGAAGGCGTTCAATACACAAGACGAATAAATAAGGGGAAAGGGGGTCTCCTTGGCGAAGACCACATTCGTGTTTGAAAGCCTCCAAAGGTTTGCCATTCCAAAGAATTCTTGTCGACGCGCTGCGAACGCAAAACATAATCAACTTAATAATATTCGATGGAAAATTAAATGCGTGTAGCTTTTCCTCGAGGAAGCTCCAGCTGATTTTGTTGTAGGCCTTCTCAAGATCGAGTTTCAAGATCATACACGCTATCTTATTCTTCTTTTTGTTTCGCAACGAATGGAGTATTTCTTGAATCACAAGGATATTATCATGGGTTCCTCGCCCTTTAATAAAGCTCGACTGTGTAGGCGCGATTAGTTCCGGCATAAAGTCCCTAAGCCTCATCATTATAAACTTCATGATGAGTTTATAAGTGACATTGCAAAGTGAGATTGGACGGAATTGAGAAATTACCGAAGGATTGGTCACTTTTGGTATGAGACATAAAAACGCCTCACACGCGGTCGTGTCGAACTCCCATCTCTAAAGGCTCCTTGTATAAACTCGAACATGGATTTGCAAACCCAGCTCCAATATTTTTGATATACTCTTGCTTGGAGCCCGTCGGGTTCGGGTGCTTTTGAAGGGTGTGTTGCCCAAACGGTGGCTTTAAGCTCTTCTATTGTGATGTCTATTCCCACCGTATTTGCTGAAACGCTATCTAGCAAAATCTAGAAATCTAAGACCGAGAGGGGTGGTGTTTGCGTTGCCGTACCCGAGAACAGGCCATGAAAGAAGGTAATGGCATGTTCTTTGAGGACCTCCTGATCTTCCGTCCAAATATTATCAATGCTTAGCGCCATTATTTTGTTCCTTTTCCATCGGATCTTCGTCGCTCGGTGGAAGAATTTTGTGTTGCGCTCACCCTCGTCCAGCCACTTCACTTTATATTTTGTCTCCAAAACGTTTCTTCCCTTCTCAATAATTTGCTATACTCCTCTAAAAGTGTGGACTCCAGATTTTTGAGGTACGGGTTCGGCTTTCGTGCAAGTGCTTTTTGTGCTCCATCAATCCGCTTAAGGATGCGCCTCTTGTTTTCAAAGATATTCCCAAATCTCGACTTGTTCCACGGAATCATACTTTTTGGGACTTCTTTTATCGCATTGAGCAGCCTCGGGTTTTTCTCCCAAACATCGCGCATTACTTTTTCACATTTCGGGTGCGAGTACCACATGTCTTCAAAACGAAAGGGTCTCGTAACAGTCGTTGTGGCGTTGCCATCGCATCTAGTGAGGATCGGATGATGATCCTCGTGAGTTCATGGTAAGTGTGTTACCACATAATTAGGAAATTTTGCTATCTAATTCGCATTAGCTAGCGCTCTATCGAGTCTATTTCGTATAATTTCCCCGCCCTTCCTCTTATTTGTCTGTGTGAAGTTTGGGTCAGTGTAGCCAAGATCTTGAACGCCCCATCAGTTTATGCGTTGTTGGAAGGCTTGGCAGCGGTTAAATACATTCAGATCCCCCCTGATTTCTCCTCCGCCGCCCCAATCTCATTGAAGTCCCTTGTAAGAGCCACGGTATATCATTCTCCTTAGACAGTCTTTCGAGATTATCAAACGCACGAGCTTTATCAATCTCGTGTGGCTTCGCGTAGACCCCAAAAATTTCCACTTGCGCTGTTTCTTCGGCCCAATCAGCGCATGGATGGCTTGGTCATCCACCTCTTTGATAACCACGTCGATGTTTTTTGCATTCCACAACATCCATATCCCGCCCGATATATCTTCGGTAGGTGCAATGCGAAAATCCGAATAGCCAAGAGTTGGCGCGATCTCATATGCACGTTATTCGCAAACCTTTGTCTCGAAGAGGTAGACCACGTCCGGACTATGAATTTTGACAAGCTCACGGAAGTTTCTTCTAAACTTGCCATCTCCCGCTCCTTGACAATTCCAAGATACAATTTTCATCTTGCTTTGGACGAGGTATTGCGCTTGGATTGGATTTTCACTGGGCCTCCCCAACCATGATAGTATCAATTGTCTCAGCAGTTCCTGGGCTAGGAATTTCTGTCTGTTCACTTCCCACTCGGTTGGCCGAAAGTTTTGCCAATAATTTCGAAGGTACTCTATTCTTTCGATCGCATAGAACTGAATTTCGAAATTCCATACCGTCGGGGCAATTTCCATCACTACTATCGTGAGTGGTTCTGTTAGTGATGTCTTCGAAGGGCCGCTGAAATGCGCAGTCCGAGTCTGATTGTCCCAAAAACTGGATGGGAACATACCCACCATAGTCCCGTTCACCCATTCGATTTGTAAGTTTCCATCCAGATTCATTCTTACTTCTGTCCACCAAGTTCATTATTGATTTAAAGGTGAATTCTGCAGTCAAGTTGCTCTCTGTATCGTGTGATTCCAGAATTGCAAATGGATTTGAGTCCACGACTTTGCTACTTTTCCCTTTATGTGTATTTTCTTTTATCAATTGGGGTTGGCATATGGAAGTTCTTTGACTTGGAAGGTAATTTTTCTGTAACAGAGGAATTCTAATTCCAGTGTGATTCCTTTCCATTAATTAGCTTATCTTCACTCGAACGACTCAGAATTTTAATAGGAACTGCATCTGATCCCTCGTTACGCTTTGGAGCTATATTCATCTTTCCCCCTTTCGGATAGTAACGAGTTTCTCTTCCTCCTTCTTTCCTATTCACGTTTTGCCTCCTTACTACTTGCATCCAGTCGCCAAATTCATTGGATTTTGCCTTTTCTATCAGCCATTGGTTTGGGGCCGACCTGTTGGTCTCCAATTTTTTCGACGTGTCCCTTTGATGCGTCTCGTCGTTCACTAGCGCATTCTCTTTGCAGTTATTTTCAAGGTGTCCAACTCGACCGCAGCAATAGCAAAGGGCCTCTATAATTTCATATTGAATTTGATAGAGTTTCTCCCCGATATAAATTGCTCTATCTAGTGGTTTGTTTGTCTCCACTTGGACACAAAAGCGAGCGCATTTTCCCGTCATTGCATTATACGTGTTGCCGTCGACTTTAATTAAACCGCCTATTCCTTGCGCCAGAGGGATAATAGTAGCCTCATGCATCATCTCGATTGGAATTTCCAACAATCGAACCCACATAATGACTTGATCAACTTTATCTTCGCTTGCTTTGAATTCCGGCTTCCATTTGCGAACGGATAAAAAACTTCCAGCAATTTGCCACGGTCCTTGTGTAAGGATCTTTTCCCGTTGAGATTGTGTAACGCCCTTAAGGCAGTAGCATCCGTGTCCAAGGTCTACCAACTCGGCATCTCCATGGAGGTTCCACATTGTGCTAAGACGGTCCACAAGATTTGGGTAGTACCAGCTATGTCCCATGACTTTGATAATTATCGAATCTTTCCAGCGACTGTCTAGTGATTGTTGCAATTCCGTAGGGATCTCCAGAGTTTTGAACAATTTATTTTCCATTGGCGGAAGAACCCTAGCTCTGCTTTGTAGTCCAACCATCATTTTTTCATCAATGCGGACGTCCGGGATTTTCACCTTGTTCGCGTATGACATTTTACTCGCGCCGCCATTAGAGATCAATTCTTGCGTGGAATTTCCATTATTTCTCACTGCCCGGAAGACATGTTCTCGTCGGGGGCGCTTGAGTGATCCCAGTTCTTTGGAGAACTCCATGGGTGTGTCCATGTATTCCTTTTCATCGGATAATTCTGATTCCGGGGGCCAATCCGGTGGTGTCGGAGGGAGAGTCTCCGGTTCCATTGAGGATTCCGGTGAAGTCGCGATCATCGTTAATTAGCGAAACCCTAGAGAGAATTTTCCAATGAATTGCAGATTTCGATACAAAAATGGGTGTTCACCAAAGTGTCAAACCTCATGGGAGTGTTTGCCGATGAGCCAAATATCATGAAAGATGGATGAAAAATACCCCAATTTTAGGAAGGTAAACTTAAACTACTATATGATCAAAAGAACGAAGAAATAAAACTATTGTGTATAATAAGTAAGTTGACCTATAAGGCTATATAACCCCCATAAGAGTTCAAGTCTAAGTCATATCTCATATGTTCTCATTCAAATTTTCTTTTTTGCAATGAATTACTCACATTGTTTTCTATGCTACATATTATTAATAAATTACTAATTCTCATCAATCAAGTAGTACAAAGTATTACATGCTTTACATGTAATAAAAGAAAACAGTAATATTTTAATTTAAAACCTTATATGCATTCATTGCATTAAAATAATGCCACCAAACATTAGAGTAGACTGACTACTCCTTCCCTTTTCAGATTTATTTTTTCGTTAAAAAAAACAGTATCACTGGGCCCAACCAAAAGTGAAGAGAATATCAATTGATTAACTCAGGTCCACCAGTTTTCCCCTGCAACCCAATATACAATGATTAAAGGATACAAATCCTTTTATTTAAAGAAACCTAATCACAGGTCATCATTCCATAAAAAACATAAATTAAGTCAAGTGGTGGGCCCCAGTCCCCGTATTTACAGTATTTCAATTACATTTATTTACACTCTCCCACAGTCCCACTTAACCTCATCATAATAATAACAATAATAATAATAATAATAATAGTGTACGTTACTTTCCCCAAGAACAGAACAGAATTCCCTTTTTTCAAAATTAAAAAAAAAAGAATAGAAATTGGATCACTCCAGCTCGGATTCCAACCAATCACCTGCCCCCTTCCTTTTTCCTTCTTCTTTCTACAAATCCCAGGTTGGTTGTCTTCTAAAAATGAATAATAATAATAATAATTGAATTTATGCTGCTGCTGCGAGATGTTATGCCGGAAAAGTTTAGTGAAAAGTGGTCGGGGATCAGTTCCGGTGCATCTGAATGTGTACGATCTTACCTCCATCAATGGTTATGCTTACTGGCTTGGCCTCGGAGTTTACCATTCTGGTGTTCAAGGTGACTAATTATTTAATTATTTTATGTTTTAAATAAGCTGGGTAATTTGATTCGTCGATGTGTTATTACGAATCAGATCTGTTTTTTTTTTTTTTTTTAATTTTGAGATTCGATTCTGTTTTTGTGTTTGAATTCAATTTTATCTGTTCAGGGCAACTAATTAACTATTGGTAAATATAGTTTTTTCAAAATTATCAAGTAATACTCATTTTTAGATTAAATATTAATATAATTATTTTGTTGAAAGCGGAATACGGTTGCAACCACCTCATCTCTGCTTATTTTTAAATTTTTTTTCAGAATCTATCTTAATCTTATCTGCTAAATGTTTATTTTTTGTTTATTGCCAATTTGGTCATAGTCAAATTTCAGTTACAAGTCAAACATATTCGATTTGATGAGCTAATTCTCTGTCAAACGCATGAAGTAAAAAATATCAATTCAAGGAAAAAAATTACATACGTAAAAACATTGAACTATGTTTGTGTTTAAAAATCTGAGAAGTTCATGGAGTGGAGTATGCATTTGGAGCTCATGAGTATCCCACAACTGGAATATTTGAAGGGGAACCGAAGCATTGTGACGGTTTCACGTTCCGCAAGTCGATTCTGATAGGATGGACCGATATGGGTAGCAGGGAGATAAGGAGGGCAATGGAGGAGCTCTCCGTAAAGTACAGAGGAGATAAGTATAATCTCATTACTAAGAATTGCAACCATTTCTGCAACGACGCCTGCGTTAAACTCACCGGGAATCCCATCCCTAATTGGGTTAATCGCCTCGCTAGAATTGGTAATGCTTGTCATTCTATTTGTTGTTTCACTCAAAAAAATGAGTTACTTTGTTTGTTATGCAATAGTTTGGGGACTATGTGTTAAAGAGGATATAATTTGTTTTCTCTATAGGGTTGTTCTGCAAATGTATCATTCCAGTCAGCTTGAATACAACAAAGGTTCAACATCACAAGATTGAGGACAAGGCGTGCAGCTCAGAAGTAGTTGAGCATAAGAAACTTAGAAGCCGTTCGAATAGATTTTCTAACTCCTCTTCGAATTCATCATCCTTGTCTTCGTCATGGTCTCCGCCCTTACCGACAACCACAGCCAGTCAAAGCAAAAGTTCTATGATACCGTCTCCACCTTCGATTATTGATTCGGGTGCAAGCTAGAGATCTCAATGCAAAGATATTTACAAACAAAATTTTCGTTTTCTTAATTTTTTTTCTCCCGTGATCTCATATAATGCTAACAGTGGCAATGAAGAAGCCCTGCAAAATTTGTAAATGCACATTTCAGCCAGTTGCCATGTTCTTTTTTGTTTTTTTTTTCTTTCTCTCAGAAGTAATGTTTGATTTCTTGAACCAGTGAACTAAATCTGAGAAAAAAAGTTTTTTCCAAGTTTAACATATTAAGTAAGAAAAGGGATCCAATGTAAAAAAGCCGAGATATTGCCGGAATTTACTCAATTATTGTCACAATTCATAATACAACAGGGATCAGGGAATTTAATTGCTTTAAGTTTAATCATAGCACTTTATGTTGATTTACCAACCACTGAGTTTTCTGTTGTACCCAAACTTTTCTTCTTTAGGATGTTAAAGTCCAAAGATTACCTGCACATTGGGTCCCGTCTTATTACCAATCAGTATTAGGTCATCTACCATAGTAGCCATTCCTACCTGGACCATAAATTTCGTCCTCGTTACATTACATTTTTTAAAGATTGAATTCCTTTCTTGTTGACAATAAATTGTAATCACTAGATCCGCTTATTTTCACATGCAAACCAAAGTGAAAATTTTCAGTCGACCAAAGTAATAAAATATCCAACGAGCAAACATCAAGCTTTATATCGATCTATTTCTTGAATTTATTAATGGCCAAAGAATGCAATTCTAATCATTGAAGTAGAAGGCATGGGGGGGGGGGGGGGGGGGGGGTCTTGTGAAAATCATAGTAATAATTCCAATTATGGGATCAGCAACTAGTAACCACACCAAATGCAGCATAATAAGAAATCAAGGACAATAGAGAAAAGTATGTTACTTTAAACACTAGCATCATTTCAGGCAACAAACCCAGCTTCAACCAATGGTACAAATGAGGAGTGTTCTAGTTCGATCCTTAAGCAAACAACTACTACTATAAGTGAACACTTACACGTCTCGTCCCTTGCCTTACCTTACTTCTTTCTTTCATTTTCGGTTTCTAGATTTCTCTGTTCGAATTCTTTTTACGAGTGAGGATGCCTCGTAGTCGGATGGTTAAGTACGAATCGATATAACACAAGTCCAAGATATTAAATGTTGCAGCTAGAGGATCCGAGTAAGTGCATCTACTTGAGGCCGATATTTTGACCTTAAAACGAGATAAATGTCTATGCTCTTTTGCTTCTACTCCATTTCTACTCTGGTAAGAAACATAAAATTAATGGATGATTAGAAAGTAGACCCTCCAAGTAGTAATGTTACAAGCTAGTTTGTATAACCCACCAGCCCCCAGGCAGCGGTAATACAATATCTAACTTCACACATAATGTGTCATAATTTACTATAATAATACGTGAACAAATGTTATTTGACCATGATAGTATGAAAAAGGCCAAATATGAACTAAAACAAGGGGAAATAGCCACATGTCTAGTATTGAAGCTATCAACAAGGGCACTACTCCAATAGTCTCTTAACATTCATATAAAAGAGTCCCATTGTTCTATCATGAGCAGCTTAGTATATGCAACCCACCTAGTCGGAGCAACTTAGCATTACAACCCATTAAATCGTAGCAACTAGGACTGTTCAATGGTTTCACGGTTTAACACGGTTTGGTCAAACCGTGGAAACCAAACCAAACAAGGCAGTTTGGTTTGAACCATTGTACATATTTGCTACTGCGGTTCGGTTTGGTTTCGAACCAAACCTGTTTTGGTTTTGTTGCTAAGAGACCAAATTAAACCAAATTAAACCAAACAAACCAAACCATTGAAAAAAATAAAAAAAATGTTAATTTATAAAGAAATAAGCCAAAAACGTCAACACACTTGCACACAAACAAAAAAATCACATAACCCATCGATTGATTTTCCTACATCCCTAATCCCCATTTTTTCTAAATCCCCAATTTCCAACACCGAACCACCCGCACGAAATAATAAACTCCATATTTGACCCTCCAAACCTTGGGATTTGCCTAAAATCACGTAGACGTTTAGTCTTTATGTTTTGCTCGGGAGGCCGTTTCTACTTGGAAAAGTGGTATCGTTTGTCAAAAATGGACTCCGTTGACTTTTTGGTCAAATCTCAACTCATTTGGAACTTGAATATGTTCTTCTCAATCTTGAAATCATCCTTTTTCTACACTTCATCGCTTCTCGTTTCAAGAAAGTTTAGTTGTATGCTTAATTAATGATCGTATGGTCATTAAAAATTGCATCTTTAAAGCTTGAATCACAAATGGATTTTGTGGGTTTTAGCTAAAAATCTTGATTAATCTACTCTAATATAATTTTAGTTCAACTTTAATGAAAAAAAAGGCTAATACAAATTTTCTTTAAAAAAGGATGACATTTTTTTTTTCATAATTGAACAATTTCTCGCATTTGGTTTTATTTGATTTTTTTTGGGTTTAACCGATCCGAACCATAAAACCGTTTAAACCAAACCGTACTGTATGGTTCGGTTTGAGTTTTCTTATTTGGTTTGGTTTGGTTTTTAGTTTTCTTATTTAGCTTGGTTTGGTTTGGTTCGGGACCAATGAACAGATTTAGTAGCAACCTAGGTTGTGAAACCTACTCGGCCAGAGCAACTTAGGCGAAGCAGCTTATTTGACGCAGCCCCGTTTGACGGAGGAGCTTGGCGTAAGCCACCGTTTAGCCTGACCAATTTAGCTTATGCGACTCACCAACCAGACCAACTTATAGCATATGCAACCAACTCAGTCAGAACAATGAGGCAATCTCACTAGTTCTACTGCACTTCTTCAAATGACAACTCCCCATATGCAACACACCCAGCCAATGCAATAATATGTGTTTACTTTAATCACAATATAATATGAAAACTCTTAAATAATAAATACAAGCTCACAAAACAATGATGATAAATTTCATTTTGGTTAAAAATATCAACATTTAATAAGAATATTAATTTTATGCAATAAATTTTGTTGAGTCCTTTTTTTTCAAAAAAATCATAAAATATAATTAGTATATAAAATAAATATAAGTATATTTGTATTTTGAGGCATCAACCTAGGTCACATAGAGTGGGAGCACGTGCATGTGCGAGCGTGTTAGAGCGTCAAATTTTAAAATATATAAGTTTGAGTGTGTCGGTTAAAAAATAAAAAAATAAAATTATATGATTAATCAATGACAAATTTGAATATCTTTTAATTAAAATTTATATATTCCTGAAATAAATCAAAGATATGTATGATTATTTGTATTAAAATATCGTAAATTTAGTCTATAATTCATAAATTAATTGAGATAAGAGTTTGAGTGTATTTAACCATTACTCTCTCGCCTCCAAAGATTCATAGATCACACCTAGTTCAAATTAGATATTGGAAAAAGGTCACAATCACACCTAATTCAAATTAGATGTTGGAAAAAGTTTATGAACACAATAAGAATTCTTAGTTTCGAGAATTAACAAAATTCAATTCGTGAACTAAGGATTCTTAATTCGCATTAAAAAGAAGTAAAGACAATGAGTTCACTAGAGCGCGACTAGAGCGGCACTTGGTAGTAGGAGAATTATGTGGCCTAGGCACTCAACAATTTCGGGACTTAGAAGTACTTGCGGTGGCGTAAGCTTGGGCGAATTTGTGTAAATTGCAAAAGACTACATGGCTGTAATGTTTAATTGATAAACTACTCTATCTCTATGTCTAGTTTTCATTGGTAAGATTGTCATTGTGATGTTAAATATAAACCCCCACTAAACCTAATTATTCTGTACCTATTATAATTGATAGCAGAAGTTGATCTTGATTGTATTTATTTGATATCTAAATAATTAATGTTGTTCAAAAACTATAGTAGAAACTAGTTTCTATATTTGTAAAACATGCACATGTACAATATCGATTAGTTTAATAATGCTCTATTTTTATACAATTTTATACAAGTATTAAAAGTATTATTAAACATAGTTTATAGTATTTATTTGAATAAATATATGGTTGAATAAATATATGGTTGATAAATATACTGTTGTGCTACATAAAAATCATCGATACAATCATCGTAAAACATATTATAAGGGGCCTTTTCGCCTAGAAAATAAAAGCTGAAACAAAATACAAACCCTTAGAAACATTTATCTTCTTCAAAATATCTAAATGATTCCAAAAAACTTTTTTCTTCAGATTTTTTTTCCTCTTAGTTTTTATTAAATTCATTGTCTATATATTGTTCAGTCAAAAATTATTTACCCCCAACAACAAAAAAATTCTAGATACACAACCTTGGTGTAGGACACAAATTATGGAAAAATTATTTAATATATTCGTTGTATCACTTATGTGGTGCAATCAATGGTCTAAATTAGATACAAATTAAATTTTTCTTAAAATATAAAAAAATAACTAACTCCATAACTTCATCCCCACCGTGCATTGGTATTAGTTGCACCACGTCACTAATAAACCTTTTGAATGAAATAATGGCGTAGAAGTTAATCTAGAAAGAGAATATTTTGAAGTCAAATGAGCTCGAATGAGTCCTAACCAGGGGCGGAGGAGCCTTTGGGCTCACCTGGGCTTCAGCCCATGTGAGAATTTTGGAGAAATTTTTTTAGTAGTTAGTAAGAAAAAATATTAAAGCCCAATTATAATATATCAGTTTTTATTAGTAAGAAAAAAAAATCCCAATTATAATGAATCAGTTTTTTTTTTTTTTTTTGTTTTGGGTTTACACTTTACATATGCAGCGGCCATGTAAGAAGTAAGAACCAAATAAAATAATATAATATAACATTATAATTATAAACAAACGTAGAGAAAGAAATTAAGAAACAGAGGTGACTGAAGAAGGGTGCGGTCGTGCCAACTGCCAAAGGAGTTGCAATTTGTAAATAATTATTTCTTAAGATCTCAACTAATTAGGAATTGCACAAGACATCAAAAGGTAATTATTTCTTATTATTTAGTCCTATAATTTACTTCTATTGTAGATTATTTGTTATTTGATAGTTTTAAATGGGATAAACCCTAATTAATTTTATGATTAGGGCATTAGGCATTTTTCATGTTAGTGTATAATATTTATATGAAGTATTGATGTTAAATCATAAATGTATTTAGGTGATAATGAGTTCTCAAGGAAACAAGAAGAGGAAGAAAACAGACGAGCATTTTCAGCAATGAAAATTGTGAAAACAGTTCTGCGCAATAAAATGGAAGAAGGGTATTTGACAAATAATATGGTTATTTACATTGAAAGAGAACTATCAAAAAGTATAGATGTAGATTCCGTAATTGATGAATTTTATTCCAAGAAGGATCGTAAAGCTCATCTCCAATAGTATTGTTATTTTTAGTGTTTTGTAGTATGAAGTTTTTACATTTATAATTTTGTATTGAATAATGAATATTTCTCATTTTATTTAATATCTCCGTACTTTAGTTTTTGGATTTTTTTTTTAATATCTTCCTCGAGTATCAATTAGCCCCGGTGAAGAAAAATTCCTGACTCCGCCCCTAGTCCTAACCTGCAACTAGTTTTAACAACAATAATGCTACCTAACTGCAAATTTCAAGTACATAAGACGTACATTGCCTTTTGACCCGGTAGTATGGTTATAAACTTATTGGAGGAAGAGACTTCCGCTAGTTCACTCATTTGATTTCATTTGTTTAATTAATTGCCATTTGAACGAAATTAGCGCGGTATATTCCTTCCTTTTCTTACTCCAATTCCGACATAACACATTTAAAAAAACATTCTATTTCTTATATTGTCACATGCACCAAATCAAATTTTATACTTACTATATTTCATCAGAAGTTTGTTACTCGCAATTACACAAAAAAATCTCCTTCTAAAGAGGATCACAGTTACAAGACTGGAAGCTTATCACCACAACACAAATTAGACATACAAACTAATACACACTCACATTCAAAGCCATACATATGGATTTATGCAGTTTTTATTGTCTTATTAAGTTAAGTTTAAATTCCACCCATCATCATTAATCATGCTAAGGAAGATTAGTTTTGATAGAAACACTGTGATTTCTCTTTGCCATTATTTTGTTTTCGAACCATTTTAGAGACAGGTACATTGATATATATAATCTGCAGAAAAGTATTGACATAGTAATTAAAAGAAGAAGAAATGGCAGAAAATGCTGGCATCAGTTTGGATGCAATAAAAAAAGAGAATGTTGATCTGGTATGTAACATTTTTTTCTTAGTGGTAAAATTGTTGTTTTAAAGAATGTGACATAACTCAAGAAATTTGGACCTATTTTCCAATTTTCACTACCATAATTTGCTTGTAATTTTTGTTTTTGGAGTGCAGGAGAACATACCGCTTGAAGAAGTATTCACTCATTTGCAATGTTCAAAGCAAGGATTGACGAGCAACGAAGCCGATAACAGGCTACAAGTTTTTGGCCCCAACAAGCTAGAGGAGAAATCGGTAAAATAATTTCACGTTTTCGTGTAAAATCTCGACTAATGTATAGTTTTGAAGTTTTGTACTGCTATAGTTAATGGAAAGATTAAAATTTTATGTTAATGTCGATATGTAAACAGGAGAGTAAAGTTCTCAAATTCTTGGGTTTTATGTGGAATCCTCTGTCATGGGTTATGGAAATAGCTGCCATCATAGCCATTGCTCTTGCCAATGGACAGGTGATATATTATACTTATACAACATTTATAGTTTAATTGCATCTTCAAACTTCTATTTCTTTACTTGTTTAGACAACAATCTTATTCAGGGGAGGCCACCCGATTGGCAAGATTTTGTCGGTATAATGGCGTTATTGATCATAAACTCCACTATCAGTTTCATAGAAGAGAACAATGCCGGGAATGCTGCTCAAGCTCTAATGGCTGGTCTTGCACCCAAAACTAAGGTAGCATAAGGATAATTGTCGTTGTTTCTCCTTTATATAGCCTACACTAAGTAATCAAGATTAATAATTTGTTGTTGTTTCGTTTGAAAGGTACTAAGGGATGGCACATGGAGTGAACAAGAAGCTTCAATCCTTGTACCTGGTGATATTGTGAGTATTAAGTTAGGGGATATAGTCCCAGCAGATGCTCGACTCCTTGAAGGGGACCCGCTAAAGATCGATCAATCTGCATTGACGGGTGAATCTTTGCCTGTTAATAAGAAAACGGGAGACGGAGTTTTTTCAGGTTCGACGTGCAAACAAGGTGAGATTGAGGCTATTGTCATTGCAACCGGTATCAACACTTTCTTTGGCAAAGCAGCGCATCTTGTCGATAGCACAAACAGTGTTGGTCACTTCCAGAAGGTGATATATAGTTTGGATAAATGACCTTAACATAATTTTTTAAGCCTGATTTCTGTCTTCTTTTTCTTTTAATAAGTTCTAATGCTTGAAATTGATTTAATAGGTGTTAACTGCCATCGGAAACTTCTGCATTTGCTCGATTGCTGTGGGTATCGTAATAGAGTTAATAGTTATGTTCCCGATTCAGCATAGAAAGTACAGAGATGGGATTGACAATCTGCTTGTTCTTCTCATTGGCGGCATTCCAATCGCAATGCCAACCGTGCTATCTGTTACAATGGCGATTGGATCACATAGGTTGTCAGAACAAGGTGCTATTACAAAGAGAATGACAGCCATTGAAGAGATGGCTGGGATGGATGTTCTTTGTAGTGACAAGACTGGAACTCTTACCTTGAACAAACTTACAGTGGACAAAAATCTAATCGAGGTTCGTTTATGTAATAAAGATGTGTACAGTGAATCAATTCTTTTTTAGGTTAATGCTAAACTTTATGCGCGGTTGTGCAGGTATTTGAGAAGGACTTGGACAAGGAAATGGTCGTTCTTCTCGGGGCTAGAGCTTCGAGGGTGGAGAATCAAGACGCTATTGATGCTTGCATTGTAGGAATGTTGGCTGATCCGAGCGAGGTATTGTTATCTAAATAATAATTCTTACAAAAATACAGGATTATGGTAAGGCTTTATTCTTTTCATACTTTGGTTCCAGGCAAGAGCAGGAATCACTGAGGTCCATTTTCTTCCATTTAATCCTGTGGAAAAGCGCACTGCCATTACTTATATCGACAGTAGCGGGAACTGGCATCGAGCTAGCAAAGGTGCACCTGAACAGGTCTGATCTATAAAAAACTACTATTGGCTAAAATGCACACAGTTCTTTCAATAATCGCTCTAAATTTGGATCAGATCGTTGAGCTATGTGGGCTACGGGAGGATATAAAGAGGAAAGTTCATTCCATCATTGACAAATTTGCTGATCGCGGCCTTCGCTCTCTTGCTGTTGCACAACAGGTGACTTTGCTATCAAATTTTCCTATGTGATGTATTTTATATTAACTTCCTAGGATTGAACTTAGGTGATTGTTATAATTATTCTTATTCTATTTTAATTTTGTTTTACAAGACTGTACCAGATAAAAACAAGGAAAGTGCAGGAACTCCCTGGGTATTTGTAGGTCTTTTACCACTTTTCGACCCTCCCAGGCATGACAGTGGAGAAACAATTACCCGTGCTTTAAATCTCGGTGTCAATGTTAAAATGATCACGGGTGATCAGCTCGCCATTGCTAAGGAGACGGGTCGAAGATTGGGAATGGGCACAAATATGTATCCTTCTTCCTCGCTTCTTGGACAGCACAAGGATGAAACTATCGCTCACCTCCCCGTTGAAGAACTCATCGAGAAAGCTGATGGCTTTGCTGGTGTCTTCCCTGGTAAGGACAAAAATATGTTGGAAAGTTCAAAACTTCTTCAGTTTTGTTCAAAGTTTTTATAATATACATACTGACTTGTGCAGAGCATAAATACGAGATCGTGAAGAAACTACAAGAACAAAAGCATATTTGCGGGATGACAGGAGACGGTGTGAATGATGCCCCAGCTCTCAAAAAAGCAGACATTGGCATTGCAGTTGCTGATGCTACGGATGCTGCACGAGGTGCATCGGATATAGTCTTGACTGAGCCAGGGTTAAGTGTGATCATCAGCGCTGTTCTAACAAGCAGGGCTATATTTCAGAGGATGAAAAACTACACAATATACGCAGTTTCCATTACAATACGTATAGTGCTTGGTTTTATGCTCATTGCACTCATCTGGAAATTTGATTTCTCACCCTTCATGGTACTGATCATCGCCATCCTCAACGATGGGACAATTATGACGATTTCGAAAGATAAAGTGAAACCATCACCAATGCCCGATTCCTGGAAACTGAGAGAGATCTTTGCCACTGGAATCGTTCTGGGCGCTTATCTAGCAGTAATGACAGTGATTTTCTTCTGGGCTGCTGCTGAGTCCGACTTTTTCCCCGTAAGTAATGCATTCCATTGAAATTCATCAAGACATAGAGTTATCCTTACGTATATAACTTGTAATAACTCAAATTCTCAGGAAAGATTTGGTGTAAGACCGATAAGAGGCAATGTGCATGAACTCAATGCAGCGGTATATCTTCAAGTCAGTATTGTAAGTCAAGCTCTAATCTTCGTTACTCGATCAAGAAGTTGGTCTTATGTCGAACGCCCCGGTCTTCTCCTTCTGGGTGCCTTCATAGTAGCACAACTGGTAATTTACTCGAAAAATATAACAATCTTCTTTTATATGAAACTGATTGTCTCATTAATCTATGAAATTCTGACACACCATTTTTCATGTAAAGATTGCAACTTTAATAGCAGTTTACGCAAACTGGGGATTTGCAAGGATCCAAGCTATAGGCTGGGGATGGGCGGGCGTTATATGGCTTTATAGCATCGTTTTCTACGTCCCTCTGGACATTCTCAAGTTTATCATCAGATATGCACTGAGTGGCAAAGCATGGAATAATATGATTGAAAATAAGGTAGCATACTTTCAACTCTTTTCATATGAAAAGAAAATGGAGTACTAAACCAAATAATTCTGTGTGTTTGGAATCTTTGCAGACTGCATTCACGTCAAAGAAAGATTATGGCAGGGGAGAAAGGGAAGCACAGTGGGTTATGGCTCAACGAACGTTGCATGGCCTTCAACCAGCAGAAACTAAGGACCACTTTAATGAGACAAAGAACTACAGGGAATTGTCTGAGATTGCTGAACATGCTAAGAAGCGCGCTGAAGTAGCAAGGTCGAGTTTTTCAAAATAGCTTCTTCATTTTTAGTCGTGTTTGCGTATATATTTCACTTACAATTTTGGATGTTGTTTCGTTTATGTTGTTATTTTTTAGGCTGAGAGAGCTTCACACTCTGAAGGGTCACGTTGAATCAGTGGTGAAGCTTAAGGGGCTCGACATTGAGGGAATTCAGCAACACTACACAGTTTGAGAAAAGGAAAGAGTTACCATAAGATGGATATTGAATTCCACAAGAAACTGAAATAGTGGGAGAAAACATCAAGTAGAAAGTGCTTATTATTCTTGTTTTTTTGTTTGTTAAAAGGGTCCAAGAATTGGAATAATCCAACTGATCAGCAGTTGGAAATAGCAGTTCTGTGACTAGTGTTAGTGTTGATTCATTGCTTCTTCTAGTATTCTTACATTCTGAGTACTGAATTCAGATTCATGCATATGTTGTCTCAAAACTTGATGGTCTTCCTTTTTCTATACACACACCCACATACATATATACAAAATGCAGCTTTCAGAACAGCAGCAAGCAAGCAACATGAATCAACAATAACTCTTTGTTTGTCTGACTTTACAAGCAGTAAAATAGCAGCACAAAATTTCCTCACCAAATACATTGTATATTTGCTTTCCTAGCAAAAGGGCTCTGTGGAAAGAAGCTCTTTTCGTTCAATTCTATTAAATTAACAAATAATACCATCTTGTTCCGCAATCGAAAACCTCGTGATTGTCCAACAACCAAAAAAGAGAAGGAAAAAGAGAAGGAAGATATATTCACATGTTTAAAGAGCATAATCAGTTACTCTTAATGACCCTCCAAGATCCATAGGCACAAGAGGGATGAACGAGTGCAACACATCTGTTATCAGCGGCCTATAACTCGGCTCCGGTTGTACACACAGCACAGCTATCGCTGCAACCTATCCAAGAAGGAAATTCACCAAAGTTAATAGATGTCTAATCATGTGTTTTAGCGATAGTTACATTTACACCTACATGGTTTGATCTAATAACAAAAGTTTCTCCTGAAGTTAGAATACTGCATAAAGCTTTAACAAATGTTAATGGACGCCCCGGAGTTGGACATACTGTAGCATAACTTAATGAATATCTGTAATTCTCCGAACCGCAGGGGAGTTAACCATAATTGTAGCAAACATCAGGTGCCTAGATATAACTATTCCCAAGATACTCATTATTCACTAAAATACTTTTATTCAAGTGACATACTTGGTACAGGTGCTTCAAATCCATGGTATTTTTTATGGCTGGATCAACGATATTTGGCAGCTTTGATCTGTCGGTAAGCTGCGGCATTGCCTGTTTGTCGAAGAAAGTGAGAAAATTAGGAGGGCCAGCGGCAGATTAAATATACTCGACCAATTGAGTCGACTTTGTTATAGACTTTTTTACCCAGGAAACCAAAGAATGGATCTGAGCTTCCGCTACTCTCTCCACAGGCCTTTTTCCCGTTAAAAGTTCCAGAAGAATAACACCAAATGCATAGACGTCACTTTTATCGGTAAGCTTACCTGGTGAAGTGTCACAAAAAGTTGTCAACAAAGGCATTCCTACAAGTTTAAATTACTATCAAAGAAAAAATAGAGACATGGTTACTATCATATATATGATTAAAATAAGTATCATGTATTTCTTACTCCTCTAACTTACACTTCTTACGGTACTTTTCCCAACGCTATTTACTATAAACCAATAAGTCCTCCAAAACCAACTTATGCCTCAATGATAATTCATATAGTTTCATTTGAAATTGCGTTTTATAGTAAAAAAATACAGTCCAAATGTCTGCAATATGCTGTTAAGATTGTCTAATGAAACTATAAGATTGACATAAGATTGAGGCGAAGGTCAAGTTTCTCTTTATAATTTGAACCATTACAATTAGAAGTTGTGAAACTGTAGCAAAGAAGATTGACAAACATGGTCCTTACCATCTAATAGGTACTCCGGAGCTACATAACCTAAGGTTCCTGATAGCTTAATGTTTGCCTTGCTCAAGTTCACCGCAGTAATTGCAAGGCCAAAATCTGATAGCTGAATTAAAGTGCTAAAATAATTAGCTAAACAGTGAATTGTTGCTATATTCAAAGGAAAGGGTGACTATTTTTAGATAATTCTACCTTGGCACTGAAATTGGAGTCTAAAAGGACATTTGAAGATTTGATATCTCTATGGATCACCGGAGGATTGCAACGCTCGTGAAGGTACTCTAATCCTCTGATTCATAACGAGAAAAGATCGTTTTTTATGTTTTGAAACAAAACAATCAAAATTGGAACAACTTAAGACATAAATCATCAAATTAGTACCTTGCAATGTCCAGAGCAATTTTCATCCTCAGATGCCAAGGCAACGCCAATCTATTCATAGGTTCTGAGGTAAATATGAATTAGACTAACGTGGCATAGATACATTAATTCTAAAAGATGGCGGCAAACTAAACTCTACCATGCAAGTGGAAATCCAGTGATCCATTCTCCATCATTTCATAAACCAAGAAACGCGCTTCACCCTGAATACAGTATCCTAACAGAGAAACTATATTTTGATGCTGAATTTTACTCAATAGCTCCACCTCGTTCTGCAATTGCAAATCGACAACTGATCAATAATCAACATACTCAAAATACAAAACAAATTCTCAATTGACAATCAGTATATGCTTAAATGTTTACCTCGAATTCTCTATGAGCCTCCTGCCCTCCGTCATTTATTCTTTTAACAGCTGCGTGGAAATCTTCGTTGAAATGAGCTTTATATACACGCCCTAATCCGCCTTCTCCCAGAAAATTGCGTTCATCGAAATTACTTGTGGCAGCCACTAGCAACTGGTATTCGATAGCAGCAACTGACCCTTTCCTGCCACCGATTTTCAAAGAACTAAACTTCTCCAGAATCGGACCTAACGAAATCCCCTTTAGAGTATCTGAAAATGAAAAGAAATCAAATCACATGACATAAAGTCATAAACAAATAAAAACAAGAAGAAAATGAAAGTAAATAAACAACAAGATACCTGAACTCAGATCACTTTCGCATTCCTTCAACTTTTTAAGTCTACAGATCCACAAACAAGATAGCAGCAGCAATACCACCACAAGAAGGGATGAAGCAATGGCAAGTGCAACAAGTATTTTCTTGTTTAAATCCTGATGGTGCACAACCTTAACCTCTGCAGCTTCTGATTTCATAAACATCAGAAACACACGAATTAGCACGAAACCTCGTACTAGAAGGTAGGATTCACCCCCACCAACATTACAATAGAGGTGAAGGTAATTAGAAAGTTAAAACACCATTATTATGAGTTAAAAGAGCAATCTTTACAAACTGATCAATGCCAATGAGAAAAACAAACTATTCCAAGATGTGAAAAACAGTTGTAGTGTCATAATATCAAGAAACTAATTACAACCAAAGGGGTTATCAGAACTAAAAGGAATACATAAATACCCCAAATCCAGCATTACCCAAAATCCAGCAGGGGAGAAACTTGTACCTGGTGAATGAGCTTTTAAATCTGAAGAGTTGTTAAAAATGGGATCTTTTTCAGTTGGAAGAACAGGGTCAGCAGCAGGCGGGTCTGGTTTCACATCAAGTGGAATAGCATTAGCAACCAAAAAATAGCTACAAACCCAAATGAAAATAAGCACAACAAACAAAAGCTTCATCTTTTTCCCCCTTTCTTTCTCCTTTCAAGAAGTAAAAAAGAGATGGGTTCTTTTTTTCTTTCCTTTCTGTGAAAGCAATTTAAATTCAGAATGCTTTTAAGGACTGGGAGTGGACTAGTTGTCTGTCTTAAAGTTTGTGTGTCAGTGTTTTCTTTATTATGCTTTGGTCTGTTTAGTGTAAGAATGGGACAAAGGATTGAGACATGTAAAGAGCAATGAGGTCCATTTCTAATTATTTTGCTATCTAGAACAAGAAATGACTGCCAAATGCATAACAATCATGTGGCAGTCATTAAAGGTGGGTGAACTGAAGCTCCCTTTCTTCTTTCTTTCTTTCAATATTTTTTTTCTTTTCAGAATTATTAAAAGAAGTGTAGCATGTGCAAGGTTAAAAAATTAAAATAAAAAACTTTTGTGTTGTGGGCCGAGAAAAGATAGGGCTTAACTGAATAATCTTTTATTACTTTGAGGAATGAAATAGTAAATTACTAAAATCAGGAGGGGGTTGGATTTGACTTCTTTAAGAACTCAAGTAACTATATCAGGAATAAATGGAATTAAGAACTTTAAAGTTCAATCTATTAAAAACTATGTCTTACTATGGAAATCTCATTACATGACCATCCTTTTACAATTTTAAAAAAAAAACCCATTACAAATAGACATTTCTGAAGTTTGGATAATCACAAAGAGATACATGTTTAAAGTTGGAAGCACTACAAATGGTCTCCTACTTTCAATTTAAGTTTCAAGAGGTGTTAGTGGAAATCTCTAGTTCGGTTAAAAAAAAAAAAAAGCAAAAAGTTCTTATGCTCGCAAAGTGGCTGTTTTTTTTATTAAAAAAAACCGAACAAGAAAAGTAGAAAACATACATTTGAAGTGCACTTCTTAGCCCCATTGTTTAACAAGATCACCAAAGTACAAATTAATTACAGTTGATAATAGTTTTAGTACATGAGATAAAAGAGCGTGAAGTGCGAGGTACAAGAGTAAAAGAATCATAAAGCAAAATACCTAATCCAAAATTAATCAACGGAGAATAGTAATTTTAGGTAGGGCAAGTTTCCCGTGTGTGACAACGTCGCTCTATCTCAGTACTTTTTGTGCGGTGGTAAAATGCTCAAAGTTTTGTTAAGAAATTTATTGTCTAATTACTTCTATGAAATAGAATAATGACTCCGCCATCTTCTGGAAAGTAGCGAGTTTAGTGTGAATTCCTATAAGAATCCTAGTGAGATGAGTCGTTGGAGACTTTCCAGAAAAGACGTTAAATTACAAAATAATAAGTGGGATGAAAATGGTGAGGGTGGGCGAACCGCATGAAATGAGCTTTGGCAACCCATCTCATAGTGCCCGAAATTTTGTTTGATGGTTTGATGACTCAATGGAGTATAGAATGCGATGATAAAAGTTTCACTAAAGACTTTGAACACGTATTGTAGGTAATAATTAGTTAAAATCAAATGGTGTAGTACATAATTCGAAGGTGGAGTTTGTTATTTTACTCATTTAGTTATACTCTGGTAAAAATTCGAGATATATTATTTTATTGTTTGTTAGATGAATATATAGGAATTAATTTCACTTGGTATAGAAATCCATTAACATCCAGCTGTGTCATTCTTAAAATATCACATTTACTATTGCGCACCGGCAATATTTTTAATTTTGCAGAAGTATTCAACATAATGACTTTATGGAGTGAAATATGATTAAATTTAAATAATAACTAATAAAATATTGTTTAGAATTGCAAAATACTTTAGTAATCATTTTAGATTAATTTGTTAGTTTCTAAATAATATTTAGTATTAAATTGAAATTTAATAATGATTTTAAAATATACTTTGAAAGTATGTTTTACAAAAATTTATTGCCATAATAATTTTTGCGATTTCACTTTCTTTTTTATTTTGGCTTTAAATTTAAATTTATAAGGATTTAAAATATAATTGTATAATATGCTTTTAAAATATTATATAATTATTTCTTACAACTATCATAATATATAATAAAATAAGTTATATCTTTAATTGATAAAAAAGACATATGCCATTTTATTAGTTTTCTAGGTAACATTTAGTATTAGTTTTTACCTTAAAATGGCATATTATTAGTTTTTTTGGATGAGTAGTATTTATTTAAATTTTATTATTTATTTTTTTAGCTTTTTGTAGGTGAATATATAATTTTAGCTAAATATATAATATATAGGGGCTTTTTACTAATTAGAAATAACACATGGATTTTGTTTTTTTGCTAATAAACTTAAGGGACAAAAAGATGAAAACCTAGGAAAACATTTAGTCGGAGGACCAAAATTGGATAAAAAACCACGATAAAGGACTAAATGTGGACAAAACCACGATAAATGACTATTTTATAACGAGGCCACAATAAAAGCCATTTTTTTTTAAAAAAAAACTCCATCTATTAGAAGGTAACAAGTGTTGAATGGTATAGCTAAGAGTAGTTATCACTGATTTGTCACCACGTGATGTATGGAGCATCCAAATATACGGGAGAAAAAAATTATTTTTGGTCTTTTATCGTGGCCTCATTACGAAAAGAGTCATTTACCTTGGTTTTGTCCACATTTAGTCATTTATCGTGGTCTTTTTATCTAATTTTGGTGCTTCGACCCAATCTTTCGCCGAATTTTGCACCTAACCTCACATGCCGACCTTTTTTATTTTTCATTTATTGCCCCTAAAATTATTTTTAATAGCAAACAAACCTCCAATGTGTTATTTATAATTAGTAAAAAATCCTCACGTGTTATATATTCACCCAGAAAAGCTAATATATATATATATATATAACATAAATACTAAATATTACCCTAAAAAATTTTATTCATTAACTAATTAAATAATTTTCCGTCAATTCTTGTTTTAAAAAGTGTTAGGACATATTTTATAATTTTAATTTCAAACTTTCAACAAATTCAAAAGGGAGACTAATATAATATATTTTCCTCTATTCAAAAACATATTAACTTTTTACTATATATATCTATTTTTTTTAAATCTTGAAACAAAAATAAAACTAATTAAGTTACAAATAAAAAAAATGTTGGTCATTTTCTTTGACCAACCCAGCAGCCCCTCCCCCATCGAAAGTTACATCGCCAAACCCACCACCACTTATCTCTGTCTCCTCCGTCCTCTTCATCCCTTCACCTCCAACAACTTTACTCCTCCATCCAAACACACATTGGACCACCGCCGCCGCCAACTGCGTCTTTGCAGCCAACTCCGTGGTGGTAGCGGTTGAGGTGGCAGAACATTTGAAAGGGAGAGTAAATATTATATTTAAATAATACATAATACATTAACTATAAAAATATCTTGATAATATATTTTAAGAAAACATACATCAACATTATAGTAGGGTGAGGAAGATTTTTTTTTTCATATGTTTTTATTATTTCTTGCTATTTAGGATTATAACCAAAACTGATTTTCATTTAAGAAATAAAAAATTATTCCACATCACTCAATTATTTTAGTTTAAAAAATGTCTTAAGTGAGAATTACAAAAAAAGTTTAATATATAATAAAAAGTTAATAATATTTTTGCATTGAGGAAAATATATTATATTAATCTCCCGTTCAAGTTTGTTAAAATTTTAAAATAAAATTAAAAAATGTTCTAATATTGTTTATAAAAAAAATTATAAAACTATTTTTGGGCTTATATTTTAGAATTGAAAGATAATTATTTAATCAAAGAATACGTTTTTTAAAGGTAATATCTAGTATTTATATATAATATTTTGATCTTTTTAGGTGAATATATATAACATGGGGGCTTTTTACTAAATAGAAATTGCACATGCGGGGTTTGTTCGCTAGTAAAATAATTTTAGAGGCAAAAAAAAAGGTCGGTAAATGAAGTCAAATGCAAAATTCGGCGAAAAATTGGGTCGAAGGACCAAAATTAATTAAAAATCCACGATAAAGGACTAAATGTGAACAAAACCGCGATAAGTGACCATTTTCATAATTGGGCCACGATAAAGGACCATTTATTTTCCCCAAATATACAAAGTGTTGTTTAATGGGCCTAACAACAATTTTTCCATGTGCTAAAAGTTTGTTGGTGTTGTCCGCCTTAGCTTTCGGGAGTAATGTCCTTGCCATTTTTACTACTAGAGTCTCTAGGGGTTACCCTCAGAACAAGAGCCTTAGGGTAAACCATGACGATAATTTGTTTGGTGGGCCACAAAGTGATATGCTACTCTAAAGATTGTATACACCATCACAATATTCTTTAAAGTCCAAATTAACTCTGCTTTTTTCATAGATCTTCGTTAAATATCAAGTATACCTTTTATTTTTGCAAATTCAACATCTAATGGAGAGATTAACTATCACATTACAATAATAGATTACTTTTTTAAGCTTAATTTTTGATTCGTAGAAAATAAATAATACATTGAAAGTATAGTTGTTAGTTCGGTACAAATTCTTCTAGGTTACACGTAAGAAAATACAATACAAAATTAGTACACTAACTATGCTAATCTAGTCTCCTTAGCTTGATCTGATTAGCTTTGTCCGGAGCACCTTGTAGACTCTGACACTGGTAGACTACCTAGCACGTAGAATCTGGAATGTCGAATGTCTTGATACGTCGAGTATCGAACACGCCAAGAATGGTATATGTCGAATGTAATACACCGAGGTGCTACGTTGAGTATGTAAACTCGATATGTATGTGTTTATGGTGTTGTGCAATTAATGACCTACCTTGATTTGCAGGACATGGGTATTTATAGGCCTTGAAATGTAGGGACCATTCGCGGGCATCTCGAACATTAAAGCATGGTGACTATTGACACTGTACATGTTCATAGGCATGTCGAGTACAGAATAACCACACTTTTCATTGGGCCGAACCATGTGCATTGGGCCGGCATAATAGCCCATATCATGTAGCCTCCCAATTTGGAAGCCTTTTTCGTAGAAACTGGTTTTCAAAATTTGGCTTAGTCTTTTTGCAAATCACGTATTTAAAATATACTCGATATACCCTTTGTCCCCCCAATTTACATGTGGCCGATGAGGAGCTTTCTCTCCCAACGTATGGGCTGTTGACGGGAAAGTCCAGGTTGTGATATATGCATTTTGTTGTTCCTCAAGGGGCCGGATACCACTAGGGTATTTTGTTGTGCCTCAAGAGACAGGGTACCGCTAGGGTAAGTTGTTTTGTATTGAGAGGCGAATACTAGTTGGGTTTACGCCTCAAGGGACATGATACCGCTAGGGTAATTCATTTCCTCAAGGGGCAGGATACTACCAGGGTACTCATTGTCTCAAGGGGTAGGGTACCGCTAGGGTAAGTTGATGTGTTTGTAGGTGGACAGTCAACCAAGTTTGAATTGGAGAAAGCTCCGAGTTATCTTGCTATTTCAGATAGATAATTAATCATGTGAGTGATACATGTATAGGAGTTGATTTAAGTTAACAAAATGATAGTTTTGTGCCAACATTTTGGCTGCCTATGTATCCCCAAAATGGGAATCAAGCTTTGCGTAATTCTTTACATATAAAATTTAATTTATCTAGCTATAAATCTGCGTTTGTGTTGCACGCTCCAAGGTTGAGTGAGTTGATTTCCTTTTGAGTCTTGAATGTAGTAACATCCCCTAGAACTTGCGGGGGGCACTTGGTAAGGACCATCCCAAGTAGGGTACAACGTCTCTACGTGTTTACGGGCCACTTGGTAATGACCATCCCAAGTAGGGTACAACTTTGAAAGCTATGGTTCGCTGATATGCTTGTACACTAGTGGATCCGATCATATCCAGGTCCATATGGTGAAGAATTTTGGAGTGTTCCGGGTTGTATTCTGCAATGTGATGAGTTGGCATGCCAATTTCTGTCGGAACGACGGCCTCTGAGGCATAGACTAAAATATTAGGGTCCTCACCTGTTGAGGTACACAGAGTAGTACGATAGGTACAGAGTTTACCTTGAAGTTCAACAATCGAACTTTTTACAATGTTACGATATGCCCAATGTTAACAAAGCCATACTTGTGGCTAAGGGCTACAACCAAGTCATTGGCAGTGATTACATTGACATATTCTCACTATTATTAAGCTGGTGACTGTGAGGTTGCATCTAACTAATGGTACTCAGATTCATTGGAATATCCACTAACTGAACCTCAACAATGCCTTCCTTCATGGTTTTGTTGATGAAGATATAAACCTTGAAACCACTTGAAGGTTATACTAAGGGCTCAACCTGGTGAAACACGTAAAATAAACAAGTCCCTTCATGGACTGAAATAGGCATTCACACAATGGAACTTGGAGTTCACAAATAGTCTGATATCTTTTGGTTTTATTCAATTCAAGTTTGACAATTGCCTATTCACTAAGGGTACTAGCTCTTCATTTGTTGCTTTACTCTTATATGTGGATGATATGTTGTTGGCTGGACCATCTCTCCCTGTGATCATTGTTGTTAAATAGTTTCTGCGTAAGGCTTTCACCATTATGGACCTAGAGGGAGCCAAATACTTCCTTGTTCTTGAACTTTCTAGGTGTTCTACTGGCCTTTACATCACCCAGGGCAAGTACATTCTTGATATATTATCTGATGCTGCCATGCTGGTCTTATTGGTGCAAAGCGTGCCTCTACTCCATACTACTGGAATGGAGTTCACTGGAACATATACTCTTGCGTCTCATCTAGAAAAACACATACGGTTGATTGGGAGACTTTTTTGTATCTTAACATGACAAGACTAGATGTGTGTTACACTGCCAATCGTTTGAGCCAAATCATGCACTCTCCTACCTTGATTACTAGAAGACTGCTTCATGTTTTGCACTATCTTAAGGGAACTCCATCTCTTGGGCTTTTATCCTTCAACTGGTTCTCTCAAGCTCATTGCCTATAGTGATGCTGATTGGGGGTTCTTGCCCTGATACTAGAAGACCCCTAACCGAGTTATGTGTCTTCTTTGGTGTTGCTCTTATTGCCTGGAAAACAAAAAAGGGAGTCACTATCTCTAGATCATCCATTGAAGCTGAGTACAAAAGCTTGGCTAATACAAATTGTGAGCTACAACGACTCTCTTATATCCTCAAAGACTTGCAAGTTTCTATTTCTCTACCTATTCCCCTTCTGTGTGACGATAAACCAGAAGTGCACATTACTTAAAACCTCATCTTTCATGAGTACACTAAACAGTTAAACATTGATTGCCACTTAGTCAAAGACTGTTACAAATCTAGATTGCTGTTTCCCCTTTATTGCCCTGCAGTTGAACAAATTGCAGACTTCTTCACTAAGGCTCTATCTTCTGATGTCTTCACTCATTGGCGTGTGAAAGTTGAAGCTTGGAGATCCTCACCAACCTCCAACTTGAGGGGAGCATGTTAAGTTTATTAAACTGGTTGGACTCAGTTGCACACAACTCAAAACTACAGGGCCGGTTTATAATTATATTTGTTTAGTTAGTTTAGACAGTTGTGTGGCTAGTAATAACAACTTTTAGCGCCTGATTTCGATTAGCAGCTCAGCTCCTCAATTCCCCGTGTTTATAACACTTACGCGATGTAATTCACGCATTCAATTCTAATACAACAATTTATTTTTACTCTCTCTACATTTCTACGGTATCCACTATTTCAACAAAACATGTGTAGCAAGACTTATAGCATATCTTATATGTATTTCTATGATAAAGTTGAACTAATTATTTTAGCTACCGTCGGGCGATACCCGACCCTAATATTAACAATTCAACAAATTTATAAGTGCCACATTTTTAAGTTTTGGATGGGAACCAACATCCCGAACAACAACATAGTACATGTGTGCATGAAATATTAACCCTATGGTCAAATCTTTCTTTTGGATGTTGAGCTATGACAGACTTCCCACTAAGCAACGTCTCTTCCAGCAACATGTACTGCCCAATCTTGATTGCCCTTTATGTCAACAATCGCCAAAAACGATCCATCATCTTTTAGGTGAATGTCCTGTGATAAAGCACTTAATACAACAAATACTGCCAAGTATGCCACCTCTACATACCACCCACCCACTGATCCATCTGACGTCACTCCATCGAAAAACTCGAGAAAGTTGGTCAACCCTTGCATGGACTATTTGGAATGCTCGCAACTCGCTAGTGTTCAACAATCAAGTTATCTCGAGCTCCCAAATCCGCTCGTCTTTTTACTATCACCTACACTCAAGATCTAAGTAGATCGAGCCAAGTAACCATCACCACAATCCGCCTTCTTTCACCTTTTATCTCAAATGGACTCCTCCACCCCTGGGTTTTGTCCAACTCAACATAGACGGTTCATCCTACGGTAATCCAGGCCAGACAGGGATAAGGGGCATCATCCGAGACTATACTGGGACATTTGTGGCGGCCTTCTCTGCATCAGTAGGGCACACTACCAACAACGAGGCTGGATTATGGGCACTTAGGGACGGTCTTATTTTAGCTCAGTCAATGCAGCTCACCCATATCATCATCGCATCAGATTCTATGTTTCTGATTGATTGTCTCTCCAGGACACAATATCCACCGGCTCACCTGAGTGGTATGCTTCAGGAGATTCAGACTAGACTGGCAACTTTTCAGGCAACGATTGACACTTTCACGTATAGAGAGACGAACCAGACAACGAACTACCTTGCCAAAATGGGAGCTTCCTCCACCGGTACCAACATAACGGACCAACCACCGTATCATGTTTGGGGTACATGCCCAAGTTGGTTGCAACCTTTATTACTTTTTGATTATTCTACTGTTGTAATCCGTGTATCACATTCTATTTCTCCTTATACCAAGACTATTTATTTGCATTAATGTATTTGACTTCGGTTTGTTAAAAAAAAAGAAGATACGTGCAATAAAATATTAGGTTTGGTGGAGACAGAAAAATATATATAGTCTTTTATTGGCGATCCACATATATAATTAGG
This sequence comes from Linaria vulgaris, assembly GCA_948329865.1. Taxonomy (NCBI): domain Eukaryota; kingdom Viridiplantae; phylum Streptophyta; class Magnoliopsida; order Lamiales; family Plantaginaceae; genus Linaria; species Linaria vulgaris. The sequence continues at coordinate 30,500,474 of OX415249.1, forward strand.
TCAATAATGTGAGGCCAACTGACTTAATCCTTGAATTGGCTATATGCTTGTATCATTACATTTTTGTCCAACCAGCCTTGGCATTACACGACAAAATAGGCTCTACAAACTTCACAGTATAGCAATGTGGAACAGTGGAAGGTTAGATTTTATGCATATCGATTTCTAGAAAGCTAGCTATATATTAATTGAAATTGTGGATCGGGTCGATACGTTGTTGTTGTTAACTTAACACTGAAGTTTTAACAACAATTTTGTATGATGTTAATTCGACGATGTTACTTTAATAACAGACCAGAGTAATAGTGCAGCGGAATAAACAAACGCGAATTTAAGAAGTGAATATAAGATTATATTAACTTCCGAGCCGTAGGCAAAATAACCCGTAAAGGTTTTAACAAAAGTCGTTCTCTCAATTCTCAAGCTCCTCACTCTTAAATTGATTGAACTAAGCAAAGCACACAAGAATTGCTTCGACTATCTCTAAAAGCCCCTCACTCTTAGATCTATTCTCACAACTCACAAACTTTGCTAAAGCAAGACAGCACTCAACAACTTGTAAATAAATCTCTTGGATTGATTAGCTCTTGTCTCGTTATTTGTCTTGATGTACTTCACACCTATATATAGGTTCTTGATTTGGACTCCAAGGTGTGTTGTACACGGTTGGTAATTCTCCTTGTTTCCTTCTTGAACTCCTCTTCCTTGTTCTCGCAGTCCTTCTTGAATAATAGTTCCTTCATTAGAGATCTAACTAAGGAAAGACTTCTTCTTCAAATCAGGACTCATCTTGGAAAGCTTTCCTAGTTGCACTCGAACTCTTCTTTCCTTGTAGAGCGATTTGCTTAATTAAGGAAACTTTCCTTCTTGGAAACTTGAGCGTCCAACCTATGACAAGTTTGTTTCCTGAATAATAATCAAAGACAATTACAACTGTGGAACTCAATTAGTTAAATGAATAAGGCAAAACAATAATAAAGAATATAATCAAGATTGTAAATCAGATTCTGCTTCAGCAATGTTACTCTAATATTGACTTCTCAATGTTAATCTAACATTACCAGAATACCTGCACTTTCATTAATAATTCGATTAACTGGGTGGATTATATTATAATTTTAGTAGTTTAGATCATTCACCTTAAATCAAGTTAACACAAAATTTAGGAGCGTCAGTTTAATTTCATGTAAAAAAAACACGGAAAGAAGAAAAACATCTGGGGGTTAAATGACAATTTCAATGTGGATCAGACACACACTTTGTCGATTGTATTTATTAAGTAGAAACATTTTTGCATCTTCACTCCCATTTCTGCCATGTGAAAGTTTTTTTTTTGTTTTTTTTTTCTCGAGAGAGGCTTCAACATGTGACGTCATCCATTCAATTCATCAAAGCTTCCCTCAAATTTTCATCATGTTGATCGTACATGTATGCACATTCAAATTGATCGATTTCATGTTTTTTTATATTATTATTTAATACCGTTGTTTAATATTTCGGAATCGTGCACATTTTCTCACATCTAATTCGTCCAAGTCTTGTCTTGGCTTGAATCTCGTCGTTCTAATTGTTCTAGCCTGCTAGAATATTAATTTGAGAGTATCAACGCATTGTAAGATCTGTGCGATGTTGAAACGTCGCAATAGATTTTCACGCGAGTTTCGAAGTTCACCTCCTTTTTTTTTTCTTTCTAAATCTGGGGTACATACAGTTTCCATTATCATTTGTACAACGTTATCAACATTCAACGCCTCACAGTAATTCATAAAGAAAACACTAACATCACAATAATTTCAAATCATTTAAAAGTCCGGTCTTAAAAAATATTAAAATTCCTGAACTGCTTATGTTTATAGAAAGGTGTAGCTCTGTAACCACGTTGCCAGCCACATGTTTCTCAAACTATTAAAAATATATGTATTTGTAGCACTAGCTTTTTTCGTCAATCAAGATGAAACTCCAAGGTTTCTTAAGCCAATTGCATGGCTTTTTACACCAATAAAAATTTAAATATTTCGCAAAAGTTGGGAAGTGAATACAAAAAAAAGGAACAAAATAATCACATTCTCTATATGCCAATAATGTTCCTTAACACGTAGTTAAGGTGAACTGTGTATCGTCATTTCTCAGTATCAATCATGAAAATATTTTCTTGGATGTATAGATTGTTGGAGATTAATTTTATATAAACCCACTCAAACAATTTACCCTTTTAGATGAGATGACAAATTCTATATAATTTTAGAGGTCTTAAATTCAAGTTCCACCCACACTCAATTTTAAACATTCTCCAACATTACTGGAGTAGACTTATTAATGGAATAACTACGACTATTAAAGGTAAAACGATATCGTCTCTTATTTTCATGCAAGAGATGTTTAAAAATTGCCTCCGAGATATAAGAATAGAAAATCACTCGATACATCGAAAATTGTCGCACTATTTGTTTATGGATATTTTTTTTGGTAGCCAATAATAAGAAAAAACATTAACTCAGAAGGTTTTTACATGAGTTACAAAATAAAGCAAAGTTTGGGAAAACATCTGGGAAAAGATTCGACGAGAAAGAAACGGAATCAAAAGGGCCATTCCAGTTACATAAAGAAGCCCATTTGGCTAAATTATGAGCAAGAACATTTCCAAGCCTAGGAATGTTCCTAATTTTCCAGTGAGGGAAGTTCTTCCAAATAAGTTTGATGTCCTTCAAATCTTCTTCAGCACCCCAGAAGTCGGGTGGTCGATCTTGAGCAATCAATTCTGCTGCAAGCTGGGTATCAGTTTCAAAGATTGCGTGCTTGATATTTGTTCTCAAAAGTGAATTTGAAGCTTCTTTGATTGCGTGGATTTCAGCTGCCGTGGGGTTGGGGTTGGGTCTTGTAAAAGCTGCTGCAGCGATGAAACCTCCACAATGGTTTCGGATGATGAAAGCCATTAAACCATTTCCATCTTTAAAACCTGCATCAAGATTGATTTTGACAAAATCTGGTTTTGGGGGAGAGCATTCATAGGAGAGAGGCCTGCTTTGAGCAGTGATTTTACATCGAGTTTGAGCACATGCCAATTCCCTGCCTTGTTTCTCAGCCAATCTTGCAATCTGTATGTCAGTCAACACAGTAGATCCAAACAAAATATTATTTCTCTTATCCCAAATTAGGCTAAGGGCACAGACAGAGAAGTTCAAGAATTCAGTGTAATCAGAGAGTTGAGGAATAGGAAGTTTAGTGGGGTCGAGAAGTAAAGTAATCCATTCTTCAATGGAAAGGTGGGAGAAGTTGTGAAGTCGGAAAGTCCATTTAGAAGTAAACCAGATGGATCTAACAGAAGGGCAGTGCAAGAAAATTTGCTCACTGGATTCGAAGGATGAGTTACACAGAAGGCAATTTGTGTCGAGGTTTGAGATGAAAGTGGATAGTTTTTCTTTAGTAGCAAGGGAGTTGGTTAAGATTCTCCAAAGGAAGAGTTTTTTCCTTTCATGAGTAGGGGATTTCCATAGAATTTTCCACAGAGAGGACGGCATTTGAAACGGAGGAGAAAATCGGCATGATTGATCCACATGGTATGCGCTCCTAGGAGTGAACTTCCCTGATGAATTAGGAGTCCAGATCGCACGACTGGGTTCCCCGGATTGGGGAATTTGAATTTTCTGGATTTCTTTGCCAAGAGAAGGAGGAAAAATGTTGAGGATGAGATCAAGATTCCAATGGGAGGTGTTGGGAATCTGGATATCTCTAACAAGGTTGATATTGTGAGGTAGAGGAGAAAGAGTGTTCGGTTTGAAAGTGGGGACCGAGGGAATCCAGGGGTCTTCCATGATATTAAGAAGAGAATTTTGGGTGACTTTGTGGCATATGCCCTGCTTGATGATGTCCCTGGTAGCACATATATTTTTCCATAGATGGGAGTCAGCTTTCTTTACTCGGAGAGAGAGGAAGTCATGTTCACGGATGTATTTAGATTTGAACATTTGGATCCACGGTTTATTAGAGGAGGAAGCAATTTGCCAAACGATCTTAGAAAAGAGGGCCCTGTTGAAATCCATGGTGCGACGAAATCCAAGTCCGCCTATAGATTTAGGCTTACATATGGAATCCCAGGATTTGAGGGCAAAAAAGTTTGGCTTACTGCAACCATTCCACCAGAAATGGCGGATTCTCTTATCAAAATACTTACAAACAGCATTGGGGAGAAGTAGAGATGACATAGTATAGACTGGGAAGTTTTGAGCAGAGGATTTGATCAATACTGTTCGGCCAGCTTGAGATAGGAATTTAGTTTTCCAGCCCGCGAGATGAGTGTCAAGTTTGTGGCCAAGGTCATCAAACTTTGAAGCTTTACGATCTGTGGAGCAGAATAGAAGGCCAAGGTGTTTGATGTTATGACGACACCTGTTTATTCCCAAAGTGTTGCGGATGGCAATACGAAGAGAAGGGGGGCTATTTTTACCGAAGTGGACGAAAGATTTATCTTTGCAAATGAGTTGACCAGTCCAGTTTTCAAAAAGGTTTAGGCATTTTAGAATGGTTTCAGCATCAGTAATAGATGCGCGGCAGAAGATTAGGATATCATCCGCATATAAAATATGGGAGATAGGGATTCCACCTCTCGAGACTTTAACTCCTTTGAACAGATTTTGACTTTCAGCTTCGCAAAGGATGCGAGAGAGCACTTCGGTGAGAAGAATGAAGAGAATAGGTGACAGGAGATCCCCTTGTCGGATGCCACGTGAAGGTTTGAAGAAACCGTAAGGTGAGCTATTTATCAAGGTCGAGAAAGAGGAGGTGGTGATGCAATTTGAGATGTATTGGATAAAAGTGTCAGCAACACCAAGGCATTTAAGGATGCGAAGAAGGACTGTCCATTCAACCCGATCGAAAGCTTTAGAGAGGTCTACTTTGATGGCCATATATCTTTGTTTACCTTTTCTGGTGTTAATGAAATGCATGACCTCTTGGGTGATAATCGAGTTATCTGCAATGGATCTTCCTGGGAGGAAGGCTGATTGAAGTGGGGAGATAATGGATTGGAGCAACGGTTTAAAGCGGCTTGCAAGGATCTTGGTAATGGCCTTATAAGTGGTGTTACATAAACTGATTGGTCTGAATTTTTCTACCTGTGCAGCATCATGGGATTTAGGAATGAGGGAGATGAAAGTGTGGTTGGAGGATTTGAGGAGATGACCAGTCTTGAAGAAATGTATAACAGAGTCAATGACTTCTTTACCTACAATATGCCAAAACTTCTTATAAAAAGTAGGGGGAAGACCATCCGGGCCAGGGCTCTTAAAGAAATTGAAGCCAAAGATAGTGTTTTTAATTTCAGCAGAGTCTAGGGGATAACACAAGGATTGATTGTCTTCTGATGTGAGAACTTGGGGAAATAATATATCAAAATCACAATCAGGGGAGGGGTTAACAGAACTAAAGAGGTTTCTAAAGTAGCAATCAAAAGTTTCACCAATGTCTTGCCATCTTGAAACAACAATGTTAGTGGAAGTATTTAAAACAGCGGAGATATGATTCATGCGTCTTTTAATAATAGTAGAGAGATGAAAGTACCTAGTATTGGCGTCTCCATTGGAGAGCCAATGTTCTTTCGCCTGTTGTCTCCATTTGACTTCCTCCATGAGAAGGAGGTTGTCAAGTTTCTCATGTAGAACTGTTTCCTTCCTCAAAGTATCCTCGGTTTGTTTCAGATTTTGTGTCACCTCAATGTCATCTCTTAAGGTTTTCATAGTGTGGATATGGGGTTGGAAATGGTTTTTGTTCCAGTTTTTCAGATCAGCTTTGGTTTGATTTTGTTTGGAATGAAGGATGAAGTGAGGGGATCCAGAGAAAATGTGGGACCAAGAGTGTTCAATGACCGAGTTGCAATCGGGGTCAAGGCTCCACATGTCTTCATAACGAAAAGGTCTAGGGCCTCTGATGATGGGGGGAAGAGTATTGAGGATTAATGGTGCATGGTCAGATTGCACTGCAGGGAGGTGGAGAATGGATGCATCAGGGAATATATCATTCTAATTTGCAGTGGCTATAGCACGGTCCAAGCGCTGCTTAATGTTTGCTAGACCAGGTCTCTTGTTTGACCATGTAAAATCATTCCCTCGATATTCAATATCCATCATCCCATTGGTTTCCATAAAATGTGCAAGGCCTTGACTAGAGGAAGAGGAGAAAGGCCTCCCTCCAGATTTGTCATGAGAGCTGGTTATGGAATTGAAGTCTCCAATAATTGTGCATGGGGACTTTGCTTTAGAGACAAGGTCATCTAGAAGAGGCCAAAATACAGTTTTACCCCAGTAGGTGCAAAGAGCATGGACAGCAAGGAGATTCTATGGATTGTCCTCTTCAATGAGAATTTGTATTAACCATTGGTTTTCAAAAGTAAGGCTGGCCTTAACATGGTTTTTCCAGGCCATCAAAATGCCCCCAGCCGTGCGGATGGGGGGGTGAAAATGCCAAGAGACAAAACCAGCTCTGCTAAGCCGAATAGGCAATCTTTTTAGATTTTTTGTTTTAATTTCAGAAAGGAAAATGATGTCTGGGGGATAACTATTTACAATTGCCCAAAATTCTCTCTTTGTCTCGGCTTGGGCGAAGCCACGACAATTCCAAGCCATTATGATCATTGAGAAAGGGGGCCCGCTTTCACCGAGCTAGTAATTTCCTCAATTATAACTGAGTTAGAGGAAGGAATGAGGGGATAAGAGGGTGCTAGAAGAGCAGAGTTGGGTGTTCCTCTTGCTAGGCGTTTTATGTGCGCAATACGCTTGCCTTTGAGAGAGGAGTTTGCTTGTTTAGAGCTGTTGTCAAGTTTCAGCTTTTTCGAAGTGAAGGAGAGAAGGGAGTTTGGTTCAAGTGATCTTTTGAATCTGGGAGGTGGAGGGATAGTTCCTGGGCCACTAAAGGAATTTGGGCCAAAAGGATTAAGGCCAAAAATAGGGAGACGAATTTGAGTTTCAGACCAATAGATAGGGTCGTCGGGTTTGGGTTTAGCAGTAGAGATGGGTCGGGTTTGAGAGAAGTAAGGGTTGAGATTCGTTGACTGGGTGTTCTGAGTAGTAGATGGGTCAGTGTTTGACTTGTTTAGCTGATTTGGCAGTGAGGACGTGGCACCACCAGTGTTGGAGAAAGACAGGTTTGCCCCTGGGGTTTTGTGGTTGGTGGGAATAGTAGGGTTTTTCGTGGCGGCTGGTGGTAGGCGGATAATCTGGAACTGGGGAGTGGTGGAGAAAGGAGTTTCCGATGATGTGGGGTTATTATCAGAAGCTTTTTTGAACGCAGGATTGACAGTAAAAGGGCTATCTTCCTTCAACCAAGGACCAAACTCAAAGGTCGCTGGTTTTGGGGTAGGTGTGGGGATGGTAGGGCAAGAATTGTAGTTATGACCGAGGATCCCACAGTAGTAGCAGAAATCGGAAAGCTTTTCGTACCTGATCTCAATCAATCGTATTCTATTATCAGCGAAAGAAAGAGTAAGCTTGTCTATCAGAGGTTCTTTCACCGGAATCTCGACACGAATGCGAATGGAGTTTGACCAACGTTGGTCGTCCTCCACCAGGTCTGTCTTGACGAAGTTACCTATGCGATTTCCAATGCGACGAACCGTGTCTAAGGTAGCGTACTTTGCTGGGATATCAAAAGCTTGAATCCAGAAATCAGAGGTGTCGAACTTTATCTCCGATAGGGATTGTTCCTCTCTCCAGATTTTAGTACAGACGTGGTATCCTCTGAAGGACCACGGTGAGTTGTTAAGAACAGTATAACCCTCCCTGAGAGTTTTGAAAATAAAGGCCAAAGTGTTAGGACCAACTGTATTGACCGTTACAGGGCACTTGGGATTCCAGGCCTTTAGGAGAGAGTTTTTTAGAGCATTTATGTTTTGGGGTTTATCACAAATCAGCTTGCAAACAAGAGTAATCCCAAGAGCAGATTTTGGGACTGGGATAGCAGGTGGGGGAGGTTCAGGGATGGAGAGGAGTTGGGTTTTAGCTATTATGTTTTCCATTTTCAGAGGCGAGAGCAGGTGGAGAGAGAATGGAGGGATGAAAGGATATGATTTGGTAGGAAAATGAGAGTGACATTGAGGGGACAAAAAACCCCAGAAATCCTAATACAAGGAGGAAATAGCTCTACAGGGGAGAGCGGTCACAGTACTTTTTTTTTGTTTATGAATATTTACATTGTATTGATGCGTTCGAAATTATAATTAATCAAATAAGTTAATAGTTATTGAGATATTAATATAATTAAATCAGCAGTTATTTTATTTTAGATGGTTTTGATATGAGTCTATTGTTAATTATGTTAGGTCAAAGTAAAGAGTCAATTGTACTTTTATAAAAAAAAAAGCTTCAAATAATAAACTGCGTAAAGGAAGAGCCAAAACGAAGATCTTTTTATAGTAGAATCAATGTGAACGTATAAGATAATGTCCGCGCACACGCTCAGTAAGACAACTGCGACATCTCTTTGTTTTTTACCAAATGTAGATGTATTAACTTCGAATTTCGAAACAATTGAAATTATTTTTCTCCTACGTGCCAAACAAATTCATTTCAAATAAGGTTAAATAAGATAAAATGTACTTCTCCAAAATGCTGCTGGCTGGTGCCAACATGAATCTCAGATAATGATTAAAAAGTACAATTTAGTTTTTAAATCAAAGCACTTCTAGTTATTCTTTGTTCGCCTTAGTACGTGTTGTATATCTTGACCATAAACTTATGAATGTTGGTACTTCAAGAATAATTGCATTAAAGGGACCGACGTATATTCCTATAATTTTTTTTTTGAACATCGTATATTCCTGTATCTATTATTAATTCTCAGAAAATAAAAATAACACATAAAATGCCATTTTCTCAGGTAAATCATTTTCATAAAATACGTAATTTGCATAGTAAATCACTTTATGGGTCCTGAACTGTAATACCATCGGTCCAATCCACTAAATGGTGTCTATAAAACATGAAGGGCCAGTCCCCAGCAGTCGAACGTGCCCAATTAAATAGCAAATGACAAAAAACATGAGGGAAAAAATTACTCTGGGCTATTCAAAAGGACTTCAAATTTATTCGTTTAGGATTTCTAATTTACAAATACTGAAAAAAACAATATCCCCTGATCCAACAAGTGCGACATCATGAAATGACAGACTGATATAATTGTTTTACTGAATTATCATGTAAGCCATTTGTTGTGGGGATTTCCACAATTACATAATTAACATCTATTTAAATACATCACAATAATACATAAATAAACATCATATAGATTCAAAATTGAAATACATATTAATACAACAAAAATATTTATAAACCGGCTGGTCTGTAAAGGAGTCGCGCCTCTAGAATCTATTTGACGTTGTCCTGAAAAAGTGATTGCCTCCCCTCGGTGCATGTATTGGCAACTAGGAAAGTAGAGAACAAGACCTTCTCCACGCGAAAAATATTACAACATATATATCGCATATACATTTTCTTCTTTCTCATGATGTATTCTTCTTTTCAGCATATCACCTCTATTTGTAATATAAATAGTCAACACCCCATATATTAAAAGGTATGATAATGTTGGAGATTAGACAATTAAATTAGGGGTTATTGGTTTTAATTGAATATTAAATATTATTAATTAATATAATATATTATTTTGTATTAATATATATATATATATATAAATATATATACTTATCCAACACCATTCACTAGAATAAAAATATTAATTAAATACGAATACTCTAAAAAGTATGATATTAATTAAAGGTATGGTATTTTGTTGAATCTCAAATGCGATGATGCATAATCTGCCCCACCCTCGGAGAAGGGCGGAAAAATGGGTATTCTACAAAAAATTGTCTAAGGTCTTGCGGGAAAGTACGTAACGGCCGCGACTCTCCTCCTCCCGGATACAGATGAACGACCCAGACTCTGGAGACGGTACCCCCGAGTCACGACCAGAAAACACCCACCAAGGGTACTCGGTCTACACACTCGGAGGAAGGTACCCCCCCGTATCGGCCAACATCTCTTAAAGGGATGCGACGAGGTCCCGAAGGCCTAAACACGTTCCCCCCAACGACCCACGACCTATCTAAAAACAAGGGACCCACGACGAACAACCTGAGACCCCTTAGCCCAAAAAGAATAACTCTCCTCAGAGCATTCAACACTCTACGAGATGCTCGAGGAACTATCATCAACACTTAGCCAAAATTGAGGAAACATGAGCGCTCAACAAACATTAAGGACACGAGTAAACACAAGGCAAGGTCAAAGACCTACCATAATCTCATATAAGCAGTTCATGATCAAAGAGCAGCCCCGAGCCCCCTTCGCGACGAACGACCCACAAAGACAGACCAAACCAACCACGACCTCCGATTCTACCCAGAAGACGCATCATTTATTCTCAACTCTCCCAACGTCACAACCACCCCAATAATGAGGAAAGACCATCCCTTATTGGTCCAACTCTTTCATTGGGACAGAAAGCAACAAGCACCATTGGTGCAGAATATTTATTGGCGCAGACCGAATTACATGCATTGGCTCAGACTACCTCCAAAGACCACTGGGACAAAGATCATCATTACTCGCTCAGACGGACCATCAGCCATTGGTCACCCCCATATAGACGACCCCATTGGCGCAGAAGACCCTTGCACCATTGGGCAACAACAAAGACGACAAAGAGAGGCCCTCATTGGCCAAAGACCCATGAACCTACACTATATATAGTCCTCATTTTCTCAGCAAAAGAGACAAGCTCCAATTCAAGCACTAATCCACTCCACGAAAATAGCAATATTCTCCATTATTATGCACCCTACTTGTACTTATAATTTATCGCATTCTTCTACCTCTAAGTCGTGTACCTCACACGACCCCCTTGTACTTTACTCAAAGTCCTTAATAACAATATTGTGCCTCCTTTCTTCAAACTCGAGATTGGCATTGCGAACATAAATACTTGAGTAACAATATCCCCAAACACCCCGACTATCAGGGCTCGAACGATATTGCCTCACCAAATGGCGCCGTTTGTGGAAACGCCTTAAGTTCTCTGAGAAAAGTTTGAAGAAAGTTGCATGGCCAGAAAAAGAGCTAGAAGAGTACCCGTTCGAGCGTCCACATCCAACACCGAGGTCGCATCCATGGAGAATCACGACAATGAAACAGAGAGGGAGCTAAGTCTCCCGCTCCTTCCTGAGGAGGCCCAGCAACCAGATGATCATGTGCCTCCCCCCGAGGTCCCAGCACCACCTGTCGCAGGAGCCCCAGGACCGCCGAATCACCAACAGGTACCTCCAAGAACGGGACCTGCTATGGGTTATGTATATGTACCCTTGGACATATATCACAACATGTTCACTCGATTCAACCGGCGAAGAGCCACAGCCTCAGAAAATGCTCGGGGTCGTGATAGGGAATGCTCCGAGGAAAGGGAGAACCCCTCGCGTCGCCAATCGGCCCCACCTTCCAGGGCCCAGTCAGAAGGACTATCACAAGGTGATACCCGAGCCTTCCCTCCACGACGAAGAAGAAGACAACCCTCACCAGATATTGCCAGCTCGGTCGGTGCACCACGAGGAGGCGAACCTCCCCGGCCACCACGTCCACATGGGGCAGCGTGGGATGCACCTGACCTCCATGAGCCATATTATCCAGAGCCTGTATCAAGACGCCAATGCTCGCCAACACCCGGCACCTCGTTACGCGGCATGATGGAACAAATGTAGAGAGAATTGCGGGAAATCCGTTGCAATCTCAACCCGGGCGAAGAACCGCCTATCAGGGATCGCCATTCGCAACCGCCATCGCCAAAGCTTAGATCCCACTGACCATGAAGCCCGTCGGACTCCCAAGCTACACTGGAGAAAGCACCGATCGCGATCCCCATGACCACATCAGCCATTACTTGGCGTGCATTAACTTGTCGTCAGCACCAGACTACGCCATGTACCGAATCTTCCGCACAACACTCACATGAAGAGCCTAGTCTTGGTTTTCCCATCTGCCTCCAGGAACCATTCATAGCTTCGACCAGCTAACTCAGATGTTCATAAGGCGGTTCGCCTATAACATGGTTTTCCCGAAGACTTGCGGCCATCTGTTTAACGTCCGACAGAACTCGGACGAGCCCCTTCGGGACTACATGCGCCGGTTCTCTCAGGCGGTAGGAGAAGTGGTCTAGTTCGACTCAGGAGTGTTCTCCGATATCATTGTTTGAGGATTGCTTCTGGGGAACTTCTCCAATTACCTTATGAGAAACCGTGCCGTCAACCTCGAGGAACTGTTGAAAAAGTCAGAATCCTTCATAGAAATGGAGGAAACACGCAAGATCTTGGAGGCTGCCGAGACCACGAGGGCCCCGACTAGAGGAAAATAAAAATGAGACGACAAGGAAGGAGGCAAGAGGGAGAGACCCAAGAAGGACTTGGACCTGGTACCCTTGCCGAGCATGATGATATCCCCCATGGAAATCATGAAAATCGTGGGGGAAGAACGCTACTTCAAGTGGCCTCGGGCTGTGAGGGATGCCCAAAGGCTTAAGCATAGAAGCAAATTCTACACGTACCACCGAACATACGGGCACTTGACAAACGACTACATCCATCTCCAGAGGGAGATAGCCAGGCTCCTAAAACTAGGATACTTGGAAAATACGTGGTGTCCGATGATCGCGACCCAGTAAAGAAGAAAGGACGCGAAGAGGCACCCAAGAAAAAGAAACGCAGGTCAGAAACACCCGAGGAGGATGATGAGTCAGAATTCATCGAGCAGGAATAACTTCCTTCACCTCTTCGTGTGTATTGTGATAACGCCCCTACAGGTCGCACCGTGAATATGATCGAGGGTGGAGTACTATCCGTAACCCTCAAGCAGAAGAGAAACTTCATTCGGAAAGCCCGCAAAATGCAGACAAAATGCTGGAAGTCTTTGCCACTAAGGTAGCTAACCAACCGGTTATCTCCTTTGGCCTTAAAGACCTCCTGGGTATTGTGTATCCCCAAGAAGACCCCCTCGTGGTCACAGCTACCATACTGGGGACCGAGGTTAGGAGAGTACTTGTAGACACGGGAAGTTCAGTCAATGTTCTCTTCCTACCTACATACCTGGCCTTGGGAATTTCTCAGAGTCAGATGGAGACGATCGAGGTGCCCCTCGTGGGATTCTCTGGGGAGCAATGCCAAACAGTGGTAATCATAATCCTACCAATGTCGTGCTCAACGGGTACCCTACGGCCAAGCTCATCCAACAGCAAAAGAGGAACATGGGATCGAAGCAAAATAAAGTGATCCAAGCCGAGCTCTAACGGCTCATAGACCTCCACCAGATCCGTGAAGTCAGGTACCCAGAATGGTTGACCAATGTGGTCTTAGTACCAAAAACAGGAGGTCTAAAGCGCATATGCATAAACTTCGTGGACATTACGGTCAAGAAAACTCCCATGTCCATATTGGAAGCCGCTCAAGGCTACAATCAGATCCCTATGGCAAGACACGACCAGGCAAAGACTAGTTTCAACACATATATCGGCACCTTCTGTTACCTAGTCATGTCGTTCGGCCTTAAGAACGCCGATGCCACATATCAAAGATTAGTCAACCTCATGTTTGATGGGCTAGTCGGTGACACTATGGAGGTCTACATCGATGACATGATCGTAAAAAGCCAGCGGGAGGAAGATCACGCTCGCGGCCTTGCTAGAGCCTTCGAGATCATGGAAAAATTCGGAATTAAGATTAACCCTCAGAACTGCTCCTTCGGTATTCGGGGAGGAAAATTTCTAGGGTACTTGGTCACCCAAAAGGGGATCGAGGTTAACTCAGAAAAAACTGAGGCCATACTCGACATGGAGTCGCCAAAGACCGTGCGAGACGTCCAGAAACTGACATGCAAGATGGCCTCACTAAGCAAGTTTATTTCTCGCTCTTCTGAGAAAGGCATTCCCTTCTTTAAAATTCTCAGGAATATAAATGAGTTTTAGTGGACCGACCAATGCGAAGAAGCCTTCAAGGCACTAACAGAATATTTGGTCCGTCCGCCCCTTCTGGTAAAACCTGTCCCCAAGGAAATGCTCTTCCTATACATAGCCGTGGGAAAAGAGTCAGTTAGCGCAGTTCTGGTCCAAGCTGAAGGAAGGGAACATCTGCCTATGTATTACGTTAGCAAAACCCTCATCGACGTCGAGACCCGATACTCTTGCATAGAAAAGGTCGGGTTAGCCCTCGTATCTGCAGCTCGGAAGCTCAGAGGCTACTTCCTAGCCCATCCGATCACCGTCCTTACCGAACATCCTATTTGGACTATCCTCAACAACTTTGAAGTGTCTAGATGAATGATCAAGTAGGCCGTCAAGTTAGGGGAATTTGATATTACTTATTCCCCTCGATCGGTGATCAAGGCTCAAGTATTAGCCGATTTCATCACTGAAATGCATGAAGAACCTGAAGAGGACGAGCCTGAACCCTTGTGGTACCTCTACATTGACGGATTATCGACTAACACCCATGGAGAGTAGGTATAATCTTCAGGAAAATAGCTCCAGACGAGCCAGAGATTGTCTTGGAACTCGCCGTGCGTATGGAGTACCCCGTTTTGAATAACGAGGCTGAATATGAAGCCCTCTTACTAGGAATGCGCCTAGCTACCGAGGCAAAAATATGAAGGATATTGGTGCACATCGACTCACAACTCATCGTTCAGCAGATACATGGAACCTACGAGACTCGCGAAGAAAACATGAAGTAATGTTTGGAAGCAGTCATGGCAGGAACAACCCTGTTCCAAGAATTCTCAATCAGGCAGATCACGAGATCAGAAAACCAAGATGCTGATGCCTTGTCCAAGATGGCTAGCTGAGCCCAAACCATCAGCAGCCGAAGAATAACTTTCTTCTCGGCCCTTAGACCCGAAAGGCAGATCCAAAATAAAGAAATTCAGATGGTGGCCCCCATCGAAGAGGATTGGATGGCCGAGATCATCGACTTCATCAAAAATCCTAAAAAGTTTGCTCATGACCGAGATAAACATCACACCATGTATCAGCGTACCACCCGGTACTACATATAGAATGGGGTTCTATTCCAAAGGTCGTGGTCTTACCCGACCTCCCGCCATGTCAACAAACATGATGCACAGTTAATCCTGAAAGAAATTCACGAGGGATGCTGTGGTAGTCATTCCTGGGGAAGAAGCATTGCCACCAAAATTATCTGCCAAGGATACCACGGGCCGACCATGGCAGCCGATTGCGAAGATTATGCCCGAAAGTGTCCAAAATGTCAGCTGCACGCCCCCGTGAGGCATCAGCCTACCACCCCTTGGGAACCCGACAACGTCCCTTGTCTGTTCACCTGATGGGGAATCGACATCGTAGGAGCCATGATCCCCGATAGGGGACAAAATTTCTTGCTAGTAACAGTCGACTACTTCACCAAGTGGGTTGAAGCAAAACCCCTCTTTAAAATCACCAGCCAAGTCGTAATCAACTTCATCTGGAGAAACATCTTGACTCAATTCAGAGTCCCACAGCAGCTGCTGAGCGACAACGGGTTGCCGTTCTGCAACGACCTCATCGAAAAATGGTGCAACAAATGGTGAATCAGACACAGTTCACATGGGTCGATTACCCCCAAGGAAACGACCAAGTAGAGGCAACCAACAAAACACTTCTCAAAATGTTAAAAGCCCGTCTTGACCAATATCAGTCGAAGTGGGTCAAAGAAGTCCCCGACGTGCTGTGGGCCTATCATACTATCCCACGAGCTACAACAGGTGAAACCGCCTATAGCCTCATTTTCGGTACCAAATCAATAGTCCTTTTCGAGGGGGTAAAACAAAGTCTACGGGTCTAGGAATATAAGGAGGCCTAGAACAGCGGTGACCTCGCCCTAGCTGTAGATCTTCTGGAAGAAAGGCGAATAAGAGTCGCTACCCATGCGCAATTTTACAAAACCCGTATAGCTAAATATTACAACACCAGAGTTCGACCCCGTTCGTTCCAAGTCAGAGATCTCATTCTTAAAAGGGAAGAGGCCTCCAAGAACGTCGGAAAGTTGGACCCAAAATGGGAAGGCCCCAATCAGATCTCTAAGATCATTGGGCCTGCCACCTATTTACTTAAGGATGTAAACGGCCAAGAGCTCACACGAGCTTGCAATAGCCTTAACCTCCGGAAGTATTACCTTTAAGCGCTCTGTAGTCGACCCCTTATGGCGACTCAAATTTTGTTCACGTAGTTAGTATGTTTGTGTTTTGGCTTCGCGGATACACCCGTGTAAGGGCAAACATACCCTCGGCAATAAGATAACTACGTTCAATAAAAATTTCAGTCTCATGACTTACAACAGTAAGAGCCAAAACCTAATCTTCCATTAATATGTCTACCACGACCAACAAAAAAAACACGAGAATTGAGGGGACTTCGCCTATACAAAGCGGCAACTATAAAAAAAATTACACCCATACTAAGAGGCAACACCACCCCCATAGTAAGCGGCGATATCATGCCCACACAAAGCTGCACACAAAACGAAACAAGGGCAACACTCGACTAACACTACTCATTTGCAGGGTGTTTTCCGACCTTGATCCAGGCCTGACGCTCTTCAGCAGACAGCTCGATCGGGTCCAGCATCATCAAAACTTTGGAAGGGGCCCTACGAGGGTCTGACAAGGCAACACCGGAGGAGGTAGAGAAAAACTCCAGGCTTGGAATTGCCAGCCCTCGGGGAACGGCAGGGAGAGAAACAAAGGAGGACGCCGCCATTCCATATCCGATCCTAACAAGGTCCCTCGTCTCGGAGGTTAGTATATGGTTCTGGGACGGCACGACCGAGTCAAGGCGGGCATTGGCAACACCCACTTGAAGCTCTCTCCTTGCGTCCTTGAGTTGGCAGGCTAATCGATCCCGTTCCTCCCGGAGCGGGTTGACCTCCTCCGCAACCCGGATGGCTTCTCTAGCCCTCTGCTCCCACCTCGCGGCCTTAACATCGGACTTAGCTACAGCCTCCGTCAGGCAACTATTGAAGTCCCCCAAGTCCCAATCCGAGGATGCTCTCAACTCGGCCATACGCCCACGAACCTCGTTTAAAGTGGCCTCCAACGTAGCATTCTCTTCACGAGCATGCCTAAGCGAGGCACGAAGAGCATTACGCTTCTCCACCACAGCTTTCAGGGCACTATGGCTGGCCCTATATGTGCCTAGCGCATCCCCAAGCACAGTAAGTTGCAAAACCAAATATTAATCGCGAGACCAACGGTTATTACGAGAAAAACATAAGAAAAAAAAGGGGGAGGCGTTACCTCGCATATGCTCTGGCAGCAACGCTCCTACAAAGTGGCATCACCATAGCCCCCTAGGATCTCACGATCCCCAGGATTCAAGACCCCGCTAACGAAAGACCTATAATGGTCAGGGTCCTTGTATCACTCAATAAAAATCGAAGGCACCGCGGGAGTACGAAGAAACTCTTCCTCCTCCGGGGTGAGCGTAAACGTGCTCTTCTTAGAGAGAGACTCGGGGCGGCAGTCCTTTACGGTCGGTAAGGGGTCAATCACCCCTTTTTACCTTATCCTTCCTCGAGGAAGACGCGCCCACATCTCGATCCCCCCCTCTCTTCTTCGAGGGACCACCAACAACATGCGCCTTGTCTGTCAGATTAAACGACGATATTGGCAAAGGCCCAAAGTCAAGCTTCGTACCAAACAGAGGCATAAAATGGTAGGCAAAGTGTTTAGCTATCACGAGGTCCATAGGTTGAGGCATACCTTTGGAGCTAACCCCCTCGCTAGCCTCCGCCATCATGACATCCGCATCAGCAGCAGATGGGTTTCTCGGAGCCTTGGGGCAGTACTTGCTGTCTAGAGACCCCGAGTGCTCAGCAGACTCCGAAGAGGCGGTCACGTCCCAATCCTCCAAACCTCTGTTGTATAGCACTAGCACATCACCTCTAAATGGTCGACGGGCATGGGACGCCATCTCTGCACATACAGACCCACATCATGAAGAGTTAGTAAAAAAGATAAAAAAGAAGGGAGTATACTCTATATACCCGGATAAGAGGTTTTGAGGAACATTCGAAAAATTTATAAAAAAAAAACTTAAAGGCACTTACGAAACTCCAAGTGTTGTCGAAGTGTCAGCGGATCAGGACACTCATCCACCAACCCGTCTTGCAGACCGACTAGGAGCAGGACCATGGGACTGTTCAACATCGACAACACATAATAGAGACCATTGAAAAGACCTCTCTTCTCCAAATAGGAAGCAGCCTTCGAAGCCACCGACGGGGATGGGTAAAAATAACCCAACCCCTAAACTCGGGGCACACCTTCTCGAAGAGTCGACGACTCTCCCAGGGGAGCCATGAAAAAGTATCTCTGACGCCAGTCACCATTGCTCGCAGGACCGCTGGTCGCTGCAGTCAGAAACACCTGCTTGCTGTCCCTCACCGAGAGCAAAAAGAAGGGCGAGCTCATCGCGGTGGCCCGCAGTGTAACGCCCCCGCCACGGTCGAAGGAGTGCAAGGGAGGTTTAGTAGATGGCAGTAGAGAACAAACCCCACAAGTTGGCGATAGGAAGCCGGGGTCAGTTGGCTTGGGCACAATTGCTAGAAATCCGCAACGCACTTGCTTCACATACACCGTCATATGACCCTCGGGAGGGTCGAAAGCCCTGTGCATCTCGAGGGAATGATGATGTGGAACTGCTCAAGGGGGATGTTATACTCTGCCAGCAAAGAGCCAATCTCCACTATGTTCATCACGGAAGGGGTGGAACCAACCCGAAGTCTACCGGTTATGCACTTCGGGTCTAGATGCTCGCTCCGAAAAATAGCACCCTCATTTGCGTATGGTAAGGGGCCCGTCGATTGAAAACTGCAGAAATATGATTCATCGCCGTCATCTGCGGAACAACAGCATCACCACCTCGCTCCCACCGCTGTGAGTCAGAACGAGTAGAAGAAGAACGTGCATCCCTTCTCCGCCGATTCCTAAAAAAAGCGGAGGAACTACCCTGCTGCGGGGTAGGACGAGAAATAGGGGAGTCACAAGACTCTTCATCGCTGGAAAAAACACTGGTGGCCTGAGAAACCATGGTTATAAAAAGGGAGAAAATAAAGAAGTATTTTTACCGAGCAAATATGAGTTTCTGGATTGATGAAAAAGAAGAACGAAGGTGGCAGTGTTTATATAGGCCGGAAAAGATGGTTCATATCCCGAGTCGTTTTACTTCCACGCCCACAATTCAAAAGGTGGGAGCTTTCAGTTCCCACTCATGATCCAGACGAACCGCCACCTTCCCCGAATCACTGTAACCCTAGCATGTCAAACGTCACCATAGGGGAGCTAGACTGGCGCACCAACTCCCTATGTCTCTTTGCAATAAATGAGACACTTTTCCCGAGATGGGTGGTTGGGAAAACGAAAAGGCAGGCCAATTCAAATCCACGACTACCCCGTCAGTCGCCGACACCTGACCACCCCCATCAAAAGACATATGCCACGACCACAAGGGCAACTAGAAAACTTTGAATTTTTTCCTAAGTATAGATCCATTGTCGGAGCTAACGTCTGGTACCCACTGCGATGCTCCGAGGCCCATTAGGGGAAAGCTCGAGCCTCGGAGCTAACGCTTGGTACCCACTGCGATGCTCACAAAATGGGATACTCTCGTACAAGTCACGCAAAGTGGTCCCATGACAACTACGAGCCTGGACGATCGTGATCACTCGCAACAAACTCAAAAACCCTATGGTCGTGGTAAGTGCGGAAAAGTTAAACAAGAAAGGGAAAGTGCTGCCCTTGGAAAAGGAAAAGAAAAGCCCACTTGGAAGGCTAAAAACAAATAAATATGACGACAAAGTATAAGGCAACTTAGGAAAAATTCCAGTCATAATCAAAAACTCCGGGAGAGGACGACCTTGTACAACCCCAGGAAAGGAGAAACAAAAAATTTCTTTTAAAACTAAGGCCAACATGACCACAAAAGTCCCTACAGCTATCTACGCCTGGGGAGTGTGGCTAGGGCCCGCTATCGTAGAAGGGGCAGGAGAGCTTCACACCGCCTGGCTACAACCGGGGAGAAGGTTCAGAGTATCCTCTGGCTTCTTAGGGCAAAACATCCGGCTCGTGGACAGCCTCTGAGGGTCAACATCGGGGCGTAACAAGTTCTTCGCAATACCAAGCTGCCGACAAGCTTGAAAGCCCCATAAAAGGTGACCCTCGAATAGAGGGTCGAGTCACGCCTTTATCTCCTTCTCTTGAGCAGCCAGACATTCATCTGGCTCCATTATGGTCTTCTACACAACCCCCGAGAGCGACGCCACCAGCTTCTCAGAGTCCTCGAGCTTCCCGACCAACTCAGCCTCCCTCCCGGCCAAGGCTTCCCTTACCTTCTCCGAAGCTGCCAGACGCTCATTCAATCACTGCTCCGATCCCTTTAGGGCATCTCTCTCTCGGGCTGCCTCCTCGTAGAACCGAGACAGACCTCTCATTCCCACGGGGCCTGTCAAAAGAAACAAGTGTCAGTCAAAGAAACTCGAGAAGAAAGATAAAGTCACAACATTACTTATTAAGGTCACGCACAATTGTGTAACTAGGCCCAACTCCTGGGCATCCAGCAGAGAAGGAGTCGGAGAAGAGCCAAGTCGGGCCAACTCGTCGGAAAGACCCAGAGTTTGAGCTCCCTGGCTCGCATCACTCTTCAAGAGCGATCGCACTGGAGGAAAAGTGACCTGACCCAAAGTCTCAACTTCTTGGGCAAGAGCGGCCGGGAAGTTCGAGGGTCTAACTCCTTTGACGTTAGGGAAGAGGCGAAGAAGATATCTCAGCCAAACACCATTCTGGCGGTCAGGGGATGAGGAGTAAAAGGCTGACCCGGAGTAGTACCGCTAATATCAGCTTCCAAGGTCGAAGAATAGTGCACCATAAACTAGTCGCCGGCCGCACCCGACTCCGTTTGCGTGACGGGGGAAAGGTGAGAAGCGGTGGGACTATCTCCCACCTGAGCCAGGAGAGGACAATCATCCTCGGAATCCTGAACCAAGATCACCTTACTTTTAAAGGAGACTTTGGCCTGCTCCCGTCGTCGCTTTCTTCCTACCAGTCTGACCTTCTTATCACTGGGCTGACTGGTGCTAGAAGGGGCCTCCACCGACGCACTCCACTCTCCAGAAGGCTCGTTGGCCGATGCCGCTGAAGTAGATGACCCCCCTGCCCTCTGAGGTTAGGAGCAATAGCCTTATTCCTCTTCTTAGAATGACGAGGAGGGGAAGTATCGCATTTTAGCATCTCCATAATGGTCTCTGCAAGAATTAAGATTCCAATTCAAATAAAGGAAGAAAAACCCGAAGAAAAAACATCTGCGAAAAATGCCCAAAAAGCACTTACTAATCGAGGGGCAATTGTTCCCCACGGAAGACTCCAAAGCCAGTATGCCATCCATGCCACACTTCTCATAAAGGGACGAAAACACGCTGACCTGGGACATCTTGTTCCAGCTGTAGCCTTGATCAAAAAACCCCTCGCCCGTCAACTCTTCCTTGGCCTTTGCATGGTCCACGTTAGCAGGAACTTGGAGTTCTTGATTCCACTCCATCGACACGCCATCCAGAAGGCCCCCAACGGTATGGCGGACGAAGAAAAATTTCTCCTTCCAGCTACTGTGAGAACTCGGGAGGTCGTGAAGAATCCTCTTCATCGACTTCCGCATGGTGAAAGTGTAAAAGAGCTTGTCTGACGACGAGCTCGCCAAATCGAAGGCTCCAAAAAATCTGAACTCTATACAGGGGTGTCCGTAGGCGAGGCAGATAAAGGCAAATACCGCCAGAGCCAACCATCCGTTAGGAGAAAGTTGACTCGAATAGAGCATACATGCCTTGAAGACCTCCCGATAGAAAGCAGGGAGGAAAGATCTCAACCCCACTTTGATCTGCACAAAATAGGCGGTGTAGTAACCAGGGCGAGGAGAAGTAGCCCTCTCATGACCCCGAGGCACCACGAGATCCAGACCATCAGTACTCGCCCCGTACTTAGAAAATTCAGCCCTAATCTCATCCAGAGATCTCACCGAACTCCGTACACCGCCAGCAGAAACCCAAGGTGGCACCGCCGCCTCCATCACCATCTTCGCCTTTTTGGCAAAAGTTTCCGCTAAACCAAAAACAACATGACGGCGTCGCGACACCTCTTCAGTAGAAGGTGACACTGCTGCGCCTCCTACCACCGGATTAGACGTTGTCTTCCACCTTACCATGTTGGACGCCTCCTCACCGAAATTGCTCACTGAAGTCATCAGATCGCCTACGAAAATTCAAAGTACCAAAGAGAGAGAAAAGATAGGGAATAGTAAAAAGACTCGGGTGAATGAAGACAAATCACCACGAGTCCCCTCAATTTATAGGCAGAGCAGCCCAAGCGACGCCCTCGGCAAGTGGACAACTCGACGCCACGTGGATCAAGAAGGACAACGTCTTCAGAAAAAACTCGACATCACATAGACTCATTTAATGAGTTCCAAGTGATTTCTACAAAATACACTCGGAACTGGGGGGACTCCTGATGATGATAATCTGCCCCACCCTCGGAGAAGGGTGGAAAAGTGGGTACCCTATAATAAATTGTCTAAGGTTTTGCGGTAAAGTACGTAACAACCGCGACCCTCCTCCTCCCGGATACAGATGAACAACCAGACTCTGGAGACGGTACCCCCGAGTCACGACCAGAAAACACCCACTAAGGGTACTCGGTCTACACACTTGGAGGAAAGTACCCCCAGATTCGGCCAACATCTCTTAAAGGGATGCGACGAGGTCCCGAAGGCCTAAACACGTTCCCCCCAACGACCCACGACCTATCTAAAAGAAAGGGACCCACGACAAACAACCTGAGACCCCCCCCCCCCAGCCCAAAAACAATAACTCTCCTCATAACATTCAACACTCTACGAGACGCTTGAGGAACTATCATCAACACAGCCAAAATTGAGGAAACAGAAGCGCTCAACAAACATTAAGGATACGAGTAAAGACAAGGCAAGGTCAAAGACCTATCATAATCTCCATATAAGCAGTTCATGATCAAGGAACAACCCAGTCCTCCTTCGCGACGAACGACCCACAAAGACAGACCAAACCAACCACGACCTCCGACTCTACCTGGAAGACGCATCATTTATTCTCAACTCTCCCAACGTCACAACCACCCTAATAATGAGGAAAGACCATCCCCTATTGGTTCAACTCTTTCATTGGGACAGAAAACAACAAGCACCATTGGTGTAGAATATTCATTGGCGCAGACCATATTACATGCATTGGCTCAGACTACCTCCAAAGACCACTAGGACAAAGATCATCATTACTCGCTCAGACGAACCATCAGCCATTGGTCACCCCCTAATAGAAGACCCCATTGGCGCAGAAGACCCTTGCACCATTGGGCAACAACAAAGACGACAAAGACAGACCCTCATTGGCTAAAGACCCATGAACCTACACTATATATAGTCCTCATTTTCTCAGCAAAAGAGACAAGCTCCAATTCAAGCACTAATCCACTCCACACGAAAATAGCAATATTCTCCATTATTATGCACCCTACTTGTACTTAGAATTTATCGCATTCTTCTAGCTCTAAGTCGTGTACCTCACACGACCCCTTGTACTTTACTCAAAGTCCTTAATAAAAATATTGTGCCTCCTTTCTTCAAACTCAAGATTGGCGTTCCGAACATAAATACTTGAGTAGCATTATCCCCAAACACCCCGACTATCCGAGCCCGGACGATATTGCCTCACCAAAATGGATATTTCAACTTTGCAAGAATACTCTAAGAAGTCGTCTGTATTCGTATTGAATATGAATTTGCTTAAATACACTTTGAATACGCATCTGAAATAGTATATCTAAATATAATAGTGAAAATAAAGCACCAAATATGTATTAGATATGTCGTGACATATCGATCACATAGTGGAGCGTTGTTGAACAATTTAAAAGGTAATCGTAATGTTAATCTAATTTATTAGTGTTGCTATATGGTGAAATCTTTTAATATTGTTGATGAATACATTTTGATACAATGGCACTTCAAATACATTATTTGTTATTTTGAAAGTCTTATGAAAAAACTGATTCTCCTCTCACGATTTCTACCTTTGTAGCGCTCATGAACAAGTTGCAACTAGAGAAAACTTGCAACCTAGAGGTGTAATTCGAAGCGACTGAAATACTTCATGTTCATTCTATAATCATGACGAAGAAATGACAGACCATCTTTTCTTGACATGTGATCTCTCACAATATCAAGATGAGGATTTTCAATTGGCTTGGATCTTCATTGTTCCTGGTCATCGGTTGAATGCTAACTTTGAGCAGTTCTTCCACTCGACGACCTTATGTTTCGGGAAGAAAGAATAAATTATAATTTGGTCTTTTATTGTTGGGTCAATTTACAATATTTAGAATAAGTTTATCTTCAAAGGGGAACAACTGGATCTCGAACAAACAATGAAAGTTATTGAAGTCGTATTTGTTGGAGAATTTTAAAGTAATTGGGCTTAATTGAGTAAGCCCAAGTAAGTAAGTGTGTAGTGAATGTTCATTGACTTATGCAAGTGTAAGGGATTTTGTCCACATTGGAAAAATTCCTACAAATTCTATTGGTTATATTGAGATACCAAACTAGAGGGTGTAGTGAACTAGAAGATATGAGACTCCTCGCGCTGTCGTCGTCGTCCGTCCGTCTCGACTCGCCTCGCCTCGCCTGCGCGTCCCTGCCGGGAAGACAGTAAATATCTTTTTGGGAGAAATTTATTTAATTATTTTATTAAATAAAATGCTTAAGCGAAATTCTGAATTCAAGAATAATTATTACACACTTAATGACTACGGATTTAATTAGAAAATTAAATCTGCTGATTTAATTTGTGAATTAAATCAAACGTTTTGAATTGAGTCAAAACGTTTTGAATGATGAATAAATTCCCTTGATTGTCTTTGGCTGTTACATATTTTTTTTCAGCTATAAAACCAGACCCTCTGCGCAGAGGAATTTCATCGAAGAAAAACACATCATTCTGCATTTCATTTCATATTCAATTTCAGAGTTTTGCAAATATCGTTCGTGTTCGAAATAGAAAAACAGTATAGTCCTTCACTTGCTGTTTATTTGAGTGGACGTTGTACCTTGGGAGATCTTTTCCTCACGAGGGCTTGAAGGATAGCCGAGGAATTCGATCTTAAGGGGAGAAGGCTTGCTTTCAACTCGTCGTAAAACCGTTCGTCAATCCATTCGTTCACAGTTTCGGTAAACTTTATTTGTTTTGTCATATGTATTTATTTTGGAAAATCAACATCATGAATAAACGTTATTTTCTTGTCGTTATTTGTTCTGTATTATTGGTATACGTTTGCGACGCATACCAACAATATTAGGGAATTGGATCAAGTCTAGATATAAGGATTTTGTTTATTCTTTTCATGACTAGTCGACCCATGTGTCTCTTTGTTGGACGAAAAGATGATATAACTCTCGTTTTTTTGAGTATTTCTTATACTCCTTTAATAAAAGTTATTTTGCTGATAAAAAAAAATTCTATTGTATTTGCAGAGTTGGATACACATGATTATGCAAATGAACTAATAATATTATCTGATATTTTTTTTTCTAAACTATATTCTTATATATACATAACCTATATATATAAATTATCATAATATATGATATTCGCATAGCTAGTGTCAAACACGTATTCCATATCTGAGGAATTCTTCAAGAACTTCAGTCATTGAGTAAAGAGGAATTCTTCAAAAACTTTTCTTAGTGAGAAACATTGTTACATGAGTAGGAAGAGAGAGATTTGTTGTATCAAAAGCACTCGTCATTAAATAATTTTAATGTTGGAAACCTTCTTGTCCATTTCTCTTATAACCATAAAAGAAATAAAAATATCAGAGAATAAAATTACACCCTGCTATGTGCTATCGGAATTTTGTGACAAAAAATAAAATGGATATAATAAAAATGGAATATAAATAGTTCTTCCCACAATTTATACAAGTAATCCACTGTGTGTAGTATATGATATGAAGAAAAGCTTCAGAATTTTCAGCAGTAGCAAAGTAAATAAATAACTGACAATGATCTTATGATTATACGAGTAAAATTTTCTTTCAAGCAAAAATTTCACTCGTAGGAAGTCACAACACATTATATGAAATGGAATATTTCATCAAAACTTGACAACAAGTGCAACAACCTCCAGTTAAATTTACACCAACAAAATTTACACCAACAGTTTGTCAGGGATACAAAAACCTTTGAACCTTAAAGCAAAGTCATGAAAATTCACAAAAAATGATTAGTTGTTGCAATATAAACCTCTTATCTAGCCGATACTCAATAAACTTGTATCAGGTAAACAAGCAAGCAAAAAACTATAGCTATTTTTACGATATGAACTAGAGCAAATATTAAAGAGTGATGCATTTCTAACCAAGTGGAGACTAAAGTAGAAGTCATAGACATCTCTAGATTCCTCTATAATCTACTAGTTAGAAGAATCACTCTACATTAAACTAATTAGATACGTATGTAAGAGTTCTTTAGAATAGATCCAACAAGGTGGTTCTACAAATACGTCCACCACCTATAAATAGAACTTAGAGGTGATCATTGTGACCAAGTATTCACAGTAACCAACAACAAAGAATCTAATGAACATTTTGAGGAATTCTAGATAGTGAATTTGAAGATACGTACTCCAGTCTATAAACACTCTAATTCAATTCACTACTATATTTTCCACCACTACATCTAAACTACATTTCTCCTCCACTATCCTACAAACCTCTTAATCTATTATTCTCTATATTCTAACAGGTGGCATCAGAGCTGGTTCGATCTAGTGCGGGCGTTACGATTTTTTTTGACATTGGCGAACCACTTCCAATGTTGAATGGTGAAAACTACAACGATTGGATCTGTCAAATGAAGACAATCCTCAAGTCTAATGATCAATGGGATGTCGTAGAAGAAGGCATTCAGAAGCAAGATGCTAATGAAATGTCCTTAAGTGCGGGAGAAAATTAAAGAATCTACTATATCAAAACCTGAAAGCTCTTTGTCTTATTGAATATTTTGTTGACGACACTATCTATCTGAAGATCAGTAAGTCTACTACGGTGAAGCAAGCCTGGGATATTTTAAAGGAGGAGTTTTAAGGTAAAGCTTAGGTTAAAACTACCTCACAGAGCTTGATAATAGATGAAGAGAATCTAAATATGGAAGATCAAAAGTTTAACATCAATATGAAAAAGTCAAGAGAAGAAGACGAAGAGAGTCTAACAATGGCTCAAAATCTATTTCAAAGCAACAAGAGTGTTGGATAGAATCACCATCACTAAAGAAACATAATGAGAAGATCTTAACAAAGAGTTGTGCTCAACTAATGGAAATAGGCTACACAGAGATATTTGGTCAAATTGTTCAAGTGAATACTACTGGAATCCTTACATCACAAGAACAAGGGAGAAATTTAAATCTCGATGTGAAGTCAACATATCTAAATGAAGAATAAAAAGAGAATTGATTTGGGATAAAAGAAAGAAACTTCTTAAGGTTAAAGAAATAATTATACAAGTTTAAACAAGTTCTCCAAACTTGGTATCAAAAAATCGACGAATACTTTATTGATCAAGGGTTCAAGAGAAGCAGGTGAAAATATGGATATAAAGCAATTTTCAACAAAGAAACAACCAGCGAAGCACTTTCAGGAGATTGCTTTAAACCCTGCAAAGCACACTTGAAGTATTTAAGAAATGCATCAAGGAGGAGTGTTGAAGAGTGATGCATTTCTACAATGTCCTAGAATATTCTAACTAAGTGGAGACTAAAGTAGAAGTCATAGACATCTATATATTCTTCTATAATCTACTAGTTAAAATAATCTAGAGTTTTTTAGAATACATCCAACATGGTGGTTCTAGAATTATCATCCACCAACTATAAATACACCTCAAAGGTGATCATTGTAACCAAGTAATCACAAGTAACCAACAACTAAGAACCTCAAGAACATTTGAAAATTCTATCTAGTCATGTGTGTGAATGGATTTGTATGTGTTTTTTGTTCATTTTTATTGTAGGTATGCATGACTAGTATGAATGATCAATTAAAGCCTCATCGTTAAATTTTTTAAAACCAACAAAATAAAAGGGTATATGATACTCAAAGTTACTTAGGTATGCATGAATAACCGTTCCATTCTCTCAACATATAACCCCACCTCTTTCCCACTGCCCAATCACATAGTTTTTTAGTGTTACAAAAACAAATCATATAGTTTAAAATTAGTTTGACACTGAAAACTTCCTTTATAGTTGTGATGATACAAAAGAGGATTACTATTTATTTATTAGAATAATATAATCACCTTTAGATTAACAACAACATATTCGATGGCCGCCCCCACTTCAGAGTATTTTGTCTGCATTTCATACCATTCATCGGTTAAGAAAAGGTCAAATCAAGAGAAAAAAACACAGGTGCAATTTAAAATTTGACCAAAGAATTAAGAAAATAATTAAACTTAGGTACTGCATCTAAATTCAAATCTACAATTAATGTTGTCTTAATAATCTTCAATTGTATTTAAGTAATTTCCTGGTCATAGGGTGTACCATATTGACAATGTTTCTCACAACAAAAGCTTTCCTCGTTGGAAATTCAGTAGATTTGAAGGGCATACTTGGAAGTGAGAGCACACAAGCACCAAAAACTGCGTCACCAGTCAAATTATCAAGTCCAAATGAATTTTTAAAATTCGTACTATAATAAACAGAAATATATTTATTCACTATAGTATATCAAAAAATATTCCATTCCCACTCCCAACTGTTTTATGACATCCCCAATAATCTCGACGTAGCTTTATTTATGTCGAGAAGGTTCCAACACAAGTCAAAAAGTACAAAGGCATATATTAATATTGTTCATGACATTATTCACCAAACACTGTCGCATGCACAATACTCAAATATCATTAAAGATTTCATTGGATTGTTTGAACCAAGAAGCGGGTCTCGTATTCGTTGGGTGAGGAAGGAAGCAAATACAGTGGCTCATGATCTTGCTCGCACGGCGATGGGCTGACTCTTGTTCATAACGATCTTATTTTTGCAGCATAGGCGGATTAGTTGCTTTCGGTTATTAGCATAGTTGAGGCGTTATAATTCTGAGTTTATTTCGTTGTTCTCTCACGTGCTCATTGCACGTTTTTTGGGTTATGAATGAAAGTTATTTCCATCAAAAAAAAATTATTTTGATCTAAATATATCCATATTACTCACTCGTAGCTCTCCTTCTTAAAGTAGTTGAAGCCGGTTCGGATACTGTCGAACGGGTCAAACTCAAATCCTTTCTTCTCTGCTCCTCCTTCCATCTCCACCGTCAGCTGTCGTACCTTTGAGGTGGCGACCTACCTTTCCCACTGCTAAGTCCCAAGAAACAAAAACTAAAGTTCTCAAACAAAACAACAAATATAATCACAGACACTAATGGATGTTGGCCGAGGGATGGATCCGGACTGTTTGATTACCATCAGCAAATTGATTCCACCCCACGGAAGAACAAACCATTTTAAAAGCAAATGACCAAAAAGTCAAAATTTTGGGTTTAATTACATGTGACTCTCTCAAATTAGTGGTCAAGATCAAAGCATAGGGAAAAGGGCGAAACAATCAAAATTCGGTAGTCTATACTCTACAACAACCAACAACAACAACCAAGCCTCTAATCCCAATTAAATTGGGGTAGGCTATATGAACCATGAATGAATCACGTCGAGTCATGAACATGAATCTTCTGCCTCAATATGTTTCAGTCGACGAGCATATCTTCATTTAGATCTTTTAGCTTCATGTCATTCCGTATGACCTCCATCCACGTCTTTTTTTGTCTCCTACAAGCTCTAGCCGCCAGTCCTAAGTCGAGATCTTCAACTCGTCGTACCGGTGCATCTATGGGTCTGCGTTTAACAAGTCCAAACCATCTTAAACGATTTTCTCACATTTTCTCGTCGATGGCCGTCACAACCAATTTATGCTGAATATCTTCATTGCGCACCTTATCTCTCCTAGTGTTACCACACATCCACCGAAGCATGTGCATCTCTGTAACGTTCATTTTCTGTGCTTGACTTTGCTTAATAGCCAGTACTCGGAGCCATAAAGCAAAGCAGGTCTAATAGCCGTATGATAGAACTTACCTTTAAGCTTTAAAGGAAAGTTACGATCGCACATGATCTCTGTTGAACTCTTCCACTTGTCCATCCAGCTTGGATGCGGTGGTTGACATCTCCATCTAACTCTCCATCCATCTGTAGTATGGAGCCTAAATACCAAAAATGCTTACTTCTCGGTATCTCTTGGCCATCCGACTGAACCCTGTCATCGTTGTTTCTTAGTTGTTTGGTAAACTTGCATTCGAGGTACTCTATTTTTCTCGACTTAGTCGAAATCCTCTTACTTCTAATGTTTGTCTCCATCGTTCTAATTTAGCGTTAACTCCCATTCTTGTCTCATCGATGAGGACAATATCGTCTGTACACAAAATACACCATGGGACTCCGTCTTGGATGGTTATGGTGATTTCATCAATTACAATGACAAACAAAAATGGGCTCAAAGCTGACCCCTGATGTAAGCCAATTGTAATTGGGAAGACGTATGTTAAACCTCCACCGTGCTTTGACTTGATCATCACGCACCAAGACAGACTGACCTTCATCTTTGATGCATTTCACTGCACATAGGTCTCTAGTCTTCCTCTCTCTAATATATAAACATATTCTGGAAATTCTAAAACAATATTTACGTGCAACGTAGATATGTTAAATCATAAAATTGTCTTAAGATTGTTGGCGTGGCGTTGCAAACGTATACATAAATAACAATTAGACATAACAATCTAAACATAAGATAACATTTTTATTTTGAGAATAATAAGAATAATATAAATATAGTATGCGATAAACAGAAATACAATGCAGAATATAAATAAACTTCTCAGCTACAGAATGAAAATTGCGGTGAAGAAAATGGACGAGTCGAAAGCTTAG
The DNA here is from genome assembly GCA_948329865.1 of Linaria vulgaris. Taxonomy (NCBI): domain Eukaryota; kingdom Viridiplantae; phylum Streptophyta; class Magnoliopsida; order Lamiales; family Plantaginaceae; genus Linaria; species Linaria vulgaris. The sequence continues at coordinate 30,531,607 of OX415249.1, forward strand.
CCCTCACCCTTTGACATCAATTTTTTCCAGATACCCTTCAAGCCCTCGGTGGGAAACGCCCTCCCAGGGTACAACGTCCTCACACAACAAGGTAGTAAGGGAAGGACAATACTACCCTCTCTATCATGTTCAATGGGTACTCAAATTCCTAAGAGTTATGTCCAATCTCCGTCCACGGACAATACAAAATTCACGGCATGGAAAAGCGTATGCGATATGTTTCCGCCTTGCAAAAGAGATTTTGTAAAGTTGGAAAATATGTTGACTGTTCCAGAAATTTATATTTTGCAAGAATTAAGTTATGATGTTAAAAAAGGTATGACTCTTGAGATTGCTTGGAGCTCAGACTGGAAAGAGAAACCATCATCAATGTCTTCAACCTTTGGTGCACTAAGTCAAACTCAACAATCCTGCTGGAGCCTCAAAAAATACAAACTGCCAAGAGGAATGATTAAAGCATGCAAGTTAATCATAATGCAACACTCGGTGGTTTATCTGAAAGAAAAGAATCAACCAACTCCTGGGGAAATACGAAGAGCAAGAAAGCAAGCATGAATCATGGCCTTGAGGACAAGGCCTAAGTCCAACGGGTGAGAACTGATACGGATCTACAAGCAGTTGGAGTATTTTATTTGTATTTTATATTATTGTTAAATAATTATGAAGCTAATGTATTATATATTTATTTAGGTAGTAGTTATTATATAAAACTTATCCACTAATTGGTTATTAGTGGTAGTTATCAGATGGTATTTATATAAATACCTGAACCGTGTGTAATTGTAGGAATAAGAATGATTAAAAAAGTATTTTAGTTTGTTAATTCTCTTCTTCTAATCTTAATTTCTTAGGAGATCTGTCCTTTCTCGAATTAGGACTCTAACACCAGTGAGAATTTTCTATTCCCAACCCCTATTCTCTTCTTTATTCCTTCAATTAAGTAGAGACATGTGGCATATAGAGGCCCACAAAAACTAACCCATCAAGTTAATTCAATTAATCAATAATATAGAGTTATTTATTTAGATCCTAAAAAAAAGATTTTATTTCTTAATTCATTAAATTATTTATGTTACCTTCAAATACAAATAAAATTCAGGACACTTTGATACTCTATTCAAAAATTTGTCTCTTCATTAATGATGTCTCTTTTCATCTTCGCAAAAAAAAAGAAAAAAAAGAAAAAAAGAGAGAAAAAAGAAAGGATGAGGAGCGAGAGTTCTTCACTAAAAAAAAAAATAAGATGGGGATTCTTACTAGTGTGTTGTACAATTTTTACAGTTTTATAAAGCATGTGTCATGTTCTTTATTTCTTAAGATTAAAAGAAATATCATAGCCCTTTAATTCTTAATTAAGAGAGAGTATCAAATAGTCCTGAATTTTATTTGTATTTGAAGTTAACATAAATAATTTAATGAATTAAGAAATAATATCTGTGTTTTTTTTTATATTTGAGGAAATAAATAAATATCTCCATATTAGTGATTAATTGAATTAATTTGATGGGTTAATTTTTGTAGTTCTCTATATGCCATATGTCTCTACCTAATTGAAGGAATATGGAAGGGAATAGGGGTTGGGAATAGAAAATTTTCACCGGGTTACTAGCGTGTAGTTCATACGAATTATTATCAAATTAGAATAGTTTGAAAAATGCACTTTTGCCTTATCTTCGAATGGCTAATAACTTGCTTTTGAATATATACACCTCTATGAAATATAGTCAATGACATCATAACTTTTTTTTAATACTCTTAGTTACCTCACACTTAGGTATAAAGTTGGAGGCAAAACTCAATTTTATTGAAACGTAATAAATAAAGGGGTTAACATGTTTAAGATGAATCTTGTGAATCTTAAAAATGCAACAGAGAAGAAAATATCTCCTGATTATTTTTAACATTTTTTTAAAAGTTCCAGTAAATTCTCAAACATTTAACGGAACATTATCATTTCATAGAGTACATGCATAATATTAAAATAAACTTTTTGGTACTTACAAAAAGTTAGTTATTGCCTCTCAGTCACTGAGAAATAGTAATACAACGTTAATTGCTATTTTAAAACTTTTATATTGGAATATACTTGCTAGTGAAAAAAATACACTTGGTGAACTTACAGATATAGAGTCATAATTTTTCAAAAAAATTATCGAAGTACGACAGTGCACAATATGTGTTGGCTCGAGATGAAAATTGATTTGTGACTTCTAACTTGGTGTTGCAAACGTCTTTTTTACGCACATATAATAAGCATCACACACAAAAACTACATATTTTGTTGGTCTCCCCATTTTGGTCTTATTTGGTCTGGGATACAATACATCTGAGATCGATTACAATGGGTCTCACTAATGCTAAAATAATATTATTCTATAACAATGAATGAAGTAGCTTGGTCCGGAACACATTATACAAGTTGACTAAGCAATATAAGTAAAAATGACCTAGATCTGATAACAGTCGAATTGGGACGATTCGATGATAAAACTCTCGAACTGAAGGAACTGTCGAACCAGGGTGGTTCGATGATGATATCTCTCGAACTGATAAAACAATCGAACCAGGATGGTTCGATGGTATAACTCTCGAACTGGCTGATCGGTCGAACGGGGAAGGTTCGATGGTGATAATTCTCGAATCGGTTGATCAGTTGAATGGGAGTAATTCGGTTGCTATAATTGTCGAACGGGTTGGGCTCGATAGTTAACGGTCGAACAATGGAACAGTCGAACGACTTGGTTCGATAATAAGTAGTTGCTCGATAGTAATGAATACGTGCCATAAATGTTGGAGGACATGGTATTTATAGACCCCGTCTCGTGGGGCTTAGTGGTAGTTGGCAAATAACAGTCGAAAGGGTTCGGTTCGACTGTCCTTATAACAGTCGAACGACTCATGTTCGATGGTTCAATTTTTGAGTCTTTCTCTTGTGGGCCGACCCAAACACATTTTTGGGCATTTCTAAAATACCCCAATTATATAGGTCCCCCAGTTTGGGAGTCGGTCTTGAGTAAGGAGCGGGTTCCAAACTCTAAAGTCCGTGTTGTTCGTTTCGGATTTCAGATTGAGTCATTGCGTCCGTGGGTCGGTTCTTTGCCAAGTTAATTTGTATCGAGATTTAGCTATTGTTGAAAATACTCCCCCTATTTGGGAGCCGTGGTTCGAAAGCACGGGTGCCAAATGAATCCGGATTCCATAAAAATAAGTGTCCCAAATTTTGATCGTGCTTTGTAATGTTGGAATGGTGGAAAATCTCATTTCGCAGCTTTGGATATCTTACGCTAAAATGTAAGAAGCATCGAACGGGGCCCATTTGATATTGTTTTGTATCGAACGACAGGTCGTTTGACTGTTTATCTTAGAAAAAAATTTGAATTTTTTTTGAATACTTTGTTTTTCTTTTCTCTGATTAGCTTCATGTTTCTTGTTGTTGGCAGTGCAATTTCGTAGCTGATTTGGTGAATTTGCGACTTTAATCAAGGTAGTCAATTGTTCATTTTTTGTCTCTCGTTAAATGTATGCTGTTTATTTGTGCTTCTCGTGCATCACGTAGCTGTTGTGAGTATCGAGGGAGACGTACATTCGTAGCCAGCTTTTCTTTCTTTTTCATTTTTATTTCAGTTCGTGTCGAACGAGACGGTGAGTGTTAAATCTATATTTGGGAGTGAATCGAGTAGTACCTCGAGCACCGATTCTAGTAGTTCGGTGATGGGTCCTGGTGCGGGGTCCACATGTAATACTTTAGGCGAAGAGAACGCCCACGATCCAATCGATATATAAGGGGTTGATAGCGATTCAGAGGAAGAACAGCCACCAGCTCCGCAGCCGGGGGTCGATGGTGTGCCTTTGCTTGATATAGTGGACAATCGTGTCGATAGTGAGGCAGATGAAGAAAATGAGATTATCGACATGGACTTTGACGATTATGACGATGAGCTTGCGGGCATGGCGTATACTGACTATGTGTCACTCTTGCAGCACAGCCGGCCCGTTCTTCGAGAAACCTATGATATAGGGATTAACTATAAGATAGTTGTCCCCAAATTAGAGCAGCATGTACATACCGCACCACCCGGTTATCTTACTGTCTTTGTTGGGCAGTTGGCCAATGGTCTACGATTTCCCGTGCCATATGAGGCGAGGACAATTATAATGTCCATCGGGCTGGTCCCTAGCCAGTTAACGCCGAACTCGATCGCGCATGCAATTGGCTTAGGGGCGCCTTGCGGGCCTAATGAGTTTTGCTCCTTGTTTGAAGTTTTACGGAAGGGGAAATGTTTTTATCATGTAAAGGCGTTGAAACAACATAAGTTCTTGAACGGGGAGGCTTCCGGTTATGGGAAGAATTGGAAAAAGAGATATTTCTACATCAAAGAAAGTTGGCGGAAGGAGTTTTCTATGTTTCGACGGGACTGGGTGGATGTCCCAAAAATCCCAATACCGCGCGGGGTGGGTGGTCCTAGATGGGGTAATCATTTTAGGGAGAATTTGATAACTAACCATCAACTTAATATGAAGGCTCTTGTTAAAAGCGCAATTTTGTTGCTTGCGGGGTTATCCCCGGTTCTCTATACGGGGAGACATACTCTTGGTATATATCTTGTTAACTGCTATGAATTTTTTCTTGCGTTTAACTTTGAATGATAGTAATCTTAGGTGTTCTTCTTTTTCAAAGTCTTTCATAGTGAGTCCCCATGCCCGCATGAGTCAAGTCCTTGCCACGAATGCTGAAGCATCCCGTACGACGGTCCCTATTCCCGTTCCCCTTCCTAAGAAGAGGAAAGCCAGGGGAAAAAACCTACTATCGAGGCCGCGATATCCACATGTTCCCGTACGTCATTTGACCCTTTCGAGGATATGCTCGGTAGAGGTCACCAAAACTCTCCTCCTCCGGCTGATGACAATCAGACGAGTGGGTTCGAGGCATCCATCACCGATGATGGTGGGGCAGCGAAAAGGGCAGAGGAGGTCGCGCCCATAAAGAGAAGGAAGGTTCCCCAGACACGGTCTCAAACTGGAGGTGCTGCACCCCATGCGTCCCGTTCAACTGGTCACATGGCCGTTGGTGGCTCAGTCCCTCCTGTCGGAGTGAATACTAGGGCAGAAACTAGTCAGAGCCCGCGCGCCTGCGTCGGGGAGTTCGAACATTCCGAGGAGGAGGCCATCAATGCATTGAGAGTGATCTTTCCTCACCTTGCCACGACTTTCCTAACCTCGGCCGATGATAGAATGAAGCTGGAGCGGCTTGCGCTTCACTTAATCAGCTCGGTAATGTGATGTTCGAATTTGATATCGTTGCTTTGATGCATGCTCAAATTTCTTATGCATTTTGTTGTTTCATTTTTAGAACGGTATGGGGTCGTGGATACCATGATCGAAAGCTCGATGTGGTCCCACAAACAAAGGATAACCGCGCTTGAGCGCCTGCAGGCGGAGTTTCAAGGTAGCGATCCTGAGGCGCTAAGAGCTGTTGTAGCCGAGAATGGAAAAGCCATGCAACATGCTAAAGATTGTGCTATCCGGGAAAGCGGCGATCGGGAGCCCGTGAGACTTGCAGAGGAAACCATTCAGCGTCTCGAGACGCAAGTTGACACGCTGAGGGCCAGAAAGGCCGCACTGGAATTGCAGGTAGCAGAGCTCGAGAAAGAGTTAACCGCTGAAAAGGAAAAGGTCGCGAACGCTGAAGAACTTGGTTATACCCGCAGGTTGAGGGAGGTATGCTTCCTTGTCGTGAAAAGTCATGGTTTTGTTTCTTTGCCCCTGGCAAATTTTGTTGTGTTATCTGAACAGGACCCCACGGTGCAACAACGGGTGGACATTGCGGAGGAGTTCTTACGGAGCAACACCATCCAGGAGATCAGTATTCGGCGTGGGGTTCTAGATGCCAAGAAAGCTGAAGTGCTCATGGTGCAACAGATTCTCAGCACCCGCTACTTGCGCGGGCAGTTCGGCCCACAATGGTTGGATCTATCATTGGGCTCTGATCGCTAACCTCTGCCCCTAGCTCTCGACAATGCTCCCGTTGTTGTGGACAAGTTTGCTAGCTTGCTTGAGAACGAGGGCTTGGTTTATCGCGGAATGTGTTTGCCTCCTCCCCTTCCTACCACCTATCCTTCCTCTGAGGATGAAGACGATGCTGAGGGCTAAGAGCCTTGGCTTAAATTTCTGTCTTCATGAACAATTTATGATGTTAGTTTTGGTGCTGCGTCGCCCTATTTCTTTCGAACAATTGAATTTGCTTTGAATTTTTTTTTGTCGAATATTTGCTGATATATTCTCGCCTTTGTGAGAATTGCTTATCTTAGTGTTTTTCATGCTTGCCCGTTTCATTAAAGTGCGAGCTTTGTATGCATGTCGCTATTTATCCATTACTTTGTTTATTTTATCCCGCATTGTATTGCAGGATCGTTTAAGCATCTGCTAGTTACTGAGCATAATGTTCTCCTCTTTCTTTCGTGAGGTTTTTCATCGTATGTGCCATATACTTGGTGAAGTGTTTATTTTATCATCTTTGTGGGACTTCGTGGTTTGCACTTTCCGTATTTTAGGCGAAGTGCCCATCCCTTCCTTCTTTGTAGGACTATTAGGCGAAGTGTCCATCCCTTTCCTTTTTTTGTGGGACTATTTTGTTTGCACTTGCCGCATTTTAGACGAAGTGTCCATCCCTTTTTTCTTTTCGAGATTATTTGGTTTGCACTTGCCGTATTTTAGGCGAAGTGTCCATCCCTTTTTTTTTTTTGGGACTATTTGGTTTGCACTTCCCGTATTTTAGGCAAAGTGTCCATCCCTTTTTTTGGGGGACTATTTGGTTTGCACTTACCGCATTTTAGGCGAAGTGTCCATGCCTTTCTTTTTTCGTGGGACTATTTGGTTTGCATTTGTCGTATTTAGGCAAAGTGTCCATCCCTTTCTTTTTGTTGCCTCGTACACTGTCATGATATCAGCGTTCATGGGTGTATTATCGCCTCGACGACGAATTCCTGTACCCGTTGCTCCTATTCCTGTTATGACCCTGCTCCACTCTTCCTCTTCCTCTAATTCTCGGGGCATGAACGACAACCTTGGTAGCCATCATCTCCTCGTGATGCACCACTTGATGTGCAAGCTTGTTGATCTCTTCAATCGTCTTTGGCTTCAACCTAAGCAAATCCTCGCTAAAGGCTGCATTCTGGATTGCATGGAATATGATGTTCGTGACCATCTCTCCTTTCGGATCGTCTATCTTCAATAGCTCTGCATTAAACCGGCTCATAAAATCCTTCAAGGTTTCTTTCTCTCCTTGGTTGATTGAATACACGTGGGAATGGTCCAAAACTGTCCTTGATTGGCTTGATAACTAGTTTTCGAATTTCTTCCTCAGCTCTCTATAGCTTCTGATAGATCCAGTGGTTATTCTGGTGAACCAATCTAGTGCCATTCCGACCAAAGTGGTGGCAGAGATTCAGGTCTGCATGTTTTCCTTGAATCCATACAAGTGAAGCGTAATGTCCAAATGGAAAAGATGCTCATACGAGTCTGTCTTTCCGTCATACGACTTCAGCACCGGTATCTTTTCTCCATGCCCCAGAAACTCTACCTCTATCTCATCGCAGAATGGTGTGCTTCTGCGAGTCCTTCCCAACAACACCATCATGTTCTCCACCTGAGTCATTTCCCTTTCCAGTCTCTCTAATTTCCTTGCGACTTCCGCTCGCTCCCTTCTCGGGTCGTTCTCACGACTTTCCTCTCTTCTTCTCTCGTCATGCTGCCTCCTCGACTGCACTTCGACTGAACTAGATCTTATTTTTCAATCATCTACATGTGCTCAATTTCTTCTCTCTTCGGTTGGGCCCTTGGCCACGGATCCCTGCTCCCGTGCACCCTCCCTTTGAACTGCATTTGCAATTGTGGTGCGGGCAAAGCCGCATCCACGGTAGTGCAGATCATCGCCATGATCTCATCTTTGAAGGTGCTCGGTAGCGAAGCCGTAGCAGTTGTCGCTCCCGTATCTGGCGCAGGTCTATCCTCTTCCACTGGCCCACGCTATTCTCGTCGAGCCGACGTGGGCATCCCAATGGGTAGCACTGATGGCCCCCCTGCTCCAGGATCAGGCTGGGCAGCGCCTGTTCGTTCCAAGTCAGGATTACTACTCTCTGCTGCTCTGCTCTGTGATATAGTCTTTCTAAACGTCATGCCTAATTTACTGGAATAAATGGTGTTCCCACAGACGGCGTAATATTTTGATCTTATTTCGTCTGGGTTACAATACACCTGAGATCGATTACAATGGACGTGACTAATACCAAAATAATAATATTCTATTACAATGAATGAAGTAGCTTGGTTTGGAACATCTTATACAAGTTGACTAAGCAATATAAGTAAAAATGGCCTAGATCTGATAACAGTGGAATCGGGACGATTCGATGATAAAACTCTTGAACTGAAGGAACTGTCGAACTAGGGTGGTTCAATGATGATATCTCTCGAACTGATAAAACAGTCGAACTAGGATGGTTCGATGGTACAACTCTCGAACTGGCTGATTGGTCGAATAGGGAAGGTTCGATGGTGATAACCCTCGAATCGGTCAATCAGTCGAACAGGAGTAATTTGGTTGCTATAACTGTCGAACGGGTTAGGCACGATAGTTAACGGTCGAACAATGGAACAGTCGAACGGCTCAGTTCGATAGTAAGTAGTTGCTCGATAGTAATGAATGCGTGTCATAAATGTCGAAGGACGGGATATTTGTAGACCCCATCTCGTGGGGCCCAGTGATAGTTGGCGAATAATAGTCGGTTCGACTGTCCTTATAACAGTCGAACGACTCATATTCGACGGTTCAATTTCTGGGTCTTTCTCTTGTGCGCTGACCCAAACACATTTTTGTGCCTTCCTAAAATACCCATCATCTCCAAACTATAATAGGGGGCTGCCTAGTAATGCCACATGTGTTCGGGTACACTATCTGTTTGCTGTCACAAAATGGCTCGCGGAGAATCATTTATTACGGACTTTTAAATTGTTTTTATCCATTTTCATGTTGATTTATTTTTCTTTTTTGATTTTGTTTTTTCTTGCTCACGTTACATGCTCAAAAGTTACATCGCTATCTATTGAGTCCAAAAATGTACGTATCCAAAAAGAAAATCGTAGTTCGGACGATTGAAGGTTGAAGCAAAGACTTCATTTTTTTTGATGAAAAACAAAGACTCAAGATTCATAAATTGACACAAACCTTATCTATTTCCGTTGAATGATAATAAAAATTTCAAATAAATAACCCAGGAGTTAACACTTAAAGACAATGATTTTAGTAACTAATCCATCATGTAACTTTTTGAACAAATATGTTAATGATATGGATAAATCACGCTAAGCTTCCCAACTCATACTATGTTTCTCGCTAGACCTTTGATCAACCATTCGTTTTAGATACGTGTCGTGTTTTTTTCATGAGATTTAGTCCATTGGGATATTCAGCATACCTTATGGAGCCCAATGCTACTTTTAAAAAGTTATTAGAGAGCAAACTGACAAAGTGAGAAACATAATATAAGTTAAGAGACTTAACGTAGTAATTTACCTTGGATAATATATGGGTGAAAATTTATACATTCACCAAACCTTTAAACGTTTTTAAGTTTTTTTCTCCTCAACTTATTAAAAAAAATCCTAAATATATTTTTCAAGTCCGTTCAGACTTTCAATGATAATTTTACAAATTTCCAAATACACCAAAATCTTGAAACATTAAATTCTATTTTTTTCCTATTTATTAGCCGTATGAAACGTACTACGTACACCAAAATTTAAACTTAGATCCACCCGCGCATGCACATATAAAAGATATTCCATATTTATCTTTGAGTATTATGTTTATTATGATTTACTACTAATTTAAAATTTTGAGAGTGATTGTAAAGTTATTTTACTCCCAGTTGAAAAAAAAGCAAAATTTCCATGTGAGACACTTTACTCACTCTAAATATTTGCATATAAAACTTAGAAGTTTTAACATTATAAAAACTTTCATAGAAACTTGATTTTACTTTCACATCTCATCAATGACCAACCCATAACCGATAATCTATTTCACTTGCAGATGGTATGTCTGACAACATTATTTATTGAAATAATCTAAGAGTTTGAACGAAATGCTTTTATTAGTTTTCGTATAAATGTCATTGTCAAATTCTATATTGTTTTATCTTTTTTTATGAGAAAAGAATTTTATTGTTTTATCTCAATTTCAATATCATGGTGTAATATATAAAAAGGTTTCACCCGATAGAATAATATATAAAGCTCCTCTAAAATTAGGTGAGGCGCGTGCAAAAGATGCTCCTACCACCGTCTTTAGTGGCCTATCAGTGTGGGACTTAAGCCTCTTCATTTGTACGTGTATTCTACGCGCCAGCAGCAAAAGGCATCCCACGTGTCGCGATGGTCACCATCTATCTTAAGATTCTCTAAAAAGAAAATCAAATCTTCAAGGAGGTCAATTACAAGAAAATAATTATAATTGCACCTTTGAGTTGTTATGAGATTATTGGACCCCTTGGAGATTTTGAATTACTAAAAACTCACCTGAAACTACTTGGCATTAAAACACAAATAGAATTTAGCTCTGTTTTGAAACCAGGACAGGATCAGACTAGTCGGTGCAACTGGTTCGACCGAGAATCGGTGCCTAGTTCGTTCCTGTTCTGCTCCAAAAACGGGCCGCAGACCTCCAGTGAGCCGACCAAAAGTTTTCGGTCGGACCGGTCGATACGGTGAACCGGTTCGGTCTACGAACCAGTATGCCCTCCTTTTTTTTTGCTTTTGCTCAATTGCGAACCAGCTCCCCTATTTGTTTTGCCAATTACAATCCTACCTCAAAAATTGAAAAAAAGAACGAAAAAAATGCAAAACTTTGAAATGCCATAACTTTGCGTAGGAGTGTCCATTTTGGACGCATTTTTTTTTGATTTGGGGTATCTCGACGGGATCTATCCAAGGCGGTTGGGGCCAAATTTTTTTCAAAAAAACGGTGTTTTCCATACTTAATTTGATTTTGAAGCGAAACGAGCAGGCATTCTAGAATTTCAAGCCTAGTAATTCGTCCGATGAGAAGTTCATTTTCTAGATTTTAGTTTCACATATTGTTGTTCTTGTATTGAATTTTGTGATACGTTTGGCCAATATTTAAAAATCCAAAACAATTTTTGTAACTTGTATTAAATATATAGTTTGTTGAATTATTTATTAAATTGGATGGATAGCTTAATGGTTTCCACTAATTCACAAGAACTTATTTTGTTGGAGGTCACGTGTTCAAGTCCTAGTATTGTGATAACCATATTCTTATTTTTCTTATAATATAACAAAATATTAGTGACTTAAAATATTTCTAACATTCTTATAATTTTTTTATACAAATAATTTTTATATTATATTTTTTTATTGAACGTTGACTAGAACCGGTTCACCCAGTGGTCCAACCGGTCCGACCTGTTGACCCTACTCAGTAGGCGCACACTGGTTCTGTGATCGGGTCGGGTCTGAAAACACTAGAATTTAGTTGATATTATCTATACTATTATATAAAGAAATGCAAATTGTAACACCAAATTTTTAATTTTCTGATTTAAGCCATATAATTTTAGTACTGGCAAAATATTTTATTATTAAGTTCCTAATTTATTCTTAAGTTAGGAAGAATCTTTAACTACAAGAATTATGGTGATTGGTGATTTAGTTTCTAAAATTAGAAACTTTCTATATAAATTCTCTATTCTACTTAATCTTTACTCATTTAAATTATTTGCTTCACCATACAAATCAAAACAAATTCGGAATCGCCGAGACCGCGTGCCAACGTTTCTAGTAGTAATATAGTAAATTTTGTGTTGCATATCGTCAAAATTAAGCTTCAGAAATTGTAGACGTGATCTTATCTATGAAAATGGTGTTTATTTTGGTCTTATTTCGTTAAGGTAACAGAATACAGTAAAATAATACAATTTGAATATAAATAACCAAAATAATGCTAATCCAATATAATGAGCGGACTAACTTGGTCTGAAACACCTACTGTCTATTACAAGTATTGAATTGCTTTAGATATCCTAATATGACAAATTAACGTGCGTATCGAATCCAGGATGTTGGATGTACGCCTCGAACGGGACAAATTCGATGTTGATATCGTTCAATGATCGTTGGTTCGATGCGGGTGTATCGAATCTGAGTGATTCGATATTGTTGTGACTCGAACATGACTGATTCGATCTTGAAATGGAACATTTATGTAAGTGTCGAATGATGTGTATCGAATGATAAAGCGTATCGAATAGGTACATTCGATGTGGTAGTGGTTGGCGTCGGGTTCGATCTCTCTCCTGGAAGATCAACAGGTGGGCTATTTATAGACCCCGTCCCATGGGACCCCTTGACAGTTGTGGAATGTGCATCGAATCAGGTTGGTTCGATGCGTGCGTCGAACAGGGGTCGTTCGATGCACATGAGACATCGAATAGGGCATGTTCGATGCGCTCATGGGCCGGCCCAATATACAATGCTGGGCCAATCCTAAAATACCCCCATCAATGTTCTTGATGTATTGATATAAATAATAAATAGGGTTTTTAATCGCTCTCTGTTTTAAATCTCATATTAGGCATAACATGCTAACATCTTAATTGTTTAAAGATATTAGAGTAAAATATAATTTTAAAGAAAATAAAACTTTAAAAGACCTCTCAATTTTTTGGCATCTTTGTACTAAACTTGCTGAGAATTGTGCGTGTCTTTTTAGGAACCATATACGGTACATCAGTAGTTACTGCCTTATATACTCTCACAAACATATGGGATCCAATGGGGGGCTACCTATCTGTGAAATCGGGAGGTACTGCTTCTTGGTGTATCGTAGATCATCTCGTCTTTTTTAGTTGTGCGTGTTAGTTAATCTTTGTTATGTCAATTAGTCTCCGGGTATAAAAATAAGTTATTATAATTTTTCTCAGAAGAGGTTGTCGTAAACCGCATGAATGTAGTTATAATTACTCATAAATTAAATTATTCAAGATGATTTGTGTGCCATAGCCTAATAGTGATACATGACGTGATTTGAAGAAGCCACGCTTAACTGAGTCGGCTAATTAGTGTCTAAGGTTTGGAGGGTTAAATAGCAAAACAAATGAAGAGAAACTTATATGATTCACTATTTAGACCAAATCTTATTGTTTTGAGCCACACACTATTGAAAAACTATTGTTGTCCTTTTTACGAAAGGAAGAAGAGTTTAGATACACAATCGTCGTAACAAAAACAATAAAATTGCGCAAAGTTAAATCATAGAGTGTAACCAACCAAATAGACCATGCCCATTCAACCTCGGTCAATATATTCACCATTATGCTTTACCACCTTGCCTCATCCCCACTTTTTTTACCTCCATATCTCACACCATGCTACCCCCACCTTATTTCAAATGCCTAAGAAACTTGCTAGTAATGCAAAGTACGGAAAATAGTCATCAACATCAAAACTTGGGACTGAATCATGTGGAAGGCAACAAAAGAATATGAGGGACATAATGCGGCGTGGCTCCTACAACTTTGTCGACTACAAGTATCGATTATTTATTCATCTTCTGAAAACCACGGTTATTGTAATTTGTCAGCCTCATTTTCGACTATTGTGCCTTGTGATCACAAGTTCGCCTAGGTCTTTTCTTTTTTCTCTCGCATACTCTACTAAGATTTTACTTCTAGTCCTAAGACCTCATCAAGACTAAAGTGTTGTATTCTCCATTTGCTGCCAAAAATGTTTGAATTCTAAGCCTTCACGTTTATTTTGAGGATAGAACTACGAATAATTTGGTTTGTTTGGGTGGGTTTAGGAATATGAGGGGTGTTTATGAGTGGAATGGACTGAAATCGGAGGTCGATGAGACGCATTACGGGTTTGGGACTTGTTACGAAGTTGAATGCGAGAGTTCAGAGCTCACTATCAAACTGTGGATTCGGCACTTAGCGGGTAGGTGAATAGTAATTAAAGATTTACATTGTGTCTCAGGATCCGGGATATTTATATACCTCGGATAGCAGCCCCCTTTCTCGAATTTTCTAGGATAAAGTCAAATTGCCAGAACCATCGAACTGTGTATTTGTTGGTTATGCAAGAGTATTGAATTGGATCGATTCGATACTCATCAGAATGGGCTTTATAACTGGGCGGCCCAGTCTGTTTAATTGGCCAAACTAAATAGCCTCCACCACATATCATCGATTTACTTCTGTCATTAGGCCAACAACTTTACTAATAGATTGCGTGACAACATAGTGAAATATCTTGTATGGTGGACAGCAAATGAGAATGACATTCATAAATTTTAAAGAATGAGAGAAATAGTTGAGAATATTAACCTCTAAATCTTGAAAATGGCTTGACAAAATACCTCTAGAGAAATGGAATTTTGACTTTACCATATGGTGATGGACATTGATATGTTGTAATGACAACAAATTTATTAGAAGCACTTGTTGTTTACGTATTACGGCTCTAGTTCAGCTTGTCGTTATCGAGCAACAAGTACTTAGCTGCCACAAACAATTAAGAGCAAATAGAAATCTCTAGTGAACAATGTTTATTTCTTCTCTTGATAGGCGTGTGGAAAACATAAAGTTTGAAGTTTGGTGTTTGCTCAGAACAAAAAGAAAAAGAAAATTAAAAAAATCTCATTTTCATTACATTGTCACAAACCAATTTAATTATCTCAAAGGCTGCGTTCCTACACGTACACCATTCTGTAATTTGAAAAAAAGAAAAGAAAAAAGATAAATCATGTATATGTATCGTTTCAAATACTTAAGATATTGTTACATGTAGGAGTGAACGGTCCTGGTTTAGTTAATGAGATATTGTTCCATGTAGGAGTGGACGGTCCTTGGCTAGTTTAGTCAAACCCTTTGGTCTATTTTTTCAAAAAGTGTGTGGTTTTGATTCTACCTAATAGAAAATTATGCACCAAAACGTTTGAAATGGTTAAATCTGATTTAAACCGACATCAATGTGATCTAACCGAGTCAATTTAGTTGTTAACTTGTTAACTTTTTTCTTCTTTTTAACACAAAAAGTGAGGGGAAAAGACAATATAATATATTTTAGTCTTATTTCGTCACGGTAATAGAACACGGTAAAAGATTACAAAATGAGATCAAAATAATGCTATTCAACTTTATTAACGGACTAGCTTGGTCCGGAACACTTATTACAAGCTTATTAAGTAAAGTAAATGAATTACAATATTAATATAACGTATCGAATTTGAGGTATTCGATGCTGACGTGTCGAATGTCTTCGTTCGATGCGGGATATTCAACTGTCGTTCGAAGTTATTCTGGGAGGTATCGAATTCGATGCGTACTTTGGATGTCGAATTCGATGTGTATCTAAGCGTGTCGAATGGAAGAGTACTGTTCAAATACGTATCGAATGAGAGGTGATTCGATCCGATGCGTGTCGAATGAGTGGCGATTCGATGCTGACTGTGCTGAGGTAGTTCGCTTCCCGAAAAACTCTCTCAGAATACAAGGGGACGGTCTATTTATAGAACCCGTCCCGCGGAGCCCACATTCCAATATAGAAAGGCGCATCGAATCATCCTCGTTCGATGCGCGCATCGAATTAGGGGAATTCGATGCGCTAATGGACTGGCCCAATAAAGAAAGATTACTGTAGATTCGATGTGCGCATCGAATTCTCTCTATTTGATGCGCTTAAGGCCGGCCCAATAGCGGTATATTGGGCCAATCTTAAATCACACCCATCATATAGTCCCCCCAGTTTGGGAGACGATATCAATTTAGAGATCGTATTCCAAACTTAAAAAACATATTTGTACTCATTTGGGATATTCCTATTCATAGTAAGTTCGGAGCGGTTCATAATACCAGCATTAGGAGGATAAATTTTAACGCATCGAATTGTACACCATTCGATGCGTGAAATAGTACGCATCGAATTATAGCTGTTCGATGCGGTTATTCGATGCGGCACCGTAAATGGGCCTGATGGGCCTCGCGTCCCCTATATAAGGGGGGCGCTGTGATGACGAGCTCATTCTTCTGCCAACATATTTTTCTCTTCAGGTGAGGCTCATCGAATTTGTGTCATTCGATGCGAGTCGTATCGAACGTTCAGGGATTCGATGCGATCAGCATCGAATTGAGAAAATTCGATGCGTTAAGATTGTTGTTTCTCCTCGTTTTAAGCGTTCCGTTTTGTATTTCTAATTTGCTCTTATTTTGTGTAGGATATAAACAACCAAGCAAAAGCTTCTCTTACCGAAAATTCAATTAAGGTAAAATTATTGGTTTTTATTTTGCTGGGTTTTCTACTTTTTAACATGTTCAATGTTACGTATATTTGAGTGACATACGAGAGTGTAGAGTGACGTATGAGTCCTTAGTCAGTCTCCGTTTTTAATTTATTTCAGTTTATTCTCATCAAAGATGGTGAGCGGTGGATCCACTTCTGGGAGTGAGTCGAGTACTGGCTTTAGCTCCAGTTCCATTAATAAGGGGAACCCTTCGAGTGCACCCACGGCCCCAAGCACATCCGACGTAGATGTATTCGATTTAATTGATATAATAATGGTTGATCCTCCCGTGTGTAATGTCCCCGGTGCAAATATCGAACAAACTATGCCCGAAGCGGACAGTGATGACTCGTATACGTCGTCTTATAAAGATAACCGAGCTCCAAACGAGGATGAAGAGAACGTAGATTATATCAATAAGGAATTCGATGATCATGTAGAGGTCCCAGGAATGACCTATGATCAATATACCTCTCGTCTCCAACACAGTCATAAGGGACTCCGTAAGAAATTTGATATACCTGATAAGTATAAGATCGTCCTCCCAGGTCCGAATGATAGGATGCATACCCCACCGCCCGAGCATATGACTGTATTCGTTGGACATCTTCTCAATGGTTTGCGCTTCCCAATTTCGTTCGAGCTAAAAGGGCTTTTGAGAATGATAAATCTTGTGCCTGCGCAACTCACGCCAAACTCTTATGTGAGTTTGATTGGCTTTATCATAGTCATGAAGGCGTTGCGACAACCACAAAGTCCCAATGAGTTTTACTCATTATTCGAGATTGCGAGGCGTGAAGAGGGATTTTATCATATTTAAGCACAAACAAAATCGTAAATTCTTGAACGGTGGGGCGACCGGGTATGGAAAAGATTGGAAAAGAAGATATTTTTATATCAAAGAAAGCTACGAAGGCGAATTCGAACGATATCGCCGTGAATGGTATACTGGGGCTAGGGTAATGATTCCCGGGGGAGTTAGTATAACTTCATGGGATTGTGAGTTTATCCCGAACTTAGTTCGTGAACATCAATTCCATGTTAAAAAACTTGTGGAAAATCGAGTCATTTCTTTAGCTGGGTTGTCTCCAGTGAAATATGATGGGAGGATGACTCTTGGTATATTAACCAACTTTTCTTGATATTTTCGATTAATGCTCAGTGTGCATTCTAACAATTTATCTTTATTGCAGCCAAGTACTTCATGAGCCGTCACGCCAGAATGAATCGAGTAGTTGCTGCTGATTTGGCTAGTTTCCAGACTGACACCGTGCCCGAAATTCCACCCCCCAAAAAGAGAAAGAGCAAGGGAAAAAAGAAACTTGCTGGTCCCTCTACTGCCGCTGCTGCTGATCCACCAACTGATCCTTTCGAGGAATTACTGGGGAATAATCCTGAGGAAATTCAAGGCGTGCTGAAGCGTCTGAAGGCAGGGCAGCTGGAACCAGCGAGGATGTTGAAAACCTTGTCCAACGCAAGAGACGAAGGCTGCCTCAAAATCGGTCGCAAGGCGAAGGAGTTGCTCCCTCTGTAGGCTAAACAAGCAGACCGAGTGCCTCAAATCCTCCTGCCAGTGCAACTGGGCCAGATGTTGGGGCTGGGCCTAGCCAAGGCCCTCGGGCTCGGGCCGCTGGATATGAGATCGCTGAGTCCGAAGCCATCGAGCATTTAAGGGCACTGATGCCTGGTCTCACAGTCCCTCTTCCGGTCTCTGCTGAAGAAAGGAAACGGGTGGAGCGGAACATGCTGCATTTGCTGACGGCGGTAATGATTTTCTTGCTGGGGATTTATTTTTCTGATTTGACTCTGTAAATTATTATCTAACTATTCACTAATTGTTAGGCGGGAGGTTTCGTGGACACCATGTTCTCTGCCCTGATGGAATTTTGAGAGACTGCCAGTGGTGGTAATGGTTCTGCTTTACAGACTGCCCTCGATAACAAGGAGAAAGCTTTGCAACTAGCTAAGGACTATGCTGCGCAGGCTAAAAAGGCCCGGGAGGAGGCTGAAACGCTCAAGGAATCATTTAATAAGCAAGTCACTTAGCTCAAGCTGGAAGTGGGTGCAGCCAAAGAAGAAGCCCATAATGCAGATCTTAATGGTTATCTGCGTGGTCTGAAAGAGGTAATATACATTCCTTTTAATGGAGTTCTATCTCCCATACCTTTTTTCATATTAATATATATATTTCTGATAGGTTACTCCCCAGCGAAAAGTGGAGATAGCTGAAGAGTTTCTTCAAAGCAGCACTTTTCGAGAAATTTGCTCTTGTTGAGGTCAGCTCGAGGCTCGGAATGCTCAGGTTCTAACTGTGCACTAGTTCTATGCCAGTACGTATGTTCGTGGCGGTTTCAAACCGGAATGGTTAGACTTGTCCCTAGGGCCAAATCGAGAAAAATTACCACCTCGTCCAACTTCTGAGCCTGCAGAACCTGATGAATTTGCCTCACTGCTAGATAAGGAGGATCTCATTCTCGGAGGATTATCACCAAAGCTAGATATGCCTGATCCTTATCCCTCCTCTGAGGATGAGGATGAGGAGGATTAATATTGTGCCCCCGAGGCTTTCTATTTTTATAGTTATAAACAATTTTAATTTTAATTTGGTTTTATTTGTTGCGGTTTATCGCTCTTGTATGTTTGAACAATTTACTATTTAGCAGAACAACTTTTTTGGATGTTAGTCATTATTTGCATAATTATTTCAACCCGTACCTGTTGCCTTTTATTTCAATTTTTCATTTACGGTCTTTACTTTATTTTAACAACCTCCTGGTTCATTGTTGCTCTATAAAAATTGTTCATCCTGTTATGAAAGATTGAACCAGGTTGCTTCTTGTAGGATTGTAATAATTATATTTTAGAAGAAGAAATTTCACTCATCATTCTAGACGTAGTTCTCTTATTTCTTATGTTTTCATTTAACTGTTATTTACTTTACGAGAATTTTGTGCATGTTTTCTCCAATTATGAATTTCAATGAGCACCTGCAATGTTACTCGTAGTGACTGTCGCCTATTGCGGTGACCTTTGCCATTCTGAGCAGAATTGTTTGTTCCAATTCATTGGTCTTGACATTTTGAGTATCTTCTAGTATAGAGTTTATGTCCCTTCCTTTTTGCTTTCGGGATTTTCGGTATCTCGTGCCACTTTGGGGCAGAGTTGCCGTTCCTTATTGTCACTTCTGATTACTTCTGGTATTTCTTGCCACTTTGGGGTAGAGTCTCTGTTCTTCTAATTTCTTTAGGGATTTTCGGTATCTCGTGCCACTTTGGGGCAGAGTTTCCGTCCCTTTTGTCTTGAGCGTTCACCGGTATCTCGTGCCACTTTGGGGCAGAGTCTCCATTCTTCTGATTTCTTTAGGGATTTTCGGTATCTCGTGCCACTTTGGGGCAGAGTTTCCGTCCCTTTTGTCTTGAGCTTTCACCGGTATCTCGTGCCACTTTGGGTCAGAGTTTCCGTTCTTCTGCTAGCTTAAAGGATTTCTGGACCTGCATAAGTTCTATTATACAGGATATAGAAAATTTTTTGTAGATCAAGTAGATATAATCTTCTCGAATAACTCAAATCAGATTATGTTAATAGATCTGAGCTTGAGTCATTGCTCATTTGCCTGACTTCCAGCGCTGTCTTCCAGAATCATGTTTTGGGGGTGCCTGTTTTAAATTCATACATATTTGTCCCTCATGCATTTTATTGCAGAGAGAACGAATAAAAATTTGTTCAAAATATTCAAAATGCTAAAATTGCTTGTAACTTGAAACAGAATATTTAATCGATATGCTCCATACGCCTTGGAGCCAATGCTACTATTGCGTTATCTTCTTGCTGCGGCCACGTCCGGAGTGAATTTACATAACACTTCCAACCTTCAATATGATCTGCAATGACTTCTCCCGTACCGGCAGTGGTAGGAAACTTTATCATTTGATGGTAGGTTGATGGTAACGCTCGAAATGCATTCAACACCGGTCTTCCTATGATTCCGTTGTAGGTGAAGTGCATGTCAACGATTACATAGTTCTCCAGAATTGTCGTTCTCTTTGGCGCGGTCCCCAATGAAGTTGGGAGTTTGATCATTCCTAGCGGCACTATCGCTGGACCTCCAAAACCATGAAGCGACGTTCTCACCGGTTCTAGTGCCTGATTGTTCAATCCCATTTTAACCAACGTAGAGTTGAACAGTACATTTACGGAACTCCCATGGTCCACAAGCATTTTGGTGACTCCGAAATTAGCTATATCAACAGTTATCACCAAAGGGCAATTTAGATTGGACATCTGTATAGCCTGTGCACTTAGTTTCCGTAGGTCTACGGTGGAGAATGGCATTTCTTCAATTCTCAGCATATTGGCTATATGAACAAAGTTATCTGCTTCAACGAGCCTTGTGATCTTTCTTCGACCATTGGTAGAATCTGCTCCCCCTGGCCCTCCAGATATCATATTAATCATTCCTTTGCTAGGATTCCCATCTTCGATCTGAGGGTATTGGAAAAGTTGCGGTTCATTGACTACTTTTTGCTTATCTCTCCTAGGAGACGGAGTTCTCTTGCGATTGAAACTTTTCTCCTGTTCTTGCACCTTCCTGACATCCTCGACGAGTTTGCCATCCTTTATTAACCGTTCAATCTCTTCCTTCAAATTTATACATTCTTCAGTATCATGACCCTTGCAGAATTGACTTGAATACATGGTTGCCTTTGACTCCCTCATCGGTTTAGGATCCTTCAACCATCCTTTCCTTCTTGCTGCGTTAAACACTGTCATGATATGAGCGTTCAACGGTGTGTACCGTCTGGGCGAATTCTCCCGTTTGTAGTTCTTGTTTCTGTTGTTGTAGGTATTACGGTTGTTATCATCTCTACCTCTTTCTCTATCTTTGACCACTGCAACAACGGGTAACTTTGTCGCCATCATTTCCTCATAATGAACTACCTCTTGTGCAATTTTATTAATCTCTTCAACGGTCGTTGGCTTACGTCCGAGTAAGTCCTCACCGAACATTGTGTTGGTAGTTGCTCGGAAAACTATGCTTGCAACCATCTCTCCTGTTGGGCTATCAATCCTTAATAGCTCCGTATTGAAACGTTTCATAAAGTCCTTTAGACTTTCATTAGTCTCTTGTTTCATTGAGTAGAGATGGGAGTGATCCAAAACCAGTCTAGACTGACTAGAGAATTGATCCTCGAACATTTTTCTCAACTGGGCGTAGCTTTTGATCTGTCCAGGAGGAATTCGATTAAACCAATCCACAGCTACTCCTGACAGAGTTGTTGCGAATATCCTGGCTTGGATATTGTCCTTAAATCCATAAAGGGACAATTTCCTATCTAATTGGAAAAGATGATCTCGGGGATCAGATTTCCCATCATATGTCTTCAGTTCCGGGATTTTATCCCCTTGCCCCAATATCTCCGACTCTATCTCGTGACAAAATGGACTGTGATTGATAGTATTGTCCTTCAGTACCATTTGAGTCTCAACTGGTGCTTTCTCTTTCTCCAGTCTTTCAACATTCACAGCCCTTCTATTATCTTCATCACGCGAACCATGACCTTCTGACTGTCTTCTGTCCTCTCTATCCTTTCTTCTTCTTGATTCCTCTCTTCGGTCTTCTCTCTCATTTCGTTCCCTTCTGGAATCGTGACTTTCTGTACGTCTCCTATCCTCTCTCCTTCTTCGTTCAGTAACCCATTCTTCCTCTTTTTTTCCTTTCTTTCTTCTCAAGATGTTTTCTTGACTATATCTCAACTGACATTAACTTCTTTCCTCGTTCATCCCAAGTAGACTTTCCTTTGCTTTTTGTTTCCTCCGAAACACGTCTGCTTTCTCTGCCATCTTGTTGAGATTTTTCCCTCTCATTTCCCTTTTTCATTCGGGCAACAGATCCTTGTTCTCTCAAAACTTCTGGATGTTCTCCAAGTGAAGGTATGAAAACTGGTAGTGCTGGAGTCAGTACTTCGGCCACAATGGCTTTCACCATTGCTATTAGTTCATTCTTCAATTTATCAGGAATTGAAGCACTCGTTTCTGTTGCTCCAGTTGCACCTACTTCAACGGCAGGTAACTTCTCACCTTGAGGTACTTGATTCTCTCTCCTTGCCGGAGTTGGTACAGCGGAGGGTACTGTCGACGGTCCCGCAATATATTGGGCGATACGTTCGGGTGTATTCTGCCCTACTTCTCCCATATTTCCTTCTAGAGCTTTGCTTCGGGATCTGGTAATTCTAGACATATTACTACCTTAACAAACTAATAAATTTTGTGTTCCCACAGACAACGCCAATATTTTGGTCTTATTTCGTCACGGTAATAGAACACGGTAAAAGATTACAAAATGAGATCAAAATAATGCTATTCAACTTTATTAACGGACTAGCTTGGTCCAGAACACTTATTACAAGCTTATTAAGTAAAGTAAATGAATTACAATATTAATATAACGTATCGAATTTAAGGTATTCGATGCTGACGTGTCGAATGTCTTCGTTCGATGCGGGATATTCAACTGTCGTTCGAAGTTATTCTGGGAGGTATCGAACTCGATGCGTACTTTGGATGTCGAATTCGATGTGTATCTAAGCGTGTCGAATGGAAGAGTACTGTTCAAATACGTATCGAATGAGAGGTGATTCGATCCGATGCGTGTCGAATCAGTGGCGATTCGATGCTGACTGTGCTGAGGTGGTTCGCTTCCCGAAAAACTCTCTAAGAATACAAGGGGACGGTCTATTTATAGAACCCGTCCCGTGGAGCCCACATTCCAATATAGAAAGGCGAATCGAATCATCCTCGTGCGATGCGCGCATCGAATCAGGGGAATTCGATGCGCTAATGGACTGGCCCAATAAAGAAAGATTACTGTAAATTCGATGTGCGCATCGAATTCTCTCTATTCGATGCGCTTATGGGCCGGCCCAATATACCGAATTCGATGCGCTTATGGGCCGGCCCAATAGCGGTATATTGAGCCAATCTTAAATCACACCCATCATAATAGAATAAAAGTATACCATTAAAACAAAACCTACATATAAAGTAAACACAAAATATTTATAGTCAAATAATTATTTAATCTAATCTATAAAGGTCGTTCATGCATCATAAATCAATCATCTATCAATATTTTCAAAAAACACATAAATGGCTTCTTCTTCTTTTATGAGTTGCATAGCAACCCTTTAAGAAAAATCCCCAAATAAAGCGTTTACATATTAGCTTATTTTTGTTGTACTTTAAATGTTGAGGATTACATCTTTTGCTTTCATCATCCGTTCGTATTTCGATAATTTTCTTAGCGCCGCTTCTTTTCTTGCTTCAGGTAAATAGCAATTTTTCCATCATATGATCTATTCTTTTTCTGTTCTTGTCGGTCGTATGTTGTATTGCATAAATTAATTCTCTCAACGAATTTAGGAGAATGATCATTGACAAAGTGGGCCACAGTTCTTTAATGTGAAATTATATAACCTATCGCATGATTAGTCGTTAAGACATTAAGAATCTGATCAGATACACCCCTAAACTTTTCATGATACATTATTATATTATATGCCTTGTAGTATATTATAATATTACATATCTCTGATTAATGCATTAACAAGAACTAATCAATGATCTAACAATGATCTGACGACTGTTGTTGAAGGAAATTGAGATATCATGTATTATTTAATTTAACAATAGATCGCATATATAGAATAGGGTCGGTTACAAGTACAATACAATGAGTCTATCATTAAACTAGACCTACTTTAACTATGCTAGTTTCGAGTAGGCTTGGTCCAGAACACCTCAAACTAACGATAGATGCAAAGGAGAATGTCGAAAGTATATCGGAGATGACGACGAAGGTTATGTCGGGGATGACATCGGAGATTTCTATGTCGAAAGTGATCTCCTGCTCACGTCGAGGGTGACGTTGGTAATATATATCGGGTATTATGTCGAATACTATATCGGGTGTGGCTCAATATAGATGTACAGTAATTGGGAATAATTAAAGCTTACCTTGATTACCGAGAAGTTTGTATTTATAGGCCTCGGGATGCGGGGACCACTCATGTGATAAACACGTGAGTTGTACTATATCGAAGGTAATATTCGATATGTATGTCGGGGATGATCCCTGATATAAGTAAACCATGAGCCTGGCCCATTGCCGGCCCAATACAGGAAATACTCATATCATGTAGTCCCCCAATTTGCGAGTTATTATTCGAGGATAATAATCTTGCAAAGTATATCTAATTTTTTTTGGCTTACCAGTCTCGTCCCTCCAGTTCAAATGATGAACTCGGATGCGGAAATTCACTGTGTTATGAAGAATTATTGGTGGACCCCTTAGTGCAATTTCGCGGATCTTTAGAGGTTCTCTTTTGAATTCCTGTTTTTTAGGTAATTTAATTTTATGTCAAATTTTCTTCAACATAAATGTCAAATTTGAATTTCGATATAGGGTTGCCATAAATGCATGCCTTATACCCGATGTCTATAAATAGCGGCTGAGAGGAAAGAGAAGATCATTTTGTCTTCTAGTGAAATTCGTTGTCTCTTGTGTTGAGGTATGTCGGGGATTTTCGACATATATTTCGATATAACTTTCGATATACCGTTCGATATATAATCGATGTATCTCCGATATGTTTTTCGATATAGTCGTTTAATATTAATGCTTTCCTCTCGTTTTTCTGACTTCGCAGGTTGTTAATTTGTGGTTTTGCCATTTAGCCTTTTCAGAGCTTCTTACGCTTCCCTGTACGCATCAATATCATGGCGAGCGAGAATGATTTTGACTTCACTGGTTTAGATTCTGAAAACATGGAGGCTGGAAGCTCCGGGACTGCTTTTACTGATACTAATTTCTTCGGTCCAGATGAGTTGGTTGGGGATTACGTCGACGACGGCGTAGATGAGGACGCCAACGAACCTCACATGAATCAAAATGTGGGGTATGATGAGTGGAGTTTACCCATATCCCCGAAGTGAAGAAGTACAAAACGATCATCAGTTATGAGGACATGGTGTCCCATGTCCCTCACCACCCTGGTTTTTACTCCACGACGTATCATATGGATGCCGGGTATAAGATTAAGTTTCCTGGCCAGGATGAGAGAATGCATATGTCGTCGCAGGGTTCTATCACCGTTCATGCGAAGCATTTTGCCAATGGCCTGCGATTCCCCATCGACCCTTTCGTTGCTGCGATCTTGTGTAGTATTGGGGTTTGCCTTGGGCAGCTGTCGCCCAACTCCTTCGGGTGTATCGTGGGTTTTGTTTATATTATGAAGGCTCTTGGTATGCCTCACGGGTTAAATGAGTTTTGGAATCTCTTCACCGTTATCACTAATAAGAAAGGTGGTGACAAGGGTTTATTCTTTGTGCGCTCACAACATGGACGCAAATTCCTGCATGGCGGCCAATCTAGCTATGGCTTCAGGAATAAGAACGAATACTTCTACGCAGAGGAGAAGACAACTGAGGAGTTCGATACTCTTCGTCAACAATGGTCTACAGTAGAGAAATATTCGAGGCCCACTGTTCTTGGCGGTCCCCAATGGACAACGGATTTTCTAGGTAAATTGTTGACCCATCCGTACAACCTCAGTATGCTCTGTGACGAAGACGTGCTTGGCCCAAGCGGTCTTTCTCCGAAGCCCTATCGAGGCCCTTTCGACCTTGGTAAGATCCTTTGTTATCAATAGTGGGGCAGTTTCATTTTATGTCCTGTTTCGATGACATTCATCTTGTCTGTCTGTAGCTGCCCTTGTGATGCATCGGAGAATGGATGTAATTGCGCAACGTAACACTGTCCCGAGGACAGCGGCCGGGGGTGATGAGACGCTTCTGGCAATTCATAAGAAACGTGGGCGAGAGGGCCATCGCCATAAGGAAAAATTTGGTGGGTCCTCGCATGGTGAAGAGGCCACGAAAGGTGCGGTTTCGGGCGGCAGCGTGCCTATACAAGGTGGGATTGGTGCGGGTTCCAGTAGGAGAAAGAACGGAAGTTCTGCCTTTGGTCAAGGCGCTTTGTTCCAATTTGTAAGTGTGTTATCTTCGCTTTTGTTTAATTAAAAGGATGTACTTATTGAAGGTACCTCTCCAATTTTTTTAAAGTATTCATATGTGTTTGTCTTCTAGGTCTCAAAATTTCTCGCCGGTTTTTGAAGACGGCGAGTAAAAATAATGTCGCGTGGGTGGAGTCTATCTTCGAGGCTATTGCTCTGCTTGAGAGCCTGGCTGATTATGATCCAGCCGCGACTGCCAAATTGGCGGCCAAACGGGATTAGGCAATGAGCGTCCTTAGTGCCACTAAAGCGAATGTGGACGTCCTCCTTAACCAGAATCGGGAGTGGGAGGCCACTCTCGATCAAGCCAACCTAACTCTCGCTATAGAGAGGGAGCGGTGGGAGAATGCCGAGGCAAAACTCGTTCGGGTGCGAGAACAGTTGGCCCTTGCTGAGAGGGCTAATAGATGCAAGGTGCTCACTCGAGAGCAAAAGGTTGGTAATGCTAAAGCCTTCCTTTTGAGTGAGACTTTCAAGAAAATCTGCGCCGAGCGTGGAGTACAGGAGATGGAGGAAGCTAAAGACTCGATCATCGGTCAGATCCGTCTCCTTGATGGTTTCAAGGATGACTTCGACCCGAGCCCTTTGAATCCCTTACTAGGCCTCGATGGAAAACTGCAGGAGGACTCCGATGTTGAGGTTGATGATGATCCTGAAGAAGATGTATACGGGGAAATCCTGAACCAGAAGAGTCTTGTGCTTGTCTCTACGAAGGGTGCTCCTAAGTATCCAGTCTAAGGCTCTGTTGTGTATTGTATTTTTTTTCTTTGTTTAGAAGATTGTATATAGTGCCCTTGGGCTTTTGTAGCTATTAAGCTTGTTTTGAAATGTAATTTTTTTTCTTCAACACTTAATTGTGTCGCTGATTTGTGTTGTTCTTATTTTAAAAAAATGTCCCACCCGTCGCACCTACTTTGGTTAATTATTATCTGTCCGTGGTTGGGTGGAGCTTTATGCCCACCGTGCGGTTACCCCTTATCTGGGTCGATAGTGCTTGTTTTTGCGTGTCGAGTTCGTTCGTGACATCTTTATTCTCTTTCTGTATGCCATGTTGTCTCCTTCCGATCTCGGTGGACATGGAAGTTATCCCATGGCATTTTTTATTTTTGTATGTCGGGTTGTCTCCTCCCTATCTCGGTGGATAGGGAGTTATCCCATGGCATTTGTTTTTGTATGCCGGGTTGTCTCCTCCCCATCTCGGTGGATAGGGGAGTTATCCCATGGCATTTTTTCTTTCTGTATGCCGGGTTGTCTCCTCCCTATCTTGGTGGATAGATGGCATTTTTTATTTTTGTATGTCGGGTTGTCTCCTCCCTATCTCGGTGGATAGAGAATTTATCTCATGGCATTTGTAGATCTTTATCCTTTCAAGATAGTGGACTCTCCCTGGACTTTGTGGAACGCACTAATCTCCATTTCCTGTAATATATAGGTGAAACATATATATCTGCAAGAGAGATGTTGATAAAATATCAAAAAATAAAGGTGTGCATGTTCGCACATCTCATCCACTCCCTCCTGAGGGGATGTACCTTCAACAAGGCATGAATATGTACTGCAATCGAATATATCGATTGGAACAAAATGAGGTTATAATGGATAACGGTCGAAGGCTAGGTAGATCCTAACCCGCCTACGTATCTCGTTGTATGGGAATTAGAACGGCGTAGTTCCCTTATTTTAGTTACAGTCCAGCCCAACGATGGGGCAATTTAGGGAAATTAAAAATTGTTCAACATTACTAAAAATGAAAAAAGGTTCCAAGCCATGTTCCAATGTCGATCACTCTGGCTTGATGGTTGCCATTCAGGTCCGCAGCTCATCCCGCAGCATCTCTGATCCTTGGAAGGGTGAGAGAAGTTATGTAGCACAACCATCCCTCCTCATGATTGGCGATGACTTCCCCCACGCCTCCAGCTACTGGGAACTTCATCTTCTGGTGGTATGTGGATACCACTGCACGGATGGCGTTGAGAGTCGGCCTTCCTATAATGATGTTGTAGGCAAAAGGGTGATCCACAATTGTGTATTGGATGTTGATGGTCCTCATGTGCGGCTCTTTGCCAAATGACGTTGGCAGGTTCACCTGTCCCAATGGTATCACCTCGACACCCCTAAAGCCAATTAAAGGGATGCAAATCTGTTCCACCACATGGTGGACCAATGCCATTTTCTCCAAGGCGTGTGCAAATATGATGTTTGTGGAACTTCCGTTGTCTATCAGCACCTTGCAAACACCATAATTGGCAATGTCAAGTTTAACAACTAGGGGGAAATCAAGTTTACCTGCCTATATGGCCTCTAGAGATAGATCCATCAGGTCCCTGTTTGAGAAAGTAATGTTCTCCTCTGGCAGCTCATCCATTAGTGATGTGAATCTAATATAGCGATCCTCCTCAGTCCTCTTGTAATCTTTTTCCTGCCGTTGGTGGAGTCTGCTCATGTTGGTCCTCCGCTGATCATGTTGATCACTCCTCTAGAAGGTGCGTTGACAATTGCATTTCCACGCCTACTGGGGCCCTATATGGCCTTTATCTTGTCCCTTCTAGGAGAGCGAGATCGATCCTCTTGATCATCAGAGTCTCTATTGTTCTGCACATATTCGATCAGCTTGCCCTCCCGAATGAGGCGGTATATCTCGTCTTTGATATCAATGCAATTCTTAGTCTCGTGTCCC
The DNA here is from genome assembly GCA_948329865.1 of Linaria vulgaris. Taxonomy (NCBI): domain Eukaryota; kingdom Viridiplantae; phylum Streptophyta; class Magnoliopsida; order Lamiales; family Plantaginaceae; genus Linaria; species Linaria vulgaris. The sequence goes on from OX415249.1 coordinate 30,560,711, forward strand.
TTCTGACGGTGGTACTCACAGTACTTCTTTGATTGTCTGGTTTTTTTAGTTTCTCTTAATTTCCTTGATTGGTTCAACCATCTCTTCCTCTAAGCTACCGCAAATATGGTTAAGATATCCTAATTCAGTGGAGCGTATCTTCTTGGTGACCTGTCCCTGCCATTCCTGTCTCTGTTCCAACCTTCTCTGCCTCTATTGCGATTGGCATGCTGGGAGTCTGCTTTTTCGCCATCATATTTTCTTGGTAGATGGTATTATAAGCAAGATCATTAATTTGATCGAAAGTGGGTGACTTGAGCCTGATTAACTCCTCTGTGAATCTTTTATGCGCTGTAGCATGGAACAAAATGAGCATGATTTGGTCGCCCTACGGTTCATCCACCTTCATCAATTCATCATTGAATCTCTTCATAAACTCTTCCAAGCTCTTTTTCTTTTTTTGCTTCATAGCGTTCAGATGGTGCACGTTGGTCCTCATCCTCTTCTGACTAGAGCATTGACTTTCTAGCTTTTGCCTCTCTATTCGTAACTGGTGATAGATTCGGTTTCTATCCTATTAAACTAATCACGAGCTGCTCTAGTTAGGGTCGTAGCCAATATTTTTGCCTTAATATTGCTCGAGAACCTATGTAGGTTCAGTACACTGTCAACACTGTGGAGGTGGTCCCTTGGATCGCTTTTCCCATCATATGCCTTGATGGTGGGGATATTATCACCCTTGTCCAACACTTCTGCCTCGATTTCTTCACAGAATGGGGTTAGAGTCTTGTGGCCCTCCACCAATGCTAGTCCCCGACTGACCTCTATCCTCTTGCGGTCTAAGTGCTCCATCCTTCTTGTGATGTTTCTTCTATCTCTCATCGGGTCGGGTACCTCCTCACCGTGAACCCTCGGCTGAGGACGGTCTGTCGTGCTCCCCTGTCAGCGGTGCGTCACCTACTCCAATATCATTCAGGCGCGGTATCAAAATCTATAATGCTGCCTTCAATGTGGTCTGGATTATGGCGTTGATCTGTGCCACGACCTCAGGCGCCAAGGCGGCGGGCGCTGCAGGTACGGGTTCTGGTTCCCTTGGCGGTTGCACGGGTTCATTTTGCCCCATCCTCGGTTCTGGGGCCAGAATAGGCGGCAGGGGCGCACTTTCTGCCATTGAATTGTCCACCACTGGTCTAGTTGACTGCGAGCGAGTCATCCTTCTTTGCATCCTGACGTCCTCGTCCGAAAACTTGGTGTTCCCACAGACGGCGCCACTAATTTAACAATAGATCGTATGTGTAATGACAAATTCTTGAATTTTGAAAATAAGAGAAAGAAAAAGATTACAAAATAATTTTTTAAGTAAATTTAAAAGTACAATTGTGGTGCAATCTCTCTATTTGATCCTCTGATTCTTTTCTCAAATAAATGATTTTGAAATTTGATTGACTTGAGTGGATTTGATTTTGATCTCTTCCATGTGTATTTGAGTTGAACGTTAATCCAAGGACGTTGAGCTTGATCTTGAATTGACGATCTACTTGACATGATATTTGCGACGAACAATTTGATCTTCGTCTTGAACTTGTTGAATGTCAATCTTCTTTGGAGGAATCTTGATCTTCAAAGTACTTGGATATTTGACAAACGTTGATTCGAGGGCTTGATGGCTTGATCTCGGATCGAACGAAAACTTGATTTGGATTTCTTGAATTTGTTGAAGATTTGATCTTCTTAGCAGAGACACGATCTTCAAAAAACAGTTTTTGGATGAACTTGAGGATTGATGGCGGTTTGAAAGAATTTCTTAACGAAGAACATCTTGAAGATTGTTGAAGGATACCTTGAATGCAGCGAAAAACGCTTGAAGATGGATGAACTTGGAGGAGCGAAAAACTTAGAGCTTTTCCCTCTTCAACTTGTGAATATTTGTCGTGTCTCCCTTTTCTTTATGAGAGGACCCCTATTTATAGTTGTGAAAATCTAGAGCTTCTTGCTTGTGATTGGTCGGTTTTATTTTCAAGATAAGCATGGATTTAATTTAGTCTTGCTTATCAAAAAATATCTAGAACACATCATATTTCCACGTGGTTTTATTTGATTGGTTGCAATTCTCCATCTTTTCATGTGGCTTTATTTGATTGGCCAATCAAATAGATATTAGAAAATCAATTAATTAACCGATTAATAATTGGAATTTAATTTAGTAAAATTCCAAATTTAAAATAGAAACAATTAATTTTAATTTCTAATAATTAATTTGACGCTTGTCAATATTTAATTAGAGTAGACAAAATTTATTTGTCTACAAATGCCCCCTTGCGACTTGTCACGAATAGCATTGTAAAAATGCGTCTCGAAGTGAATATGTCACAACATATTTATTTTCGGGCCATCAATAAGATTTGACGAAATATATGTATTTCATTTGGAAAAATTCAAACTTTGGAGGGTTTTCATGTCAATTTTCTTTAAGGACCAAAGTGTAATTTGTCTACTAAACCACTTCTTCTCTTGTGCATGCACGTGATACTTTGTTTTTTAACATACTTCACGCACACGCACCATCCTTCTTTTTTTTCTTTCTTTTTTAAACTTAATTTCTCCTTAAATCAGGAATTCCAATCCTACTATAACTATAAGACTTATAGTTTCAATAGGATTGGAACTTCCCCTTGGGAATTCTATATAAGACACGAAGAACACCCTCTTTTCTTCATCTTCAATTCTCTTCATTTTTTTTGTTCTTTTCCTCCAAATTCGGTTTCGTCCGGCGACGAAGCAAGTAGCACATCGGCGGAGTTCCGACGGGTAAGGATTTCGCCGCATATTTCCTCGACGGTGCGACGAACAAACAAAGAGAAGCTTTTTTTTTTCTTCTTCTTTTCCGTTGAATATTATGAATGCTTATATGTACATATATATATATATATATATATATATATATATATATATATGCAAGGATTTAATTGTGTTAATCCTTTTCTTCTTGCAGCGCAGCCATTCGAAGAAGACAATCAACTTACGGGCACAAGAGCCGACGATCGAGACATCTTTTTCTTCTTCGTACGGTAGGTGAATCAATTTTTTTTTCTTTCTTCTTTTTTTTCCTTTTTCGTAGCAGCAGCAGTTTTTTTTTTTTTGCACTCGCTGTATCTGCAGCTGTTTTTTTTTTTTTTCAAACTTTCTTTTTTTCCTTCCTCTTCCCTTTTTTATTATTTGCTCTATTCTTCTTCGTCAATTGCTAACTTGTTTCTCTTGTCATTTCAGAATTGCTACAGTGGTTTCATTCAAAAAGGGCTCTTCCTCATCCGGCACGGAGAATTTGGTCATCATTGACGACGACAACCGATCAACTAGGCGAAACACAATCTTGAAGGTGGGCACTCCGTTTGATGGATATTATGCGAGCCCGTGGCCAACATTGACGAACAACGGTCAATTGAAGGAGTGGACTGAAGAATATCCCCGGTCTTCGAGTAGATCCTCCCGACTGTTGGTGCTCCGTGCCGCGCATCACCAACCATCAACCGATTACACGCCTCTTTCAACTTTGGGACGACGCATCATGCAAGGCGACGCCGCGTGGACATACGCTTCTCTTCACATTCTTGGCGAGGTTCGCTTCTTTCCTGGATATTGGGAGTGGACAGAAGACATCCTTGTTCGGTGCAGGACAACACTTCAATCCATAAAGATATACAACTCGGTCTACCCATCTCTCTTCACGTACGAGTGCAACACAGAAATCATGAAAGACTTATGCGAAACATGGTCGCCTTCAACAAACACTCTCCTCACTTCACTCGACGAGCTGTCAATCTCATTATGGGACTTGGAATTCCTTAGAGGTCTACCATTGCGGGGGTTCATGTACGATGAGGTCGTGCCCAGCGAGAGGGAGCTATGCGGAAGAGACGCAAATAGAGATCCCTACATTTCACGATCATGCAAGGCCTTGTTCCACGCATTCCATATGCTTCGAGAAGATGTCGGCGGTGATGATTCTCGGGTGTCAATCAAGGAGTGGATCAACTTGTGGTCAAAGAAGGATATCAAATACAAACAACCTCCACCTCGCGAAGAGAGAAAGATAACGAAGAATGCGCGCCGGCCCATGTCAATGCACAACCCTCTTGGCAACCTTGGATCCTATGAGAGATGGTCATCACAAGAAGAAACGCTATTTTCACGGATTGACGTCAAAGAGGGCTTGAAGGAAGAGACATATTTGGCCGCGCACTTAGCATGCTGGTTGTGCCTGTTCCTTCTCCCTGTCAAAGATGTAGGCTTTATCCGTCCTGTCGTATCCAAGATGGCGAGTTTCATGGCAAATAATGAACGTGTAGGCCTCGTAATTCCGGTTTTAGCATCCATCTACAAAGGGCTCAATGCAATATCAAGATCTACACAACCTTCTTACGATCACATCCCTTTTTCCAATCCACTTCGTCTATGGCTGGGTGGCGCAATACTTCAAGACTCATTTTACTACATATCAAGGGTTGAGCGGGCCTGGAATGACCTCATATTCAGGAGAAGGTGGCGCAAAGGGTTTTGATCCCAGGGAAGCCCGCAAGAGGATTCATCGAGCAGACTATGCCAATTGGGTATGCAACGTCCCTTCGCATATCAAGGACATTACGATTGTGGAGAATGGCAGTATTAATGAGACGGAGCGCGACTACTTCATCAACTTTCGTTCGTGCTACCTTACTTTGAGGCAAGGCGAGACTTTTGACATTGAGCCATACAGTCCACATCGATTTAGTCGGCAATTTGAATACTATCAAGAAGTCCCATGCATACTTAAGCATGACCAACGCGAGGCTACTCTAGCGGAGGGAATTCGTTATTGGAGAATGAGTACTTCGTCTAAGTCTTGCTCAAAAGCTTGTGTTCCGAGCATTCCTATCAGCCCCAAAAGGTCTTGCACGGAGGATTACAAGACATGGATGGTCAAGATCCATGAAAGCTACCTCGAGGACAACGTTGATTCTTTGTTTTCTCCACGAAAGCCCATGATACTTGGTGGGGTTGAAGAAGTTGTAGCAAGTGTTGACAAGCAAGCCATTTCTACCAAGAAGAGCACGCGAGACTCATCACATATTGAGGTGGAAGACTCATCGAAGAGGAAAAGTACCCCCAAAGAGAGTGGTAGCAGCAATGCCGATCGCCATTGGAAAAGATCCAAGAGGGACTTAAGTTCATCACAACAAGAGAAGAATGATGCCTCTAGCAAGACCATTCGTACTGCAAATTCAACATCCACTGAAAAGGTATTTGGTTGAACTTTGCTTGATTTTCGTTTTGATTCTCTTTCTAAGTTCTCGTGCTTGTCTGTCGCAGGTGGAGGAAGAAACTATCTCCATTGGTGATGAACAATATGTCCCGGCGAGCAAACCCATGCCTCATATTCCCGCTACTTCGGTTTTTGATGGTAGGAGTTTTCTAAGCGACTACGACAAGGAGTACGCCACTGGTTTATGGGAGCGACTAAGTGAGAGGATTTCATGTACCCCCATTGAGGCCATTTCTTCTATGAAGGGTGAATTTCAATTTCTTCTTGACTCATCTAAGACGAAGGGCATAAACATCTCTCATTTGGAAGCTTTATTGGAACCTTTAGTTGAGAAAGTTGCTGCTTTTGACAAGGAGAACTCCACATCCATTGAGCGAGTCGAGGTGCAACGTGGTGAAGTTAAAGACCGTATTCGAGGAGCCACAGAAAGGAAAGACAAAGAAGCAATCCACATCCAATCTACCAAAGATGGGCTACAATGCGTCACAAAGAGGTTGCAAGGCTTGAAGAAGAAGCAAAAGAAGCTCAACTCTTGCTTGAAACACCAAGAAGAATTGTTTAGCGCTGCCGAGGGTGACCTCTCCACCTTTGAAGAAGAACTGAGGGTACTTGAGGACCAGAATAACAATGAAGACTTGGTCACTTTGAGAGCAGAGCTGGAAGTCGCGCAATGCGAGTTGAGGGATGCGAGACCTTTTGCTTGAGCCTTTTGTTCTTTTCTTTATTTGTTTGCTTTATTTTGTTTTGCTTTTGCTTTGGACTCGTAGTATTACCGAACTTTAGATTTAATAAGAGATTTGCCTTTATTTATCTCGCTTTGAATTATTCTTCCGTATTTGGCATCATCTTTATTTTCCATGGGCAATGTAGCATAATGCAACAAGACCAACTTAAGCAAATTTCATGACTGAACTTAGAAACTTCTAAGCTGCCTACGTACCTTAATAAAAGGATCAAGTCATAACGTAGTTCAAAAGAAATCAAGATTGATTTGAGGGGGAGTCGTGCACAGTTTATACTCATGCGGGCCAGGAGTATTCATTCTTTAACCACTTTGAACAAAGTGGTGTATTTAAAATTTAACCACATAAAATACCGTTAGTGGGGTAAGTTATCATTTTAACCACATAATTTACCATTGGTGGGTGTCGTGCACAGTTTATACTCATGCGGGCCAGGAGTATCCATTTATTAATCACTTCGGACAAAGTGAGTGCCATTCACATTTTATACACATGTGGGCCAGGAGTAACATGCAGTTTAAGCTCGTGCATCATAGAGCATTTGACTAACGACTTGAAGGCTTAAACACTTGAAGAACATGCAGACCTTTTTGCTCGTGTCTAGGAGGACTTGAAAATTTGGATATTTGCTTTGAAGACTTGGACTTGAAGGACTTTCATACTTTTCAAGGTGTCTAGAAGACTTGCACATTTGTTTTGAAGACTTGAAGGATTTGTAGACCTTTTGGCTCGTGTCTAGAAGGACTTGAAGACTTGGATATTTGCTTTGAAGACTTGGACTTGGATAAATTTGCAAACCTTTTGGCTCGTGTCTAGGAGACTTGAAGACTTGGATACTTGCTTTGAAGACTTAGGCTTGGAGAATTTGCAGACCTTTTGGCTCGTGTCTAGGAGACTTGAAGACTTGGATATTTACTTTTGTACTCGTGTTAAGAAGAATGTTGATAGTTTATACTCTTATCAAGGAGACTTAATTTGAAAATCTGAGATAGTTTAAGCTCGTATCAAGGAGCATATTGGCTGTAATGAAATTTGATGTCGCGCCCTCTTCATTGTCATCGCCGTCATCTGTATCATCACTTTCAATATCAAGGCCATGAGTTGAGATTTCTTCTTTAATAGAGTTTACACTTTTCTCTATGTCATGTGCTCTCGTCGCCAATTCTTCAAAGTTTATTGGTTTAATTCCTTGAAGTATGTAAGAGAGACTCCAATTCATCCCTCAAATGCAAATCTCCTTGGCTGAAGTTTCAGACAGTTTCTCTTTGCAACTTAAGGATAGACTTCTCCACCTATTGATGTACTCAATCACTAGTTCATCTTCTTGTTGTTGAGAATTTGCAAGTTCAATCATGCTTACAGTACGCCGAGTGCTATAAAAGTGATTGAAGAACTTGGTTTGTAGATCGTTCCAACCGTCAATGGAGTTTGGTTCAAGATTAATGTACCAATCAAAGGTAAAGTCTTCTAAGGATTGAAGGAACTGCTTTACTAGATGATCTCCATAAGTTCCAACACTATTGCACGTCTCAATGAAGTGAGCAACATGTTGTCTTGGGTCTCCAGTCCCGTCGAATCTTTGAAACTTCGGAGGTTGATAACTTTTCGGCATTTGCAATTGCTCAATTCTTTGAATGTAGGGCTTTGTGTAAGATTTGAAACTTTTCTTATAAGCTTTATGATCCTTTGCAACTTCTTCAATGAGTTTCTTCAATTGATTGGCAGAGACAAGACCTTGGGAGGAAATTTGGATTTGTTTGCTTGAGGACTTAGAATTTTCTCCAACTTCAACATCTTGAATGTTTTTCTTGGCAAACTTTGTGTGCATCATGGCGCCTTGCTCTTCCTTCCTTGAGAAATTTGACTTGTGGAAAAGAGAAGTGGCTTGGATTGTTTTACTTAGGACTTCATCAAACTCTTAAGCTTCAACTCCTTGAGTAGCATTTTCATATGCCATGCTTTGATCGCCGCTTTCCATGAGCTCTTGCTTTTGGAGATGAGATGACACTTCAACTTCATTGATTGTAGTCTTGATGCATCCTTGAACTCCAATGTTGTTGGTGACTTCTTCGGAATTTTCAACTCCTTCTTTGCTCTCTAGCTTTTGGAGAAGGTGATTCAAGTGGTCTTCACGTTTTTGAGCTTGAGTTGTGAGATTAACAATGGCTTTTGTCAGCGCTAAAACTTGCTCTTCTAGTGAGGATGCTTGATCATCTTCTTTAGCATCATGTCTTGCCCCCGGTGTGAGTGTATCTTTCATTATCGGTTGCGAAGAACCTCCGTTTGTTGCCTCCATTGACTTGTCCATTATTGAGCAACACTGACTTCTTGTGATTTCAAGTTTGAGACTTGCGGGAAAAGAGATGAGAGGTAGAGATGGTCCCACCGGGCGTGCCAAATTTGTAATGACAAATTCTTGAATTCTGAAAATAAAAGATAAGAAAAAGATTGCAAAATAATTTTTTGAGTAAATTTAAAAGTACAATTATGGTGCAATCTCTCTATTTGATCCTCTGATTCTTTTCTCAAATAAATGATTTTGAAATTTGGTTGACTTGAGTGGATTTGATTTTGATCTCTTCCACGTGTATTTGAGTTGAACGTTAATCCAAGGGCGTTGAGCTTGATCTTGAATTGACGATCTACTTGACATGATATTTGCGACGAACAATTTGATCTTTGTCTTGAACTTGTTGAATGTCAATCTTCTTTGGAGGAATCTTGATCTTCAAAGTACTTGGATATTTGACAAACGTTGATTCGAGGGCTTGACGGCTTGATCTCGGATCGAACGAAAACTTGATTTGGCCTTCTTGAATTTGTTGAAGATTTGATCTTCTTGGCAGAGACACGATCTTCAAAAAACAGTTTTTGAATGAACTTGAGGATTGATGGCGGATTGAAAGAAGTTCTTAAAGAAGAACATCTTGAAGATTGTTGAAGGATACCTTGAATGCCGCGAAGAACGCTTGAAGATGGATGAACTTGGTGGAGCGAAAAACTTAGAGCTTTTCCCTCTTCAACTTGTGAATATTTGTCGTGTCTCCCTTTTCTTTATGAGAGGACCCCTATTTATAGTTGTGAAAACCTAGAGCTCCTTGTTTGTAATTGGTCGATTTTATTTTCAAGATAAGCATGGATTTAATTTAGTCTTGCTTATCAAGAAATATCTAGAACACATCATATTTCCACGTGGTTTTAAGCATGGATTTAATTTAGTCTTGCTTATCAAGAAATATCTAGAACACATCATATTTCCACGTGGTTTTATTTGATTGGTTGCAATTCTCCATCTTTTCCATGTGGCTTTATTTGATTGACCAATCAAATAGATATTAGAAAATTAATTAATTAACCTATTAATAATTAGAATTTAATTTAGTAAAATTCCAAATTGAAAATAGAAATAATTAATTTTAATTTCTAATAATTAATTTGACGCTTGTCAATATTTAATTAGAGTAGACAAAATTTATTTGTCTACAGTATGTATAGAATAGGGTCGGTTACAAGTACGATACAACGTGTCTATCGCTAAACTAGACCTATTGTAACATGCTAATCTCGAGTAGGCTTGGTCCTAATTAAACACCTCAAAATAACGTTAGATGCAAGGGAGAATGTCGAAAGTATATCGGAGATGACGTCGAAGGTTATGTCGGGGATAACATCAGAGCCGTATATGTCGAAAGTGATCTCCTGCTTACGTCGAGGGTGATGTCGGTAATATATATCGGGTATTATGTCGAATACTATATCGGGTGAGGCTCGATATAGATGTACAGTAATTGCGGATAATTAAAGCTTACCTTGATTACCGGGAATCAGATATTTATAGGCCTTGGGATGCGGGGACCACTCACATGATAAACACGTGAGCTGTACTATATCGAATGTAATATTCGATATGTATGTCGGGATGATCCCCGATATAAGTAAAACATACGGGAAATACCCATATCATTATTATTAACTTGACCAATATTGTTCGGACATTTAACATAAAATTGATTAATTAGACTATGATGCAATATAATGTTGCGTGTAAATAAATATGAATACATATATGTTATCATGTAAGCACGTATTAATTTTCGAATAGTTGAGTACAGAGTTGCCATAGTTAATATAACGGGTGCAAAGTCGTATGTAATTACACTAACAATGAATTAAAAGAGATAGGGTTTCACCTGTATAGATTAGAATTAAAAATTAAATTTTTCTTATAGATTCTTTTGACGTATCAGGGAAAGAAGTACATACTACATGTATATTAGCAGTAAATATATACGTACACATATATGCATTTCTTTTAAATGTGATTTCAAGTGTATTGTTATAATTTGGTTTCTTAACTGATTATCTACTTTGTATGTGTTTTACTGTGAACAATTGTTGAATGGCATCCACGGCTAGGTGAGCACGTTGTACCAGGCAGCAGAGGGCTTTCCAGTTGGTCTTCATGCCTCAGGGCCCATCCCTCTTAGACCTACGAGAGTTCTGTAGAGTCTTTGTGGGGTAACCAATGATCCCTATGTGGCATGTGAACTGGTTTCAAGATAGCTCCTTCAATGGAGTGATAAGGACAGATTGAAAAGAGTTATAAGGACGGGTGATGTATATTAGATCTTAAAATTATCTTATGTCTCGACTCATTGTCTGAATATCTGATTGTTTAACTGTCAATGTGCTAAATTGTCGTTTTCAGTCGTTTTTAAAGTAAAAGCGCACGTCATCACTTGGCACATAAATACACAAACACCACCGACATTTTTATCTAACGCATGCATTTTTTCCTCTGCCTTTCAGCTTTAGGTCTCCAGAGCGAGATATGAAGAATGTTGAGAGTTGCTTTCTACGTCATGTTCTTGATTGTAACACTTTGAATTGTCTTGGTTTTGGAGATTCGTTATTTCTCATTGTCCTCCCTTGTTCTTATATTGTACTGATTTAACTCCGAAATCTTGGGTTGTTACAAGGGACAGACGTTGCAATGTTTTTCTTCTTTTTAGATGCTTTCTCTTCTCCTCCTTTTGAACTTTTTCCAGCTTTTTCTATTTAAAAATTACTGGCTCCTTTTAACTGTGTTGAAATAACAAGATTAATTCCATCTTCGATGAACCGAAAATAAATAAGAAAGTCTATATTGGAATATTAGACACAACAACATAAAATCAAAAAAATATTAAACAATTTTTAACTTGTTCAGATGTTGTTTCTCTTTCTCGATTTCTACTCTTGCTTTATATTTCCTTATTTAGAGGCCCCTTCCCGCATGTTTCTGGCATGTTTTTGGCATATGACAATCTTTGATCGTTTTTTGGCATCATTCTCTCATGGTTTTCTTTTTCTATTCTTCTTGGGTCTTCCGTGAAGTCTCTTAGGAGGTGGAGGGAGTACATTAGAGAATTAAGATCACTTATATATTTCCATCATGTACAACACGTATCTTGGGACTGTAGGCTTTCATGAATATCTCCTTAAAAAACTATGAGTGTGTGTAATTCTCAAATTTCCATGTTCTATAATCTATTGTCGCTCCAACATGACTGCATTGTAACCCAATTATATCCCAAATCCTACAGTACTATGGTTTACAAGTAATTGACATTCTTATTTTGAATTTCAAACTCACTTCTACTGACCCCTTTGATGGTATAATGATAAGACACGGTCCGCATTCGAATTTTCCTACAATTTCTAATTTTCTATGAGAACACCATTCCATTTCTCCCTTATTAAGTCATCTTTAAACCAAAATACATCAATTTAGCCATCAACCTGTTATCTTATTCACTAACCCAATGATTAAATGCATTGGATTCGTTGTTAGTAACGAGTTAATTCTTCAAAGCTACGTCACATGCATGCCTTGACCAAAGTTCAGTCGAAATATCCAACAACCAATCCAGCATGACTAAGCTCCTTTATTTTATTCATCACAAAGTTGAAAATTGAAGCACTTTATATGCCCTAGATGATATCCAAAAAATAAACTTTTAAAATTAGACTTAAAAATATATAAGGCTTAAATTGGCCAAAATATGTCTACCACACTTCATGTATGGCATTATGGACTAGCTCTTTGATGGCCTCGATCAAATTTCAAACAACAAGTGGTTAATAAACTTACAAAAGACAGTCACATACTAGGAATGGAGATTATTATTATTATTATTATTATTATTATTATTATTATTATTGTTATTATTATTGTTATTATCATACATACATATATATATATATATATACACACGATGATGACTGATACAAGAAAGAGAGAATCTCACATTTTGTCAATAAGCCATAAGGGTCCCATGGTTTGTCATTATTAGAATCCTCAAGAAAATTTGCAAGATCTTGAAAGAAGAAACACCTACCCTTTTTGCACTCTACTTCAACAACTACAAATGAAACTGTACACAACAACTATTTGTCCCATTTAAACCTATGTTAGACAAAAAAATACCCCCAAGTAACCCCTTTAGATGACAACCATCAAATCCTACGAATGACGAGCAACCATTTGCATGACAACCATCAGATTTGATTTGATCATGTTTTAGTATTAAAGAGAAAATGCTATGTAACAGTTTATTTTGCATCTAAAATTAAAGATTTTCTTTAAGCATGAATATATTGATAATTTATAACAAATTCAAATGCATTACTAGATTTCTCATTGATGATGCATATTCGTAAACATATCTTAAATGTACTCACATGGGAAAAATAGGTGTCCTACAAAAATTGCTAAGGGGTGTCAAGAAAATAACCCGAGTACAACCTACTCAAAAGGCTCAAAATACCCGATGCACTAAGAGAAGCATATCCCATACCTCCGAGTGACCACCTGGATGCAACTCGAGAGCCTTGGATGATCACTTAGCCTAGTAAACTAGTACTCACCCCGACCCACTCCTCTGGGAGCTCAAGATACACCCCCGGTCGTGCGAGACCCCGATATTCAATGAGCTTACCTTGCCATTCGAACAGATGGCACCATTGCCTAACACTTAGCCAAATCCATTGTTCACAAGGAGAAGAAAGGCAGTGCAAAATAACAAGAAAATAGCGGATACAAGAGGGGTTGTAGTTAGAGGAACCAATCGTACTACCCAAGGGACACAACACTTACCCTCGGTGAAGAATCCTCGGAGAGATATCACGCAACTAGCAGCATTAATGACAACTCTCAACTACCCGTCATCAAGATATACGACATTACCTAATTGGTCAAAACTCTGATTGGACCCTCAAAACGATCAGCTACATTGGTCCTCCCACACCGAAGACGACTATTGAAGCAAAACAAGCCTACTATCACTAACTCGAAATACCCCACAAGACGATTGGAGCAAACACATTTAACACATGGCAAGGAAAGCTTCGTCAAACCTACGCTATTGGGGACTCTCTACCGGCTTTCCCTCGTTGGTGCAGAAAACGCCTCTCAGTATTGGCCCCCATTTTCAGAAGTATTAAGGAAGACAAAAGACTATTGGGCAACATACCCCATATGACTCCTATAAATAGTACCCCATCCAACAGCCAAAGACTACTCCGGAAGAGGAGAAAAATGAAGAAGTCCACTGTCAACAATCAGACAATCCTTATACTTAGATAAATATTGCAACACTCAAGGGGACCTCAATGAAATCCATTCCCTTATACACGACCCCTCTTTTGTAAACCGTCTTTACTCATTTAATAAACAACACTTCTTTTTTTCTCTCAAGCTCGGGATCGTCGTTCGAAAAAAAAACTCACTTGATTGTATCTGTGATTTCGCCCCTCCTCGGATCCCCTGAGATATTACATCACCAAATGGCGATGTCTGTAGTAACGTCGTATAATCCCTGAGATAAACATAAGAGAGTTAGTAGAAATTTGCAAACACTTTATAGCAGAAAAAAGAAAAAGAGGAGGGATACCATCCCTCGTTACGACAAAGTGGAAAATCATAATATGAAGGAGAAAGCTCGATCTCCTGTTCGCTCATCTCATGCTGCTGACGCACCTGATTTGACTCAGGCTCAAGAGACGCCTTTACACCAAGAGCAGGGGCCCTGGATGCCCCAGAAACCCGGACCAGGGATGACCTACGTCCAAGTTCCCTTAGACATGTACCGCAATATGTTCACCCGCAGATTCAACAGAGAAGAAAGAACCACGATAGAAAACGACCATGGTCGTGAACCGTCTGGCCCCAAGGAACCCAGAAATCTCCACGACATCGGTCTGCACCGTCGCCCCGAGCCAGATCTGATCCTTCCTATAATAGTGAGATCTATGGTCCTTATTTTCCCCACATGAGGAACAGACCATCATCCCCACATTTAGGGAGCTCGATAGAAGCCCTCCAGAGAGCCCACATTCTGGAGTATCCTCCCCGAAGAAAAAAAACCCGTAGGAAGCCACCGATTTTTGGAAGGAGGCTATTATACCAAACGTCGTCCTCAACGCTCACTGACTCCTGATGGCCTCTTGCGTCACATGATGGAGAAAATGCAAAGAGAGTTACGAGTGCTCCGTCGAAACCTTAACCTAAGGCAAGAAGTAGCCTAATGGGGATAACCTTTCGCAGTCCACGTAGCTCAAGTACCAATTCCCCTAGGGATGAACCCAACATGACTTCCCAACCAGTAGGGAGAGAAAATTGATAGGGACTCACACAACCATGTCAATCAATACATGGCATGTATGTATCTTGTCTCTGCTCCTGATTATGCCACATTCCACATATTGTGAACTACCCTTACAGGCCGAGCTCCTGCCTGGTTTTCCAAGCCGTCACCCAAAATCGTACATGAATTCGACCAGTTCACACAAATGTTCGTTAGGCAGTTCACTTGTAATTGATTCTTTGCCAATTCGTGTGGATATCTGTTTAATATTCGATAAGATCTGGAGGAACCACACCGAGACTTCATGAGAAGATTATGTCATTGACGTTCCCCATGTAGATCCACACATGTTGTCTAGCATACTAATACGCGGTCTCCGACCCATAGATTTTGCCAAATACCTGATGAGGATACGACCGAAGGATCTCGAAGGCATGATGCAGAAAGAAGAACCCTTCATGGAAATGGAGGAAACCCAGTAGGCCATAGAGGCACCCGACTAGACTAAGAGCCCCGCCATTGCAACAGGAAAATGAAAGGAAAAGAAAGATGACAAAGGAAGTAGCAATAAAGAAGACATTGTGAAAAGAAATTTAGAGCCATCGATGTTACCTCCCATGGTGCTAACCCCTGCATTATGGGGGTAAATCTCATCTTCAAGTGGCCTCGCCCCCCATGAGATCCACAAAAGGGTAAGAACTCGAGAAAGTTTTGCACTTACCACTGAGCCTACGGGCACGTCACCAACGACTATTATAACCTCTAAGAGGGACTTAATAGGCTTCGAGGTGTAGGTTACCTCAAAAAATATGTAATGCCAGACAAAGGAACGTCTATTGGAAAGAAAAACAGGGAAGACGAGCAAAAGTACAACCAGAAGAAGCTTCGTCTTGACTCTTTAGAGGATACTGACCCGCCCTTCTCGGACGAGACACATCTCACCCCTCCTCCTCGGACGTACTACAAGAATCCCCCGCAAAGAGAATTGTGAACATGGTCGAAAGAGGAGTTATGGGCGTAGCCTCACTCGGGATCAAGCGAAATTACCTACGGGAGGTTCTAAACGTGGACGCCAAGCATAAAGTTTACGGTTCCCGAGTCGGGACCCTGACTACCATCTCATTCAGACCTGAAGATCTATTGGGTCTTGTGTACCCACACGAGGATCCCCTGGTCATAGTATCCACCATACTCGGCACCAAAGTCAGAAGAGTCCTCATCGACACTGGAAGCTCGATAAATGTCCTTTTCTGCCAACCTATTTCGCCCTCGAAATTTATCGAGACTAGATGGAGCCCTTGGAAGTCCCATTAGTAGGATTCTCTGGGGAGCATTGCCAAACCCTGGGCTTCATAACCCTACATATGTCTTGGGGTGAAGGAGCGGCCAGGCGCACTGAATCCACCAAGTTCTGGGTAGTAGAGGCACCTTCCGAAACATATAACGCCATATGTGGCCATCCCGCACTACGAGTCTTTGATGCTGTCTCTTCAGCACTTCACCTTAACATAAAACCTCCCACTCCTTCTGGGATCGACGAAGTCAGAGGGGACCAGACTCAGGCCATGAAAAATGCTGGATGAACGCCCTGCCATCGGACACTTGATCCTTGGCTTCGAATTATCCCTCCAAAAAGCCTCGAATTGAAGAGGTATGTGTCCAACTGATTGAAGAACTCAAGATGATAGAGCTCGTGGATAGGACCGAGGGAAAGACCGTGAAAATTGGCACTAGCATTGGAGAAGACGTAGAAAAAGCAATCACGAACACCTTAAAGCGATTTCAATATCTCTTCGCGTGGAAAGATGGTTCACTCGGACGGATCAACCAAGATGTCTGCAAACATGAGCTAAATATGTACCCTACGACCAAGCCCGTACAACAGAGAAAACAAATATGGGCCTCTAGCGCAATAAGGTCATCTAAGCTGAAGTCTAGTGACTACTCGATCTCTATGAGATCCGAGAAGTCCGCTATCCTAAGCGGTTAGCCAACGTGGTTCTTGTGCCAAAAACCAAAGGCAGGTGGCGCATGTACTTGGATTTTACCGACCTCAACGAGGCCTGCCTTAAAAGACTACTATCCATTCCCAAGCATCGATCAATTGGTCGCCTCTACTGCTGGATGCGCCTTACTATCCACGATGGAGACAAGATACCAAGACAAGACTAGTTTCATCAGCGATATAGGTACGTTTTGCTACTTGGTCATGCTCTTCGGGCTCAAGAATGTCGGGGCCACATATCAGAGACTAATCAACCTCATGTTTGAAGGACGGATCGAAGATACCATGGATGATCGTCAAAAGCAAAAGGGAAGAAGATCACGCGCAAGATCTTGCCCGAGCCTTTGAGATCATGGATTGCCTTGGAATGAAGGTTAACCCTCATAAGTGCTCCTTCGTTATTCAGGGCGGAAAATTCTTGGGGTACCTAATAATCGAAAATAGAATAGAAGTTAACCTGGAGAAGGCACAAGACATCCTCGACATGGAATCTCTAAAAAACATACGAGAAGTACAGAAACTCATGGAAAGGATAACATCTTTGAGCAGATTCATCTCGCGCTCCTCGGAAAAAAGGCTTGCCTTTCTTCAAAATACTCAAGAACGTTAAGGATTTCCCATGGAACAACCGCTGTGAAGAAGCATTTCAATAACTAAAGGCGTATCTCACTAAACCACCTCTCCTAGTAAAATGCATACCTCGGGAAATTCTCTTCCTCTACCCAGCAATGGGACGAGAATCCGTGAGTGCCTTTCTTGTCAGAGCTGAAGGAAGAGAGCATTTACCTATCTACTATGTTAGCAAACCCCTTCTCGATGCAGCCAGACTGACCTTACTTACTGCCTCCCGGAAACTCCAAGCTTATCTCTTGGCTCACACAGTCATAGTACTCACACAACACCCTTTCCATGCTATCCTTAACCACCATGAGACCTCAGGACGGATGGTTAGATGGGCAATAGAATTGGGAGAATTTGATATCACATCGCCCCAAGGCCTGCCATCAAAGCCTAGGTACTCGCAGATTTCATTGTGAAAATGAACGAGAATGTAGAGGAGGAAGAGCCCGAACCACTGTGACACAGCGAGTTAAAAAGAAAGAAAAGATAACCCAAAATAAGTTATTCCGTAGAAAGAGAGAGAGAGAGAGAGAGAGAGAGAGAGAGAGAGAGAGAGAGAGAGAGAGAAAATGGGGGAGGGGGAATAGAAAAAATACCTCACATATACTCTTGCAGAACCTCTCCCATAAGGCATCATCGCCAAAACCTCCATGAAGCTCGTGGTCACCTCGGTTCAATATACCACCCACAGAGGAGCGATAGTACGAGGGATCTACGGGACCCTCGATAAAAATAAACACTACATCAGATTGTCACCCTGCTTCTCAAAAGCATGCGGGTCGTATATTGCACCCTCCCAAGAAGAAGGATCCATTTCACTAATGGGACCTCACCTTTGGCAAGGGATCTATAGGACCCTTTCTCTTGCTTCTTTTTGAGAGACAGTCAGATGTACCCTCGTCTTTCCCCTTGGAGAAGCCTGCAATAACGGGGATCCTATCTGTCAAATAGGTTAGAAAAATATCCATGGGGCCAAAATTCAATACGGTCCCAAGAGGAGGCATAAAATGATCAGTAAAATGTTTCGCCATAATAGGGTCCATGGGTTGTGGCTCACTTCGACCAAAATCTGACTCACTCCCGAGACAAGTCTTTGCCATGTAGCTCAATAACTCCTTCACATCACCGGTCATATGGCTATCTGGACCATGAGGATAATGCTCAAATTCGGGAGGACAATCACCGGAACTCGGTAACTCGTCCACTTCCATAGCATCATCGTCAGGGATATCGGTCAGATGTTCCTCACTTAAAAGGGTATGAGCATGTTGCGCCATCTCCTCACCTGAGAAGACAAAACGTCAATTAAAAGAAAAAAAACACCGGGGTACCCAGGACTTATGAAAAGTAACGTTATAGTGGAGAGGAGGATGAGGAAGTTCTTCCAACACATTCTGGAGACCAGTCATCATCATGGCAAGGGGATTGTCCATCATGGAGGACATGTCGTATACGTCACTAAAAAAGCGTTGTTGGCCTAGGTCTAAATCCGCCTCCATGTGTACGTCAACAGAAGGCACGACGTACCCTAGACCCAACTAGGTCGGAACACCTCACTAAGAAATGGCTCCAGCTGTAGGAGCAACGTAAAAATACCTCTGACGACAGTCTTTGTAGGCCTTGAATCCCCACAAACGATGTTGGGCGCGATATCAGCAAGGACGTTGCTGGAAGTCCTCCTCCAAAGCCGACTCTTGAGCTGCTAGCTTTTTGTCGGTTTCCTAGACTGTAGCAGAAACTGCCTCGCGTAACGACTCCACCAGCTCCATGGACTTTTGTTGCTCGCGAGCCATTTCTGCCTCCTTCTCTAGAAGGGATTTGTTCCTCTTTTCCGACTCCAACAACTGGGTCTTCAGGAGGCACTCCGACTCTTCTAGCTCTTTGATACGAGTCCACTGGATCTCCGCCTCCACGGACAATTATGAGCAATGGAGAAAGTGAGCTCAACTGATCTTCTCAGCATTCCCCGACATTTCTCGCAGTGAGTCTCGTTCACATAACACCTCGTTGGGAGAACCCACGAGCCCCTTCGCTCCCAAAAGTGCCTACAAACAAAAAACGAATGTTGCAAGTCAACACATGGACATAGTCAAACAACAAAATAATAACCAAGAATGCTCACCAAAAAATAAGTATGCATCATGTGACCATAAGACTTGGGGTTGAAGGAGGAAGAGGTTGGAGAGGCCAATAGGGTCGCTACTTGACCAGACATCTCCAAAGATCTTTCACCCAAACCCACAACACCTTTCAGGAGAGAGTGCAAGGAGGGTGGCACAATCTCTCCTTGAGTAAGGGAAACCCCGGTTGGAGAAATGGACTTCGGTAATACATGCGAACTAGGAAGCCCTTCATCGTGACTCAAAGACAGTTGAAGGGATACCTTCTCTGCAGCTGATGAAGCCAATACCTCTATCGAACGCTCCTTAATAACTTGGAGGTCTACTTCTCCCTCTCCATCCAAACCCAGGAAATCCCTAAGCTAGTGGGTCTCCGCCCCATTCCTTGAAACTTCAGGGAGTAAATCGAAAAATTGAGTATCTCCCCCACTTCCCTCCCTACGAGCCGACAAGCCCCTTTCCTTGTCCGAGCCAAGCACATGAATGGTAGTGGCCTTCGAGCTAACCTCTAGTTGATCTATAGGGAGAGTCGGATCCGAAGGACCACCCTCTTTCCCACTTTCCTGACTTAGATTTGTACGAGTGTCTTCCCAAATGGTACTCTCGCCCATGCACCCCTCGTTCATAGTAGCCGAAGCGGTAGAAGCTTGAGTCTGACGAACCCTAAAGGTGAGGCCCTCCCCCCTTGGTCACGTGTGGATGTGGAAGCTTTTCCATTAATGCCCTTTGTGCAAGAACAGAGAATAAGTTTATAATCAAAAAACAGAAGATAAGAGACAAAACAGAAAAAGACCCGTGGGAGAAACTATTTATTTAGGATCGTTGATCCCTTGTTAAAAATGTCCATTGCGATCACATCGCGTAAACCACACGCGGTATAAAGAGACATTAAGGTGTTGCCTTTCATCATCTATGTTTATTCAAACTCATGGGCAAAAAACTTATCTGCCTCAAGTTGAGGCAGGTTACCTTCAGAATTGTACTCATGTGGAACTTTGGGGTCCTCGTTTCAGTCCATAGGAACATCCCACATCACTCGCTCATCCTTGGGTCGGACAAAGAGATATTTGTCCTTCCAGCTATTGTGAGACCCTGGGATTTTATGCAGGACATGGGAAATCCTCTTCCGCATCACAAAAGTATAAAAAATTAAGCTCCCAAAGGAACTGCCAGATCAAAGGCCTCAAAAACCAAGCCACGCTACAGAGCTGGCCAAAGGTCGATCAAATAGAAACAAAAATGGCCAACGTGGCCCACCCGTTGGGAGATCGGGCAGAGCAAGCAAGCCTTGAAAACCTCGCGGTAAAAAATTGGGAGAAAATATCGTATCCCTAACCTGAGCTGGATGTAGTAAACCGTGAGAAACCCTTGCGAGGGGTCGTAGCCTGCTAGTCGCCCTGGGGCACCTCAATCTCCAGGTCGGAGTAATCCATGCCTAGTTTGGTAAACTCGACCACAACCTCCTCACGCTACTTTATTGCACTCCTCACCGCCTCTTCTGCCGAAACCCTAGACGACACCACTCCTGACGACTTCTTCGCTTTCTTGGAAGAAGTGTTAGTCGACTTGGAGATGGTGCGACGCTGCCGCGAAGCTCCTGCCAAAGTAAGCGGCATCATCGCCACGAGAACTCCTATCTCGGAGACGGCCCTGCTTCTCTCCTCCCCAGCATTACCCTCACTAGAACGGTTTCTGGACGCCATGAAAAGCAAACATTTTGGAAAAGAAAGAAGGGAAGAATATAGGGAAAACAGAAAGGGTTATATTCGTACAAAATAAAGACAAAATGGTCGAGTCTCCAATTTATAAGGGGAGAAGGTCGATCGCCATAACAAGACGTGTGGACAGCTAAGTGCCACGTGGTCCACGCCAAACCACTACCCCAGGGACACACAACAGCTCATCGCCCTCTTAGTTCCTAGTGATTTCTATAAAATGCACTATGAACTGGGGGGACTCTTTATGATGCATATTCATAAACATATCTAAGATGTACTCAGAATGGAAAAATAGGTCCCCTACAAAAATTCGTAAGGAGTGTCAAACAAATACCATGAGTACAACCTACTCAAAATGCTCGGAGTACCCGAGGCACAAGGAGAAGCATATTCCCGACCTCCGAGTGACCACCTAAATGCAACTCAAGAACCCTAGATGATCACTTAGCCTAGTTAACCAGTACTCACCTCGACCCACTCCCATGGGAGCTCGGGATACACTCCCCATCGTGTAGGACCCTGATATACAATGAGCTTGCCTCGCCATTCGAAAAGTTGGCACCATTGCCCAACACCTAGCCAAACTCAGAGTTCACAATGAGAAGAAAGGTTGTGCAAAATAACAAGAAAAGAGCGGATACAAGAGGGGCCGTAGCCCGGGAAATCAGCCGTACTACCCAAGGGACGCAACACTTACCCTCGGGGAAGGACCCCAAAAGAGATATCACGCAACTAGCAACATTAATGACAACTCACAACTACCATCAAGATATACGACTTTAGCTAATTAGTCAAAACGCCGATTGGACCCTCAGAACGATTAGCTACATTGGTCCTCCCACACCAAAGACGACTATTGGAGCAAAACAAGCCTGCCCCCACTATTCAGAATGTCCCACTAGACGATTGGAGCTGACGCATTTAAAACCTGGCGAGGAAAGTCTCGTCAAACCTACGCTATTGGGCACTCTCTACCGGCTTCCCCTCGTTGGACAGAATTTGCCTCTCAATATTGGTCGTCCCTATTTCCACAAGTAATTATGAAAGATTAGCGACCATTGGGCAACGAGCCCTAGATGACTCCTATAAATAGTACCACATCCAACAGCCAAAGACGAGTCCGGAGCAGGAGAAAAAAGAAGTTCACTCTCAACAATCAAACAATCCTTGTACTTAGATAAAAATTGCAACACTCTACGGGCCCTCAAAGAAATCCCCCCCCCCCCTATACACGGCCTCCCTTTTGTAAACCGTCTCTACGCCTTTAATAAAATAACACTGCTTTTTCTCTCTCAAGCCTGGGATCGACGTTCCGAAAAAAACTCGCTTGATTGTATCTTCGATTTCACCCCTCCCCGGATCCCCGGACAATATTACATCACCCTCGTACAAATATCAATCTAATGTTCAGAATAAAAACCCCGAAAAGAAGACAAACATAATTAGTAATGGGTAGATTACACGTCAAAAATTACACACAATTTAGTATCCGTGGTTTAAGTTTTCACGCCTTCATATAAGTAGTATTATGTTGTAATTCATTTAGTTCAGTTTTCATCTCTGTAAACAAGTTCCAATTTACATCGCTTAATGTTTCACTCTAATCGTTAATGAGTTCGAGTCTTCTCTTTATTCTTCATTCTGTGTTCCAAGCGCTCGTCAAAATGTTGATGTAATAGCAATAAATACAAGGCTTGGGGTATATTACAATGGACTTTTGACTTATAATCTAATTGGAGTTACTAATAATAGAGGAAATAGGGATGTTTAATAGTTGGGTGGACTTTTGACTTATAATCTAATTGGAGTTACTAATAATAGAGGAGATAGGGGTGTTTAATCGTTAGGTGGACTTTTGACTTATCTAATTGGAGTTACTAATAATAGAGGAAACAAGGGTGTTTAATAGTTAGGTGATGACTATGCCACGTAGGACAATTGCTACTAACAAACATGTAAATAAAACATGATTATACCTATAATAACTACTAAACTTATTCGACTTAGTTAGCCTGAGCAAAACTTCACAAACGAGTCCAAAGTAAATAAGTAAATGACAATGGTTTTATTATTACATGAGTATAAGCTTTCAAAGCAAAAAGTTCACTCGTTGGAAGTATCAATGCATTATCCTGACAAGGAATCTTTCATCAAAGATTCAAAACTTCACAACAAGTGCAACAATCTAGCATAAATTAATCCAGCAGTTTGTCAGGGATACAAAAACCTTTGGACCTTAACAGTCCCGTATGTCTCCTGCTCTTTCATGAAACTGGAAATTGATGGTAAAAACTCGCTTTCCGCATTAAAACTATCGAGTTCACAAGCCACCAATTCTAGCCATCATTGCAAAAGCACGAAATCTCTTACTGAAGACGATTTAACTTTAAGAATGCTTATTACCAAAAAAATGACTGGTACAACGTGTCTATGCTTTGATATCTGGGTTGTCACCGAGACCAAGCTTTAAGAGAACAAGGGAGTACGAATCACAGTCGGTTCATCGGAGATATTTCAAAAGCTTCTTCCTCCTCTAAACCATGCTTGGAGACCCTTCCAGGAATGCTTATCCTACAACATAAAATTTTATTATTCTAACAAGACTTGAGGATATATCCTAGTCCGTATTTGCGAGAGGCGTATTAAAACTATACCTACATGGATATGCTACTAACCTTTTTCTGCAACACATTTGAGAGATGGCGAATCTTGTTGTCAGATGAGCTACTTTATCAAAAGCCAGCAAATGATACATCTAACAACATGATCAGAGCACTAACACAGCCAGATCAACTACACATGCAAAGCAAATCGAGCAACACATGCGCAGTGAAGGAATAAAGCTTCTGCAAGCTTTACACCTACTGACAGCTGAGAGAATAATGTTTGTGATGGAATGATGAGCTGTAATCTTTGGCTTTAGTTACTCTTGTTATCTATAAATGTAATGATACAATGTAGAGTTGAAAACACAACAAGTATTCCTTCAATATACAACTGCAGTTCCATAATACATTCAGCATTGTTTGTATGTTCATCAATAAGAATTACAATCAACATGTCAACTGCCATAATATTTGAAATGGTATCAGAGCAATGTACTGCATTGTCTCAAATGCTACTCTCATAGCTTCCGCACACTACATTATAAAGCCACTATCTTTCTTTCCTTTCTTTCAAAACACTCAATGACAAATCCCACTGATTCAAACTCCACTACACAAGCATCTGCAGATGCTCAAAACAATGCACAACGCATTACCAATCAAAGAACACATGATGATCCTTCAAATCCATTTTTTCTGCATCATGGAGCAAATCCAGGGCAGTCACTTGTGAGTCAGAAACTCACATCACAGAACTACCATAAATGGAGCAGATCCATGTATGTGGCTTTGCTAGCTAAAAATAAACTCGGATTCATAGATGGAACTCACCTGGAGCCTAGCATTTCAGAACCAAACTATGGAAGATGGATGAGATGCAACTATATGGTGTTAGGATGGATTTCAGCTGGAATATCTGATGAACTAGGAGACTACACATTGTTCTCTGACAATGCATACAAGGTATGTCATGAAATAAAGAAAAGATTCTCTAAATCTAGTAACAATCACATATTCATGTTAGAACAGAGAATTATTAGGACAAAACAAGAAGGAAATGCACATGTCATTTACTTCTCTAAACTGAAATCATTATGGGATGAAGTCAGTCAATATGAGGAGTTAAGTAATTGTTCTAATCTAAACTGCAATGTGATGTCTGTACTGAATAAAAAGAATGAATGCAGAAGAGTCATGCAATTCTTGATGGGATTAGATGAATCTTATTCACTGGTAAGAAATCAAATTCTATTAAAAGATCCTTTGCCTACTCTAGATGACACTCTCAGTCTAGTACTTCAAGAAGAAGCAAATAGAGAAATGTCTATTGCCTTTAACTCTCCAGCAGAGACAGCAGCTATGAGTGTCAAAATGCAAGCTGCACCACAGATAGCTGCCATAAATGCAAGTCATCAGGTTAGTGGAGGCTACCAAAGACAGCAAAAGCCTTGGAACAAATCTGGAGGAGCAAAGAACAGGCCTCCATGTGCTAAATGTGGAAAGACAAACCACACCATTGACAATTGCTATGAAATCTTTGGATACCCTCCTGGTCACAGATATGCTAAATCGAAACCTGGATTCAATGGAAACAATGGATACAATAGTAACAACAATTTCAATGGAAACAGGCACATCTCAGGAAGTATAAATCAATTGAGCCACATGGGATCTGATGCAAAACAAAATGTTCCTATCTCACAGGAACAATTTCAGCATTTATGCAAAATCTTTCAGAGTAATGCCAACCTGACTAAACAGGTTAAAAATGATCCCATGGCAACAAGCAACTCAGGTAATCACTTGACCCTTAGCTGTTGTCTCTCTAATCATGTCCATATGACTAAAGAAAATCCAATTGAGAATGCATGGATTCTGGATTCAGGTGCCACAGACCACATTGTCTGTGATCAAACACTCTTCTCCTCTTGCAAGCCTATTGTTAATTCCTTTGTAAAGCTTCCCAATGGATTAACTGCACAAGTTATCATGATTGGGACTGTCAAAGTTAACAAGAACATAACCTTAAATCAAGTTCTATATGTTCCCTCATTCTCATTCAATCTTGTTTCAGTAAGCAAACTCATTTGTCAAATGAAATGCTTACTTATCTTTTGGTCTAATCTGTGTATCTTTCAGGATATCAGCAGTTGGAGAATGATTGGGATGGCTAGAGAGATCAAAGGTTTATACTGCATAGTGTAGGACAGAGAACTTTCTAAGCTAACTAGTGTACTTTCTCACATTAATTCTGTTCAGTCATCTTCCATTTTATGGCACAATAGATTAGGACAACCTTCTATATCAAGGCTGCCCCTTCTTCATTCAACAAGTGATGAGTTTCCTCACAAATTTGACAATATTATCTGTGATATATGTCATCTCTCTAAGCAATCTAGAATACCATTTTCTCTGAATCCTAAAAGAAGTGATAACATCTTTGATCTTATACATGTTGACATATGGGGACCTTATAGTACTGCTTCTATTAATGGATCTCACTATTTCTTAACTATAGTTGATGATCACAGTCGATTTACTTGGTTGTATCTAATGAAACACAAAGGACAAGCAAGAAAATTGATTAATGATTTCTTTCAATATGTGTTCATACAATTTAATAAGAACATTAAAGCTCTCAGATC
Source organism: Linaria vulgaris (assembly GCA_948329865.1). Lineage (NCBI taxonomy): Eukaryota > Viridiplantae > Streptophyta > Magnoliopsida > Lamiales > Plantaginaceae > Linaria > Linaria vulgaris. The sequence continues at coordinate 30,587,074 of OX415249.1, forward strand.
TGATCAAGGGCAAGAGTTTAATATGCCTGACTTTTTCAAAGCTAAAGGTGCTATACATCAACAAACTTGTACATATACACCTCAACAAAATTCAGTGGCAGAAAGGAAACATATACACCTTCTCAATGTTGCAAGATCTCTCAGAATACAAGCCAATCTTTCTCTACATTTTTGGGGTGACTGTGTTTTAACAGCAGCCTATCTTATTAACAGAACCCCTACACATTTGCTTGAAAATCACACTCCATACTATCTTCTATACTCCAAGCAACCACAGTATTCTCACCTTAGAACATATGGCTGTCTTTGTTTTGCAACCTCTCTGCCAAAGCCACATAATAAACTCCTTCCCAGAGCTTCTAAGTGTATCCTTATAGGTTATCCTGCTGATATTAAAGGATATAAGCTATTTGATCTTCAAAGTAAACATGTATTTGTCTCAAGAGATGTTATCTTTCATGAACAAATTTTTCCCTTTCAATCTTCATCACCCACAGTACCTAATCACACTGTCCCAATATCCCCAACAATAGATCCTATGGAATCATATTTTCCTTCTTCATACCATGAATCTGATAATTTTCCTAATATTCCTCATATCCAGGAATCAGGTTCTCCTCCTACACCTCCTTCACCAAATAACTCACACAATTCTACCACTTCCTCTTCTTCTCCTTCCACTGATCATCAGTTTTCATCTAATATTGATAGTTCACCTGATCACATTGATTATGCTGATGACATTGAAGTGATAAGGTCCACTAGGCTCAGAAAAGTTCCTTGTCATCTTCAAGACTATCAGTGTAAACTTATTCAATCTCAGTTCTGTCTCATGACTTCTACAACTGATGATGTCCATCAAGGTACACAACATCCTCTCAAACTTTGTTTTCATCATTTTTCTAATTCTCACAAGAAATCCATATTGTCTGTTGCTTCAACAACTGAACCTACATCCTATGATCAAGCTAAACTTGACCCTCTATGGATAGCTGCTATGAATACTGAATTACAGGCTTTGCATGAAAACAATACATGGACTCTTACTTCTTTACCCCCTGGTAAAAATGCTATTGGTTGCAAATGGGTATACAAGATCTAATATACTGCTACAGGCCAAATAGAGAGATACAAAGCTAGATTGGTAGCCAAGGGATATAATTAACAAGAAAGATGGGACTTCTTTGAAACATTCTCTCCAGTAGCAAAAATCTCCACAGTCAGGTGTCTACTTGCTTTAGCAGCTGCTCAGAATTGGATACTATGTCAATTGGATGTTAATAATGCTTTTCTATATGGAGATTTGGAAGATGAAGTTTATATGTCACCACCTCCTGGTTTTGCTACTGAAGGGGAAAATACTCACTGTCTTCTTCACAAATCCTTATATGGACTTAAGCAGGCTTCAAGGCAATGGAATAATAAGCTAACATCTATCATAATTGATAAGGGATTCAAGCAATCATCTGCAGATCACTCACTGTTTATCAAAAATCTCAATGGTAACATTACTGTCCTTCTGGTATATGTAGATGACATCATTGTGGGAGGAAATTGCAAACAAGACATTGATTCTCTGAAGGATTATCTGAAGCACCATTTCAAATTGAAAGACTTAGGAAATCTAAAATATTTCCTAGGAATTGAAGTTGCCAGGAACAAGAAAGGAATATCACTGAACCAGAGAAAATATGCTCTTGAAATCATTGATGATTGTGGTCTATTAGGAGCTAAACCAGCTGGTACTCCTATTGAGCAGAATCTAAAACTATCTCATTCAGGGGGAGTTGATCTAAAGGATCCAACTAAGTACAGAAGACTGATAGGAAGACTGATATATTTATAGTCACCAGACCTGATATCTCATATGCACTGCAAGCACTAAGTCAGTACATGAGTGATCCAAAGCATCATCATATGGAAAGTGCCTTAAGAGTAGTTAGATATCTGAAAGGAAATCCAGGACAAGGTCTCTTCTTTCCTAGTAACAATACAATTCATCTTAAGGCATACTGTGATGCAGATTGGGGTGCATGTATAGATACAAGAAGGTCTGTGACAGGCTATTGTGTCTTCTTAGGAGATGCTTTAATATCTTGGAAATCTAAAAAGCAGGTCACAGTGTCAAGATCTTCTGCTGAGGCAGAATATAGAGCACTAGCCACAGTTGTTTGTGAAGTAGTTTGGATGAGACAACTACTGAAAGATCTTGGATGTAATCATGACAAGCCAAGTCTGATATATTGTGATAATCAAGCAGCAGTTCACAAAGCAAACAATCCAGTGTTTCATGAGAGAACAAAACACATTGAAATGGACTGTCATGTGACTAGGGAGAAACTAATGCAAGGAATAATTAAGTTATTTCATATATCCATCCACACATGCGCAGTTAGGTGATATATTCACAAAGGCACTAGACAAAACAAGTTTTAATCTTATGGTGAAAAGGTTAGGAGTTCATGATGTGCACTGTCATGTTGAGGGGGAGTATCAAAAGCCAGCAAATGATACATCTAACAACATGATCATAGCACTAACACAGCCAGATCAACTACACATGCAAAGCAAATCGAGCAGCACATGCGCAGTGAAGGAATAAAGCTTCTGCAAGCTTTACACCTACTGACAGCTGAGAGAATAATGTTTGTGATGGAATGATGAGCTGTAATCTTTGGCTTTAGTTACTCTTGTTATCTATAAATGTAATGATACAATGTAGAGTTGAAAACACAACAAGTATTCCTTCAATATACAACTGCAGTTCCATAATACATTCAGCATTATTTGTATGTTCATCAATAAGAATTACAATCAACATGTCAACTGCCATAATATTTGAAATACTGCAAGAGAACAACAAAACTCTGTCAAGTCTTCCACAGAGTTGAAAGCAGTGGGTAATAACTATTTCGCTGAATAGAAAATAGAGTAAAAGCTATACACACTAAAGAGTCAACATCAGAATCCAACTCAGCAAAAAAGAGGTCCAAAGACACAATCCAGTCAACTCGCCGTGCACGCATACATGACGCAAAACAGGTTACAAGGTGTATGATTAGAGAAACATAATTTGAATTTCTAGCACTGATTGATTTGCAGTTATTGATTAAGAACACAGCTGTTTCAGCATGATCAGTATGTTTCAATAAACACCAGAATACGAACATCAGATAATACTTTACCTTGCACACGAGCAGAGCCACAATCAGATTCAGACATTTTGAATTCGTCTCTTACTTTCTTACGCTCCAGCATTAGTTTCTCGGCAGATGACATGTTGTCTGGATGAAAATACTAAACAAACACGTGGAAAATTATTATTACGTGACAGCGTGAGACTTGGCAGACGATATTTAAAGACTCAAAGGAACTTAAGTAAACCAGATAAAAAAGAATTTTGCATGTAATATTTTATTTTTTCAATCACAAAACGAAGATAGCATTAGAATGAAACACATAATAAGGAAGCGGTTCATAGAAATGCATTGTGATCTAATCCGACAAAAACATAAAACAAACTACTTAGGGAACCTCCAGGGAAAAGGGTAGATCAGATTCTAAGGATTACTATCCGCTACCAAATGAATGACAACAAGCCTGATCAAAACCAGATAAAACATCAGAACAATAACACAAGAGAAACCAAGTATAAGTCCAGATAAATGAAGGAAAAAACACTTGCACCCAAGAAACCCCATTTCATATAATGTAGAAGAAGAATACTTGATCCGCATATCCTTTTTTCATCCGTCATTCATGATGCCCTCCAACATGCTAGCAAGTGGCAATCAAAAGATTACTGGTAGGGTAAAAACATAAAATTCAGAACATATAACTACTAAAAAGAGGTTTTATGACTCAATGCTTCAAGGAAAACCAAATAAATTCAGTAAAATTAGAAACAAAATTATAGCACTAAAATGCTCATCGAGAAGTTACCATCATAGAGCATTATTGCATGTTCACTTTCTTCCATTGTCAGTAAAAGTGACATAAAAAACTAACCTATGTCCAACACTTTCAACAATGAACGCTGCCAGTCCTAGCAATATTAAAGAAATGATTAGAGAAGAAATAGGCGAAGTGGCTGATTGACACACCTAATAAGTATGACATCTTCAATGCAAGAGGATAAAAAAGGTTATGAAAGGACATTGGCCAGTTGGCGCCACGAATTTGGCAACCTACTCGTTATCAGTCCCAAAAACAGTTCTGGAGATACATCTAAGCACAAGATTTTGGTTCCACAAAACCTTCCAAGTTCTTACAGCCTGGTTAAGTATTCAGCATAAAGTCCTGTCTCAAACAATCCCGATACAGGTCCAAGACAGATTGCACGGAAATATTCTGCAAAACCCTGTGAGCAAGAAAAGGAGGTGCACCATGATGCTGCATTGGGTTCCCGAAATGAGTTTCAGAAATTGGTGCACCAAGTTCTTACAGCCTGGTTATGTATTCAGCATAAAGTCCTGTCTCAAACAATCCCGATACAGGTCCAAGACAGATTGCACGGAAATATTCTGCAAAACCCTGTGAGCAAGAAAAGGAGGTGCACCATGATGCTGCATTGGGTTCCCGAAATGAGTTTCAGAAATCGGTGGACCAGGCGCATAAGCTGTTTCTTGAGCATGAGTAAATTATTGAAAAGACAATCCATTCAAAAGAATCCTGCTGATTTCAAAGAATCCTTAAGACCATCCGTTCTAAAGTTAGCTTGCAGGGAAAGAAGTACAAATTGTGTTATTAAGTGTATCACTGCAGATCCAAAAAAAATAGAAAAAAAATAAATTATTGAAAACTGAGATGAATCTCGTCGCCCATAATCCATGTTGGTTTGAGTTTTCTTAACCTTAACAAAAAACGGTGCCAAAGCTCGAAGTGGCGACTGACTCGACGGAGATTTATGATCTCGTGCGCAGCGATACTTGGGAAAATCATACGAGTTGAGTGCTTATACAAGAGTGCAAGAATTTGCTTCATCTTCCTTGGGAAATCAAATTGTCATGGATTCCACGTACGGAAAATAGAGCGGCGGATAGTCAGGCTAGATTAGAGATTTTATATAGGGATAAAGAGGTCCTTTGGAACTCTCCTCCACCTGATGTAACAAAAGCTTTATTATCTATGTATTGAACCGATACAGGTTTTGTTCTGCAGATGTCCGTATGTTTGCATTAACGTAGCAATTACTTTTTACATACACATACACCAATCTGATCAAGTAACAGTTCCTTTCGTCAAAGACCTGATTTTGACGAACTGCGAGTTTGGTGCCACGTTGCAGCCATGTAAGTAGTTGTAAATCTCAGTAAAAGAGAAGAAAAAAAAATGTATATTCAGAAGTAGCGTACCATCCCATTCAAAACAGATCCCAATACCATTCTGGTCGACCAGTCCTTTTACTGCAGGAATAAATGCATACAATTAGGAAAAGTTCCATCAACTCCGATAAACCAAGGATGGCCCTTTACAAGCATACAATTAGGAAAAGTTCTAGCAACTGAGTGTTTAAAGTAATTAGCATACAACATTCCATACAGCACCTTTATTTCATCAGCAAGCCTCTGGTTGACATTATAATGCAGCTTGCGAAATCAGGTGTTCATGTTTCAATTGAAATTTTAGCTTCCAAGGAAAGTTTGAGGTGTGTTCTCGAGTTCACATCGCATGCATACAAGCAAAATGCAAACAGTATCCAAACTTATTCTTGTATATATACTCAATACCGAGTGACAGTTGGGAACTAATTCTGTAACCCAAAGACAAAGCAAAGAGAAACGAGAGGTGCCAAATAGCAGAATCTTGGTAGTCATACACTGCTATTTCACAGTTCTTTCATTTCGAACCCAACCGAATTGATTTCTTCGAATGTTTCATCCACACAAAATGAACTAGTGTTGTCTCTTGTTTGGAGCTGAAGATTTTTCGTAAGAAATACAAATTAGACCTTTTTGAACAAAACCCTCTACCATGTACCATTTTATCAACATAGGATCATCATATATTTATATTTTCATGTCTAGCAGCAATATCAACAAGCTTCCAAATTGATAATTTGGAAAATAATGGAAGGTATCAAAATTGTGGCAAAGATAAGATAATAAACTGGGGTGCAGAAACGGCTCAGTTAGTGTCCCGTGTTGCACTTTCTTCGCCAGATACGGTAACCAAGAGTGATATTGTTTGTATCTGACAAGTATCCCCTTTGAAAGTCCGATTTTGCTACTATAGCATAAGGCATATTGTAAAAAATCCAAACTTTAATTAATCCAGTTAAAAATTTAACGAGAACCGTGTATCAGTTGAAGAAGGCAATACCGAAGATCACACATTTAGCCTGCCAAGGGAATCGAAAGGGCTTCTGTCGATCATCTTGCAAGACTTACCTGAGTTTTGTTATATGGAGGTGCATGAGAAGACACACAGATATCATATAAATAGAAAATTGATAGTGGGAAGAATCAATTATAAATGAAATGGAACAAATGACGGTAGAGAGGTTTTTATTGGTCTCATAGGACACAAGAAGGTAAATAAATGTAGCTGAAACCGTTGAGTACCAACAAGGTAAATAAGGAAGATAGTAAAAGATCTTAATGCATAAAACAAGGTTCCACAATAACACACGGGAGGTGTAGTAGTAGTGTCTTAAATAAATATGTTAAAACATGTCTTCACTTTCTAAATGGGACAGAAGGATTCAATATACTCAAATCCGTTTACACTGCGAAACTTGAGTTAACGATTTCGGGGCTCCACAGACTCGAACTCACGCAGCTTTTCGTAAGTCCTGGCAGCAATATCGTAGCGTATGACCTCGTTTCCCTGAAGCTGCAACACCACGAAGAAAGTATCTTCTTCTCCTCCTTCTCCCCGGACTATGGACAAGATAATAAGACGACTGCGTAGAACATTGTCTGATAATGGGAGGATTGGCGAAAAAAAGTGGGGAAAGATCAACATGGTACTTTGACAAACCAGTGGGAGTAATCTCTCTTCATCTGGTAGACCCGAAAATCTATTTCCTCGCCACAATTTTGAACAATATGCAGGTGGTCGCAAGACTGGGCAAAGTAATACCTCCTTATCACGTATGAGGCGGGGTAAGGTCTTGGCGGATTAGGCATCTTGTTGATGACGTGGTGTCGAACATCGAAATAGAGAGCATCATCTCCATCCTTGAAGGTGATCCAATGGATGGCATTGTTCCAGTAGACACCGTGTCTAAAATCGACCACTGCAGGGAAAGGCTTGAGGCCACTTGATAATGAGTATTGGAAGACCAGATACTCTTTGTCGAGGGCAAACTATCTGTTAAGTATGGAGAAATTACAGAAACCACTCTTTATAAATTATACGTATGTCCCATGCGTAAAAAAGTTTTAAATTATGTTGCACCAACACGAATTCGACCCGATACGGGAATGCGGGAATACGGAGTTTGTTTTCTTGTTATGATAAATAAAAGGGACAATCACACAAACTATCTCTTAGGTATGGGGTAATTACATAGCCCATTTTTTATGTTTGAGAAATTATGCAAACGTCTCGTGCGTAATAATATTTAAAATTATGTTACACGAACAAGAATAGACAATATACGGATACGTGAACATGAATTTTATAAAATTATAAAGTAGTCTACGTCGAATATATATATAATTTGAATAAAAATGCAAGGTAATTATATTTTTATTTCACTTACATAGTATCCTATTAATATAAATTATTTAATATTAATGCAAGCCCATATAAGAATATCCACAATACTATGCAAGCCCATATTAAGATAACCTTATAACCTTAATATTGTTATAAATATGGTTTGGTTAGTGAGATATGCCTAGTGGCCATTGTTGAAAATAATGTACAAATACTATTTTATAATAGTAGTAGTTGTTGTAAATAGTGTAAGATATTGGAAATTCTTCCCTATAAAAGGAGCCATCAAGATAAGAGAAAAACACTCATTCACAAGTAATATACTCCTTATTTGTTCTTCTTTCCCTATGTCCTTTTAAATATATTGTTATAAAACCTAATAGTTTTAGCTTTTCTATAACACGTTATCAACACGATACTGCTCGATCCGGAAGAATTCAGTTCCTTCGTTAAAGAAAACGTTCAACGTTAAAAGGTACAGAAGTTTATATTTACTTGTTCATCTATCTTAATTATTGTAGACAAGGCGGATTACCGCCTATCTATAATTTTATGATTAGATGAAAATCCTCTTTATATTTTACTGTCATCTAACTCTAACACTAACGCTAATTTTAAACTATCTATAATTTTAAACTTTCGTTGATGCTTGAGTTAACTCCAAGCTAGAAACGACTACTGACAATTTATATTTTACTGTCATCTAACTCTAACTAACGCTAATTTTAACTTCCGTTGATGCTTGAGTTAACCCCAAGCTAGAAACGACTATTGACAATTTATTATTATGAAACGTTTTACCTCCTATTACTGCTGACACTTTATTATTATGGAAGGTTTTACCTCCTATTATATTGCTTATTTCATTCCGTAAGCCCATGAAAGTTTTTACATAGTAATGTGGCGGAAATTATTTACTCACTTAATTCATTGCAATTATTTTACTTGTTTACATTATTCCTTAAGCCCATGAAAGTTTTTACATAGTAATGTGGCGGAATATATATATGTATTTATTTATCGTAATATTATTCCATATGCCCGTTAAAATACCACTAACGCAGCGAAAATTATTTTACATGTTATTACAATTAATTTTTGTTGCTAAATTATTAAAGACACTGTCGTTCATAAAACATGCCAAAATTATTGTTTTTCTAACGACTATAAACGGCTACTTACATTTTTCCTCTATAAATACACAAATTTCATAGCACAAATTTCACACAAATCTTCACCTTATTTCTCTCATCTTGCAAAATGATCTCTACACATACCAGTTGCATTGCTGCAAAGGTAAAGTGTCCATGCGGATCTTGCATAGAACAACAACGATCTTGATCCTCATTTACCTTTCAATTTTTATGTTTATGCTAGTAGATGAGGACACTCCTATGTTTGTCCATATGATATTCCTCCCTTTTATCATAATAATGTTCGAGTTCAAGATTTGGCTAGAGATGAGATAATTACATTGTATTATTGTAATAATTGTGCTTCTATGATTATGTGTTAAATAAAATATTTCGATCCTAATTATATTTTTTGGTTATGTATTTAGCTGGAAAAATATCTAACCAGTACAGTTAGTTGTATACTCAATATCACTGGCAAGAATTATGGACAATGAAAATCAGATACAAAATTATACCTCAGATCAAAGACTATCGTTGAAACTCTTGTTGCAGTAAATACAAATACGGATCCAGAAAAATATGAGGCTATGATCTATATGAGAAAACATTTAAATGAAACCTTAAAGAGTGGATATCTCGATTTTACCGATCCTCATGAATTATGGACAAACCTACTGGAAAGATATGGTCATCAAAAGGAAATCATGTTGCCAAAAGCCACTGATAATTGGAACAATTTAAGGTTCCAAAATTTTAAAACTGTAAGCGCATACAACTCCGCGCTTATGTAGATTCGTTCAGATTTAATTTATTGTGGAAGAAAGCTTACTGATAGAGAAAACACTTTCTACTTTCCATGTGTCCATGATAAATGTCCAACAACAATACAGATTGCTGAATATTTCAAAATATCACGACTTGCAACAAAGGTTGTTAATGGCAGAAAGTTACAATAGCTTATTGATGAAAAATCATCAATCTCGTCCTCCTGGAGCACATGCATTACCTGAGGCAAATGTCATTAATTTTTCAAACTCCTATGGACGGGTAACAATGATAATGCCAATCGAGGTCGTGGTCGTGGTCAAGGTAGAGGTGGTCATAGAGGAGGATATGGCTATATAGGTGGACGTGGTAAAAGAGGTGGTCGTGGTCGTGGTCGTGGTTGTGGTTGTGGTCGAAGGGGGTTTTCACAATCCCTCGCATACCAACACTGCTTTTAAGAATAACCACCAGAACAAAGAAAAATATAAAAACTCTCAAGGTTATTGTTTTAAATGTGGAATGAAAGGGCATTGGGCCAACAAATGTTGTATAGCAGAACATCTTTGTAAGATGCACCAAGAAACTTTGGAGGGTAAAGAAAAGGAAGTTAATATTGTCGAACAAAATCCAAATGATGATTACACCTTTATGGAGGCGACAGACTTTACTGATGACTATGATGTTCGTTTGGCTTAATATGTGTTTTGTGATCTTCTGGCTGAATATGCTTAGTGTGATTTATGTTTAAAGTTGTATTATCTGCTTCCTGCATTTCTTTTGTGTGCTTTCCATAAAATAATATCTTTTCAAATATTTACCCTGTTTATTGCAATATTTATTTTAATATTGTTTATTTAAACTGAAGCATGATATGGAGCATACCGGTAATTTCTGCCTACTTAACTGTTGTACAACTCATTCAATTCTTACAAGTAAGAAATATTTTACATATTTAGAACCCTCAAAATTCCAAGTCGGTACAATAGGAGGTCCTATTAAATTGATTGAAGGGTCTGGTAGAGCTACTTTTACTTTACCAAATGGAACAAAGTTTATCATCAATGATTCTTTATTTGCCCCAAAATCCAGAAGAAATTTATTGAGTTTTAAAGATATATATCGTCATGGATATGATACTAAGTCAATGACTGTAAATAACGCTAGATATGTTTTCATTACTAAGCATATGCCAAGAAAGAAACGTTTGCACTATACATATATTAATGAAATCGAATCAAATATGGTAGTCAATGAAAATCCATAATTATTGACTCTATGGCATGATCGACTAGGCCATCCTGGTTCAACAATGATGCGAAGGATAATTGAAACTACACATGGACATTAATTAAAAAGATCTAAACTCAATCTGAGCAACAATAGTCCATGTGAAGCATGTTCTCTTGAAAAGCTAATTATAAAGCATTCACGAGTTAAAGTTAAGACAGAATTACCCACATTTCTTGAAAGAATTCAAGGTGATATATGTGGATCATTTCATCAATCATGTGGATCATTTCAATATTTTATGGTATTAATTGTTGCCTTAAGTCGATGGTCACATGTCTGTCTATTATCTACTTGCAATATAGCATTTGCAAGATTTTTGGCTCAAATAATTAAAATAAGAGCCCAATTTCCTGACTATACGATCAAGAAAGTCAGACTTGACAATGCTGGTGAATTCACATATCAAGCTTTCAATGATTATTGTATGTCAACTGGAATTACGGTTGAACATAATGTTGCACATGTACATACTCAAAATGGTTTAGCTGAATCATTAATTAAACGTCTTCAATTAATTGCTAGGCCATTGTTGATGAAAGCTAAATTGTCAAGTTCTCTATGGGGTCATGCAATTTTACATGTTGCATCACTAATTCGCATTAGACCAAGCTCGTATCATGAAAATTCTCCATTACAACTTACTTTTGGTCATGAACCCAATCATGCAATGATTTGCATAAACAAATCACCGCCAACAACTCCGTGTACATGCATGCTACAAGAATATAAGTAATTTTACTTTTATGTCCATCACATTCACCAATTTCCATTACTTTGAGTAGGTTGTAAAGAAATATAAGTTACCCTTCATCAAAGTGAAAACTAGGAATTGAAAAAGCTACAGTAACAGTGGAGAAGCATACCTTCCCTCTTTTGGGATCTTAAATTATAACATGAGAGATTGATTTACTTATTATTTCTCAAACGGATTTAATCAATCTCCTGATTATATTGTTTTACTTAATACGTCAGTGGCCATTGCAAAAAACAGATTTGGGAAAAAGAAATAAAAGAACTTTCTTGATAAATGTTAGCATGTTCTAGTTTTTTCACCTAGTACTATAAGGGGGTGTTTGGTTCGGGATATAGCGATGGATAAGGTGCGTTATCCATCGCTATATCCTGTTTGGTTTGAATGTTAGCGCGCGCGGGTTCTTATCCCAGCACGCCTAAGCCCGGCCAAAAAGTGGAGTTATCCTCCGTTTTTCATCTCTCATCCTCCCCTCCCCCCCCCCCCCCCCCCAAAAGACAAGTTATCTCGGCCCTTGAAGGATAAAACACCTTTTTGTATAATGTCCAGATTACCCTTAATTTTTACACGTGCTACTTTGTTATTGGTCCCCGAAAATCTTCCACTTTCACACCAATACACCACACTTTCCCCCCAAAATTCTATTCATTCTCCCTCTAAAACATTGGGGTTCCTCATTTAGCCCCAATTCACAATCGACGACGCCGACAAAGCACACAGGTAACGTAATCCATTCTCAATCGTTGTATGTCCAAGTTTTCGTTTAGATTTCAAGTGTTTTAAGGTCGGGTTGGTTTCAATTTGCATTAGGGTTCCTCACTTAGCCCCATTTCACAAAAATACGACGGTGACGAAGCACAATCGGCGATTCACGCGAACCTCATACGCAGGTAACATTCTTCATTCTCAATTCTTGTATGTCCAATCTTTTGTCTAGATTTCAAGTTTTTTAAGGTAGCTTTGGTTTCACTTTGTAGGAATTCGTGCGAAGCAGGTCTCATTTGCTCAACTTTACACCTAATCCTAACGTTTACAGGTATTATCTCGCTCTTGACACTTTTATTTATGATGAAATAGCTCACATTTGTTAGATTCGAATCCACTAGAACAAAAAATATTGATTAAATGTTAATGCATGTGTTAGGTTATCATGTATATATGTGCAAATGTGTTTGTAATTGATGTATCAGTGGTTTATGTGTTGATTATGAGCTTTTGATTGATTAAAAATTGTGTTTTGCAAGAATAAACCCTAGTTATTGTAGATGAAAATGGATGTTAGGGTGAGTATTGGTTGTTTATTATGATATGGCCAGAAATTAGGTTCAGTAAGCCCGAAGGTATCGAAACCCCCGTTGATTGAAGTTAGCAAACTGACCATTTGACCGATTGAGCTTTAATTTTTTGATGAAGTTGTGTTGTGTGGCCATCAGATGGATCATCATCAAAGGCATATGCTAGTGCTACTGCTATTGCAGATTATACTGTTGAGGGTTCGAGCTTTTTTGTTTATGTGCACGATGCACCAACGACGAATTAAGTTACGTAATCTTCGGAGAAGAGAAGTTGTACGATATAGCCTACTCAGTAAGATTCCTAGTATAAGGGAATACATGGACAAGCTAACCCTTAAGAATGACATAGATTCAATTAGAAACTTGGGGATGGACCGTGAGTATTTTGATAAGCTTTGTTGGATTCTTCGAGAGGTTGGGGGTTTGCGCGATGAAAAGTATGTGAGCTTGAGGGAGCAGGTGACACTGTTCATAAAGATAATGGCGCACCACGATACGAATTGGGTAATGAGGTTCTATTGGCAGCGTTCTGGGCATACGATCAGTCGGTACTTTGGTAAAGCTCTAAATGCATTGTTGAAGGCTAGTGAGCTCTTTCTGGTCACACCATCACATATAGCCGAAGAAAACGGCAACTGTCATGAGCTATGGACTTACTTCAAGGTTTGTCAATTTGATTAGTTGTTTTATATTGAAATCTTAGTCACTGTTAAATATCATATTTTAACCAGTATGCATTGCTTTTCTTTGCATCGTAGGGTTGCCTGGAGCGCTGGATGGCACTTTAATCGATGTGATGGTGCCAGTAGCTGATCAAGCAAGATACAGATCAAGGAAGGGTCGAATCAACGTTAACGTGCTAGGAGTCTATGATATTAACATGAAATTTGTATACCTGTTGTGTGGTTGGGAGGGTTCGGCCGCTGACGGGAGAGTACTATGAGACGCCATTTTCCGACCTGCCCCAAATGGTTGAAGATTCCAAAGGGTAAGTCTATAACCTTCTCCATGCAAAGTTCATCCTTACAAGAATACATGTTAGATGTTATTTTACAAATTCAATTCTGACTCTTAGTTTTGTCTGCAAGGCAACTACTACCTGGTAGACCCAAACATTGTTGGTTCCATAATTTGTGAAGTAGTTTGGACTATTTTAACTTATTATTATGTGTTGGTTGTCTGGTGAATTGTGAACAGCTTGCCCTTTTTTGGCCTGTTTGGCAACTGCACTTTAGTGCATCTTTTGTCTATGCGGTCTAACTTAGGAGAGGTCATTGTTAGATCCACATTCATGACCCTATTGCTGGTATAGGTTGCCTGTATTATGCATTTCCATTAGGAGTGCAGTGGGGGTTAGTCATTAGGCCTGATCCCATTTTTTTGTCTGAACAGCCTGAACAGTGATGTGTTGTTATATATTTTGTCATTGTTTATGTGGATTTCAATGGAAAGTAGTATGGCTTAGAGCAAACAACTGTTTACATATATTTCGTTTTAGAGCTTTGCAGTTTTTGAAGTACAAACTGTTTTAAAACCAATCCCTTCATAGTTGTAATGTAGAAGTAAGCATAGCAATACAGGTTATTCAATCGAGTAGCTTAGGAAAATAGAAGTACATGCAGGTTATTCAATCGACTTAGACATTGAAATAGGATAATCCAACGCAACATAATAATCCCTTGCGCTTTATCAGGCACACACACATCCCATTCCTAAAACGAGTAAGAAACGACTGAGCAAGACGCGTGTGAGCTATACTCTTCGCCATCGTGATTCATTACTACGATCTTCGAATCGCTAGGAATATTCACATAAATAGTCTTCTTCCCGTAGATGTCGGAGCCTTCATCACACGACGCCTTTCCTATCTTCACCTCTTCTTTATGTGTTTGTTTAGGCTTGCCTACAAAGAAAGGTGAAATTTTGAATTCTATTAAGTTTTTTATTGGTATATCTTGAAACTCAACAATCAAAAAAGTATCCAAAACAAAGCGTGCAATTTTTCGAAGGATAAAGGAGGAACGAACGTATTGCACGAACAATGTCTCCGTTGCTTCGAATCGGTTTGTCATCCACCACCATTGCGACCTCCATAACCTTACCAAAAATAGATTGCAACTCTTCCCATGCAAACTCTCCATTCTATTTGTACGATTTGGCGAGCTTGTTCCACTAAACATCGTAGGTTAATAAATAAAAAATAAGTACTTAACCATAGTCATATCATACAAATATTTCAAATAATATGAATATGATTTAGTAAAAAAGGTACCACAACAAAGTAGTCTCATGTTGACGGATCACATGAGATTGTGTTCTTGGACTTGTCCCATACCATGTTCCCGTGACTAAGTATCATTGAGAAACAATGAAACCGCTCCTCCAACATCATGAAACGTTCCATGCTTTCATCGAGGTTAAAATCTTGTTCAAACAAGTGATTGATGCGATCACGTCTGTTAACGAGTACGGTGTCCATGAACTTTGTGTTGGAAAAGGGGACGCAGCCTAAGGCAGACTTCGCGGACTGTTGCAAGTCGAGTATTAGCTCCTCATCATATTCTTCTAGCCAACGGCGCAAGTAGAAGTAACTATCTTGAGTGTAGTTAGCCTTACCCATTTAGAATGCAATTTTTTTTCAAGTATTCAAGAGAAAGCTCTTTTATGTTTTTATTCTTGAATGGAATGGGTGTCAATTATAGAGTACAATTTATAATAGGTTGGGGAATCTTTGCATGGCAAAACAAATTTTTTTTTAAAAAAATATGATGATGTAATGTGTGCAGATGCAAAGTTGGTCACATGTGACTGAAAAGCAAATGAGTTCAATTGGACAGCACTACTTTCAAAAGGAATCATTCAGGGAATCGAAAATAACACACAAATAGGAAACCATCCAAATGCACTACTGCCAAATTATCAACAGAATCAAAATAAACACACAAAAGTGAAACCATAAAAATAAAGACTTCAAATAATCATGCCTTCAAAATACTAATATTACCATATAATCATGCCTTCAAAATTGCTCCATGATCAATACCATGGAGGATCATGTAGCAAAACCAAAACAAAAAATAGAAATAGATAATTATACTATCCACCCAACCTAACCCCATGATCAATACCATGTAGGATCATGTGGCCAAAAAACAGAACGTAGATCACATTGTTCTAAATTACCCCATTATAATCACATATAAAAAGATAGATTGTTCTCAGGACATGTATGTCGAACCACTCTCATAAGTCACTGAACCTCCACCCATAAGTGCACTGAAACCACAAACAGATCCACTTATATCTGGCTTCTCATCATCATTAGAGTCATCATCAATTTCCAGGGGATTGCTGGTTGTTCCAATCTACTCCTCAGGAAATCTGGCAATGTGGAGAGTCTGGAAGACATCAATATACAAGTCCCAGCGTTCTTCCTCCTCCAGCCTGAAGTACCTCTCCACAAAAGTCTCCTGAAGCAAAATAAATTTTCAAAATAAGTCAGATATCATCATGGATTTATAGATTAGTAGAACTACTCAAATTTTATTGAATAATCAATAGCTCTCATTTACCTTGTGGAGGTGCCTCCTATAATTTAGCCCTATCCAGATCTTGTTATCACGATATAGGTAGCCAATACCAGAAATCATGGTGAACTCCACAAACATGAGGAACTTGTGCCTCAGAAGAGCAATCTTCTTGCGAAGTCGGTCAGTGGACACATCAGTCTGGAGGAACCTTGATAAGAAGACCTGCAGCACATCTAGTGCCTTCACCAGTTCATCCAACTTGGTAAGGTCTCTGTATTTGCCTTGGTCTTTGAGGATGGCGAGGATAAGGGTCTCTCCCCTTCGGCCGAAGAAGTCATCATGGAATGTATATGCATGACGCTTAGCTCGAGTGCACACCATCTTACAACAGACAAAGGATTATATTAGGATATATAGGATGATTAAACTAACAATTGAGAGAGATGGTAGGAGTAAATTAAACACAATTTATGACATATATTAGAATAATCAATAAAGATAATCAACTTGGCAAAACTTGAACTTCGCAATTTTATTATATTCACCATATTCTGGGAAACAAAATTCAACACAGAAGCAGCAGACTTACAAACCAACCAAACAACATAAAATAAAGAGAAAAACTACTTGATCATCATCTAGCAGTCCCCAAACTGGCTAAACTACATTTTTCCCAATAATCGACATACAAAAGACAACAAGCAACAACATAATGAAAAACATCACCCATCCTAGAAAACAACACAATACAGCAATCCAGGCAAATGCCTTATTTTTCCCCCACATCATCTCATAATACTTCCTAGTCACATTTTCCCCTTTGACACAATCAGTTGTAGAAGTGGTTGATATTGGGCCACTGTGGTTAACAGATTGACTGGATTGTTGATCATGTTGGTTGTGGGTTGAGTCACTGAAGGTAGGGGTTCTGCGAGATATGTATGGCTCTGATGTTGGTTGCGGGCACGGGGGGGGGGGGGGGGGGGGTTGGTATCCATGGCTCCCTGGTGTGGGTAAGGTATCTAGTTGATCAGACCACACAAAATGGAATTTGTGCCTACGGTTCCTTGGACACAGGTAGTAATGACACCCGGGGCACGTTGAATTCGGACCGGCAAGAAGGTACTTCATTAGACCAGCTCCACAAGTGCAATGCACAACAAGGGCCATCTACAGTAGATATGGGAGTGGCTGAAGGATCAAACCTGTATGGAGTTAAGGTTAATAACTGCCTATATAATGTAACCCCCCCCCCCCCACCAGTAACTAATGAAGCATATTGGGAAACATGACATTATGGTAATGTTATCACATTCAATCACTGAGTTTTAACTAAAGAAACTGAATAGATTCAGCAACCACTCATCACACAAATAAAAATACAAAGAAGCATAACACAAAGCTCAACCACAAAGAAACATAATATTTTAGACATGTAATGGCATTGAAGGCAGGTAATTCAACTAATCAGTCAATATACATGTCATCAAATAGAATTACAACATCATCTAGCACAATTTTAACCAATAATATCAGTAAACATAAAATTTTTGTCATGAAATTATCAAAAATCCCTAAAACTCAACTAATCAGTCATATACAGTCAACAGCATGTCATAAAATTCGACTAACACCACCATATAGCATAACACAAGGTATGTGGTTTCACTTTTTTAGCAAACTCATACAAAAAACAGTGTAATAAAACCCTAAAATGGGTTTACCTTAATTGGAATTGATGGGGATTCCATGAACGCCACGCCGATCCACAAGCATCGCGTGGTACGTACGAGATGGCAAATACATAGAAAGTTAGTAAATTTAGGAAAAAAAATCTGAAAGTTGGATTTTAGGGTTTTCGATTTTGACAGAATTTTCAGAATAAATAAGGTTTCTTAAAACGATTGACAAAGATTCTAGTATCTTACCGTTATTTCCTTCCGAAAATGGCGAGAATCGAATGAATCGCTTGATTTTTTGAAACCCTAGTATCCTCGCTCGATGGTGTGAAATGTTAGAGCTAATATGGAAAATGAGAGTGAAATGGTGAGTTTTGACTACTTTTGTCGATTTGTAAATGAAACGACACCAGGGGTATTTTTGTCTTTTTACTTACGTAGGTGTCGGTCTATATTTCCAACCAAACGTGATATTAGAGTGCCAGGACGATTATATTTAGTGCTTATCTTACAAACCAAACGATTTATTGTGACAGTGATAGAGCACGAATCTGCAGAGATAAAGGATTCAGGCTATCTCTAGCTACTAAGCCATCTTCCAAACCAAACACCCCCTAATAATAACACGAAAACTTACATCTGTTAATAATTACGTCCACATATTAATATGACGTTTTATACATGTGAGAAATTCTATTGCAGTCTAACTTATAATGCAG
Source organism: Linaria vulgaris (assembly GCA_948329865.1). Taxonomy (NCBI): domain Eukaryota; kingdom Viridiplantae; phylum Streptophyta; class Magnoliopsida; order Lamiales; family Plantaginaceae; genus Linaria; species Linaria vulgaris. The sequence goes on from OX415249.1 coordinate 30,605,904, forward strand.
CCATGCAAGTGAGGTTGTACCAGTAGCTCCTCTGCTCTCCCTGTAGAGCTCTCCCTTTTCTAGGGTTTAGGTTTGTTTCCTGTTTTGCCATTCACTCACTGCGCTTTTCTGGTTTTTCAGCTCCTTTCCCCTGCTTCCTCTTCCATTTTTGTGGAATCCATCATCTCTAAACCCAAAGCCTTGCGCGCCACGTCAAACTCTGAAAATCCTAATCCTAATCCTAACCCACCCCCATACCGACTCCCTCACCATCGTTTGTTAAGTCATTTGCGACAAAGAACTCAGCTCATAAGTGATTTGTGATACCCTTTTTGAAAGCGTGGAGCGTTAGAAGGGCAGTCCCTGTTAATTTTCTTGGGGAAAATACTCTTGCTTGCATCTTCAACTCGCATAAGAAGGTCACCGAATACTTAACGGAGCACCCTGGAATTTTTGAGGCTATCACGTGTGCTTAAATATTTGGGAGGAAGACAAAGCATTTTCAGTTCAGAACTTCGATTCGATTCATCTTGTTATTGGGCACAGATTCACCACTTGTCGGTAAACACCATTACCGCTGAAAACAGCAAGCTCATTGGTGACCACCTAGGTGAGTTCATCAAATGTCACGTTAAATCTGACAATCAAAGGTGGTCGAAGTTCATCGGTATCAGAACAGTGGTCTCACTCTCGAAACCACTCAAGGACTCTATCCCGATTATTGGACATAATGCCAAGAAAATCTCCGCAGAGCTTAGATACGAAAAGCTCTCTGATTTTTTTCTATAACTCCGGCACAATCGGACACAAATATACACTATCTACCCTTGCCCCTTGTCCCGAGAATCGCCCACCTTTCGATTTGGTGCTTGGTTGAAAAACGAAAGCATCCTCACCCCCAGTTCACATACTCACAAGCTTTTCTCCAACTCGGAGCCGAAAGATTTTTTTATCCTCGGCCAATCTCCCCCTATCCCGCCCCGCCACTCCTCCGCTACCAAACACTAAACATCCCAACCTCTCTAAACCCTGCTCCTTAAGCCTTAACACGTGTCAGCTCCTCTCAACCTGAGCCACGTCACTATCCCTTCAATTCCTAATTCCTTTATTTTGACTTATGTTAACTCTCTTAACCCGACCCAAATCCACAGAGCCTCTCACCCTGCCCAAATCACTCTCTCGGGTCTAACCCCAATCTTCACTACAAGCCCACTTGCTTTCTTTTTTTTTTTTACTTGGGCTAATCTTCAAGCCCAATCTTCTAATCCTCCATCACCAAATAATTTGTATAGTCCTCTCCCAGGAAAAAACGAACAACAACTATCTCTGAAATCTAAACTTACCTCCTACCAAAAGCTCTCCAAAAAAGCTCATATTCTCTTCAACTATTTCCCATGTCTCTTCCAAAACCCATGGCCCATGGGTAAGAAAATTTCAGCTATCAAGTATTTGGCTTGAAAAGGTCCTCTAACATTCAAATCCCCTTCCTCTCCATCCTGCAAATCTCTTAAACACGTTGGTCATTCGGACCAAAAGCCATAATGCCCATATTTACCTAGAGTTGTCGCGGCGAGACGTGGCTTTAAAGACTCCCACTCTTCAGATATCATTTTCTTAAGTGAAATAAAAACCTCCAAAAATAGAACTCTTTTTAGAATCCTCAATCGTGCTAGTTATACTCAATTTGAATTCATTCATCTCCCAAGGTCTTGGTAAGGTACCCCTAATTGGTTGGCACCAACATATCAGTCTTCAGATTGTTCTCCAAAATTTGTGCCTTTTCCATGTTGAACTTAATAATGAATGGATGCTTACTACTATCCAGGCACCATGTGCTCATTTGAAAAAATGTGGATTTTAGTCCCTAAGCCTTAGCTTCTCATAGGATATTTTAACGCGATCACCACGCAAGCTGATGAATTGGGAGGTCGTGTTTTCCAAGCTAGTTCGAGCATTATTAGTTTGTCTCATTTGATGCTTACTGTGGGTTTTGAGGATATTGATTTTCGGGGAAACGAATTTACTTGGTCGAATAAACAAATATTCGACAATGTATCGATATGGCAAACCAGCATTGGAATCGTTCCTTTCCAAATACCTCCCTCACCCACCTTCTCGCAATCAAATCTGGTCATCCTCTTTTCTTGCTCGACATTCTGCCAAAAATAATTTATGGTCCCAAACCATTCCGCTTTGAAGCCTTCTGGTCCAAACATCCCAAATGTGACTCCACAATTCTTAATGCCTGGTCCTCCATCCCTTCTCGATCTCCTCATCAAATCCTCCATCACGACATCAAGTCCACCCGCCGTGCTCTAAAAATCTGGATCCGTAAAATCTTTAATCTTTCCCACCCTGATATCATCAACCTTCGTACTCAGATCGATAATCTTCAAGCTTTACCTCAAACAACCATTACTCTAGATATGGAAGAGCAGTTACAAGTGCAGCTTGATGATCTCCTCCTCTTTAAGGAAATCAAATGGGGGCAACGAGCAAAGGATGAGTGGTTGAAACACGAGGACGCTAATACAAGGTATTTTCACATCTCAATTATTTTTCGTAGACGAATTAACCATATTTCTTTTATATGTGATCTTGTCGCTAATTCTTGTGTTGATGAGTGGAATGAAATTGGGAGAGTTTTCGGCGATTACTTTAAATGTCTCTTTTGCATCGTCGATCCCCGGGCCCCCTGGACGTTGAAAACATTTTCCTAATATCATTAGTCAAGAGGAGAATTCAGATCTGCTCCTCCCTTCCTTTGTCGAAGAAATGAAAAATAATGTGTTTTCCTTTTATCTTGTGGTGGATATCCTTTCTCATATATTGTCCCGTGCCGAGCCTCTAAACCTCATCCATGGTGTTAAAGTTAGTTGTGGGGCTCCTCTTATTTCCCATGTTCTGTAGGTAGATGTAGTTATTTTCTGCTGAGCCAACATTGTCGAAGCCATACAGGTCAAATAATGTCTCTCCCTTTTTGAAGAATGGATGGGGCAGAAAATTAGCTATGAAAATCTCATATTCACTTCAGTAAAAATTGTAGCCTGCACCTTAATATTTCTATCCGTAACCTTATCAGAATGAAAAAATGCAATCATAAACTCAAACATTTGGAGATGCCTTTCTGCTTATCAAACCGCGAAGGTGAAAATATTTTGGATATCGAGGAGAAACTGGATTCTCATCTCAAGGGCTGGAAATCTCAGCTTCTCTCGCAAGTTGGTCATACCGTTCTTGTTAAATTTGTCGCTCTTGGCCTACCGTTTTATCCCATGTCATCCGTGCTTATCCCTAAATTTGTTTGTCAATGTTTGGATAAGAAAATTCATCGATTTTGGTAGAATGGGAACAACTCAAACAATTTCTTAGCACTTAAGAGTTGGGATGCTATTTGTAAGCCAAAAAGTAAAGGGGGCTTGGGTTTCAAACGTTTGCATGACTTTAATTGTGCGCTTCTTTCCAAAGTTTCATGGCAAATTCTCACTCTTAATTCTAAGTCGTGGCTTCAGCTCTTCCTGTCCAAATATGTTCGAGAAAAGGATTTCATTTCTCTCCCAATCAAAAAGGGCGATTCTTGCTTATGGAAGAACATTTGTGATTGTAGGTATTCTCCTTAAAGGCTACTGCCTCCAGATTTCTTCGGGATTTGTTGTTCTCATCTTTGAGGATTCCAGGATACATTCAATGCCGGATCTCTGAATTCCAGGTGATATTATCACAACTCCTACAGTTTCCTTAGTGAAGGATTTGCAGCTCTATTGTGGCAATGAATGGGACCTTAATCGGCTCGACTCTCTTTTCTGCCTTCAATTGTGAAAGAAATCCTCAAAATTCATATTCTCACTTCTCGGGAACCTTGTCGTGCAATCTGGAAGCCTAGTAAATCTGGTATGTTCACTTCTAAAAGCGCCTATATGGTGGATCAAAAACTTTGCATATTCATACCCTCGATGGATCCTGATTGTTTGCTCTATGATAAGCCGCTTGAAAGCCACACATTTTTATGGAATGCCCTTTTGCCACAAGAGTCTGGTTCTCATCTAAATGGAGCTTTAAATTATCAAATGTGCTTTATCTTGACATTAGGAAATGGATTTATGTTAGTTTTGATACATGAGGGCGTTTATTCCCTTGCCCCACGCTCCATACATAATTTATTTCATTCTCACTTTGTGCGATGAATTATATTTAGAAAGCTAGGAATAATATTTTGCATGATCTCTCCGCCCTTCTTGTTGAGCAGGTTACAGATTGGTCGCACCGGGAAGCTACGAAAATCTTTAATGCTCAAATTTGTAAACATGTGGAATCTCATCGTGTTGCTCTTCCATATTCATGGAACCCTCCTCCTGTTTAATGGCTTAAATTTAATTTAATTCGGACGTAGCTTATTCAAACGACATTGCTACTGTTACGTTTATCATTCGGAATCACTGCAATGGAGGGCTTCGCGGTGTTGTCTTCTTTAAGTCGTGCCTTGATGTCACAACAGCAAAAATTTAGGCGATCGATGAAGCCTCATCTTTCCTTCATTCCAGAATGATCGATCAAGTCCTTTTCGAGATTAATTCCTCCGATGCAACAATGATTATCTTTAAATGCTTATAGAACTCATTTTGAACAACAATCCCTAAACTTCATTCCATTAGAACAACCTGGAAATTCTTCCCAATGTAGCGCATAAAGCATATTCTTAGGCTTGGCAACTTGAGTGCACACAACCTTGCAAAGTGGGCTTGTTCTAATAATTGGAATGGGATTTTTAGATTCTTTTTCTTTCCCTTTTGATGTTTTTCCAGAGATCATTGAGGACTCTCTCCTTTTGTACTTCCTTTACTTATGTTTGGAATGAAATTTTTCTATTTGTTGAACAAAAAAAAAAAAACCTCTATAACAATCATTCACATATTTTTGTTGTCGATCTCGAATGAATAGGTCATTGTCATGGATGAGAATTTCAGATGTGTGTTATATTTCGATAGATCAAAAATTGAAAAAGTTTCGAAATTTTTAAAAACTTCTGCGAAAAGTTTTAATATGTTAAGTCCTTGAAAAACTGAATATGAAATCAAACTCACACGATACTAAAAAAAATTCATCAAAAAAGAAGATATTCAAAAAAATTAAATATTTTGTGCAGTGCTCTTCAATATTACAATGAACACTAGGATATAATATGAAATTTTATTATTAGTTCAGACACTCAAAATTAAAATTTTAGTAATAAAAGTTGAACTCATTATCTTAATAATTGATATTTCTTTCAAACCACATGATTAGAAAATACAATGTTCATAGGTAGGATAAATAATATAAAAACAATTGAATATTAAAATGAAAACACAATTCTAACAATGAATGCATGTCAATTAATGGTGCAATTCAGTGTTTTGGCAGAGATGGATGGTAATGGTTGGAGATAATTTTTTAATCAAGTGAAGACATTTTGGTAAGAATCTTTAAAAATAAGAGATATTATGGGCTTTTGGTTTTAAAGCTTCTGCTGTAGAAGAAAACAAAGAGATTTAAATGGCGTTGCTGATAGTAAGAGGGGGATGTTTAATAGTTGCATTATAACTATATGTCATGTACTCATGTAGCACAATTACTACTAATAAACGTGCAATCAAAAAAAAAAAAAAACATGCAATCCAAATATAATTATACCAACTATTAAGCTTATTTGACTTAGTTGGCTCAAGCAAACAGTCCAAAGGAAATAAGCAACTGAAAATGGTTTTATGATTATACGAGTAAAATTTGCTTTCAAGCAAAAAATTCACTCAGTTGGAAGTATCGATACATTATTCTGACATGGAATCTTTCATAAAAAATTCAAAGGAATCTTTCATCAAAAATTCAAAACTTGACAAGTGCAACAACCTACAATAAAATTTACACCAGCAGTTTGTCAGGGATACAAAAACCTTCGGACCTTAATACAGTCCCGTATTGTCTCCTGCTCTTTCATGTACCTGGAAATTGAAGGTAAAAACTGGCTTTCCTCATTAAACTTATATAGTTCACAAGCCACCAACTCTAGCCATCCCAAAATCATGAACTCTCTTACTGAAGACGATTAGCTTTATTACTAAAACGTTTATGCTTTGATATCTGGGTTGTCACGGAGACCAAGCTTTGAGAGAACAAGGGAGTACGAATCCCAATCGGTTCGTCGGAGATATTTCAAAAGCTTCTTCCTCCTCTGAACCATTGCTTGGAGACCCTTCCGAGAATGTTTATCCTACAACATGAAAAGGTATTACTCTAACCAGAACTTGATATATGTTAGTTGATTCTTGAGAGACGGAATTATATCTATCTACATGGAAATGCTAACCTTCTTCTGCAGCACAGTTGAGAGATGCTTAATCTTTGTTGTCAGCTGAGCTACTGCAAAAGAACAACAAAACTCTGTCAAGGCTTACACAGAGTTGAAAGCAGAGGGTAATAAATATTTCGCTGAATAGAAAATAGCATAAAAGCTACATAGACTAAACAGTCAAGATCAGAATCCAACTCGGCAAACATGAGATCCAACAGTCCAACGACACAATCCTTGAATCAGTTAACTCTCCGTGCACCATACATGAAGCATAACAGGTTACAAGGTGTATGATTAGAGAAATTTAATTTTAATTTTCTAGCACTGTTTGATTTGCAGTTATTGATTAAGAACCCAGCTTCGGCATGATCAGTATGTTTCATTAAACACCAGAATACAAACATCAGAGATAATACTTTACCTTGCACACGAGCAGAGCCACAATCAGATTCGGACATTTTGAATTCGTCTCTTACTTTCTTAAGCTCCAGCTTTAGTTTCTCGGCAGATGACATGTTGTCTGGATGAAAATACTATACAAACACGTGGGGAAAAAATTATTATTACATTAAAGCGTGAGATTTGGCAAAAACAATATCTAATAAGGAACTTAAGTAAACCAGGTAAAAAAGAATTCTGCATCAAACATTTTAGCAAGAATACTTTTATTTCTCAATCACAAAATAAAGAAATCATTAGAATGAAACACATAATAAGGAAGCAATTTATATATTCAGCTACCATAATTGCGCCATATACGGAATCAGATAAACCCGCATCTAACAGCGCCATATACGGAATCAAATAAACCCGCATCTAACAGAAAAAATCATCCATTGACATGATGAACCAAAAACACCATTCCCTAAGCATCTTCAGCAAATACCTCACATAAGTACATATACAAGCTAGGACGTCGACGGGTAACACATCATCAACTGGTCATATTGAATCATGGAAGTAAATGAATGAAGAAATACTTACCTTCTCAACTAAGTGTTCCTTCGGGGGTGAAAGCATAAAGCTCGGGGTTTCACCCAGCGAACTCAACATATCAAGTCTCTGCACTGCAAAATTTCATCTGTCAAAAACATAATTAACAGAGAGAGGCATGTCATTGTTCCTTACCCATTGTTTTCAGGCATTCTAGATATACAACCTGCATTTGCTAAAAGTACTATAGGAACACCAAATAAGAGACGATTTACTTTCAACGCAAAATATTACTGATATATTCTTCCTCATATTATACTTTGTACTCTTTTTATTTTGCACCATGTTTGCTCTAAAACAGAAATAGGGATGCGCAACACAACATGATGTCTACAGCGTCAGATGCCGCAAAACATTAAATAACACAATGAGATGCTTGAACCATTGACACAACTTAGTTACTACTAAAATCGCCTATAGAGATTCCCTTAATAATGATAGGACCCTATTTAACTCTCTTTTTATCAACTGATCGGACATTTTGCAAATTGCACACTTTTATTCTATTTCCTATGTTCATAAAGATGTACTCAACACAAAACTCCAAATGCTCACTAATTTTCTCCTTTAAAATGTCATTGTTTTTCACAAGAAAATATTATGCTGCTATAGTTTCTTAAATTGAGTAGTAAAGTATCACCGGACACTAATTTAGCAACGTAACTGCTGAAAACTAATCGAAAATCAAAATTTAGGACAGAACTTACTGGTCTGCTCCCTTTCCTTCTCTTCAGCGGACATCCTCATCTTCATAAGACTATCTCTCAACTCTGTATACGGCAAACCTCCGCTATTCCTCTCACTCTTCTGCGCCTCAATATCGCTCAAGATGACAAGCCTGTCTTTCAACTCCTGCAACGTAAACGACTTCCACTTCTTCTTATCCGGTCTCAGCATCTTCAACTTACCACCCAGCTCCTGAAACGAATACAACCTCAACGTTGCCATCTTCGTGTCATTCTTCCCGCTCCCCCCCTTCTGCTTCTCCTTCCCGAAAAGGGACGAACTCAGGCTATCGCCACCGACACTCCCTCCAATCACCATTCGAGAATCTGACTTCGGTTTCATCCTCAACGTCTCCTGATACCCCGACAGCGACATCGGATCGACGGGCTTAGGAGCCTTGATTTTACTTAGACTCTGTCGAACGGCATCGAACGAGAGGGGTTTCACGGCCTCGGATCTCGAAGTGACATTCTTTTTGTAGAGCTCTTGAAATGATAATTGCGGCGGAGTCGTAGTCGGAGGACGTGCGTCGGCGGTGGAGATTTTGCGGTACTCGGAGAGGTGGCGGCGGATCTCTTCCAACGAGGATGATTTGGAAGGCGGAGGAGGAGCGGTGTTGGGGCTAGGTTTGGGGAATGAGAAGGGTTGGTGGTGGCGATTCTGCGGCGGAGGTTCTTTTTGGAGACTGGCTTTGACCTCGTTCAAATAGGAGGAGAATGGGGTTTGGGTTTGTCTTTTAGGGGTGGGTTCGGGTTGCGGGTCGGGCTGGGGTTCGGCAGGGTCGGAGGAGAAGTGGCGGAGGGTGGAGGGGTGGTGGCGGAGTACGGGGCGGAGGTGGATGAGGCGGGTGGTGGTTGCCGCCATTGGAGGTGATTGGTGAGGACGCGAGGTTTTAGGTGAATACACAGTGGTGTGTGTGTGTGTTAGGGTTTTGAGGTGGAGACGAAGTGCCTAAACGACGCCGTTTGGTGTGCTGGCATTTGTATAATATAATATAAGGTACTTCACCCAATTTGTAATTAAAAAGTATGGAGTTATCACAATTTAACTATATTGTACGAGTTCGATCAAATGGAGCTGAAATTTTACACAAGTAGAACAATATTAATTTCTCAATAATAATATTAGAGGGTGTTTGGTTTCATGTATTAAGTGATATTAGCAATCTAATATCACTTAATATCGCGTTTGGTTTGTGTGATAAAATTTTCGGGCTTTTTAGCTAATAACCAAAAGCCCTGTACGGACCCGGTACGGACTCAAATTAAAAGTGGTACTATAATCTCTACCCCCACCTGTTACTATTTTATATCAATTATAAGATGCTTTTTAAGACTCCAGAAGAATCTAGAAGAAGAGATCTTTGACAGAAAGCGCATGCATTGTGAAAGGATTCTCAATAGCCTTCTTATTTTTTTAGGTCAATAGCCTTCTTATTAAAGAAACCAATATCGCCTCTTTGAGAAGTAAACATGCCCCTTACATCAAAGACTTAATAAACACGCTGGCATACATATGAAACAATAAAAGCCTACTTAGAGAAATTAAAGAACGCACATATCAGCACATTAATGAAGATCAAGTTGCAATGATATTAATCATTCAAACTCCTATATATACGTGAAACACCTCATTTGTAACACAACACTTTCTAACACCATACTTGTACTCTCAAGAGCATTTCAATACAATTTCACGGCTAAGCTGGATGAGTGTCGAACGGGGTTGTCTCAGTGGCACAGGATTGACGGGGTTGACTTCAAAAAAAGAATTGAAACACTCAAGAAGGAACTTATTAGCCTGCGGTCGGGCATCCTCACTCAGGAATCGAAATAGGAAGAATCCAATATCATATGTCAGTTGGAAGAATTGTTAGAATCAGAGGAGGTATACTGGAAACAAAGGGCGAAGGTGCAGTGGTTGAGGGAGGGGGATAGAGACACTACGTATTTTCACAGGAGAGCTTGCGAGAGAAGGAAAAAGAATGAGATTTTGGGGTTACGTGATGAGGGCGGGGTGATTCACACGAGTCCGAGCGAGATAGACCAGCTTGCAATAGACTATTTTGCATCCATTTTTCGATCCAGCGTTCCTTCTGATGAGGCCATTGAGGCCGTGTTGCAGGACGTGGATGCGAGGGTCACACCGGAGATGAACGCGGACCTGAGCCAGCCATTTACAGCGGATGAGGTACGTAAGGCTATCAAAGATATGTACCCCTTTAAATCCCCGGGTCCTGATGGTTTTTCGGTGATTTTTTATCACAAATTCTGGGACATTATTGGGGGGGATGTTATTAACTTTGTGCTTTCTTTCCTGAATGATAGAGTGCTTGACTCGCGTGTTAACTTTACCCATATTGTTCTTATTCCTAAATGCTCTAACCCGGAGATGATGACGCATTTTCGCCTGATTAGCCTTAGTAATGTTTGTTTTAAAATTGCATCCAAAGCTGTGGCTAACCGGCTGAAGCTTATTTTGCCTACTATTATTTCTCCTTGTCAGTCAGCTTTTGTTCCGGGCCGCCTTATCACTGATAATATATTGGTGGCTTTTGAGATTAACCATTATCTGAAAAATAAAAGAACAGGGAAGCGAGGTCATATGACGTTGAAGCTGGATATGAGTAAGGCCTACGATCGAGTCGAGTGGCCCTTTCTTGATAAGGTAATGCTTAGATTAGGTTTTGATTCCAGTTTTGTGTCCCTTATCATGCTTGGGGTTCGTTCAGTGTCATATTCAATCCTTATTAATAGGCAGGAGTCGAGTGTTTTTTTCCCCGAAAGGGGCATTAGGCAGGGGGATCCCTTATCCCCCTACCTTTTCTTATTTGTTTCCGAGGTTTTTTCAGCACTTATTGCTAGAGCAGAGGAGAGGGCAGCTATTATGGGGGTTCGAATCAGCCGTGATGCGCCACCCGTGTCTCACCTTCTGTTTGCAGATGACACTCTTCTTTTTTGTGATGCGGATGGTCCATCGCGACATGCATTAGGGATATTTTGGAGAGGTTTGAGGCAGCATCAGGGCAAAAAATTAACCTTGAAAAATCTGTTGTGGTGTTTAGTAAAAATACGAATGAGGTGACGCGCGTGGAAGTAGGGGGGCTGTTAGGGGTAACGGTGGCGGAGCATCACGATAAATACCTTGGGATGTCGTCGGTGGTGGGGAAATCAAAGAAAGAATTGTTTGACTTCATTAGAGAGCGGATTTGGAAGAGAGCTCAGGGGTACAAAGGAAAAACTCTATCGGGAGCGGGCAAAGAGGTTTTGGTGAAGTCAGTCATGCAATCTATCCCTACTTTTATTATGAGCTGCTTTCGATTGCCGGACTCTTTGATTAGGGAGATGGAATCAATTATCAGCAATTATTGGTGGGGAAGTGGCGAGCAAAATAAAATTCATTGGGTTGCTTGGGACAAATTATGCAAGAAAAAGGAGGAGGGAGGGCTTGGTTTCCGAAATTTGAGAGCTTTCAATCTTGCGTTATTAGCTAAGCAAGCATGGCGTATTCTTTCTAATCCTGAGAGCTTGGTGAGCCGAATCTATAAAGCAAAGTACTTTCCTCTATCGGGTTTGTTGGAGGCACGGTTGGGGGCTTCTCCGTCTTTCTCATGGCGCTGTATTTGGGAGTCGATTCACGTGGTGCGAAGAGGTATGCGGTGGCAGGTAGGGAATGGTCAGGATATTTCTGTTTGGCATGACGAGTGGTTACCACGCCCGGGGTCTTTCCGTCCTATCACTCTGGTGCATCCGGACGAGCCTTTCCTTATGGTGAGTGATTTAATTAATGTCGATACGGGGTTATGGGATGTGGATATTATGCGGAACTTTTTATGGGAAGTGGATGTTGAGATTATTTTATCTATTCCATTGGGCGACCTTAACACTCGGGATCAGCAAATTTGGCACTTTGAAAAGAAGGGAAACTTTTTCCGTTCGTAGTGCTTATCACTTTATTGTGGCGCACGGACTTTTGGCGCGTTCGGGGGAGGTTACTTCGATCTCTCAACCACATGCGGCATGGAAGAAACTTTGGAACATTGAATGTCCGAATAAAATAAAGGTGTTTGTGTGGCGTTGTTGCATGGATATTTTACCGACGCGTTGGAAATTGGAGCGACGACGTATTTGTGTTGAGAAGGAGTGTGTGGTTTGCAAAGGGGGGATGGAAACACTGAGACATTGTCTTTTCGAATGCCCTTTTGCGCGACAAGTTTGGGCACTCTCTAATGTCCCGATGTCTTTGTGGCTTGGTGCGACGGAGGGAATTGAGGACTGGCTGGTGCAGGTTATGCGGAGCGCACGCTCGGAGGTGGTGGGGTTTATGTGCACGATTTGTTGGGCGTTGTGGAATAATAGCAACAATATTTTGGCGGGGGAGAATGAGCGTCGAACGGATGAGGTGGTGGGTTTTGTCCAAGGTTTTACCACGGCCTGGACAAACCGAGTTGGAGGAAATAAGATTAATCTGCGCGACAGGGATGTGGCGGAGTGGATGGCTCCAATCGGCATTATTATTAAGGTTAATTTCGATGGCGCGCGATTTGGCGAGGAGGGGGAAGCGGCATTTGGACTGGTTGCTCATGATTCCCGCGGGGTTTTACTTGCGTGGCGTCAACGCCATTTTGCGTCGTTCATGGACTCAAATGGTATTGAAGCAACTGCTGCCTTGGGGGCCGTGGATTGGACAATTGCTAAGGGCTGGCGTGACGTAATCTTTGAAGGGGATAGCTTGGGAATTATTCATGACATCAACAATGATATGGAGGAAGACGCGCAAGTAGCTAATATTGTCAAGGATGTGCGACAACGACTTCGCAAGCATACGGGTTTCCAATTCCGATGGGTACGACGGGAGGCGAACGCGGTGGCTCATGCTCTCGCTAGGAATGTCGTGGCTAATGCGGATGGTTTTGACTGTTAGGAATGTTTTTTTAGTTGCATAACTGGTGCTATGATTGGTTTTTTGTAAACGGTGTTAGCTTCTGCTCATTTGGAAGCTACAAGTTTTTTCTTTGAGATAATAAAATGGTTCTCTTGATTCAAAAAAAAAAAAGCATTTCAATACAATTTAAGTCATTTTATCTTTTATAGTGTATCTACGCTAAAAAAACCCCTATTTTTATATAAGCCCCTCGTAAAAAGACTTAACAATTCTAGAGAGATTTCTCTCTTAACTACGGAAATGGTGTTACGAACCACATAATTATTGATAATATTAGAGTTACTACATCGTGTTAATTTGTATTATCACATATATAATAGGGCTCGTTATGGGAAAAATATATGTATAATATCGACTTTAGAAAATTACCTACTTTGTGTTATGCTAAAATGACAAATCACCTCATTGTGAAAATTAAATTAGCCAATTACCCTCCTGTGATCTCAAAGTTAGCACACTGCCTCCTTGAAATTGTATATTAAAAGTCCAAAATACCATTGGTGATTATAATATTTTCTTTTGTTCGAACAAGACGAATTGAATCCTTCAACTTAAACTGCAAAAGACCAAAATAATTGCTTAAAAACCTCATGCCCTAAATTCCACTCTACAGGTTATTTGTCTATCATGAGTCTTGCGTTTATCAATATACCTCAGCAAAATTTAATACGATTCGTTCAAATCTTCAAAAGGTCACAATTATCTTATCTTCTACTTTACAAGCATTCGTCTTAAAGATGTCATAATAATTTTTTTTATAAGTTTACCTTTGGATATTTACTTATAAAACTGAGAGTTGGAATTTTATTAATGATCTTATTCTATTAGCTATCAATATTTTATTAAGCTACACATGGTCTTAAGTGTGGGGCTCATCGTACTTCCTAATATCAAAGAATAATATCCCATGAGGAGTAGAAGTACATAATCTCCAAGAACAATTGAGGTTTCCTTACACTTGAGAATCCATATATCATTTGTTGGACATGAAGCTAGATACAGTTGATGAACTCTCAATGAGTATCACTTCACAACATTTTCCAACTCTTCTTGTGTAGCAATTTTTTTTGACCTTTCCTAATTATCTATCATCATTTGACCGAGTAACTTCTAGTCCATACCTTAATACATTAACCACAACGCTATTAGTTTTGTCAACATTGATAAATCCAGGGGCTGGTACGACTTCATGAACCATATTGTAAGCATTCTTATTCATTTCTTCTCGCTCTTCCTCTAAAGTATCATCCAACATTCCATTGTCAGTCTGAGTTCCATCACTAACAAACTAATACTCTCTACATACTTGCTTGTATTGATCAACAAGCCATCAATTTTTGTAGCATGTACTTGTAAGATAAATTAATTATGGTATTTATCTTTCCTCTAATTGTGGTCTAATAGGAATTCTTGTTTTCTGAGAAACGTGTTAATTCTACAATTCTAGTTACCTAATAAGAGTTTTTTTCCTATTAAAGATCTTCTGTGATGGACGGTCGAGATTAAGTCCTAATTAAACCATAACTGGAATTTGGTCCTCTCTTCTCCTATATATATTATGTCTTTAGGCCATCATAAAACACACTTAAGAAATACTTAAGAAACACATAATGAAGGTGTATAGGTAGAAAGAGAGAAATTCAAAAGCTCCAACTAAAGGTGTTCGTTGGTGGATCGTGTTCAAGCAGATCAAAGACTCTCCACGACACGATAAAAGAGGTATTCTTCTTTCATATCTATTTACGTATCTATTTTGTGACGATCATGTAGTTCAACGATTTAAAGTCATGTAAATTAAGGATTACATGTGGTATCAGAGCTTAGGTTAGTGAACACATGATTATCCATGAAATAAAACAGTTATGTAGTAATTTTCCAATAATGTTTTAATATATGAGTTTCAAGTATAATTATTTTGCGAATTAAGTTGGCTTACCGAATTAAGTGAGAATTTTATGTGTAGGATGTCATTAGCATAATATTTATTATGTGCATCAAAATGTTATCTATTTTGGCATTAATTGGAATATGTTATTCAGTACAGTGATCTTATTCCATGCCGTGAAATATAAGTATTGCATGAATATTATGTGTATTAATTTAAGATTTACATTATGATTATGATTGATTAATTATCACAAAAAAAGTGATCCAATCAACAGTTAGTAAATTCTTATTATACATAGCTAATTGGTGCACATGATTCATGTATTAAAGAATTAAATATCCACCTTATTGGAATATGTTGACCACCGCAGTGACTTTATTCCTTGTGAATTTTGAATATTACCTGAATCTTTTATATTGTGCATTAAGTTTCGATTATTCAGCTTTCCGCAATTAAGCTTATTGTCTATTAAGAAGAAGATATTTTGATATATTATTTTGTTAGTCACTCAAATCACGTGATTTACTTGTTATCGAATTGTCTCTTACATGACATGTTGGCATATGATGATTTTGCATAATTTTGGACTAAATTCACATTTTAGGATTTATAACCAATGCTAGTGAGTTTATTGAGTTCTAAAGTTTTTTTTGCATAACTCATCAATAAAGTATACTGTAAAAATCAAATTACTTTGTTAATCATAAGAGTCAACCCACATGAGGCTCACGTTTGCTTAGTAAGTATTTATGGATTAAGACTATTACGTGAATTTTATGTTACATTATATTTATTATGACGTGTTTAATATATTATTAAGTTAGAAATTATGTAGTAGTCTTAATCGGTGAAAGATTTTATTTACCATTATTATGATTTATTCGATGAAGATATGAATTACGTGGTTGACCCACAGGCAATCAAAATCATATTTTTGATATCAAATATAAAGAGGTAATGTATTTGTAGACTAAGAAAATCCACAGATTTCTTATGTGTTTATGTAAAGTAGATATATTACTTGAATTATGCTAGTTGAATTTTACGACTTCTAATGATATTAATTGTAGAATTTATGGTGACTACCCACAGGAGCACTATATATTCTTGTCATGTATATTCTCTGTTATGTGTTGTTTATGTTCTTTTAATGCCTTAAATTATGTTATATCTCAATAATGTCATTGCTGTTTTGTCATCATTTATGTCGTATATCCCACTTCTCACGGAAACCAACTTCACATTAGGGAAACATTATGTACTTTGGTTCTAAATAAAGTATTGTTGGTTCATGTATATACCTCAAGATCAGTGAGAGTCCGTTCATAACATTTTCTTATGCATGACATTATATTCGCCAATAGCAATCTTGGTCTTTTACATTAGACTAAGAATCGTTTATGTGAGAACTTTTAGAAAGATGTGATTAGGCATCCTATGTGATTGAAATAAAGCTATTTCATCATATATCACTTTAAATTTTGGGAATGCCTTATAAAGCACATACTTATAAAGTTCATAAATACTTGACATTATGACAAGCTTTTCTAATGTTGTTCCCGTCGCATAAAGAAGAAAAGCTTAGTCTTAATCTACACCCGCCTAATGATTTGGAACATAGATAAAGTATTGAGATATTTAAAGAAAGTAAGAAATCACATGCTCATTTATAGAAAATCAACACATCCACAGATGGTTGAATTTTAAGATTCAGACGAAAGTAGATGTTTAAACTTAAAGACTGCACTCTTGGCTAGGTTCATCTTATGATTAGAGATGTAACATTTTGAAAAAGCCATAAATCATGAGTTGATTTGCACATTTACCATTAGAGCTGAATTTGTGACATGTTTGGAGGTTACATTTAGGGAGCATGATTGCATAATTTGACAATAAAGCCGCAATCAAATTCTCCATTTATGACATGATATTTAAAGGATCAAAACACATTAACCTTAATCATCAATTACTGGAACAAGATGTTAGAAGATAAAGAATTGTCATTGAGCTCTTAATGTAATTCTACATCTATTATATTCTGTTTTTCCATTGTGTACACATACTATTCTTGGATGCATGATAACAAAACTTGTCTTTGCTCAAGACATTATGGGACCATTATGAAAACTCTTACTAATGGCCTAGTTATGATAGTCGTTAATATTGTGGTACATGGAAGGAATCATGTTGCAAAATAATGTGCCCGCCATGACTCTTATTAACTACTTGACTAATTAAGGTACTTATGACAACTAGCTGAAGAAAAGTTTTAACATTTTATGCGCGCCTTATGATTCTTGATGAAAACATCAATGAGTATTCCTAACGACCAAGTGGGAGACTGTAAGATAAATTAATTATGGTATTTATCTTTCCTCTAATTGTGGTCTAATAGGAATTCTTGTTTTCTGAGAAACGTGTTAATTCTATAATTCTAGTTACCTAATAAGAGTTGTTTTCCTATTAAAGCTCTTATGTGATGGACGGTCGAGATTAAGTCCTAATTAAATCATAACTGGAATTTGGTCCTCTCTTCTCCTATATATATTATGTCTTTAGGCCATCATAAAACACACTTAAGAAATACTTAAGAAACACATAATGAAGGTGTATAGGTAGAAAGAGAGAAATTCAAAAGCTCCAACTAAAGGTGTTCGTTGGTGGATCGTGTTCAAGCGGATCAAAGGCTCTCCACGACACGATAAAATAGGTATTCTTCTTTCATATCTATTTACGTATCTATTTTGTGACGATCATGTAGTTCAACGATTTAAAGTCATGTAAATTAAGGATTACAGTACTAGCATGGGTGAAAACTTTCAACAAAGGATCTTCATTTAGATTTGGTACATAAACTGATAGTGGCCAATATGAGACATATTCTGCGATACTGCCATAAAAACAACTAGAAGAGTTGTTTGCAATAAAAGAACATGAGTATTCTCACCTTTGCATGTCAAAATAACAAGATAGGTAATGGACTAATATTCTTAGGGCGGGTTTGGTTAGAATGATTGGGGTAAAGTAAATATTATATCTCGCATATTTTGCAATTTGGATGGCCACACTACATATCTAGTAGGCAAGATTACGCCTATGTGGCATTGTAATCTTCCATTAAGCCATTTTAGGTCCAGACCTGCAATTACTTAAATCTCAACAATTTTATAAAGAAAACTACCATCTTATCCTTCAAACTTGGGATTAATAGACAAATTTGCCCCAGAACTATATTCATCCACCCACAATCAGGGAATTATCTTCCAAAATTAGTTTTCTAGAGTTCATCCTTATGCAACAGACTTTCAGTAAGGTGTGGCGAAAGACTGAAATATCCATTACCATCTCCACTGAAGGTATTTATGTTTTTCGAGATTCCTTATAATATGACTAAAACTCACGCCTTAGTTGTTTCTCTCATACAGGGTTAATCTTTCTCTCAATTTTTTTTCCAGCTTCGTTCGATTTTAGAATCCCATATTTTCGGCCAAATTAAAGTAAATTCACACTGATTCAAGTTGTGAGAGTAATATGGAAGAGCTTTGGAATGGCAGGCGTATTTGAAGAAGAAAGACAAATATGGGATATAATACATGCTCTAAATATTTCAAATGAAGATGGGTAAAATAGAGATTTTAACATTAGTCAGATATAATAAATTTTTAATCAAACCAAAAATTTAATGTTTTCCCCTATTAAAATTGGATTATTATTGCTTAACTAAACCTGAAATATAGTATCATTCACTTGCCAATGCACCACATACTAAGAAATGATAAGTAGTGAACCTAATCAGACTTGCCCTTAAATAAATGAAGGTAATATAAGATAACATGATATTCGTATATGAAGCGAGTGTAGAAATATAAGTTAATTGATTGATTTAGAACACCATATTGTTTACTATTGTGCATCGGAAGCATTACAGAACGACCAAGACACAAGGATTACCTTCAATTATTTGGGATGGGCAAAACTCATTCTCGAATGGATTTTCCCACTGATGAGTATGGTAAGGATGGAAGCCATATCTTATTATTACAAATGCTTCAGTGATCGCCGACGATGCCTTAGTGGTAGGAAAAACTACTACAGATTGAAGTGTCAGCCTCCAACTAACTTGCCTTCTTGGCACATAACTAGTAGTTGAACGACGCTTCTTGAGATCGCCAACATAACTTGAATTGATGTAACCGACCAGAAGACTAACAATCATATTAATTCGCTAAAGTTTCATTTTCGTATGCATAATCTCATTGAGAGCAAAGTACATGTGTTAGTTTTCCATACACACGTGGACGATACTACAAGCTTATTGATTGCTAAAATACCAATCTCTTACTCTCATATTCATTTGTTTAAACTCCAATATCATATGAGATTCCTCTTGTGAAATGTGCAATAGTCCACACTACCACATGTCAAAGGTTGTAGGTGTCTTCTAGTTTCTCCACCTAGGACTTGGCATGGAACAGTATGGTTCTTCATTTTGAACCACCGATTGATATTTTTTCTAGATGATTTTGACCATTGGAAAATAACAAGAATCAAGGAATAGAATGAAACTCGAAACAAAATGAACAGTAAACATTCAAAACTAAATGTTCACAAATTTAAGATTTCAACTACGAAAATAAAGCATACGATCGCGTCAGGAACGATCAAAACCATGGAAATCGGTCTGACTTTTTTCAAAATCGGTCAAAACGTCCTAAATTGGGCTACTATATGGGTTGGTCGGCTTAATCGGTTTTGACTTGATTGAGTTGACCATTGACTAGACTTTAACCAATTGAGATATACTGTTGACTAGATAAACCATCATATTGTTGTTTGGGTACTGGCCATGTCAACTTGCTAGTCAGATTCTTTCTTCTTCGATGAACAATCAACGACTTGAACTATTTTCGACGACTTTTCCAATGATTTTTTTGCAACTTTGGATGATGTCTTTGACGCCTTTCGGTGGTAAAAAAAATACTAATTGTTTTTTCAAAGTCCTTGCTACGAGATCTTCAGATGTACATACATAGTTCAATTTTGACATGAAGAAGTTTTGCCAAGATCTAAAAAACTTACGAAAAATTGTAAAACACCAGAAATCTTGCCATGGCTTGATACCAATTGTTGTGCATCATAAGCATTAAACAATGACCAAGAGGACATGATTTAACGTGGCTCGACAATGTCTACATTCAAGGGAGAAACACAAAGCACTACATTTTCGTATTTTAAGATTTCTACAAGTCACACTTTCACAATAGGTTTTCATTTAATGAAATTGGAATTTCTTTACCTTAATTAAATGTTAAAGTTAGGTAGTTAAAATAAGTTACTTTGAAAAAAGAAAAAAAATGGGCGGGAAGGTGAAAGTCACCATTAGGGGTGAGTTGGGCCGGATTCCCGCGGGGATCGGGAATCTGGCCCCCGGGAATCGGCGGGATTGGGAGCTCGCCGCGGCTCCCGATCCGCACCGCGGAGTGCGGAACTCCCGCGATCGCGGGAGTTCCGTGGATTTCGGGATCCCGTCGGGGTCCCGGGATCCTTTATCGGTTCAACGAAATAAAACCATTCATGAACAACACAATAATAAGGTCCAATATCCCCTCATCAATATCCAACCATAAAAATAAACCACCATTCATCAATATCCATCCAACAACACCAAATTAAAATTCAATATTCAAAACTCATAAACATATATAAATTAAAAATTAGTCTTAAAAGAACCCAAGACACTAACGGGAACTTATCAACCGTTAAAGGAAAATTCAATTATTTTCTTGTTGTGTTGTTATTTATCAATCAATTATTACCAAAGAATAATACTACTTACAATAATATCCACAAATTGGGCAAAATCCGAAAAAAACCCCAATTTGAAACCCTAATTCGAAATAATACTTGTTAACGGGTTTGGAATTATTCCCTATTTAACGGAAGATATTTATTTTGGGTTCGAACGCCGATCCCGACCCGAGGGGATTGTTGGCTTTTATCGATTTGCGGCTGAACTCGATTTGTTTCGAGATGCCTACGTATCCCTTCCTCGGGAATCAAGCCACTCGTAGTTCTTGTTTTTGGTGTTGGATATTTGGTGTTTGTCGATTTTATCGGATGTATTGGTTTTGTATTTGTTGAGGGGTTGTCCTCGTGAAGAGTCCGAGGGGGAGAGGGAGTTCTCCGAGGGGAGGAGTTATTCTCCCGTAGAGAAATTCCTTTTTGTCTGAGTTTATGTGCCCTCTCCCTTTTCTCCATTGGTCTTGCTTCCTTTTATAGGAGTTTTTTTAGGGGCAGGTGTCACGGTGCATGCAAAGGTACAGGTGTCGGTACGCATGTGTTGATACAGGTGTCGTTATGCATGTGTGAGAAGATATATTTGTTGACGGGGCACTGACGAGGATACTCTCTATCATTTCCGATGGCTTCGAGGGGTTCCAATGGGCCGACTCTCCTGTTTTCTTGTCTCTGAGGGGCTGAGTTTTTTGAGGAGGTTCAATTGTTCTGGTTAGGTGGTCGTCCGAGGCTGTTGTGGCTCCGATAGTAGTTGATTTCGCGTCGTCTTCTTTGGTAGGGTGCTCCGAGGGGTGTATTTGCCTCTTCTTGCTCGTGGCGTGGGCTCCGAGGGAGTTTAGGCTTCGGAGAGGGGATGTTCCCGTATTCTTTAGCTATAAATTCGGTTAATAGGCGTGTGTCGTGATTTACCAATAATTTTTAACAAAATAAACCGGTATTTAAACCGTTCTATAATGCGATGTCGTTTATGAATATTAATATACCAAGTAATTTCGGTAATTGAATTATCACTTATTTTAAGCAGGTGATTTTCTATCCTGTTAACAAAGCCCCCCAGTTTTTAGTGCAGTCGGTTATTATGACTGCACTAGAAACTCAAAAAGTCGAGAGTTACGAGTATCGCGGATTTTTTAAAGAGGTATCGTAGTCTCTCGTAACGAGATCGTTTAAGGCATTGTTTCGAGCCTTTTAAAGTGTTGTCTTTCTCGCTTTTTCTGGTCGGAGATATTATAGTGTATGTCCGATAGTAGCTATTAACATTTTTAACATTTCTTTTGAGGTATCGTAGAATTATTTAGAACCTTGTAGGTCCTTGTTGGTTATTGCTTCGGGAACGTCCCGTAGATCCTCGAAAGGCATCCGAGTCTCATGTAGGACTCGGAAAGCCTTGGTAAGGTATCGGGGAATTAGTTTGGGGTATCTTAGACCTTTGTCGCTCGATGCTTATGTCCGTTTAATACAAGCCCCCCCAGTTTTTGCTTGCCTTAGAAGAGGCGAGGAGTTTTTTATTTATTTTTCGATGCCTCCGCTGAGGCGTGCCTTCATCGGGCCTCCTCATCAGGAGTGGAACGATAGGACCGTCCTAGAATTTTGGGCATTTTAGCGTTTGTAATTACTTTCGTGCTTTGTAAGCGTTTCTCGGCTTTGGGTCTTTCGTTCTACTTTGCCTTTTTCGTGCTAATACTCATCATAACTTTTCAGCACTTATAAATACTTGGACTCTCTCCTTTAATTGTAGAATTTAAGATTGAGTTTAAAGAGATGAGATAGTATCCCCTTCTTACTGGCCAAGCAAATTACTTAGCATGACGTGTCCGTTGGCAGTGCAAACTTTGGAGATACATTCGCTCTAAATAGAGGTATCCCCTGACACGTAACCGTGGCTGTAATAGAGCTTGGACAGCTCAAACTTAATTCGGTCATCCGAGGAAAGATTCCTAAGTATATATATAGGTGCTTTGGAGTTTAGTGAATATTCTCACTTACTTCCAAATAATCTTTTCCGCTGAGTTGTTTACTCATTTCTTTCTTCGGGGAGTTTTACATTCCCGTTATTTTGCGCAGGCAATGCCTTGGGAAATATTTTACAGTTTATTTGTTCACGGTCGCGCGGTCCTCGGAGTAGGGTCCTCCTACCCGGAGGGGGAGAGGGCGGTCTAGGACGTTGGCTGCGATTCTGCCTCGCCCTCCTCGTGGGAGTTCATATGCTCCCAAGGAGGATGAGATTTTTGAAGAGGACCAACCGTCCGAGGGGGATGATGTTCTCGAAGATGAGACCGATGCATCCGAGGATTAGGATCATAATCTGATGGAGGAGGATAGCTCTACTTTACGGCTTTATTTGCTTATAAATCTTTTTGTGGATATTCCCTTATTATATACATTCGGATTAGTGAATGTTTTCACCTAATCCTAATAGTTTCCGTTGCAAGCTTTCACTTTTGGAATTTGCTTGTTTGGAAAGGTAAAGTTATGTCTTTCTGTTGAATTTTATACTTAGAGTATAAGTTTATCAAAATCAAAATTGCATAAGAGGTTCGTAGCACTTATCTGGAGTCCAGGTCGTTCCGTGCATGCCAATTCGTTATCGTCAAGCAATTTTCCTCATAACTCCGCTCGGAATGGCGTTCGTTAGGCTTCCTCCGAGGGGTTGTTGGCTATCGGAGGGAACTCTTCGGGGGTTCCGACTATAATATCTGCATATAGCTTAAGCAAAAATAGCCAACTTTGCTCGAAGTTTCCTTCGGCGGAGTCAGTGTTCAAAAATATGTAGAGCATAGTCCATATTTAAGCACGAAGACCTCATGGAATATAGATTTTGGGTATATTTATACTCTCTTCGTGTTTCCGATGGAAGAACTATTTATCTCATGATAAAATTATACAACAATCTTGGTGAATGGGTACGTATTCCTCGTAAAGTCCGAGAGTAAGACCCGTTGTATTTGGTTTGGAAAGAAATACATATCGGCAATAATTCGCATTTTTTCCGCCATATTTAGAGAGTTTTTGATTCCTCGTGTAAATACCCGTGAATCACTCTCGATTTCCCGCGTGGGTAGCCGTAGTCATCGTATTTATATATATATATATATATATATATATATATATATATATATATATATATTTTGACTCCTTTGGGGGGGGGGTCACCTGCGAACCTCGTGGTCGGGGTCGTTGCGAGCTTCCCGTTTACCTCGTGGGTAGGGGTTGTCGCGTGCTCCAGTTTTGAGTGTTCGTAAGTGCCATGCCCTTAGAGTGCTTAGTCCTTGTTTCGATGCTCCAAGCTACCACACTTAGAAAAGTTCGATTTCATCCACGGATACTTGCGAGTATCATAAGAGGTTAATAAACTTTACTCCTAAATCTAGGCTTTAGTATTGTTATAAAGCAATAGAAGCTTGTCCCATTGGTATGAGCAGGAAATTTTAATAAAGAGGTCTCGTGTTCGAACTCTTTCTCTCACTTTTCCCCTTCTTTTTTTTTTTTTGTTGAATAGAGCAAAAAATAATTTTTTTTCTATCCCAATATCAGGGATTCGAACTCCAAAGAGGGGCTATGCCCATTTTGATGATGAGTTTTTCATTCATTTATTACATTACATTTCTTTTTTATTATTATTTTTTATTTTCGCTAGAAAAAGCAAAAAATAAAATGAAGATCGCCACATGAAGGATTCGAACTCGAACCACTGGAGAGGGAAGCAATTGAATAAACCACTGGGCTACAAGCCTCTTTGTGGTTATAATACGGTTATTCTCTGTTTTATATCATACAGTAGCCTTAATGAAAAAGATATAATTTATGAGAAACACGGGTGGCGGAATCGAACCCAGGTCCCTCGGCCATCGGAAACAGTTCTCGTACCACTGGACCACTTCCCATTTTTGGACAAGAAGAGCTATTTCCCTTATTATTGTATTCTGGTAGCACCTTTTTTAAAAAAAATACATGCTCGGAGATGGGATCGAACCCGGGTACTTCGTGTGGATGCCCTCGGAGAAGCTCTCCGAAGACCGTTGGACCATCCCATTTTTTTGTTTATAAAAGATCATTTATTATTTTTATTATAATATGGAAGCGTTTTAATAAAAATGCCATCAGAGAGAATTGATCTCGGGTTCCTCCTATAGACGCCCTCGGAGAGATCCTCCGACCGCTGGACCACATCCCTTTTCGGTTTATAATGAGATTGTTTTTTCTACATATATGTAGCAGTCTTAATAACCAAAAAAATAAAGCCATCGGAAGCAGAATTCGAACTCGGGTCACCCGAGTAGATGCCCTCGGAGAGGGCTCTGACCACTGGACCAGCCCATGTTCTTGTTTATAACAAGACTTTTTTTTTTATTATCATATGTTGGCAGCAAAACAAAAATCCAATCGTGAATGGGAGGATTCGATCCCGGGTCCTCGGAGTGGTCCTCGGAGATCTCCTCCGACCACTGGACCAGCACACATTCTTGTTTATAACAAGAAACGTTTTTATTTTTATTATATAGGCTCTTTATATAATAAAAAAAAAGCCTTCGGAAAAGGGATTCGAACCCGGGTTCTTAAGCACAAATGCCCTCGGAGATGCTCTCCGAGGACCACTGGGCCGTCCCTTTTTGTTGTTAATAACAAGAAGTTTTTTGTATTATTATTACACTATGGCTTTTCATAAAAAAAAAACGAGGGTAGGACTCGAACCCGGGTCCTCGGAGAGAGGTTCTCGGAGATGCTCTCCGAGGACCACTGGGCTACACCTCTTTTCTGGTTATTTTCGTATTAATATTATACTAGACCCTCTTTTAATTATACAGATTAGCCATTAATGAGTTGATTAATACATATATATATATTTCTTATAACCAACCACAGTGTGACACGTTTTCAACAAAAGCAATATTGTGGGACACGTGTCTCTTTCACAACTCAAATTCTTTCCTTTCTTTTATTTCTTTTCTTCTTCTCCGTTGCATTCTTTTCTTTTCTTCTTCTCTTGCAGATTTTCTCTGCAACTCTCAGGCAGTAGACCAAAGAATCTACTCCTGCCCAAGTTTATTTACAAGTCTTTTATAGACTTCGTATATATACACTTATATATACTTATATATGTATTATATAGCAATTAGAAAATCATATGATTTTCAAGGAGATTTCCAAAATTGGAATCGAATCACGGAATTGTGGAGAAAGAAAAACTTAGCTTCATAGCGTATCGCCTCATAGCAGTAGTTACTGTTTTATGTTTTGATCTTGGCGGCGATCCCCTCGGGCTTTCTCAAGGATTCAACGACGTTCCCACAGACGGCGCCATTTTGTTAACGGGTTTGGAATTATTCCCTATTTAACGGAAGATATTTATTTTGGGTTCGAACGCCGATCCCGACCCGAGGGGATTGTTGGCTTTTATCGATTTGCGGCTGAACTCGATTTGTTTCGAGATGCCTACATATCCCTTCCTCGGGAATCAAGCCACTCGTAGTTCTTGTTTTTGGTGTTGGATATTTGGTGTTTGTCGATTTTATCGGATGTATTGGTTTTGTATTTGTTGAGGGGTTGTCCTCGTGAAGAGTCCGAGGGGGAGAGGGAGTTCTCCGAGGGGAGGAGTTATTCTCCCGTAGAGAAATTCCTTTTTGTCTGAGTTTATGTGCCCTCTCCCTTTTCTCTATTGGTCTTGCTCCCTTTTATAGGAGTTTTTTTAGGGGCAGGTGTCACGGTGCATGCAAAGGTACAGGTGTCGGTACGCATGTGTTGATACAAGTGTCGTTATGCATGTGTGAGAAGATATATTTGTTGACGGGGCGCTGACGAGGATACTCTCTATCATTTCCGATGGCTTCGAGGGGTTCCAATGGGCCGACTCTCCTGTTTTCTTGTCTCCGAGGGGCTGAATTTTTTGAGGAGGTTCAATTGTTCTGGTTAGGTGGTCGTCCGAGGCTGTTGTGGCTCCGATAGTAGTTGATTTCGCGTCGTCTTCTTTGGTAGGGTGCTCCGAGGGGTGTATTTGCCTCTTCTTGCTCGTGGCGTGGGCTCCGAGGGAGTTTAGGCTTCGGAGATGGGATGTTCCCGTATTCTTTAGCTATAAATTCGGTTAATAGGCGTGTGTCGTGATTTACCAATAATTTTTAACAAAATAAACCGGTATTTAAACCGTTCTATAATGCGATGTCGTTTATAAATATTAATATACCAAGTAATTTCGGTAATTGAATTATCACTTATTTTAAGCAGGTGAGTTTCTATCTTGTTAACAATACTACTTATAATACATCTAATTTTTCAATGGGTACTATGTTTTCTAACATAAACAAGTATTCTAACACTAATGGATTAATCAATTTAACAAACTAATATGAAATTTCGATTCAATTTTGAGTTTTGAGTTTGAAAAAAATACATAGGGTTTCGACAATTGGCGCGGATTAGCAGCGGAAATGGTGCAGCGGTGTCGGCGTCGGCGTCGGTGAGGTTGCGTCGGGTCGTCGAAGTGTCGGAGCGGCTGTGTGTGTTTCTGTGTGTGTTTGTGTTTGTGGTGTGTGATTGTGTTTCTGTGTGTGTTTGTATTATTTTTTTTAAAAAACAATATCCAAGACTTAAGTTACCAACCCCCTTGCTCACTGGAAAATTCGGGAACCGCGGGTCGGATCGGGAGCCGCGAGTCGGATCGGGAGCCGCGATCCGATCCGCGGGAGTTGCTGCGGGAGAGATTACCCGCAGCAATGGATCGGATTTTAGATCGAATTTTTCCCGCCCGGGAAAAATCCGATCGGGTCGGGTCGGGTCGCGGGATTCCGACCCGGCCCTCCCACCCCTAGTCACCATCCCACATGAAAAGTTTGAGTTAAGGGTTTGGAGCGTTTGGGTACCACATGTCTTTGAAGGGGGGAAGACCTAGATGTTATGAGCCATGATTCAAAGTCTACATGCGCCCGCGCGCCGTAGGCGATGTCCGTCTGGCCCGGCCGGACCTCGACGTGTACCGAGGTCATGGGTCACGGGCTGTGGCCCATGGGCTTGGGCTTGAGCTTGAGGTTGGGCTTTCTCTACAATATTAATCTTTTTGGACAGAGTTTAACGAAGTAAGCAATTAATGGTCTGAAAACTAATAAGCAACAAATAAAATATATAAATAAAGGTTATTATGTGTTAGAATATGGCCAAATCAATGTGTCTGGACGGTAAAAGTCTGGCAGGAGAATTAAGTCAGTAAACAGTCACCTACACACCCTATCAGCAGAAAAAGTCTCACCTTTGACACGAAAGGTGCACCGCCACCCGAAATGGTGTAAAAATTGGAGGAAAAATTGTGACGTGAAAAGGATGTGTCCATCCAGTCAGCTCCTACGCCAACTTTCAAAATCTTTAAATAGACCCCCATACTTCATCATTTGTTTCATTCAATTCATTACATTCTTTCTATTTTGCTCCAAAAGTTTAAAATATTCTTTTGGTTCACTGTTTCTTAATATTTGAAGTGTTGCTATATTGAGAAGAAAGTTGTTGCATCTTGGAAAGCGATTGCTGAAAAATCATAAGCACCGAGCGGGGTAAATATCGTTTTAAAGAGAAAAATTTCAACTCTTGTCTGTAACGTTCCGATAATTTTGAGACACATCAGAACAATATCAGAGCAACTATTACATATCTAAATGATAAATATCTGAATCAAATGCACTGAAAGTACTAAACTAATAAAATAAATAAACTCAACTAACTCAATACCCTACTAAACTTTGAACGCTCCCCAATGCCAAAGGCTCCCAGGTCCTGACACGATAGTAACCTAGATCGTCTTAATCTGGAAGGAAGGAAAGGAAAAACAAAATTTTACGTGAGATAAAAATATCAGTGAGTGTTCATGCGTGTGTGCAAGTGTAGCATTTTCTTTCCAAAACTTTCTTTTGAAAACAGTTTAATAAAAGGAACTTTAACGCATACAAATGCCATGCAATAGAATCGTGAATCAAAAGCATTCACGATTTAACAAAAACTCTTTTTACATCTGAACAAAACTATATTCCGATGATCGGTGTCCACGTTATTCTGCTGCTGATGCAGCCATCCTTATCACCTCATAACAGTACTCCTTATCTCTCCGTCCAAGGAGCGACCTTGGAATCCATAATGTATGCCATGGTACATACGAAAATTCTACGACCCAACAAAGACACAACCTCCTCATGTTATCTCTGAGAGGGAATAGGCACATGGGGACAAAAGGTCCTACCGGCAAGCCCGTCGTCGCCCGGCGGTACCCCCTGCACTTCCACGCCAAACACTGGATCCAGTCTAATCAACTCTGAATACAACCCAATGGAACACCATTCATCATATCGATTTCAATCATTTACGGCAATCAACCAATGTGCGATTAAATTGCTTTGATAAAACTGAACAGTTTAAATACCCAATTTATATAAACTTTCTTTCAAGAAATAAACATTTCCGAAACAACTTTCTTTGAAAAGTGACAATTCAATGTGCAGAGTTCAATATGCAGAGATTCATGAATACATATACATATATATATATATATATATATAGGTATAGATATACATGCACGCACTCCTTCCAGTTTTAAAAATAATACAGTTTAGAAACACTCACCTGTAATACAACTATAAAGAGACCAGGAAAAAAAGGAAACGCGCGACAACATCTTATTGTAACCACCTAATAGGCCAACAAAATTATTAATGATTATTACTCAAATTAAATTCCTAATTAAAGTAGAGCAATCCAGCAAATCTTAATAATCAAAGCATAATTCCAATATGATAACAAATAAACAAGTACTTAATCCCAATTATTGCTAGCACATACTATAAGTTCTTAACTCATATATCGGTGAAATCATCACACGTAAACTGTATACATCATGTTAAACTATCGAGATTCAATAGAGATAAGATAGCGGAAGCGTACCGGATTCCATAGCGATTGATTGATTGATGAATTGCGTGGTTAGTCTTCCAAATCAGCACAAGCCCCAATGGAGAGTTCCTTAAGTTCTCTCTTGCTCTATCTATTGACGGGATATAGAAAAGAATGTGACTTGTGTGACTTGGGGACCAAGACCACATTTATATACTAAGACATAATGCCCTAGCTTTGTAACTTGGGCTTCAGCCCATCATTGTAAGTCCAAGCTACTACAGTCTCTACACATTTAAGGCCCACACCCTTTAAGATACATTAAGCCCAAATTAACCGTACCTTAGATCACTTTTAGTTGGGCTATAATTTATGATGTACTGCATTTCACAATTATTTGCATATAAGTCCAACGTTGGATTAACGATCCAACATTATTGGATTTATGATCCAACAATCTCCCACTTGGACTATATGCACAACCTTATAATTATGAATTGCAAGAATAACTGGATTGCGCAACTTTACTATCATCACTGAATGTATCTATAACCAATCCCGTCCATCAATCATACCAACATAGAATTGAAGGGGTCTTTGTCTCTCTGAATCGTGATTCGACCCAACAACAGTCACATATGCCAATACAATTGAACGACATGGATCATGATGTGGATGTGTAGCATGAAAACTTCATGTAACGTGATCTTAACATGTCTGTTTCCAACTGGTCCACCCTTAACAAAATAACTTTATTTCTGCAGAAAATAACTTCAAAAATCCTTAAACTGTAACAACTGAATAATGTCTATGATAAGAAAAGCAACTAAATTACAATCTCCCACTAAAACCAAATATCCTCTACTGATATAACACCCATACGAGCAGTGTGCTCATGAAACACTTTGGGTGGTAGTCCCTTAGTTAGCGGATCCGCAACCATGGAGTTTGTGCCAATGTGCTCGATAGACAACTGATTACTCTGAACTCTTTCTTTAACAACGAGGAACTTGATGTCTATGTGCTTCGACTTTGTCGAGCTCCTGTTGTTGTTGGAATATAGAACCGCATATTTATTGTCACAAAATAATTTAAGAGGTTTTGCAACAGTCGCCACTATTCGCAGTCCCGTGATAAAGTTTCGCAGCCATACCCCGTGATTGGATGCTTCGTAGCATGCAACGAATTCTGCTGCCATGGTAGAAGATGCTATAAGAGACTGCTTAGCACTCTTCCAAGAGATAGCTCCTCCAGCTAGCATATACATGTAGCCTGATGTAGACTTCATACTATCTTGGCATCCAGCAAAATTGGAGTCGGTATACCCAATGATCTCAAGCTGATCCGACTTCCTATATGTGAGCATGTAACCTTTTGTTCTATGTAAATATCTCAAGACCCGTTTGACTGTAGTCCAATGCTCGGTTCCTGGATTGCTTAAATATCTGCCTAACATTCCTGTAATATACGCAATATCCGGACGCGTACAAACTTGAGCATACATTAGACTCCCAACTGCTGATGCATATGGGATCTTCTCCATTTCCTTTTGCTCAAACTCATTTTTAGGACATTGACTGATGCTAAACTTATCTCCCTTAGCTACAGGGGTATTTCCTGGTTTGCATCCTTGCATGCCATACCTTTTGAGAACCTTTTCAATATAGGCCTTTTGTGATAATCCAAGAATACCCTGAGAACGATCTCTATGTATTTGGATTCCCAACACAAAAGATGCTTCACCAAGATCTTTCATCTCAAAGTTTCTATCTAGAAATTTCTTGGTTTCATGCAATAAGCCTAGTTGCTGGCAAGCAAGATGTCATCGACATACAAAACCAGAAAGATATGTTTACTCCCACAGAACTTATGGTATATGCACTCATCGACTAGATTCATCTCAAAACTAAACGAGATAATCACTTGATGAAATTTGAAATACCATTGCCGAGATGCTTGCTTGAGGCCATGGATGGATTTCTTGAGTTTGCATACCATATTCTCTGTATCTTGCGACACAAAGTTTTCTGGTTGCACCATATAAATCGTTTCCTCAATGTTACCATTGAGAAACACTGTCTTTACGTCCATCTGATCTAGCTCAAGATCAAAATGCGCTACTATTGCCATTATAATTCTGAAAGAGTCTTTCGTTGAAACTAGAGAGAAAGTCTCTTTATAATCGATGCCTTCCTTTTGTGTAAAGCCCTTTGCGACAAGACGAGCCTTATACCTCTCCACATTGCCTTTCGAATCCCTTTTGGTCTTAAATATCCATTTGCAACCAATAGGTTTCGCACCTTTAGGCAATGGGACGAGATCCCATACGTCATTGTCTTTCATTGACTTAATTTCTTCATTCATGGCATCGGTCCACTTATGAGAGTTAGAACTTTCCATGGCTTGACGAACGTTGATAGGATCATCATCCATCACTCCAATGTCTACCTCATGTTCTTGAAGAAATACAACATAATCAGTTGGCATTGCATTTCTTCTTTCTCTAGTGGATCTTCTTAATGGCATTGGTTCTTGAGGTGCTTCGGTTTATTCTTCTATAATGTTTTGCGGGGTAGTTTCTTCAACATTGTCTTGATCTATTGTGTCATCAACTGGATCAGGGACAAGTCCCTGGTCTATGTTAATGACACCCACGGGAATATTGACATATTCCTCTTCAAAAGCAATGTTTCTAGCTGTATCTCCCCCCGCAAACTCAGCAACCTCAAGAAACCTAGCATTTCCTGTCTCGAAAATTGATCTGTTTGTGGGATCATAAAACTTATACTCGTAGGACCTTTCAGAGTACCCAATAAAATAACAACTAATTGTTCTTGCATCCAGTTTCTTCTCATTAGGCATATAAGCCCTTGCCTCAGCTGGACATCCCCATATGTGAAAGTGCTTAAGACTGGGCTTTTTGCCCGTCCAAAGTTCAAAAGGGGTTTTGATTGTTGCTTTAGTTGGTACCCTGTTAAGGATATATGCTGCAGTCTTAAGTGCTTCGCCCCAGAGTCTTTCTGGTAAGGTAGAATGAGTAATCATACTCCTTACCAAGTCCTTAAGGGTTCTATTTCGTCTTTCAGCAACACCATTCATAGTGGACGAACCCGGCATAGTGTACTGTGGGACGATACCGCATTCCTCTAGGTACTTAGCAAAAGGTCCTGGACGTTGTTCACCTGAACCGTCATATCTACCATAGTATTCACCACCACGATCAGATCTGACGCTTTTAATTCTTTTGTTGAGTTGATTCTCAACTTCAGCTTTAAAACTTTTGAACACATCCAATGACTGTGTCTTTTCATGAATGATATATAAGTAGCCATATCTAGAATAGTCGTCTATGAACGTAATAAAATATTGTTGACCATTCCATGCAGAAGTAGGAAAGGGTCCACAAATGTCTGTATGAATAAGTTCTAAGACGTCTGTTGTCCTATTGGCTTCAAATCTCCTTTTATTAGTTTGCTTTCCCTCTATACAATTAACACAAATATTAAAGTCTGTGTAATCTAAGGGGTCGAGAATTTTGTCTGACACAAGTCTCTCTATTCTCCTTTTGGAGATGTGACCTGATCTCTTGTGCCATAATAGCTGAATTCTCACAAGTTAATTTTCTTTTAGTACATCGAGATTTCGATAACAGGGATTCATTAGTTGAAGCAATTGTCTCAATTAAATAAAGATTATCATAACAAGATAAAGAACCAGAACCAACCAATTTTGAATCATGAAACAAACTAAATAATCCATTCCCAAATGAACAAGAATAACCAGATTTGTCCAAAACAGAAACAGAAATCAAATTCCGTCAAAAGGACGGTACAATAAAAGTCTCATTAAGATCCAAATAAGAATCGTTCTTTAATAATAATCTAAATTTCCCTATTGCTTCAACTTCAACTGTCTTGCCATTGCCCACGTAGATGTATCTTTCACCATCATTTGGCTTTCGGCTGTAAAGACATCCCTGCATAGACGCACTGATGTGAGTGGTTGCACCAGAATCTATCCACCACGTGTGTCTAGGTACTGAAAGTAAATTAACCTCAGAGCAAACTAAATTAAGAAGCATACCTTTCTTGACAAGCCAAGCATGGTAATTGATGCATTGCTTCTTTTGATGCCCTTCACCCTTGCAGAAGAAACAAGCCTTACTCTCTGAATCATTTGATTTCTGTTGTGAATCATAGAGTTTCTTTATTTGTTTCACCTGTGGTGCTGTGACTGCATCTTCCTTACCCTTTTTCCTTTTTTGTCCTTTGTCCTTAGAGGTTGATGCAAAATGGGCACTTTCTGTCTTATCTTGCTTAAGCCTTTCCTCTTCCTGAACACAGTGTGAGATGAGCTCATTTAGAGACCAAGTCTCCTTTTGACAATTATAGCTCACCTTAAACTGGCTAAACTGGATAGGAAAAGATATCAAAACTAGATGGACTAGCAAGCCCTCAGAGAGGTCAAGCTTAAGTGCTCTTAACTTAGAAACAAGATGAGACATCTCTAGGATGTACTCCCTGATGTTGCCTTTGCCTTTATACTTCATTGAGGTCAAGCTTGTCAGGAGTGTACCAATTTCAGCCTTTTCATTCTTGACAAACCTTTTCTCAATATCCTCTAAGAACTCTTTTTCCGTAGTAATTTCCTCAGACATAGTGCCTCTAAAGGCTTCTGGAATGGCTTTCTTCATGATCATCACACACATGCGATTCGATTTATCCCACCTCTCTTTATCATTTTTCTCATCAGAGGTACTCTTATCTGTAAGAGCGGCGGGGGATTTTTCCCTTATCGCATAGTCGAGATCCATGACACCGAGAACAATGAATAAGTTCTCTTTCCATGATTTGAAGTTAGAGCCATTTAGCATAGGAATGGAATTAATGTTGGCAGTGATATTAGCAGGAGCATTAACTGAACATAAAACAGTAAACAACAAAACAAGCTCACATAAGACTTCAAGCAAAATAAACTCAAACAAGGGTAAATCCCATCTCAAGATATCGTAACTCCATCAACATTCTATCTTTGACCGAACATTAACTTGTAAGTGATATCTTGAAGCAATAAATAAACTTTGATAATAAATGTCGAGCACAACTCTACTTTTAGCCGATATTATGTTCACATGCAAAACCACATAATCATCACAAGCTTACTACTGCAAATATGCATGCAATTCTGATAAACATCGATCTTCCTTTTGGCCGATGGACATTTACATAAGTTACATACATAAAAACCATTTATACTTTGAAATAAAGTCAATTTCAATAAGAGAGATTACTTTGCAACATGTTATTTCCATCAACTAATTTCAATGTACATACAATATCTCAACATGTGAATTTAATTTGCGCACATAAATCAAACCTTTCAATTTTGTTTTTTTTTTGTAGTCAATGTCAAAGTCAACGGCCAAAGGTTGACCGGCATTGACTTTGACCCAGTCGGGTATGGACCGGGTCGGACCTGACCCGGATCCTACATCATACTCGTAAACTTCATCCGCACCAAACTCTTTTTTTTTTTTTTATGAACAAGACTTTTATTAAAAAATAATTGGGTGTGGGTCAAATCCCTTTAACTTTATACAGTGGGACATAACAGCCCACATATTTTTTTTTTATATATAAATTCGAAACTGGGCCAAACAGCCCAAAAATAGTAATAATAATAACTGGGCTCAATTTCGGAATGGGCTCAAATAATAACTGAACTGTGGCAGCCCACTGCTTTAAAAATTTTCATGGGCTCAATTTCGGAGCCCATGTACAGAAATTGCAGAACCCAGTAGGGTTCTGCAGAACCCAATAGGGTTCTGCAGACTTCCAGCAGCGGGAAACCACCCGCTACTGTACTTTTCCGTCCCGCCTTTACGACGGCGACGTTGACCTGACGCCGACGGTCGGAGATACCGCCGGCAGTACCCATAACTTCTATATTATTTTTAAAACTCAATTCTTTGAAAGAAAAACTGATTTCTAAAACTTTAAAAAAACTTTTGAAAGAACTTTCTCCGATTTGCAGCAGCGGCGGCGGAATCGCCGCTGCCACGAAGCCGACCGTGGTCTTCGGACCACGTCTCTTTACTGTGCGAACCTTGGCGGTCCTCTCGGTAACCAAATCGCCGACGTTTCTGTCGGTTCTCTTCTTTGTACACAACCATATACATGTGCTCAACCCAAAAAAATAAGTCACACGTTACAGATACCAACAAGGAAAAAAAACAATATATAATCCAAATCTGCAACAGCAACTCAAGTAAACCAGCTATCAATTCCCGTAACTATTCTACGCCTGCCGTATCAAACGAGATTCAATAGCACCAAACAATCAATAATGGATAATACAATTATCCCAATAATTTAACATGAAGATGCTCTTGATACCACTTGTAAGTTCTTAACGCATATATCGGTGAAATCATCACACGTAAACCATATACATCATGTTAAACTATCGAGATTCAATAGAGATAAGATAGCGGAAGCGTACCGGATTCCATAGCGATTGATTGATTGATGAATTACGTGGTTAGTCTTCCAAATCAGCACAAGCCCCAACGGAGAGTTCCTTAAGTTCTCTCTTGCTCTATCTATTGACGGGATATAGAAAAGAATGTGACTTGTGTGACTTGGGGACCAAGACCACATTTATATACTAAGACATAATGCCCCTAGCTTTGTAACTTGGGCTTCAGCCCATCATTGTAAGTCCAAGCTACTACAGTCTCTACACATTTAAGGTCCACACCTTTTAAGATACATTAAGCCCAAATTAACCGTACCTTAGATCACTTTTAGTTGGGCTATAATTTACGATGTACTGAATTTCACAATTATTTGCATATAAGTCCAACGTTGGATTAACGATCCAACATTATTGGATTTATGATCCAACACATACTACATGCAAGTCGAGTTATATAGTAAACTCAATCCAAGAGAGTTATGCTTTACTTGTAATTTCTCTTCAAAATCGCATACTAACACATTAGTTTACTCATAACCACTTCATTCACCGCAAGGTACAGACTTTAGGATTCAAATGATTAAATATAAAGTACAGCTCATTATTTAATTAATGTTACCAGGATGCTAATCCATAATACTTATATATATGACCAAAAGTGCATGTCATTATTTTATAGTTTCGGAGTTATGAAAAAAAAACATGATGATATCATTTCTTTAAAATTAAGTCTAGAGTAATCAGAACAATCAACCACCAAATTATTTAATTACTTTAATTAAAACTTGAAACTCTACAGAATTTCGTGGCCTATGAATTCAATTAACATAAACATGCATGAACTTTGATGTAGTACTCTCATGTACACCCACAATATACATCTCAAATAAATTAGGCACACACACCCCTATACATACACACATATATATATATATATATCTATCATGCTTCCACCTTCAATTTAATGTTTGAACTCTAATTTGAAGTGTTCACTACCTAAACCCCAATATATATTTTACTATATTCAAGGAGCTGATTCGTGTCTCTATTCAAGTTAACAGACAAAAATATTCTCTTCTATTAGTACTTACCTAACACAAAAACAACTAATTAAAGTAATTGAAGGGTAACACTTTCATTACCTGATGTTGGACTTAAGCGGTTACCAGAAGGAAGAAAAACAGAAAGTGAAAAAGTGATTTAGTTGTGGAAACGGTTCCCAGAACCTTCACTTGATAATTATGAAACATATATCTTGATATAAATAATATAAATTTAATGGGTTTGGGCTTTTTGATGAATGGGCTTGGGTTAACATAAGAATAATGTCTTCAAGGCCCTATATATTCATGGTATGTATTTTTTTAAATTAGGATAACTTTAATTAAATTTGTCATATAATTACTAATTTTAATTTATTTATATATACTAAATATACAATACTACAAAACAGATTTGCGATATTACATTCTATCCACCTTTTTGAAGTAAATATATCAAAATATATATAAGAATTTGTTGTGATACAATGTTGTAATAACTAACAACAAAGTTTCAAGCAATTGATACAAATTGATAATGTTTATTCTTGTTCTTGTCTTAAATACAAAATAAAAATTGTTTTGCTAAAAAATATTATATAAATGTTAAAATATCTCGTGAATTAACTGGGGCGTCACATCCTCCCCTCCTTAAAAGAATTTGGTCCCCAAATTCATATTGACTATTAATCCAATTTCACGCTATTTAGAACATGATAAAATGCCATTGTCCAATGTCAGGATGTTTCGTGGTTTTGATAATCACAATGTAGGAGGAGAAAATATGGATCGAAACTTGGGAGGAATTAAGAGGTCACACTTCATACATTACGGTTATCCTTTAAGGTTTTCTGAACTAAGAAATAGAGTTTAGATTGAGAGCGAGGTCTTACATTTAAAGATTGATTCAAAGAATAGGACTAGAACATGGTTTGAACCCTTAGGAGTTGATAGTAGAATAACAGTTGTGAATAAAGCACAACAAAGACT
This sequence comes from Linaria vulgaris, assembly GCA_948329865.1. Taxonomy (NCBI): domain Eukaryota; kingdom Viridiplantae; phylum Streptophyta; class Magnoliopsida; order Lamiales; family Plantaginaceae; genus Linaria; species Linaria vulgaris. The sequence goes on from OX415249.1 coordinate 30,643,927, forward strand.
CATATGGGGAGAGTAACAAAGTATTGGAAGTATAACGATGCTTTAATGGTACACCATCCGTAAGTAGAAGGGAGAATGAAATAGATATCTGAGAACGATTTAAGAACCCAAGTGTATAAATGGGTAACGCTCCAACGATTAAAGTAAGAATCTTACTTGAGTAGTGACACACTAGGAACTAAAAAGTACATGTATAGTTAACTCTTAAAGTTTATATAAAGGATACTAAACAAGGACATGTAAGTAGGTAACTAATAAGGTGGCTCGAAGTTTCAATATATTAGCGTCATATCTTGGCTAATGACCCTATTTGACAATACATCTAGTTCTAGAGGTTTGTGATAACTGTTAAAGGATATTTTGACGAGAGACGAAAGCCATACCCCAATACAATTGAAAAATCTTGGCGCAACAACTAAAGTATTCATACTAGACTTATGTGTCACTAGGTGAAGTAAAGCAGCTAAAAAAAAGAATTTACGAACCATAAGAACATTGATAAGGAGCTATTTGGGTTCCAATCATTAGTGAAGTCCAAGCTAAACTTTATCGCTAACCACCTTAATACACTTGTAATAGTTCTTAACCATAACTTTACTCTTAAGTTGAATATAATGTTTTTATTCTTAAGTTGAATATAATGTTTCTATGTTAGAATAGGACTTCAAAATGTTACTGCTCAGCATATAGTTCACATATATGCACATGAAGGAACTCCATCAAAATTTTGAAATGCACGAGATAATGAATAACGTCTACGGGTCTAGATGGGAATGGAACCTATAATGATGTATTACATGGTACCAAAATATAGATATGTTCTTATACTTTGTCAGGCAAATGAGTACCAAGCCAATTATGGGAAATGAGCATGAAAAGGTTTAATGTCAACAAAATTATGTTCTGTTTGAAAAGTATGGTCATAAGAGCCAAATTCAAATGCCTTTCTAGAGTTAGAAATCTCTAGGAATTGTGGAGTGAACAAAATTTATGGCATGGATGAATGCTAGGAAATTGTGCAAGTTAATGAATCGATATTCTCGTCATGAAAACATCATTAGACATTTTTGTAGACCAAGGAAGTGATATTAACGTAAATGTAAAACCAATTCGAGACATAATTGTGAGATGTAAGAATTAGTCTGCTGATAAGGTATGTTTCTTAACGTATTGAAATGTTGGATACGAAATGATTGCCTACCTATGGAGAGCTCTAGTTCCAATCGACAAACATGACTATCTATCTCACAAGTTTTATGAATCGAAGGTTTACAGGTTTTGACATTTACAATTATCATCGAAGAAAGACAAATCATCACAATTACGATATACGAGCACACAAGGTGCACAATGAATTTTATGGTAAGGTATATTTTACGTAAATAATCGAGGGTCAAACCAAATATAAACAAAACACCAGGCTTTCCCATTCTCTAGAAGAGAATAAGATGCACATGTACCGCATCATATAGAACCAGATGTAGGCATGGCGACATCTAAGTCACTAGAAAACAACACTATGACAAACAATGACAAACAAGGGGCACACCTCAGGCTCACTCATCCTCAACCCTTCACTCGATGCTTTAGTATGTATCGAATTACTATCAGTTGGCCAGACCGACAGTAATGCGTAACAACTTGAGCAATGAGAAACCTCAATATGTGAGGAATTACACATCGGTCGGCCGTCCGAGAGTAATGCATCACAACTTTAGCGCCAAAACGAGCTAACATACCATCACCTGAACTAGCCCCACGGTCCGAAGAACTTATCCCAGCATAGCCTAGGTACCGTAACCTAAGCTCTGATACCAACTGTAACGTCCCAATAATTTCGAGACACATCTGAACAATATCAGAGCAACTATTACATATCTAAATGATAAATATCTGAATCAAATGCACTGAAAGTACTAAACTAATAAAATAAATAAACTCAACTAACTCAATACCCTACTAAACTTTGAACGCTCCCCAATGCCAAAGGCTCCCAGGTCCTGACACGGTAGTAACATAGATCGTCTTAATCTGGAAGGAAGGAAAGGAAAAACAAAATTTTACGTGAAATAAAAATCTCAGTGAGTGTTCATGCGTGTGTGCAAGTGTAGCATTTTTTTTCTATAACTTTCTTTTGAAAACAGTTTAATAAAAGGAACTTTAACGCATACAAATGCCACACAATAGAATCGTGAATCAAAAGCATTCATGATTTTTTAAAAAAAACCCTTTTTACATCTGAACAAAATCATATTCCGATGATCAGTGTCCATGTTATTCTGCTGCTGATGCAGCCATCCTTATCACCTCATAACAATACTCCTTATCTCCCTGTCCAAGGAGCGACCTTGGAATCCATAATGTATGCCATGGTACATACGAAAATCCTACGCCCCACAAAGACACAATCTCCTTCTGTTATGTCTGAGAGGGAATAGGCATATGGGGACAAAAGGTCCTACCGGCAAGCCCGCCGCCGCCCAGTGGTACACCCTGCACTCCCACGCCAAGCACTGGATCCAGTCTAATCAATTCCAAATACAACCCAACGGAACACCATTCATCATATCGATTTCAATCATTTACGACAATTAACCAATGTGAGGTTAACTTACTTTGATAAAACTGAACAGTTTAAATACCCAATTAACATAAACTTTCTTTCAAAAAATAAATATTTTCGAAACAACTTTCTTTGAAAAGTGACAGTTCAATGTGCATAGTTCAATATGCAGAGATTCATGAATACACATATATATAGGTATAGATATACATGCACGCATTCCTTATAGTTTTAAAAATAATACAGATTAGGAACACTCACCTGTAATACGACTATAAAGAGACAAAAAAAAAAGGAAACGCGCGACGACATCTTATTGTAACCACCTAAGAGCCCAACAAAATTATCAATGATTATTACTCAAATTAAATTCCTAATTAAAGTGGAGCAATCCAGCAAATCTTAACAGTCAAAGCATAATTCCAATATGATAACAAATAAACAAGTACTTAATCCCAATTATTGCTAGCACATACTACATGCAAGTCGAGTTATATAGTAAACTCAATCCAAGAGAGTTATGCTTTACTTGTAATTTCTCTTCAAAATCGCTACTAACACATTAGTTTACTCATAACCACTTCATTCACCGCAAGGTACAGACTTTAGGATTCAAATGATTAAATATAAAGTGCAGCTCATTATTTAATTAATTTTACCAGGACGATAATCCATAATACTTATATATATGACCAAAAGTACGTATATATAATTTTTTCCCTAAGTTTCGTGTGTATATATATATATATATATATATATATTACGGGCGGACGAGCGGGTGTAAGGATAAACCCGTCACCCACCCATAGACCTACGAGTTATATCAAAAGAACCCGTGACACATATTTAAAATGAAAACCCGCGTGGGTGCGGGCGGGTCGGGAGGGTTGCCTATTTTTTGTACACCCCTAACGGGAAAGACCTGAGTCTGTGCCCCAAAACCCACCGCACCTTTCAGAAGAGACTACACTGGAGAAAGGAAAGGGTAACCTGACCCCAAGTACCGACCTCCTGAGCAGAAGCCACCACCGGATGACCCAAGGACTAAGCCTCGTGACGCTTGGGTAGAGGAGACAAAGACCTCTCAGCCACTGACTCATTCCCGGTGGTCGGGGGCAGAGGCGTTGACGGCACACCAGTCGGGGTACCAACGATGTCTGCCAACAGTGCCTCCTTATACCCTTCCGCCAACTACTTCGCGCCTGCATCAGGCCCCGCCAGCGGACCAGGAGAAAGGAGAGAGGGCATCTGCGCCAAAGGAAAGCACTCCTCGTCAGAATCCCGCAACAGGATAACCTTATCCTTGGAAGAAACCTCAGGCTGCTCCCGACGATGCTTGCTCCTAACGAAGATCGTTCCCTTCTCACTGGACTGGCTCGTTTGGGACAGAGCCTCGTGAGAGACACTCATCTCCTCTGAAGGATCATTTGTCGATGCTGCCGAAGTAGCTGACCCCCAAGTCCTCTGAGGCTTTGGGCAATGACCTTCTTCTTCTTCTTCTTGGAAGGGCATGGAGGGGGATCATCGCACTTAAACTTCTCTGAAAGTGCAAGTATTTTGTCAATGTTAGATAAACAGTGTATTTGCAATGTTAGGATAACATTGAACACAGTATAACATTGAACTCAGAAAAACTGCACATTCGGGATTTATTGCTATAATTGTGTTTTGCCTTTATTCACTTACTAACTTAGTTCCACGAGTTGTAGTTGGTATTTGTATGTGCTCCAGGTCAAGAGACTTCAAGGAATGATCTATTTCCTTAAAGAGAAGTTGCCATTCAAAGAGAAGTTTCCAAAGAAGAACTTTCCATAATTAACGAAGGAAAGTTGTGTGCGGTGCAATGGAAAGATCATGGCGTGTGAATTGCAAGAAGGAATGAAGATTACTTGCAGTAGGATTCTTTGCATAGAAGACTACAAGATGGAGAAGGATACTTTCCTTAGAAGACTTCAAGTTAAAGAAGGAAACTTTTCCATTGAAGACTTCTAGTCAAAGAAGGAAACCTTTCCATTGAAGACTTCAAGTTGGGCAAGGAAACCTTTTCCTATTGAAGGAGACTTGCCATGAACGATATTAGAGTCATACAAGGAGATCTAATAGCAATAAAAAACGTGCACAACATGTCTTGGCCATCAAGGAAGACTACACTATAAATAGGCATGTTGGGCATCAAGAAAAAGACACGAAGACAAGAGCGAAAATCTCCCGTGAGGAAATCTTTATAGTCGAGTGTCTTTGTCTTGCTTTAGCAAAGTTTGTGAGTTGTTAGAATAGATCTAAGAGTGAGGAGCTTTTAGAGATAGTCGAAGCAATTCTTGTGTGCTTTGCTTAGTTCGATTAATTTGAGAGTGAGGAGCTTGAAAATTGAGAGAACGACTTTTGTTAAACCCTTGTGGTATTTCGCCTACGGCTCGGAAGATCATATTAATATATTATCTTCTTAAAATTACATCTACTTGTGTTCTTTATTTATCCGCTGCGTAATATTCTCTGTCAAGTAGATTTGTGCTAACGTTAACTGCTGTCAGCTGTTAAACGGATGTTAAGGTAACATCGAGAGTCCAACATCAGCTTAACATTGGAAGAGATGGTCAGTGTTAGACTAACACCAAAGGGTTAACACTGTGCAACAAGTATCAAGTCCCGATCCAACAATTTCAATTGGTATCAGAGCCAAGCACCGACTTCACTGGTGTTTGGATTTGATATTAAAGGATGGACAACCGGAATCCGAACAACAACAAATTGCTTATCTTGGATGGATCCAACTATTCTTATTGGAAGGTTAGAATTCGTGCACTCATTAAACCATTCGGTTGGCGAGCTTGGAAGATGGCGATCGAAGGGTATGCAGTCCCTGTGTGTGCTCCAGATGAAGATCTTTCATTATTAGCCTCAAATTCTCAAAATAACGATGGTGAGGATTTCAAGTATGGATCACGTACTGTGGCCGAAGGACAATCAGATGAGATTCATACAGTTGCGCTACTCGCTCATACTTACTGGACAAAAGAAGACTCCCAGAACTGCCACGGATCTCAATGTTACTCTAACATTCAGGATCCAACACCAGAACAGGAGTTTTTCTTTAGAATTTGGAATAAATATAATTCTTGTATTAATTCTGATTCCTTGTCTATTATTGATGAATCTAACTTTGATTACTTTTATGGCACTGTAGATCCAGATGAAGATCATGACGTTGTTCATAAGCCAAAATTAGAGTGGACTCAAACTGAGCTAAGTAACACTTTCTTCAATGAAAAAGCCCTAAATACCATATTTAGTTTGGTTGATTTTCACATGTTTAATTTAATTAAAAATTGTTCAACTGCAAAGCATGCTTGTGATATCTTACAAAATCATTGTGAAGGTGATGTATGTAGTAAAAAGACTAAGTTATGCATGTTTTTGAGCAAATTTGATAATTTAACAATGGGGGAAGACGAAAGTATTACTGCTTATTTTGTGAAACTCATGGATCTTGCTAATGAAATTCAAGACTTAGGTGATTCCCCGTCTACTAAGCAATTGGCGTACAAAGCTGTGAGAACTCTTTCTAAGAAAATTGAGGTGATTGCTATGCAAGAAGCTAGGAATATGGACACGTTAGACTTTTATACTCTACTTTGCACTATGAAAGAATTTGAGATAAATCTTGAAAAAGTAGATGATAAAGAAGAAATTCAAGCTTATAATGAAACTGTGTTTGAAAAGTTAAATAAGCTTAGTCTAATTGATAAAAATATTCTTGCTGATTTAAAGAAAGATTTCTCTCAAGAGATGACCAAATATTCTTGTAAACCTACTCCTCATGATGATACACATCTAAAAAGGATTCAATGTTATGAATGTAAAGGTTGGGGCCACTTTGCTTATGAATGTGGTAACAACCTTAGAACAAAAGGGAATTCTAACTTGGTTTGTGTAGATGATAATGATGAGACAGGTTTTGAAGAATATGGTGATGGACATGTGCCAACGATTGAAGAAACTCAAACAACAGTGTGTGCAAAGGGGGACATACCTGCTGGTGTCAAGGCTTGGTGTTCTGCCAACATCCAGGCAGCTCGATGTTATGTTAACATCCAGAAGACAACACCAGTCCGGGAGATTTTTCTTGATAATTGGGATGAAACCATTTGTTTAGAAAACTCTGAATGTTTGATTTCTGATTATGATGAGTTTGATGATGATTCTGACTTTAAGTATTTGCATGATTCTATAGGTTTGGAAGATGATAGTGTCCTTGAAGGTAAATTGATTCAAGAAGAGTTTCTTGATGAACTAAAGATCATCTACCAAGACCTGCTCAAGGAGAAGGACAAGTTGAGTAGAATTGAGAAGGCTATGGAAGATAATGAAAGCTTGAAGGCTACAATCGCTCAACTTGAGGTTAGTTTAGACAGAAAATATGATGAAATAAAAAAGGTAACTTCTAAGCTAGAAATTGTTGAACATACCATTGCCAAGAGGAAAACAGGTACTTATAAACTTGATGAAGTTTTATGTTTAGGCAATGATATTAATTCTGGTTTAGGATATCAAAGTCAAGTTACTCACTCAACTACTTCCGTTAAATCCACTATTCCTAGTTTTGAAAAGGCAAAGGTACTTTCTAGAGAATATAAGAAAATGGCTTATATTTGTCAATATTGTTTTCAATTTGGACATCTTAAACCATATTGCTATAAATACAGAAAGTCTCTTAAAAAGAAAATAGTTGAAAGGAATAGGGATTTATGCAATGCTGATGCTGGTGTTAAGCCAACACTCGAATTTGAACATTCCAATGTTAATACTAGTTATTCCAGTGTTACCTTAACATTCGGTTCCAACATTGCTGAACAGAATAGTGGGATGAGAGACATTAGACTTTGGGTGCCTGGAACTTATATTGTGTGCAATATTATCTTTCCTACTATGCATACTAACTTTGCAGGTAAGTGGTACTCTGATAGTGGATGTTTGAGGCATATGGCTGGATACAAATCTGATTTGATATGGTTATACACGATGTTAAGACAACACTGGATAACCAATGTTACCTTAACATTGAGAACAGATTGTATTGCCTTAACACTGGTTAAGACACATGATTGGAAAGAAAACAAATCCAATTTGAAGAAATGTGCACCACTAACCACTGGAACCTTCACCTACGAAGATGGAAGTAAAGGAAGAATCATTGGCAAAGAATTATTGAACGCTGATGGATCCCCACCCTTGAAGGATGATATTTTGTTGGATGGATTCTGTGAAAACCATATAAGCATGCGTCAATTGTGTGATGATGACTTATTGGTAAGGTATGATAAAGATTCTTGTGATGTATCTGATTGTGCAAATGTGTGTGCTTTGACAGGTAAGAGGTTTGAAGACAACCACTTGGTGAGGGATCAAGTGATTTGCTTTCAAACAAAGGTGGACTATTCAGTTGCCAAGAACAAGAAACTTGGACACATGCACAACAAGAATCTGGGCAAAGTGCTGAAACTTGAAACCGTGAGAGGCATTCCCAATCTCATGAGTTCTGGTAAGATGGTCTGTTATGATTGCTCGAAAGGTAAGGTGACCAAAGCTTCTCATAATCCAATCCAAGTGGATGAACAGGTTACAAGTACCTCTAATTGTTTTCATCTACTTCATATGGATCTCTTAGGTCTTATTGAAGTAAATAGAGTTGGGGGTAAACAGTATGATTGTGTGGTTATGAATGATTTTTCTGGATATACTTTGATTAAATCTTTCAAAGAAAAATCAAAAGCTCTTAATACCTTTAGAACATTGCATACTAGTATTGATAATTTACATGATGCTTCTTTTGGTAATATTTGGTCAAATCATGATAGAGAATCTGAAGATAGGTCATTCTCTGACTTATGTGTGTTTAATGAAAATATTCATAAATTCTCTATTCCCATGACTCCTTATAAGATGATGAAAAAGAAGAAACAAGATCTTGCTCATTTTCATGAATTTGGATATGTTTGCTATAGTTTAAATTACAAAGATTTTGTGAGCAAATATGATCCAAAAAGTGAAGAACATATCTTTGATGGCTATTCTTTGAACAATACTGTTATTAGAATGTTTGATCCAAGATTAATTCTTGTTCAAGAATCGGTTAATGTGGTTATTAATGATTTGCTGAGTGTTGCAGGTGAGTTAGAGGCTGTTGTGCCAAGTCTATTGGATTCTGATGTTACTCTAACATTGACTCCATACAATGTTATTCCAACATCACCTGTAGATCCAGAACCTGAACTGGAACATGAACCAGAAGCTGATGTTATGCCAACATCGACCAGTCCTGATGTTGACACAACATTCGAGCTGTCAAACTTACATGAAAAGGTCCAAGTTCAAGATGTTTGGAGGGATACAACTGATAGGATTCAAAGATATCATCCTTCATCTCAGGTTATGGTTCAAATCATTAATGGCATCAAAACACACAACAAGAAAAGGGTAAATTATAGAGATATGATATTGTTGAGTGCTTGTATGTCTGCCACATATTCTGATAATTGCTTAGATCAAAGATTTGTTGATGACATTGTCTTTGTTTATACTAACAAGTCTACTCTAGACAAGTTTGTTGAGGCTTTGACAGGTACATTAGTAATGAGCGTGATTGGTGAACTGGATTTCTTCTTGGGTTTGAAAGTTAAGCAAAAGGAGGATGGAATGAGCATGATTGGGTTGGAGGAGTCAAAATCGAGCAAGACTCAAATGTCTTCTACGTTGGTGATGAGAAAAGAAGACACAAGCTTGCTATATCTATCCATCACTCGCCCATATCTAATGGACTCGGTTTGTGTCTGTGTTTGTGCCAGGTATTACGCTGAACCTAAAGCTTTTCACTTAATTGTTGTAAAGCGAACACTGAAATATATATCTGGTACTGTAGACTTAGGCATATGGTATACACATGATGCAAATACAAACCTTGACGGTTTTGATTCTGACTGGGCTGGAGATTTAGCTGATAGAATATCTGCATGTGAGGGTTGTTTTTCTTTGGGAAATAATCCACTCTCATGTTATAGCAAGAAACATAACTGTGTGTCATTGTCAACTGTTGAACTTGCAGCTTGCAGCTGTGTTACCCGTTTTATATGGCTTAAATACATGTTGCATGATTATGGGATAAATAGTGACACATTGTTAATGGTTTGGGATAATCTTAGCGCTATTAGCATATAAAGAAATCTGGTGCATCATTCTAGAACAAAGCATATATTTTCTATGCATTATTTCTTGAGAAAACTGGTAGATGATAAGGTTATAAACATTGATCAATTAGAGACCAACAATCAGTTAGCTGATATGTTTAAGATGCCATTAGATAGCGAGAGGTTCTTCAATTTGAGGAAGTCTCTTGGCTTGAATGTTCTGTGATTCAGTGTTGCATTCCGGTGTTGCCATAACACCACTTGCTAACACCGTAGTCTGTTTGTGGTGTATAGGATTGCATTAGATTATTTCTGTTTGATTTGTTTTGTTCTTGTTTATCTTCATGAATGTTTGTTATTATTGGTTTGTGTGGTTGACCAGGATTGTTAGCTAAGTATTCTGGTGGCAGGTTCATATCAAAAGCTTTGTAAAGTAAAAATTCCGTTGTTGGTCTGAGAATGTTAACCTAACATCAGGAGAAGCTGGGATGCACAGAGTTCACTACTCTGATGTTATTCAGTTGTGACTTATCCATGTTAGGTTAGACAAAGCATGAAGAGAAGCTGGGGTACATGATGTTGAGAGCTTCATTGTCATTCAGTTGTGCTTATTTTTGTGTTTTTGTCTATGGCCAAGGTTATGCATGATAGTGATCCTTACTACTGGGGTGCTTTGAAGTTTCGACTGCTTGCATTCAGTAGCATTGTTCACTTGGTATTTCTCTTGTAAACAGGTTGGTAAACAAGTATGCATGAGGAGTTGGGGTGAAGAAGTATATGATAAATGTATTGTCTTAATTCAGTTCCTTTGTACTTGCCTAATATGTAGCTGATGGTTAAGTTGCTGGGGTGTGTGGAGTCTTGTGCTGCCCACATTCAGTGATGAAACTATCCTTTAACATTCACTAGTTTTTGTTCAAAAGAGTTCATGATAATTGATAAAGATTTGAATTGATATGATCTGTTCCTAGTCTATAAAGTTGATACTCCATGGTTACCATCTACTAATGTTAACTTAACATTCTGTATTCTGCATTCTGTATTCTGCATTTCACTTAGGCTTGCATTCATTCATTCTTTCCTTGATGTGTCTGTGTCGGTTTGAGCTTAAGGGGGAGAAATAGTTATGTTATCATGTGAAGGCATATATTTTGGGTTATTCAGCTGCGGTGACACACTACGTTGTCTCTTGTTATGACTTGGAAGTAGATTAACTCCTTTAATTTACTTCATACCCAAAATGTTGGATTTTCTGTTAATTAACATTTCTTTCCATGTACAGGTCTGAGATATCTGTGGTACTAATTTGCTAATATGTCTTAAGTTTCAGATATGTGATTTCAGATCTAGCTCATGCCTTTAATTGAAAATATCTTGAGGGTAAGCTCAATACCTCCACATTCACAAGAACCAATGTTGATTCTGAATAGGTGTCAATGTTGTGCCAACATCAGTCTGTAAGCATGTTGTCTCCACATCCATGTTTAACATTATGACTTATAAGTTTTTTATGAACTGCTCTGGTCATGTGTGAAGTAACTCGGTGTCACTTGTTGTCTCAACATGTGGTAATTATGCATGATTTATTTTAAGAAACCGCTCATTACTTCTTTTCACTTGTGATTCTAAATCTCTAATCTCTTTGTGCATAATTCTCTGAAATACTATGAATTTTCACTTGCAATTGTTTTTGAAATCCTTAGCATGCATCTCTGATCTTGATTGTGGCCCGTGGTATGGTGAATCAAGGATATAACCCCACCCCTACTCCTGTAGTTCTTTCTCGTAGGTACAACACTCGTTCTGGACATTGTTGCTGAGACAAAACAAGTTAAAATTGAGGAACAAGGTGTTATTTTTGTTGGTACTTCAAACACAGTTGAGGAGACAGTGCTGGAGGAACATTTTGCAGAGAAAGCTGATTTGATTGAGGGGGAGAACATGTTAGTTGTTGGAGATACTAATGTGGGTGCTAATGGTGGTTTTGTTGCTGGTTTTTGTAAACTTTTGTGCGGGTACATTCTGGTCCAATGTTAAGACAACAGCGATAAACGTCAATGTTAGAACAACTTTCTGGATTCAATGTTAAGTTAACATTGTGAAAGTCTGATGCTATGACAACAATGATAGATGTCAATGTTATGCCAACATTGAGTTTGATAGCTTGCATTAAGGGGGAGCAGTGTTATACCGCTGGTACTTGTAAAGAAAAAGAGATGTTGATGCTGCTAGGTGACTGCAAGGTGATAAGGAGAATGAGAAAGAGAAGGAGGATAGAGAGGTAGAGAATGAAGATGAAGTGGTGAAGAAGAAAAAGATGGTTCTGAGGAAAAGGATTAGGAAACTGAGAATGGTGATGATGAAACCGTTGAGATCAAGAGGATAAGGAAGAAGGTTCTGAAAAGTCTGATGATATTGAGTCTGAGCTAGTTGTTATGACAACATCGCTGGAGAACAATGTTGACTCAACATCTGAGGTAACACTTGAGGTAATATCTACAATTGAAGCTAACTTTAATTTCCTGTTGAGAGATAAGACTGTGGCTATGGAGGATTTTAAGAAACAGTGAATGGTAAAGTTTTCATAGAGAGAAATGGAAATAGCTGCTTAAGAAAGAGCTATAGAACTTTATCTTATGAAGTGATTCGTCAAGATTTTGCTTTCCTCACAAAAAGGGGGAGAAGTAAGCCATTTGATCTTCATGTTTATTCTACTGGTTCTGCAATTCTTATATAGCTAATGTTTTCTTAGTTATGCTTATAATTGTGATGTTTAACTCATTGTTTATTCTTATCAGTATCTTAATGCTACCTGGTCAATAATGTCATATGAAGGGGGAGTATCTTAAGATATTAATGATGTTGTGTTGCTGGAGCACTGTGCATAATATGAATTGTGAACATGTTTGGTTTTGTGAAGAAAGGCAAAAAGGGGGAGATTGAAAGTGCAAGTATTTTGTCAATGTTAGATAAACAGTGTATTTGCAATGTTAGGATAACATTGAACACAGTATAACATTGAACTCAGAAAAACTGCACATTCGGGATTTATTGCTATAATTGTGTTTTGCCTTTATTCACTTACTAACTTAGTTCCACGAGTTGTAGTTGGTATTTGTATGTGCTCCAGGTCAAGAGACTTCAAGGAAGGATCTATTTCCTTAAAGAGAAGTTGCCATTCAAAGAGAAGTTTCCAAAGAAGAACTTTCCATAATTAACGAAGGAAAGTTGTGTGCGGTGCAATGGAAAGATCATGGCGTGTGAATTGCAAGAAGGAATGAAGATTACTTGCAGTAGGATTCTTTCCATAGAAGACTACAAGATGGAGAATGATACTTTCCTTAGAAGACTTCAAGTTAAAGAAGGAAACTTTTCCATTGAAGACTTCTAGTCAAAGAAGGAAATCTTTCCATTGAAGACTTCAAGTTGGGCAAGGAAACCTTTTCCTATTGAAGGAGACTTGCCATGAACGAAATTAGAGTCATACAAGGAGATCTAATAGCAATCAAAAACGTGCACAACATGTCTTGGCCATCAAGGAAGACTACACTATAAATAGGCATGTTGGGCATCAAGAAAAAGACACGAAGACAAGAGCGAAAATCTCCCGTGAGGAAATCTTTATAGTCGAGTGTATTTGTCTTGCTTTAGCAAAGTTTGTGAGTTGTTAGAATAGATCTAAGAGTGAGGAGCTTTTAGAGATAGTCGAAGCAATTCTTGTGTGCTTTGCTTAGTTCGATTAATTTGAGAGTGAGGAGCTTGAAAATTGAGGAGCTTGAAAATTGAAAATTTGATTTTGAGGCGCTTGTCCCCAATAAAAGTCGCAAGAACCAGAACGTCGTTCAGACTGCAATCCTCGTAAAGGGTCGAAAATACCTTGACCCGTGACATCATGTTCCAGCTAAAGCCCCGCTCAAAGATCCTTCATCCACCAACTGGTCTGTGGCCTCCGCAGTGTCGAAATCGGCAGGAATTCGGGGATCCAAATTCCACTCCCTTGGAACATCGGCTAGAAGACCCTCAGAGGTGTGACAAACAAAGAAGAGCTTTTCCTTCCAACTGCTATGGGACCCCAGAAGCTCGTAGAGGATCCGCTTTGTCGACTTCCGCATCGTGAAAGTGTAAAAGAGCTTGTCCATAGAGGAGCTTGCCAAGGCAAAGGCCCCAAAAAACCTGCGCATCGAGCAGGGGTGATTATAGGTCGTGCAAATAAAAGTAAAGGCCGCTAGGGACGACCACCCATTCAGAGAGAGTTGACACGGGCAGATCATGAAAGCCTTAAAGAACTCCGAATAGAAAACCAAGAGGAAGGATCTCAACCCCCCCTTGATCTACACAAAGTAGGCGGTATAATAGCCCTCGCGAGGGGCAGTGGCCCTCTTATGTTCCCGAGGTACCACGACCTAAAGACCAATAATGTCTGCCCCATACTTGGTGAACTCGACCTCAATCTCTTCATGAGATCCCACCGTGCTCCGCACGTCTCCAACCGAAACCCTAGGCAGCGGCGCCGCCACAACCGCCTTCTTTGTGGAAGTCTTCGCCACTCCAGAGATGGCACGACGGCGTCACGACTCCCCTTTAGTAGTAGGTAGCACCGCTGCCTCCATTACCGCCACATTTGACACCACCCAATGTCTCCCCGCACCAGTTGCTTCCTTGCTGGAACTTCTCAAGTCATAAAGTCGCCGGAAAACTTTCAAAAGGAGAATGAGAAAGAGGGAAACTAAAAGGGGCTCAGATGAATGCAGACAAAACAAGCCAAGACCCCTCAATTTATAGGCAAAGAAGCCTAAACGACGCCCCTAACTCATGGCCAACTCATCTCTACGTGGAGCATGAAGGACCGCAATTGTAGGAAACGTATGACAGCACATAGGCTCATTTAATGAGTTCTAAGCGATTTCTGAGAAACACACTAGGAAATGGGGGGACTCCTGATGATGTATAATCCGCCACGCCCTCGGACATAGGCGAAAAAAGGGTACCCCACAAAAAGCGACTGCCCTTCTAGCATAATGATACGTTCAGGATACGGCCAATCGCTGCTCGAGCAAGAGCGAATGGTCTGGGATTTGGAGCAGGTACCCCTAGGTTACGACCAGATAACAACTCACATAGGGTATTAGCCTATTAGGTCTACGCACCTGGAGAAGGTACCTCCGAGTCTAGTCTGATCGACGCCCTCAAAAGGGAATGCAGTTCGGACCCAACAACTCGGATACGCCCTTCCCAACGACCTGGTATCAGTCCAAACTCGGGTACCCACAAGAAAAGACCTTGGAACCCTTAGACCGGGGAACAAACACTTCTCGAAATGCTAAGTACCTCTTGGACTCCCGAAAGGTGATTTCGAACACTTAGCCAAATATTGAGGAGAAAGGAGCACATAACAACGTTAAGGACATGATTGAATGCAAGGAAGAGTCAAGACCCATCAATATTTTGACTAAAGGAGACAACTCAACAATGTTACAACTACGAAGAACAACCCCCCGGGTCCTATTCAGAATAAGTGACCCGCAAAGTTATTCGATCATCCAGGCAGACCCTAGCCCAGGACCCGACTCGAAAGATGTGGCAACCATCATCATTCAACTTAGCTCTAAACCACCCTAATTATGAGAAAAGACCACGTCACATTGGTCCAAATCATTCATTGTAGCAGAAAGCGATAATTCTTACCGGTGCAGATCAATGATTGGGGCAGACCAATCTCCCCTCATTGGCATGATACCACCTCCAAAGACCATTGGAGCAGACGCCATTATTACCCACTCAGACGAACGACAATTCACTCACGCTATTGGTCACCTCCTGACAGACGACCCCCAGTGGTGCAGAAGATCTTCACACCATTGGCTGCTAGCACACTCGAAGTTAAGACGGAAAAACCAATACCTATTGGTTAAAGACCCCTCAGACTAACACTATAAATAGTCCCTCATTTCAGTAGAAAAGAAAGAGAAGTTGAAGCACTACCACTCATCACAAAGTCAATACAAGAACATTCTCCACAATTTTATACACAATATCACACTCTTCTAGCTCGAAGTTATGTCACCACACGACCCCTTATAATTCACTCGAAGTGCTTAATAAAATCACTATGTCTCTTTTCCCTCAAATTAGAGCTTGGTGTTTCGAACAAAAATAATTGAGTAACGATATCCCCGAATATCCCGACCACACGAGCCCAGACGATATTGCCTCACCAATATTTTATTGTTGAATGACATTCCTTATTCGTATAGTGATGTGCCATATGTTATTAAGTACGTCAGAGATGACTTTACTCTTGACATTGTTGTGAAGGATTTGAGAATTAAAAAACTTGATTCGAAACATCTTGGGGTGGTAAAATCGGTCTAAAGATTTTGGTGAGGTTATGCATGTGAGGTAGAGATCTCATAATAGATTTTAAAAACAAAAGCATGATAACAATAGTAAAAAAGCTAATGGTCACTTAAAAAAGAGGTCTAAGTCCAAGAATAGAACAACAACAACGACCAAGCTTGTAATCCCAATAAATTGGGTAGGCTATATGAACCATGAACGAATCACGTCGAGCTGTGAACATGAATCTTCTGTCTACATACGTTTCGGTTGAAGAGCATGTCTTTATTTAGATCTTTGAGCTTCATGTCATTGCATATGACCTCTATTCACATCTTCTTTGGTCTCTCCCGAGCTCTAGTCGTCTGTCCTAAGTCAAGATCTTCAACACGTCGTACCGGAGCATCTATGGGTCTGCATTTAACATGTTCAAACCATCTTGAGCGGTTTTCTCGCATCTTCTTGTCGATGGATGCCACACCCAATTTATGCCGAATATCTTCATTGCGCACCTTATCTCTCCTGGTGTTACCGCACATCAACTGTAGCACGCTCATGTCTGTAACATTCATGTTTTGTGCATGACTTTGCTTAATAACCCAGCACTCGGAGCCATAAAGCAAAACATGTCTAATAGTCGTGTGACTAAACTTTCTTTAAGCTTTAAAAGAAAGTTACGATCGCACATGATCATTGTTGCACTCTTTCGCTTTGTCCATCCAGCTTGGATGCGGTGGTTGACATCATCATCTAACTCTCCATCTGTCTGTAGTACGAAGCCTAAATATTGGAAATGCAAGCTTGTCGGCATCTCTTGGCGATCCAACTAAATCGTACCAAGAATAGAGCTTTTTATAATTGTGGTAATTATGAGCACCTTTTAGAAAAAAATCATAATCCCAAGAAAAATAAGCATGCTAATGTATCTATTGGTTTGGTTGATGTTTATATGATATGTGATCATATGAATTGTATATCTAGTTCTTTGTTTGAACGTCAGTGAATAGTTAACTTTAGATGCTCCTACCATGTCTCGTGTTAGAAATTTGTTTTCTAATTATAAAAAGTTTGAGCATTGCAATGTGTCATTACGAAATTACACTAAGTGCAACGCGTCATGAATTGGTGATATATGTCTAAAATCGTTGTAGCTCTATGTTTACCTTAAAAATGTGAGACATGTTCCTCATCTTTGCCATTATTTGATATATGTTGCTACTCTTGAGAAAGATGGTTTAGAGGGAAGGTGGGAAAATGGGCTTATGAAGATCTTGAAAAAAACACTTGTTTCGTTTAAGGTTGAAAATACAAATAACTCGTATGTTTGTTGTTAAAACTATTCATGACTTATGCGAATGCTGTGAAATAGGATATGTCTTTGTTATGGCAAGACATTCTTGGGCATAAAGTAATAAAGATCTCAAACTTTGCATAGAGGTGGTCATTTTGGTAATGATAACATGTCCTATGCACTGTTCTGTGAATCATGAGTTTTAGGTAAACAACATAATATTTTATTCCTCATTTCCTCTTATCACAATCATTCTAGGTGTTCTAATGTGCTTGAATATATTTATGCTAATGTATGGAGCCCTGCTAGTGTATCTACTCATGATGGTAAAAAAAATATTTTCTAAATGATGATTCTTCTAAAAAGTTAGGCTTCGTTTGTTGAAGCACATATCTAATGATTTCAATGAGTTTCAAAACTGAAATATTATGATGGAATCAAATAGGAAAGAAAATAAAAATACTTAGAACTGATAAAGGACTTGAATTATGTAATAAAGAACTTGACGTATTATGTGCTTTATGTCTTATTAAGCGTCATAAAATTGTTCCTTATGCACCCCAACAAAACAAGGTTGCTAAAAGAATGGACATAACCCTCTTAGAGAAAGTGAAGAGTTTGTTGGCCTCATCTGGGCTCTCTAAGAAGTTTAAAGGTCAAGATGTGTGTGTTGCTGTTCATCTCATTAATAGGTCAACATCAATCCCCTTGTAAGGGAAATGCCTCAAAATAGTTTTTTTAATTTTTTTAAAGAAAAAAAACCCACTTGATTTATCTAATTCAAAAGTATTTGGCTGTAGTACTTATGTGCATCAAATTGGTGATAAAATCGGACCCAAATTTAACTTGGGACATATGGATGGGTTAAAGGCCATTGATTGTGAAGAAGTGTCAAAGTGCCAAAGAGGTGACAAGTAGAGATGTGATATTCAATGAAAATGAATTTTCATGTTTGTGTGTACCTTTGCTTGTTGCTATTCCTGAACATGATATTGCTCATTTTGTGGTTGAGCAATTATATAGTACTATCATCCCCTTCATCCTATTAAATCTGAAAATACTCTTGAAATGCACGATAATTTGAATGATTTTTCTTGACAATCAAGACGAGGCCATCTCAAGTGAGGTGGAGCATGTGTTACTTGGTAAACATGATTTGCACAATGAGGATGTTGAGCATGTGTTACACAATGAGATTTGTTGCATGATGAGACTGATGGGCATTATTTACATGATGACCGCGTAATGTTCAAGATTATTAACTCGTTAGGGATAGAGGTTAACAAAACATTAAGAAAAAGTCTCATAAAATGTATGCTTTTGCTTTCATGTATTTGAAATGTTTGACTTTACTTTAATTTGTTTGAATCTTATACTTGTAAGGAACCAATGACTTATTATGAAGCCTTAGAATCTAAATAATCTAAAAATGGATATGCCTTATGAAAAGGTGAGATGAATTCCTTACATGTTAATCAAACTTGAATCCTTGTTCCCAAACCTGCTAAGTGATCTATTTTGGGATGTAAATGGTTATTTAAAGTTAAGGAGGAAAATGAAAATATTAATATTAAGGCTATGCTTGTTGCTAAGGATTTTACTCAAAAGGAGGAAATTGATAATGCTAAAATATTTGCTCCATTTGTCAAATTCACTATTGTGAGAACTATGCTTGTTTTAGTTGCTCATTTTGATTGAAAAATAAAACAAATGGATGTGACTACCTTCTTGAATGGTGATCTTGATAAGAAGAATTATATGAAACAACATGAGAGATTTGTAGATCCTAAGAAGCGTAAATGCGAAATGTAGAAAATTCTTTGTATGTCCTTAAACTGTCACCTAAACAATGGAATATTAAGTTTGATAAATGCACACAATCTTTGAATTTTTCTAAAAAGCTCTAATGATATTTTTTTGTACTTTAAAAGTACTGCTTATGTGCTTATGCTTCTATTAATCTTTAATCAATATGGATGATATAATAATTATCAGTCTGTGCCTTAAAGCTATTGTGCATAAGCAAAAATGTCTTTGTGAAAATCTTTCTATGAAAGACTTCGGTCATGTTAAAATTATTTTAGGCATCAATATTTTGAAGGATATGAATCAATCAACTATTGTGTTAAACTAGACTTTATATGTTGACAAGGTTTTGAGAAACTTAACATGCTATAATTGAGAATGCGCCACTTGCTTCTCACTTTGTGTTAAGTAAAGATCAATTCCCCAAGATTGAAACTGAAATTCAGAAAATAAAGAGTGTGCCTTATGCTAGTTCTATATGCTTTGTCATGAACTTAATGGTTATCCTAGACATGGCATTGCTTATTCTATGAGTTGTTAGAGTAGATACATTTCTAATCTTGATATGCCTCATTAGAATGCTTTGAAATGACATCTAAGACATTTTAAATTAGGGAAAAAAGCAGAATACCCCCTTTCCTTCCGGCCGTTTTGCACTTTGCCCCCCCAGCTTTCAATTTTAACACATTGCCCCCCCAACTTAACAATTCGTGTGACGTTACCCCCCGCGGTTGGTTGCCCGTCAATTTCTCGAATATTCCGCGGAATATTCCCTCGTGCCCCTCACGTGGAGGGGCATTTTTGACAATTCACCTCGACCAATACTGATTGTGTATTTTGGTGGGAAAATCGATCGAGTTGCCCTAATCTAAAAAACCCTAAAACCGATCCGTTGCTCCCAATTCAAAATCGCCAATAAAGAAAGGATTTTTCCAAACCCTACCCTAAATTAGTTGAATTTCAGCAATCTACTGTCATTCCCTTTCCAAATGGGTTGGAAAGTACGAAGGCCGTACGCCCTTATACTCCCACACAAAGTGCACCCCGATTATGGTAAGTAAAGTGCTTATTTTTGTTTTAATTTTTCCTTAATAAGTGTAGAACTGTGGTCCCGCTGGTTAATAAGCAGATTTTTTGTTTGTGTGGTCCAACTATCTGTCGTATGTGCTCCTCTGGTCCAAAAATTACTCGGTTGTGGTCCAAAAATTGAATCTTTGTGGTCCCGTTTGTTAATAAGCAGATGTTTTGGTTGTGTGGTCCAAATTTTTGATTGCTACCTTCAAATTTTGGTTACAGTGATTGCATTGATCAGGGTTCTTTTTGCATGTGTACATAGATATGTTAATGCCTCTGTCTTAAGTCAACTATGTGTAGCATAAATATGTTTTTGCATGTGTAAACTAAGGTTCTTTTTGCATGTGTACATACCTTCACTTTGTATGCATATAATTCAACTATGTGTAGCTAGCATAAATATGTTACTGCATGTGTCTTAAATACTATTTGTAGCTAGCATAAATATGTTACCTTCACTTTATCATAAGTGCATATATCTTACTCATTCACCTATGTTCATTCACAGGAAACAACAAAGACTTTTTCACCATCATGATTCAGCATTCTGGGAAGTTTATGAAGTTTGAATCTTTATGCTATTTGGGGAAGACTGACTACATAGATTTCTGCACTGAGGATGAAATGTCACTGGTGGAGCTAACTACCATGGCTAAGGAAGTGGGGGTGAGGGGGAATGTGGCAGTATATTACAATGCATGTGGGTGGGACAACTGTAGGAGATTGATCCCCATTGATGATGATGAGGGTTCAGTACTCATAAAATGTACAGGGCAAAGCACAAGGTCCTTAAGGATGTACATGGTTCAGAATGTCAACAATACAGTCTCTTATGGAGGTATGCTGAAGAAATTATGAAAACCAATGAAGGTACAACTGTTAAGATAAAATGCAAACTTGTTGGTGAAACTGCTAAGTTTAAAAGGCTGTATATCTGTTGGGGAGCATTGAGGAGAGGATTTTTGAGTGGTTGTAGACCACTTATCTGTCTGGATGGCACCCATTTGAAGACTGCAAATGGGGGTGTTCTTTTAACTGCTGTAGGGGTGGACTCAAACAATTGCATATATCCATTTGCATATGCAATTGTTGAGAAAGAGAAAAGAAAGAGTTGGTTATGGTTTATGTCACTTCTGGTGGAGGATCTGAAGATCAACAATAGTGCTCAGTGGACTATAATGAGTGACAAACAGAAAGGGTTGATTGATGCAGTCCAAGAGTTGCTGCCTTTCTGTGAACATCGATTTTGTGTAATGCATCTCTATGCAAATTTCAAAAAAGATCACAAAGGGCTGGCATTGAAAGAGCTTTTATGGGATGCAGCAAAGAGCTCAAGAGTGGAGGATTTTGAGAAAGTAATGGGAAAACTTAGAGAAAGAGATGAGGCAGCTTATAAGTGGCTCAGTGAGAAGCCACCTGAGCAATGGAGCAGGGCTGACTTCAAAACTCATAGCAAGAGTGATCTCTTGCTGAACAATATGTCAGAGAGCTTTAATGCTCTTATTGTGAAGGCAAGGTCATTGCCCATTATTGACTGTTTGGAGAGCATTAGAGTGACCCTGATGAAGAGGGTTGGAGAGAAGAAGAGAGCAATGGAGAGGGTGAAGAGTTTGTCTCAAGAATGCCCAAAGATTTACAAGATACTGGAAGGGCTAAAGAAGAGTTCCATGGGATACTCAGCACACTGGAATGGCTCTGATCAGTTTGAGGTTCACAGTCCTAGGGATGACAAATTCACTGTGCATCTTGGTGAAAGAACCTGCAGCTGTAGGAGATGGGAACTCAATGGTATCCCCTGTCCTCATGCCATCAGTGGCATATACTTTCAGCACAGGAAGCCTGAGGAATTCATGCCCCACTGTTACAAGAAATCAACTTTTATGAAAATATATAGCCACTGCATGTCACCAATGCATGCACAGGCTGCATGGCCCAAACCACAAACAGATGCTGCTTTACTGGTTCCTCCTGTGCCTCAAAAAATGCCAGGAAGACCAAAAAAAAATGATAGGAAGAAGACACCTGAAGAGCTGAAACAGATTAGAGCTAAGGCAATTGAAGAGTCTGGAAATGTAGGGAAACATGGGATGAACATCAAATGCAGTTACTGTCATGTAGTTGGCCATAACATTAGGGGATGCAAGGTTAGGAAAAGCAATCCTCTAGCTACTGTGTACAAGAAGAAAGCTAAAAGTGGTGGTCATGAACCACCTGCAGCTTTGAGAAAAGCCAATGTGTGTACTGTTTACTGTTTCTTGAGCTCTGTATGTTTCATGTGTGTAATTCATTTGTTTTTTATCAAATACTAACACTACATTATTGCAGGGTGGCACTGATGCTGATAATGTTGCCCAAACTCAGGAATCACAGGCTGGCAAACAACAAGGAACAAATAAGAAGATGGATAAGTTGCAGGTGTAGTAGTTTGTGAAAAGTTTGTGAAGTTTGTTTTAATTGCTGTTTTGATGGTATTCTTACATGTTGGTATTGTTGTAGGTAACTAGAAAGGACACTGGTGGAGTTAGTAGCTCTAGAGCCAGACATGCTCAGCCACAACAAGAGGATACTAATGCTCAATCAAAGGCAACCTCTATGCCTCCAGTGACAGACAAGGGCAAAAGAAAAGTATATGAGGCTGTTCCTGATATCCCTCAGCAGCAGAGCCCAAGAAGGCCACTCACAAGGAGTGTTCCTGATATCCCTCAGCAGCAGAGCCCAAGAAGGCCACTCACAAGGAGTGTAAACAGCCCTGTGAAGTCCCAGAGGACAGTGAACACTACAACAGCCAGAGCAGGAACTAGACAGTCTCTTATCAATGTGCCAGCTACTTCAGTGGCATCTAATCCATCTCAATCAAGTGGGATAGCTGCTGCTCCTTCCAATAAGCCATTTAAACCACCTGCACCTAAGAAGACAGTTGGAGTACCTAAGAGGAAATGCCAGAAAATGTTCACAGGCACTGGAGAGGATCCACTATTTTAATTGCAAGTTTGAACATTATTTTGCTTTTGGTTGGTTGTGATCATCATATTTTGTTGGATTGATAATCATCAATATGAACTATACCCTGTTATGTAGTTGTTCTTTATCGATGTACATTGAATAGGGTATTGATGATTGAAAATCCAGATATCACTTAACTGATATCATCTTATGTAATCGTACTGATTCAGTAAGTGATTTGATGGGTTAGCAACTAATGCCAGTTTTCTATTTTATCATCTTACCAGTTGCATTAATGCAAGTTTTCATTTTTCCATTCAACAACAAGTACATGTGAACTTTGGTTTGTCTTTTGTGCAATTACAGGGTTATGAGACAACTAAATTAACCAACAACAAGACATTATTCACAACCAACATAAACTTATAAAATCATGCTTCATAACCAGCATTCCATTTCATTTCATTAGCTTGCTCACAACCATGATTCATAACCAACAAAAACATACAAACAAAATGCTTCATAAACAGCACAACTGCACTAAACAGTACTGAAGCTTCATAAACAGCACAACAACACAACTGCACTAAACTAAACTAAATCACAACTGCAATAACAGTACAACCAAATCATTTCAAGAACACTACAACCAACAATATAGCTATAACCACCCACAACTGCTTTTTGATTTTTTGAGCCTTCATCATCTCTGCTTCGAGCTTGTTTATCTTCCTCAAAAGGCCTGGAATAATCATCTTCGATCTTGGGCACATTGGGGGGTCGACCCACTCCCAATAGTTGCATGCACCACGCCCCTTTTTTAAAAACAAAAGTATTAAGTGAAATTCATATCTAACAAGTGTTGATCAGTCATTTAATATGGAATCCAGAAAACATTTATAAACAATTAGATATTCAAAATTGAATTCGAGGTTACCGGGTATTTTGAGCATCGTAGAAACCTACGGCCACAATTCGCATCTGTCCATGTTGTGTGCTCCGTCGCCCTACCACCACACTTGCAAATCATGCTAAAATCCATGGTAATTTGGTTCAAATTTGTGAAGAGTGAAGAACCCTAGAAATTTGGGGTTTTTTTGATTTGGGACGAATTGTCGATTGTCTGTTATAAAAGGCCCTCTCAGCAATATAGCCGTTATTCTGAGGTGAAGTGTCAAAAATGCCCCTCCACTAGACGGCCCGTGCAAAATTTTAACGGAATATTCGAGAAATTGACGGGCAACCAACCGCGGGGGGTAACGTCACACGAATTGTTAAGTTGGGGGGGCAATGTGTTAAAATTGAAAGCTGGGGGGGCAAAGTGCAAAACGGCCGGAAGGAAAGGGGGTATTCTGCTTTTTTCCCTTTAAATTATCTATGAATTATGGTTTGACCTTTTCTAAGTACTGCGATAGTGTGAAGTTTGTCGAATTGTTGATTCTAATTATGTAATTAGTGATAAGGCTAATAGAAAGTCTGTTACTTCCTATGTGTTTACCTTTTATGGTGCTTGTATAAGTTAGAACTCTCAAATGGTATATATGATTGCTTTGTCTACTATATATGAGCCTGAGTATGTAGTTGCTATTGAAGCTCTCAAATGAGCTCTTTGGTTTAAAGTTCTTGTGTTTGAAATTGCTTTTCTTAAACAAGGCGTGGTTGTATTTTTCGACAGTTGAATTGCTATTCAACTGTGTATAAATCTCCTATTTTATTATATAGCCAAACATATAGATTCTAGGTTCCACTTCACTCGTGACACAATTGAGACTGGCCTTGTTAAGTCAAACAAAATATATTTTTGAGTGTAGTCCAATTGAAAACCTTACTTCGTGTCAAAAGACTTTGAACTTTAGCTTAGGATGATAATAATGTGCTTTGTGCTATATCAGTAGTTAACTAACTGTGGGCTTGTCTAGGTGGTGATTAGATGTTTTGATTTGTGTGGTCATAAGTATACATTACATATCCTCTAATGTCACTTGCCACTACAACAAAAATGACTTTTAGTGGCATCATATCATTGACATTTTCTTCAAAATGCCAAAGTAAATTAAGTACGTGACATTTGTAAAGAATGTCTAAATAGGTACGAGGTGTGACACTAGGTTGCAAAATTTAGTGACGTTCCCTTTTAGAATGCCACAAGAAATTGATTAATTGACAATTTTGTGGAAGGGCCACGATAAGCTAGATTTTTAGTGACATCCTATATTTGTTTTTCCGCAAAAGTCATAATACTTTAATCAGCGGCATTATCAAATAGATGCAATTATGACAAAATGCCTGTATTGTGAACTATTAGGCATTAGCGGTAGTATCTTGTTAAAATTTCTGAATGCCACTACAGACAATGACTTAACCTAGTTCTCTCTTAAATCTCATCTTATTCATCTTAAGTGTAGAATCATAGCACAATACTCAAAACTCCATCTCTTCAAATCCATATAATCACGAGAATTTAATCCTGCAAGTTTGGTCACACAGGCGCACAAGCAATTCCGTCGATCATTTTATTTATTTTTTTGATGCAAAATTCCGCAGATCAATTTCATGTATTTCAAGTACTTGCTATTTTCTGAAATCTGCCCCTTTATTGAGTAAGTTAACTTCTCGATCATGTAATTTATGTTATCTTCTATTCAATTTTGTCTATTTGATTGCAAATAGTATCTAACATTTTGCACGCCTGCAACGTGTTTGATAAAATTATCAGTGAGATTGAAACTCATGTTAATTGACTTTTATTTATGATTTGTAGTATGTCCAGTGGTAGAGGACACGAATTTTGTGTCTGTTGTTCCTCAAGTTGAATTCTTTTGTCACTTACTATTGTGATCCTTTCATGATTTTGAATTTGGGTTTTCTTATTTTGAAAGGATTCCATTGCTCGCCTACTCTTGAGGAAATTATTATGCTAATCAGGTACAGTCGTCGCATGTTAATATTTTTGTCTAACTGTTTGAGAAACAATGTGGATACTGCTCCTGTTCAAGTTCTTTGATTTTTGGCATTACTTATATGGCAAGAAGTTGTGTTCATATACTCTGTTAAATCAAATTTTGTTCATCTTCTCTGTATTGCTAATATCAATTGATTAGCATAAGTGCACTTTCATTTGTTTCATGAATGTGGAAGGTAAAATAATACATTTTTGTGGAATATTATGTGATGTGCAGATAGCAATTTCCGGAGAGTGGTTCGATGATATTTTCATTCCTACACAAGCCCACCACTTGAACGGAATATCCAAGGATGGGCAGACCACAATTCCCAGGTTTAGCGTATTATCTATTATGAGCTTAATAATAGGCACGCTCTTCTTCTTAAGTAACCTGTTATCCCTCTAACATCTATCTAACATCTAACAAACAGATAAGTCAATAGCCTTACCCTAGACAATATAATGGTGGCGGGACAGATTCAACTATTTTCTTGAAGAGTTGTTCAGTCTTACTATTTACCTGTTGTTCGAGCTCCACTTGTGGTCTAGTTCTTGGCAGCATTAAGGTGAGAAGGGCAATACTTTTTTCTATTATCTTCCTAAGAATTCTTAGTATTGTCTATTGATGAATTATCACTCTGGACAACCCTTATGCCCATTGAGATGCTTTTTAAGTTTCATGATTGAAGTTTCTGTTATATACAGATTGCTGTAAAGCCTTATCAGCAGTAGATCATATGGATAGGATAAACGACAAGGCTATCGCCAGTTGTACCAGTATGTGGCGACTATGGCAAGTAAGGTTATGATCTTTGTTTTAATTATTTCTATAAAATGTCTGAAGCAACTGACCTTTGCAGTATTTTAACATCTCTATTCAAGTTCTTGTGTTATTGATGATGTTGAGATCTGTTGTCTCTGCAGATGATACTAGTGCAGTAGTGCTTGCTGAAGATTGATGGTTGCGATATCTGGGTTCCTGCCATTGAAGATGATGAAGACAGAGTTCGAAGAAATCATTGTATATAGTATTTGTTCAGTTTGTCATTTCAACCAAATTACTAGATGTTTATAACACTGCCTCCGTTGATAGGCAATTGTATCAATAATTATTTTAGTGATATAACTTTTGTATTTATAAAATATTTGTTTATTTTCAGATCATTATTCTCAAGTATTAGTGACTAACCAAAATGTCATTAAAAAATTATTTCTGTGGCGTTCATGAATGCAACAATTGAGAGATATATTGGCGTTGTGTATTGCCACAAAAGATTCACTTAATGTCATTTTTACATGCGGGTAATTATAGATTTTTTGTCATTTCTAAGTGCTACCAAATTAATTTTCCATGGCACTTTTTAATGTCAGTTTAAGGATTTTTAATGACATCTTATAGTGTCACAATGTTTACTTTGTGTCTTTTAACAAGTGTAATTAAAAATATGTACAATGGCATTTTTACATTTAGCTACACCGCTACAAGTGGCATTCGATAAAAATGCCATTGTACATTAAGATGTCACTAAAAGACTGTTCATGTGGCATTTTATAGAGCCACTAAATGCGATATTTGTTGTAGTGTGCCATTTTTTTTTTTTTTTTTTTTTTGAACTTCCAGGTGCTACGACAATGATGATTCCTCTGAATCTTACGTTCTTAGTGCATCACTTGGGATAAAGGTAGAGATTGTTGATATTTGATGGCCAACATGAAAGCCCAATGCCATATCTTATTTTGCCCTAGACCACTATCCATTCAAATACATATCATATATACACACACACATATATATAATTGTATATAATATATATATTATATATATAATTATATATATGTGGTCTTCTTTCCCTCGCGTGGTGAGTGTTTTTCGTCAGTGGTTGTGAGAAAAGAGAGAGAAACAATAAGTTTGTGGGTTGTGATCTTCTCCTTTGTAGGCTCTATTCTTCCTTCTTTCCACCTATATGTTTGTGAAATGTTCTTATTGTGAGTTTATAAGATAAACCTTGAGGTCTTGGTGGTGCACCAGGTAGGAGCGAGAAGCCGATAGGACAGTTTCTGAGAGCAAAGAGCAAGATGTATACCCAATTTATTTTGTATATATATGACAAAACTTGAGGAAGCCAAAATACTCATATATTCCTTGTAGGAGAATCAAGTCGTATCGTAATTTTTGTAAAACCTAGGACTGTTGTTAACGAGGCCAAAATGATCAAACAAGAGGGAGCAAGAACAGTTTGAGAGAGGCTTGCGTTTGGGAGTGGAGAAACGAGTTGTGTAGTTGTGCTTATAACCATGAGCATCAATCATATGCAAATTGTGACGTCTAGAATTCAAGGTGAATCGTAGCACGAATACATGTGATGATGATGGAATTGGGTGGTTATTTTCTATAGCTTAAAAAAATTATTTTAACTCCAACTTGGGATGTATCACGTCATCCATACATCGATTATACATAAAAAAATAAAATCAATACGCAAAGTTGTTTGATATATGTTATATTCATAAACATAACACTTCTAAAAAAAACAAAAAATATTCATAAACATAACACAAGAAAATGATTTGCAAATGTCTAATTAATTTACACACGTGGTGGTTGTCTATTGGTTTAAATAACAAGAGTAAATTTTAATGCGCCATATTCCATGCCTCCATGGTTACAACTTGCAAACAATGACCTAGAAGATTGAAAAACGACACACTAACAAATAGAGAAGGCAAAAAAGAAAAAATAGACGACTCACCCCACCCCACCCACCCCGCGCCCTTAACACACACATCACATGGACTTCTCCATACATAAGTTCACCCACGCACACACACACACACACACAATATATATAAACACTCATGTCTGTCATACCCTCTCTCCTATTTATTTAGTTTACCAATACCACTATATATAGAAAAATAAATTAATAGTCACAATTCACAACCTCCCCTCAGATTCTCTTTGCCACCACCTCTTTTCATATACTCAAACCTTAAAAGCCAATAGCCATGAGTGGCGCCGACGAAGAGTGGGTCAAATCCGCCATGACGGACGACACCATGGTGGTGGAGCTCCTGGTACATCTCCACCGCACACCACCACCACCACCACCACCTCTCAAACCGCCACTGGGGTGGACCGTACGTCAACGCCGGTCAAAACCCGTTTCAGTCAACGCTAATAAGAAGCGGATTCATCGTGGCAGCCCCACCACTCCACTCTCGTGGAGCAGCGGCGGATCTCCAAGCGCCGGCTTTGCACACTCGAGTCGACTGCCTCTCCTTATATCCTCCTCTAACACATCGAGATCTAAGGTTTGTATATCATATTAATTATATACTTTTATATGTGTGTGTGAGTTTTCCGGTGGTGGCCGGCGGTGGCGAGTCGGCAGGGTGGGGTTGTGTTTTAACTTTTATTAGGATTATCCTAGGAGGAGTGAGTGTGTTGTGTTGTGTGTCTTTTTCCTCATTTGACTCTCGTGTCAGTTTTAATTGACGGAATTACCCCTTTTAAAGTTGGATATATTATTAATACGCGTGTCGGAGAAGTTAGATTTATCCCATTTCTGGGCTTTTGCTTTGCTTCTTCTGTTACTACTCTTTATAACTGTTTTTAGCTTTTGAATGGCTACATGTTTTTTATATCAAAAAAAGAAATAAAAAGAATGACAACATATGTTTGATAAAGCTGTTATTAGACATTCTAAAATAGCAGTCTCTTCCTTCTCGTATTAATTTTCAAATTAGCAAAATGGCAATTTATCAAAGGTAATTTTGACTTTTTATTTTTTATTTTTTGGGTTTTCTGAAAAAAGAGTTCCGCGTTTGGGCCATTTGAACCAAAAATTGTAAATCAGCCATCTAGTCAAAACTTCCTTTCCAAGATTAATTTGAATGTTAGTGTAGGGGTATTTCTGTCAATCACGTGATAGGGGGCTGGGGTTGTGGTGGGTCCTCACTAAACGGTGGCGTGTGTTTGTGGCATCATGTATGGTTCGGTTCGGTGGGAGCGCAGTTGGTTGGTGGTTGTGTGCACTTTTTACATAGAAAAACACTTTTTATTTTGTTATTCTTACGATGATAAATTAATAAGTTTTTGTACTAGTTTTTATTTTTAAAAAGAAATAGTGGGGTGGTGGGGTGGGTTGACTAACCATGAATACATAACATAACATTTCAGTTGTGTCTGATTGTCTTTTTTCCATTGCAACATCAACAGCACAACACGAAGCGAACATTCCTAGGAGGCACCCACAGCTGGACTAATTAATTACGTACTTTTGTTTTCTCTCTTATAATCTTGTGATCACTCGCATGTAATAATTAATTAGGACCATACTTTTAATACATACTAATTTTTAACGTGACCTAGTTTTCGTTTGTTGTCATAATTATTTGTTGCCCCACATTTGCGGGTCCAAAAAATGTTGGGTTTGTGGAAGTACAAGTATTGTCAATTTTTCGCTATTCAAAATTTTGGGGGCATTTTAGACATTTTTGTGAAAAATATTTGGAGTCTAGTCTTAGTCAACCTAACGGGCTGGTAGACAAGTATACGTTTCTTATATTACTTTTCTTGTCTATAATTTTCTCATAGGGAAAAATTTGTCCGTATTGGTGTGATACATGTGAGAGTTTAGAAAATAGCCCAAGTGTCGTCAATCTGTACTTGGTTAATGATCTGTGAGGAAAATGTGGTGTAGATTGACCGACCTATACTTTGTCAACCTCATCAACTAACTGTTTGGTGGTGCCATGTATTATATTATACTCCTTTTTATTTTCATCTCTCATGACTGAGCAGTCGTTACAGAAAAGTACTAGTTTGAAGTTTCTTCGAATCACAGTTTTTTTTTTTTTTTTTTTACCAGTTATTAGAACATTGAATTGAGTAAGCGTCGGCTTAGTCTTTTATAGTGCATTTTATTTCCTATGATAAGGTGCCTCGAAGACGAGTATGGCTAATCATCTATGAAATCATCAGTAGTTATGAATAATGATTTCATCATGTGATAGGAGTTTGAACCCTACGCTACCTACTTATGACCTTCATTTTGTCAAAATGCATTGGTGTAATTGTATACTTGACATATGGGACGCTAACTGATTGTGCACTATGATTGATTTTCTTTTGCAGGTTGATGATGATAGCGCAAAAACTGCCTCAAAGAGATCAAGAAAAAAGAAGGTGAACATACTAAGTTTATTCAGTTCATCATGGATAAGAAAAAGAACAGGCGGAATATTCGTCTTCTTATTTTGAGTTTTGTTGTCATTAGCTGGATGTCTGATACTAGTTCAGCGTCTTAGGAATCTTTAATTGCAATTGATAGTTTTACACGGTTTCCATTAGAAAGACAAGTTCAGGCTAAGCACAAGTCTATTGCTCTGTGTTTGTCTATCTAAAGACTAATCATTCTAATATTTTTCTTATATGTTCTTTCATTTTGGCTAACTAAATTACTTTGGTTTTGCTGTTTGTTCTCAGACCTTTTCTGAACTCAAAGAAGAAGAAAATATGCTGATTAAGGAGAGAACAGAGTTGAATAAGGTATCTTATACTTTATGTCTTTTTCTTTTTCTATAATTATTACATGCTGATCCATGCTAATTCGGATTAGAAATCCTAACAATGAAAAAACCCCTTGTTGAGCAGGAAATAGCTGCCTTACGCACAAACCTGGAGAAACAAAGGGCTATGAATGAAAGATTCAAAAGAATTAAGGTGCAATTACCTAGAAGAGTTGTGTATAGAGAACTTTTTCCTTTGTCGTCACTTATCATACATTGAAATTAACTTCAAAATCTTCTGTGCAGCTTGAATTGCAGCCGGAAATGCATAAAGGAACGACCTCATTACGAGAAGAATCGATCTCATTTCAACTTCAGAAACAGAAAACAGCCGGACAATCTTCACCGCCCATCATGCCACCAATTATCTCAGGCACCCGTAATGCACTACAACCGTTTGCACCAAATTGCT
This sequence comes from Linaria vulgaris, assembly GCA_948329865.1. Lineage (NCBI taxonomy): Eukaryota > Viridiplantae > Streptophyta > Magnoliopsida > Lamiales > Plantaginaceae > Linaria > Linaria vulgaris. The sequence goes on from OX415249.1 coordinate 30,676,048, forward strand.
GCAATGGTCCGGACAGGGAAGAATCTTCCAATCCTAAACTCGTGCTTCCTGATCTAAATATGCCGTTTGAGGACTCCATGTCCGATGCTTTATGTGGAGTCAGCTAGACAATCAGGCCTGTGCCCACGAAGCCGTTATCGAACTAAGCATGCAAACAATTTATACTTAAATAAGGCTAACTGTTGCTTTAGAATGGAAAATATAACTCTATGGTAGAGAACCAATGACCTCCATATATTTTGACAAAAGTGGAACTTCCTTTTAGTGGTTGGGAAGATACTGATGATAGTTGGGATCTATTCTTTTTTGTGGTTTAGTTTTTAAAGAATTGTGCTGACAGTTAGCTTAGTGATCCCAACTGATTAGTAGCAGCTACTTTCTTTTTAGTTTCTTGTTTTTTTGCTATATTCTGCAGTATTCTAGTTCTTTGAGGGAATCATCCTATTCCCTGTATTTCTTTATGTAAAATTAACTTGTGTAATAGTTAGATATACATTTGTTAGTTCTTCAAAGCTATGCTTCAGACAATATAGTTTACTTTTTGTTTCTCAATCTGAACTATACGTACACCGTATTTTGGCATAGTTGTAATTCTGACTTAGATTTCTGACATATCAGCCGACACGCACGATGCTTTATAAATAATTAACTAAGAGATAGTCAAAAATAGGAAAAACAATGAAAGAACTAATTATATTTCATTACTGAACAAATTGATAGTTCGATATACAAACCTCACGTTCTTCTCCATAAAACAATTATATTGAAGTGTTTAAAAGATGAATTTATAGAATTAAGTAACATGACAACAACCAATCCAGCGCACAATTCGTTGTACATATATATATATATATATATATATATATATATATATATATATATCTATTAATAATATAAGCAAAGCGGTCTCTCTCTCACATTGTGACACCAAAGTCCAAAATTATCCACTCTCCAATTTTAAAATAAAAACACATAAAATAAATTTAAAATCTACACCACGATCACAAAATTTTGAACTGCCTATAAAAAAGGAAGCAACACTTTCTCAATTTCAACTTCCCGGGAGAAAAAGAAAAAAAGAAGAAGAAAAGATAAATTGAAAATTTAATTAATTGGATAACCACTCTATTAATAATATACCCCTGTGTTATAATTAACTTTAACAAAAAGATAAAAGGTTAATATTGTCACTCTAGCGGTAGAAGATAAAATTTTAAATTCAACGGAATGTAACCTCCCTAAAAATCATGAATGACACGATCTCTGTTTAGCGGTTAATTACTCTCTCTCCGGCCACTTTCATCAACTTCACATATTATCTCTTAAACTACTGTATTATTTCTTAAACTTCTCTGTTTCAAATTCTCTCACCTTCCTCACTCCGTTAATATCTATATTCTTCTGCAAAGTAGCATAAATTGAGAAAATCAAAAACTGATCTACACCCATATCTCCTCCATGTCACGTCAATGGTTTAAGCTAAGGTAGCTTTTATTTTAAATGTTATTTAAGTTTTTTTTTTCTTCCTTTATTTCATGTACAGGTCCACAGTTGCATGATTGCATCACTGGGTTGAAAAACCAAACATAGTAATGGGAATGTTGTGTCCTGTGGGGGCAGGTTATATATTTTGCTTCATTTCCCTTCTTTTCGTATTCTTAATTTCATTGCTTTGTATATTTATTCTTTTTTAATATAAATATGTTTAAGATTTGCTTCACGCCTTCATCTTTTTTTGTTTTGCAGTTATATATTAATCTTTTTTTGGTCGATTAAATTTTCAAGAATTTAGCCTGTGTATAATAAATGATTTAGATAGGTCCGAATCTTTTCTTTAATCTTATCTTTTTAGATTTGTTTGGCATGTACGATTTTTTTATTTTTCCCGCTAAACAGTTCTCCCGTTTGTTAGTTCGTGAACTCATATCATACTTGACTACTAATTATCTTAAGTTATATAACGTTTTATGTAATTCTGAATATTTCACTTTTTTCCCTTCATCCAGGTGCTACAAATTTTGACCCCAGGGGCCCGAGCAAATTCGGCAGGATAAATACTTCTGGGCCTTGATGATCGGAGATAAGAAGATACAATTGAAGGCGATCATTTTAATAGTTTATTATTTATTAAAGTACACAGGGGGTGTATGGCGTATATTAATAAGAATATGATGTAACAAATGTTTCAAATTACAAATTCAGATTAAGATTATGAAACAATAACTTTGAATAGTATCTTTAACGGATAATTTTTGTACATGGTATATTTTCATCTTTATCCTATGCACGATTTAAGGAGAGCTCAACACACATCTTTACGTTTATAAATTTACACGAGCAATAACTCTGAAACGATAACTTTGAATAGTATCTTTAACGGATAATTTTTGCAGATAGTATATTTTCATCTTTATCCTATGCACGATTTAAGGAGAGCTCAACAAACATCTTTACGTTTATAAATTGACGGGAGCAATAACTCGATTCATATCCCATGCTTCATTTTATTTTTATATAGCTTCAAGATATTAAAATCTGTTATTGAAATAAAAGAAAAGGACGAAATTACATCGATCTCTTGCTGAAGGTATGGCATTTCAGAGTGAAACATATCTGCATTGTGTTATTATCCAAATGCATCTTTATTCCTTTACATGTTTACGTTTTCCAACAAAATTCTGATAAGTGCACAATGTCTTAATTAAGTTTTAATCGATTAAATATGAGAAAATAGAGAATTGTTACATATATTAAATGTGAATAACTAAATGATCACGACGGGCATTGTAGGTTTTCACATATTAATTCAAATACCATGTAAAGGTCATCCAACTCCATTGTCGATGAAGCAGCACAAGTAGATCAGCAGTCCAGATCAAGAGCAAGAGCTCGGGATAGACAGAGAGAAAGAAGGCAATCAATGAGTACAGAGGAGCGACAATCATATCTGGCTCGAAGGCGTCAAAATTATGGTTAGTCCAGCCAAAAAAAAATATCTATTCATGTTGTCCTCCATTTCCTAATGTTGCTCTCTCACAAGCTGCTCAATTTCATAAGTATCATGTTCTTATGGTGGATTTTTATAACTCTCAACATTTCTACAACTTCTTCATAGTAAATGAATTTATCTTATTTATTTTTTATAATGTAATTAACAAGTACTTAATAGTTTATTTAAACTGGCATAAATAATCTTTGTAGTGCACGAGCAAGAACAAGTACAGGCAAGAGCCCGCACACGAGACAGACAAAGAAGAGAAACAATGAGTGCAGAAGATAGGGAGTCCCATCTTGGCCGTAGACGTCAAAATTATCATGCGCGCAGAACAAGAACATCAACTGAAGTAGGCCAAAACATAGAATTGGATGCAGGTTACATTTACAATTTCTGATAGAAAAATCCTTTGCTTTGGTAAACATACATAACAAAATTATATATGTTCCCTATCACTTTCCTACTGTCATGTTGCATTCGGTTGTTTAAATTTTTTTATTTAATATAATTGTTAAATTCGTAAACTTATTTTCAGAGAAGAAGATCTTTTTTAAAGTGCTTAGATTATTTACATGCATGTATAATGAATGATTTTTGTATTGATATGATGTCTTTGTGTAGTTGTTGGAGTTTCTGGGACAAGCCGTGTAACCCCGCTGCTTAATACTAACTTTATTTCAACAACTACCAATGAGTTAGAAGCATCCACTTCAAGGGCTACTTCTTCCAATTTAGATGGTAAGTGTTCTTTAATTCCCTTGCATCTTCTAATACAAACTTCATACAAAAAAAAATGATCGGTCTTTTCAATAAAAAACATAACTAATATATGTGGTGTTACTTAATCCTGAACTGTATAACATTATACATGCAGTGGATGCTTACTATTTATTAATAGTTAAGATTATTATTATTATTATTATTATTGGTGTTGTTGTTGTGCTATCATATACTGTCTGTAGTTTTACTTTGAAGCTAAAACATTTTACTAATTTAAGTTTATATAAGCTCTCACGCAAATGTTTGAATTAAAAATGAGTTTTATAAGAGTATACTATAAACATTTAATTGCACCTATAGTATATTTAATTCTTTTCATTTTATTTACATTTACATGTGAAACAACTCATTTTTTCTTCAATATTCTCATGTTTTTATGTAGCTGTTGGGGTTGCCTGGACGAGTCGTGTAACCCCATTGCTCAATACCAATTTTACTTCGACAACTCATGATAAGCTCGAAGCATCAACTTCACGCGCCTCCACTTCACATGCTACTAATATAGGTGGTAAGTGTTATTTTAATTAACTTGCATCTCCTGATACTATTTTGGACTATAATAAAGTTAGATCGGTCATTTCAATGACAACAAATTTTGTGAGGCTGGTGTTACCAAAATTGGGGACTATATACCATATACCACATGCTAACTAATAATAATATTAATGATAATAATAATTACTATTATTTATTTATATCCTCTCCGTGGTTGACTGAAAAGCTATAATATTTTTCTTATAAGGATCCCGAACAACTACACGAATTAGTGATGCTGAAGATTCAAATTTTAGCTCCCGTGATGTCCGAAATAACAGGGAACGCATAAATCATTACCACAACATTGCAAGAAATTTCGCTCAACATCAAGGGGTTCGTCGTTTCAAGCTCCCAAACCCTAAGGTTTGTCAGTACTGTCAAGCAATTTTATTTTGTGGAGAAACGAAAAACTTTTGTTGCAATGAAGGGAAGATTAATTTGCCACAAATTCCTGTTCCTGCTGAGTTGTATAGTTTGTTTGTTGACGACTCTGCTGAAGGAAGGATTTTTAGGAAAAACATACGTTCTATTAACCACGTCTTCTCATTCACATCAATTGGTGTTCAACTAGATCAGTCTGTTATGACTGGACAAGGAGTTTATGTATTCAGGGCACATGGTTCAATCTATCACAAGATTGGTACGTTACTACCTCCTCCAGGAATTAGACCACGTTACATACAGTTGTTCATTTTTGACACGGATCATGAGATTGAGAATCGTCTCCTTGAGTGTGGTGACTTAAGTCCAGAGTTGCTTGAAAAAATAAAACAAATTCTCGATTCCTATAATCCATTTGTAAAAACATTTCGTCAACTCGCTCAACGTCCCGATCTTCCTCATTGTAAGTTGGTGATCAAAGAAAGACCTCCTACAGATAGGCAATATGTACTTCCCACAACATCACAAGTTGCAGCAATCATCTCTGGTGGGGAAGATTCAGTAGGTGCTACAAATAGAGATATTGTTGTCCAAACAACCGAGGGACAACTAATGAGTATTAAGGAATTCTATGGATACTATGATCCGTTACAATATCCTTTGCTTCTTCCTTATGGTACATATGGATGGGATACTGAAACACGTACAATTGACAATAACAGAATATCATGTTGTGATTACTACGCATATATGCTACAGGTAGTGCGTCTTTTTCTTAAATTAATAGTTGAAGTAATATAATACTTCTTCTTTTTCTACATATACTTTGTAAACTCATTACTTCACATTTGATACAATTGTAGGTTCGGATGAATAATCCAACTGTTCTTCTGTTTGGAGGTCGGTTACTACAACAATATGTTGTGGACAATTTTGTGAAAATAGAAACCCAAAAGCTGAGATACATCAGAAGCCATCAGGATAGGATACGAGCTGAATTGTACCAAGGTCTACAAGATTGTTTAGATGCTGGAGAAAACATTGCTGGTAATATTTCTTGACAATTGTCACCATTTTTTTCATTTTGATGTCATTCTCAATGATATACTCTAACATTATTCCCTTTTGCCACTACTTGAATTTGCTCAGCAAATGTCGGACGTCGCATTGTCCTGCCATCATCTTTTGTCGGAGGTCCACGTGACATGTACCAACGCTATCAAGATGCAATGGCATTAGTGCAAAAATACGGTAAACCAGATATATTTCTTACTATGACATGCAATCCAAACTGGACTGAGATAAAAAAACAACTATTTCCGGGACAAACACCTCAAGACCGCCCCGATTTGACTACAAGGATTTTTCGAGCGAAGTGTGAGAACTTAAAAAAAGATCTCTACAAGCGCGGTGTCCTTGGGAAAGTAGTGGCCCATGTTCATGTTATAGAGTTTCAAAAGCGTGGTTTACCTCATGCTCATTTTTTGCTCATACTACACGAGGATGATAAATTGAACACTACAGATGACTACGACCAAGTCGTAAGAGCAGAGATACCAGACAAAGACGAAGAGCCTGAACTTTATGCAGCAGTATTGAAGCATATGATACATGGACCTTGCGGACATATGAACCCAAATGCTTCATGCATGAAAGAAGGATGTTGTGATAAGGAATACCCCAAACAATTTGCAGCATGTACGTCAAGAGGGAATGATTCTTATCCAATTTATCGACGTCGTGATGATAATAGGCGTGTTGCTCTTGGCAATGATGGAAATAAGGTTATAGACAATAAATGGGTGGTCCCGTACAATCCTTGGTTATTATTGGAGTATGATTGCCATATCAATGTAGAGGTTTGTTCAAGCATAAAGAGTGTTAAGTACTTATACAAGTATGTGTACAAAGGACCAGACTGTGTATCCTTTGAAGTACGTTCAGGTGTGAACTACGACGAGCTGAATCAATATGTTGATGGAAGATGGGTATGTGCTCCTGAGGCTTTTTGGAGACTATATAAGTTCACGATGAGCCAAATATATCCATCGGTTGTGCGACTGCAACTTCATTTGCCAAACATGCAACAAGTTCGCTTCTCCGATCAACAAAGAATTTTTGATGTGTTAAATGATGAGCGCAACACGCGAACTATGCTAACAGAGTTTTTTGAAGTTTACAATGAGGAAAGAGAACCTATCAAATATCTATATACTGAATTTCCTACATATTATGCGTGGTTGTCTACACAAAAACGTTGGCAGAGAAGAAGAACATCTCAGAAAAGTATTGGTCGACTCTATACAGCATCTCCAAGTGAAGGAGAGAGATTTTATCTGCGCGTAATGCTTAACCATGTACGAGGACCTAAGTCTTTTGATGATCTCCTCATTGTAAATGGTGTACGTTATTCTACTTTTCGAGAAGCTGCAGAGAAATTAGGTCTTCTAGAAGAAGATGATAGTATTCGACAGTGCTTAATAGAGGCAAGAGTTGTAAGAAGGCTATTTGCAACGATCTTAGTCTACTGTGAACCAACTGCGGTAAGACGATTATGGGATGAAAATTATCCATACATGATTGAAGACTATCCTTCTTCTACCAGAACAAATAATTTGTTTGTGACAAACAAGCTTCTCCATGACATAAACAATTTATTGTTACACCATAACAGAAGCCTAAAAGAATTTGACTTGCCACAAATTAGCGAGGGTTTTGAAGATATGGAAAACATCTCTGATGTCATTGAATATGAGCTCACTATTCCTATCTCAGAAGATGACTTAAATGCTGTTAATTTATTAAATGCAGGTCAAACAACGGCATTTAATACCATAAAGTGTGCAATTAGGAGCAAGGAAAATGCAACCTTCTTTGTGGATGATCCAGGCGGGACTGGAAAGACATTCTTATATCGAGCATTACTTTCTTTCTTTCGAAAAGAAGGGCTTATTATGATCGCAACTGCGACTTCAGGGATTGCGGCAACCCAACTTTCTGGGGGTAGAACTGCTCATTCAAAGCTGAAAATTCCAATTGTTTGTCATTCTGCAGTTTTAGCAAACAATCAAAAATGAGTGAGTTATTACGCCGTGCAACATCAATTATATGGGATGAGGCTCCAATGGCTAATAGGAATGCAATTGAGACTGTTGACCGCACTTTGAGATCAATCCGTGAGGCGGACCTTCCTTTTGGTGGTATTGTAATGATATTAGGGGGTGATTTTCGACAAGTTGTTCCTGTTGTTGTGAGGGGTACAAGAGCACAAACTATACATGCAAGCATTTTTGACTCATATCTGTGGTCAAGTATTAGGGTTCTTCACTTGACAGAGAATGTAAGAGCTCAAGATGATCATAATTTCTCGAACTTTCTACTTCGAGTTGGTAATGGTGAAGAGCCTACGGTGGAAGATGACAAGATAAAGATTCCGGACTCTATGGTGATTCCTTGGGAAGGTGACCAATCAATTGATCAATTAATTTCAGCCATTTTTCCGGATTTGGATTCTTATTCACATGATCCTGATTACATGATGCATAGAGCGATAATAACTCCACGAAATGATGAAGTTAACAAGATAAATGAAAAGATAATTAATTCTTTCCAAGCTGAAGATGAGGCTACATATTACTCATTCGACTCGGTAGCTGACGATGTGCGTAGTTTATTTTTGCCTGAGTTTTTGAACTCACTTTCTCCTGGTAATCTTCCACCTCACAAGTTGACTTTAAAGAAAGGTTGCCCGATTATGCTCTTACGAAACATTGATCCTAAAATTGGCCTCTGCAACGGGACTAGACTTATTTGTCACAAATTTGGGAGAAATGTCATTGATGCTGAAGTCTTGACTGGTGAATTCAAAGGTACAAGAGTTTTTTTGCCACGAATACCTTTAAAGACAGCGGAGGATGCTAGGCTACCTTTTGAAATGACACGTACACAGTTTCCAATTCGACTGAGCTTTGCATTGACAATTAATAAATCCCAAGGGCAAACAATACCTTATGTTGGAATCTACTTACCTGACCATGTTTTCAGCCATGGCCAATTATATGTTGCACTTTCTAGAGGTGTTTCTGAAGCAACAACTAAGGTTTTGGTAAAGAAGGAAAACTTATTTGGTCATGCCGGGTCTTACACCAAAAATGTGGTTTATCAAGAAATCTTTGCAAAGTTGATGAACAACCATAATTAAAGGTGTGATTTCTCAAAATCAATGATATTTATATCTTCTATTATCACTACCATATGATATGCTTTTTTTTTTCAATGACATTATGAAAATTTTCTTGCAGGGACTTCTATTGGAGCATTAAAAAGGACTATGCTGAAGAAACATTTATGCTAAGTACTTGAAAATTTATGCAAAATTTATTCTTTTCTACATGTTTCCGTTTTTCATGGAGGAACAAGTGTAAACAAATCATGGTGTCTTTACTTTCGTTGTTTTATGATTTTCTATTATTTGTAGTATTGTGTATGTACTTAAAATAACTTATAGTCACGCATATTGGATAAACTCTTATATATTGTCTCATAAATACGATAACAAATACGCGTTAGAACCAATATACTCTTTACATTAAAAAGAAATTTGCACGCGGTCCCCGCGTGCGCTTTTTTACTAGTATATATATATATATATATATATATATATATATATATCAAGACTTACAGTTATCTTCAATAAAACTCCACTTAACATTAGAACAAAACTTGATCAATTCCCAATAACGAACCCCCCAAGCTGTAACCCATATAAACCTCCTCCAATTCTTCTTTCTCTTCATTCAGTATGAACACACCGAATTTCCATCTCTTGCCATCTTCATCTTCCTCGTCGAAATCGGTGTCGTCGTCCATTGCACTTTCGTCTTCCTCGTCACAATCACTATTCTCCTCGTTGTTGTCGACATTGTACCTATTCACCAACATCAATCGCCCCGTGTTGTCGAATGCCAAGCACCTCTTTTCGTATCGATTCTTAAGTGGCGGCATCACCCTATTTTCATCGAACATATACTCCATCGACAAAGGCGTAACGGAATTATCCCAAGTCGTCATAACTCCATCGTAGGTAACCGCAAAAAATCGACCCCTTCTCTCGTCAAACACAACATCTTCGTACCCATAACTGTCCTCCACGACATTCCATTTATCTTCCCAAACACGGCAAAAGGCGAGCCTTTTGAGTTTTCCAAATATGGCTACGACCACGCAACCTGCTTGTGTAGGGTCTTTTGACAACACGGCTTTTTGCACGAAACTTTTAGAACTCATGTTGATTGTCCCCAAGAAAGACAAGCAAACGCATTCGTTATTACCGTCATATTGAAGCACATCGGGAAAGGAGAGGAGACTCGGAAGCTCGACACGAAATTTTTGGAGAGAGTCCATGGCGTAGATTGAAGGGCTTTGGTCCTCCACCATGATCCGCCATCCGTTTGGTGATGATCCAACGCAGTTGTTGATGTTGTTGTTGAAGTAGAGTTCCGCCATTATTATTACTTCGTTAATATTTTGCAGACAGAATATGTGCGTACTTAGTTGTGATGAGAAAATTGAATAATTAATTATGCATCGTAACAAGATAGGGTTGTGTATATAGATTATATAGAGGGACTGGTATTAGTACGCGTGTTTTATCTTATTCCTATTTCCTAGTGCGAGTAGGAATAATAACTTGGAAATTTCCTAAGTTAGATTTTGGTTCTTTTCTCGATCTATTTCCTACTTTCCATAGACGATGATGCTGCAATATTAATTGGTGGTAAGTACGCGTTTTGTTTACTTGACAGAAATACGCGGAAAACATGTATCCGCTATAGTTCTAATTAATATGTAGCATTTATGGCTCTTTTTGCTTAAGAGAAAAATTGATTTTAATTTAAGGCACGGTTTGTGTTCCAAATTAAAGATGTACCACTAGTTTTTGGCTACAACTTACACGTACACTTTAATTCACAGGATTTTTTTTTTTTTTTTTGCAACATTTATAAATGACTTTGGCAATAATTCGATAGTGAAACATCCGCGGGGAATTGTAGTTGTCATAGTTTTAAAGAATTTGTTATTTAATGCAGCGACATTCTAGACAACTTGTGATTTGGGCTATACAGAGGACTAAATCAGCGCTTTAGACAACTTGTGATTTGGGCTATACAGAGGACTAAATCAGCGCTCATTCCCAATATTGTACTCATCCACCATTTTATTCCATTTCTCTACGTATACAGCTTTTTTCGTAACAACTAGTCATGTAATTATCACATAATCATGTTAATTTTGACTTACCCCTCAAGGTACTAAAATGTGAGAGAGCAAACATGATTATCAAAACAAATTAATTCAATATTTTCATCTAGGGTTAAATTTATACCGTGGCCAAAGATTCTCAACTCATACTATTAATGGCTTTCTCAAAATCAGTCTCCAAGACGAGACTCGAGATCTTTTTCTGTTTGACTTCATCAACTACTTTATTATTGACAATTACAATACTTTCGGATCTTGAAAAATAATGTTGCGAAAATAACCGTTTTTCCTCTAGTGCCAAAATTCTTCATAACCGCTTTTTTGAATTCAAAAAATATTTCGATGGAAACTGACGCCGCTCCGGTGCCGCCTCATCCGCCGGATATTCATTTTCCGGTGTTCAATGCACAACGTATTCTGTCCAAAGATCCCTCTGATGCGCGAAAGCAAAAGCGTATGCGACAGGGTGATGAAATTGCTGATACTACTGAGTTCCATCCAATCTCTTCCACTGCTGACATTGGTCTGAAATCTTCATACGCCAACATGGTATTACAGGGAACACGAAGAGAAGATATTCGCATTGACAATACCAAGAATGCTGAGGAGAGAAACATGATGGAAGTGCTTGGCAAAACTGATGATATACCCTTCAAACAGATTCGGACAACGAAGAGTCTGCAAGATCTCATGCGCCAACAATTGGAAGATACTATCTTCATCAGAATCTTAGGCAAACCTTGGTATTTTGCTGCTCTACAAACCAGATTGGACAATATGTGGAAGTTACATGGGGCATTTGAATTGGTCGACATTGGCAAGGGTTGCTACTGCATGAAAGGACTGCCACCATCCAAAAGAGACATGATCCTTACCCAAGGACCATGGCAGTTGGCTGGTACTTTTCTATCTATCCGAAAATGGACGCCACGTTTTCATGCTGACACAGATACTATTGAGAGCACCATCACTTGGGTCCGAGTGCTGAATCTGCCTATAGAGTATCTAAGAGAATCGATCATACAGACATTGGCCTCATGCATTGGTGATCCCATCAAAATTGATGGGAACACTTTCAATGCCTCTAGAGGGAATTATGCCCGGTTCTGTGTGCAGATAAGGACTGATCAGCCCCTAGAATTGGGACTATGCATAGATGACAAAGTTTACCAAGTTATTTATGAAAATGTCTCAGCTCTTTGCCACAAATGTGGGCGGATAGGGCACTCCAAGGACAGTTGCACTGCCACAACTCAACAAGACAATGAAATGGACACCTCTTCCCTCCATTCACATGGCCTAAACTCTGTTGCTCCTTCTCAGAAGGAAGATTGGTTGATAAACAAAGCCAAGGAGAAAGACTATGGTGATTGGATGCTGATTACCAGAAAGCAAAGGCCTCAGAAGGCCAAAAGTTCTGTTTCTGTTCCAACAAAGAATAAGATGCCTACTGCTCTCCTCACTCCAGATGGAATCAAGGGTAAAGAGTTGATCCACTCAGACTCTTTACTGGAAGTGAACAAGAAGACAGATACTAGAGGTACACGTGTGTTACCTGCCTCCCTCAATCCTGCATTAAGGCAATACGTGCAGAAAACTGCTAGGAAAGCAGTTACGTTTATTAAAAGGAAGCCAAGAGTCTCAACTCCCCTGGCAGTCACTGAAAAGTCTACCTTCAGTTCACATAATCCGTTTGCTATCTTAGCACAATCTAATTCAAACTCTGAACCTATAACCGAGATTCACACCACAACCATTCTCACTTCTCCTCATGGCAAACAACAATCTGGATGCATGGGACTGGGAACTAGATCAAATGCTGATAGATGCCTGGAACTTCGAGACAATACACAACACTTTTCAGAACCCTCCACTGGTGTTGATGACAGAATCTTGGGACAGACTAGTGAGGGTAGTGAACATTCCAGCCACTCATTGGGAAATCACAATAGCAGTCCACAGAACAGATCAGGGGGAGGCCAACCAATGGTGGTGGCAAAGATTCAATCACACACCTTGGGAGAGGAACAAACAGAGATCTCTCATGCTGGAGATCCTGAGTCAACTTGCACAGATATGGAGGGGGATTCCATTTGAGAATCCAGTCCACCTCCCACATGTTTACTATTCCAGCATGAAGATTGTATCTTGGAACTGCCAAGGAGCAGGAGATGAAGATTTTAGGACTAACTTCAGAGACTTGGTAAGAACTCACCAGCCTTCTGTGGTTTTTATCCTGGAAACTAGAGTAGGGCCTGATTAGGCATGGGACATAGTGCCTTATCCAGGCTTCAATAGATATGAAATTGCTCCTACTAATGGCATGATGGGAGGGTTATGGATGCTCTGGAATGACTAGGATGTTGAGGTTGAGATCACTCACACTGATTTCCAGACTATCCATGCTATTATTAGACCAAATTCTGAAGACAGATGGAGGCTGACTTGTCTTTATGCACAACCAAGGAAAGCTGCTAAGATTCTTGCCTTTGACAGTCTCAGAGAGAAGGCCCTGACTGATCCTATCCCTTGGTTAGTCACTGGAGACTACAATGAGATCAACTTTGGTCATGAGAAGAGAGGGGGAACTACCAGGACCCTTAGCAGGCTGCAATTTTTCAACAAGTTCATTGAAGACTGCAATCTGGTTGATCTGGGGTTTATTGGACCTAAGTTCACCTGGCCTAACAAAAGGAAATCTGGAGGGCTCATTCAGGCCAGACTGGATAGAGCTTTGGCAAATCAAGAGTGGTTAGACAAGTTTCCTGACTATGAAGTTGAAAACCTACCAAGAACCTACTCTGATCATAATCCAATTATCATTAGGACCTCTGGCAGTGGAGGCATAAGAAGAGATAAGCCATTTAGATTTGAAGCTATGTGGTTCTCACATGAAGAATGTGCAGCCCTACTTCAGAAGATTTGGAAGGATAAACCTCTCTTTCTAGATGCTATCAAGGAAGTTCCAAAAGTAATGCAACCCTGGAATCAGTTGAAGTTTGGAAACATATTTAAGAAGAAGAGAAAGCTGAAAGCTAGACTTGGGGGTTTACAGAAGGCTCTGGAACATCATACCAGCTCTTTCCTTTGCACCCTTCAAGATCAGCTGATGGCTGAATACAATGATGTTCTTCAACAGGAAGAGATGTTTTGGTATCAGAAGTCCAGAATACAGTGGATAAGAGAGGGTGAGAGAAATACTAAGTTCTTTCACAAATCCACAATGAATAGAAGAAGAAGGAACAAGATTACCATGCTGAAGATTGAAGGACTTTGGATCAAAGATGATGTAATGCTAGAGATTATTACAGAAGTCTGTTCTCAGTGAATACCATTTCTACATCTCACTCTCAGGCTTCTTTCACTTCAAACATCTCTGACTACCAGGTCACTTTGGCTGGGGAGGATTATGATCTACTGGACTCACCTGTCTGCACAGAAGAAATTAAAGCTGCTGTCTTTGCTATGGCCCCCCCTCAAAGCTCCAGGCCCTGATGGTCTGCAAGCTCTCTTTTACCAGAAAGGATGGGACTGGCTTGAAGACTCAATTACTGACTTTGTGAAGACAGCTTTTCAGGAGAAGATATTTGACAAAGATATATGTGCAGCCTACATCTACTTGATTCCTAAAGTCCAAGATGCAGTAAGTATCACTCAGTTCAGACCTATTGCCCTTTGTAATGTGCTTTATAAACTTATTACTAAGTGCATTACAACTAGACTGAGAGATATCATGCCTAAAATCATTGCTCCCACTCAGTCCAGTTTCATTAAAGGGAGAAGCACTCAAGATAATATCATTGTGCTTCAAGAGCTGCTCCACTCCCTTAGATCCAAGAAGAAGAATAAACTAGGATGTATGATAATGAAATTAGACCTTGAGAAGGCTTATGACAGAGTAAGCTGGCCTTTTCTGAAGGATACCCTTACTGATTTCAAATTTCCTCAAGACTTAATTGATCTCATTATGTTCTGTGTTACCAGTGCTTCAACTAAAGTCTTGTGGAATGGCAGCCCCCTGGAAGGATTTGATCACCAGTGTGGGCTAAGGCAAGGTGACCCCCTCTCCCCCTATCTATTTGTTCTTTGCATGGAGAGGCTATCTTATCTCATTCAAGAGGAGATCACTAAAGGCAGTTGGAAGCCAATTATCCCTTGTAGAGAGGGTCCTCATTTATCACATCTGCTCTTTGCAGATGATCTTATTTTAATGGGGAAGGCTGATGTAAAGACCTCTCAAACTGTAAGGAGGATCCTGGATAAGTTCTACCAGAGTTCTGGCCTCAAAATCAACCACAATAAGTCTAAGGTTTACTTCTCTAAGTCCAGTGGTTCCAGCCACAAAAGACATCTTTGCCAGATTTTAGGATTTGGGCAGACCCTCAACCTGGGAAAATATTTAGGAGTTAAGTTGGTATCTGGGAGGGTTAATAGAGAGACACATTCTGATACCTTTGATAAAGTGCTTCACAGGTTTGGTACTTGGAAAAGTAAACTGCTCTCTCTTGCTGGTAGAGAAGTCCTGATCACTTCTGTCCCAACTTCTATGCATGTGTACTCCATGCAATCTTCTTGGCTTCCCCAACATGTATGTGATAAACTGGATAGAATGAATAGGAGTTTCCTGTGGTCCTCTGACATCAATCAGAGGAAACTACACTTGGTTAACTGGAAGCAAGTGATCCTTCCAAAGATAGAAGGTGGCCTTGGAATAAGGTCTTCAAGAATCAGCAATGAGTCCCTCCTGGCCAAGTTAGCTTGGAAAATCCTCAACAAGGACAACTCTTTATGAAACAGTCTTATCCAAGCCAAATATCTGAAGAAGACCAGTCTATCCAACTACTAGAATAGACCTACTGACAATCCTGTGTGGAAAGGTATTCTTCACTGCCTCCAACTCATGAAACCATTTCTAAGATGGAAGATAGGGAAAGGGGATCAGATATCTCTCTGGTTTGATAACTGGAGAGGCTCATGATGCCTGTGTGATGAGGACTTTACTATCCTCCCTGCTGATTACAATCTTAAACTACAAGATGTGCTATTGGAGTCTGGAGAGTGGGATCTTGCCATTATCTCTTCATCTTTACCTCAGAGACTCAAAGAGGACATCCTTAATCGACATATTCTACTCTCTTATCAGGAAGACACAGTCCTCTGGCAAGGCACTTCCTTAGGCAAGTTCACATGCCAATCAGCTTACAATCTGTTTCAAGACCAGTCAATGAATACCATGAGACACTTCAAAGGCCTTTGTTGGATTTGGAAGTTGGATTTAAGTAGTAAACTACAACATTTCCTCTGGTTGCTTACTCAGGAGAGATTAGCCACCAATCTTCTCAGATTTCACAGGAAGCTGTCCCTTACTGCAATGTGTACATTTTGCAACGAACCTCAAGAAACTGGCTTACATCTTCTCAGGCATTGCCAGGTTGCTAGGGAAATATGGGAGAAGGTCATTGTTGCAGATGACATTATCAGATTTGACACCACCAGTGATGAAGATTGGCTTAAGGAAAACCTCCAACACCTTCACATTCGCAACCAAATCAGACCTGAGGCCTCCTGGAAATGGATATTCATAGCCACATTGTGGATTTGCTGGAAACATCGAAATGCTAGAATTTTTCACAAGAAGGAACTCAGTGTTGTAGGTCGCCTCTGTCAAATCAAACATATAAGTTATGAGCTTTTTGCGGGCAGGAGAAAATGCATAACTCCAAACCCGATCACTCGATGGTCTAAACCAGCTGCTGGATGGTTTAAATTGAATACAGATGGCTGCCTTCTACATGATCTCAACCGAGGATTCTTGGCCGGGGTGCTGCGAGATGGAGATGGGAACTGGTGTTGGGGCTTCATGCAACAGCTTCAAACTCCAACTGTGGATGATGCAGAACTGGCCGCCCTTCATCAAGGTCTACAGTTTGCATGGCACCGCCGTATTCACAATCTTGCTGTTGAAGTGGACTCTCTTATAATCCATAAGATCATTTCTGGCCAAATGAGTCCAAATGGGGTTAACGTGTGCATGGTGGAAGATTGTCGACGACTGTTACATATGCCATGGAATGTAACGTTCAATTGGGTCCCGAGAACGGCTAACAAAGTTGCCGACGGGTTAGCAAAGAGTGTTAGATTTATTGACGAAGGAAATGTCTTTTGGGACAATATACCTTCCTCGTACATTTCTAGTTTAGTTGCTAGTGACTTAATGTAATGTATGTTCTTTATCTTCATTAATCAAAAAAAAATAAAAATTACAATACTTTCTGAAATTTGTCCCCCAGTAGGGACTGCATTGCGGTCGCTATTTTTCAGCGACTGCATTTGTCAATAGCGACCGCAATGCAGTCCCTATTGACCCGTTGCCAATAGGGACCACAATGCGGTCCCTATTGACATTAGCGTTGTTAATAGGGACCGCAATGCGGTCCCTATTGACCCGTTCCCAATAGGGACCGCAATGCGGTCCCTATTGATCCGTTGCCAACAGGGACCGCAACACTAGCCGTTGCAAATAGGGACCGCAATGCAGTCCCTATTGACAATAGCGTTGTGAATAGGGATCGCAATGCGGTCCCTATTGTCCATATTTGTGACCTAATTGCGGTTTCTACTAATATTCATACTTTAAAATTGATATTTTATGATAGTTCGAGGTGCCGCGTTGTTTGTTTAGTTCATAATAACCATTGTAATAGTTAAAATAACAATAATTACAACGACGCATTGTAAATCCAAACATTATATAAGGAGAACGAAGCGCTTTGAAGATTCTCTTACTGTTTTGTACGACTAATGTCATAATGACAAACTAATTCGATATATACATATATAAGTATAATGATTACTTGATCTAATGATTATACCTCATAATCATATCTATGCTAATATTAGTGAAATAAATCATAAAAACGAATAACAACTACAACTAACTAGTTATGATTAGTTGTAGAACATGAAATATATCTTGAACGTTAATAACTCGCTCAATCTCAATCAATCTATTAATTCACAACTAATCTACTATAAGGTTGGTTTTGCAATCATTTATTACTTCAATTCACATGTTACAATGAGTTTGGTTGCTAAGAATCATAAACACACCAACATAAATAATAATAAAAAAAAATTGATTTTAAAGTATGAAAATTAATAGGGACCGCAATGCGGTCCCTATTCACATAAATATGAACAATAGGGACCGCAATGCGGTCCCTATTGACACTGGATATGTCAATAGGGACCACATTGCGGTCCCTAATGACATTAGCGTTGTCAATATGCGGTCCCTATTAACATTAAGTTGTCAATAAGGACCGCAATGCGGTCCCTATTGTCCATATTTGTGACCTAATTGCGGTTTCTACTAATATTCATACTTTAAAATCGATATTTTAAGATGGTTCGAGGTGCTGCGTTGTTTGTTTAGTTCATAATAACCATTGTAATAGTTCATATAACAATAATTACAACGACGCATTGTAAATCCAAATATTATGTGAGGAGAACGGACCGCTTTGAAGATTCTCTTACTATTTTGTACGACGAATGTCATAATGACAAACTAATTCTATATACATATGTAAGTATAATGATTACTTGATCTAATGATTATACCTCATAATCATATCTACTCTAACATTAGTGAAGTAAAGCATAAAAACGAATAACATCTACAACTAACTAGTAGCGATTAGTTGTAGAACATGAAATATATCTTTAACGTTAATAACTCGCTCAATGTCAATCAATCTATTAATTCACACTAAACTACTATGAGGTTGGTTTGGCAATCATTTATTACTTCAATTCATATGTTTCAAGGATTTTGGTTGCTAAGAATCACAAACACACCAACATCAATTTAAAAAAATCGATTTTAAAGTATGAAAACTAGTAAGGATCGTAATTTGGTCCTTATTGAGTCAATAGTGACCGTTTAACGATCCATATTCTGTCATCAGGGACCAAATTGCGGTCCCTATTGACTCAACAGGGACCGCATTGCGGTCCCTACTAATATTCATACTTTAAGATCGATGAATATTATTAGGGACCGCACTTTGGTCCCTATTGAGTCAACAGGGACCGCATTGCGGTTCCTAATAATATTCATACAAATCGATGAATATTATTAGGGACCGCACTTAGGTCCCTAAAATGGCAACAGGGACCGCACTGCAGTCACTAGAAAAATTTAGTGACCTAAATCCGGTCCCTAATTTTTTTAGTGATCTAAATGCGGTCACTGAATCCAAAAATTTTAGGCGGGAAATTTGAATTTACCAAAAATTTGAAATTTCACCCTCCCCTCTATATATACTCACCACTCTTACACATCGCATTTCATTATCTCCAAAAAACACCCAACACAAAAACACTATCTTATTTTCCAACACAAACACATTATCTTCTTTTTTCCATAAATCACCCAACACAAAAACTTTTCTTCTTTTTACCAACACAAATCTAAAAAATAAATCACCAACACAATCTTTCTTTTGTTTTTTTTCTTTCACTTTCTTTATTTTACCACTTTCTTTTCTTATTTTTCTTTCTCTTGTTGTTTTATTCATTAATTTTTTTTTCATTCATATTTTTTTTTCTATTATTAGTCATTTTATTCATTTTTTTACATTCATTAATACTTTCATGTCATTATATTAATTTTTTCTTCATTATTTTATTGTTTTGATCTTGTTAAAATCATAATTTTACAAAAAAATAATAATATTTCGGATTTAATCCGGAATATTATTATTTTTTTTTATTTTTTCTGGGGGGTCAATAGGGACCGAAATTCGGTCCCTACTAATATTCATAAATACTCTATGAATATTAGTAGGGACCGAATCGCGGTCCCTGTTTTTGTTATTAGGGACCGCATTCCGGTCCCTATTATAAATATTAGGGACCGCAATTAGGTCCCTAATATTCAATCAATAGGGACTGCTTCACGGTCCCTATGTTTTTTCAAGAAGTAGCGACTTAAAAGCGGTCGCCACTTCATGAAAAACAATAGGGACCGCGTTGCGGTCCCTAATTTTTAAGGCACTAGGTGCGGTCCCTATTGATATTAAGTCACCAGGGACCGAAAAGCGGCCGCTGATTTTCCGGTCCCCGTTGACCCTCAATAGCGACCGGATTGCGGGCCCTATTGACAAGCGACCGTAGTCAATAGGGACCACACAATAGCGACCCAGTGGCGGTCCCTATTGACCCCTGAATCTTGTAGTGCAATGATGGACTTGTTAGAAGCCGTTTGGTTTCAAAGATGAATTTTATCTCAAAAAATGGTATATATTAGAAATGAGATAAAAAGTTAGGTTTTCCGTGATATCTAATATGTGCCATTTGTTTGGTTGATAAAATTAAGTGTCGAGATAAATGGTTATCTCAATAACTTTTTATTTTATTTGGGTCATTGACGTTCAACTAACCATTTTTAAACCCTTATTGTTTTTAAAAAAAAGTGAAAATATATTGTTGTTTTCAATTCAATAACATATTGTATATTTTTCTCAGTAGTATATATAACCAAAAAATTATTTGAATCTAAGTTATGACCCAAATTAATAAGGAAAAAGTGGTTAGTGTCTTTTTCCTTTTCTATTTTATTTTTCGAATCAATAAGGATTTTTATAATTGTCAAAACAAATTAAAAAATTTCGTAAAATCTTGAATTATTTTTATCATAATTTAATCATCTTTAAATAAGAAGAAAAAAGTGAGAGAGAATAAATTGAGATTTTGTTGAATGCTGCAAATTTTTTTAATATATATGTCATGAGATTAAATACTTAAAATCGAACTAGCCTTGCCTTGTTACGCTTGCTACCATCTGTTTCCTCTTTGATTCTGTAAACCCACTTGTTATGAAGCGCCTTTTTCCCCTTTGGAAGCTTAACAAGCTCCCACGTGTTATTCGACTTCAATTAATTCATTTCATCATCCATTGCAAGCTCCTAATTGATCGAATCAACAATCTTTACTGCCTCTGCGCTCACCATTATCAGTCCATAACAAATAATATAAAGCAAGGGAATACCTCTCAGGAGCACGATCTTTCCTACTTGATCTCCTAAAGTAGGTTGTGGAGTACGTGGTTCTTCCTCATTAATTGCCTCGTTTTTGTAACACCCCATTCGAAAAAATTAACTATGTCACAAAAGTTATATTTTCGAGAGAAACAAAAGGGCTATTCATTTATTGTTTTGGCGCATGTTTTAATTCTTTTTTATGAGCAATCTATGTAGTTTAACAGTTTGAACACTAACAAAATAAATATTCGTACTAAAAACCTTTGCTAAGTAAAAAAATTAAAAATGGTGACTACACTAATGTAAAATTAGAAATTAGTAGTGGGTGCAATTTGTAATTTAGACACGTAATAACACTACAAGAATGGGCGGTCATTAGGGACCGCCCATTAGCGACTACCAAGCAGTCGCTTGTCTTCAGCGACTGCTGAAGACAACAGCGACTGCTTGGCAGTCGCTATTGAGGTCATTAGGGATCGCAAAATAGCGACTGTTAAGCGGTCCCTAATGACCTCAATAGGGACCGCAATATAGCGACCGTGAAACGGTCGCCATACTTTTGGATAATAGAGACCGTCTGGGCGGTCCCTAATGTGGAATAATAGGGACAGCCCAGACGGTCCCTAATTTCTACAATAGGGACCGCTTGGCAGTCCCTATTGTTAATTTAGGGACCGCTTGGCAGTCCCTACTAATATTTATACATCAAAATTATGAATTTTTCGATGGTTCGAGGTGACACGTTGTTCGAGGTGCCGCGTTGTAAGTACAACGACACATTGTATATCCAAACATTATACAAGGAGAACGGGCCACTTTGAAAATTCTCCTACTGTTTTGTACGACGAATGACATAATGACAAATTAATTCGATCTACATATATACGTATAATTAATGAATACTTGATCTAATGATTATACCTCATAATCGAATCTATGCTAACGTTTGTGAGGTAAATCATAAACACGGATAACAATTATAACTAACTAATGATAATTAATTAGTTGTACATTTGTGAAATATATCTTGAACGTTAATAACTCGATCGATCTCAATTAATCTATTATTTCACAACTAATCTACTATAAGGTTGGTTTTGCAATCATTTATTACTTCAATTTACATATTACAATGATTTTAGTTGCTTACAACCACAAACACAACAACATCAATAAAAAACAATCGATTTTTAAGTATGAATATTAGTAGGGACCGTTAAACGGACCCTAATGTCAAATTAGGGACCGCTTAACGGTCCCTAATTTGACAATAGGGACCGTTAAACGGTCCCTAATGTCAAATTAGGGACCGCTTAACGGTCCCTAATTTGACAATAGGGACCGTTAAGCGGTCCCTAATTTGAATTAGGGACCGCTTGGCAGTCCCTATTGTAAACTTAGGGACCGCTTGGCAGTCCCTACTAATATTCATACATCAAAGTTATGAATTTTTCGATGGTTCGAGGTGCCACATTGTATGTTTAGTTCATAATAACCATTGGAATAGTTAAAATAACAATAAGTACAACGACACATTGTATATCCAAACATTATACAAGGAGAACGGGCCGCTTTGAAGATTCTTCTACTGTTTTGTACGACGAATGACATAATGACAAATTAATTCGATCTACATATATACGTATAATTAATGAATACTTGATCTAATGATTATGCCTCATAATCGAATCTATGCTAACGTTTGTGAAGTAAATCATAAACACGGATAACAATTACAACTAACTAATGATAATTAATTAGTTGTACATTTGAGAAATATATCTTGAACGTTAATAACTCGATCGATCTCAATTAATCTATCATTTCACAACTAGTCTACTATAAGGTTGGTTTTACAATCACTTATTGCTTCAATTTACATATTACAATGAGTTTGGTTGCTTACAACCACAAACACAACAACATCAATAAAAAATATCGATTTTTAAGTATGAATATTAGTAGGGACCATTAAACGGTCCCTAATGTCAAATTAGGGACCGCTTAACTGTCCCTAAATTGACAATAAGGACCGTTAAACGGTCCCTAATTTGAATTAGGGACCACTTGGCAGTCCCTATTGTAAAATTAGGGACCGCTTGGCAGTCCTTACTAATATTCATACATCAAAGTTATGAATTTTTCGATGGTTCGAGGTGCCGCGTTGTATGTTTAGTTCATAATAACCATTGGAATAGTTAAAATAACAATAAGTACAAGGACACATTGTATATCCAAACATTATACAAGGAGAACGGGCCACTTTGAAAATTCTCCTACTGTTTTGTACGACGAATGACATAATGACAAATTAATTCGATCTACATATATACGTATAATTAATGAATACTTGATCTAATGATTATACCTCATAATCGAATCTATGCTAACGTTTGTGAGGTAAATCATAAACACGGATAACAATTACAACTAACTAATGATAATTAATTAGTTGTACATTTGTGAAATATATCTTGAACGTTAATAACTCGATCGATCTCAATTAATCTATTATTTCACAACTAATCTACTATAAGGTTGGTTTTGCAATCATTTATTACTTCAATTTACATATTACAATGAGTTTGGTTGCTTACAACCACAAACACAACAACATCAATAAAAAACAATCGATTTTTAAGTATTAATATTAGTAGGGACCGTTAAACGGTCCCTAATGTCAAATTAGGGACCGCTTAACGGTCCCTAATTTGACAATAGGGACCGTTAAGCGGTCCCTAATTTGAATTAGGGACCGCTTGGCAGTCCCTACTAATATTCATACATCAAAGTTATGAATTTTTCGATGGTTCGAGGTGCCACATTGTATGTTTAGTTCATAATAACCATTGGAATAGTTAAAATAACAATAAGTACAACGACACATTGTATATCCAAACATTATACAAGGAGAACGAGCCGCTTTGAAGATTCTCCTACTGTTTTGTACGACGAATGACATAATGACAAATTAATTCGATCTACATATATACGTATAATTAATGAATACTTGATCTAATGATTATGCCTCATAATCGAATCTATGCTAACGTTTGTGAAGTAAATCATAAACACGGATAACAATTACAACTAACTAATGATAATTAATTAGTTGTACATTTGAGAAATATATCTTGAACGTTAATAACTCGATCGATCTCAATTAATCTATCATTTCACAACTAGTTTACTATAAGGTTGGTTTTGCAATCATTTATTGCTTCAATTTACATATTACAATAAGTTTGGTTGCTTACAACCACAAACACAACAACATCAATAAAAAAATCGATTTTTAAGTATGAATATTAGTAGGGACCGTTAAACGGTCCCTAATATCAAATTAGGGACCGCTTAACGGTCCCTAACTTGACAATAGGGACCGTTAAACGGTCCCTAATTTGAATTAGGGACCACTTGGCAGTCCCTATTGTAAAATTAGGGACCGCTTGGCAGTCCCTACTAATATTCATACATCAAAGTTATGAATTTTTCGATGGTTCGAGGTGCCGCGTTGTATGTTTAGTTCATAATAACCATTGGAATAGTTAAAATAACAATAAGTACAACGACACATTGTATATCCAAACATTATACAAGGAGAACGGGCCGCTTTGAAGATTCTCCTACTGTTTTGTACGACGAATGACATAATGACAAATTAATTCGATCTACATATATACGTATAATTAATGAATACTCGATCTAATGATTATGCCTCATAATCGAATCTATGCTAACGTTTGTGAAGTAAATCATAAACACAGATAACAATTACAACTAACTAATGATAATTAATTAGTTGTACATTTGTGAAATATATCTTGAACGTTAATAACTCGATCGATCTCAATTAATCTATTATTTCACAACTAATCTACTATAAGGTTGGTTTTGCAATCATTTATTACTTCAATTTACATATTACAATGAGTTTGGTTGCTTACAACCACAAACACAACAACATCAATAAAAAACAATCGATTTTTAAGTATGAATATTAGTAGGGACCGTTAAACGGTCCCTAATGTCAAATTAAGGGTTTTCAATTAGTGTTTTCAAAGGATTCGTAAAAGAAAAAACTTAATTCGGATATTTTTTTAACTTTTTTATAATTACATAAACCCCCCGTTTATTTGTTTAACGTATTTCATTACTTCGTTTTGGACGAGATTTGGAATGACACGCTTAATTAGTGTTTTCAAAGGATTGGTAAAAGAAAAAACTTAATTCGGATATTTCTTTAACTTTTTTATAATTACATAAACCCCCCGTTTATTTGTTTATCGTATTTCGTTACTTCGTTTTGTACAAAATTTGGAATGACACTCTTAATTAGTGTTTTCAAAGGATTGGTAAAATAAAGAACTTAATTCAGATATTTCTTTAAATTTTCTATAATTACATAAACCCCCCGTTTATGTATTTATCGTATTTCATTTATTCATTTTGGACGAGATTTTGATTGACACGCTTAATTAGTGTTTTCAAAGGATCGGTAAAAGAAAAAACTTAATTCGGATATTTCTTTAACTTTTCATTAATTACATAAACCCCCGTTTATTTATTTATCGTATTTCGTTACTTCGTTTTGGACGAGATTTGGAATGACACGATTAATTAGTGTTTTCAAAGGATTGGTAAAAGAAAAACTTAATTTGGATATTTCTTTAACTTTTCTATAATTACATATTCTTCCTGTTTACATGTTTATCGTATTTCGTTACTTTGTGTTGGACGCAATTTGGAATGACGCGCAATATTAGTGTTTTTAAAGGATCGGTAAAAGAAAAAACTTAATTCGGATATTTCTTTAACTTTTCTATAATTACTTATTACTCCCATTTATTTATTTATCGTATTTCGTTACTCTGTTTTGGATGAGATTTGGAATGACACGTGTAATTAGTGTTTTCAAAGGATTGGTAAAAAAAGAACTTAATTCGGATATTTCTTTAACTTTTCTATAATTACATAAACCCCTGTTTATGTGTTTATCGTATTTCGTTACTTCGTTTTGGACGAGATTTGGAATGACACACTTAATTAGTGTTTTCAAATGATTGGTAAAAACAAAAACTTAATTCGAATATTTCTTTAACGTTTTTATAATTACATAAACCCCCCCATTTTTTTGTTCATCGTATTTCGTTACTTCGTTTTGGACGAGATTTGGAATGACACGCTTAATTAGTGTTTTCAAATGATTGGTAAAAATAAAAACTTAATTCGAATATTTCTTTAACTTTTCTATAATTACATAAATCCCCCCGTTTATTTGTTTATTATATTTCGTTACTTCGTTTTGTACGAGATTTGGAATGACACGCTTAATTTGTGTTTTCAAAGAATTGGTAAAAGAAAATACTTAATTCGGATATTTTTTTAACTTTTTTATAATTACATAAACCCCCCATTTTTTTGTTTATCGTATTTCGTTACTTCGTTTTGGACGAGATTTGAAATGACACGCTTAATTAGTGTTTTCAAAAGATTGGTAAAAGAAAAAACTTAATTCGAATATTTCTTTAACTTTTCTATAATTACATATTTTTCCCATTTATTTATTTATCGTATTTTGTTAAACATTACGTATTTTAAATAAGTGATTGATTTGTGAATTAAAATGTACAAGAGTTTCAATTGTAGTAATTACCCTTGAAAAGATAAAAAAACATAAGGTATTTATTAAATATGAGTCCAACTAAACTAGATTTAATCATAATACTACCAATTAACAATCATTATTTATCCAAACAGTATAAAATAAACCACCACCACAAAGTTGTTCCAAAAGTCATTATTCTTTGTTTTTTTTAATCAATGGGAACCAAAGTTTGGTTCCCATTGCGATGACGTGTCACTAATGGGAACCAACTCTCAATGGGAACCAAATATTGGTCCCGATTACTATGTGTATAATTTGCTTTTTCCTTTAACACAGATAACATGCAATGAAAACGGAAATGTCGTTCCGATTAGATAGGAACGAAATCTCGTCCCCATATTTTCGTCTCCATTGTGGAGTTTTTTTGTAGAGTAGTTTTGTTTATATTTCAACTAAAGGGTCACATTTATGTATTATATATTAAAAAAAGGCAGCATGATTTCGTCACAAATATCCTTAGCCAACTCAAATCTTATCACACCGAGCAAAATATAACAACCTCGTCACAAATTTTGACCTTCCACTTGTAACCTTCCAGTGCACAAGCTGCATGCTCATCGTTGCTCACCCCTTACACACCTTGAGAATTGAGATATGTGGCAAAGTGAATCGGTAACACACCTTGAGAATTGAGATATGTGGCTAAGTGAATCGGTAAAATTATAATATTGACATTGCCTTCTCATTCTTTATTATGTCATATATATATATATATATATATATATATATATATATATATATATATATATATACAAGTAAACTTGATCACTAAGAAAACTATCTAATATCAATTGTACAAAAGAATATCTATTCTAATCTAACACAACACAAAGCGTCACTATATATAGGTAAATAAGTATATAACTATAAATACGTCATTGAGAGAGTCAAATCCAGCGTACAATCTCTAGCAGCAAAAAGTCGTCATATTCTGCAACCTCCTTCTAAGGGCTGACATCTTTGAGCTGTCACTGGTTTTGTTATACCATAATTTGGTGTGATTCCCTTAGTGGGCCTATCAAAACACTCTTGTCCTACAAATGTATTGGCCCAAAAGGCCCATTCACGAGCCAGATCAGCCCAAATAAATCGTCCCGAAAAAGGGGCTCAAAAGCCCATTATGCCAGCCCGATATACCATATAAGGGCTTGGCCCATCAACAAAGGCCCATACCTGCTACTACAATCAAAGAGACTGATCATCTATAAATACCAGACTCCTTCTCATTTACAAGAGACTTTTCACAATCACTCTCATATGACATATTGCATATGACATATCACGTATGAGTTATTTCCACATGAGATGTAACATATGACATATAGCATATAGCTTTTCCGTATGAGATATAGCATATGACATATCAAGTATGAGTTATTTCCATATGAGATATAACATATGACATATAACATATAACTTTTCCATATGAGATATAGCATATGACATATCAAGTATGAGTTATCTTTCCATATGAGATATAATATATGACATATCAAGTATGAGTTATCTTTCCATATGAGATATAATATATGACATATCACATATGAGTTATCTTTCCATATGAGATATAATATATGACATATCACATATGAGTTATCTTTCCATATGAGATATATGACATATCACATATGAGTTATCTTTCCATATGAGATATAATCTATGACATATCACATATGAGTTATCTTTCCAGATGAGATATAATATACGACATATCACATATGAGTTATCTTTCCATATAAGATATAATATATGACATATCACGTATGAGTTATCCCATATGACATATAGCATATAACATATCCCCAATGAGTTATCTCATATGACTTATAGCATATGACATATCAAGAACAACATATCGAGATTACTCTACTAGACTTATAACATGCTTATAGGCTCGTCCCTCAACCGGAAAGTCGCGCAATTCTGAGCCTACAACTTCTGTTCTATGTGCAAAGGCTCGACCTCAGAAGTCCGCTCTTCACCTTCAACCACGATCGGCAGCTACAAAGAAACAATGAACTATGTTCGGCTTGATTCCCTACACGGGATACGTAGGCAGTTTGGCTTAACCCAAGTTCAGTCCAAAATCTATAAACTCCCCAATCCACATCAGAGACCTCTAGCCTGACCTAGACGTGATCAACGAGCATCAACTGACTCAACATCACAACCCTACTCTGGGTCAGCCCCGACCTAGTTCACGTGCCGTGTTTTACAGTGCAGGTTTCTCGAACTCAAAACTAACTCGGGACCAATAAGGAGCTTGGGTTAGTCTGAAGTGGAGTGATTAGTCAGTAGACGAAATTACCCGCATCAGTGGCGCCGTCTGTGGGAAACCACTCAAAGCATTGTAGAAGAAACACACGTGTTCATCACCATGGCTTCCACCAGCAATCAAAGGGCCAACGCCATTAATACTTGTCAAAATACGGACGAGTCCTGCAATCGAACTCTCTTTGAGGGAGCTCTTCTGGCATGAACTGATTTTCATGCAAAATACGTGCTTTGAATGAGCTGTTGCAAAAACCTGAAATAAGACGAAAAACAAACACCCATTTTGCGTCAAAGTCTACAACAATTCACAACTCGAGGCACCATTTATGTGTTCATTGACTCAAAAGAAAGCATATTCATCATCCAGGTACGCGAACTGAGGTTACACCGGAACTAATCCACTCGCAACCTCTTCACTCGAAACGAACAACAGTGCAAGAAAACTTCTGCAATGCGCAATCTCCACTGTCGAACAGATTTACAGCGTACGAAATCCTTGCTGTGACTCAAACTAAACACCACGCGTGAAGTGAACGTATCATAATCTCGCCATTGACCTCTTTACACGACCTCTTCATAGGCGAGCAGCTTTGTAACGATCTCCCTCCCGCGATAGACCGCAGACCTGCTGCCTGAATTTCTTGATGAAAACAGAGCTCCCCACGTCCAAAGTCCTTATGTAGACGAATAGAGCTTTCAACGTCTGAACTTCGAGTAATTTCGACGGATTCCTGCAGCGTAAACTCAACCACCAAAATCTCAGCATCGGCGAACTCCTGCCACGCCGTGTCCGATTGATTTGAACGTGTAAAATCCATCACGCGAACTCCGGCACTTACGCCGCCATGAACGAGTTGTTATCACAACACCACAAACTCTACCTCTCGATCAAGCTCACGAATTCGGTCAATCTTCTCCATGTGCACAAATTATTCACCGGCGAACACCTTTGCAACAAACAGCTTGCGCCAATGAAACTCTTGTTCCACGAAAGGATCTACAACTCCGAGCACCTTCACATAACTCTACCAGCGAACGAACTACTCGTCCCATGCGAACTGGTCAACTTCCCTCTCTCTCGCGAGATCTCTCTCTCTCTCTCTCGAACGGGGTGGAACGATAGACGCAGCTGTTGTTTTATAAAAAAAAGGAGAAGAAGGTGCAGTGGTTATTTGAAAAATAGCCCCTCAAGTCCCGACTTATGGTGGAAGAGACCAAGTCAACCCTAATTGAGATTAAAAACTACCAAAAAGCCAAAGGACCATATCAAGTCTAATTGGCGCGGGAAATTAACGTGCTCTAGACACGAGCCAAAGGCTCAATTGATTGTGAAAGAAATCATGGAAAAAGGCTTCGAGAAATTAGTGGAGTAAAATATTTTCATCATATGATCCGACATAAAGTCCAAATTCTTCCATAAAACTGCTCCGATTGAGAAAGTTTTAGAAGGCGTGCCATATACACTATTTCAAAATCTGTCAAGTTAAAGTTATGATGCTCAAGAATAGCTTCAGGAAGATGGCATGTAACCCCACATCGTACGCACATTAAGATTGAAAGTAACCCCAAAAAGGTACACACCACTCAAGATTAATTGCAACCTCAAAGAGGGTAAGCACCATTGAAGATTGGATGCAACTCCAAGAAAATGTGCACAATGAAGATTGAACTCAACCTTAGAGAGGATACGTAGAGTAAAAATTAAATGCAGCCCAAGAAGGTTTGTGAAGCAAAGAAGTGGGGGATGTTACCAGTACATCGTGATTGCTGCATGTCGATGGATTAACTACCTCCATGAATGAAAAGGTTGGATCAACTACATCAAACTACAAACAAATATCTCTTATCAAACTGCAAAAAGAGCTTCATAAAGAGTCAAACTGCATTAGGACCTTTGCATCAAACTACTAAGAGCGCTTCATGAAGTTACGCATCAACAATGCTTCATTAAGCAACTTGCGCCAAAAATAACGCTTCATTAAGAGACTTAACATCAGCAATGCTACATTAAGTAACTTAAGGAATGATGCTTCATAAAGTGACTAACTCCTCTTAAGGCATTCAACACCTCTCAAGGCACTAAACGCCTCTCACGGTACTAAACACCTCTCAAGAGAATAATTCGACTCATCGATTGTTCAAGAAAAGAAGCCAATGATCAGAACACACAATCTCGCAACAATCAATAAGTGTTCCACTACCTCGTCACTCTAAACAACGTGGTAGAGCGTAGTCACATACACTGTACAAGGCACAACATGGACCACCTAACCCTTACAAAGGAATGGCGGATGAAAATCTCCCACAAACTGTAGAGATGATAATGTCCTGACACTCCCATCATTGTCAGCTCAACTGCAATATGAAACTGGGGGACTTTCTATATGATTGAAACAACTGGCACAATTTGTTGTAGCTATGCAAGTGATGATGATAACAAATGCAACAAACTTTGTCAAGCATCACAACAACTATTTCAAATATCCAGTCACCACACTCAAAAATGACAAAAGAACAATTCTATGCCAACATTTCAGTCGCTGCTCACCTACAAAGGGGCATGGTGGAAAAGAGAAACAAGGCATGGCTGACATAAAATTTTAGGCTACAAGTTCCATAATTGGAGTCCTACGCACTCGAAAAACACAACAAGCAATGAGCAAAAATGCACAAATGCTAAAACTCTCCTGCAAACAAAGCTACATTGATGATCGCTAGCTTATCAGAACAAAGCATCGGCAATGAAATTAAGGCAAGGCCCATACAAGTGAAGACACAAAAACCACACAATATGATGAAAATAAACTAGGTGAAGAGCCTATTGGGCGAATATCCCATAAAGTAGGCCATTATCGTAAGCCCTACCGAAATAAACTAGGTGAAGAGCCTATTGGGCGAATATCCCATAAAGTAGGCCATTATCGTAAGCCCTACCGAAATAAACTAGGTGAAGAGCCTATTGGGCGAATATCCCATAAAGTAGGCCATTATCGTAAGCCCTACCGAAATAAACTAGGTGAAGAGCCTATTGGGTGAATATCCCATAAAGTAGGCCATTATCGTAAGACCTACCGAAATAAACTAGGTGAAGAGCCTATTGGGTGAATATCCCATAAAGTAGGCCATTATCGTAAGCCCTGCCGAAATAAACTAGGTGAAGAGCCTATTGGGTGAATATCCCATAAAGTAGGCCATTATCGTAAGCCCTACCGAAATAAACTAGGTGAAGAGCCTATTGGGTGAATATCCGATAAAGTAGGCCATTATTGTAAGCCCTACCGAACTAAACTTGGTGAAGAGCCAATTGGGCGAATATCCCGTAAAGTAGGCGAGCTACAACAACCCTACCGAATTAAGCTAGGTGAAGAGCTTATTGGGTGAAAATCTCATAAAGTAGGCGAGTTGCAAAAGCCATGCCGAATTAAACAAGCTAAAGCGCCTACATGAACTCTTATGCAAATTGAAGAACAAAAACAAGGAAGAGAAGAAAGAAACAAGAACTCTTCATTGACAAAAGCAAAGATCTAGAAGAACATATGTCTACCAAAGCAAAGTACCAAGCATAAACAAAACCATACTTATTCCAGAAAATACAAGAAAGAAATATCAAATATACTAGAAGTTGAAGAGCAACAGCATAATAACCGCCTGACCAGCTATGGCAGCGACATCATACCTCATCTTATCTCTCCACGCACACATGTTCCTCAGCAGTGAAGCTATATAGGCAACAACATGATGGGCAACATAGTCCGGTCCCACAACTTCAGTAGGAGGAAGGGTGACATCAGCAACAACATCGTCATGATCATACTCCTCTCCCTGATCCCAAAGATATAAACAGATGCGGTATCACACGCAAAATAGACAACAAGTTATAAATCAAAAAGACAAACACAACTGTCAAAAATTCAAAAGAAGACAAGGGTCCATCAAAGGCAAGGCCCAAGAAAATGTACAAAAGCTAGAGAAAGGGATACGCGCCTAAATAAAATCAACAAGAGCCACATATCCAGCAGATTTCTCTTTAAAAACAAAAATCCCAGTTGTAAGCACTTTATGGCTATTGCGCCACTTTTCAAGCGTATCGTCATAACTCTAACCAGGCCAGTCATGGCCGCCTAACCATGCGTCACAAAATTGATCTTTGCTTGTGCTTTTGCGACATCCACTGCTACCCTCTTCTGGCCTCTCACAAAAGCCTCTAAGAATAGTCTATTCTGCTCCTCGAGTGCCCTTTATGCAAGAAGCTTTGCCTCTTCAACATAGAGAGATTGTTTGACATCAAGACTAACAAAAGTGTTTTAACTGGGATGGTTTAGAAACGCAAATTATGGCTTTTTGACTGTATATAAGTTTGCAAGGCGCCCGTCTGCTACGACCACCTTACAAACTGGGGGACTTATGTTATACCATAATTTGGTGTGATTCCCTTAGTGGGCCTATCAAAACACTCTTGTCCTACAAATGTATTGGCCCAAAAGGCCCATTCACGAGCCAAATCAGCCCAAATAAATCGTCCCGAAAAAGGGGCTCAAAAGCCCATTATGCCAGCCCGATATACCATATAAGGGCTTGGCCCATCAACAAAGGCCCATACCTGCTACTACAATCAAGGAGACTGATCATCTATAAATACTAGACTCCTTCTCATTTACAAGAGACTTTTCACAATCACTCTCATATGACATATTGCATATGACATATCACGTATGAGTTATTTCCATATGAGATGTAACATATGACATATAGCATATAGCTTTTCCGTATGAGATATAGCATATGACATATCAAGTATGAGTTATTTCCATATGAGATATAACATATGACATATAACATATAACTTTTCCATATGAGATATAGCATATGACATATCAAGTATGAGTTATCTTTCCACATGAGATATAATATATGACATATCAAGTATGAGTTATCTTTCCATATGAGATATAATATATGACATATCACATATGAGTTATCTTTCCATATGAGATATAATATATGACATATCACATATGAGTTATCTTTCCATATGAGATATATGACATATCACATATGAGTTATCTTTCCATATGAGATATAATCTATGACATATCACATATGAGTTATCTTTCCAGATGAGATATAATATACGACATATCACATATGAGTTATCTTTCCATATAAGATATAATATATGACATATCACGTATGAGTTATCCCATATGACATATAGCATATAACATATCCCCAATGAGTTATCTCATATGACTTATAGCATATGACATATCAAGAACAACATATCGAGATTACTCTACTAGACTTATAACATGCTTATAGGCTCGTCCCTCAACCGGAAAGTCGTGCAATTCTGAGCCTACAACTTCTGTTCTATGTGCAAAGGCTCGACCTCAGAAGTCCGCTCTTCACCTCCAACCACGATCGGCAGCTACAAAGAAACAATGAACTACGTTCGGCTTGATTCCCTACACGGGATACGTAGGCAGCTTGGCTTAACCCAAGTTCAGTCCAAAATCTATAAACTCCCCAATCCACATCAGAGACCTCTAGCCTGACCTAGACGTGATCAACGAGCATCAACTGACTCAACATCACAACCCTACTCTGGGTCAGCCCCGACCTAGTTCACGTGCCGTGTTTTACAGTGCAGGCTTCTCGAACTCAAAACTAACTCGGGACCAATAATGAGCTTGGGTTAGTCTGAAGTGGAGTGATTAGTCAGTAGACGAAATTACCCGCATCAGGTTTTACTAATTATGAATCTTAAAACCAAACCGGTGCTTTCTTCCAACCTGCCATTCCATCCCAAGAAAGTACTATAATCAAATTACTTTTCATATATATAATCTATAAAGAAAGTCACAGAGATGTTCCCGCAATTACTGTAAAAAGTAAGAAAAAACTTGAAGCGATTGTAAGAGAATAACATCTCTATTGGACAATCAGACTCATGGCTCTATATTAAGCAAACAATCATATCTCGTTATGTCTAATATATTATGTAATTCACTAATACCCTAAACATTTTTAGCAAATCCCACGGCCTTGGGCTGTCATGTAGTAAAAGGGTGAATCTTCAAAAATTGCATAGCTGCTACTGAGTACTCAGAAGTCGTATTAACTACATATAATAATCTGCGGCCACGTGTTATAAACACGTGAAAAATAACAATTGGTATAATTTTCCCCTCCTTCATATGTTACGTATGAGATGTACAAATCTGTTAGCTAACGAGCAGCTCACCAGTAGTTAGGGTTTGCTCCTGAAAAGAGAAGAATTCAACGAATTTGCAAGAGAGAGAAATAGAAGAATTTTATTATATTTTTCATGAAAATGCATACTGTGTGATCAAACTGATAAATAGCCCCACATGGGGATGACGTCAGCGCACATCCGCGTACAACTATTAGAAATAAGAAACGTACTTCTTTAAAAGGACGACAACAATGAAAATTAGAAAACAGAAATAGTAAATAGCAAAACGCCGCCGTTTCGCCCACAAAGTAAAATGCCATCACTTTGGATCCAATCCTTCAGCCAAAATCGAAATTCAATCGCCTCATTTCATAAAAATCCAATCTTGAGCTCTAGCCATAAGTCCATAACATTACCCTCCCCTTCACTGAAGCTTGACCTCAGGCTTGTAGATTAGGGAATTTTGTTTTAACCCAGTCCCCATCTTCCCATGATGCTTCTTCTTCAGGGAGATGAGCCCACTTTATCAACCACTGGGGTTTGGTAGCGGTGTTGAATTTGATAATACGCTTCGCCAACACCCTCTCTGGTAATAGTACTGACGCACCATCTTCGTCCATTACAGGTAAGGTGGGAGTGGTGAATTGTTGCGTGCCAATTCATTTCTTCATTACCGATACATGGAACACGGGGTGGAGCTTTGCATCTGGTGGTAGTTCAAGGCGGTACACCACCTCCCCGACGCGGTGGGAAATGCGGAACAGCCCAGCATAGCGAGGACTCAGTTTCCACACCGGGCTCGATCGAATCGACAGTTGGCGATAGGGTTTGAGCTTGAGGTATACCCAATCCCCCTCCTGAAATGTCCTCTCTATCCTCTGCTTATCTGCCATTTTTTTCATTCTCATTTGTGCATTAGTTAGGTTGAGCTGTAGTTGTTCACTGATTGCTTGTCTGTGCAGTATTAGTTGCTCTACTCCTATGACTTTGAAATTCTGAAAAGGCCCAATACCCATCTGTGGAGCCTTATATCCATATGCTGCCTCAAAGGGGGTCATTTGGATAGCAGTGTGGAAATTGGTATTATACCACCACTCTGCTAATGCAATCCACTTAGACCAAGCCTTAGGTTGCTCCCCCACCATACATCTTAGGTACACCTCTAGGCACTGATTAACCCTCTCAGACTGCCCATCAGTCTAAGGATGATAGGCAGTACTAAGGTTCTGCTGAATCCCTAACATAGGCAGTAGCTCCCTCCAAAAGGCACTCACAAATATCTTGTCCCTTTCAGAGGTTATACTCTAAGGTAACCAATGAAGTCTGTAGATAGTGTCTAGGAACTCAGTAGCTAGTTTGGATGCTGAGAAAGGGGTGGGACAGAGGAACAAAGTGGGCATACTTTGTGAACCTGTTCACTATCACCCATAGTGTATCCTTTCCCCCAAACTTGGGGAGTTGCTCAATGAAGGCCATTGTCACATATTGCCAAGCTTGAGTTGGTACTGGTAGTGGGTGTAGCAAACCTGGGTACTTCACATTCTCATGATTGCATTTCTGACAAACTGAGCACTGTGTGACAAAGTCCTTAATTGTCTCCTTCATTCCAGGCCACAAGAATAGGGGTCACATCCTATGATAAGTGGCTTGGACTCCAGAGTGTCCTCCACAACTACTGGAATGCATCATGTCTATTACTTTCTGCCTATAACCTCCAAATGATCCCACATAAAGTTTGCCCTTATACCTTAGGAGTTGGTCATTCAGCTCAAAGTAGCTGACATCATAAGATCCAGGCATACATTGAAGTGTGGCCTCTTGAGCCCAAGAATCACCCTCATAACATTCTTACAGCTCCCTCATCCAACCTGGATGCACCACACTTATAGCACTGCATTCCAATTCAGCTCCTTCCCTTCTGGATAGGGCATCTGCCACCACATTCTCTTTCCCTTGCCTGTATTCAATCTTATAGTCATAGCCCATCAACTTGGTCATGTATTTTTGTTGCAAAGGTGTAGAAACCTTCTGTTCCAATAGGTATTTCAAGTTGCTTTGATCAGTTTTAATAGTAAACTGTCCCTGTAATAGATAGGGCCTCCACTTCTCCACAACTAAGATTATAGCCAAGAACTTCTTCTCATACACTGAGAGGTCCAAGTTCTTTGGTCCCAAAGCTTTGCTGATAAAAGTAATGGGGGTGTTTCTCCTGAGTCAGCACTGCCCCCAGCCCATGGTAGCTGGCATCTGTCTCAACTGTGAATGGTTGGGAGAAATCAGGCAGTTTTAAGACATGAGCAATTGTCATAGCTACCTTTAGCTCCTCAAAAGCCTTAGTAGCTTTGTCATCCCATAAGAATTTCCCTTTCTTTGTCAACTCAGTTAGGGATTTAGCTATGATCCCATAACCCCTAATGAATTTTCTGTAGTACCCAGTGAGTCCCAAAAACCCTCTCAAGGCTTTCACATCTTTGGGTTGCTTCTAGTCTAACATACACTATAACTTAGTTGGATCAGCCCCTACTATTCCCCCTCCAATTATGTGGCCTAAGTATTCCACCTTATCTTGGCCAAAAGAACACTTAGACGCCTTAGCAAACAATGAGTGTTCATCTAGTTTCTGAAAAACCATTCTTAAGTGAAGCTTATGGTCTTCCATATTCTCACTGAAAACTAGGATATCATCAAAAAAGACTAGGACCATCTTCCCCAAGTATTCCTTAAACACATTGTTCATCAGTGATTGGAAGGTTGCAGGGGCATTGGTGAGCCCAAATGGCATCACCTTAAACTCATAGTGCCCTGACATGGTTGCAAATGCAGTCTTGGGCACATCTTCCATCCTCATTCTGACTTGGTGGTAACCAGCCCTCAAGTCAATCTTTGTGAATACCCTGGCCTTCCCCAACTAATCTAACATGTCTTCTATCAGAGGGATAGGAAAACTATCCTTAACAGTGATGTCATTGAGTTTTCTGTAATCAGCAGAAAACCTCCAATTCCCATCTTTCTTCTTGACTAATAGGACTGGGGCAGAGAATGGGCTATTGCTCTGTTGTATTACCCCACTCTCCAGCATATCCTTCACTAGCTTTTCAATCTCTTCTCTCTGCTTGAAGGGATACCTATAGGGTGATTGTTTGATGGGTTGTGAGCCTGGTATCAGAGGGATAGCATGGTCACATTCCCTAGCTGGAGGTAACCCCTTAGGTTCAGCCATTACTCCAACAAACTCCTCTAGGATTCACCCTCAACTTCTATGGAATCTCAGGATTATTGTGCCCTTCTTCCTGTGTCATCATGAGCAGGCAACCTGCCACTACATCCTCTCCTTTGTCCAGTAGTTTATTTGCCTTCTCAGCAGTGAGCATGTTAAGGCAAGGGTGAGAAGTGTCCCCTGTCAGCACCACTTCTCTCCCCATCACTTTGAACATAAATGTGTAATTGTCAAAGTCAAAGGTTACAGGCCCCAACTGCCTCATCCAATCAACCCCTAGCACTAGGTCACAACCTCCTAAATTGAGTAACTTAGCATTTGCAGTGAAACTGTGTTGCCCTATTCTCCACTGGAATGATGAGCACTGTCCCTTGCAAACCAATTTACCTCCATTTGCTATCATAACATTCATAGGTTTGGCAGTCTCCACTGTACACCCCAACCTCTTTGCAGCCCTCACATCCATAAAGGTGTGTGTACTCCCAGTATCCAACAAAATGATGAAGGTATGGTCCCCTACTTTCCCTGTCAGTTTTATTGTTTCTGCTGCCTCCTGACCATGCAGAGCATGCATAGAGATCTTAAACAGCTCCACTGGCTCCTCCTCTCCTGCACTGACTACCTCTCATTCTTCCCCTCCTATGACCATGAACAACCTTTTGCATTTGTGCCCTATGTGGTAAACTTCATCACAATTGAAGCACAACCCTTGTCTCCTCCTAGCATCCATCTCATCAGGGTTCAGGCACCTAATAGGAGGCAACCTTGGGAGATTGTTGCCTGCTTGGGAATTTTCTGTTGTAGAGATGGGAGGTCTACTCCTAAACACCATAGGGTTGGCCCTGGCAGGTACACTTGCCTGTTTCTGTCGTGTTTCCACCATCACTTCTTGCAACCTGGCCATGTGCTTGGCTAAGTTTAGTGTCATTGGGCACAACATTTCTACCATTACTTTCACTTCTTCTTTGAGGCCACTAGTGAAGCTCTTAATGTAGTACTCCTAATCTAGGAATTTGTTTTTCTGTCCCATGAATGATTTCAACTCATCAAACCTCATAATATAATCATCCACAGTAGTGATCTGGTGAAGCTTGTTAAACTCCCCAATCAAATTCTCGCTCTTAGCTGATGTGAAACGCTCAATCACCATCTCAGCAAAGAGGTACCAACCCATATCCTCTTTACCCTCAACATTATCCATATACCAGTGTTCAACCCTCCCTTCCATATGAATACCAGCAGTGATAATTTTTTCATAATCAGACATATTATTTAGTAAGCAAAAATGGTTACTACGGAGGATCCAACCCCTCGGGTCATCCCCTTCAAATTTTGGAAAGTCCATTCTACGTTTTGGGAACCCATTTAGGTTACCCAACATGCCAGCACCAAAAGAGTTTCTGTTAGAGTGTGAATTCTCACCCTGCACATCATCATTTTTTGACTCATTTTGTTTCTGCAACATTAATTGTAACAAGAGTTCTTTAATTTCTTTAACATCATTTATAATTTCACCGCGGTCTTGTTCCAGTATATCTAACCGTGAAGCATGACTCCCAAGTTTCGCCATATCAGAGTGCGCACCAGGATTCAACTCTTAGGCCAATGTTAGCTAACGAGCAGCTCACCCAGTAGTTAGGGTTTGCTCCTCAAAAGAGAAGATCAGCGAATTCGCAAGAGAGAGAAATAGAAGAATTTTATTATATTTTTCATGAAAATGCATACTGTGTGATCAAACGGATAAATGGCCCCACACGGGGATGACGTCAGCGCACATCCGCGTACAACTATTAGAAATAAGAAACGTACTTCTCTAAAAGGACGACAACAATGAAAATTAAAAAACAAAAATAGTAAATAACAAAACACCGCCGTTTCGCCCACAAAGTAAAACGCCGTCGCTTTGGATCCAATCCTTCAGCCAAAATCAAAATTCAATCGCCTCATTTCATAAAAATTCAATCTTGAGCTCTAGCCATAACAAAATCATGCTAGATAATACAGTTATAGGAATCTCAAATAAAATTTCACACACTTAACTTTGAGTACAATCTCGCCTGGAACATACAGTCCTTTCCAAAAATTACAAGAGATCATAAATCCATCTAAATGAAAACGAAAAACCTCCTGTATACACTAATGAACAGAAGAGTTTAAGTTAAATGCTCTCATTAGAGATCTAAGAATTCGGATCTTCCATATGAAGCATCACAATGACCACATTAGCATAACTTACACTAAAATTGTAACATGACAGGTTGTTGCGGGATCAAGAGCAGCATCATACCTGGTTTAAGGAGTTAGCTGAAGCTGCAACCATAATTGTGCCAGCATAATACATGCAGCAAAGGCCAAGATAATCAATGGAACTACCCACTCCCAAGGATATAACTAGTGCCAGACGTTGCAACAACTAGCATGCTAATACAAACAATAGAATAATTACAATCACATCATTAATCATATGAAGAAAGATAAATATGGCTTTTTATTCTTAACCATTACTACATACACATTGTAAACAAATTCAATGCAAATCTTAACCAGAGCTCAAATAAGTCATCAACATACTAAAATCAAAGTGAAACCAAAAACACGCGTAAAGATTGACAACACGAAAGTTGATAATCAAATTCGAAGTTTAGCAAAACAGAATGAAAATAATACTAGGTTACATACAGAACAAGCACAAGTAATCAAAAAAAATCAATAGAACGAGAAACACGAACAATAAAATGGAAGCACAAAACCGACAAACTCATACATCAACACCACTTTCAAACACATTAGACATAATGAGGATGCTCCAGTAACATGACAACTCCAAAGGACTCAGAATCAAGTATATATATGAGAAACTATGAAACAAGTAAATATATGAGAAACTATGAAAGATGACTAGAGATTCAACCTCCATGTTAAAATGCTCAAATCAAACCATATATAAATAAATATTAGGGTTATGGACATAATGTTTTCTAGAATTCTCACAAATACCCAAACAATACAAACAAACATAAATAAAATCTCAATCTGTAGCCTATTATACACATACCAACAACAGATGAATTTGAGGAAATAATTGCAGAAAGCCAGAAAGTGTGGAGGCTAATTTACATACCAATGGGGAGAAGGGATCTTGGACTCCATGACTCGATCTGTTAGATTTTCATGCTGAATAGACAAAATATGGTGTTGATGAACAAAGTAATTTCCAAGAGGAGGGAGATTTTTTCCATGAGAGAAAAATGGGGAAAAGGGGGAAGGAGGTAATCAAAACAAATTAATTCAATATTTTCATTTGGGGTAAATTCATACCGTGGCTTAAGATTCTCAACTCACGCTATCAAAGGCTTTCTCATAACCAGTCTTCAAGACGAGACTCGATCTTTTTTTGTTTGACTTCATCAACTACTTCATTGACAATTACAATACTTTCTAAAACTTGTCGCCCACCAACGATTAATAGCTCACTTATAATGATGGACTTGTTAGAAGCTGTTTTGTTTCAAAGATGAATTTTATCTCAAAAAAATAGTATATATTAGAAATGAGATAAAAAGTTAGGATTTCCATGATATCTAATATGTGCAGCTTGTTTAGTTGACAAGATTACATGTCGAGAAAAATGGTTAGGTCAATAACTTTTTGTTTCATTTGGGTCATTAACATTCAACTAAACATTTTTAAAACACTTATTTTTTTGAAAAAAAGTGAAAACATATTGTTGTTTTCAATTCAATAACATATTGCATATTTTTCTCAGTATTATACATTACTAAAAAATTATTTAAAGATATGTTATGACCCAAATTAATAAGGAAAAAGAGGTTAGCGTCTTTTTCCTTTTTTTTTTTATTTTTTGAATCAATAAGGATTTTTATAATTATTAAAACAAATTAAAAAAATTTGTAAAGTCTTGAATTATTTTTATCATAATTTAATCACCTTTAAAGAAGAAGAAAAAAGTAAGAGAGACTAAATTGAAATTTTGTTGAATGCTGCAAATAAAAATTTAATGTATATGTCATGAGATTAAATACTTAAAACTTGAAAATAATCTACCAAAAGGGTTTATATATATATATATATATGTATATATATGTGTGTGTGTGTGTGTGTATTTGATCAATAAACTATAAAGTATTTGTCCACGAAAATCTTATAAATATAATATATAGTTTTATTGTTCCAACTTTTAATTTGAAGCTTTAATAATTATTATACCTAATCCTGTAATGACAATGTGAAGTAATTTATAAGTTTATAGAAGGTTTAATATTGAATTCCAATGAACAATAAAATTAAGACAAATCAAGGTAATTTATCTTAGAGACTATTTATCTCAAATTCTAGGATAAAAACAGAAAATTTTGACATATCTCACTTTTACCCAAAAAATCAATCTATAAAACCAAACAAGAGATAAAGCGAGATAAGCTGAGATATCTCACTTTAATCTATTAGCTAGAACCTTTGCCTTTTTTTTACTGTAAATACTCCCATTCTTGTGGGTTTTCCTTCTTTGGTATAAGCACCAAGAAGATGTATCAACACCTCCGCCAGTACTTCCATTTGGATGGAAGTCCCACGAAAAGTTACAAATATCCAGTTGAAGAAGTTACCATAATTTCCTTATGAAGTGGAAATTATATATACCCATTAGGTCACGAGCTCTTCCCACGTCACAATCCCTAATTGCTCTTTTATCCGGCTAATCGTGAGCTTTCGTGTAGATCTTTCATTTACTTTCTCACTAATTCTTTTCAGCACTACCCCTTGATGGACCGGCCTTCGTGTGTCATACATTGTACATAGGTGATAAACTTATCAATTTCTTGTATAACATTAAAATAAAGATATTTAGTTTCTTAAAATCAAACTCAGTATCATGCAAGAAACATTATTAATTTCATAAAAAGTCCTAAGAGTGCGCCTGCAGAGACCTATACTGGAGGATTGTTCACTTTGTAATCTTTTATAGTAACCACGTTTCAAAATTACTCATTTATAGTGCAAATGGTCGTTTTTTGTCCTTAATAGTGTCTTGCTTGGTCCTTTTGCGGTGCCATTATAAATTTACCCTTAATTTTGGC
Organism: Linaria vulgaris; assembly: GCA_948329865.1. Lineage (NCBI taxonomy): Eukaryota > Viridiplantae > Streptophyta > Magnoliopsida > Lamiales > Plantaginaceae > Linaria > Linaria vulgaris. The sequence continues at coordinate 30,719,499 of OX415249.1, forward strand.
ATGTGATGTATACATGACCTTCAATTTTATTTTTTCTTTCTTTCAATTTGACATCCAATATTTTGAGTTATTATATTTACACCTTCAAATTTAATAATATATTTTTTAAAAAACTTGTTTATTATTATTTTCTAATTTAATTAAATTTGAGATAATGAGCAAAAGAATACTGTTATAATAAAATCATATATAAGTCACTTATAATAATATTTATAAATTTCAAAATGCAAATTTATAATACGTTTAGTAACTTCGTTTTTTTTATTTTTTTTATGCATTAGATAGAAAATAAAGCAAAGAGTTTGCAAAGCAGAGCCTATATCACAAAATACAAAAAGGAGGAGGCTATTGTAAGGAATAGTTCATTTCCAATTACAAAATGAGTCCAAATGGGCTAGGTTGCGGGCCGAGTTGTTAGGTGATCTATTAGTATACTTAAAAATCCAGCTCAGCCAGTTGTCCAGATTTTCCTTTCAACAACAAGGAGTGGGTCCTGGATCATATTGATGCAGCTTAATTAAGTTGTCTGTCTCAAAATTAATATTTTGGAGTTTGAAGGCATCAACTTTGATGCAAGCTTCCTGGATAGCTCTTGCTTCAGCAGCAGCAGAATCAATGAATGGATCAGTATTTGCCAAGGCAAAGGTAATAGAGCCATTAGAGTTCCTCTAGATAGAAGCAGTGGTTGCCTTGTTTTGGATGAAGGCAACATATGAGTTGAGCTCGGTCTAGTTGCATGGGGGTGGCTTCCAGCAAGCAGAGGGGAAGTGCTTTAGAAAATCCAATTTCTATTTGTGCTAGAGCATAATGGTGTGCCTCAATTCCAATGGATTTGTCCAGGGCTTCAGGGAAAGAGTGTTCTTTGAGGTGAGCGATCTTGTTCTTGTTGAACCAAACCTTGTCCATTGAGAGAGCACACAAAGTTTTGAACTCCAGATTGTGAGCTTCCATTGAGTTTCTTGGTAATCTGCAATCAAGGAAATAAGTGATCTAATCAGGAAGGGTGAAAGTAATAAACTTATCTAGATTGCAAGAACATTTAGATGAGAGCATAGTTTTGTGCATGTAATTACTGTGTAAGAAAATATGCTCAACAGCTTTAATAAAGTTATTACATATAGGACAAGAAATATCAGCAATGCTAAAAATCTTATAAAGTCTAGTTCTTGTAGGGAGGATATCATACACTGCTCTCTAAAGCAACATTTTGAGTCTACTATGGAGCTTAGAGTTCCATATTTTGGACCGGATCTTAGGGGGATTTGGAGTTCTGGTAGGAGAGGTTAGAGTGAGAAAAGCACTTTAAGAGGAGAAAGACCCTAACTTAGAGGGTGTCCAGATAAGTGAAGGAGGGCGAGGAGAGTAGGATATATGAATTTTACAAATCTCTCTAATTGTATTAGGAGAAAATAGTCTAGAGAGAAGACTAAAATTCCATTGTCCGTAAGGTTAGAACTCAAAGAAGTATCAATAGTGGGGAGAGCAGTAGGAGTGAATGAGAGAATGGAGGGGATCCATGGATCTTTTCATATAGAGAGAGTGGGGTTAGGACTGATAGTATAATAGGCAAAAGAGAGGTTCAAAGGAGACTTACTCGTGGCAGCCTTTCGGCCGTCCAACGACCTATAAGTCTAAATAAATCATTCCAGGTCCAAGAAGTTCTAGACTTGATCTTAGGCATAGTGAGAAAGTTTTTACTATTCACATATTTGTATCTAAGGAGTTTAACTCGTACCTTGTTAGAATTGTTGGCAATATGCCAAAAATGTTTAGCCATCAGGGTATCATTGTGATTCTTCATCAATCTGAATAATAAAGGAGGGAATAATAAAGGAGTGAAGGAGGGAATTGAGGGGATCCAGGGATCTTTTTCATATAGAGAGACTGGAGTTGGGAGTGATAGTATAACATACAGAAGAGAGGATCAAAGGAGACTTTACTCGTGGCAACCTTTCAGCCGTCCATCGACCTTTAAGTCTAAATAAATCATTCCATGTCCAAGAAGTTTTGGACTTGATCTTAGACATAGTGAGGAAGTTTTTATTATTCACATATTTGTATCTAAGGAGCTTAACCCATAACTTGTTAGAATTGTTGATATGCCAAAAAAGTTTAGCCATGAGGGCATCATTGTGATTCTTCATCAATCTGAAACCAAGGCCGCATGGGTTTCTTAGGTATGCAAATTGTATCCCATCTTTTAAAGGGGAGGATGTTCTGGTTCTAGTTCTCTCCCCCCCCCCCCCCCCCAAGAACCTCATCATTTTCTATCCATGTTGGACCAGATAGAAGTAGGGAAGGAGAAAATAGACATGGAATAAGAGTGGAGGGATTGAGCAAAGGATTTGATGAGGATTTCCTTGCCAGAAAGAGAGAGTCCTTTTCCTTTCCATCTAGAGGGCCTCGAGTTAAGGGAATCAAGGGAGGAGATTAACACTGGTTTTTTAAAGGAAATTTTGCAGAAGTGAACACCAAGATGTTTTTTCAGTATGAGAGCATTCCTTGAGGATAAGAATGACAAGTACTTGGCTTTTGGTTGGGGGGAGGGGGTGGCATTATAGTTGAAGTGGACAAAGGATTTCTCATAGTTCATAAGTTTTCTGTTCCAGAGACTAAGTTTCAAGAAACAATTCTTGATAGTAAGGGCATTCTCAAGGTTAGCCTTGCAACAAACAATCAGATCATCTGCATAAAAAAGATGAGTAATAGTAGGGCTAAGTCTAGAGGTTTTGATTCCAGAGAGGTATCTAGATGTCTCTTCCACAACAAGAAACCTGGAGATAAGCTCAGCATAGATGTGGAATAGATAGGGAGATAAAGGATCTCCCTGTCTGATACCCCCAATTGTACGAAGAAACCAAACTGAGCACCATTAATAACAGTAGAAAAAGAGCTGGTAGAGATCCAAATGGAGATCCAGTGAATGACGGTAGGGCAAAATGCAAGAGATCTCAATATGGTAAGTAAGAGAGACCACTCGACATGATCAAAGGCTTTAGCTAAGTCAATTTTGATAGCCATAAATGAATTCTTGCCTTTTTATTGTTGAGATATTGCATGGTTTCGTGTGCCATAATATTGTTATCTTGAATGTGCCTACCAGGGATGAAAGCTGATTGAACAGGAGAAATGAACCTATCAAGATAACCTTTAAGTCTATCGGCTAAAATCTTAGAGATGCATTTGTAAATGACATTACAAAGACTTATAGGTCTAAATTGATTATGTTTATTAGCACTCTCAGATTTAGGAATCAGGGACAATAAAGTGTGATTAAAAGAGTGGGGGAGATGTTTGCCACCAAAAAAAAAGTTTCTAACAGAATTAGAGATATCTTTACCTATTATAGGCCAATGGTGATTAAAGAAGAGAGGGGAGAAGCTATCATGGCTATGGCCGGTATAAGATCTTATATTAAAGAAAATCTTCTTAATTAGAGTAGGAGAGAGGAAGGGGCGGAGCTCAGGGATATCATCAGTAGTAACCACAACTTAAAACAAGTTGTCAAGATTAGAGGGAAAGGGAGAGGGACATTAGAAGGGTAAACAGTTGTAAAGATATTAGCGAAATAAGTTTGAAAAGTACAACCAATATCAGTCCATGAGTTGAAAGTATTACCTGCTTCATTCTGAAGGAGTGGATAAAATTATTCGTGGCCCTAGATATGATGGAGATATGAGAACATTTGGTGTTTGCATCTCCTTCTTGAATACACTTAACCTTGGCTTTCTAAGACCAGTGAGCTTTAGCTTTTTTTTTCTGAGATGGTCAAGCTGGATTTGAGCTGCTTTTTCTTTGCATTGGTTTTAAAAAGTGTAAAATTGAGCCTATAAGGATGTGATCAAAGAGGTTAGTTCTTTCATTTGAACAAAATAGTTCCCAAATTGGTTATGGCTCCAGTGGATCAAGGCCTTTTTGGAGTTAGTGAGATCGTTCTTGACAGTGAAAGGGGCTGACAACTGAGGGTACTTTAGCCAGTTAGCTTGGATAGTTGTATAAAAGGATTTCTCAAAGCACCGCATGTTTTCAAATCTGAAAGGCCTTTTTGGGGGAGGGTAAAAATGATCTGAGAGAAGAAGTAAAGGTTTGTGGACAGAACCAATAGTTGGAGGTGGAGAATAGAGGAGTTGGGGTAGGAAATTCACCAAGCTTAGTTGGCCACTCCTCTATCAAGTCTAAGTATCTGGTATGTGGTTGTTCCAGGTGAAGATGTCACATTTGAAGCCAAGATGAGAGAGGTTAAGGTTAAGAAGGGACGTGGAGAACAGACAATTGGAGGAGTTTGCAAGGATGTTACCACCAAGTTTCTCTTCTTGGCTCAAAGTAGAGTTGAAATCTCTCATTACAAGCTAAGGTATGTCATCAGTCAGAGCTAACAAGCTAATTGAATCCCGGAAGTTGATTCTCAAGTCAGAGGAGCAAGGGCAGTAGGTGCATGTGAAGACCCACTCAAAAGAAGATGAGAGAGTAGTGATCTTGGTATGAATGAGCCATTTGTCAACTGGGATGGGGGGTGAGAGAGATGTTTGGATTCCAGGCTAGGCATATACCACATGAAATACCAGTAAGGGGGGAGAAAGTAGAGAGAGACAGAGAGTTATCAAAGAGAGCTTTAAACATAGGAGCAGAGTTGTTTGTTTTGATTTCAGAGTGAAAGAATAAATTTACCTTTTGAAGGTGAAGCAAAGCTCCAAGAGCTGAACTACCTCAGGTTTACCTAACCTTTGGTAGTTACTTACAATTATCTTAAGAGAGATCATTCTTTGACCCCCTCCAGGGCAGTGAAGTTGATAAGTTCAGTAGGAGGTGATTGTTCTGTAGCAGAAATGGTGAAGCTTCCATCAGAGTATTATTTCACAGTGGGTTTGAAATACCTCAACTTTCTTGTAACTATAGTTCCTTCCAAATTGAGCACCTGTTCATTCAAGTTAGAATCCAGGACCAATGCAGATTGCGTTGAATCAATGTCAAAGGGTAAGGAGGTTTAAGTGGTTGGGGCCATATCTACATCTGGTAGGGAGCTATTAAAGGGGACCTGTTTAGTTGGTCAAGAGTTCTTTTTGTTTTTCCGGAATATATGTCAGAGGTAGTTTAGGTAATTGGGGGGAAGAGCTTGGTGAGGTCAACGTCAACTTGTTTGACAAGTGAAACTAGTGGGTTGTTGTTGCTAGGTGGTGTTATACCAATGAAGATTTCTTTTTGATTTGGCAAAGGTATTTGTGTCACATTTTTGGGCTCTAGAGTAGACTCTTTTTTTGTCCAGCAGAGAAAGGTACCTTTGTGGGTGGGGGTGGGGGTGGGGGGGGTACTTGGGGGGGCTGTTTGGGTCAGAGGAGCATGCCATGTCACTTTTAGTTAGTGGCTTAGCGGCCACGTGTAATTTCCAAAAAGTTTTTAGGGTTTCCTAGTTTGAGGTTTTGAGGATTAATGGAGGTGGTGGCTACGATAATGTCAGAGTTTGGGTTGGTGGAGGTGAGATTGGGGTGGCCTAGCTGGTTTTCTTCCTTAATCCATGGACATAACTTAAATATAACAGGTGGTACATCAAGTGAAGAAAGCAAGTTACATACATGAGTTTTATGGCATATCATATCACAATAGAAGCAATATTGTCCCAACTCTTCATATTTGATGTTAACTTTGAATGGGGATCAATTTGTTATTTGCACCATACAGTGGTTGGTGATGGGGTTGTTGGTGTTGAGTTCAACCCTAGTTTGGATGAATCTTTTCCATCTGTTTGTCTCAGGGATTTCAGCATGTAGGAATCTCCTAAGAGCATTACCTAGAGACTCCACAACTCCTTGATTGATGAAGTACACATGGATATTGTAGGCTTGGATCCAGAGTTGTGACCCTGAAAGATCCAGCTCATCAAAGGTTTTTCCGCCAGGCCATGGGGTGAGAGTTGTATGGTAAACTTCGAAGTTCCATGGTCCTTGTTTAATTAATCTTTCCAGAACCGAGTAACTTTCGAGCATGAAGACAATGATATTTTATGGGATTCAATTTGTATCCGTACGGTTGGGATATTCCAAGCTTAGAGAAGAGTATTTTTGAGGCCCAGGGTTGGGATTTGTTTATCGGTGAGGACTTTCACAACTAGGGATTTTGGTTGGTTGTTTAGGGCTTGATCAACATGATTTTTTTTTTTGGGTGGGGTGGGGAGGGGGGGGGTGATCTAAACGGTTTCCATTAGATGTTAGCTTCTGACTGTTGAAAATTTCCATGGAGAGAGATAGAGATTCGAGCGTTAAAGAGAGAAGAGAGAAGACGAGGGGAGAGAGAAAGAGAAAGATAAAGAGAAGAAAAGGGAGGAAGGAGAAAAGCCCAAATGAGGGAAGGTTCCACTTAGGAGAAAGAACAGAGAAAAAGATGAATTGAACACCATGTTTAGTAACTTTGTTATCACTAAATTATTTGTATCAATTCTTTTTTGTTGTACAAAATTTGTACATTAACAACATAATATTAAAAAGATACATTAAAAGTTATTTAATAATCATAAGCACCTTTATTAATTTTATTGCTTTCATTAATCCATATACATTTTAACTTCAAAATATGACATTAACAAAAAATTTTAAAACTAATTATACTAACTTATAATTAAAATATTTAAAAGAAAAAGTTCATCTTCTACACCAATCCACCCCTCCCCCCCCCCCTCCCCCCCCCCCCAAGGAAGGAAGACCCACTTGCCACCACCCCGTACGCACCTCCCACTCCAGCATAACAACCATCCCACCACCACCTCCGTCCTCAAGGAGGATCCATCCGCCACCTCCAAAGTTTCGCCACCACCTGCCCCTAAAAATCAGATCGCAATATAATTTTCAACAGCAATTTGTGTTGTTGGAGGCGAGATTGAGATTTGATGGGGAAAGGCGGCGGCGGTGGAGGTAGAAGAGTTGGGTTCTTTATCAATAAAATATACATATCAATGTAAAAGAGTTCGTCAAAATGTTTAAGAATCCTAGTAGAATAATCGCTTAAATAATGACATATACATACACTACAAAATGAGAAAAATATTTTAAAAATCTTTAATGAAAAAAGAATGAAAAACAAAAAAGAAATATATATCAAGTCAATCCCAATTTCCTATATGTAATTTAACAAGCATATATGTAAGCATATATGTAAGCAGTAATTGTCAATTCAATCCCAATTTCCTATATATCCGGAGTCATGGATAAATGTTTTAGGCACGTCACATGGCACAACTATAATTGAAGTATTAAACCACCGAAAACACCATGAAAAAACCAAATTAACACAAAGCAACTCTAAATTAAAGCTAGAAGATTAAAAAGTGATACAACTAGAAGCAGTAAATCACAGTACCGAAGCCGTTTTCTCTGTCGCTAATGTGTCAAACTTAGCTCCAAATTAACACTAACCTCATTATTAGTTTCAACAACAGGAACAGAACTAAAGAGATGTGCAGTAGAATTTACAACCAAACATTTCTTTGCAACCTTGTCCTTATTATTAACACTACCCCTCTTCCTTTTCTTCACTTGGTGATCATCACAAGAAGAGGAGTTATGACAAGAGGTAGATGAGGGCATGAGTGGCAGAACAGAAGGAATCTCAAAGTTTGTCCGTGCTTTGGAGCCTCTCAGCCACCTCGCTGCAACGTCGTAAGCATGTGCCGCCTCCTCTGCCGTGTCAAAGGTTCCCAGCCAGTGGCGACACCGGCCTATACGGTCACGTATCTCCGCAGACCACCTCCCCCAAGGCCTCTTTCTCACACCCCTATAGTTCTTTATTGGAATATTAATCTCATCATCACCCAACCTCCTTATATTTTCTTGTATAAGTGTTTGAGTTTGACTTGGTGCCTCAACTTGTCTGTTACCGAACAGAACATGTTCTCCGACAACGGCTGCTATTCCTTCAAGAACAGGAGGATTTGCCAACATTAGGACATCTTCGTTTCCTGGCATTATTATTGTCTTGCTTTTTTAACTGAGTTCTAACTTCTAAGTAATAAAATTGCTTGTGAAAGCAGCAGAGAGTAAAAAGACAAATATTTTCTGGGTACTAATGAAAGTATTCGAATCTCACGCAATTTATGGTTAGTGGGAAGTGACTTTTTAATATAAATATTGTTGGTATAGGAGTTGTGGATATTGATGTCGTCATGTCACGTATTTGACAAGACCGCAATGTACCGGTCGTTGGCATTTTTACCTGGATACTCGTACTTTGGGTTGGCAAATACGTACTCTCCTTTTTCAAGATGACAGCATCACGTCATATCATCTCACCATCATCTCATTAGTTGCATTGATCACATCGGGAATCAGCCCAACCCACGTAATATGTATACGTAGTGTACAATTACTTAACTTGTACTTTCTACATCTATGTAATTAATGTTATGGGGAGTCATGTGACACAGGTACAAAATGAATATAACGAGATACCAATATGATACAATCATTAATATTGGATATTAAAATTAAAATATTAATTAGTAATTATACTAGTATGAGATGATCAAATTGTATAAAATACTAACATGGAATTTAGGATTGAAGCTTTTATTTGTTTTCCTTATTGGTAAATGTATTTTAACGTGAGATTGACTTAAAATATTCTCAAGCCAATTATTATATGTACGTATCGCACGTATAGACTTTTGCTGTATTGTACTTTTAGTATTTAACTTCAAAGTAATTGCAAAATAGGTCATGACTTTTTGTAAATTGTACAATTAGTAATTTATTATGACTTGAGAATCTGTAACACCATTCTCAAGTTGCGCACAAAGTGTCTTTGGGTTTCTATAGTCAGCTGCATCTTGTCAGTTGAACAAACCATGCTAAGTAAACTTGAGATGAATTTCTTTTATTTTTATTTTTATCAACAAAAGGAAAGAAAACTTATGAAAAGGGGCTAAGCATATCCATAATCAAAAGCAAAATTTAGGATACAAACATGCAAAAGGCCAATTAGCTTAGTCAAGAAAAATACAAAAAAATCTTGGTGCCTAAGCTTGAATCAAATCTAAGAGTTGATCATCTCAGTCATTTTTGGAGTCTCACCTTTAAATAGACAATTTTTTCTAGCCGTCCAGATGCATGGACCAGACAATACCAAATACTTGGCCCTTGGATCCTATCTTTTGAAGATATTAGTTAGATGTTGCTTGTAATAGCTTCATATTTTTGATGCGAGCACGAGTTTTCAACATTGGCAGATCGATTTTAACATGAAATCAAATGAGTAATTGTAGAACAAAGAGGAGAAGAAGAAAAGGAATAACAATTCATTATTGACGATTAATTGATTGTTACAAAACTTGGAATTGAAAAAGTGAATGAATGAAAGGAGGAGCGTGTGGTTTTATCTTAGCTCACACGATTCAATCCATGCAGCACACGGATTAAGAGTAAGCTTAATCTTTAATTAATAAACTAATTAACAATGGTGGTTACCAATGGTAACAACTAACGTTTAATAAGTTTCTAAATAAGTAAACCCAATAATAAATTATAGATTATGGTTTAATACCCCCTCAAGAAGGGTCTGGATGTCGATCCCACCCATCTTGGATGCCATAAGTTTGAAAGGACCAATGGAGAGAGGCTTGGTCAATATATCAGCTGCTTGGTGGACATTTGAAATGTGAGAAATTTTCAAAGCTCCTTTATGTACTTTCTCTCTGACAAAATGGCAATCAATTTGTATATGTTTAGTCCGTTCATAGTGGACACGATTGCTAGCAATGCAGAAAGCACACTTGTTATATGTGAAGAGGAGAGGAACTTTGGATTCTGTAATGTCAAGATCATGGAGTAGTGTTTGAGCCATATGATCTCATAGGTTGCAGTGGCTAGTGATCTGTATTCTGCCTATGTGGAGGATCTGTTAACTATGGGTTGCTTCTTAGCTTTTCATGTGTTAACAGGCTTGGAATTACGACCTAATTAACTGAATTATTTATTTGGGTTGGAACGCCTTTGTCCGTGGTTCAAAAACTAAATGCTATTTAACGGGAGAGAAAAACTGATAAAAACATTCCTTCCTTTTATTCACTATGATCCACTCTCTTTTCCGAGTCGATATGCGTATTTCCGAGTCTATATGTGTGTTTTTCCTTAATTGCCTGCCCTCCTCTCATTGTCCCTTCTTCCTCTGTTTATATAGAGTTTTTAGGGACATGTGTCGTTATGCATGTTTTTACAGGTGTCGTTATGCATGTGGTGGTGTTCTACACGTGTTACAATGTTCATTTAACCAATAAGATAACGTCTATCTTAAGTGCTGACTGTATCATTTCTTCTTCTGAGGGCTTTGGTCTTCTTTATGATAAGGGGTAGACTGTCTTCTTTACTTCCGAGAGCTCATTGCTTCTAATGGTGACTCGAGGGCCGAGTCTGAGTGTTCTCTTAGTGACAGTGCTTCTCCGAGAGGTGTGTATTCCGGAGTGTTTGCTTCAGGATATTCTCCGAGGGGGTGTTCGTTCATGGGTTGATCTCCGAGAGGTTTTTAGCTATCGTGGGTAGGTGGTTTCTTTCTCCGAGTGCCCGGAGAGTGTTGTTCTGTAGTTGTTGCGTTACTGTGAAGTTCCGTCCTCTGGGTCGGTTGACTGGAGTAATGTTTCGAGAGCATTTGTGTTGGGAGTACGTAGCAGGGAAGTACTGAGGTGGTGTTCCGAGAGCGTTTATGTTGGGAGTGCATAGCAAGGAAGTGTTTTTGTCAAGGTTCTGGGACTCTGTTGATTTCCGACAGCTCTAGTGGGCTTTGATAGATTGGTTCTTTTAACTCATCCTTTCCGAGAGTTCATACTTTCCGAAGAGGCAGAATGAGTGGGGCGGAGTGTTTGTCGGATGCTGCTGTAGTTCCGATAGCGGTTAGTCTGTAGAATGCTTTCTTCAGGTGTATATTCCGATAGGTATCTGCCTTGGTTTCGGATTCCACCTGTTGGGCCATTAGGCACGACTTTGCTCCAGTTTTTGATGTTTGGAGATGTGCTCCGAGGGATACTTGGGGTGTGATACCTGTATCGTGAATGCAGATCGCATAATCATATAATAATATACCTGGTAATTCCAGTAATTGATTTATTGTTTATTTCAAGCAGGTCAAGCAGGTGAATTATCATCCTGTTAACAAACCCCCCCAGTTTTTAGTGCAGTTGGTTATTATGACTGCACTAGAAACTTAATAGGTTAAAGGGTACGAGGGCTCGGGTATCGTAGATTTTGTCAGGTATATTGGGAATCTTTCACAAGGCCTCGTAGAACTCTCCAGGGATGTCGTAAACACTCGTCAGTGACATTTATGTTTTGTTCGACGTTTCCCTCGTTCTTGGCATTACCTTTAAAAAGGTGAGGAGTATCGTGGTTACTCTCTCCGATAGTATTCTGAAATGTGCCCTCGTTGGATCATTATCCGGGCATTAATAATAATTTAAAGTTATGGCATTTACTTAACTGCGATTTAAATGCAGTTAATGGTGATTTTAATGCCACGTTTATGTATTGTGCGGGAATCGAAGCGTCTTGACCGTTGTGTTTCCGTTAACCGAGGAGACGTGACATTTAATAGCACTAGGCACGACTTTTAATCGTGGGGCGTGAGTGGGTTTAGTGGTCATTTAAGGCACTTAGTGGGTGTAGGGTTTATAAACCCTCTTCTTTCCTAATTAACCTCACTTGCAATCTTTGAGCGAAAAAATTCTCTTCTCTGCAAAAAATTTCTGCAAAAGCACTCTCTGATTTTTTAAGAATTCTCTACAATGGCGTCACAATCCAATACTAACCTGGTGTCGGCCGCTTCCGGTACCGGAGGTGCAGCGGGGGCAACGTTTCTGGGTTCTCGAAAGAGGAGTGCAGCGGCGGCGGGGGCGAGCGGCAGCGGTGGCGCCTGGAAAAGCGAAGAAATTGAAGAAGAAGGCCGACAAGGGTGGTGTTCCGCGGGCTACCCAGAAGGTGGGTGATACAGTTAGCACCGCGTCGGAGAAGGAAATCCGAAATTTATTCATCGAGCACGGCGCTTCTGGCCGTAATGTGGAGGTGATGGTGCTGGAGGCCCACCACCGGGGTGATTCTCCTCCGCCGGAGCACCTGACGGTGTACTATCCCACAAATAAAGGCGGGACTGCGCTCTTTTTTCCCGCTCTTCTACTGTGATATTTTCAACTACTGTAATCTCTGCCCTAGCCAACTCACCCCAACTCTTTCACTACGTTGGCCTTGTTCGTGTTTTGGTGTCTGGTGAGAGGCATCGAGTGCACGATGGATAGGTTTTTCGCTGTATTTGAGTTGAAGCCATCTCCGGGGGGAGGTCCTTTCTACTGTTTCACCCATGGGGATAAGGATGACCGGATTTCCGAGGGCAACATCACCTCCCACAGTTCATGGAAAAACAAGTTTTTCTTCATATGTCCTGCTGAGGGAGAGTGGGACATACCCCTGACTTGGAGGGAGCCCACCTTTCCCGAGAGAGTGATGGACGATACTCTGATGTTCTCGCCGGTATTCTCCGCGAAGCCCCTGGTGGAGTCGAAGGATTTTATTCGCCTCTATCGGACCGCAGGATTGAGGCACATTTATCCCCTAGACAAAATCGAGACTCCCCTGGCCATTCCCGAGGAGCTCTTCGATACCTTCGGTAAGTATTTACCTCCCTTACATTACATGTGTTTCTTTCTATCTTATCTAACTTGTAACCATCTTTGTAGTGAATGTTCTGCGACCGTTCATGGTGGAGAACGAGGACGTAGTAACCAAGAAGGGGAAGTCTACCCAAGGAGAAGGTGAAGCCATTGGTGCTGCGGAGGGTGAGGAGGAGCAAGGGGGACCCCTTTGAAGGTTGCTACAGTCACGTCCCGGTCGTCTAGCGGGACTTCCGATACCCCTGAGGAAGCGGGGTTAGGCGTGACTTCCGTCGATGCAGGCCCTGCTGGGGTATTTGTCATAAGGGGTGGGGAGTAGGAGGTTGGGATAGAGGGGATGGCTTTACCACCCCCTGGTGTTATTAGTATACCCTCCTCCTCGGAGTTATCGGGGGACTCTGCATACGCGTTACTGTCGACTCCTCCCAAAGGTATGTGTTTCTCCCTAGTCTTTAAACAGCATTGAAACTGTATACACTTCTTCTATTTATATGGGAATCTGCTCTAGATAGACGAAGGGATAGATTTACTTAGAAACATTTCTGATTCCGCAGGAGGTGAAGACCTTTTTGGTCTAGAAGGGGGGTCGCTTCCCTCGGATCTCGCCCCTCCTCCAGCTTTTGACACAATGAGTCTACTGGACGAGATTTTGGCTGCGGGTCCCCCGCTTACGAGTGCTCCTGCTCCCAGACCACTCGCGGCCATCCAGTCAGATAGCCCTGTAGTCACTAAGGTTCCACTATCGGGGGGAGTACCTCCAGGCATGCCCTCGTCTTCCAATGCTCCAGCCTTAGGACGAGAGCCTAGTTCTGAAGACGCCCAAGTGGCTCTCGAGACTGTCACTCAATACTTAACAGCTGCCAACTCCTTGCCAGCGGACGGGTGGCAATTCGTCCGAGCTTGTACCAACAACGTGGCTATGTTGGTAAGTTTTTATTTATCTAATTCGTTTAAGATCCTGTGTCGGGATCTTTATTCTTCTGTTTTGCTTTCTAAGGCACCTAAAATGCTTCCTCTTCTGTTACTCGAGGTCGAGAAGCTGCAAAAACTAGCGAGCGCAGCTGATGAGAAGTCTCGGAAGCTGGAGGCGGAGAACAAGGATATCCGGGAAAGAATGGGGAAGTATAACGAGGCGTGGGCCATGCTTACGCAACAAAACCACGACTTGAGGGGGGAGAATAAGCAGCTCCACTCTTCTGTAAAGGAGATGGAGGCCTCCGGGCTTGTACTGAAAGACAGGGTGACCTCCCTCGAAGGGGAAAAAGTTGCTTGGGAGGCCAGGCAAAAGGAGTTAGAGCGGGATCTGTCCCAGGCACTGGGCCAGGTGGACACTCTTAACGAGAAGTTGTCACGGGCTACGGTTCCGGGGGTGTCACTTCCGAGGAGGTGCAGCAAAGGGTGGATGCTGCGGTTAAGCAAGCTCGGGAGGACGACACTGCTCACGTGAAGGAACTGTACATCAATAAGCACCAGGGGTACTTAGCAGGATCTGCTATGTGGGGGTTCCTTCAGTTCTTCGGGCAGGTGCGCAGTAAGGTGGCTCCCAATTTAGACCCGCGGGTAGTCAATATCGCGGAGATGCAGAGGCCTACTCTGGAGCAAGCCTACGACCTCTTCAAAAAGAGTAGCTCTCGACTTCCTCCCTCCTCCTCTTCCCCGACTCGGGTGCCCTTGGCAGCGGTACTTTCGCGGCCCTCGGTGCACTCCCCTCTCCGAGTGGGGGTCCAAGCTGTCTCCCCTGGCGTTCCTCCTCTTGCAAGTGCTCCGGTTCTTCCTTCCACAACTGAGCCAGCTCCTGTCCCCTCGAGTGCTCTACCCCCCAGCCTTAGGGGTTTTTAATTTGTTTTTCTCTTAAGGACCATTGTACTTTTTCTTATTATGTTTATGTGTAATGGTACTTTTATCTTTTGTTTGGAATGAAACATTTCTTATTTGCAACGAAACTTTTTTCCCGTGTTAATAGTCACATAATTTTTCAGCATATTATGGATACTTGGTCCCTTTCCTTTAATTGTAGAATTTTAAGATTGAATTTACAGAAATGAGAGAGCATCTCACCCTTACTGGCCAAATAACTTTCTTAGCATAGCGTGTCTATTTGCAGTGCAAGTTTGGGGAAATATACTTTCCTAAATAGGAGTATCCCCCGACACGCCTTCGTAGCCTTTTATAGTATGCTTTGGGCAGCTCAACTTAATTCGGTTATTCGAGGAAAGGGTCCTAAGTATGTATAAATGCTTAGAGTTTAGTGAATATTTTCACGTTCTTTCAAAGAATCATTCCAATAGAATTGTTTATATCCTCGTCACTTTTAATTATGTAGACTTTCGGAAAGCCTTTGATGAGAGAGTACGAGTGGGAAACGGAGATATTCTCCGAGGCCACTGGACCATGTCTTCCCCCTTTCCCTCAAGTTTTATATCGACTTCGCGCAAGTATTTACGTAGTAAATTATAGCATCTTATGGTTTTTCACGAAGATATTCAAAATCTGATTCGAACTACAAATAGTGAAAGAAGGATACTTATCTTTGGTGCGTGTCGTTCCATTGCTGTAGCACCTGCTTTCCCTTTTGGTTGTGGCAACGGTCCCACGAACCTGCTTAAGGGTTTAATGACTGCGAGAATAAATTCTCCCCGATTGGCATCTCTTTTGAATGCTCTTGAAGACAAATCTTATGGCGTTCCCACATACGGCGCCATTTTGTTAACAGGCTTGGAATTACGACCTAATTAACTGAATTATTTATTTGGGTTGAAACGCCTTTGTCCGTGGTTCAAAAACTAAATGCTATTTAACGGGAGAGAAAAACTGACAAAAACATTCCTTCATTTTATTCACTATGATCCACTCTCTTTTCCGAGTCGATATGCGTATTTCCGAGTCTATACGTGTGTTTTTCCTTAATTGCCTGCCCTCCTCTCATTGTCCCTTCTTCCTCTGTTTATATAGAGTTTTTAGGGACATGTGTCGTTATGCATATTTTTACAGGTGTCGTTATGCATGTGGTGGTGTTCTACACGTGTTACAATGTTCATTTAACCAATAAGATAACGTCTATCTTAAGTGCTGACTGTATCATTTCTTCTTCCGAGGGCTTTGGTCTTCTTTATGATAAGGGGAGACTGCCTTATTTACTTCCGAGAGCTCATTGCTTCTAATGGTGACTCGAGGGCCGAGTCTGAGTGTTCTCTTAGTGACAGTGCTTCTCCGAGAGGTGTGTATTCAGGAGTGTTTGCTTCAGGATATTCTCCGAGGGGGTGTTCGTTCATGGGTTGATCTCCGAGAGGTTTTTAGCTATCGTGGGTAGGTATTTTCTTTCTCCGAGTGCCCGAAGAGTGTTGTTCTGTAGTTGTTGCGTTACTGTGAAGTTCTGTCCTCTGGGTCGGTTGACTGGAGTAATGTTCCGAGAGCATTTGTGTTGGGAGTACGTAGCAGGGAAGTACTGGGGTAGTGTTTCGAGAGCGTTTGTGTTGGGAGTGCATAGCAAGGAAGTGTTTTTGTCAAGGTTCTGGGACTCTGTTGATTTCCGACAGCTCTAGTGGGGTTTGATAGATTGGTTTTTTTAACTCATCCTTTCCGAGAGTTCATACTTTCCGAAGAGGCAGAATGAGTGGGGCGGAGTGTTTGTCAGATGCTGCTGTAGTTCCGATAGTGGTTAGTTTGTAGAATGCTTTCTTCAGGTGTATATTCCGATAGGTATCTGCCTTGGTTTCGGATTCCACATGTTGGGGCATTAGGCACGACTTTGCTCCAGTTTTTGCTGTTTGGAGATGTGCTCTGAGGAATACTTGGGGTGTGATACCTGTATCGTGAATGCTGATCGCATAATCATATAATAATATACCTGGTAATTCCAGTAATTGATTTATTGTTTATTTCAAGTAGGTCAAGCAGGTGAACTATCATCTTGTTAACACCATGATATTACGAATTCTCCTAGATACACATCATAACCATTGATGCTTTTTCTTGTTTTTAGATCAGTAGCCTAGTTACTATCACAAAATCCTTTGAGTTGATCATTAGATTTTGATGGATAAAAAATGCCTTTTCCATGGGATGACTTGATAAAGGAGGACCTTGTGAGATGCTATAAGGTGTGATATTGTAGGGGCTGACATAAATTGAGTGATGCACTGGATGCTGTAATTTAAGTCTGGCCTAGTGATGGTGAGATAGGGAAGCTTTCCCACCAGTCTTCTGCATTGAGTTGGATCCTCCAAACGAGCTGAGTATTTGCATTGAATATGGTAAAGGGTTGTGCATCCCAAGTATTGTGAGTCAGTTAGTATATCCAAAGCATACTTCCTTCAGCATAATGTGATTCATGCATTGCTTTTGGCAATCTCAATGCTAATAATATACGTCAAATTCCCTAGATCCTTAATAGTGAATTGGTTGTCCAAGTATCGCTTGATAGCGTCAATTTCTGAGATATCGTTACCTGTTAAAATGACATCATCTACATAGACATAAGTATATGTGAACTTGTTGTTAGATTTCTTGAAAAAGAGAGAAGAGTCAGATATAGTTTGAGTAAGCCATAAGCAAATATATATATATATATATATATATATATATATATATGTAAGCTTAGGGAACCATTTTCTTAATGCTTGTTTGAGGTCATGAAGGCTCTTCTGCAAGAGTCGCACTCTTCTATCAGAATTAGATAGATAACCAGGTGGTGATTTCATATAAATCTTTTCATTGAATTCTCCGTAAAGAAAAGCATTGTTAACATCTAATTGGCGAGGGGCCTGTTGTGTGATGCAACTTATTCAAGAATAGTTCTAACAGTTGTAAGCTTGGCCAAAGGGGGAATGGTATCAAAATAGTCATAACCTTCCTCCTATGTGTAGCCTTTAGCTAAAAGCGTAGCTTTGTATCTCCTTATTGAACTATTTTTATTATATTTGATTTTGTATACCCATTTACATCCAATTAAGTGATGATTAGGTGGTAAAGAAGTTAAATGCCAGGTGTTTGTCTTTTCAAGAGCCTATACTTCTTTCTTCATTGCTAGTTGTCATTCAGTATGTTGGTTGGCTTAAGTAAAGGTCTTAGGCTCAGTTAACTGAGATATAGATGCAATGAATGCTTATGCATGGGTGAAGCCTATCAGTTGAGAGATAGTTTGATATTGGGCAGTTTACCCATGGTGCTTGTGTTAGCTTTATGTTGTGAGTGAGGAATGGAGTAGTCTTACACAGGTAAGTATGAAGGTGGTGCAATGCTTCTAGTTAATTTTCTAAGAGGAGGGTTAGAGGTAACTGTTGTATTACCTGGCGCAATCTGTTGGATTGCTGCAGTAGATTCAGATGTTGAATTAGATGCTGATGAGGATTAAACAACATGTAGATTTTGAGTTTGATGAAAAACATAAGTAACGTACACTTGGGAAAGGATTGACTCATGTTCACCAGCTGAATGAGCAGAAGAGTTGATGTGTTGTGCATTGGAGTTTGTTGACAAAAGAATGTTCTCCTGAATATCATGAGTTAAGGGAGGAGGGTGCTCATCCCCATTATTTGTATCATAGATGTTAGAGGCATTTGCAACAATGAAATTATCATTGTATATCTGTATAACTAGTAAGCTTTTGTTTAATGATTTTGGTTCTTTAACTAGAAAAACATGTTCAGCAGAGTATGCATTTCTAAAAGTCAAAGTTTCCATGGTGTCTAAGTCTAATAAGAGATAGACCTTTGTACCCTTTGGGTATTATAGAAACACACATTTAATGGCATTAGGATCAAACTTCTTCTGTGTGCAGTGAGGGTGGATGCATAAGATAGACATCCAAAAGTCTTTAACACATAATAGTTAGGGTACTTACCAAACAATACCTGATATGGAGTTTGATTTTGAATCACTTTGGAAGGCCATCTATTGATGAAAAATGCAGCAGTAGCTACACAGTTGCTCCAAAAAGGTAATAGTGCATTGCACTGGAATCTAAGTGCTCTTGGTACCTATAACAAATGCTGATGTTTCCTTTCAACAACATCATTATGTTGTCGTGACTCAACACAGCTTGTTTGATGATCAATGCCATATTAATTATAGAAGTTCTTGAGGAAGAACTCAATGCCATTTTCTATTCTAACACACTTAATCTTAACAGAAAACTGAGTGTAAAAAAAGTTATAAAAATTAGATAAGTGTAAAGTAACTTCAGACTTTGCTTTCAATAGAAACACCAATGTACACCTGCTAAAATCATCAACCACAGTGAGAAAATACTTACAGCCATCATGTGAGGTTGTGCCAAAGAGGCCCCATACATCACAGTGAATCATTTCAAATATTTCGGAAGTGGTAGTCTTTCTCACATGAGATGAGAGTCTTTTCTGTTTTGCAAAATGGAAAGCATCACATGGAGTATTTTTGTAACATCTAGTATGAGCAATTACATGAATCTTATAGCGTTTATTTGCAGACATATGTCCTAATCTGGAGTGCCAGACATTATGAGAAAGGTTAGAAATGTTCAGATTGCATTAAGCAGTAGAGTATTGAAAGTTGTGATGAGATCTGGTATGTAAGCCATAGAGATTGTTGCGAATACTAGCAGAACCAATCATCTTGGTCATGGTTTTGTCCTGTAGTAGACATATATAGTTGATATAAATAACACTCAAACATCAGTAGAATTAGTTAGTTTGGAAATGGAAAGCAAATTGTGACTAAAAGTAGGCACATATAACACATCTTTAAGTAATATTCCAGGAAATAATTGAATGGAACCAATATTAGTAGCTATAGTGAAGTTATTGTTGGGCATGTGGACATTTATATTGACTACTCCTGGTGTATTAATGAACAATCTTATATGAAAAACAATATGATTTGTAGCTCTTGTATCTAGGATCCATGAAATGGCTTGTACATTATTAAAATCAGAATGAACAGTGTAAGCAGCATATAAGAAGAGAATCATGTTACCAGCAACAATAGTAGCTGCATAGTGTCTTGTAAGCCCACTAGGAGGAGCATGACTTGTTTTCTGGTTTTGTGCTAGCTGAAAAGCCATGAATTGCTCAAACAATGCCTTGTAAGATCCCATGTCATTTGCAGAAGAAGTAACAGTGAGCAGTTTCAAAAACTGAACTCAAGTTAGACGAGTGGTTTTGATTGACTCTCTTGCCTTTTGGGGCATCCCAGCCATGTGGATAACCAAAGATTTGATAGCATTTATCCACTTTGTAGCCATGGTACCAATAATGAATGCATTTTCGTCTTTTCTTCTCCTTGTTGGCAGAAGGTCTTCCATAAGATTGACTAGAAGAATATGGAGCAGGATTTTGAGTGTTTTGAGACAACTGTTTATTGTGGTAAATGGACCTATTTTGATTCTCTTGATATGACTTGTTTCTAGTGCACATAGCAAGAACATCAGAAGAACCAGTAATAGAGTACATGTATCTTTTATTCTCCTCTTACAGGAGCATAGAGTACACCTTTGATAAACTAGGCAATGGATCATTCAACAAAATCTGACTTCTTAATGCCTAACTAGGAAAAGTGATTACACAATCATATTGTTGCAAGTCAATCATCCTATGATTTAAATTACACACATAATTACCGCAAGAACAAGCAATGATAAGACGCTGACTACAAAACTCGTCCCAATGTGACCTAAAAGAATTGTAGTAATCAGTTAGAGAAGAATTGTCATACGTGGTTGTGGATAATGATTTTTGTAAGTGAAATACTCGTGATCCATCCATTTGATCATAAGGAGCCTTAAGTTATTCCATAGATCTAAAGCAGCATAATAAAACACAAGACTCTTCTTAATATCAAATACAATAGAATTTGTAATCCACGATAATAGTTCTATTCTTAATATCAAATACAATAGAATTTGTAATCCACGATAATACCACATTGTTGGCTAGGAGCCAGCATTGGTGCTCAGTTTGATCTGTTTCAGGTGGAATTGACAATGTACCATCAACTAAACAAGTTTTGTTCTTCACTGTTAACGCCATGAGGATGCTACGGTACCATGACACGTAGTTAGTGTCGTTGACGTCTTCACCAACAATCACAAAACTAATAGAATAATGTCACCCGAAATAATACACAAAGGATGATTCCTCGCTTGGAGTTTTTGTCGAAGTCACAATAGAGGAAGATGACGGAGTAGACATGATCAAAGATCAAAGAAAATTACAAGTAACACTAAATTTGATCCAAGAACACAAAGATCAATTAATTTTAAGTCGATTTACAGTGAACCACACACAACATAGGTATACGATTCAATCGAATTAGATGAAGATTATTTGCAGAAGCAGATAGTGAATCCAAAGCAAATGATACGTAATAGATTTGTAAATTGATGCGAGCACGAATCTTCGACAAATGAGGATTGATTTTAACATGAAATTAAAAGATTAATTGAAGAACAAATAGGAGAAGAAGAAAAGGAATAATGATTCATTATTTACGATTAACTGTTTGTTACAAAACTTGGAATTGGAAAAGTAAATGAATGAAAGGAGGAGCGTGTGGTTTTATCTTTGCTCTCATGCTCCAATCCATACAACCCATGGATTAAGCTTAAGTTTAATCTTTAATTAATAAACTTATTAACAAAATTAGCCAAAAATAGAAGGTGGTTACCAACTGCAACAACTAACGTTCAAAGAGTTTCTAAATAAGGAAACCCGATAATTGTAGAATATTGTTTAATAGCTTGCAATACCTACTGCACCAATGAAGCTATTCGTTTAGGCGTCGTACATAATAAAGAGTTGAAAAAAATATGATTAGATTCTTCATCAGTTGGATTGTAAAAAATACAAATAGAAGTGTTTGATATGTTCGAACTTCTACGAGCATGGTAATTAGACTGACAATCAATAAGAATTAAGAACCCTTCACTGAAAGGTGTCTAATCTTCAATGGTGTTGTATAAACATTTTTTTTTGAAAAAAAGATTTTGTTTGCTTGACGCTAGGGGATGATTGTTCCTTACGTGTATTCCCAATCATTTTCTTAAAATCAAGTTTCTTTTACCAAGGTACCATATGATCCGGGAAATCATTATTTATCAGTTTAATACTCTTAATTAGATTAATTCAAAGTCTGGCCGTTTAAGTCTTGTTCGAAATAACATGCAGTTTGGATTATGACACGCGATTATGTGACACTCGTTAAAATTGTGTCAATGTCCACTCAGAGACCCAAATCGATAATAATTAACTACAAAGTCAAATAATGACATAATATATAGTGAATGTGCAGATGTTAGATCGAAATGTTAGTCCAACATTGTGGTAAATAATGTTAACATAACATTGAGTCTGACACAAACACTATACAATCCGATATGATTAATTCTGCCTTTATTCATGGACTTATATAGTTTCACGATTTGAGTTTATCTTTGTTGTATTTCAGGATATCAAAGGATCTTAGTTTTAAGAGGATTGCGAATTAAGAAAAAGAAGATCGAACTGAAGGAGAATAAGAAAATGATGGAAGATCTCTAAAGATAAGGGGTGTCAAGATATGATAACAGAACTTCCAAACTGAAGATAATCTCGACGAAGATATCAAGACTATCCAAGATAATTAAAGAACAATCCTAGTCATGTCTATCACACTTCTAGTCGTGGTGTTGAAAATCTATAAGAAGGGTTATGGACATCAAGTTGAAACATGAGACAAGAGCATAGAATTCTAAGAGAATTAATATTGAGTGTTGAGTGTACTCTGTCTTGTTGTACTGAGATTGTGTCTAACTAGTCAAAGTTGTAATCTCTATAGAACTTGATACTAGGTTGAGATGAGTGATTTCCTTTAAACATTCTCAATTGAGTTTTGTACAATCATTAAGTGATTAGTGTTTATTTCACCTTGAGGCTTGATATACTATATTCATATAATCTGCTTAAAATTCATACACTGTATTTTCACTTATTATCCGCTGTGCAATTTACTCTTTCAGGAATGTTAAGGCAACATTGAGTACTTTAGTGTTGGCTCAACATTCATATTAACACAACATGTGAGTTCAAATGAGTACCAATCCTGGTCCACATATTTTCAATTAGCGTAAGAGCCAATGACATACTATCCACAAATGTAATCCGGGCGGCCCCTACCCTTCTTCAAATCACTTACTCTACCCGGTGGCCCCTACCCTTCTTTAAATAAATCCACAACTACTAGCTATGTAATTTAGTTTCTTGTCTAAGCATTTTATCTATAAATATTTGCTTTATCAATTAAGAAACGGATCCTAATAATTGAGGTAATTCAGTAAATCTCACATGGTATCGAGTCATTAACCTTTAAATTTTCTTTCTCTTCTTCTTCGATTTTAGAGGAAGAAATCTCTGATTCTCTACGCTACTATGTTTGCCAGAAACCACTGTGGACGACAGTTATTTCCAGTTGGCGATTCGGTGCATCTGGGCCACGTGCTGCGAAGTATTATTTGCAATCCAGTCGGTTTCTCCTTTTCTTCTCCAACGCAGAGCTTGTGCCGTTGTTCCATCTTCTTTTCCCGCTGTAGTGGTGGCTTCATCGATCGTGTAGGTTCGCCGATCATTTCCTGAAGTCCATTTTCGGTTCTATTCATGAATTTATTTGCTGGTAACCTAATTGCAATTCAATTTTGGTTATTTGCAATTCACTCTATGGTTATTTGCAGTTTAGATATTTGCAATTTGAGTGGAGAGTTTAGTTCAGCCTTTGATTACATTTACTTTGTGCAACTTGAATGTACTTTTTACATCTCTGGAACTAGGTATTTTTTTTCTTGAATTATAATGACAACCGAAGGATTTTCTGTACCGGGCAAAATTATGTGGGTTGCGAATTTCATTTTAAAATATTTGTGAAAGGAAAAGAACTTTGGGGACACAACGAGGGAAATTATGTGATTCCCACAAAAGCCAAAGCACTTTTACAGTGGGAAACTAAGGATGCTCGCATAATCTCTTAGCTCTTGGGGTCGATTGAACCTCATATGATGAATAATTTGCGTTCATTTGGCATGGTGAAGGCCATACGAGAGTATTTGCATACCAGATACTCGTACGATAACACTGCTCGGTGCTTTCTGTTGGAGCTTGAAATCGCCACCTACAATCAAGGTAACCTCAATATTGAACAGTATTATTCTGGATTTCTTAATCGGTTGAGTGAATATTCTGGTATACTATATAGCAAGCTGCCACATGTGGCTCTCCCTACTCTTCAGGCGGTCCACGAGGACACTTAGCGTGATCCGTTCTTAATGAAGTTGACTCGGAATTTGAGATTGTTCGTGCTAGCCTACTCAACAGAGATCTAGTTCCCTATTTAGACATATGCTTTGGTGGATTACTGAGGGAGGAACAACGATTGGCTATAAACGCTCCCATCGCAATTTCTTTAGAGACCTCCGAAGTTATGAACGTTGCTTATGCAGCCCAAGGGACTAACAAAAAACTAGACACTAGAAAGTTCTATAAATTTAAGGAGATCGGTCATATTGCTCGCACTTGCACCAAGATCTTTTGCAAGTATTGCGATAAAATTGGTTGTCTCATTCATGAGTGTCACACTCGAACTGAAAATCCTCGTACTCATGCCTTTTCGGCTACTACTCCTTTGAGTCAACCAACACTTTT
The DNA here is from genome assembly GCA_948329865.1 of Linaria vulgaris. Taxonomy (NCBI): domain Eukaryota; kingdom Viridiplantae; phylum Streptophyta; class Magnoliopsida; order Lamiales; family Plantaginaceae; genus Linaria; species Linaria vulgaris. The sequence continues at coordinate 30,743,775 of OX415249.1, forward strand.
TACTCATATTCCTCCTCAGCCCGCTCTTACTCTATAGGTGGTTCAACATATGATTCTTTCGACATTCTCTGCACTTGGACTTCACAGTCAAGGCAAAATTATCTCTGATCCTTGGTTAGTCGATTCTAGTGCATCTAATCACATGACATGTTCTTCCCATTCATTGCATAATTTGATGAAATATACTGGTACGCAAACTATTTAGATTGCTAATGGGAGTGTACTCCTTATTCATGAAATTGGTGATTTTGGACCTTCTTTTCTTGATGTGTTTATCTCTTCTGCATTATCTATCAGTTTGATCTATGTGGGCCAGTTAGTCGATAAGAGTATATTTCTCTCATAGTGATTGTATTGTGCAGGATCAGGTGTCAGAGAAGGTGGTCGCGAGGGGGCATAAGGTGGGGTGATTGTTTCCATTGCCATTTTTATTCCTCGTTCGTTGTCATTGACATGTAAGTAGGTTAGCAATATGTCAAAGGTCTGGAATAGAAGATCAGGTCACCCCAATAATGTGGTTTTATCTCATATGTTACGACATGACATGTTGGGTCCTAATTAACATTGTTCCACCACTTTTGATTGTACTACTTGTCGACTAGGCAAAAGTAAAACTCTACATTTTCATACTAATGGTAGTCATGTTACTGAATGTTTTGAGATTATTCATAGTGATGTTTGGGGTATTCCCCCCATTATCTCTCATGGCCAATATAGGTATTTTGTGGCATTTATTGATGATTACAATCGTTTTACATGGATTTATTTTCTTCATTCCAAATTAGAGGTGTTTGGTGTATTTCAGAAATGTTTAGGTTACACTGAGACACAATTTTCTGCCACTATCCGATTCATTCGCCCTGAAAATGGTGACGAGTATGTGTCAAAGTCATTTCAAGATTTTCTACAAGAAAAATGAATTATTTCACGGAAGTCATGTCCTTATACACCTCAACAGAATGGATTGGCAGAACATAAGAATCGTCACTTGTTAGATATGGTTCGCATGTTACTTATTAAATCATATGTTCCTTCTATTTTTGGGGCAGAAGCTTTGTCCATGGTTGTGTATCTAATTAATCTCTCCAAGAGATTGGATTTTAAGTCACCTTATTATCGTATTTATAAGACATTTCCCAATTACACTAATCTTCGTCCATTTGGTTGGATTTATTTCTTTTCACTACCTCCACATGATCGACATAAGCTTGTTGGACAACCAGAGCAATGTGCATTTTCTGGGATATAGTAGTGTTCAAAAAGGATTTATATGTTATGATAGTATTTCCAACCGCATACGCATATCTATAAATGTCGCTTTCTTCGAATACGAGTACTATTTTCAACAACAGGTGATATGTCCTGGCACCATTCAGCTTCCTTCCTTGAAGGATTTATCTCCATCCATGGAACATTTCAAAGCATGCATTGTTTATCAGCGACGACCGGCTCCCTCATCGCCACCCCTCTTGTCCCTGATCCAAATCCTACTCTGCTCATACCGTTCTTCGACGATCCACTCGTGATATTCATTCTCCTTATCGGTATGGTTATTCTACAATTTTGACTTCTATTTCGATTTTGAATACCTATTCTCATGTTGTTAAAGAAGCTTATTGGTAGCAAGCTATATGGGGGGAGCTGCAAGCTCTTCAAGAAAATCACACTTGGGATATGCTTTCTTGTCCGGTTGGCGTCGAGCCAATTGGTTGCAGATGGGTTTACTCTATTAAACTATGTTCTAATAGATCTATTGATCGTTATAAAGCACGTTTAGTGGCACTTGGCAACAAACAAAAATATTGGGTCAATTACGAAGAGACAATTGCTCCAGTTACCAAGATGACTAATGTCCACCTCATTTTTGTTGTCTTTGCTTAAAAATGATGTCCTCTTTTGCAAATGAATGTCAATAATGCATTTTTACATGGGGATCTTAAGGAATGGATTTATATGGCTCCACCCCCAGGGTTGTTTCTAGTTCCCTCTCCAGATGTTGGAAAGCTCAAACGCTCTTTATATGGTCTAAAACAAGTTCCACGTGCTTGGTTTGAGAAGTTTTGTGCTACTCTTCTTAGCTTCTCATTTGTGCAAAGGCATTATGACTCCTCGTTGTTTCTCCGCAAACCTTCTACTAGATTGTTTTACTTTTGGTTTACGTGGATGATATTGTTATTACAGGGAATGATGTTGACTTGATCTCTAATCTTCAAACCCATCTTTAGAACTCTTTCCACATGAAGGACTTTGGTCCTTTGCATTCCTTTTTGGGTTTGGAAGTGCATTCCTTTGTCGTTGGTACTTTTTTAAATCAACATAAGTAGACTCATAAGTCAATTAAGTTGGTTGATCTTGAGGATGGCCACTTGGTCAATACACTATTAAAATTCAGTATGAAGTATCAACGTGAAAATGGAGAATTTTTTTCGGATCCTTTTGTGTATCGTCAATTGGTAGGGAGTCTCAACTACTTAACCATTACTTGAATATGAAGTATTAACGTGAAAATGGAGAATTTCTTTCAGATCCTTTTGTATATCGTCAATTGGTAGGGAGTCTCAACTACTTAACCATTACTTGACCAATATTGCTTTTGTTGTTCAACACGTGAGTCAGTTTATGCAGGCTCCAACTCATCTTCACTTGTCTAGTGTGCGTCACATTATTTGTTAACTACAAGGTTCTTGTACTTGTGGCTTATTCTTCCCTATCGATGTCCTTATTAATTTGACAGTGTACAGTGAGGCATATTGGGATGGCTGCTCAGATACTCGACGTTCTATTCAAGTTGGTGTATGTTTATTGGTAGCTCTCTTGTATCTTAGAAGAGTAAGAAACAAGATTGGGTATCTAAATTCTCTACCGAGTCCGAATATTGCGCTATGTCATTCGCTTGCTCTGGAATTATTCGGATACGTGGTCTATTAGTTGAACTTGAATTTCCTTAAAGTTTACCAATTCTATTACATGCAGACAACACTAGAGCTATTCAAATAGACACTAATCCAGTGTTCCACGAGTGCACGAAACATATTGAGGTTGATTGTCATTCTATCAGGGAGGCTTTCGATCATAATGTCATCACTCTTTCACATATCTCGACTGAACCTCAAACTGCCGATGTGTTTACCAAAGCCTTAAGTCGCCAACGTCATCAGTTTTTGGCAGAAATGTCAAAAATGCCCGTTATCTTTTGCCAACTTTACTTTTTGCCCGTTATCTTTTTTATCTACCAAAAATGCCCGATATCTTTGCCAAAAATGCCCGATTCACTGTTCATCCGAAAAATGCCCGTTATCTTTGCAAAAAATGCCCGTTATCTTTGCCCGATTAACTTTATTATTTAAATTTTAAAAATCTACTATATAATATATTTTTTTATTAAACTTTATTCATTTAAATTATAAAAACTTTATATATAAATCTAATTTCAATAACTTAATTTTTTAAGAATTAAAAAACTTTTTTAAAAAAAGAAAAATGAAAAAATAAAATTAGTCTTCTTCCTCACCCACCCCCCCCCCCCCCCACACCTCCACCCCCCCCCCCCCCCAAATCACCGCCGGTACCACCCCTCAGCCCCCACGCCACCACCACCACCTCCAATTGCACCGCCCCCTCACCCCCCCTCATATAAGTTAATTCTTTCTATATGTAAGTTGCTTGGACGAATACTTCAAAACAGCAAAGGACAAGGGAAATAAAGGAGCAGGTGATTGTGCTGCATATATCCAAGCTTGCAAGTCGATTTTGAGCTCAAAATCCAACGACGACTCGCTGGTACTTCTTCATATAACAACAACGACTCGCTGGGGGGTGGTGCCGACGGGAATTTGGGGGGGGGGGGTGTGAGGGGGCGGTGCAATTGGAGGTGGTGGTGGTGGCGTGGGGGTTGGGGGTGGTGCCGGCGGTGATTTGGGGGGGGGGGGTGGGGGGGGGGCGGTTAGGTGAGGAAGAAGACTAATTTTATTTTTTTTCATTTTTCTTTTTTTTTAAAAGTTTTTTAATTCTTAAAAAATTAAGTTATTGAAATTAGATTTATATATAAAGTTTTTATAATTTAAATGAATAAAGTTTAATAAAAAAATATATTATAGAGTAGATTTTTAAAATTTAAATAATAAAGTTAATCGGGCAAAGATAATGGGCATTTTTTGCAAAGATAACGGGCATTTTTCGGATGAACAGTGAATCGGGCATTTTTGGCAAAGATATCGGGCATTTTTGGTAGATAAAAAAGATAACGGGCAAAAAGTAAAGTGGACAAAAGATAACGGGCATTTTTGACATTTCTGCCTCAGTTTTTTATGAGCAAATTGATGTTGGTTGACGACCGCCATCAATTTGAAGGGAGATGTCAACATTTGTAATCTTTAGGCACCTACCCTTCTTCGATTCACTTACTTTACCGGCCCCTACCTTATATTCTACATCCTTACTCGTCTTCAGATAATTCTACACGTACTAGTCTATGTAATTTAGTTTCTTGTCTAAGAATTTTATTTACAAATATTTGTACTATTAATCAATAAATAGATCACAAAATTGAGCTAATTTAGCAAATCTTACATACGCTAGTGTTTGGATTTGGTACTACGTAACGGACTACGCGAACCCCAACAACAACATGATACAAGTGCTGGATGGAACCAAATATGCTTACTGGGATCACACATCAAATCCATTGACTTACGTGTATGGAAGTCAGTTATCTATGGATATACTCTACTAATGATAACTCCGGACAATGATTGTGATGTCAATCTGAAACCCGAAGCTGATTGGACTCTTGCATAAGTCAACAATGCAACCTTTAATGAGAAAGCACTCAATGCCATCTTCAGCTGGGTTGATGCTGACATGTTCAGGTTAATTCAAGACTACTCTGTTAAGCAAGCCTTTGTGTTTTGCAAACCCACTGTGAAGGTGATGTAAACATTAAGGAAACTAGACTTCAAATTCTCTTACACAAATTTGAAAATATTAGAATGGGTGAGGATGAGAGTGTTTCATCATAATTTGAAAAATTAATGGATCTTGCAAATGAATGTCAAAGTTTAGGTGATCTCTTATCTAACAAACAACTTCTATAAAAGCAATGAGAACATTAGCAAATATGTTTGAAGTTAAAAAAATTACTATGCAGGAAGCTAGACATATGGCCACTCTTGATTTTTATACAATTCTTAATGTTCTGAAAGAACTTGAAATGAATCAAGAACCCATTAATAAACAAAGAGGTCTTGCTCAAAAAGCTAATAAGGAAGATGTAAGTGATGAGAAAAAAATTAATGCTTATATTGGTACTGTTGTTAGGAAGTTTAATAAACTTGCTCTCAACGATAGAGTTAGAAAAGAGAAAGCATTCCTAATGATCGAAGAAAAGGTTTTCTGGTAAAATTGTCAAATGTACTTTCAAAAAGCCTGCATGAAGTGACTCTAAACAAATGAAAAGTATTCAATGCTTTGAATATAAAAGGGTACGATGACCTGGCTTATGAATGTGAAAACATGCTTAGATGCAAAGAAAATTTTAACTGGGTTTGTATAGATAATGTTGATGATAAGGCATGTATAGAGGACATACCTGCAGAACATGAATCATCTTCTAAAGAAATATATACACCATCGATATCTACCAAATAAACTAGACCATGCGAGGACAACATCAATGTCGAAAGTGTATTTTGAGAGTTGGGAAGATGACAAAACAATTTATGATCCTAACTGTTTAAAACTGAAATTAATGAGTCTGATGAACATACTAACTTTGTTTGTTTTGGTGGATCTGTAGATTTAGATGAAGAATACTTTTTGAAGGAGAAAGGGATCAAGAAGAGGTCATTGATGAACTGAAGAGCATTTACAAGGACTTGCTGGTATAAACAATCAAAATAATCAAGAGGAAAAAAAAACTCCTACAGCAGAATGAGTTTCTAATTGAAACTCTGACTAAACTAGAAATAAATCTCACAAGGAATAAATCTCACAAGGAATGAGGCACAACTTTAAAGGTATTGGCAAAACTTAATAATGTAGAACAAACAATTTCCAAATGGAACTCAGGTACAAACAAACTGGATGAGATATTGACTATGGAAAATGAAGGTACAACTAGTCTAGGCTTTTAAAAGTTTGAAAATGAATCATTTGTTGACACTTTTATTACAGGTTTTGCCAAAGCTTAAAATACTTTTGGTAAAACTAAGAAAATGACATATATCTGTCAATTTTGTTGTCAACCTGGTCATTTGAAACCTTACTGTTTCAAGTATAGAAAGTTATGCGAGAAGAATAAAAATGGTGTTGTTACTAATATTAAGCAGACACAGGAATATCATGTTGAATCAACATCGAGTAATGACACTGTAAACACAATAACAGTTTGAAAAGTAATGAACTTTGATCTCCTTAAACCAAGATTATCTGTAATATTGTCTTCTCTGCTACTCACACCAATCTCGCTAGTGATTGGTATTTTGACAGTGGGTGTTCTAGACGTATGATAGGTACAAAGACAAATCTGATGGATTTTGTTCCTCTTACTACTAGTACAGTCACATATGGAGGAGTGAGTAAAGGAAGATCATTGGAAAAGGGGGTTTCTGAACGTTGATGGTTTTCCACACCTAAATAATGTACTATTGGTTGAAGGACTGTCTGCTAATCTTATTAGCATCAGTCAACTTTGTGATGACAACTTACTTGTGAAATTTGATAAGCACTCATGTGATGTATGTGATGATACTAATGCTTGTGTTATGATAGGAAAAAATATCAAAGGACAACTGCTACCTGGTGAATGAAGAAGCACAATGCTTTCATGAAAGAGTGAATGACTCAGTTATTTGGCATATGAGACGTGGATATGTGCATTATAGGAACCTGGAAAAGATTGTCAAACGGGGAGTAGTCAGTGGTACTGATGATAATCAAACTTATGTGCCTCTTGGAGACAATGTTGAGTCAAGACTTACGGCTGACGATGTTGACTTAACACATAATGATGATCATGAACCTGCACCATTGACTAATGCCGTGCCAACATTTACAACTCCAGTTGTTGACTCAACACCGGAATACACAAATTCTGACACTGATGAAGTTATTAGTGAACAGAGAATTCAGAAGAACCATCCATCTTCAGAGGTCATTGGTGATATCTCTCAAGGAGTTAGAACTAGGAACATGGAAAAAGTTAACTACAAGAATATGGTTAGACTAAGTGTGTTCATGTCTTCTACTTGTGATAGCCTTCAAGTTTCTTGTTTTTCCTCTGTTGTTGAACCCAAAAATGTTTTGCAAGAAGAACTTACATAATTACCAAGATTAATGTTTGGAAATGAGTTCCTAGACATGCTCATGTTAATGTAGAACTAAGTGGATTTTTAAAAAGAAGAATGGTGAAAATAGTGTTATTTTTGGAATAAGGCAAGGCTAGTGGCCCAAGGATATATAGAGGTAAAAGGTATTGACTTTGATGAAACATTTGCTCATGTGGCTAGAATTGAATTTATTTGACTTCTTGTTATTGCATGCTTTCTTAAGATAAAACTATTTCCAATAGATGTTAAAGGAGCGCTTTGGCATGGCTTTATAGATAAAGAAGCTTATGTTTAGCAGAAAAAATAATTCGTTGATCCCTACCCTCCTGACTATGTGACAAATTGAAGAAAGCACTGTATAAGGTAAAACAGCCTCCAATAGCTTGGTATGGGTTAACTAAGTTTCTGTTAAGTTTTGGCTTCACAAGAGTTGAAGGAGATAGAACATTTTTAATTGTGAAAAATAGTGAAGATGTTTGTATTGCTCAGGTTTATGTGGATGATATTATTTTTGGATCTACTAACCAGTTCAATTTGGACAAGTTTGTAAATTCAATGACAAGCACTTTGAGATGAGCATAATTGGTGAGCTCATTTTTTTTTTCTGGGTTACAAGTGAAACAGAAGGATAATGGGATGTTTCCATGCTAGGAGAAGTATCTCAGAAACTTTGTGAAGAGATTTGGTTTGTTAGAGTCTAAACCCAGTAAAATCCCAATGTCTACCACCATGAAGATTGAAAGAGATGAATAGGGGATAATGTTGACTCAACATTTTACCAATCAATGATTGGCATCATGTTGTACTTGTCAACCCCACGAGCTGATATCATTTACTTGGTATGTGTTTGTACCAGGTAACACTGCACCTAAAACCTCACATTTAACTATAGTTAAGAGAATCTTGAAGTATATATATGGAACTGCAGATTTGGGAATTCGGTATACTCATGATAGTACTTCAAATTTAGTTGGATTTAGTGGTTCTAATTGAGATGGGGACTTAGATGATAGAAAACCAAAAAGTGGGGGTAGTTTTTATCTAGGAAATAATTTTGTTTCTTCATATAGTAAAAAAACAGAATTATGTGTCATTTTCAACAACAGAATAGATAATGTTGCAACTGGCAGTTGGCAGCTGTGTAACCTAATTAATATGGTTAAAGCATATGTTACATCATTATCGGCTAACCAGTGATACACTCTTGATGTTTTGTGACAACCTCATTACCATAAGCTTATCCAAAAATCATGGTCAACACTCCAGACTAAACAAATTGACATTAGGCATCATTTTCTCATAGATCTGGTTGAGGATAAAACAATAAAGATAGAACATATTGACACAAATAACCAACTAGTTGATATGTTCATTAAAACAATAGACAATGAGAGATTCTTTAGTTTGTGGAATGATCTCGGTACGAGTCTGTTGTGAGAACATAGTGCATACAAGTATTACCTTTACATCACAGGCTAACACTGGTGACTGATTGTCATGTCAGCATTTCTTTTCTTGTTTATCTTGTGTTTGTCTGATATTTCTCTCATCATTATATGTATGTTTGTCCACAATGTCTGAGGAGTTGTTAATTCTATTGGTCTATCAATAGCTGGTTGATTTTCTTCTCTTTACAATGTTTTTCATCAAAAGCTAAATTTAACTTTTTTTTTTCTGAGGTAGTTACTTAATTTGAGGAAGCAGGGGTACACAGAGCTGACTGCTATATTGTATTCAGATGTGTCTTAACTTCTTTCCATAGAAGTTGATTATTTCTGTGATTTTAACTTCTTTCATGTACTAGGTTTTCATGTAATTACTCAATATCTCTATAGATCTTAGCTATAATGGATTTTAACAATGTTAATCTTATCTTGAGTTCCAGATATATCCCTCAAGTTTTTGCTTATGCTTTTAATTGAAGGGGATCTGAAGGTAAGACTCATACCACACAGACGCAGGCTTTAGGGCTGAGTTGATAAAGGTAACAACGTTATGCCAACATTGGACATATGGATGTTGCCTCAACAATTGATCTCAACATTATGCCTTATAAGTTATTTCAATAACTGCTCAGCTCATGTGTCATGGCAACACGTCTACGCGTGTTCAATGAACAAGGAAAAAAATGCACACGTTCACATCAATTACCCGCTACTACTCGTAATTCATCTCCACTCCCTTTTGTAACTCCTTATTAATACATGAATTCTGTCAATTTCATTAAACCCTAATTCATTAATTTCTTTATATAAATTCACAGATTTACATCATGGTTAAGAAATTCTCAATTGTTGAGATTGCCAAGGTTTCCATACAAATGGAATCTGAAGTATGGGAGCTCAACAACACAGAAGTACACGAACATGCTCTGCTCAAGTAGTGCAAAAGCCACCCAATCGAAAGGCATCCACCTATTCCACGAAGAATTTCAAATCAAAGAAGACTACATCCACAAGTGTTGAGCAAACACAAGAATCCGAGCATGTTGAGCCAGTAGAGAAACTAGAAAATGTTGGCATGACACAGGAACCTGACAACCATGTAGAAGAGAATGTTCCTCACACAGAGGAAACTGTGATCTATGCTACTGAAGATGCACCTCAACCTATTGTTCCTCTGTTTGATAATCGTGCGGGGGGGGGGGGGGGATATTTCTAAAGAGGTTGAGGGGGAGAAAAATCAAGATGACAAGAATGATACAAAAGAAGGGGTGGAGGAGTCTGATGAAGAAAAGAGTGACGAGGAGGATGAGACTGAAGTTGTTGATGAGTAAATTTTTGGTCATGACCATAAAGATGTTGAGCTAACATATGCATTAAAAGATGTTGACCCAACACCTGCTACTACACAAGAATCTAATGAAGAGGTACATGATACTTTTGAACTAAATTCTCCTACTGAAACGCACAATGAGTATTTCTTGACTAATGTTATCTGTAAAAAGTGAGATTTGATTTTTTTTTAGGAAAATTTGTCTTGAGAGAACTCTGGTCGTGAATGATTTTAAGAAACATAGAGTCTATGAGTTTCTAGTTTCCAGAGGTCTACTTGGCTCCCCATGTGAAATTGTCGATTATGTCCCTATTGTGGTTAGAGGATTTTGCCGTAATTTGTCCAAATTTATTGATGCCCCTAGTTCATTCAAGTGTGGGAGAGCAATTGTGAAGGATAAAGTCTACAAAATTAATCCATCAATCATCAATAAAGCCTGGAAGATGCCAAACAAGAAGGAGAATGTGGTGCCAATTGATGACAATGAGATGATCAAGGAACCAATCGGTGGGTTGGTGAAAACTTGGGTTTCAAGAATGCATGTAACTGGGTGTTCCTCTCTAAGTGAAATTTTGTGCAAGATTGCCTCCACCAACTGGGTGCCCTAATCCAATTCAACTGTCTTGGCAAATGAGTTGGGTGGTTTGGTTTTTAAATCAAGAAGAGGACTTCCAGTGAGCTTGGGGTAAAGGATTTTCAAATCCATGTGTGATGTCGCTCAAGGGAAGGATGCAATTTTACCATTTCTATCACTGGTGTATAAGACTCTCAGTGACCAAGGGTTTGAGAAGGAAAAATGGGAAGTTCTTGTGGAGCGGGTTGTGTGATTTCTCTGACCAAGTACTACTTTGGTGGAACTAGGATCAATGACTTACCTTGGAAGAATCCAAATGCACTTGGAGGGAGTGGAGTTCAACAAAAAAATACAGCCAAGAAGTTCAAAGTTGCTTTAACAGCTGAAGATGACACTATTCCGACTATGCCCATCATCTATGAGTTCTTACAAGAGAAAGTCGATTAGTGTGATAGATGATCTCAGACATAAAAATGGAGATTGTTGATAGAGAAAATGAGCTTAAGGAACTGTACTCCATCAAGAAGCACCTGTTGGTGGTGTTTTACTCACAAAAGGGAGAGAGTAGTACTAATTTTAATGTTTCTTTATGTTCTTTTATTTTTCATGAAGTCACAAAAAATTTAGATTAAAAATTAAGGAAATTTGTTTTTTTTCAAGGAGAATGTTCATTATATTTGTTTTGAGATGTGTCAGGATTATTACTCTGTAAGTTCTTATTATTCCAGTTTACTCTCTATTACTGCTGCCTAACTCATTTGTTAGCCCAACATAATTGTTTAACATAATGATTTTAGGGTTGGAGGGGGCATTAAATAGAAGAGTTTTAGTTGGTTGATATCATGAAATACATGTACGTTAAATTTGGAGAGTTCATTGGTTTTGTGAAGAAAGGCAAAATGGGGAGATTGAAATGGCAAGTGTTAGATCGAAATGTTAGTCCAACATTATTGCAAAGAATGTTAACTTAATATTGAGCCTGACACAAACACTGCACAATTTGATTTACATTATATAATTAATTTTACCTTAATTCAAAGACTTATATAGTTCTATGAGTTGAGTTTATTTTTGGTGTATTTCAAGATATGAAAGGATCTTGGTTTCAAGGATTATGCATCAAGAAAAGAAGATCGAACTGAAGGAGAATAAGATAAAGATGGAAGATCTCTGAAGATAATGCCTGTCAAGGTCTGATAAGAGAGCTTCCAGACTGAAGATAATCTCGAATAAGATATTACGACTATCCAAGTGAATCAAAGAACAATCCAAGTCGTGTCTATCATACTTCTACTCACATTGTTCAAGATATATAAGAAGGGTGATAGACATCAAATAGACACATGAGACAAGAGCATAGAATTCTGAGAGAATTAATATTGAAGGTTGAGTGTTTTATGTCTGGTTGTACTGAGACCTTGTCTAACTAGTTAGAGCTACAATCTCTATAGAACTAGATAGTTAGGATGAGAAGTCTGGTTTCTTTTTAACATTCTTAGTTGGTTTTGTACAATCATTAAGTGATTAGTGATTATTTCGCCTTGAGACTTGGCATATTATATTTCTATAATCTGCTTAAAATTCATACATTGTGTTTTTACTTATCCGTTGTACAATTTACTCCTTCAGGAATGTTAAGACAACATTGAGTACTTCAGTGTTGGCCCAACATTCATATTAACACAATGTGTGAATCCAGAATACTAATCCTAGTCAACACATTTTCATATAGGTTGGTCGACCATTGCATGTTTGTTTAGAATCGAACAAACAAGGTATGTACGCCATGCTAAAAGTTGCTTATATATACTTGTGGTGGATGATCTAATGGTCACCTAATTACATTACACATTTCATGTTCTCATGTAGATCCAACCAACGTTTGGAGAACAATTCATAGGTCATTAGTTAATATGACTCATTTGGTCATTCTAATGTGAAATTGCAATGTCTCGTGTTGATTTCTCTACTACGTTAACCTATTAAAAACTCATCGTGTCATTCTAAAATATGACAACACGGTTAATAGGATCACAACTCCCTAGCACTCAAACCTTCTATTACATAGGAAAATCTAATCCCTTAATGCTTTTTTAAAATGGCCTTTAAGTGTAGAATCGTGAATAAGCTATTATCTTTAAGCTGCCATGTGTAATAGTGTACCTAAGAAGAAAACCCTAAACAGTTTTGTCACATCAAAAGGCTTATAAAATTATACATAAACATTATGTTAACAATACATGAATTCACTTATAATAATTTGGTACCATAAATAATATTGGATGAATTATAATTGTTTTAGTTTTAACTTTGGATAAATTAATATTTGTGCCCTGTAAGTTTATCCTTTTGAAAACAATGCCCAGTAAGTTCCTAATTTTTGGAAATGCCCCGTAACTATGCCCTTTGCTTAATTTTTTTCCCCGTGTCCGCCAACTGTAAAAAAAGTGTTACGTGGATGCCATTTGGATAAAACGCCACGCCACGCGTAATAAACACTATGCCACCTCAGAAATTCGTCACTCCAAAAATGATTTTGGCTCTTTTAAAACACAACATAAAAACACAACACTTAGTCAAAATTAAAAAAAAAACTTTCCCCCAAATTGATTTCAAACCCGAAACCCTAATTTCAATCCCCAAAATGTTCGAATCTACTATGAGCTCCCATTTGATGTGCAATTGTGGAAGACCCGCCATTGGCATGTGTCAATGACCGATGGCAACTCTGGTCGAAGGTTCCACGGGTGTGCGCAATGGCCTTTTGGTTGTCGTCTCTGAATTTGGGTAGATCCACCCGTTTGTGCATTAGCTAGGGCTGTAATACCAATATTGCGAAGAAGAATAGAGAGGGTGCAGGGTAAAGTTAAGGGACTCGAAAAAGACCTTGCGGTGAAGAAATAAACAAAACTTGACACAATTCAGTCGTTGTTTGATAAAACAATGAAGGAGAAAGAAGAGAAGATTAAGGCTTTGCAGAATGAGAACAAAAAATTGGGTGTTAGGGTTAGATTTTGTTTGATGATCATTTTGATATTGTGTTTGGTTGTTGTAAGGTTGTATTGAAACAGTTGGTTTTAGCTTAGAAGGATGTGTTCTAAGTGGATTAAAAGCTTCTGCATGTTTGAGTAATTGAGGTATGAGGTTGTGTGAGTTTAAGTTTTTGAGTGTAGGATTAAGGTTGTTTGGGTTTGTGGTTAATCTGGATGTGCTATTATTATATAAGCTTGTTTTGTGAGTTTGTTATGTTTACTCTTCTTGTTGTTGATGCTTTTGTTCATGTGATGAATGGTAAATTGCACAAAACCTTGTTTGTTCTTTTTTGCTATCTTTCTAGTCTATCATATACCTATCATTGGCCTAATGAACTCATTGGTATTGATTACAGATTCAAGTGAATCCTGATTCATACTAAAGTGATGAATTGAGATCATACTAGCTTGCTAAAGTTTGACAAATTATCTATTGTCCTACAATGAAAAGCATTATATGAAATCGACGCAGCCTCCTACAAAGCTTCTGCCCTAAATGAACTGGTACTAACATGCATTAGCAATACATCCTATATCCAAACCAGGCAAAAAAAAATGAAATAAATTCCAAAGTGAAAAAACTAAACCTTCACAATCAAAGCTTCCAATTCATTAACAATGTTTGCAAATTAGGACATAACAATAAAATAAGTAAAATATCAGAAAATTGTTAAAATACCATTAGAAAAAACTTCAACAATAGCCTTAAAAAAAATTCAAAATTAATCAATGTCTTCCATACCACCTTCAGCAACATTATGTGTTTTACCTGCATCCACCATCACTTCATCCTCCACAGCATAGGCACCAGCGTTCTCCTGCTCCTCTGCATCAACCACCTCTTCTTCATTGTCTAAAACTAGGTCAATGATTTATGGGGCAGCAACTTCCTCTTCTTCATCATTGATTATCACTAGTTCGTTCTAGACGACTCCATCTTCTTGTGGGAACATTGCACAATGATGGACATTGAAACTCTGGAATAGCAATCGGCTATTGGACAACCGAATGTCCGAAAATATCGGTCAAACTCAGTCTCCTACAATAAAAAAAATTAAGAAGTTAACAAGTATAATAGTTAACAAAGGTGTAAATTAACAACAAAAACATTTAAGCAATCAACTTTTGAAATCAATAAAAACCTTACATGTGGCTTGTGTTGGTCATATGCTAGCCCCATGTTGATTATGAAGTTAGGAGGTTGAACATAAACACCGGGGAGGCAAGCAAATCTGTGGAACAATCTCTACTTAACCCTCCACTGATGCACCTTCCTCTCCATGTGATGAACGAAGTGCGTAGTGCCTGTTCTTGCTTTGAGTTCTGGTTTGATCAATCGCATGCCTCTTTGCAGTGCGTTTATATCCCTAATGCGGTGCCTTCTGGTGTATTCAACCAAAAGTTCCATGAAAATGGTCTCTACAAATGGAGAGAAGTTTGCGTCGAGGTAGAGCATCTGGAGCTGCTGCCTATTAGTGATGGCCACCATTTTTGGAGAGAAGTTGTGTGAAGATCCATTTTCTATTGTTGTGTGTTAGTGAATGAGTATGGCACTTTGCATATCCCTTCATTTGGACGTGAAAAGGCGACCTTTCAAGTGGCCCGCCAGTTCGTGTGTCTATAATGCATTATACAGAACACCCCTTTAACTATTAAAATTTCTATTTATTTGCCTTTTATGTTTGGAGTTTTATTAAAAGTTGCCCTTTAAGGTATTCATCTATAAAATATCAGCCCAATAAGTTTGTCATCTAAAGAATATATGCCCAATAAGTTTGTCAAAGTATATTATATAAGTATTCAAAAATATAAAATTGCTCAGTAAGTGCGTACTTGTTTCTATTTTTGCCATGTATGTTTTTTGTTTTAAATAATATGCCATGTGTATGTTCTTTATATTTTTAACTAAACAGCAAGCCCTGTAACTGAAAAATGCACTGTAATTGATAAATAATTTTACTAGAACTAGACAGCAATTTTGCAGCCAAGATATAAATGTTTGCACAGCACATAATGCTGACTTTACATTGAAAATATATTGTTGGCAAGGTCCACACCCACTGCTGTCAAAATGGTTCCTTTATTTGGACCTGTTAGGTGAGCTCCATCAACACCAATAGATGGTCTACATCCAGCCTTGTAACCATCCTTCATTGGCTGATATTAACCAGCAACATCTGCTGTATGAATATTGGTTCTCTTCAACTCTGCTTGATAATCCCAAAGCCTTGAGAAATGGTATGCTGGAGTACCTTCCAATTGGGTATTAGACAACCTCTTAGCACAATAAGCCTGGTTTTTTCTTACATCTACTCTAAGTGCTCTGATTGAATCCATTCTGAAAGCCACTGGGTTCCTGTTGGGATATATTTTGAAAACTTCAATGAACCTTTCAGCCAGCCATAGTGCCTTCAAATTCCTTACACCAAACCACTTACCACATGAGTGTTCTGGATTATATTGTCTAATCTGACAGGTCTCTTCATCAGCAACCTTCAATGCATGTAGCCTCCATGGGCAAGATATATGAACTCATTTGAAATAGATCCTTGAAGGACCACTCTTATCAACTTTAACACTTCTCCTATTGTTTATAGCATCTGATTGCACAGACTTTTTAAGTTGATCTTCGTTAGTGAAAGCATCTTCAACTTGAAAATAGGGTTCTATGTGTCAGTATTGTCAAATACCTCTGGACCATCACCATCATCATCTTTATCATCATAAGGCATGGGATTAAAAGGTACCCTTTTAATGTTACTAACCATATCTGGTTCATCTTCATATTCAACATCAAAATCATTGTTAACGGCACTATCATCTGTATTGATAGCTTCCCTGGTTTGCGTATTGAGGTGTGGACTTGTTGGTATATTTTTATATGCATTGATATATGAGCTTGTTTATGTAAGAAGATGTTAATTCATAGATGCATTGAACTCTGAAGTATCGTGATGTACACTAGCACTCATATTGTCTTCTTCTTCAACATCATTGTCATTAAAATCAGATTCATCTGTATACTCACTCGCTTCTTCATATGTAGGATCTTCACTGTTACTATCAGAATCTTCAACAGTGATTCCCTTCCCTTTATCTTTCAATGTAGTATTTCTACCCTCACCAGTCACATCACCATGTACTACATCAACGCCTACACCTCTATGATCCCCAGTAATTTCAACTCTATCAATACCCGCATTTTCACAAGATTCTACATCATGATCATCCTCACCTCTGTGACAGACATCACTTACATCAAGACTCTACAGTTTTCTCCATATTGTCTTCTGCTTCTACCCCAAAATCAACATTTTCATCAAAATCTGTGTCATCAGTGTACTCACTCTCTTCCTTATATGTATCATCTTCACTGTCACTGGATATCACTTCAACCATCAAAATAACAGTCTCACCATTATCATTTCCACCAACTTGTTGATCATCAACTATATTAGGACTCACAGTCTCTTCTTCTACTACATCATCATCCACATTTTCCAAAAATTTCGTATCATCATAATACTCACTCTCTTACTCATATGTATCATCATCACTGTCATACTAGACTCTCCAAAAGTGATATCCTTACCTTGATCTCCCAACTCAGTAGGTTCAGACCCATCATTCTCAGTGGCTGACATTGCCTCACTAGGTACGTGCCCAAGATTCCCGGTAGTTACAACTTCCTCCACTCCACTTACCATTGCATCCTCATTGACACTAACCCCATCTACAGCCTCACAGTTAGCATTCTCATTGCCAACTATTGTATGGTTTCCACCTGGAGTTACTAAATGTGTTTCAACTTCGGCATGAACTGGATCAGGAGGCATTTCTGGAAATGGTGGATCAATCTCAAAATCACAATACAGATCAAACTCCCTGCTTGGTAGTGCTTCATTTAGAGCCATTTTTAGAAGCTTGTTATCTTCTATGACTTTAAACCAACCTTGACTGACGAAGTAGAATTTCCTTTCACCCCGGGCATTCATATTATCAGCATAAATGTTCAATAGCTTCATGTTTATCTCTTTAATGTCTGAGTAGTCAAACTTCATGTCTCCACCACCAACATAAGTATCAAAAGGAGTGGACTTTAACCTTCCTCCATAATGGACATTAAGAGTAATAAGCTTGCTATTAGGATATGCAAATTGGAGAAATGAAACATATTAAGCACAAAAGAGTATATTGTTTACTAAATAAGACATAATAAACAAGAAAGTCTAACGTTTTTGAAAGGAGAACATATATTTTTTATAAAGTATAAAGTAAACATATCATTTTTAAAAAAGTGATTTAAGTAATTACGCTACACCCCACAAAGGTGTTGTATTCCAGGTTGGGGCACAACGTATGAGGACCATTTGATTAGTTTAAACCACGAACCACTAAATGTTTAACTAATATCACTACACCCCACAAAAATATAGTATTCAAGGGTGAGGCACAAGCTAAGGGGACCATTTGCAGTGAAAACCACAAAATCCAACCACACTTTTGCCGAATAAGACACAATATCCTCAAACAAACATGAAAATACCTAAAAATTGAAACCCTACCTCAACAATGACTTACACCCGACCACAAAACTACTTAAACACACTAGGGTGAACTAAAACCACAACATTTTCGCACTACAACACAGAAAGACTACTTTTAAGTTGTAGAATTGCAAATATAGAAAACCGAAATGAAGTGTAACTTACGATATATTGGCGAAGGCATATTATGCTAAAGTGGGGACCGCAACTTTGGCATTTTCGCGCATGCACTACACGAGCAGAGCTAATGCCGTGAATCAAAGTTTTGGGGGTGAATCAGGGCTGTTGGAGTTCGATTTTAGGTTTGGATTCATGATTTTGGTTAGAATACGATTCGCGTGCGTACTCTACGTAAGTCTCCTCATAAAATGTCGCGATTCTACTGAAGAATCGACAATTTTGGGTTTGCAATTAGGGTTCTGGGTATTAACTCAATTGGGGGGAAATATATTTGTGAATTTTTTTCTAAGTATTGGGTTTTATGGTGTTAGAGCCAAAATCGTTTTTGGAGAGATGAATTTCTGAGGTGGCGTAGCGTTTATTATGCGTGGCATGACGTTTTTTCCAAATAGTAGCCACGTAACCCTTTTTTTTACAGTTGGCGGACACGGTGCAAAAAAATAAGCAAAGTGCATAGTTACAGGGCATTTCCAAATATTTAGAACTTACTTGTTATTGTTTTCAAAAGGGTATACTTACAGGACACAAATATTAATTTGTTCTTTAACTTTTAAATGTTTTGAAATTTTCCGTCCATACTAAACATCAGTACTGTACCCATAAAGAAAAACTTCAGTACTGTTACCACAACTTGAGGCAAAAGGTGTTGTTAATGGTCACTTTCACAACTGTGATACTCTGAGTTGTGTTTTCAAAAAGGATCTAAAGGCCCGAATTGATTTTAGACGTCACGCGATGGTCATATAGAAATGATTGTTCGAGTGGCAGGAGATTAGATGAGGTGATCGTATATTTAGCATCATCACCAGCTTTACGCGGACACAGATTGTCGGGTTCACGAATGTGCCCATGTGTTACCACACGAAATCCTTAAGGCAAAACGAAGATCTCTGATTTGACTGACACAAAAGCCTGGAACTGGTAGATCAACTGGAGTTGGTGCATGGGGAAAAATAAATTGCAGAGGCTTTTTATCACATCATTCAGTGGTTCGTGAGGGTTGGAATGAGGTTGGTGGCGTTTAACAAGAATCATGAAATGTTTCATAATGATTATAACTTACAATATAGAGGATGGTTTAATCATTAATCATACAAGCAATAGATATCAAATTGTGTTTTTAATTGAAACGGATACAAAGAAGTATTCTAAATCATATCAACATTTCACCACATACGTCTTGTATTTTGCATTATGACTTCTCTTCAGTGTCTTCTTTTACCTTTAAATGTGTCTTAAACAAGAGAAGTTGTTCCCGATCAAGTTTTGTGGAATTAATTCATTATTGATGGATAAAAATGTAATTATAAATCTCAAATGTGTCTTAAACAAGATAAGTTGTTCCCCCAGTAAACTATTTTGGAGTTAATTCATTATTACTATAAGATGGATAAAAGATGTAATTATAAATCTCAATTTGTCTAAAACAATATAAGTTGTTCCCAGACAACTTTTTTGTAATTAATTCATTACTACTATTTGATGGATAAAAGTGTAATTATAAATCAAACATCTCATATATGTATTAAAGATTTTTAGCACGTATATGTACTTCGCTAGGACCCGCGTCGACTAAACAGCCACGTAATTAATTAACCTTCAACTTGATGCTGTTAAATATCTGTTTTCTGGGTACCGATTCTTTTCCAGCACTCGACAAAATATGCACAACTGTAGCTGAACGCCCCAAATTAGCGTTATTTCAGAAATCCACTTTGAAGTTTGAGAAGTTACGATTACGTCTCTTAAATTAGCCGGGTGGTTTTAAACATGTAGGCGAAATTTGACGATGTCATGATATCATCATAAAATCAAGAACTTCTCGTTTTGCTCTTGGTCAATAATCTCGGGGAATGCAGTGTTACTCCGCCTACCTGATATATTTATTAAGTTTTAGGAACCGTACATATATATATATATATATATATATATATATATATATATATATATATATATATGTACGGGGGGATGTCGTGGCTGCCGTTAACAACCTGTGCAGTCAGCACCCACAAAATTTTAACATTCTAACGTTAAGGCCCAAACTTTTATCAGTTGCTATATCCAAGCCCCCCTACTTTATCTTATGCTATATTACTTTAATAAAAGAAAAAAAAAAACTAAACTGATACTTCTTTTAACGCACCACTTATAAAATTAAATTATTTTTTAAACAAAACTTAATTTATATTTGCTAAAGAATTAAGCTCCCGCACTACAAGAATTCGAGGTCATTCGTGACCGCCCAGCAGTCACGGATAGCCCCGTGACCGCTGAGCGGTCACGGACATAAATCCCGTGACCGCCCAGCGGTCACGGGAAGCCATAGGCGGGAAACTTCCCGCCTATGGCCCGCCTAGTGGCGTCCGCGACCGCTGGGCTGTCGCGAATGCCACTCATCCGCGACTGCCCAGCGGTCGCGAACGCCAGTAGGTGGGAATTTGCCCACCATGGCGTCCGCGACCGCTGGGCGGTCGCGGATGCCACACGTCCGCGACCGCCCAGCGGTCGCGGACGCCCCTAGGCGGGCAATTTCTCGCCTAATGGCGTCCGCGACCGCTGGGCGGTCGCGGATGAGTCTAGACGTTGGCATTCGTGACCGCTGGGCGGTCACGAAAGAGGGGTCATTCGTGACCGCCGGGCGGTCACGAATAACATTCATAAAAGAAAATTTGATTTTATGGATTCATCTTGATGTGTTTATGATTTTTAACAATAAGTCTCATTACTACATGTGAATTGAAGTAATAAATTAGTACAACATTAATAATTAACATATTAAAATACCGAATTAGATGTGATTAGGCGAGTTATGAACGAATAACCTATTTTATGTTCTACAACTAATTCATCACATACACCAAGTTGTTTTAGATGTAATGTGTCATTTTGTGATAAAATCTATTTTAATTTACTTAGTAGTAACTATTTTATCAATTTAACAAACATCGCACCTTAATTAAACAAACGAAAATCAAAACTATCGAATGAGACTTATTCGTGACCGTTGGGCGGTCACGAAGAAGGTTCGTGACCGCTGGGCGGTCACGAAAGAGGGGTCATTCGTGACCGCCCGGCGGTAACGAAAGAGGGGTCATTCGTGACCGCCCGGCGGTCACGAATAATATTCATAAAAAAAAATTGATTTTATGGATTCATCTTGATGTGTTTATGATTTTTAACAATAAGTCTCAATACTATATGTGAATTGAAGTAATAAATTAGTACAACATTAGTAATTAACATATTAAAATAGCGAATTAGATGTGATTAGGCGAGTTATGAACAAATAACCTATTTTATGTTCTACAACTAATTCATCACATACACCAAGTTGTTTTAGATGTAATGTGTCATTTTGTGATAAAATCTCTTTTAATTTACTTAGTATTAACTATTTTATCAATTTAACAAACATCGAACCTTAATTAAACAAATGAAAATCAAAACTTTCGAATGAGACTTATTCGTGACCGCTAGGCGGTCACGAAGGACGTCCGTGACCGCCCAGCGATCACGAAAGAGGGGTCATTCGTGACCGCCGGGCGGTCGGCGGTCACGAATAATATTCATGGTGAAAATAATATTCACCAAAATTCTATATATATCCACCATTCCACCCATTAATTTTCATTACATTCAAATTATCTTCTCTAAAAAACCCAACACTTTCTCCTCCTTTCCTCATTTCCTCATTTCCCAATCCAAAACATAAACACCAACAATTTTTCTTCTTCTCTTTTCTTATATCTTCAAAAAACAAAACACCAACAATTTTTCTTCTCCTCTTTCTTTATATCTCCAAAAAACAAAACACCAACTCTCTTATTTTCTTCTTTTCTTTACTTATAACACAAATCATTATCTTAAATGATGTTTATATAAAACAATCGTCCAACCATACATTATATTCGCAAAAAACAAATATTTATTCCGGTATTTTACCGGAATATATTTTTTTATTTCGTTTAATGTCATCCGTGACCGGCGGGCGGTCACGGATGACTTGAATATTATCCGTGACCGCTTGGCGGTCACGGATGACCGTCGGCGTCATCCGTGACCGCCAGGCGGTCGCGGTGTTGCCCGCGACCGCTGGGCCGTCGCGGATCACCCCGGGGTCATCCATGACCGCCAGGCGGTCGCGGTGTTGCCCGTGACCGCTGGGCCGTCGCGGATGACCCAGGGGTCATCCGTGACCACCGAGCGGTCGCGGATGACTGCCGTGACCGCTGGGCGGTCACGGATGACTGCCGTGACCGCCCAGCGGTCACGGATGACCTCCACGACCGAGGTCTTCCACGACCGGTCATCCGCGACCGGAAAAGGGTCCTTCGCGACCGCCCAGACGGTCGCGAATGACCATTTTTTCTTGTAGTGTTGTCTTTTAGATAAGTTAATATATCCCACTTCACGATTTCTCTTGAATAGCCCCCACTTATATTCAAGCCCCACAATTATCGATAGTTTTCCAAAGATAAATAAAATCATTTCATCTTAAAAGAAATATGAACAAAGTTAAATATTTAAATGTGTCGCCTGTTAAGTAATAATTAGCAAACTACTAATGTTTCAAAAAGACGAAAGATTCATATTCATTATAAATTAGAAATGTAATTTTTTTTAATGTAAGTTCAATTGTAAGATTAAAGAAGAATCTTAAACTTAAGAGTATTAATTTATTTATTAATTTATCAAAGTATTAGCAATGATAAGATAATTAGAGGACCTTGATTATAGGAATTGATAAAATCAAGGGGCCTTATTGTAGACGGTTAAAAGAAATTGGGTGCTGACTGCACGAGCAGTCAACCACTACAAGAATGCTTTGATACTGCTGGCGGAAATTGGAGGCGAAATATTGCCTTTAATAAATAAAGTGAGGTAGGAGGCGATTATAGGCCTTTAAATTAACAGGAGGCCCATAATCGCCTTCTACCAAAAAGTAAATCTGGCCACGTTATTATTTTATTTTTTAAGCTGTCCAAGTTGGTTGGGGCGATTATTCTCGTCCAACAAGTAAGTTGGACCAGTCAATCATTACAAGTTCACAAAATCAATGGCTGAAAATAATATTCCTATTTTTTTTTTTATGAGCTCATTCTCACTTTAACGAAAATTGGGTAAAAATTGTGTTATGTGAACTATAAGGAAATTAAAGACAGAGATAATGGTCAATTTAATTTATCAACTGTCTGGAAAAGAGATTATAAAAAAAACGATATTTTTTAACCGAAATTGAATAATTTACATAGCTAGTAACCCTAATGAGTATGTTTACCCAAAAAGAGAATCATAACAGAAATTCATCCAAAAAAGAAGAATCATAACAGAAACTTTCCATTACAGATAGAGATCATTATCTAGTTACATATAAGTTTTCAAGTTTCATAACAAACAAAATAAACAAAGAGAGCAACGGATCCCATAATCATAAACACTGGAAAGCTGATCCAATCAAAATAGCCTAGTGCAACAAAGTTCACCAAGCTCGATAACCATCAAAACAATCTAACCCTAGTCTAAATACCTCCGACAATTCTTAAATGAAGCAGTTCCAACCTCCAAATCCATAGAGGCAAAAAACAGAAGCTTTTCCAGATGGACACATTTCAATACTCAGGTATACCAAACACGTCCTCATTGTCTTCTTCTTCGCCCTCTTCATCAAAATCTTCATCGTCCTCTCCTTCGTCCTCTTCTTCAAACATTGGGACAAATCTTGCAGGGATGGGCCTACCTTGCGCCTCGAACAGTTCCTTCATCATTTCCTTCAAATTGGCCGTATCCTGTGTATTTTTTGCCAACAGTGCATCCTTCACGGCATTTTCCTCAACCAAATAAGAAATCATCATTGTCTGTTGTTCAACCTGATCTCTGTACTGGCCCATAACAGGGTACTTATAAAAGGGATTGAGGGCGAATTATTGCCTTCAATAAATAAATTATTGACTAATTTTTTATTTTTTAAAATTAACGGAACAAATAGATAGGAGGCGAATATTCGCCTTCCACGCGCCTGCAGTGACGCAAAATGATAGAAGGCGAATATTCGCCTGCAACGCGCCTGCAATTTATTTGCGTGCAAAATATCGCCCCCAAGCTGCTTACAGGTAGGCATACAACATGCATTGTTTTGGAGGCCCAGTTTCGCCTTCAATCTCTTTAGTTGGAGGCGAAATCAACCATATTGGAGGGCAATGTGCGCCTCCAATATGAAGGCATTCTTGTAGTGAACAGCAGCCACGACATCCCCTATGTAAGGCTAGAGATATTGCTAAATCAATAATTGTTGCTACCAAAACAAAGGTTAGAGTATCTCTAATTTATCCCTCTTAATTAAGGAATACAATAATAAAAAAATTTAAAACACCTAATTTTGTCATTTCCTATCATTATACTCCTTAATTATAGCAACATATAATCTATTCTCTCAATCTCTTTTTGAGAACGGATCTTATCTATCTATCTATAATACACACGTAAATAAGAATTTATCCTAATTAAATACTTTTTTCCATACGTATATTATCTAAGCAGAAAATTAATTATAATTCTAAGTTGATTAATAGATAAGATATTTTCAACCTGCGCGTTTCCTAGAATTACTATAAATATATAAGAATATAATAAAATTAATTAGCTGTATACACAAGATTCAAGATAACAATATATATTAATGATTATAAAATAAATAATGATTTTAATTATCTTTGCTTTTGGTCGACATAAGAAAAAAATGGAAAAGTTATATTTAATATGTGATAGTTTTTCTTTTAACTTTGACATAATAGAA
Organism: Linaria vulgaris; assembly: GCA_948329865.1. Lineage (NCBI taxonomy): Eukaryota > Viridiplantae > Streptophyta > Magnoliopsida > Lamiales > Plantaginaceae > Linaria > Linaria vulgaris. The sequence goes on from OX415249.1 coordinate 30,769,001, forward strand.
TGAAATGATTTAATATTTTGTAATTACCTATATCTGATGAAATTCTATAATAGATTTTTGCTGTAGCTAGTGATTTTTTTATTTTTTTTTTGGACATGGCAAGAGATTTTTGACTCACAGACTATAATAATGATTTTTCTGTATTTTTTTTCTTTTCTTTCTGTAGTACTACTATATGCCAAGAGTAATTAGTATTTAAAATCTTGCTTAATAATAATAAACATACATTATGATATCAATTTTCCATTAGAACATTTTCTGTAGAAACTTTTTAATTTGTAAAGAAAGAAAAGGAAAGCTGAAAGGTTAGAGAGATTATAATTAAAGATTTTATTTGATAAGCAAACCGTTTCATAGAGTATTTCAAACTTTTAATTATTGTATTCCTTAATTAACAGGGGCAAATTGGAGACACTCTAAATTTTACTTGGGCAGCAATAATTATTGCTTTGGTATTATCGCTGCTTATTTGTAATGCTCCATAAAATTTTAATGTATCCTTTTCTTAGATACAGCTAGAAGAATCATTTAATAAACTAATTAAAACCAACATATCACCTTAATTTTAATACTTGAACATTACAAAATTATTCTATTTAAAGTTCTTTAAGTCATCATATTTTTCCAAATCAATCAATGAAAAATATACTCTTTTGGATTTTTTATATGTTTACAGCCTTATGGGCCATATAACACCCTATTATCCGAGTTAAACAGTAGTAATAATAATAGCTTTGGTTGGCTATTCATTAGACGAGGACTTTCATAATCAAACAACGGCACCCGGTTCTCTTCAGCGAAATAGCATAGCCTCTCCCCATAATTTTCATAAAATGTGTTGAATTATATAAAAAAAGGAGAGTATAACAATTGACAAAATGTGAATACTATATAACGTATCAACCACCAAAACTGTTATAATATCTATAACAGATCCTAATATGAAGCACTATAAAATGGATTGAATAGTGGAATTGTAACCAAACATGCTCTATTATGTTTAGCCTTCGAATAATTAAGTGTGTCTCATGATCCCCACTACTTTTTGTGATTCACGTAAAACTCTTGCTCCTTTAAATTAAATGACCATCTAGCAGAAATGGGTGGCAGCCTACAAACTAAAAGATAATAATATCTGGGAAGTGGAGCAGAGGGCAAGTGGCTCTCCTTGGTGGAAGAGTTTATTGAGAATAAGGGACAAACTGGTAGCACTAATACCAGAAGCAAGATTGACAGGTGCAGTGAGAGTAGGGAAGCTGAAGGGAGCTCAAGCAATGTATAGTAGATTGCGTCCAGCAGACCCTAAGGTAAGATGGTGGAGACAGGTATGGAACAAGATTGCTCGTCCTAAATCTACCTTTATTCACTGGCTAGCCATTCAAAATAGACTAGCTACAAAAGATAGGATAAATAAGTTCATTTCATTAACTGATAGTAATTGTGTGCTATGTGGTGATCAAAGTGAAACTCATAGTCATCTGTTTTTTAAATGCATATGGGCCTATGATGTTTTGAAGAAAATTCTTAGCAGCAGAGGGATAAAGAACTGTCCAGGGAACATAGAAGATTGGATAAGATTATTTGCAAACTCCACGGCAAAAAGGAACCAATATATACCAAATCAGGGCAGCCGCAATAGGAGAAAGTGTGGCGGCAATATGGAAAGCTAGGAATCAAATTATCTTTACATGTAGGAAGGTGACTGCAAACCAGGTTAGTAAGGATATAGCTAACATTCTAATCAATAGAATCCAGACAAAAGGAGGAAATAAGCTTCAAAGCAATAGAGTTACAAAGACCAATTGTTTTAATCTTCAACATATTTGATGTTTTTATTCTATATAGATACTACTTATTGTTTGATGAGCACAGGTCATATTGGAAACCAACGGAGAAGCCTTGCCAGTACTTTCATTAGGTATACTCCTTCTCTTTCAGCTTCTCACCCCCCCCCCCCTCCCCTCAAAGGAGTGGACTGATCATGAGGAAGCAAACCATCTATATTGAAGGTAAACAACACTGCACTCAGCAGCTGAGAAAATGGTCACAGCTCTAAATTGGAGCCATTGGAGGAGAGCTGTTTGAGCTATGATTGGACACCATAGGAGGATGAGGGTGTTTGTAGTGACTGTGGGCTTTGCCTAGCATAATAGACATAGTCTAGAGCATAGGTATTCCCAAGACGATGGTTATGATCAGTTAGATTTTGTCTTGTTGACATTGCTTCTGGGCCTTGGCCTAAACTCTATGTAATACTCCGAGTTGGGTTCTATATAATTTTTTAACTTGCTGCAAAAACAATAAAATAATCCCATGCCGAAATAAAAATATCAAGATTTTAATTATGAGCAACATACTTACTATATATTCTGATTGAAAGGTTAATAAAATTAAGATATCAAACCCCAAGTTATAATAAATATAAGAGATTAGACAGTTTAGCTTTAGCATCATGTTTTAGACGTGCCACAAAGAGTGGATACCGTATTTCTAAATTCGATTTTATCTATGCTACAGAGTGATGTAGTACACACTGCACTCACAAATTGGTGAGGCGCACATATATGGGCCCCACACCTAATGTGAGCGCACTGGACACTCCCTCACTAGGTAACATATATTGAATCCCTAAATCCTAACAACTAATGAGTAGGGTTTTACGCTGGGCATATGTCACGTCAAGTAGAATCTAATATTGGTTCTTCATAAGTAAAATTCAAAACGAGTGAAAATCGATAAACCCCTGTTTGGTATTCCTCTGCGAAAATATTTTCACAAAATTACAAATTTCTAAATGCACTACAAGAAAACATAGCAATTGGATCCCTTTTTTATGCATGGAAAATTGAAATTCGATCCAAAATAAGCTGGATCAAATATTTTGGACCCATCAAAGTCAAATTCGATCCATAATGGGCCTGCAAAGAAAAAATGCGATCCAAAAAAAGCCCGCATTGAAGACTTGGCAAAAAAATATGATTACAAATTATGCAATTTGCACGTATCGATGCAATATCTAAATCACATATTTGAATGGGGCACATGAAATTTGTGTTGACTTTAGCTTGAAGACTTGGCAATAGAACATTTTTTACAGCATATAAAGCTTTAGCATATGAAGCATACAAAACTTGATATGAATCAAATTAATTCGATCCTAAATATTGTTGGATCGAAAATATGTGACGCGGAATACTATGAATCGAAATATTTCGATCCAGAATTTCAACCACTCACCAGCCGCCACGCGTTCGCTGTTTGCTTTTTGTGCAGAAACCAGTCTGGATCGAAATATTCGGACCCACAGAAAAGATGAGTCGAAATTATGCAATCCATTATATTTATGGATCGAAATTTTCGGTCCCACTATATGGGTTGAATAGTTTCGATGCAGGTTGTCTTGCGTCGCATTATTTCGATCCAATTGCACTTGGATACAAATTTTTCGATGCATATTATTCTGCGTCGAGACTATTAGGATTGAAAATTATAATCCAAATATTTCGATCCAATTTACCAAAAGGATCGAAATTTGGACCTTTTTGGTTGAATTTGTCAGTTCTTTTTTAGATGTTTTCTTGTAGTGATGCAGAGCAATTTCTAAATGCAGAGCGAAATTCCTAAATGTATAGCAATTTCTTAAATTTCTCTATTATACTCTTGAATAATAAATAGGTAATCTCATCAACATATTTGATCAGAATCTTTAAATTATGAGATCGATTTCTCCTTTCCTAATTCTTGAGTCAAATTATCTTTCCAAATATAATATCGTTGTAGGAAGTCAAACAATGTATATAATATTTAATCAAAATATCAGACGTGATATAATGCGACTAAGAAATATGAAAAATATTAATCAATAATAAGATAAAAGAGCAATATATAAAATTCTTTTTTTTTTGATGAAAGCAATATATAAAATTCTAAAATAACGTAACTATAAATAATAAATGAAGTTCACATAAGGATAAATAATAAGAAATTTTTTCGTGTGAAAAGGTCGAGATAAGTTTAGATGGTCAAACATTTATAAATATGAACCACTAACTATATTTTATGTCTAGTTTCTCAAAACTATTTTCTGTCTATTTTAGTCTTATTTCGTCTGGGTTACAATATACCATAAATCAATACAAATAGGTCTCACAATACCAAAATAATGCTAATCTATTACAATGAACGGACTAGCTTGGTCCTGAACACATATTGTCTATTACAAGTAATAGATTGATCTAGATATGCCTTTCAGATTGGATAGATCGATCGGGGTCGTTCGATCTAGGAATGTCGAATTTCGATGGTTCGATGCTGTTGTCGATTGAACCTAAAGTATATCGAATGGATCGGGTTCGATGTAGTTGAGTCAAGAATAGATGTAGTTCGATCTTGGTCAATGTCAAACTAGCCTATATCGAATGAAGTCAAGGATCGAACTCCAAGATGGATCGAACCTAAAGTGTATCGAATCAGATGATTCGATGTACTATAGAGTGTTGTGAGTGTTGAGTGAATCATGAGGAGGCCAAGAAACGGGGTATTTATAGATCCCGTTTCGGGGGAACCTGTAGCGATCGATAGATGTGTATCAAATGACATTGAATTGATCTATCTCCAAGATCGAATTGTGCGCATTCGATATTCATCCAGTATCGAACTGCTCCAGTTTGACGTACGATATTTTGGGCTTTTCTTGTGGACTGGCCCAATATTTTGTATTGGAACTTTCCTAAAATACCCTCATCATATAGTCCCCACAGTTTGGGAGACAGTGTCTATCGGGTACCGATTGCCAAACTATAGAATGTCCTTGCATTATGTTTGTTCAAAATCATGTCCCCGATTGGGGAATGGTTTCGACCAGAGAGCGGGTTCCCAATCTTGAAAGTTGGACTCTTCGACTGAGTTTTAATTATGTTACCTCGCATATGCCTCCCATATTGTAATATTTTTTGAAAATACTCCCCCATTTGGTAGTCGGTGAAACCTTTCTCGAGTATCAAATTTTCTGATGATATGTGGTGACTATTAATTTCTATATTATCATTTATATTAAAGGTAAGCAGATTTGTGCCTAGATCAAATTGCTCCATTCCATCTCCAAGATCGAATTGTATGCATTCGATACATAAGTATCATATTTGGTGAAATGTGGTGGTGGGCCTATATATAGACTGATTTTCCACCTCATTCTCGTTTTTCTTTCCGATGAGGGATTTTTGCCCGCTCTGCTGCGATATCGAATTGTCCTGATTCGATCTACTAACATCGAATTATCTTAGTTCGGTCTATCTGTTAGGATCGAATCCTAGCGATTCGATATTGAATTTTTTTCTCTTTTGTGGAGTTTTAATTCCTACTTACCCCAGCTAATTGATGTAGAGGAAAACATCTGAGAGTCGAAAGAAACCAGTTGTGTCTCCCGAAAACATGTACGAACTCAAAAAGAACCGAGAGAGCTAGTTCATCGAATGTAGGCCCATCATCTGATAATGTTTCTGGTGAAGAGTCCTCAAGAGTTGCCGCGAGAACTTAACCAGCCTCTAGGGCTCCCGGAAGCTTATCCGAGAATTGGGGTGCGGGCCATTCCACCCCATCACTATGTGATCGTTCTACTGTCAGGCTTGGTGGGGTTAGTGCTGACACCTGACTGGGACTTTGTCCCGCGAAGGTTAGTAATGACACCGACTGCTACCAGTGGTCACGTTAAAGTTGGAACGAGCTTTCAAAGATCGATGGAAAAGATTGATGCAGTTGAGGACAGGATTGCTGCCAATTGTGCTAAGTTCAATGAGGAGAATCCTACATTTAGGCGCGGGCCAAGATCTTTTGGAGAGGGTTCTTCCCATTCAGGGGTGAAGATTGGTATACTGCGGCCAAGAGAAAGATCGTTGAAACAGAGGCTGCTATAGAGGCTGCTGAGATTCCCCCTCCTCCCCGTAAACGACCATGACTATTTGGTAATCCAATGCCAGCTTCGCTTGGGAGCCTCGATGACTATGAATTTCTAAATGATGAGAGTTCGAAGTCATTGACCATCACATTAGGTGGATATTGTCTACGAGAAGAGCAGTCGGCAGAAATAATGAGGGGCTTATGACCTCAACTGGACCGCCGTGCCATAGTGGATAAGCTTGGGTATCTTGGTCTAGTGCGCTTTGGGAGTCTATTCTTTGCTGCTATAGTGATAGTGGTGTATCAGTTGTTTGAGGATTATAGCGGTCTAATTGACGTGCATGATACGCATAATTCTGTTATTGATAAGTTAAATGAGAATATGCGTAGTAATGATAACACCCGTCGTTTTGCACTGGCGCGCGCCAGGAATTCAACGAGAATTATTGCAAAAGTATTGCATGCTGAAGAAAGCCGAAGATTTGTAACGACAAATTCTTGCTATCTCTGAGAATAAAAGACAAGAAAAAGATCACAAAATAATTTTTGAGTATATTTGAAGTACAATTGCGGTTCAATCTCTATCTAATCCTCTGATTCGATTCTACAAGAACAATATTGAAATATGTGGTGGAAATCTTCAATTTGATCTTCATTCAGATGATTTGAACTTGGAGAAAACGTTAATTCGAGGGTCTTTGGACTTGATCTCGGATTAAATGGTGATTTGATTTGAAGATTGATGAAGGATGATATGATCTTCTTCCTCAATTCCTTGGATTTGTGAATTTTGATCTTTCCAATATGGATATTGATCTTCAAAAACGGTTTTCCGAAGGTCTTGTGACTTGATCTCGGATCAAACGGTTTGGTTTGAATGTTGTTGAAGAACGGTATGAATTTGATTTGGGTTTTCTTGAATTGTTGAAGATTTGATCTTCTTGACAGAGATACGATCTTCAAAAACGGTTTTTGGATGAACTTGAGGCTTGATAGCGGATTGAAAGGGGTTCTTAACGAAGAACACCTTGAAGATTGTTGAGCTTATTGGAGAGGATTTGTTGAACTTCCTTGCTCTGAATTCTTGAAGCTTCAATTGTTTTGTTTTGTTCTTCAAGAGCTCGTCTATTTATAGTTGTAGAACCGAGCCTCCTTGCTTGTGATTGGTCGGTTTTTTTTTTTTAATATAGGCATGGATTTAATTTAGCTTGTGGTGGACTTCTTTCCCGGATCCTTGCATTGCGGGGATGCTTTCGTGCACTGGGCTGCCCTTTATCAAGAAATTCTTAGAACACATCGTATTTCCACATGACTTTATTTGATCGGCCAACAATTCTCCATCTTTATATTATAAATCAATTAATTAACCTATTAATAAATGGAATTTAATTTAGTAAAATTCCAAATTAAAAATAGAAATAATCAATTTAATTTACAATAATCAATTTGACATTTGTCAATATTTAATTGGAGTAGACAAAATTAATTTGTCTACAAATGCCCCCTTGCCACTTGTCACTAATAGCATTGTAAAAAAAAAATGCGTCTTGAAGTGAATATGTCGCAACATATATTTTTTGTTTGTGCCATCAATGAAATTGATATAAGATTGTGCACTTCACTTAAGAATCAAAACTTTGGAGGGCTTCCATGGCAATTGCTTAGAAGGACCAAAGTGCAATTTTGTGTATCAAACACAAATTAGGCCTCCCACGTGACATTTCTTCTTTTTTTTGTTGCTTTTTCCACTCCCCTCACACACATATTCACATGTAGGTAGTGTGTCATTGTTTCTTCTTGTTTTTTTTTTTTGCTATATAGGAACCGTGAGCATGTCTTGTTCAACAACAAAAACAAGAAAACAAAATTCTTTCTCTTTCCTCTCATTCCTCTCATTCCTCTCATGGCCGCACCTTACAAAAGAGAAGAAAAAAAAAATTCTTTCTCTTTCCTCTAGCTCCTCCCATGGCCGCACCTTCCATTGGAGATTTATCGCGCATGTGATAAAGTTTCATCTCGAAAATGTCAGCATCATAATCGTGAGCTCAAGAGAAACGGTTAGTGTGGTGGTTTCGAGGTATTTCCGTGCTTTGACGTCTTCTTCATCTTGACGCCGGTATCATCGGAGCACAACACCTCCTCACAAGTTTTTGGAGCTACGGACGAGGCGGTTCCGTTTGGTTTTTTTTTGTTTGCTACCACGGCTCCGGCGATTTTCCGACGACACACCGCCGTACCTCCGCCGTCCGCCTCTTCGGTGTTGATAAGGATCATGTCCCTTGCATGTTTTAGGTGGTTGTGGAGGTGATTTTCATCGGATTTGAGTCTTGGGGTCAGTTTTGGCTTCGGATCCAAGGGTTTTAAGCATTTTCCGTCGGTTTTCCGCTGTTTCCGACCACCTCTTCGACGCAACCTCGCCGGAAAGTGTCATTTTCAGGTAGTACTCTTCGTTACGGTCAGTTTGGTGGGTGGACCGACCCGAGAGCAGTTGTATCGGATCCGTAACGTCCTTAGCTCCATTCTAGTGGCTCCGGTTGAATTTTCCGACCGCAACCGCGCCTCCGGCGACTTTCCGACGTCGCACCGCCGCACCACCGCCGTCCTCCTCCGTCCGGTCAACGCTGCATAGGCGGCGGTCAACTGTCAGCTAGTGTTTGATGGTGGGGCAAGAGCATCTAGGTCTTGGTAGTGGGTAATGGTGTAAGACTATGTCTCCCACCTTGTCCCCCACTTTGTCCCCCACTTTAACTTAGTGTATGTGTAAGAGCACTAGGGGGACAAGAGTGCTTTTCTTTGTCTTTGTGTCCCCCATTATGAATGTGGTCCCTTTCTTTACACTTGTCATCACCTTGCAAGACCAATGTGGACCCGCGTGCCACATCAACTGTGTTGACTGAGTCAACGTTGACCCTCGAAAAGTCAACTCCGAAGGCAAATGTTGACCAAATCTAAAATATCATCGTCCCAATTTCCGAGCCGAACTTGTACTTGTACCAATCCTTTGGACATGATAAAGTGGGACTTATGAACTCGAACCTCGTTATGCTATAAAAGGATAAACAAGACATAGATGACAATCCAATGCGACAAAACATGAATGCGCTTGAAAAAGCTAAACAAGCAATGGATTCCAACAAGATTTCTAACATTTTGAGCTCAACTAAGTTTGGATCCGGCCACTTCCCTTTTAAACGCCCCTTTTACTTGCCCCTGTGTTATGGGTCGTCGGTTCGACCATAACTATGGGGCTTAAGGCCGGACGCTAGGTAGGGCGTTGGCCGCGTGGAAAGACTAGGCGCCGGCTTCGGCACTGGTCGGAAGGATGGTCGGGTGCTAGGTAGAGCACCGAAGATGGGAACAAGGGTCTGGTGGCAGCCTGGGCGCTGGGCGCCAGGCTGGGCGCCAGATGGGATGCTGGGCGCCGGGCTGGACGCCAGCAGGGCGCAGCTCGGGCGCCAGTGCGGACGCTGGGCAGGCGCAGATTGGGCGCCAGGGCGCATGGGCACCTGCGCAGGAGCAGCGGGTTGGGACGCTGGTTTGAGGGACTTAAGCTCATCCAAATGGGATGATATTTTAGGACAAGGTCCGTGGAGATGTTGGCTACCTCTCCACACAGTTTCAAGGGAAACGACCGAGTGGTTTGAGACTTTGGTCGGTCGTCCGTGGAGACGCGCAGATGGCGGGTTGGCAAAGAGTTAAAGGACTTCTACTTAGTGGAATGCAGTGAAACATGGTAGGAATATCCAAGGACATCTGAGGATGATGTCCACGAAGTTTCAAGGAGAATGACCGAGTGGTTTAAGAGTTAGGTCGGTGGTCCGTGAACGACGCTAACTACGACTCGGGTCATAATGGGCAAAGGACTTCCCACGCTTAGAATGGGATGATTCTTGGTGGGAGAGTCTTAGAACATATAGGAAGTATGTTCACAAAGTTTGGGAGCTATCGGAGCTCCGGAAAGGAAGCGGGCCCTACCCAAGCAGTTAGTAGAGATTGGAACTCTATTAATGAAAGGATTGGCGAATAGGGCTAGGCATTAGTAAGGAAGACATCATTGGTGAGCAAGCAGCCAGTCTTCCCCGTACTAAGCAGTAATGTGGAGTACAAATGTGCACCTCTTGGGACCGCAAGGAACCAAGAGCCGGCTAAGGGTATCGTGAAGAACGAGCCTTAGTCCCCGTCTTAGTTTGGGAACTAAACGGGCAATGTCGAGCCTCCGGGCTCTTCGTTGGGCGTCCCGTTGACTATGGAGGTTGAAGGATAGGGACCGCTATGCGGTACGGTTTTCAGGAACGAGAATGCCTCCAAGTCAATAAGATCATAAGACAAGTATTTCCAAGAGTCTTATGATCTACTCGTAGTTTGGACTAACGGTTCAAAGTCTTACTACGGGGTCCGAAAGCTAAGGCATGTATCGTTGGATCGACGATACATATGTTGGTATACATATTGTGGGCTTAAGGATGGATGCGGTCCTAGTCTCGAGCGAGACACGAGTGAACGATACGAGGGACTACGGGTGACGCCGAGTATCGGGAACGAACGTCAAGCAAGAGGACTTGGTTTTGGGCGCGGGACGACCCTCAACCTTTTGGCGAAGCTAAGAGAGAGCTTCACGGCCTTCGAGTGGGTGAACTTGAATGGAACCGAAGTCGGGTGCATTGCACGACGAGCGTCGAACAGTTGAACAAAGGATTGCGAGTGCCTTCGGGTGCATAGCGGCTTTCCATGGTTCGAATGTATAAGCGTTATGGGGCGTTGTATACGATAGGTTATGCGTTTAACCTCGACGGTAAGGCGTAACACGAGTTTGGGCAGCAAACTTGTGTGCCGCACGGGCGAAAACTTATTCCGCTGCGTAACAAAAGAGGCAGCCCGTGACAGGTGGTATCAGAGCCCTGATACCATTCCTTGGAATGTGTTGAAAGGGTGCAGGAGTTGTGTTTCTCGAAGATGGTGAGAATCTTCTGTGAACCGCGATACATCTGGATTTGGAGAAATCCAATGACTCAGACAGAAGACGGATGTCGATGGACTAAGCTTAGTCCTTCGCTGTTGCGAGTTTCGGCTTTAAAAATGCTTCAGTAGTATTGTGGTGGTCTGTAGCGAGACTTGTCTTAGGACACGGAAGAAGTCTTTAAAAATGCTTCAGCAGACGATAGTTGACGATGGATTTTGGGGATGTGTGTTAAATGTTGGATCATTAAACATCCTTGGGCGCAGTGGGCGCTGTGATCAGATTGCGAGCTTAGAAGCGAACTTCGGTTGGAGATAATTTGGGATCCGAGTGAGGGTGCCTAAATTTTTCGTACTTGTTACCTAAGTCCGACGAATGTGATTGATATGTTGTTGGCGACTACAAGTGGTGTTTGTCAACGACTACATTGGAGATCTGTTATCGGCAAAAACGGATTGGCAAGTTGTTCGAGCTAAGACAAGATGTCTAAGCGAGTTCAGGGTGTTGGTCCAAAACTTAGTTGTTAGATAAAAGAACAAACTTTTATACAACTACGCCTTAGTGATCCATGTGGGAGACTAAGGGTGAAAAAGGCATGAAGGCCTTTGAAGTGAAGTGGCAGTTGGAGACCACTTGAGTTGGAGTGTCAATAGCCACCCTGTGGGCTGTAAGGAGTGGAATTTTTAGCCCTACAATAGAAGAATGGACGCGATGGTCCACGATCGGAAGGAGTCTTTGCTTTGAGCAAGACCTATTGGAATAGCCACCCTGTGGGCTGCAAGGAGTGGAAGTGTTAGCCCTACAATTGAGGAGTGGACGCGATGGTCCATCATTGGGAGAAAGCCTTTGCTTGGAGCAAGGCCAAAGTGGAATAGCCACCCTGTGGGCTGCAAGGAGTGGAAGTGTTAGCCCTACAATTGAGGGGTGGACGCGATGGTCCATCATTGGGAAAAAGCCTTTGCTTGGAGCAAGGCCGAAGTGGAAGAGCCACCCATTGGGTTGCGAGGAGTGGACTTTAAGACCCATACCGAGGAGTGGACGTGATCGTCCCTGTGTTGGAGAGCCTTTGCGTTAGAAAGGCATATGTCGGTTATTCGAATCAAGATTACGAGTCGAGCTGCGTCATGAGGGACGGTGTGATAGACTACGGTAATTGAGATGAGAACTTGTGGTGTGTTCATGCAGAATACACATTGTGGTTGAAGGGAGCTTTGACGATTTTGGCGATAGTGTTGGTCTTGTGTTGCACCAATGGTTAACAACACTACAACGAAACTTTCAGAGCAAGTGTTATGTCCGTGGGGGACAAAGTGTCCAAAGAAAGGACACAATTTGAGACTTCGCGATAAGGCGAGGAGGCACACATTTGAAGTGGCAGAAGAACCACTTGTGCTACGTTGGAATCTTAGAGATGTTTGGATTATAGACAAATGGGCTCTGTCTTGTGCAATTGGTTCAGATCATTGAAAAGATTGTCGACGGGATGTGACTGAGCGGTGGGCTCAGGGAGTGAAGCGTGTTGTCCAGGAGTACAACCGCTTTAAGTGGGGGAGGGCGCCCTTTTGCCAAAGGTCGATGGTAGTTAGGGGTAGACCGCCTTACTCACGAACTTCAGCTTGATGATGTGATAGCTGGAGGCACGTGTAAGTCGTGTGGAAGACTTCACGGTGCATGGGACTGGTAAGTGTCCCGGGACTAGGAATGTCCCCAAATAAAGGTCATCTGGAGAATGGCCCGTGTTGTGCCTAAGGGTTGGGCAACACAATGGAGCGGGATTGTTATCCCCGAAGTGAGTAGACCGTTGGGAGGTCTTGGTGTGGCGATGTGTCAAGCAACGATCTTGACAGTCGAGGAAAGGGCAAGGTGATGGCTACTATAGGTACCATGAATTGTCCTACGTCTGGGTGAAAGACGCAAGTCGCGGTAGACTTGAAATGGGTTGACCGTTTTGAGGTCTTGTGAAGGGATATGCCAGGATTTGATCCTGGGCATGTGGAAATAGGACAAGATGTATTGTCCAAAACGCGCGCATTAAAGGTCATGCGTTGCAGCTTCAGGCGAAGGTGTTGAATTGCAAGTCGTGGGAGACTTTGCAGGGAATTGGCCGTTGAGGGCCTTGGTGAAACATTCAAATTGGTGAATTGGGGCCTCCGTTGTTGGCAGTTAGACGGATTTCTCGGGGATGCCTTAGAAGCGAGTTGGGCTGCGTAAACGAGGACGTTTACAGATCGAGTGGGGAAGGATGTTATGGGTCGTCGGTTCGACCATAACTATGGGGCTTAAGGCCGGACGCTAGGTAGGGCGTTGGCCGCGTGGAAAGACTAGGCGCCGGCTTCGGCACTGGTCGGAAGGATGGTCGGGTGCTAGGTAGAGCACCGAAGATGGGAACAAGGGTCTGGTGGCAGCCTGGGCGCTGGGCGCCAGGCTGGGCGCCAGATGGGATGCTGGGCGCCGGGCTGGACGCCAGCAGGGCGCAGCTCGGGCGCCAGTGCGGACGCTGGGCAGGCGCAGATTGGGCGCCAGGGCGCATGGGCACCTGCGCAGGAGCAGCGGGTTGGGACGCTGGTTTGAGGGACTTAAGCTCATCCAAATGGGATGATATTTTAGGACAAGGTCCGTGGAGATGTTGGATACCTCTCCACAAAGTTTCAAGGGAAACGACCGAGTGGTTTGAGACTTTGGTCGGTCGTCCGTGGAGACGCGCAGATGGCGGGTTGGCAAAGAGTTAAAGGACTTCTACTTAGTGGAATGCAGTGAAACTTGGTAGGAATATCCAAGGACATCTGAGGATGATGTACCCGAAGTTTCAAGGAGAATGACCGAGTGGTTTAAGAGTTAGGTCGGTGGTCCGTGAACGACGCTAACTACGACTCGGGTCATAATGGGCAAAGGACTTCCCACGCTTAGAATGGGATGATTCTTGGTGGGAGAGTCTTAGAACATATAGGAAGTATGTTCACAAAGTTTGGGATCTATCGGAGCTCCGGAAAGGAAACGGGCCCTACCCAAGCAGTTAGTAGAGATTGGAACTCTATTAATGAAAGGATTGGCGAATAGGGCTAGGCATTAGTAAGGAAGACAGCATTGGTGAGCAAGCAACCAGTCTTCCCCGTACTAAGCAGTAATGTGGAGTACAAATGTGCACCTCTTGGGACCGCAAGGAACCAAGAGCCGGCTAAGGGTATCGTGAAGAACGAGCCTTAGTCCCCGTCTTAGTTTGGGAACTAAACGGGCAATGTCGAGCCTCCGGGCTCTTCGTTGGGCGTCCCGTTGACTATGGAGGTTGAAGGATAGGGACCGCTATGCGGTACGGTTTTCAGGAACGAGAATGCCTCCAAGTCAATAAGATCATAAGACAAGTATTTCCAAGAGTCTTATGATCTACTCGTAGTTTGGACTAACGGTTCAAAGTCTTACTACGGGGTCCGAAAGCTAAGGCATGTATCGTTGGATCGACGATACATATGTTGGTATACATATTGTGGGCTTAAGGATGGATGCGGTCCTAGTCTCGAGCGAGACACGAGTGAACGATACGAGGGACTACGGGTGACGCCGAGTATCGGGAACGAACGTCAAGCAAGAGGACTTGGTTTTGGGCGCGGGACGACCCTCAACCTTTGGGCGAAGCTAAGAGAGAGCTTCACGGCCTTCGAGTGGGTGAACTTGAATGGAACCGAAGTCGGGTGCATTGCACGACGAGCGTCGAACAGTTGAACAAAGGATTGCGAGTGCCTTCGGGTGCATAGCGGCTTTCCATGGTTCGAATGTATAAGCGTTATGGGGCGTTGTATACGATAGGTTATGCGTTTAACCTCGACGGTAAGGCGTAACACGAGTTTGGGCAGCAAACTTGTGTGCCGCACGGGCGAAAACTTATTCCGCTGCGTAACAAAAGAGGCAGCCCGTGACAGGTGGTATCAGAGCCCTGATACCATTCCTTGGAATGTGTTGAAAGGGTGCAGGAGTTGTGTTTCTCGAAGATGATGAGAATCTTCTGTGAACCGCGATACATCTGGATTTGGAGAAATCCAATGACTCAGACAGAAGACGGATGTCGATGGACTAAGCTTAGTCCTTCGCTGTTGCGAGTTTCGGCTTTAAAAATGCTTCAGTAGTATTGTGGTGGTCTGTAGCGAGACTTGTCTTAGGACACGGAAGAAGTCTTTAAAAATGCTTCAGCAGACGATAGTTGACGATGGATTTTGGGGATGTGTGTTAAATGTTGGATCATTAAACATCCTTGGGCGCAGTGGGCGCTGTGATCAGATTGCGAGCTTAGAAGCGAACTTCGGTTGGAGATAATTTGGGATCCGAGTGAGGGTGCCTAAATTTTTCGTACTTGTTACCTAAGTCCGACGAATGTGATTGATATGTTGTTGGCGACTACAAGTGGTGTTTGTCAACGACTACATTGGAGATCTGTTATCGGCAAAAACGGATTGGCAAGTTGTTCGAGCTAAGACAAGATGTCTAAGCGAGTTCAGGGTGTTGGTCCAAAACTTAGTTGTTAGATAAAAGAACAAACTTTTATACAACTACGCCTTAGTGATCCATGTGGGAGACTAAGGGTGAAAAAGGCATGAAGGCCTTTGAAGTGAAGTGGCAGTTGGAGACCACTTGAGTTGGAGTGTCAATAGCCACCCTGTGGGCTGTAAGGAGTGGAATTTTTAGCCCTACAATAGAAGAATGGACGCGATGGTCCACGATCGGAAGGAGTCTTTGCTTTGAGCAAGACCTATTGGAATAGCCACCCTGTGGGCTGCAAGGAGTGGAAGTGTTAGCCCTACAATTGAGGAGTGGACGCGATGGTCCATCATTGGGAGAAAGCCTTTGCTTGGAGCAAGGCCAAAGTGGAATAGCCACCCTGTGGGCTGCAAGGAGTGGAAGTGTTAGCCCTACAATTGAGGGGTGGACGCGATGGTCCATCATTGGGAAAAAGCCTTTGCTTGGAGCAAGACCGAAGTGGAAGAGCCACCCATTGGGTTGCGAGGAGTGGACTTTAAGACCCATACCGAGGAGTGGACGTGATCGTCCCTGTGTTGGAGAGCCTTTGCGTTAGAAAGGCATATGTCGGTTATTCGAATCAAGATTACGAGTCGAGCTGCGTCATGAGGGACGGTGTGATAGACTACGGTAATTGAGATGAGAACTTGTGGTGTGTTCATGCAGAATACACATTGTGGTTGAAGGGAGCTTTGACGATTTTGGCGATAGTGTTGGTCTTGTGTTGCACCAATGGTTAACAACACTACAACGAAACTTTCAGAGCAAGTGTTATGTCCGTGGGGGACAAAGTGTCCAAAAAAAGGACACAATTTGAGACTTCGCGATAAGGCGAGGAGGCACACATTTGAAGTGGCAGAAGAACCACTTGTGCTACGTTGGAATCTTAGAGATGTTTGGATTATAGACAAATGGGCTCTGTCTTGTGCAATTGGTTCAGATCATTGAAAAGATTGTCGACGGGATGTGACTGAGCGGTGGGCTCAGGGAGTGAAGCGTGTTGTCCAGGAGTACAACCGCTTTAAGTGGGGGAGGGCGCCCTTTTGCCAAAGGTCGATGGTAGTTAGGGGTAGACCGCCTTACTCACGAACTTCAGCTTGATGATGTGATAGCTGGAGGCACGTGTAAGTCGTGTGGAAGACTTCACGGTGCATGGGACTGGTAAGTGTCCCGGGACTAGGAATGTCCCCAAATAAAGGTCATCTGGAGAATGGCCCGTGTTGTGCCTAAGGGTTGGGCAACACAATGGAGCGGGATTGTTATCCCCGAAGTGAGTAGACCGTTGGGAGGTCTTGGTGTGGCGATGTGTCAAGCAACGATCTTGACAGTCGAGGAAAGGGCAAGGTGATGGCTACTATAGGTACCATGAATTGTCCTACGTCTGGGTGAAAGACGCAAGTCGCGGTAGACTTGAAATGGGTTGACCGTTTTGAGGTCTTGTGAAGGGATATGCCAGGATTTGATCCTGGGCATGTGGAAATAGGACAAGATGTATTGTCCAAAACGCGCGCATTAAAGGTCATGCGTTGCAGCTTCAGGCGAAGGTGTTGAATTGCAAGTCGTGGGAGACTTTGCAGGGAATTGGCCGTTGAGGGCCTTGGTGAAACATTCAAATCGGTGAATTGGGGCCTCGGTTGTTGGCAGTTAGACGGATTTCTCGGGGATGCCTTAGAAGCGAGTTGGGCTGCGTAAACGAGGACGTTTACAGATCGAGTGGGGAAGGATGTTATGGGTCGTCGGTTTGACCATAACTATGGGGCTTAAGGCCGGACGCTAGGTAGGGCGTTGGCCGCGTGGAAAGACTAGGCGCCGGCTTCGGCACTGGTCGGAAGGATGGTCGGGTGCTAGGTAGAGCACCGAAGATGGGAACAAGGGTCTGGTGGCAGCCTGGGCGCTGGGCGCCAGGCTGGGCGCCAGATGGGATGCTGGGCGCCGGGCTGGACGCCAGCAGGGCGCAGCTCGGGCGCCAGTGCGGACGCTGGGCAGGCGCAGATTGGGCGCCAGGGCGCATGGGCACCTGCGCAGGAGCAGCGGGTTGGGACGCTGGTTTGAGGGACTTAAGCTCATCCAAATGGGATGATATTTTAGGACAAGGTCCGTGGAGATGTTGGCTACCTCTCCACAAAGGTTCAAGGGAAACGACCGAGTGGTTTGAGACGTTGGTCGGTCGTCCGTGGAGACGCGCAGATGGCGGGTTGGCAAAGAGTTAAAGGACTTCTACTTAGTGGAATGCAGTGAAACTTGGTAGGAATATCCAAGGACATCTGAGGATGATGTACACGAAGTTTCAAGGAGAATGACCGAGTGGTTTAAGAGTTAGGTCGGTGGTCCGTGAACGACGCTAACTACGACTCGGGTCATAATGGGCAAAGGACTTCCCACGCTTAGAATGGGATGATTCTTGGTGGGAGAGTCTTAGTACATATAGGAAGTATGTTCACAAAGTTTGGGAGCTATCGGAGCTCCGGAAAGGAAGCGGGCCCTACCCAAGCAGTTAGTAGAGATTGGAACTCTATTAATGAAAGGATTGGCGAATAGGGCTAGGCATTAGTAAGGAAGACAGCATTGGTGAGCAAGCAACCAGTCTTCCCCGTACTAAGCAGTAATGTGGAGTACAAATGTGCACCTCTTGGGACCGCAAGGAACCAAGAGCCGGCTAAGGGTATCGTGAAGAACGAGCCTTAGTCGCCGTCTTAGTTTGGGAACTAAACGGGCAATGTCGAGCCTCCGGGCTCTTCGTTGGGCGTCCCGTTGACTATGGACGTTGAAGGATAGGGACCGCTATGCGGTACGGTTTTCAGGAACGAGAATGCCTCCAAGTCAATAAGATCATAAGACAAGTATTTCCAAGAGTCTTATGATCTACTCGTAGTTTGGACTAACGGTTCAAAGTCTTACTACGGGGTCCGAAAGCTAAGGCATGTATCGTTGGATCGACGATACATATGTTGGTATACATATTGTGGGCTTAAGGATGGATGCGGTCCTAGTCTCGAGCGAGACACGAGTGAACGATACGAGGGACTACGGGTGACGCCGAGTATCGGGAACGAACGTCAAGCAAGAGGACTTGGTTTTGGGCGCGGGACGACCCTCAACCTTTGGGCGAAGCTAAGAGAGAGCTTCACGGCCTTCGAGTGGGTGAACTTGAATGGAACCGAAGTCGGGTGCATTGCACGACGAGCGTCGAACAGTTGAACAAAGGATTGCGAGTGCCTTCGGGTGCATAGCGGCTTTCCATGGTTCGAATGTATAAGCGTTATGGGGCGTTGTATACGATAGGTTATGCGTTTAACCTCGACGGTAAGGCGTAACACGAGTTTGGGCAGCAAACTTGTGTGCCGCACGGGCGAAAACTTATTCCGCTGCGTAACAAAAGAGGCAGCCCGTGACACCCTGTCTCTTGTTTTAAACGCCTCTTTCTTTTGTTTTTTTTTTCTCTTTTTTTTTTGCTAATCTCAATATTTTTTTTTTGTTGATGTTGACAGGATACGCAAAATGGTGAAATTTGGTCGTGCCTATAATTCGAAGGGAGTTAAGACCCTAACCATCACCGGAGATGAAAACCAATCGACCCAACGGGACACAGTCTTGGAAGTCGGTACCCCTCTTGCCGGAATTTTCACAAGCCGATGGCCCACTTTGATTAACACCATTAAATCTAAAGACTAGACCGAAGAGTTTCCCAAATCCTCCAATCGATCTCTGTCGTCGTTTGTGCTCCGATCTTCTCTGCGCCGAGTATCAGACGATGATCTTCCTTTCGATGCCTTGGGGCAACGTATTGCCAAAGGTGATGCCATATGGGACGATGTCTTTCTTCACTTTCCTAGCAAAATCCATTACTTTCCCGGATATTGGGAGTGGACAGAAGATGTGCTTGTTCGGTGCAATCCTACACTTCCACCAACACGTACGAGCCAGTCTATGCATCCCTGTTCACATATAATTGCAACTTGGAGATCGTGAAGTCTTGACGCGTGGTCACCGTTTACAAACATCCTTGTCACTTCACTTGGAGAGCTCTCAGTTTCCCTATGGGACATGGAACACATTGCCAGTCTGCCTATGCATCCTTGTTCACATATAATTGCAATTTGGAGATCGTGAAGGTTTTATGCGCGTGTCGTACTTGACAAAATCCGGATCTCTTGTAAAGAGAGGAAGAGCACAATCGAACCTCAATCAACACAACATCATTTGCGAGCTTGAAAGAGGAGACATTCCTTGGACGACTTGGCATCAAAGAAACCTTGAAGGAGACATTCATTTCAGAACTCGACATCAAAGAAACCTTGAAGGACACATTCATTTTGCAACTTGGCTTCAAATGTTTCCGAACGGCAGAGATTTGCTTTCGAGACTTGGCAACAACGACATTCAGCAAGAGTAGACTTGTTTTCAAGACTTGACATCAAAGATATTCAGCAGGAGTCGACTTGTTTTCAAGACTTGGCATCAAAGACATGCAGCAGGAGTGGACTTGTCTTCAAGGCTTGGCGTCAAAGATATTCGGCAAGAGTCGACATGGTTTCAAGATTTGGCATCAAAGACATTTACCAAGACCAGACATTGTTGACCCTACATCAAAGGCCGCTTGAACGAGGAGACATCATTTTCATGACTTGGCCTCAAAGATACCTTGAAGGAGCACATTGTTTTCACGACTCGACACCAAAAGGCATCCGAAAGGAAGATATTTGCTTTCAAGACTTGGTTGCGCGCGCAGCTTTGCATGGCGATATACACATGTTGCCCGGATTGAGAGTCTGGTGAATTGTAGTGTAGGCTTGCAGTTACCAACCCAAGAAACAGACGACGCTCCTATGACCAAAAGCTCGTTTCCCAGAGACTTGAATGCGACCCCCCAACCCCTATTGCAGTCGGTTCTCACCGGAATCGGACCCAACGGTTTCCACGTATTGCTTTTCTTCAAATAAACTTTCAACTGATTAGTAGAGGATTCGATCGAGTAAAGCTCGTTATTCACCACTACAACAAGAGGTGGCGAATGGGACGACTGAACAGGATCATCTTTTAACATGTCGGGTATAAGTGTCCAACTGTTTCGAGTTTCATCAAAAAATTCTTCGCATGTCAACGGCCCGTCTTCGTTCTTTCCACCAATCACGTAAAATTTGTTGTCCATGTAACACCCAGCGCAACATAACTTGCAAAAGAATATGACCGAACTCAGAATTATATAACTCCGCAGAATCAAGAATATTTCCATTTGAATCACAACTACCAGCCAATATTGCGATTTCCCCGAGGCTTGCAGAACCAAACAAACATCTAGGCGCATTCATACTCATTCCAGTAGTCCACGTGTTTGTCAACAAACTGTAACGATAGATAGCGTAAGACACGAGTTCTCTACCGAAAAGAAGAAGTTCAGTTCCAATCGCCAAAGATTCCTTATCTCCAAAGACAAAGCATTGATTAGGATTCAAATTCGGTAAAGTCATCCAACGACGGCGCTTGGGATCAAATGCTTCCCATTCAAGCAGCTGGCAAGAAACATAAATCCAATGCTCAACTACTCCATTCTGTCTCCTCAGCCTGTATAACTCGCTGCTTCATGATGTTTGTTATCGGATTGGTCCGGCTGAACAGAAGGACGAGTCAAAATTCCACCAAGCAATAAGGTCGTATCCACATGATCATCAGTCAGTTTTGATACTTTCTTAACAAGCACGTCCTTCACCTACTCATTTTGAGTTTTTCATTTGTATTTAGCATCATGTTTCTTTCTCATGAGTATTGTAACATAACGCAACAAAACCAACTTACGCAGATTTCATGACTGAACTTAGAAAAATTCTAAGCTGCCTACGTACCTCAATAAAAAGGATCAAGTCATAACATAGTTCAAAGAAATCAAGATTGATTTAAGGGGGGGGGTGCCGTACACAGTTTATACTCATGCGGGCCAGGAGTATTCATTGTTTAACCACTTTGAACAAAATGGGGTATTTAAATTTTAACCACATAAAACACCTTTAGTGGAGTAAGTTGTCATTTTAACCACATAATTTACCATTGGTGGTTGCCATCCACAGTTTATACTCATGCGGGCCAGGAGTAACATGCAGTTTAAGCTCGTGCGTCATGGAGCATTTGACTTGAAGATTTGAAGACTTGAAGACTTGAGAAACATGCAGACCTTTTTGTTCGTGCCTATGAGGACTTGAAGACTTGAAGGAGTTGCAAACTTCGACGCGTCTAGAAGACATGCGCATTTGATTTGAAGACTTGAACACTTGAACACTTGAAGAACATGCAGACCTTTTTGCTCGTGTCTAGGAGGATTTGAAGACTTGAAGGATTTACAGACTTCGACGCGTCTAGAAGACATGCGCATTTGATTTGAAGACTTGAACACTTGAACACTTGAAGAACATGCAGACCTTTTTGCTCGTGTCTAGGAGGATTTGAAGACTTGAAGAATTTACAGACCTTTAGGCTCGTGTCTAGGAGACTTGAAGACTTGAATGTTTACTTTGAGTTCACATATGCAAACAGTTTATACTCGTGTTAAGGAGAATGTTGATAGTTTATACTCTTATCAAGGAGTATATACTTTGGCACTTAATTTGCAGATTTGAGATAGTTTAAGCTCGTATCAAGGAGCATATTAGTTGTAATGAAATTTGATGTCACGCCCTCTTCATCGTTATCGTCGTTGTTTGTATCATCACTTTCAATATCAAGGCCATGAGTAGATTTCATACTTGATTCGATGTCATGCGCACACGTCGCCAACTCTTCAAATGTTCTTGGTTTGATTCCTTGAAGTATGTAAGAGAGACCCCAATTCATCCCTTGAATGCAAATATCTATAGCTGAAGTTTCAGACAATTTCTCTTTGCAGCTTAAGGATAGATTTCTCCATCGATTGACGTACTCAATCACTGGCTCATCTTCTTGTTTATGTGAATTCGCAAGCTCAATCATGCTCACAGTGCGTCGAGTGCTATAAAACCGATTGAAGAATGCACTTTGTAGATCTTTCCAGTTGTCAATGGAGTTTGGCTCAAGACTAATATACCAATCAAAAGCGACGTCTTCTTCAACATCTTCTTCACGAGAAGTGATATGGCATGACGACCCTACACTTTCTTCATCTTCGTCTTTGGTATTTGTGAGTACTACGGTTTGTAACTTGACTTTAAGCATTTCACCACAAGACACTATCAAGCCTTCGCGGCGAATCATTCGAGATGGGATCAGACTTTGAATTTTCTTAGAGTTTAATGACTTGAGGTTTCTCTTAGCGTGTGTTGACATATGTGGAACACTCAACCTTTTCCAATCAAACCTTTTATTTGGACCAAGCCTATCAAAGACTGTTTTATTCGGACCAAGCCTATCAAAGACTATTTTATTCGGACCAAGTCTATTAAAGACCGACATGTGTGGTATCTTCTCTTCACAACATGTTGTTGAACTCTCTACTTCGCCTATGTAGTTGGTGTTAGCTCTTTTTATAGCAATACGAACTGGGTTTGGTGGCTTGTAGCCAAGGCCTGCCCGAATGTTTGGAATGGTATGCCCCTTTTCCTTTAGCATAACTTGTGTGGAATTGAGTCTGTATGGCTTCTCTGCAGCAGCATCAAGAGTGAGGCCCTCCAATTGTGGTTCTTCATTAGGGTCATATCCAGCTTTAACTAGCAATTTGAAAGCTTTCGGGTCGAAGCATTGCTCAATCTTCTTTGTGGGCAATGTTCCATGCTCTCTTTCTGGTCCTTTGGATGGACGAACAAATCCTTCAAGTGGAGGAGGTGGCCCTTTCTTTTCAAGTGTTGTGAGAGGGAATGTTAGTCCTTTCAAAGGCTTTGTCTCAAGGAGAGATCCATAAACTTTACTCTTCTCTGTGTCACTTGTGTTATCAGGGCCTTTTACACCATGCTGCTGTAGTTGCTCAGTTCCATTGAGTTTCACAGTGCTCTTTCCTTCAATATAGTATTTTGCATCTGCAAAGTGTGCTTCAGCATCAGAAAAAGGATTTACATCACCATGTACCTTTCTTTCGACTCCATCTTGATAATATCCAAAGCACTGGTGTAATGTTGAAGGAACAACGCCATTTTCATGTATCCAAGGTCGACCCAATAACATGTTGTAGGATGTGTTGGATTTGATGACATAGAATAGCGTACTAGATGGCATATCTTCAATAAGAAGATCTAATCTTATGATGCCGATGGCTCTTTGCCCCCCCTGGTTGAAACCTTGGATCATCAGACGACTACTTGATAGTTCATCCACCGAGATCCCTAATGTATTCAAAGTGCGTAGAGGTAAGATATTGACCGCAGAGCCCCCGTCAATTAACATTCGATTGACTCTTTTCTCGCGAATATAGCCAGCGACAAACAAGGGTCGGTTGTGGAGCTTGGAACCTAGTAGAAGGTCTTCATCAGTGAAGCATATAGTGGGCATGTATGGGTTTGTGACATGAGCAGTATTTGAAGTAGAGTCTTCAATTTTCTCTCCTTCGTGAGTTGCATTGCATGAAACGATGATGTGAGAGTCATCTAGGCTATCAATTGGGCTTGAGAGTGCGACAAGGTTTGATGACACGACATCCTCTTCTAGCGTGATCTTTCCGTCACGAGCCAACCGCATCACCTTATCTTTGAATATGAAGCAATCATGGATTGGGTGTCCTACGAGACGGTGATATTTGCAATACTTAGGATCATCGGTGCGACCAGCCTCTTCTGGTCTCTTCATTTCAGGCAGCTCAATCAGATTAGCTTTGAGCAAATCATCAAATATGGCTGAAACGTCAGAATCGAGTAATGGATATTGCTTTGACCGCATCTCCTTGAGTGTCGTCTTCCTTTGCTCATTAGCTTGTGAATTATTGGCCTTTTCAGATACCAAAACACCTTTTCGTTGGTCGTTGATATCATTTGTCTTGGTTTGGATTCTCAACGGAGCAACATTCACTGCTATAGACTCTTTGGTAGGTGCTTTGTTGAAAGATTTGCCTCCTTTCCTTGCATCTTGCTTGTCATTGAATCTTCGCAGATCTTGCATAGACGGTCCATTAACTCCACTTGCCACCATACTTAGTTCCATGTCATGAGCACGAGTTGCTAACTCCTCAAACGTCCTTGGTTGTATTCCTTGAAGAATGTAACGGAGCCCCCATTGCATGCCTTGGATGCACATCTCTATAGCCAAGGTCTCGGACAACCGATCTTTGCAATTGAGACTCAAGTTTCTCCAACGGTTTATGTAATCAATCACCGGCTCTTCATCCCATTGGCGAGCATTTGTTAGTTCAATCATGCTGACGGTCCTTCTCGTACTGTAGAAGCGATTGAGGAATTCTTGCTCCAACTCATCCCAACTATCAATTGAGTTTGCTTCCAAGTCAGTGTACCAATCAAATGCATTTCCCTTCAGCGAGCGAACAAATTGCTTGACAAGATGGTCACTGTAAGTTCCGGCATTGTTGCAAGTCTCAACAAAATGAGCTACATGTTGCTTTGGGTTGCCTTTACCATCAAACTGTTGGAAATTTGGTGGTTGGTAGCCATTCGGCATCTTGAGGTTATCTATCATTTGAGTGTATGGTTTGGAATAGGAGAATGATGATTTGAAGCTTCCGTCTAGTTTGTCCTTGATGGTTCCTATGATAAACTCCTTTAATTGATCAGCATGGATCATGCCATTTGAAGAGACTTGGAACTCCTTGGCAATATACTTTTCCTTCTCATTGGATAATTGTTTCGTGGATGTTTCACCCTTTTCAAAGCCTCCAAGCTTCACGTCCTTTACATGACTTTCTTCCACCTTGACTTCCCTACTCAGCAATTTTTCTATCTTGGAGTCTTGGTCTCGCACATGTTTGTTCAGCATCTCTATGGCTTTGGTCAACATCCCAATTTGTTCCTCCAAAGTTGTAGCACTTGTTGTCAATGCGTGCACTGTATCCAACGGAGGTGAGGAACCCGATGAGGAGTGAGGAGTTGGTGGGGAGGAGTCGCCGCTCTCAACATCTTCATCATTGTTGACGTTGTCGGAGACAAAGGAGTCCTTTTGAACAATGTCGTTGACGACTTCACTTGGCATCTTCGTGGATGGATCAGTCAATAGATCGGACAACCTTCTTGTCTTGCGTGATGACATATGGTTGACTTGTTGTTCTTGATGAAAGGAGATGAGAGGTAGAGTTGTCCCACTGGGCGTGCCAAATTTGTAACGACAAATTCTTGCTATCTCTGAGAATAAAAGACAAGAAAAAGATCACAAAATAATTTTTGAGTATATTTGAAGTACAATTGCGGTTCAATCTCTATCTAATCCTCTGATTCGATTCTACAAGAACAATATTGAAATCTGTGGTGGAAATCTTCAATTTGATCTTCATTCAGATGATTTGAACTTGGAGAAAACGTTAATTCGAGGGTCTTTGGACTTGATCTCGGATTAAATGGTGATTTGATTTGAAGATTGATGAAGGATGATATGATCTTCTTCCTCAATTCCTTGGATTTGTGAATTTTGATCTTTCCAATATGGATTTTGATCTTCAAAAACGGTTTTCCGAGGGTCTTGTGACTTGATCTCGGATCAAACGGATTTTTGGTTTGAATGTTGTTGAAGAACGGTATGAATTTGATTTGGGTTTTCTTGAATTGTTGAAGATTTGATCTTCTTGACAGAGATACGATCTTCAAAAACAGTTTTTGGATGAACTTGAGGCTTGATAGCGGATTGAAAGGGGTTCTTAACGAAGAACACCTTGAAGATTGTTGAGCTTGTTGGAGAGGATTTGTTGAACTTCTTTGCTCTGAATTCTTGAAGCTTCAATTGTTTTGTTTTGTTCTTCAAGAGCTCGTCTATTTATAGTTGTAGAACCGAGCCTCCTTGCTTGTGATTGGTCGGTTTTATTTTTTTTAATATAGGCATGGATTTAATTTAGCTTGTGGTGGACTTCTTTCCCGGATCCTTGCATTGCGGGGATGCTTTCGTGCACTGGGCTGCCCTTTATCAAGAAATTCTTAGAACACATCGTATTTCCACATGGCTTTATTTGATCGGCCAACAATTCTCCATCTTTATATTATAAATCAATTAATTAACCTATTAATAAATGGAATTTAATTTAGTAAAATTCCAAATTCCAAATAGAAATAATCAATTTAATTTACAATAATCAATTTGACATTTGTCAATATTTAATTGGAGTAGACAAAATTAATTTGTCTACAACAATGTTGCCGCATTGCGTGCTGAAGTTGCATCTTTGAAGAAAGAGAATGATTCCTTAAAGCGAGAGAATTCCTCTCTCAAAGCATTGAATGCTAGTGCTGACAACGCCTTAGCTAATTTAGGTCGTAGAGTGCACTATTTAGAATCGGAGAATTATAAGTGCTCTGTTGCCAAATCATTCATGGAGAGTGGCATTAATAAAATGCTTGAATTGTTTCGCGATACTGTAGATATGAAATTTGGCATGGAGCTTGGCATTGATCAGGCCGATCATCTCGGATATCTTAAGGAGGGTTTCCGAAAAGATATGTTGGACATTAGCCGCGGTCCCAAGATGGAGATCCCAAAATTCGACGGTGATGATGAAGAGGAATTCCATGCTCCAAAGCTTGGCGATCCATTTTATGCTCTATGGCGTGAACGTAAAGGTGGTAGTGTGCCTGAGTCCAGCTCATTGGATATGAGTCCACCTTTGAGGCAGGGAGAAAAAGAATTAGACGATGTCGATGATTCTCGTGCTGAATTAGAAAGAGTTAGTGACGCCATCCATGCTATTTTCGGCAACAGTGATGATGAAATCAATCTACCTCCCACAAAAGGTGCACCCCCAACAACAGCTAGGTCCACGATACTTCTGCCTAGTTCTAATAAGACTACTGGCTATCGAGAACTGTTAGTTGCTGCGTTAGATAAAGGAAAAAGGGTCATGTCTGTACCAATTATTCCGGGGCCGACCATGATAGTGCCAACTGGCATGTATCCCCCTCGAGATATTAGAACTGCTGCGCTTAATGCTATTGTGTCTGAGTAAACATTCTAGGACCGAATCCTGATTTCTCCTAGTATATATGGGCTTGGCGGAGCGCTGAGCGGATGAACTTGTGCTTACAGAGGACCAGATTCAAGGAAATTGTGCCAATTTTGCTCGTTCAGTGGGTCTTGTCCTTCATTCTGATTCCCCCTAGTCGTCCGCTTTTATCAATACTTGGATATACCATTTTGATGATATTAGACCATTTTTGTTTATTGAAATTTTTGCATGTCACTTCTGTAACGGTTCTCATATGAAACAGATTGTGTGGCTTGATATCATAGTCTTTTGATACACAATTTACTTTACAGTTTACCGTATCATTGACTAAAATTAATTTTTTATTTCATTGTCTCTACCTACCTTTTTCTGCATTTTTCTGTGAGCCGTTGCTTTTCGTGTTAGATCATTTGAATTGAATGAGCCCTTAGTTGGTTGCCTTTGCGTTTGGTCAATTTGAATATTTAACTGGTGTTCGAACACTTTGGGACCTGATGTATCTCCGTCATGACGTTTTTGTTGTGCATGATGGTAAAACTTGTTTTATTGGCGTTTGACCACTTTGGGGCCAAACGCACCTCCTTCATCACATTTGTAATGTGCATGAGGGGTAAAATATTTTATTGGCATTTGACCACTTTGGGGCCAGACGCACCGTCATGACGCTTGTGTTGTGCATGATGGGTACAAAAAATTATTGGCATTTGACAATTATAGGGCGAAACGCACCTCCGTCATGACGCTTGTGTTGTGCATGAGGGGTAAAATTTTTGATTGGCGTTTGACCACTTTGGGGCCAAACGCACTTTCGTCACGACGCTTGTGCTGTGCATGAGGGGTAAACTTTTCTTCTGATCCCCCATATTCCTTATTCGGGTTTCTAGCATCATTTTGAGGTGCCTACATTTCCCAGACTTTGTAAGGGACTCAAGCCTTTGTAGTTCATACAATTCATTAGCATTGAACCGCAATTGCTTCTACTCCTATGCATAATAGCGCCTAAGATGTTATACAGTCCATGGACGCTTTAGCTTTTCACCCTGCATAGTCTCCAAGTAATAATAGCCCTGCGAACTGGCTTGTATAACCTTGAAAGGCCCCTCCCATTTTGGTTCGAATTTTCCAATATGCTGCTTTGCTGCCATGCTTTTTAGAACCAAATTACCATTTTCGAAATTTCATAATTCGACTCTTTTGTCGTAGCTTTTGGCCATTGCTGCTTTAAATGCTACTGTATGCTGGTACATATCCTCCCTTGTTGTGCCTATCATTTCCAGATCCATCTGGCGTAAACAGACTGATTTTTTGGGATCATAATCGTGAATCATGCGTGTCGGCATTCCTCTATCGGCTAGTAGAACAACCTCAGTGCCGTAAACTAGGACGAAAGGAGTTTCCCATGTCGATGTCTTTGGACTTATTCTATACGCCTATAGTATTCCTTAAACCTCTTCTGGCCAGATTTTTCTAGTGTCTCTCATCCTCCTCTCGAGGTAATCTTTCAATGTCTTGTTGGTGGACTCCGTTTGCCAATTCGATTGTGGATGATAAACTGAAGTCACATTGTGTGATATGCGTAATTTCGCGAACCAGGACTTGATCTCCTTACCAACAAATTGCGTGCCACTATCACATACCATATACCTGGGAATTTCGAAGCGGCATATGATATTTTTCCAAATAAATTCAGTCATGTTCTTTTTGGTGATCGATGACATAGCTTCTGCTTCGACCCACTTGGTATAATATTCTACTGCCACCACCAGAAATCTTTTTTGACCTTTGGCCACATGTATTGGCCCCACGATATCGATTCCCCATTGATCAAAGGGGCATGCCACGCCGATTTGTTGTAACGGTTACTCAGGCCTGTGAATAAGGCGAGCGTGGTATTGACAACTATCACATCGCCGCGAGAAAGGTGTTGCATCCTTTAGCAAAGTTAGCCAATAATATCCCTGGCGCAGAATTCGCTGGGCCAACGACCTTCCCCCATAAAAATTTTCGCAACATCCAACATGGATTTCTTTCATTACGTAATCAGCCTGAGTTGGAGTAAGGCAAAGGACCAGCGGGCCTTCGAACAACCATTTGTATAGTTCTCCATTGTGAATTGTGAACATGTAAGCCTTATATCGCATTCTGCGACGCGCATTTGGATCCGTTGGGTGTATCCCTTCCCCTAGATATGTTATAATCTCATCCTTCCAAGAAGGATCCTCTTGGATCGACATTATATATTCTACTTTTGTAGCAATGGCGTTATATTTTGAAATTTCGATTGAAGGCTTGTCCTTGCTAATAACGTAACTCGCTTCTTAACTAAAATCTCCGAAGAAATGGCCAATTTTGATAGCGCATCAGCCTTGCCATTCTTATCTCGTGGGAACTGAGTGAAGTCGAAAAAACTGAAGCGCTCAGCCAGTGCTTTGACCTTGGAAGCATACAATTTCATCGTCTCTTCTCTCGTCTCATACTTCCCCAAAAAGTGATTTTCCACCAATAATGAATCGGTAAATATGTCCAAATGTTCAACATTGAGCCCCAACGCCAATTTAATTCCTGCTATAACTGCTTCATACTCGGCCTCATTGTTGGTCACCATGTACTTTAGACTAATGGCGAATTCGAATTCTCTTCCTTCTGAAGAAAAGAGATGTAGTACAACCCCTCCTCCGTGACTCGTGGCGGAGCCGTCAGTATGTAAGACCCATGTTGTTGGGGCCCTGCTGGTTCCTGCCTAATCTAATATAAAAAAAATACAGTTCATGGACTCTGCCACACTGTTTCCCAATGTTTCGACCATGAAATCCGCTAATGCCTACACTTTTATGGAAGTCCGCGACCTGAATTCCAAACCGAACTCGCTGAGTATTGCCCGCTTTACCAATCTGCCGGAGGTTTCTAGTCTTGCTAGCACCTGGTTTAGCGGCTTAACTGTTACAATCGTGATTGGGTAAGACTAAAAATACGGCCTTAATTTTTGTGCGGTGGCCACGATCGCCAGAGTGAATAACTCTATCTCCAAATAGTTTCTCTCTGCCCCTTGCAACACTCGGCTTACATAGTGGATGGGTAATTGTTGTATTCCTTTCTCTTTCACTAGAACTGTACTGATGGCGTGGGAAGACACCGCCAAGTACACATATAGCATCTCATTCTCCTCGGCTTTAACCAAAGGCGCCAGGCTCACTAAGTATTT
Source organism: Linaria vulgaris (assembly GCA_948329865.1). Classification (NCBI taxonomy): domain Eukaryota; kingdom Viridiplantae; phylum Streptophyta; class Magnoliopsida; order Lamiales; family Plantaginaceae; genus Linaria; species Linaria vulgaris. Next base: position 30,799,604 of record OX415249.1, read on the forward strand.
CTTCATTTGCCGGAAAGCCTCCTCGCATTCTAGTCCCCAAATGAAATCCTTGTTTATTCTCATAACCTTACAAAATGGCAGGTTCTTCTCTGCCGAGGTTGATATAAACCTACCCAAGGCTATCAAACGGCCTACTAAACACTGCACTTCGTTTACTGTCCTTGGTGAGGGTAAATCTAATATTGCCCTGATTTTATCTGGGTTGGCTTCTATTCCCCTTTCGTTCACCACATATCCCAAAAATTTTCTTGATGTTACCCCGAATGTACATTTTCTCGGGTTCAGCTTCATTCTGTAAGTTCTCATGATGTCGAACGCTTCATCCAAGTGACACACGTGCTCTTCAGCCTTAAGGCTCTTGAGAAGCATGTCGTTAATGTACACTTCCATAGAATTTTCGATCTTATGGTAAAACATTTTCGCGACAAATCTTTGAAAAGTCGCTCCAATGTTCTTCAAACCAAATGGCATTACCCTGTAACAATAAACTCCTGTTTCAATCACAAATGTCGTTTTGCTCTAATCCTGCACTACCATGAAGATCTGATGAAAACCACTTTTTGCATCCATCATACTCAATAATGCGCATCACGTAGTCGAATCAACTAATAAATCTATTCTGGGCAAAGGGAAAGGATCCTTGGGGCAATGCTTGTTTAAGTCTGTGTATTCCACACACATTCTCCGTGTCGCCTCCTTTTTCATGACCAGAACGACATTGATCAACCATTCTGAAAACCTCAAGGCGTATATATGTCGAGCCGCTAAGAGTTGATGTACCTCTTTTTCAGCCGCTTCATTCTTTTCCTTACTAAAGTTCCGTTTCTTTTGTCTTACTGGCTTTGCGTTTTTGTCTACGTTTAGCCGGTGCACTATAATTTTGGGGTTTATTCTGTGTAAGTCGGAATTGCTCCAGGCAAATATATATGAATTAGTCTGAGATAATCTACTAATGTTGCCTCAACCATCGGTTCCATAGCTACTCCAATCTTTATGATCTTCTCGGCGTTTTCCCTGGATAACTGAACGATCTTGAACTCCCCTTAAGGTTCCATTTTACACTCTTGCCACTATTTCAGTAATTGATTTTCTGCTTTTCCCGACCTTGGTCCTGTGCCTCTGGTCGTTTTCTATTCCCATCTCTAACCACCCTAGTTTTTCTTTCATGGTTTGGCTGAGCCATCTAATCGCATACGATGTCTGTTTGTCATCCTAGCTACTTATATCTAAAAGAAATTTGAGCGGTGTTCCCATAGACGGCGCCAATATTTTGGTCTTATTTCGTCCGGGTTCTAATACACCAGAAATCAATACAAATGGGTCTGACAATGATAAAATAATGCTAATCTTTTACAATGAACGGACTAGCTTGGTCTGGAACACCTACTGTCTATTACAAGTATTGGATGGATCTAGATATGCCTTTCAGACAAAGAATTGGATAGATCAAATCGGAGTCGTTCGATCTAAGAATGCCGATTTTCGATTGTTCGATGATGTTGTCGATTAAACCGGGAGTATATCGAATGGATCGGGTTCGATGTAGTTGAGTCTCGAATAGAAGTAGTTCGATCTTGGTCAATGTCAAACTAGCATATATCGAATGAAGTCAAGGATCAAACTCCAATATGGATTGAACCTAAAGTGTATCAAATCAGATAATTCGATGTACTAGAGAGTATTGTGAGCGTTGAATGAATCTTGAGGAGGCCAAGAGAGAGGGTATTTATAGATCCCGTCTCGGGGCCCCTGGTAGCGATCGATAGATGTGTATCGAATGAGACTGAATCGATCTATCTCCAAGATCAAATTGTGCACATTCGATATTCATCCAGTGTCGAACTGCTCCGTTTCAACGTACTATATTTTGGGCTTTTCTTGTGGATTGGCCCAATATTTCGTATTGGGCATTTCCTAAAATACCCACATCACTGTCTACAGATGCCTAGATTTTAATTCTATTATCTTTTACATGACTTTTTAGGAGAGTCACAAAAAATAAAAAATAAAATTTGAAAGAGATTCACAAAAAATAAAAATAGAAATTCAAAAGAGATTCTCAAATATATATAATATAATTAAGATGCATCTTACACGAGTTTATAAGCAAATATAATATAGACTAAAACATACATCAATTTATGCATCCAAAATGCATATTTATTGAGTATAATACGACTTTATATATATATTAGAGAATAAATTTATTGCTCTGCATTTTAGGGATTTTGCTCTGGATCAGCTCCCTTATATAAAGAACGCCACATATTACACCAAATTTTTGATTTCCATATTAACCTCTACAACACACTATTAAGATTTTGTGGTAACTATTAAAATAAGATTACAACAGTAAATTTCTACTTTTACCATGATTAAAATATTCTCATTAAAGAAAACTCATCTAATTAATTTTGTTCTCTCATATAAAAAGAAGGTAAGAATATAAAGTCTATATCATTATATATTTAGTTTTTATTTATCTAAATTATTTTCTTCACTACACAAAATAATTATATTATATATATAAGATAAATATTTAATAACACTGGACCGCGTGCCAGCATTTCTAGTTTTATATGCCCTTTTTCAATTCCTTCAATTTTTAGTTGCTTATATATTTTATTTAAGATTCCAATAAAAAGGAAACATATCTCACGAATATTAATTGACATAGTTTTGGTCTCTTTCATAATTATATATACAACAATAATCTAAGGAAATACTCTTGTGAAGTTTGCTACCATCTTTTAAGAAAAATAATTTCATAAATTGTTTTTGCCATAAATGAACTAGTGGTAGCCTTTTCGTAACAATTCAAGTTCAATGCTCAATAAGTATATATAGTCTGCAGGCATAAGTTAATTCATTAGTCCTCACTACATATATTATGGTGATTGTCTAACTACATTCTTAAATAATTTGTATTATGACTTATAAAACCGTTTAAATCTTCTGTTGATTTTATTTGATTTTATTTGTAACTTTTGGTGACCTCTTCTGAATTAATATTTCTATAATTTTGGATTTATTTCAAATAGAACTTTATAGGAAACGCGTTACCCTTATGGAAATTTGAGACGGTACATATCTTACAAAAATATATTATCAAAAGAAAAAGAATCTTTGGCAGAAAATATAATCAATATTTAACACACAAAAATGTTCGTTCGATCGGCCATTCAAACTTTAATTTTCTGAGATTTTTCACATAAAAATTGTATTGTTTTTTTTTTTGGTGAAATGAATCAGTGTTATGGATTAGCAAATGTTATTCCTGTTTTAAAATTTTGAATTATTTACTTTCTTTTTATAAAATTAACTCCATTATGCCAAGTTAAAATGGTCAAAATCTTTGTCAGAATTTTTATTTTTATTTTTTGCTGCGGAAATGTTCACTGTCACGATAGAAGTAGTGTACTTTTTATTTATAATCTTTTTAAAGTTATTCATGTGATCATTTTTATATTGTTGGTTAACAATTTTAAATCTCTCTAAGTTACCTTATTAATTTTTTTAAGTATTAAATTGCATACTTTGTCGGGTCTTTTACTATCTTCATATATTATTAAAATCATAATCTTTCTCCCTAAAATAAGTAAGAGGATTGATCAGCAATTTCTCCAGATTCTATTTTTGTAATTCAATCTTTGTAGACCACAAAACAAAACGGAGTTTACTTATTAATTACAAACGGGTAAAATATAGAAACATAAAATATTGCTTTGTATTTAAGGATTTTATTTTGTCTAAATCATTGACTTATTTATAAGAGTGTTACATAATATTCTCTTTAATGACATAATCATGACAATGAAATGGTGCGTATCTAAGATAAACATCCAACGTATTTTCATTTTTTGTTTTTGATAGGCAAAGGTAATTTTATCAAAATGGAGAAGATCCAAACATGAGTGTACATGAAATACACCGGTACTACAACAAAAAATAAAACCCCCTCGAACTATATATATTATAGAACACTAAATCTAGGATTTAAACCAATCATTAAAAGAGGTGGAGAATGATCATATAAAATTATTAGTAAATTAATTTATATAATGATGTATTGTATAATTATTAGTAAATTAATTCATTTTTTCTTAATTATTAAGTTCTAGAAAACGTCATCATACAAGAGATGAGTACGTGTTTTTATTTAATGACTAGAATCTTATAAATACATAAAATTATGCAATTACCATGACATGCAACTATGGTATCCATATAAACTTTTTCACTAAATTTATACTCGATATTATGTAGATTGAAAATCCTAGCAGTGGTGAAAACTTACATTAAATATAATGGAATAAATATTAAAAAGTCAAAATCAACATACACAAATATGATTAGCCAATGTGTTCTCCTTTTATTTTATTTGCCTTATAAGGAAAAAGAATTTATATAGAAATTTTTAAATTTTGTGAAACTAAATCAACAATATATGACCATAATTATTGTAGTTAATGATTCTACTTAAATCTAAGGCTAATTAGAAACTTTATGAATATATCATTGTACCAACACTAAAATTATAAGGCTACAACCGAAAATAAAAAATTTAGTATCACAAATTGCCTTAATTTATATATTAGTATATTATACAACAGCAAAGCTAGGAATTTGAGGGGGAGGGCGGGGAATTATATGGAAAGCATCAAAGAAAAAAGTACCTCAATTTCCAAAACAAAAAGCACTTTGACTTATGATCTACTACGCTTTCATGAGATCAAACTCATCAACATCAAAACATTATATTGAGCAGTTTTTTTTCCAGTATGAATTAATAACCTATTAGATAAGAAATCATTCCATAAATTAAATATTGTAATTATTTGAGTTCTAATAATCTCAATCACATACAGATATAAGTTTTATGATTTTTTATTTTTTTTTATGAAATAGAGCATGTATATCTTATTTTTCAAGGGAAAAAAAAGTTCAACATACAAGCTATAAATGTGAATACATAACCAACATAATATAATATCCAGAGTATCAGATACAACATACTTTGATAAATTTTCCATTAGTTTATTTTTAAGAAAAATAACTTAAAATTCAACGTAATGATTAAATAGCCAAAGCAATTAAAATCATATGTTTGGAAGAAGATTAAGTTAATGGAATGACATGGCTTTTGATTTGTTTTTTTCACAAAATGAATTAAAAATCATTGCTATAATAGAATCTAATTAGATTCCTATAAATAAGCTATTAATATCTATATATATCTAAGGCAACTAAATAAAATTTCAGATACAACATACTTTGATAAATTTTCCGTTAGTTTATTTTTAAGAAAAATAACTTTAAATCCAAGTAATGATTAAAATAGCCAAAGCAATTAAAATCATATGTTTGAAAGAAGATTAAGGGAGTGTTTGCAAATACTTTTAAAAGGAGCTTATAGGATTTTTTCTATAGAGAAGCCATAAATTAGTGTTTGAAAATTGGGCTTTTGCTTCTCCTTATCTTAAAATAAGCCCAAAAAAAGCACAAGTCCAAAAGTTGGGTAAATGGTGCTTTAGTTAGTGGAATGACATGGCTTTTGATTTGTTTTTTCACAAAATGAATAAAAAATCTGTTGCTATAATAGAATCTAATTAGATTCCTATAAATAAGCTATTAATATCTATATCTAAGGCAACTAAATTAATAATATTCATCAGATACACACACAAGAAATCTCCAAATTATCTTCTTTTTTTTTTGGTAAACAAAGGAAGCAACAATGGCACCTACGCCATATCAAAGTTCAACAAATCGACAACTTGGGTCGGGGGCCTATCCCAAAATAGGTCTCCGTCCTCCTGACATAACATAAGTTTAGCTAGACTATCCGCTACTCTATTTGCCGTGCGAGGTATCTACTTGAGCTTGCAACTCCAAGGCTTCCTCATTAACGTTATGCACTCTTGCACCTTGGTTTTTTGTGACTCCGTCGGAGTGATTTCTCCCGTTATCATCTTGTATACCGAGAGAGAGTCGGTCTCCACTTCTAACCGCGGGATGCGCCTTTGCCATGCAATGTTAAGGCTTTTCCTAAGCGCTTCAAGTTCCGCATCATCTACCGGTGGTGTGTCCAACCTTGCAGCGAATCCCCACTGCCATTCTCCTCTATGCGACCGAAGTACGCCTGCTGCGGATCCTGAATTCCTAGTCGTGTTGACGCTGCCATCGACGTTTAGTTTGAACCAATCCTCATCCGGCTTTTTCCACTTTTCCATCTTCTTGGTTCCTCCTTTCTTTCTTTGCGCCTGGTGGAGTTCCAGGTAAAGGGATTTGATTTTGAAAACAATGGAGGCTGTACTCTCTTCTTTGTTGCGGAATATCTTGTCGTTCCGAGCTTTCCAAATGGTCCAGCACGTCGCCACAAAGATATTGGTCCAACTGCAATTTGGTATAATCTTGCAGACTTTGTTCCCTTTCAGCGCGTTATCCTTCAACCAAACATCATCTCCCAAATCGTTAAATCTTGTAAGTTCCGTACCCCTCAAAATTCTACACCAAATTTTCCTCGCGCAATGGCAGTGTCGAAGTACGTGGAGCACGCACTCCTCTTCGCAGTCACAGGAAGGACACTTCGCCTCTTGAGTTATCCTTCTAATCCTACGCAAACTGTTCGTTGCAAGCCTTCCTTGCCCCGCAAGCCATAGAAAGTGGCGTAAGTTGTTGCTAAGGTTTATTTGCCACACCCAACTACAGTCTCGGCCACCATTCCCCTCCTCCCGATAATATTTATAGAAAGCGTGGTACGCTGATTTGCAGGAGAAAATTCCATTCGACGACTCATTCCATATAACCGTATCATCTTCATCCGAAAAATTAATACAGCGGGAGTTGAGTTCAGCTTTAATTACCCCCGGCAACTCGGTCCGAAACCTGCTCCAGTCCCAATCCCCCTCATCATCACAGACCTCGCGCAGCCTAATATTCAAGTCATCCGGATGAATTTCGAGGTCCTCTTCACAGAGCCGCTGTGAGCCAAGCCAATTATCGAGCCAAAACCTTATAGTCCTGCCATCCCCAATTTTCCAGCGGAGAGATGGTTTCATGAGTTCAACGCACCTAACGATACCTTTCCACGTTGCACTATCCCAAGGTTTTGCGACACAGTCAAGTAGCCTCGAGTTCTTGAGATACTTCGCTTGGATCAAATCCGTTCACACCGAATCTTCTTTACTTATTATTTTCCATGCAATCTTAGCGAGTAACGCTTCATTCGAGATCCGCGTAATCCGTATCCCGAGCCCCCCGTTCTTCTTTGGCTTGGTTACCTTCGGCCATCCTACTAGATGGATTTTTCTCGACGTCGCATCCGCTGACCAAAGAAAGTTGCGGTTGAGTTGATCGAGCTTGTCGCATGCGTATTCGGGTAACCACGAGGATTGCATCGTATATATAGGCATAGCCGTTGAAACGGCTTGGACCAAAGTTGCGCGCCCTGCGAGAGACAGTGTTTTACTGGACCAACCGTTGAACCTCTTGAGTATTTGATCAAACAGATCTGCACATGCTTCCCGACTCATCCGACCATGAGCGAGGTTTATCCCTAAATACTTCCCGAGGTTACCCGTTTGGCCGAACCCCAGTATATCGCAAACCCTTATTTTAACCGCGGACCCTTGGCATTTAGAGAAGAATATTTTTGATTTTTCTGGATTCAAACGTAGCCCCGAGGCCGAACAGAAGGTGTCGAGAACTTCTTTAATTACCCGCGCCGTGCTAATATCTGCCTTCCCCATAAGAATGAGGTCGTCGGCGAAGAATAGATGAGACAACTTTGGCCCGTGACGACAAGGTACAAGGGGTTACCACTTCCTCTTTTCCACAACCTCATTAATTAGGTAGGAGAGTCGCTCCACGCACAATACGAAAAGATAGGGCGAGAGAGGATCGCCTTGTCATAATCCGCAAGAGTGTTGAAACGCTTCGAGGGGGAGCCGTTCCACAAGATCTTCGTCGCTGTGTTACGAACGCAAAACATGATAAGTTCAATCAACTCCGAGGGAAATAGGAAGGCATGCAGCGTTTCTTCCAAAAAATCCCAATTCACCCTATCATACGCCTTAGCAAGATCGAGTTTGAGGATCATGTAGCCAATCTTCGCTTTTTTCTTACTCCGGAGAGAATGAAGAACCTCTTGCAAGACGAAGATATTGTCTTGCGTGCTTCTATTTTTGATGAAGCTCGATTGCGTAGGTGCAATAATTCTAGGCATTATATTCTTGAGCCGCACGGTTATATAGTTTGTAACGATTTTGTATAGGACGTTACATAGCGAAATCGGTCGAAATTGAGATATGTTTTCTGGATCATTTACCTTGGGAATAAGACATAGGTATGCTTCACATATTTTCTTGTCGAGCCCCTTATTCCTAACAGCCTCTTCGGTAAAACGTAACAATGAATCCTGAATCACATCCCGATTCTTATGATAGAATACCGCTTGAAGTCCATCCGGCCCCGGGGCTTTGAATGGTCCAGCCGCGAACACCAGCTCTTTAAGTTCAGTAATTGTAATAGGATTAATGAGGCTCTGTAACTCCGCATCATCAAGCATGACCTGTAATCGTGAGACCTCGAGCCGACCCCGCGTGTTATTCCTTTGTTCACGGCTGGCCGAAAATAGATTTTCGAAATAGCTTTTCGCGTGTGCTTGTAGCAGCTCGTCATCCCGAACCCAAAAATAATCAATTTTCAGTGCTGTGACTTTGTTACGTCGTCTCTTAATCATCACCGCCCTATGGAAGAATTTTGTGTTTCTCTCCCCATCTTGGATCCATTTAGTCCGTGCTTTTGGAAACCAAAATACCTCTTCCTGTTTCAACACCTCGTCAAGCGCGCGGATCAGCTCATTCTCAAGTCGGGTTAAATATGCATTCGGGCCGTATGAGAGGGAACGTTGAATTCCGGACAGTCGTGCATTGAGTTTCCTCTTTTGCTGAAAAATATTTCCGAATCTATCTCTGTTCCACGGCTCAAGGATTTTAGGCACCTCGTTAATGGCATCCAGAATGTTACTTTTCTCCGCCCAAATTTTCGTGATCAGTTGTTCACACTCCGGGTTCGAGAGCCATGCAGCCTCGAATCGAAAGGGTTTCGGACCTCTAATAGATTCCCCTTCATCCGTGCACGTGACAATTGGGTGGTGGTCGGAGCATGTACGTGTTATATGGTGAACCACATATTGAGGAAAACGATCCATCCATTCTTGGTTCGCCACCGCACGGTCAAGTCGTCCCTTGATGTTCTCCCCGTCATCCCTTTTGTAGGTCCACGTGAAGTCCGGTCCCCGATACCCGAGGTCCAAAAGACTGCTCCTCTCAAGATAAGACCGGAAGAAATTTAAGCGGTTGAGAGACACTGTTCTACCTCTGACCCGTTCATGAGCATAGCAAACCTCATTCAAGTCTCCAGTCACCATCCACGGTTCATCGCTTGTGTTCGATGTGGCAACTAAATCATCAAACACCCTCACTTTATCACCTCTTCGAGGTTGCGCGTATATTCCGGAAACTCTCCATGGTGCTGCCCCGATTGGTCTAATCCGCGCATGAATTATTTGGTCGTTGATCCCCAAGATTTCGACATCCACTTCCTCTTCGCGCCATAACATCCAAACCCCTCCCATCATACGATTCGTGGGGGCCATTACATGTCTAGAAAACCCGAGAGTTGGGATACTTTCTCTAGCATGCTCCTCGCTCACGCGCGTCTCCAAAATTTAGACAACAGTGGGTCTATGCACCCTAACATACTCCCGAAAATTTCTACGGAATTCTTCCTTCCCGGCCCCCTGACAATTCCAAGAGAGGATCTTCATTGATACATTATTAATATGATAAGGGCGGATGGGGTTGTCAATGGCTATCCCCCTCCATATTGCTATCAGCAGCCAGATTGCTATACGCAGCAATACCCATTGGCGTCGAATCTCCCAACGGCTCACCGTAGTCTTCATCCACCATGTCCTCGGTCGTCCGACTCGTCGAATCAAAATCATCTTGTTCTCTATTTCCCAAACTTGCGGCGGGATTTCTATCATGTGCACTAACCAATCCTCTTGTCATGTTCGTAATGTCGTCGAGAGCCCCCAGAAGTGATGAAACCTCGTTATGAAGTCCGGGATTTCTTCCCATCTGCCTACTAACATCCTGTTTCTGAAGAAGACGCGAAAGATTAGCATTTTTCTGTCCGACGGTGAGAGGCGGTATATTGACGTTCAGACTTGCAAATAAGGGCGTGGACTCGGTGTCTTTCGCTGCTAATACCGCGAACGGGTTGTAGGAGTTCTCCTTGGAGACTTCTTGTTGGTTTCTATTAAGAATTGTAATTTGTTTGGAAGACTTACCAAATCTGTTTCCTTTCCTACCAAATCCAGTAGTATTATTAGGAAGGTGTTGCTTGTCCCTTTGTATCCTACTTCCACTTTCACTCCCGTTCGCCCAAAAAATCCCGATTTCTTGCACTTCCTCATTCGAGGTCTTTGGTTCGCCCATCTTTGACTTTCCTTTTTCAACTTCGATATTCTTTTTAGGAAAATTCTTTTTGTCGTTCCTCCCATACCTTTTTCGTTGGATTACCATCCAATCTCCAAATTGTTTACTTTGAGCCTTTTCAATTAGCCATGCATCTGAACTGTTCCCTCCATTCGTTTTTTTGTTCTTGTGCGAGTCCAGCGTGACCTCTGGAGCGTTTTCGGGGATGCTAGCCCTCGTGCAGTTCTTTTTTTTATGATCAGCTCTTCCACATGAATAGCAAATAGTTGGGAGATTTTCATAGACAACTTGGTAGACGACATCGTCAATGCATACACCAAGATCGAGGGGTTCGTCGGTTCGTACTTCAACGCAAAAACGGGCAAATCTGCCTCGCGCCGCATTGTGAGTATTACCATCAATTTTGATGGGGTCACTAATGCTTTTTGCAAGGGAGCGAATCCATGCTTTACGAAAGTATTCCACTGGGAGGTCGAGGATTCGGACCCATGTTATGGCGCTTTCTACCTTATCCGTTTTTGCGCGGAATTTCGAGCACCATTTCCTTATCGAGAGGAAGCTCCCCGCCAACTGCCATGGTCCTTCGGTTAAAATCATCTCCCTCTTCTCTCTACTTAGTCCCTTCAGACAAAAGCAACTATATCCGAGATCGACCAGTTCAAAATCATTATGGAGCTTCCATATTGTGTCCAGTTTGTTCATTAGCGCCGGGTAGTACCAAGGGTTGCCAAGGACACGAATGATGATTGCATCCTTCCATTGGTCTTTCATGCGTACACACATATCCGGATGACTCGTAAACCTCTTGAACGACATGTCCGCGGAGGGTGGGGTCATGAGTATAAGGTCGGATTCCTCGTCCATCTCATCATCATCAATTCGAACGTGTTCATTCCTTTTCTTAATCGCAACAGCATATGAAATCCTTAACGTTGTTCGGGTTTCCTTTCTGAGTAACCGCGTCCAAATCCATATCATCCGCGTGTCTTAATCGCTTTTGTATTCGCAATTCTGGTTCTCTTAAGTCTGGCGGGACGAATTCCGTCGATGCCGGGCTGATTTGAACCGACAAGGGCGGGGCCAGGGTTTGCATGCTACCGGCAGCTTTTTTCTAACCTTAATTGTAATTTCAATGTAAAAGAAAAAAAATAATCCTCCAAATTATCTTGTTGATCACACAGCTTATAGGTGATAATTTTCATAAAAGAAAAGATAAAATAACGGATACATATGCACTATAAATAGGCTCGTCACGGAAGCAAAAAACCCTCTCTTCTCTCTCCTTGCGTTCACACCTAGGAGCATTTCGGTCATCACTTTTCCGATCATCGGAGCACGGTGACCTCCTCACGAGGACACCGGCGTCTTCTCCGTTGACTCGGTTTTCCCCTCTTGTGAGCTTGAGGTTCCAACTTTTGCTTTGCTAATGGGTTTTGGTTAGCTCTCCACGGATTTAAGCTTCATCAATGGTGGGTTTTCATCTTTTTTGACCTTTTTGATCATTTAGCTCGGTTTTCTTGGTCTTGCGTCCTATAGTTCGTCTCTCCCTACGTCTTCTTCTTCATCTTCACACCATTTGTTACTTGTGAATGTCATGCTTCTCTCTTGAGCTATTTGACTTGACACTCCCTTTTGACATTTGAAGATCGGTTTGTGGTCGATTATTCAATCTCCTAGGTGTTTTTCGAAACCCTTAGTTTGAGTGCGAATTCCTTCCATCGATGTGGTCTTTTGTGTGTGGATTTCCCTGTCTTTTTTGTTATTTTGGTGTTATTTTGGTGTTATTTTGGTCTTCTTAGCTTTTCTAGGTGGTCTTCTTGCTCTTTTCGTTTGAATAGGCGCGCTTAGAGGGTTTTTTGGTGGTTTCCGATCCCTTTTAGCTATTTTCCAATCACTTCGCCGGCACTCCTTCACCGGAAAGTGATAGATCTTGCGGTCTGTTTGTACTTGATTTCAGTAAAAAAAAATAGCCGTTACTTTGGTCCAACGGTCGTTTCTCCCTCCAAGTGTCTTGTCGCTATCAGCCCGGGCCCAACGCCTGCTGCGCTCCTGTCAGACGCTAGTTTTGTTTTTCGGCGCCTGTCCGAGGCGCAACTTTTCTTTGTTGCCATTTCGGGTAATTGGTGTTTTCTCTCATTTTCTTCATTTTTTGAAGCTTTGTTGACATAATGGCTGATTCCTATGCCAATAAGGAGGCTTTGACCTCGGTCAGAGTTGACCCTAAGCTGCCACATGGCGCCACATTGAATTAAATTGTTGCCACGTCATAGATGCGAGAAAATGGGAAATTCTCCTTGATTTCCTCTCATCCTAATTCATAAATGGTGAAGCCGAATCTTCATTTGGATCAATCTTGTGAGCATGATAAAGTGGGGTTTGATGCCAGTTTGATCATGAAGTCGAAGCTCAAGAAAGATAAGCAAGCCATGGATAACAACCCAATGCGACAAGACATGAATGCGCTTGATAAGGCTAAGCAAACAATGGATTCCAACAAGGTTTCTAACATTGCTAGTTCATCTAAGTTTGGATCTGGCCATTTTCCGCCTCTCTCGAATAACTTTTCTAGAGTTGCGAAACCATTGCTAGCTCCTACTTCTTCACTTGCTCCACCTATCTTTGAGAAGCAACCCAATGCGGCACCGGACAATCCTCGACCATATCAAGTTTGTGCTTTAATTCGACGTGCTTCTTACGCCCAAGCGGTCGCTCCCACAAGACAATATGAAATCAACCGCTCCATTATTGATGATCCTACCCTCACTACAATGGACTTTCGGTTTGTCAAAGGAAAATCCATGATTGTCCTCAAGAAGGAGGTAAGTTAAAGATCTTGATGAGCGGCTTAAGCTTATATTAGTCCTTCGTTTTCCTCTTGTTAAGCCGAGCTACAATTATATCCATAACAAGATGGCAAAACTCAAAATCAAAGACAAATACACCCTTGGTCCAATAGGCCCACGCACGTTATGTTGAAATTGACCATGGTGGAGGACTATACACGTTTATGGTTGAAGAAGAACCTTCGCTTTCTTGATCTCAATGGTAGGATCTACAAATGGACTCCGAATTTTGACCTCGATCCTGAACCTTCTATGGCTCCCATGTGGATCGGTCTACCAAACTTAAATATGTTTTTTTGTGAAAGAAATGCCCTTATGAACATTGGTTATTATTTTGGAAGACCCTTAAGGCTCGATGAAAGAGCGTCCACTATGATGTGCATAAGCTTGAGGAATGTGGTGTGGAGAAATCTCAAGGGACTAATGAGAAGGTTGAGGATACACAAGAACCGAAACATAGTGAAGCTACTACTTATGTTTGGAAGGCTAAGACAAGGAGGAACGTCGCCCCGAACTTATCTCCGAAGAAACTCTTAAAGAGAGGGGATCCAAATCCTTTCGATATTCTTGAGCAAGAATCCAATAATGAGGAAGACAAGGGCCAAACAATGGAGATAACTAGCAATGGAGGAGTAAATATGTTAAGTCAAGAGTTGAGTGAAGGAACTCTTAAGGCCATCACCATGGTTGAAGAGGAAGTTCAACTTCACAAGGAAATGATTAAGGCGGCCGAAGAGGTGGATAAAGAAATACACCTCAAGTTGGCAAAAATTGATGTCGTGACAAATGTTGGAAAGGAACAACACTTAAGGAATGATGAACTTGCCGACGCGTTGAAAAAGGCTCAAGAAAAAGAGATTGCAGGTATGATTTTGAGGGATGCTAATGATGATGGAGCTAGGTTTTCATATTCTAACTATCAACCTAAATATAAAGTCCTCTCCCCAAGGGCACGTCTTTAAGAGGATACTTTCTCGTGTGATATCTCCCCTCCTATATCACCAATCTTCCTAATTTGGCATACTAATGAAGAAGCCGTCAGTGATGAAACAATTATTGAGGAGTCGGATGCTAGCCAAAAGTATCTTGAGGACTCCAACAACAAAATAAATGATCATGGTGCGTCTTCATCAAAAAGCAAAAACCAAATAAAGAAGGAAAAAAAGAAGGAAAAAGCCGAATGCAATTTGCGTTCCCGTGATGGTACGTCACCCTCCCCATCTCATTGATGTTATTTGTTTGTTGGAACATGCATGGAGTTGGTAAACGTAATAATGGAGATAATGTTGAGAATATGGTCCTTCGCCATAAACCTAAGTTCATTGCCCTACTTGAACCGAAAGCTAGATTTGATGCGCATAAATTTTGAAAAAAGTTTCATAACGAGTCGGCTTTCTCTAACTCCAACAAGATTTGGGTTTTTTGAGATAGTGATATGCATATTGAGGTTCTACAGGATCACGAACAATTTCTACATTGTGTCATTTCTTCTAATATCCTCCCTCATCTGTTATTATGCACCTTTGTCTATGCTGCTCAATCTCGGGTCCTTCGTCGGTCACTTTGGGATGGGTTGAGAAGAAGTGATGGGCAAAAGCTGTTGTTGGTGGTTGGTGACTTTAATGTTGTTCTCAAGGAGGAGAAAAAATGGGGCAAAGTCCCTCCTAATGTTGGTGAGATGGACAACTTCCACAAATGTATTCATGATTGTGGTTTGCAAGATGTCTGCTATAAAGGATACCCCTTTACTTGGGCTAACAATGGCATACACAGTCGTATTGATCGTGCTCTCATCAATTATGATTGGAGCTTGTCATTTGCTAGCACTCGTATTGTCCATGAGTCACGGTTACATTCTGATCATATCCCCCTCTTTGTCCATTTCGATCGGGATCTCTCTCGTAAGTTGAGACCTTTTCGCTTCCAAAATATGTGGATCATGCACAAGGACTTCCATTCGAAGGTTGTGGAATGTTGGGGTCAACCACCTCCTTGTGTGGGGTTATTCAAGCTTGGAGCTAAACTTATTAGATTAAGGAAGGAGCTTACGAGTTGGAATAGGAACACCTTCGGCAATATTTTTCGTAACATTAAGGATA
The DNA here is from genome assembly GCA_948329865.1 of Linaria vulgaris. Classification (NCBI taxonomy): domain Eukaryota; kingdom Viridiplantae; phylum Streptophyta; class Magnoliopsida; order Lamiales; family Plantaginaceae; genus Linaria; species Linaria vulgaris. The sequence goes on from OX415249.1 coordinate 30,815,054, forward strand.
AGGAAGAATGTCTCAAGCAAGCCGAAATCCTTCATGATCAAAATCCAACTCCTACATCTTGGTCCTTGGTGAATAATCGCTATGACGAATTTGCGTCTACTCGCATTATGGAATCAAAATATTGGAAATAATGAGATAGATGCAAATGGGCTATTGAAGGAGAACGCAACACAAGGCTCTTTCAAGCTATGGCGAAGAAGAAATAAGCTAAGGCCAAAATATTCCGTACTCATGAAGATGGTATGTTAGTGGAAGACCCGAAGGAGATTGGCAACTCGGCCGTAAAGTACTACGAGCACCTTCTTACTTCTCATATTGATATTCAGGCATGCCATAATCTTAATTTAACCCCACCTTCATTTTCTGATGATGACAATATTTGGCTATGCTGCCCTCCGGATCTTGAAGAAGTTAAAGAAGTTGTGTTCGGTTTAAGCCTGGATAGTGTGGCGGGTCCGGATGGTTTCAATGCTCATTCCTACCAATCGTGTTGGGATATTATTAAGAAGGATATCCTTGAGGCGGTGTTGGATTTCTTCCGTGGTACCGCCTTTCCTCGCATTTTCAAGGCTACTAATATTGTGCTTATTCCGAAGAAGAAAGACCCGACGAAATGGAATGAGTATAGACCGATTAGTCTTTGTAACGTGACCTATAAGATCATCTTTAAACTCCTCAACGACGGGTTAGCTTCTTTCTTACCCAACATTGTCTCTCTAAATCAAAGCGGATTTGTCAAAGGCCAGTTAATTGGAGATAACATCCTCCTTGCTCAAGAGTTGGCTACGAATCTCAATAGTCATAGGAACAAGTATAATTTAGTGGTGAAGCTTGACATGGAGAAGGCTTATGACCGATTGGATTGGGGGTTCTTGTTCCAATGCCTCATAAAGTTCGGCTTCTCTCGAAGATGGATTTGGCTTATCAAGAATTGTGTCGAGAATTGTTACTTCACCATTCTTGTCAATGGAGAAAGCCATGGTTTCTTTGAGTCCAAACATGGAGTTTGCCAAGGTGACCCCATTTCTCTAGCTCTTTTTATTATTGCCGGCGAGTTCTTATCTAGAGGGTTGAACCATCTTTATGAACAAAATCAAGATCTTTATCTCAATTCCGGAGGCGGTATTAATGTGTCACATTTGGCCTATGCGGACGATTGCATTATATTTGCAAAGGGGACGGTGGACAATATGGCTAAGATTATGGATTTCTTACATCTCTACGAAATTGTCCCGGGTCAACTTATCAATGTGGCCAAGAGTTGCTTCATCCCATCGCCTCACGTTAATGGTTCGCACTCCCATGCTATTCACGATCTTACCGACTTTGAGAAATGTGAGTTACCCATGACCTATATTGGTGCTCCTATCATTCGTGGTCGAATGAAATACTCGTACTTCACTAGGTGGCTTGAGCAAATCCGTGGCCTTATAAGCGGTTGGGAGTTGAAGTTCCTTAATTTTGGCGGGTGTCTTATTCTTATCAAAAGTATCCTATTATTTATTCTGGTCTATCTTTGTCAAGTCCTCAAACCTCCAGCGAGCATTTTTTATAATTTAGAGAGGTTATTTGCTCGGTTCCTTTGGGGCTCCACCGAGGAAAGAAGAAGACTACATTGGAGAATTTGGGAAAGAATTTGCAAACCATTTGCAATGGGAGGTCTTAATATCTCATCGCTTTCTTGCTTAGTTGAAGCATTCAGTCTCAATCTTTGGTGGAGGTTTAGGTTACAAGACTCATTGTGGGAACAATATATGATGACGAGGTATAGTATACGTGACCCGATCTTTAGTAGCAAACTTTGGGAATCTAGAGGATGGAAGAGATTGAGTAAGTCGGCCCCTAAAGCTCAACCACATATCTTTTGGAATATCAAGAACGGTACTTCCCTTTTTGGGGTTGATCATTGATTGAAAGGCAGTCTACTCCAACCCCGTGATGGAGCTCATGTTACATCCCATTCTCGGGTTTGTTGTTTTTGGTTGGACGATGAATGGGATATTGTAAAGCTTGAGAAAGTGTGGATGATGATCAAGTCATGAGGGTTACGGGCCATCTCAGTTGGCAAGGGGTAGAGACGTACCGCTTTCGTAGCTCGACGCTAATGGTTTTTTCTCTACTAAATCCGACTAGCGTTCCATTTCCGAACCTTATTTTCCATTCGGTATATACAGATTCCTTTGGCACAATCTCCTCCTCCCAAATATATTTTTTTTCACTTGGCGTTATGTGCGAACCTCCTCCCTACGGATCAAAAGATTGCAAAACGCATGGAGATAGTCTCACAATGCAATTGTTGTCGGAATGTTGAAACAACGGATCACGTGTTTTGGTCAAGCCATCTTGCTCAAGAGGTATGGTCGTATTTTTTTCGCACTTTCCATATTAAGCAACCCATTTTTATCTCTTGAAAAAATTTAATTGCTTATTGGATAAATGCAAGACATCACACCCCACCCAATCACATTCGCACTCTTGTTCCTATCTTTGTTTTGTGGTACATTTGGACGGCACAGAACGCGACTCGACATGATGGTGTCCCTATGGATGCTAAGGTTATTATTCATAAGGTTGTTCTACATGTTCTTGATCTATTCACCATCAAACCGTGTTGGGAGAAGTTATGGAAAGTGATACGATATCCACCAATGATGAATGGTATTCGTATGCTAAACGTAGGATCGTTATCTTCAGGTTGTTTGGATGGGACCGCGACCCGTTGCCTTAGTACAAATAGAAACCTTGGTATGGAGACCGCGACCCACTACTTGATACAAAACACGAACCTTGGTATAATGAAGATGCCACAAACGGTTATGGAGGGTGCCGTTTGATAAGTCGGATTTGAACGCCACAAACGAGGGTGATGAACCCGTTTCATAAGTTCGGAAATAGTTCTTCAAAGAACCAAAGAGAATAAAATCTCACAAAGTTTATAAATATGATAAGTGTTGTCTTACAATGAAAATGGTCTCCCTAATTTATAGGAGAGACAAACTTGGTCATGAAGAAATCAACTTATGACCTTCCAACAACTTCTAGGAAAAGAAAAATACATTAACTAGACTAGAAAATGATGAAAGAATAGTCAAAACTCGTTTTTGACTTTTGACCATTATTTAAAAGGTCACTTGGATCAGATTTGACCATCTTTGTTGCTCATTTGGGCCTCCTTTATCATTATGGACCCAAACTTAGTTAATTAGCCCATAAATAGATGCTTCCATCTTCACAACAAGCCCTCTTGTGATTGGCCCATTTAAAGTGTGAATTTGGTCCATGCTTGTGACATCTTCTTCATCTGAATTCTTGTAATCTTCATCAATTGTCACCGTGTCCATATTTGCATCATTCCCCTCCTCTTGAAAAGTATTTGTCCTCAAATCTGTATCACCTGCATTAAAAGGGCTCAAATCAGACACATTGAAAATAGCACTAACATTATACTCACCAGGAAGATCCAACTTGTAAGCAATGTCATTGATACGCTCAATCACTTGAAAAGGTCCATCGCCTCTTGGCAGTAATTTGAAACGTCTCTTTTCGAGAAACCTTTCCTTTCTTATGTGCAACCAAACCCAATCTCCCGGTTCAAAGATCATCTTCCGACGCCCCTTGTTTGCTTGCTTGGCATATTGTTGAGTTCTCTTTTCAATATTGAGCCTTGTCTTCTCATGTATCTGCTTAACAAAATCAACCTTTTTCTTGCCATCTAAATTCACATACTCAGAAGTAGGTAATGGAGTTAAGTCCAATGGTGTCAAATGATTAAAACCATAAACAATTTCAAATAGTGAGAATTTAGAAGCAGAATGCACAGTATTATTGTAAGCAAATTCAACATGTGGTAGACAATCTTCCCAAGTCTTAATATTCTTTTTTATGATTGCCCTCAATAGCATACACAAAGTCCTATTTACTACTTCAGTTTGACCATCAGTTTGTGGGTGACAAGTAGTAGAAAACAACAACTTTGTTCCTAACTTACACCACAAGGTCTTCCAAAAGTAACTCAAAAACTTTGTATCTTTATCCGAAACAATGGTTCTTGGCATACCATGCAATCTCACAATTTCTTTAAAGAACAAATCAGCAATGTGAGAAGCATCATCAGTTTTGTGACATGGAATAAAATGTGCCATTTTAGAAAATCTATCCACCACAACAAAAACAGAATCCCTACCATGTTTTGTTCTTGGCAATCCCAACACAAAATCCATAGAAATACCAATCCAAGGTGTAGTAGGAATTGGTAAATGAGTATAAAAACCGTGATTTTGCACTTTGGACTTAACTTGTTTACAAGTGATGCATCTGCCACATATTCTTTCAACATCTCTTTTCATGTGTGGCCAAAAGAAATGTTCTTGCAGAATTGCTAAGCTCTTTGCAATGCCAAAGTGTCCCATTAGTCCTCCCCCATGAGCTTCCTGCACAAGTAATTCGCTCAAAGAACAATTAGGCACACAAAGTTTGTTTTCTCTAAATAAAAATCCATCTTGCCTAAAGAACTTACCACTAGCATGCTTTTCACAATCTTGATACTCAACTTTGAATCAAGAGTTGATGTACTCAAAACCTTGATGTACTCAAAACCAAGCAACTTTGAATCAAGAGTAGAAAGTAAAGCATACCTTCGAGAAAGGGCATCGGCAACCACATTCTCCTTACCTTGCTTGTATCGAATGACATAAGGAAATGTTTCAATGAATTCTACCCATCGTGCATGCCTCTTATTCAGCTTGTGTTGGCCCTTCAAATGTTTCAAAAATCCATGATCCGTGTGAATCACAAACTCCTTAGGCCAAAGGTAGTGCTGCCATGTGTTTAAGGCCCGAACCAAAGCATACAAATCCTTGTCATAAGTTGGATAATGCAAGGCTGCTCCTCTTAGCTTTTCACTAAAGTAAGCTATGGGCTTTCCATCTTGCATAAGAACAACACCTATTCCAATTCCTGAAGCATCACACTCAATTTCAAAAGTTTTAGAAAAGTTAGGCAAAGTAAGTAAAGGAGCATTGGTTAACTTTTCTTTGAGTAATTGAAAAGCCTTTTCTTGTTCCTCTTCCCACTTGAATCCAACGTTTTTCTTTATCACTTCGGTGATTGGTGCAGCTATGGTGCTAAAATCCTTCACAAACCGTCGGTAAAAACTTGCCAATCCATGAAAACTTCGAACATTTCCCACACTTGTTGGACTTGGCCAATCTTGTATTGCCTTGACTTTCTCTTCATCAACATGTATACCCTGTGCACTCACAACAAATCCTAGAAATACAAGATTATCCGTGCAAAAAGTACACTTTTTCAAGTTAGCAAACAACTCTTGTTTTCTTAGAACATCCAAAACAAGCTTCAAGTGTTCAACATGATCACCCAAGTTCTTGCTATAAATCAGAATATCATCAAAATAGACAACTACAAATTTTCCAATAAAAGCTCGCAAAGCATGGTTCATCAATCTCATAAAAGTGCTAGGTGCATTAGTTAAACCAAAAGGCATCACTAACCATTCATACAAACCATATTTTTGTCTTGAAAGCAGTTTTCCATTCATCTCCCTCTCTCATTCTTATTTGATGATAACCACTTTTCAAATCAATTTTAGAAAAAATGCAAGATCCATGCAATTCATCAAGCATATCATCTAAACGAGGTATGGGGTGGCGGTATTTTACCGTAATATTGTTGATTGCTCGACAATCAGTGCACATTCTCCACGAACCATCCTTCTTTGGGACCAAAAGTACAGGTACGGCACAAGGACTCATGCTTTCCCTCACGTACCCTTTTTCCATGAGTTCCTCAACTTGCTTTTGCAACTCCTTCGTCTCCTCCGGATTCGTCCGATATGGTGGGCGGTTAGGAATCGCAACTCCCGGTACAAAATCAATTTGATGTTCAATCCCTCGAATAGGTGGCAATCCCGGTGGTATATCTTCCGGAAACACATCATCATAATCCTGCAAAACAGATGCAATAGAGCTTGGCAAGGAAGGAGTTAGTTCGTTAGTGCTCAAAAATGTCCCCTTGTAAAAGAGTGCAATCATTGGTTGTTTTAAGAACATTGCTCTCTTCAACTCACTTGTTTTTGCAAAAAAGCTCTTTTTTTTTCTCTCTTTTGTCAAACCTTCAAATTCTTTTTTGTTGGCAACTTTCTTTTTTTCACTCTCTTGTTTTTGAACACTCTCATTTTTTTTGTTCATTTTCTTTCTTTTGAAATCTCACTTGATCATCAAACAACTCTTTCGGTGATAAAGGAACAAGAGTGATTTTCCTCTCCTTGTGGGCAAAAGAATACTTGTTCGTAAAGCCATTGTGGTTAACTTTACGATCAAATTGCCATGGACGCCCCAAGAGTATATGTCCAGCTTGCATTGGAACTACATCACACAAAACTTCATCCTTGTACTTCCCAATGCTAAAAGAAATCAGCACTTGCTTGTTGACTTTCACTTCGGCACAATCATTGAACCATTGCAACTTGTATGGTCGAGGGTGTTTTATCGTGGGCAAATCAAGTTTCTCGACCAAGGTGGTACTTGCAACGTTGGTACAACTACCCCCATCAATTATCACGCTACACACCTTGTTAAGAACATGACATCTAGTATAAAAGATGTTCTCTCGTTGATCGTTGTCCTCGTCGTTCAATTGTACATTTAAAACTCTTCGTGTTACCGAAGTGTAATCGGCGTAAAGGGCACTTTTTTCTTGATATTTAGACATGATAACCTGCAAAGAAATGTTAGAAAGAGAAAAACCTCACAACACTCCCTTACGTGTTTACCCTCAAGTTTTTTTTTTCACTCAAAATATATCACTCGTGTATCACTCAAATATATTGGCTTTTTTTTCTCTAATAATCTCACACTCACTGCCTTTTTCCACTCGTATATTATCTATAGGTTCTTCTCGAACTAAGTCAAACGAAATCAAACAAAGGTGTATCGACCCCGAGTAACAAATCAAACCCAAATATATTTTTTTTTCTCACAAGTGCACCAAAGGTATTTCCCAACAAGAAATCAGCAACAAAAGAAATAAAGTTGATACTTCAATTTCTTTTCTTTTTTTCTTTCTTTTTCTTTTTCTTTTTTTTTATCACTACTTTTTTCCTTTTTTTTCTTGGTACTCTTTTCTTTTCTTTTCTTTTTCTTTTTTTTTTGGACGTTTTTTTTTTCTTTTGTTTTTGTCCTTTTTTTTTTTGCTAAGAAATGAAAAACACAAACTAAAGATAGATGTTTTTGGTAATTCGAAGATTAAACCAAGAACGGATAGGACCTGAAAGATAAAACCTTTGCTCTAGATACCAAATGATAAGATATCCACCAATGATGAATGGTATTCGTATGCTAAACGTAGGATCGTTATCTTCAGGTTGTTTGGATGGAACCGCGACCCGTTGCCTTAGTACAAATAGGAACCTTGGTATGGAGACCGCGACCCACTACTTGATACAAAATACGAACCTTGGTATAATGAAGACACCACAAACGGTTATGGAGGGTGCCGTTTGATAAGTCGGATTTGAACGTCACAAACGAGGGTGATGAACCCGTTTGATAAGTTCGGAAATAGTTCTTCAAAGAACCAAAGAGAATAAAATCTCACAAAGTTTATAAATATGATAAGTCTTGTCTTACAATGAAAATGGTCTCCCTAATTTATAGGAGAGACAAACTTGGTCACTAAGAAATCAACTTATGACCTTCCAACAACTTATAGGAAAAGAAAAATACATTAACTAGACTAGAAAATGATGAAAGAGACTTCTAGAAAAGGAAATACATTAACTAGACTAGAAAATGATGAAAGAATAGTCAAAACTCGTTTTTGACTTTTGACCATTATTTAAAAGGATACTTGGATCAGATTTGACCATCTTTGTTGCTCATTTGGGCCTCCTTTATCATTATGGACCCAAACTTAGTTAATTAGCCCATAAATAGATGCTTCCATCTTCACAACAAGCCCTCTTATAATTGACCCATTTAAAGTGTGAATTTGGTCCATTCTTGTGACATCTTCTTCATCTGAATTCTTATAATCTTCATCAATTGTCACAACAAGCATTATTATAGAAACAATTTGTTTGTTTAAATGGATAGTGATGCTTTTTGATTTTACTAATGCATTTAGTACTTTCATGCGATTGATGAACCATGTTTTTATTAGGAAATTCCTAGTTGTTTGGTTTGATGATACTCTCGTGTTTAGCAAGAACTTGAATAGTCATGTTAGACATTTGAAGCTTGTTTTGGATGTTCTAAGAAAACAAGTGTTGTTTGCTAACTTGAAAAAGTGTACTTTTTGCATGGATAATCTTGTGTTTCTAGAATTTGTTGTAAGTTCACAGGGTATACGTGTTGATGAGGAGAAAGTCATGGCAATACAAGAATGGCCTAGTCCAACAAGTGTGGGAAAAAGTAAGATCATCGGGACTGAAGGAGTAATATGTTCTGGAAGCAATGTTGGATGGATGTTAAGCCAATTGCTGGTCAACATTGAAACCAGAATCCTGACTCTCGCCACAATAATTGAAAGAAGTTCTGAAAGCAATGTTGGATGGATGTTAAGCCAATCGCGGGTCAACATTGAAACCAGAATCATGTCTCTCGCCACAATATTTGTAAGCTATTCTAGAACCAATGCTAGATGGATGTTGAGCCAATCGCGGGTCAACATTGAAACAAGTGTGGGAAATGTTCGAAGTTTTCATGGATTGGCAAGCTTTTACCGACTATTTGTGAAAGATTTTAGCACCATAGATGCACCAATCACCGAAGTGATAAAGAAAAACGTTAGATTCAAGTGGGGAGAGGAACAAGAAAAGGCTTTTCAATTACTTAAAGAAAAGTTAACTAATGCTCCTTTACTTACTTTGCCTAACTTTTCTAAAACTTTTGAAATTGAGTGTTATGCTTCAGGAATTGGAATAAGTGCTGTTCTTATGCAAGATGGGAAGTCCATAGCTTACTTCAGTGAAAAGCTAAGAGGAGCAGCCTTGAATTATCCAACTTATGACAAGGAGTTGTATGCTTTGGTTCGGGCCTTAAACACATGGCAGCACTACCTTTGGCCTAAGGAGTTTGTGATTCACACAGATCATGAATCTTTGAAGCATTTGAAGGGCCAACACAAGCTGAATAAGAGGCATGCACGATGGGTAGAATTTATTGAAACATTTCCTTATGTCATTCGATACAAGCAAGGTAAGGAGAATGTGATTGTCGATGCCTTTTCTCGAAGGTATGCTTTACTTTCTACTATTGATTCAAAGTTGCTTGGTTTTGAGTACATCAAGGATTTGTATAGGGATGATTCTAATTTTCATGTTGAATATCAAGATTGTGAAAAGCATGCTAGTGGTAATTTCTTTAGGCAAGATGGATTTTTGTTTAGAGAAAACAAACTTTGTGTGCCTAATTGTTCTTTGAGGGAATTACTTGTGCAGGAAGCTCATGGAGGAGGACTAATGGGACACTTTGGCGTTGCAAAGACCTTAGCAATTCTGCAAGAACATTTCTTTTGGCCACATATGAAAAGGGATGTTGAAAGAACATGCGACAGATGCATCACTTGTAAACAAGCTAAGTCCAAAGTGCAAAATCACGGTTTGGATACTCCTTTACCAGTTCCTACTACACCTTGGATTGATATTTCTATGGATTTTGTGTTGGGATTGCCAAGAACAAAACATTGTAGGGATTCTGTTTTTGTGGTTGTGGATATATTTTCTAAAATGGTACATTTTATTCCATGTCACAAAACTGATGATGCTTCTCACATTGCTGATTTGTTCTTTAAAGAAATTGTGAGATTGCATGGTATGCCAAGAACCATTGTTTCGGATAGAGATACAAAGTTTCTGAGTTACTTTTGGAAGACCTTGTGGTGTAAGTTAGGTACAAAGTTGTTGTTTTCTATTACTTGTCACCCACAAACCGATGGTCAAACTGAAGTAGTAAATAGGACTTTGTCTATGCTATTGAGGGCAATTATAAAGAAGAACATTAAGACTTGGGAAGATTGTCTACCACATATTGAATTTGCTTACAATAGAACTGTGCATTCTGCTTCTAAATTCTCACCATTTGAAATTGTTTATGGTTTTAATCCTTTGACACCATTGGACTTAACTCCATTACCTACTTCTGAGTATGTGAATTTAGATGGCAAGAAAAATGTTGATTTTGTTAAGCAGATACATGAGAAGACAAGGCTCAATATTGAAAAGAGAACTCAACAATATGCCAAGCATGTAAACAAGGGGCGTCGAGAGTTGATATTTGAACCGGGAGATTGGGTTTGGTTGCATATGAGAAAGGAAAGGTTCCCTGAAAAGAGACGTTCCAAATTATTGCCAAGAGGGGACGGACCTTTCCAAATGATTGAGCGTATCAATGACAACGCTTACAAGCTAGATCTTCCTAGTGAGTATAACGTTAGTGCTACCTTCAATATTTCTGATTTGAGTCCTTTTGATGTAGGTGATAAAGATTTGAGGACAAATCCTTTTCAAGAGGAGGGGAATGATGCAAATATGGACACGCTAAAGAAGGAAGAAGATAGCCAAAATTCAAATGAAGAAAGTGTCAAAAGAATGGATCAAATTTGCAACATAAATGGGCCAATCACAAGAGGGCGTGCAAAGAAGATGGGAACATCTCTTTATGGGCTAATTGACCAAGCTTGGGTCTATAATGATAAAGGAGGCCCAAATGACCAAGAAAGGTGGTCAAATCTGATCCAAGTCACCTTTTAAAACACGGTCAAAAGTCAAAAATGAGTTTTGACCACTCTTTCATCATTTCCTATTATAGTTCATGTATTTTCTTTTTCTAGAAGTCTCTTTCATCATTTTCTAGTCTAGTTAATGTATTTTCTTTTCCGAAGAAGTTGTTGGAAGGTCATAGTTGATTTCTTAGTGACCAAGTTTGTCTTTCCTATAAATTAGGAAGACCATTTTCTTTGTAAAACAACACTTATCATATTTATAAACTTTGTGAGATTTTATTCTCTTTGGTTCTTTGAAGAACTATTTCTGAACTTATCAAATAGGTTCATCACCCTCGTTTGTGGCGTTCAAATCCGACTTATCAAACGGCACCCTCCATAACCGTTTGTGGCGTCTTCATTATACCAAGGTTCGTGTTTTGTATCAAGTAGCGGGTCGCGGTCTCCATACCAAGGTTCCTATTTGTACTAAGGCAACGGGTCGAGGTTCCATCCAAACAACCTGAAGATAACGATCCTACGTTTAGCATACGAATACCATTCATCATTGGTGGATATCGTATCATTTTGTTAAGCAGATACATGAGAAGACAAGGCTCAATATTGAAAAGAGAACTCAACAATATGCCAAGCAAGTAAACAAGGGGCGTCGAGAGTTGATATTTGAACCGGGAGATTGGGTTTGGTTGCATATGAGAAAGGAAAGGTTCCCTGAAAAGAGACGTTCCAAATTATTGCCAAGAGGGGACGGACCTTTCCAAGTGATTGAGCGTATCAATGGCTCCAAGTATGTGGTGGAGTTGTGGGGGATTAAGCTTACAAGGACCCGTCCCAAACCCCCCATTGTGGTTATGTGGATGAAGCCGAGAGAGGGTCGTTGGAAGCTTAATATGGATGGAAGCTTGAAGGGTAATCCCGAATTGGCCGGAGATGGAGGGGTTCTTCGCGACCATTAAGGTAATTGTACTTGTATTTATCATGTTGCTTTGGAGCCAATGACCAATGTGGAAGTAGAGCTCTTAGTCATTCATCAAGGCCTCAAATATTGTCATACTCTTGGCTTACACGATGTGAATATAGAAACGGATGCTCTTATTACCATTTCTATTGTGAACGCTAAGAAAGGAGGCCCGTGGAAGATTATTCAACAAGTAGAGGTGATTTGCACACTCTTGGTATTGGTTAATGGTTCCATGCACCACATCTATAGAGAAGGCAACCAAGTAGCGGATCAACTTGCTAATGAGGCATGCATCCTCCGCATTAATGGCCGGTATCCGAGCAATTCGGCGAGTTAAAAGGTTCGGGTGTTACTTGAAAAGGACGGGCATAGTTGGACTTCTCTTTGCAATCCCAAGTCTAATTCATGAAGATCGGAGAAGCTAACAAAGGACAATTTCAAAGACATGATTGGAGGATCTTACTTAATAGGTTTAGATGGAAAACTCCTTGTAATAAGCCGTATGTTGTTGTTTATTTTCCTAGCTTATTTTATTTTACAAGGTACCCTCCCTATGTGGGAGAGGGTACTTGGATTGCACACTTCGACTTTGGGTGTGACTTCTGGATACATTTCTCTCACAGGCGGTCATTACATTTGCGGAAAAGCGCCTCTTAGTTTTGATGACACTTACTTAGTCAATTCGGTTAGATATTCAGGGTGCTCCTATAAACCTCCTTAGATGCTTGGTCTTCTTTTTATTGACCGTGTGTTGGGGTACATCACTCGGTCTTATATGTAGTACCCCTCCCCCCCCCCCCCCCTTCTTTTTTATAAAACTTTCTCTTCTTCCTATAAATAGGCAAATATTTACCTTGCTTAGTCCATTCGTAAACGGATATAAGTTTTGATGTTATTTCTTGGCCATGATATAACAAAAAGAAGATATTAGTTCTAAATATTTTTTTCGAAATGTTATTATAGAAATTACTTGTTAAAGAGTGTTTATGAAAGAAATATTTTTCTCGCAATAGGGGGCAGAGCCAGGAATTTATCTTGGGGTTTGCGGGGGGGTGGGGGGGGGGGCAAAATTATTTTCTTGTAGTATTTTAAAAATATATAATACTATTATTAAAGCGCAATTACTCCAAGAAAGGCATAATTTATACAATAATATATTTTTCTTTTGTAGAAAGTGATAACCTACTTTTAATAAAATGATGTTATTTACCTGAACCAAACTTACGAGACATGAGATTTTTACCAATTATTGCACATATTTTTTACTACAATAATTGGCCTGTTTTCCCGATCGGAATTCGGTCGGAAAAATTTTTGATCACTTCCGACTGAATTCTGGTCAGAAATGCGATTTTCGATCAGGATCCGATAAGAAATCTAAGAATGAAATTTTCTGACCGGATCCCGGTCAGAATTCCAAGAATAAAATTTCCCAAACGGATCCCGATCGAAAAATTTTATTCCCGACCGGGATCCGGTTGGGACCCTTTGGCTGGAAAAACTCCCGCCAAAGGGTGTAGCCCTACATACACTCGGCCCAGCTGGGTCGAGTAGTCCTGACCGCATTGCGGTCAGGAATATACCTCCCTCCTCTTACTCCTCATTTCTCACACCAAATTTTCTCTCTCTCTCTCTCTCTCTCTCTCTCACATAGTTTCGACCACCTCTCCTCTATTTTTGACTGCACTTCGGTAGCAAATCTGGATCCGGTAAGTTTTTTCATCTATTTTCGTTTTTTATGTTGTTTTTATTGTTATAATAATTATTTTATATGTTTAATTGTTAGATATTGTAGAAATTGTTAGGCTTTAGGAAATGTTAGAGTTTAGTAATTATTTATGCCTTTAGGAAATGTTTTCTTTATGCATTGTTAGTCTTTAAGCTTTATTTATGTATTTAGGGATTATTTGATATTGCGTTATTGTTAGACCTTCAACATTGTTTAGACCCTTTAGAAAATCGATTTATAAATTAGAATTCATGATACTTTTAGGGAATTACTATAAAGTAGAAATGATTATATTTTTAGAATATCTACTTGAAATTTATGTTTTTAGCTACTCTCGAAATATCTCTATGTCTTTTTTGGTAATATTATTTATCTTAGCATTGTTTTATTTTATATGAGTTGATTTAGTTATTATGGCGTTAATTTTATGAAATGTTGTTAGATATCTTAGAAATAATTGTTTTTATAACATGGTTCATGGCTTTAGGAAAACTATATAACTTTGTAATGATCATATTTAGGTCATCTCTATAATTAGAAATATTCTAACTTAGATGATTTTACTTAGTACATTTAACTTTAGTCGACGACATGTCGGGCGATCATCCACGCTCGTCTCGTGATACCGGCCATGGCCAGTGCTCGAGGAGAGGGCGTAGTGGTCTACCGAGTGCCGCAGGGCCTAGTGCTCCACCGAGTGCCGCATGGCCTAGTGCTCCATCAAGATTAGGTCCTCGTTTTCGATTTGTTCATTCTGGCGCTACACCAACCGATGATGTCGATGCCCCTTCTACCGATCCTGCCGAGTCCTCTTTTACTTCCCAGCCACCTAGGCGTACGACTGGATCAAGCAGCGGTACTCCACCAAATCGAGTAATACCACATTGACTATATGATGATCACGCAGCATCGACGCCACCTTCGTCATCTGGATCGAGGCGTAGGGAACCTAGGCCACCATCTACGGATTCTATAGTAGCGGGTCCCAGCATTTCTTCCCTGATACATATCTCCAGTGCAGGACCATCTACAGCGATGTAATAGTGACCGGGGGAGGCTTTTCTAGAGGCGATCAGGTTCCATCTGATAGTAGAGGCCGCCATAGAGTTGTTTTGGATGAGCACGGCGTATTTTTAAAGGGGCGCAATATATCGACGACGATTACCGAGATCATTAGGTCATTTATGATGATGTGCGTTCCTTCATATGAGGTCAATGAGAACGTCATACGTCTAATGTGGACTAAGTTTAAGGTGAGATTTTGGAACACGCACACACACACACACATACACACACACATATATATATAGATATATATATATATAGTAAAATTTTTATTTAACGAAACCTTAATTAAAAACATGTCTCAAAACATAAAAATCTTAATTAATTGCAGAAAACATACAACATTGGTCCGGAGGAGATGGGTCTGGCACATCCGGCCTATGAGGCCAAGGCTAAGAAGAGTTACAAGGGAATAGTGTACAATGCGAAGAATAACTACTATGTGAGGAAGGATGATCCGAAGTGGGCGGGGCGTCCGAGGACTAAGTGGATGAACGACAAGTTGGAGGCTGAGTTTGTGAAGCATTGGTCGTCACAGGGCCATATGAAGAAATCAGAGATAGGACATATCGATTATGAAGAGTTCCAAGGGAATAGTGTACAATGAAGAGTTACAAGGGAATAGTGTACAATGCGAAGAAGAACTACTATGCGAGGAAGGATGATCCGAAGTGGACGGGGCGTCCGAAAACTAGGTGGATGAATGACAAGTTGGAGGCTGAGTTTGTGAAGCATTGGTCACAGGGCCATATGAAGAAATCAGAGATATGACATATCGATTATGTGTCTGGCAGGAATAGTAGATACAACCAACCATCCTCTTTGTCCCGGTCGCCCCTTCGTCTTCTTTGGATATGGCTCATAGTACGCTTGTTTTGCTTGGTTAGCAAATACAAATGGCTCATTGGTGCTGAGGGTACGCCTCGAGTCGATGTCAACCAACTTGTACGTTGAATGCTCTTGCGTACCTGAGTTTATATCATACCAAACACATTTGAACAAGACAATGTACAAGGGTCTAATTCTGCCCCAATATTCCACATGTATTATTTCTTTCAACGTTACATGAAAGTTGGTAGCATCGGATTCTTCCATGTCTCCCTTCACATAAACACCGCTACAGTCACTCTTCTTATGGGCCAACGTCATATCGGTGTGAAATCTGAACCCATTCACAATGTGAAATCTGAACCCACTCCCAATGCATGACATCTAGATTGTGGCGAATCAAGTAAAACTCGTAAGTTTTGTGAAGTTTGGCCCAAATCCAACCGATCGTAGCCTATCCACAATTTTCTTCATCTCCGCTCCTATCTTCCTTCGAATAGGCGCTGCAAGTAGCTCTTTACCCTTGTAGAAATCCTTCTTGTTGTACCTCCATTCATGATGCTATGGTAGAAACCGACAATGACAATCAAACCACAAGGCTTTTCCACCATGCTTAAGTGTAAAAGAATTTGTCTCACCCATGCAATAAGGACACGCCAGCTTCCCATGCGTGCTCCACTGGGACAACATTTCATAAACAGGAAAATCGCTTATAGTCCATATTAGGGCCGCTCGCATTTGGAAGTTTTCCTTTCGTGAGCTGTCATATGTCCACAAACCATTACTCCACAAATCATTCAACTCATGAATCAACGGTCTCAGTAAAATATCGAAGTTCTTTTCGGGACTCTTTGGACCGGGTATAATAAGGCTGAGAAAAATAAACTCCGGTCACATGCATAAATCTGGCGGCAGGTTATAAGGGGTCACACACGAGTAGTTCTTCCCAGATTGCCCAAACGGTGTGAACCCATCTGTACAGAGACCGAATAGGACATTTCTAGGCTCTGCTGCAAAGTCCGGATACACACGATCAAAATGTCTCCACGCCTCTCTTGCAGCTGGGTTAATCATTCTATCAGTTCATTGTTGACACTTCAAATGCCAAGTTATATGTCTTGAAGTACCTACAGTATAGAACAACCTCTGTAATCGAGGGCCTAGGGGGAAGTACCACAAGAATCTTCCTTGCGACCCTGGACTTTCTACCGGCCTCAAACCTATCGGTCTTGCATATCGGACACGATGTGAGATCCTTGTTGGGATTCTCGCCGTAGCACAAGAAACAAAAGTTCCCATAGACGTCGATCTTTTTGTAATCTAAACCCAAACCCGCGAGCATCTTATTCATGCTCGGAACAGTATTAGGTAACATTTCCTCAATCTCGTGCTCAATAAGATCTTTAGACAACCTTAAGTACTTTTCGCAAGTGACATTTGGTACTCTGTGCTTTGTTTTGATAGTCAAGAACTCGGCAAACCATTGGAGCACAGTCTTCGGCTTCTTACGGTGCATTTGTACGCCTCCCAAATGCATAAATTTGTATAACTCCTTTGCCTCGGGACTTGGATCATCGTTGCGAACCACTCCCTCAACAAATCGACCCTCACATGCATCCACCACCAATTCTCTAAACGAAGTATCAACATGAACCGGACTATCCACGTGAATATTAGTGGATGGTGATTCAGATACATACGATGTGGATGCTCCGTTCATCTCCTCTCCATGCAACACCCATACATGTAAAGCCCGACTTATCAAGATGATCCCGGACTACGTTTCGATCAAAAAACTTTAAATTGTTGCATTTCTGGCACTGGCACCTAATACGATTTCTTAGATCTAAGTAATATCTCTGTTGCGATGCAAATTGTATGAATGCACGAACCCCAACCACGTAATTTTGATTCAAATAACTGGTATTACTATCTAGCCTATCGTACATCCAAGATCTATCGGCAAGATAATCAATTTCTAATCAAAGAAAATTAAAAAGAAATTGTTACAATTAATTCCACCAATCAATATCTTTATCATCTATATTACATTTCTAAAACATGAGTACATAGAAGTCAAAGAAATACGTACTTGTTGTACTTCTTTACTTCAGGCGATATGGGCAAACCCCATTCATTATACTGTGCATCTTGATTCCTTTGAGGCACGTCAGCATCCTCATCTAACTCGTCCCCGACGTAATCCCCAACCAACTCGTATGTGCCAAAAAACTCGGATTTATAAAAAATAGGCTCGGAGCCTCCAGCCTCCACAGTCTAAAGACTCAAACTGGCCAAATCAAAATCACTCTCGCTCGACATCACAATGGTGTGCGGTAAGAAGCGCGAAAAGTGCTCTGCAAGGCTATAACAAAATCACCAAATTTAAAACCTGCAAAATCAGAAAGATGAAGAGGAGAATATTAATCCTACCATTTATATCGAAAAATGCATCGGAGATACATCAGTTCGAATATCGAGCACTATATCAAAAACGATATCGAAAATTATATCGAAATACATGTCGAAAATTCCCAACATACTTCAGCACAAGAAACAACGAAATTCGCCAGAAGACAAAATGATATTATCTTTCCTCACAGCCCGCTATTTATAGATATCGGGTATCAGTCACGCATTTATGGCTACCCCATGTCGAACTTAAAATTCGACATATCGAAGGAAATTCGATATTAAACTAAATCAACAAAAATACAAGAATTCAAATGAGAACCTCTAATGATTCGCAAATTGCACTGGGGGTCCCCAACATTTCTTTAGATAGAATGAATTTTTGCATCCGAATTTCGTCATTTGAACTGGCGGGACGAGAGATACCGATAAGCCAAAAATTTAGATCTAATTTTCTAATTATTATCTTTTGATAATAACTCCCAAATTGGGAGGACTACATGATATGGGTATTTTCCGTATTGGGTCGGCCATGGGTCAGGCCCATGTTTTTACCTATGTCGGGGATCGTTCCCGAAATACATATCGAATATTACCTTCGATATAGTACAACCCGCGTGTTTATCATGTGAGTGATCCCCGCATTCCGAGGCCTATAAATACCTTATTTCCGGTAATCAAGGTAAGCTTTAATTATCCGCAATTACTGTACATCTATATCGAACCTACCCGATATAAAGCTCAACATATTACTCGATATATATCTTCGACATATGTCACCGAAGTTACCCTCAACATCAGCAGGAGATCATTCTCGACTTCAGCAGGAGATCATTCTCGACATATAAGGTTCCCGATGTCATCCTTGACATAACCTTCGACGTCATCTCCGATATACTTTCGACATTCGCCCTTGCATTTAACATTAGTTCGAGGTGTTCCGGACCAAGCCTACTCGACACTAGCATAGTTCTAGTAGGCCTAGTTTAGTGATAGATTCGTTGTACTACACTTGTAACCGACCCTATTCTATATATACGATCTATTGTTAAACTACATATAAATTAAAATATTCTTAATCATGTGGAGACCGCGTGTCAGCGTTTCTATAGTATTACCAAATACCAACTGCAATATCGTAAATTTGTATAGATCTATGAAGTGTATTTTCGAAATCAAATTTGATAAAAAAAAATACACTCAAGCTTAAAATACAACAATGTTAACATCTTATTTTAAGATAATGTTGATATCCTAGCTCAATATCAAGATTTTAATGATACTTTTTATGAACATTTATAAATTTTATTATATAGTATAAAAACCAACATCTATATCTTACAAAATATTTGGAAAATAGAGCTTTATGATAATATGCCACGTACTGCCTATAAATATAAACATTTATATATAGTTCTTTAAAATTATAAATAAACCTTTTTTTCCTACTTTTGATCATTCTCTATGATATTACTAATTTAATTAGAAATAACCTTTTACGCTTATAATTTTAGAAAAGGAAAAAAATTAATTCAATGAGAAATAAACAATGGTATATTTTGCTCCTAGACCAAGATCATGAGTTCATCACACATATAAGGATATTTGATTTGGATAAAATTCCTTACATATAAGGATATTTGAGTTGGATAAAATTCCTTACATTATAGTACGTGAAAGATAATTCAGATTACTGATGTGGGACCGATATTAAAATTATTTAGGTGTGAGGAATCTTCCTTCTTTTAGATAAAGTTGCATTGGGCCTGTGTGTACTTAAAAATACATTTTAACTAAGCGGCAATTGTTTTGGATAGAAATAAAACTCCAGCAATAACCGGCTGTGCGTCTATACATCCGTAATTGTTTGTGTGATAAGTATTGCCCATCTATCTATTAATAATATCTATCTA
The DNA here is from genome assembly GCA_948329865.1 of Linaria vulgaris. Taxonomy (NCBI): domain Eukaryota; kingdom Viridiplantae; phylum Streptophyta; class Magnoliopsida; order Lamiales; family Plantaginaceae; genus Linaria; species Linaria vulgaris. Next base: position 30,834,702 of record OX415249.1, read on the forward strand.
TTAATAATATAAGCAAAGCGGTCCTTGATAGTTATTAGACCAGGAGACCAAAATTCCCAATTTTAAAATTTATCAACTTCCGGTAAAAAAAAAAAAAAAGCTTAATATATTTGAAATTTTGAAATTCAAGTTTAACTCATCCCACTAAACCGCATCCACATCGTGTTAGTTCTCTAATTGCGTAATCTTATCCTAAAAGCAAATCTCACAATTATCTCAAAACTACCCCCACTTCCCTCACTTTCTCAACTTACTATCGGATAGTTTAAGGTTTGAAATTTAACTGTCCACAAAACAATCCATAGTTTTTCAGCAACTATCCGTATCATTCATTTTGTTTCTGGACTTACTTTTACTTTCTCTTACCTCCTGCTCATTTCTTTGTATTTTGAAAATTCGTTATTTTTGTATGATCAGAATTGGTCATTTTACCATCCTTCAAATAGTTTTATTTAATTCTTGAATTTATGCAGCTACGTTTCATAGTCATATCTGCAAGGGAGACAAGAGAATTTGACGTTGGTATGAAGTCAGACTCCTACTATTTTCTTATTCTGTACTTGCTTAATATTTATTTTCCCATGTCTTTTTTTCATTGCTATTTTTGCCTTCCATGCAATTGGAATTTTTTGATGAAAGGATAGTTTGTTTGATGAACGGGGATGGATTGAATTCGAGAACTTGCATGCTTTTGATGATTGTGGCAGGCCTAGCAAGGATCCTTCGTTACAGGAAGTTAATTGCTTTAAGCAAACAAAGAGTAAAAAGTGTTCTAATGACATAAAGTCTTAGAATTTTATATTTTTATTATATAATAACTCTTTCATTATCAGTTTTTCAATCTAATGCTTATAATTTAATTTGTTTTGCATGTTTTATGTGTTAATTAAATTTCCTTATTTTTCGGCTCATTTGTTCAATTACCATTTTTCACTAAGTTTATGGACTTCTCATTGACAATTTTTATATGCATAAGATTACAATCATTACATGAATAATGTATTAAAATTAGTTTTTGTTTATTTTTTATTTACACAAAGTTTATGAATAGTCTTTGGTGAACATGGGTATGAGATATGGGTGCTTCAAGAAGACAAATGGGCATATTCATGATGGCAATGAAATTGTAGGTATTAATAATTGCCGAGAAGAGTTTGTATGAGGGTAATTTATTTCTACTTACTGTATATTTACGTTGTTTCCGTCCTAATTATTGGTAGTTATGTTAAAATGTTGGTTTGATAAGTTCTTTTCTTAATTAGAGGGGTGGGTGATTGTTGAGAATGTCTAATTATGAGTGGTATTACAATAGAATATAAATCTTATATTCCAATATCTAAGTTATGACCGTAACTGGTATAAGATTTTATGAAGTCCATTTCATATTTCATTACAATGATTCATATGTTTTTGCCTTCTCAAATTATTTGTTGAAGATACGGTCACATAGATATTATCTTTTGTTTACTTACTATAGCATTTTTATTGTTCCCTCTTTTGCGTGATATAATTCCAATGATAGGTGGAATACACACAATTCAATTAATCTGAAGTTGATTATTCCAAAACTAATGTCATCAGGTTTTTGTGATTCGTATTCGTATGCTTTATTTATGATTAGTCTTTCAATTTCCAACAATCTGAAATTTGAAATTTTCTCTTATCTTCGCAGGTTATATTGGGAGAATAAGGAATATATATACAAGATTTACCATATCACATCTTAATTAGTAAGATATTTGTTTTATTATTACTTAATACGAATTATATTTTGTTTCTTATCAGGCTTAGATGGATAAGCCTACAGAATATTACAATCACATCTTAATTAGTTAAATTTTTTTATTGTTTCTTATCCAAACAAGTAAACATATTTATCATTGTTAGTAATATATAGGTTTCAACATTCATGTTAAAATAATTAATGAGATATTTATAAGTTTACTTAAAATAATTCAAGTGCTTACATTGTAGTTAATGTTAAAAATAATTAAAATAAAACAATGTTAAAATCAAAACACTCTTTACACTTAAAGAAATTGCACGCGGTCCTCTGCGTGCACCCTGTTGCTAGTATATATATATATATAGAAAAGAGATAATTACATATATTTGACTATACACTTCATATAGAAATAGTTAAAGTATAAATGTCACATCAATATTGAAAAAGTGGTAAACGGTTTCTGCAAAGTTGCAGCTTAGTGATATAGCCTTTATCTCAACCACATCTTGCAAACCTCTTAGAAATGAGCACGAAACTGTTCACTGTTTTGTCCCATTTTCCCAAGTCGAAAAACAAAAATAATTTTCGTTTTCCAAGAATTTTAAAACTGACTGTGATTCGAAAACCAAGCAGGGGCTAAATCTTCAAAGCTTTTACTAAGAGACGTGTTCATCATGTATCTTGCATATGAAATTTCAGACACACTGGGTGATTTCTTTGGCGATCTCCTATCTTTACATACGAGTTGCAATCACTACTCAAAAATCATGACGGCTTCGTAATTTATGAATTGAAGGAGTGCAAATTACCGACTGGGTTAAAATTCTCAATATATGTTGTTGCATTATAGTTTTATCCGGAAAAGAAACTTCGAAACAATTTATAGAACATCCACGACTTCCCTATTTGTTATTAGATCGAGAACAACCCGACATGAATGAGCTAGTATTATGCATATATGAATGAATAGTATCGATCTTTCTGTATGAAACTTTTTAGAGTAAAAGTTCATAAACAATATCGATGAAATTGGACCCATTGTGGACATACATTCCCAAATAAACTGGTATTTACTCTTTTTCAATTGGGTGTCTCAGAGTGAAGAAGAAATAAAAGACAGTAAACTGCGTCTAACACTAGGAAATTGATATAAAGACTAAAGAGTAAATGGCAAAAAAAAAAAAAAAAGCAACTACAAACAATCAAGTATTGTTTGAAGGACTACGGAGTGGAAACAATCTCACGAAAAGAAAATATGTTGATTAAGACAGTATCAATTCATCAGTTCTATTGAAGATAATATTAATACATATTAATTATATACTTTAAGAAGAATTGGAAAACCTTAGTTATTTGTCGCTAACCTCATCAAGAACAGGCAAACAATCAACCAAAATATCAGCAGCTACTTCAAGTTCCTCCTTCGTAATAATCAGTGGTGGAACAATCCTAACAACGTTGCCTTTCCCAGCAGTCAAAACAAGAAGACCCGATTTCTGGCACGCCTCCACCAAGGGCGAGGCCGATACATCAAGGTCTATGCCGATAATGAGCCCCAAACCCCGTACTTCTTTCACGTGAGAGTTTCCTCCCAACTTGTCGACCAATAAGTTTTTGAAGTACTGACCTTTCTCGGACACACTGGACAAAAACCCTTGATGCGATATTTTGTCTAGGACAGCAATTCCAGCACTGCAAACAAGAGGGTTTCCAGCAAAAGTGCTACCATGGTCTCCATAGTTAATAGCAGAAGCAACCCTTTCGGTTACTAAAGTTGCCCCGATGGGTAAGCCTCCGGCAAGTGGCTTTGCAAGAGTCATCATATCGGGGAAAACACCGTAAGCTTCGTGGGCCCAGAGTTGACCAGTTCGACCCAAACCGCATTGTACCTTCGGTAAAAATAAATGAACCATGAAGAAAGTTTAGGGGGTAATATAAAAACATTTATTATTATGAGAATGAAGATGACCATCATAGATCACAGTATCACAATTTTTATAGTTCGTCTTTTAACCAAATAGGACATCATTTTTTTAACTTTAGCTTTAAAGCTACACTTCTAGCTTAGATTCACAAAGGTTTTATACAATCAAACGAAATCAGAAGTATATGCAAGCCATAGTCGAGTTCAGATACTGAAAAGAAATGGGACCAAAATGGTGTGATTTTGGAGGATGGCGTTAGATCAAATTATTTGTGCATTAATTATTTGTTAAGGACAACATTCCCAGATGGCACTAATACCCTACTTTCAATTGTCGAGCCTGTGCAGGCTATACGTTATAGTGCAAAGAAATGTGAAAGAGACGAAAGGAGAGAGAGATTATTTATACAACGTCTCATACATAACAAAACAATTTTTCATTCTCTCTGATATGCATAACTATTTTATCTAGTATTCAACATGCCTGTTAGGTATAAAACGTCTAGGTTATGATCCAAGTAAACATTAGTTGAGCTCTATAGTACCAAAAAAATAATACTATATGCAATGCACAAAAATAATAATTACCTCATCATATATAAGGAGGCACCCAGTAGTATCACATGCAGTCCGCAACGACTGCAAAAATTCCTTTGTTGCGCTGTATATTCCACCTTCTCCTTGAAGTGGTTCTACAAACACTGCAGCAAACTTACCACTTTGTATTGTTTTTACTGCTGCTTCAGTATCACCATATTCCACAAAAGTGACTCCAGGCATAACAGGTTGGAATGGAGTTCGGTAATACTCTTTGCTAGTCAATGCAAGAGCACCCATAGTTCTACCATGAAAACTATTTGTAAAAGCAAGAAACTCAACAGGCGGCTCCTTACTTTCAGGATGTGAAGATCTCTGAAACTTCCTGGCAAACTTGATTGCAGCTTCATTAGCCTCAGTTCCAGAATTGCAGAAGAACACACGATCAGCGAACGAGCTGGCAACCAAACGTTTAGCAAGCTCTACCTGCAGAAATGAGAAATCGATTTTCAGTACTTACAGCGCACAATAAACCAGATCAAGATACTAAGCATCTAGTCCATTAATTTTTCTCGACAACTCATCCGCAGATTTTTACAAGACAAACAGATTCCTGAAGGGTTCTCTAATTTAATCCACCAAAAATCACAACATTAACTAGAAATCTCCATGTTTTTAGCAATTTACTAGTTCAAATTGTCAGTATCGGCACCCAAGTATTCTGCAAAATACATTACCGAATTCACACCGTCAAAAGCATCTGCCAGTTATACTTAATTACTTACAATTGAAGTAATTCATACACTTTTGATTTGCTTTCCCATACACATAGTAAGGAGCATATGGAATTCGTTGTTACCCAATGCTACAATGTACCTTCGCTCTTACATGATAAACTTTAGTTTAATCCCATCAAATTCAATCTAAAACTTCATCTCCAAGAACACCTTATACCCACAACCTTAATCTCAATCATTAAAATGCACCACAATCCCAATAGTTTGCAAAATGATGAAATGACTAGTAAAAATCCAATCTTGGTCACTCAATCAGCATAACACACCTCACAAAAATAAACCCACAAATAATTTCATCACCAGATACAAAATCAACCTTCAGAATAAAAAAGGGGATGTATCATATATACCTGTGGAACAGTATAATAAACATTGCTGACATGAGTGAGCACATCAGCCTGCTGTGTGACCGCCCGCAGCCAATCGGGGTCTCCATGGCCGAGCGCATTGACCGCAATCCCAGAAGTCAAGTCGAGATACTCTCGCCCTTCAACATCGTACAATTTACAACCCTTGCCACTGGACAACACCAACGGAGTCCTAGCGTAGGTTCCCACTATGAATTTCTTCTCGTCGGCGATAATCTCGGCGGTTCTCTTCTCCTGGAGCAGCGGGGTGGAATCCGGTGCGCGCACGTCCACGTTAAGGCAGGCTGTGACGGCATGGTGATTGGTGGGTTTGAGGGTTAGGGAGCGGGTGAGAGAGAGTGCGGGTGAAAAGAGGGACGAACAGCTCATAGCTTTTTAGGTGGCGCCGCCGCTGGAATAGGAAGAGGAGAGGAGAGAAGAGAATAGAAGGTGAAAATGTGGGGAAAGCTTTTCAATGAATTGATTTTGTTTTACTATATATTACGTGTATAACTAGACTAATGTGTAATTAGGGTGATTAAAGAATTAAGGGTTTTTGGCACAATATCGTAGGAAAGAGGTGCATTAACACTTAACGGGCATATTACATATTCTCTCGTGAGATACACGAAATAGGTACATTACCCCTATAAAAAATAAATAGACAAATTATTCCCTGTTATATATGAAATAAGCACATTACTCCCTTATAATTTTTAAAAAGTTGCACATCATCCCATTAATACATGCGTATAAAAAGGAGGTATTTTCCATAGGGGGTAATGTGCCTATTAAACATAACACATGGGGGTAATCTGCCTATGTTATTATTACAGGGGATACTATGTCTATTTCGTATATCACAGGGGGATAATACGCCTTTTCTTTTTTTACAAGGGATAATATGCCTATTTCTCATATTATAGGGGGAATTATGCAAAAAAACTCAAGAATTAATTACTAGTTAATTATTTTTAACGTATTTCGTTTATGATGGTTGAATGCATGGGTGGGTGTTCATATTTCAGTTTTTTAACCATTGGTTCCGTTGAATTATTGGTTGAATTGATAACCAATAAAGTATTTTGATTTTGGGTTAAACCGTTCGGTATTCGTTATTGGTTCGAGTTACTCAATCACCTATTTCAAAGAAAAAATAGTTTCCACGCATTTAATAAATATATAAAAAAATTGAATTTTTAAAATAAGAAAGTCAAATTAAAAACTTATCACATTACAAACTTGTCTATTAATAAAAGGCAAGCCATGTTCTAAATATAAAACATATATAATTGAAAATCATCTCTCTAAAATTACATTTCCTAACATTCCACAATAATTTCTTATACTTATTTGATAATTCATTCATCATAATTAGTAAATTATATTCAAATATTCAGTCATCCCTGTAAATAATGCATATCAATCAAATCATCCACTAATAAAAAACAATAAAAATCAAACCATCCATCAATGAATAAAACTTAATTGTCAAACATTTTATATTGCTTTGGAAGCATCCCACAAAATAAGCAAATAAAATAACAAAATATTAGTCAGGTACAACAAAGTTACAAAGTGGTGGGCCTAGCGAAATTGACCTCCCAATTTCATCTAAAATGAGCGGTCTTCCGTTAACTCAAGTTAACCAGGGTGTGGTTGTAGAAGAACTTGATTTTCTTAAAACTTCAAAAGTGATAACCAAAAATCGAACCAAGTGACTAATTTCGACTATGGTTCGACCTAAAAATTCGATTAACTTGTGATTTTTTCGGTTGAGCCTGACCGTGAACGCCCCTAGTTGAATGATATTGAGGATTTGTAAATATGAAGTCTTAACATTAATATGGTAAAGATTTGTTATGTAATAAAAAATATTGTTACATTTAACTCAAAAACAAATATGTAAGTGTTCACAAATTCACCATATTTGTTTTTATCTTGCGCCGAAGCTTTTAGTGCCCTAATCACTAAAGCGGTTGACAACCATTTATTGAAAGGGGTCACTATTAGCTCCGACACGCCAGCAGTCTCCCACTTGTTGTTTGCGGATGATACTCTCATCTTTAGCCGAGCAACATCCGAGGCTGCTACGACAATTTCTGATATTCTGAACAGGTATAGTTTAGCACCAGGACAGAAGATTAACTTGGATAAGTCCACGATTGTTTTTTGCCGTAATACTCCAGAGGATCTTATCGAACATATTTGCAATATTCTTCCTGTCCAGGTAGTGGAAAAACATGACAAATACCTTGGATTACCTACAACCATGGGGCGTAGTAAGAAAGAGGTGTTTGGATGGATTAGAGATAGAACTTGTGGAAAGTAATAGTCTTTTGAAAGTAGTGTCATTTCTAAAGCGGGTAAAGAAGTCTTAGTTAAATCTGTTTTTCAATCTATCCCTACCTACGTGATGAGTTATTTTAAAATGCCTGATTATCTTCTTCATGAAATTGAAGCCATGATTTCTAACTATTGGTGGGGAGAAGATGGGAAAACTAAGATCCATTGGACTAGTTGGGGTGAGCTTCGTAAAAGTAAGAGAGACGGGGGTATGGGTTTCCGAGATCTCATTATCTTTGTAAAAAAAAGAATGGACTTTGATTCTAATACGCATTATCTTTTCGCATTAAAATAAATAAAAAGTAACGGATCTTTACGAATTACAACTTCCACATACATGTTTGAAAAATAAAAACGAGTTTGACACCAACACATTAATTCTAAATTGACTTGGTGTCACAAGGAAGATTCTTGAACCAAGGCCTCAATATTATTTTGAAGACCTCGTCGAGCTAACACATCGAGGTGTTGAGGTGGACTTTCATGAACGTGGTCAAAGTTGATTATTGAAAGAGCATTGTAGACTCATTGTAATATATTGTGCTTTTAGAGGTTATGAGTGTCTTGTGTGGGCGCTAGTGGTCTTTGTGTTGTAATATTTATAGGGAAGAAAATTTGAAAGTTGAAATCAAGTATTGTAACTGTATTTGTTATTCAAGCAATCAAAATTCTTTATATCTATCTGATGTGGCAATTCCATTATAGTTGATTGATAAATGAGTCCTACAATTATTGTCCACATCTAGCTGATCCTCTAAAGCATCTGTCAAGACGAAAGTGCGACGATCAACGAAATAGTAGACAAAAGTAGCTTGTGTCGTCAGCTGCACCATCCCATTTCGTTCGTATAATCCAAGGCTGCCACGTGACACTTGGCCATGTAAGTATTTCATGTCGGATTGATCGATGTTTTCATGCATCTTTAAATTTATGCTTCTTCCTATTGCATCTACACAACGTGTAACACACGTAAATTAAGTAGGGATAATCCAATGTCACACTCTAACGTTTAAGTCAATATGGTTGATGTCATAAGTTGGATCGAGTTTTATGGTCAAAACCTCTAAGGATTGAAATTATGGATCAAATTAGGTCATGGGGATCGAACCTCACAAGCTCAAATTTAGACTTTGGATTGAATTGACTAGGATGGAAGCTGCTTTGAGGATCAAATTTTGATACTTGGGCAAAGATAACGACTGATGAGGATTGTATTCTATCTTTGGGCTTAGAGCTCTCAAATTTTAACATTCCAAAGAAAGAAGGATGTTTTGCCACAGAAGCAACCCACACATAACATAGTTTGACTGGTGCCTCGAAGATGAAGTTGACCTTCCCACCATCGTACCAATACGACTTGGACACAACATTGAGCACCTTGCATCATGTAGTAAGTAATTGACTACGAAAACTGCACCTATGTAGCACAACTTTTTCCGAAAACAAATCTGTCGTGGGATAGCACCGATTCAATGATGTTTACGTTCAAATTGAAAAATAAAGATCCTTATTGTGCTAAATAAGAGGTCGTGGATTTTGAGGAGAAGTTTGACAGGAAAAGGGCTAGCTAGAGTAGTTTAGATGAAAGTTTTATGATCCACTGCAACCCACTGACTAAGTTAAACTAAGAGAAACGCTGTGAAACTATACTACATAAAAAGGACTGTAAATTTTTGTGTGTTGACCAGTTTGGTCCAAATATTAAAAACCAACCATCTTTCAGTGTCCTACATATTGTGTTGGGGGCACCTCATTAGCAATCCATCTCGAGGTTAGATAAAATTGTATTTTGGTCTTATTTCGTCTAGGTTACAATACACCGAGAAATCGATACAGTGGGGCCAGACTTAACCAAAATAATGCAATCCTATTACAATGAACGGACTAGCTTGGTCCGGAATCCCTATTACACATAAGAAAATATAAGATGACAGGAAATAATTCCTACATGGCCAAGCTGAGGGAACAGTCGAACAGGAGAGATTCGACGCTCTTCGACTGTTGTATTGCGGGCATTCGATACTTATGATATCGAACTGAACTTGGGAACTAGCCAAGCTGCCTACGTATCCCATTGAGGGAATCAAGCCGAACGTAGTTTATTTGTCTCTTTTGAGTTGCTTATATTAGATCAACCCCTGGTTGGGCTGCCTGGTTCACTTGGTTCAGCATTGGCGTGACTTCACGGTTTCAATTATATCTCCTTGTAGGATGATCGAAACCTCAATCCGCTTCTTGATTACGGACCCTGACTCATGTAGCTTTCAGGTCATGTATGGGTTCGATACTGGTGTGCATCAAATTGACTTGGTTCGATGCATCTATGTCGAATAGGGTGAATTCGAGACAGCATGGCGCGACTCCACGGTTTCGATCATATCTCTTTGTAGGATGATCAAAACCTCGATACGCTTCTTGATTATGGACCCTGACTCATGTAGATTTCTGGGTCTATGCATTGAATTGGCTTGGTTTTGATGCGTGCGCATCGAATTCGATCCCTCAATGTCGAACCGGGTGAATTCGATTCGTTGTGCGCGACTTCACGATTTCGATCATATCTCCCTCATGGATGATCGAAACCTCGATCCGCTTCTTGATTCGGGACCCTGACTCGTGTAGATTTATGGAACTATGCATCGAATTGGCTTGGTTCGATGCGTGCACATCGAATTTGATCCCTCAATGTCGAACCAGGTGAATTCGATGCGCTGTGCGCGACTTCACGGTTTCGATCATATCTCCCTCATGGATGATCGAAACCTCGATCTGCTTTTTTATTCGGGACCCTGACTCGTGTAGCTTTCAGGGCATACAAGGGTTCGATCTAGGAGCACATAGAATTGTCTTAATTCGATGCGTCCATGTCGAACAAGGTAAATTCGAGGCATGATAAATTGCGCATCGAACCTACTTGGTTTGATGCGCGTGCCAAATCGACTTGGATTCGATGTGTGGCATCTCCGTCGGTCCTTCTTACTTGTGAGGAGTGAGGGGGTATATATAGGTATGTTTAGGGGAGCTTAAAGGTCATTTTAGGACCGCATCGAATTGTACAAATTCGATGTGCTCAAAACACATCGAATTGTGCAAATTCGATGTGTTCTGCGCAGCTTTACTATTTTGAGCATAACTTTCTCTTTGGACCTCCGAATCGCATTCCGCTTATTGCGTTGTGACCTAGACTCATGTGGCTTTCCAATAACATTTTACTCAATATCTAATTAGCTATATGGATATTATGGTGACAGAAATGCGGCAAAGGTAGCTTTACCTCTAAACCTCCTCGACACTCACCAGTCAATTTTGTGCCATCGTGGCTTCTTCTTGACATGATATATTATATCACACCATTTAGTCCCCAAGTTTGGAGTGTGATTTTGGAACATAAGCATACTTCAAACTATAATGAAGTGCTAGAGTCGTTTCGCCTCAATTTTGGGGTGATTAACACCATTATGCACAAGTGTAGCTTAACAAATAAGCTCACATCATATAGTCCCCTCATTTGGGATGCGGTCTTGATTCAAGAGCGGGTGCCAAATTATAAAAATCTTGCGTGACTTGAAAATACGCCCCTTATCTGGGAGTCGTGATCTGGAGGATCGGTTGTCAAATAACTTTTGTCGAACTTGATGCGATGCACGCACTTACATGCTATTGATCTGCTTTATGAACGTCGTGTCATGGGTAGTGATCTAGTTTGCACTTATCTCGAGGTATTTTTTTGATTAAATGTCCACGATAGGTCGAGTCTAACGACGATCGAATCGGGTGGATTTGATATAGGGTATCTCGAATTGGCTTATATCGAATCTAGAGTGCATCGAATTGAGGGAATTTGATCGAGGCTGTATCAAATTAGGTGGTTCGATGCTCATATTTATTTTGCTCTGCAATGAACAATTTCTAATTTGCTATTTTTGTGGCGCTGTGTCGCCTTTTTATTAACCGCACAGTTGTCATTCATGACTATTTCATCTGTTTGTTTGATCGAAGGCTCGTAATCGTTGCATTTTCTTTCAATTGCTATCGTTGCTTTTTACTTTATTTTGACAACTCGAGCATTCTTCCATAATCACGGAAAGTTATCGTTGCTGTTAGGTGTTTAGGAATTTGCGGTATCATGTGTCTCTTTAGACAGAGTCTCCGTCCCTTTTTAGTTATTTAGGGAGTTGCGGTATCTCGTGTCATTTTAGACAGAGTATCCATCCCTTTTTAGTTATTACGAGTCCCCTTTAGGTCCTGCATGGCGTTAGTTTCATGCAAATAACTCGTGGTTCCACTTTGTTTATGCATATAGGCATAACCTGATCGATTCTTTTCATTGTTCTAATGCATCTTATCATTCTTATGACATATTATTTTGCCGCCAATAGAACGACTCTCAATTCTATGGATATCGTGGTTTTGTTGCGAATTATGACAACGCACCTAGTTACATTTCCGTCTTCGGGGATTTAACAATAGTTATGATTGTGAAATGATTTCATAAGCTGATAATCTGTAAAGACTGCCAGGCATTGTACTCGCAATGAGCTTGCTATTGAGGTTCTGGCAAGAATATCTTTGTATTCTGCCTCGTTGCTGGTTATAATAAAACTCGACCATGGGTGTGCCAGTTAGTTATTGTATGATCTTACGGGGTTTTTACCTCCAATTTTGATGTTTTCGCTATTTCGACAATGTTGTTGATAACATGGTGACAAGCATAATGAACTCTGAGTTGGTTATCCTGCGCCTTGATGTTGTGCACTGATTTTGCAATTATGTTTGGTTTGGAATCTTTATCTATAGTCGCGAGACTTTGTGGGATGCATTGCCTTTATTGAGGGCGAAGGCTTTACATGATAGGCCGAATCTGAGCTGTTAGATCAATGCTAGATCGAATCTGATGAATCTCTAAATCATCCGTACTGAGACTATTTGATAGTCATTTCATGTTTGTAGCGGAAACAAATCGATAGCGTTAGTTCACCATATCTCGGAATTGGATTGATTTGACTTATGGCATGCCTCGAATGGATGGAATTCGATCGTCACTACGCAATCTCATCCTTATTCAATTTTGAAAGTTATTAAAAATTTGAAGTTTGGATGACCACCATCGATCGAATGTGTTTGGATTCGATCGACACTCTGACGGGTCTGCTCTAATGAACAATTTGTTATGTCTATTTTGGCGTTGCGTCACCATGCTGCTTTGAACATTGTTTTTCAATGGGTCTATGCTACTTTCTTTTTTGTGGTTATTTTCTTTCAGCAACATTTTTTACTATTTCTTTGTTACTTGTCAACTCAACGCCACGTCATGTTGCAGAGTTGCTATGGCATCTTTTGCTAAGTTCGTTAAATGTCCACATCATTGTTTGGAGGTTTTCCATCCTGCAGGATTTCTTTGGGTGCACTTCCCGCTTGTGGGTAGAGTGTATATCCCCTTTGTCTTTATGGATTTACAGTTAGCACTTGCCACTTTGGGACAGAGTGTCTGTATCGTTTCCTTTTTATCGCGGGTCCCCTTTAGATCATGGATAGCGTTATTTTTATGCAAATAACTTCACAATGCGTGGTTTTGCTTTTGCTGCATTTGTGAGACAGTGCTGCAATCATTGCTTAACCTTGTATGATTTGCATTTTAAGGATTATGGCCTCACTCATGTATAGGTTTTTGATATTTTTGATTGTTGCGTCCCAGTTGTTGCATTAGTGTTGTTGGATCATATGAAAGCGCGATGTTTATTCGCCCAATACGGTTTTGCAGTTATCTTTTGAATTAATCGTTGTTGTCTTTGATAGATAGACAGCTTCGATAACACGTAGGTTATGTTGCTAAACACCTCGATTGAGCGAGAGATCGTCTCAATGGAGACCTCGACTATGATAGAAATGATATATAAGTGATGGATCTAAAGCGATCTAGTGCTAAGTTTCTCAAACTTCCTGCATTGATCTTGCAGTTTATGCTTGGTAGATATTTTTGTCTATTTGGATATTGTGTCGCCTTTGTTCGGATACTTTGTTGGAATCGTATTTGATGACTTCTCACGTTTTGTTCCTTGCACTTTGTGCTTTTACATGTTATTACTCGTCGACGGTGACGGTTAATTTGGCACCTGGGTGTTCGTACTTCTTGAGGTGATAAGCCTTCTATATTAGTTTAAATATGCACTCATCTGGGCAGATAATCATCGTTCCATGCTGGATAGATGTAACTGATTTATCACGTGAAGTCTATTGCCATATCCAGCCTTTCAGGCATATGGATATGTTGTTTGCATCATGCTTCTACTAGCGAATGTCTATCCTTTGTGATGTCTAATTTGTTTCAGACCATGATGGAATGATGTCCATTTTCGATATATTCCATTTATTCATGTGATCCCTTCGGGCCATTATTTCATTTTTGAGATTTTAGGTTTACGTTTATCTTGTCGGGCTGATGCTTTTGGTGTTGCTTTGGACAAGTTTGCTTCGTACCGTTTCGGGTAGGTTTGTACCGTGCCGCTTTGTGTGGACGTTCTTGGTGCCACTCTGGATACGTTTGACGTACCGCAGAGGATCAGATTCATGGAAATTGTGCCAATTTCGCTCGTTCGGTGGGTGTGATCATTCGTCAGGAGTCCCCCTAGTCTTCGAGTGATTAACATTATTTAGGTTACATTATTGTGACGATATTAGGCCTTTTTGTTTTGTATAGAATCTTTGTAACTCTTCAGCAGTGGTTTTTGATAGGAACCGATTTTGCCGCTAGATATCATAATCTTTGATTTACGTTTTACTCGCATAACTTTTTCTTTCTAATACATTTCAAGGCATGTTTTCTCGTTCTTTTGCTTGTTGTTGATTTCATAGTCATTTTATGTTTTATAGCAATTTTTGATGTCATTGAGCATATCCATTATAACGATTGTGTTTGATATGAGAAGTATGAGCATTTTGGGCATTTATTATTGCCTTTAGGGTATTTGAGGTATACCTGAGAGATTGGATCACCTTGAGCCTCGTATCTCACCGTTATTGTGTCGGTTGCATGCATGAGGGGTTAGACCACTTTAGGCCTTCTTATTCCACCGTCATGATTCTTCCATCTGGCATGAGGGGTTGGACCACTTTGGGTCTTCTTATCCCCCGTTATGATTCTTCCGTCTGGCATGAGGGGTTGGACCACTTTGGGCCTTCTTATTCTTCCGGCATGATTCTTCCGTCTTGCATGAGGGGTTGGACCACTTTGGGCCTTCTTATCCCCCAGCATGATTCTTCCGTCTGGCATGAGGGGTTGGACCACATTGGACCTCTTATCCCGCCATCATAACTCTTCAGTCGTGCATGAGGGGTTGGACCTCGTCGGCCTCTTATCCCACCGTCATGACGCTTCAGTCGTACATGAGGGGTTGGACCTCGCCGGCCTCTTATCCCACCGTCATGACGCTCGTGTTTGTCTTGTTGCTGAACTCCTTGGTTCCTCATTTGGGGGTTTTAACATCATTTCTATAAGCCTCCACCTGCGTCGTTCACGTAGATACATACATTTAATAATTTGGAAAAAGCTGGGCTTAGTTTCTTACCGAGGGGTCTACGCTTCCCAGTCTTTGCATGGGACTCAAGCCTTCGCAGCTCATGCAATTATTTGGCCACCGAGTGTTATTTTTTCAACTCCTATGCATAGTAGCGTCTAAGATGTTGCACATTCTACGGACGCTTCTGCTGAACACCCTGCATAGTCTCCAAGTAATTGCATCCCCGCGAACTTGCTTGTATGACTTTGGAAGGCCCCTTCCAATTCGGTTCGAGCTTCCCGATATGCTATTTTGCCGCAATGCCTCTCAGGACCAAATCTCCTACCTCAAAATTTCAGAATTGGATTCTGTTGTCGTTACTTATAGCCATTGCTGCTTTAAAAAGCTACAGTGCGTTGGTACGCATCTTCTCTTGTTATGCCTGTTATGTCTAGATCCATCTGACGTAAACGAACTGGTTGTTCGGGATCATAGTCGTGAATCTTGCGTGTTGGTAATTCTATTTCGGCAGGCACTACAGCCTCATTGCCGTAAACAAGAATGAAAGGAGTTTCACCCGTCGATGTTCTTGTAGTTGTCCTATATGCCCATAATATTCCTTAAAGTTCCTCTGGCCAGGTTTTTCCTTTGTCTTTCATCCTCATCTAGAGATAATTTTTCAATGTCTTGTTGGTGGATTCCATTTGTCCATTCGACAATGAATTGCGCGCCATTGTCCAAATGTTCAACATTTAGCCCCAACATTAATGTAATTCCTGCTATAATCGCTTCATACTCGGCCTCATTGTTGGTCACCATGTAATTCATATTAATGGCGAATTCGAATTCTCTGCGAGCTGGAGATAAGTGGTGAATCCCAACCCCTTCTCCATAACTGGTGGCAAATCCATCTGTATGTAGTATTCATGTGGTGGTGGCTCTGCTGGTTCCTGCTTGGTCTGATAATCAATGCAATCCGACCTTCGATACCACATAAAAGTGAGATTCTTCGATATCACATTAAGGTAAGACAAATCAAGACACTATTCGGGGTGTAGTCGTTTGTCCGTGTAGGATTGGGATTGAAGAATCCCTAATCTCTCTCCGATAATGTTAGTTTTCTTGGTTGAATTGCGGATTTGTTTATTGCTCTTAACACCACTTCTTGTTTGCTTGGGACCGAATTCCATATTGTCAACTCAATAGTTGTTTCTTGATCTCGATATAGCTACTGGGATTCTTCATGGTTCTTTTCCCGTTGGTCCATTCCCTTTCTTGGCCATTTTACCGAAACAGACTCTTAAGCGTAAGCGAAATGGTGTTCCCACAGACGGCGCCAATATTTTGGTCTTATTTCGTCTAGGTTACAATACACCGAGAAATCGATACAGTGGGGCCAAACTTAACCAACATAATGCTATCCTATTACAATGAACGGACTAGCTTGGTCCGAAACACCTATTACACATAAGGAATTATATGACGACAGGAAATAATCCCTAAATGGCCAACATGAGGGAACAGTCGAATGGGAGAGATTCGGCGCTCTTCGACTGTTGTATTGCGGACATTTGATACTTATGATATAGGACTGAACTAGGGAACTAGCCAAGCTGCCTAGGTATCCCATTGAGGGAATCAAGCCAAACGTAGTTCATTTGTCTCTTTTGAGTTGCTTCTATTAGGTCAACATCTTGTTGGGCTGCCTGGTTCACCTAGTTCAGCATTGGCGTGACTTCACGGTTTCGATCATATCTCCTTGTAGGATGATCGAAACCTCAATTCACTTCTTGATTACGGACCCTGACTCATGTATATTTCAGGACATGTATGTGTTCGATACTGATGTGCATCGAATTGACTTGGTTCGATGCATCTATGTCGAACAGGGTGAAATCGAGACAACTTGGCGCGACTCCACGGTTTCGATCATATCTCTTTGTAGAATGATCAAAATCTCAATTCGCTTCTTGATTATGGATCCTGACTCATGTAGCTTTCTGGGAATATGCATCGAATTGGCTTGGTTCGATGCGTGCGCATCGAATTCGATCCCTCAATTTCGAACCGAGTGAATTCGATGTGTTGTGCGCGACTTCACGGTTTCGATCATATCTCCCTCATGGATGATCGAAACCTCGATCAGCTTCTTGATTCGGGACCTTGACTCATGTAGATTTCTGGCCCTATGCATCGAGTTGGCTTGGTTTGATGGATGCACATCGAATTCGATCTCTCATTGTCAAATCGGGTGAATTCGATGCGCTGTGAGCGACTTCACGATTTCAATCATATCTACCTCATGGATGATCGAAACCTCGATCCGCTTCTTGATTCGGGACCCTGACTCGTGTAGATTTCAGGTAATATAAGGGTTCGGTCTGGAAGCACATAGAATTGTCTTAATTCAATGCGTCCATGTCGAACAAGGTGAATTCGAGGCATGATAGATTGATCATCGAACCTACTTGGTTCGATGCGCGTGTCAAATCGACTTGGATTCGATGCGTGGCATCTCCGTCGGTCCTCCTTACTTGTGAGGAGTGAGGGGATATATATAGGCATGATTAGAGGGGCTTAAAGGTCATTTTAGGACCCCCATCGAATTGTACAAATTCAATGTGCTCCAAACTCATCGAATTGTGCAAATTCGATGTGTTCTGCGCAGCTTTACTATTTTGAGCATAACTTTCTCTCTGGACCTCCGAATCGTATTCTGCTTGTTGCGTTGCGACCTAGACTCGTGTGGCTTTCTAATGACATATTAATCAATGTCTAATTAGCTATATAGATATTATGGTGATCGAAATACGGCTAAAGTAACTTTACCTCTAAGCCTTCTCGACACTCACCAGTCAATTTCGTGCCATCAGGGCTTCTTCTTGACATGATATATTATATCACACCACATTGTTTAGGACATATGTATTAGTATTTAGTCTTGCCTGACGAGTTATTAGTTTTCTATGGAATCAAGATTTATTTTCTTCTGTTTTAGATTAGCTTTTCCAATTAGGACTCGTTTTTTTTTGTTTAGGTTTGATGATTTCAATTGCTGATATTCTTGTTATTAAGACTTTGATATTCACTTCGTATATATAAAAAAAAAGACTTTGATATTCACTAGTAAAATTATAAATTATCTTAGTGGATTCAAGAAAGCTTCTTTGTTATTACATGGCTACAATTTTCCTATCCAAAAGAAAACAAAACACATTGCTATTATTTCATTTCATGATCCTTCTCAGATAAAGAAGTTCACTTATTAGGGAATTTGGGGAAGGGCCCAACAAAATTATAGGGCTGGCCCAACACCGTATCGAACAAGAATTATTCGATACGCGCATCGAATCAGGGCACATCGAATCAACACGATTCGATGTGTATTCCATAGCTGTCAGTGGGTCCCGCGAGACGAAGTCTATATATAGCTCGACCCATGATCTTCCAGAGGCGGATCGAACCTGAGTCCAACTATAACCACATCGAACAAGCCTATTCGATACGCACATTAACACAGTTATTACAATCTGACATCGAATCAATCTAATTCGAGTCGTACCAACATCGAATCTTAGTGATTCGATACACTCACATCGAATCAGCATCATTCGAGGCGCGCATCGAACCTTCATAATTCGATGCGCATGTAAATTTGTCTTATTAGGATATCTAAAGCAATTCAAGATCTGTAATAGATAGTAGGTGTTCCGAACAAAGTTAGTCCGTTCATTTTATTGGATTAACATTATTTTGGTTATTTATATTTCAATTGTACTGTTTTACTGTGTTTTATTACCGTGACGAAATAAGACCAAAATATTGGCACCGTCTGTGGGAACACCGTTAACATTGTTTTAGGTATAAGCAGCTAGGATGACAAATAAACGGCGCATGTATGCGGTTGAAAAAAAGGAAACAGAGAAGAAGATCAAAACGGAGACAGATCATAATCAAAAGCGATTTGAGCCTAAAGAGCAGGCGCGAGATAAAGCAGAAAGTCAATTGTTAAAACAATGGCAAGAATGTAAGATGGAGCCTTTAGGGGAGTTCAAGATTGTGCAGCTATTTAAGGAAAGCACTGAGAAAATAATAAAAATTGGAGCAGAAATGGACTTGACAAAAGAGGTTGCTTGGGTGGACTGTCTCCGGCGTAATTCAGATATATTTGTCTGGTCCGATTCCGATCTTCTCGGGATAGACTCTAGGATCATAGTACATCGTTTGAATGTAGACAAGAGCATGAAACCGATATGGCAAAAGAAGCGAAATTTTAGCAAAGAAAAGAATGAAGCTGCCGAGAAAGAGGTACAAGAACTTTTAGCAGCACGACATATTTATGCTATAAGGTTCTCATAATGGTTGAGCAATATTGTTTTAGTCTTGAAAAAAGAAGCTACATGGAGAATGTGTGTGGATTATACAGACTTAAACAAGTATTGCCCAAGGGATCCTTTTCCATTACCTCGGATAGATCTACTTGTTGATTCCAAGGCAGGATGTGCATTGCTAAGCATGATGGATGCGAAAAGTGGATTTCACCAAATCTTCATGGCAGTGCAGGATCAGAGCAAGACAACATTTGTCACGGATACCAGAGTGTATTGTTATAGGGTAATGTCGTTCAGATTGAAGAATGCGGGAGCAACATTTCAAAGGGTGGTAGCTAAAATGTTTTACCATCAAATTAGAAAATCAATGGAAGTGTATATTGACGATATGCTAGTAAAGAGTCTCAAAGCCGAGGAGTATGTGCGACATTTGGATGAGGCTTTCACTATCATGAGAACCTACAGAATGAAATTAAACCCCAAAAAATGCACTTTTGGGGTAACAGCGGGAAAATTTCTAGGTTATGTGGTAAATGAAAGAGGAATTGAAGCCAACCCTGATAAAATAAAGGTAGTATTGGATCTACCATCACCAAGAATAGTGAAGGACGTTCAATGTCTGGTGGGCTGTTTGACAGCTTTGGGAAGATTTATATCAACATCTGCAGAAAAGAATCTTTCTTTCTTTAAAGTGATGAAACGAAGCAAATATTTCATTTGGACGCCGGAGTGTGAAGAGGCTTTTAGACAAATGAAGAATTATTTGGTGAGCCTGCCGTTGTTAGCTAAACCGGAGGAAAATGAAATGTTGTATCTATATTTGGCAGTATCCACGCACGCAATCAGTACAATATTACTCAAGCAAAAGGGAACTCAGCAATTACCCATTCATTATGTGAGTAGAGTACTGCAGGAGGCAGAGAGGAATTACTTGGAAATAAAGTTGTTCGCATTAGCAATTGTTGTTACGGCACGGAAATTGAAACCATATTTTCAATTTCACCTAATCACTGTGGTAACAAACAAACCGTTGAAGCAAGTGTTGGCAAAGCCTGAAACCTCTGGCCGATTGGTGAAATGGGCAATTGAACTCAATGATTTCGGATTGGAGTTTAAGCTGCAAATTGCAATCAAAGCACAGGCTTTAGCTAATTTCATGGCCGAAACTCTGGGAAACAGTGCAATCGAGACCGCAAGCTGTATTTTTTCTATATCAAACCAAGTTGGAACCAGCAGGGAAACCACAACATGGATATTACACACGGATGGATCTGCAACCACTCACGGAGGAGGAATTGGAATCCATTTTCTGTCCCCGGAATGAAGAAAATTTGAATTTGCTATCAGCTTAAATTACATGGTAACGAATAACGAAGCCGAGTACGAAGCAATTATTGCCGGTGTCAAAATGGCACTCGGACTCAACATTGAACATCTGGACATATTCATCGACTCGCTTTTGGTGGCTAATCATTTTTCGGGAAGGTATGAGACGCGTAAGAAAACAATGAAGTTGTATGCCGCAAAGATAAAAGAATTGGCAATGAACTTCAAATTCTTTGACATTACTCAGATCCCTAGAGACGACAATGCAAAGGCAGATGCGCTTTCTAAATTCGCGAGTTCTTCAGAGATTCTGGTGGAGAAGCGAATCACACTTATGGTTGCTGATAAACCTTCGATTGGGATATCAAAATATATTACCACGGAAGCACGAGTGGAGTTTATATTGGCAATACAAGAAGACCCCTCTTGGAAGGACGAGATTATGAATTATCTTCAACAGGGCATTCTCCCGGCAGATCCGAATGCACAGCGCAGAATGCGATATAAGGCTTATAGATTTACTATCAGCAGTGGAGAATTATACAAAAGATCTTTCGAAGGACCATTGTTGATATGTTTGACTCCAACTCAAGCTGAGTATGTCATGGAAGAGATCCATGCAGGTTGTTGTGGAAATCGCTCCGGGGGACGAGCTTTGGCTCAACGGATATTGCGTCAAGGATATTATTGGCCAACTCTACTGAAAGATGCGACAGCTTTCTTGAGAAAATGTGATAGCTGCCAATACCACGCTCGTCTCATTCATAAACCGGCACGCCAGCTACAACCCATAGACGTGGCATGTCCATTTGGTCCAACCCCTCATGCCTGACAGAAGAACATGACGGTGGGATAAGAAGGCCCAAAGTGGTCCAACCCCTCATTCCTGACAGAAGAACATGACGGTGGGATAAGAAGGCCCAAAGTGGTCCAACCCCTCATGCAAGACAGAAGAACATGAAGGTGGGATAAGAAGGCCCAAAGTGGTCCAACCCCTCATGCACGTTTCGGACACAATAACGGCGAAGCAAGAGGCCAAAGTGATCAAATTTCTCAGGTATAGCATAATAACCCTGACGGTAATAATTGCCCAAAATGCTCATACTTTTCATGACAGGCACAATCGTTATAACGAATATGCACGATGACATCAAAAACCATTATTAAATATAAAATAAAGGTTAAATAAACAACAAAAAATTGAGGAGAAACATGCCTTGGAATGCGCTGGAAAGAACAGTATGCAAGTAAAACGTAAATAAAAGATTATGATATCAAGCGGCAGAATCAGTTTTTTTATCAAAAACTACTGCAAGAGAGTTACAAAGACTCTACACAAAACAAAAGGCCTAATATCGTCAATATAATGTAACCTAAACATAGTTATTCACTCGAGGACTGGGGGGACTCTTGACGAAGACTCACACCAACTGAACGCGCAAAATTGGCACAATTGCCATAAATTTGATTCTCTGTAAGAATCAATTCATCCGTTTGAGCCCAATTATAGGGCAAAGCAACTATCATTCTTTCAGTTGGATCGTCAAGCTGATATCTACTTGGAGAAATCAGATACTGAGCATGAAATGAGTGATCAGGCACATTACTTTCCAGCGTAAAAACTCTATCATCTCGAGAAGGATACATTCCACTTGGCAAGATCCTTGTTGGACCAGAATTCTTTGGTATGATTTTCGCCTTACTTCTCTTATCCATGGCCGTAGAAGGAACGTTTTCAAAACTTGACATTTTTGGGGGACTCCGCAAGAAAATCGTTGACCTCGACGTTTTTGGAGGCAAACCTGCTTCATCGTCACTCAAACCAAAAGCGTCGTGAAGAGCTTTCTTGATACTCTCTGAATCACTCAAAGTAGCGTTAGGAGCGCATTTATCTTTTCCTTTATGCGTCAGATGAGAGCTTGATTTCAAAGAGCTTGAGCCTGTCACATTTTGTTTTTTATGATCGCGCCACACGGCGTAAAATGAATCACCATGCCTGGGGGTATGTAAATTGTCATTATCATCACCACTGGCCTCTGGAATTTCCATTCCCAAATTACGACTAGCATCAAGCATACCTTTATGAAAACCCTCTCCGAGGTACCCTAGATGACCAACTTGGTCGACGCCAAGTTCAATACCATATTTCATGTCTGCAGCACCCCAGAGTAATTCAAGAAATTTATAAACGTTACTCTGTGTATAATTTTGGGCAATGGAACATTTATAATCCTCTGACTCGAAATGTTGAATTCGACGACGCAAATTGGCAATGGCATTGTCTGCGTCAACATTCGACGCTTTGAGAGAACAATTCTCACGCTTCAAGAAACCATTCTCCTTTTTAGCGCAGCTATTTCAGCACACAGTGCTTCAGCATTCTCTTCAGATTTCTTAGCCTAAACTTCGGCATCATGTACATCGTGTGCGGCTTTAGATGCTATTTGTTCTGCCTCTTTGGCGCGCTTCAGTGTATTGCGACGACTATAATCCCCACTACGGATATTAGCATGTAGATTATCGACGACATCATTATGTTGGCTCTGCACATCAGCCAAACCACTATAATCCCTGCACAGTCGAAATACTGCTAAAATAACGGCAACTAAAAATAAGCGCCCAAAGTAGGCCAAATCTTGATATCCTAGCCGATTTATTATGATTTGGCGATCCAACTGAGGCCATAGACTCTGCATTATCTCTTATTCTTGCTCCTCTCTTAACATATACCCGCTCAGTGTGGCGCTCAATGATTCTAAATTTTCATCATTGAGAAAATCATATATGACAAGGCTCCCTGGAGGGGCCGGTCTCGGGTTCCCTAGAGGTCGCGGGCGCCTAAGGGGAGGCGGAGGTATGTCATGAGCCTCGCGAGCAGATTCTTCCTCTGCCAATTTCCTTTTAGCGGAGGCGTACCAGTCCTCATTCCCTGAATGGGAGGAGCTCGCTTCATTTATGTTTCGCTCATTCCTAAACGTGGGATGAGACGCATTGAATCTAGCCAGATTGGCAGCAATTCTCTCGTCTTCAGCATCAATATCTTCCATTATTCGGATCAGACGATTAGTCCCAACTTTTATACGTCCACCAGTAGCGGTTGGCGTCAACACTAATCTCCGTGGGACAACATGTTCATGACGTTCAAAATCACTCACAAGGGGTACCTGAGTACCAGCGCTAACACCACCGAGTCTCATCGTAGAACGATCTACCGGAGACATATCAGAACGACCCGAACCCCAATTATCGGAGAGATATCCAGGGGCTGCAGTTGCAGATTCGTTTCTGACAGTGACACTTGGATTATCTCCCGAAGCGATATTGCCCGAAGACGGGCCCACATCGGAGGGATCATGTTCCTCATTCCTTCTTCGAGAATCATAAATATTCTCGGGCGACACCACATGTTTAATTCGATTTTTAGACTTAGTACGTGCCATATCAAGCAAACAACAAAAGAATATATGAATTGCGGTGACAGGATAAAATCAAAAGCACATTGAATCCGTGAAATTCGATGCGTCTGACCGTATCGAACGGACAATGTTCGATGCGGTTAAAAAGCAAACAAAAAAATCGCTTTCGAGGAAAATGACAAAATTGACGTGGAATGTGGCCCTTATATAGGCCCATGCACCGCCAGACACTGCGACCACATCGAATGCATACCATTCAATGCGTGCGCATCGAATTCGTTAAATTCGATGTCGATACCAACACGCGTCGAACTGCAGCCGTTCGATGCGGTACAATCGAATTTTCAGAATAACATGCTCTCCGCAATCACATGAGGGCAACACAAGTTCGCACACCCCATAAAAATATCATACGAGGCATATTAAAGTTTGGAAATCGCTTTCTACAAGACAACGTCTCCCAAATTTGGGGGACTATGTGATAGGGGGATTTAAAGATGGGCCCAACACAGTTATAGGGCCGGCCCAACAACGTATCGAACAAGCATTATTCGTTACGCGCATCGAATCAACACGATTCGATTTGTATTCCACAGCTGTCAGTGGGTCCCGCGAGACGGAGCCTATATATAGCTCGACCCTTGATCTTTCAGAGGTGGATCGAACTCGAGTCCAACTATAACCACATCGAACAAGCCTATTCGATACACATATTCGTTCGATGCCTGACTGCATTCGACACGAACACAGTTATTACAACCTGACATCGAATCAATCCAATTCGAGTCGTAGCAACATCGAATCTTAGTGATTCGATACACTCACATCGAATCAACATCATTCGAGGCGCGCATCGAACCTTCAGAATTCAATGCGCATGTAAATTTGTCTTATTAGGATATCTAAACCAATTCAAGATCTGTAATAGATAGTAGGTGTTTCGGACAAAGTTAGTCCGTTCATTTTATTGGATTAACATTATTTTGGTTATTTATATTTTAATTGTACTGTTTTACTGTGTTTTATTACCGTGATGAAAGAAGACCAAAATATTCACCTTGTTCATTGGCTAAGAGATGCACCAACAAAGAAGATCACGATAATACTAGTCAAGGGAATGCAAATGCCCTGGCGCTAATTTCAAATAAGTATTGAATGATTCTTTAAACCAGACAAAGGAAGCGGGGGAAAGACTATAGACATTGACTCAACAATACATTACCACCCAAACGAACTGAAATACAAACCAAACCATTAACCACAATCCAATCCTCAATCCAAACAACAACTGAAACACCAACCCTACCCATTCCTATTTGACTTCAGCGAGTAGGACGAACATTTGAGTTTCATGATTTCAACATCAACGATTTAAAGTAAATCCAGGATATCATGTTGTTCCACAAAAAATTACATATTGAAGATTCCCTGGATTGGATTTTGGAGGTCGAATGGTTCTTATATTAATATACTGAAGTTGTTGAATATTAACGGATAAAGCATGTGGCGTACACACTCAGGAGCGACGTTACTGTTTGACCGGTGTAAAAAAAATACAAGCTGAGATAAGAAGTTGAGGCAAGGCACCGATACAACTGTGGAGGAGGATGAAAGAAATGATAGTGAGCACGATATTTACCACAGGATGACAAGCAATTAAATTTTCAACGTTACAAGAATTTCTTCGAGGGCAACCATTCGTGACATAGTATTCTAGGAAGTTGTATAGGTTGTAGGGGTTCATAATAATCTAATTGATACTAATGGATAACAAATTTCAAGGTACGTGGGTGGACTTAAACCTCATATTTATGAGAAAATTCGGTTACAAGCTCTTTTGTCAGTGGATGAGGCGTTTAATTTATCTTTTGAAATAGAGTTGATGGAGAAGTTTTCCAGTCAATTTACAAGTTTGAGGAAAGACGATCGTAAATCCAGTGAAGGGAGTTTTCGAGTTTTAGTCTGAGTTCTAACCCCAGTTCAACCTTAAATTCCAACCTTGGTTCCAACTAGAATTCCAACCTCGGTTCCAACTCGAATTCTAATATTGGTTCTAACTCTAGAAGCAACTTACTCACAAAAAATTTAAAATCCAACACACAAATGAAGACTCCCAACCTATACACCAAATATTGAGGTACTAAATGTGATCATTGCGACCAACCTAGTCAGCATTCGGATGATGTCCCCAAGAAAAACCTGTCAACCTTACTTTACTGGGACAAAGGATGACCTTTGAATGATGTAATTCAAATTCAGATAAACTGGAAGGAAGTTGAAGTAACTCAAGAGGAAACAAAAAGAGTAAGTTTCATGATCCAACGTGTCATGTATTCTACAGAGGTTGAATATTTCTCTCCAATAAATAGTATTTTTAAGGTATGTTTTAGTATAAGAGTTCAAGTTCAGTGATTTGATTGTGGGAGGTGGTAATTGCCAAAATCTATTTATTTTCTGATAATAAATAGAATTAATTATTTTCTTTCCTCAAATAAAATCTAGCAGAGGCCCACGTAAATATTCCCTCAAGTAAAGAAATGAAAATGTCTTGCAATCAGAAAAGGAAAAATATTTCATTCGAAAAAATAATAAGAAATACGTGAATTAAATAATGCTGCCTTATAACTATATTTCATAATCTCTATATAATTCTCAATACATACTTAATTCTTTCTTTAATTCCCAAAAACTGTTAATTAAATACTGTCTTTATAACTGTTCACATGTTGTGCACAGGTAAGTTATATATTCAATGTTGTTTTTATTTGTAGCTATATAATTTTACAATAGACCGCGTATTACTGACGAAGTGCGCAATTACAATAATATGATAACCAATCTATTACAAACTATGTCACCTATCACTAATGCTAATTCTAGGTAGGCTTTAGTCCGGAACACCAAAAACTCGAGATAAGAAGCCTAATCGTATATCAAAGGTGATGTCGAATGTAATGATATGTCGAATCCTAACAGATATCGAATATCTATGTCAGAAATTGTTGTATATCGCGAATGAACATATATCGGGGTGAACGTATGTCGAGGCCACATGTGTATCGGGGATCACAGTATGTCGAGGGTGGTACACCGAATGTTGCTACTAGATATCGAATATGCATGAGAAATTTTATACTTCGTCTTCCGACCGGATTCCGGTCGGAACACTACAAGATTTGGAGGTCAATAGTGACCGAAATGCAGTCACTATTGACCCCCCTTGCGGTCCCTGATGGTCAATAGTGACCGCGTTTGAGTCGCAGATGACCGGTCACTATTGACCTCGGTCACTTGCCATCAGTGACCGCAATTAGGTCCCTGATGAGGGTCAATAGTGACCGGAAGATTAGTGACCGCTTTCCGGTCCCTGTCTATTTTAAAACATTAGTGACCGCTTTCAGGTCCCTAATAATGTCAATAGTGACCGCAATTCGGTCCCTAATAATATTCATAGATATCTATGAATATTAGTAGGGACCGAATTGCGGTCACTATTGACCTGTACGAAAAATAAAAAAAAAACACTAATATTCCGGATTTAATCCGGAATATTATTGTTTTTTTTGTAAAATTATGATTTTAACAAGATCAAAACCATAAAATAATGAAGAAAAAGTTAATATAATGACATGAATGTAAAAAGATGAAAAACAAATGTCTAATAATAGAAACTATAATATGAATGAAAACAAAAAAATGAATGATTAAAAAGATAATAAATGAATGAAAGAAAGAAAAAAAATAAAGTGTAGATCCAAAATAAAGAAAGAAAGATAATAAAGTGTAGATCCAAAATGAAGAAAGAAAGATAATAAAGTGTAGATCCAAAATAAAATAAAAAAAGTGAAAGGAAAGAAAGTGATTTTTTGGATTTATGTTGTTGTGTTGGTGTGTTGGTGATTTTTGGAGAAAAGAAGAGAGTGTTGTTAATTATGTTGGTGATTTTTGGAGATAATGAAATTTAGATGTGTAAGAGTGGTGAGTATATATAGAGGGAGGTTGAAAATTTCAAATTTTCGTCAAATTCAAATTTCCCTCTCAATCTCGCCTAAAATTTTCGCCCAATTTCAAATTTTTGGATTTCAGTGACCGCATTTAGGTCACTAATATATATTAGGGACCGCTATTAGGTCACTAATATTTTGTAGTGATTGTAGTGCGGTCACTGTTGACATATCAGTGACTGCAATTAGGTCTCTAATAATATTCATCCATTTTAAAGTATGAATATTAGTAAGGACCGCAATTCGGTCCCTGTTGAGTCAATAGGGACCGCAATGCAGTCCCTGTTGAGTCAACAGTGACTGCAATGCGGTCCCAATTGACTCAATAGTGACTGCGTTGCAGTCCCTATTGTCTCCCATACTTTAAAATCGATTTTTTTTTTTTTTTTATAGATTTTGGTGTGTTTGTGATTCTTAGTAACCAAACTCATTGTAACATGTGAATTGAAGTAATAAATAATTGCAAAACCAACCTCATAGTAGTTTAGTTGTGGATTAATAGATTGATTGAGATTGAACGAGTTATTAACGTTGGAGATCTATTTCATGTTCTACAACTAATCATCACTAGTTAGTTATAGTTGTTATTCGTTTTTATGCTTTACTTCACTAATGTTAGCATATATATGATTATGAGGTATAAATAATCACATCAAGTAATTATTATACTTATATGTATATACAATTAGTTTGTCATTATGACATTCGTCGTACAAAATAATAAGAGCATCGTCAAATTGGTCCGTTCTCTTTACATAATGTTTGGATTTACAATGCGTCATTGAAATTATTGTTATTTTAGCTTTTACAATGGTTATTATGAACTAAAAAAATAACGCGGCACCTCGAACCATCTTAAAATATCGATTTTAAAGTATGAATATTAGTAGGGACTGCAATTCGGTCCCTGTTGATTCAATAGGGACCGCAATGCAGTCACTGTTGTGTCATTAGGGACCGCTTAGCAGTCACTATTGACCCCCCAATGTCAGTAGTGACCGAAAAGCGGTCACTATTGATAACGGCCAATGTTAATAGCGACTCAAGTTGAGTCGCTATTGGTAATAGCCGTTGTCAATAGTGACCGCTTTCCGGTCACTATTGACAACGGCCAATGTCAATAGTGACCGCAAAGCGGTCACTATTGATATTTGCGGTCACTATTGACAACGGGTTTTGCGATTTGGTAAGAAAAAAAGTTTTTGTAGTGTTGTCTTTGTTATACTACCATCGTTTAGCTTAATTAAGACGTGTTGGGATTGAGCTAACCTAAAAAGAGAGTAGAACCATTAGTTACGTTGCTAAATATGTAGTGAATCTAGTGGTTATAAATTATAAGAAATTAAAGTTTAAACTTTTCTTGGCTAGTCATAACCTTTGCTTCTATTTAAATTGAGGATTTAGAAGTGAATTCTTCAGCTAATCATAAAAATATCGGCTTTACATAGAATTTAAAAATAGTGGCATTTTAAAGGATTTATTGAATTGTGTGATCATAATCTAGATAGCAAATTGGAAGTAAAAAAAAAAAAGATCTACTCCATTTTGTTTAGGGACTCGAGTTAGTCATATGCACTAATAGGTCCGAAATAAAACACAGTTTATCTAATAACAACTAAGAAAACTAATAAAGCTTGTAAGTAGATGGAACAATTGTGTACTAAGATGGATGTCCAACGCTTCAAGGGAAATTTAAATTTTAACAATAGTCTAAAAGCATGAAACAGCTAGATTGAACTGATTTGCACACTTTGCACGGAACGTGAACTTGATTACATTAATAACTGATTTTTGTCGTGGATATGAATTAAGCCTACAAAAAGTATATCAGATCTCTAGATTTGGATTTTTTAATCATTTGAGTTTTGTTAAAGGACATGATATAGTTATTACTTGAAATGTACTCAACCTAGTTAACAGGTAATTTTAGCAAATATTGCTTATTATTAGGTAAGGGAGATTAGCACTTGGACTTTTGGATGGCCTTACTATTACGAGTATAGATATTAGCATTTGACATACAATTATAACACTTGTTGTAGGAGTCGTTCTTTGAGTAAGTAATTGGACATTGCAACGCCCTAGTACAGCCGAGACTTGAGACTCATTCGATTGGAGGTGAGTGTTCTTAAACTCTACTATTTTGAAAAACTGGAAGAAATGCATGTATATCTATGTATGCATCTACATATATATATATATATATATATGTGTGTGAGTGTGTGTGTGTGTGTGTGTAAACACGATTTTCTGCATATTGACCGATCATTTCTTCAATGAAAGTTATCATCAGAAATGTTAATTTCTTGAAAGCAAGTTTCTGTAAATTGACTGTTCAGTTTTGTAAAACCATGTTATCCGCACATTGATTATTTGCTTTAGATGACTGGAATCGATACGATGAATGGTGTCCCGTTGGGTTGTATTCTAATTTGATTAGTTGCTGGATCCAGTGTTTGGCGTGGGAGTGCAGGGAGTACCGCCGAGCGACAGCGGACTTGCCGGTAGGACCTTTTGTCCCCATAGGCCAATTCCCTCTCAGACGTAACAGAAGGAGGTTGTGTCTTTGTTGGGTCGTAGGATTTCCGTATGCACCATGGCATACATTATTAATTCCAAGGTCGCTCCTTGGACGGGGAGATAAGGAGTATTGTTATGAGGTGATAAGGTTGGTTGCATCAGCAGCAAAATAACGTGGACACCAATCATCAGAATATGGTTTTGTTTATATGTAAAAAGGGTTTTCTTTTAAATTTGATTTCACGATACTCCTGCATTACATGCGTGTGCTTTTAAGTTTTTTTGTTCAACCGTTTTCAAATGAAAGTTTTTCAAGGGAAAATGTTATTTTTACACTTTCACACACGCATGAGCACTCACTGAGATTTTTATCTCACGTAAAATTTTGTGTTTCTTTCCCTTTCTTCCAGATTAAGAAGAATTAGGTTACTACCGTGTCATGACCTAGGAGTCTTTGGCATTGAGAGCGTTCAGAGTTCACTAGAGTTTAGAGTTAGTTAAATTTATGTTTTTTTCATTACTTTAGTACTTTGAGTGTATTTGATTAAGATATTTAACACTTGGACATGTAATAGTTGCTCTAATATTGTTCTGTTTATCTCGGTATTTATCGGGCTGTTACATTGTATGAGTACAAGGCTTCTAGCAACTGAGTGGACAACAACTTCAAGCATGGGTATGTGAAGGACTTGTCGGGCTACATGACGAAGTCCTTTTAGAACACTGACATCCTTGGTGAACCACAAGTCAAGTCTAAATTTACTATTAGGAAGAGGTTCTATGGTCACATGTACACCATGTTTATGGTCACTGAAGGCTGCGCATCGTACGATCCTGTCACTCAAGGGATCAAATGTGAAGATGTGGCATGGTGAACTAAGTACAAGATGGTGGTGGCTAATCTACTTTGTTATTAGTAAATTGCATTCATATTTTGGATCCATTTCACATATTTGATGGCTTTCTTTGTTCAATATTGATCATTACAAGTCTACATTTTCTCTAAGGTGCATGGCTACGTCAAGACCTACTATAACAAAGGGTTTCCAATTTATGAAGAATATGAGAAGCTACCGTGGAACTAGAGCAAGTGCTGAGGACATCTCAGCTGCAGTTCAGCAACTGATCAACCAACCCTATATGGGGTATTCGGTTGGTGGCAGGGGGAAAATGATCATGCTCGTAAGATGAAGATCGATACTCTATCACCCGATAGTGCAATGAATAAAGAGCAACCCGATGATGTAGACATGGGCTCTAGCAGGATTGACAACAACCTGAGTTCTCGCAAGCATGACAAGCTCAATGTGAAGGCCATTATGAAGAAGATAATGAAGGAGTGTGCCGAGAAGATGAGAGTTTCTGCCATGAAAGTTGAGAGGGAGGCAAATATGGTCCCCCCTACATTGAAGAGTTCCTCAAGAAAATAGAGGACACAATTGTGAGGATTGCTCTATTGGTTGGGGAGCTACAACCTGTTACTGAGGATCCTACCACCATCTAGAGAAACGGGATCTTTGAGGCCTTGGATCTGTTCTTGCTCACAACAAAGAAGATGTTGACTTGTTTTTCAACGTGCGAGAGTTGTTTAGGCCTAGGTACCTAAAGATGATCTTGAAATAGAAGGCGTCGAAGTAATCGTGGAGAAGGTAGGAAATCAGACATATTGGTGGATGAACAATTTAACTTTTAGTTTTTTTATGAATGGTATGTTAATTTTCGTGAACACTTTAATACCAATTTTGACGGGATTCTAGATGCACTATTAATGTACATATTCTGTATATATTGGGCTAACTTAAAACCGATAATAGTAAGGCCCTTATGGTATTATATTCTCATTCCACCTATGCTGGTGTAATTGCTATGGGAGATGCATATATGTGTAGTTGCAGGTACATTTCAGAATGGGTGGTCAATTTAAATCAGTTATGACAATGGTATTCGATGTGTTATCCATTGATGTGTTGTTTTGAATGATGGTTCATTGTCTTGGTTGTTGTGATCTGTTGTCAAATTGATTTGCTGTGAAAGTTCAATTAGTATGGAACCATTTGGTGAGTTATTTACTTTTTGATAAATGTGCTATGTTACATTAGAATTTTTTTTTGTATTTACGGCAGTAAACATTTTGTTAATGGCCTAACATCCTTCGACATTAGTATTTGTAGTGAGCCAGAAAACTATTTATTAGTTACGTCGATTAACTAACTCACACAAATAATATAAATTACTTTTTTTGAATGCAACTGAAAATGTAACTAATAATTGGGCGGTACGTAAAAGAACAACGACTACTACCACACTTAGTGGTACACAAGAATCTAGTAGTACGATGATACGCAAAGCGTGTCACAGTAACATCATAGGACAACAAGTGTTAGTAAAGCAATGCCCTTTAGTGTGTCTTCGAGAGTAGTTACTCACACCAGCTACCCCTCACTTTTGGCCACATTTTATTTCATCTCTAAATCTCCAAGTGTATTAACATACACTACTTGATTGTTGTTGGTAGCCGATTGAATATGGCATGAAGCTTCTTCTAACTTTTTATTCGTTTGAACCATTTTATCCTTGTTTTACCTGCATAATAAAAACATGAGTTAGCTCGCTAATGCAACTTAATTCACTTCTGTTAATTACGACAAAATATACATATAGACAACACACATTATATCCTCAGTACTTTTTTTGGGGTGTCATTGATCACTCATGCCACCTCGGTTACTTTTCCAAAAATCGTCTACAATTCCTCCCATGCAAACTCGCCATTTTTCTTGTAAGCCACAACAAGCTTATTCAACTATTTAAGCTCCAAAAAAATAAATCATTATCATCGCCAACTTAGAAGCCCATGAAAAGGGAAACGAAGGAGATGAGCTTATTAAAAGAAATATTACCGAGCAATAATAGTCCCAAGTAGTCGGATCAGTGGTGAGCGTGTCATGGTCTCGTCCCAAACGATATTGTCATGCAATATGATCATCTTGAAACAATCATAACGAGCTTCGAATACATAAAATCAATCAATAACATCATCACTATTTAAATGTTCATTAAACACATGGTTTATTCGATCCCGACCGTTGGAGATTACAATATCAATGTACTTGAAATTTCCAAGAGGTACACATCCGAATCACATGGCGTTGACAGTAGAAACTCTATGAGTAGCTCTTGATCGTATTCCTCATCCCACCAACGGGTTAGAAGTAAGTTGGATGAGTACTATTTGCCTTACCCATTGGCTAAAGGGTGAACCCTAGATGATAGTGGAAGCTCACTGTTATTTTGGATAACTTATTATGCAACTGTAGAGGAGGGATGTGTTGGCATTTTGCTCATAGAGGATTGTTATATATATAACTGCATGGCCTGATATGGTTGATGGTTTGGATGTTTTGCATTTATTAATTATAAAAAGTGAACTTTATGGTATGGCACAACTGCATTGCTATTGGTTCACTTCTTTTGAAAAGTGCCTAGGCTCATGACTATTGATGCATGCAAAACATACAAACAAAAAAGGTTCACAAGTGAATCAAACTATGAAAGAAAGATAGATAACACCTTGATCCAGTTGACTGAAGACATATTGTTCCCTATACCACACTAGAACCAAGCATGTGCTGAAAAAATATACCATCATTTACATTGTGCAGGCCAATATTTTTTTTTTTACCTAGTCTAGTACCCAATCATAAACCGTACTAAACCAAAGTTCATGAAACAAAAACTGACATAAAAATAACTTAAAATGTTCATAATTACTAGTAATCCTTCACTAAAATTCAAAAACCGTAGGTTGGATTTAAAAAAGATGGTCGTAGCCACGTGTAAATGCCACTGATCCATCACCAATAGAATCATCATCAATATCAATCTGCCTCACCCATGCTAGTGGTTGATTTTTCACCTTCCACCTCTACCTTAACTTCCAGATCTAGGGGGTTCTGTACGGTTCCAACCAACTCCTCAGGGAGCTTTGCAAGCCTATGCCTCTAAAAGACATCTTTGTACTTGTCCCGCCGATTCTCTTTCTCCTTCCTGATGTACTTTTCCACAAAGGTCTCTTGGAGAGTATTACAAAATATTATTAGTTTGTTAGCACTTCAAACATAAAGTCAGAGGGAACTCAATGTAAAACAAAGAAATCAACAACTAACTACACTTGCCTTGTACATATGCATAGCATACGATTTCCCGCTGAACAACTTGTTAGTGCGAAAGTTGTACCCAACATCAAGAATGGTAAGGAAATCAATGAACTTCTCAAACATGTACCTCACAGATGCTATCTTCTGGTGCATGCACTTTTCTGACACATCGGCACAAAGAAACCTAGACAAGGGAGTATTAGATCATCAATTGATAACTCAAGCTGTTCAACATTACTTATATCCCTTCTTTTAGCCAGATCCTTGAGTATGTGCAAAATAAGAGCTTCCCATCCTTGAAATTGCAGTCAATTTTCTGCTTCCTTGTGAAAAACATCCTTCAAAGAACACAACATGCAAAAGTTTAAAAGAAATATGTAGAGAAACCATGTTCATTGTCAAAATCTGCCAAGTAGTTTGTGATTACATTAACAAACCAATAATACCAATCTTAATAGAATTCTGAACGTGAATTTTGTTAAGCCTAACTTGTGATCTAAACAACTATTATTAATCTAACTTGTGATATAAATAACTATTATTAATCATGGAACTCATTGTTTGCAACCACATTATATAAACAACTCTTGTGTCACAATTAAACGACATGAAATCAAACTCACGTAATAGTGCCTACAAAACTCTTACCAATTAAATACTTTAAAAAAAAATAAACAAGACCAACATAATAACAAACATGATCCATCCTAGACAACAACACAACACTACAAACCAAGAAACTATCTTGTTTTCTACACCTAACCACTCATATGCCTTAAATTCACGACGGTCATATTTGAGAAAGTTGTGGAAACATGGGGGACTGTGTGGCTGCTATCCTTAGTGGCCTGATTGTTGTTGGATTTATATAAACTCTCAGTTCTGCAGTACACATGCGGTGTGCCAAATCTTGTGGTTGTGGTATGCGGTACTGGGATTTGATATAGGAAGTTTGTGATTGGTTATGGAGGTCATCAGTCCAAAATTTGGATTTTGTGCATGATTTCTTGGACAACGAAAATAATAAGAAGTGAGTCGTGTAGAATGAATACCGAAAAGTAGGTATAGCATAGGCTAAGAACCACACATGCAAGGAGCATCAGTAGGAGTATGCATCTACATAAGTTAATACACTCCAACTATCAACAAATCTAGAACTCATTTATGCCTAAATAGATAACACATTTTAACTACACCCAAAGTAACTACAGAAAGCAATCACCTTAGCAAGAAACCAACCATCAGTGTATGTCATGGAATAAGGTATTCAATAAGCCTTCATTAACGTAAAAAAATAATAAAATTCTAAGTTCCTATCGATTTTCACATGCAAAATTCAAAATCAATACAACAAATATGCATACGGGGTGAAAAACTTCAATTACAACATGCATATTAAAGTTATATCCCATAAAACAACAACAACCACATGTCCAAATTAGTTAACCATTGAAATCTGATCCCATATGGCATTTTACCATAACGCCAATACATATAGGTCATATGTTGAAAACATCCAACACATTAGAAAATGGTCATGCCATACGTTATTTCAACAAGCAATTGCCACACTAACCCACTAAAACCACAGTGCAGGGTAAAATTTGCAATCAAAATCTAATATGAAAGTGGTATAATCATTTTATACCTTGCTTGGACAATTGAACCCTACTGTGCACACCATTGCAAACCAAACCACCCATCAATTGAATATTTTAACATTCATAATTCAAACAAGGCATATGTCAGAAAGTTCAAAATTAGGGTTACAAATCATTATGGAAATGGGGGACAAAATTAAACCAATGACAAAGAAATCTCTACCATAAATAAACTTACCGATCTTGATGGCTAAATAGGATGGAATCAAACGGAGTTTGTCCTGGGTTTTATAACTTTTTTAAGGAAAGAGGTTAGAGTGAAAAGAGGAAATGAGAGTGAAATGGAAGATGTAGAAAAGTCAATAGACAAAATTTGAAATTGAAAAGGTATGAGGGGTCATTTTGGTATTTTATGTTTTAATCTAATACAAACTCATCAATCAAACGCGAAATTTCAGGCGTGATAGAGTTACAAAGGGAAGTTATAAAGCGAACCAAACCATTTAATGTGCACGAAAGATACACTCTATCTCTAGTGATTGATTCTTCGGGCTATTTCTACCTACTATTCTGTACCCAGAACAAAAAAAAAAAATAAAAAAAAGCCCTAAAACAACCTGCAAATCCAGGTGCTTCTGAAGAAGCACTAAAAACAGATAATGTGACTACTAATAAATGTCATATGGTCTTTAAATTGAAGGAGGCTAGGCCTATAAATAGAAGAAAAAAGATCATTTGTAATGACAAGCTAATTTCAGCAATACAAATGCTGAGAGCAAAATCTCTCTCTTGTAATACTTCTTTCACATATATTTATACATATTACGAGAACACAAGCTCTCGTAGGGAGAATTCTTCCTCCCTCATAAAAGTGCTATTTCTCTAAGACTACAAAAGGGTGTACAAATTCCCTCCATATTTTTAAGCCCTTGGGATATTATTGAAGGATCACTAAGATTCAATAATATGCATTTGTAATATGCTAACGTGTAATATAATGTTATTACTTCTAACTTGATGTATCTTTACATTCTATGTGTCGTAGCAAGACAAGATACATTTACATGGAATTAAGTTAGAGATTGTATATGTTGTAATTGAAATATGGCCTTAAAAAGTTGGAATACAATAATCTTCCCACTAATCTAATCTTATGTATTCATTTAGGATCTTTAAGCAGGGGAGAATCGAGTTTTGTATGTTTTTTTTCACAATCTTGTTGAGGTATCTATAGAGTTCTAGTATATTTGCATCAAAATAAATTTTAACCAACTTCAAATTTTTTCAAACTAATATGTTTCCTAAAAAAATACGAATTAAGATATTGGACTTTTGGCACTACATTCTCTTGTAATATAAGAATACACGAATTACCCCCTTGTGTTACATTAATAGACACTATACCCCCTTTTTATTTTTGTACTATGAAAAATACCGTCTTCTTATACCAAGTGTTATCATATGAACCTATTTTCTATATTAAATGAGATTTATCTGTCTCTTCTTTTTTCACAAGGGTAATGTGCCTATTTCCTGTGTACGGGTAATTTATTTATCTATTATTACATGCGCGTAATGCGGATGATGACATTGGGAAAAATAGAGGATGGTTTATCCTCACGGTTTTGTGACGGATTTCCTCATCTTCTCAACAGTTTCCTTCTTTATTGTTCCTCCTCAATGGCCAACGGGTTTTCTCTCAGTATTCTTTCTCAACATATTTCTCTTCGATGTCTCCTCGATGGTTTTCATCGCTACAACTTCCTTCTACATTTTCTCCTATATGATTCCTCCTCTACTAATCCTCCTTTATAATTTCCTACACTTATCCATACACGTCTGAATAACTTCCTCATACGTACACCCACACATGTCACTTTGTAAATCACTCTTGTGACTATGTGACATGGAAGTTGTCAAATATGCACAAGGAGAAAATTATATAAACATAACACATGATACGATATATATTGGAGATCTACAACCAGAACATGGATTTTTTTTCTCATGCACACAATTCCTCTGCAATCTCAAAAACACTACAACAAACAAAGCCTCTCTTCAGCATCATAACATCCATACTAAAAAGACACCGTATCTTCAACCCTACAAGATTTAACAACAATACAACTACCCATTTGAACTACATAAGAATTTATTCCTGACGAATGATACGTAGGAAACTTTAAATTTGCCTCAGTTCAGTCTACTTGTACTTAGAATTTATCGTTTCCCCAATATTCTCCATTACCATACACTTTACTTGTACTTAGAATTTATCGCATTTTTCTAGCTCTAACTCGTGTACCTCACACGACCCCCTGTACTTTACTCAAAGTCCTTAATAAAAATATTGTGCCTCCTTTCTTCAAACTCGAGATTGGCGTTCCGAACACAAATACTTGAGTAACAATACCCCCAAACACCCCGACTATCCGGACCCGGACGATATTGCCTCACCAACAATATCCTCAAACACCACGGACTATCCGAGCACTGATCGTGATCCCCGTGGCCACATCAACCAGTACCTAGCATGCATGGACTTGTCGTCAGCCCCGGACTACGCCATGTGCCGAATCTTTTGCACAACCCTCACCGGAAGGGCCCAATCCTGGTTCTCTCATCTGCCTCCGGGAACCATCCATAGCTTCGACCAGCTAACCCATATGTTTGTAAGGCAGTTTTCCTGCAACAGGGTCTTCCCAAAGACTTGCGGTCACCTGTTCAACGTCCGACAGAACACGGACGAACCCCTTCGGGACTACATGCGCTGATTCTCTCAGGCCGTAGGGGAAGTTGTCCGGTTCGACCCAGGATTACTCTCCGATATCATCGTTTGAGGATTGCTTCCAGGGGACTTCGCCAATTAGCTTATGAGAAACCGCGTCGTCAACCTCGAGGATCTCTTGCAAAAGTCATAATCCTTCATAGAAATGGAGGAAACGTGCAAGATCTTGGAGGCTGCTGAGACAACGAGGGCCCCGGCTAAAGGAAAAGAAAAACGAGATGACTAGGAAGAAGGCAAGAGGGAAAGACCCAAGAAGGACTTGGACCCGGTACGCTTGCCAAGCATGACGATATCCCCCATGGAAATCATGACCGTCGTGGGGGAGGAGCGCTACTTCAAGTGGCCTTGGGCTGTGAGGGATGCCCGGAGGCTTAAGCATACAAGAAGATTCTGCACGTACCACCGAACGTATGGGCATTTGACAAACGATTGCATCCATCTCCAGAGGGAGATAGCCAGGCTCCTAAAACTAGGATACTTGGAAAAATACGTGGTGTCTGATGATCGCGGACCCGTAAAGAAGAAGAGATGCGAGGAGGCACCCAAGAAAAAGAAACGCAGGTCGAAACACCCGAGGAGGATGATGAATCAGAATTCACCGAGCAGGAACAGCTTCATCCGCATCCTAGTGCGTATCGCGATAATGCCCCTACGGGTCGCACCGTGAATATGAACGAGGGTGGAGTGCTAACCGTAACCCTCGAGCAAAGGTGAAACTTCATTCGAAAAGCCCGCAATGCATACAAAAAGCTGGAAGTCTTCGGCACTAAGGTAGCTAACCAACCGGTTATCTCCTTTGGCCCTGAAGATCTCCTGTGTATTGCATACCCCCATGAAGATCCCCTCGTAGTCACAGCTACCATACTGGGACCAAAGTTAAGAGAGTACTTGTAGACACGGGAAGTTCAATCAATGTCCTCTTCCTACCTACATACCTGGCCCTAGGAATTTCACAAAGTCAGATGGAGACGATTAAGGTACCCCTTGTGGGATTCTCTGGGGAACAATGCCAGATAGTGGGAATCACAATCCTACCGATGTCATGGGGAGAAGGTGCCACACGTCGTACCG
Source organism: Linaria vulgaris (assembly GCA_948329865.1). NCBI lineage: Eukaryota > Viridiplantae > Streptophyta > Magnoliopsida > Lamiales > Plantaginaceae > Linaria > Linaria vulgaris. The sequence continues at coordinate 30,875,092 of OX415249.1, forward strand.
AGCACACCAAATTTTGGGTGGTGGGTGCTCTCTCGCGAACGTACAACACCATATATGGCCGACCCACCTTTCGAACCTTCGAAGTAGTCCCGTCTACTCTACATCTCAAGGTCAAATTTCTGACCCTGTCCGAGATAGGAGTGCTTAAAGGAGACCAGACCCTCGGACGAGAATGTCACATGAACGCTTTGCCAATCGTGTCTGACCGACTCGAGCCGCAGCACCCCAACAAGAAGGCCCGCATGGAGGAGATCCAAATCCAGCCCGCCGAAGAACTGAGGGAAAAACGGAGAAAATCGGTACCCAGGTCGGGGAAGACATAGAAAAAGCCATCATCGCCACCCTCAAATCTTTCCACCACCTCTTCTCCTGGAAGGACGGACCTCCTGGGTGAATCAGTCATGAAATATGTGTACACGATCTCAACGTGTACCCAATGGCCAAGCCCGTCTAACAGTGAAAGAGGAACATGGGACCCGAGCGAAACAAAGTGATTCGAGCCGAGGTCCAACGGCTCATAGACCTCTACCAGATCCGTGAAGTCAGATGGTTGGCCAATGTGGTCCTAGTACCAAAAACATGAGGTCTAAAGCACATATTCATAGACTTCGTTGACACTACGGTCGAGCAAACTCCCATGTTCGTATTGGAAGCCGCTCAAGGCTACAATCAGACCCCCATGCCAAGCCACGACCAGGAAAAGACTAGCTTCATTATAGATATCGACACCTTTTGTTACCTAGTCATGCCGTTCGGCCTCAAGAACGTCGGCGCTACATATCAAATATTAGTCAACCTCATATTTGAGGGGCTAATCGGTGACACCATGGAGGTCTACGTCGATGACATGATTGTAAAAAGCTAGCGCGAGGAAGACCAAGCTCGCGACCTTGCTAGAGCCTTCGAGATCATGGAAAAATTTGGAATGGAGATTAACCCTCGGAAGTGCTCTTTCGATATCCGAGTATGAAAATTCCTAGGGTATATGGTCACCCATAAGGGAATCAAAGTTAATCGAGAAAAAGCTGAGGCCGTACTCGACATGGAGTCACCAAAGACCGTGCGGGACATCCAGAAGCTGACAGGCACGATGACCTCACTAAGCAGGTTTATTGCTCGCTCTTCCAAGAAAGGCCTTCCATGCGAAGAATCCTTCAAGGCACTGAAAGAATATTTGGCCCGTCCGCCCTTTCTAGTAAAACCCTTCCCCAAAGAAATGCTCTTCCTATACCTAGCCGTGGGAAAAGAGTCAGTTAGCGCATTTCTGGTCCAAGCTAAAGGAAGGGAACATCTGCCCGTGTATTATGTTAGCAAAACCCTCTTCGACGCCGAGACCCGATACTCCCGCATAGAAAAGGTCAGGTTAGCCCTTGTTTCTACAGCTCGGAACCTCAGAAGCTACTTCATAGCCCATCCAATCACCGTTCTTATCGAACACCCTCTCCGGACTATCCTCAACAACCCCGAGGTGTCTGGACGAATGATCAAGTGGGCCATCGAGTTAGGGAATTTGATATTACTTATTCCCCCCGACCGGCGATCAAGGACCAAGTATTGGCTGATTTCATCACTAAAATGCATGAAGAACCTGAAGAGGACAAGCCTGAACCCCTGTGGCACCTCTACATCGACGGATCATCCACTAACACCCACGGGGGAGTAGGTATAATCTTCAGGAAAATGGCTCCAGACGAGCCTAGACTGTCTTGGAATTCGCCGTGCGTCTGGAGTACCCCGTTTCTAATAACGAGGCTGAACATGAAGCACTCTTACTAGGGATGTGCCTAGCTAACGAGGCAAAATACGAAGGATATTGGTGCACAACGACTCACAGCTCATGGTTCAGCAGATCCATGGAACCTACGAGGCTCGCAAAGAGAACATGAAGAAATGTTTGGAAGCAGTCATGGCAGGAACAACCTTGTTCCGAGAATTCTCAATCAAGCAGATTCTGAGATCAGAAAATCAAGATGCTAATGCCCTGTCCAAGCTGGCTAGCCAAGCCCAAACCATCAGCAACTGAAGAATAACTTTCTTCTCGGCCCCTAAACCCGAAAGGCAGATCCAAAATGAAGAAGTCAAGATGGTGGCCTCCGTCGAAGAGGATTGGATGGACGAGATCATCAACTTCTTCAAGAATCCCAAAAAGTTTGCTCATGACCAAGACAAACAATGCACCATGTATCGGCGTACCGCCCGGTACTACATACATAACTGGGTTCTATTCCGAAGGTTGTGGTCTTAATCCGACCTCCTGCTGTGTCAACAAACAGGATGCACAACTAATCTTGAAAGAAATTCACGAGGGATGATGTGGCAGTCATTCTGGTAGAAGAAGCATGGCCGCCAAAATTATCTGCCAAGGATACTACTGGCTGACCATGGCAGCCAACTGCGAAGATTACGCATGAAAGTGTCGAAAATGTCAGCTGCACGCCCCCATGAGGCACCAGCCTGCCGCCCCTTGGGAACCCGACAACATTTCTTGTCCATTCGCCCGATGGGGAATCGACATCGTATGAGTCATGGTCCCCCATAGGGGACAAAAGAAGTTCTTACTAGTAGCAGTTGACTACTTCACCAAGTGGGTTGAAGTGGAACCCCCCTCTAAAATCACCAGCCAAGTCGTAATCAACTTCCTCTCGAGAAATATCTTAACTCGATTCGGAGTCCCACCACAGCTGGTGAGCGACAACGGGTTATAGTTCTGCAACGACCTCGTTGGAAAATTGTGCAAAAAATGGAGAATCAGGCACCGCTTCAGAAGGGTCGGATACCCCCAAGGAAACGGTCAAGTAGAGGTAACCAACAAAACACTCCTCAAAATGTTAAAATCCCGTCTTGACCAGTATCAATTGAAGTGGGTCACAGAAGTCCCCGGTGTACTATGGGCCTATCGTACTACCCCACAAGCTGCAATGGGTGAAACCCCCTATAGCCTCGTTTTCGGTACCAAATCAATAGTCCCTTCCAAGGTGGTAACATAAAGTCTACGGGTCCAGGAGTACGAGGAGGCCAGAACAACGCCGACCTCGCCCTAGCACTAGATCTTCTAGAAGAAAAGTGAATAAGAGCCGCCACCCATGCGTAATTTTACAAAGCCCGCATGGATAATGTTAATAGGTTTGATATTACTACCTAATTAACGGATTTATTTAGGGTTGGAACGTCCTGTCTGTGGTTCAGAAGCTTGTAAAATTACGAAGATATCTCTCTTTGTATTCACTGAATTTTACTGTGAATTTTTCTAGTACATTAGTGTGTATGCGTGTGTGTGTATGTTCTTAAATTTGTCCCTTCTTCTCAACTTGTCCCTCCTTTTATAGAGGTTTTTTAGGGACACGTGTTGTTGTGCATGTTTAAGTAAATTACAGGTGTTGCAATTTGCGTAAATGGATAGGATAAACTTCATATTTACTGACAAGACGCTGACTGGGGTGAAGTTTTATCTCTTTCGATAACTTGAGGGGATTCCGATGAGTTTGCTCTTTTAACTTCTTCTTTCCGATAAGTCTGTTCTCTTTAGAAGGCTTGATGAGTGAGACGGGGTACCCGTCCGATGTGATTGTGGTTTTGATAGCGGTCTGTTTTTATGTTGTTCTCTTCTTGGCATATGCTCCGATAGGTAAATCTGCTCTTTTCCGCACGCGGGGTGGGCTCCGATGGCTTCTTCAGCAGTGTAATATTCTTGTGTTTAGGTCTTCATGACCTGTGCTCCGAGGGTTCTTGGTCTTCAATGGGGCATTGTTCTTGTGTTTTGATCTTCGGGATGAGTGTTACGAGGACTTTTTAGACTTCGGAGTGTTTAGTAAGGGGATGTTCTCATATTTTCTGGGACTCGGGGTCCGTTGTGGTCCCTTTTGGCGCATAGATGGATATCGGAGTCGCGCGGATCCATCGGGGTTTACTCTTTTTCCTATGCCACGTTGATATCTTTTCTTTATTCATCGTGACTTTCCAAGGGACGCTTAGGTGCCTCTTTGGGTGCCACTTCGTACCACTTTGGGTTGGTGACACTCGGTGGACCTCCTCATTGAGAGTGTGCACTCCTTATCGGAAGTGCCTGTGACAATATTATCGTCCATGCATTAATCCCTAGATTTAAGGTTAATGCTTCACTTAATCTTATATTTATTTTTAAGGTTAACATTAGCCCCCCCAAATTTCGATCGCCATCGTAGAGGCGACGGAAATTTTATTTCGTGGCCTTTGTGAGGCAAGGAGCTTTTCTTATTCTTTCCTTGTCATTTTTATTTTTAACAATTTTGCGAGGGGTGTAGGTATATATTTATATATATCACAAGAGTTTGTAAGTAAATTACCTTATTACCCATGGGCGTGTGATCCTCGAATGAGCAGACTTGGTGATTTATTTATTGCGGTGAGTAGTGGAAAGGTAACGGTCTGCTCCTTTGAGGGCGTAACGGCTTGTAGTCGACCGTTGGATCATTTAAGGAGATGTTCATCCGACCGTTGGTAACGGCTGCCTCCAACGGCTAGTTAGAATGTGCGTGAGGCACGGGTCAGGTGAGTGGATGACGTGGGACGTTGGACGCGCTCCACATCATTAATGGAGTCGGCTTATAAATAGTCATCACGTCCCCCTTTCTCTCACTTTTCATTCTTCAATTTTCCAGTAAACTTATCGAGCAAAAAATTCTCTAACTCTTTCTTCTCTTTCGTGATTTCTCACAAATTTTCGCAAACACTTCAAATTTTTTCTTACTCAAGCTAGATGGCATCCTCTACTACCGACCTCACCACCGCCGCCTCGGCTTCAGGAGCCGTGGCTTTCACCTCCGCCACTGATTCACCAGCTGTTACCGGTGGCGCTGCAGCTAGTGGTCCTGCTGTGGCTACTCAGAAAAGGAAAGCAAGAACCTCAGCGGCAGATGAGGGAGTTGCTGCGACTCCGAAAAAAACTAGGGTTTCGAACGCAACCTTCAGAAAGCCGAGAAGACTACGAGTACTGCTACTTGGAGCCAGGTGCTTTCTTTGTTCAAAGATTTGGGGGCGTATTAGAAGAACATGACTTTCAAAATCCCGAAGAAGGATGAGAGGGCCAACAACCCTCCGATGGGTTACCTCACAGTGTACTTTACCCAGATGAGGTACGGCTGGCGTTCGTTTATGCCTCCCTTCTTTTGCGAGGTTTTCAAGGCATGCAACGTTTGTCCAAGCCAGGTAACCCCGAATAGTTTTGTCTATTTGTGTATCTTCGTCTTCTGGTGCCAAGTGAAGGGTTTGGGCTGCATTGTGGCTCAATTTTTTTCAATTTTTGACATCGTGAGTTTGCCCGGGGATCTCCCCTTTTATCATTTACGCCATGGGGACGCCACAAAAAATTCCACGAAGAAAATGTTGGAGGAGACACTTAGCTCCCACAGTACTTGGAAGGACAAGTACTTCTTTGTGAAGCCTGTGGAGGGGGAGCGGGACATGCCCTTTAACTGGAGGGAGGCTGAGGCACCTGAGGTTTGCAGAAATCTCTTATGGAGTCGGATGATTTCAGCATGTTGTACGAGATGGCAGGGCTGCATCACGCGGTGTTATCCGATGACTCCGTCGAGGAGCCTTTATCTATGTCCTAGGAGGGGCGAAATATTTTTGGTAAGCATTTTAGGTTCAACTTATGCCTTTTTTCGAATGATTCTTTTGATTTTTCATGGTTCTTATGTGTTTTTGCGTGATGTAGGGGAAATTTTGGCGAAATATTTTTCGCGCAAGAGCCCCTCGGATCTTCTTGTGACCGCGATGCTATCAGGGTAGGATATCACAGCTCTGAGTGGTCGAAAGAAGTCTAAGGCACAGGCGACTTTGTCGGCCCGTTCATCAAGCGGTACGTCAGACATTCCCGAAGAGGATGATCTAGAGAATGAGGAAGTTAATACTCCCGAGGGCACTGATATGCATCCGATGGCAGAGGAGGAGGAAGACCATTCGCCATTTGTTATAGGGGCGGATGGCGTGATTTATGGGGTTGTCCCCCTTACCATCGTGGATCCGCAATCAGTTATGGTTTTAGCCTCCGGCTCGGGTTCTGCTGCGGGAGGCTCTCCGAGGACTTCAGGTGGAGAGTTTACTTCGGAGGGAGGCTTTCCTTCGGAGAGGAGTCCGACTGCAGAGGGGACATCTTCAGCGGTGGCGCTGGAGTACGTGACCATTTCCTCTGACGACCCTTCCTCTTCTCCCCGGAAGGAAGTGGAGGAACTTTCTACGGTGCCTTCTGTTAGGCTAGCTTCTGAGCCTTCTGTTCCTGGTAAGTTTTTGTTATTTTTTCTTAAGTATTCTCTGATATTCTCGCTTTTTCGTAGGGATAACTTATTTCTCCCTTGCTTTCTATAGGTTTTATAGATAAGGGGAAGGCTCCGATGATTCAAGAAGAGGGGACCCCTCTTTCAGGTATTTGGTCACTCTCCTTGTCTTATTTATTTTGGTTTATTCTTAACTTAGTAGCTAATTTGTTCGCATCTTTGTAGGGGAGGATTTGTTGGCACAGCTCCTCAGATCTCATTCGGAGTTTTCGTTGGGTGATTCCGAGGAGGTTCCGGAGGTTCCCGAGGTGCAGCTCGACGAGTCTTTGGACGTTAATGTTTCGCTCTTGGATTCTCTTATAGGGATGGTGGGTCCCTTGGCTGCTGTGGGAATTCATCGGGCGTTGTTTACTAACTCCGAGACGATTGCCTCCGTCTCGGTAACTCTTTCTCTCGGAGAGATTTCTTTCGGGATGCTTGTTCCAAGGGGTCCTTCCCATCTGGAAGATTTTCCATCCTTGAAGACATTGGAGGCTTCCTTTCAGGAAGTCCTCCGCTTCTTCGTTTCGTCCAATGCCGCGCCCTCCGATGACTTTCATTTCATGTAGACGTGCCTTAACTGGATGGGGCTTATGGTGAGTTTCTTTTCCATTTTCCCTACCTATCCTTTCTTGCAATTTTATCTTTGTAGGACAAAACTTATGCCTGATTTCTTTTTGCTTTCAGGTGGGAAAGGTTAGGGAAGCGCTACTGTGGCCGAACGAGGATATAACCATAGTGGGGAGGAGATGAAGATCCTCCGAGGGCAAGTGGCTGCACTTGTTGCTAAGAGGGAGGAGGATTTGGTACAGATGGACATCCTTCGGACAAGGATATCCGATTACGAGTTCCGATGGGGGGAGGACCAGAAGGAGCTCAAGAAGTAGGAGGAGCTGATGAAGAGCTTTCAGGCTTCTTATGAGAAGTTGGAGGACTTGGAGAAAATTTCCCAGTCGAAGATCAAGCTTCTCGAGGCTCAATCAAGGGAGAAGAGTCTCCATGAGCAGCTGGGTCAGGCCCTTGATTGCGTGGAATTAGCCGAGGGGAATTTATCCATGGCCATCTCTCCCAAAGAGTTCCAAGCTAAGGTGGACGTAGCGGTTCAGTATGCTCAAAAGGAGACGGCGCGACAGTCGTCAGCAAGGGATCTTGACAGGGCATACACTGTAGGGGTATCTGGAGTGTGCCAAGTTGGCAATGGGATTGTTGCGGCCGGGGATTGACTATGTGAGGGCTTTCCACGTTCGCAAGTTGAAGAGACCTACTCCCGAGGAGGCATATGCTCTTTTTGAGATGCACAATACAATTTTATCTCCTTGGGCCTCTCCCTCTCCTTCTCCGATGAGATCGGCCAGTGGTTCTCGAGGGATCCTTTCACCCCCTACTCAGTTACCTCCGACGACTCTTTCCTCCGAGGGGATACCTTCTGCAACTTCGGCCCCATCTCTTCTGACGATGGGGGCATAGTCTAGGATTTTATTTTTCTTGTCTTTTAGTTTTAAGATTTTCGAACTTTTAATTTCGTAGTTTATCACTTGTATTTATTTTTTTGCGATTTCAAATGTACTCCGAGGACTTCTCGGTTTTCATTTGTGAATGAATGGTCATTTTGTTCGGTTCTTCCTTTTGTCTTTTTTCACATCCATAGTTAAATAAAGAAGGAGATTCCTTATTATATAAATACTGGGGCCCTCTAAATTAATCTCGAGTTAATTTTCATTCTTGGCGGCCAAGTAAGTTGTTCAGCAGGACGTGCCCGTTTGCATGGAATTATTTTTCTCTAAATAGAGATAACCACTGACACGTGTCCCTACCTATATTTTTACTTTGACAGCTCAAGCTTACACTCGATTCTTAAGAAGGTCCGAGTATATATATATATTTGGAATTTAGTGAGTATTCTCACCTCAAAACTTTCCAAGTTTATTTTACCCAGTTGTTTACCTCTTTTTTTAGATAAGCCAGATTATCTTCTTTTGCCTTTTGCTTTCTTTCGAGCTAGTTTTCAACTAAGCATTCAAAAAAGTAATACAAAACTTACTTGGCAAGATGATGACTCCCCATTACAAACCCGGTGGTTCTGCTTCCTCGAGGAATTCTTCTCGCAATTCCTCTCGGAATCTTTCACTACGGCTGGGCGTTCGTCATGCATCCGATTAAGGTTCTGCGGCCTTCGTGGGGAGTTCTTCGGTTAGGGCCATGCCAGGGCCTTCGTACGAGGATTCCCGTAGAATAAATCATATAAGAGAGGTATTTACGGATAGAGAGTCTTACTCCCCTGATGACCGTTCATCGGTGTTTAATATGCTCCATTTGAGTCCTTCCCGGATGATGGGCCGATGACGCATTGGATCAGCCGTAAGTACCGAAGACGGGGGGTCTATTATGACCCTTTTTGCTGAGTATGCTTTAGATTTTGATAAATATGACGTAGTTATACCCCACCCCGATCAGAGGGCATATGATCCCCCTTCGGGATATCTAACCGTTTACTGTAAGCAAATACGGTGTGGGATGCAGGTGTTTTTTCACCCTTTTCTTCAGATCCTGTTCCGATATAGGCAGATATGTCTCAGCCAATTGACGCCTAACTCTTATCGTCATTTGGTGGGGGTATGTTTTGTGTTGTGAACTCCTAAACCTCCCAATGCCCCCCTATCGGGTGGGGGCGATATTCATCCTATGCCCTTGTTCGGGTAGTCCTCCCTTTTTTAGCCTGGCCTATCGGGATAATAGCAGAGCTTTCACGCACGTTTTGACAAGGCTTTGTTATGGCAAATAACGAATGGTGGCTATGCCTTATCCGAGGATGAGGGCTCTTACCATTCGAATTTTGAGGTATTACCAAGTCCATCTTCGGAAGAAGTGGATCAATGGGGTTTGCCAATCTCAGCCCCCAGTTAATTCGATGGAACTCAGGGTGCAAGAGGGTCCGATGGCTGCCTCCTTTCGGATGGATCCCTCTACACCCCCTTTGATGGTGCGGTCTTCTCCCGAAGGGGATATCTTTGATATGATAAATGTGGTGGAGGAGGGTCTTCTCTCTTCTACCCCCGAGGGTCTCATCCTCTCGGGGAAGGATCCGATCACGAGGGCTCTCCACTTTTTGAGGAAACTCCTATTCCTGCGGGGCTCCCGCCCTTTGGGGAGGGCGATGGTTCCATTCCTTCGGCTACTTCAGCCCCGGACTTTTGTCGGAATTTTTTAAGTGGTTTATTAAACATGATGGATTGTGAGTTAATGAAAACTCTCCCCTTATCCAGTCTTCGGGACTTGGCCTGTAAGGATTTATGCGAGGTACCATATTTGTTTATTCATATAATACTAACCTTTACGTCTTCGTTATGGTAATAGGCTTTCTTGGTGCATATTTATATGGTGCTAAACGCCATCGGTTCCCGAGGGGTCTCTTCTTCCGACACAGGTTTGGTGTATCGCTGTCGGGATGAGTTAGAGAGGGGTCTACTGGAGTCCCAGGAGGAGTTATCTCATCTTAAGGAGGATTGCGAGTCGTCTTAGGAAGTTCACGGTGAGATGTTACAACGTCAAAAGAATAAGTCAAAGGAGCTGGAACGCGAGTTGGTGTTAGAAAATGCTCGGTTGTTAGGTTTGGAAGGGCGGATGGGAGAACTGAAGGACCAAATCCATTTTGCCGATGAGCAATTGCTTCGTGCTACGAGAGAACGGGACGCGAAAAATCAAAGGGTGCTGGAAGTGACTCGTTCTCATGACGTGGAGTTGGTGATGGTCAAAGTTAAGGCAGTTTTAGATATAGCGGGTTCGCCCATTCTTCGTGAGTCTTTTAAGAGAGATATGTGTGACTTAGTCTACATTAGATATCGGCTGTGCCAAGATGCTGTTTGAGTTTTGCCAGGGTTTCCCTCGGGACTGGCGATCCCTGATCTTAGAATTCGTCAAGTTCTTTCAGGAGTTCATTCGATGGTTCCCGAGGACTTCGTGATTCCGACGGTGGTGATTGATGACCCTGTGAACTTGTCTGAGGAGCAGCGGCGTCGCCTTATCAGGGAGGGAAAACGCCCGGTTGAGGAGGACTAAGATGTATAGGGTTTTCTTTAATGGTATAAGGACATTTGTATAGGGTAGGGTTTGATGTGCCTATGAGAGTTTGTTTTGTAATAGATGGTCCCATGGGACTGGGTTGCTTAAATGACCGCCTGTAGAGTCATTATTTTGTCGTGCAACCATACATTCCCCATTCTTTTGTATAGGAACCATTTATATACAAACAAACTCTTTTATTTATGTACAAACTTCTACTTTACACTAAACATAATATCTTCTAAGGTTAAGAGCATTCCAAGTATTATGGAGTATTGCGCCTTTGGAGTTGGCAAGCTAATATGTTGTCGGTCCGACGATTCCCGCGATCTTGTAGGGTCCTTCCCATCGGGGATCAAGCTTTCCTACGTTTTTGGAAGCTCCGACTCTTTTCAGTACTAGGTCTCCTATTTGGAAAGTCCTAGATTTTACCTTGGAGTTGTAGTACCGCGACATCCGGGCCTTGTACTCCTCCATTCGGACAGCAACTCGGGCTTTCTTTTCCTCTAGGAGATCAAAGGCAAGGGCTAAATTGGAACTATTATCCACTTCTTCATATTCCCGGACTCGCCAGCTTTCCACAACAACTTCCGGGGGCACGACGGCTTCGCTGGCGTACGCCAGGCTATAGGGAGTCTCGCCCGTTGTCATCCTTTACGTGGTCCGATAGGCCCACAGGATGCCGGGTGTCTCCTCGACCTACTTGGCTTTGTGCCAATCTAGTCTAGCCTTTATGTTTTTTAGGAGGGTTTGGTTAGTCCTCTCTACGTGGCCATTTATTTGGGGATATCCCACCGAAGCGAGACGGTGCTTGACTTCCCAATGGTTACACCAATCTTCTAACTCTTTACTTGTAAACTGGAGTCCGTTATCACTTACAAGACTCTGAGGAATGCCGAATCGACACATGATGTTTCTCCATAGGAAATTAATGACCGCACCTGCTGTTACTCGGGCTAGGGGCTCTGCCTCTACCCATTTGGTGAAGTAATCCACTACTACTAGCAGAAATTTCTTTTGCCCAGCGTCGGAAATAAGGGGTCCTACTATATCGATGCCCTACTTGGCAAAGGGGCATGGTGTGAGGTTAGGTTCCCATGGAGCCACCGGTTGGTAGGTCCTTCGGGCGTAAGCCTGGCACGGCTTGCATTTTTCGGCGTGTTCTTTGCAATCTCTGGCCATCGTGGGCCAGTAGTAGCCTTGGCGAATCAAGCGCCCGACCATGCTTTTGCCTCCGGTATGGCTTCCACAAGTTCATTCGTGAACTTCCGAGAGGACTGTTGTGCCTCTTCCTCGTCTAGGCATCGGGCATGCGGACAAGAGTAAGTTCTTCGAAATAGTATTCCGTCTTTAAGAAAGTATCGTATGGTTTTTTTAGACATAATTCGTTGTACAGATTTGTCCTCGGAATAACCTTCAGGATCTTGTAGATAGGCCTTGATGGAGGTTATCCAACTCATTGGGGAGTCTGCCACGGCGTTCACTCCTTTCGTTTCTATTTTTCTGAATCGCCTACATGGAGGAGAGTGATTTTTCGGGTGTAGATGGTGGTTGTTCGGGTAGCCATCTTAGCCAAGGCGTCCGATTCCTGGTTTTCCTCTCGGGGAATCTAGATGACGCTGAATTCATCAAACCATCCTTGCCTCTGGTGGACTACCCGAAGGTACTCTCGCATTCTTTCTTCTTTGGCCTCATAAGAGTCATTGACTTATTGAACGATTAGCTGGGAATCAGTGTGGATAAGTATCCTTTTTATCCCACCTTCTTGTGTGAGCCTCATTCCGATGAGAATGGCTTCGTATTCGTCTTCGTTATTCGATTGAGGATAATCAATTCTGACCGCGAAATGGAGCATTTCCTCTTCAACTTCTTTATTTACTAGGAATACTCCTGATCCCCCATGAGTACTTACAGAGGAGCCATCTACGTAGGCGTGCCATAAAGGCGTCTTATCTTTCCCTCCGATGCCCGCTAGTTCCATTACAAAGTTCACCAGGACTTGCGCTTTAGATAGAGGGCCTCGGAGCATAGGAGATATCGTACTCCGTAAGTTCTATTCCCCACTTTATCAATCTTCCCGATGTTTCGGGTTTATTGAGAATTATTCGTAATGGATGTTTGGTTAGAACAGTGATCGGATGGGAAAGGAAATATGGGAGCAGTTTTTGTGCCATAGTAATCAAAGTTAAGACAAGTTTTTCGGTTAAGGTGTACCTAGTTTCAGCTCCGAGGAGGGTCTTACTAACATAGTACACTGGATGATGCTCCCTGTCATGTTCTTTGACTAATAAGCACCAACGGCTTCCTCTCCTACGGATAAGTAGACGAAGACCTCCTCTTGGGGTGTTGGTTTTACCAGCAACGGCGGTTTCACCATATAATTCTTTAGATCCCTCAGAGCCTCTTGGCACTATGCTGTCCATTGAAACTCTTTGATGTTTCTAAGTACCTTAAAAAAGGGAAATCCCTTTTCTGCTGATTTAGAAACAAATCGGCTCAATGAGGCCATTCGGCCGGTCAATTTTTGGACATCTTTTATTGTCCTCGGAGTAGGTAACCCTACGATGGCTTCTGCCTTTTCAGGGTTAACCTCTATTCCCTTTTATATGACCATGAACCCCAAGAACTTTCCTCCTCGTATTCAAAAGGAGCACTTTCTTGGGTTAACCTTCATTCCGAAGCTATTCATGATGACTAGCGCCTTTCGTAGATCCTCGTGGTGATCTTCAGCAGAGTGGCATTTGACAACTGTGTTGTCCACATATACTTTCAATGACTTTCCAATGAGTCCTGCAAACATAAGGCTTACCAACATTTGATAAGTGGCCCTGGCATTCTTGAGTCCGAAGGGCATTACTAAATAGCAAAAGGTGCATGCATCGGTGATGAAGCTAGTTTTATCTTGGTCAACTGCTGCCATCGGGATTTGGTTGTATCCCTGATCTCCATCCAGGGTTGATAGGAGTGCACAGCCAGCGGTGGAGTCAACCAGCTCATCTATGCTAGGCAGAGGATAGCAATCCTTAGGGTAGGCTTCATTAAGGTTGGTGAAGTCCATGCACATCCGCCATCTCCCTCCATGCTTGGGGACTAGGACTACATTAGCTAGTCATTCGGGGTATATGACTTCCCTAATTTGCTTTAAGCTAATGAGGCATTGTATCTCCGACCGAATAATCTTATTGCACTATGGCCCCATTTTCCTATTCTTTTGTTGGATCGCTTTAGCCCCAGGCTTTTATATTAAGAAAATGTTGGCATACCTTATTGCTGATTTGCCCGGGCAGGCCTCCTTCCCATGCGAAGAGATGGTGAAATTGTTTGAGGACGACGGTTAGTTGGGCTTCTACCTCAGGCTCCATATTTGTGCCCATCTTAATCACCTTATCTGGCTCTCATTCCACAAGTTCTACCATATTTAATTCCTCCACGGGTTGAACCCGTATTTCTTCGGTCTTACGCTTTTTGCTATTGCCGAGGGTGGGTTCATCCTCTTTTGGAGGAATGGCGTTCATGCGGCACTCCCTGACCTTGGCCTGGCTTCCTCTGACTTCTCCGATACCCGAGCATGTGGGGAACTTCACCTTAAGGTAAAGGGTAGAGGGAATCGCTTCAAAGGTTTGAATGGAGGGCCTTCCACATATGGCATTGTAAGTTCGGGACGAGGCCTCCACCACCCAAAATTTGGTAGGTTCCGTTCTTCGAAGGGCTACCTCTCCCCATGACATGGGAAGAGTTATGGTTCCGAGGGTATTACAGGCTTCTTCTGAAAAGCCTATGAGGGGGACTTCAGCTGCCTCTAGCTGTCCCATTTTTAGTCCCATAGCTATATAGGTAGGTGGGAATAGGACATCCACAGAACTGCCCGTATCTATTAGGATTCGTTGGATCTCGAATCCGTGGATGGTAGCTTCAATTACCAAGGGGCCCTCATGGGGATAGATTATCCCTTTTAAGTCAACGAGTCCGAAGGTGATGTTAGGCAGCCTTGCTCCTTGAAGAGAGCACATGGGGAATCCTTGTTCCACCCGCCTTGCCTCCTTTAGGTATTTTTTCTTTTTACCTTAGGGCGTTATTGAAATGTCTCCTCCCTCTATCATGTTAATGGTTCATCTAGATGGGGCGTTGTCTTCATAGGATTCCGGGGGGGGGGGGGGAGGTAGACTCCGATGCCCTGCTATCTTTTCTCGGGACCGCCTACTAGGGGTCCTTTCTTCTGCTCTCGGCTCCTCTCGGAGCCTTTTCCATACATTCGGCCTGGGTTCCTCGGGATTTTTCTCCTTCAGATAATTTTTCAAGTATCCTGCCTCTAAGAGACGGAGTACTTCTTTTTTTAGCGTGGTACATTCCTCGGTAGTATGTCCATAGGTTTTATGGTACTTATAATATTTCCCCGAGTCTTTATCCCTGTAAGGAAACCTGGCGCGTGTGGGACAATGTAATTCATTATTACCTCTCATCATGTTGAGCACTTCTTCAGGAGCGATCGTCATCGGGGGCAGGGATACAGGCCGAAGGAATTTCTTGACCGTGCCACCATCGTCTTTGCGCTGGGAGGGTTTACCTTCTTTACCCTTCTCTTTGGTTTTTGCTTCTCATTCAGCAGTTCGTGGTGTTTGTTATCATCATCCTCCATACGCCTCTTTGTTCCTTCCGCTTCTTCCATGAGGATGTAAGTTTCTGCTTTTTGCATAAGCTCATTCATGTCTGTGACATGGTTCCCCATAAGGTATCGGAAGAAGTCTCCTGCTCGGAGTCCTTGAGTTAGGATGTCGGCCAAGATAGTTGGGCTAACATTCGGGGCATCTAACGCTTCATCGGAAAAATGCTTTATGTACTTCCACAAAGGTTCGTTCCTTTGCTTCTTAAGCGTGAAGAAGTGTGTGGCAGATTTGGGGTATCGTCGATTACAAGCAAACTGTCGTACGAATAGGTTGGCCAACCGGTCAAAGCTAGCTATAGAGTTAGGAGGAAGGTGGGTAAACCAGTCCCGAGCCAGTCCTCCGAGGGTGACAGGAAATACTCGGCATAGAGCATGGTCGGGGGCGAAGGATAGGTCCATCCCTGCCAAGTATTGATGGATATGATCTTGTGGATCTCTCCCATCGGTGTCCCCTATATATAAGGGGACGTTGGTGGGCCGCATCCTCGCAGGGATAGATGCTAGGGCAATCTCGGGGACAAAATGAGAGGTTTTAAACGGTGGCTCCTCCTTGGGGGCCATGGTTTTCTTAATGTCGCCCATCTCCTTTCGTAATCCGTCGAGTATTCCCCATAGAGTATTGTCTCCGTCTACCGAGTAATCCGAGGGGTATGGCCTTTCGTACCTCTGGCCTACCCTCAGGGTTTCTTCATAATTATAGTACATATGTGGCTCCCGTAGGGGCGCACTGTGCCAAGATGCGGACATAGGGCTCCCTCCTACACGGTGTTCGCCTTCTTCTAAATGGCGATTCCTCCGATAAGGAGATTCAGAGGGTGTATTATGGGGATTCTCCAACCTTCGTGGAGTCCTTTGGGTACTAGCTTCCACGAGTATCTCGAAGACAGATCGAGGGATGTTGACAAAATCTCTTTCTTCAGAACGATGAACCGAAGGAGCGGTATTCGAATCCTTTTGGTGGGTCCAGTGACTCTCGTTGCAAATATATCGTCCATAATATGTAATACTTACTGAACGTGCTGAAAGACAGATTCTATGGCGTTCCCACAGACGGTGCCATTTTGTTAATAGGTTTGGTATTACTAACTAATTAACGGATCTATTTAGGGTTGGAACGCCCTGTCTGTGGTTCAGAAGCTTGTGAAATTACGAAAATATCCCTCTTTGTATTCACTGAATTTCACTCTGAAATTTTGTAGTACATTGGTGTGTATGTGTGTGTGTATGTTCTTGAATTTGTCCCTTCTTCTCAACCTATCCCTCCTTTTATAGAGGTTTTTCAGGGACAAGTGTCGTTGTGCATGTTTAAGTAAATTACAGGTGTTGCAATTTGCATAAATGGATAGGATAAACTTCATATTTACTGACTAGACACTGACTGGGATGAAATTTTATCTCTTTCGATGACTTCAGGGGATTCCGATGAGTTAGCTCTTTTAACTTCTTCTTTCCGATAAGCCTAGTCTCTTAAGAAGGCTTGATGAGTGAGACGGGGTACCCGTCCGACGTGATTGTAGTTTTGATAGCGGTCTGTTTTTATGGTGTTCTCTTCTTGGCATATGCTCCGATAGGTAAATCTGCTTTTTTCCGCACGCGGGGTGGGCTCCCATGGCTTCTTTACTTTAGTAGTGTAATATTCTTGTGTTTAGGTCTTCATGACCTGTGCTCCGAGGGTTTTCGGTCTTCAATGGGGCATTGTTCTTGTGTTTCGATCTTCGGGATGAGTGTTCTGAGGGCTTTTTAGACTTCAGAGTGTTTAGTGAGGGGATGTCCTCGTATTTTTTGGGACTCGTGGTCCGTTGTGGTCCCTCTTGGCGCATGGATGGATATCGGAGTCGCGCGGATCCATCAAGGTTTACTCTTTTTCCGATGCCGCGTTGATTTCTTTTCTTTATTAATCGTGACTTTCCAAGGGACGCTTAGGTGCCTCTTTGGGTGCCACTTCGTACCGCTTTGGGTTGGTGACACCCGGTGGGCCTCCTCATCGGGAGTGTGCACTCCTTATCGGAAGTGCCTGTGACGATATTATCGTCCATGCATTATTCCCTAGATTTAGGGTTAATGCTTCACTTAATGTTCTATTTATTTTTTAAGGTTAACAGCTAAATATTACAACACCATAGTTCGGCCCCGTTCGTTCCAAGTTGGAGATCTCGTCCTTAAAAGGGAAGAGGCCTCCAAGAACGTCAGAAACTTGGACCCAAAATGGGAAGGCCCCTATCAGACCTCTAAGATCCTTGGGCCTGCCACCTATTTACTTAAGGATGTAAACATCCAAGAGCTCACATGAGCTTGGAATAGCCTTCACCTCCGGAAGTATTAGCTTTAAGTGCTATGTAGTCGACCTCTTACGGGGTCTATAGGTTGAGGCATACCTTTAGAGATAACCCCTCGTCAGCCTCCGCCATCACGACATCCGCATCACCAGCAGATGGGCTTCCCGGAGCCTTGGGGCAGTACTTGCTATCTAGAGACCCCGAATGCTCAGCAGACTTCGAGGAGGCGGTCACGCCCCGATCCTCCGACACAGACAAGTCCAAACCCCCCTCGGATAGCGCTAGCACATCACCTCTAATGGGTCGACGAGCATGGTACGCCATCTCTGCACCTGCAGACAAACACCATGAGGTGTCAATAAAAAAAAGAGGAAGTATACTCTATATAACCCGGATATGAGGTTTCGAAGAACATTCAAAAAAAATTTCCAAAAAAAAAAAAAAAACTAAAAGGCACTTACAAAATTCTGAGTGTTGTCGAAGAATCAGCGGGTCGGGGCGTTCGTCCACCAACCCGTCCTGCAGACAAGCTAGGAGCAGGACCATAGGACTGTTCAGCATAGACGACACATCGTAGATGCCATCAAAAAGACCCCTCTCCTCCAAATATGAAGTAGCCTTTGAAGCAACTGAAGGGGTTGAGTAAGCATAACCCAACCCCCAAACTTGGGGCACACCTTCCCAAAGAGTCAACGACTCTCCTAGGGGAGCCATGAAATAGTATCTCCGACGCCAATCACTGTTGATTGCAGGGTCGTTGGTCGCTGCAGCCAGAAACACCCGTTCGATATCCTGCACCGAGAGGGAAAAGTAGGGCTAACCAACCGAGGTGGCCCATAATATAAACACCCCCGCCACGGTCGCATGAGTGCAAGGGAGGTTTAACAGGTGGCAGCAGAGGATAAACCCAACCTGTTGGCGGTAGAAAGCCGAAGTTAGTTGGCTCGGACACAGTTGCTAGAATTCAAAGTGCTTCTCACCACCGGATGGAAAAAATAGCGAAGTCCGCAATGCACTTGCTACGCGTATACCATCATGTGATCCTCAAGAGGGTCGAAAGCCCTATGTGTCTCTGAGGGAATGATAATGTGGAACTGCTCAATGGGGATGTTATACTCCGCCAGCAGAGAGCCAATCTCCACTGTGTTCTTCACGGAGGGTGTGGATTGAACTCGAAGTCTACCGATCATGCGCTTTGGGTCTAGATGCTCGCTCCGAAAAATAACACCCTTCTCCGCGTTTTGGTAAGGAGCCTGACGGTTGAAAACCGCAAAAATACGGTCTGCCGCTGTCATCTGCGGAACAGCAGCATCACCACCTCGCTCTTGTCGTCGTGAGTTAGAACGGGCTGGAGAAGAACGCATATCCTTTCTCCGCCGATTCCGGCAAAAAATGGAGGCACGGCCCCGCTGCGGGAGAGGACGAGAAATAGGAGAGTCACGAGACTCTTCATCGCTGGAAAAAACATTGGTGGCCTGAGAAACCACAATTATGAAAAGGAAGAAAAGAAAGAAGTATTTTTTACAGAGCAAAGATGAGTTTTGAAGTGATGAAGAAGAAGAACGAAGGTGGCTATGTTTATATAGGCGGGAAAAAATGGTTCATATCTCGAGTCATCTCGCTTCTACGCCCCCGGTTCAAAAGGAGGGACCTTTCGGTTCCCCACTCACGACTACCCAGTCAGTCGCCGATACCCGACCACCCCCATCAGAAGACGTTTACCACGACCATAAGGGCAACTTGAAAATTTCAAAAATTTTCCTAAGTATAGATCCATTGTTGGAGGTAACACCTAGTACCCACTGCGATGCTCTGAGGCCCAGTCGGGGAAGGCTCGATCGACCTCCCCACAAAATGGGATACCCTCGGACAAGTCACGCAGGATGGTCCCATGGTAACCACGAGCCTCGATGATCGTGATCACTTGTAGAAAACTCAAAAACCCTATGGTCGTGGTAAGTGCAGATAAGTTAAACAAGTGCTCCACCTTTGGAAAAGGAAAAGAAAAGCCCACTCGGAAGGCTAAAAGCAAATGAATATGACGATAAAGTATAAGGCAACTTCGGAAAATTTCCATTCATAATCGAAAATTCTAGGAGGGGACGACCCGGTACAACCCCACGAAAGGAGAAACAAAAAAAATAAATTCTTAACAAACTAAGGTCAACGCGGCCACAAGGGTCCTTACATCTATCTATGCCTGGGGAATGTGGCAGGGGCCCACTATCATAGAAGGGACATGAGAGCTTCGCACTGCCGAGCTACGACTAGGAAGAAGGTTCAGAGTATCCTCTGGTTTCTCAGGGCAAAACATCTGGCTCGTGGACAGCCTCTGAGGGTTAACATTGGGACGAAAGAAGTTCTTCGCGAGACCGAGCTGTCGACAAGCTCGGAAGCCCCACAAAAGGTGACCCTATAACACAGAGTCGAGTCGCACTTTTATCTCCTTCTCTTGAGCAGCCAGACGTTTGTCTCACTCTGTTATGGTCTTCTCCACGACCCCTGGAGCGACGCCACCAACTTCTCAGAGTCCTCGAGCTTCTAGACCAACTCAGCTTCCCTCCAGACCAAGGCGTCCCTTGCCTTCTCCGAAGCTGCCAGACGCTCCTTCAATTGTTGCTTCGATCCCTTTAGGGCA
Source organism: Linaria vulgaris (assembly GCA_948329865.1). Classification (NCBI taxonomy): domain Eukaryota; kingdom Viridiplantae; phylum Streptophyta; class Magnoliopsida; order Lamiales; family Plantaginaceae; genus Linaria; species Linaria vulgaris. The sequence continues at coordinate 30,895,021 of OX415249.1, forward strand.
TCCCTCTCCTGGGTTGCCTCCTCGTGGAACCGAGATAGACCTCTCATTCCCATAGGGGCCTGTAAAAAAGAAACAAGTGACAGTCAAGGAAACTCGAGAAGAAAGATAAACTCACAACAACATTACTTACCAGGGTCACGCACAGTTTCGCAACTAAGCCCAACTCCTGCGCATCCAGTAGAGAAGGGGTCGGAGAAGAGCCAAGGCTAGCAAACTCGTCGGAAAGACCTAGAGTTTGAGCTTCTAGACTCGCAGCACTCTTCAAGAGTGATCGCACTGGAGGAAGAGTGACTTGACCTCAAGTCCCAACTTCCTGAGCAGGAGTGGCTTGGAAGTCCGAAGGTCCAACTCCTTAACGCTTGGGAAGAGGCAAATAAGATCTCTCAGCCACTGACTCCATTCTGGCGGTCGGGGGCAGAGGATTAGAAAGCTGACCTGGAGGAGTACCGCCAATGTCAGCTTTCAAGGCCGAAGAATAGTGCACCGTAAACCAATCACCAGCCACACCCATCCCCGCTTGCATGACGGGGGAAAGACGTGAAATGGTGGGACTATCTCCCACCTGAGCTAGGAGAAGACCCTCATCCATGGAATCCTGAACCAAGATCACCTTACTTTTAGAGGAGACCTCGGCCTGCTCCTGTTGCTGCTTTCTTCCTACCAGTCCGACCTCCTTCTCACTGGACTGACTAGTTCGAGAAGGGGCCTCCGCCGATGCACTCCTCTCTAAAGAAGGCTCGTTGGCCGATGCCGCTGAAGTAGCTGACCCTCGGTTCTTTGAGGATTAGGAGTAATAGCCTTCTTCTTCTTCTTAGAGGGAAGAAGTGGGGGACCATCGCATTTGAGTGTCTCCATAATGGTCTCTGCAAGATCGAGATTTCGACTCAAAGAAGGAAGATAAACCCGAGGTAGAAATATTTAACAGAAGAATCAAGAAACACTTACTAATCAAGGGGCGATTGTTGCCCACGGAAGACTCCGAGGCTAGTATGTCGTCCATGCCACACTTCTCATAAAGGGCCGAAAACACGCTGACCTGGGACATCTTGTTCCAACTATAGCCTTGATTAAAAAATCCCTTGCCCGTCAACTCCTCCTTGGCCCTTGCATGGTATAAGTTAGCAGGAACTCGGGGATCTTGATTCCATTCCATCGGAATACCATTCAGAAGGCCCCCGGCTGTAGGGGAACGAAGAAAAATTTCTCCTTCCAGCTGTTGTGAGAACTCGAGAGGTCGTGAAGAATCCTCTTCGTCGACTTCCGCATGGTGAAAGTATAAAAGAGCTTGTCTGATGACGAGCTCACCAAATCGAAGGCCCCAAAAAATCTGAACACCGTACATGGGTGTCTGTAGGCCGCGCAGATAAAGGCAAAACGCTGCCAGAGCCGACCATCCGTTAGGAAAAAGTTGACTCGGACAGAGCATGCAGCCCTTGAAGACCTCCTGATTGAAAGGAGGGAGGAGAGATCTCAACCCCGCCTTGGTCTACACGAAATAGGCAGTGTAATAGTTGGAGCGAGGAGAAGAAGACTCTCGTGACCCCGAGGCAACGCGAATTCTAGGCCATCGGTACTCGCCACGTACTTGGAAAATTCAACCCTAATCTCATCCAGAGATCTCACCATTCTCCGTGCACCACCAGCCAAAACCCTAGGTGGCGCCGCCGCCGCCATCACATTTTCACCTTTTTGGCGGAAGTTTCTGCTGAACTAGAAACAACGCCACGGTATCGCGACAACTCCTCAGTAGAAGGAGACACCACCGCGCCTCCCGCCGCCTTACCATGCCAGACGCTTCATCGTCGGAACTGCTCACAAAATTCATCAATGAGCTTACAAAAAGTTAAAGTACCAAAGAGTGAGAAAATAGATGGAAAAGTAAGAAGACTCACGTGAATGAAGACAAATCACTATGAGTCCCCTCAATTTACAGACGGAGCAGCCCAAACTACGCCCTTGACACGTGGCCAACTCAGTGCCACGTGGAACAAGAAGGACCCCATTTTCATAAAAAACTCGACAGCACATAGACTCATTTAATGAGTTCCAAGTAATTTCTACAAAATACACTCGGAACTGGGGGGGGGGGGGGGAGATTCCAGGTGATACATAATCTGCCCCACCCTCTGAAAGGGACTGAAAAGTGGGTAACCTACAAAAAATCGTCTAAGGTCTTGCGGGAATGTACGTAACAGGCGCGACCCTCCTCCTCCCGGATACAAATGGACGGCTCACACTCTGGAGACGGTACCCTCGAGTCACGACTAGAAAACACCCACCAAGGGTACTCGGTCTACACACTCGGAGGAAGGTACCCCCAGATCCGGCTAACATCTCTTAAATGGTGCGGCAAGGTCACGAAGGCCTGAACACGCTCCCCACAATGACCCACGACCTATCTAAAAAACAAGAGACCCACGACGAAAGGCCCGAGACCCCCCAGCCCAAAAAGAATAACTCTTCTCGGAGCATTCAACACTCCACGAGACGCTCGAGGAACTATCACCAACACTTAACCAAAATTGAGGAAACATGAGCATACAACAAACATTAAGGACACGAGTAAAGACAAAGCAAGGTCAAAGACCCACCATAATCTCATATAAGCAGTTCATGATCAAAGAACAGCCCCGGGTCTCCTTCACGACGAACGACCCGCAAAGACAGACCAAACCAACCACGACCTCCGACTCAACTAGAAAGACGCACTATTCGTCATCACCAATCCCAATGTCACAACTACCCTAATAATTAGGGAAGACCATCTCCCATTGGCTCACCTCTCCCAACGTCACGACTACTCTAATAACGAGGAAAGACCATCCCCCATTGGTCGAACTCATTCATTGGGGCAGAAAGCAACAAACGCCATTGGTGCAGACCGAACTACATGCATTGGCTCAGACTATCCCTGAATACCATTGGCGCAGAAGACTCTCACACCATTAGGCACCAACAAAGGCGACATGACCGATCCTCATTGGCCAAAGACCAATGAATCTACAGTACAAATAGTCCTCATTTTCTCAGCAAAAACGAGCTCCAATTCAAGCACTAAACCACTCCACACGAAAACAACAAATATTCTCCATTAGCATACACTCTACTTGTACTTAGAATTTATCATTTTCTAGCTCTAACTCGTGTACCTCACACGACTCCCTTTACTTTACTCAAAGTCCTTAATAAAAATATTGTGCCTCCTTTCTTCAAACTCGAGATTGGCGCTCCGAACACAAATACTTGAGTAACAATATTCCCAAACACCCCGACTATCCAGGCCCGGACGATATTATGCCTCACCAGTACCGTCGGAAAAGCGGTTTTTTTACGGTAGTATACCTTCGAAAAAATTATCTTTTTCGACGGTACAATACTGTGGGAAATGACTATAGGTATTTGCGACGGCACTATATTGTCGGAAAAGGTCTTTTCCGATGGTATAGTGCCATCGAATATACCCTTTTCCTTCAAAACATTTTCCGACGATATTTTCCGACGATTAAGACCGTCGAAAAAGGCATTTTCCGACGGTTTTTCTCCCGTCGAAAAAGACCGTTTCTCTTGTAGTGAATATTCCCTCGCTGGATGAAATTTGGTTACTTTATGGGACTAAAAATTGCCATTTTCACTTTAAAGGACCAACCTTAAAAAGTGGTTACTATAAGAACCAACTTTGCAAAATTCCCTATAAAATCATACATAACTAAATCTTATGAACCCGATGCTCTTAATTGATCAATCCCGTTAATTCTTAATTTTTTTTTATTTGTTTCTCAGTTATAAGACAACTCTAAGAATATAGTTATGTCTAAATTTAATGATAACAATGTAATTTAACATTCATTTTTAAGTAGTCCTCGTAGAATTAACATCCTGGACCCTTTAGAAAACCATATATACGTTAGTTTATTCCAAATTGCACTTAAAATATTCCTCTATATAATTTTTTTCCGGCAGAGATTATTTTTACATTGTTTGCTAAGTTTTAAAGTTATATTTTTGTACTTTCATTCTTGTTTTTGTAATTAAAAAAGACTGAAATAGTCCGCAAATATTTTTGTACTTTCATTCTTGTTTTTGTCTACTACGTTACAATATTCTTTAATGCCTTGTGAGTTGTGATCAAGCTAGTACTGCAAAACGGTCTCTAAAATCACTTAGATTTTCAGAGATCGTGCACGAGATTTCTCGTTCGAAATGAAGATATTGTGCACGGGTTTTTGGCTATTTTTGGTAATTCTTGGCCGGAATATTTCCCCTTACTCGACTCATATGTGTTGTACTAGATGTATTTTGGTAGTTGATGATAAAAAGTAGGCGAAAAAATACCTTGAGCGGGGCATATTACGGCTAAAATGCGATTTCTCGTTCGATGTATTTTCGGCCATTTTAGCCAGAATATTTTCCCAACACGACTCATATGTGTTGTACTAGATGTATTTTTGTAGTTTATGACAAAAAGTAGGCAAAAAAACATCTAGAACGGAGAATATTCCGTGTAAAAATAGCCGACAACCCGGCAAGGTGCAAATCGAACAGACGTGTATAGTTTAAGGGGAAAAACGCTTATTAATTTTGTTTAAGGGGCAAGTCGCAAAAACGTGTATAATTCAGGGGGCTTGATGCTTTTATCCCTATAAAATATATATTACATCTATGAAAAATACTATTTCAACGCGTTAAACGATTCTAACATTTCATGATTATGTGATATGTGAACATAAATAACGAAATTATTGAATCACTCCAAAAGCAAATGAAAACAGCTATATTAAATTTTGTCTATATATATGTTTATTTGTCCATATAAAATATTACTTCTCTGAATAATACTATTTCAACGTGTTAAACGATTCTACCATTTCATGAAAACGTGATATGTGAACATAACTAACGAAATTATTGAATCACACCAAAGCAAATGAAAACATCTATCATGTTATTTTCATGATTTAATTTCTTGACAACATAGAAAGAGACATGCCGACTAACCTTTTCTTTTACCTTCTATTACTTTATGGTAACATGAGTTTCGGATGGCATTTCGACTTTCGAGTCAAGGATGTAGGTCAAGTAACATAATCTTAATCTCTCTCTTTGATATAGGATATGATTTAAGTGGAGCTCAATAGTTGCTGGAGATTCCTTTCAAACCAAAGCCACACGCTTATCTTGGACTTCATAATTAAAAGTTTCTTTTATATATTAACCATATCATTTATAATAATCAAGAGTCTATTGCAGAATGCATGTGTGCCTAGTATTGTACTTACATAGTCTGTGATATTGAATGCAATGGTGTGTTCACTCCGGCCTAGGTAGTGTAATAGCCAGGATTATTCTAATTTATACAACGCGGACACATACACATACACATATATATTATATATATATGTGAATATTTCTAACTTCATCTTATACTACATAATATAGTAACAATACGTGTCATGTGACATGCATAATACGTGTCATGTGACATGCATGACACAATTACAAGGATCACCAATATTTGTGTATAACAAACTAGGCACCCCTTTATATATCATTGGAAAGCCACGCATGTCTAGGTCATAATGCAACAAGCGGATTGCAATTCCGAGGTTAGGAGTGGAAGTTATGCCAGAAACGGTGGAACTACGCAGATCTTGACAGCATATCAAATATAATGTCGAATATCATCCCTGATATGCCATTTTCGATATACCAGGCCCCCTTTGCCTATAAATACCTCTCAATTTGGCCATAAAGTGGAGAAAGAACGCCTAGGAACCCCCCCCCCCCCCCCCCCCCAGCTCTTATTCTACATCACATTCGACATCCAGCAGACGCGATATTGTATTCGACATAGAGAACGTTTTACATGCCCATTCGACATCGTGCACCCCTTAATGCATGATTTTGGCTTTAAAAAAAAGAAAGAAAAGATATAAGATGCACACACACCACATTAGTTTCTTATTTCTCGTATATATAATTTAGTATCATCGTTCCTTTATTGAGTATTATTTACTTGGAATACTTATATTCTTATTTTTTTTTTCTTAAATCATTTTCTTCAAACTGAATTGTTTAATTTAGCCTACTAAAGATAAAAGTTTATTTGGACTTTTCTTTTGTCATCAGTTTCCGCGACAAAATAATCATGATCATAAAAGATATAATATTCTACTACGCACACAAAAAAATCTAGATTTATCAGGCCTTTGCCTATATCTATCTATCTATCTATATATATATATATATATATATATATATATATATATATATATATCGCGTAAACAAAACATGTTTGCTGCAAATAATTAAGCACAAACACAGCCGCACATACACACAAAAACACAAGCATGTCTTTCTTCCAAACGAATATGCTAACAAGCTTAAACTCATCCAGTTTCGACGAGCGTCAATGGGTTAAGCTAATCCGCCGTAACCTCGACGAAGAGCTCGAAGAAGACACCCAAATCTCGGTCACCATCTTCGCCGTGCCCAAGGCCTTAATGCTGATCGACCCCGACTCTTACATTCCACAACTCGTCGCCATCGGGCCTTACCACCACCTCCGGTCCGAGCTCTACGACATGGAGCGGTACAAGATCACCGCGGCCAAACGGAACCAGCGAGAGCTTCAAGACTCCATGAAGTTCGAAAACTTCGTCGAGCACCTGACCAAACACGAGCTCCGGATTCGGGGGAGCTACCACAGGCCCCTGAACTTCGAAGGCGAGACTCTGGCCTGGATGATGGCGGTTGACACCGCTTTCTTATTCGAGTTTCTTCAAGTTTGCGGCGTGAAAGAAGGGAAGGTTCTTACGAGGATCCCGTCGACGTTGGCGCATTTGGTCGATCTCTCGGGCAATAAAACCGCGCACAACGCCATTATGAGAGACATAATGATGCTCGAGAATCAGATCCCGTTGTTCGTGGTGAGAATGCTCGTGGAGTTCCATCTCTCGTCTCTCGAAAAGGCGGATGAATTGCTCCACGATCTTTTGATTGGGGTGTGTAAGGAGCTTTCCCCATTCAAGACGGTGGAAGGGTCGAATAAACTCGAAGTAAAAGATTGTGCACATTTTCTCGACTTTCTGTACCACTTCATCGTCCCAAAACTCGATGAAGAATCCCCTCTTGAGATCTCCGTGGACATATATGAAAAAGAAGGTGGTGAAGAAAAGGACGACGAGGAAAGTTCATTTGCGAAACCGTCTCATTTGAGGCGTTTTGTTGACGTGGTTTGGAATGTTCTTTCCAAATTGGAGAAGAAGCCGGTCGAGATGCTCAAGCGCATAATCTTTTCGAGGCCTCTTAAGTTGCTTGTAAAGCTGCCGTGGACAATTCTTACTAAAATCCCGGTTCTACGAATATTGAAAGAGCCTATCGAACATATGTTCGGTGTCATGAACGCAGATAAGGAGAAGGCGGATGGCGATAAAGGTGACGAGAGCTCAAGCAAGCACCCCGTGCTCGAAGAAATCTCGATCCCTTCGGTTACTCAGCTTTTCGATGTTGGGGTGAAATTCTTGCCCGCAAGTGAAGGGATATCGGAAATCAACTTTGACGAGAAAACCCGAGTGTTCCACATCCCCCTCATCAATCTAGATGTGAATTCGGAGGTTGTGCTACGGAACTTGGTGGCTTATGAGGCTTGCAACGGATCAGGGCCGTTGGCTCTGACTCGGTACACGGAGCTGATGAACGGTATAATTGACACGGATGAGGACGCGAGGTTTCTTTGTCAACAGGGGATTATAATCAACCATTTGAAGAGTGAAAAGGAAGTGGCGGACTTATGGAATGGGATGAGTAAGTCGATTAGATTGACGAAGGTGCCCTGTTTGGATAAAGTTATAAGAGATGTGAACAAGTATTACAATGGGAGGTGGAAGGTTAAATTTGGGAAATTCATGAAGAAATATGTGTTCAATTCATGGAAGCTTCTGACGTTTCTTGCAGCTGTTATGCTCATGTTGCTAACGACTTTACAGGCGTTTTGTCAGGTTTATAGCTGCGGGCGCATTTTACGTATTAGCGGTCTTGAACCCGCTAATTAGCGGGCAATATTCCTTTAAAATGTCAAGGAATGTATTATTTGTTATGTATTCTGATATTTGTCTATTTGAAAAGCGTATCGGATATATGTTGTACTATCAAAGAAGCACATTACCCTGGCGAATATCAAATGATACGCCTATTTCCTATATCAAAGAAAGGTAAAATATTATTAGTTCGTTGTACATGTCAGTAGTTGGGTGTTTTTCTTGATTGACACTATAGTTTTGTCAATCTTAAATTTTAAAATGCTTGTTTAAAATGGGAATAAGTTATGTAGCACAAAGAAAATAAAATGATCATTAGGCAAACAAGCTACGTCCATCAGTCATCATATTAATGGAAGAAATAATAATTCATGTTGTGGACAAACTATAATGTACTTATTGTTGAAATTAATTTGCTGTAACAACACACGAGACATGCATAACCCTACATCATGAATTTTCGTCAAAATATCATACTGGTGAAGATCAGGAATTGGAAAACTCTCGTCAATTGGTTTTTTTTTTTTTTTTTTAGATTCCAACTCTCGTTAATTGGTGGTTGTGGTATTTAAGAAAAACGGTCCATCGTTTTAAATGTACGCATAATTCATGATTAATAGATATTTTTGTAGAGTATAATTCAGTCGGTCAAGAACTCTGTAAATATGAGAAGCCTGCATTATAATTTTGAGCGGTGATAATATAAGCGCACAGACGTCTGTATACATACGTCTTTTACTCCCAATTTTCTTTTTGGAAATATTTTCTACAAATTATATTATCATGCAAGTCCCTATAAATTATCAAATTATAGAAAGTTCAAAAAACTTTCATGAGAACTTGTATAAAAAGCAAAAAGGAGAAAATAAGTAGAGTAAATCAGATTTATAAAAGTAAGAAAATAATAAGCACAACTTAAGATGTGACCACATATATACCAATTTATATTTAATCTATTAGAAAATAGTTTATATATAATCACTACAAGAAAATCGGTTCATTTTCAACCAGAAATCCGGTCGAAAATAACTCGAATCCGTCGGAAAAGACCTTTTCCCGACTGCACTCCGGGCAGAAAAGTCCGATCGGGGATGCTTCGGTCGAAAAAGTTTTCCCGACTGGAATACGCAGTCGAAAATAACATTTAAGGGATTTCCGACCGGAGTGCGGTCGGGAATAATATTTAAGGTATTTCCGACCGGAGTCCGGTCGGGAATAATATTCAACCGAATAAAAAAAAAATTCGGTAATAATTACCGGAATATTACTTTTTTACTTTTTTGAAATATTCCGATTTATTGCACCAATCTAAAACCTAAAAAGTGATTGTTAGTCAAAAAATATTTATTTAAAGATGAAAGGAAGAAAAAAAACGTTTATTTTAAAGATGAAAAGAAAAAAAAAATATTTAAGATGAAAGGAAGAAAAAAGTGTTTTATTTAAAGATGAAATATTTGTGTTTGGAGAGTATTTAAAGATGAAAAAAGTGTTTAAGTTTGAGATTTGTTGGTGAAATATTTGTGTTTGGAGAGCATTTAAAGATGAAGAGAGTATTTTGATGAAAATGGGGTGAAAAATGAAGGGTATATATAGAATTTGGAAAAAATATTTGAATTTTTTGAAAATTTGAATTTCCCACCTAAGCCCGCCTATATTTTCCATTTTTTTCGACCCAATTCTGGTTTGAAAAAGTTTAAAATTTGAAAATTTCGAAAATGCGCCAATTTTTTCAAAATTTCCGACCGGAATCCGGTCGGAAATAATGGAGAATATTATTCGACTGGATTCCGGTCGGAAATAGTATAATTTTTTTTCTTGATTTTAGAAAAATGTTGATGTGTTTGTGAGTTTAACTATAGAATTTCACTAAAAATACATGAATTGAAATAATACTTACTTAGTTTAATGTTCTTTTGAACTAGTATTTAGTTAATATTGATTAACATAGTAAGATCACAATTAAATTTGTTTGAAGTTCTACATATATTAATCATACGTAGTATAGAGTAATCGATCATTTACGATTAGCATTCGTTAGAAACGTTAGTATATAGAAGGCAAATGTGATATATATATATATATATATATATATATATATATATATATGTTTAGATGTTACATTCAATTAACATAATCATAAGTAGTTAATTAGCAAAATATACTAATGTATTTACAAGTGACATATTAACCGGCGCTTTAAATGATTATTTAACATGCGAGAAATAAGTTTTTTTTTTTATTTTGTAACTTATATATAACTAATGTTGTTGTAATTGATCATTAAACCAACGATTTATCTAATATTGGAGAGCGAAATGGGAAAATAAAAAATATGAATATTATTACCGACCGAATTTCGGTCGGAAATTCAAGCATTGCGGTCAGAAAAAGGCTTAAACCCTAAACCCTAAACACTAATATTTTCAACAACATTGTGGTCGGAAAAACGACTAAACGTTGTTACTTCCGACTGGAATCCGGTCGGGAATAACAACGGTTAGTTATTTTTTCGACCGCAATGCGGTCGGAAAAGTGGCCGGATGTCCATATAAATACCCACCCCATTCCAATTGTCAAATCATTCGATTCTTCCTCATTTGCAAGGTATTCACCATTTTCCCTTGTTATAACTATTTTGTGGTTGTTTTCTCAATAATTTCTTATTAAAATGATCACTCTTAAATTTTTTTATATATATATGTATGTTTGTGTATTATTAGATATTGCGGTAAATGCAACGAGGGGCGTGAGTGTGCAAAACGCAGGTACGCAGGAGCATTCAACGTAGAAGTTGGTTGACATCGACCCGAGGCGTACCCTCGACGCCAATGAGCCGTTTGTATTTGCTAACCAAGCAAAACAGGCGTACTATGTGCCCTATCCTAAAAAGACGACGGGGCAACCCGGACAGAGAGGATGGTTGGCCGTATCCACTATTCCTGCCAGACACATAATCGATATGTCATCAGTTGCCAGATCAAACGATGTCGACGCGGAGATGTCGAACCAAGTGCTACAGGAGAATGCATTTTAAGGGTTTAACTTATGTTTAAACCTTTCATCATTCAATATGAATATCCAATTGGCCAACGAGGGATTTGATGTGGTTAACGAGAGAAGACACGAGGAGGAGGCAGATGCGAGCAACGAGAATGAGGAGGACAACGAGGAAGAAGAAGAGGATGCGGAAGAGTTAATGAGTGACTCAGAGTCTGAGGATAGTATGTATGAATAGCGTGCGATTATAGTTTAGTGGTCGATTTCTATTGTATAATAATTTGGATTCACGCTATTTAATTTCATATTATAGTTTGGATTCGTGTTGGGTTTTTTTATAGTTGTATCTCATAATTAGGTAATTTGGTCCTAGCATTGTAACACAAATATATAAGTAGCAACAAAATATTAATCATATTTCTACAATTAACCATAAAACAACCATTTACATAAACATAAAGTAGTTTGTCCAAGCATCTAACAAATTACATAATTACAAACAACTAACACACTTTTAAATACTTAAAAAATGAACAACTAATACTACTATTCCTCATAGTCCTTATCATGAAAGCCAAATGTATCATCTCTAGAGGCTCCACCACCCACGTCATCTTCAGCACCAAGATCGTCAGCATCACTATTGGGAGTGTCATCTAGATCGCCATCCTTATAGTCATCCTCGTACTCAGACTCATACATCATAGCATCTGAATCAGTAGGGGCAAATGGATCACGAGGGGGGGCGATGGCGGGAATTGGGGTGTCGGCACGGTACCGTGGTAGGCTCAACGAGCGGAGGACATGAATCTAGTAGGAAGGGGTCGAGAAGGAGGAGTACATGTCGTCTCAGTGATGTGCTGGGTCAAGTGCTCTATGCGATCCAAGAGGACGTCAACCCTCCGATCAGTAGCAGTCCGAAGACGACGGTTCTCCCCCTCCAAGGCCCTCACGTAGGCCTATGTCTGGTTGGGCACCTTCTTCGTCTGGAAACCAAAATGATCATGACGTGCCTCAGAAGGGTGGCCCGCAACCTTCCCTTCTTCACTCATCCAGACGCCCGACTCCACAACTCATGATCTATGAAGGGCCACTCAGTACGATCCTCCGTGTACCTCTTGGTCATCAAGCCTATGTAGGAATCTTGTTCATTTTGATAGATTAGTTAGTACATAATTAATAATGCATATGTTAATATAGTAATCAAAAAATACTATACAAGTTAAATACTTATGTAGATAGCCCTATACACGGGGTCTATCGAAACGCGACGACGTCGAACTCCCTCTGGCAGATCATCGGGAACATGTGTATGCTGATATCGATACATCTCATCATGCTGAGGCGCAGGTGCCTCTCGAGGTCTCGTACGCGCCTGCATATCGACATAAAATTTTTGTTAAACTATTTAAATTTAAGACAAAAGTTATTCGTATAGATTCGAATTTAATAAGACATACCATCCTATGCTGGATCTCCGTGTAGCTAAGGGACCCACAAGCATGAGTCCCTCGTACTGGACGATCAGGGTGTGGGTCCTCTCCTCATCGCCTGTTCTTCTGTCCTGTAATTGATTTATCCAGATGGCCCTTAGACTCCCAATCCTTCACAAACTTAGCCTCCAACTTGTCGTTCATCCACCCAGTCCTCGGACGCCCTGCCCACTTCGGATCATCCTTCCTCGCATAGTTGTTCTTATTCGCATTGTACACTATTTCCTTGTAACTCTTTCTAGCCTTAGCCTCGTAGGCCATATGCGCCAGACCCAACTCCTCCGGACCAATGTTGTATATTTTCTACAATTAATTAAGATTTTTATGTTTTGAGACATGTTTTTAATTAAGGTTTCGTTAAATAAAAATCTTACTATGTATATATATATATATATATATATATAAAAATATATATATATACATAGCAAGATTTTTATTTTATGTGTGTGTTCCGAAATCTCACCTTAAACTTAGTCCACATCTGACCTTTGATGTTCTCATCGACCTCATTATATGAAGGAACACACGTCTTCATAAATGACCTAATGATCTCGGTAATCGTCGTCGATATCTTGCGCCTTTTCAAAAATACGACGTGCTCATCCAAAACAACTCTACGACGGCCTCTACTATCAGACGGAACCTGATCGCCTCTGGACAAGCCTCGGCTCGGTTGCTGCAGATGGTCTTGCACCGGCCACGTCTATCGGGGAAGAAGTGTTGGGACCCGCTGCTATAGAATCCGTAGATGGTGGCCTAGGTGCTCTACGCCTCGATCCAGATGACGTAGGTAGCGTCGATGCTGCGTGATCATCATATAGTCGATGGGGTACTACTCGATCTGGTGGATTTTTGCCGCTCGATCTAGTCGTACGCCTAGGTGGCTGGGAAGTAGAAGGGGACTCGACATGATCGGTAGCAGGGGTATCGACAGCATCGGGTGGTGTAGCGCCATAATGAACAAATCAAAGACGAGGACCTAATATCGGTGAAGCACTAGGCCTTGCGGCACTACTGTGTACCTTCATATTTAAACTTTTGTGAAGTTACTCCGTGTTACAAAGTCAATGGTAGCAGGGTATCGACAGCATCGGATGGTGTAGCGCCATAATGAACAAATCGAAGACGAGGACCTAATATCGATGAAACACTAGGCCTTGCGGCACTACTGTGTACCTTCATATTTAAATTTTTGTGAAGTTACTCCGTGTTACAGAGTCAATGGGAATACCATCTCTCTTCTTGAAAGAACCATACCAAGGATTTGCTTCCACATGAAGTTTCTAACACAACTGACGTGCACAAGATAATATCAAACCTAAGAAATTCATACCAAACGTGATAACTTACTACTATGGAGATATTGCTTCGTGCTAGGCCCGATCCTTTGATTTCTAAAGCTTTCCTTGTTTTAACGTAAAGTCATCTTATAATATATTGTGTTCCTTTGTTTTTGAATATATTATTTCATGTTTCAATCAAAGTTTGTATCTTAGGCTTTTTTATTAGTTAACTTCGATGTAATTATAGTTTGTTTGAAAGAGTTGTTCGATTTATTTTAAGCATTGATCTTCAATTTTAGACATACAAGTATACAGAAAGCCACATGATGTTTTGATGACATAGTTCCAAACGCAAAAATTATATGATGGTTAAGGAGAAGAAAACTCTACCAACGCTACAACAAACTCGGAGACCCGTCAACATGATAAAGAATAAATGGAACCAAGATTAAGTTTTGCCAACAGTTTAAAACCTGTTAATAAACATATTATATTGTCAAAGTAGTACGAATTTCATGCACCAGCACCATTCAACCATGAGTGTACACCCACAATTATAGCAAGACACCCAAAACTAACACATAATATCTGCAAACTTACGCCTTGAAGAGGTTGATTAGATTCAACACATGCATCACACATATATAGCCGGTACAGGGCAATATTATAGAATAATATAAATATTCGACATCTTCAAAGAAAAAGAAAAAAAAAAGACATACATCGCTTTCACCAACCCACATAACCAACACCGGTATTAAAACAACAGTTCAAATGTATCATGCATAGTCAATAGTTATCAATTGCCCTACGCCTTATTTTCCAGATTTCCTCTACAATAATACCCTCAAATCCCACTACGTGATGCTTTATGAAGAGCAACAAAGACATCCGCATCTTTCTTTGAGTGTGCTAGCTTGTGAAGCATGGTAATCTTCTATCCTTGTCAAAGATAGTCATGTCCTGGAGTTAAACAAGCCCTTTCCATGAGTAGTAGCATGGTAATCAACCACCCTCAGATCAACAACCCATATTTGCTTTTCGTTCCATTGTCTCATTTATTTTCTTCATGAAATCGTCCATATAAGGAAGCACCTCGGGAGTGGGATTGCCAGCACCATGGAGTTTCTCTACCTCTTCAACCATTCTCCTTATTGATCCTCTTTAACAGTTGTCTCGTCTCGCAGTGGACATCAACGGTGCAGTAGGTGCAAGACCATTGTTCTCGCCTCCACCTTTATCCATGTCCACATTGATGTAGGCTGGCTCGGTATGGGTGCTACTATTGCGCTTAAAAGTCTGTCAATTGTCATTTGGGCCGGTTCCAGAAAAATTGTTGCTCATGACATTTGTTACAACTAAACTTATGTCCTCTGCTCCATCATTCGTAGCCATGTCCTCGCCAAAACCTTTTCCCAGTCGTCAAAGTATCGGAATGCCTTGTTTAGGTATGCATCATAGTAAGGATGTGCCTACACATTCAATGAATGTACCAACAAGGATCTGAGTAATGATAAATTGATACATATTCATAATATTTTCCAGATTGAAATACCTTTTTGTGCTACTTCCAGCAATCCTCCGAAGTGAACTGAGTTGCCTTTGTGTCGGGGTCCACCCAAGCACCACCATCGATTCCTTCAAACTTACTATAAAGATTTTTGTACGTCCGCTTCCCGACCGTCATCTTCGATTTTATTTGCAGTGTTGCATGCAAAGTGGTGTTAGGAAGGATATCCCTTATCCCTTTCTTCAGATGATGAAAATAACATGCCCTAAATGTGTTATCAATCTTTAGGCATGTCCGTTTATGATCCTTAAGCACTTGAATGAGAGCTCATTCCCCTTCTCTGTTCCAAGCTCTACAGCTGCCCTTAGGTTTCTTCGCCTTTGCTTCAGACTGAATAGAGGCAGAGTTGCGACTAGATTTTGCCATTTATGCACTCAATCAGGATGGAGTTAGTAACCTAAACTCATACCATCACAAACTATAATTTCCAAATCATCACAAAGGGTTCCATATACAAGCATCAAACTGTTTATATATTAGACTAATGCATAGAAGCATTAATTATCATGAAAAATAGCTCACGCAACACATCATTAATGAATCAGTTGTTCATACTGAGGAAATCACAAAAAACCAAAGTCATGTTAGCCAACAAGGGTATCCTCACACTTGTCCATTACAAGAACAAACATAAATAACTGTATCATCAAACAAACTTGAATGGAACAAGATCTGTTCAATTTTTGGGTGCTACCAGATTGCCCGCAATTCGTCCCACATCTTTATAGCTATTTTATTTCAATAACTACTACAAACGGGAGAGTTCTACAAACTATTCACGAAGTCAGTTGGTGGGTCATCGTCTACGTTGGTACTTGAGGTTGTTCGATGAGTTGTCAAACGGATATACCAATATATGATCCTTGATTAAGTTTTTGAGAAGTGCCGCTACCATGATGCATCGGTTCTAAGTGAGTAGTAGGACGATCACTTCAATATTTTCCATCGATTCTTCAACTTTGCAAAGGCCCTTTCTATTATGTTGAGCGCTCTTGCGTGCCTCATGTTCCTCGTGGTCCTATTGGACTATGCAACCGTTTCCCCACTCCTTTTAGTTATATCTCCTACCATAGTATGGGGCTATGAAGCCATCACAGTTAGCATAGCCCACGTCCACCTGATAATAGTATCCTGTAAATTGATTAAAGAAAGACATATGTCAATGCAAAATCTTAACCTCAAAACATTCATTGCAAAGTGTGGAAAGAGATGCAGCGGTGTATTCTTAACCGAGTACCATATTACAAATACTAATACCTTGTGGAACTCTAAAATTTTCGGTAGGTGGCTTATAGACGACATCTCGTAGAACCCTTTTGTCGGTTGCACAGCCTTCCCACCCGCACAACACGTACACGAGTCCCATATCGACATCACAAATCCCAAACACATTAACTTGAACTCTACCCTTCCTTGATCGATACCTTGGATGTTCACTAGTAAGGATAGTAACATCAACCATCGTCCAATCCAGCGCACCCAAAAAATCCTAAAGATGTCCATGGTTGGTGATTAAACATGGAATGGTTACCGATTGGAATATAATTAAAAAGCATTACCCTGAAATACTCCTAAGGTGCATAACAATTGTCATATTCCTCAAATATTGGTTTTGGCGTAACAAGCATCAGTTGACTGGCATATAAGAGTGCATCGAGGGTTTTTTTTTTTCTCTGAAATAACGGCTAACCGTTTGCCCTAACCATTGCCAATTTTGTCCAATGTCACGACTTGTGTCATTGTGTGCTAGGGTTTTGAGGAATATGGACACCGGCTCACGTAGGGTCATAGATTTCTCATCGCATAGACCGCCAACCTCTCCAAGTAACCAACAATAGTCTCAAGAAGTAGTTGTGATCCATCCGCAATTGTGCAACGAAATTCACGTCATTCAGAGTTGTGATTTTATCCATAAACGTGTCAATATCTCCAATCTTATTCAGTAAACTATACTTAATGGCCCCCGACGACGACCATACTGCATTTGTCGCTCAGGATGTTGCATTACAACCGTCAACATAAAAACGTTTGCACGCAAAAAAACCATTTGCAAGTGGGTTAACATCAGCTTTTTCTCCAATTCTCTATTTGACACACAATAATTACAAAAAAATTCATAAATAAAATCTTGATTGCGCACACTAATCAGAACTCTGTAATCATTGCTCAAAGGAAATAATTGCACAAACACAACTTATGACACCAGCGAATTCACCAACATTAAAATTGATCAATATCACACCACATTTATGGCACGTGAAGAACTAGAAAGAATATGTTATAAATACTTGATTACACATGAACAACCAATGAGGTATGCCGTTTAATAGTACCTCATCCGCCATAATAGTATAGAACACACCCAATTCATAAACACCCAGTTCATAAACCCTATCCCTAACACCCAAGTCGGATAGAAATCTTATCCTTAACCCTATCCCTAACACTAACCCCCAAATTTTGATTCACGCCATCTATACCACTGAATCTTGAAATAAGTCATAAACACCCAATTCAAAGACCGCGAGTAAAAGAGATATAAGAAACCCCCAATTCAAAAACCCTAACCCTATACCCCAAATCAAAAGTAGAGATAAAAGATATGAGGCACAAAAATAAAAACAATGGGATCACGTATGGTGTTCATACCTTCCCGCTAGTCTCACAATTCATCAGATATACTGGGTCTAATTCACTAACCAGCACACGTTCACATTTGAAGAACAAAAATCAAGTAATTTCAAAGACGTACAGAGACAGTAATGGGCAAATTATAGAACGAGAAATAATTTTTAGAAGTTAATTGAATCAAATTGTCGCGATTCACGTTACCTAGCGTTCAATGCTGCTTTGCCCTCTTTCTCGCGCTCGTTGAAATCCTGAAAATTTTGGTGGGCACGAAGAACAAAAATGAAAGGTGATTTAAGTTGATTCTCAAATCTTGGGATTAATTTAGACAATTCATTGTGCCCCCCTTTTTGTATCAGAAGTTGAATAATATACTCTGGGGTGGGGGGGAGGTAGAGAGTATAATATTATTTATTAGGTGCAACAGGTTCAGGCTTTTGGTTAACAAGCTCTTAAGAGGTAACAGTTAGGAAAAATATCCATATGTTATTTTTAAGAGAGAAAAGCATTTCACCCAATTTTTTTTACTGTTATACAGTTTGTCTCCATTATATTCATAAAGAGAGTTTTGCTCCAACCTTTCAAAAAATGTGAATTTTTTTCCTAATGTCAAAATCTCGT
Source organism: Linaria vulgaris (assembly GCA_948329865.1). NCBI lineage: Eukaryota > Viridiplantae > Streptophyta > Magnoliopsida > Lamiales > Plantaginaceae > Linaria > Linaria vulgaris. The sequence continues at coordinate 30,913,649 of OX415249.1, forward strand.
CGTTTGCAATTTTTTCCATAATGCTGAACAACGATGTTTTTAATTGGCAAAAGATTCTCTGTATTATTTTAGTTAGCAAAACCCCTTGAATTTTTATTTTATTAGCACACTTTCACTCCAACTCTTTTTATAACCTTGACTTTCAATTTAGCACTTCCTTAAAAATTGAATAGAAACATATATTTGTAGAAAGCATCCTACTCGTGATTTACTTTATTAAGTAAATTTGTAAAATAAAAAATTAATTGGAGTATTTCATTTGCGAGAGATTTTTAGTATTAAATGTTACATAACATATAAATAGTTAACCACAAAAAGAAAGAAGAGGAAAAACTCCATTCCCCTTTCTCATAGGGCTCGTTTGGTTACCTTTAATAGGGGGGATAGCAGCCTTTTTATCTGGCCCAGTAAGTATTTTTGCATCATTGGTTGTCAAGATGCAATACCGGGTTAAAGAGTATGAATCCCTTTGACCCGGTACTACTACCCAATTTCAATGGTTTCCCCCCTCCGATTCATTACTACTACCCATACTAATTGTCAAATACCAAATATGCCCTCCACTTTTACCCTTCCCTAATTTTGATCAGATTTTCTCACATAAATTTGCTCCTCTTTTTACTGTTAAAAAAAATAAATGTGCTCCTCTCCACCGATCTGCTCTTCCCCGCCGGCCGCCGCTCTCCACCGTCGGTTACTTTATCTTCACCTCACCTTTCGTCTGCTTTTGAAATTAGTGTTGATTTATGCTGAGGACTCTCTCAATGCGGGAATCTAGGGTTTTCTTCATCCATGGTTGTGAACTTATGATGGTGGTCTTCGTTTTTTAGATGGGATTTATGATGTTGTACTGGACTTGATTGGCGGATGTTGCAGTGAAGAAAAAGTGGTTGGGGAAGATGAGAAAAATCCTTTCCCATATTTTTTTTTAATTCTATTTTGTTTATCCCTTGATTAATGAAATACATGGTTAAGGTTAGCCATTTGTGTGGTTTGTGATGATAAGTTTTTATATTATAAAACAGTAAACGATTGAATTTTTTGGTTAATCTCAAACTTTAAGAAATAATTGTTCTAATTAGAATGTGAGAATCTGTACTTACTCAAATAAAAAAAAACATTGATTTATGTTAAAGGATAAAATAGTCAAATTATCTAATTTAGAAAAACTATCTCATCTAATCTTTTTAGAACCAAAGGTGAACAATTATATCCAATCTACCCCAATCTATTCATTCCATACTCAATCTCTATTAAACTAGTACATCCAACCAAACGAGCCCTATAGGAAATATATCTATTAAATTGGGCCCAAGCCTTCATGGTTTTATTTTTTGGCTATACACTCTAAAATCCCATTCCTTTTTCTCTTATGAATTATATCTATACATTACATGATATTCCCCACATTGAGCCCAAGCCTTCATGTTCATCCAGTTATTGGCGCGGCTCAACCAACCATATGCGCGTCGAACGAGGCAGTCCGAGAGGCGTGCAACTCGCGCCGCGTTATGCGGCTCGCGCGTCTTTCGTTTCGAGAAATCAACTGCTTCTCTATTTTCTCGTGTGAGTATTGTGATCCTCACTTCTTTCATCATCTAAATAGTTTCTTCTCTTCTACTTTTATGCTTAACTCACAATTCCTAAAAAAATGTTCAAAATATTATAAATTAAATGAATTTAAAAAAATTCATAAAAAACACTAAAAATTCTCGGTTGTCTCCCAAATAGCACTTAGTTCTTATGTCGCTTAGACTGCCATTACTAATTCTAAAGTGTGACCATCCCTCCAACATGGTTAGATGGATGCTCAATATTCACTTCACATGCTAAATTCTTGATTGGTGGTTCATCTGGATATATGTGTGTTTACTTTAAAACTAATTGTTTCATTGCTAACTTTTAAAGTAACAGTTCCTCCTTCTACATCAATCAAAGCATTAGTAGCTGCAATAATGTCATTTCTAAAATCAATGAAAACTTATACATTTCACTCATATCAAGTACCAGAAAACAAGTTGGAAAAGTAAAGTCACCAATTTTTACAAAAACATCATCAACCACCCCTTTAGGGTAACTAACACTTCTATCAGAAGTTCAATTTTTCATATATAGAGTAGGCCATAAGATTTACAGTAGCACATAAATTACATACAAAATCCTCAAGTAAAACATTATTCACAGTGCAAGGTATAGTAAAACTCCCAGGATCCTTTAACTTTGTGGGCACATCGCCAGTTGCTTGAATTGCAAAAACTTTGTGGATTTCCAACTCTTCTACTCTCCACTCGATCATGCTTTCTCGCCTAAGTACTTTACATACTCCGATACTTGTCTCACTGCTTCTTCAAGTGTTATCCATCCCGATAAGTTGTTGAATACGACGGTGAATTGATCCATAAAATGAATTCTTGAAGGGTTAGGATGGGTTGGTAATACTCCTTCAGTAGTGGTTTAGAAACGTCCCCCCAAACAATCTTCTTCAGTTGAGATCATATTTGCTTGATCTTTTGGATTTATTTCGGTGCTGCTTGGCAACGTCCCATTTGGTTGAATACTTAGTTGATTCATTATTTGACCAAGTTGCTTCTTCATATTTTTCATTGAAGCGTCTGTGTTTTGACAATTTGCTTCAACTTGTCCTCTTCTAGCATGAGTCTTCGCAATGTAATTAAACACGATTTCTTCAAGGTTGGACTTCTTATCATTTGATTAATATCTCGACGGTTTTCACGTCCTCTTGTTGTTTGTTTTGTTGACCGACCATGAAAAGGTTAGGTAATTTATCCATCCCAGACTGTTAGTGTTCGAGTAAGGATTGCTTTGCCTCAAGTAGTGACCTGCATAGTTGCTTTATATATGCATTAATGAGTTTACTCCTTAGCACTCGGTATTTGGATGACTTCCTCTACAGTCGGTACACATAATGAATGGTCTATTACAATTCATATGCTTCATTTTGGTGTTAATAAACTCCACTTGTGCAGATAATTGAGTAATCGCAACTACCTCATGGACCCCCATTGTTCTCCTCACTGATGCTCGTTCTATGTTCCAATTTGATATGGTGGATGTGATTGTTTCCAACAGTGGAAATGCATCACCATAAATCAATATCATGAATCCCCCTCCAAAACTAATTTTGAGTGTATTCTTACACTCCGTATTTAATCTAATATACAATTATTGGAGTAATACCTTCTTTTGGAAGTCGTGTTGTCGACATCTCTTTGTCATGCCTTTGAACCATTCCCATGCACCGGCTAGTGATTCTCCATCGATGGAAATTGACTATCTTACTTCTCATTTTCGCTGTTCTTGCTCGTGGAAAAAATTGCAATCAGAAAAGTTGTGCCAATTGCTTTTATGTCGTGATGTTGTTGTTTGGTAATTCATTCAACCATCTTTTTGCCTCTCCAATAAGTGTGAATGGAAATAGCTTTAAGATTGCCTATTCTTCTTTGATTTAGAATATATTGCACGTTCTAATAAAATCATTGAGATAGTAATTTGGATCTTCAGTAACTCCTCCTCGAAACTGCGTCTAACCTATTACTGAGAATATTGTTGCATTGATCTTGTTCTCCATGTACCATAGTGAATGATCTTGTTCTCTCTAGTTTTGGTTATACCTCTTGCCAGATTGGTTGAAGATGGATGTGATGTGTTTGTGTGTTATTCTTTGTGATATAGAACAATGAGAGTAATGAAAGCGATGTATGCGATGTTGTGATACCCTAACTGCGAATATGTCTAACATATTTACAGTTTTAGGCTAGGAACATGTAATCATATGGTTTCATCCAAAGTCGCCTCACTTTTCTAGGTCACACGAGTGGTCGCGCATCATGTGTGAGTACAAAAGATTGGGTTGAGCTGTCCTATACAACCGATTCTAGTGTAATAAGGGATCCTACCATTTAGGGCATGCGACTTATCTCAACAAGTAGGTTGCATGATTCGTACTTAATTCCATGTCAAAAGTTGGTTGATTTATTTACATCCTTAAAGCGAGTCATTCGAGATATAAATACTCCCCACTTGACCAATAATTATCTAGTGGGTCTTTGAATTATACTAAAAGCAGGTCTTTATTGCGCTAAGTTTTGTCAGTTCTGTGAACATAATAATCATCACATCGTATGATGCTTTTATGTAGTGATCTTTGTACGAGGCCATATTTTCCTTCGCACAACGAGGAGGATGGGGGCTGCTTTTATGAGGGCTTTTTTTTTCTTTACCAAGTGTTGACCGTGATCTTCCATCTTCCTCACGAGGCTCAAAGTGCCTCGTGAGCTTCTTCTCTAGTCTTGTTCATTTTTTTAGGATTAGATTTGTCGTAGATGGGTGGTCTTTGTTTTTACCTTTATGATGTTTTATTACATGTTATAACTTACATTGTGCATTATCAAGAATGATTAGTGATTCTTCTATTAATAGAAAACCCATCTTTAGATAACATAATAATCTATATGTTGCATCGTAACATTTGATGTAATTAGAGACCCCCCATCCCCTTCATATTTCTCCATATAAGTTCTTATTAGAATGAAATGTGGGAATCATTCATATATAGAAGCCCACACCCCCTTATATGTAGGCTATAATGAATATTGATCCTAATATATGTGATATAAGTGGGTAAACCCATAATTGACTTAGTTTAGGCTCTGATATCATGAAAAAATTAGGGGTCCCTCATTTTGCTCGTAAGAGAGATGAGAAATTATTAATATACAAAAACTTTGAATAGCTCCTACAATTATAAGAGAGATTTCCAGAATATTGATCAGCTAAAATAAATTAGCGTCTAATGTCAAACGCAAGACAATCGAAAGTTTAATATTGAGTCATAATACAAACAAAACAACAAGTTAGGATCCCTAAAAGATAAGTTATTCATAGAGGGCAAATCATGATCAGGAAGTCATAGATACCATCATCTTGGAGTTGGATTGTTCGTATTGTTCTTACTCTTTTGTAAAATGAAAGTCTACCCTATGTGTTTTATTGGGTAGAGAAATTTTTGGAGTCGTATTACTTATAGTATGAAAAAAGAAGTGCTGACAAGAAATAGTTGATTGTTATTTTAAGTTATAATGCATATATCATGATGTGATGATCGACTCCCAAGAAAACTAAGTTTAATGAGTTATGTTTCGCTGACGAACTTGGGCAAGCAAAAGTTGAATAAGTATGTACAATAAGTAAATTTAAAGGATAGCTACAAATATACCCTCGAGGTTTCGTATAATTATAAATACCTCCGCTCTAATTTGGAGACTACAATCATCTTCTCTCTAACCAAAGAATGTAAATGATTTTTTAATTTTGTCCTTAATCAATTAATTAATTTTTTTAAGGGATTTATTTATAGTGTTAAATAAAGGAGTGAACTTGATAAAGTTTACACAATTTTAATTTCAAAAAATATGTAAAATTCCAAATAAATATTAAAAATAAGATAAATTTATTTTATTCAATTATATATTTAATGTTATTACTTATTCTCTTAAGATAAAAATAATTTAACTATCCCCAAATAATAATTGTAAAATCATAGTCAAAGAATACACTCAACGTCATACACTCTTTAGAAATTTTAAGTTATTTTTTGTACTACTTTAGAATATATTATTAAGTAAAGAATCATTTCTAAAATAATACATAATTAATTGTCTTCACCACTATGGCATGCACGTCTATTTTTGTCCTTATACTTTTTGTTCATGACCAAATTGCTCTTAAAAATTTACAAAATATTTAAGAATTTGAATTATTTAACAAATTAAATTATGTTATTCTTAGTTTAAAATATTCTTTAAAATTATCAAGTAATTTTAAAATAAAATTGTCCTAATCCCTTTAAAAGTTAATTGATCAATGCAAAAACTGGAAGTTAATTTGTAATATTTTGTGGGAGGGGAGGTCGATTGTAATATGATCATCTAGGTTACACGAAAGATAACAAAAGTACAATATTGGCTTGAAATACACCAATTTATGCCGATCCGTTACAAGAATTGACTGGTTTAGTCCGGAACACCTAATTAGCACATAAAAATAGCCAAGCTGACTAGGATCTCCAAAGTCTCAAATCTGGAATTGTTGAATAGATCAAATATCGAACATTGAGGATTATCAATTGGATCGCCCTAGAATAGAAATGCAACCTGAACATTGAACCGTCGAAGTGGGCGTATCGAACTCTAAACAGTATCAAAAAATGTTCAGCTTCGATGCTGTTATGTGAAAGTATATATGTATCGAATGCTGGGGACGATCGAATGCTGAAGTGTCGAATCTAGCCTTCAATCTAAGAGCGTGACGAGCTACAGTTATTAATGACCTCCTTAATTCTCGGAATTTGGGGTATTTATAGACTTCGGATTGCGGGCCTCGGTATCCTAGTCTTCTCGAGATAAGATCGAATTGGACATTCGATACTGGGTCAGTATCGAATTTGCTATTCTATCCTTGCCGAGAAAAGTATCGAATTGCACATTCGATACCCTTTTTGTTGGGTATTGTTTGTTTCGGTCGGCCCAACTTTTTGCGTTAAGTCAACCTAATTAGCCCCCACCACTTATAAATCAAAGATAAACATCTAACCTTTATAACTTCAATATTCAATGTCACACATACATGCTTAGAGTAAAAGCTTCAAAAGGAGAAATTAGGGAAATTGTACAACATTTGAAAATGGGAAAGTTTCCTTTGCTAGCTATCTATTAATTGGCGGGTTCAAGACTGCTGATACGTATAATTCGTCCACAACTATAAACCTGACAAAATGCTTGTAAACCCACCAGCAAAAGAAGAATAATCGCCGCAACAAACGTCAGAATTTTCCATGAACCAAACACATATTTCTTCATGAACTTTCCAATTTTAACCTTCCACCTTCCATCATAAAACTTGTTTACATCTCTTATAACTTTATCCAAAGAGGGCACCTTTGTCAATCTAATGGATTTACTCATTCCGTTCCATAAGTCTGCCACCTCTTTTTCACTCTTCAAATGGTTGATGATAATCCCCTTTTGACAAAGAAACTTTGCGTCCTCTTCGGTGTCGATTATACCGTTCATTAGCTCCGTGTATCGACTCAAAACCAATGTGGTTGATCCACTGCATGCTTCATATGCGACCAAGTTTCGTAGCACGACCTCTGAATTTACATCTAAATCAATGATTGGAATATGAAATAATCGAGCTTTTGCATCGAAATAGATCGTTGATATCCCATCATTAGTAGCCAAGAACTGCACCCCCACGTCAGCGAGCTGAGTGACTGAAGGGATTGAGATTTCTTCGAGCACAGGATGCTTGCTGCTGTTATCTTTCGAGCTCGATTCGTCTTTCTTCCCTTCATCATCTTGGTTGAAGGCACCAAACACATGTTCAAGAGGCCCTTTCATCATATTTATGATTGGAACTTTAGTAAGAATTGTCAATGGCACCTTCACAATTACTTGCACAGCTTTTGAGAAGATTATCCTCTTGATCAACTTGAATGGCTTTATTCCTAATTTGGAAACATTTTCCCATAGCTCATAAAAAACATGCCTCTGATGCTCACTTGGTTTTGCATATGAATTCTCCTCACCGTCCCCTGCCACGCCTTCCTCTGCTTCATAAATCTCAACAACGATTTCAGTTGATACTTCTTGTTGTGGTACGAGGAATCGGTAAAAAAAGTCCAGAAAATGGGCACAATCTTTTACTTCAGTTTTGTTTGGCCCTTCCATGGTCTTGAATGGGGAAAGCTCCTTACATACTCCAATCAACATGTCGCGTAGCAATTCATCCGCCCTTTGTAGAGATGAAAGACGAAACTCTACTAGCATTCTGACCACGAACAACGGGATTTGATTCTCAAGCATCATTATATCCCTGAGTATAGTGTTGTGCGCGGTTTTGCTACCCGAAAGGTCGACCAGATGGGCCAATGTTGATGGAATTCTCGTTAGAACAGCCTTTCCTTGCCTGATACCGCAAACTTGGAGAAACTCAAACAAGAAAGCCGTGTCCACCGCCATCATCCACGCCAAAGTTTCCCCTTCAAATCCCAGAGGTCTGTGATAACTGGCTCGAATCCGCAGCTCATGTTTCATTAGATGTTCGACGAGATGTTTGAATTTGATGGAGTCCTGAAGATCTCTCTGGTTTCTTTTTGCAGCAGCAATTTTGTACCTTGTTGAAAAAAATGGCAAATAAAAGTCAAGGCTCAACGCTCTAACGCACATAACTAGAATAGAAGTTCGTATATCCTATTCCAAAGTCTAATTGACTTTGTAACCAAACAAGCACATTTCATAGCCATTTAATGGAATACTCTGACATGAACCTTGCCTACTTCATGTACCATGCATCAGTTAACTGCATAAAAGTCGCCCTATCTTAGTACATGATTTTCACCAAAAAAAACAATTCATGCTCGTTATAATTCATGTACTTATAACAGTTCATGTACTATATAAATCTATGAACCAAGCTTATAGTCCAACATACCTCTCCATGTCGTAGAGCTCAGGTCGAAGATGGTGATAAGGCCCGATGGCTACTTGTTGTGGGATATAACAATCAGGGTCGATCAGCATAAGAGCCTTGGGAACGCCGAAGATGGTGACTGGAATTTCGGTCTCTTCTTCGAGCTCTTCATCTAGTGTTTGACGTATCCGTTTGACCCATTGACGCTCGTCGAAGCTGGAACCTAAGCTTGTAAGCATGTTGTTTTGAAAGAAAGACATGGTTAAGTTATGTGTTTGTATGTGGTTTCTCCTGCTCAAATACTCCCGAGACTCAAGGCATCAAAGGCTGTGCTCCGGGTCAGGTAATAAACACATCTTAATATATATGTCTCATGTCTGAAATCTGAAGTGACTTCTTGTTACGAGTTTGTATCTCGAGTTGCAGTGAATATAAATAGTAGAATACGTTATTGAGTTTGGTGTGAAAGGAACATCAATGTACTGTAGTTCAGTTTGAATCTAATAATAATTCAGTGCAATTATAGACTTAATTAGATTATGCTCACGGTCGTAGCCCCATATTTCTTGTTCAATTATGCCGCGAGACATTTAACAATACAATCTGTTTTTAACAATTTGAAATTGTAACTTGGTAGGGTTCAAACCCAAATTCTATCTGCGTTAGGTATACATCCAGCCAATTTTAGTTCAGAGGTAGAGATATTAAACAAGAGCCAGTTGTGAAATAAAAACCATATTACGGAAAAAAAAATTGTCAGCTAGCCCGGCCCATTGGATAAAAGGATATATAATTATATGTATATTTTTTTTGGGTTGGACAAAAGTATCAAACTCCCCTTGTATATTAGTGTTATTTTCTCTAAAGCGCCCTCATAACACTGAAAAATCACAAACACACTCCTCCCACGGACGGAGCCGGGGCATATGCATGCACCCCTATATATATATATATATATATATATATATATATATATATATATATATAAATAATTATATATACACATTTGTATTTCATTTTTTATAATTAAACATATAATTTCTTACATATTTAGATCGTTAGATTCAGTTATGTAATTCTAATTATAATTTCATATAAATTTGTTCAAATATTAAACAAATTGTTATTAAGTTCTTAACGTAATTTTTTAAAGGTGAAAATGTGTAAGATTGTGGTTTCAAAAACTCTGCATAAAATCCACCCTCATAAGTTTCAACTAATTCCATGAGTTTTTTATCAAATGACTAAATTGGCACTTCTTTATTTATTTTAAATATAATTTTATTTGTAAAATGGTTTAAATTTTTTTGTAATAAAATATCGTTCAAGTGCTTTTAAATTATATAAAACTATTAGATATCATTTTTAATAAATAAATTATAAGTATCGTGCAATATGTTTCCAACCATAGTGATATAGGCTATTCCCGCTTACTGGTCCAACAGTTTGGGTCGACCCAGAATAGTCATCAAACATAACATATCGAGCATTTATGCTTGACATATGCACATGTCGAGAGTTTATGCTCGGCATACCCTCGACATACCTGACATTTGTTGGGAAGCGCGGAGTTGGCCTCGCATCCCGGTACCTATAAATACTCTCGTCCGATAATTTAAGAGAGAACATTAATCACACCCATTACTGCACCACATATCGAGCATTCATCCTTGACGTATATCCTTCACGTGTAGTCAGGCGACATGTCCTATCCTCGACGTGTTCATCCTTGACACTCCATCCTCGACGTGTCCCATCCTTGGTGTTCTTGATCCTCGACATACCCTTCATCATCATAATTGTGCTTGCAGATATTATGAAGACTTGGGATAGCTCTAGGAGTGGTCTCGACTATTTATATCAATTGTATAAGTGTTCCGGATAAAGTTACACTAGAATCTTGTACATGATTATAGTTTAACATAGTTCGTGTATAAGTTTTCCTTAATTTGTATTGTGTGTACCAGAGATGAGTGTGTCCAAATTAGTGGCACCGTCTGTGAGAACACATGTTCACTAGATAGGAACGTCACGGTTCACTGCAGCAATGAAGAGATTGTAAGGCAACCGTAATGACAACCTTACAAAAAAGAAGAAAATAGGCAGCCCCGAACCGCCTAGGGTCCCAGACAGTTTGGAACCGAGTAAAAGGGAAAAGTCACTCCTGCCTTTCCAAGGCCAATCTAAGATGGAACCATTAAAGGAGTTAGTTCCAGTCACGTTGGACCCTCAAAACCCTGAGGTCGTGCATATGGTTTAGCGATGTCGGACGACGTTGAACAAATGGTAGTGGATTGCCTTAGGAGGAGCATATATATCTTTTCTTGAACATATTTAGATCTAAAAACAATCGACCCAAAGACCATAGTACACAAGTTGGATGTGAAACAGTTGGAAAAACCGGCCAGACAGAAAAAAAGAAAGTTGAGCAAAGAGAGGAATGAGGCTGCAGAGAAAGAAGTGATTGAAGAATTGAAGGCTCAACACATTGATGAGATACACTATTTTGAATGGCTCTGAAATATTGTTTTGGTTCTCAATAAGGGAGCGGCATAGAGAATGTGTGTTGACTACACTGACTTGAACAAGCATTGCCTGCGGGATCCTTTTCCCCTGCCTAAGATTGACTTGCATGTGGATTCAACTGCTGCTCTACTCAGCATGATGGAAGCCAAGACTGATTTTTATCAGATAGTTATGGCCCACCATGATCAAAGCAAGACCGCATTCGTCACTGACACAAGGATCTATTGTTACAAGGTGATGCCTTTCGGCTTGATGAATCTAGGAGCAACATTTTAAAGATTGGTCGCTCAGATGTTTTGCAACCTGATTGGTAAATCCATGGAGGTCTATATAGAAAATATGTTGGTCAAAAGAACGAGAGCTGAAGACCATATCAAACACATTAAAGAGTCATTCATGGTATGCGAAACTATGGAATGAAATTGAACCCCAAGAAATGCACGTTTAGGGTGACTGCGAGAAAATTCTTAGGATATGTGGTCAATAAAAGAGGAATTGAGACCAACCCAGACAAAATTCAAGCGGTAATAGATCTTACATCTCCAAGATCGACAAGAGATGTACAATGCTTAGTAGGGCATGTGATCACCCTCAGTCGTTTCATCGCTACGTTAGCAGAGAAAAGTCTACCATTCTTAAAAAAGATAAATAAAGCAACAAATTTTCAATGGACAACGGAGTGCGAGGCTGCCATTCCAAAACTCAAGAGATATTTGATGTTCCCGCCACTGCCAGCAAAATGTGAACCGAGAGACACTCTTTATCTTTATTTGGAGATATCGTCCAATGTAGTTAGCACTATTCTGATAAAGGAAAAGAACGGCAGGCAATTGAGTATACACTATGTGAGTTTCGTAGTCCAAGTAGCAGAAAGTAATTAGCTATTGCGCAGCGAAAAATACACAACCACAACAAGAACATAGAAATACGCAAAATTGAAAACGATAAATAACAATCAGTACACAAGAGACAATTTGTTTACCCAGTTTAACTGTGTCTACCTCAGGGGGCGATCCAAGCCACAATTTCCACTATGATGATGATGAGGGATTTACGATTACAAATAAGATACAATTGTGCCTCACAGATTAAGAACTATCTTTCTCAATGTCTCAATGTCTCTCAATCTCAAAAGTGTTTTCCTGTCTTATTTTTATCTCTTTCTATATCTGCCACACTCTACAAAAACGTCCAGTTACACATTTATAGCTGTTACGGCATCAATATCGAGATTGGGTGAAAGTTGGCCAAAACTATCAGGTGCGATCTGCGGGCTATATCGCCTGACTGTAGCGCCTGACATGCGCGACATGTGTCGCATCACGGCTCCTGTAGCACAACTCTTTGGCATAACTACGTACGTAGCGCCGCTCAGGCGCGATCAATGCCGTAGTGCCTCACAGTAGCGCCACTCCCTGGTTGCACGTTTGATCCACTCTTCATTCTCACTGTTGTTAGAACTCCTATCTTCAATTTCAGCACACCGTATTCATAATTCGGGCTCCACAATCCTAACAATCTCCCACTTGGAAACTGAACCAGCCGGACTGCTCCTACGAACCAAGACCTCCATCACATTCATCAATGCCACATAATCATGAACCATCATCATAGGAATCCAGTAACTCTAGAAACTTCAATACTCAATTTCATTTCCATTTCCAAGGCTAGTTGAAGCCACGGAAAGCTTCAACTTCTCTAAAGTCACAACTTATACCAGCAGAAATTTTAGTATCTCGAGTCTTCACAACCAACAAAATCTTCATCTCCAAGAGATACCGTATGTATTGAGACTTCAACTCAATACGCTTTGATCTTCAATGAAACGTCGGATTATTTGCCAAGAAAATATAACTTTGACTATCACTGTAGAAAGTGCTATTACTCTGCCCTATACCGAGTTCACTCAGAAAACCTTACAACCATACCATCTCCTTGTTGGCCTCTATTACCCCTACGTACTCAGCTTCTGTAGTAGATAACACCACAATCCTCTGCAACTTTGAACCCCAAGAAATCGCAGTGCCACCCAAAGTAAACACACCTGCCAAATCAACATCAACATAGCCACATAGATTCGTACTTAATCCTCTTGAACACAACGCCATGTCTCTAGTATCCTTCAAGTACCTCATGGTCCACTTTACTACTTCCCAGTGTTGTTTCCCCGCATAGCTCATGTATCTGCTCACAACCCCCACTTTATGTGCAATGTCTGGCCACGTACACGCCAATGCATAGATAATATTGCCCACTACTGATGCATACGAAATATTCATCATTTTAGCACGCTCCCACTCACTGCTAGGCGACTTCTTCTTAGATAATTTAGATTGACTACCCAAAGGAGTACTTACCGGCTTTGCACCATCCAAGTTAAATCTCTTATGAACCTTTCTAATATATTCAACCTACAAAAGATATAAATTCCCTGAAACCTTGTCTCGTGAAATACGCATGCCCAAAATCTCCTTTGCCTCCCCCAGATTTTTCATAGAAAACCGTTCAGACAATTGTTTCTTCTACGTGTTCACCTCTTAAACACAAGCACCCGCTATCAACATATCATCAGTGTACAATAGCAACATAATGAAAGAATTGTTGAACTTCTTGAAATAAAAGCAGTGATAAGCATTACACCTACTAATTCAATATCATGCATGAAACCATCAAATTTCATGTACCACTGGCGTGGATTTTGCTTCAGGTCGTATAAGCTCTTCTCCAGTTTGCAAACAAGCTCAGTGTTACCTTAAGCCAAAAAACTCTCGGGTTGCTTCATATAGATATTCTCTTCAAGGTCATCATGAAGAAACATCGTCTTGACATCTATTTATTCTAGCAATAAATTCTCCACCGCAACTATACTCACAACCATTCTAATGGTTGTTAGCTTCACCACCGAAGAAAATATATCCGAGTCATCAACGCCCTTATTTTTTTGAAAATCATTCACAACCAATCTTGCTTTGTAATTCTTACCTCCATTGGCTTCTTCTTTAATTTTGCACACTCATTTGTTATGCAAGGACTTCTTTCCCTTAAAAATCTCCACGAGTTTTCATATGTTATTCGCCTTTAAGGAATTCATCTCATCTTCCATGGAAAACTCCCACTTGCTCGAATCAACACTCTACATTGCTTCTACATAACTCTGTGGTTCGCCACTATCAGTCATCAAAAGATAGTGTATAGTGGAGCCATATCTCTTCGGAGCCCGATGTTGTCTACTTGATCTCTTCAACATAGACCCTGGGTGTACGAGGTTCTATCTCAACATTCTCATGTTCGTGCAAAATCTCCTCTTCATCTAAATTGGGCACATCCAAATCCACAACATCCAGTTTATCATCCTAAAATTCATCCAGTTGTTCATACGCTCTGCGACCACGTTTTGTGGAGGGATTCCCTTAACTGTCTTATCCATGCGAATGCCATTCTATAGACAATATTGTTTAAACTCTACAAGCTCATACTCGCCACCGCTGTCAAACCTCAAACACCTCACACTCAGACCAATCTTTATTTTTGCTCGTGCTTTCTACTTCATGAAGACATCAAAGGCTTCTGATTTCTGCTTCAAGAAGTACACCCATAACTTTCTCGTAGCGTCCTCAATGAAAGTCATGTAATACAATGATCCATCAAGATATGTGACTCGCACCGGTCCTCATAAGTCACTATGTACTAGCTCCAACTTCTGCTTCTTCAGAGTTCTACCACTTCTTCAGAAACTAACTCTCTCCTGTTTACCAAATACACAGCCTTTTCGTATACATATGTTAATTGTTTGGATGTCTGGTAGCTTACCCTTAGAACAAATAATCTCCATCCCTTTATCGCTCATGTGACCAAGTCGACAATGCCACAAAGTAGCATCACCCTTTGCTCCCGCAACAACAATGTTATCCTTCTCTATTCTAGTCATGTAAAGTGTGCCTCTCTTCAACCCCCGAGTTAACACAATAGCTCTCTTGGTTATTTTCCATGCACCTGAACCAAAGAATAGATGATACCCATTATCATCTAACTGCGCAACAGAGACAAGATTTCTCCATAGGCTAGTAATATGCCTCACATTCGCAACATCCATATGTGTCCATTGTTTGACTTCATTCGAACATCACCTTTTCCCACGACCTTCAAAGGTTTGTAATCTGCAAGATAAACTATACCGGAATCACCATCAACATAATTCGCTATTACACTACTATAAACGACGCTCCAGAATCCAACATCTATGAATTCACTGGACTACATACACTCAATATTAGTGCTTCATCAATATTTTCAATGGTTGCGTTTGCTGAGCTTTCCTTCTTCGGTGCTCGACAATTAGCTTTGTAATGACCATTCTTTCCACAATTACAACACACATTGGAACTATTGTCCTTCTTTGACTTCCTCAATTTTGATCTACACAGATTGGAATTCGAGCCCCATTGTTTTGGTAAACCACTAGCCTCCGTACTCGGGTTGACCCTGAAGAATTCCCTGATGAACTACCCGACTCCTTCCTGCGAATTTCTCACTGACAACCATGTCTCTCACTTTGTCATACTTCAACCTCACCTTCCCGATTGATGGACTAAATTCCACGATCATTCCGCTCGCTCCAACTCTCTGGCAAAGAGGACAAAATCGAGGGTTTGACTTCGTCGCCAATATCAATTTCGATCGAGTTCAACCTTGACACAATCAAGTTAAACTCACTAACATAGTCCAACACCACCATGTTCTCCGTCATCTTCAAGTAGAAAAAATGCCGCATTAGATGGACTTTGTTGGCTGTTGATGGTTTCTCCTACATGTCTGCAATAACCTTCAGCATAAGGTTGTCTTCTTCGTGGTGTGGAACACTACATTTTTCTCTAGAGTCAACCGAACCACGCTCATCACATTTTTATCAAGAACTTTCCGATCTGCATCTAACATGTTCGTCGGTTTATCCTTCAATGGTTTCCATAGATCTTTACCATATAGTAAATCCTCGACCCGCATCCGCTAGAACTTATAATCTGACCCATTAAACTTCTCGATTTTTGTTTTACCTCCATCCATCATACAATTCCCACATAATTGTACCATCCTTCATAACCCGATGCTCTGGTACCACTTGTTGCACAACAAGAAATACAAAACTAAAACAAGAACAGAGAAACACACACAGTCGAAAGCTATAATTAACAATCAGTACACAAGACACAATTTGTTACCCATTTCGAATATGTCTACCTCCCGGGGAGATCCAAGCCGAAATTTTCACTATGATGATGATGAGCGATTTAGGATTACAAATAAGATACAATTGTGCCTCAAAGATTAAGAACAATCTCTCACAATGTCTCTTAATCTCACAAGTGTTTGTCTTATTTTTATCTCTCTATATATCTGTCTCACTCTACAAAAACATCCAATACTATCTATAGCTGCTAGGTCTCAGAATGAGATTGGCCAAAACTGGGCCAAAACTGTCAGGCGCGATCTGCGCACTATAGCGCTTGATCATAGTGCCTGATAGGTGCGACCTGTGCCACATCGCAACTCTTGTAGCACCACTCTTTGGAAGAACTACGTACGTAGTGACACTCAGGCATGATCACGGCAGTAGTGCCT
Organism: Linaria vulgaris; assembly: GCA_948329865.1. Classification (NCBI taxonomy): domain Eukaryota; kingdom Viridiplantae; phylum Streptophyta; class Magnoliopsida; order Lamiales; family Plantaginaceae; genus Linaria; species Linaria vulgaris. Next base: position 30,930,284 of record OX415249.1, read on the forward strand.
CACCGTAGCGCCACTCTCTGGTTGCATGTCTTGATCTGCTTTTTGTTCTCACTGCTGATAGAACTCCACTCTTTAATTTCAGTACACCGTCTTCATTGTTAGGCTCCACAATCCAAACATTATCTTCAAATCGAGTTTTTTCCAATTTCGACAAAGTTAGCAAGGTCTGGAGTGACGTGGAATTTATATTTGCTATCTAAGAAGGAGAAAGTTGGAAGGATGAAATCTTTCAATATTTGCAGAATGGAACGCGACCGTCATATATCAATGATTGACGATGTTTGAAGTACAAGGCCTATAGCTTTACTATTAATAATGGAGAACTGTACAAGAGGTCTTTTGAAGGACCATTACTTCGATATTTATCCCAGAGCAGGCTAAGTATATTATGACAGAGATAAATAGTGGAAGTTGTGGACACCACTCTAGGGGTCGGGCCCTAACCCAAAAGATATTGAGTCAAGAATATTATTGGCCCACATTGCTTAAGGATGCAACCATATTCACTCGCAGCTGTGAGAGTTGTCAATATCATGCCAGATTGATACACAGGCACGACCTCACCAATGCACCTGCTAGAATTCTCTTGCCCTTTCCACCAGTGGGGCATTGACATTGTAGGACCTTTTCTAGTACAGTTTGGCATTGACATTGACGGGTCAGAAGAATATTTTACTAGTACAGTTGAATACTTCAGAAAGTGGGTGGAGGCAGAGGCACTTGCCACCATAATAGAGTACACTGTGATAGAATTCATTTGGAAAAACATTATCTACCGTTGGCCTACCCAGGGTTTTAATATCCGATAATGGAACTCAGTTTTGAGGGAAATAAATTGTAGAATAGTGCAAAGAACTGAAGATTAGTCAGCACTTTGCAACCGTAACGTATCCCCAAGCGAACGGACATGTAGAATCCATGAATAAAACCATAAAATACTTCCTTCAGAGACGTCTCCATCTCCCGACAAAAGTTGGATCGATGAACTACAGTGAATCCTTTGGGCATATCGTATTGCACCCCACACTTTTACGCGGGAAGCGCCTTATACGTTAGTTCATGGTTCAAAAGTGATGATCCCAGCTCAAATCGGTATGCCTACATATCGCATTACAGAGTATGACCCAGATCATTCGACAAGACTACGCTAAATGGATTTGGATATGATAGGTTCTACCAGAGATCAGGCGTACCATAAAACCATAGCCTTTAAGGCGGCCATGGCCAAAACTTTTGACAAGAGAGTACATCTACATAATTTTCAAGTTAGAGATTTGGTCCTCAAAAGCGTAAAGGCAAGTAAGCACGTCGGTAAGTTGCAGCCCAATTGGGATGGACCATACTGGGTGACACACGACAGTTCAAAAGAATATTACTACCTAGAGGATTTACAAGGTGTCCCATTGCCTTGACCATGGAACGTACAACATCTGCGTCGTTTCTATAGTTAGTTTAATAGTCTTATGTAATAAAACTACGCAAAGCTTGACTCCCTTCATGGGATACGTAGGCAGCCATGAAAAAGGTTCAACACTATCATGTTATCTTATTATTTTTTATGTTTCGAAGCTGGTGAAAATGTAAGAAGAACACGATACCATGCCCGCAACGACAAAGAAATATGTACCAACACGATACCATGCCTAAAACGGCAAAGATATTTGTACCAACACGGTACCATGCATGAAAATAGCAAATAAACATCTACCTACATGGTAACATGCCTAGAACGGCAAAAAAATATGTACCCACACAGTACCATGCCTGAAATGGCAAAGAAATATGTACCTACACGGTAACATGCCTAAAATGGCAAAGAAACATCTAGCTGCATGGTAACATGCGTAAAATGACAAAGAAATATCTATCTACATGGTAACACGCCTAAAACGGTAAAGAAACATCTACTTACATGGTAACATGCCTAAAAAGGCAAAGACACATGTACCTACACAGTACCATGCTTGAAAAGGCAAAGAAGTATGTACCTACACAGTCAATTCCTAGAAAGGCAAAGAAATATGTACTTACACGATACCATGCCTGAAAAGGAAAAGAAACATGTACCTATACGGTACCTCGCCAATTGTAACAAGGCAATAACTCGCATCACATTGAACCAGAAACGGACACCAGCCAAGTAGTATATGGCAAAGCTCACATACACATGCAATTCTTTACATTACCCAATCATACGCTACTACTACAAATCTAAACTTCATTAAAAAAATAATATAAATGAACCTACTTACAAAAGGGAAACTCATCCTTTAAGCACACCCACACATTAACCAAGTAGTCCTGGAATACTTTATCATGGTAGTCTTTGTGCAAAATAGGGGGCGGTGGTGAATCGGCCGCGCGTATTATTCCATATGACGTGGCAGTCATCGCACTCCTAGCATGAATCACCTTCTTCGTGAAGGTAATACCCGCCAAGTGGGGATATAGCTGAATATCCAAAGTCGGGTATATCACTCATATTTCACCCTCAGCCTCAACTTCACACAAACTACGACCCAACACACAATACATCAGGACGGGGCTATCACCCGCCGCATCACCAATAAGAGGCGGACCTCTCAGAACACTATTTTCAGTGTCGATACTTCCCATGATCTCATTGTCAGAAGCAAACACATTGGTAAAAGTACTTTGAACGTCTACATCCTCATGAACGCTCCTTATGAAATCGGCAGGAGGATCATGATTTCTCCCCGCCCTATTGAGAGACTCGGTGAAACCAACCATATACAAATCCCATTACCGCACTAAAGAGTATAAAGGATCACCAGGTCATGGCGGTTCATAGCTATCATTTTTAGACTCCACGAGCTCCTCCATATTGGGTCCTAGCTCGGGATTCATCATACTTGGGTGGAATCCATCCTCGACAAAACCAAGTGTTCCAATTTGGCTAGCAACAAGCTCCATACCAAACCCAATATCTCGCTCCCCGCTTGTATATCCTATATGATTGAATGTTGACGACCTTAAAAATTCTTTCACAACTTCAACTTTATAAAGGTGGGATTCGAGATATTCAACTATCTTCTCCATGCCCTTATTCTGCACTTCAAGCCTCTCTGCAGATGCTTTGTAGAACTCTCACTCCTACTTTATTACCTCATTCTCTTGGCGGAGACTCTCAGACTCAACCTTCAATGCTTAGAGTTCCCTTATCATTTTTCCGTCTTCATTACATGCTTTGCATGCTTCCTGTAGGGCTTTAAAACTACTAGCTTTGGCTTTCCGAGCCCTCTAGTGCGCCTTGTCACGATATACATACGCACCAGATAAGTTTCACGCTTCTTGTCAATCATTTTATCATGCTTAACTTGCATCTGTGATAACAACATGTGGTCCGCGCAGATAGCATGGAATAAGTTCCCAAACTACAATTGGGAGATACAATTAGAACATAACAAATTTGAAATTCCAAGGTTTTGGAATAGATTGTCTCATCGCATAATAAAACATGATGAACATAGGAAGCATGCCGCTAACTCCAATATCCCAAGAAAGGGCCTCAGGGTCCACAACCGGGTACATACTATATAGACATGCGATTGCATCTTCTTCCCTAAGTACGTGGCCATTCATCCTCATAGTGAGACTCTCAGAATTCTCATTATTCAAAAAGTTATAGGCATGTCTTTTTATTTTTCACGCCCTCCACCATGTTTTGACTTGCACGTAGTTTGCGGGTGACTCGCATAAATTCGGGCACATACCTCAATTTGAGCAGATATCAACAAAGATATTACCACTGACCTTAGACAGGCAAATAACCAAATGACGAGGCTCGAATTTAGATCCCCACTTGTATGACAACAAGCGTGGCACCCATACTCAGGCAGCTACACCCGAAGCCATCATTTTACCATTATCAATAATTCCTTTAGAGCAGTTGAAGGCGTTTCTACCTTGAGAGTGACATTTTCTCCCACCAAAAATCTATTAGGAACCTTTGCACCATGGGCTCTAGCACCTTAAGGCCTTGGCGATAACATATTCTTTACACGAACCATTTCCTACAAAATAGTGAAAATAACACGTCGAGTAAAAACGATATGTTGAGTAAAAGCATCATGTTGAATAAAATCGATATGTCAAGCAAAACCGCTATGTCAGGTAAAACCAACATGTCAAACCAGATCGATATATTGAGTTAAAAGATATGCCAAATAAAATAAAGATAGCGAGCAAACAGTATGTCGAGCAAATATATTCGACATACCTTCACAACTTAACGTGGCAATTAAGCTCGATATACCATTGAAACTCGATGTGGCTCCAAAAATTCGACGTCTCACCCAGGAAAAGACAAATTGTTCCCCCCAATGATTATAATAATGGGTAGGGGACCAGCGGTATATATATATATATATATATATATATATATATATATATATATATATAAACTTATAGGCTTCTGTGGCCCACTCAACACATTAAATGCTGATCATGTCAAGTAAATATGTCGAGCATAAAACCTCCAACATGTTTGCCTTTCATCAACCATGTCAAGCAGATTAAGTTCCACATACCTTCCTTATCGAGGATTTATCCTCGACATGCCACTTATTTATCCATACATGTGGCGAGTCTAAAAAACTCGACAAGCTAACTAAGTATAGCAAATTTGAGATACAATTCATCAACAACCTATCACCGTAATTTATTTTACGACCTATACTCCTCTATCATTCACACCAGAATTTGGGGAGTAATCAATTGCCTAATAATGAAATATTTTGGCGATGATTTCTGCCTCGCATAGACTCGTAAACTTGGGGGGCATGGGTAATCCTAACTGTAATTTGAAAACCAATATTCCCGAAAATGGCTTCCAAATTGTGGGGCTATATGATATAGACAATTTCCGCTTATTGGTCCAACAGTTTTGGGTCGACCCATAATAGTCATCAAACAGAACATATCTAGCACTTATGCTCCACATAGGCACATGTCGAGGGTTTATGCTCGACATACCTAACATTTCTCAGGAAAAGCAGGGTTGGTTCCGCATACGGGGCCCTATAAATACCCATATCTTGGAAACCAAGAGAGAACATTAATCAGACCTGTTATCGCGCTACACATATCAAGCATTGATCCTCGACGTATATCCTCGACACGTCCCATCCTCTACATACCTTTCCTTGACGTGTTCATCCTTCACACCCATCCTCGACGTGTTCATCCTCGACATGTCCCATCCTCGATGTTTCGGATCCTCGACATACCCTACTTCGACATAATTGTGCTTGCAGATATTACGAAGACCTGAAAAAGCTCCGGGAGTGGTCCAAACTATTTTCTTTCAGTTGTAAAGATGTTCCAGATAAAGTTACACTAAAATCTTGTATAGGATTCCATAGAGTGTTCTGTGTGGGTTATCAAAACCGCATGGGGGGATTTGTGCTATACATCCTAATTAAAGGGTATAATAGAATTTTTATAAGTGAAAATTACACAAAAGGGAAGCCTAGTCTTGTATATAGCGAGTGTACATCACTTTCTAATGAAGTTGGACAAAAAATTGATTTTGTGCAGGGTTTATGAAACCACAAACAAATTTTGTGCAAGGTTTTCGAAACGAGAGGGAATTTTGTGTAGTTTTTAAACCACAAGAGAAATTCGTGTAAGTTTTGCTACTTAATTTTATATTAGTTTATTTATTCTTTATATTACTTTATAAGTTATCTTTAGACTATTTACTCTTATGCTTTACTGATTCATTCAACAAAAGTTTGAGAATTTACTATAAAGTTTTCTGAAGTGGACGTGTGCGAAATATCTCATTGTATAACGAGTGGACGTGTGTGAAATATCTCATTGTATAACGATCCCAAGTAGTATTTTACAAATCACATTACTAAATCTTTAGGGGAATCCTTTGTAAATTTTTCAAACTATATAGAATTGCATGTCTAATAGTCCGTCGAAACACCAAAAGCAGAGACATAGTGCGATCATTATTTTGTGCGTCCGCTACAGTGATGACGTGGTACAACCGATGCTTATAAATTTATTAAAATTTATATTTTCTTATAATATAGAAAATAACCACCCAATGACCCATCACAACCATTTTTATAGTTGTTGCACGTTGTTAGCAATGCACGATTAGACGGAATAATTTATTCACATTGTGGTCGTTTAAGAAAAATTCACGGTTACATTAAAGTCTGATATTTCTTATTCTATTCTATTCTAGCAACTTGCAACTAGTATATATATTATTTTTTGGCCACTAACTTGTTAAAAAGTTAACATTAAAAATATTTTCTAGTATATAAAATGTCAATTTGGACATAATGAAATTTAATGTTGAAGTATACATCTGGTTATCCTACAAGGCAACGTGGAATCGTGGCATTATGATATTTATTCTGTGAAGATTCTAAGAGTATTGAGTTTGATGATCGACGAGGAACACCAGAAATAAAAAGAATTCATCACAGTTTATTAATGGAAGAAAGGAGAAAAATATTGTCTGTGTACAAGCTTTAGAGAGAGAAATGATCTGAATCTCACCGAATGAGTCATCTAACCCTAACAAACCATATATATACTAACAGCTAATCTGAAGCACCGCTTACTAATTAACAGATTTATGAAATCTTTCCTAAAATAGAAATACTGTAAAGAATTATTTGGTGATCTAATTTTGATAATTTAAGAAAGAGGAATAAACCAGACTCAAGCACAGTTCGTGTGTCGCGTTACTACTCCGTGCAGATTAGTTTAAATTTTAAAGAAAGCAAGTGGGTTTATTAGTACGAAAATTCTAATTTGATGTTAGGTGACTCCGGAAGAAACACGCAATGACAATGGAGAAAAAGATAACGCGAAATTTAAACTATATAGACATATATCTTCGCGAAGTGATCATGGACTAAATATACAAAATATTTAATCGATAGTTAAATATATACAACATACTATTTAATCTTTAGTGATGTTGATTGCTCCAGATTTTAATTGATTGTCAGCATTTGTAATTTTCATACTACAACGCGAGAAACTAATTGACTAATATATAGATAAAGCAAATCTCTTATACATAGAGCAAATTATCGCAAACATACATTTTTAACCCTCTCAAAATTGAAAGAAAATAAAAAATCATATAATTTCCAAACTAAGTCCACCATGACTTATAAGAAATGATACAATCTTCGATTTTTGCTGTTTTTGTTTCGGAAATATCGTATACAAATATGTTACAATATAATCCAGCTGTATCTACCCTCAATTTATTTAGTATTCTTTTTTTATATTAGTGTTTATTAATAAATCTAGTATCTGTGTATCACAGTCCTAAGTCTAATAGAATTAACTTGTGTTGTTAAGGTTACCACTTAATTAACATTCACCGATTTTCTATCAGCCAATCCCACAAAAGAGGAAACGGGAGCAGCAACAATTGTTGGAAATGGGAGCAAATGGAGACCTCCACCTCCAAGGACAATAAGCATTTACTGGCAATAAGCATAAATGAGGAGGATTAGGAATGGTGGCACGGGATTTCGAAGGAAAGATTTTGGCATGGAAACGTGTTAGGGTTCCAGGTGTGTGGCACGTAGTGATAGCAGAAGCCGCTGCATCTAACATCGCAACTCGTTGGGCGAAGCACAACTGTTGGGACGATAGCCAGGGACTGTCTTAGAGTGATAAAATGCATAAACTCTGATCAGGATACAAGAGCGAGCAATGCTGGCGTCTTTTTGAATGATATTCTGAACTTGCAGGAGTCGTTTACCATGTTTACAGCCACCCACATCAAAAGAACAACAAATCGATTAACAGATCGCTTGGCACATGATGTTAGAGTTGATTCTGAGGGCATTCTATTACCTTTTGAGTATTTAGAACCCAATTAATTCTCTGTTGATTAGTGTCTTGTTGAACAGTGACTTTTTATCTTGAAACACAATGCCTTTGGTTTTTCTCAAAAAGACAAAAAAAAGATTATCACTTAAATATGGATATAGAATCTATATATTTAACCTTCTTTTTTATGTAAGGATAATTAGATAATAATTGTTTTCTTTAATAAAAAAATTGAATAATTATAAAAGTAAAATAAATTACAATAATCATATTCTAACTAATGGCAAAAATTAATTGTGTGACTAATGGTAAATAATGAAATCAAAATATTTTTGTCAACGTGACTTCACATGGTTTCCTTTATATAATAGTATAGATGTATAAGCACAATAGATTAAAATCATTCATATTAAAACATGAAAGTTGTAGAAAAAAAAGATTCTGTAGTTACTATTATCGATTATTTGATTCATTAAATTACATGTAAAAATGTGCAAAGCTAGGAAAAATAACAGAATATACTTGAAGGCAATACATAACAAAAACAAATAACATTATTTTGCCACATATGCACAAAACTTGAAGGCAATAAATAACAGAATATCCTTCTGTCCCCAGTCAAAATAACACACTCTAGAAAATTTGTTGTCAAAATAGCACACTCTCAAAACTATTTGTCAAAATAACATTATCTTGCCACATATGCACAAAACTAATTGTCAAATAATACTCTTTCTAAAATAATTTGTCAAAATAGAATCATCTTGACAAATGTACTGTCATGTGTACAAAATATGTTAATTTTTTTTTGTTCAATTAAGTAAAGCATTCAATGCTATTGTAGATTATCATTTCTATCGAAAAAATAAAGTATGTATCATATTTTGTTAATAAACTATAGTACAGACGAAATAATTTTTTAAAAATAATTCTCTTAGGCATACAAGTATAATATATGAATTTAAATATATGTATCCTATAATAATTTACCTTAAATCTCCTATTGTTTTTTTTTTGTTTTTGCAAAACAAAGATATACAAAATAATTAAGAACTTAATTAGAAAAGAAAAAGAAAAAAGAAAGAAAGAACAGATTCACTCATATCTAGGGGTGGGCATTTGAAGTGGGTATCCGCCTCCGTACCACTACCGTTTGGATAATTCCAGTTTAGGAGAGATTATTTGGTGCAGCCGCTGTATGTGAATCCACTACCAATACACGGTGCGGATGGGTGTTGGGTGGTTATTCCTACAATTTAGGATCTCTTTTTAATCTCAACCATCGGTTGTACATACATCGGATGTATATAATAATTTCTTCCAGTTTAGAGTGGGTAAAGTGATAATGGGTATCCACAGCGCGGGTACCCGCATTTTAGTTTTCAAAGCGGGAACAGAAATGGGTAATATTATTAATTTTCCGCACCCATATGGATACCCGCATGTCTCTTCAGAAATGAAAATATATACACGCGTGTGCGCGCACACACACACACACACACATATTTATATAATATATATATATATATATACTTATACGAATAATATACTAATTTCAAGAAACATGGCATATTTATTAAGATTAGATATTTTATAATTAAGATCTAAGTAACTTCAATTAACTAAAATATTCCTATTTTTTTGTATTGTATTATATTTTTATAAATCGAGTTAATTATGTAGGATGTAGTTTTATTGTCATTGATAAATGATGGAGTAGGATTTGAATGATTATTAAACCTCAGTTATTACGACTATTTCAGATTTTAATCAAGTTGCCTATAAACATTTATTTTTTAGGTTATAAAATATGAAAATTACATAAAATTAGGTACCCGCTACCGTACCGCATCTGCGAGAGTACCCATATGTGGGTACTCGCAATGTGCGAAGAATGAGAATGGTAACAAAGTTTCATTTCTCGCTAGTTCGAATATTCGCATGTGGGTACCCGTAATGCGGGTACCCGTACCGCGCCCACCCCTAGTCAGATCACTAAATTAAGAAATTCGTCGAACCGGATGCATTAAAAATCCCACTATTTATTTTAAGAATTTCTTGGTGCAATGTTTAATTTCAGAGGCAGCAGATGGCTATCAATTTCAAGGCGATGACTAGACGATTAGAATTACATATAGTATCTTAGTTTTTCAAACCAAATTTTGAAATATATATTTCGATGACGAGAACGACTTGATCAATCACGGAGCCTTTCTTTATATTTGTTCTCATGTTTATCTAAAATTTATAATAAGCTGGGGTTTTTCTTATAATCAATCAATGATATCACAAGTTCATAGGGGTATTTCTCGTATTGGGCCGGCTAATGGGTCAGGCCCATATATTACCTATGTCGGGGGTCATCCTCGACATACATATCGAATATTGCCTTCGATATGGTACATCTCACGTGTCTATCACCTGTGCGGTCCCCACTTCTCGAGGCTATAAATACCCGCATTTCGGTAATCAATGTAAGTTTTAATTATCCGCAATTATTGTAGATATATATCGAGTTTATCCGATATAGCATTCGACATAGAACCCAATATATATCTCCGATATATATCACCATTATACTGTTCGACATCACATTCGACGTAAGTAGAACATCATCCCCGGCGTGGAATGTTCCCCTATATCACCTTCGACGTCACACCCGATATACTTCCGATATCCGACAGTGCATCTAACGTCAGCTCGAGGTGTTCCGGACCAAGCCATCTGAGCACTAGCATTAGTCTAAGTAGGCCTAGTTTAGTGATAGATTCGTTGTATTGCGCCGCATATCAACACCACCGTCCAGACAACACTGAATACGGCCCTCGAGACCTTATTGCCGTGCTTGAACAACAAAGGAGCAGGCGACGTGCCACCGCAACCCCAGGAGTCCAGAACTAGAGGCCCCAGATCCGGACGTAGAGCTAATGAGCACGAGGATACAAGAGATTCCAGAAGGAACAGGCCCCAGTCAAGAGTTCCCGGGGGTGGAGGTCCCGACCCAATGATATAGACATGAGGAACATAGCTAGATGGATGGAGCAATTGCACCGCGAGAAGGTAGAGGTAGGTCGAAGATTAGCATTGGCAGAAGGCCACATGAGCTTGACCCCGTTCTCAGAGGATATTGAGTCAGACGTGTTGGAGAAAGGGGATAAGATTCCTACCATAAAAGCGTACGGCGGAAGAGTGACCCGATCGATCATCTTCACTACGTCGACGGTGTCTTGAACCTACATCGGTTTTCACGCAATATCAAGGCGAAGATTTTAGCTACAACTCTAACTAGGGTAGCCTTGGACTGGTTTACCAGGTTAGAGGCTGGTTTTATAACAAGCTACGAGCAGATGAGGCAGAGATTTGAGAGTCAATTCTTCAGTCAAAAGAGGATGAGGACTAGCATGCACCACCTGAATGCTATGAAGCAGAGACAAAGAGGGTATGGAGGATTTCATCAAGAGGTTTAATGATGAGCTGCTCAAAGTTGACTAGCCGAAGGGGGACCAGGTTGTCCTCATCTTATTTAATGCTACATCGCATAGGAGGTTCGCGGCCCAGTTGATCAAGCTTAGATCGCCAATGATAAATCAGATCAATGCGCTCGCTTAAGACATCGTATATGAGGATAACATGATGGTAACCAAGGAGAGCCCCAATCAGCCACAGAACAGGCCCCCAGGCAAGGAGCGATACAGGAATAGGTCCCCAAGAAAATACACCCCGCTGAATAGAGGGATTTTGGAGGTGTTCGCTGTAGCACAAAAGAATAGGTGTCTCCATGAGCCGAGGAAGGTGAAGGAAAGCAAAGGGTTGAAATATCCCAGGAAGTACTACGAATATCTCCGGCAAATGGGGCATGAAACGGAGGAGTGTACCGATCTAAAGATTGTGATCGAGAGGCTCATTAAGGAGGGCAAGCTAGTGGAGTTTGTAAGGAACTCAAAGAATGAGCACAACAGGGATGATAGGTCCCTTTCACCTCGCATGGACCATTCCCGTTCTCCCAGGCGAGATAAGAAGAAGGCCATCGAGACTCTGACTGACCGTGGGAGGGAAATTGTCAATGCCCCGACAAGAGGAATAATTAATATGATCAATGAAGGACCGATAGGTGCTGATTCGGCCAAAGGGCGCGAGAAAATAACCCTCCGGATGCAGATATGGACATATATATATATATAGGATATACTACCTCAGCCAAGGAGGAGAATTTCCTGGACCAAGAGATTTCATTCACCAAGAAAGATCTGGAGCAGCTCACGCCACAAGCGCTGGAGGCAGGTAAACTCGACTGTCCAGTTAATGTTAAGATTGATATAACAGAATATCAGGTATGAAAAGTCCTCATCGAGAACGAAAGCTCTTCCAACGTTATTTTCGCACATGCCCTTGAAAAGATGGCATTGGCCCATAACATGATGGAGACGGTTTCAACCTTGCTAACTCGCTTTTGAGGCGGAGAAGTAGTCCCATTGGGACATATCATACTACCCACGTCATTCAGGGAGTAACCGCATAGAAGGACAATTGAGGTCAAATACACCGTTGTCGACCTCCCATTTCCGTATAATATCATCGTTGGGCGCCCCGCCCTTAACGAGATAAGAGCAGTGGTATCAACTTACCACCAGAAAATGAATTTTCCAACCAAAGAGGGAATTGGGGAGATCATAGGTGACCAGAAGGAGGGCTGGATGTGCTATGTGGCCTCACTGAGCCTTCCCAGGATTAGGGAGATACATGACATACAAGTAGCCAAAGAAGAATACATGTCAGACACGGAGTAATCACTTCGCAAGGACTGGGGGCTCCAACCTTCAGTCTATTTCCTGTTTTTACTATTTCTGGAACAATTACATTATGTCTTTTAGAACAATTTCATTTTCTTAAATTGCCCCATCGTTGGCCTGGTCTGTAACTAAAACAGGGAGAACTGCGCCGGTCTGATTCTCATACCAACGGGATACGTAGAAGGATCCTTGGATTTACTTAGCCCTCGATCGTTACCCATCTTTAACTCTTATCACTTAAAGTGATATATGTTTGCATTACAATATTTACAAACTTCAGCAGGTACATATCCTACGGGATATGACAAAGATGTACCTCACCATGAGGACCAAACGAAACATGCCCGAAAGGCACGCATACTCTATGATATTTCTTATTAGATATCATATGATCGCAATACAAGATTGTCATATCTCTTGCCAATATGTTTATTCACCTATCTAGGGTAGATACAATAATACTCCTTGCTTATACGCAGGGAAGGACATATATCCCACACAACGGGATAACCTTAGCAGATTGGAATTCACCTTTCGATATTGTCATATCAAATATTCACCAATGCACTTTATCTTTCCTTGTTTAAACAACAGGTAGGAAGAATCTACAAGTCCTAACGGATATCAATTACCCTGAAGAAGGGACAAAGATCTACAAATCCTAACGAATAACTAGTACCCTGAAAAGGGATGAAGATCTACAAGTCCTACGGGATATCAATGACCCAATGAGGGACGAAGAATCTACAAATCCTACGGGATCAGAACTCCCCTATCCACCGCCATAGGCAGGAGAGCACCCGAAAGGGGCAAATATCTCCAATTCCTGTGGGATAACTGCCCTATCCACCGCGATACGGAGGACATAACCAGATAGGGAAAAGACAAAATGAATCTACAAATCCTACTGGATCATAACTCCCTTATCCACCACGATAGGCAGGAGAGCACCCGAGAGGAGCAAATATCTACAATTCATGCGGGATAACTCCCCTATCCACCGCAATAGGGAGGAGAGAACCCGACAAGGAGTAACAACCTACACATCCTATGGGATATCAACTAACTGAAGGGAACCAAGATCTACAAATCTCATCGTAATCCCCTACTCATGGAAACATGGAGAAACAAAATATTAGAAGCCATCCGAACGCAAAACAGAGGAAGATAAGTTTAAAAGACTAGAGTAGCATTATTCAGACACTTATTACATAATCAAATGAATGACAGGGCGATGCAACGCCAATGAGAGAAACAAGCGGCTCAGCTCAGGCAAGACGCTTCTCCTTCAATAGGGATGAAAACGGATCAGGATGCTCGAATACGACATCCATAGGCTCATGGTCTTCAAGGGGTAACCCATCCGGACCACACATGGCGTTGATCTCCATGAACTTGAATCCCTCCTTGAACCCCTTCTTGGCAGTTACCTGCCCAATCAACGAATATAATGCCTATTCCCGCTCTATGACAGCACGCTCCACAAGGAGCTCTGGATAGGTCCCACTTGCCAGAAATTTATTGGCAACATGCAGCAAGACCTCAGGAGATCCATCCTACATTGACGACATGTTTAACTGGAAAGCTGAGTTATGAGAGGAAAATACATTTCAAAAACGTGCAAACTTACCGCTTTCCCCAGATGGGCTTGGGCCTTAGCAAGGTCAGCCAGCAGACGTTGATTCTCCTCCTTCATCCTTGCAAGCTCACGCTCGACCAAACGGTGATCATTCTGCTCTTTAAGGGCATGCTCCTTGTACTCAGCAGCCAAGACAACAAGCTTTTCATGCTCAACACAAGCATGATCATATGCTTCTTTAATCAACTGCTTTTGCGCAGTGCCTCCTCCTTATCAAACTCGAGCTTCTCCAAGGCCATAGGATTGAAGTCGGCCATCTTCTCGATGTCAGCCTCGAGTTGAGCTATGATAGCATCCTTATTACCCTCAGATTGATTGAAAGTCCTCATGGAGGTAACCAACATTTTCCCAAGCTGCAGATATAACGACCATAAATAGGCAGAATGTGAGGAAAATGTATGTAAAATACTTTATGACCTTGACGACTTACACGCTAAAAAATGTGCATATTACGACTATTATTCTGCGCCCGCTATATTTCACTCAGTACGGGGACCCTAGCCGGGGGAGGGACGGCCCGTGCCATGCCGCGAACCGTATCATCCTCCCGGAACTCCACCTTTTCACCTTCAACACTAGGTCCGAGCCTAGTGCGACCTTGCCCGGGAGAGGGTCGTGGGACTGAGGAGTCGTCTTCCCGAGCTCTCTTTTGATCAAACTGAGAAGACTGCAGAGCAGTCGATGGATCGGGTGTCTGGGCACGATTACCCTTAAACCCTTGAAAAGAAGACATATGTGAACCAACGCTGGCTGCAGGACCCTTTCGTTTAGCCGCAATAACGGCCAGATCTGAAGCTTCTTCATCTAGCGGTATAAGAACCTCAAACGAACGTCCCAGATCTGCTACACCAGTTGCCACTGAGGGATTAGCTCTTGCTGCAACCCCTAAATCTGAAGGATTACCCTCCAAATGATCACTAGTTGAAGCCGGCCTTAAATCAATAGCTCCACATGTTTTTTTGTCCTCAGGGGGGGACGGATTTCAGCTTCCGCCACTGGCGGAGGGCGAACTTGCATAGATCCAGCAGCATCCATAGCCATATACACGACCTTGAGCAACACATCCGCCCTAGCCACGCCCCCGACAATTTTGAGGACCCCATCCCCTCCAATTCTGACAGCAACTGGAGCAACTTTCTCTGTTACACTCTTACTCACTACAGTTGGAGGCATATCACCGGTCGTTGAGACACCAACAATCGGGACAGTCTGTTCCAGCGTCGCCGAAAAGGCAACCCCACCTGCCAGAACCGTTGCTTCCATACCGAAAGCAGACGAAGTTCCTTCACCTCTCGCAGCTAAAGCAGCAGCCTCTTCCATCCGACATTCCAAAATCCTATACATACGAGCGCGAATACAAGTCATGACTTTCAAGAAAGGTACGACAGATAAGCAAGCTGGAAATTTCAAATTCTTCAAACACATAAAATAAAGTGAAAATTAAAATTGAAAAACATACGTATCGAACAAGATATAAATTACTCATATCGAGTATCATATCGAAGTTGAATATCGAAATCTATATCGGGTATCCCCGACATACCTTTTCTAAAGAAGATTAGGATGCGCTAGAAGACAAAATGAACTCTTCTCTCTCTCCAAGAAGGCTATTATTTATAGGCGCAAACCCACGGATATGCATTAAATATCCACCATATTGAATTTCACACTCGACATACATTATCAGGGAAAATTTGATATTAAGCTTAAAGAACACTTATCTGCCTTCCCATCATGATGACCTTATAATTAAAATAAACACATATCATAATAAATTCGAGTAAAGACCTCTCGAATACACCAATTATACTAGGCGTCCATTGGCATCTTTGAGTAAATTCTTGTATCCAAGCTCCGTCATTCGAACTAGCGGGACAAGAGGTACTGGTAATTCAAACTTAGATTTAATTTGCAAATTATTATTTTCGAATAATAATTTCCAAATTGGGGGACTACATGATATGGGTATTTCTTGTATTGGGCCGGCCCATGGGTCAGGCCCATATTTTAACTATGTTGGGGGTCATCACCGACATACATATCGAATATTGTCTTCGATATGGTACAGCTCACGTGTCCATCACGTGTGCGGTCCCCACTTTTCGTGACCTATAAATACCCGCATTCTAGTAATCAAGGTAATTTTTAATTGTTCGCAATTACTATAAACATATATCGGGCTTACCCGATATAGCATTCGACATAGAATCCGATATATATCGCCGATATATATCACTGTTATACTGTTCGACATCACATTCGACATAAGAGGAACACCATCCCCGACGTGGAAGGTTCCCCGTTATCATCCCCGACATCACCTTCGACGTCGCACCCGATATACTTCCGACATCCGACAGTGCATCTAACGTCAGTTCGAGGTGTTCTGGATCAAGCCTACTCAGTACTAGCATTAGTCTAAGTAGGCTTAGTTTAGTAATAAATTCGTTGTATTGCACATGTAACAGACCTTATTATATAAATAAGATCTATTGTTAAATTACAAATTATGGAGTAGAATCAAATTACAAAAAGTATATACGAAATCTCAATCATTGAAAAGTCCAATTATGAAAAATATCTACTGATTTGTTTTAATTTTCTTATCACTTTCGAAACTAAAATATTTAACGTGTTTTAGGATACAAATTTCACTATTGTAGTAAATAGTAACATAAAAACTAGAATATGGTTAATCGTTCACTTTTGAGGTTCGAAAAGATATATCACCAAATGATCACACATAGATTTTTCACAACAAGAAAAACTCGCATCAGCAACCGTCAGAACGATCGTTGATGACCCTAAAAATAAGCGACCGACAGGCGGTCGCAAAACGCTTATTTGCGATTGTCCCGCGATCGCTACATTAGCGACCGCCAGGTCGTCGCAAAAATCATCGATGACCAGGCGGTTGCTAATGACGTGGATGTCATTAGCAACCGCCTGACCACTGCAAGATTCGTTGGCCCTCCGCCATCGCCGTCCAGTAGTCTCCGGCGAGTCCATAACCGCTTAGTGGTTGTGGTAATGTCCAGCCATCGCGGGTGCCGCCCGGATTAGTGCATAATGCCCTAATCTGGGGGGCGCTGCTGCCGGTCCTGCCCAGTGATCGCGGATGGGGATTTGTTTTTCTATAAAACCCCCTTCCGCTCTCATTTTTCACACTTATCTCTTCTCTCCCCCCCCCCCTTCGCTACCGCTCGGGAGTTGCGACTTTGGATAAATGTAAGTTTTTTCGATTTATGTCTTATATTTAATGTTTTAATAATATTTGTATATGTTAAATTGTTAGTTTAGTTTATTTAATTCATTATTATTAGTTTAGCTTATTTAATATTAAATTGTTAGTTTAAATGTGCTTAAATTGTTAGTTTAGTTTATTTAATGTATTATTATTAGTTTAGCTTATTAAATGTTAAATTGTTAGTTTAAAATATGCATGTGTTATTATTAGTTTAGAAATCTTTTAAAATTAGAAAAGACGATGCGTTTAGGGAATTTCTAACTTAGAAATAATGATTTTAGGGAATCATTATAATTTAGAAATAATGCCTTTAGGGAATATTTATAATTTAGAAATAATGGCCTTTAGGAAATCTCTTTATCTTAGAATAAGTGATCTTTATGGAATCTCACCCAATCATCTAACTTAGATATTTTTTCATTGTTTTCTAGTATTTATTCGTCATGTCAGACGATCGTCCACGTTCTAGTGACACTGGTGGGCGACTGAGGATGACCCCCCTTCTTGGTACTGTATGAGAAAGTCCTAGACCTCGTATAGTTATCAGGCAGAGTGGTCGTGGTCGCGGTTACGAACTGGGCGAGTTATGTACGAATAACATATTTTATGTTCTACAACTAATTCGCATATATACCTAGTTGTTTTAATTTTTATATGCGATTGTTTAACACCTTATAATTTG
The DNA here is from genome assembly GCA_948329865.1 of Linaria vulgaris. NCBI lineage: Eukaryota > Viridiplantae > Streptophyta > Magnoliopsida > Lamiales > Plantaginaceae > Linaria > Linaria vulgaris. The sequence goes on from OX415249.1 coordinate 30,948,484, forward strand.
CCTCATTTTAACTAATTTATCATTTTAACAAACAACGCTCCTTAAAAACCATCCGAAATGCAAAAAATTTAATATGAATGCTATTCGTAACCGTCTGGCGGTCACGAAAGACAGTCTTTCATACGTATCCGCGACCACCAAGCGGTCAAGGACGTTTTTCGTGACCGCCGGGCAGTCGCGACACTTCCTCAGCCACCGACGGCCGGTCAGGAAATAGAATCTTTCGTGACCGCCCGCCGGTCACTAATAATATGTGAATTGAAGTAATAAATTATTAAAACATCAATAATTTATCTATTAAAATAGTACTTTTAGATGTGATTGAGCGAGTTATGAACGAATAACCTATTTTATGTTCTACAACTAATCATAATATATATCTAGTGGTTTTAATTGGTATATGGAATTGTGGGATTAGACCTTATAATTTGCATCGTTTTAACTACTTTATCAATTTAACAAACAACGTGCCTTAAATAACCTTATGAAATGCAAAACATTAAATATGAATGTTATTCGTGACCGTTGGGCGGTCAAGATATAAGTCTTTCGTGACCACCCGACAGTCACAAAGGCGTTGTCTCCATCGTCAGGCGATCACGACTAGCTTTCGCTTCCCCTCGACGATAGCGACGTTTGTTCGCTACCGCCTGGCGGTCACGAAATGTCAAATTTAAAATATTTTACGGCCGCCCGACGGTAGCAAAAAGCCTTGAAGATGGCAGGATTCGGGGGAAAACTTGAATTTTTCGAAAATTCAAAGTTTTTACCCAAAATGTTATATATACCTACCATTCTACCCTCTAATTTTCAATACACTCAAATTATACTCTACAAAAAACACCCAATGCTATCTCTTCTTTATTTTTCTTAATCTACAACAGTTTCTCTTTTCTAATTTTTTTTTTAACAAAACCCAACACTTTTCTTCTCTTCTTTTTTTTTTCCTTATATCCAATAAAACACACAACACATTTTCTTTTCTAAAAAAAAAAAGAAAAATTAAATGTCGGTAAATTACCAGAATATATATATTTTAATCTGATAACCGTTTTTCATGACTACCGGGCGGTCTCAAATGATAGAAATATTAATCGCGACCTCCAGGCAGTCACAAAAGGATCCAGGACCGTCGGGTGGTCGCTACCGGATACGTGACCGCTCGGCAGTAATGGTCGTCGCGGCGACCGCTCAACGGTCACAAAGCCGGCCGCGACCACAGGGCTGTAGCGAGACGACGTTCATGGATCCGCTACCGCTAGGCTGTCACAAAAAAACACTTGCGGCGACCTCCAAGCGGTCGCGCATTAGCCACCACTGGGATCATCCGCGACTGGTGATCGGCGACCGCATGGCAGTCGATGCTCATCCGCGACCATTGAAGCCTCATTCGCGACCACGCCGGCGGTCGCGAATGAGGCCTTTGTTTTGTAGTGGACGATCGCAAATGTGTTGTAGGTTATTTGCAACCGTTGGTTGTTTGCAAACGTGAGGTAAGTCTTTTGCAACTGCCAGACGGTTTCAAATGTGTTTGCATTTCAGTTGCAACGGTCAGGCGGTTGCAAATAATATTTAAACATTAGCGATCGCCCAATAGTTGCAAATAACCTTTAACAAAATAAAAAAAATCGATAATTTGTGAAATTATCGAAGTATTATTATTCATGATGGACAAATTCATTGCGGAGTTTCACAAATCAAGAAATGTTTGTGAAACAATTTTTTTTTTAAGAAATGAAGACAAGTTAGAAAAGTGTTGAATTTATTTGAAGAAAAAGTATAGTGTTTGGTTTTGGTGATAATGTGAAGAAATGTTTATAAGAAGGAAAATGTAGTTTGAAGATTTTTGAAAAATGAGTGAAAGTGTAAAGAATGGATGTAGTTGGGGATTTTTTGAAGAAATAAAAGAGTCTGAAGATTTAGAAAATATGATTGAAAGTGTTTGATATTTTTTTGATGAAATACTTTTGGGTGTGTTGAAAATAATGGTGGAAGAATGTAGTATATATAGAATTTTTGGTAAAATTTTCGAAACTTCAATAAATTTAATATTTCCTCCATAACCCGCCAAAATGACGATCGCAAACTTTTCTAATTTTCAAAAAATTTAAAATGTTCGCCAAAATTTGGAGAATTTGCGACGGTTAAACGGTCATTAATGACTAATGCCCAGAAATGTGACCGTCGGCGGTCGCAAAAGACCTTTGAATGTCATTGCAAATGCCCTTTGAATATTTTTAGCGACCGCTGGGCGGTCCCAAAGTTTTGAGAAATATGTTATTACTTTTTTGGTTTCTTTTATTTCGATCTTGATATGTGTGATTTTTAATGAAGAATCTCGTTAAAATATGTGCATTGAAGTAATATATAATTAGTATACTAGAAATCGAGTGATCAAAATACCAATTTATATATCCAAGTTATTAACGATTTAACCCTGTTATGTTCTACTACTAACCATATGAAGTTGATATAATCGCGTCATATTCGATTGATATTTGTCACAAATGTAAGTATAGATGTTATTCTGATAATTAATTAATATCCCATCTAAAACATATATATATAGTCGTTACATACATCGGTATTATAATTAGTTAGAAATGTTATTATAAACTGACCTTGTAAACTATGCTTGAATGTGGAACGAAACCTATTATTTTTGTTTATTAACTTATGTATACCTGATAAGAGGATAATAGTAGTGATTTATATACTTGATTTCTTATGCTATTGTCAACTCCTTGTGGCAATTTACTTGTTTTAGAATTGTTTTATTGTTTTTGCAGCTTGAGTGGAGTCGGTGCAAAACGATGCTTAATTGAAGGATTTCAACACTTTTCGTTAACAAGGAGCAAAGAGGCTATTGCGCTACCAATTCCAGTATGCATAGCAAATGAAGCAGATCGCGGAAAGGAGGCAGAAACCAGCGCGATGAGAAGAGGCAAGGAAAGTGAGATCGCACGACAGCTGCGCAATGTCAATCACGCATCCCTAATCGCGCAACTATCGAAATTTGGGCCTAAACAACAGAAACCTAGAAGAAGCCCAGAACGTGAAGAAAAACTATAAATAAGAGGGTTCGTTCAGCAACTGAAGGAGACGCTTACAGAGATTTACAACCGCTTATAGTAGCATTCAAAAAAGCATCCTAGGGTTAGAAAAGAGAAGAAGTCCACCGGTCATAGCAACACAGTCACAGTTGAAGGGAGAAGGCGAACACAAGGAGGCAGTGATCAATGTAGATCAGGAGTTTACTCTTTTCTTTTCCTTATTGAATTAATCTACTTATGATATGTTGTGCTTTAGCTATGATTATGAGTATGTAAAGGTCTCAGTATAGGAGGGAGGATGTAGTTAATTTCATTTTGGATACACCTTGAACCTATGTTTTAATTATATTTATTGATGACTCTGTTATGTTGAAGATTATTTGTTGTTTATGCTACTTTATCTGTTTAATGCATGCGTTTCTATGAGCCACAATAGTGATGTTAAACTACCCAGTATTATGTTGAATTATGTTTAGGAGCCTGTTCGCAGAGCACTGGCATAGTAGATCAAGCAAATTAATCTTTAGACCTTCGACATTAGCGTGTTTACGGAATCTAAATCATAAGTGGTAACTCTAATTCACTTCAAAAACACTGTATGGATCCTATGACCAGGTGAACTTCTTGTGAGGGGAAAATGCTTAACCGCCTGCCATCATTAGGGATTAGAGGGCTCTTTAGTGCATCAAAAGGTGGCTAACTTTCTACATCAATTTGGAGACAAAAACAACCATCGATAAATAGAGGCAAACATATGAGTCATTGGTACTTTGTCTATGAAGTACATGTATCCGAGATTAATGAAATCTGGTCCTTAGATACCTATTAGTAATCTGTTTTACAACCTTAGCAAGCATTCAATCAATTAATTAAATGATGTTCTAGTTAGTTAGTTAATCTTTAGTTAATCATTTTAATTGCATTCTCTACTTACATCTTTCTAGTACTTTAATTTTCATCTCTAGTTTAGCATTAATTAAGATATAGTTTAGTTCCACACTCTTTTAATAAACGTGATACTATTAAAAGATTTTAGCAATAAGATTTACAATTCGGCAAATACCTACTCTCAGGGGATTCGATACATGGGCAGGTTATATTTACTTACAATTTTATTATTAGTTGACTCGTATACTTGCGATTTTGTATGCATTGAGATAATTGAAAATAGAAAAGCAACATAAGCGCTCATCAATACCTATTACTGTTGTAATTAACAATTAAACAACAATGTCCCTTAAATTATCATGCGAAATGCGTAAATTTTTAACATGAATATTATTAGCTACCGTCCGCCGGGTGCAAATGATCCTCAATTGCAACCGCCAGGCGGTCATTGTTGTTAGGGTTTAGGGTTTGATAGTTTTACCGTTATTTTCAAAAATAGCGACCGCCCGACGGTTGCTAATCTCAACAATAATATGTATTAGCAACCGCCTAGCGGTCACTAATGTTAACAGCTAGTTACATTAGCGACCGCTTGGCGGTCGTAAATATATGTTATCGTTGAGATTTGCGATCGCCGGGCGGTCGCAAATGAAGGTATTTTTTTTTATTAATACCCTCCATCATTCACTTTGAGAATTTATTCCAATCTTACACATTTGTTAAGGTACCCTCGGTTTTTTTCCTGTAACAGCTCATTTATTTTTCTTTTCTACGATAATTTGTTGTTTTTATGAACGCTAATTTGATTGTTTTGGTTGTTGGTTACTTGATATTGTTGTAAACGCAACGAGGGTAGCCATGCACACAACATACTTGTCGGCCGATCTTCTGCACTTCAACAAGTACATATATCTTTTACTTCCTTGTAATTGTTTAGTAGAATAAATTGTGATTATTTACTTTTTATTCACTTAGATAAATAATGGATTATCGCGCCGATAGATCTTGGATGCACTATATATTATATAGCAATGGTTATTTGAAAGATAATTTTGTTATTGGGGTTCGGACATTCATATAATATGCTTCACAAAAAAAAGACTACATAGATCTTCATAACCGTCATAGGTGCTTGAGAAATGCAACAATTTAAAGTTTTTTTTAATCGAAACTTAGTATGTGATCATCTTTATAAGTAGGACTTTACGTATCAATATTTTTTGGTGTTGCATGGGGAGGAGGCGATCGGGGCATTTACATTGTATTTATACGAGTCGCCCAGCTCACCACGTTGATAATCCATTTAAAGAAGTGGTCGTGGATGCATATAAGGGTCAATTAGTTGAGGATGAGGTGCGTGGCGAAGATCAAAATCGCGATGCGAGGGCGTTCTACGATTTGATGCATCTGGAAAATGTGAAGCTACATAGTAAGAAGGAGAAATATGAGCTACAGTGGGTTGCGGAGTTCTTGTCGTACAAAACCCTGCACACTGCCGCTTGCGAAAAGTTCTTAAAGTTGTCTAAAGATGGTATGGACCCAGAGATTGAGAAATTGTTACCTAAGACGATTCCCGGCATGAATAGGATGTTAACAGGCTTAGGTTTAAAGTACACATGGATTGATGTCTATACAAATCAATGTTTCTTGTAGTATGGCTTGTACTGGTGTACAGGTTACACCTCATGCCCGATATGCAAGGAAGAAAGATACGAGCGTGGTAAAACGTCGAGAGTGGCGACAAAGAAATTGTGGTACTTCCCTCTAGGTCCTCGTCTTCAGATGACGTACTTTACTATATGCACTGCAAAGCATATGACTTGGCATTTGAAAATATCGATCGACAATTGATCGAATGATTCACCCAACTTCAAGCAAGGCATGGCGCCATTTTTACCAGTTGTATCCAGATTAGAGTCTAGAAGCGTACAAGACTTTGTTTGTGTATGAATGGATTCACACCGTTTAGTCAATCTGGAAAGAATTACTCGGGTTGGCTTGTGTTTTTCACCACTTATAACCTCCCTCCGGATTGTTGCATGTGGATGAAGTTCATATTTTTAACCTTATTATATCCGGTCCACAGAGTCCCGGAAAGAACTAGGATGTATTGTTGAAACCACTGACTGACGAGCAAAACTTTATGGAGTAAGGGTTTGTGGGCATATGACAACTCTAGAAAGGAAACATTTCAATTAGGAATGGCCCTAATGTGGCCGAACAACGATTTTTCGGCATTTGGAATGTTGTCCCAGTGGAGTACGCACGGGAAGTTATTGTGCCCATATTATATGGGGGACGCAAAATCTTTTACATTGAAGAATGGTGGAAAATCGTTGTTCTTTGATTGTCATCGCCGGTATTGCAGAACATCATAGGTTAAGGAACAACAAAAAAGATTTTTACAAAGATCGATGGGCCCCTAAAGAACCTAGTCCAAGGAAAATGTGTGCTGAAATGAGGGGAATTATCGATAGTCTCCCACCAATGGGTTTTCGGCCAAACCTTACAAGGATCCCGCGATTTGGAACGACTCATAATTGGTGTCGACGGAGCATCTTTTGGGAACTATCTTACTGGTCCACAAATTTGATTCATCACAATCTAGATATCATGCACTGTGAAAAGAACTTTTTAGATAGCATCATCAACACAGTAATGGACGACGCCAAGACAAAGGACAACATCAAGTCTAGACTAGATTCCCAGATCTTAAATCTAACCAGAAAGAGTTGTTTCTAGTACCCACTGGCAGTGGAAAGGAAGTTAAAAAGCCAAAGGCAATCTACTGTCTCACGAGAGAACAAACGAATAAGGTGCCTGAGTGCTTGATTGGTCATAAGTTTCCTGACGGATATGTCTCGAACTTGGGACGATGTGTGCAAAAGCAACAAGGAATGTTGTATGGTATGAAGAGTCATGATTGTCACGTTTTCATGCAAAGATTGATCTCGATCGCCTTTCACAACTTCCTGGACCCCAATATTTGGGGCACGTTAGTGGAGACTAGTTTGAATTTCAGGACGATTTTCGCTTCAGAGGTTTCGCCAACTGATATGTAGTGACTTGAGGAATCAATTCTTGTTATGATGTGCAAGTTGGAGATGATATTTCCTTCGTCATTTTTTGATTCAATGGAGGATTTGCCATACACCTACCATACGAGGCTAGAGTTGGAGGTTCTGTCCGCTATAAATGGATGTATCCATTCGAGAGGTACGATAGTTAATTTACTAATACTAATATTGTCCATATTTTATTGTTTCTTTCTATAACTAACAATTGTTTAACACAGGCGTATGTATGACATAAAAAAAATCATCTTTGAATAAAGTGAAGGTCAAATAATGTATAGTCAATTCATACATACTTTCGGAGCTCTCCAATTTGTGTTCTCAATATCTGGATATCTCCGTCTAGACCATATATAACCAACTTAGCAGTCACAAGACCTTGGAAAGCACGGAGGGGGATGATGAGCTTTCAATATTTTACAAGAAAATGGTGCCAGTAAGAGCATTGAACAAGCAAGGACAATTGATGTCCAAGGAATGTGACCAAATTGAACTTTATACGCTTCTTAATTATCCGAGCTTGATGAATGGGTCGAGTCGGTTAACGTTGTACATAATTGTGATTTAATTAAAACACTATGTTATCATGTTTAGTACTAACTAATTATATTTTCTTAACTAAGGTTGTTTATAGAGGAGGAGTGTGGTGGCCTTAGTCCCATGGAGGTCCAAACCAAGAGGAATAAAGAACTCGTGGCATGGTTCAAGCAGACATATTCTAGTGGGCACTAAGGGAGAGACACACGAATCGATCTGCTGATCATTGGACCCGCTGGTACAGTGGCAAAATATGATGGATAGATTGTGAATGGTTTCAAATTCCACATTGATGGTAGAGGGGTTTATGTCAAGGGGAGCATGGGAGGATCAAACACCACCAACTTCTACGGAACGTTGTTAAGGCATCATACATGTGAAATATTCGGGAGGAAGAAGACTGCAATACATTGTGCTATTCAGATGTATGTGGTATGATATTGCCCGAGGGACTGGCGTTCACTCTATGTACAAAGTGGTAGATATTAACCTGCGATGTTCCCTCGCCACCAATGAGCCTTTTGTTTGTGCAAATCAAGCTCAGTTTAGTACCCCTTACCTAGGCTTGCTGACGAGCCGCACATGTCAAAAAGGATGGTTGGTTGTATCTACTATTTTGGCTAGGAATATAATCGACATGTCATCACTAGTGGATTCAAACAAGGACCAAGTTGGAATGTCAAAACAAGTTTTACAAAAGAATGAATCTCGAGTGTTGAGTCTATGTATAGACCTTAGCTCATTTAATATGAATATCCAATTATGGGTTGTGAATTTGAGGTGGTTAAAGATATTGGTTCAGACAAGAAGGATTGTGTTGATATCGAAGAAGGAGAAAGCGATGGATTTGGATTCAGATGATAGTATGTATGAATAGAGAACGATTATAGTGTAATAGTAAGTTTCTTAGATTGTAATAGTTAAAAATTATTGTGTGCCAAGCATTTAATTTATGCATGTAATTTCGTGAAGTGCAATTGAAACATGCAATCGTATAAGTACGCAATACACAAAAACAAAAAACATAACATAATTAATGAAAAGTACATCATCAACATAACTTAATTACAATAAGAGTACATAGTTAGAACTTATTTACACGAAAATTACAGAAACATAACTACATTACACGAACAATAGATAGATGGAACTTAATTACATGAAATTTACTTAAACGTAACATAATTACACAAACAATTTAGTACATAGATAAGACATAATAACACTAACATATCCACTTAAGTACAAATAGAACAAAGCTATAACTAGGAAAGATCAGATAAATTCGTCCTTCTCCTCCTCGGCCTCATCGTCCAACCCCGAACAACTTAGAATGGTCGGATCGGCATCATCACCGCCATCATCGTACTCAGGCACATACATAGGAGCAGTCAAACTACTGGGATCAAATAGATCTTGTCTTCTATGGGGCAGCGACGACGACCTCGACATGGTACTACTATAGGATCTACGAGCTATATCCATGAATCCAGTTGGAAAAAAAGGAGGGTGAGTGCATTTCGCCTTTTGGATGTGCATGAACAACTTCTCGATATGTTTCACTAGGTGGTCAACTTTCTGATGAGTACCTACCTCAACTCCTGGTTCTCCGCCTCGATGTCCTCCATGTAACCCTACGTCAAGTCAGGCTCCCTACTATAGCGGATACCAAAAGCATCAGGAGATGCCTCGCTCGGTAAGCTCTTCGCCTTCCTCTTTTTCATGCCTCCAATTGCTTTCTACCACAATATGAAGGCCCATGTAGCCCAATCCGGATACCTCTAATTTATTGAGGCCATGTATCGCCCTTGTTCATTTTTATAACAATCAGTATATAGATAATAATACGGATGTTAATAGAATTCGCAAGATTAATAACAAGTATAGAAATGATAGTACTTACCCAAATATCCCAATAAGACCTGTCCAGCCAAACACGCCTCGATCGATCGCCCGAATTCTCTCTCTGCACCAGATGTTAATGCTGAAAATGGTACATTTAATAGTGTCAAACAAGTCTGGTCTGCCGCGGGTTCGTGTCCGTCTACATATTACAATAAAAAGTACGTCAAACCTACCAATAAAAGAAAAAATGTACACAAATGAAATTTAATAAGACATGGCATCCTACGGTGGATCTCCATGTTGCCGACGGATCCACCGGCATAAGTGGGAGGTGTAACTGGGCGCTCCTCTGGGGTTTTCCAACTCTCTTATTCCTCTGTGCCCTCTCTGACATCGCCCTATGCTATGGCGTCTCCTAGTGTCGTACATACTCTTTCTCCCACTTGTCATTCATCTAGGTATTTTGACGACCTGCATACTTGGGATCATCCCTCTTCGCATAGTGTTCTTATTCGAGTTGTTAATCAACACATTAAACCTCTTTTTAGCCTTGGTCTCGTATGTTTTATGTGTCTTACGCCAATCGACTAGACAAATCATAAGTATAGACAGCAAATAATTAAGGTTTTTAGATTTTTAAAATTTTGTTTTATAATATAAAATACACTTCATTAAATAAAATACTTATATATAACTTCTCACTATAAATTCCTTCCACATCTCGTCTCTAATCTCTCGAGGGAGCTTTGTATAAGTGAAAACAAAGCTCGTCAAGAACTGCCTTATGAGATTTATGATCGTAGTCGAAATCCCGTGGCTTGCCTCAAAACTCCCCGATCAGTCAATGCAATGCAACGACGGGTTGTCAGAACCTGGGGTATTAGAACTCCTCTAGGGGGTCCCCTAGGAGGTCGCTCATGCATGCGAGTAGATGGTCTTGCTCCTGCAGACTCTGTCGGCCTACAACTCGGTCCAGCTCCGGTGGACTCAGCGGATGGTGGTCTATGTATACTACGCCTAGATTCAGACGATGTACGTAGCGTCTGGTGCGTCGATCCTAAAGGTTGATTGTCTAGTCTATAGGCAACAAGTCGCTCTGGTGGAGTAGACGATGTAAATTCACCAGCGCGACACCTATTCGAAGAGGGGCCACTACCAGGCAAACGCGACGGGCGTGTAGGATCGTCTGACATATCGACAACTACGTACGACGTGCGAAGTAAACATATCTGAGTCATATCATTTCTATGTTATAGAGATTCCCTAAAATATTCTCTAAAGGCATAGTCGATGTTTAAAAACTAACAATCATACGAGTTGCATAGATTTCCTAAATAGAAATTCCTAAAAATATCATCATTTTTAAGTTATAGAAATTCCTAAATGCATTGTCATTTCAAAGTTATAGAAATTCCCTAAAGGCATCGTCATTTCTAAGTTTTAGAGATTCCTGAAGGCATAAATGTTTAAAACCTAAGAATTCTACGAGATCTAACAATGCCTAGAGATATAAATTATATATATGCTAAATAATAATTTTATATGAATAAATATTATTAAAACATAAATCGAAGAAAAGTTGAAATACATACAATGTACGGGGTTGTGACGGTCGGACAATTGCAAAACAGGGGTTGGCGGTCGCATATTTTTGGGCTGCGAGAGAGATTTTAGTGTGAGAGAAATGAGGAAGAGAGGGATTAGCGACTACTAGGCAAACTAAGGCAGCAACTTGGGTAAACCTACCCGTAGTAGCGACCGCTGGGCGATCGCTCCCCAACGGTCGCTACTAAGGGCCTTTGACGAGATAGCGACTCTCAAGCAATTGTTATTAGCTATAGTAACTGCATGTCGGTTGCTATAGCTTGCAACCGACCAGTTGCGAAAGCGGTTGCAACTGGACGGTTGCAAATGAGACCCAATTCTTGTAGTGTATGTAGATAATAATATGTGCACAGAGACGTGTTGAATGAGATGACGAAAGTTGTTAAATGCTATATTAATTAAGAAAATAAAGATAGTTAGAATTATAAATATCTCCTAAAATGAACTTTTTTTTGTACAAAGTGATTATCAATATTTAAAAAAGCATTTTAGATTTTAAAAAGAAATCAAATTAAGTAAAGCTTTGTGCTCAAAGAAATTAAATTAGATAATATATTGGACGAATTATCAAAAATGCCCGAAAAGTTTGCCCTTTATTCTTAAATGCCCAATTTTTCCAGACCTGCCAAAAATGCCCGGTATATTTCAAAATTCATACCAAAAATGCCCCAAATGAAAATTTTTGAAAAAAAATCCTACGTGGCATCCGAATCAATAAGTCGTGTTGCTGAATCAAAAAGTCGCGTTCACTGTTCACTGTCTGAAAAACGTTTTTCCTTAACAATAATAAAAATATAAACATATATACATATATATATATATAATATATAATAATAATAAACATTTTAACAAATAAAAAAAATTAAAAAAAAATTAAAAAATCATCATCATCTTCCCCGCAACCCCCCCCCCCTCGCGGTAACCCCCCCCCCCCCCCCCCCCCCCACCGCTGCAACTCGCCGTTGCAGCTGTGGCGGCGTCGATTGACGTCGTCGCACTGCAACGGCGAGAACCCCCCCCCCCCCCCACCGCTGCAACTCGCCGTTGCAACGGTGGCAGCGTCGATTGACGCCGTCGCACTGCAACGGCGAGTTGCAGCCCCACCCCAACCGCATCAACTCGCCGTTGCAGCGGTGGCGGCGTCGATTGACGCCGTCGCACTGCAACGGCGAGAACCCCCCCCCCCCCCCCCCCCCCAACCGCTGCAACTCGCCGTTGCAGCGGTGGCGGCGTCGATTGACGCCGTCGCACTGCAACGGCGAGTTGCAGCCCCAACCCAACGTCGGTTTACTGTTGCAGACGAGTTGCTCGGAGACGAGTTGCACACGATTGCTCGGAGATGAACAGCTGCTCGGTTTACTGTTCATTGGGCCGATGAACAGTAACTCGTGGGCCGATGAACAGTACCATTTTTATTAATTTTTAGAAACGTTTTTTCGGACCAAAAATCCTAGGTGTCGGGCGCGTTTCTTTGATTCAGCAACGCGCCTTATTGATTTGGATGCCACGTCGGATAAAATGTCCGAATTTTTCAAATCGGGCATTTTTGGCAGAAAATGTAGAACTTAACGGGCATTTTCAGCGAGTTAGGAAAAATCGGCATTTAAGAATAAAGGGCAAACTTTTCGGGCATTTTTGATAATTCGTCCTAATATATTTTAGGAAACTAGAACTTGTATAGCCGAATCTGAGATAGTTCGATATCATGTTTTGAATTCCACTAAATTATGGTAGTTAGTTTATAAATTTTCTTTATTTTAATTTTCAGAAGTTAAAAGTCAGATTTCTAGAAAAATTGCTATTGTATATAAGAGATTAAGTTATGTCGATATGATCATCACAAGCAAATTAGAATTATTTGGAAATATGATAAATGAGACAGAAGTTTTCGTATCAATATGTTTATTGTCTATGTTGCACCGACACTTCAAAATATCAGTCGTGTCCGTGTCTGACACGTATTCGACATCAACACTCGCCCGGCACTCCTCCAACACGCGTCGGACACGCCACGTGGCATGTCTCAATAAAAATAAATAAAAACCTATTTATAACACTTCTACCACACTCCTCTGACGCTTAAGAAGGCATTCTCCAACATATTTTAGACATGTTCGAGATAAAATAATAAATTTATTTAAAAAAAGTTTATAAATTGATAATCAAAAGATAAAAGGATGAAAAAAGAAATTACTTAAACCTATATAACTAAGTAAAAGACATAACCACAATTAATGCATTATTTAAATTGCGCAGTATTTTGTATTTTTGAGTATTCTATAACTTTGGATTGTTATTCATTTTGGTTTATATTCGCGTTTGAAGTCATTACGTGAATTTAAGTGAACGCCGTGTTTATACTTCGTTTTGGTTGATAGGTGGTGAATAATATTTAATACATTTTAATATAAAAAACTATGTTGTATCCTGGCCGTGTCATATTTTTTTAAGAATTTGTGTCGCCATATCCGTCTCGCCGTGTTTGTATCTTGCTGTGTCGGTGTCGGTGCATCATAACTTATTCTGGCTCCAGAGAAATAATAACAATAAACTAAATTTCCTAATTGTTAATATAGATTCCGGCCTGGATGACCGCCCTAGAGTTGATTTAATTATAGGCCCTTGAAGTTCCCATGCGCAGTTGCGCACTGACTCAAATTATATGACAGAAGGCAATTAAAGTATAAAAAGTAATTTAATCTTATGAAGGGAAGTGAATTGCGGAGTATAAGTTAATCCTAACCTCCAATCCAATTTAAAACACTTTTTTTCAAGCCATTGACATCAAAAATCTTATCCATCTCTTTTTCTCAACATATCAAGAAAGAAAATCTTTGAATTGTAACTACTAACTAACCTATTCACCGCCCAATTCCCGCGCATTGTTCCCATTCTTACACTTCACATGATTAAACATAATATCAAACTTTTCTCTCCCTCCTTCACCCTCTCTCTTCGCCCTTCGCTTGTGTTGTGCATAGCGCATAGTGAACATTTCTTCCAATTGACCTACCCCTGAAAACCGCCCACCACCCTCACTTCCCCCTCCAACTCGCGAGGGAGGATATTCAACTATAGAGAGACAAGATGTTGTCCGTCAAGATAACTCCATGTTCACTTCTGATTCTGACAACGTTGGCTCTCGCGTTTTTGTCGTTCCCTTCATCAGCAGGTGACTAGATCAAGAATTTCTTCACCTTTTCTTGAAGAAAAGTAAATAGACGTTTTTATTTTTTAATTCTATAGAACTAAAACATACAAATATTTTCACGTCTATTTTAATTACTTTTTTACAAGTTTTTCAAAACATGTCGAAAAACTGTAAAACATTTTTGCCAGAAGTTTCTAGTATTTTCAGGATCGAATCACACCCCAAAACCCAAACTTAATCCATGCATGCCTAACTATATTTGTTTTCTCTTCTAGTACTACTGCATTATTTCCAAGGGGCAAGTTTTTTATGTTTCTTGGAAATGCTAAATGTGGTATATATATGCAGGAGCTGGAAATGCACATGAAAACACTAGAGTATCTCTGGACATTAAGGGATTGGACATTCAGGGATTATTGAAAGGTACTGTTTAATAGACATTTCTAGTTTTGATTCTACCGAACTAAAACATACATGTACTTTGCACATCTATTTTAGTTACAATCTTTTACAAAATTTCATGAAATATGTTGAACAGGACTCGAAATAATGTTGCAAAAAATAGCCTAACTTTAAAAGGATCTAAATGAGCTCTTAAACCAAAACATTCCATGTATGTCTTATTAAGGTGGTGTTTGCAAACTGTTAAAAAAAAGTCAAAATTAACTTTTAAATTAATTAAACAATTTAGGGTTTTTCCAACTGTAGCTTTTGTTGTTTGAATTTTTTTAAGCTAAATATCTTCACAATCTGAAGCTACTATGGACCGATTTCTACTTACGGTAGCAAGTTTTAAAACAATTAAGTTATATATGTACAACTATACCCTTCGTCTTTTATTAACCAATAACATTTATATTTAATTCAACAATAATTAAGAAATACAACTCAAGCCTTTCCTTTTATATTTACACAAAAGATGTTATTTTCTATCACATTCAATTTCTTTTTATCATTGTGAGGGTTATTCCTCTCATGAACTTCTTCTTGTGTTTGTTTCTAAAAGTTTGACTATTTAAACTAAAACCTCTTGTAGTTAAATATTCCGTCTAAATTGCTGCAAATAATAAAGTATCAATCTACTAAAATAAATAACGTTATCATGTAATTCCTGCAATTTATAAATGTTTTTTTTTAGTGATATTATGTTTTGATTAATTTTTGTTACTACAAGTTTAGATATTGATAATGTATATGTTTTGTGTATTGCCATCATTTCTTTAAAAAATCTGTAAAATCACTTTTATCTCTTGCAAACACTCAATAGCAAAAAGCACAGTTTTTAGCTAGTTTTTCAAACACTTTCGGCTTATGGCTTAGAGCTTCAACTTAAATTATAAATTTCTACTTTTTAAGATGAGTGTGGAAACACCACCTAAGTATACTTATATTCTCCAGCTTTTAGTACTACATTTTTGTCAAGGGGCAGATTTTTTCTGGTTTCTTGAAATGCTGAATGTAGTATATACTATATATATATATATATATATATATATATATATAGGAGCTGCTGGAAATGTACTTGGAAACAGTACCGTGTCTAGCGACATTCAGAAGTTATTGGATGGAAATAAAGGTGAAGCTGGAAAATCAACGACTGTTGCGTTGGCTCAGGCGAGAACTCGAAGAAAAGATCCAACAAATGGTAACAAGGACTATGAAGGAGGGTGGGATGTTCGAAACAAACATTACCTTTATGTAAGTTCTATATATTCTCTAACTACATATATTAGGCTGTAATTAAGTAAAAATATTTGCACAATTCGTATTTTCAATGCTTGCGGAATTCCAGCCCTATATAACAAGTACATAGCAAATAAATTAAAGGTCAACCCTGTGTTAATATCAATCGGGAAATAACCCCATGAAATTGTTTTTTCACCTATAATATACTTCTCCATGCTATATATAAAAACATAACTAGCAACAAACTTCCTACGTACTACAACTTTAAGTACTCAAACTTACGTCAAGGACTTTATTATTTATATTTGATGCACAAAAAGGCCAGTATTAATTAAATTGAACTGTTTATATAAGTTTTAGAAAATTTCTAGAGAAAAAAGCATTACTTTATTGATATGTAGAAATACAAAAGTAATACTTTTTTATTTTTTATTATGTTTTTCAAATACTTGTATATTTGTATTCAAATAAACATGTGAGTTATATAAGATCTAAATCCACAACTTTTTTTGCCAATTAAGAATAAAGTTGGGGTAGCTTACTGTGAAATCTTTTATATGAAACTCCGTATAATATCTGATTTATACAAACGTTGTTCTTTACGAGAGATTCAGATCAAACTAATTTTTTAAATTCAATGAAACAAACTCTTTACAAGTCCACTCCATATTATGTATTGAAAGCAATAATCAAATTGTTGCACCAAGTGTAGCTGTTACACCACGAAATGTTTCTTGTTTTTTCTTGAATTTATTGTCTTTAACATTTAATGTCATTTTCTTGTATGCTTTTCATGCAATTGTTGTATTGGCTTTACATTTATGTTTTAGTTAAATACCTTTTTTTATCGTTGATCACGCAGTCTCTGCTTTTCACTGGATTCCCCTTGTTCGCCATTGCTGCATGTTGGTTTGTCGGATTTGGAATTTTTTTGCTACTTGTTTGCATATACCTCTGCTGCTGTAGTCGCCGTCGTTATGGCTACTCCAAATCTGCCTACGTTATATCCCTTGTTTTCCTCTTCTTATTTACACTCACCGTCGTGTAAGCCCTCATTATTCTTCCTTTTTTCTATTTGAGTCTCACTAACTTACTTGTGAGTTGTGAGTCATATATCTAAAAGCAACTTTTCCCCCAAGAGAACGATTAAGCTTATTTTACATTATTGGCAATGAAACTTGTTTTTCAACAAACTTTTGTTTGTCCACAAATACATCAGATTAGTCCCTATATCTATCTGAATTACTTTTTGGAGCTATTAGAGTTTTTGGCACAGAAAGCATATTTAGCCCCCATGGGGTGAAATAGAATTAGTTTCAAAGAGAGATAAAGTGTGTATTTATTTAATTACATGGGGTTAAATACAATTAGTTTTAACTATTTAAAGGTATAATTGTTTTCTTCATTCATAAAAAGTTTGCTACCTACGTACGTACGTGCAAAATTAAAGGTCATATATACGAATTAAGTATGGGGTAAATCACTACTTTAGTTTACAAATAATTAATTGATTGAATTTAGAGGAACTAGCTCCAATATAAAAATTAAAAAATTCTGACCTTTGTAATATTCGGTCGCATAAAATTTTGTACATTTTTCATGCATCAGAGTTGGTTGTGCTATTCTCTACACCGGACAAGCCAAGTTTAGTGGTAATATAAAAACCACATTGGACTATGTTTTGGACACAGCGAATTCCGTTCTGACAAAGCTCAAAGATGTCTCAAATTATCTCGATGTTGCAAGGAAAATTGGAATAGTTGAGTCCGTACTTCCTCAAGATATCAACAAGAAAATCGACAAAGTCAACGGCATGATTACCACTGCTTCAAACACCTTTCAGTCTGCCACAAAAAACAATAGGAAAGATATATACAATGTTCTTGATAAAGTGTAAGTATAATTCCAATATAACTCGTTTTGTATTATTATTGTATTCTTTTGCTTTTCTATTGCTGCATGTGTTTTTGTACTGTAGAGCAAATCCTATTAAACCCTGTAAGCTATGAGGACTTTTGCAATGTGCTCCTAAACTCATCAAAAAGTGAAACCTTCCACTAATTTATTAAATTTGTGTGAACTTCCACTAAGACCATTAATCAGTCATTCAACTTGACACGTTTGTTTTTTTTTTTCGTAAAGAATTTAGCCTCATGAGAGAGTTTGCACATTTTTTAATAAGTTATTAGAAAGGTGTTTTAAACTTTTCCATTGGTTTTGGAGTATTTCGTGTGATCTCATGTAGTTCAGGGAGTTTACCGGGGTGCAAAATTTAAACAATGGTATTGTACAATACAGGAAAATTGCAATCATTATAGTTGCCGCCATTATGCTTGCCATGGCGTTACTCGGTTTCTGTAAGTGTGCAAAATCACGATATTTCAATTTGTTAACTTATATTTTTACAAATTCATATTGAGTTGGTTTGCTTGTCAAATTTTGGTGCAGTGTTTTCTATTTTGGGCCTGCAGTTTCTCGTGTACATGTAAGTAGATCCAAAGGGAATTTGGCTTTTGTAGGAATATTTTCGTTAATTTATTTAAATGTCTCAAAACATTAAGGTCAAATGTGTTTTTTGCAGATTGATTATAATTTGTTGGTTTCTCGTTGCACTCACTTTCGTCTCAAGTGGTGTATCTCTTGTTCTGCACAAGTAAGTGCCTTTCATTTATGTACCTCCAACATACGTGTTTCCGCATATGTTACTTTATATTCTCATTGCTCACGAATGACCCTTATATTGTTTAAGTCACTTACTTGTGGTCATATAAAATTTAAAAATTACTCCCTTTGTGCTTATTTTTGTTGTGCCTTTATAAATGTTTTGCATTTCTGAACCAAAATTCAGTGCGGTGGGCGATACATGTGTGGCAATAGACGAATGGGCGAGTAACCCGACAGCTCACACTACGTTAGATGATATTATTCCCTGTGTGGATCCTGATACTTCTGTAGCCGTAGAGTCCATCAGCAAAGAAGTGACTCTACAAGTCATTAAAATCCTCAACACCATGATCACAAACATCGCGAATGTTGACCTACCTCCCCAATTAGCTGGCTCTTTAGGCCCTTTAAGTTTCAATCAATCTGGTCCGCTGATGCCTCGTGTCTGCAATCCATACAATTCGGACACGACAACCCGGACTTGTAGAGACGGTGAAGTTCCCTTATCAGAAGCTCAGCAGGTAAAATTACAATTTGTGGGTTGATCGTTTTGTTTTAGGCAAATTACCCTTTTCACATAGGGCTGTGCAAAAAGAATCGGATCGACCGAATCGGGTGAAAATCGATCAAATGATCCGATCCGATGATCGGATCGAATATTTGATTCGACTTTTGATTTTGCCTTAGGATCGAACCCCATTTAATTCGATCCTCGATTTTAGAGGCTGAGAATCGGATCGGATCGAATATTCATCTTATTTTTTAAAAATAAATAAATATATAATAGTATATATAATATTATATTTTTATCTATAAAGCAAAGCCTATTAATGCTACTAAGATATTTCTATATATAATGCTAATATTACATTTTTATATATACACCTACCTAACATCTTTTTTTTTGTGCATTTGAAGGCCACGTTTCTGTATTTGGGAAATATATACAATTATAAATTTGTAACACCGTTCTCTCACAATATGAAAGTGGATTTTGTAATTCACTAACTCTGTTTAAATGTTGTGGTTGGTCCCATTGATATTAAATTAAATAAGAAAAAAAAAAGAAAAAAGATCGAAATCGAATCGAATCGGATCAAATTCGAATGATTTTGGATCGAATCGGATCGTTTTAAATTGATTCGATTTCGATCCTCATTTCTCCAGGATCGAAATCGACTTCCAGCCTCGATTCGATCCAATTCGATCTGATCCGATCCAAATGCACATCCCTATAATTTCACATATGGGGAACTGGCATATTATCTCCTAGTAAAGTAAATAAACAAACAATCATCATGTGATTTCAAAAGGCACATTACCTATCTCCCTTGTCTTCTACAATGAAGTGAAGTTTACTCGAGCAAATCTACTCATGACGGGTTTGGCAATTTAACATAATACATGGTTTCTAGAAGGACTTTGGTAGTTATATAGATCTCGTTTAATTATAATGTCAATCTTGCATGCATTATGTTTTGTTAAACAGTTATAATTGCAATCACTGTGAAATGTCGTCCATTGTGCATGTTACTCTCTTTGAAACATTAATAAATAACCTCTTTATGATTCTTAAAAAAAATTAGTTCATTGCTCTCCTCTGGATATTATCTTATCTATATCTTAAATTAGATCTCTTGTTATTCTACTGCTACAAATTGCGGCCCCATATATCCATGCTTTCTTGATACAGGTATGGAAGAAATTTGAATGCCAAGTGACGAACGACAAGTGCACCACCGTAGGCCGTCTAACGCCTAAGTTGTACAAGGACGTGGCAAGTGTGGCCAACGTGAGCTATGGTCTGTATCATCACGGGCCGTTTCTTACAAACTTAGTCAACTGCAGGTTTTTACGGGACACTACCGCAGAAATAAGCAAAAATCATTGCCCTGGGTTACTACGTTTCATAAAATGGGTCTACATAGGACTTGTTGTTGTGTCAGTTGCGGTAATGCTTTCGATGATGTTCTGGGTTTTGTATGCGCGAGAAAGGAAGCACAGGAAATACACCAAGCTTGTGGATGCTAATTCTGGTCAATTCGCCACATCAGCTTATTAATCCTTAGTGTTATGTTTAAAGAACGTAACGAGATTGCTTCTGATTTTTGCATAGTTTTATAATATGTGGATTTTTGGTCTTTGCTCATGTACGTAGTTTTTAATTACTTGCAGAGGGGAAAACTTTATACTATAGTATAGTATGGAATAGTTTGCTTGACGGTGATTTTCTTGATATGAATATATATTGTGTTTAGTATTTACTTTTGTATATTAGTGCAAGCTTAATGTTTTTGAAGATCCAATTGCCAAATTATACAAAAGCATTGGGTTTTTATTGGCAATAACTAGGAAATTGGAGTACGTTTTTCCTTCTGTATATATATTCTTAATTTCTTATATGCAAACTAGAATAGAAATTAGAAAAATCGGGCCATGAATAAAGAGACTGTGGGGCCAAGCTGCCTTGGGCCATGTGAAAGTGGATAATGTATTCAAGTGTGGTGCTATGGTACCTCTTGATTATGGACGAGTGAGCTTTCTCGGGAGTTGATTAATTTCAAGGGGAAAAAGCACTAGCCGACCACCCCAATTTCTCTATACCCTATTTGTGTACCCTTTTATGTACCCTTAATAGTTATTTGCCACATGTACTACTCAAACCAAACTCCTAAGCAAACATTTTGCACAATTCCCCTAATCTCCATTATTTCTCTTTCCTCTTTCATCTAATTAATTTCTCTATCCTCTTTCATTTAATTAATTTCTCTCTCCTATAGTCTAAATTCTAATGTAATCTTCTTTGAAAAAAAAAATTATCTATCATCCTTTTTTGCAGGACACTGAATTGGCAAACTAAAAAATGTAATAGAATAAATTATATATTACTATTTACTATCTTTCTTTTTTATAAAATAAATTAGATAAGTTTTATATTCGAACTTATCTTCTTTTTTACATGTAGCTATTCCTTCTATTAAAATGTCTATCGACAAACAAAACGACTACGGTGGTGTTTGCAAGAGCTTATAGAAGCTCATTTTTTTAGGCTTTTACTTAAAGTTACTTAAAGCTCCTTTTGACTTAAAGCAATGAGTGTTTGCAAACCTTATTTAAAAAGCAGCTTAAAGCACTTAAAATTAATTTTATGGTGTTTGCAATAATAAGTAAGAGGCAGCTTTTAAAATGCAATAAGACTTAAGTACCCTTATTTATAAACTATATATTCTTTTTAATATGCTCCTAATTTAGACATACGTTATGTTAAATATATTTAAAAATATAATAGGAAATTATTTCGATATAGTTTAATCAATGTTTATGATTATTACATCAAAATGCATACTTATTTGTATAATTTACGCGAATCAAGTACTTTACCTTCTAATGAATTAACATTATACAATTTTGCATTGACCATTAATACTTCAACTTGTTAAAATTATAATATTATGGAAAATAATAATCGTAGACATAAATGTTAATAGAATATTGTCCAAGTTAAGTGACTTGGAAATGAATTGTGAATATATACCAAGAATCAAAACTCATAAACTTGAATGAGACATTATTCAAAATTATTCGTCACCTCAAATGTAAATAAAACTTTAATACGTAAAGTCAAAAGATATTAAATTACAGGAACCCCAATTCTAGCAAATGAGATAGATGTACATATATCATCGCGAACTCTATTCATTGATCCATCATCAGTGATGCCCGACGCTGCTCTATTTGTACGGTTTATTTGTCCATTTTCATTTTCTGGATTATAATCTGGATCATTATCGTATTGCAAAAAGTCCTCGTCCAATGCATCTATTTTACGTATAAAATTGTGTATTGCCATAGTAGCTGGTACAAGTGCTACTTGATCTTCCCATGGAACATTGACTGGAATATCGTTGATCATATAAAATCTATTCTTCCAACAACCAAACGATCTTTCAATAGTAGTCCTTATTGAAGAGTGCACGTGATTGAACATTTCATAATGGTTGTTATACGTGGCGGAACGACGAAAATCAAGAAGATGGTATCTTTGTCCTTTATATGGTGCCAAAAACCCAGATATATTTGGATACCCAGCATCCACCAAATAATATTTACCTAATACACACAAAAAAATGTGTTAAGAAAACTTATTCTTGTAAAATATATAGGACAAAGAAGAATATTCTTCAACCTATAGTAGGCATCGGGAATCCCTTATTTGGATCTCGAATAGTGTCGTAAAATATTCTTGTATCATGAGCACTTCCTTCCCAACCAGGCAAGACAAATGTAAAACACGTGTTGAAATCACAAGCTGCCATTATATTTTGTGTTGGGGTACCTTTTCTACCAATATATGGGACTTGCAATTCTATAGGCAATCTAGCTTTTATATGGGTACCGTCAATTGCTCCAATACAATTCTGAATAATAAAAAAATTATTAATAATTTAACTAAGAAATTTATTTGGCATCTGTAGAGAAGAAAAAAGAATAGATTACCTTAAAGTGGGGGAAATATCTCTCATTTAATCTTATATAATCAGGAGTCACAGATTGATGAGTGAACGGTATAATCCAATCAATAGACATCTTTGTGCATGCTTTTAGAACATTGCTAAAAGAACCTGTATGTTTCTTTTTTTCCTCCTTGAGGTGGCGGTTTGATTGTCATCATCGCTGTCCACATCATCTAAAGAGTCGGTTGACAAAATTGAAATGGAGCTCAAACTTGCTGAATCATCTATATCATCGTCCATTCTGCACAATTCACTAGTTATGATAGGTGCTAAAATAAACAAGCTACAAAAATTAACCACATAAGTTATAACAGAATTGCATACCACAAAGTCATTATTACAGTATCAGCAATGTTTTCATGAATTAAAATTAATAAACATGTCATCATCGACAAAAATACTTCAAGTCTTCATAATGACTTAAAACATAAAATGGAAATAAACATTCATAAGTAAAGTGAAATAAATGGTTCGTCCTCAGTGCCATGATGATAATTCAAATGGAAGATCCAGCGTTGCGTTGTGCATACACTTCCATCTGGTCTTGTATCCACTTCAATCTGACTTCACTTTTGTCCAAACAAACAAAGATTTCTCTAGAGATTTGTTTAGCAAATAATCGCAAAGCAAACAAAAACACTTTATCTCCTTCTTGAATCTCAGGTATCATCTTCAAAATGTTTATGCATTCACGTATGCTATATTGGTCGCCTCCATTAACTGCATGAGATGTTTTTGCGTCATGTTCTACTGTATCCACTACACGCTCAAAGCACTTTGCAATTTTATCAACAGTAGTGGTCTTTTTGGGTTTTTGGTTTCGGATGCGTGTGAGGTACTCTAAGCTTTTCCTTTTAAGGGTGGGGTTAGTAGACGATTCAACTTGTGGAGATATAGGAGACTCAACATGAGTGGGGGTCGAATCATCATCAAGATTCTCAACTAGAATATCATCTTCCTCGGTTTCCTGCATATGTGGTGGCAATACCCCGGAACTTGGAGTCCACGAGCTTGTCCCACTGGCCACCACATCAGAAAAAAGTAAGTCTTGTTCATCCTTCATTATGGGACCTTTATCTCGAAATTTGGTCGCCTCGGGGTTTGCCTACAATTAAACATAAACAAAAATAAAATATTAAAAATTGCATTATGTTGTTGTCATTAATATTATATTATTTTGACATAGTGAAACCCGTTCCTGTATCTTTTTTTGCCACCATTCAGGACTTGCATCTACCGTGCCTTTTTCATGATTCCAACCAAGACCGGTTTCACCACGAGTCATTGATTTCCATTGACCCCACTCTTTTTTCATGGCGTCCCACTTATTCTTTAGTTGTTTTCTATTATATTGACGACTTGTTGCGGCATTAAACTTTTTCACAAGATTATCCCAACCAATTCTGTTAAAGTGGGTATTTGGTCTATTACCCAAACTCACCTCTTGAACACATAATGTTATGAATATCTCCGTCGTCCTTAAATCCCAATTAGCCTTCTCAGATGACTCACCCCTTATTCCTCCATTTCCTTTACCACAAGAATCTATAGCACTTCGATTTTGCTCATTTGGTGGAATCGGAATTTGGGATGTAAGATAATTCAAATGGAAATCCATAACTATAACGAAGTTGCTAGAAAGATACAGAGACCAAAGTCATTACCAAATTAATGACAAACTTTAGAATAGATATTATTAGCTTACAGAAATAAAAGTTTTTAAGATATATAATAACAACTTTACTATTCAAAAAGTCAGAGTATTGCACAAGCCTGAAAGTGTCAGCTACATGATTCTTAGGATTTCCAGTCATTATTAATATGTTATATTAGTAGTGCTAACAATTATTTTAAGTGGATTTATCAATAGGTGCTTGGGCAAACTCCTAATTAATTTCGTGTAACATATGGGTAGTGAACATCAATATAAAATCCTATATCACAGTGTTTTTTTTGGTGTTTTAAGTGAACATCAATATAAAATTCTATAACTCTTGCTGAAATTCATGAAAAAAATAGAGAACTAGTCAATCTTAATTTCCTCAAAATGGCTAAAGTTTTTACACTGGCTGAGGTTTTTGAGCACAGCAGCATCAAGGATTGCTGGCTTATATATTATTAACGGTAAGGTGCCTAATTATGATTATTAAAACTGAAATACATATGTTGATATATTAATTATGGGATAAATTTTGTTGTTTAATTGGTTTTGAGTGATTTGAACAGGTTTATGATGTAACTAAATTCATGGAAGACCACGTGATGAAATTTTGGTTTCTGCAACAGGTATATACTTGATATATGTATATTGTATACTGTGTACCATTACAATGTTGTATAGAGTCAAAAAACAGAAGTGGTTTAGTAATTTTCCATCGAGATTCTTTCGTTTAAAAACTTCAATCTATTATAATATACTCAACAACCAAAATTCATAAAACACAATTTAGATCCCAATAACTCAATTCTTGAAGTACTCTTCGTTCTCACAATTTCACAAATACGTTACTCATAAAAAAAAATCACAAATACGTTGTTGGGTAAAACAACCAATGATTCACAACTGAAAGTAACAAAAGAAAAAAGAGAGAGAGCAGATATTGCATACTTACTTGGATGTTAATTAAATTCGTCCAAAGATGAAGAATTGAAGACTTTGATGATGAATTGCAAAGAATAAGAACTAATAGGTTTTATAACTATAGATAATTAGCAATCGCATTGAACATGGAAGAAAAATATTAGAGCCTATTTTTTATGTTGAACATGGAAGAGAAAAGATAATAGAATATTTTTTTTCTTAAATGTGGGGGTATGGACGGCACTTTGAGAAAATTTAGGAGAGAGAAATATTTTTAAAATATAATAATTAAAAGGAGCTTTTAAAAGCACCCTCTACCCAGCTTGTGGGCTTGTGCTTTTTTTGGCTTATTTTTAGACAAGGAGAAGCAAAAGTCTTATATTTAAACACTAATTTATGGCTTATCTATTGACAAAAGCCCACAAGCTCATTTTATAAGCATTTGCAAACACTCCCTACGAGGCAACAAAATTATGATTCAATTTTACATTTCAGTATTCTTCCTTCCAACAAGATAATCTAATTTTAAATTCTTCCAATTTTTTCATTTTTGATTTAGATTTAAACTTAGATATGCTTTTAATGAAAAAAAATATAAAGTACCATTGCATGGTTTTTGTGTAAATGAATAGTATAACTTTAGTATATTGCAAGTATTTATTGTAAAATTATATTCAATTAATGTAAATTTTTATATTAAATTAACCTGATACAATATTATTATATTACTTTTAATCTAGTCTCGAAAGCCCAAGAAATGCTAAAAAATTAATATCTCCAAGTTTGTCCTTGTATGATACAACAACGTATAACTTCTTCTTCTTTTTCATATAATAATAATAATATTATCCTCAAGTTTGATATTAAGTGGTTATTTATATTTAATGTGCAAATCAAAGTAATAGTTGGTTTATTGGACATTATTTTCTTTACACATAACGTGTCTAACAAACTCTATAATATGAGATTAAAAAGTAATTCTAGTATTTATTTTTCTAATTCTATTGGTGTAATCCTATAAACAATGATGGAAGATTCTTTTTGATTTCAGAAAAAAGTATGGAGATGAAAAGATTTTTATGTGATTCATTAAGAAAACGGTAATTCAATTTATTAGGTTTGTTTAATAATTTATTATAATTTATTTCATAAAAAAAAGAAAGACAGTGAATAGTGAATATATAATTTATATTAAATTTTTTAGTTTGCCAATTCAGTTTCCTACAAACAAGGATGATAGATAATGTTTTTTTTTACTTTTCTAGAGAAGTTTACGTTAGAATTTAGTCTATAGGAGAGAGAAATTAATTAAATAAAAGAGGATAGAGAAATTAATTAGATGCAAGAGGAAATAGAAATAATGCAGATTAGGGGAATTGTGCAAAATGTTTGCTTAGGAGTTTGGTTTGAGTAGTACATGTGACAAATAACTATTGAGGGTACACACAAGGGTACACAAATAGGGTATAGAGAAATTGGGGTGCTAGGCGACCCATCTATTTGCATGTTGCACTTCAATCATTAATATAGTCCACTTTATTGCCCAATCTCATTTCTTGAAAGATCGTGGTACCCTATCACCTTCTGGTCGCCCAAAAACAGCATACATATTTTGGTAGAAGGGGGCAAAGTGCAAATTATCTAATTATATATTTTACTCTATATTTTTTTATTTATGCAATACACTCTAATTCTCTCAAACTTCATCGAAGACCATCTTATTCAGATCCAAATATGTAAAATATTGGGAAGATGATATTTTTGATTGGAAGGTAAAACACAGCACAATAGTGCAATTTTGCAATTCATTAATATTAGGAAATATCAATTATGCAACTACACAAAAAAAATTAAAAGGAAAGGGAATTAGAGAAGAAAAATCAAGAACCCTAAGTAAACAACAAAATACAGTAAAGAAAACAAATATTTCACTAAATAATTGAGAATATATTTCATCGAACTAAAATTTCAGATCAAGATTTAGACGAATAAAATATAAAAATAAAAACAATGGACATGCATTTTCACGAGAATTCGATTGTATACTTCGTATGTCCATCATCACTCAATAGTTTCAAGAAACTACGAACTCAAGATTTGTAAGAATATGCGAACAAGAATATTTTGCAGTAAAAATTTGGTGGAATTTTGTGTGGAAGAGATGTGAGAAAGGAAAGCTTTTGACAATGACAACGGCTATCAGTGGCGTGTCCAGGAATAAACTGGTGGGCAAACACGAAGAAAAATACAATGGAAAAAAAAACTTAATTTATCGATAAAGATTGTACAAAATCAAGGTATAAAACTCTCAACAAAAGTTAAATTTAGGATACCATGAATGTTCAAAACAAAATTCCTATTGAAGTTGTACACGACGATCACTCATATAGTAGAATTCATCAATAATTGCATCAGAATCCCTATTTGCTGCCAACTCTCGTTCAATCAAGACAACCATAGAATTCGACAAGAATTCCTCCTCCATTTTGTTCCCGATGTAATGATTTAGCATGTTTCATCGCTGGAAATGCACGCTATGTTGTTGCTGTAGAAACAGGAAGAGTTTTAACAAGACGAATTAATTTGTCCATCAAGTCGTAGTCTTTTGCCTTATTTGTTCCTTTTATATTTGACACAAATTTGAAATTATTGATATATCTTGAAGTTTCTCATTTCCAATAACTTCAAACTCATAATAATCTAATTGATATCTCAAACGACGCAAATCTGGTCCACCAAGATCCTAGAATAAAATTTCACGGCAAGGGTACAAATGCGATCAATGTTTAATAACTTGAGGTTTTCTTTAGGATCCAAAGTAGAGCTTAGCTTCAAAAGTTCAACTACCTCATCATTGAATCTTCTACAGAGCTCTACCTCTTCAATATATGTTGTAGCATGAAACACGTGGAAATGATAATGATGCTCAAAGGTGATTGGATCCTTTTGCTGACGACCCCTATCCGATTAGTAAGAACCTCCCATGTCTGGTATCTCAATACCATATTTTTCACAAGCTTCTTCCACAAGTAGAATAGGAGAATCATAAGCATCATATTCTCTAAATTTTTAAAAAAAGGCTTTTGAGGTAGAAACACGATTTATTGTATTTAAAACATCAAGAGACTTAGTCTGCAAAGCTCGACAAAGCATATTTATAAGACCTATAACGTTATGCATAAAATATAAGTTGAACATAAAATCATAAGATCTCATCTCAGTCAAATGAACAAAAGCTTCCCCTCGTATGGAGCTTGAAGACCTATCATCCATCATAATTTTCAAAACTTTAATCACTACACTGTACTCATCTATTAAAATGCAAGCTGAATTAAAATGCGAACTCCAACGAGTCTTACCAGCACGCTATAAGTACCAACTTGATTAGCCCCAATACCGATTGCGCATTTGCCACTAGCTACATGATGTAACTTACTCAAGCGTTTAGAAGAACCACCAATAAGATTAACTATTTTGTTTAGTCTTGAAGTAAACAACCTGATAAGCATTTCTTGCACAACAGCCCCAACCAATGCTAATTGTAGTCGATAGGCAAAACAATGAACATGATAGGCATATGGAGAATCCCGTAAGAAAAGGGCCTGCAACCAATTCCATTTGCCACAAATGTTGCTAGCTCCACAGGTTATAGCATCTCAAATTAGATATCTTTAAGTTATATTGAGCAAGAACTCTTGAAATTTCTTTCTTAAGAGTAACAACACAAATATTAGCAACAAGAACAGTCTCAGAAAATGCTCTCGTATTAAACTACGAGAATCAACAAATTTTAACACAATCGCCAATTTCTCTATACCTAATATATCTTTAGTTTCATAGACTAAAATATAAAACTTTGCATCATCTATTTCCTCGCGGATTTTAATTCTCACCCTGTTAGCAAGAATATGCAAAATATCTTTTTGAAGCATTACACGTGCGGGGTCAAAATCCTCAAATCTTGGCCGGCATGTGCGGTCACGTGTGATTTTGACCGGAAATAGTTGATGGGGGACTAAATGTGGAACATAAAGCCACAATATGGGACTAAATGTGGATAGAGCCACAATACGGGACCAAACAATGGTAACTCTGCCACAATAAGGGACCAAAATTGAGTTTTTTCCGTATTTTGGTACATACACAGAAGGTGGTCAAGCACCTGGTCCATTTGCTATGTTTCTTCAAGAGCACGGAATATTTGCTCAGTACACCAATCCATGATCTCCTAGTAAGAATGGTGTGGCTGAAAGAAGAAATTGGATATTGATGGAGATGGTTAGGAGTATGCGCAGTAATGCTAATCTCTCAGTAACCTTGTGGATAAAGCTCTTAAGACGGGAATGTACATTTTAAACCGTGTTCCAACAAAGGATGTCCCTGAGACACCGTTTGAGTTATTCAAAGGTTGAAACCCGAGTTTGAATCATGTACGCATTTGGAGATGTCGGTCTAAAGTAAGATTGTATAACCCACAAGAGAAGAAACTTGATCCTAGGACCATTAGTGGTTATTTTCTTGGATATGCTGAACGGTCCAAAGGATACAAATTCTATTGTCCATCTCAGATCACTAGAATTGTTGAATCAAGAAACGCAAAATTTCTTGAAAATCACATGATCGGTGGGAGTGATCATTTACAGAATTCTATTTCGAATGGTGATCGTGTTGGAACACAACTTGCGTTGATTATTCCAGAGGCTAGTATTGATAAAGTAGATCAAATTGTTCAGGAAGACCTTTGGTGGCTGAACAACAAGTTGATCAACAGGATCCTCAGGAGAATGTTGATACAACATTAAGAAAATCTACTAGAACAAGGAAATCAATGATACCTAGTGACTATCATGTGTATCTATAAGAATCAGACATTAACATTGGAGTCAAGAATGATCCTGAGAAACTTTCACAAGCCATGAATAGTAATGAATCAGATTTGTGGTATGATGCTATGACTGGTGAGATGAATTGTATGGCATCAAACGAAGTATATGACCTTGCTGATTTACCTAAAGGGGCGAAAGCTATTGGGTGCAAACGAGTCTTTAAAACTAAGAAAGATCCATTAGGTAATATTGAGAGATACAAGGCTAGACTTGTTGCTAAAGGGTTCACTCAGAAAGAAAGAATCGACTACAAGAAGACTTTCTCTCCTGTATCAAAGAAAGATTCCCTTCGGATAATCATGGCATTAGTTGCGCATTTTGATTTAGAACTGCAACAAATGGATGTGAAAATAGCCTTTCTAAATGGAGAATTGGAGGAAGAGGTATACATGAAACAACCTGAAGGATTTCCATCCAATAACGGTGAGCCTTTAGTTTGCAACCTTAAAATTTCTATATATGGATTGAAACAACCCTCACGTCAGTGGTATTTAAAATTTCATGATGTTGTGTTTTCATTTGGTTTTGAAGAGAACGTTATTGTTAATTGTATATGGTGGAAAATTGGTTCAAGGAACTGGGTTTTGTACAATTGACTTTAGGTCGAGTTTGGTACATGGGTATTGATGCTCAACGTTGGCTAATTAAAGTCAAAAATATTGTGTATCAATATCTAATATTTCTGTTTTGCGTAAATAGAATTATTTAATTTTCTGTTATATTTTATATCGTGAAAAATAATAAGCATCAAAATTGATAATTAATTAATTATCTTAAGAAAATCTTTCTGTAACATTTCGTGATCAGTTAATAATAACTGAAACGTGTCTACATTCATCCAAAGTCTTTGCGAGATTCGTAATTATCTTAACCACATTCCTTGGTGGCTAGATTTTCCATCTTTCTCCTCATGACCTAGTCTATAAAAGGGGTCACTCCCCGTAGGATTTTTAATCATCAAAAAGAAAAGCATACATACATGAAAGGCTTTTTTGCGCAGCGAAAATATTTTCTCATCGTGTGGTGGTAGAGGAAAGTTACAGTTTGAGTTCGTCGGGGCAGTCCTTGCTTGTGCAATTCTGCTTGTAGTCTTTGTATCATGGGAGACAGTCACTCACATTTTCTCAAGAACGTAGAGAGGGCGAATTTATTTTAAGGAAATCGAAATATCCTCGACTTTCACATTTCGTTCATCTGATAGAGCCAAAATATTTTCTCATCGTGTGGTGGTAGAGGAAAGTTACAGTTCAAGTTCGTCGGGGCAGTCCGTGCTTGTGCACGCAGTTCTGCTCATAACCGTTGTATCCTGGGAGACAGTCGCTCACGTTCTCTCAAGCACATAGAGAGTGCGAATCTGTTTTAAGAAAATCGAATGATTCTCGACTTCCACGTTTCGTTCATCCGATTGAGGTTTATTCGGTAATGGTAGTTTTGATTATTGTAATTTATGTTCTATAATTTTTGTCAATTAATTTAATATATATGTTCGTTTATCTCAATTATGGTGCTATAAAACATATTATCTTTGTTTGAGATGAATAGGGTATTAGTGACGAAATATATTTTCGGATATTGGAGAATGTGGGAGTTAGTGACTTAGGCTCAGTGGTATTTCTATAATTCTACCAGCTTGGACGTAGTCGCAACTGTGGAAGCCTGTATCGCAGTGAAAGCTTGTATAACTGTTGCAACTAGGCGATTGTTGCAACTGGGCGGCGAGAGTCAGATTAGGTCAGGGAGTTAAGCTAATGGGACATGGGCTTTATGAGCGGTTTTAACAGACTGCCTATATATACTCTATTACGCAGCCAATT
The DNA here is from genome assembly GCA_948329865.1 of Linaria vulgaris. Classification (NCBI taxonomy): domain Eukaryota; kingdom Viridiplantae; phylum Streptophyta; class Magnoliopsida; order Lamiales; family Plantaginaceae; genus Linaria; species Linaria vulgaris. The sequence continues at coordinate 30,980,782 of OX415249.1, forward strand.
TCATAACCGTTTTTGTTACCCATTGTACGCTATATCTCCTCAATAAAATTGGATCTCGATTTCTCCCTTAGATTAGGGTTCTTCATCACATTGATGAGAGAACGCCGAACCAAGTAAATTGTGTGTGTACTGCATGATTGTTTACTTTTCTTGTTGCATTGTTATTCAAATTTGTTCGTTAACTCTTTGTGATTTGTGCGATTCAATTGGCGATTTGAATTTGATAAATTTTGCATTACGATTTGACCTGATTCACTACAAATTGGTGCGGTGAACGTGGATTTAGTCATGGCGACGACAAAATCTGATGTGGAGAAGGTTATAGGGCTAAACGATTTTGGAGGTGTTTGGTTGAAGCTTGACAGCTTGTATACAACCAAAACGTTAGTAAATCGTTTGTATAAACATGCTCTGTTTTCTTTTCGTATGCATGATGATAAATTGATAGAGAAACAAATTGATACGTTTAACAAGTTGATTCTGGATCTTGAGCACATTGATGTTGAAATTGATGATGAAGATCGGGTGTTACTGTTGTTAAGTTCATTACCTAGATCTCATGCTAGGAAGGCTTTGAAAGAACAATTAGGTGATGTTCTAACAGTAAGTGGACAAAATCAGAAAAGTAGGAAGGAGAAGAGGTTCAGGTCGCAGAGTATGAATGGGAAGAAACCGTTCAATTGTTGCAACTGTCAACAAGAAGGCCACACCTGAAGGTTTTGTCATAAAAGGCAGAGTGGTGGTGGTGACAGGACTTAGGAGTCTGTCAGTGTTGAAACTGTGCAAGAGGGGTATGAGTCTGTTGATACTCAAGTAGCTTCTATGAGAGATTCAGAGAATGTGTGGGTGTTAGGTTCTGGTTGTATAGGATCTGTGAGGTTCACCTTTTACATTGGATCTCATAAATTGTTGAGATTGGTGAGATATGTCCCTGGAAAATCTATCATAGGTATAGTTGCAACAGCAGTTGTCCAGAGGGTTGTTTCTAAGTCTGAGTTGGAGAACAAGAGATTAGCACATGTGAGTGAAAGAGGTTTGTTAGAGTTGGGGAAGCATTGTCTGTTGGGAGCTGAAAAGTTGGAGGAGATTGTTAATTTGTGAACATTGTGATTATGTTCATACTGATCTTTTGGGACCCTCAAGAACTGCTTCAAACTCTGGTGTAAGGCACTTCTTGTCACTTGTGCATGGTTATTCCAGGAAGATGTGGCTATTTGTTTTGAAGACCAAGGAACAGACTGTTGGAACATTCAAGCGCTGGAGGACCATGATGGAAAAGACTGAATTGCAACTGAAAAGACTGAGAACAGACAATGGTCTGGAGTTTTGTTCAGCTGACTTCAGTGAGTGTTGCAGGGTAAATGAGGACACTATGACTGTTAAATGCAATGGTGATTTACTTGGGCAAGCTGTTGATATTAACAATTGTGTTAACTCATGAAATGAGGAAGATAGTGGTTACCAACTTGAGGTGGAGCCTATGGCTGTTAGGGAACCAGATCATCCTGGCAATTGGTTACTTGAAGAAGAACCAATTGCAACTGAGCCTGTGGATCAGGCTGAATTCAACTACATGCTGACTAAAGAAAGAGTTGGAAGTCAGGGTAAGGGACCAGTGAAGTATGGTTATAAAGACTTGTTTGCATATTCACTAGTGACAGTGAGGAGTGTATTGGGTGACGATCCAAAGACTACAAGGTTGTAGTGAATAACAAGGATAGACATGATTGGATGAATGCTATGTCTAAAGAAGTGAAGTCTTTGAAGGATAACAATACTTGGTATCTTAGTGAAAGACCAAAGGGCTCATGGTTGGTTGGATGTAGATGGATGGAGATAGAACAAATGAATGTTACAACTGTTTCCTTGTATGAGAACTTAGTTGAAATCAAAGGCAAGAAGAATCATATGAATAAATCTTTGGATGACATAAAGAAATCTCCTAGGCTGTCGAAGTTGAGATTTGATGAGTTCATGATGATGGTTGGATTTGTGAGGAGTAAGTATGACAGTTGGGTCTACTTTAAGTTCAAGGAAGAAGAGCAGTTGACATCTTTGTTTTTAGAAGTTGATGATATTCTGATCATCAGTTATACCAAGATCGAAGTTGCAACTGTGAAGTCCAAACTGAAGGTGGAGTTTGTAATGAAGGATGTATGAGCAACTGAGAGGATTCTGGGTATGGAGATAAGAAGATACAGAGTTGAAGGACTGATGTGCTTGTCTCAGGTGGAGTATCTTGAGAAGATACTGAATAAATTTGGAATGTCTCGAGAACTGGGAGTTGCAACTCCATTGTCTCAAGAATTCAAATTTAGATGTTTGGGCACCAGGGAATCAGTTACTGGGTTTGTCTGTACAACATTTAGAACTGATATTAGCTGGAAAGTTAGGGTGCAGAGAGTAGTTGCAACATCAACTACTGAAGCAGAGATTATTGCACTGGTAGTTGCAATAGTGGAAAATCCGGCAGATTTGATCAATATGGTTTTGCCCAGAAAGGTTGATCCTTGTCTGGATTTGTTATAACTGAAGAGTTGTTAGTCCTTTGGACTAGTTGGAGGAGTTGAGTTACTGGTTTTGGGATTGAGGTAGAGTTACAGAAATAAGGTGGAGAATTGTGGGAGTTAGTGACTTAGGATCAGTGGTATTTCTATAATTCTACCAGCTTGGACGTAGTCGCAACTGTGGAAGCCTGTATCGCAGTGAAAGCTTGTATATCTGTTGCAACTGGGCGGCGATAGTCAGATTAGGTCAGGGAGTTAAGCTAATGGGCCATGGGCTTTATGAGCGGTTTTAACAGACTGCCTATATATACTCTGTTACGCAGCCAATTTCATAACCGTTTTTGTTACCTATTGTACTCTATATCTCCTCAATAAAATTGGATCTCGATTTCTCCCTTGGATTAGGGTTCTTCATCACATTGATGAGAGAACGCCGAACCAAGTAAATTGTGTGTGTTCTTCGTGATTGTTTACTTTTCTTGTTGCATTGTTATTCAAATTTGTTCGTTAACTCTTCGTGATTTGTATGAATTCAATTGGCGATTTGAATTCGATAAATTTTGCGTTACGATTTGACCCAATTCACTACAGAGAAATTGACGGAAATTTCGAAGCATAGATAAACTTATGTGCATGCTTACGTGTATGATGATGATTTGTGGTTCTATCAATAATCTCTTAAAATTTGTTCAACAATTAGAGTTGGAAGGCTGCAATTTATATATTGTGTATTGGGTAAGAATTTTTGCCCAGCAAACCACATTATCATCAAAGTTATGGTATGTATTTTTCTTTCCAGTATTCTTCCACGTGACAATCTATACCATACCATGTGAACATATGTGAATATATGCAAGATCCGTACAAGATGTCTTTCATGAAATCCAAGTTGGTAATTATGTTTGTGGAATGAACATGTGTTAAAATCATGAACTCTACTGGACTATGTCTTTCTTCCACACGTGCTATATATATAGTATATATGTTCTTAATATGAATTGAGATTAATTGTGATTGTAAATCATGTTTCGTCCCTTTGCTTTATGAAGTAGATTATGGTGCTCCCTTTTGAAAAAAGGATTTTGTTACCTTTCAGAAGTGTGATGTATACACGCGGCACTTTCTCTTTTCTTAAAATGATCGTGGAACATATAGATTCTTCGGAATTGGACGGATCTTGTTATTTTTGTCCAAAGTTGGGTCATGAATAAAAACATAATATAGAAGAATTTTTGTTATTCTTGAGGTGTTCTTGTTTACTGATATATTGGTTGAATTATTGATCACATCGATGAATGGATGCGCCCGCTTCGTGGTGGATTCTTGAGCAAGAAGTCACCACAGCGCCTCAACCCACAAAGACTCAGAACTCGTAAGAGTTCGATAATTTTGGGATAAGCAATTCTTTTATCTCTTCCTTACAAATTAATCTATTAAATATTTGCTTCGTGCAAGATTAATGGTATTGATCGTATTTAACGCGATTATCGAAATTATATATATGATTTTAGTTCGTACATAGTACTAACCCTTATGATTTTTAGAATTTGTTGGGTGTTCTAGGTGTTTTCTGTTAATTGTAGTTATATGATCGATGTTGGATTAAACTGAAAAACGATGTGTTGTATGTTTTTTCAATAACTGAATAATTTATTATTCATGAAATAAGAAAGCATGTGTTTCATGTGCTGTATATCTGCATAACCACAGAGCAACTTTTTGAATCACTTGAGGTTATCGATTTGTTTAATTAATATGTTGGAATATTTATTGTTGTTCCGTTTGTACTTTGCTTTATATTGTTGGAACAATATGTGCAATTAATACATGTAATGTAAACACTATTCACAGTGCAAGTGTTTTGGCTTTGGAATCGATAATATAATGGATGGTGATTGTATATACGTGCAGTGCCTAGGTGTAAATTTTGGAAAAAAAATCCATGAAAGAGGTGAATTGTTGCAAGGCAAGTCCATATTTGTTTTCTTGCTTTTCCTTTTCAGGGAGTCAATTTTGGTAGTTGAATAAAGTTACTAAAGGAAAGCATGGAAGAAAAGAAAACATAATGTGCAGAATTCTCATTGCTTAATGGATAGTGGGATATATATTAAGTTATATTCGAATCTTGCATGATACGAGAGATGTTTGCACAAGTGGAAAGGTTAGGCAAATAACTAGCATATGTTTATTGTGTTATTTATTTATTTTTTTTTGGTTAAAACAAGAGAGGCAAAGCCTCAGTTCAAATCCTTAGATAACAAACTAAAAATACAATGAGAGGGAGGAGAGTCCCAAAGGACTTCCAACACATTCGAACTAGTACTAATCTTGACTAAAGCATCCGCAACCATATTAGCATTACGACCAATCCATTTGAAAGTTATATTCCACGGTTTGTGGAGAAGAACTCTGCAATCCTCAACCAATGCAGCAGCAGTATCCGGGACTGGAAGTTCACCACTTATCATCTTAAAGACACTTAAAGAATCGGTTTCAACTTCGATATTGTTCATTCTTCTTTCCCAGGCCAGTTCCAGGCCGCGTTTGAGAGCAATGAATTCAACTTCATCGACTGTTGGGGATGGAACAGTAGAGCTAAACCCCCAAAGCCAGTGACCATCTTCATTTCTTGCAAGTCCTGCTGCTGTACCTGAATTAGTGGTTCTGTTTAACCCTCCATCGACATTGATCTTGAACCATCCTTTCTTCGGTTTACTCCAACCCATAGTAGCAGTGGTGATCAGCTTCTTTCTTCTTCCAGCAAAAAGCTCAAAACTCAGGTGTTTGATCTGGTAGATACGCCCCTGGACATTATTTTCCTTGTTGTGGAACACTCTATCATTCCTGTGCTTCCATGATATCCATAAACATGCAAGGAAAATCCACTTCCATGCTGAAATAGGTCGAATTCTGTTCCTTATCTCTAAACCTTCCAGATTATACCTCAACCACTGGTCATCTGGTATCTCATCAAATCTGTGGAGGTCTTGCGGATCTATAATTCTAATCCAGAGCTCCCTTACAACTTTGCAGTGTCTGAGTAAATGTATACATGTCTCCTGAGGTGCATCACACAAGGAACATATAGATGTCAAGGCTGCATGTCTTTGGAATCTCACAGAGTTAGTTGCCAGTCTCTCCTGAGCTAACAGCCATAGGAAATGCTGGATTTTTGAGCTGGTGTCAATCTTCCATATCCACCTACAGGTGATCTTTGTCCTTACTGTGTTTTGGTGCCTTTGAAGAAAATACTTGTAAGCAGATTGACAACTAAAAACTCCATTAGAGTTTTCACTCCAGAGGATTCTGTCCTCATCAGAATTTAATATAATTCTTCTGCTTGTGATATCTGAGAGGATTTCAGATGGTATGTGAGATGCCACACTATCAAGGATCCAATCACCACAATCATCAATGACATCCTTGAGCTTAAGATACTTGTCCTCCTGTTGGATAATTAAGTTCTCCTCACATAGACTACCTGTTCCTCTCCAATTATCATACCAGAAGGAGATAAGATCTCCTCTCCCAATCTTCCATCTAAGGAAGGGCTTCATCAGATCCATACACTTAATAATACCTTTCCATGTGGGGCTGTCAGACATCTTCACTGAGTAGTTACTCAACTGTTGGTTTTTCAGATATTTGGCCTTGATAAGGCTGCTCCACATGGTCTGTTCACCTGATAAGATCTTCCAGGCAAGCTTAGCAAGAAGAGCTTCATTGCAAATCCTTGTTATTCTTATGCCTAAACCTCCTTCTTGCTTGGGTTGAGTGACCTGATTCCAGTTAACCAGGTGAAGCTTCTTGACATCCACATCACTGGACCACAGAAAATCTCTATTAAGTCTGTCAAGTCTCTGACATACATTGTCTGGTAGCCATGCTGATTGTGATGCATAGACAGGCATGGCAGAAGAGACAGAAGAGATAAGGGTGTCCCTCCCTGCTAAAGATAGAAATTGGCTCTTCCATGATCCAAACTTCGACAGAACTCTATCCATGATATCCTTGTGTGTTTCCTGATTTACTCTCCCATGAACCAGTCTCACCCCCAGGTATTTACCTAAATTTGTTGTCTGAGTGAACCCAATGAGCTTACTGACTTGTCTTTTCAAGCTGGCACCATGGGCTTTAGAGAAAAAAATCTTTGACTTCTGAGGACTTAACCTCAATCCAGAGGCTTCACAGAATTTCTCAAGCACTGATTTGATGGCTTTTGCAGTTTTAACTGTTGCCTTACCCATGAGGATGAGGTCATCAGCAAAGAATAAATGTGAGAGCTGAGGCCCTCCTCTGCAGGGGATAATAGGACTCCAGCTGCCATCAGCAACCACTTCATTGATTAAATAAGAAAGTCTCTCAATACAAAGCACAAACAGATAGGGAGATAAGGGATCTCCCTGTCTCAAACCACATTGGTGCTTGAATCCAGCCAAAGGTGATCCATTCCATAAAATTCTTGTGGATGCATTCATGACACAGAACATGATCAGTTCTATCAAGGAGGTAGGGAATTTAAAGAAAGAGAGAGTTTCTTTCAAGAAAGACCAGCTTACCTTATCATAAGCTTTCTCAAGATCCAACTTCATGACCATACATCCAAAGTTGTTCTTCTTCTTAGTCCGGAGAGAATGGATAACCTCTTGCAGAACAAAGATATTGTCCTGAGTGCTTCTCCCCTTTATAAAGCTGGATTGGGTAGGGGCTACAATCCTTTGCATCACTTCTCTCAACCTTGTAGTAATACACTTTGTAATGATCTTATAGAGCACATTACACAGTGATATAGGCATGTACTGTTTAATAGTTTCAGGGTTGGGGACCTTGGGAATCAGACACAGGAAGGCCTCACAAACTTTTATATCAAAGGATCTGGTAATGAAAGCATTAGTCACAAACTCAACCACTGACTCCCCCATCCAACTCCAGTACTCTTGAAAAACTCCAGCATTCAGCCCATCAGGGCCAAGAGCTTTAGTTGGATGCATTGCAAACATATTCTGTTTGATTTCTTCAGGATCCACCCTTGCAATCAGCATCTGCAGATCCTCTTCCTCCAACTGAACTTGAAGTCTGGATTGAGGTAAATTCCTGCCTTCAGTTCTAGTATCATTGGAGTCTTGTCCTGAAAAAAGCTGGATATAATAGTCTCTAGTATGAGCCTGAATGAGTGATTCTTCAGTGCTCCATTCCCCATCAATCTTCAGGCGCCTGATTTTATTCCTCCTTCTCCTGATGAGTGTTGATCTGTGGAAGAACTTAGTATTTCTGTCTCCATCTTTGATCCATTTCAATATGGATTTCTGAAGCCAAAAGGTCCCCTCCTGATTCAGAACATCATTGTATTCCTTCATCAGTTTCTCCTCCAAGTCACACAAGAATGAGTTAGGTCTGAATCCCAATGCTTTCTGGATGCCCCCTAATCTTGCTTTGAGGACTTTCTTGCGCTGAAAAATGTTTCCAAACCTCTCCTGATTCCAAGTCTTCAGGGTCTCTGGGATCTCATCAATGGCTTCAACAATACCATCCTTTATGTTCCATATATCTTTCAGGAGATTGGAGCATTCAGGATTAGAGAGCCACATTGTTTCAAACCTGAAGGGCCTGGTCACCTTAGCTTGATTTCTTCCATGGCACAGAGTGAGGAGAGGATGATGATCAGAGTGAGTTCTTGGCAGATGAAGGACTTCAGCTTCAGGAAATAAATCCATCCATTGCTGATTTGCAAGAGCTCTATCAATCCTTGCTTGTATCAAAGCCTTACCCTTTCTCTTGTTACTCCAAGTATATTTAGGACCATTGTACCCCAAGTCAATCAAGTTGCAACTTTGAATAAACTGATTGAAGAATTGTAACCTGTTAAAGGATCTAACTTTACCTCCATACTTCTCTTGAGCAAGACTGATCTCATTAAAGTCTCCTGTCACTAACCAGGGCAATGGATCAATCTCCATTTGATTTCTTAAATCTTCAAAAACTTTCACTTTTGCTGATCTTCTGGGCTGAGCATAAACACCAGAAATCTTCCATCTCTCCTGTAAGTTTGGCTTTATGATGGCTGAGATGTACTGGAAATCAGAGGCAATAATCTCAACATCAACCTCATAATCATTCCAAAGCATCCAAATTCCTCCTGACATACCAACAGTAGGGGCTACTTCATATCTGTTGAATCCCAGAAAAGGAACAATATTCCAGGCTTGTTCCACCTGGACTCTAGTCTCCAACACAAACACCACAGTAGGTTGTTGTGATCTAATCATGTCTCGAAAATTACTTCGAAACTCTGGATCACCTACTCCCTGGCAATTCCAAGAGATGATCTTCATGCTGGAATTAATCAGTTGAGCAGGGAAAATAGGATTCTCAAAGGGTATCCGCAGTGATGTTGCAACCATCTGTTGCAACATCTGTAGAGTCAGAACCTCCTGTCTCCTCTGATCCCATTCTGTTTGGTCGTATCTGTGCCACCAAGTGTTGTCTTCTATTGCATGATCCATCCTGTAGACAGTCGTTTGCAGTTCCCAGATTGTAGGTGGAACAATTGTTGTCAAGCTTGCCTGTTCCCACTCCCCTATTTGTGATATCTGAGAGGGGCCCTGATAAGTGTTGATGTATCTCATGAATTCCCAAGGATGAACCCATTCCTCTGGAACTATTGCCTGCCAATTGTTGAGTGCCATGGCTACCTTGTAGATTCTCAATCTTACTGCTCTCTCTAGACAGAACTAAACTTTCTGTGATTAAAGGTTCAAAAGGGTTGGCAGTTGAGAGAACGTGTGACTTTTGGGATGCAGAACTAGTGGCTTTTGGTTTCCTTTTAAATTTAGTAACCGTTAGTTGAGCCCTCTTTGCCACGTTTTTTCTTAATGCTGGGTTGAGGGAAGCTGGAAGAACCCTCTTCCCCACATCATCACTGAGATTTGCTGCCAGTGCAGTAAGAGGAGGAGAGGAACTAACTTTATCTTTTCCCTTCTTCTTATTCTGGAGATCAAGAGTCATGCTATTATTTTGATGCACCACTAAAACTGAACTCTTACTCCCATTCCTGTCAATGTTTTCTTTCCCTGATGGTGGCTTCTTCTTTCTGTTGACTAACATCCATTCCCCAAATTCCTTACTCTTGGCTTTTTCAGTAAGCCACACTTCCTTCTCATTGCCATGAGATTGTATGATATCAGTATTGTGGCTCGCATCATCAGACTCCATGTCATTGGATGGCTTTTCTTTGTTTTCACATCTAGTCAAAACATGACCAATTCTGCCACACTTGTAACACAGAGAGTTGATGTTTTCATAAACTACTTGATAGCAGTTATCATCAATCCACAACCCAACATCAAGAGGTTTATGAGTGGTTATTTGAACACAGAATCTAGCGTAGTTACCTCTTGCAGCATTGCAGGTATTCCCATCAATCTTGATAGGATCACCTATCTCACTAGCTATCAGTTGGATATATGATTCCCTGAGATACTCAACAGGAAGTTTTAGGACCCTTACCCATGTGATAGCACTGTTAATCACATCTTTATCAGCCCTGAAATTGGGTGTCCACTTCCTGATCTGGAGGAAACTACCTGCAAGTTTCCAGGGGCCCTGAGTTAAGATGAACTCTCTCTTGGAGTGGGACAGTCCTTTCATACAGTAGCACCCATTGCCAAGGTCTACAAGTTCGAACTCATTATGTAACTTCCACATTAAATCCAATCTTGATTGTAGAGCAGTATAGTACCATGATTTGCCAAGCACCCTGATGATAATAGTGTTCTCCCATTCCTTTCTCATTCTCTCCCTCAGTTCTGGTTTGGTACGGATTTGCTTGAAGGGGATTACATCATCAGCCTCCTTCACTTCAATCATACTTCTCTCTTCAGCAGTACGATCTTCATCAATCCAGACATCCTCGTACCTGACTGATTGTTTAACCACATTTGCATAAGAAGCTTATGCAAGTTAACTGGAGATTCCTTAAGGTTCTGCATTGGTTCAGGCAGTGTTGGCCTTCCTTCGTCGACAGATTGTCGTAATCTCTTCTGATTACGTGCTTCAGAACTGAATACCAGATTGCTTTGATGATCTGAGCCTGTCTGGAATGAAAAATCCGGTGGTTTCGGTTGAATCAGTGGTGGCATTTCCTCCATCGCGTTCGAATCGTCGTCCATGGCAGTTACTAGCGGTTTTTATGTAGACTGAGACTTAATACGTTTATTGTGTTATTTGATATGTAATCAGAAATGAATTTTTTCAAATTCTTGATCAATCATTTGGAATGTGGTCTTGATTCCCGTGTTGATATTTTACGCTAAAGCTCAATTTGATAACTTGCTTAAATCCTTACATCTTTTATTTTGTAATATTGAGATAATATTGCTAACGTGTTTTTCTTCATGAGATTTTTGGGTTTAAGCTTACGATGGATAACCTTGTCCACTTGTTGATCGAGCAATGGTTGGTCATGTATGAAAAATGCATAATTCAAGGTGATTTGATGCACAAGAGACTAACATACGACGACACTTTGTATCGTACCTTTGAGGTAATTTTTACTTATAAATAAGCAAAATATGAAAAATAAGTATAACTTATTTCCTTAAGGTATCATGATATTTGATATACATGATATAATAAATTAAGAGTTATTTATATTATTTATTGATTGGTGAGATGTTCTTAAAGACAACCAAAATACGAATATGGTTATTATTGATACCAATCCGTCAACGCTTAAAAACGTCAAAATCCCGACTATTGGTTGCATCTGAAAAAACCCAATTTTTGTGCAGGATGGGTCCGGTTTGTCCGGTTGGTTCGGTAAGTCCTATGGTTCGCGTGAATCATAGTGAGAAACTAGAGAAGCTCACTTGTGTGAATTTCAAAACGTGTAGCTTGTAATGCTAATTATCTCATCATGTTTGAATCTTGCGAGATTCTTGAAATGAGATTCTCCTACTTTTAGAGAGAATGACATTGATGCAATAAATTATGTGTTATTGCAAGACATGTGGGGTGAAGCTACTTTGTCGCCTCATTATCTTTTAATTAAGATACCCCAAAAAGAAACTCCCCATAAGTAGTGAAAAAGGTACAACTTTCTCACAAATACTCTCAAATGTGGGGGCGTGTCGTGCTAAGGTGGCATCACCTGTGCCAAAGAAAATAGATCGACCCAAATCGTTGGACTATATTTTCATTGGATATGTATTTATTAGCACCAGCTATCGTTTCTAGCGTGTGTATCTGAAAAATCCTGAGATTCACAAAACACGATAATGGAATAAATGAATGCGCTATTTGAACACATATTTCCTTGTAAATCTACTATGGCTGGACAAAGTTCATCAATACGAGTCCATAAAGATATTGACAATAGTCAAGATGAAGAGGAAATTGAAGCAACTGATGAGGTCCACGAAAAGCCAAGACGAAGCAAAAGGGAAAGGACGAAAAATTATTTTCTGACTTATGATAGAGGTTGAGCCTCGAACATATTAGAAGTTGTAAGCTCTATTAAAGACCCTTTATGGAAAGAAACCATAAAAGGTGAGATTGATTCCATCTAACACGGCACACTTGAGAATTGGTTGACCTTCCTTCGTGATGTAAACCATTGAGTTCTAAGTGGATTTTCAAACGAAAAATCAAAATAGATGGAACAATAAAAAGTATAAGGCTAGACTTGTGATCGAAGGATACAAGCAACAAGAAAACCATTATTACTTTGATACTTATCTTATGTGACGAGAATAAATTCAATAAGAACGATTTTGGCGATTGTCATTCTCCAAAAACTGTAAGGACGTCAAATGGATGTTAAGACTATTTTCTTAAATGAATGTCTTGATTAAGAACTCTACATGGAATAACCCGAGGGTTATGTAGCTCCTAGAAAAGAAAATAAAGTCTATAAATTGGTGAAGCCCTTGTGTGAACTTAAATAAACACCAAAAACAGTGTATGAAAAATTTGACAACGTCATGATATCAAATGGTCCCAGAATCAATGAGTGCGACAAATGTGTCTACGTCAAAACTACAGAAGAAGAATATTTGCTTCTCTGTTTGTAAGTTAACGATATACTCATTGTAGGAAGCAACGACCGAATGGTGAAGTCCATTAAATGTTTGCTAAATTCAAGATTCAATATAAAACACATGAGACTGGTCGATGTAATCTTTGTAATTAAGATTAAAAGATCGCGAGATGGTCTTACATTAACTTAGTCACACTACTTAGACAAGATTCTTGAAAAACTTCAACACGAGTGATTCTGGTGTAGTCAGAACTCCAATTGACACGAGTCAACACTTGTCTAAGAATAAGGGAGAAAGTGTTGATCGAGTGGAACATGCTAGAGTGCTAGGAAGGCTCGTGTACTCCCTGTATTCTACACGACCAAACACACTACAAGAGAAACGCCCATTTCCGACGGCACAAAACCCGTCTGAAAAGGCTAATTTCCCGTCAGAAATGGTCTTTTCCGACAGTTTAATCCGTCAGAAATGGTCGACGGAAATGCCTCCGTAGGAAAAGATTTTTTCGGCGACGCAGTGCTGTCGGAAAAAGTCTTTTCCGACGGGTTCGGGCCGTCGGAAAAGATGTCGGACAACTCCGACGGCACCATTCCGCCGGAATAGAAATCTTTTCCGACGGTACTATGCCGTCGGAATTGTCTCTTTTTCGACGGTACTATGTCGCCGAAAAAGAGTATTTCCGACGGCATAGTACCTTCAGAAAAGATTATTTCCGACGGTACTATGCCGTCGAATAAGGTGTTTTCCGGCGGAATCCTAACGTCGGAAAAACGTGTTTTAAACCGTCGGAATACTTTTTTTAATTAAAAAATACATTTTTTGTACCGTATTTTTTAAACAAATACGTATTATTTCATACGTAATTTTTTTAAAATACATATTAAATTTAAGAATACATATTTAGTTATTTTAAAAAATATTATTAAAATATCATTTCCGACGGAAAAGTACCGTCGAAAATAATATTTAAATATTATTAAAAAATGATTTCTGACGGCTCATTGCCGTCGGAAATAATATTCATAAATATTAAAAAACTAATTACGGAAAAAAACAATTTTTTGTTAATTTTCATCTCAAATTTTGTCCGAATTTTCGGAAAAGGCTATAATTAAAACATAAATATATATATAAACATTAATAATATATATAAACCATAAAAAATGAATTATTTGGTACGAAAAACATAAATATAAACTAATTTGTAATATATATAGATTAATAAAAATAGTTTATTATGAAAGTATTAAGAATAATATATGATATGTGTAAGAAAACAAAATATATATGATAAGATAAAAAATATAAAGAAAATATAAGTAAGAAAAATAATTGAAGAAAGAATTGAGAGAAGAAATGTAGTTAGGGAGATATAATTTGAGTGTTTGTGTATGAATAAATCAATTTTAGGTGTAAAATTTGGGGGTATTTATAGATTTTGGAGGGGGAATGGTGCCATGTCACCGATCTGCGTCAAAAAGCCTCTGGAGACGCTCATTTCCGACGGCACTATGTCGTCGGAAAAGGGTCTTTTTTGACGGCATGGTGCCGTCGGAAAAGGGCATTTTCGGAGGCTTTTTGCCTATAAATATAGTCCGAGAGAGGTTTATAAATTCAAATTACAAGCTTCTCCTTTCAAAAATTAAGGTTCGTATTTGCATTTTATTATGATTTTACGTAATATTTTTATACATGTACGCTATATATATGTTAATATAATTAACTTAAGTTATTTTTGTTTGCAAATTGAAGAATAGCAACGAGGCGGGTGTTAGAGATTCTTTCCAGCGTTGTGTCCGACAGATTAATTATTTTCTACAAGAGGTACGTACGCGCTTTTAATTATATATATACTTACAATCTCTTTTAATTGTAGGCTCGAAATATAATTTTGTCGTATTAATAATGGTAAAAACTATTAATTTTATAGATAATAATGTATTCAAATGAAGATGGAAATTGGATGTATGATCGTTTGGCCGAGAAGGGTCTAGTGAAAGAAAGATTTGCCGAAGGTGTATTCAGTTTTTTGCAGTTTGCGCTAGCTCAAGAACGTTATCTAGACGATAGTCAAAATCTAAAATGTCCTTGTAGAAAATGCACCAATAGAAAATATTTGAAAGCTAACGAAGTAGCTGCTCACCTGCATCGCTGGGGTTTTGTAGAGGGGTATCGTGTATGGGTGTTTCACGGGGAAAATTACAACGAGTATAATAGCCTCCTAGGTGCGTCGTCAAGTCACACAGTTAGAAATGATCCGGTAGCTGTTCAACACGAAAATTCTTTTGGAGCTTTATTAGATGTTACTTTCCGATGCCAATTTCAAAATGTCGAGTGCGACAAGGAGCCTAACGCCGATGCAAAACAATTTTTGGAATTGGTGAAATTGTCCGAGATTAGGTTGTGCGGCGAAAGAAACGAGTCTATTTTGGAGTGGGTGTCTGAGTTTTTTGCTACAAAGCTAGAATTTAACACTTCCAAAGCTGAGTGTGAAAGGTATTTCAACCACTCACGAGAGTGTTTGGGGCCAGAAGATAGGCATCGTTTGCCCAAAGATCTGAACGCTGCCGAGAAGTTGATGAAGGGCCTGGGCTTAGGATACGAAACAATCGATGTTTTTGATAAGGGTTGTTTCTTGTTCTACGGGGAATTTGCATCTGCCGATTACATAGTGTGTCCTGAATGTGGGGAAGAGAGGTATGAAACCATAGGTAGAAAAAAGCCCGTGGCAAAGAAAAAATTATGGTACTTCCCGTTGGCACCACGGCTTAAACGACTGTTCATGACTCCAACAACTCCTGAGCACATGTCGTGGCACTTAAAGTGTAGGTCTTCGAACGATGTTATGATTCACCCGGCATCAGGGGAAGCGTGGAAATATTTCGACAGGACACACCCTGAATTCGCTGCAGAACCACAAAACGTTCGTCTAGGTCTTTGCACAGACGGTTTCACTCAATTTGGAAACTTCGGATCCCAATACTCATGTTGGCCCGTGTTCGTGACTCCTTATAATCTTCCTCCAGATCTTTGCATGAGAGAGGAGTTTATTTTCTTGAGCTTGATTTTATCGGGTCCAAGACAAAACATTAACGTTATGCTTCGCCCCCTTATCGACGAGTTGAAGGGGTTGTGGCATGATGGTGTT
This sequence comes from Linaria vulgaris, assembly GCA_948329865.1. Taxonomy (NCBI): domain Eukaryota; kingdom Viridiplantae; phylum Streptophyta; class Magnoliopsida; order Lamiales; family Plantaginaceae; genus Linaria; species Linaria vulgaris. Next base: position 30,996,474 of record OX415249.1, read on the forward strand.
CGTGCTTACGATAGATTCAGGAGTCAGAATTTCCAGTTGAGGGCTGCATTAATGTGGACTATTAGTGATTTTCCAGCGTACGAGATGTTGTCACAATGGAGCACACATGGGAAGTTATAATGCCCCTATTGCATGGAGAACACAAAGTCGTTCCCGTTACCTTACGGTGGGAAACCTACGTGGTGGGGTTGTCATCGTTGTTTCTTGCCAAATGACCATGAATTTCGCCATAACGGTTCGATGTTCAGTGGAAACATAGAATACGATGGCCCTCGACAATGGAGGACCGGTGCTCAAATGGCAGCAATTGTTGAACAACTGCCACCAAGGTCTACGAATCCAGACTCACCAAAAATATTTGTGTTAACCATAAAAATAAATAAAAAGGAAAGAAGAAGGTTAGTCCTAATCGGGAAATTAGTAAATGGACAATACAGTTGTCACGAGTACGTCCGATGAGATGTACCCACTCCTAATAAGGAGATCCCCTCGGATGTTGCCTTCCCTCGGTCACTGACATAAGGAGGCAAGAAGAAGCACACGAGGAGGAACATAAGTGTCCCTTGGAAAGTCAAATGGTGAGTAAAAGGCAGATATCAACGCGGCATCGGAAAAAGAGTAAACCCCGATGGATCCGCACGACTCCGATATCTACCAATGCGCCAAGAGGGACCACAACGGACCCCGAGTCCCACGAACTTACAAGAAAACTTCCTTGCTGAACACTCCTCAAAGTGAACTGCCCTCGGACCATCACCCGAGGACCTATTCCCAGAGAAAAACCAGGAAAAGAATAACAGAGTGCCTAAACAATATATTCTGAGGACTTAGACAAGAAGATACCGTCTCAAACAGAGTAAATCAAACCCTCGGAAATCATATTACGCCCTCGAATAGCACATTACGCCCTCGGAGAGCACATTACACCATCGAAGATCACATTGCGCCATCAGAAATTGCATTACGCCCTCGAAGATCACTCCAGATCATTGAAGAATGGACCCGAGTCCAAAAAAGAGAAATAAAACCCCTCGAAGTCATATGCAGCAGTCCCTACCCCGAATACACTTGTGCTAAAGCATAATACTCCTGTATGAGCATCCTAATTATGTATCAACAAAAGCATAGCCCATCGGAAGGGTAACGCCCCCAAAACAACCATTTATCGGAGATCCTCGGAGCCATCGGAAGACATAAAAATTGATCTAGTCAGCGTCTAGTAGATTAAGAGATAAACCTTATCCTAATTTTTACACCTGTATCAATGTAACGACACCTGTCTTTACTAAAGCACATGCATGATGACACCTGCCCTTACCAAAGTCTATATAAAGGGAGGTGATCAATAGAAGAAACTTAACTTAACTCAACTTACCACAAGCACACAAAGATAAAAGGAGGAAAAGTTCAGTGAATAAAGGAAGGGAATATTCTTGTATCTCTTGTTATTTTCAAATCATCTCCAACTATGATTGTTTATGAATCACGGACAGGGCGTTCCAACCCAATATAAATATCTTCCGTTAAATAGGGGATAATTCCAAACATGTTAACAAAGTGGCGCCGTCTGTGGGAACGCCATAATATCTGTCCTCGAGATAATTCAACAAACATCGACTAGGATGGATGATCTATTCGAAAGTGAAAACCTTCCAATTCATTACAGCGACTCGGAAGAAACTCTGTCCAATTATGAATCAGGTACGAGAGATTTTATTAATATTCCCCAATCTGTCTATGAAAGACTTGTAGATGCTACATGGGCACCCCGGAGGGGGGAACATCTCGGAAACATGTCCTCCATATCCTCCATACACCCCAGGCGGTGCGGAACCCAAACTCAATCCCTTGGCATCAGGAACCCCGACAAATGCCCCAAAGGTATGCTTATCCTGAAAGGACCCCAGACAGGGGTCGGGGGGAAATTTCCCACCCCTCGCAGTATCGGGGAGATGTTGAACACTCATTATGGGGAATGATGGATGACTTACGAAAAGAATTGGGCGATCTCAAGAAAACCATGGCCCCTGAGGAGGATCCCACATTCAAGACCTCTCCTTTTATTCCCGAAATTGCTTTAGCTTCTATCCCCCTGGGGATGCGACCCATCAATATCCCGCTATATACCGGAGAAGCTGATGGGAGGGATCCGCAGGACCATATCCATCAATATCTGGTCGGAATGGACCTATCTTCCGCCCCTGACCATGTGTTATGCCGCGTGTTCCCTGTTACCCTCGGAGGGCGGGCTCAGCCGTGGTTCACTCACCTTCCACCTAGTTCCATTACGATCTTTGACTTATTAGCTCATTTTTTTGTACGACATTTTGCTTGTAATCGAAGGTACCCCAAGTCCGCCACACATCTTTTCACTATTAAACAGAAAAATGATGAACCCCTACGAGGGTATATAAAGCGCTTCACGGATGAAGCCCTAGATGTTCCCAACATTAGCCCGACCATCATGGCGGACATATTGACGCAAGGACTTCGAACGGGGGATTTCTTCAGATACCTTATGGGCAATCGTGTCACAGACATGAATGAACTTATGCAAAAAGCGAAAGTCTATATTTTGATGGAAGAGGCGGAAGGAATGAAGAAGCAAATGGAGCAGGAGGATAACGAACACCTAGAGCGCGCAGAGAGAGAAGCAAAAACTAAGATGAAGGGTAAAGAAGGAAAACCTCCTCCGCGTAAAGACGAGGGCGGGGTGGTTTAGAAATTCCTTCAACCCGTGCCCTTACCTCTCATGACTATCACTCCCCTGGAAGTGCTCAATATAATGAGAGGCAGCAACGAGTTGCACTGGCCCGTACCAATTAAATTTCCTAACCGAGATAAGAACACAGGAAAATATTGGAAATACCACAAAACATACGGACACACCACTGAAGAGTGTACCACCCTTCGTAGATAAGTACTTCGTCTCCTAGAAATAGGATACTTGAAGAATTACCTCAAGGAAAATAATCTCGGGGAGCCCAAGACAAATGTATGGAAGAGGTCACCAAGAGAAGAAGAAGAAGAAGAAGAGGAAGAAGAAGAAGAAGAAGAAGAAGAAGAAGAAGAAGAAAGGACGCCCAGTCGAAGGTCACGAGAAAGGACACCCAGTCGGAGGTCACGAGAAAGGACAGTTGGACGCCTGCGACCCCAAGAGATAACCAAAGACCGTCGACAAAACTCCCGAGAACGGACCATGGGGTATAGGAGTTTGCCTCCTCCACCTGACTCATTATAAAAACAATCCCCCGTCAGGGCGAACCATCAATATGATTGAAGGAGGTGAAATTTCAATGACGCCCCAAAGTAAAAAGAAGAAATACTTGAAAGAAGCCAGACGAGCAGAGCAAGGATTCCCAGTTTGCTCGGTCCAAGAGTCAAAGCTGCCTAACATTACATTTGGACCCGAAGACCTTACAGGTATAATATACCCCCACGAAGACTCGTTAGTTATTTCAGCCGTTATCTATGGGTATGAAACCCAACGGATCCTCACAGACACAGGCAGCTCTGTGGACGTACTCTTTTTGCCTACTTATCTTGCTATGGGGTTGAAACAAGAAAAATTGGAAACCGCTGAAGTCCCCTTGGTAGGATTCTCTGGGGAAACTTGTCATACCCTCGGAACTGTGACTCTTCCAATGTCATGGGGAAAGGGAGCTCTTCGGAGAACGGAGCCCATCAAATTCTGGGTAGTGGAAGCTTCTTCACGGACATATAACGCCATTTGTGGGAGACCATCCATTCGAGCCTTTGAAGCTATTCCTTCCACCCTGCATCTTAAAGGGAAATTCCCCACCTCCTCGGGAATCGGAGAGGTCCGAGGAAGTCAATCTAAAGCCAGAGAATGTTGCATGAATGCCATCCCCTCGGAAGAAGACGAACATTCCCTCGGAAACAATAAAAAGCACAAGACCGAGGAAACACGAGTCCAACCTGTGGAAGAATTAAAGATGGTAGAATTGGTAGAAGGAAGCCCTGAGAAGGTGATCAAGGTGGGTACCCACATGGCATCAACAATAGAGGCTCAACTGATTTCCCTCCTCAAGCAATTCCATCACCTCTTTGCATGGGAAGGAGGACCGCCCGGGAGAATCAGCAACAAGGTATGCCAGCACTTTCTTAATGTGAAGCCCGGAGCTAAACCTGTCCAACAAAAGAAAAGAAAAATGGGACCCGAGCGTAATAAAATTATTCGCTCGGAAATACAACGCCTTCTCAACTTGAAGCAAATTCGGGAAGTTATCTATCCCGAGTGGTTAGCTAATGTCGTATTAGTCCCCAAGCACGGAGGGAGATGGCGGATGTGCGTTGACTTTACTAACCTCAATGAAGCATGTCCAAAAGATTGTTATCCCTTACCGAGCATAGATCAGTTAGTTGATTCCACTGCTGGGTGTGCACTACTGTCAACCCTATATGGAGACCAGGGATACAACCAAATTCCAATGGCGGCAGTAGATCAGGATAAAACTAGCTTCATTACGGATGCAGGCACATTCTGTTACCTAGTCATGCCCTTTGGGCCAAAAAACGCTGAGGCTACCTACCAAAGGTTAGTAAGTCTTATGTTCGCAGGACTTATTGGAAAGTCAGTAGAAGTTTACGTGGACGACACGGTAGTCAAAAGTAACACTGCCGAGGAACATCCCGAAGACCTACGGAAAGCGTTGGTCATTATGAATAACTTTGGCATGAAAGTTAACCCTAGGAAATGCTCTTTTGGTATCCGAGGAGGAAAATTTTTGGGGTTTATGGTTACGGAGAAGGGAATAGAAGTAAATCCCGAGAAAGCGGAGGCCATCATGGGATTACCCACCCCAAAGACGGTGAAAGGCGTTCAAAAGCTGACTGGTAGAATAGCCTCACTGAGTCGGTTCGTCTCCAAGTCAGCAGAAAAAGGGCTTCCCTTCTTTAAAATACTTCGAAATGTCAAGGTATTTCAATGGACCCCCCCAATGCGAGGAAGCTCTCGGAGAACTAAAAAGGTACATGTTGAAACCACCTTTGCTGGTAAAACCTTTACCTCAAGAAGAGTTATTTTTATACCTGTCGGTCGGAGAAGAGGCTATTAGCGCCGTTTTAGTCAAAGAACAAGATGGAGAACATCGTCCGGTATATTACGTCAGCAAAACCCTCCTCGGAGCCGAGACCAGGTATACCCTAACTGAAAAACTTGTCCTAGCATTAGTTACTACGGCCCGTAAGCTACACCCCTACTTTCTTTCCCACCCAATTACAGTCCTAACAAAGCATCCCCTAAGGACAATTCTTAATAAGCCTGAATCATCAGGGAGGTTAATAAAATGGGCAGTAGAACTCACCGAGTATGACATTTCGTACGCTCCGAGACCCTCCATCAAGGCACAAGTCCTGGCGGACTTTGTAATGGAACTCACGGGCATCAGATCCGAGGGGAAAGAACCATTGTGGTACGCTTATGTATATGGGTCCTCGGTGAGCACGCACGGGGGGGGGGGGGGGGGGGCAGAAATAGTTTTTGTAAATCAAGAAGGGGAGGATGAAAGGCTGCATTTTGCAATCAGAATAGATTATCCCCTCTCTAACAATGAAGCTGAGTATGAAGCTCTCTTTATTGGTATGAGACTAGCAAATGAAGGAGGAATGAAGAGAATACTCCTCCATAATGATTCTCAATTGATTGTCCAGCAAGTCTAAGGATCATATGAAGCAAAAGAAGAAAGAATGCAAGAGTACCTCTGAGTTGTCCGTCAAAGGTTCGAATGGTTCGAGGAATATGATATAGTTTAAATTCCCCGAAAAGAAAACCAAGAGGCGGACCCCTTATCCAAAATGGCCACTCAAACAGCCGCCATACACACTCGGAGGATTACTCTACTTCATGCCAACGAGTCTGAAAAAAGTGAAGGCAAAGAGGTAAATACCATCTCAGATCCCTCATCTAGCTGGGTGGCTCCTATCAAGGCCTATTTACAGGATCCCGAGGGATACTCCTCGGACAAGAGTATCCAGCGGATGATGTCCAGAAAAACCATTCGGTATTTCCTTAAAGATGGAATACTTTTCCGAAGGACGTATTCGTGTCCCCATGCTTGATGCCTTAATGAAGAAGAAGCCCAACTGGCGTTAGCGGAAACTCACGAGGGGACATGCGGGAGCCATACTAGCGGCGAAAGCATGGTCGGACGCTTGATTCGACAAGGTTACTACTGGCCCACGATGGTAAAGACAGTAAAAGCCATGCCGCCCTCGGATTCATCAACCCGCGGCCCCGTGCGAACCCCATCTAACCCCTGGCCCGTTTTCCAAATGGGGCATTGACATACTTGGACCTCTCATTCCTGACTCTGGTCAAAAGAAATTTCTACTAGTAGCCGTTGACTACTTCACCAAATGGGTGGAAGCGGAACCCCTAGCTAGGATAACCGCAGGCGCCGTTATCAACTTTCTTTGGAGAAGTATCATTTGTCGCTTTGGTGTCCCTCGGAGCCTGGTAAGTGAAAATGGTCTGCAATTTACGGACCAAGGGTTACAAAAATGGTGCGACCATTGGGAAATAAAACACCGCTTTGCTTCGGCGGGATATCCTCAAGCAAACGGTCAAGTAGAAAGGACCAACAGAACCCTTTTGAAAAACATGAAGGCCCGACTCGATTGGCACAAAGCCAAGTGGGTTGAGGAAATACCCGGTATACTATGGGCCTATCGGACCACGCAAAGCGCCGCTACGAGCGAAACTCCTTTCAGTCTATCCTACGGATGTGAAGCTGTCTTGCCCTCGGAGGTCTACATAGAAAGTTGGCGAGTCAGGGAATACGAGGAAGTAACCAACAGCTCAAATCGAGCCCTCGCCCTTGATCTACTCGAAGAAAAGAGAACCCGAGTAGCCCTCCGAGTGGAAGAATACAAGACTCGGATGTCACGATACTACAATGCCAAGGTAAAGCCCGGAACTTTTCAAGTTGGAGATCTAGTGATGAAACGAGTAGGGGCTTCCAAGAATGTAGGCAAGCTTGATCCACGATGGGAAGGACCCTATAAGATAGCGGAAATTATGGGGCCAGCAACTTATCGTCTTGCCGATTCCGAGGGAGTAGTGCTTCGTAATACCTGGAATTCAATCAACCTTAGAAAGTATTATGCTTAATGTAACAGTCATGCATGAATAAGAAAATTTATTCATATACGAAGGGTTCTATTACAAAAGAAAATAGAGTTGCTTGACAAAAGGATAACTCTACATATGAGTTATCTTAGCAACCCAACAAAAAAGCCCCTCGTATTATGAACTAAACTACATAATATCCTTCTACAAGTTAAGCCCCTCCTATAGGGCGTTTTCCTTTTCGATTAAGTTGTCGGCGCTGCTCCTCGGAAAGGGAAACCGGATCATCAATAAACACAATCAGAACTGAAGAATCCCTAATGGGGGAGGAAGGAAACTCCTCGAAAATCTGACGAATGTTAAGTTCCGGAATGAGCAAGCCTGGGGGAAACTCTGGCAAAGCCTGTACAGCATCTCGGCACAACCGATAGCCTATATGAACCAAATTATGCATCTCACCCTGGAGAGACTCACGAAGGCTAGATGGACCCACCACTTCTAACACTGCTTGGACTCGAGCCATAACCAACGCCACTGCCTGGGTGCGAGTTGCCCCTAGTATTTGTTGATTTAGGGCATCTCTTTCCTTCATGGCCTGCGTCAGTTGCTCTTCCGAGGACCGCATTTGGTCACGTAACTCCTCTATTCTCCTCTCTAAATTCAATACACGAGCTCTCTCGAGCACCAGTCGGCGTTCCAAGTCCCACGCTTTATCCCTCTCGGATTGTAACGCATTGTTGTGGATCTCCTGAGTGGATTCGTTAACTTCCTTCAATTGAGTTATCTCCGCTTGAGCCTCTAAGAGACCTTGCTCTAACTCGTCCCGACGCCGATATACCAAACCAGGATCAGAAGAAGAGCTTCCGTAAGATCCGAGGGCATCTAGTACCATATAAATCTGCTCAAGAACAAAGCAAATTACATCAGACATTGGCGACAGGTTAGTAGTAAATAAAATAGATAAAATAAATAAAATACCTCACACAGGTCTTTACAAGCTAAGTCCTGGAGAACGGATACTGGAAAGGTTTTCATCAGTCCGCAATCCGTCACATTCAATAAACCACTAAGAAAGTTTCGACAAAATCCCACCGCTGATCTGAGAGGAGAAACATCTTGATTATCCCCGGGGGGAAAAGATCTCCCGAGGGAGGGATTCCCCTCGGGCGACGGTGCGGGAACACGACCAGGGACCCCCTCAAAGGGCTGCAAGTCCTCCGTATTGGGGGAGAGAAGATACTCCTCTAATACATTCACTACGGCAGAACTACGGGGAAAAGGTTGTGACACCACTGGAGTCATGTGAGAGTCCGTTTGGGAGGAAACCGCTATCGGATCCGACACTCCGAGAGGATTTATAAAGCTTACTGGGGGGGGCTGCTATAGGCGATGACTCCAGTCCCTCCTCCTCCGAAGAAATATCAACCATCGCCTCATTTATGAGTGGATCAGAACCACCAACTTCCAGCAGTCCGGGACTACCATGCAACGCCTGCCCCAGAAAAACATCATCAGAAGACCCGAGGGAAAACGCTCCCATCTCTGCAAAAAACATCAGTGTGCAAACAGTCCGAGGACACCCAGAGAATTTACAGGTTGAACAGGTAAAGGGTGATCAGTAAAACTTACGGAAATAAAAGTTACTGTGAAGAGGACGAGATGCGGGGGTACACCCCTCCACCCCCTCTTGTAAACCCGCTAAAATCAGGGCGTCGGGGAAATCCAGCAGCCTGGATATGTCATAGGAACCAGAAAAATGTCCTGAGTAAAGCAATACCTTCCTCTCGTGACCTTGTGCTTCGGTGTTGGGAGCAATATATCCTAGACCCCATCAGATGGGCACCCCCCATGACCTGGCTGATTGACCTCTCGGACGGACAAAGAAAAATCTCCGCCTCCAATCCCCTCTACAAGAGTGGATACTGGATACACGAGTGAAGGTATTTTCCTTGTCCCGATAGGTCAGGCTAAAAAAGGGAGTCCCCTCTGAACAGGGTCGAAGGGCAAATATTGTTCCCACCCGATAAGGGGACATTGGAAGGTTTAAAAGCTCACAACGCAAGACATATCCCACTAAATGACTATATGAACTTGGTGTTAGCTAACTCGGACATACCTGCCAGTACCGAAAGAGTATTTGGAAAAAAGGGTGGAAAAACATTCGTAGCCTGCAACGCATTTGTTCGTTGTAGACAGTCAGATAACTCGAGGGAGGTGCATAAGCTCTCTGACTCGAGGAAGGCACTATTCTGTCATATTCTTCAAAATCCAGGTTATACCCAGTAAAAAGAGACCTTACTGAGTTCTCGCACTCCGTACTCGTAGTGGATCCCACACGTCCTTTACCTATCAATCTGGACGGATTAAGAGGAATCAAATCAAATTCCAAAGACTCATCCGCCAAAGGATATGGCTCCCTACCCATGAATATCTCCCTAATATGATTTACTCTACGAGAATTTGTAGATGAAAGCCTACGAGCTACTCCCAAAGAGGGACTCACGCTAAGCGTCGCCTGTTTTCTAGACAAATTATCCCTCGGAGAGGCACTCTCACAGAGAATAGGAGGAGTTCTTGATGGTCCGGAAGGACTCCGAGCAGTGTCTCGAGAAGAACCACAAGATGAAACTGAACCACTTCTCCTATAGTAAGGAGGCATCATCTTTTCAGGTAAGTATTATCCTCGTGCTTACAATTATTGGCAAAATTGAAAAGATAAGGAGATCAAGAACTAGTTATGATTGTAAGGTTAGTGGTAAACATAACTGATAAAGGGCCTAAGTACATATATATTCTTCACTCCTTGATTAGAAAAATAAGATTAGATCCCTATTACATAAAGTAAGGGACACGTGTCGAGAAAGTTTCTTAATTAAAAGTGACACGTATCTTACATTGCCATGCAAAGCAACACCTCCTACTTAGGAGATAAACTTAGTCAGCAATCTTAAATGATTTATCATTATCCTCCTTAATTAAATTTTAACAATAAAGACAAAAGGTAGAGAAATGAAAGGCGGAAAAAGTGTTTATTTATTCAAAAACCGAAGAGCCCTCGGAAAGGGTGATATGTACAAAAGACATTTATTAAAAGCAAGAAATAAAAAGTTACAAGGAATAGACTATGCCCCCGTGGTAGAAGGGTGTGAAGGAGTCGTCTCCTCGGCAGAAGTACCCAGCGGAGCAAGGCGAGAAATTGGGGAAAATACTCCCCCGGAACCGCTAGCCCTCGGACTCGGACTACTGGCAGAGCGCATCGGAGAAGGTACGGGAGAATCCCTAGGGGATACTAAACCTCCAAATCTCCCCACAAAGTAATGACAGTCATCAGGAGTTGGCTTATTCAACTTGCGGAGGTCAAAAGACTTGGAAAAGTCCACGTCCGGCCTTAGCAAAGACTTGGCCAGCCTAGCACATTCCAAATAGCCCCATAAAAGATGGCCTGTCAAAAGCTCCTGAGAAGGTGTATCGGAGACTCCCGAGTGCTGCCTAGAGACCTCTTGTTGAGCAAATTGAACAGCTGCATCAATCTTAGCCTGCACCTCCTCGGGAGATATGAAGTTTGCCAACTTTCCCTCGACCGACTCAGCCCTGTCAGTGACTTGACCCAGTGTCTCCTGGAGACTTCTCTCCCTCTCACAATCTTCTGCCACTTCCTTCTCAAGAGCAGTGATACGAGCATTGGGGGGCCCCTCAGATTCTTTTCTTTCCTTCTCTAAAAGGGTTATCTTAGCTGTCGCAGCTTTCTTGGATGCCTCCATTTTCTTACAAGCAGACTCGGCAGCGTTTAACTTATGGTGTAAACCCTCTTTTGCCTTCTCAGCTTCTTGAAGAACGAACTCGTAGTCAGAGATTTTTGTAAGGAGAACATCTTACCTCGTTTGACTCTCTTTGTCCAGGACTAAAAGCGGTGCCAATTGCTCTCGGAGAGCTTCCAACTCTTTCACATCTTTCAGACCACGCTCCTCTACCGCAGTAACTGCTTCCTGAGTCTTTCCAATCTACAAAAGAGAAGCCCAAAAAGAAATTATTATGGATAAATCGTACAACCCCAAGAAGTCTAGTGCGGAAAAACTTACCATGAGCCCCAACCAGTTAAAACTAGTATACAGAAATTGATATCCCTCGGCGGGTGTTGAACTAGAGGAAGCAAAGAACTGGAGAATGTCCTGATAGGCCTCCACAACGGTCCGAGACGAAAAATGCCCCTCTGGCCCACTAGGAGGTATGGGCGTTTGAAAGGTGTGACCTCTCGGAGATAGAGTCACGGGAACAGAAGGAGTTACTGAAATGTGACTCCTCGGAGGAGTAGTTCCCGGTATTGGCGTCACCACCTCCGAATTGGTAAATATGGCCCAAGAACTGTCAGCAACGGCGGACGGAACAACCCCCTTTAGCAACGAATTCAAAATCCCCTCATTCACATCTCTGTCCTCGGACGAGGGATCAAACTCCCCTTGATTATCCTCGGAATCCCCTCGTGAAACCTCCTGCCCGGGAACACTAAATTGTGCCAAGAAATTTTCCTCTACAAAAGGTAATCTTTGTAGGTAAGAAAGAGAATGAAACTAGAAAAAATTATTAGAAGAAGAAAAAGACAAGTGAAGAATGCTTACCGTATAAAGAAGGCTCTTCCACCATCGGAGCCTTACCTTTGTCCGCAATCTCTGCATCAAGAAGGAAAGTATCAGCATATGAATAAATTCTTCGAGAGACACACGGAAAATTTCATTAAAAACTCAAAAGAACTCACCACGAAGAACAGATTCAGGAACTTCTGAGGACGTAGGCTCAGTAGAATCAGGAGAAGGATCATCAGAAGACAAATCAACCACTTCAGTAACCTTCGGAACAGATTCTTCCTCAGTCGCCCTCGGAAGCATCCCTTCTTCCGAAACCCTCGGAGAATTTCCTATATCGGATCCAAAAGCGGGCAAATCTTCTGTATCGGACTTAGAGACCGGCACCAAAGCCCAAGAGGAAGAAGGAGCTACCTGGCGCAAGGGAACAGCACTTCTGATAACCCCGTCATATCTATATACAAAGGAGAATGGTCCTCGTGAGCTCCTCCCACCTCCGGATCCGTGTGCTTGCCCTCGGGGGCATTGACCTCCTCTTTTCGTGGTCACCCTCTTCTGGCACATCAGAAATACCACTCGGAGTAGGTTCACTCGGACCCGACTGCAAATAGTAATTGGCCATAACCTCCTCTGCATCACCCCAAAGTCAACATATATAAGTACAATTCACTATTATACTCAGAAAATGAGCAAAAGAAGAAAATAAGGAACTTACGAAAAAGATTCCTCGCTTCAGAAGACAGGGACAATGGCTTTTCCACGGCGTCGTCGGTAAAAACCACGTGATGAAGTCCGGATGTCTCAAACAACATCGTAAAATCCTCCGACTCCATCAACTTGTGTTGAGAAATTACAGGAGATAAAACTACCTTCGGGTCCAAAGTATGCACGGGAGTTGTGCCCTCTCTCCAATCGAAGGGAATATCCCATTCACCTTTTGCGGGCTTCACGAAAAAATATCTATTTTTCCAAACGCTATGTGAAGTGATCGGCGCCCCCAGAATCCTCTTCGTGGAATTCCCCGAGTTGTCCCGATGACGAACATTGTAAAAGGGATACCCCCCGGGCGACACCCCCACATCAAAAGTTGAAAGAAAATGATCTACCCCACACTCCAACCCATTCACCTGGCACCAAAAAAACATAGATACAGAGAGCGGCAAACCCATTCGGAACCATTTGACTTGGGCTGATATTGCAAGCCTTAAAGACCTCACAAAAGAAAGGCGGCATGAATGAACGCCACCCATATTTTCCTTGGGCAAAATAAACCGTCAACATACCCGGAGGAGGATAACACGCTCTCTCGTCCTTCGTCGGGATTTGGAACACCATGTTCTTTTGAAAAGCCCCAGTTTAAGTGAATAAATCCAATACTTGTTCACGAGTGGCGATAGTAGGAACCCTCTCCACTTTGGCAAAAGTCCGAAGAGGCGCCTTCTTCGATTTGGGAACCCTAGCTTTTTTAGAAGAAGTGGCGCCACCCTCACAGGCTGTAGCAATCTCTCATTTGCGTTTACGAGTAACTACCCCCACCGGAATACTCCTCACACTTACAAAAGAGTCAATCGAAGCAGTGACTTCAGAGGAAGTAGCGGCGGCAATGGAATCAGTGTTGGTGGAAGAAGCCATCAATACAGAAGTAAAAAAGAATTTTTTGAGAAGAGATAGAGAGCTTGCGAATTTACTGAAAATTGAAATAAGAGAGTGGAGAGAAAGGAAATTGTTTGCTCGTATGAATTGCTAAAAGAGAAATTGGTGAGAATGAAGAAGGGAATGAATAGTTCTCCTATTTATAGGAGTGAAAAGAACAAACGGTCACAAAATTTCCGTACGTGGAGCATATTTAAAGCTCCACGTATCCTCTGCGTCCGCCAGCCACGCCGTTACCTATCTGACCATTACCAACGGTCAGATATTTTGAAGTTTGAAGTCAATCAACGGCTATCTGCAACCTATGCTCCGAAACCTCCGCGTGCGTGAGGGCAGTACCCCCAGGGGTAATAAGGTAAGTTCTATATAATCCATTTTTGAAATTAATATATATGCATATTCCCTCGAAAAAATATCAAAAAATAAATATATGGAAGACCAAAACATAAACTAACCCCTCGCCTCACCGAGGACGATGTATAAAATTTCCCTCGCCTCTACGAAGGCAATTGAAATTTGGGGGGGCTAGTGTTAACCATAAAAATAAATAAAAGAGAAAGAAGAAGGTTAGTCCTAATCGGGAAATTAGTAAATGGACAATACAGTTGTCACGAGTACGTCCGATGAGATGTACCCACTCCTAAAAAGGAGATCCCCTCGGATGTTGCCTTCCATCGGTCACTGACATAAGGAGGCAAGAAGAAGCACACGGGGAGGAACATAAGCGTCCCTTGGAAAGTCAAATGGTGAGTAAAAGGCAGTTATCAACACGGCATCGGAAAAAGAGTAAACCCCGATGGATCCGCACGACTCCGATATCCACCAATGTGCCAAGAGGGACCATAACGGACCCCGAGTTCCACGAACTTACAAGAAAACTTCCTTGTTGAACACTCCTCAAAGTGAACTGCCCTCGGACCATCACCCGAGGACTATTCCCAGAGAAAAACCAGGAAAAGAATAACAGAGCGCCTAAACAATATATTCCGAGGACTTAGACAAGAAGATACCGTCTCAAACAGAGTAAATCAAGCCCTCGGAAATCATATTACGCCCTCGGAGAGCACATTACGCCCTCGGAGAGCACATTACACCATCGGAGATCACATTGCGCCATCAGAAATTGCATTACGCCCTCGGAGATCACTCCAGATCATTGAAGAATGGACCCGAGTCCAAAAAAGAGAAATAAAACCCCTCGGAAGTCAAATGCAGCAGTCCCTACCCCGAATACACTTGTGCTAAAGCATAATACTCCTGTATGAGCATCCTAATTATGTATCAACAAAAGCATAGCCCATCGGAAGAATAACGCCCCCAAAACAACCATTTATCGGAGATCCTTGGAGCCATCGAAAGACATAAAAATTGATCTAGTCAGCGTCTAGTAGATTAAGAGATAAACCTTATCCTAATTTTTACACCTGTCTTTACTAAAGCACATGCATGATGACACATGCCCTTACCAAAGTCTATATAAAGGGAGGTGATCAGTAGAAGAAACTTAACTTAACTCAACTTACCACAAGCACACAAAGATAAAAGGAGGAAAAGTTCAGTGAATAAAGGAAGGGAATATTCTTGTATCTCTTGTTATTTTCAAATCATCTCCAACTATGATTGTTTATGAATCACGGACAGGGCGTTCCAACCCAATATAAATATCTTCCATTAAATAGGGAATAATTCCAAACCCGTTAATAATTTGGATATGGGGAAGAGCACAATTGGTCGTACAAGAGCATCTTTTGGGAATTACCCTATTAGAGTACAAACCTGATCCGTCACAATCTGGACATGATGCACTGCGAGAAGAATTTCTTAGACAACATCAAGAACACGGTGATTGACGATCCGGGTAAGACAAAAGACAACGTAAAATCTAGGAGAGATTTAGCGGAGTTGACAACTAGGGAAGAGCTTTTTGTCACCGATCGAGCTGATGGTAGAACCGACAAGCCAAAGGCCAAGTATTGTCTTGATAGGCCTCAGAAGAAACTAGTGTGTCAGTGGTTGGTTGGTTTGCGATTTCCAGATGGATATGCTTCAAATATTAAACGTTGTGTGCAACGACAACAGTTGAGGTTGATTGGGATGAAGAGTCACGGTTGTCACGTATTTATGCAAAGGTTAATACCTATTGCATTTCGTGATTTGCTGCCTGATCTGATATGGGGGGCCCTAGTAGAGATTAGTATATTCTTCCGAGCATTGTGCGCCACAGAGATTAAAGCCTCGGACATGTGAAGATTGGAGGAATCTATTGTGATAACAATTTGCAAATTAGAGACGATATTTCCCCCCGGCTTTTTTGATTCTATGGAACACTTGGCGATACATCTTCCCTACGAAGCCAAAGTTGGTGGACCGGTTCAATATCGTTGGATGTACCCATTTGAAAGGTAAGCCGTTTTGTATTTCCAACATTATTTGTCATGTATTTATCCGATACTATTACTGAATTACTGGTTTGTTAATAGGCGAATGCTTGGGTTGAAGAAATCTGTGTTGAACAAAGCTCGCGTTGAAGGATGCATTGCAAATTCTTATATATTGTCCGAGACCATCCATTTGTGTTCGCGCTATTTCGAAAAAGGTGTTGAAATGAGATACAACAGGCTCAGTCGAAATGAGGCTGAATTATGTGGTGGTTTTATAGGGCAGCTTTCTATTTTCCATCGAAGAGGGAAAGGTCTAAAACCAGATAAAAAAGAACGGCGTCTTACTTCCGAGGAGCTGAGGCTAATTGAGCTTTATACGATGATGAATTGTCCATAAGTCGACGGTTGGTTCACGTATGTATGTAACAATTAATATTTTTACATCTCTCTTTTTGAATCTATTTAATACGTTGATGAGATTTACGTTTCACCTGTTTGATAGGTTGTTTGAGGACTTGTTTTGCGGCGGTCTTACTCAACAAAAAATTTAAAGAAAGCGGATAGCTGAGTTCGTGCCATGGTTTAAAGAAACTGTTTGCTCTGGAAAGTACGAAGTAGATCAACGTTTGTACGCCCTCGTCCTAGGGGCAAACACAGTAATAAAAGGGTACGCATGTTACAAAGTGAATGGTTTTAGATTTCGAACAGAAGCGTTCAATGAGGGCAAACAAACAAAATGTAGTGGGGTTTATGTCAAGGGCAGCAGTGATGGGGTCGAGGGCACAAATTTTTACGGGACGCTAAATGACATCATTGAGGTTTTCTGGTGCGGCGGGCCTGATAGGGTACAATCAATTGTATTTTTCAGATGTGTGTGGTACGATATCACCCGTCGTGGTACTGCAATACACCCGGTGTACGGAATGGTTGATATCAATCCTACGTGTGCTCTCACTACCAATGAACCATTCATATTTGCAAATCAGGCTCTCCAAGTGTACTACACTCAATATCCAGCACAACATGTGGCACGGAGGAGAGGATGGTGAGCAGTTTGCCCTATTCGTGCAAGGAACATGATTGATATGTCGCCAATGCAAGAGGAAGAAGAAGCCGCATAACTCTTTCAAGATGATGAGTCGCCTGGACTAAACTTGTGTGCAGATTTGAACGACTTTAACATTGAAGGACAATTGGCAGATGACGTGTACGAGGTGGTTGAAGACGACTATTCGGACCATGGCGAGGACGATAACACTTGATACCAATGTACTCGAGTTCAATAATGTATTTGTTACCACTTTGTAATCGTTTCTTCAAATATTCAGTATTTAAGCCAAGTAGTATGTAATTCGCATCAAATACGGTAGCAAAAAAACGATTTATAATGTCGAATTACAAAACATTACTTCAAACGCGTAAACTGATTACACACAACATAACTGGTAATTAAAACATACAACACTTAAAATGGTAAGTGAAATGTACAAACTCACACTAACATAAATAACATAAAACATACAACACTTAAAATGGTAATTGAAACATACAAACTCACACTAACACACATAACATCTTCATTCCTGAGTGGTGGGGCCTTTACCTCTGTTACCCCTTGGCCGATATTGTTCATTTCCGGTATGGAGATTCAACCAATCATTACTTATAAAGTCGACCTCCCCGATAGGAAAACTTGATAGGTCGGCTATCGTTTCCTCATTCTGAGTAACATGGGTCGCAACATTATCCTGTCGTGTACTTCTAGAGGCACCTGTACGATCCACACTAACGCTATGGCGCCGATTATTCTCACCAATGTCAGACCGCATCAAAAAATCCAAGTCCTGAACAAAATTAAGGTTGTTGTTTTGGCCATGCGTACTTGGCTGACTCGTATGACCGATTGGCACTTGCCACGACGTGTTTGTGCCATGAAACTCTTGGTCCCAATACTGATAGTTTTGACCAGGTTGTGTCTGGTTATGTTGCCAATCATCGTTCGGTTGACTTTGCGCTCCATGAAACTGATTTGGAGGAAAGTTGCTTGAATTGTAGTTGTTGGTGTTGAATCTCTACGGGTTGGTCCATTGATAACGATCCCTCTCTTCTCGGTCGCGAGCTCACTCCCGCTCTCTCTCCTCTTGCTCACGAGCTTGCTCCTGCCTCCACTCCTCCCGGTCCCTCGCCACTTGGCCCTCCACATCAATAATATTTTTCTCCAAACCCGCAACGGTTTGTTGCAACTCAACAGTAGCATCCTTGACTGCTTTACGTGTTCTTACCACCTCAGCAGGGTTAAGATTTTTACCCTGCGACTTACCATAATCTGCGAGGGTATTGCACCTATGTTTGCCTTTGAGCCTCCCATGTGTGCCATTATGATCTGCAATGGCCGCGATATTTGCATTAAACTGAAACGGCCATTTGGCTTTGTTTGGACCAAAATTATCCTCGAGTGCTTCATAATAATTTTCCTACAATGTTCAAAGTGAATAAATGAAAAAGGTATAGACGCAAAACAATCATATACGTGCTTAATTAAGATAACTTACAAAATACTCTTCTGCTTGTGGGGGGTCCCAATAGAGTATTCTTCCATCTGGATCCACTACTAAGTGGTCGTGCATGTATTGCTCGTCGAAGCGTATCACATCATCCGTGACATACTATAACAACATTTTTTTAAAACAATATTAATGTTAAAGAGTAACACAAATATCACAAAATGTATTCTGCAAACAAGGAAATCCTAACATATCGTACCGTTGCGTAGCTCCTCTCTTGTGTACTCACAGATCCACCGTGGTACGTACCTAAGGATCCCTTTCCATCGACGCTCTTTGTCTTATTGGCCAGTCGATTCTCCGTTGCTTTTTCTGCAAGTTCAATCGTCCTTTCATTCTCCCAATGATTATAGTACGTCGATTCAAAGCCGATTGGTAGCCAAGTCTTTTGGTACCATTGGGGGTCTTTAGCTCGCTTCCTGTAGAGCTTTTTGCACTCGTATATGGCATCCCTCCATTTTACTTGTGCCACCTTATGGAATGTCGTTCTGATGTTATCCGTTTCTTGTAGATCTCATTTGTATATAGTCTTCAAAATATGATAACATATAAGTAGAATGCAAAAATTATAATGGACATAAATAATGAAAAATGTGTTAAAAGAAGTTAAAAGAAGATACCCTGAACCAGTTTATAAATTTTTCTTTTTGTGCCTCGGATAACTGAGAGTAATGTACCGCCGGTTCGGTCACTATGCTTGTTATCGTAACTTGAATTGATCGCTTAACTGTGTCGATATTATCCTCACATAATTTTTTATCAAATTGAAAATGCTCGTTCACCCCAACTTTGAGCCTCGCATCGTCTGAGTTTGTAGTACCTCGACCCTTCACCCGTCCCCTAGGCATCCTATTGTTATTATTAGAAGCAGATTCAGAAGCAACATATGCTGGCCAGGGTTGTCGTCCCGACGAAGTTCCTTCGTTGTTGACTTGTGGAAGTTCGTCCATCATGCCATGCAGAACAACTAAACGTGGAGGAGTAATTCCACTCGGAAACAATGGATCGGGATCGTCCCTCAGTCGGGGAGCAGCAGCTCTTTGGCTCTGAGTGGTGGGGCCTTGTGGTTGTTCACGAGCAGGACTAGGGGCCTGAGTTGTAGTTGGGCGCTGTTGGGTAGCAACCGGAGTATGCTGAGTTTGTGGCGGAGGTTCCTCGACTTGTTGGGTAACTTCGTCGGGACAAAATTATTTCAGCATCGCCACCACGCCGAGATTTAAACTTACTCGAAAGTTTATCGAAGAGGGATCTCGATAAATTTGTATTGGAAATATAGAATTTCTGTTTCCCTTTTCCTTTATCAATAACTGTTTTGCGATTATCGGCCATTTATAAAATGACAAATTTTCGAAAAAAAAGATATATTGGAAGAAAGTAGGATTTAAATATTTAGAATGAAGAGTGATTGGTGTGATGAATAAAAAATTTTGGGGGGGTATTTATAGAATTTTTTTTTGTTTTTTTTCTTTTAATAAATTCAACTTGACCGGCGCCTTTTTCAAAAGGCGCCGGTCCCACCGTCGTTTCCGTCGGCACTAGGCCGACGGAAAAGACGGCTGCTGATATCTTTTCCGTCGGCCAACGGCCGACGGAAATGACCGGACGTCGGTCAATTATTTATTTTTTTATTTAATGTTTTTTTCGTTCTTTTCCGGCGGGCTTCACCTGTCGGAAAAGATCATTTCCGACGGACAGGACTTTTCCGACGGGTCGCCCCCTTCAGGACTCTTCCGGCGAGAACCTGCCGTCGAGAAAGACCTTTTCTGATGGTCAGGTGCTGCAGGAAAAGAGTTTCGCTCATTTCCGACAGCCGATTCCGTCGAAGGCCGTCGGAAATGGGCGTTTTTCTTGTAGTGACATTGCCTATACAATTAGCATGTTGAGTAGATTAATGAGTAATTCAAGCAATGAGCACTGGAAAGCAATTGAGAGAGTACTTAGGTACTTCCATTATACTCGTGACAACGAGTTGCATTATACCAGAGATCCAACTGTTAGACGTAACTACTTATCATGAGACGTAACGCCAAATTTCCTCTTATCAGTAAAATATTTTTGACCCATGCTTTTGCCCAACCCAAGCAAAATTATCTTAATAATAATTACATAAAAAATAGTGTTCAAGAAAAAAGAGAGTCTTGGGGAAGTCATTTATATATTGCCTAATGTACTAATTAATGTCCTTATGCATATGATTTTACGCTTTTAGGTGTAATAAAGCATTTTCTTGAACTTTTTGAAAACTACTGCATTTTTATGTTTGCTTGCGTTCAGCTTAGGAGTTAAAGATTTGATCGTATTTTATAATGAAGATTATAATAAGTTAACAATTTCTCTTAAAATAAAAGGGTACTAGAAACATTGGCAAGCGTATTAACCTTTGTTTTAAGTCTAATATAATTAATTTGTGTTGTTAATATTATATATCACTTAAATAGGAATATAGAATCTATATATATATTTTTTAACATTCTTTCGTGTAAGGGAGAATTAGGTAATAATTATTTTTTTTTAATGAAAAAACTTAAATAATAATAAAACTAAAATAAATAACAATTATATTATATCCTAACTAATGACAAAATTTAATTACGTTTCTAAAGATAAATAAGAAAATCAAAAGTTTGGTGTCAACATGGCTTCCTTTATATAATAATACAGATAATAGACGATATTACATACAGATAATTACGAATTAATTATTTAGGATGTAAAGCTTAAAGAATAACGAATTAATTATTTAGGATGTAAAGCTTAAAGAATAAACTTTGTATAATATATCTTCTTTTTAAAAAAAAAAACTTTAATCCATATAATTAAGGTATATCAGTAATAATTTCATGGCGTTCTTTCTTTGCTCTTCATTATATGGAACGTAATAAATAAATATGCATTGGCTTTACATAATGTGATTACATTTCATACACCTTTTTATCTCCTCGGGAAAGACTATTTAATAAGGATCAAATTTGGTAATATAAAACCACCGTTTACACCCCTTGCTTTTCTTCACTTCATTTTACATTTTAACCTTTTTCATTTCGTCAGACACATATAATGTCTTCAAGAAACCATCTTGCCTCTTCCCCTATTTCTGCCCGTTCGTGCCTTTGTTCACCTACTTCACACCCCGGTTCATTCCGGTGCAGCCTCCATCGGAGCTCCAAAAACCGTGCCCCGAGACCCAACCCCGCAATCAACCGGTTCATGGACAACCCGGTATCGAAATTCGGAGTGGTGAAAGCATTTCTAATGCAAATCATAAAGCCCTCGAGTAATGATCTTCACCGTAGGAGGAATTTCAAGCCCAAGCCCACAAGATTCTGTGAATTGAACGGTCAAAATAGCTTTGCCGTTTCTTATTGATTTCATCTGGCGTTTTTGTTTCGTAGCTTTTGTGATGTAATTTAGTTTTGAAAAAAAGAAAAAAAAAACTTTAATCTGTATATAGTTATTTTTGGTGCATGTATGATGATGTATCTTAAAGTGTATGTAACAATATTCTTGTAAGACTGAAAAGGGTATGGGCAGGCAAATCAAACTTTGAATTTGATGCATTGCATGCTGACGGTTGAGATGGTAATTAATTTACTGCGGTTCCATCTAGAATTCAATACACTGTTTGCTTTTCGTTTCTTTTTTGGCTATATATATATATATATGTGTGTGTGTGTGTGTGCCGTTTTGTTCACAAACTCAATAATTAAGTTTAGGAGCGGATTTAAGATATTGGTCTGCTGCCTCGAATTAATTTCATAAGTGATGACCTTTCTAGTAAATGTAATTTGATTTTATGAACATTACGTATGTTATAGCTCATAAAAATAAATATCAAAAGCAGCGTAGTTTTCAGGTAAGTAGCCTACTTCTATGCAGGTTAAAAGTACAACAACAAATTTAACCTGAAGAGTAGTACTACTTAAACAACAATTTTTTGTGCGTTAAAAAGAATTTAGTGAATTACATTTTCTGGTCTATTTTCTTATTAATTTGGAGTATATTGAAACTTTTAGAAAGCACAATTCTTACTTTATAAAAATAAGGAAAAAAGAAAGAAAATGAAGTACAATTCAAGTTTTTAAAAGCAATGTTGTACACCTGTACCGCAAGTGTTACAAATCGATACGAACTCAATGAATAACAGTAAAGAAATGATACAGCAGATCTTTTCGAATCGATGAGAAAACTACCGAGTATGAACTCTTTGTTATAATATTCATAAGAAATGAAAGACATGATTTCTCCTCCAATTATACTTGTTGTTAATCCTAAAAAATAAATATGAGACTGAAAGGAAATATTATTCCTAAATATAGGAAATAATACACGGACAATATTATTTTCACGAATACTTCTGATGAGATGTACACACTCCTAATAAGGAGGTCCCCCCACTACAAGATTTGGGGGTCTTTAGTGACCGCCCGGGCGGTCCCTAAAGACCTCCGGGCGGTCCCTAAGGACCTTTAGGGACCGCCCAGCGGTCACCAAAAGGCGGTCGCGGATGCCCTTGGTCCCCCACCCTTTGGCGACCGCAAATTTAGGGACCGCCGGGCGGTCCCTAATGACTTATGGGGACCGCCGAGCGGTCCCCAATAATATTCAGAATTTTAGGGACCGCCCGGCGGTCCCCAATAATATTCAGACTTTTAGGGACCGCCGGGCGGTCCCTAAATGTCTGCGGCAGAATAAAAAAAAACCAATAATATTCCGGAAATTTACCGGAATATTATTGGGTTTTTTTTATAAATTGCGTGTAAATGTGTGCAACAAACATTTACAAGAACAAAAACAAACAAAATAATGATAAAAAAGTAAAATGAAATGAAAGTTAACAAAATAAAACAAAGAAAATAAGGAAATGAAAGTTAACAAAATAAAACAAAGAAAATAATGAAATGAAAGTTAACAAAAGAAAATAATGAAAAAAAAGAAGAAGAAATGTTGTGTATTGGATTTGAACAAAAAAAAAGAAGAAGAGAAGAGTGTTTCTTTAAAAGAAAGAAGAAGAGAAGTTATGTTTTGGATTTAAAGAAATGAAAAAAAAGAGAAGAGTGTTTCTTTAAAAGAAAGAAGAAATGAAAGTTTTTGTTGGATAATTTTTATTTTTGTGATTTAGGAAGAGAAAAATGATAAGAGAAATTTTGGAGTTGGGTGTTTTTGAAGAGTGTTGAAAAATTGGATAGGAGAGTGGTGGTATATATAGGATTAAGGGTGAAAATTTTGAATTTTCGGAAATTTCAAATTTCCCCCCCAATCCCGCCTATTTTTTAAACATATAGGGACCGTCGGGCGGTCCCTAAAGATATTTGGTGACCGCCGGGCGGTCCCTAATGACAAGTGGTGACCGCCCGGCGGTCACTAAATATGAGTTTTAGGGACCGCCCGACGGTCCCTAATAATATTCATACGTGTTTTTGTGATTTTATGAAACGATTTCCATGTGTTTTTTATCTTTAGCAACAAAATTCATTGTAAGATGTCAATTGAAGTAACAAACGATCATAAAACCACTAATTTAGTTATTTAATAGTAGATTGAATGAGATTGAGAAAGTTTTTAACGTTGAACCTATTCTAAGTTATATGTATACTTAATCGTCGTATGTTGTTTCATTTTGCATGAAACTTTGTAATTTTGTTCTTTTAACTATTATTAGGGTATTTATCACCTAAACAACCAACGCGGCACCTTAATTGTTCCATAAAATTAAAAAAAAGAAAGTAAGAATATTATTAGTAACCGCTGGGCGGTCCCTAAAACCACTTTTAGGGACCGCCCGGCGGTCCCTAAAGACAATTGGTGACCACCCAGCGGTCCCTAAAGGTGGTTTTAGGGACCGCCAGGCGGTCCATAATAATATTCATGTATAATAATATTCATGGTTTTCGATTTTATGAAACGATTTCCATGTGTTTTTGATTTTTAGCAATAAAATTTATTGTAACATGTCAATTGAAGTAACAAACGATCATAAAACCACTAATTTAGTTATTTAATAGTGGATTGAATGAGATTGAGAAAGTTTTTAACGCTGAACCTATTTTAAGTTATATGTACACTTAATCGTCGTATGTTGTTTCATTTTGCATGAAACTTTGTAATTTTGTTCTTTTAACTATTATTAGGATATTTATCAACTAAACAACCAACGCAGCACCTTAATTGTTCCATAAAATTAAAAAAGAAAGTATGAATATTATTAGTGACCGCTGGGCGGTCCCGAAAACCACTTTTAAGGACCGCCCGGCGGTCCCTAAAGACAATTGGTGACCGTCCAGCGGTCCCTAAAGGAGGTTTTAGGGACCGCCTAATAATATTCATACTCTTTGTTTTCGATTTTATGAAACGATTTCCATGTGTTTTTGATTTTTAGCAACAAAATTCATTGTAACATGTCAATTGAAGTAACAAACGATTATAAAACCACTAATTTAATTATTTAATAGTAGATTGAATGAGATTGAGAAAGTTTTTAACGTTGAACCTATTCTAAGTTATATGTACACTTAATCGTCGTATGTTGTTTCATTTTGCATGAAACTTTGTAATTTTGTTCTTTTAACTATTATTAGGATATTTATCAACTAAACAAACAATGCGACACCTTAATTGTTCAATAAAATTAAAAAAAATATATGAATATTATTAGGGACCGTCGGGCGGTCCCTAAAGACCTTTGGTGACCGCCCAGCGGTCCCCCTTTTGAGCTAGGGACCGCCTAGCGGTCCCCTGTTTGGGCTGGGGACCGCCCAGCGGTCCCCCTTTTTGCTGGGGACCGCCCAGCGGTCTCCATTTTGTGCTGGGGACCGCCCAGCGGTCCCCTATTTGGGCTGGGGACCGCTCAACGGTCCCCCTTTGGGTTGGGGACCGCCCAGCGGTCCCCGTTGCTCTGGGCGGTCACCAAAAAGCTGGGGACCGCCCGGCGGTCACCAGAGGGGGGGTCGCGAAAACCCCCCAAATCTTGTAGTGCTCGGAGGTTACCACGTCACAGTCAATGACCCAAAGCAGCACAAAGAAACCTCCGAGAAGATACCTAAGCTTCCCTTGGAAAGTCAACGATAAATAAAAAATAGACATCAACGCGGCATCGGAAAAAGAGTAAACCCCGATGGATCCGCGCGACTCCGGTATCCATCAATGCGCCAAGAGGGACCACAACGGACCCCGGGTCCCATAATCTTGCGAGAATACTTCCTTACTGAACACTCCTCAAATTGCCTTCGGAACATCACTCTGAAGACCAAATCCATGAACAAAGCCATATCTAACCACAAAAGTCGTTGCAAGACACTCTACGAGGGCTTGGACACTAAAATACTACTTCACGAAGGCCAAGTCGAGCCCTCGGAGTTCAAACCAAGCCCTCGGAGACCAAGTCAAGCCCTCGGAGACCAAGTCAAACCCTCGGAAGATCAAGCGAAGACCCCAAAAGATCAAATCAAACCCCTCAGAGGCCATGCCCAACCCTTGGAAACCAAAACCAAGGCGGAAATACCCCTCGGAGAACACATACAGAAGTCCCTACACCATAATGAACATTTACCAAAGCAACAACACCACCCAAAGAAGATCCTAAACCGGTCCATCAGATCCTCACCAAATATAGAGCCCCTCGTGAAACTAACATCTCGAAGAAACAGCCCCTCGGAGACCCTCGGAAACCTTGGAAGAGGCAAAGATCAAACTTAGTCAGCATCTAGTAGACTTAAGATATACCTTATCTTATCTTTTTACACTTGTACCCATATTACGACACATGTACTTACCAAACACATGCATAACGACATATGTCCCTAACAAAGTCTATATAAAGGGAGGTGATCGATTGAAGAAGATAATTTCGGATATACACAATCATACATACAAAGTTGATGAGTGAAGTTCAGTGAATAAAGGAAAGAATATTCTTGCATCGTTATCTTCTATAAAATCATTGTTTTTTGAATCACGGGCAGGGCGTTCCAACCCTAAATAAATTCGTTAAATAGGGAATAATATCCAACCTCTTAACAAAATGGCGCCGTCTGTGGGAACGCCATAACATCTGTCCTAGAGAGAATTCAAAAAACTTTGGTTACGATGGATGATCTGTTCGAAAGTGAAAGTCTTCAAACTCGCCGCAACAACTCGGAGAAAACTTCGTCGAACTACCAATCAGGTACTAGAGATTTTATTAATATTCCTCCCTCCGTCTATGAAAGACTTGTAGATGCTACAGCTACACAAGTGCAACAAATAGGGGAAAACTTCAGGAACTGGTTCTCTGTCTCTCCTGGGCATAGAAATCTCCCATCGGGAAGGAGGTACGCCCTATGCGGGATGGAGCCCTACTCCCGTCCCCTGGCGCCACGAACCCCCGCAAGAATCACAAAGGTACGTTAGTTATGAAAGAATCCCGAGGAGGGGCCAAGGGAGAGAACTCTCCCGCCCCTCGGAATATCGTGGGGATAGTGACCATACCTTATGGGGAGTGATGGATGGCATGCGCAAAAAATTAAGTGATATTAAGAAAACCATGGCCCCTAAAGAATATCTCACGTTCAAAACTTCCCATTTTTCTCCTGAAATTGCCTTAGCTTCTGTCCCTTCGGGGATGCGGCCTGTTAACGTTCCCTTATACACGGGGGAAGCTGATGGAAAGGATCCACAAGACCATATCCATCAATATCTGGTCGGAATGGATCTATCCTCTGCTCCGGATCATGTCTTATGCCGCGTGTTTCCTGTTACCCTCGGAGGACGAGCTCAAGCTTGGTTTACTCACCTTCCGCCTAGCTCCGTGACGAGTTTTGACCGACTAGCTCATCTATTTGTACGACAATTTGCTTGCAATCGACGATATCCCAAATCCGCTACTCGTCTCTTCACGGTCAAATAGCAGAAAGATTAGCCCCTACGAGGGTATATAAAATGCTTCACGGACGAGGCTTTGGATGTCCCTAACGTCAGCTCAACTATCCTGGCCAACATATTAACTCAGGGGCTTCGAACGGGTGATTTTTTCCAATATATCATGGCAAATCGTGTCACGGACATGAATGAACGCATGCAAAAGGCAGAAGTCTACATCTTAATGGAAAAAGCGGAAGGTACGAAGAAGCGCATGGAACAAGACGACAATGAACACCTAGAGCACGCCGAGAGGGAAGCAAAAGCTAAGGAGAAGAGCAAAGAAGGAAAACCCAACCAGCGTAAAGACGAGGGTGGTATAGTCAAAAAATTCCTTCGACCCGTACCGCTACCCCCAATGACGATTGCTCCCCCGGAGGTACTCAATGTGATGAGAGGAAACAATGAGTTGCATTGGCCCCTACCGGCCAAATTTCCTAATCGAGACAAGAACACGGGTAAGTATTGTAAATACCATAAAGCCTATGGGCACACCACCGAAGAATGCACTACCCTTCGTAGAGAAGTGCTTCGCCTTCTAGAAGCGGAACCCTTAGATCAAATCACCGCGGGCGCCATCATCAACTTCCTATGGAGAAGTATTATGTGCCGCTTCGGCATCCCTCAGAACTTGGTAAGTGATAATGGCCTACAGTTCACGAACCAAGAGTTAGAAAAGTGGTGCGACCACTGGAAAATCAAACACCGATTTACCTCGGTGGGATATCCCCAAGCAAATGGACAGGTAGAAAGGACCAATCGAACCCTCCTGAAGAACATGAAGGCCCGACTCAATTGGCACAAGGCCAAGTGGGTTGAAGAAATACCTGGCAAACTATGGGCCTACCGGACCACGCAGAGCACCGCTACAGGCGAAACTCCCTTCAGCCTAGCCTATGGTTGCGAAGCAGTCCTGCCCTCGGAAGTCTCCATAGAAAGCTGGTGAGTCCGAGAGTATGAGGAAGTAACCAACAGTTCCAACTTAGCCATGGCCTTTGATCTACTTGAAGAGAAGAGAAACCGAGTAGCCATTCGGATGGAAGAATACAAAGCCCGGATGTCACGCTACTACAATGCTAAGGTAAAACCTAGAACCTTTCAAGTTGGAGATTTAGTAATGAAACGAGTCGGAGCTTTCAAGAACGTAGGCAAGCTCGATCCACGATGGGAAGGACCCTATAAGATAGCTGGAATTGTGGGACCCACAACCTATCTTTTCGCCAACTCCGAAGGCGCAGTACTTAACAACACCTGGAACTCAATCAATCTTAGGAAGTATTATGCTTAATGTGATGCAACAGTTGTACATAAATAAAAAGTTATTTTTATATATAGAGGGCTCCGATACAAAGATCAAAAGAAAAAGATTGCAAAACAAAACGATGACTCTACAAGAATGTCATCACAGCAATCTGACCCCGAGGAGCCATCTAATACAAACAATTAGAGCAAAACAATTAGTACTAATAGCAAATCCTCACCCCCAAAGGGATATTGGATCACATCCGATACAAAGAGATTAACGTTATCCCCGCCTACACTAAGCATCCTCGATTGGACGCTTCCCTTCCCGGACAAGACGACGATGGTGCTCCTCGGATAAAGAAACCAGATCACCTATCGGAACTACTGAATCCTCAAACGCTAAAGAATCTTCCGCAAAGACTCTATGGATGTCAAGTTCTGGAATGAACAAACCCGAGGGAAACCCTGGCAAAGCCTAAACCGCATCTCGACACAACCGATAGCCTATACAGACCAGATGACGCATCTCTCCCTGAAGGGACTCACGAGGGCTAGATGGACCCACTATTTCCAACATTGCTTGAACCTGGGCCATTACTAGGGCTACCTCGTGGGTACGAGTAGTCTCCAACATCCGTTGATTAGCTACATCTCTCTCCCTCGTGACACACAGCAACCCCTCGTCGGAAAACCGAATCTCGTCCTTCAAGGCTTCTATCCTCCTCTCTAAACCCAGGACCCGGGCCTTTTCAAGCACCAACTGGCGCTCCAGCTCCCAAGATTTGTTCTTCTCGGATTGCAATATTTCTCCGGGAACATCTGTAGCGGCCTCCCTTTCAGCGATCAAATGAGCTATCTCCTCGTGAGTCTTAAACAAACACTTCTCCAGTTCATCTCGACGATGATAGACCAAATCGGGATCAGAAGAGGAATCTCTTCGGGATCCAATGGCGTTCAGAATCATGTAAAGCTGCATAAAGACAAATCATTACCATCCAAATGGTAAAGAAGGTTAGTATTTAGAATGAATAAAAACTACTATACCTCGCACAAATCCTTGCAGGCCAAATCCTGAAGGCTTGATAGAGGAAGAATCTTCATTAGCTCACAATATGGTGCATTTAAAAGACCACTCAAAAAATTCCGGCAAAAATCTGTAACCGAAGGGGAAGCAGGAACGGAACCACGCTCTCTGATGGGTGGTACCCCTGCGAGGAGAGGATTTTCCTCGAGCGGTGGACGAGCAACATGATCCGGGCCCTTCCCTAAGTGTTGGGATCCGCCGGGGACAAAAGGGAAGAGATCCTCCTCTACCATATTAATAACACCAACCTCTAACAAAGGAGAAGGACGCAATATCCGCTGAGGAATGGGAAACTCCATTCGGAGAAGAGTGGAGATTGGATCTTTCCCAACAGTGGGAGCTCGAATGTTCACTGAGGGGGCTGCGATAGGCGAAGCCCTTTGACTCCCTCTCTCCGAGGAAGGACTTGTCACCTCTTCAAAGCTCCGCTGATCAGAATCACCGTCTTCCGATAAAAGGTAATCATCATATGATGTTTGTGTCAAAAAAGCTTTGTCAAAAGGTTCAATCGCAAATGCGGCCATCTCCGAACCTGTCACAAAAGAAGAACATTATATGGGCCCGAAGAGGATAAACGCACTATGGATGATAAAGACTAGAGGAATAACTTACGAAAATAAAAATTATGGCAAAGCGGCTCAACAGGGAGATTGAACGCCTCTACCCCTTCTTGAAGCCGCGCCAAGATCATGAATTCAGGGAATTCTAACAAACCGCTCACGTCATAAGATCCCGAGAACAACGTGGAGCGGGACAGCATCTCCCCCTCCCGCACCACCGTCACGGAGGTGGGAGGTAACATACCCTAAACCCCATCGGAGAGGTACTCCCCATGAATTAGCCGATTGGCCCTTCGGACGAACAAAAAAGAACCTCCGCCTCCAATCTCCTCTACGAGAGCAAGGGTTGGATACACGAGTGAAGGCTCTAATGTTTTCTCGATAGACCAGGCTAAAGAATGGAGGACCACCCGGACATGGGCGTAAGGAGAAAATAGCCCTCAATCGATGAGGAGTCATAGGGAGATTCAAGAGCTCACAACAAAGAATATACCCCACTAGGTGACGGTAGGAGTTCAGAGTTAACTGACTAGGACATAGCTGCCAATAGCTAAAGAGAGTTTGGAAAAAGGGTGGAAAAATACTCGTAGCCCATAACGTACCTGATCACAATGCACTGTTAAATAGCCGGAGGGGGGATCATAAGCCCTCTGATCGTAGAACGGTACAAGTACATCGTACTTAGTATAATCCATGTTATACTCAGTAAAGAGAGTCATAATGGATCCCTCGTGTTCGTTGCTCGCGGTAGTCCCGACACGACCTCGCCCCATTAACTCCGAGGGACTCAAGGGAAGCACTCCAAGGACCGAAGATTGATCCACAAGGGTGTAAGATCCCCGACCCATGAATACCTCTCAGATATAATTCATCCTAAGAGAATTAGTATGAGAAGACCGCGTCGATGCCCCCCTCGAAGAACTACCCAAAATAGCAGCTATGTCATCCTCCAGGCTATCTCTCCGAGAGGAAAAGCTATCCGAAGACGCATGACGCACCCCTAGCAACAGCGAAGGGGTCCGGACTGAGTTCCGAGTAGAGCTATGAGATGAGACGGATCCTCCTCACCTAAAATGTGGGGGCATCATCTCCAAAAGTAAGTATTTTCTCCTTTCTCACGATTACTTAATTGTAGAAAGTGAAAAGAAAGAACTAGCTACAGTAAGAATAAAAAGCTAGATTCACGGGAGAGCTAGTGAATTTCTCTTTGGGGTAAAGATCTATATATTTGCTTAACATTTAGCTCTTATATATTTATCACCCTTTGATTAAACAACTAAAATTAATTCTCCATTAACTAAAGCAAGGGGCACGTGTCAATAAGATCCTCCTTCTTGAGAAGAGATCATAGTTAATATGGCCGTGCAAGATGACACCTCCTACTTAAGGGAAAACTTGGTCAGCAAGGATTAAAATTTTATCCTTATTCTTCTTAATTCAACTTAAGTTAAAGAAGTAAGTAGAAGACTCATAATGATAAGATTAAGATAAAGCAGAGAAGGACAAAATTGAACAAAATAAAAGAGTTGTTTATTCACTCGGAAAGCCGAGAAGTCCTCGGAAAAGGTTGCATTTACAAAAGAAATTTATTGAGAGTACGAAAATAAAAGTTACAAATAGATAGAAGTCCTAAACTATGCCCCCGTGGTTGATTGATGCGGGGCGGGATGCGAAGGGGATGTCGCCTCGACAAAAGTAGGGTTGTGCAAAAAGAATCGGATCGATCGAATCGAGTAAAAATCGATCGAATGATCCGATCCGAGAATCGGATCGAATATTTGATCCGACTTTTGATTTTTGCCTTAGGATCGAACACCCATTTGATTCGATCCTCGATTTTAGAGACTGAGAATCGGATCGGATCGAATACTCATCTTATTTTTTAAAAATAAATAAATATATAATAGTATATATAATATTATATTTTTATCCATAAAGCTAAGCCTATTAATGCTACTAAGATATTTCTATATATAATGTTAATATTATATTTTTATATATACACATACCTTGAAAGCCACGTTTCTGTCCTTGAGAAGCATATACAATTGTAAATTTGTAACACCTTGTGAATTTTGTAATTGAGTAACTCTGTTTGAATGTTGTGGTTGGTCCCATTGATATTAAACTAAATAAGGAAAAAAAAAAGAAAAAAGGATCGAAATCGAATGATTTTGGATCGAATCGGATCGTTTTAAATTAATTCGATTTCGATCCTCATTTCTCCAGGATCGAAATCGACTTCCAGCCTCGATTCTATCCGATTCGATCCGATCCGATCCAAATGCACACCCCTAGGCAAAAGTGCTCATCGGAGCCAGATGATAAATCGGAGAGAACACCCCTCCAGAACTACTGGCTGAACGCATCGGAGAAGGCGCAGGAGAATCCCGAGGAGATAACACGCCACCAAACCTCCCCTCGAGTACTCAGCAGTCCTCGAAAGATGGCTTCTTTAATTTCCGAAGATCAAAGGACTTAGAGAAGTCCACCTCCGGCCGCAGTAAGGACTTCGCCAGCCTAGCACATTCCAAATAACCCCACAGCATATGACTCGTTAAAAGTTCCTGGGTCGGCCTCTCGGAAATTTCTGGTTGCTGTTTGGAGGTCTCTTGTTGAGCAAATTGGACCGCCGTATCAATTTTGGCTTGTACCGCCTCGGGAGAAAGAAACGTCGCCAACTTCCCCTCGGCCAACTCAGCCCTATCGGTGACCTGACCCAACAACTCCTGCAGTCCCTTCTCCCTCGCCAAATCCTCGGCTTTCTCCTTCTCGAGAGCAGCGATCTGGGCCTTAAGAGTCCCCTAGGACTCTTTCTTCTCCTTCACCAAAAGGGCCACCCTAGCCTTGACAGTCTTCTCGGATGTTTCCATCTGCTCATATGCAGACTCTGCCCTCTCCAATTTGAAGTGCAAGTCCTCGTTCGTCTTCTAAGCCTCTTGCAGAGTATATTCATAAGCTGAGATTTTTGTGTTGAGTACATCATCCCTCGTTTGACTCTCCTTGTCCCTATACAAGAGGGGCACTAATTGCGCTCGGAGTGCTTTCACCTCCTCCACATCCTTTAACCTGCGTTGCTCAACAGCGGTGATTGCCTCCCGAGTCTTTCCTATCTACAAGAAGAGGAGCAAAAGAAAGAACTGTTGAGAGTAGAACATACAAACATAAGGAAGCATATACGAATAACAGAAGGGGAAGCTTGAAGCTTACCATAAGCCCCATCCAGTTAAGGCTGGAATATAGAAATTGGAACCCCTCGACAGGTACAGAATTGGAAGAAGCAAAGAACTGGAGGATCTCCTCATAAGCATCCCCCACAGTCCAAGACGAAGGATGCCCCTCCGGTCCACGAGGAGGCACAGGTGTTTGAAAAGTATTCCCCCTCGGAGATAAAGTCACTGGAACGTGGTCCCTAGGAGGGATAGTCCCCGGAATTGACGTCACCACATTCGAGTCAGTAAACACCGCCCGAAGACCTCCAGCTACAGTAAATGTGCCCGCATCCCCCACTAGTGAGCTCAAAAGCTCCACCTTAGTCTCCATGTCTTCAGACGAAGGATCAAACTCCCATTGGGTGTCCTCGGAGTCCCCTAAGGAAGCCTCCGGACCGGGAACATGAAACTGTGCCAAAAAATCTTCCTCTACAAGAGATAACATACACTTGTAAGAAGAGAGAATGAAACTAGAAAATTATCACGCAAAGAATAAAAGACAAACTGAGGAGACTTACCGAAGAAAGTGGACTCTTCAACCATCGGAGCCTTCCCCTTATCTACAACACCTGCACAAGAAAAAAGAGCCTCAATGCATGAGCAAAACTCCTCCAAAAGTTCAGAAAATCTTACTAAGAATCAACCATAACTTACAGAGGGGGGCAGGCTCAGGCGCTGCCTTCTCCGAGAACTCCGGAACTATCGGAGACATAGGCTCAGCTCCATGAGGAGGATCGGGAGACGGATCCCTGGAAGATATGACCACCGCCTCTGCCATATTCCGGACAGAACCTTCCCCGCTAGTCCTCGGAGAGAACCCTTCTTTGGAAGCCCTCGGAGAACTCCCTATATCAGACCCGGAGACTGGCACCAGAGCCCATGTTGAGTAAGGACCCACCTGGCGTAGGGGAACAACGTTCTGAATCACCCCCGCGGCATCTATGAACAAACGGGTGTGATCCTCGGGAGTTCCTCCTGCCTCCGAACCTATGTGCTCGCCCTCGGGAGCATTAACCTCCTCCTCATCATGGTCACCGTCCTCTGGAGCATCAGAAACACCGCTTGGAACATGCTCCACGGGACCCGACTGCGAAAAATATTTCGCCAAAACATCCCCTGCACCACCCGAAAGCCAATAAACATAAGTATAATTTATTCCCATAGCAAAGAAGAAGACAAAAACGAAAATGAGATACTTACTGAAAAGATTTAGGGCATTGGAAGATAGGGACAGTGGCTTCTCGATCGCGTCGTCAGTAAATACCACGTGGTGGAGCCCGGAGGTCTTGAACAACATCAAAAAGTCGTCTGATTCCATCAAAAGTTGCTGAGAAATTACCGGAGACAAAACTGCATCCTGATCCAAAGTGCGCACGGGAGATGCACCTTCTCTCCAGTCAAAAGGCATGTCCCATACGCCTTGTGCGGGTTGCACGAAGAAGTACCTGTTCTTCCAGACATTGTGCGAGCTTATTGACCCATCCAGTATCCTCTTCGTGGAATGTTTGCTATTGTCCCGGTGACGAAGATGATAAAACGGAAACCCCCCGGGCGAAACCACCACGTCCAATATGGAGAAGAAGTGATCCACTCCGCATTCCAGCCCATTCACCTGGCACCAAAAGACATAAATGCAAAGAGCAGTGAACCCGTTCGGAACCATCTGGCTCATCCTGATGTTGCACGCCTTGAACACTTCACAGAAGAAGGGTGGCATGAAGGAGCGCCACCCGTATTTTACTTGGGCGAAGTAAACCGTGATCATCCCGGGAGGTGGACGGCAAGCCCTCTCGTCCTTCGTAGGGATTTGAAACACCATATTCTTCTGGTAGGCTCCAGTAGTGGTGAACAAATCCAGTACCTGCTCACGAGTAGTGACACTGGGGATTTTCTCAATCTTGGCAAAGTCGCGAACAATCGCCTTCTTTGACTTAGGAACCCTAGCTTTTTTAGAAGTGGCGGCGCTACTCTCGACAACAGTAGAAGTCTCCCCCTTTCGCTTACGAGTGACTACCCCCGTCAGACCACCAACCATACCCACCAGAGAGTCAACAGGGGCGGTGGCTCCCGGAGTGGTGGAGGCAGCGATAGGGTCAACGTTGGCAGAGTAATCCATTTATAAGAGAATAAAAAATGAGTGTTTATCCGAAAAGAGAAAGAGAAGAAGAGTGTGTGACTTTACTGAGAAATTGAAGTGCGAGAGAAGAAGAAAAGAAAAAACTTTTTTGCTCGTCAAAATTGCTAAGGAAAGAAGGTGTGAAAGTGAGGAAAGAAGTGAATAGTTCTCCTGTTTAAAACGTGGAGCCTAATCAAAGCTCCACGTATCTTCCGCAGCCCGCGCCACCACGTCGTTAACAATCTAACCGTTACGAACGGTCAGATATTTTGAAGTTTTAAATGGTCAAACGGTCACCTGCAACGGACGCTCCGCAACCTCCGCGTGCATAAGGACAACACCCTCAAGGGAATTCAGGTAAAATCCCTTTGACTTATTTTTTAAATATAAATATATGTACATACTTCCTCGGAAAAATACCAAAAATAAGTACATCGAAGACCAAGACTCGGACTAACCCCTCACCTCACCGAGGACGATGAATAAAATTTCCCTCGCCTCTACGAAGGCGATCGAAATTTGGGGGGCTAGTGTTAACCCTAAAAAATAAATATGAGACTGAAAGGAAATATTATTCCTAAATATAGGAAATAATACACGGACAATACTATTGTCACGAGTACTTCCGATGAGATGTATCCACTCCTAATAAGGTGGTCCCTTGGAGGTTACCACGTCACGGTCAATGACCCAAAGCAGCACAAAGGAACCTCCGAGGAGATACCTAGGCGTCCCTTGGAAAGTCAACGATGGACAAAAAATAGATATCAACGCGGCATCGAAAAAAGAGTAAACCCCGATGGATCCGCGCGACTCCGATATCCATCAATGCGCCAAGAGGGACCACAACGGACCCTGAGTCCCATAATCTTGCGAGAATACTTCCTTACTGAACACTCCTCAAATTGCCCTCGGAACATCACTCTGAAGACCAAATCCATGAACAAAGCCATATCTAACCACAAAAGTCGTTGCAAGACACTCTACGAGGGCTTGGACACTAAAATACTACTTCGCGAAGGACAAGTCGAGCCCTCGGAGTTCAAACCAAGCCCTCGGAGACCAAGTCAAGCCCTCGGAGACCAAGTCAAACCCTCGGAAGATCAAGCCAAGACCCCAAAAGATCAAATCAAACCCCTCGGAGGCCATGCACAACCCTTGGAAACCAAAACCAAGGCGGAAATACCCCTCGAAGAACACATACAGAAGTCCCTACACCAGAATGAACATTTACCAAAGCAACAACACCACCCAAAGAAGATCCTAAACCGGTCCATCAGATCATCACCAAATCTAGAGCCCCTCGTGAAACTAACATCTCGAAGAAACAGCCCCTCGGAGACCCTCGGAAACCTTGGAAGAGGCAAATATCAAACTTAGTCACCATCTAGTAGACTTAAGATATACCTTATCTTATCTTTTTACACCTGTACCCATATTACGACACATGTACTTACTAAACACATGCATAACGACATATGTCCCTAACAAAGTCTATATAAAGGGAGGTGATCGATTGAAGAATATAATTTCGGATACACACAATCATACATACAAAGTTGATGAGTGAAGTTCAGTGAATAAAGGAAAGAATATTCTGGCATCGTTATCTTCTATAAAATCATTGTTTTTTGAATCACGGGCAGGGCGTTCCAACCCTAAATAAATTCGTTAAATAGGGAATAATATCCAACCTGTTAACACTTGTTACTTGATAAGCGTCTATGAAGCGTGATTTAAGTATCTGTTTGCGTATGGTTTTGACTGCTTGCATATTTACCTGTTGTATGATTATTTAATGTTTTCTTAGTAATTTATGGAATCAAAACCAAACAAGGCTAAATAAGGCCAAAAATTGATGTTTTGAGCGACAATTAGTCAATACACTATTCCGGGATGTTCAAGCGCTACGGGATCGCTACGACACTACAAAAATCCGAAATACCAAACATAGCGCGATTGAAAAAGAAGACACAAGGAGATCGCAAAGAGGAAATCAGAAGATCGTGCGACCAGCATCCCATCACGCGGGTGGCGCGCGATCAAGATAGAATTTGGGTCAAAAGTCAGAAACCCTAAAACGCAGCCTAGAGTAGAGAAAAACTACAAATAGGAGGCATCATTCAGCAGAAGGGCAACCCGTTCACAACTGACTTACAAACACTTTCAACCAATTTCCGACTGAGAAACCCTGAGAGTTTATCACTAGAGAGAAAACACCATCAAAGTCTTGTTCTAGTTTAGTTGAGTCATTGTTTTGTGAGAGAAAATACGTTCACAACCGACTTATTTAGCAGTAGGGCAACAAATTCACAACCGACTTACAAACACTTTCAACCACTTTCCAACACAGAAACCCTGAGAGTAAGAAGATAGCAAAATGGAGTAAGAAGAGGGTCAAGCAACAATGTTGCACCGGACTCGAGAAGCTTTTCTTTATCTCTTTACTTATTTACTTCTTATTGATTGTTGAACTCATGACTATGAGGATCTAACATACTCGTTGTTTAGAGTATGGGGTGTAACTCTACAACAACAACAACAACAACCAAGCCTGTAATCCCAATTAAATTGGGGTAGGCTATATGAACCATGAATGAATCACGTCGAGTCGTGAACATGAATCTTCTGCCTCCATAGGTTTCGGTTGACGAGCATGTCTTCATTTAGATCTTTTAGCTTCATGTCGTTCCGTATGACCTCCATCCACATCTTTTTCGATCGCCCACGAGCTCTAGCTGTCTGTCCTAAGTCGAGATCTTCAACTCGTCGTACCGGTGCATCTATGGGTCTGCGTTTAACATGCCCAAACCATCTTAAACGATTTTCTCGCATTTTCTCGTCAATGGCCGCCACACCCAATTTATGTCGAATATCTTCATTGCGCACTCTATCTCTCCTAGTGTTACCGCACATCCACCGAAGCATGCGAATCTCTGTAACGTTCATTTTCTGTGCATGACTTTGCTTAATAGCCCAGCACTCGGAGCCATAAAGCAAAGCAGGTCTAATAGCCGTACGATAGAACTTTCCTTTAAGCTTTAAAGGAAAGTTACGATCGCACAGAATTCCTATCGCACTCTTCCACTTTTTCCATCCAGCTTGGATGCGGTGGTTGACGTCTCCATCTAACTCTCTATCCATCTGCAGTATGGAGCCTAAATACCGAAAATGCGCACTTCTCGGTATCTCTTGGCCATCCAACTGAACCGTGCCATCGTTGTTTCTTCGTTGTTTGCTAAACTTGCATTCGAGGTACTCTGTTTTTGTTCAACTTAGTCGAAATCCTCGTGCTTCTAATGTTTGTCTCCATCGTTCTAATTTAGCGTTAACTCCCATTCTCGTCTCATCGATGAGGACAATATCGTCTGCAAACAACATACACCATGGGACTCGGTCTTGGATGGCTCTGGTGATTTCATCAATTACAATGGCAAACAAAAATGCGCTCAAAGCTGACCCCTGATGTAAGCCAATTGTAATTGGAAAGGCGTCTGTTAAACCGCCACAAGTTCGGACACTTGTCACCACATTCTCATACATATCTTTTATGATGTTGATATATTTAATGGGTACCCCCTTCTTCACCAAGGTCCACCATAATACATCTCGAGGTACTTTGTCATATGCCTTTTCTAAGTCGATAAAGACCATATGCAAATATCTACTCTTTTCTCGAAAGCGCTCAATGAGCTGACGAATCAAATGGATGGCCTCTATGGTCGACCTTCCGGGCATAAATCCAAATTGGTTCTCAGATATGGGAACAATTTGTCTCAATCGGTGTTCGATCACCCTCTCCCATACCTTCATGGTATGAGACATAAGCTTTATCCCACGATAGTTAGAACAGTTTTGGACATCGCCCTTGTTCTTATATAGAGGTATTAGCGTACTCTTCCTCCACTTTTCTGGTATTTTATTTGTTCGCGATATTTTGTTAAAGAGGTTCGTCAACCAGGTCGCCCCTATCTCTCCCATGCTTCTCCAAGCCTCAATAGGGATACCATCTGGGCCAACGGCTTTTCGAGTCTTCATCCTCTTCAAGGCATCTTTGACTTCCGACCTTCTAATACGACGTATAAAATCGCGGTTCAGGTCCTGAGGGGACTGCGAGATGTCACCCACTGCTTGGGTGGGGCCTCCATTGAACAGGCCCTCGAAGTACTCCCTCCACCGTGCTTTGACATGATCCTCACGCACTAAGACAGACTGACCTTCATCTTTGATGCATTTCACTGCACCTAGGTCTCTAGTCTTCCTCTCTCTAATGCGAGCAATTTTGTATATATCCTTCTCGGCCTTCTTGCTATCCCTCTTCTCATAAATTTCCTTGTACACAGCCTCTCGCGCTAGTCCAACAGCTTTCTTTGCTTCTTTCCTGGTTAGCTTATACTTTTCTAAGCTTGCTTCATCATGGTTCTTCTTCAAATCCCTGTAGCAATCCCGTTTGGCCTTGATTGCCGCCTTTACTTCTTCATTCCACCATGACGTATCTTTACCTGTCAGGCTACTACCTCGGGATTCACCTAAGAGGTCTTTAGCTACCTTCTTGATACAACAAGCCATTTTGGTCCAAGTTGCATCTGCATCGTCCTCAGTCTTCCAGTCTACCTCTTGAACCACTCGCTCTATGAAGGCATTTTGGGTAGACTCCTTAAGCCGCCACCACTTAATTCTAGGTTCCAACCGGCGCCTACTCCTCTTCACTCCTTGCCGCAGTCTAATATCCAACACCAAAAGCCTATGTTGCGTAACCACACTTTCCCCGGGGATGACCTTGCAATCTATGCAACGACTTCTATCTGCCCTCCTAGCTAAGAAGAAATCTATCTGGCTCTTATTTGACCCACTCCTATAAGTGACCAAATGAGACTCTCTCTTCTTAACCCAAGTATTTGCTACAAGCAAATCATAGGAGAGGGCAAAGTCTAAGATAGCGTTTCCCGGCTCATTGCGATCCCCAAAGCTATACCCGCCATGGATGTCCTCGAACCCATCACGGCTAGATCCTACATGACCATTAAAGTCACCTCCAATGAAGAGTTTCTCGCTACTAGGGATCCTTTGTACCATCTCGTCCAAATCTTCCCAAAACTTACGTTTCACGGCTTCGTCTAGTCCTATCTGTGGTGCATAGGCACTAATGACATTCAAGATATCCTCGTCTATGACCAACTTGACCAGTAAGATCCTGTCGCCCTTCCTTCTGACCTCCACCACGTCTTCGAGCCAAAGCTTATCTATGATGATCCCAACACCATTTCGGTTCTTCTCTGTCCCGGTATACCAAAGCTTACAACCCCAAGGGTCTACTACTTTGGCCTTTTCACCAACCCACTTGGTCTCTTGCACGCACAAGATGTTGATCCTCCTCCTAGACATTGCCTCAGCTAGCTCGGCCAATCTTCCTGTGAGTGACCCCACATTCCACGATGCAAGGCGAACTCGTCGTTCCTGGACTAACTTCTTTACCCTCACCCGTCCTGGAAGGTGAGGGAACCCTTGCTCATTTGACACCACACCCGGGCGTCGATGTGGCACGTCGCTTCCGGGCGACGACCTAGCAACCCTTGCCCATTTATCACTACACCCGAGGTCCGATGTAGCGCGTCGCTGAGTAGGGAATGCCCCAACGAAATTCATAGTATGGTTCATATCATAGGATGTGACGGGGTTTTTACGTTGGCTGTCACAAGCCTACCACAACCCTCCTCCTTTATCCTGGCTTGGGACAGACAATGAAAGCTCACTGGCGGAGTGTAACTCTGATTTATGAATATATTTATTTGCTTTACTAGATGTGTGTTTGATGATCTTGAATGTCTAGATTGAATAGTTAATTATGCTGTGTGACTAACCTTACTCTCGTTGGGATAATTGGGAAGCACCCATGCGTGGCCGCCGGGAGTGTAGAATGCTAAGTATATTTTATTAGCATGATTCAGATGAGTTAATTGGATTGCAAATTTGATATCTCTTCTAAAACAACTGAAAACTGGGCTAATCCGTTAACACGGTAGGTTATTATATACTCATAGGGGCATGGTTTGGATAACTCCTACCATATGTCACGGATTCATTAGACATGGAAAATCAAATAATTATCAAGTAATGTAAATAGATATAGATAGTTTGTCTATGAACTATTATGGTTAAATCTGTGTAACCCAACCTCTAAATAATCTTTCTAATTTTTGTTTACAACCACAATCAATCAATCAATCATTAAATTATGTTCTTTAGAATAGTTTAGTTAAGTTAGTTAATCAATCTTTTTCCAATATTCTCAGTTTAATTGCTTACTTGCTTTAGAAGGTTAATTCATTTAATTGCTTTAATTGTAATCTTGCATTCAAAACCAAAAATCGAAAAAATATTTAATTACCGTTTTTGCATTCTTAGATTAATTTCCATTGCATTCTAGAGGAAGCATTCTTAGCATAAAATCCTTCAAAGCATCTTTAGTATAGAAAGCATTCATTATATCCTGCAAACACAAGAGAAAAGATCGTGAAAATTGTTAGTATTTTGCATTTAACTGATTAATATATCCATCCACCAATCCCTTGAGATACGATACTTGGTTCGTAACTATACTTACCATTTTAGTGGACAAGGAAAACATCAGTGCACTATCAGTGACGATCTTCTAGAGTGTAGTCAAAACCAATAAAGTCATGGGATTAAAGACCTTCACCAGATCTGAATCTCTAGGGACCACATCAAAATGTTCACCTAGCAAGTAAATAGCACCCTCGGTATTCTTAGAGAATATTTTAGTGTACAATAATATAATGTATGGTGTAGAGGAATTTGTGTTGAAAGCATTCATTGTCACCTTAACTACAACCACAAACAATGCTTTTCCCATTCGACTAAGTCCCAGCAAACTCTTCCCGGCTCCTATCCTTTTATTGTGACAATAAGCATTGCAGAAAGCTCTTAATTGTTGTTCCAATATATTGTGAACGGCTTTCAGGATGTTAGACACGAGTAGGGCACAAGTAAATGCAACAATATCCACGAAAATAAATGGTAGTGATAGACATTTGTGTAGACACTCCCTTTGTTGACAAAATTTTGAATAAACACGTGAATTGAAGTGGGTGACGAACAAAGAGAAACTGTCAACCAGTCCTCATACAAATGGGAAGCTTTTGTTACGAAAAGTGCCAACTTTGAGGTGCACCTGCTGCAGTTCCAATACATTGATTAAATTTATATCTTAACACTACTTTGTGAAACTAGACAAAAAGGCGATGTCAAATAAGTGACTCGATGCAGTGAGAATCCTTATCTCAACTTTTGCACATGATATGATAAATAATGGCATATTTATAGAAGTGAATGATATGATTGTCGTCATTAGGCTATTAGAAGAATCCCCTCCCTAGAATTCTAAAGACTATAACATGCTTTTGTTCTTCAAAACTGTTTGGAAATATAGAAATGGGGAGGAAAATACTTTTTGAGAATCAGAATTATCAGGCCTCAGCGAGTTCAACCCTGTTGATGTTGAAGATTCTTTCTCGAAAGAATACTTGACGACAAAGAGGTTGAAGATACCACCCTTGAAAACATATATAGTAGACAATATTAGACTAGAAAATGTAAATCTCCTCAAACAACCCGAGAAGTCCATACAATTACTAGGTGATGGGTTAGATGTCAAAGAGATGGACAATAATATTAACAAGAAAAAGAAAGGGAGTGCAACTAGGTCTGATGAAGGCTTAATTTCAAAAATTTGTTCAGTTGGAGGTTTGTTGGAAATTGATAGCCCAAGCAATATTCAACAAGGGGTTGGATATGGGTCTTCTTGGCATTTCCTCAGCATTGAACGAAACCCCCAAAAGCTATTAGAAAGTGAACCGAGGGAGTTGGATGAAACGAGACCTAGAGTGAGTACAAATTACAAAATAATTCAATTTTTGAGCTTGGCCTCTAAGAGTTCAATCCTAATAACGTAATCTATAGCCCACCAAAAGAAAAGAAATAGAAAATCCAAAATGTAAAGTAATCAAGAACAAGGAAGCTCATGCGCGCTGGCTTATAAGTTTTGTTCAATAGTTGCTGAGGACTCGACACTACCCGTCTTAGCCAACATGATGAGCATAATTAAGATAAAGGAACACAATGCACCTTCAAGATAAGAGTTTTAGGGGATAACTCAAATTATTGAAAGAAGTCAAGAAAGTCGTAATGCATTTGAAAAATATTAATATTTAATCTTGTACGTGTACCAGAATTACATAAACCTTTTTCTCCCAAAAGACCTTGTGACGAAACTTGAATCTCTGATTTGTAACTTTTGGTGGGGGGAGTGGTTCAAGAAACAAAATATATTAGGTGGGGGAGGACAAATTTTGCGTTGAAAACAAAAAAGAATGGTGTGGGTTTTAGGGACTTGAGGGCGTCCGACTTGGCATTGCTTGCAAAACAAGCTTGGAGGATTTTTAGCTTGCCTGATAGCTTAGTCAGGAAGTTTTATAAATCTAAATATTTTCTGAACAACTCCTTATTGGATGCTAAGATTAGAAATAACCCATCTTCCTCATGGTGATGCATTTAGGAGTCGATACATATCTTTGAGAAGGGTCTCCATTCGCGAGTTCATAATGGGCACTCAGCCTCTATTTGGACAGATAAATGG
Source organism: Linaria vulgaris (assembly GCA_948329865.1). Classification (NCBI taxonomy): domain Eukaryota; kingdom Viridiplantae; phylum Streptophyta; class Magnoliopsida; order Lamiales; family Plantaginaceae; genus Linaria; species Linaria vulgaris. Next base: position 31,040,507 of record OX415249.1, read on the forward strand.
GTACCATGACCGCCATTGTTCTGTGTTTTTTTTACCAAAATCTCAGCGTTGGAGATTGAGATGGTGAGTGAGTTGATGGGGGCTGACACGGAGGACTAGTGAGTGATACAGAAGACAAGGTCATGTGAGAAGTGTGGGTCGTTCTCTATCCAAAGTGCATACCATTTAATTCTAAATTAGGGTTTTCATAGAAGGGGAGAGCGTACGACATCAAGAAATGACGTTTTGGGCTCGAGGCCGTGGAAGGTTGTGTGGAGTAATAGGTCTCCTAACAAGATAAAAATCTTCTTGTGGATACTTTGTATTGAGCCTTCCTAAATAGGGAAAATAGGTGAGAAGACGTGTCGTCACAGATGACCAATGTCTAGTTTGTTCTTGCGATAAAAAGCATAATCGACATTGCTTCTTTACATGCCACGTTACGACCCAAGTCCGGGCTCTTGCACATTTGCCGATGAACCTCCTAATTTGGGATAATGAGGACGTCTTTTCTTGGTTGTAAAGGATGATAAAGAATGAGGCGGGAGTTCTAGTTTATTGAGGTGGCTATCATTTGTTGGGCACTTTGGGGTATAGAAACTGCATCTTAGCAGGCGAGGGGGAGAAGAGTACAACTAATATTATGATCTTTGCATGCGATTTTAGGGAAGGTTGCTTTTAATAAGGGACCGATTGAAATGGATAGAAGTCGTTCGGTATTGATTTGGCAACCGCCAGGTAATACTATTAAAATAATTTATGATGGAGCTTGTTTTCAGGATGAGAATGCATGCGGGATGGGAATAATTATCAGGGTCTCAGGATAGTTCAAGTGCTATTGTGGCTTGGGTACGACGGAGGCATCCGTCGTTGCTTGAATCGAAGGTAACGTAGCTCATTGCGGCTAGTTGGGCCGTGCATTCGGGCATGAATTTGAATTGGACGGATGTGATGTTTAAGGTGATTGCTTGAGCGTTACTATTGATCATACGCACAACAATGGTGGTGGAGCAGAATATTACAATATTGCACGAGATATTAGGAAGATGTGGGCGATAGAAAGGATTTTGTCTTTCGTTCGGATTATCGCATGGGGAGTATTGATACGCACATGCTTGCCCCGAATAAGTTCACAACCTCTGAGTTTTTGAATCTTTGTGTTTAAGTTGCGTTAAATTCTTGTTTTCAATTCTTCATATGAGATTTATCTAACGATATTTTGGTTGCGTTTATCCAATTACCAATTTGGCTCTTCAAAAAAAGAAAAATATATGTGATAGGAGGCTCAAGAAGATTGAAAATCTCCATTCCATTCATGACCAACTAGTCCACGAAGGATATTCTTCATTAATTGCATTCAACCCTCGTTTTACTTTCTTCACATGAGAAGGATGAGCTCAAGACCTCAGAGTTGAAGCGAGTCAATGGTGGAACATGACTTTTTATTTTGTGGAGTTGTGGTCCGAGGAAGGTTTAGTTGGAGGTTGCCTCACTTGTGCCATTTGTCAAGGGACTCCACACTATGCTTGGGGTATGAGTTCTTTAGAAGAATTATATGCAGTGTGGTTATTTTGTGAAACTACACGAAAGGATGACTTCTAAGTTGATTTATACTATGTATTATTAGCATTACCTCAATAATTGAACTATATCATAATGCAATGGTAACATAAGATATAGAAAATAATGTCCTACGCTTTTTAATATTATGAAGGGATAAATGCATTAAACCCCATGAACTATGCACGTTTTTGAGTTTTCGTCCTTAAACTAATTTAATAAGCGTTTTCCCCCCCTAAACTATGCACGTCTGTGCAATTTGCCCCCTGGCCGGGTTTTTTGGCTATTTTTGGCCATTCTTGGCCGGAATTTTTCCCCTTACCCGACACATATGTGTTGTACTAGATGTATATTAGTAGTTGATGACAAAAAGTAGGAGAAAAAATGCCTCGAACGGGGCATATTCCGGCTAAAATACACTGAAGACGAAATCACATTTTGGCCGGAATATGCCCCGTTCGAGGCATTTTTTCTCATACTTTTTGTCATCAACTACTAATATACATCTAGTACAACACATATGTGTCGGGTAAGGGGAAAAATTCCAGCCAAGAATGGCCAAAAATAGCCTAAAAACCCGGCCAGGGGGCAAATCGCACAGACGTGCATAGTTTAGGGGGGAAACGCTTATTAAATTAGTTTAAGGACGAAAACGCAAAAGCGTACATAGTTCAGGGGGTTTAATGCATTTATTTGGTTTTCGGAACCCCTTGAAAATTTATTGAATTACAATGCGAGTGACTGAAGTTATATTTCATTTTTCTAGTTATTTATCATAGATTCTATAGTTTATAGCAAAATATAGGGACTGTTTCAATTGGCAAATAATTAAAAGCTCACTAAAACACTAATCAATAATGATGAGCAACAAAAACTTGAATTCGTATTAGTACATATTGATCTGTCCGGATTTAGATAAATTCATTATTCCAACTTTCCATCCAAGTTTTACAAGTAGACAAATGTAATATTATTTGATACTTATTTAAGTTTTACCCAGAAAGTGGCATCAAAAGAATTTAATTAAACAATTTTTTCCTCAAAGGACAGAGACCAATCCATCACATTAAAGAATGAAAAATTATCTAAAGCTGAGATAAGGTGTTTTATCTCCAGCTAAGTAAAGCTCCGACTGTTAACAAAAAAGAGATAAAAAGTAAGGTAACGGCCTAACTGTACCACGATCACAATAGACACGTGTCTTCTTTTTGAAAAGCACATCAAAAATCAAGTGACATGTGGCGCCAAGTTCCGCGCCCGAAGAATTTCACCACAAAACAGTCTCCCCACCTTCACTAACCCTCCGTGAACTCTTACCCCTCTCCTTTTCACCTCAGAGTGACCACCACGCGCCCAAAACCGCGTGCATCACCAAATTATCAAATGGACCCCACCCGAATAAAAGCCCCAACGCAAGCCCTGCCTTCGTAGTTCGTACCCTAACCAACGACTGGTCTGACCTAATTGACCAAATTACTCCCGTGTTGACTCTTATTTACGAAACTGCCATCGACTACTTTTTCTTATATAACAGTTTCTTCCTTATTTCATTAGGTTTGCAGAAATCGAGACCCAAACGGCAATCTTAAAATTCTCTCTCACTTTGTTTTTCTTTTTTCTTTTTCAATTCAAATTGAATTTTACAAAAAGGTACAACAAAACAATGGAAGAGTACTACTCGAGAAAAAGATCCTCCACCTCATCATCACAAGGTACGACAACACTCCACAGCAGCAGCCACTTCCAGCGCTCCCTCTCTCCCACGGGCAGATTCTGCTCCTCCTCCATCTCGACCCGACCCGGACCCGTGTTGACCCGGTCCACCAGTCCGACACGTGTCAGTCTCGGCAGATCTGTTTCGCCGTCGTCATCGGTGAAATTCTCCACCGCGTCGCGGAGGAGGCAACCAATCGCGGCGTTGCACCGATCGTTGAATCAGAAGAAGAAGACGTGTATGTGTTCGCCTACGACGCACCCGGGTTCGTTCCGGTGCAGCCTCCATAAGAACAGTATTGCCCCCGGGTACGGCCAGAATACGGCGTCGTATCGGCCGAATCATCAGCTGAATATGAGGAGATCGGCGATGACGAATTCGCTTGTGAGGATCGGGACGGTGGAGGGGGATTTGGTCAGGAGGGCGCTGGCGGCGCTCATTCGGCCGTCGTCGCACAGCTTGCGCCGCCGTGAGGATTTTAAGCCGCGGCCGAGCAGGTTATCGGTGATGACCAAAGCGGAAGACCGTTGACCGGTCAATATGCCAAATTCTTTTTACTGTACAGAGAATATCGTTGGCCTCTTGTTTTTTAATTGGGCGCAATTGGTGAAATTGAAAACCTCAAATCAAACTCCGGAGTTCTGCTTTATTATAGGAACTCGGATTTGTTTTTTTTTTTTCTTTCTTCTTTATTTTCTTTCATTATTTTAATTGAAAGAAAATAATTTGGAATATTGTCAGCATAATTGATAATTGGTTCCAGTGTTCTTAATGAATTTAAGACAAATACTTAATCTGGGATTCTTTAGCGACTGTGTTAATATATATGATCTGTTCTAGTGTTGGACTTTTGGTGTTATCTTTAGTCCCATTTCTGAAATATGTAACTAGTGAATGTGTAAAAAGTATGATATATGTGAACGCAGGCATTTGTGGAACACAAATATCTTTGGCACATCTAGTATTTGTCGAGGAGTGTATATGTGATGGGGGTACACCACCGATGAATTAAATATGGGTTAGTATTCTTAAGAGTTAAGTCTTAATATAGAGCATACTGTTTGGTTGGTCGAGTCGTCTACCAAAAAATGTGACATCGAAGACTGCAAAAATTAATCTCAAGTCAAAGTTGACGAGAGAATTTGAAAACGCAGACCCAGACATTATTGTAAATTCTGTGGCGATTATTAGATTGAAGATTGTCTAATTCTGTAATTTTAACAAAATTGAATGTTTATCTTATTAAACTACGTTAAATAGAAAACAAATGTATTTTGATGGATCGCTAACACGTATTGAGAATCTTATTCGTTTTGATCATTGAACAATTTGCCACAATCCATGTTTACAGAGAACAGAATTTAAAGTGACAATAGTAAAAAAAAAAAAAAAGAAGAAGAAGAAGAAGAAATGTCCCTAAGAAATTGCCCTCAAACATTTACAATAAGAGATGTAACAATTTAGAGAATGGTTTCTGCTTTTCTCTTCTTTTTCAAGTTGTACGTGCACTTTGGACAAGAGAGTTCAGGGTGGTTAGAATAACCGCTCCCTCTTAATTATTTATAATTAAAATTAAATTAAATTCATGGGTCATAGCTCAACCCAAATGTGTACTCCGACTCCATAACTGAAATGCCAACAATTCCTTCTTACTCACCAATGAGGGTTGAGCACAAGGCGTAATATTATCATTTTTATCACATCATAGCTCAACCCAAATGTGTACTCCGACTCCATAACTGAAATGCCAACAATTCCTTCTTACTCACCAATGAGGGTTGAGCACAGGGCGTAATATTATCATTTTTATCACATCCTTCTAATCAGTGTGACCAATAAGTATTTAGAGGGTAAATTGATATATAACTGCTCATTGGGATGTAAAAAGGGGTATTCATCTGGCTATATCATATTCTATATGATTAACTACATTAGTCGACATATCTCTTATCCTCCTAATGTAAATAGATCATATTCAACCCTTACGTTATAAATATATTGACAATTATGTCTCGAACTATCAAGTTCAATATAATTATTGGCTAGCCAATGAATATAGGTCATGTGCTAGTCAAAATATAGTCTTCCTTTTTCGTAGAAATCCTTCAACCCCCTTATGTCATGACTATTGTCACATGCTAAAGTATAACATGAAAGAGAAGCTTCAAGATAATCTTGAAAGTCATAATGGTGTCATATTGAGGTATTTAAACCTTAGGGTTCACACAATGAGAAATTAGCGATACGTGTGCTCATTTCTCGTACAATCACTCAACATATACGGTATAAATTGCATGTTATGATGCTCACCTTTCTACAAAAAGTGTATGCCATTTACCAAATATATAGTTCACATCGTATAGATCTTAACTCAAGTGTACCTCGACACTTTACTTGAATCTCTATTTGTCCTCAAAAGATTTTTTCAAAAATACCTCAAACAAACAATTCACGTCTAGCTTTACTTTGGAGTCTCATCTTTGCACATTCTTCGATGTTAGAGACTATTGCTTGTTCGAGAGAGCCAATCTCAACTTGTCGAACATACTTTAAAATTAAAAGATATCTATATTTCTCAAACATGTGTATTAAAAGTATTCATGAACATTAATAACATGGGCATAATACATAAATATTCATAACGCTCAATCCAGGGGCAGATCTAGGATTTTTTCTTTACCTGGGCTACTTTAGGCTTAAGTAAGATTAAAAAAAAAAAGAATCAAGGAATATATCAAAAAAATGATAAATAAGCCAGTGTTCAATACAATTAATAAGCAATAGCTTGAACTAAAAAGCATATTTGTTAAAAGAAACGAGGAAAAAAATATCGTTGATATGATTTTTCTTTCATATTGAGAAGGGGTCGGAACACCTGTCTTTTTTTAGGGTAAGGGGGAGAGTAAGGGTGTGGAAGAATGATGTTTATGGGGAGGTTCTTTATTTTGAAGGGATTATTGTGTTTATTACGAGAGGAAGAATTAGCTTGTGAATGTTGCATTGGTCCCTATTTTAGAAAGGGCATTGGGAAAGCTGCTAGTATATTACAAGGGTCGTGTGTCATTTATGACCACCTTATTAACTACGATCTCATCCGGAGCTTTATTAACTATGGTCTCATCTAGAAGAGATTAATTTATCCAAGATAGGATTTAATCATGATAGCTATATCGAGTCATTCTTGCTTTGTATTACGGGTCTTCTTCCTTGGGGGCCACCGGGTTTTCTTTGGTAGGGTATCTTCATGGGGCCTGAGGTTTATGTCCTCAAATAGTTTTACATAATTGTTATCAGGAGTCCCCCAATTTCGCTCGTATGAAAGGTAAAATACGAGGTAAATTTAGAGTAGAGAATTCCTAGGGGCCAGTTGCTTCTTTTGTCCATTGGAGTAGCATTTATAGTTGGCCGTTGGACGTTGGGCTATCTTCACGAGCTGATATTCCTGCTTTTTTGGGGGACGGTTCCAACGGTACTTTGTTTCGTCTTATATAAGGGGGGTTGATACTCATTTGAGGGAACATTTCTTGTTGCTGAATTCTTCTTACTTCATGAATTCTTACCAGAGTGCATTTTTGCTTTTATTCATTCTTTCGGTTAGGTTTTCTTTTCTTCATTTTTTAATTGACTTATGGCATCTCCGGCTCATCCTTCGACCTTTCTTCCAGAGGAGAGTTCAAGTTCCCCTCGGTTTGTTTAGATGATGGGGATTTCATCCGAGAATCAAATTAGTTCTTCTTTGAGGAAGAGGAAGACGGTTGAGGAGGTGAAGCCAAAACATGCTTCGGTGGAGAATATTCCTTCGGTGGTGACGTAGGCCTACGCGACTTCCTATCTGAAGGAATTTGGTGTGTATTCCGCAGTAGTAGAGGTGCGAATTCCTCATTTGGCCGAGCATGCTGATAACCCTCCCAAGAGTTTTGTTACTATCTACACGACCCAAATTCAGGTTGGACTGAGAGCCTTAATGCCTCCATTCTTTTGTGAAGTTTCTGAGTGTGTGGTTTGTATCCTAACCAGGTGACGCCCAATGGGTATACTTGACTGGTGGGCTTTGTATGTGTGCATTTGATAAGAGGAGCAGAGTGTACAACGGAGCATTTCTTGGCCTCGTATATATGGTTAATGTGTCGTCAATAGGTATTCCTTTTTATTACTTCCCTCCTCGTAAATCTAAATTTTATTTTCTGGAAAATATTACTTCATCTTTTGGGGATTGGAAAACTTAGTATTTCTACATGCGTTCAACGAGGACCACGTGGAGGATTAATTATTCGTGGCATGAGAAACCGGTTGCTCAAAATGTAGATAGCTTGAAGGCTTTAGCTCAACTGATGGCTGATGAGGGTTTTTCTCCATTCGGTATGATGCCGCCAAGATTCTTAAGGATGGCGTCAGTTCGTATCTCTTTACGAGAAGAGTGGCCTGTCTTCGATGAGCACATGCTTGTGGGAGTTGCCCCGAATTGACTTTGTTGAGGATTGTAAGTGATAATCTACTTTTCTCTCGATCATCGTAGAAGTTTTTCCGTGTCTCATATGCTTTGGATGTAGATGTGGATGTTGATCCCAAGAGTTTGGAGATAGATGCGCTACCGTGTCTTCCTTCGGCCGGGTTGGGCGTAAATGTGGCCACAGAGGGGTCGGGCGAAGAAGGAGAAGGAGAAGGAGAGGATTACTCAAGAGGGGAATGGTCTTTAGGTGGGGAGCTCTATTCAGCGGACTCCTCCTCTCTTCAGTGAGAGGTAGGCACAAGATCCCCGAATGGTAGTCCTTATGAAGATTTTGTCATTCCAGACGAAGAGAGGTTAGGTCTTTTTGTTAGTATTACGGGAGAGAGAAGCGTCTTCACGGGGCTAGGGGACGAATATGTGCAAAGGGTCGATGTATCGATTTCTCCAGGCGGGACGCTAAAGGAATCCTCGTATTTGGAGCCTTCCCATAGGGAGCTGTCCGAGCAGACTTTGATGCATTCTTTGGATCCTCCTCGGAGTAGCGCAATGCTGACATCGATTGAGCTAACTATAGGGGCCTTACCGAACACTTCTTCAAGAGGGGGAGCAGATGTTCTTTGGGAGCGGTTGGATGGAGGTCTGTAGTTGGTGAGTATTTTGTCCTTTGTTGAGGTGCTTCGTTAAGTGTCTATTTTTTTCTTAAAGTGGTCTTGGCATATGCAGGTGTCCAGTATGTTAGAGGAAGTATGGGTTTCTTTTAATGAGATGGCCGGAAAGGTTTCCTCGTTAGAGTTGTATGTAAGGGAGAGGCGGGAAGAGTTTGTGTCTTCTCGAGAATGGGAGTTACGTTGCGGGCAACTTACAGATTAGGTGGGGAAGATCTAAGCAGAGAAGCGAGATTTAGCGAGCCGAGTAACGGAGCTAGAAGAGGAAGGTCGTCGACTTCATCAATCTGAGAGCGAGTTGGGGAAGAAGACTGAGGTGGCCTTTTGTCAAGACTGGGAGCTGAAGGTGGAGCTGATAAAGTCTCGATCAGAGCTAAACGTGACCGTGGCACATTTAGCAGGAGATAAGGACATAATGCAACAAGAGTTTGAGTAGGAGATGGAGGAACGTGTGAGGACGGCTCAAATCAAAGCCCAAGAGGATTATAAGGGATTGCCTCAACATTACGCCATCTTCCGGAAGCATTTTTGGGGGCATGCAACTATTGGCTTCTAGGGGTGCCGCGAGAAGGGTAAAGAGTTGAGTCTTAACAAAAGTTTGTCCATTCCTTCTAATCTGAATGTTGTTCTTTCGCTTGTTACGACTCGAGGGCAATCTCCTAGTTCAACGCCCTCTCCTCGACCCGCGAGGCTTCGATCGCCTGTTCTTTCGGCGTCCTCTATGGCTTCGAAGTAGAATGTGTAGGCCGACTTTTTTTTTAATCCTTGGGTTGCCTTTGTAAAAAGATTTTTCCTTTCTCTTTTGTAAAGATAAGGTGTATACAATTGATCCTTTTTATGTATATAAAAGATTATTATGTTTTGTGGGTTTCTGAAGAGAGTCATGAGTCTTTTTTTCGACTTGTTCCGAAATCCTTCGTTTTTAGAAGAAGGGTTCTCGAATTTGATAGTGGGGGTCATTTTTGGAAACGAGGAGTTTCCTCAAACCTTCTTCAGGGTCACGAGACCCTTTCGATATGTGGCGTCTTCAGGGTTTAGTACCTTTATTTTTTTTGCGTCTCAGCAAGAGAGGGTTTTTTGGGGAATTACGCCCGTTGTTTTGATCGAGGTAGTGATAGTTTTCATCGGGGGTATTAAAGTCTCTTAATGATGGGGGTTGGTGTTTGCATACTTTAAGGCGCGTGTGGCCTACGTGGACATCGTTTCGTCTACTAATGTGATGGTTGCCGAATCACTTCCTTCGGCGGGAAAGTTTTTAGGAGAAGGAAGGCTTATAGATAGGGATTCCTTTCTTTCGATGAAAACACTTTTCTTTTTCTAGAATTGTTGATGTTTTATCCTTTCCTCTTCTTGTGCTGACAAACATGGCGATCTCAGCGTCTTCTTTTTCTTCGGCCTCGTCAGATGCCGGAGTGATTCACACTTCTTCAAGTTCTAACGATATGTTAGCGTCTTCGCCGGTGTAGGATCTGTCATTTGCTTTCTTACTTTCTTCGGGTGTGGTCACCTCTTTTGATGAGAAAGAGATGACTTCATGTTCTCGGGCGAATAGGGAAGTTAGGAGGCATGGAAATGTCGGGAATCCAGTCATATAAGAAGTAGGGTGTTGTTTTCTTCCCATCGAACCATTGGGGAAGTTTGGAGCTGTCATCGGGGACATTTATTTGCATAAATGGTACAATCAATTGTCAAGGTGGGCCAAAAAGAAGCCTTGGTGAAGAATCTTGAGGGCTAGACTTGTCCCCCCGAATGATTTTCGCAGCTCCCTTCGTGAATTTCCTTTATCACGAGTTTGGCTTTGTCGGGAGCTAGACAACGTAAATATGGTTGGTTGTAGGATTTTGTGAATAGGTTCCCGTGTCTTAGGCAGAGACGCATTGCACGCCGGCTTATCTGTTTGGTGGCATTTTCATTAATGGGAATTTTTTGGGGTAACAGATGTATAGTATGTTAGTCGTCTAATTCGGGGGTTCTTTCGTAACAGAGATGGCTATAGTTGGGGGTTGAGCCAGCTCAGAAAGGAGACTGATGAAAAAGGTGACTTTACGTGTAGCGACGAGCAGTATCTGGCTGGAGATTTTGGATAAAGCGTCAGCTTCTCGATTTTCCGCGTGAGGTATTTGGAGAATCTCCAAGATTCGAACCATGTCCTGGCTTAAAGGATAGCTTTTAGATATTCCTTCATTCGTTCCTTCTTGGCCTCGTATGATCCGGCTATCTATTGTACGACAAGTTGTGAGTTGCTTTGAAGGGATATTTTCTTCATATTGGCTTCTCGGCTAAGTGCAGACCGATGATTAAGGTTTCGTACTCGGCGTCGTTGTAGGACAAGAAATTTTAGGTCGATGGCGAAATCCAAAAACTTATCTGGCCATTGTGCGGTATTGATTTAAAATACAATTCCAACTCTAGGTGGTGGCAGAAGATCAATCTACCCAGATGGCCCCCGTAGGTTCAGTGTTTCTATGTTTGATTCTTCCTACATCTCTACAATGAAATTGACGAGTATTTGTGCCTTAGCCAGACGGAGGGCGTATTTGATATCGTATTCACTTAGTTCGACGGCCCATTTCACCATCCTTCTAGACATATAGGGCTGATTGAGTATCATTCGTAGGGGATATTTAGTGAGGACAGTGATTTGATGAGTGAGGAAGTAGGCTCTTAGTTTTTTTGCGGCCGTTACGAGGGCTAAGCACACTTTCTCCATCTGAGTGTAGCGATCTTCGGCAGGGAGAAGCGCCTTGCTTACATAGCAAATTGGTAGATGTTCTTTGCAGTGAGCGTCTACGAGTACACCGCTGACGGATTATTTTCCTACCGCTAGGTACAGGTACAATTCTTCCATTATGACATGTTTCATCATGAGAGGGGAGTGGGTTATGTAGGCCTTGAGCTGTTTGAAGGCCTCAGCGAACTTTTCTATCCATCGGAAATTCTTTATATTGCAAAGCATCTTAAAAAATGGGAGCCCACGCTTTGAGGATTGTGAGATAAACCGGTTAAGGGAGGCCATGCGACCGGTGAGTCTTTGCACATCTCTGACGAACTCGAGCTATGACATTTCTATGATAGCTTTAGCCTTTCCGGGGTTTATCTTAATGCCTCTCTCGGTGACCATGTAACCTAAGAATTTTCCTCCTCTTATCTCAAAGGAGCACTTACGAGGAGTTATTTGCATGCTGAATTGATCCATGATGTTGAAGGCTTCAGTAAGGTCCCGAGCGTGGTTATTAATCTTCTAGCTCTTGATGATCATGTCATTTACGTAAAGTTCCATAGTGCTGCCTATTAGTTTGTCGAACATTCGATTGACCAAACGTTGATAGGTGGCCCCTGCGTTTTTTAGTACAAAGGGCAAAGCCAGATGAAAAAATGTTCATGTATCTGTGATGAAGTTAGTTTTGGCTTGTTCTTGCTCGGCCATCACTATTTGGTTATATCCTTGATCTCCATCCATGGTAGATATCAAGGCGCATCCGACCGTGGAGTCCACCAATTGATCGATACTAGGTAATGGATAGTAATCTTTAGGGTAAGCTTCGTTCAGATTAGAGAAGTCCACACACATGAGCCATCTCCCCTAGTTTGGAGACTAGCAACACGTTTGCTAACCATTGGGGATACATGACTTCTCGAATTTGGGATAGTTCGAGTAGATGTTGCCCCTCCAATTTTATGATCTTGTTCCTTTCTATTCCCATTGCTTTCTTATTTTGTCTTATAAGCTTGGCCTCTGGTTTGACGTTGAGGAAGTGATGACATTGTTCAGGTGGAATTCTCCCAGGAGGTCCTCCTTCCCAGGAGAACACATATTGGTACTTCATTAGGACTTCGAGTATCTATTGCTCGTATTAGGGGGCCTAGGGAGGTTCATATCTTAACCTTGTGCCCTTCTCCTACGGAGATGTCTACAGTCTTAAGCTCATCGACCACTTACATTTTAATCGCGTCGGTTTTGATCTTTTTTAATGACGGGTCTGAGGGTGGTACTAAGTCTTTTTCTAGGGGATCCAATGTTGTGGGTGTGGGCAGGGAATTCATGTGGCATTCACGAGTGCGGCCTTGATTACCATGAATTTCCTCTATTCCTGCCAGCATGGGGAATTTGACTTTAAGGTGTATCGTAGAAGGGACTGCTTCGAAGACCTGTAGGGAGGGTCTTCTGCATATGGTGTTGTAGTTCTTGTGGGAGCGGCTACGACCCAAAATTTCACAGATTTGATGCGTCCAAGTTGGTCTGTCTTCAAGATAAGGGTAAGGTGATTGTTCCTACCGTGGGGTAAAGTTCCTCGGAGAACCCCGCCAGGGGAACTCCTACGGACTTTATCTGTTCGTCGTGTAATCCTAGATCTTGGAAAGTAGAAAGAAAGAGAACGTCTACCGAACAAAGGTTGTTCCTACCGCCAATACTTTGTGGGTCGCGGGTCCTTGCATGTCCTTATTTACGTACTTCCTCTTCTGCGTGGGTGAGGAAAGATCCAAATTTGCACCTTCGATCATGCTGACCGTTCGCCCGATGGGTGGATTATGTTCGTAAAAATGGGGTAAAGCGGTAAAATATTTCATTTCGTTGCCGAGGCTTTTTATTACCAGTTGGGAGTATTGTATTTCTCCTTCGTCTATGCGGTCTCGCTTAACAGGCAGGAGCAGTTGTTCTTCTATTAATGGGAGTCTACCCTCTCGAGGATCTCGTATGACGTATTTTTCCAAATAACCCATTTGCAATAGCCTTCGGATTTCTTTTTGCAGATGGACACACTCGTTGGTTCGGTGCCCGTAGGTGTGGTGGTATAAGCAATACTTGAGAGTATGCTTAAGTCGTTCGGGCTCTCGGGCATCCCTACCTTGCTCCATAATTTCCAAGACTTCTTCTGGTTTGATAGTCATAAGGGACAACAACATTGGGCTTAAGTGATGCCGAGGTCCGGGTTTTTCTTCTCTGTGCCAGAGTGTCTTATCTTTCTTATTTCCTTCATGGGTTCCAGGGTTGGTTGGATCTAAAGTTTGAGAGTTCTCCAGCCGTTCCTTCGCCTTACGAGCCTCTTCGCGGAGAATAAAGGTTTCCGCTTGCTGCATGAGGTCATCTAAACCTTTGACTCTGGTGCCGACTAGCAGTCTGTGAAGTCTCCCGATCGTAGCCCTTGTACTAGTATTTCAGAGAGCATTGCAAGATCAAAAAGGGGGGCATCGAGCACTTTATCAGCAAAGCAGTGCTTATAGTCTCGTAAAATCTCGTCTTTCATTTTTTTTATTACAAAGATGCAACTGGAGAACTTGGAACATCTTCGGTTACAAGCAAGCTGGTGAATGAACATTTGGGTCAACTGTTCGAAGGTGTGGATGACCCCTTCGATTAGTTGGGAGAACTAGGCTTGGGCTCTTCTAGTTAGCGTGGATCGAAAGACCCGGATCGAAAGACCCGACACAGTATTGGGTCAGAGGCCGAGACTAAATCCATGTTGGCTATGTACTGGTTAATATGATCTTATCTCGACTGAACCTATCTCTGGCGTATATAGGTAAATTTATGGGCTTCATAACGGAATGTATGTGGATTTGTTCCACTCCTGGGCAAAAGGAGTTTTGCAGTGGACAGATTCTTCGTTGGGATTCACGACTTTCCGCAAGGATTGAACTTCTTTTTGAGATTATCCACCAATTCCTACAAGGGGTCGCTAATTCTTGGACGTGTCTTCCAGCCTTGTTAGGATGACGAGGCTTCGGTTCTAGACTCTTGGAGTGGTTTTGGGGGGAGATGTCGATAGCAAAGACACCCAAATACCCGGAGGCGAAGATAATTTGGTGATTTACCAAAAATAGCCTCAAACGGGGAGCGACCACCAAGAACCGGTGTGGGAAGTTGATTGGACAAATAAACCGCAGTGCACACAGCAAAATCCCAGTAATCCTCAGGTAAGTTAGCACGCGTGAGAAGAGAGCGACTGATGATCATTACTATCCGGTCTCGTCTTTCACTTGTGTCATTTTGATGTGGATTAGGCGAGGGCAATGTTGAGCCAACTGATGCCAAGATTAGAGAAATACTGACATAAAGCCACAAATTCACCACCATTGTCAGAGTAAAATTTTTGAATAGATACTCCAAACTATTTTTCCACAAGAGCACGAAACTGAAGAAAAACATTAAAAACCTCAGATTTAGTAGCTAACGGATATACCTAACAATACTTTGTAAAGTGATCCACAAGCAAGAGATAGTAACGGTAGCCATTAACAGAGGTCGAAGGTGCAAGAACCTATATCACCATAGATAAATTGCAAAACACGATTAGAGACAAGAGAACTTGGGCTAAAAACAAGTTGATGGCTTTTATTCAATAAACAAGACTTGCAATGTTCAAAATGTGAGTCATTTGCAGTACTCGGTTAATTAAAGCTAGAAATAATAGAGGAACTAATCCGTGTGGATGGGTGTCTAAGACGGTCATGCCAGCAACCTTTATTAACTCGTTCTCCAACCGAAGCACTGATAGGTAGGCGCAACTCACGTGGAAGATCAACCCTATAAACTACATCAAGGCATTTTCCCGTAAGCAAGCTAGTTCTTGAATTGATATCCTTAACAACAAAATGATACGGATAAAACTCAATCAGGAGAGTCCTCGGTCGGAGGTGAGGCGGGAAAGTGAGCGGCAGGTTGCGAGAAGCGGCGGCATGTCCGTGCGCCATGTCCCTGAATCCCGCAGAGTTGACAAACAATTTGCGACCAAGGTAGTGGGCTTGGGCCGATTGTTGTGCGCCAGCATTTTGATACGGGCGCCCATAATTTCCGCATTGGGGCAGCCCCGAGCCACGGCCAGACCTGTTGCGTCCCTGTCTCGAGTTTCGAGAGCCATTTCTGTGATGATTGTGCGGTGGAGCAGAAACGGGATTTGTGGTGGCAACGAAGGTTGAGCATTTGGACTCCATGCGCCGTAAGTAGAGATCCTGGTTGACAAGGAGGTCATGTAACTCGAAAAATTTGATAGGGTGCTCACGAGCACGAATGGGACAGGCGATGTCACGGTACATGGGCCCTAGTCTGTTCAGTATATAGAGGGTGAGATCATCGTCTTTGAGGAGACCGTCGATGATAGCCAATTCATCAACTTTAGTTTTGATTGCTTGAAGAAATTTGGATACGGATTTAGCCCCAAGTTTCATGGTACCAAGGTCATCTTTAAGTTGCATGACCCGGGAATACGAGTGATTTGCATAAACTCGTGAGAGAGTCTCCCAAGCGTCTGCGGTCGATTTGGCGTTAGAGATGAGCGACGCAATATCGGAGGACAAAGATCCGAACAAGGTGGATATCAAAATCCTAGCACACAGCAATCCGTCCAAGCCCACTACCCTTGGTCGCCAATTGTTTGTCAACTCTGCGGGATTCAGGGACATGGTGCACGGACATGCCGCCGCTTCTCGCGACTGACCGCTCACTTTGCTGCCTCACCTCCTGCCGAGGACTCACCTCGCAATGAGTTGCTCGTTGAATCCGGGGCCTCTCACAACCTAACTTCCGACCTTCAGAATCTCACTATGCATTCCGAGTACAAGGACCCCGATGAGGTTACTACTGCTGATGGCACAAGTTTATCCATTTCTCATGTTAGGTCATCTGGTTTTATCTGTCCTAGACGTTATTTTACGCTTGATAATCTCTTATGTGTCTCGAGTTCTAGGCGAAATCTTCTCTCTGTGCATCAGTTTACCAAGGGAAATAATGTTCTGATTGAGTTTTATGCGTATCATTTTGTTGTTAAGGATCTCAATTCAGGAACTAGCTTGCTTACGGGAAAATGCCTTGATGTAGTTTATATGGTTGATCTTCCACGTGAGTTGCGGCTGCCTATCAGTGCTTTGGTTGAAGAACGTGTTGATAAAAGTTGCTGGCATGACCGTCTTGGACACCCGTCCACACGGATTAGTTCCTCTATTATTGATGCCTTTAATTTACCGTTGTACTGCAAATGACTTACATTTTGAAAATTGCAAGTCTTGTTTATTGAATAAAAGCTAGCAACTTGTTTTTACCCCAAGTTCTCTTTTCTCTAATCGTGTTTTGCAATTTATCTATGGTGATGTATGGGGTCCTGCACCATCGACCTCCGTTAATGGCTACCGTTACTATCTCTTACTTGTGGATCACTTTACAAAGTAATGTTGGGTATATCCGTTAGCTACTAAATCTGAGGTTTCAGTGTTTTTCTTCAGTTTTGTGCTCTTGTGGAAAAACAGTTTGGAGTATCTATTCAAAAAATTTACTCTGACAATGGTGGTGCATTTGTAGCTTTACGTCAGTATTTCTCTAATCATGGCATGAGTTGGCTTACCACTGCCCCACATACTCCACAGCTGAATGGCACAAGTGAAAGACGACACCGGATAGTGATGACCATCAGTCGCTCTCTTCTCACGCGTGCTAACTTACCTCAGGATTACTAGGATTTTAGTGTGTGCACTGCGGTTTATTTGTCCAATCGGCGTCCCACACCGGTTCTTGGTGGTCGTTCCCCGTTTGAGGCTATTTTTAGTAAATCACCAATTTATTTTCGCCTCTGAGTATTTCGGTGTCTCTGCTATCCGCATCTCCGCCCTTATATCCCCAACAAACTATCTCCCCCTTCCAAGGAGTGCTTATTTGTTGGCTATTCTACTACCCATGTTGCATATAAATGTTTGGATATTGATTCGTGTCGCCTATATATATCTTGGCATGTTCGCTTCGTTGAGAATGTTTTCCCGGGTGTTAAGAGCCGTAGCTAGTCTATTACTTATCCTAATGGTTCGCTGGCTAGATCCATTATTCTGTTGCCTCCAGCTCCACCTACACCCTGCTCCGCCTCTTATGCCGCAGCCTGTGCCGCTGCCTGCACCGCCCGTTGATCGCTCCCATTATGTGATAATTCGCTCTCGGAATGGTATATTTAAGCCCAAAGTCGCGGGCGTCGCCACCAAGCATTCACTTTCTGGGCCTCCAGTTCCGACGTGTGCCAGTCAAGCTATGTTCGACCCTCAATGGCGTGAGGCTATGGCCGAGGAGTCCACTGCCTTAGCTCAGCATGGTACATGATCCCTCGTCTCTCCTCTGCCAGGCCGCACCATTATAGGGTCCAAATGAGTATTCTGAATCAAGAGACATCCGGATGGTTCTATTGACTGCTACAAAGCGCGCCTCGTTGCCAAAGGCTTCCATCAACGTCCCGGTGTCGACTATAAGGAGACCTTCAGCCCGGTTGTTAACCCAGTCACTATCCGTATTGTCTTATCCTTGTCTACCAAGTACTCTTGGCCTCTTCGCCAATTGGATGTCAGCAATGCATTTTTACATGATGACCAACAACCCTCTGTCTTTGTCGACAAGTATTTACCGCACCACGTCTGCCGTCTCTATAAATCTCTATATGGCTTGAAGCAAGCCCCGCGAGCCAAGTATCTAGCCTTGAGTACGACCCTTGTGTCCTTTGGTTTCATGCAATCCAAATCTGACACCTCTCTATTTATCTTCTCCCGCGATGGAATTCAGATATTTGTCCTTGTGTATATCGACGACATTATTGTGACCGGATCTTCATAATCCTGTATTTCATCACTTATTTGGCAGTTCGGTGTTCAATTTGGAAGTTCATGGGAGCTCTTACATACTTACTTGGTGTGGAAGTTATTCGATGTCGTGAAGGCCTCTTCCTTTCTCAGCACAAGTATATCTCGGATCTCCTTGCGCGGCATCACATGGACGGAGCTAAACCTCTCACCACGTCTATGACGTCTATCTCATATGTCTCCTCTCCATCGGATCCTATTGATGTCACCGAGTTTCACCAAATCATTGGCGGTCTGCAATATCTCGCTTTAACTCACCCCGATATTGCATTTGCTGTAAATCGCCTTGCGCAGCGCATGACAGCACCGGATGCATCGCATTGGTCGGCCCTCAAACGAGTATTGCGGTATCTTAAAGGCACGGCCTGTCACGGTGTTCTACTTTGTAAGGACACCTCCCTTTCCTTACAAGCCTTCAGTGGCTCAGACTAGGCGGGTGATCCCCTCACTGGCGCTTCGACTTCGGCTTATATCATTTTTCTCGGCTCAAGTCCAATTTTTTGGTCCTCCCGAAAACAGAAAGCAGTCTCGCGCTCATCAACAGAGGCAGAATATCTAGCTCTTAACTCGACATGTGCTGAGGTTCATTGGCTTCAACATCTCTTTACCAAGCTTGGTGTATCCCTTCATTCTGTACCATTGATCCGTTGTAACAATATAAGAGCTCTTCGTTTATCTCTCCATCCGGTTCAACATTCCCACATGAAGCATATTTTGGTGAATATTCACTTTGTTCGTGACCTTGTCTCCAAGGCTCTTCTGCGTGTTTCTTACAAAAACACCTTGGACCAACTGGCATACCTTCTTACAAAACCTCTTGCACGCTCTCGCTTCCTTCTTCTTCGATCCAAAATTTTTGTGGCTGAAGGCACACCAATTTTGTGGAGGCGTAATAGATAGTACCCGTTAATTATAGATAGTATCCCTTAATTATAGTCAGTATCTTCTAATTACGTCAATCATGTAATTATATATATTATGTTGTATTTATTTTATTCTCCTTCCTTAGTTTGTTATCCTTGTTGTACTATATATATGCTATTCAGTCATCAATAAAATTCATCACTTCCACATTACATTCTCCAATCTTTTATATAATAGATAATATCCCTTAATTACATATAGTATCCCTTAATTATAGTCAGTATCTCATAATTACATCAATCATATAATTAGATATATTATGTTGTATTTAGTTTATTCCCTTTCCTTAGTTTGTTATCCTTGTTGTACTCTATATATGAAATTCAGTCATCAATAAAATTCATCACTTCCACATTACATTCTCCAATCTCTTACATGGTATCAAGACGCCATCTTCTCTAAAGAGAAATTTTTTTCTCAATCCTATGGCTGACCTCTCCCTCATCTGAACGCTTGTCCCTCGTCCAACCTTCCTACGGCTCCGGTGGAGAACTCTCTATTCTCATCAATGCCCATCACCAATTACCTCTCAAACTCAATGGTGATAACTTTTCGACGTGGAGTTCGCAGGTGCGCCACCTATTTTTCGGTCATGGCCTCTTCGGCTTCTTGGATGGCTCACGCATTGCCCGCCTTTGGGTTCGAACCCCGATTCAATGACCGCTCGCCTTCTTTGGCAACACCAGGACTCTCTTCTCCTATCTGCATTGTACGGATCTGTGTCCTCCGACATTGCGCCGCTCATATCTAACGCCACATTGGTCGCACATGCTTGGGAGACTCTCTCACGAGTGTATGCAAATTGCTCGCATTCCCGGGTCATGCAACTCAAAGATGACCTCGGTATCATGAAACTTGGGGCTAAATTCGTATCCGAATTTCTTCAAGCAATCAAAACTAAGGATGATGAATTGGCTATCATCGACGGTCCCCTCAAAGACGATAATCTCACCCTCTATATACTTAACAGAGTTGGGCTCATGTATCGTGACATTGCTGGTCCCATCCGTGCTCGTGAGCACCCTATCAAATTTGCCGAGTTACATGACCTCCTTGTCAACCAGGAGTGCTACTTACGGTGCATGGAATTCGAAGGCTCAACCCTCGTTGCCACCGCAAATCCTGCTTCTGCTCCACCGTGCTATAATCACCGAAATGGCTCTCGAAACTCGGGACGAGGACGCAACAACGCTGGTCGTGGCTCGGCGCTGCCCTAATGCAAAAATCATGTGTGCCTGTATTAAAATCATGTCGCACAACCATCGTCCCAAGCCCACTACCCTCGGTCGCCAATTGTTTGTCAACTCTGCGGGATTCAGAGACATGGCGCACGGACATGCTGCCGCTTCTGGCAATCGGCCGCTCACTTTGCTGCCTCACCTCCTGTCTAGGACTCTCGTCGCAATGAGTGGCTTGTTGACTCTGGGGCCTTTCACAACCTAACTTCCCACCTTCAGAATCTCATTATGCTTTCTGAGTACGAGGGCCCCGATGAGGTTACTACTGCTGATGGTACATGTTTATGTATTTCTCATGTTGGGTCATCTCGTTTTATCTGTCATGGACGTTCTTTTATGGTTGATAATATCTTATATGTCCCGAGTTCTAGGCGAAATCTTCTCTCTGTGCATCAGTTTACCAAGGCAAATAATGTTCTTATTGAGTTTTATCCATATCATTTTGTTGTTAAGGATCTCAACTCAGGAACTAGCTTGCTTACGGGAAAATGCCTTGGTGGAGTTTATAGGGTTGATCTTCCACGTGAGTTGTGGCCGCCTATCAGTGCTTCGGTTGGAGAACAAGTTAATAAAAGTTGCTAGCACGACCGTCTTGGACAATCGTCCACACAGATTAGTTCCTCTATTATTTCTGCCTTTAATTTACCGTGTACTGCAAATGACTCACATTTTGAACATTGCAAGTCTTGTTTATTGAATAAAAGCCAACAACTTGTTTTTACCCCAAGTTCTCTTGTCTCTAATAGTGTTTTGCAATTTATCTATGGTGATGTATGGGGTCTTGCACCTTCGACCTCTGTTAATGGCTATCGTTAATATCTCTTACTTGTGGATCACTTTACAACGTATTGTTGGGTATATCCGTTAGCTACTAAATGTGAGGTTTCAGTGTTTTTCTTCAGTTTCGTACTCTTGTGGAAAAACAGTTTGGAGTATCTATTCAAAAATTTTACTCTGGCAATGGTGGTGCATTTGTGGCTTTACGTCAGTATTTCTCTAATCATGGCATCAGTTGGCTTACCAATGCCCCCACATACTCCACAGCAGAATGGTACAAGTGAAAGACGACACCGGACAGTGATGACCATCAGTCGTTCTCTTCTCATGCGTGCTAACTTACCTCAGGATTACTGGGATTTTGTTGTGTGCACTGCGGTTTATTTGTCCAATCGGCTTCCCACACCAATTCTTGGTAGTCGCTCCCCGTTTGAGGCTATTTTTGGTAAATCACCAAATTATCTCTGCCTCCGGGTATTTGGGTGTCTCTACTATCCACATATCTATTATTTATTCGGTTGCAACGCACCCAAGGTGCTTCTGTTGCAGCATATACAAGAACGATATTACTCTTGGACACAGTCAGCATCGAATTTGCAGTGTTCGATTTGTCAAAACGCATCGAATTTCTTGGATTCGATGCGCGTTTGATTTTAGCTGGATACTGTAACCCATATATTATCCATTATTTTCTTGATATGGCACGGACTAAATCTAAAAAACGAAGTAAACCTGTGGTGTCGCCCGATAATATTTATGATTCTAGGATAGAGAACGAGGAACGTGAGGCCTCTGACGTGGGCCCGTCTGCGGCCAATATTGCTTCAGAAGATAATCCAAGAGACACCGCCAGAAATGAATTTGCGACTGCAACCCCTGACAATTTCTCCGATAATTGGGGTGCGGGTCATTCTGATAGTTCTCAAGTAGATCGTTCTACTATGAGGCTCGGTGGTGTTAGCGCTAGTACTCGGGTACCTATTGTGAGCGATTTTGAACGTCATGGAAATGTTGTCACACGGTGATTGGTGTTGACGCCAACTGCTACTGGTGGACGTATAAAAGTTGGGACTAATCATCAGATCCGGATAATAGAAGATATTGATGCTGAAGACGAGAGAATTGCTGCCAAGTTGGATAGATTCAATGCGTCTCATCCCACGTCCAGGACTGAACGAAATTTAAATAAAGCGATCTCTTCCCGTCCAAGCAGTGAAGACTGGTACACCTCCGCTAAAAGGACATTGGCAGAGGAAGAATCTGCTCGCAAAGCTCAGGACATACCTCCGCCTCCGTTTAGGCGTCCTCGACCTTCAGGGAACTCGAGACTGGCCTTTCTAGGGAGCCTTGTCAATTATGATTTTCTCAATGACGATAATTCAGAATCGTTGAGCGCCATCCATGGCGGGTATAGGTTGAGAGAGGAGCAAGTAGGAGAGATAATACAGAGTATATGGGCTCAGTTGGATCGCTAAACCATAATAAATCGGCTAGGATATCAAGGTTTGGCTCGCTTTGGGCGCTTATTTCTTGCTACCGTTATTTTAGCAGTATTTCAGTTGTGTAGGGATTATAGTGGTTTGGCTGAGGGGCAGAGCCAGCACAATGTTGTCGTCGATAATCTACGTGCTAATATTCGTAGTGGGGATTATAGCCACCGCAATGCACTGAAGCGCACCAGAGAGGCAGAAAGAATATCGTCTAAAGCCGCACGTGACACACATGATGCCGAAGTTAAGGCTAAGAAATTGGAAGAGAATGCTGAAGCATTGTGTGCTGAAATAATCGCGCTAAAAAAGGACAATGATTCCTTGAAGCGTGAGAATTTTTCTCTCAAAGCGTCGAATGTTGATGCGGACAATGTCATCTCCAATTTGCATCGCCGAATTCAACATTTTGAGTCTGAAGAATATAAATGTTCCATTGCCCAAAATTTTATGCAGAGTGATGTTTGTAAATTTCTCAAATTACTCCGCGGAGCTGCAGACATGAAATATGGAATGGAACTTGGCGTCGATCAAGCTGGGTATCTTGGGTACCTCAGAGAGGGTTTTCGTAAAGATATGCTTGATGCGAGTCGTAATTCGAGAATGGAAATCTCAAAGGCCAGCACTGATGATAATGACGATTTACATACCCCTAGGCCCAGTGATTCATTTTATGTCGTGTGGCGCGATCGTAAAAAACAAAATGTGACAGGGTCAAGCTCTTTGAAATCAAGCACTCCTCTGACGCATAAAGGAAAGGAGAAATGCGCTCCTAACGCTACTTTGAGCGATTCGGAGAGCATCAATAAGGCTCTTCACAATGCTTTTGGTGTGAGTGATGATGAAGCAGAATTGCCTCCAAAAAGGTCCAGGTCCACAAGTTTGCTACGTAGTTCTGCAAAAATGTCGGGTTTTGAAAACGTTCCTCCTATGGCAGCGGAAAAAGAAGTAAGGTGACAACTGTACTTAATATTTCTGGTCCAACAACGGTTGTGCCAAGTGGAACGCACCCTTCTCGAGATGACAGAGTTTCTGTGCTGGAAAGTAATGTTCCTGATCAATTATTTAATGCTCAAAATCTGATTTCTCCGAGCAGATATCAGCTTGACGATCCATCTAAAAGAATTGAAGTTGTTTTGCCCGATGATTGGGCACAAACGGATGAATTGATTCTTACAGAGGATCAAATTCACGGCAATTGTGCAAATTTTGCGCGTTCAGTGGGTGTGATCCTTCGTCAAGAGTCCCCCCAGTCTTCGAGTGAGTAACAATATTTAGGTTACATTATTTTGACGATATTAGGCCTTTTTCTTTGTATAGAGTCTTTGTAACTCTTTCGCAGTGGTTTTTGATAAAAACTGATTTTGCCGCTTGATATCATAATCTTTGATTTACGTTTTACTCGCACAACGTTTCTTCCTAATGAATTACAAGGCATGTTGTCTCATTTATTTTCTTACTGTTAATTTAACATATATTTGATGTTTAATAATGGTTTTTGATGTCATGGTGCATATCCATTATAACGATTGTGCTTGACATGAAAATATAAGCATTTTGAGCAGTTATTATTACCGTTAGGGCATTTGTGCTTTACCTGAGAGATCGGATCACTTGGGCCTTTTATCTCGCCATTATTGTGTCGGTAACGTGCATGAGGGGTTGAACCACATTGGGCCTTCTTATCCCACCGTCATGTTCTTCCATCTGGCATGAGGGGTTGGATCACTTTGGGCCTTCTTATCCCACCGTCATGTTCTTCCATCTGGCATGAGGGGTTGGACCACTTTGGGCCTTCTTATCCCACTGTCATGTTCTTCCATCTGGGGCATTAGGGGTTGGACCACTTTGGGCCTTCTTATCCAACCGTCATGTTCTTCTGTCTGGCATGAGGGGTTGGACCACTTTGGGCCTTCTTATCCCACCGTCATATTCTTCCGTCTGGCATGAGGGGTTGGACCACTTTGGGCCTTCTTATCCCACCGTCATGTTCACCTGCGTCATTTGACGAATAAAAAATTGCAGTTAGTAACTCATAAAAGATTGATATCGATCGAAGTGTATGTATCAAAATATCTGATAAAATTTATTCAATTTTATGCATAATAACGCCTGAGATGTTGCACATTCCATGGACGCTTCAGTTGAACCCCTTTTTGTGACTCCAAATAATAGTATCCTCGTGAACTTGCTCGTATGACTATAAAAGGCCCTTCCCATTTCGGTTCAAGCTTTCCGATATGTTGTTTTGCTGCAATACTTCTCAGGATCAAATCTCCTACTTCAAAATTTCTGAATTGAACCCTTTTATCATAGCTTTTTGCCATTGCTGCTTTAAAAGCAACAGTACGTTGGTACGCATCATCCCTTGCCGAACCTATCATATCCAGGTCCATTTGTCTTAACCTGGCCGACTGCTCTGGATCGTAATCAATAATCCTGCGCGTCGGCATACCTATTTCTGCAGGTAAAATAGCCTCGGTGTCGTAGACAAGAACAAACGGAGTCTCCCCCATGGATGTTCTTGGAGTTGTTCTATACGCCCATAATATTCCTTGAAGCTCTTTCGGCCATGTTTTTCATGTGCTTCTCACCCTCATTTCAAGATAATCTTTCAATGTTTTGTTAGTGGATTTCGTTTGACCATTGGGCTGGGGATGATATACTGAGGTCAGATTGTGTGATATTTTTAATTCTGCGAACCATAATTTGATCTCCTCTACACTGATGTGCGTGCCATTGTCACATACAATTGACCTCGGAATCCCGAAACGACATATGATGTATTTCCAGATAAACTCGATCATATTCTTCTATGTGATTGACGACATAGCCTCTGCCTCAACTCATTTAGTATAATACTCAACAACCACTACCAAATATCATTTTTGACCTTTGGCCGTCGGAAAAGGTCCCACAATATTAATTCCCCACTGATCAAATGGACACGCCACGTCAATGGATTGTAGCTGGCGTGCTGGTCTATGAATAAGACGAGCGTGGTATTTGCAGCTGTCACATTTCCTTGAGAAAGTTGTCGCATCTTTTAATAGAGTCGGCCAATAATATCCTTGACGCAATATCCGTTGAGCTAAAGCTCGTCCTCCGGAATTATTTCCACAACAACCTGCATGGATTTCTTCCATAACATACTTAGCTTGAGTTGGAGTCAAACATCTCAACAATGGTCCTTCGAAAGATCTTTTGTATAACTCTCCATTGCTGATAGTAAATCTATATGCCTTATATCGCATTATGCGCTGTGCATTTGGATCTGCCGGGAGGGTACCTCGCTGAAGATAAACCATAATCTCGTCCTTCCAAGAGGGGTCTTCTTGTATTTCCAATATAAACTCCATTCGTGCTTCCGTGGTAATATATTTTGATATCCCAATCGAAGGTTTATCAGCAGCCATAAGTGTGATTCGCTTCTCCACCAGAATCTCCGAAGAACTCTCGAATTTAGAAAGCGCATATGCTTTTGCATTATCGTCCCTAGGGATCTGAGTTATGTCAAATAATTTGAAGTTCTTTGCCAAATCTTTTACCTTCGCGGCATACAACTTCATTGTTTCCTCACGTGTCTCATATCTTCCCGAAAATTGATTTGCCACCAAGAGCAAGTCGGTGAATATGTCCATATGTTCAATGTTGAGTCCGAGTGCCATTTTGACACCGGCAATAACTGCTTCATACTTGGCTTCGTTATTCGTCACCATGTAATTTAGGCTGATAGCAAATTCAAATTATGGGGACAGATAATGGATTCCGATCCCTCCTCCATGAGTGGTTGCAGATCCATCCGTGTGCAATATCCACGTTGTGGTTGCCCTGCTGGTTCCAGCTTGGTTTGATATAGAAAAAATACAGCTTGTTGTGTCGGATACACTGTTTCCCAGAGTCTCAGCCATGAAATCTGCCAAAGCATGTGCTTTGATTGCGGTTCGCGGCTTAAACTCCAATCCGAATTCACTGAGCTCAATTGCCCATTTCACCAATCGGCCAGAAGTTTTAGGCCTTGCTAGAACTTGCTTCAGCGGTTTGTCTGTTATTACAGTGATTGGGTGAGATTGAAAATATGGTTTCAATTTCCGTGCCGTAACAACAATTGTTAATGCGAACAACTCTATTTCCATGTAATTACTCTCTGCCCCCTGTAGTACTCTACTCACGTAATGAATGGGTAATTGCTGAGTTCCCTTTTGCTTAAGTAGTACTGTACTGATTGCGTGCGTGGATACTGCTAAATATAGATACAACATTTTATTTTCCTCTAGTTTGGCTAACAGTAGCGGGCTTACCAAATAGTTCTTCATTTGTCTAAAAGCCTCTTCACACTCCGGCGTCCAAATGAAATCTTTGCTTCTTTTCATCACTCTAAAGAAAGGAAGATTCTTTTCTGCAAATGTCGATATGAACCTTCCCAAAGTCGTTAAACGGCCCACCAGACATTAGACGTCCCTCATTGTTCTTGGCGATGGTAGATCCAACACTGCCTTTATTTTATCAGGGTTGGCTTCAATTCCTCATTCATTTACCACATAACCTAGAAACTTTCCCGCCGTTACCCCAAAAGTGCATTTCTTGGGGTTTAATTTCATTCCGTAGGTTCTCATGATGGCGAAAGCCTCATCCAAATTTCGCACATGCTCCTCGGCTTTGAGACTCTTTACTAGCATATCATCAATATACACTTCCATTGACTTTCCGATTTGGTGGTAAAAGATTTTAGCTACCAGCCTCTGAAATGTTGCTCATGCATTCTTCAACCCGAACGGCATTACCTTATAACAATACATTCTGGTATCCGTGATAAAACCCGTCTTGTTCTGATCCTTCACTGCCATGAAAATTTGATGAAATTCACTTTTCGCATCCTTCATGCTTAGCAACGCACATTCTGCCGTCGAATCGACAAGTAGGTCTATCCGAGGCAATGGAAAATGATCCCTTGGACAATGCTTGTTCAAGTCTGTATAGTCCATGCACATTCTCCATCTAGCTTCTTTTTTCAAGACTAAAACAATATTGCTCAACCATTCTGAGAACCTTATAGCATAAATGTGTCGTGCTGCTAAAAGTTCTTGTACCTCTTTTTCGGGACTTCATTCTTTTCTTTGCTAAAATTTCGCTTCTTTTGGCGTATCGGTTTTGCACTCTTGTCTACATTCAAGTGATGTACTATGATCCTAGAGTCTATCCCGATAAGATTAGAATCAGACCCTGCAAAAATATCTGAATTGCGCCGGAGACAGTCCCCCAAGGCCGTCTCTATTATTCGGTCCATTCCTGCTCCAATTTTTATTATTTTATCGGTGCTCTCCCTAACAGGTGCACAATCTTGAATTCCCCTAAAGGCTCTATCTTACATTCTTGCCACTGTCTAGCAATTGACATTCTGCTTTATCTCGCGGCTCCTCTTTAGGCTGAATTCCCTTTTGACTCTGATCTGTCTCCGTTTTGGTCTTCTTCTCTGTCTCCCTCTTTTCGACCGCATACATGCGCCGCTTATTTGTCATCCTAGATACTTATATCTAAAACAATATAAATGGTGTTCCCACAGACGGCGCCAATATTTTGGTCTTATTTTGTCACGGTAATAGAACACGGTAAACTGGTATAATTGAAATATAAATAACCAAAATAATGTTAATCCAATAAAATGAATGGACTAACTTGGTCCGGAATACCTAATATCTATTACAGATACTTAATTGCTTTAGATATCCTAACAAGACAAATTTATGAGCATATCGAATTTTGAATGTTCGAAGTGCGCCTCGAACGGGGTCGATTCGATGCTGAGTTCATTTAATTAACGCTGGTTCGATGTAAGTATATCGAATCACTAAGATTCGATGTTGCTACAACTCGAATTGGGTTGATTTGATGTCAATATGAACCAATAATGTTGGTGTCGAATGCAGTGTGTCGAACGAAATAAGGTGTCGAACGAATAAACGTATCGAATAGGCTCATTCGATGTGGTAGTGTTTGGACTTAGGTTCGATCCGCCTCTGGAAGGTCAAGGGTCTTGCTATATATAGGCCCCGTCTCGCGGGACCCCTAGACAGTTGTGGAATGCACATCGAATCTGGTTAATTCGATGTGCGCATCGAATAATGTCTATTTGATACGTTAATGGGCCGGCCCAATATACAGTGTTGGGCCAATCCGAAAATACCCCCATCAATGACCAAGCAAGTTATCGGTGAAGGTGAAGCGGATGACCATTAGTCGGTGGAGGTTTTTTTAAGGTTTATTGTACAAAAGAATTGTGACAGAGACAGACTAACTTGTTGGCCTTTGTTTTTTCTGG
Source organism: Linaria vulgaris (assembly GCA_948329865.1). Taxonomy (NCBI): domain Eukaryota; kingdom Viridiplantae; phylum Streptophyta; class Magnoliopsida; order Lamiales; family Plantaginaceae; genus Linaria; species Linaria vulgaris. The sequence goes on from OX415249.1 coordinate 31,069,226, forward strand.
CACAATTGATGTATTGGAAGACCTGAAACTAGAAGTTCTACTTAAGTAAAGGAACTTAGATTTTGTTTTTTTGTTTTTGTTTTATTACAAAGAAGAATTATGATGTAGAATGGTTGGTACTTTGCATCATTGAGGATAATTTCTTCCAGTTTTTGTGATAAGTTAAATAATAGTTTAATTCTTGGTCTTGAGAAATGATAACACAAAAAAAAAATCACATGGTCTAAGTTAAAGACTTACGACCGTTATAAGAAAAGACATCCTGCTCAAGATAAATGAATACAAGAAGGAAGCCTACGAGCAAATAGGCTTGTAAATGTTTAAAGCCCCAAAAAGTAAGGGACAAAAGAAAGTCATCGTCAAGTTCACCATCCACATTCATTGATAAGGCAAGACCTTGACAAAGCACCGTTGAATGAACGAATATTCTATTAATAAGTCTGGCCAGATTCGATGCAATCATTGTACCACTTGCGGATACCCATAAGTTTGTGTGATAAAGTAGGAGGTATTTATGCATCAAATGATCTATCTATTTTTAGCAGGCATTAAGTGCGAACACGTGGCTATGAAGGAAGGATAGTCTCGTGTCGTAAAGTAGAACAACTCCAACCGTATTAATTGCGATCTAAATAGAGATATATCATTATCCTTATAGGCAAGTTGAGTAACCATGACTCTCTTCTCAGTTGCCAACATAACGAGACTCGCTTCACAACCCTTGATAACCTTGTCTGTAGCGGTCAACTAAACTTCTAACTAACGAGACTTTGCACGCTTGTTCAACTTCTGGTGTTCCTCGACAACTTAGAGCCCAAGATTTGCCACAACCTCCATTGAAGCAGCACGTTCATCCGTCAAAGTAGCAACCAGGCTGACGTTAGCATTTTGAAGGCTATGCATATTAGCTTGAGAAGTATCTTTCGCTTGACCCTCCAAGCCTGCAATTTTCAAACAAGCCAGTTCTGACTCAGACTCCCTAGATAGAAATTGGTATTCCAACGCCTCAATCTTGTATATGGCGGCACAAAGATTCTTTCTCCTCTGAGTCTACCTACTTCTCTTTTAATGAACATACCCAATCCCGCAACAAGGAAATATTAGCCTTCAACTCGCCAAAGCGAGCCTAAAAAGTCCTTTGTTCCCTCTTGTAATGGAGCATACCACTTCAAAATACTCCTCACAGAATGAGTGAAGTACTGTTGGAAATAGCTTAGAAAGAGAGAGTCACAAAAAAACTTAGGTACCATTGAAGATTAGCGTCACATTGAGCTGGTTAAAGTAGGCCATGTCAAGCATCCTTCATCAAATGCCTCCTTAGAGAAAGCAGAATCGGTACCTTGGGGAAGGAGTAAAGAAGGATCACAAAGATGAGCACGAGTGGAAGAAGGTAGCCCTGCCTCAGGCGAGGATCTGAAAGCCTACTTATGCATTAGTTCCACAAGCGAGTCATTGTGCACCTTAGCAGGGACCTCTTCGAGTTGGCCCTCACCAGCCAAGATATCCTCGTGAGTAGGATCTTCATAGAAACTATAAGGTGATGCGACTGACGTTGAGCCAGAAGTAGTCTATAAATGATGACATGAAATTATCGTCTTATAAAGCAAACCAAAAGGATACTTGGAAGAAAAAGATAAATTATGTAGCAAAGTGTGGTAGCGAAAAAATCCTCATCTAACAGTGAAGAGGGAAGGACATGTTCCGTTCGACATGGGCTTCGAAGCTTCGATCCACTCCCCAACCCAACAACTTTAGGTTGTCCTGATACAACACCTATTGGAGGGGTAACCGACCTTTTGCCCACCTTATGAGATATGGGATTGTCCTTAGAAGTGGAGCCTTTGTTTGAATAAGATGGTGCTTCGATGTCCCTCATGAGAGACCCCTTATTCCTGAAAGTAGGAGCCTTCTTCCCTTTGCTTTAGTGTTAACCTTTTTAGGGGTCAAACGAGGCAGTCTTCATGTCCTTCACCTCAAGATGAGCCGAGAGGGGCAATTGACCCTCATGTTGAAAGGCAAAGCCATGCCTCGAAAGTTCCTCATTTGATGGGTAAGAACCTCATACAATGTGTAGACCACCCCTATGGCCAACTCTTTCATCTCGAACATGAAATGATGAAGGATCAACCCACGATAGGAACAAAACAGAAACATAACTTGCAAAGGTCCAGAATCTTATGAAAGTACGCATCATAACACAATAGTATGGCCGGAAGGACAAGCTAATCTACAGGGTGTTGAAACCATCAAATGATATGAACAGACTACTTGGATATCACCCACATCATAAGTAACCTCGTATAGAGGATATCGAAGAGTGATTTCGAGGCTTCTTCGTCAGGATTATGCTAGTTTTGAGGCCCACCCAGTCTTCATCCCCATACTTCCTCAGCCTAGGTACCGTTAGGCTTGAAGAAAAACTTGCTCTTCTAGTCCCCAGAAGAAAGAGCACCTACTAGGAACCGACGCAGACTATGAAGAGAGAAGTGGTACATGGGCTTGGTTGTGACACTCGTAGCTACTCTACGAAGCCATAAAACTTTCAGCATCACACGGGAGATCAGGAAGATGACAACACATCCAAAAGCCCACGAGGAGGCTGGATTCAACTCGCTACATCCCCACAAAATTTAAGACATCCTTAAAGAAAGGATGGAAGAAATGGCAAAGACCCATCTCCACCTAAGTCTTGTACACCATAAAAAAAATCTAGAAGAGGACGATTGGCTCGATCAGAAAGAAGAGCGGGTTGAAAGTCTAAATCTGCTAAGTTGAAGTGGTACTTACAAAGCAGTGTTCGATGGACTTGAGGCTCATCTTACTAGTTTTCTTGCACATCTCTGATTGACATTGCTAGTTTTTAGTGAGATTTGTTTGGTAGACATCTAAATGAGTTCCAAATATGTAACATTCTATTCAACTAAAGAAGTCAGTCGTCCACACTGACATAATCACATTCAAAGGGCTCATGGTAAATTCATTTTATATCAAATATTGAATATGGCCCAATGTTGTGAAATTTATTTCTCAAAGATAGGAAGGAAACCATACGTTGACGAATTAACTATTTCTTTTTGGTAAGTGTTTTGGTTGCGTTTTTGCATTCAACAACTAGTTGTTGTTTTTTTTCGTTCTTGTTGAACTAAAGAGGAGCAAAAATGGGAAATCACAACAATACCGACTAGTTGGATTAGTGTGTATAAGACGATAACTTGGTGTTAAAGAATATGAGAAATAATCAGCGTTAGGTGTCCGGGTTATACTAATAATTAATAAGTGCAATTATTCAGTTCTAATTATTAATAGTATTTGAGCCAAGTAAACTATATTTGTCAGATCATCAATCATCATTAACCTGAGGATATTGAGGACTATTTTATTCTTAATTAGTACAATAATAATTGGCTGGGGATCAGATATATATTATTTGTGAAGCTTAACGCTCAATTCATTACAACTAATTTAATGGGAGCAAGTCAAATCAAATATATATATATATATATATATATATATAATATTCATGTCGAGGCCACGTGATATACAGAGGGGTGCAGAGTTGAAGTTGGAGCTAGCGGGACAACCACATATATTTACAAATTAGATCACACATGCCAAAATGCGCCAAATCAAACGGGGACAACTCGTCCACATTGCGTAAAAAAGTGATTGCAATGGGCAAGGGCCACGTAGGCCCGGCTAGATTCCATGCGGGCCATCACAAAATTAAATCTTTTTACTTGTAATTAACACATCACAAAACTGAGGATTCTTGAATTTTGGGAATATATAAAACCAAAAAGAGAAAAAACTCCACATGGTTGGCAAAATTTATCATTTTGGGGTATAATATATGCAACTCAGTAAAAAAACGAGAAATATATGAATCCAATGTGGTTGAGCAGTAGCCGGTATAAGTAAATTAACAATAATTAATAAGTGGGTCGGAGCATGTGGGGGAGGCTCATGTTTGGTGGGAGGGATACAAGAGTTCCTCAGTGCTCTCCCCCTCCATGTAATGTCTGTTGCAATTGTTTAATTTGATAGGCAACATCAGTTCAGACATTGAGTGATAACATGATCAATTTAATAGTTGTCATGTAGTACGTATTTTTATTTATTAGCATGTCGAATATTTTTAGGGGTTTCCTGGGGTAGGTTTATATATATATATATATATATATATATATATATATATATATATATGGACAAATTAATATTTATGCTATGTAAGTTTACCCTTTTGATGAATATGCCCAATAACTATCGAATTTTTAGAAATAACCTACGAATTGACACATTTTCAATTTTTATGCCAAACCAGTGCCACATAGAAAAAAATTCGCTTATGTGGCTGCCACATGGAAAAAAGTCACACGCCACATCAATATATTTAAAACAAAAATATATGTTTTGTCTATGTGGCTGCCACATGTAATATATTTAAAATATAATTATATTTATATCCATAATATATATAAATATATAAAAAAATATCTTTATGTATTAAAATATATCAAATATATATAAATATATAAAAAAAGGAAAAAAATCATAAATATAATTTTTTATTACTGAAATTACATTATATATATATATATAAATTCATATATAAAAAAACTTAAAAAAACATTATATATATAATTAAATATATAAATAATTAAAAAAAACATTTTTACTACTGGAATTTAAAAAAACATTATATATATACTTAAATATATAAAAAAAATTGTTTTTAAATTTTAGTAATAAAAATATTTTTTAAATTTATTTATATATTTAATGTTTTTTTAAGTATCTTTTTATATATTTATATATATTATGGGGGGTCTTTTTTGTTTTTTAAATTTTAGTAATAAAAATGATTTTTTTTATTTATTTATATGTTTAAGTATATATTTAAGTATATACCGGGTTGCCCTTTTTTTTTTAAGTATATATTTAATGTTTTTTTAAGTATTTTTTATATATTTATATATTATTGGGGGGGGGGGGGGGTCTATTTTTTTTGTTTTTAAAAATTTTAGTAATAAAAATGATTTATTTATATATTTAAGTATATATATAATGTTTTTTAAGTATTTTTTTATATATTTATATATATTATGAATATAAATATATTTATGTTTTAAATATATTCCACGTGGCAGCCATGGCGTGTGTCTTTCCTTCCAAGTCAGCAGACACGTCACCGTTTTTTTCCTATGTGGCAGTCATGGCGTGTGGCTGGGCATAAAAATTGAAAAAAGGCTAATTCGTAGGTTATTTCTAAAAGTTCGAGTTATTGGGCAGATTTATCAAAAGGGTAAACTTAAAGGGCAGAAATATTAATTTGTCATATATATATATATATATATATATATATATATATATATAATTGCTACCGCTGTCTTCGTTTGGTATTGTCTGATATGCATCAAGGGGCACAACTCCCCCTCTCACAAAGACGTGAGCTCCACGTAGGCTCCATATGTGTGGAGCCCACCTCTCTATGAGTGGGGGGAGTTGTGTCCCCTGATGCACACCAGAAATTCTCGTGCCTGATGGCTCGGGTTCATTTTTTTTTTTGTTGGTTAAATATTTATTAATTATTAGGCAGACACTAACTAAAACACATCATTTGTAAATACCTGTTTAGCTAGGCTGGTCTAGGATTTAACCCAGTGTACTGATGTGGTCTCTAAATTTACACTCCTAAAAGTTTGACGAAATTATGGATCGATCAGTTCTTGGGCTAGTAATATTTATTATTTCCATTTCCAATCTTCTATACACTTGCCTTGCAATCATATTTCTTTGTTACTCGTTAGTTTACAGTTTCATATCTTACATATTGGTCATATTCCATGTCCACCAATTTTTAATGGGCCTTTCTAATAGACTTTTAGTCCGCACATCTGGGCTTCGGTCTGCATGCAACTTAGATTTTAACCGAATTGGTTAGAAAACATTACATTATTAAGAGGGAAGAGCTTCTATTTCACTTTTGGTCGTCGATAACTCAACGCAATTGACCAAACCTTATAGTGCTGCTGTAGGCCATATAAGAAAATTAAATCGTTTTGGTATAGACTTACCAGAAATTAAGTGCATTATCATTTTGGCCATCTTAACCTTTTTTATTTCTCGTGAAAGATGGATTCACGATGGAGTCCAAATAATTGTCATTAAGGAGTATCCCAAAGCACCCACACCGAGCTCAACCAATAGAATTCAAATTTTATTGTATAAAAAAAACAAAAAACATTACCAAAAAATAGGAAATATTGTCTGCTAGACGAATTATCGTTAACGAGAGTAGAAACAAATGTTGGATTTGAGCATTTTCGAACTGAAACACTTGATCAAAACTAGAAAATAACAAGTTAACGTTATCGCATACATATATACTAGCAACTTTGACACACGCGGAGATCGCGTGTAAACTATATAAATTATCAAAAAAAAATCATGTAACACAACTTTAATATATTTTATAAAATTGATGCAAATAATAAAAAAATCAATCTGTTCTGCACACATTAAAAATCACGTAAGAAATTTGTTAAATATGTGGAGAAATTTTAGGAGTGGTGATAGTTACTTATTTAATTACATATTTTTTAATTGTTGAAAAGTCAAAGCAGGAGTATTTTTAAAAACTCAAAATTTGGTATTCAAACTGCCATTTTGTGAGTGGGAGGGTTTTGTTTTTAATATAGTAATATATATATATATATATATATATATATATATATTATAATATACTACTCCAAAACTAGATAATTTGGTACAAATTCGTAGATTGCAGACGAAATGCAAAATTTAGGAATAACAATGAACCTTATACAAACTAATGTTAATCCATAACTAATACAAGTATCTAGATTAACTTCATTTGGAACACCTATTGACTAAGCCTAGGAAAGCACTTTAAGCATGTCGAGGATCTGAGATTTCTGGGTCTGATGGATGCCGAATATGGAGGATATCAAATCTGGTGGATGTCGAGCAGCTTGAATATCGAGCACGGTGTATGTCTAGCAAATTGGATATCAGGCAGGGTGTATGTCGAGCAGAGTGTATGTCGAACTCATGAAATGTCAAGTATTGTCTCCATATCGAGTAAGGGTCTATATAGGGTGGAATTGTATGTCAGGTGTCGATGTGGATGTTGATGTCAGATATTCAATATTGATATGTGAACAATGCAGGTAATTAATGAACGTGTCTTGGAATGTACAGCGGGGGTTTATATAGACCTCGGGGCGCGGGAGACCACTTCTGCAATTTACGGAATCAGTTGTACTATATTGAATGCAGACATTCTATATAGACAAGCATATTGAATGCGGACATTCAATATAAAAGAGCATATCGAATGCGGACATTCGATATATTAGACCAATGCCCGATATGCACTTGTTTATTGCGATATTTGGGCTTGGCCCAACTGTTCGTTTGGTCAATTTATTGGGCTTTCAAAAAGGCACATATCATGTATTCTCCCATTTTGAAGGTTATCATTGTAGATGATAACCTGTAAACTATAGTGTTGGTAACTCGTGTCCCCCCAGTTTATATCCGGGAGTCAAAGTGAGAAGTGGATTTTTTATTCAAAATCTGGTGTCGAGTTGTTCCCCCAATATGAGAATTATTTGGAGTTGAGTCCGGGATGTAAACTGTCACAGTGATCATGTCACATATAACCCTCGTATTTACTTTTAAAAGATTCGATCGAAGGGTGGTGATCTCGAAAGTTTCACATATCAAATTTGCAAGGATATCGAGTCCTGACATGTATCGAGGGTTTCGTATATCTAGTATATTGCAAAACATTATATCGGGCAGTGGACATCGAGAATAAAAGTTGATATCTAGTTTCACGACTTTCGATATGGAAGTCGAATGACCGCTAATTAAGGCATTTGTTAGCGTAGAAACTCTATAAATGGTGGAAAGGAGGAGAGAGGAAAAATTTATCTTCTAGCAAGAATATTTTTATTTTCGGCAAAGGCATGTCAAATTTTGACCCCGATATTGAAAATCCCATTTTTGGTATGGATTCCCGACGTGCTAGCATATTAGTTCCCATAGCTTGGGTATAGCTATTAGTAGACATCTTGTGTGTGTAGGGTGACATATGCGTACATCTGTGTGTGGTTGTTGTTGCTTTAATTATATCATTCGGTTAGTGATGTTTCTTATATCATGATTTACAGCAAAGCTAGTCATGGGTCGCCAAAACCGTATGAGGAAATTTTCTGCCGTGAGGCGAGGAGAAGATTCCAAAGATTTTAAAGTGGCGAAGACCCAAGGTCGAAAGGGTCACCATGCTTAGACCCGAGATGTCGCTGGTTCCCACTGCGCTGAAAGATACAGTTCTTAGAGCCAGGACGTGGAATCCACCAAAGTGTCTGTTACCCATGTTGGTCGAGCCAGCTCCAGTAATCCCCAAGCCACTCTGGCTCATAGCAGGGGTGGACCAGGCTTGACCGGGCGCAAGAGGCCTTTTCCAGGATGAAGTTTGACTCCTGGGCTGGCTAGTCGTTCTGCTGCAGGCCCTAAAATCAATGTTGGGGTCCATCAATTCAGAGAGAGGGGTGTTGTTCGTGGTATAAGGGAAAACTTCTCTGCCTTGGCGAAAGACCCCATTGTTAGTGAACAAGAGTGGGCACAGTTCCTTTGGCAAGGAATTCACATCTTTCAAGCTGTAAGTTAGCAAAATAATATTGTCTAATTCAAGCGTTGAATCCCCTTTTAAATGGAAAATTGATGTTTGAGTGTGCGTATGTTGGCAATTTTTTGTCCGGTACGTGAAAGTTGTGAACAATGCTAAGGTGGACAAAGCCAAGGTGGTTGCTAAGCTATCGGAGCAGATTGAGAAAATGGCTGACTTTGACGCGTTTGCTGCGAGAGCGGCTGCTGAAGAGAAGAATCATGCTCTGGAGCAATTGAAGGGGGCCCATGATCATGTTTGCACAGTCCATAAGAAGGCGAGGAAGGCTACAGAGGAGTTGGTGCAGATTAGGGAGGTCGGCGATCGAGACAGGAAACATAAAGAGACTTTCAAGCTTGTGGTGCGAAGTCTCGAGGAGGATAAGGAGCGTCTGGAGCAAGAGTTGGCGGATGCCCTTCGAGCACTACGATTTAAGGTAAATGTCTTTTATTTATCTCCAAATGAGCATATATATATATATATATAACGATTCGATTGGACTTGGATTTGTCCCTTGTATGATTGTTTTCTTGTTTAGCGGGATCTGTTGCCCGAGATTAAGCTGCGAATTGCCACGCAGTTTATGCTTAGCGGGACGTACAAGGATATCAATGTTATGAACGGCCTATTGGTCCGGGAGGAGGCTCATGACATCATTGTTGGTCTGATCAAAACACTCAACGAGTTCGTAGAGGGTTTTGACACCAGCAAGACAAATTTGAGGTTGGGGCCCGACCTACAGTCTCCAGCTGATTCAGACATCGATGATGAGACGGACCCAGATGTTTTCTCTCCCCTCCTAATGAAAGAGAGTCTCGTCAAGATTGGGATGACTAGTGCCCGTCCTTATACCGACATATGAGGTCTTGCGTAGGGTGTTGCGTCACCTTTTCTTTTTATTTGTTGTACTTTGAACAATTGTACTCTCGAATGATTGGTGGCCATTTTGATTGACCTATTATTAATTTTTGTTTGGTCAATTCTCTACATTTTTTTCCCATTATTATGTTTGACATTTTGTGGTAGTTCTGCCGTTCTGAGCCCCTCATGTCATATCGATTTGTGAAAAAAAAAATATTTATTGTGAGCTAGTGTCGTATCCCATTTATGTGGGCAATCATTGTCGTATCGCTATGGTATTCTTTTCCCTATTTTGGGCGGATATAAAGTTACCATCAACTATTTTCGACTGTCTCTGCCATATTCCGGTGGGTTGTAGGTTGTCGTCCACCATTTGAGGTCATCTATGCCGTATCGCGGTGGATATGGGATATTCTTCTATCGTTTAAGGCATTCTATGCCTTATCACAATGGATATGAGATGACCGTCTATCGTTTAAGGTATTATTTGCCATATCACTGTGGATAGGAGATAATCTTCTACCATTAAGGCATTTTCTGTCATATCACGATGGATAGAAGATATTCGTCTACCGTTTAAGGCATTTTCTACCATATCACGATAGATAAAATATATTCGTATATGTTTAAGGTATTTTCTACTATATCACGATGGATAAGATATAATCTTTTGACGTTTAAGGTATTCTCTGTCATATCACAGTGGATAGGAGATAGTCTTCTGCCGTTTTAAGGCATTTTCTGCCATATCATGATGGATAGGAGATAGACTTCTACAATTTTAAGGATTTTGTTTGCCATATTATGATGAATAGGAGATAGAATCGTCTATGTAATCAAATGGACAGTATAGGAGATAAATAACATTACCGAGATAAAGATTAACGATAGATAACGACTGAGAATCGGGTAGATTTCAATTTCCCTACGTATCCCGTGATATAGGAATAAATATGACATAGTTCCCTCTGTTTTAATTACATGCCAGCCCAGAAGGGAAATTTAGGGAAATTAAAGTTGTTCAAATATAAACTTAAATAGTTTCAGCATAATCATAAAGGAAAGAGAGTAAAGAGAGCGGTATGGGTTATACGTCCATAGCTTGATATTCCCGCGGAAGGGCTTGCAGCGCCTCTGCCTTATCGTTTATGCACAACTTGGGGGATGCTATGTATCACAACCATGCCTCCATGTGGTTGCCAATGATATCGCTCGTTCCTCGAGGAGTTCAGAATTTTAGCTTTTGGTGGTATGTAGATACCACTGCCCTGGTGGCGTCGAGGTTTGGCCGACCAATTATCACATTGTAGGCGAATAGTTGATCAACTATAATGTACTAAACGTTTAAGGTTTTCTGCGAGGCTCCTCCCTGAATGACGTCGGCAAAGTAACATGTGCAAGAAGAATCACTTATGCACCGTCGAAACCCTTGAGGGGCGTAGCGATCTGCTGAATCAAATTTTGTGCCAGCGCCATCTTATCCAAAGTATGAGAGAATATCACCTTTGATGAGTTCCCGTTGACTATGAGAACCTTCCATACTCTGTAATTAGTGATATCAAGCTTAACTAGGAGAGGGAAGTTTAACTTACCTGCCTAGATAGCCTGCGGGGTTACCTGCGTGAGGTTTCTTATAGTGAAAGTGATTTCCTCCTTGGGCATTTCCTCAATTACGAGCAGTGCGGTGAATCCCCCGCATCTATCCTCCCCTATCTGGCGAGTAATCTTTCTCCTCCCATTGTTAGAGTCGGAACCCACAGGTCTTCTATTTATCATATTGATCATTTCTCTAGTGGGTGCATTGACAACATTGCGATTGTGGGAACTGGACGCCTAGATAGTTTTCTACTTGTCCTTTTGTGGTGAGCGAGACTTGTCCATGTCATCCTGCTCCTCCAAGCTTCTGTGGTGGCGGAGGTTCTCTACCAATTTTCCTTCACAGATATGCCTTTCTATCTCATCCTTGGGGTCTTTGCAATCCTCCGTGTTGTGGCCTCCAAGGCAATGGTATTTGCAAGACGTCTTTAAGAACCTTGGCCAGGGCGTGTTTTTTAACTTCCTTAGCTAATTAACCCATCCCTTTTTCTATACGAATGGCAAACACTGTCAAGATATCTGAATTGTGGGGAGTACACCGCCTAGGGGATTTGTTTCCATGGCGATCAGTCCTAACTCGGTTCCATCCATCTCTTCCTCTGGGGCAATTCTACACTTAACTCGAAGTGTTCTTAGTTGCCATCATCTCGTCATAATAGATGTCTTATAAGCTAGTTCGTTAATCTGATCGATGGTTTTCGGCTCTTATTCGAGAATAGCAGCAGCGAACCTCTCGTGCTTTGTTGCATTTAAGAGTATGATGGCTACTTGCTCGCCTTTTGGCTCATCCACTTTGAGTAACTCCTCATTGAACCTCTTCATGAAATCCTTCAGACATTCCTTATCCTCTTGATTAACCGAGTTCAGGTGATTCAAATTGGTATGCATCATTTTCTAGCTAAAAAAATGACTCTCAAACCTCTTCCTCAATTGTTCATAGCTGGTCAGTGAACTCATGGGTATCCTTGTAGCGAATATGCGTGCCTGCACATTATCAGAAAACCATGGAGAGTTAGTATTCCATCAACATAAAAGAGGTGTTCATGGGGTCACTCTTTCCATCGTAGGTCTTGAGTTGTGGGATTTGCTCCCCCTGTCTAGAGCTTCGGCTTCAATCTCATCACAAAAAAGGTGTAAGCCATCGGTGACCCGAGGCTTGCATGAGTCTGCGATGAACTCCTTCCCTTTTTCGGTCCAGTTGTTCCATCCTCCTTGCTATTTCTCTCATTTATGCTCTAGGATTGGGGACCCTCTCCCATGAGGCTCTGAAACCTGGCGGTCCCTCTGATGCAAATATGGACAAAGGAAGAAGATTGCAAGAATTCAAATGAAGAAGATGTCACAACAATTGACCAAATTCCCACTTTAAATGGGCCAATCACAAGAGGGCATGCTAAGAAGATGGGATAAGCTCTTTATAGGCTAATTAACCAAGCTTGGGTCCATAATGATAAAGAAGGCCCCAAATGAACAAAAAAGATGGTCAAATCTAATCCAAGTCACCTTTTAAATATTGGTCAAAAGTCAAAGACGAGTTTTGACCACTTGTTCGTTAGGTAATGTATTTTCTTTTCCTAGAAGTTGTTGGAAGGTAATATTTGCTTTCTTAGTGGCCAAGTTTGATTTGCCTATGAATATTGGAGGCCATTTTCTTTGTAAGACAACACTTATAATATTTATAAAATTTATGAGATTTATTCTCTTTGGTTCTTTGAAGAACCATTTCACAACTTATCAAACGGGTTCATCACCCTCGTTTGTGGCGTTCAAATTTGACTTATCAAATGGCACCCTCCATAACCGTTTGTGGCGTCTTCACTATACAAAGGTTTGTGTTTTGCATCAAGTAGCGGGTCGCGGTCATCATACCAAGGTTCCTATTTTTACTAAGGCAACGGGTCGAGGTTCCATCCTAATGACCTGAAGATAACGATCTTACGTTTAGTATACGAACACCATTCATTATTGGTGGATATCGTATCATTTGGTATCCAGTGCAAAGGTTTTATCTTTCAGGTCCTACTCGTTGTTGGTTTAATCTTCGGATTATCAAAAACATCTATCTTTAGTTTGTGTTTTTTATTTCTTAGCAACAAAATAAAGTCCTAAAAAAAGGAAAAAAAGGGCGAAAAAACCCAAAAAGAATAGAGGTAAAAAAAGAAAAGAAGAGAAATAGAAGTATCAACTTTATTTCCTTGTTGCTGAATTCTTGTTGGGAAATGCATTGATAGAAGAAGAACTAGAAAACAGATCTCTTTATTACTTTGAGAAGAGAATCGTTGGTTTGACTAACGAATGGCATCGGGCATGGCTGAACCATCTAGGGTGTGAAAAAAGTAATACTTGGGTTTGATTTGTTGCTCGGGTTTTATACACCTTGGTTTGATTCCATTTTATTTATTTCGAGAAGAACTTGTAGACACATTACTTAAGATGCAAGAAATATAAAATATATATTATTTAATTCTAATATTTTGAGGGATTAAAATAAATATATTAATTATATCTTAAGACAAGGAAATAGTTGTTCATCAAATCTCAAGACATGGAAAGCCTTCTCCACCAAGTTTCAATCTTCAAGAGATGGGAAGAATTCCCACCAAGTCTCAATCTTCAAGAAATGGAAAGAAGATTCACTTAAATAAAGTCTTCCAAATTAAGAAATTGTAGACGCGATCACAACCGTTCATCTCATCAGGAGATTCTAATTAAGATTCACTCCACAACTACAAATAGAGGTGATCTTGAAGAAGAAAAATCACTATTCAACAATCAAGCATTTAGTGCAAGGAAGTTCAACAAATCATCTCCAACAAGATCAACAATCTTCAAGGCATTCTTCAAAAATCTTCAAAGTGTTCTTCGTAAAGAACTCATTTCAATCCGTCGTGAAGTCTCAGTTCATCCAAAAAACCGTTTTTGAAGATCGCACTTTTGCTGAGGAAGATCAAACTCCAAGAAATTCAACAAATCCAAAACCAAGTTCATACTGCTCTTCATCCATCTTCATCCGTTTAATCCGAGATCAGGTCACAAGACCCTCGAAAAATCATTTTTGAAGATTGAAGTCCATTCAAAGAAGATCAAAGCTCAACATATACAACGAACTGAAGACAAAGATCATATCGCTCTTCATCAACCTTCAAATCAAATTCCAAATCAAATTTCCGTTCGAAAGCCATCAAGCCGTCGAATCAATGTTTGTCAAATATCCTTCTAAAGATCAAGATTCCTCCAAAGTTCATGAAGTTAAGACGAAGATTAAATTGTTCGTCACGAAAATCAAGTCAAGTCGATTGTTAATTCAAGATCAAGCTCAAAAGCCCTTGGATTAACATTCAACTCAAATACACGTGGAAGGGATCAAAATCAAATACACTCTCAAGTCAACCAAATCTCAAGATTATTTGTTCTAGAATTGAATCAAGTGATCAAATAGAGATTGCACCACAAAATGTACTTTAAGTTTATTCAAATTTATTTTGTAATATTTTCTTGTGTTTTAATTTTAGAGATAAAGAATTTGTGATTACAGAACCTATAGAGAGTATACGAGTGGAAAAAGGCAGAGAGAGTGAGTTTATTAGAGGAAAAAAATCAATATATTTTGAGTGATACACGAGTGGTACATTTTGAGTGAAAAGGAAAATTGAAAGTAAACACGTAAGGGAGTGTTGAGATGTTCTTTCTTAACATTTCTTTGCAGGTTATCATGTCTCATAATCAAGAAAAGAACACCAACGAAAGAGCACCACCAATAATGAGTGAACTTCAAGTTCAAGCGTTGATGGGTTATTTGTGAAATCTGATGAAAGATCAATTGGAGCCACTAAGGTTCAATACGTTCGAAAATGAGTCTCTGCAAAGGCACTTGATGTAGAAGGGGAGAATATGGAGAGTCATCTGAAGTTGACTCCGATGATAGAGTTCCAACAGTGGCGATTAGAAAGCGTGAAAGGAAAGTAAGAGCAGATAATAACTTAGGAAGTATTAAGATGAATATTTCATCTTTCCATGTAAGAATGATCATGAAGCCTATCTTGAGTGGGAAAAGAAAGTTGAGTTAGTTTTTGATTGCCACAAATACTATGAGATGAAAAAAGGTTAAGCTTGCTGCTATTGAATTTTCTGATTATGTTATTGTATGGTGGGATCAACTAACTTTGAAGTGGAGACGTAATGGTGAACGTCCAATAGCAACATGGGAAGAAATGAAATTTGTTATTAGAAGGTGGTTTGTTCCTAGTGATTATTATAGGGACTTGTACCAAAAGTTGCAGCGCCTTAAACAAGGCAATCGAAGTGTAAAGGACTATTATCAAGAAAAGGAGATTGCTATGATCTGGGCAAATATTAAAGAAGATAGAGAAGCTACAATGACTAGGTTCTTGAATGGGTTGAATCCCGAAATCCAAGATAGAGTGGAAATGCAACATTATGTGGAGCTTGACGACATGGTGCATATGGCTATCAAAGTTGAGCAACAACTCAAAAGAAGAGGCACACGTGCATCTCAAAGCTCAAGTTCATCCACATGGAAACCAAGCTGCCCAAAAAAAGAAGAAAATCCCATGGTTAAGTCAAAGCACGAGGCCAACCAAGAACCGACCAACCAAGGAATGCAAGGTAAATTTGACCCTTCAAGTTCTAGAAATCGTGACATTAAATGTGATAAATGTCAAGGCATGGGTCATGTTACCAATCAATGTCCAAATAAAAGAGTCATGTTGATTAAAGAAGATGGCATGTTTAAGAGCGATGTTGAGGCTGATCGTGAATCCATACCATCTTTAGAGGATGACAATGAAGAAGAAGGGGTTGTTTATGGAGATTATGTTTTTGTTACAAGAAGAATTTTGAATGTGCAAGAAAAGGACGAGGAAAGTGAGCAACGAGAGAACATCTTTTACACTAGATGTCATGTTCTTAACAAGGTATGTAGTGTGATAATTGATGGGGGGAGTTGTACCAATGTTGCAAGCACTACTTTAGTCGAGAAGCTTGATTTTCCCACGATGAAACACCCTCGACCATACAAGTTGCAATGGTTCAATGAATGTGCCAAAGTGAAAGTCAACATTCAAGTGTTGATTTCTTTTAGCATTGGGAAGTACAAGGATGAAGTTTTATGTGATATAGTTCCAGTGCAAGCTAGACATATACTCTTGGGGCGTCCATGGCAGTTTGATCGTAGAGTTAGCCACAATGGCTTTACGAATAAGTATTCTTTTGTCCATAATGAAAGAAAAACCACCTTTGTTACTTTAACACCAAAGGAAGTTTTTGAACATTAAGTGAGATTTTAAAAGAAAGAAAATGAGAAAAAAAAAGACAGTGTTCAAAAAAATGAGTGTGAAAAATCGAAAATTGCCAACAAAAAAGAATTTGAAGCGTTGGAAAATTAGAGAAAAATGAGAGTGCTCAAAAATATATTTGTGAAAAACAGAGAGTTTCCAACAAAAAAGAAGTTGAGGTTTTGACAAATGAGAGAAAAATAAGGACAAAACAAGTGAGTGTTTTTTCAAAAGAAAGTAGTTGAAAAGTGGAGTATTCTTAAGAACTAACAAAGAAATTTCTTCATTGCCAAGTTCAAATGCATTTCTCTTGTAGGGATATGATGATCTCTTCTGCAAGGATATACCGCCCGATTTGCCTTGTTTTCATAGGATGTGCATCAATTGGAAGGCAATCAGAGTTATGGTAAAGTATCACCAACTCCTACTTACTTTGGATTATATGCTAAACAAATGTCATGCATCTTGTGTTTTTTTGAAAGTCAATTTGGGAAGTGGTTCTCGTCAAATTATAATGAGGGAGATGAATGGAGAGGCATTATGATAGCAAAATTTGGGTTGTACAAATGGATAGTGATGTTTTTTGATTTTACTAATGCATCTAGTACTTTCATGCTATTGATGAACCATGTTTTGTGTGTCTTTATTTGGAAATTCTTTGTTGTTTGGTTTGATAATACTCTCGTTTTTAGCAAGAACTTCTGAATAGTCATGTTGGATATTTGAAACTTGTTTTAGATGTTTTAAGAAAATAAGAGTTTTTTGCTAACTTGAAAAAGTGTACTTTTTGGACGGATAATCTTGTGTTTTTAGGATTTGTTGTGAGTGCACAGAGTATACAGGTTGATAAAGAGAAAGTCAAGGTATTACAAGAGTGGCCAAATCCAACAAGTGTGGGAAATGTTCAATTTTTCACGGGTTAGCCAGCTTTAACCAAAGGTTTGTGAAAGATTTTAGTATTATAGTTGCACCAATCTTGAAGTGATAAAGAAAAATGCCAGATTCAAGTTGGGAGAGGAACAAGAAAAGGCATTTCACGTACTTAAGGAAAAATTGACCAATGCTCCTTTGCTTACTTTGCCTAACTTTTCTAAAACTTTTGAATTTGAGTGTGATGCTTCAGAAATTGGAAAGGGTGATGTTCTTATGCAAGATGGGAAACCATAAACTTATTTTAGTGAAAAGCTAAGAGGATCGGCCTTGAGTTATCCAACTTATGACAAAAAGTCGTATGCTTTGGTTCGGGCCTTAAACACATGGCAACACTATCTTTGGCCTAAAGAAATTGTGATTCACACGGATCATGAACCTTTGAAGCACTTGAAAGGACAACACAAGATGAATGAGAGGCATGTACGATGGGTGGAGTTCATTGAAACATTTTCTTATGTTATCCGATATAAACAAGGTAAGGAGAATATGGTTGTCGATGCCCTTACTCGAAGGTATGATTTACTTTCTACTCTTGATTAGAAATTACTTGGTTTTGAGTATATCCAGGAATTGTATAAGGATGATTCTAATTATCAAGTTGAGTATCATGACTGTGAAAAGCATGTTGGTGGTAAGTGGTTTAGGCAAGATGGATTTTTGTTAAGAGAAATTAAACTTTGTATGCCTAATTGTTCTTTGAGCGAGTTACTTATGCATGAAGCTCATGGAGGAGGACTAATGGGATACTTTGGCATTGCAAAGACCTTAGCAATTCTACAAGAACATTTCTTTTGGCCACACATGAAAAGGGATGTTTAAAGAACATGCGACCGATACCTCACTTGTAGACAAGCTAAGTCCAAAGTGCAAAATCACGGATTGTATACTCCTTTTCTGATTCCTACTACACCTTGGATTGATATTTTTATGAATTTTATACTTGGTTCCAAGAACAAGACATGGTAAAGATTCTTTTTTTGTCGTCATTGACAGATTTTCTAAGATGGCATATTTTATTCCATGTCACACAACTGATGATGCTTCTCATATTGCTGATTTATTCTTTAAATAAATTGTTAGATTGCATGGTATGCCAAGAACCATTGTTTCTGATAGAGATACAAAGTTTTTGAGTTACTTTTGGAAGACCTTGTGGTATAAGTCAAGTACTAAGTTGTTGTTTTCTACTACCTGTCACCCACAAACTGATGGTCAAACTGAAGTAGTAATTATGACTTTGTTTATGCTATTAAGGGCAATCATAAAGAATTATATTAAGACTTGGGAATATTGTCTACCACATGTTGAATTTGCTTACAATAGAACTGTGCATTATGTCTCTAAATTTTCACCATTTGAGTTTGTTTATGGTTTTAATCCTTTGACACCATTTGACTTAAGTCCATTACCTACTTCTGAGTATGTGAACTTAGATGGTAAGAAAAGGCTGATTTTGTTAAGAAGAGACATAAGAAGACAAGGCTCAATATTAAAAGGAGAACTCAACAATATGCAAAGCAAGCAAACAAGGGGCGTCGAAAGTTGATATCTGAACCAGAAGATTGGGTTTGTTTACATATGAGAAAGGAAAGGTTTTCCAAAAAGAGATGTTCCAAATTATTGCCAAGAGGGGACAGACCTTTTCAAGTGATTGAGCGTATCAATGACAATGCTTATAAGTTGGATTTTCCTAGTGAGTATAATGTTAGTGCTACTTTCAATGTGTCTGATTTAAGTCCTTTTGATGTAGGTGATACAGACTTGAGGACAAACCCTTTTCAAGAGGAGGAGAATGACGAAAATATGGATACATTGACAAAGAAAAAAGATTATAAGAATTCACATGAAGAAGATGTCACAAGAATGGACCAAATTCGCACTTTAAAATGGGCCGGTCACAAGAGGGCGTGCTAAGAAGATGGGAGCAACTCTTTATGGGCTAATTAACCAAGCTTGAGTCCATAGTGATAAAGAATGTCCAAATGAACAAAAAAGATGGTCAAATTTGATCCAAATCACCTTTTAAATAATTGTCAAAAGTCAAAGACAGGTTTTGACCACTCTTTCATCATTTCCTAGCTTAGTTAATGTATTTTCTTTTCCTAGAAATTGTTAGAAGGTCATAGTTGCTTTATTAGTGGCCAAGTTTGATTTGCCTATAAATATTGGAGGCCATTTTCTTTGTGAGACAACACTTACCATATTTATAAACTTTATGAGATTTATTATCTTTGGCTATTTGAAGAACTATTTTAGAACTTATCAAACGGGTCATCACCCTCGCTTGTGGCGTCCAAATTTGACTTATCAAACGGCACCCTCCATAACCGTTTATGGCATCTTTACTATAACAAGGTTCGTGTTTTGTATCAAGTAGCGGGTCACGGTCATCATACCAAGGTTCCTATTTGTACTAAGGCAACGGGTCAAGGTTCCATCCAAACAACCTGAAGATAAAGATCCTACATTTAGTATATGCACACTATTAACAGGATGATAATTTACCTGCTTAAAATAAGCGATAATTCAATTACCAAAATTACTTGGTATATTAATATTCATAAACGATACCGCATTATAACACGGTTTAAATACCGGTATAATTCGTCAAAAGTTATACTATTTGTATATCGTAAATCATGACGCACGACTATCGACCAGATTTATAGCTAAAATACTACCCGGTTTATGCTCGTATTTATAACATGACTCACAACTCGATATATTATTACACGTACGATTTTGTACTCGCTCCGATAATACGACTCAAATTTACAAAAGCATTTGCACCAAACAAGGCACAACACATTGCATGTATCATGACTTAACACTTGGCCAATGCATGTACCAAGCCTCTACTTAGCCACCAAGTGGCACACATGCAATGAGGCCACATCACATGTATCTTTACATGCACAAGACACCTGCCCCTAAAAAACCTCTATAAAAAGGGGACAAGAACCATAGAAGAAAAAACAAGTTCGGGAAGAGAGAAAAAAGAGGGAAAAAAGATGGAGAGAAAAAGAGAGACACACATACGCAACCTGCGAACAAAAAACTCCTTCCTTCTCTCCTCCCCTAGGAGAACTCTCCTCCCCTCGGAGAACTCTCTCTCCTCCCCTCGGAGAACTCTCTCCCCTCCCCTAGGAGAACACTCTCCTCCCCTCGGAGAACTCTCTCCTCCCCTAGGAGAACACTCTCCTCCCCTAGGAGAACTCTCTCCTTCCCTAGGAGAACACTCTCCTCCCCTAGGAGAACACTCTCCTCCCCTAGGAGAACACTCTTCTCCCCTTGGACAAACCCTCCAACATATACAAAACCAATATATCCGATAAAATCGACAAGCACCAAATAACCAACACCAAAAAACAAGAACTACGAGTGGCTTGATTCCCAATCGGGGGATACGTAGGCATCTCGGAAAATATCCGAGTCCAGCCGCAAATCAATAAAAACCAACAATCTCCTCGGGTCAGGATCGGCGTTCCAACACAATATAAATATCTTCCGTTAAATAGGGAATAATTCCAAACCCGTTAACAAAATGGCGCCGTCTGTGAGAAACGCTGTTGAATCCTTGAGCAAGCCCGAGGAGATCGCTGCGAAAACCAAAAGGGAAAGCAGGTGCTACAACAATGGAACGATACGCACCAAAGATAAGTTTCCTTCCTTCACTATTTGTAGTTCGATTCCGGTTTTGGATATCCTCGTGAAAAAGCATAAGATTCTCTAATTTATTATGCGCAAAGTCAGTACAAAATTTGTGAGAAGAGGGGAAGACATAGTCCAGTTACCTCGGAGAATATCTCCGAGGGTAGTTACTCTCTCACCAAAGGCTTTCCGAAAGTCTGCATAATTGAAAGTGACGAGGATATAAACAATTCTATTGGAATGATTCTTTGAAAGGACGTGAAAATATTCACTAAACTCTAAGCATCTATATATACTTAGGACCCTTTCCTCGAATAACCGAATTAAGTTGAGCTGCCCAAAGCATACTGTAAAAGGCTACGAGGGCGTGTCAGGGGATACTCCTATTTAGGAAAGTATATTTCCCCAAACTTGCACTGCAAATAGACACGCTATGCTAAGAAAGTTGTTTGGCCAGTAAGAGTGAGATACTCTCTCATTTCTGTAAACTCAATCTTAAAATTCTACAATTGAAGGAAAGGGACCAGGTATCCATAATATGCTGAAAAGTTATGTGACTATTAACACGGGAAAAAAGTTTTGTTCCAAATAAGAAATGTTTCATTCCAAACAAAAAAGTACCATTACACATAAAAATAATAACAAGAGATTTGTTAGAAGATCAGAGAATTTTTTGCAGAAAGAAAAGTTTTTCACTTAAAGATTGCAAGTGAGGTTAATTAGGAAAGAAGAAGCTTTATAAACCCTACTCCCAATAAATGCCTTAAATGACCACTAAACCCACTCGCATCCCACGATTGAAAGTCGTGCTTAGTACCTTTAATTGTCACGTCTCCTCGGTTAACAGAAACACAAACGGTCAGAAATGCTTCGGTCTCCGCGCCAAACATAAACGTGGCATTAAAATCACCATTAACTGCAGTTAAGTAAATGCCATAACTTTAAATTATAATTAATGCCCCGATGATGATCTAACGAGGGCACATTTCAGAATACAACGGGAATCACTCGGAGAGAATAACCACGATACTCCCCACCTTTTTAAAGGTAATGCCAAGAACGAGGGAAACGTCGAACAAAACATAAACGTCACTGACGAGTGTTTACGACATCCTTGGAGAGTTCTACGAGGCCTTGTGAAACATTCCCAGTATACCTGACAAAATCTACGATACCCGAGCCCTCGTACCCTTTAACCTATTAAGTTTCTAGTGCAGTCATAATGACCAACTGCACTAAAAACTGGGGGGGTTTGTTAACAGGATGATAATTTACCTGCTTAAAATAAGCGATAATTCAATTACCAAAATTACTTGGTATATTAATATTCATAAACGATACCGCATTATAACACGGTTTAAATACCGGTATAATTCGTCAAAAGTTATACTATTTGTATATCGTAAATCATGACGCACGACTATCGACCAGATTTATAGCTAAAATACTACCCGGTTTATGCTCGTATTTATAACATGACTCACAACTCGATATATTATTACACGTACGATTTTGTACTCGCTCCGATAATACGACTCAAATTTACAAAAGCATTTGCACCAAACAAGGCACAACACATTGCATGTATCATGACTTAACACTTGGCCAATGCATGTACCAAGCCTCTACTTAGCCACCAAGTGGCACACATGCAATGAGGCCACATCACCTGTATCTTTACATGCACAAGACACCTGCCCCTAAAAAACCTCTATAAAAAGGGGACAAGAACCATAGAAGAAAAAACAAGTTCGGGAAGAGAGAAAAAAGAGGGAAAAAAGATGGAGAGAAAAAGAGAGACACACATACGCAACCTGCGAACAAAAAACTCCTTCCTTCTTTCCTCCCCTAGGAGAACTCTCCTCCCCTCGGAGAACTCTCTCTCCTCCCCTCGGAGAACTCTCTCCCCTCCACTAGGAGAACACTCTCCTCCCCTCGGAGAACTCTCTCCTCCCCTAGGAGAACACTCTCCTCCCCTAGGAGAACACTCTCCTTCCCTAGGAGAACACTCTCCTCCCCTCGGAGAACACTCTCCTCCCCTAGGAGAACACTCTCCTCCCCTAGGAGAACACTCTTCTCCCCTTGGACAAACCCTCCAACATATACAAAACCAATATATCCGATAAAATCGACAAGCACCAAATAACCAACACCAAAAAACAAGAACTACGAGTGGCTTGATTCCCAATCGGGGGATACGTAGGCATCTCGGAAAATATCCGAGTCCAGCCGCAAATCAATAAAAACCAACAATCTCCTCGGGTCGGGATCGGCGTTCCAACCCAATATAAATATCTTCCGTTAAATAGGGAATAATTCCAAACCCGTTAACAAAGTGGCGCCGTCTGTGAGAAACGCTGTTGAATCCTTGAGCAAGCCCGAGGAGATCGCTGCGAAAACCAAAAGGGAAAGCAGGTGCTACAACAATGGAACGATACGCACCAAAGATAAGTTTCCTTCCTTCACTATTTGTAGTTCGATTCCGGTTTTGGATATCCTCGTGAAAAATCATAAGATTCTCTAATTTATTATGCGCAAAGTCAGTACAAAACTTGTGAGAAGAGGGGAAGACATAGTCCAGTTACCTCGGAGAATATCTCCGAGGGTAGTTACTCTCTCACCAAAGGCTTTCCGAAAGTCTGCATAATTGAAAGTGACGAGGATATAAACAATTCTATTGGAATGATTCTTTGAAAGGACGTGAAAATATTCACTAAACTCTAAGCATCTATATATACTTAGGACCCTTTCCTCGAATAACCGAATTAAGTTGAGCTGCCCAAAGCATACTGTAAAAGGCTACGAGGGCGTGTCAGGGGATACTCCTATTTAGGAAAGTATATTTCCCCAAACTTGCACTGCAAATAGACACGCTATGCTAAGAAAGTTGTTTGGCCAGTAAGAGTGAGATACTCTCTCATTTCTGTAAACTCAATCTTAAAATTCTACAATTGAAGGAAAGGGACCAGGTATCCATAATATGCTGAAAAGTTATGTGACTATTAACACGGGAAAAAAGTTTTGTTCCAAATAAGAAATGTTTCATTCCAAACAAAAAAGTACCATTACACATAAAAATAATAACAAGAGATTTGTTAGAAGATCAGAGAATTTTTTGCAGAAAGAAAAGTTTTTCACTTAAAGATTGCAAGTGAGGTTAATTAGGAAAGAAGAAGCTTTATAAACCCTACTCCCAATAAATGCCTTAAATGACCACTAAACCCACTCGCATCCCACGATTGAAAGTCGTGCTTAGTACCTTTAATTGTCACGTCTCCTCGGTTAACAGAAACACAAACGGTCAGAAATGCTTCGGTCTCCGCGCCAAACATAAACGTGGCATTAAAATCACCATTAACTGCAGTTAAGTAAATGCCATAACTTTAAATTATAATTAATGCCCCGATGATGATCTAACGAGGGCACATTTCAGAATACAACGGGAATCACTCGGAGAGAATAACCACGATACTCCCCACCTTTTTAAAGGTAATGCCAAGAACGAGGGAAACGTCGAACAAAACATAAACGTCACTGACGAGTGTTTACGACATCCTTGGAGAGTTCTACGAGGCCTTGTGAAACATTCCCAGTATACCTGACAAAATCTACGATACCCGAGCCCTCGTACCCTTTAACCTATTAAGTTTCTAGTGCAGTCATAATGACCAACTGCACTAAAAACTGGGGGGGTTTGTTAACAGGATGATAATTTACCTGCTTAAAATAAGCGATAATTCAATTACCAAAATTACTTGGTATATTAATATTCATAAACGATACCGCATTATAACACGGTTTAAATACCGGTATAATTCGTCAAAAGTTATACTATTTGTATATCGTAAATCATGACGCACGACTATCGACCAGATTTATAGCTAAAATACTACCCGGTTTATGCTCGTATTTATAACATGACTCACAACTCGATATATTATTACACGTACGATTTTGTACTCGCTCCGATAATACGACTCAAATTTACAAAAGCATTTGCACCAAACAAGGCACAACACATTGCATGTATCATGACTTAACACTTGGCCAATGCATGTACCAAGCCTCTACTTAGCCACCAAGTGGCACACATGCAATGAGGCCACATCACCTGTATCTTTACATGCACAAGACACCTGCCCCTAAAAAACCTCTATAAAAAGGGGACAAGAACCATAGAAGAAAAAACAAGTTCGGGAAGAGAGAAAAAAGAGGGAAAAAAGATGGAGAGAAAAAGAGAGACACACATACGCAACCTGCGAACAAAAAACTCCTTCCTTCTCTCCTCCCCTAGGAGAACTCTCCTCCCCTCGGAGAACTCTCTCTCCTCCCCTCGGAGAACTCTCTCCCCTCCCCTAGGAGAACACTCTCCTCCCCTCGGAGAACTCTCTCCTCCCCTA
The DNA here is from genome assembly GCA_948329865.1 of Linaria vulgaris. Lineage (NCBI taxonomy): Eukaryota > Viridiplantae > Streptophyta > Magnoliopsida > Lamiales > Plantaginaceae > Linaria > Linaria vulgaris. Next base: position 31,094,656 of record OX415249.1, read on the forward strand.
GGAGAACACTCTCCTCCCCTAGGAGAACTCTCTCCTCCCCTAGGAGAACACTCTCCTCCCCTCGGAGAACACTCTCCTCCCCTAGGAGAACACTCTCCTCCCCTAGGAGAACACTCTTCTCCCCTTGGACAAACCCTCCAACATATACAAAACCAATATATCCGATAAAATCGACAAGCACCAAATAACCAACACCAAAAAACAAGAACTACGAGTGGCTTGATTCCCAATCGGGGGATACGTAGGCATCTCGGAAAATATCCGAGTCCAGCCGCAAATCAATAAAAACCAACAATCTCCTCGGGTCGGGATCGGCGTTCCAACCCAATATAAATATCTTCCGTTAAATAGGGAATAATTCCAAACCCGTTAACAAAGTGGCGCCGTCTGTGAGAAACGCTGTTGAATCCTTGAGCAAGCCCGAGGAGATCGCTGCGAAACCAAAAGGGAAAGCAGGTGCTACAACAATGGAACGATACGCACCAAAGATAAGTTTCCTTCCTTCACTATTTGTAGTTCGATTCCGGTTTTGGATATCCTCGTGAAAAATCATAAGATTCTCTAATTTATTATGCGCAAAGTCAATACAAAACTTGTGAGAAGAGGGGAAGACATAGTCCAGTTACCTCGGAGAATATCTCCGAGGGTAGTTACTCTCTCACCAAAGGCTTTCCGAAAGTCTGCATAATTGAAAGTGACGAGGATATAAACAATTCTATTGGAATGATTCTTTGAAAGGACGTGAAAATATTCACTAAACTCTAAGCATCTATATATACTTAGGACCCTTTCCTCGAATAACCGAATTAAGTTGAGCTGCCCAAAGCATACTGTAAAAGGCTACGAGGGCGTGTCAGGGGATACTCCTATTTAGGAAAGTATATTTCCCCAAACTTGCACTGCAAATAGACACGCTATGCTAAGAAAGTTGTTTGGCCAGTAAGAGTGAGATACTCTCTCATTTCTGTAAACTCAATCTTAAAATTCTACAATTGAAGGAAAGGGACCAGGTATCCATAATATGCTGAAAAGTTATGTGACTATTAACACGGGAAAAAAGTTTTGTTCCAAATAAGAAATGTTTCATTCCAAACAAAAAAGTACCATTACACATAAAAATAATAACAAGAGATTTGTTAGAAGATCAGAGAATTTTTTGCAGAAAGAAAAGTTTTTCACTTAAAGATTGCAAGTGAGGTTAATTAGGAAAGAAGAAGCTTTATAAACCCTACTCCCAATAAATGCCTTAAATGACCACTAAACCCACTCGCATCCCACGATTGAAAGTCGTGCTTAGTACCTTTAATTGTCACGTCTCCTCGGTTAACAGAAACACAAACGGTCAGAAACGCTTCGGTCTCCGCGCCAAACATAAACGTGGCATTAAAATCACCATTAACTGCAGTTAAGTAAATGCCATAACTTTAAATTATAATTAATGCCCCGATGATGATCTAACGAGGGCACATTTCAGAATACAACGGGAATCACTCGGAGAGAATAACCACGATACTCCCCACCTTTTTAAAGGTAATGCCAAGAACGAGGGAAACGTCGAACAAAACATAAACGTCACTGACGAGTGTTTACAACATCCTTGGAGAGTTCTACGAGGCCTTGTGAAACATTCCCAGTATACCTGACAAAATCTACGATACCCGAGCCCTCGTACCCTTTAACCTATTAAGTTTCTAGTGCAGTCATAATGACCAACTGCACTAAAAACTGGGGGGGTTTGTTAACAGGATGATAATTTACCTGCTTAAAATAAGCGATAATTCAATTACCAAAATTACTTGGTATATTAATATTCATAAACGATACCGCATTATAACACGGTTTAAATACCGGTATAATTCGTCAAAAGTTATACTATTTGTATATCGTAAATCATGACGCACGACTATCGACCAGATTTATAGCTAAAATACTACCCGGTTTATGCTCGTATTTATAACATGACTCACAACTCGATATATTATTACACGTACGATTTTGTACTCGCTCCGATAATACGACTCAAATTTACAAAAGCATTTGCACCAAACAAGGCACAACACATTGCATGTATCATGACTTGACACTTGGCCAATGCATGTACCAAGCCTCTACTTAGCCACCAAGTGGCCCACATGCAATGAGGCCACATCACCTGTATCTTTACATGCACAAGACACCTGCCCCTAAAAAACCTCTATAAAAAGGGGACAAGAACCATAGAAGAAAAAACAAGTTCGGGAAGAGAGAAAAAAGAGGGAAAAAAGATGGAGAGAAAAAGAGAGACACACATACGCAACCTGCGAACAAAAACTCCTTCCTTCTCTCCTCCCCTAGGAGAACTCTCCTCCCCTCGGAGAACTCTCTCTCCTCCCCTCGGAGAACTCTCTCCCCTCCCCTAGGAGAACACTCTCCTCCCCTCGGAGAACTCTCTCCTCCCCTAGGAGAACACTCTCCTCCCCTAGGAGAACTCTCTCCTTCCCTAGGAGAACACTCTCCTCCCCTCGGAGAACACTCTCCTCCCCTAGGAGAACACTCTTCTCCCCTTGGACAAACCCTCCAACATATACAAAACCAATATATCCGATAAAATCGACAAGCACCAAATAACCAACACCAAAAAACAAGAACTACGAGTGGCTTGATTCCCAATCGGGGGATACGTAGGCATCTCGGAAAATATCCGAGTCCAGCCGCAAATCAATAAAAACCAACAATCTCCTCGGGTCGGGATCGGCGTTCCAACCCAATATAAATATCTTCCGTTAAATAGGGAATAATTCCAAACCCGTTAACACACACCATCCAATATTTGTGAATATTGTATCACCTTCCTGGACTCGGCCTCTTCCTCTCAGTTTTGACCCCTAGACATCTCGGCCTGACCCTTCTCCTAGACTCTTGGAGACGGGGTGGAAAATTTCTAGCATCAAGTGCATGATAACGTGGGAGAGCGGCAGCGAAGGCTGCAAACACAATTGCTTGAATGGTAGCATTGATCTGAGCAATCATTTCTGATACAGAACCATTGTTGGGGTTGCAGGTGCGAGAACTGAGGCTTGTTGAGGTTGATTTGGCAGTGGCTTAACAGTAGGGTCGGGCATTAGTTAGTCCACAAGTGTGTTTCTAGTAGTAGAATTCTCTATAGGCGGTCTATGAAATCGTGATCAGGTACGTGCCATCCTAGCTTCCTCGTCTAGGAAGTGTAGTGTTCCCACAAATGGCGTCAATAGTTTGGAACAAGTTCGTAGATTACAAACGAAATACAAAATTACAGGAATAACAGTGAACCTAACACAAACTAATGTCAATCCATAACTAATACAATTTTCTAGATTAACTTCGTTCGGAACACCAATTGACTAAGCCTAGGAAAGTATTTCCAACATGTCAAGGATCTGAGACGTCGGGTCTCATGGGTGTCGAATATGGAGGATATCGAATCTGGTGGATGTCGGGTAGCTTGGTATTAGGCAGGGTGTATGTCGGGCAACTTGGATATCGGGCAGGGTGTGTGTCGAACTCAGGAGATGTCGAGTATTGTCTCCACATCGAGTAAGAGTCTATATCGGGTGGAATTGTATGTCGCGTGTCAATGTGGATGTTGGATATCAGATATTCAATATTGATATGTGAATAATGTGGGTAATTAATGAACGTGTCTTGGAATGCGGAGCAAAGGGTTATATAGACATTGGGGCGCGGGAGACCACTTCCATGATTTTTGGAATCAGCTAAAGTATATCGAATGCGGCATTCGATATAGAAGAGCATATCGAATGTGGGCATTCGATATAAAAGAATGCAGACTTTCGATATACAAGGCCCATGCGCGATATGCACCTGTTTATCGAGATTTCTGGGCTTGGCCCAACTGTTTGTTGGTCTATTTATGGGGCTTCCAGAAAGGCCCATATCACTAGAGAACTATTAGAGATATTACCGAATCTCCCGATTCTCCTTCCGCCGATAAGAGAGATAGTGTGTGATTTAGTTATATCATATTTCCTTTTGTAACTTATCTCTTCCTTGTAGCCTAAGTCTAGCTTTGTGTGTGTATATATATATAGGTCATACAAGTCTTGTAACATTAAGCCATCAATAATACACTTATATTATAACTCTACATGGTATCAGAGCCAACCCAAGACGCATATGGACTCCCAGCCTACCCACGTGATGGCACCGAAGATAATACCGGGCCACACGTGAGGGGGCGTGCTGAGAAAGATATCACACATTGCTATAGGTGATACAAGTCTTGTACAATTAAGCCGTCAATAATACACTTAAATTAAAACTAAATGTGGTATCATGTTGCCATATATAATCTTACCATTAATATCGATCTGCCTCCCTTTTTTTTCTTCCACTCGTGCCGCCGCCCACCATCCTAACCCTACTCATCTGCATCCCTCTCTTTCTCTCATCATGCCAGATGCCGCCTCCCAATCTAATAACCACTCTGCCGGATATAGCGCTGCTACCTCCAACCATACGCACCACAATGTCGTGCCCACCACCATCATCAATGTTTCAAATCACCACCCCCTTACGCTCCGCCTCACGCCCACAAACTATCTATCATGGCGAGTTCAAGTTTTCTCCACCCTTGTTGGCCTGAACCTTCTTGATTATCTCCAGGGTACTCATGAATGCCCTCCACCCTCGGAAGGTGCCGGCCATATGTTTTAGTTCTAACCGGACCTACTCATACTTTCTGCCCTAATCGGCTCAATATCCCCGGAGATTATACCGCTCAACCATTGCTCGAAAACTTTCTCTAGAGCTTGGGTTCCCCTCATGGGCGCCTTTGCCCACTCCGACCGAAACTAAATTATACCGTTAAAGGACGCCGTGAACAATGCCTCACTTGGCAACCGTTTCATCATTGAATATCTAACAGATATCAAATCAAAGGTTGACAAAATTGCTATGTTGGATCGTCCCCTAAATCTCGACGATGTCACCCTCTACATCCTCAACGGACTTGGCGCCAATTATCGTGACATCGCGACATCTATTCGCCTCCGCGAGCAGCCCTTCTCTTTTGCCGAACTCCACAATGCACTAGTTACGCATGAATCGCACATCAAATGATTCCAGGTTGAACCCGCGAGCCTTGTCGCTACCGCCAACACTACCTAGTTTGGCTCCAGTTGTGGTGCTCCCTTCACTCGTGGCTCCAATTCGAGGGTGTAGTTCATTTTCCTGTGGTCGTGGTCATGGCCCATCCCATGGCGGAGCAAGGTAGGCCGCCTTCTGGTTAAGTTACGTCTAATTTTACTAATAAATTTTAGCATACCAGTGAGCAGGTCATTTGTTGATTCTGCGGCAAGCCTAACCATGTCGCCTCTCACTGTTACAAAGTTCAAAACTTGCTCAACCCCGCAGCTAACGTAGCTCACAGGCCACCTCATTGACCGCCCCACCCTACCACCAACTCTTGGATGGTCGATTCTGGTGCTAACCATCATCTCAGGGGGGACTTAAACAACCTTTCTTATCACTCGGAATATGATGGCACTAACGAGGTTATCGCTGCTAATGGTTCGGGCATGCCTATTATGCATACTGGTACTTCTTTTATCAATATTTTGGCTCCTTCTTTCCGTATGAATAATGTCTTATGTGTTCGAACCATGAAGCACAATTTATTATCTGTTCACTGGTTCACACGAGATAATCATGTTCTATGGAATTTTTTCCTAATGCTTTTCATGTTAAGGATCTCACATCGGGGAATACTCTGGCAACCGGAACATGCACTAATGGCACCTACCACATCCGCCCCCCAGTCCACTATCTCAAAAATTCGGAGAAGTTTGCTTTGCTTGGATTCCGCATCTCGGCGGATGTGTGGCATGCTCGTCTTAGGCATCCAGTTCCCAAGACTAGCTCTTAGTTATGATTTACCGCTTATTTCTAAGCCCTTTGCGAATGATGGTTTTTGTGACTCTTGTTTGGTGAGCAAGTCTCATCGCTTGCCTTTTTGGACTCCTCATTTACTGATTTGCATCCCTTGCACTTTGTTTTTGCTGACGTTTGTGGCCTACTTGAGAACTCCGTTGATGGTTTTCGCTACTATTTGTTGATTGTTGACTTGTTTAGTAGTTATTCTTGGCTTTTCCCTATGACTGCTAAATTAGAGGTGCACTCTATATTTTTCCAATTTATTGTGGAAAAACAATTTCGTCATCAAATAGTCAACTTTTATAGCGATAATGGAGGAGAATTACTCTCTCTCAAACAATTCTTTGTTACTAATGGTATAAGTTGGCTCACAACGGCCCCTCACACGCCACAACAAAATGGGTTACCTGAACGCCGCAATTAGCACATTTTAGAAATGCGGCGTGCTCTTCTTCATAACGCCAAGCTTATGCCCTCATATTGGTCTTATGCATTCCAAGCCGTAATTTATTTAATAACCCGCATGCGCTCCTCCGCCTTGCATTCTACCACACCTAACTCTATTCTTTTTGGCGCATTGCCTAATTATCTCAAGCTCCGGGTATTTGGGTGCCAATGTTATCCTTGGATCAAACCTTATAACAATGAAAAACTCGAATTCACGTCTCGCCCTTGTTTTTTTAGGCTATTTTACTTCTCAGAGTACATACAAATGTTTTGATCTCTCTACGGGCCGCATGTTTATCTCTCATTATGTTCGATTCTGCGAGTTTATCTTTCCTTTCTCCACCATCACGGCTCATCTCTCTCCTACCACGGCTTGCAATCAACCGGTTCTCCAAATCAGTGCCACTACTCCACCGGTCTCCTCGCCATCTGCGGTCTTACCATGACCTTCACCGGTCTTACCCCCGTCTAGTCTTCCCACGGCTGCCCCTCCTTTGGCCGCGCCATCAAACTCCACTCCACACGCGCCCTTTGTTCCGGACGCACCTCTTGTCTCCACTCATCATATGGTCACTCGGGTGAAAATATTTTTTTCAAGCCTAAGGTTCTCATGGCTATGAGTGCTCCTACGTTGCTTCCCTCTTTTGAACCTACGTACGTCTCCTTCGCCATGGAAAGTCCCCATTTGCGCTTTGCCATGTCTCAAGAATATAATGCTCTCTTATCTCACGGCACATGGGATCTCGTTCCTCGGCATCTCGCATCTAACATCATTCGGTGCAAATGGGTCTATCGTGTTAAACGTAATGTTGATGGCACTATAGACAAATATAAGGTGCGCCTTGTCGCCAAAGTATTTCACCAACGTCCCAGCCTTGATTATGTTGAGACATTCAATCTCGTTGTCAAGCATGTGACAATCCCCATTGTTCATTCCATTGTCGTCTTTAACTCTTGGCCTTTATGCCAACTTGACGCGAGCAACATCTTTCTCCATGGCACACGCAGTGAAGTTGTTTATATGCAACAACCCCCCTACTTTGTCGATGCCTCTCAATCTAATCATGTTTGTCGTCTTCACATGGCTATCTATGGGCTCAAGCAAGCCCCACGTGAATGGTTCCGTGCTCTTTGCACGTCACTATTGGCCATCGGTTTCTCTTAGTCGAAATTAGATTGCTCTCCTTTTATTCTTCGCAAGGAGCGCACAGTTCTCTTCCTTCTCGTCTATGTTGACGACATCATCTTCACCGGAAATGATCCACCGCTTATTACTAAGCTCATCTCGCAGCTTAGCAGTACCTTTGCTTTTAAGGATCTTGGTCATCTCTCATTCTTCTTGGGTGTTGAAGCTATTTCTTGCTCTGATGGTCTCTTTCTTACTCAACACAATTATATTCGTGACCTTCTCACACGTCACAAAATAGAGGCTCTAAAACTGTCTCCACGCCAATGGCTACTACTGAGCCGTCACCTTCTTTCTCTCCGTGTGATATTCATCTCCATCGTTAAACCATTGGAGAACTTCAATATCTCTCTCTCTCCCGTCTGGATATCGCATTTCCCGTTAATTGTCTCGCTTAAGCTGTCTCCTCACCTCATGACCATCATTAGACAGCGCTGGAATGCATCTTTCGGTATCTTAAGGGCACTATCTCTGACGACTTGCTCCTCAAGAAGCGTTCCTCCAACACCTTTCACGCCTTTTCCAACGCTGATTGGACGGGAGATCCACATGATCACACTTCCACTTTGGCTTACATAATTTTTCTTAGTGTTAATCCTATTTCTTGGGTCTCTCGTAAGCAACGTGTTGTTGCTCGTTCTTCCACGGAGGCCGAGTATCGTGCTCTTGTAACCACCACCTCTAAGGTTCGCGGATCCAACATCTTTTGTCGGAGCTTCATGTCAATATTTCTACCAAGCCTACGGTGTTTTGTGATAATATTGGCGCCACTCATCTCTCTCTTCACCTCGTACTACACTCGCGCATGAAGTACATTGCCATCGACATTCATTTTGTACGCGACATCGTCGCCAAGGACCTCATTTCGGTCTCGCATATCAGCACCAAAGATCAACTAGCCAATGTCCTCACCAAGGCTCTCTCCCGTGCTCGCTTCTCACTCCTTCTATCCAAATTTGCCTTGGCGGATGGCACGGGGCGTATTAGAGATATTATCGAATCTCCCGATTCTCCTTCTGCCGATAAGAGATAATGTGTGATTTAGTTTTATCTTATTTCCTTTTGTAACTTATGGCATTCTTGTAGCCTAAGTCTAGCTTTGTATATACATAAGTGATACAAGTCTTGTACAATTAAGCCATCAATAATACACTTATATTAAAACTCTACAAGAACTTGCTATAGCAGGGCACTTGAGTTGAAAGTAGGATTTTGGAAAATTCGGTTCCTCAAGTTTAATGTAATTTCTGTTTGTTGCGATACGAGATGAGCTTTGGCGGTTGCGGAAGAAAGGATCAATTCTGTTTAAAGTGAAGTCAGTGGATACGTATGGTTGGTGTAACATAACCATTATCTTTCGAGTTTGATTCAATCGCCAGAAGCTAATCGCATAATGTCTGAACAAGAAGTTGGTACTCTCTTTTGCAGAGTGGTTCTTATAGTACTTACTGCACTTCCCTTCCCTAGTCGATGTGTTTGAAGGCTGGTTTCTTTATGTATTTCAATCAAATTATGGTTGCAATTTCATAAGAACCATGAAGAGAATTATGTACAATAACAAAACATGAGAATCTATCAGTAGTGCTGACTAATGTACTGTCTCAATCAGAAGACTCATACATATATACATACTGAATTAAACTGAGTAAATAAACAATCAAATGTTCTGTTCTACTGCCTTCACTTTGTATCAAGCATCCATTTGTATATTTTCTTGTTCATATAATCTTTAATCTTATTGCAGGACAAAGAAATATGAATATGTGCATGAAGACTACCGCGTGCCGCATCGTTCTAAACCACTGCAACTGTAAGGCTTAACTTAGGCTCATGTTGGCTTCAAGTTTTGGAACATCGAATCCCACTTGATTTCTTCCGTACTACTTGACCAATACTCGTCTTGCGAATGAACCTTAGCCGTGCTCGAAGATGTGCTGCTGTTCAAAGCGTTTGGCACCGTATCCCCCGAGACATTTCCACATTCCATCTTGACTATTGATTCATCATTGGAGCTCGAGCTTCTAGTCGAACAAAGAGGACTCCCGTTCGTCAACATCAACATGTTAGAATCAATCTCCATTGCAGGACTGTCGTATCTCGTAATTTGCCAATTTCGGCTAGCTTCCATAAACTTCTTGTTCCTTTGTAACATCGACAATTTCCATCTCAGACTATTATGCCTCGTAGTTGGCACGGGTATAAGCGATGAACTCTCACGATGGAATGTTATCCGAATACGCTTAGCGATATAGTTCCTAGTCTTCTTGATCGCAAACTTCAACCATTGAACTGGATGTACACTTCTTCCTTTCTCTTTTCGTGCAAGTTTCACGATCTCTAGTCGGTGCTTCGCTATCGAAACGCCCATGCTTTGGAGCAACTCGTGGCTGAAATAGGCCACGTCGCCTTCTTCGAGCTCGTTGTTTGTGAAAGTGAGGGCATAATCATACACAAGTGAAGGATCAAGGCCAGTTTTTGATAACCAAGCATACCAGTCCATGGCTTCCAAAAAGTACTAAGTATTAGAAATTTATTGACATTAGGTGTAAGAGAATGAAAGATGAATGGAATGAATTAAGACTATGGATTGGTTTATAGTTGAACTTGAGAGTGACAAAAGAGAAAAGGGGACCTTGCCCTAATAAATGCCATAGTTCCCTATAGAAGTAGAGCACTTTCAGCTTAAGGGATTGTGTTGATTGCCATATGTCACTATTGGCTCATTAACTTCAAGGTGTTAACCCACCTACACTTTTCAAGAATTTCACAGGTAGATATACTATTTAGCAAAAGTTTTTCAAATGAGGGATGGCCTAATTTATGGACTAGTTTATGTCTAGAAAAAGTCAGATTGTTACCTACCCAATTTTGGAGGTGGATTTTAAGATGTTCATGTGATTTGGTAACTCTTTTGTCTTTAGTGAGTTGGCATTGAAGGAGAAAGAACAAGTGAAAGTAAGTTACAAGAGCTTAATTGTCCAAATTGAATGATTGAAGTTAGAGTCTGAAGAGGCTCCTCTCCACTGAGATTTTGTTAGTATGTGCCTCATTGATCATGATTCATGATCAAGGTTCAATTGCACTAATTATTTCTTGAAATGCAAGTGCGGGTCCATTTTTCCCATTTCTTAAAAGTTAAGCACATGTTTGGTATACCTGTTATATTTTCTTTAATATATTTTCAGAAGGCAAGTAGAATGTGAGTATAATAATGAAAATTTAGAAGCGCTTCTGACAGGCCTAACATGATTAATGAAACGTCATTTGCTCCTTAGGCGAATTAAGGAAACTTTGTGTCGCTTGTTATGACTTAATCATTTAGCTGTCATCCCCAAGTGGATGTTCAGATAAAAAATTTGGCACAACACTCTCCGATATTATGTATAAATAGACACATATTTCTTTTTAAAAATAAATTGACAAAAATACTCTTGTGTTATGTTAAATATCTACATTAACACTTTGTATAAGTGGCAAAATATCACCCTCGCATATACGCAGGGCATAATTTGTCCTTTTTTTGTTTTATACTACGAGAGAATTAGTACGCCATATTTAACATATATAATACAAGTAATAATTTGCTTAAATGAGGGAAATATCCTATTGAACATAAAATGGGTTGGGATCATGCGCATATTTCTTAGATGGCATTGCTTTTCTTTTTTATTACATGATGGCAATACCAGGCCCATTGATCAATAAAATAGGTGGGGGTGGGGGGAATCTTTTAAGTTATATTGCAGGGGTTATGTATTCTTATATCGTAGGGCAAATTGCGATTGCCTCAAGAAATTATTGCTTCCTTAAAAAAATTACACTTTGCATACTATTTTTATTTTATAGTTAACATTTGTCAACCTGGTTAGTCAGAGATAAGATCACAATTAAGAATTATTCGTTTGTACGGGTCAGACAATTGTATCACCTATTAAATATATGACCACATTATACTCGCAAGAAATTAATACTCGATGTGACTTAAAACCGTGTACTTGAAAGCTTTCAAACTGTATGATCATGTATAACGAAGAATTTGACCCCCGCATAAAATCAAATTGTATTTTTTGCTTTTGTTTTAGGCTAGATGTACTGTTAATAATAAAGCTTCACTTCTAGCTATTTTTCACTTTGCCATGATTTATTGGTTTCCATATCGTCTCTATATATACCACGTTTTGTGTTTTATCTAATTTTGATATATAAGAAGTGACACACAAAACTCACAAACAATCGGTTTTGCTCTAGTCGGAAATTTTGCTTTGAATAATCCTGTTCTTCAATTCCTATATATATTTTTGCTTCGACATTCTTTTTCCTAGAATTCATTTTTTAATACATGAACTAGTACGGATAGGAGCACCTTAGACTTCGGGAAACGGTGGGAAAGTTGTGTTTAGGGTGTGATGAGAGATACCTCTATAGGGTGAGGTCTATGGTGGGGGGAGTACCACTGGACCTCCCTGCTGAAAAGGCGACACGTGTGCCGAATTTATTTAACTCTTTATTTCTTCTTTTTCCGTCAATTTCCAACCTGGGTTAGGAGAAGTAGGTTAGATTGATTTCAAAATTTTCAAAATCCCGCTTAACCAAAAGCTTTTAGTGGTTTTGAATTTGAAATGTGAGCCACCCTATATAAACAAGTTTTAGAAATTCAGAGGTTTCATTGTTGTCTTCCACATCTTACCAAAAGCTAATAAATTCTATGATATATTTTACTAAAAATTTTCTACTTCGGAGGCTTTGAGTGTAGAATATGGCTGTCGGAGATGGCTCATTGGTTTTACATTCAAAGAATTTGACCCAGTTTAGAGCTAGCAGCAGTAAGGGCGCCAGAAAGAAGAGTAATTATTTATTTCGGTGAAGAAAGCAGCTCAAACAAAGATAATTGTATATTGTACAGAGAGAGGAGTGCCTACTGTGAGACAAGATAAATTTTTTTGTTTTTTTTTTTATCGAGATGTATTTGTGTTTATTTGTATTTATAATTATGCAAATGGTGCTCTTTATGTTGATAGACAAATTCACTTTCCCATTCTCCAGGAATCGAACATTACATCATACCATTGGATTTTGATTTTAACTTCTGAGTTTTGACCCACAAGATAATATGGTTAACCAAGTTGAATTTATAATTCACACTTTCACCAAAAAAATAAAATTATAATCCAAAATATGCTAGAAATTATGCAACTTAGTAATTGATAAATTTGTAAGTCACTTTCAATTTTGACTGAAGTAGTGCCAATTTTTGTTTGTGAAATGTAATTTTTCTGCAAGATTTTGTAATGGCAGTTCTAGTCATCATTTATTTGTTGTTATCACTTATCACCCTATTCTCTTTTTGTCCTATTTTTTTCTGTCTTCTGGTTTTGAGTTGCAGCATGGTACTCTGTTTTGTTTTGGTGTTTCTATTGGCTGGTTTTGTTGGCCTCTGTTTTGGACTCTGTTTTTTTGGCCTCTGTAATGGCTTCTGATTAGAGCCTTTCTTTTAAAAAAAAAAAAAAAGAATATCTACAACACATAAGTATTTATTAATTTACTGAATGGGACTTCGAATAGCCACATGAATTTGGATTGGAAGGCTTTAAGGCTCAATACAAGAAGAGCTAAGACTAAGTCTTAATATTTGAAACGAAAAAAGATGCAACAACTGACTGTAACACATCATAGATTTTGGATTGAAAGTAAAAGAAAAGGTTACTGAAGATGATCTAAACCATGCCAAACTTCATTTCAGATTTTTCAGTGACAAACTCAAACCATATAAATAATGCAAAAACAATCTGCTACAAATTCGTTGAAATTTCCTCCTCAAAGTTCAATTTGTTTGACATTCCGACGACCCTTCATACAATCTTACCTAACACATATTTGTTCAATTTTCTAATCATGGACATATTCTCTCGTTATTTTTCTCTGATAAATATTATTATTGTTATTACAACATAGAAAGTTAAAGTTTTTTGCTATTAGCGGCTAAGCGGTGGCCGATGAGACGACGAGACTACGAACACCACTTCGTCTCACGTAGCAGTGGAGGTAAGTGTTGGATTCGTCAGACATAGCAGTGACCAGTGAAGGTGGAGCCACAACCGTGAACAGGCGTAATAGGTAGAGTCATCTGCATTCTGCAGGTGGCTTCGCTTCCGTAACAGAGCATAAGAGAGTTTGCAGCTTCTGATATGAAAGAGAAAAAAAAATTGGAATCCTGGTAGCAATCGCTAAAATGCTTTTATAACATCTGACTTGTAAAATTTTAAAACATTTGAAATTGTATACGAGCGGGATTTTGAAATTTTTGAAATCAATCTAACCAACTTCTCCTAACCCAGGTTGGAAATTGACGGAAAAAGAAGAAATAAAGAGTTAAAGAAATTCGGGACACGTGTCGATTTTTCAGCAGGGAGGTCCAGTGGTACTCCCCCCACCATAGACCTCACCCCTCTATAGTTTAAACTATTCGATAGTTTTGCCTTGAATCATGTGATATTTCTATGCATCGAAACTTTAACCATTAGACCGAAATAAGACACTATAGACAGTTTGATTTAGGTTTTTTTTTCTGAACTAACAATACATTGTACTATGGATAACCTAAATAACTTTAGTTTTACCAAACCATGGATTTTACTCTGGCCGTGTGACCGCTGCTCAAACAATATAGCTAATCTATGAAATTATAAATAAAGCACAACTCAAAGCTTGTATTGGCTTATTATTTTTTTTTTATCATTAGAATAATAAACACTAAATAATAAAGTTTGTACAAAAGTTTGTGATTGGATAGCCTCCATCACAAAAACAAGAACTGGGAATGTTAAGATCATTAAAATGATCAGACCAATTATACAAAAATGCCCATTTAGCAAGACAATGAGCAGAACCGTTAGCATTACGGTTGACAAAAATGAACTTCCAAGAAGGCCAAGAACGAGAGAATTTACGAATGCTAATCACCAGGGGACGTATATTCCAAGGGATGTCAAAATCACTTTCATTCACAGCCTTAATCAGATTGAGGCTATCAGACTCGAATATAGCAAGTTTGATTTTTGCTTTGTCAACGCATTGGCACGCAAGGAGGACAGCTAAAGTTTCAGCAACAAGCGAATCCATGCATCTTCGAATTTTACTAGAGGCAAAAATAAGACATCTTTCCCTTTCTAAATCATTTAAGAAAAAGTTTCCAGTATTATGCAGAAAAAGATTAATCCATGCTTTAATACTCCAATCACAAAAAGGGGTTAAATTAAGATGCCATCCTGAGAGTAACCAAATTTGAGCTGTAAATGGGCAATTTAAGAACAGATGCTCAAGTGTTTCCTTATCAAAGCTGCAAACAGGGCAAGAAACATCAGAAATAGAGAAAATGTTACTAAGTTTATCTCTTAAAGGGAGAGCATTAGAGAACATTTTCCATATCATGAGCTTGTGTCTTTCATGGAGACGTGAACTCCAGAGTTTCTTCATAGAGGAGGCATCATTAGGCTGAATCGAGAGATATCGGTGGGATTGATCCAAATGGTAAGCACTTTTGGTGGTAAATATACCTGTCTTAGAGGGAATCCAAAGTGGAGAGGGGCTCAAATCATTTGATGAAATCTGAATCTTCAAGATTTCATCAATAGTGAGCTGATCGAAGGCACAATTAAGCTTGGAGGAGTCCCAAGTATGACCACCTGTATCAAAAAATGATTTGACAAAGAAAAAATCATAAGAAGAGCAAATAGAGGGGTCAATAGGCTTTGGAATAAAAGATGGAATCATAGGAATCCACGGATCAGTCCAAGTCTTGAGAGTGCTGCCAAGAAAAACCGGGGTAGCAAGAGCCTTTGATAATTAAATCCCTAGATTTTAGGATATCAGTCCAAATCCAAGATTTTCTGGATTTATCTTTGTTGGCTGAAAAAAAATTATCTTCTCGGAGATATTTAGCTTTCAAAACTTTAACCCACAAAGATTCATGATTAGATAAAATTTTCCATGCAATCTTTGACATCAAAGCTTTATTAAAATCATTCATCCTTCTAAAACCCAAACCCCCAGCAGATTTAGGAAGACAAATTGTATCCCACGCTTTAAGAGCAAGAAAGTTCCCATTATAGTTTTCTCCCCACCAAAATTTGCGAAAAGAGGCATCAATTTTGTCGCAAATGCCAATAGGGATAAGGAGATTTGACATGGTGTAAACCGGGTAAGAATGAGCAACAGATTTCAGGAGAGTAGTTCTACCCGCTTGGGAGAGACATATACGTTTCCACGAGGCAATGCTCCTATTAATTTTGAAATTCAGATCAGCTAAAGCTTCCTTACGAGGTCTGATCTTGCAAAAAGGAAGCCCTAAATGGGGAACTTTATGATCACAAATCTTAACTTCAAAAATATCAAGAAAATCAGTTTTCAATTGTGGCGACGTATTAGCACTAAAATGGATGAAAGACTTGGATTTGTTGACCATTTGTGAGGACCAGCTACAAAAAGTGTTAAGAGTATTATTTAAAGCAATCGCATTCTCCTTGGTAGCATGACCATAAATAACCAAGTCGTCCGCATACAAAAGATGAGAGATAGAGGGGCTAGTCCTAGAGACTTTAATACCTTTAAAGCTGCCTGATTGCTCATTTTTCAAAAGAAGACGATAGAATAACTCAGTAAAAATAACAAAGAGATACGGCGATAAAGGATCCCCTTGCCTAATACCCCGAGAAGGCTTAACTTGACCAAAATTAGAACCATTAATGAGAATAGAGAAAGTAGGTGAACTGATGCATTCTCTAATCCAACCAATAAAAGTGGCATGAAAACCAAGGTTCTCCATAATACAAAAAAGAAGATCCCATTCCACCCTATCAAACGCCTTAACAAGATCAATTTTAAAAGCAAAGAGGCCGAGTTTACCTTTTTTATGATGAATAGAGTTCATAATCTCGTTAGACAGAATATTATTGTCATTTATGCAACGACCTTTTATGAAAGCAGATTGAGAAGGGGAAATAAACTTATGAAGAAGGGTTTTCAACCTATTATCAACAATTTTGGAACAAATTTTATAAGTGATATTACAAAGGCTAATCGGTCTGAAATCTTCCACTACATGAGAGTTTACTTTCTTAGGAATAAGAGCAATTAAAGTATGATTTAAAGCATGCAAAGGAGAACTATTTCTAAAGAAATTAATAACAGCTTTAATCAAGGAGTTTTTGGTTGTATTCCAGAAATTCTTATAGAAAGCCGCTGGAAAATCATCCGGACCAGGACTTTTATCAGAAGCAAAAGAGAATAAAGTAGCTTTTATTTCCTTAGGCGTAGGAATAACACAAAGAGCATAGTTCTCATGAGCACCAATACTAACAGGAAACAAACCAGTCAAATTAGAGGGATACAGGTAGGATAGGCGACTAAAACTAGAAGCAAACAAAGTATAGAAATACTCGACAAAACAAGTCCCAATATCACGCCAATCATAAGCAAAAGAACCATCAGATCTTTCAATAAAATCAATGCGATTAAATCTAGAGTGAATGATGGTTTTAAGATGAAAATAGTGAGTGTTTGCATCCCCTTCTTTAAGCCATTTCTCCCGAGACTTTTGTTTCCAAAAAATACATTTTCTCTTAAGCCACAAATCAATTTCTTTTTGAAGAATTTTCTCATCATTTAAATTGCAACTAGATTGAGGGCCAACTTGAAGAGCTTCAATTTTGGATGTAAGATTTTTAATGGATACATTGATATTCCCAAAATTACGCAAATTCCAATCTTTGAGAGCCCTACGAACATTTCTAGATTTTGAAATCAATTGCACAAAAGGGGAACCAGGGGTATGAGAGTTCCAAGCATCATCAACAATTTTAGCACAACTAGGATCAGTTAACCACATAAGCTCAAACCTGAAAGGCCGAGGGCCTTTTGAGTGATCCTTTTGAGTGTCAAGCACGATGGGTATGTGGTCTGATGCAAGAGCGGTTAGGTGGGCCAACTGAGCTCGAGGGAACTTTATGCACCACTGAGAATTCGCCACTCCTCTATCAAGTCGTTGTTGGATATTTTTTCCATCTCCCTGGTGATTGTTCCAAGTGTAGGAATCCCCTACAAAACCCAAGTCAATCAAAGACAAGTTATCAAGGTCAGATTGCAAACTATGTTTGGAAGATGAGGCAAAAGATCTTCCACCATATTTTTCGTCTGAGTTACAAATATCATTAAAATCGTCCATCACAGCCCATGGACCATCAAAATTATCAGCAAGATTTTGCATTTGCTTCCAAAATTCAGATTTTGGGGAGGAATATGGGGGACAGTAAACCCCGGAAAACTGCCAAGTGTTATTGATACTACAAAGGATGTGAATATTGATGACAAAAGAGCTTTGAAAAGTAACCAAAGCATTTATGTTATTCTTCCAAGCAAGACAGACTCCACCCGCTATCCCAACGGGAGGAACAATGACATATTGAGACAGAGAGAAAGAGTTTAGGACACATAAGAGGGGAGAGAGAGATGAAGTTTTAATTTCAGAGATAAATAAGACATCAGGACGGTTATTACTCAATAACAACCGAAGAGCTCGGATTACCTCAGGCTTCCCAAGCCCTTGGCAATTCCAAGCGAGAAGAATCATTACGCAATCAATTGATTGACCCCTCGTGACTCGAGGGATCTTCCGATGACGAAACATCGCATTTGTTGTTATCTGTATCAGTGATATCCACAAGGGAGAAAATAGTAGTTGGTCTGTAAGGAGAAAGAGGTGGAGGGCTATTTGGGGTGACAGAAGTGATATTAAGAGTGAGGGTTATGGGTATGGGGAAAGTAGAGTTATCAGCTTTAGATTTGGTATTTCTAGAGCTTGAATTGAGGGAATTTAGTGACGGAAAGGATCTTTTGAGATTTTTTGTAGAAGAGTTAGGTGAGAGAGGGCTGGTTTTGTCTATGGGAGTGAGGGAGATGCCTAATTCCAGTGGGCGATACTGGATTGGCTTTCTCCGCCGAAGAGTGCCAGTGATGACGGTGGATGCAATTGCATGCGTAGAAGATTCTGGTATTTTTTCATGAGTAACTGGGTTTTTGATTAATTTATTCTGGCTTTGAGTAATGTGGTTGTCTATGGGATTTTCGGGTGAATGATTAGAAGATACATAAGTCCCTGGCTGGACTTGGAGAGTTTGGGTCAGAATTTGGGTTTCTTAAGGATATGGGGCATGTTGGGCTGTAAGGAATTGAGGGAAGCCCAATAGTTGGTGCTGGGCTGAATCTAGGGTTTGGCAAGTGATAGTTTTCAGATTTCAACCAGGCACCATAACGGCTCTTTTCAGCGACCAAATCTCCGACAACTTCGACGGCGGAGCACGACTGGCTTTTGTGGCCTAGAATCCCACAAGAGAAACAATAATCCCCCAATCTCTCGAAACGGATTTCTGCTTGAAGCATCTTTCCGTCCGTAGCTGTAAAAGAAATCATATCAACCAAGGGTTTCAAAATGTTGACTTCCACCCTTATCCTGGAATATTTTTTTCATCTGTAGTATTTATCTGTATCATCCAAAGAGATAAATCTCCCGATGACATTTCCGATCACCTTCGCATTTTCTTTTGTGATATAGCAAACTGGAACGTGCGAGACGTGACACCAATAAACGGAAGTGGAAAGGTCGATTTCATGTAAGGCTTTGTCGCTTGGCCAAGGTTTGAGCAAGATTTGGTTGTATCTGTAAGACCATGACTGATTTAGGATCCTCAAGAAATCCCCTTTATTTTCAAAGATGCAAGAGAAAGTGTTTTTTTCGATCTTGTGAAAAGAGATTTTCTTCTTAGAATTCCAAGCTTGAATCATAGTGTCTCTTAAAGGCCCTAGATTTTGAGTTGTTTCTGAAAGGATTTTAGCAACCATAGTGAATTCCGGTAGAGAGCCATCTAGATTCGGAGAATTCTCTGCGCTATCGTGAATGGAGGTGTTGCATAGGAGTTCTGAGATATTCAATTTTGTATCCATGGAAAGATAAGCAAGAAAAATGCCCAAAGACGGACAAGAAGCAGGGGATAGCGGTGGCGAAAACCAAACCCAGAGAGAGAGAGCAATTTAGAGAGATTCAAAACATTTCCTGTATTGGCTTATTATATGATATCGATTTTCAACAAGTGGTTTCATGCATCTTACCAGGAGAGTATAAAACTCACTTGGTGTTATCAAAAACCTACACCAAACTGTGTATTTAAAAACTTGCACCAAACAATAAAGCTAATCCAGTTTGCATTAAAATTCATCACGTTTTGAAAAATCCTGCATCAAACTAATTTGTGTTTTAAAAAACCTGCAACAAACTTCCTAACTCGTGTTATCTATATATATTGCAAGAAACTGCATCTATGGGTATTTCCCGTATTAGGCCGGCCCATAGGCCAGGCTCATATTTCGCCTATATCGAGGATAATCCGCGATATACATATCGAATGTGAGATTCGATATGGTACAGCTCACGTGTTTATCACATGTGCGGTCCTCCCGAGCTCTATAAATACCCGAATTCCGCTAATCAATGTAAGTTTTAATTTTCCTAAGATATTGTACCAATATCGAACATCCCCGATATCACATTCGACATACACCCGATATATACCTCCGATGTACATCATCGACATACCATCCAACATCATACCCGACGTAGAAGGTCCTCGATATCATCCCTGATATCACCTTCGACGTCCAATTTGTTATCATCCTCGACATCCAGCAGAGCACCTAATCGTCAGTTCGAGGTGTTCCGGACCAAGCCTACTTAGCACTAGCCATAGTCGAAGTAGATCCAATTTGTAATAAAATTGTAGCACCACACTTGTAATATCCCAGCTCGTTATATAAGTACGTTCTATTGTTAAACTAGTGGCGCCGTCTGTGTGAACACCACGTTCCCAGACGAAGGCAATAGGATGCAACGCAGGATAACCTAATCCCAGTCTACAAGACCAGTTGTCAACAATTCAGTAGCGAAAAGTGCACCACCCGCACCCGTCCAAGCACCGGAACCAAAAATAGCACAGGATGAACCTGTCCACCCCCCACCCCCAGTGGCACCAGAGAGTGCGCCCGCAAACCCTACTATCTTGGCACCGAAAATTATGGCACAATCAACACCACCGTTCAGGCAACATTGAATGCCACCTTGGAGACTTTGTTGCCACGATTGATCAACCAGGGAACAGACAATGTGGCACCTTAACCCCAGTAATCCAGAATTGGAGGTTCTAGAGTTGGGCTTAGAACGAATGAGCGCGAAGATGCAGGAGAGTCTAGGAGTGAGCGTTCACGGTCGATAATTTCCGTGGAGGACTGTCCCGACCCAATGATGGAAAGTAGATACATAGCAAGAAGGATGGAGCAGTTGGATCGTGAAAAGGTAGAAGTTGGTTGAAAGCTAGCATTGGCATGAGATCACAGAAGGTTGACCCCCTTCTACGAGGACATTGAGTCAGAAGTACTGGAGAAAGGAGACAAGATACGTGTTATCAAGGCATACGATGGGAAAAGCGACCCGAGCGAGCATTTGTACTATGTGGATAGCATCTTGAACCTGCATAGGTTCTCACGCAACATCAAGGCAAAGATTTTGGCCACAACACTTACCGGAGCGGCCCTTGACTGGTTTGCCAGAATAGAAATTGGTTCTATAGCCAGCTATGAACAGATGTGACATAGGCTAGAGAGTCAATTCTCCAGTCAAAAGAGAATGAGGACGAATTTGAACCACTTGAACGCAATGAAGCATAAAGACAATAAAAACATAGAAGATTTTATAAAAAGGTTCAAATACTCCTCAAAGTTGACGAGCCAAAGAGCGATGAGGTAGTTCTCATCTTGTTCAACGCAGCAACGCACAAGAGGTTATTTATGGGAATTGATTAAGCTCAAAACTCCCACGATTGACCAGATCAACGGATTGGCCTACGACATAGTTTATCAAGACAATATGATAGCAACCAAGTAAGCTCTGAATCAAGGGCAGAACAGGGCTAGAGGCAAGCTAGGTTGGAACAAGCAAGGCAGGGATAGGTCCCCAAAAAGGTATACTCCATTGAACCAGGATATCCTTATGGTATTCGCAGTGGCGCAGAGAAAGAAATGGCTGAATTAGCCAAAGAAGTTAAGGGAAACCGAGGGAACCATGCATTCAAGGAGGTATTGCGAATACCACCGTCAGAAGGGGCACGATACCGGAGAGTGTATAGACTTGAAGGACGAGATCGAATGCCTTATTCGCGAAGGGAAGCTAGTGGAGTATGTACGGAATGCTAAGAATTTTGGAGATAATGAGGAGAGATCCTGTTCCCCCAGAAGAGATAAGATGAAAGCCATTGAGGTCCGGGAGGACGTGGAGGCGCAATAGTCAACGCGCCATCTAGAGGAGTGATCAATATGATCTGCAGCGGACCAATAAAAGCAGACTCCACCAACAGGAGGAAAAGGATCACCAGAGGACTACAAGAGGACCGTTATGCCGATTTTATGTCACTTTTGGACGAGTTGCCCAATGAGATTATCAC
Source organism: Linaria vulgaris (assembly GCA_948329865.1). Classification (NCBI taxonomy): domain Eukaryota; kingdom Viridiplantae; phylum Streptophyta; class Magnoliopsida; order Lamiales; family Plantaginaceae; genus Linaria; species Linaria vulgaris. The sequence goes on from OX415249.1 coordinate 31,116,739, forward strand.
TTTCTCGAGCAAGGATTTGGCGGATCTATCCCCTGAGGCCATACAAGCAGGTAAACTTGATTGCCCCTTTGTCGTTAAACTTGATGTTGTCAATTATGGTGTTCGCAAGGTTTTGATAGACAACAGAAGTTCCACAAATATCATATTTGTGCACACATTAGAGAAGATGGCCTGGCCCACCATGTGGTGGAACAAATTCGCACCTCTTTGATAGGCTTCAGGGGAGCTGAAGTGATTCCTTTGGGGCAAGTGAACTTGCCAATATCTTTTGGAGAGGAGCCACACAGAAGGACCATCAGCATCCAATACGCTATAGTGAATCATCCTTTCGCCTACAACATCATCATAGGAAGGCCTGCCTTGAATACTATTCAGTGGTAGCTACATACCACCAGAAGCTGAAATTCCATGCACCTAGAGGCATAGGTGAGGTCATTGCCAACCATGAGTAAGAATGGATATGCTACATAACTTCTCTTACACTTCCTAGGATAAGGGAAGCCGGAGGACTGGAGGCCAATACAGAAGGCAACCATCATATGACGGAGTAACCAGGCTCCTTGAAATCATTTAAACATTTTGAACTTTCGTAAACTTTGAACAGTTTATGCTTTCCCTAAATTGTTGGTATGTAACTAAAACAGAGGGAACTACGCCGGTTTGATACTACGTGATAAGTAAGCGAGTTAGGATTTACCTAGCCCTCGACCATTATCCTTTGTTATTTCTTATCCTTCAAATTGATATATATATATATATATATATATATATATATGTGTGTGTGTGTGTGTGTGTGTGCATTTCAGTATTTATAACTAACCGCAGGAACATGTCCTACGGGATATGACAAGGAGGTTCCCAAATAAAGGGACCAATCAAAAAGTGCCCAAACAGCACATAGATTATGAGATATCCATTATTGGATATCCTATTATTGGAGTGCCATGTTATTATATCTTATACAAATACTTTTGCGTTGGACGCCGACTTCAATATCGTCGCATGTTCCAACTGCCATGCTTTCTGACGCCTTAGTACCGCCTTGCACATTCTCAGGGTTATCCCCCAATATATCCCTGAAAGGATCAACTGTTGAATCAACAGCAGCGGCAGTAGAGGGACCGGCAATGTTCTTTTTGCCTTTACTTTTTCTCTTTCGGGGGAGGAGGAATTTCGGGCACAGTGTTGGTCTGGGAGCTCGCCAAATCAGCAGCAACTGCTCGATTCATTCTCGCATGACGACCCATGAAATACTTGGCTGCAAGAAAAATAAATCGTTAGACTCATAATAAGCATAAATCAAAAATATCGAAAGATTTGCGCTATTATACCAAGGGTCATCCTCCCGTTATATTTCAGTGGAGACAATCCAGCTAACGAAAGGACTCGATTTTCAATAAGTTTTTTAACATCGAATTGATGTTCTCGAACTAAGTTCGGAATAAACTCGCAATCCCATGAAGTTATGGCAACTTCGCCGGGAATCACCCTTGCCCCGGTGTACCATTCACGGCGGTATCGCCCAAAATCGCCTTCGTTGCTCTCTTCGATGTAAAAGTATCTTCTTTTCCAATCCTTTCCATATCCGGTCACCCCACCAGTCAAGAACTTCCAGTTCGTTTATGCTTTAATATGATAAAATCCTTCTTCACGCCTCACAATCTCAAACAAAGCGTAAAACTCATTGGGACTTTGTGGTTGGCGCAACGCCTTCATAACTATAATAAAGCCAATCAAATTCCCATAAGAGTTTGGCGTGAGTTGCGCGGGCACGAGATTTATCATCCTCTAAAGCCATCTTAGCTCAAAAGGAATTGGAAAGCGCAGACCATTCATGAGCTGACCAACGAATACAGTCATATTACCGGGCTGTGGGGTATGCATCCGATCATTCGGGCCCGGGAGGACGATTTTATATTTATCAGGTATATCAAATTTTTTGCGGAGCCCCTTACGACTATGTTGGAGACGAGAAATATATTGATCGTAGGCCATTCCTGGGACCTCGACATGATCATCGAACTCCCTATTAATATAATCTACATCCTCTTCACCCTCGCTTGGAGCGCGATTATCCCGATAGGATGACGCGGACAAGTCATCACTGTCCACTTCAGGCGCTGGTTCAATATCGCCAACGGGGTTGTTATCCGCGTTTGAATCCAACATTTCTATATCTATTAATTCATACTCATTTACTTCGACTGTGCTCGGGCCCACGGGAGCATTCGAAGGGTTCCCCATATTAATGGAACTGGAGCTAGAGCCAGTACTCGACTCATTGCCAGAAGTGGATTTACTATTCACCATCTTTGACGGGAATGAACTGAAATAATTTAAAAACGGAGGCTGACTAAGGACGAACACATCACTCTACACTCTCGCATATCACTCAAACATACGTAAAGAGAAATTTATTAAAGAAATAATCCGGCAACATACAAGCAAAATTTTTTACCTTGATCGAATTTCCGGTAGAAATAGTTTTTGCTTGGTTAATATATCCTAAGCAAAAGAAAAGCAAATTAGAAAAAGGAAGGAAAAGCAACAGATTTAATTAATATAAGTATCGCATCGAACAATCACAATTCGATGCTGACCGCATCGAATTAGTGATCGTTCGATGCGGAACGCATCGAATGACGCCAATTCGATGCGTCTCACCTGAGGAGCGGAGTGCGTGGGCAGCGAAATGAGCTCCTCACAACAGAACTCCCCTTATATAGGGAGCGCGAGGCCCATCAGGCCCAATTCAGCGACCACATCGAATAACCGCATCGAACGAACAGAATTCGATGCGGTTCATTTCACGCATCGAATCGATGTTGTTCGATGCATTTATTTACGTTTATAGAACTAATGTGAACCGCTCTGAACTAACATATGACTAGGAATATCCCAAATCAGTACAAATATTTGATAAAGTATCTAAAAAAATTTAAAGGTGTACAGCGAAGACCATTCAGAGCAATTCCAAATATATTCTTTAAAGTTTGGAAGACGATCTCCAAGTTGACATTGTCTCCCAAACTGGGGGGACTATATGACGAGTGTGATTTAAGATTGGCCCAATACATCGTTATTGGGCCGGCCCATAAGCGCATCGAATTGAGAGAATTCGATGCGCGCATCGAATCTACAGCCTAATGCTACTTTATTGGGCCAGCCCATTAGCGCATCGAATCAGGGTTATTCAATGCGCGCATCGAACAGGGATGATTCGATGCGCTTTTTTATATTGGTTTGTGGGCTCCACGGGACGATTGCTATAAATAGCCCGTCCCCTTGTATTCCGGGCACGTTTTGGGAAGACAACCACTTCAGCACAGTCAGCATCGAACCACTATTCATTCGATACGCATCGGATCGAACATCCCACATTCGATACGTGATTAAACAGTGTTCCTCCATTCGACACGTCAAAGTACGCATCGAATCCGACACCTAATGTACGCATCGAATTCGACACCATCCAGAACAACTTCGAATCAGTGTTAATTGTTCCGCATCGAACAAAGGCATTCGACACGTTACATAAATCTTGTAATTCGTTTATTCTACCTAATAAGCTTGTAATAAGTGTTCCGAACTAAGCTAGTCCGTTAATAAAGTTGGATAGCATTATTTTGATTATTTATATCTCATTTTGTACTCTTTTACTGTGTTCTATTACCGTGACGAAATAAGACCAAAATATTATGTTTATACACAAAGTATGATTAGAATTTCTATCTGATCTGGTTCGCAAGTAGTTCTTGAAAGTTTGCTAAAATATTAGAAACGTTTTGATTTTGCAACCGATTTCTAACATCTTAAGAAACAAATTGTTATTATTACATATCGAGTACAAAACTTCCAATAAAGAAGAGAATTTAGTTAACTTGTCAAAAAGCGAAGATATATATTAAGTTAAGTGAAGCAAACATCACAAGACCTATCAAGCGGAAAAAAGGTAGCCATCACAAGAGAGTGGCATTTTGTTGACTAAATTAAAGTTGGAGCAAGTGCAAGTCGTGTAAAGCCCATCAAGAAGTTAATGATACAAAAGAAAAGGTCACACACTCATTCATAAGCATGGGAGACAATTTCATCACTCCTGTAAAGCAAATATTCATTTTGCCCCACCAACATATATCCACTGATGAGGTTAGAGACAAAAAAAGTCGAATAAAAAAGTACCACAAGCAAAATCTCTGTTACAAGCAAGCCCAAAAACCTTTAAAATAATTAATCCATCATATGGTTTAGTTTACTAGACTATACCACATCCAGTACAACAAGATCTCATAAAAGAAAAAAAAAAAAAAAAAAAAAAGTACAACAAGATCTCATCTCTCATCTTTGTTTGTACTGCAAAAAGCTACACACTCTGTATAACCCATATACAGAGCCTAGATGATGCTATATTTTAAAATCTCTACTCTTAATAAACTTGGAATAGCCTTAGAGAAAGGAAAAAAAAAATCTCTCACCACTCCAATTAATAATCAACACAAGAACAAAGGCTAAAAACTTAAAATGAAAAACTGAAAACACCTTCAAGTTGGTTTCAAGTTCTGAAACATAGTATCCCACCTGACCTCTTCAACTGCAGAGGACCAATATTCATCTTCATGATCATAATCACCATCCATTCTCTCATCAGTGCCCTTTTGAAATTCATGCACCATAGGGCTCGAGAAACTATTAATCCTTGCACTACCAAAGAACATTGGACTCCCATTTGTGAGCAAAAGTGGTGCTCTATTCGGCTTATTAGCCACCACCAACCTCTTGTTCCTCTTAATCATTGTCTTCCTCCCGCTATAAGTCCGTGCGGGCACGAGGGCGAGTGCGGACTCCTCGCGACAAGTCCATGTGTGTATATAGTTGGAGAAACGTCTCTTGGTGCGCTTGATCGCAACGAAAATCCGCGACATGGGACGGGTGATGTTGCTACCTTTTTCTTTCCTAGCAAGCTTGAGAATTTCTAGCCTGTGTTTGGCTATGCAAATTCCCATGCTTTGGAGGAATTCATGGTTGAAGTGAGGTATATCATCTTGTGCTAGCTCATTTTGTGAGAAGGTTAGGCCATATTCATAGACAAGGGAAGGGTCTAGGCCTGTTTTTGAGAGCCAGTTGAACCAGTCCATGGCTAGTACTATAATGTGAAAGTGAATAATGTGCTTGATCACTTTGGTGTGAGAATGTTTGTAGGCAACATATTTATGAAAGTTTTAAAGTGGACATTTGACTATGCTTTTTTGATAGTGTGTTCTTAGTTACTTAATAGGGTGGTCGTTGAAAAGGTGTGAGAACTCTCCAAATATATATTCTGTTATGAGTGAGAAGTGAGAACTAAGAAATCTTGGATATGGACTGCCATCAATCACGGCTAGGAAAAGAGAAGGTCATGATTCTTGGGAGTCATTGGGACTAATTGGGACAACAATGACCTCCTCAATATAACATTTAATTTGTATCAACTTTTGAGGGGACAAGTGTCCTTTGGTAAGTTAGTTTATGTTATGGTATTTAGTCTTGCCTATTAAATATAAAAATTTAATAGTTTCATTGGATTTACGAGACTATACTTTATAATGAGATTCTCATCATATGTATTAGTTAAAAACATTCCTTCATTTTGCAGGAAACTTATACGTGCTCCGTAAGGTATGCAACTACATAATATTACCTAGAACTACATTCTTCTAAAAAAAGAATATAACCTAGAACTACTAGACATTCAGTAGCCTAATTACAAGAGTGGAAAGTGAAAGAAATAATGATACTATCGATGGATTTTTTCATAATTGGGAATACAAATATGTCGCTATTCACACATCGATCCAAAGATTGACATTTTTTGTCAAAAAAACATTTCCGTTCTTCACAAAAGTGTTAGAAATACACAGAATTACGAGAGGAGAACGCCAAATTTTGCATTTAAAGTGCGATCCTTTAAGAGTCAAACTTATTCGTCAATTTTATTTTATTTATTTTTGAGGCTGTTCAAAAATTGACCACGGAATGAGGAATCTGCTCTTCTTAGGGCAGAACAACGTATAGATGAAAGTAAATGCACATTTGGATATGTAGGAAATGATATATACATAGTAAATTCCCTAAAAACAGAGGAAAGCCACATAAAATCTTATAAAGTCCCACTTTTGCCCTTGCTAATTCGAAAGAGATTTATGCATCCGTAATTAAAGAAAGTTCCTTGCATAATTAAAGGAATAATTGATTACAATCAAAATTATTCCCGCAACAGATAATTCTACCAGATTCAGAATAATTTATTGTACTAAATCTTCACTTCTCTTTCTTAACTAATGAAAAAAATTAAATATATAATTTTAGATTAATTAATAGTTAAACAAAACACGTCAACCTTATCAAAAAAAAAAGGTAATGATAGAAGACAAAGAAATTAAATATCTGATCAAATCAAAAGTTGTTCCCTATTAAAATATAAAAAATATGAAGAGGAGGTTTTTAGTATTACATGTAAATGTTTACTTAAAAATCGTATTTTTTCACATCATAAAATTCACAAATCAAAGTTAAATTTATGTTGAAAAAGATTTAGATACAAAACGAATCTTCATGTATGCATAAAAAAATTAACATCATGTAAGTTATTGTCTAGAAGTTATTGATATTTGCTCTTAAATATGTATTATTCATCTATGTCGAATTAATTTAGTTATTTGAATTAGAGCTTACACAAAAAGCAACGATGTATATAAAAGGAAATAGTTCAACCAACTTATTTTATTCACAAATTCACATGATGTATTAAGTGATTTTATAAATTATAATTCGTTATAAATAAGAAAAGAAGCATCAAATCAGCCTCTAAAAATTCTGTTATAATTAATGATAGAAGGTAACATAAAGGAAAGTGAATGAATAACTTGTTTGAAAGGGGTAATAGTGAATAATGAAAAGTTGCTCTCACGGATTTTGCTATGTATATATATCATCACCCTTGGATATGTATGTCTAATTGTAGGAAGGTGCATTATATATGACCATTTGTTGAATTATTCAATGTTATAACATATAACTAATATCTCTTATGTTCAAACAGCCATTTTTTCCCATTTATAGAAAATATTAAATGCATAAATAGTTACGGACTTTGACCTCAAATACTTGGAAAAACAAGACCAGGTTTGGAAACGGGAGGAAAATTCGTAGCCTGAAAGAAAAAGAAAAAAGAAAAAGAACATGATTTTGCCTCTAAACTGCTTCTAAAACAACTCTTACCTATCAAAAAAAAAAGATCTAACTCTTGGTGCAATCATTGCAAATGAGTACTTTTGCTCGTGCTTCTGAGTTGAACTACCTTACAAGTCACAAGCAACAAGAAATCCAATATCGATTATGTTAAGGGAATAATTACTTGGTTCAAATTTTAAATATTCCGATTAATTTGTTTGTAAGGCTGGCATGAAGATTTAAAATCAAACGTCACGGTCGAGTCTTGATTGCTTGACATTCAAACAATTGGACATCGAGCAGAATGATCATTACATTCTTAACAAACTAGCCCAGAATATGATACAACGTTTTCGGTTGTGATTGATGTTCATTAACAACAGAGACGGTGACTTCAAACTATGCAAGAATTTCAACAGAGAGATGAGTTATCACAGAAGAACATAAGTTCATGCTTGCGGACCGCATAACAGCTTTGAGTATTACCATATACAGCAAGTAGTAAAATAACCTGTTCATACGATAAACAGAAACATTGAAAGTACAAAGCCCATTGGATTGTTAACAACCGAAAACAATCAGAAAACATTATAACCAACTTCTGCTCGAGATTATAGAGTGGCATGTAACAGAATCAAGCTTCAAATAAGATGGCTGCAGATTAGAGCAATGCAATTTAAGGGCGTGTAACCGTACAAGAATTATCACCACTAACTCCGTGGGTGGGGTGGGAAGACTAAAATCTATGTATTGTTTTGAAAGTAGGAAAAAAAGAGTATACAAAGTATCAATTTCGGCACTATAAATGTCTTTAGAATGCCATGATATGCAGTGTTCCATTCGTAAAAGATCTTCAAAGATTAACAAAGGACTACTGATTTCATGCAGAATGGCTACTGATGCTATAGATATTGCCCACCACTCCAACGAAACTAACCATAATCGCCAATGATAACATGAACCACGACACAAACCTCTCTCCTTTGCTCAAACCGTTCCCTTCTTTGCTCAATCTCAAGGCAATAAGAGACGGAAAAGTGAAACCCAACGAGACTGCAGTTGTTGCCCCCGTAAACTTAAAAGCCGTCCATATGTTGGGGATCATAGTCGAACCCAAATATATAAGAGCTAAAAGCACAAAGGTTAAGACAAGACACCTCTTCCTACTCTCAGTAAGTGGATTCAATCCTTCAAATAACAAAGTATCCACCGTTTGTCTCAAAGAGAAATGAATCACGGGAAAAACAAGTATCAAATGGAAAATATACCCAATACGAACAATGTAATCCAAAGCTGTACTAAACCGAATGCCAAGGTCCTTATCAAAGTTCGTAAGTATGTCAGATTCGGTATCCTTTCCAAAGAGTAAATATCCAGCTATTCCAGTTGAAGTATACACCAAAACACAAATAACAGTCGTGATTCTTCCCACTCGACACATTTTCTGCGGTGAGCGTCCTTCTAGCTCGTTGTAAATCGGTTGAATATTGAAGTGGCACACATAAGCATTCGACATTATAGGAATCACCACAAGCAAATCAAGAATAGCTTTTAAGGATCCAAAATCAGGAGTCATCCTCGGAGGCGCTATTTTTCCTTCAATCAGCTTGATAGCAGCCACAACAAACACAACAATAACAAACAACACCGCAAGTGCAACCGAAGCAGCAGAAGTCGTGCTCAACGAATCAATCTTGTCTAAAGAACACAATGGCGCGAGAAACAGTACCAACATGACCAGAATCAGTATCTTCCTATGATCCCAAAATCCATGACCCAACCATTGATCAAACACGCCCATATGACGAATGGAACCAGACATAACATCCCCCATTATGATCAAATACACAACCAAAACCCCACCATTGTTGATAATGATGCAAATCTCCGACAAAATCCTAGCCGACCTTCCCAACGCAGCCTGCACAACTTCACCATACGAGTTCGCCCTACATTGGACCGAGAATCGTACTAACAACTCGACACTAATCTCCGACAGAATCCCCATGAAGAATATCAAGATTACGCCCAAAACCAAACCCAAGACTTTCATCGTGGCGGGCAAGGCCATGATACCGGCACCGACAATAGTGGTGGTGAGATTGAAAACAGCACCATATATATCAGACCCAGATTTCTTTTCACCAAAAATAAGGGGTAAATCATCGAAATCGTTACCATCTTCGATATCTATTATTTCATTTTCATCAGCATTGCTTGGATTCAAATACCCATTTCTTTGATTGGGTGAATTCAAACGAAAAGATGGATCTTTGAATCGAAAGTCCTCATCAGTACCTCGCAATCTACCGTAATTGCTATCCATTTTTTCAACCTATTCTTTATACATACATGATTGATATACACGTTCAACAGATATTTATAACAATGGAGGAATAGAGAGAGACTTACAATGAGAAATTGGATTATGGGTTCTTTTTCTTTTTTTCTGTTAGGTTATTGGCTGTGTTCCGTACGTACAAAGACCAATGAGAATTAAAAGGAAGAAGAAGAGTTTATGGGATTTGTTAGGTCAGACATTATTCTTCAAATAATGTTATTGGAAATTTCAACATGTATTAATATTTTTCCTTGAGATTTACTTTTTTTATTGCTTAATGCTTATTGAAAAAACAAAATAGAGGGATGTACTTTTTTGAGGGCTGACTTTAATCGCTTTTTACCTGAAATAACAGTACTATGGCTTTCTCACGAATTATCAAGTTTGCCCATTCATGAATTGTTTGTGTCTTTGTTTTTTGTTTTTGGTAGAACATATGAAAGCCAATTAGCCCTTAAGCAATTTCGGCATACAAAAATGTAACTAAACTAGGGGGACTTAGGAAAATGCTAACACCCTCCTCTAACGAGCATGGTTGTTTCGCTATAGCATCCGCAAGCGTATTTGTCTCTCTCTTAACTCATCGGAACATATGATCCCAAGGTTTGTGAAGTAGTCCTCTACATTCTTCAATTTTCTGTTGAAGTTCATGACCACGTGTTGTGGTATCAGTGATTAACTCGAAGGCACCTTCCGAGTCCGTCTCCACTTCAATCTTTTGTATTCTTTTTTCCCAAGTGGTGAGGCAATATCGTCCGGGCCAGTGTGATCAGGATATTCGGGGATATCGTTACTCAAATTATTTTTGTTCGGAACGCCAATCTCGAATTTGAGAGAAAGAGGCACAATGATTTTATTAAGGACTTTGAGTGAGTTACAAGGGGCCGTGTGATAACAAAAGTTTGAGCTAAAAGAGTGCGATAAATTCTAAGTACAATAAGTGAGTAAAATTGTGGAGAGTGTTCTTGAGCTGATTTTTGTGGTGAATAATAGTGCTTGAAGTCTCATTTTCTGCTGAAATGGGGAACTATTTATAGTGTTAGTCCCACGGGTCTCTGGCCAATGTGGGCCAATTTTGCCTCTTTACTCCGTGTAGTGTTGGTGACCAATGGCGTGAGGGTCTTCTGCGCCAATGGGGGTGGTCTGTCAGGAGGTGGTCAATGGCGTGAGTTGATTGTCGTTCGTCTGAGCGGATAATGATGGTATCTGCTCCAATGGTCTGCGGAGGTGGTATTGGGCCAATGAGAGGGGATGGGTCTGCCACAATCATTGGTTTGCACCGGTAAGAGTTGTCGCTTTCTACTCCAATGAATGATTCAGCCCAATGGGGTACGGTCTTTCCTCATAATTAGGGTGGTTGGGAGCTAGGTTGAATGATGATGGTTGGCGCGTTTTCTGAGTCGAGTCGTGGACTATGGTCTGCCTGGATGATCGAGTAGCTTTTTTGGTTGCTTATTCTGAATGAGACCCCGGGGGTCGCTCTTCACTGTTGTAGTATGGTGAGTTGTATCCTTTAGTCGAAATATTGGTGGGTCTTGACTTCTCCTTGTATTCACTCATGTCCTTAACGTTTGTTATGTGCTCCTTTTTCCTCAATATTTGGCTAAGTGTTGGAAACTACTCCTCGGGGGTCCGAGAGGTGTTTGTTCTTCGATCTGGGGGGGAGGGGATTCCAGGGTCTTTCCTCGTGGGTACCCAAATTTGGGTTGACTCCAGGTCGTTGGGAAGGATGTGTCCAAGCCTTTGGGTCCATACTGCATTCCCTTCGATGGGCATTGGTCGGACGAGACTCGGGGGTACCTTCTTCGGGTGTTCAGACCGAGTACCCTCTGGTGGTGTTAGCTGGTCGTGACCTAGGGGTACCTTCTCCAAAACCGAGACTTTTTGCCCCTATTCAGGTAGAGGCCGGTCGTGACTTAGACGTATCCCTCCACTAGATGGCCAGTCGTTTTTGTGAGGTACTCCTTTTTTCGCCCTCGTTCGATAGGTGGGCAGATTATGCATCATCACCAAGCAATGGATAAACCAAGTCAGATTGCTTCCACTTCAGCTTCCAGGACCGTTGGGCTTACCATCTTCTTCACAGAACCCCACTCCCAATTACCCTTATCATCCCTCAAGACTCATCCCGCGGATCCTAATAGTGTTGTTTGATTTGGCAGATTATAGCATACGTCAAGACATGCGTGCCTTTGAAAATACGAGAGTTTCGTGCTTTCTAGAGACTCCATATTATTGTCGAGAATATGATGTTCTACAGAATGTTCGAAAATCTGTTACTCATCTCCTTAGTGAATTTCAGATTCACTATCATCCAAACCGCATCCTCCATATTGAAACATCTGCTCTAGTAATCTTGGGAAATATATATTTTCCATACCTTCACGGCTGCGAGACAGTCGCGCAGTTTAGGTGTTGTCGATTCAACCCGATTTATACACCACACACAATTCTCATCTTCAGTGAGCCTCCTCTCCTTTCGTAGCAGATTCGTCGTGATTCTATTTTGGCCCGAAAGCCAAATAAAATGTCTAATCTTGTTACTACAAGGGACTTTCCACACCCAGCCAATATTTGCATGAGTATTAACCATTTTCGCATGAGTCTCGAACAAAGCCGCATATGCACTTTGACACGTACATTTACCATCCGTCGTAGGAATCCATATGGCTTTGTCTTTGGTCCCGCACAACACAATCTGCTTTGCTAAAATCTTTTGTCTCCAAATTTGTGGGATAACTGTTCGGATTCCCTCAAGGTTCCAACAACTAAATTCGTCGAGCACATCCACTAGTCGAAGACCATAATCACTTGATCTATCTCCTCAATAACGCCGCGCAAAATTGTGTCCCCCATCCAATTATCAAACCAAAAAGATTTCGACTTACCATCTCCCACTTTCCATCGAAGAAACGGTTGGATAAGCTTCATGCATCTTACTATTCCCTTCCAAGTTCTACTAGGAGCGATGCGATAATTTATATATCCCATGAAAGGCGCAATTTCATACGCCCTATTTGGCATGACTCGAGTTACTAGTAAGAAAATAGCACCAGGGCGATTACTATTACTAGGTCTCTAAAGTTTACACTAAAATTCGGACGGCCAGCTCCCTGACAGTTCCATGATACCGCCTTTATTGGATTATTTTCAATTTGCACCAGATGGATTGGCTTATCAATACCCCCCCCCCCCCTCCATAATTGTGTTAGTTGTTGAAGTGTTTTCCGAATTTGATAATTGTTTGTTCTGCTCCCACGTGCTCAGCGCTATCTTCTGCCAACAAATCCATAGGTTCTCTAACCTCTCTATCGCTTGCGGGTTGATCTCGAACTCCCATATCGTTGATTTTACTTCCATGACATGAATAGTCCTCGGATCGATTAGTAATATCTTGGAGGGTCCCTCAAATATGTGCCTCAGGGTTTCGAATCCCCAAAAATTTGAAAGAGCTTGCACGATCAGCGTTCGTTCTCCATAATGATGTTCAAGTCCTCTTCGTGATCCATCAAAAATTTATTTCTCTGACTCTATTCCTCATTTGCACGACGCACTGTCCAAATTGAAAACTTCTATGAGTTCGGTTCTCTCTGACTCTATATTCTCAATGTCGTCGAGAACCGCAAAGGAATTTTTCTGAGTTTGTATATGCGGCGTCTTTCCTTTTCCCATCAAACTCCCCTTATTTTTTCCTTTAATATGTAGTTTCCTATTACTGTTAATGGATGGGGGAGGATTCTCTTGCCTTTCGGATCCTTATCGACTAAGGTTTCCTTACCCGGATGAAAAACCTCATTTAATTTTTGTTTTGATTGCCTTTTTTCTCCTCCAAATTCCTTTTGAGAATTGATAAACGCTTCCCCTCCATGCGTTTATTGATCTCCTTACCCTTCGACGTGGTTGATCCACCCTTGGGGGTTCCTTTTCTATGGACAACTTGCGTCCAATCGCCGAACTCGTCATTCTTGGTTTTTTCAATCAACCAACTAATTGAATTATCTCCTTCCTGCTGCGATATTTTTTCCTTCACCATAGGTGCTGCAATTTCCTTTCAGATTTCTTCTTTGCATTGCATGAATTTGTATTATGTCTGACTCGGCCACAGCTATACCATAAGGATGGTAGATTCTCGTAGAGAACTTGGTACACCTTTCCTCTGATATGAATTCCTCTCTCTAACGGTGTATCCATCGAAACCTGGACACATACGCTTCTGAATTTACCTCTTGTTGTCGTAAAGGTGTTCTCATCTATTTTGATTGGTTTGCCAACACAACTTGCGATCGCTTTCATGGCCGACTCCCTAAACATCTCGAGTGGGAGTTTCATTATTCGGATCCATGTTATAGCACAGTCTATGGTATCAGTATCCGCGCTGAAATGTGGTGTCCATTTATGGATATGCAGAAAACTCCCCGCAAGTTGCCACTGTCCTTGCGTTTGTATAACTTCTCTCTGATTTGACGATAGACCTCGTATGCAATAGCTACCATTGCTCAGATCTACAATGTCGTATCCTTGTGTTAACTTCCACATGACGCTAAGCTTGTTAACCAAACTCGGAAAATACCAAGGTTTCCCGAGTACTTTAATCAGAATAGTGTTCGGCAATTGCTCACACATAACTTCATGGAGATCATCCGCGAATTCAACCATTTTAAACGGAATATCCTTATTTTGCTCAACAACCCTAATTTTCCCTATCTCCGCGTTGATTCTCTCGTCATCAATGAACACATCTTTTGGCCTCACCATATTTGCATATGTTTGTTGAACCTTGCTTCCTTATTTCGTCTGTTATTGTAATTTCGACTCTCCATCTAACGTTGATCGTTCGTGGCCATAAACTCGTAGACTTAACGAGGGCGTTTTTGTGCCACCATTTCTGCCATGTTCTCAAACCTTATATCCTGGTTTGCATTATGATCTTGAGGTTTTGGACTGGGGTAATCACAGATTATCATCTCCGATGTGGGGGAATGATCGAACTCGATTGCTTGATTAATCGCCATTGTGTCGCTCCTTTTTTCGCCACAGCTATTTTCTCTTATAATATTGTTACTTTGTTAGTTTGTTGTTGTTTTTTGTTTGTTAAGGAGCCATTCATGAATTTTGTATTTTACGTGGAAATATTGAATTATAAACAATTATTACCTATAATATTATAGGTTCGCGATATTGATACTGTAAGAATTTCTTGAGCCAAAGCAAATTTTGAATTTCTCTAATTAATTTTTTAATATAAGAATATATAAACTAGTACCCTAAATATCTATGCCTCTCAATCATCGAACAAGTATATTTTTTGACATTGAAAAGATGGAAAAATATCACTTTTGGTACCCTAAGTTGTCATCTTAACAACTTTGGTACCTTAACTTGTCACTCCTCGAATTTGATAACCTAACTTTCATTACTCAATCCACGAGGCATCTCTTTTGGTAAGTTTTTTTGACCCCACTTATAACACTTGGACCAATTACAAGTGATTTTGTTTCTAATATTACATCCCTAATAAGAAATTACTATTTCTTGAATATATATATATATATATATATATATTCATATTCATAAATAAATTGCTCAAAGTCTTAAAATTTCCCAAAAATGATTTGTTTTATATTTTTATTTCTAAAAAATAAGATATTAACAAAAATAATAAAGTTTTACAATTTTAAAGAAAATAGAAAAAAAATCGTCTTCCCCAAATGGTCAAACCCTCTCCCACCGCCACATCACCACCACCGCCGCACCATACCCACCCCACCACACTCCCCCAGTTGTTTTTCTTTGAACACTAAGGTCATCTTCCTCTCCGAAGTAGCCTCCACGGTTATTGATTCTTTCTACAACTCAAATCTCCATTTGATTCTCCGTCGAGACAAACGATAAAAACGGTCGCCACACGCCGCAAAAGTTGCTGCTCGACCGCTCCTCGGTATATCTCTTCTTCGACGGGTGCCTTTGGGTTTTGGGCGGGTGAGGACATGGGGTGGGTATTGTAAAACCCCGACTGTTTTATGTAAATTTAATAAATTTTAAAATTTTGTTAAGCACATATAGCATAATTTTGAAATTGTGTCATCAAATTAAAGTTTAATATTTTGCTTCACTTATTAAACTAACTACACAAAATTGATACATATAAATTGTTTATATCTGAAGCTTAGATGTACTTTAATCTTTTATAGCCAAATAATTAGGTGTTTAATTGTATAAGGGTCCTCTCAGTAGTTATTTAAATTTCAAACATGTTATTATAATCGACTAATCGAGACTTTTTATATTAAGTAATAACTGAGAAGTCTTCTTAAACCAAACCACCTCATGCTCCTTTCTTTTTAGGGATAATTACAGTTACACTCCCGAGGTTTGGTGTAATTACAAAGACTTCCTATGAGGTTTGAGTAATTACAAAGACCTCCCCTCAATTGTACGGGATGATTACAATTACACCCTGTGAGGTTTGGTGTAATTACAAAGACCTCCCATCAGGTTTGAATAATTACAATGACCTCCTCTCTAACTAGTAATTGTATATGCATTTCCAACTTTGCCCTTGATCAAATAAATTTAAGTTTTGATGAAAATACTTGATATTTATTTAATTTCAAGAGCTTGAATGTGATATTAAATAAATTAACTACTGAATAAAAAAGTATTAAAGAATACACTAAAATAAATTTAATTATTCTCACATACGTTTAATTTTATTGCTTTTATAAAAATAAGATTTAATTTTATTACTCAATATTTCTTGATGAGATAAATCAATTGGTGTGAGAATAAAAGATAAACAGTTATGTCATAGTGGTAGAAAATATTGATTGTAATATTACAACATAATTTCTGTAATAAAATATATTGTTTTAAATGTAGTTATCTCCACTTTTAAACAAGTGCTAGGAATGTCTTTCAAACTACATTTAAAAATATTTATTATTAGAGAAATTATTTCGTGATATAAAATTATAATTAATATTTTCTACCACTATGACATAAGGGGTTATCTTTTATTCTCGAACCAATAGGGTTTTTTTTTCGTCAAGAAATAATGAGTAACAAAATTAAATATATGTGAGAATGAATTAAATTAATTTAGTGTATCTTTAATATTTTTTTCAGCAATTAATTTATCTAATATTACATTCAAGCTTTTGAAATTAAATAAAATATGTATTTTCAGCAAGACATTTAAATTCATTTAAATAATATAATTGGTCAAGGCCAAAGTTGAAAATGCATTTACAATTATTAGTTAGAGGGGAGGTCCTCGTAATTACACCAAATCACATGGGGTGTTGTAATCATACTTACAATTACTTGTTAAAGGGGATGCCATTATAATTACTCAAACCTAGGGAGGTCTTTGTAATTACACCAAATCTCAGGTGGTGTAACTGTAATTATCCCTTTTTTTAATTACTTATCGTGGTAGGGCATGCTGCGTTGGTTAACGATTTTGGAGATGTTATCAATGTGTGACTGAAGGTGGATAATTCAATATTTATTAATTATGGCCTAAGTTTAATGCTATGTTGCACAAGTACGGATATGACGATACGAATACGGCGATACCAATTTTTAGAAAATAAACGATACTAATACGACATGCATACGTCTATATAAATTAATATTAATATTACAAAATTTAGATGCCAAATTCATAGTAAGTAAACTATTCGTAAATAAAAAAAAATGATACCAAAAAACATTAATAAATAAAAGTTATGATAACAAAGTAGTGGGTGAGGCAGACTGTGGTTGACGGGTGGAAGGTGTCGGCATGGTGATTTTGGTAGAGATAGGGAGAGAGCGAGAAGAGACTTGGAGAGAAAGAAGGTGAGATCCGTGAGCTCCTAAAACTAATTACCGTATTTGTTTTTCTCTTTTATATGGTATATATTTTAGGGAAAAAAGCAGACCACTCCCTTAGCTTCTGGCCGTTTTGCACTTTGCCTCCAGCTTTGTATTCCTCCAATGTTACCCCCCACGGGAATATTTCGTCAAAAAAATGAATATTCCGTTAAATTTTGACACGCACGCCTCACGTGGAGGGGCATTTTTAATGGAATATTCGTTTTTTACGGAATATTTATTTTTTTACGGTCATGCTACGTCGGGAGTAAACGTTGGATGAAATACAAAGCTGGAGGGGCAAAGTGCTAAGAAAAAAGGTGGGGGGAAAAAGTGCAAAACGGTCAGAAGCTAAGGGTGTAGTCTACTTTTTTCCTTTATTTATTCACCCATCAATTTCAAAGTTTATAAAAAAGACCTAAAATATATCTGATACTCCCCAAATCCGTATATGATAAGTATCGAGAATTATCGTGGTAGGCCTTGCTTTGGTTAACGGTTTTGGAGATGTTCTTTCATGTGTCATTGAAGGTGGATAATTCAATATTTATTAATTATAGCCTAAGTTTAATGTATTCAAAATATGAAAAAGGCCCGAAAGTCGTAATCCCATTAACCTTATATGTGAACTAAAACGTTTAAACTCGAGAGTTCGGGTTTCATTATTTTTACGATAGAGCCCTTTATGTGAACTTTGGTGTAGCACACAAAGAATAAAAAGTCAACAAGTCAATTGTTACACCTAAATTCCTATTCTCGCAAGTACACGAATAAAGTAATAATAAAATGATAAGTATAGTTACGAACCAAGTGTCGTATCCCAAAGAAGTGGTGAATGCATGTTTAAATCACTTAAATGTAAAGCACTAATGATTGTCACAGTTGTTATCTCTGCGTTTGCATGATGAATGCGTAATGAATGTAGAATACTTTTGATGCAGAAAACTTATGAATGCAGATTTTATGAAAATAATTTTGAATGCAGAAGATCGCCTAAACTAGAATGATATGAATGACTAAACTATTATGCAATGAAAACAATGAGAATGTTCTGAATATAAAGAGAATGATTTTGAATGCAAGGAAAACTATTTGAATGCAATGGCGAATTGAAAGATAATTCATTTAGCTACTAAAGAACTTATCTAACTAGTGCAATAAAGTAATAAACAAAATTTAAGAAGATTAATTGGTTGAATGCTTAGGTTGTAAACAATAGATCAAGATAATGTTTAGAGGTTGGGTTTCACTACTGATTTAACCATAATAGTTCATAGACAAACTACTTATATTTACTTGAGATGTTTGATGATAGTTTGAACCTCGTATATCTAATGGATCTGTGACCTATAGCTAGACCTATCCTAACTATAGAAACTACGAGTCTCTAATAACCTACCGCGTTAGCAAATCTAGTGCAATTGTTAGTTGTTTTAGTTGAGATATCAAATCTGAATTATGTTAACATAAACGTATATAATCATGATTGATCTAGTGTGATCTAGGGATTGTGCATCAGTTGTGTTAGCGTACCAAAGTCCCAAATCACATATATGTACAGCTAACTTAACATCTACACTCTGGCGGTCCCAGGGTAGTGCTTCTGTTCATCCAGCTAGAGTAAGACTAGTCATACAACATAAAGAACAATTCAATCTAGACATGCAATTTTATCAAACACACATCAAACAAAGCAAAAATATATTTATAAATCAGAGTTACTTCTCTACTCTAAACAACAAGTAGGTTAACTCCTCATAGTCATGAGTTCAACAGTTATTAAAGAATTAAATAACATAATTAAAGTAAAGAGATAGATGAAAGCTTCTCAGATCCAGAGGAGTGCTGATGCTTTGGCTATCTTCTTGACTTCTACGTGCTATATTCTTCTTCTTCACGAACTATTAACTTTAGAACAATAACAAAACTAAACTAGAAAATAACTTTGATGGTGTTTCTCCCTGGAAATAGTAAGTAGTTAAAAAACTTTGTAGACACTCTCTATGAATTGGTTTCTTTTTCTTGAAGTCGTCTTTTTAGTGCTGGATGTCCTCTCATATTTATAGAAAAATATTGTTACCCTAATTTGGTGGATAGCCGCAACTTAAACTGTAGGATGAGGTGGTGTTGTCCTACATACGCGCGATCTGGTGTGTTGCGCTCCTCGTGCTGCTTTTTCTCCCTCGTTGCGCCACTCTCTATTTTTCTTATGCGACGTTCTACTTCCTTCTATTGCTCTCGCTACACTCGGCTTTTCTGGCACTGTCACGTACCTCTCCCATGTCGCGCCGCTTCATCCTCGACTTGGGCCGACTTTTGAACTTCTTAACATGTTGCGATAAGGATTTTCATCATTTGCGTAGTTCCATGGCCCTTGAACTTGTGTTGTAACGCCATATTTCCAAAATCATCCATTTGTGCTCTTTTAGCTCCGTTTTGTCTTGACTCGATAAAACCCTAAGACAATAAGAAATAATACTAAAACCAATAAATATGCACCAAGAATTATACAAATACATTTTATCCATTTCCGTATTTTAGGAACTCGAAGAAATATTTTAGAAACTTTTTTCTACTATCAATGATGTAAAATCTTAAATTATGCTGGCAAGGGGTGCGTGTTGAAGGTGAACAAGTCAAAAATAGTTAAGAGTATAGTAAATCACTTTGTCATCTTACTGTGATTGAGGCATGTGTCAAGTGTAAAAATAATACAAATTAAACATTGAAAGATAAAAGGAATGAAAACTAAATTAGTTAAAAAGCTTAGACTCAGCAGAACTAACAACATTTATACATTTACCGTGTGGAGGAAGAAAATAATATCCCGTCGTCAATGTGTAGTGCAACGAAATGAAATATATGAGATCCTTGAATAACCTAAAAGATCGTTTGAAGTTGAAAGTATCATGTTTAAGCATAAATATTATTGACGCAGTCACAATCCACATATAGGTTGAAGTAACTAGTATGACCAATATTTTGTACATGTAGCTATTAAATCGAGAAATACTCTATTTTCTCAATTGACATCATTGAGTCATAAAATAGAAGTGGTTGAACGTGCTGAAATTCTGCTGCAAAGTCTGCCCGATTCGTATGACCAGCTTGTCATCAACTTAACAAATAATGTCCTCACGGATTATTTGGTCTTCGACGAAATTGCAGCCGCTATTCTGGAAGAAGAGAGTCGGCGCAAGAACAGAGAAGACAGGGAGGCAGGTTCGCAACAAGCATGTGCCTTGTCGGTGACAAGAGGGAGAACGACGGAGCGTGGTGCAAGTGGGAGTAAGAAACAGTGGAGATCCAAGTCAAAGACCAAGGGCAGTTGTTGGCACTGTGGCAAGAAAGGTCACTTGAAGAAGGACTGTTGGAATCTTAAGGATTCAAACCAAAAGAGTTCTAATCCTCAGGGGAACGTTGCTAGCACTTCAGATGATGGTGATGTACTATGCTGTGAAGCAGCAACAGCTATTCGAGGTATGCGTGGCTTCGATGATGTATGGCTTATTGATTCAGGAGCCAGTTTTCATATGACTCCCCGGAGGGAGTGGTTTCATGAGTATACACCGATCGCTGGAGGATCTGTGTATAGCTGTAAAAATGAACCTTTGAAAGTTGTTGCCGTTGGTACGATCAAGCTGGAGATGCATGACGGGATTGTTCGAACCATTCGAGATGTTCAACACGTGGCGGAATTATGCAAGAATTTGTTGTCTTATGGACAACTCGATGATCTTGGTTGTGAGATTGGGTCGCGAAACAAGATCATGAAAGTTAAAAGGGGTGCGCTTGTACTAATGAAGGCGGACATGATTGCCGAAAACTTATACATGGTACATGGGAGGGCTCTGCAAGTGGGAGAAGCGTCAGTGGCTTCATCTGAGTCGATTGAGAAATCATCAATGATTTGGCATCAGCGGCTCGGGCATATGTCGGAACAAGGCATGAAGGTTCTTGCAGAGAAGAAACTACTTCCGGGCCTCACAAAGGTATCTTCACCTTTTTGTGATTATTGTGTTGTGGGCAAGCAACATCGTATAAAGTTTCGTAGTACAGATTCTAGAAGTAAAGTCATTCTAGAATTGATTCACTCTGACGTGTGGCAAGCACCAGTACTATCCATGGGAGGTGCAAAGTATTTTGTGTCTTTTATAGATGATTATTCCAGGAGATGTTGGGTGTACATGATCAAGAGTAAGGCCGAGGTGTTCTCGATGTTCAAAACGTACAAAGCGCTGGTGGAACTTGAATCTGGGAAAAATATCAAGTGCCTTAGATCTGACAATGGAGGGGAATATACTGGCAAGGAGTTTGACGACTTCTGTAAAGATGTTGGGATTAAGAGGCAGTTTACTACGACATACACTCCGCAGCAGAATGGGGTGGCAGAGCGGATGAACAGGACCTTGTTGGATAAAACAAGAGCCATGATGCAGGCTGCAGGCTTAGAAAATTCGTTCTGGGCAGAAGCAATCAATACCGCCTGTTATGTGGTGAACCGATCTCCGTCAACAGCACGGGGGCTAAAAACACCGATAGAGGTGTGGACAGGTAAACCAGTTGATTATTCTAATCTCCATGTATTTGGGAGTCCCGCTTATGTTATGTTTAATACTCAAGAGAAAACGAAGCTGGACCCAAAATCCAGGAAGTGTTTGTTCTTAGGGTATGCTAAAGGAGTGAAGGGGTATCGCTTGTGGGACCCCACTGCCCACAAGATAGTTGTAAGCACGGATGTTATCTTCACGGAAGATAAGAAAGGAAATGATAGCAGTACAGGGGAAGATCCAGAAACTACGACATTAGTAGTCGAGAAGGATGCTGAGCAGGAGGGTCCTGCCGAACCAGAGCATGAACCTGAGGAGACAACAGAGTCTGGAGTCTCGGGGATACGTCGATCGACACGTGTCAGGAGACCACCAGGCTGGCACTCAGACTATTATATGGAGAACAGTGTTGCATACTGTCTTTTAACTGAGGACGGGAAGCCATCAACTCTCCAAGAAGCAATGAGTAGTTCAGATGCAGCTCAGTGGATGGCAGCAATGCAGGAGGAAATCGAAGCACTCCATAAGAATAAGACGTGGGAACTTGTGTCTCTACCACAAGGGAGGAAACCCATTGGCAACAAATGGGTGTACAAAATCAAACGTAACAGTGATGACCAAGTGGAGAGGTATCGTGCTCGATTGGTGGTGAAAGGATATGCTCAGAATGAGGGGATTGATTTCAACGAAATATTTTCTCCGGTGGTCCGAATGACAACTGTGCGGGTGGTTCTGGCGATGTGCGCTACATTTGATTTACATCTTGAACAGTTAGATGTAAAGACGGCTTTTCTTCATTGTGATCTTGAAGAAGAGATTTATATGCTCCAACCGGAAGGATTTATTGAAGAAGGAAAAAAGAACTTGGTTTGCAGGTTGACCAAATCTTTGTACGATCTCAAACAGGCACCGAGGTGTTGGTACAAAAGATTTGATTAATTCATAATGAGCCTTGGATACAACAGACTGAATGCAGATCCTTGTGCATATTTCAAGAGATCTGGTGATGACTTTGTTATTTTGCTGTTGTATGTTGATGACATGTTGGTTTCAGGCCCCAACAAAGCTCGTATTGAAGAATTGAAGGCTGAACTGGCTAGAGAATTTGAAATGAAGGACTTAGGACAAGCAAACAAGATTCTAGGGATGCAAATCCACTCAGACAGAAATTGCATGAAGATTTGGCTTTCTCAGAGGAACTATCTGTTGAAGATTTTGCGGCGGTTCAGTATGCAGAATTGTAAGCCAATCTCTACCTCTCTTCCTGTTAATTTCAAGTTATCCTCAAATATGTGTCCTAGCAGTGAAGAAGAGAGGAGGGAGATGTCTCGAGTACCACATGCATCAGTAGTGGGAAGCTTAATGTTTGCTATGATCTGTACTAGACCAGACATTGCACATGCAGTGGGAGTGGTTAGTCGATACATGGCGAATCCGGGAAGAGAGCATTGGAGTACAGTAAAGAGAGTTCTCAGATACATTCAGGGAACCTCAGATGTTGCATTATGTTATGGAGGATCGGGTTTTACAGTCAGGGGCTATGTTGATTCCGACTATGCAGGTGATCTTGACAAAAGCAAGTCCACGACATGATATGTGTTTACTCTTGCTGGAGGTGCAGTGAGTTGGGTTTCAAAGTTACAGTCAGTTGTTGCGACATCAACAACGGAAGCTGAATACGTGGCAGCTACGCAGGCCAGTAAAGAGGCGATTTGGTTGAAAATGGTTCTGGAGGAACTCGGGCACAAACTAGAGAGTATTTCTCTATTCTGTGACAGTCAGAGTGCGTTGCATCTTGCAAGGAATCCAGCGTTTCATTCCAAGACAAAGCATATTCGGGTCCAGTATCACTTTGTTCGTGAGAAAGTCGAGGAGGGTACTGTGGATGTGCAGAAGATTCACACAAAAGATAACATATCAGATTTTTTGACAAAGAGTGTTAATGCTGACAAGTCTGTTCAGTGTCAGTCCTCGTGTGGTCTGGTGAAAACGTAAGCAACATGAATGGCGAGGTAGAAAGAATGGTGTGAAGATCTGATTAGTCCCTAATCAAATCTTCAAGTGGGAGATTGTTGGGGCGGCATTTTTAATCACAAAGTGCAGCACTATTTCTATTTTATGGGGCGGCTGATTTTGTTTAACATTGGTGCTATATTGGGGCGGCAATGTAAGACTTTGTTTTCTCAACAATTGAGGCCTATAAAAAGGACCTTCATCCGGCAAAACAAGAATCATCCCAAACAAATAAAACACAAGTATCTCTTATATATAATTAGCAAATAATTAATATAAAGAGTGGTTTAGAGTGTTGTAATTGTGAGGTAAAAATAGAGAGTTTGTACGACTTTACTACGATAAAAGTCGGAGAGTTGTAATTCCTATTTTACACTCATAGTGAAGTTCTTCTACCTTGCCCGTGGTTTATCACCCTAAATTAATTTGGAGTTTTCCACGTAAAAATCTGTGTGTCGTATTTTTCCGTCTTTCATTTATTGCCGTGTTTTTCGCTCTATCGAGAAGGGTCCACTTTACAACACTTACGTCCTCCATCCTTGAATCATGCACAATTGGCCAAGAATTGACACATGACTTGCATGTGTGTTAGAAATTTGAGGATGTATATTAAAATTGGTCTCATAATAGTGAAAAAGATTTCAATTTGAGTCCCATATTGTGCATCTCTTATAATAGAAAATAAATCAAGTTTTTCATTCTAATCTCGCTTCACACACGTGAAAAGCCTGATTTATTTCTTACGTTTCTATTTTGTTTTGTTAATAACTAGATCTTACATCTCACCATTAGTAATTCAAAACGGGTTGGATTTATGTACTCGCCAACATAACTTTTCTAAGGTACAATAAAAACAATTTCAGAGAGATCCTCACATTTGCAGATTAATCTCGACGCTCACGATATTACCAGTTATTAATGCCTATAGAACTAAATAGGGTAGATACCGTCCTTAATTTGGCCCCAATCGATTAATGAGAGAGTTATACAAATTATCCAAGTGGTGATTATGGGAGTGGTCACCTTATATTTGGACTAGCAAAAAAGCGCACGCGGGGACCGCGTGCAAATTTCTCTATATTAATGAGTACTTTAGTTTTACCGTGTTTTTATATTTATGTATATCCAATAATAATAAAGAAATACATATTTTTAGGTATACTTAAACTCTAAAAAATGTAACTTCATATTTTAAAATTGAATAAATAAGTTAAATTATTAAATTTTAATTAATAATGTATAAATTCAAAAATAATAATTTGTTAAGTTGTGTATAAATTCCAAATTCATTTTTAGCAATTGAGTTTCATAATCCTCAATCAATATATTAATTTATAAACTAAAACTTAATTAACAAAGTTGTTTGTAGGATGCGTGAGTAGAATTGAAGAAAAAGAAGAGAGAAAATTTCTTTCTTTATTCATCTGATATATTAATTAGCAGAAAACTAAATCTTAGTTAGATTCGTATTAGTTCAAAAAAAGTTCAGAAAAAGAAGCAATTCCTTTATTTTGTTCTTTTTTTTAACTCGAGCACACAAAAAAATAAAAGTTTACCAAATTAAAGAGGATTCTTACCTTGTCGTGAATTCCTAATAAACAATGTTTCTCATTGATAAAATATGGAAACTTATGTAAAAGTTAAATTAAAGTAAATCAATGGTTGCAACCTAATTTCTTACCTCATGTTAAGGTCTCATTGTGTATAAACAAAAACTCAAAATATTATAAGTAAGAGAATATATTAAAGAGATAAAAAAGTTGATACTCGTGTTTATTTTCATGTATCAAGAATCCAGTTACTATATTTGTGGGAGTTGATTCAAAACTTAAAATCCGAATTAGAGTCATGGCTTAGTGGAGCATAAATTTTGTAAAAGAGTTGAAACTAACTTCAGTTTTAAAAGAAAAAAAAATTACGGATCCCTTTTTTTAGTAATACTCTATTATTATTATTATTATTTTTATATAATTAATTAGAGGAAAGAAACTATGCGATCAAAACAAATGAAGAGATAAGATTTATTTCCGTGATTAGTAATGACCAAAACAAATTGAAAGGATAAGATTCACGAAAATATTCCTGAAAAGTGGAAATTGTCAACAATGTAAAATAAGATCAAGCAAAAAAACAAAAAAAAAATTCAAACTAAAAGTCCTAATAAAAGTATAATAATGAACAAACGATTTTAATGGAAAAAAAAATGTCAAAAGTGCAAGATAAGAACAGAGAAAAAAGGAAACAAAATACAAACTAAAATTCCCAATAAAAATATAATAATGAATTAATGATTTTAAAAGAAACAAAATGTCAAAAATGCAAAAATGTCAAAAATGCAAGATAAGATCAAAAGGAAAAACGAAAACAAATGAAAATACAAACTAAAAGTCTTAAAAAAAATATAATTATGAACTATATGAATTTCAAAGAAACAAATTATAAGCACATGCATGATCAGGTAATACTTAATTTACCTTATTTAATATCGTATTGTGAATGTAAAACTTCCTTCTAAAATTTCACTGCATATAAGAACAACAACCAAAGGTCAGTTCAGAAATTAGCATAACAAACATATGAAAATCATAGTAATACGTGCTAAACAAAATTAATCAACCATTAATAATTTTGGAACAAAACTAAATTGGGTAATAATGAGAAACCAGGAAACAAAAAGATGAAAAAAATGATGTGAATTGTGCGGATATTGGCTGATTTATAGAGGAGTGATTAGAGGGCAGTTAAATTTCAAAATTTTCAAATTGCTTATCCGATTGCGAGTTGAGAATATGAGGGACGTGGGGAAGTTTTGGTAATAAGACTTCAAAATTTAAACTTTCCTTTTTATTCGTTTTTAGATTACGGAAAATGAGAGAGATTTGGGGAGAGTGGAAAGTTTTGGTCTCATCTTTTCCATTTTATGAATAGGCGTTAATTCAAAAATTCCTATAATTATGGGCATTCACAATTTAAATTTCTAGCTTATATGTAGTTATTATTATATTATCCTTCATATCTCTTAATTTAAATAAGTAAGGTAGGGGTAAATTTGGAAAACACTTTATTGGACTCCCAACTACCCAAGTGATTGCTTTGCTTATATTATTAATAGATATTACATATATACCCTCTGTTATATAAGAATTTTAAATTATTTAGACAACTTTTCAGCTTTATATTATTGTAGAAAGTCAAATGCACAAATAATTTATTTAGATATATAAATACCTTTTGCTTTTATTTTTTCTGTCTCTTTAAACGAAATAATGAGGTTCATTTTCTTTTTTCTCTAAGTAATTTTGGTTTATTTTATTATTTTTTGTGCAAAATAAATGAGGAGAATGAATTTACATTGGACAAAATTTAACAACTCTTAAACAAAACGAGGCATACCGCATGTTTGTATAATTTGGGATTGAAATTGGAATCTTATTTTCATTACGGAACCAAAATTGTATAAAAGTCACATTAGGGGACCAATTTTTACAAACATCCTCCAATGAACACATGTGCAAGTCACGTGACAAATCCGACAATTTTGCCAATCTGATAGTGGAGGATGAAAATTGGACATAATGCTGACTGAAATTAGAAATATGCCACATTAAATACATATAATTCTCTAGATTATGAGATTTCAGCGGTCTAACGGGAGGAAAATTTTCTTGTGCAAACATAGTAAGTACTACATGAGGCCAACGATGATATGTATTAAAATACTTTCTTGTAATATAAAAAATAACCATTCAATAATTTTATTTTATTGTATATTGATAGTCATTGCTGCGTGATTGTTGCATGGAATAATTTCTCCTTATTGGGTTTCAAATTTGGTCATAGTTCTTGTTAGATTAAGATTTTAATTTTTTTTTATCAAGATTAGTTTAATATGTTTTTCTCAAATAAAAACTATGTTCATCCATGTAACATTGTGCTTGTGCAGTTGTGCAGTATCATAGTTGTATTGAATTGTTAATTGTACGATTTTTTTTAATCATTTTGTACGGTTGAGTTTTCATAATAAAAGTTTGTATCAGTTAAATGTTAAATGTAATATTGACACGCATCCCCATTTTTTTACACGGCCACCTCTGCTACCAGTATGTTTCTAGTAAGCTTGTTTTATGCATTGAAGGATTCAGGTGTGATGATGATGACATAATTAGTTGTCACTCTTCTGAATATGAGAGCCCTTCTCTTGTCTCTGATGCTGCTTCCTCTCCAGTTAGGAAGTTTAAAAATGCTAACTGTACAGTATTAAATTATAATAATAATAGTAATATAGGTTTTCCATATGGGAAGAATGGTAGGACCATTTGTAAGCAAAATAGCTTCAAGATTATTAATAAGCAGAAAGCTCAAAAAGTGTTGCCTGCTGTGGATTATGATTTGGAGGATACTTCTAGTTCTCCTGTTAATAGTCCGAAGGTGAGTCATTTTTTTTCTTGAAATATTGTATTTTAATTCATTTGATTGTTTTTTGATGAATTCTTATTTGGTTTTGCAGGTATCGTATCTTAATGATCAGTTTATGAAAGAAAAAGAGAAGACGAAACTTTCAGAGGTGATTAATTGCTTTATTTCTATTTTTGAACTACGTTGCTATAAGGAGAGCTCGATTGTTGTGTGTGACG
Source organism: Linaria vulgaris (assembly GCA_948329865.1). Classification (NCBI taxonomy): domain Eukaryota; kingdom Viridiplantae; phylum Streptophyta; class Magnoliopsida; order Lamiales; family Plantaginaceae; genus Linaria; species Linaria vulgaris. The sequence goes on from OX415249.1 coordinate 31,145,340, forward strand.
GAGGAGATACCGATTGTGGCATGCGGCGGCGACGGAAAGATAACTAACGGTAGTGGTGGTGGTGGAGATTTTACATATTAGTTGATTTTAATTTTGGTTTTATTTCCAAATAAAATTGGGTTTTTCATTTTTCAATTTTTTTATTTATTTATGAAAATATGTAAAATGTCTTTTTTGCCCCTCAAAAAACACCAACACACACTAAGGGGGTGCAATGTGTCAACAAATTCATTTTAGGGGTGCAAAATGGTGTCATTTCATGTAAGGGGTGCAAAGTGTCAAAATTGACCATTTTAAGGGTGCAAAATGCTTTTTACCCATAAAAATGACATTTTGAAATCAATTTAAGTACATGCGGATCAATTCAGTGCAGTAGGGGATTTTTGCTAATTTTTAAATAACACCGGGGGTTTTTTGCCAATTAAAATAACACAGGGGATTACTTGCCAATTAGAGACAACACAAGGGTGGTTTTTGCTATTTACCCATTAATATTATGAATGTTCACTACAAGATTTAGGGGGCATCTGCAACCGCCCCTCCCAACCGCCCGGGCGGTCGCCATTAACGGCAACCGCGGCGGGACCGCCAGGCAGTCGCCAGGTAGAAGTGGCGACCGCTCGGGCGATCGCGAGGCTTTTATAAGTCCTCGCGACCGCTAGACCGTCGCTTGGTACCATGGCGACCGCCTAGGCGGTTGCTAACACTAGTTATCTGCAACCGCCTGACGGTTGCAGATAACATTCAAACTTGAACTTTTTTATATTTCAGATGATTCGTTGTGACGTGTTGTTTGATCAATTGAAAATTACCCTAATGATAGTTAAAACAAGCCAAGTTATGAGGTTTCATTGCAAAATCAAGCTTGGGACAACATTAAGTACTAAGTATGATGATTAGTTGTTGAACATAATAGATAGGTGTATCGTTGATAACTCGCCTAATCACATCTAATCTACTATTTTACTAGCTCAATTACTAGTTTTGTAGTTATTTACTACTACTATTCAAATGTAATAATGATATTTGAGTTTAATAAACACAAACACATCAAAATACTTCCCAAAAATCACTAATTTCGAATATGGATGTTATCTGCAACCGCCGGACGGTTGCAGATAACCAGTTCAAGCAACCGTCAAACGGTCGCCAAGGCATCTCGCAATCGTTGGGCGGTCGTTAAGTCACATGGCGACCGCCTGGGCGATTGCTGATACTAGATATCTGCAACCGCCCGACGGTTGCAAATAATATTCATACTTAAACATCTAATCTACTATTTTACTAACTTAATTACTAGTTTTGTAGTCATTTATGACCTTAATTCACGGTTAATAATGATATTTGTTGTCTTCAAACACAAACACATCAATATACTTGCCAAAAATCATTAATTTTAATCATGAATATTATTCGCAACCGCTGGGCGATTGCGAGAATCCCACTGTTGCAACCGCCCAGCGGTTGCGATACCTATTGTCGCAACCGCCCGGGCGGTCGCCATGGTATCTAGCAACCGCTCGACGATTGCTAATTCCGCTGAAATTGGCGGGATTCGGAGAAAATTCAAATTTTTTCGAAAACTCAAAAATTTCAACCCAAATATTATATATACCCACCATTCTTCACTCTAATTTTTCATTCACAAATATTACACTCTCCAAAAATAACCAACACTCTTCTTTTCCAATCCACAAAAACCCAAACATTTTCTTTTATTTCCAAAACAAAACACTAAACACTTTTTTTATCTCCAAAACAAACACCAAACATTTTCTTTCATCTCCAAAACAAAAGACCAAACACTTTCTTTTCTTTTATATCTCCAAAACAAAACACCAAACAATTTGTTTCATCTCCAAAACAAAACACCAAACACTTTCTTTTCTTTTATATCTCCAACAAAAAACTCAAACACTTTCTTTTATTTTATACCTCAAACAAAAAATCCAAACACTTCTTTTTTATCTTCAAACCAAAACATCAAACACTTATTTCTCTTCTTTTCTTTTTGTTTCTCTTCTTTTCTTTTTGTTTCATTTCTTTTCTTTTTGTTTCTCTTCTTCTTCTTTTTTTTTGTTTCTCTTCTTTTGTTTTTGTTACACCATACTAATTTCAACAAAAAAACAATAATATTCCAAAAAATTCCCAAAATATTATTGTTTTTTTTTATGAATATTATCTGCAACCGCCGGGCGGTTGCGAACATCATGAATTCTAGCGGTTGCGAGCTCCTTATGGACGTGGCGACCGCTCACTTTTCAATGAAGACTGCAACCGTCGGGCGGTTGCGAACATCATGAATTCACAACCGCTAGGCGGTTGCGAGCTCCTTATGGACGTGGCGATCGCCACTTCCCTATGAAGGTGGCGACCACCAAGCGGTCGCCACTTCCTTATGAAGGAGGCGACTACCGAGCGGTCGCCACCTCTCTATGGACGTGGCGACCGCCAAAGGTGTCTGCGACCGCTTGGCGGTCGCATAGTACCCACGACGAGGGGTATCTGCGACCGCCCGGACAATTGCAGATACCCCTCGGGTGACTGCCCATGGGCCATCTGCAACCGCCTGAGCGGTTGCAGATGGCCCTGTGTTCTTGTAATGGTTTACCATAATTGTTTCACTTTAGACTTTAGAGCTACTTTTAATATTATTAGATTAATATTAAGTTAGTTATATTTTTTATAGACTATTGATCATAAAAGATGTATTTTTGCTCATCAACGTGTGTTTCAGTGTTTTGCTTCATCAAAATTATGTTCATCTCTTTTGATATTGGTTGGATTCTGAGATTTGCTAATAGCCATTACTTTTATGCCGCTAGTTATACCAGGTCACACTAATATATGCATTCTAACCACTGTTTTAAAACTCTGCTCGGACCGACCGGTCCGACCGATTCGATGGAGAACCGATGGCCTTGTCGGACCGGCTCTCCTCCAGAAGCGGGCTGCAAGCGTCTGTGGGCGAACCGGTTGCCCGGTTCCGCTTGCGAACCGGTCAGTCCCCTTTTTTTTCTTTTTCTGGAAAATTACGAGACTGCCCATAATTTTTTGACAATTACAAACCTACCTCGAAAATTTAAAAAAAAAGAAAGAAAAAAAACCAAAAACTTTGAAGGCTATAACTTTGCGTAGGAGCGTTCTTTTTGGACGATTTTTTTTTATTTAGGTATTGACTTCAGCAGGATTCTTAGTGAAGCTCCAAAAGACGCACAATTCGTCATCGTGTCGGACTCGTGTGTGAGTGGGAGGTTAATCGATAAGGAGAAGGAACAATTGGCGCCAAAAACTCCTGGGCATATATACAGTTCACTTGAAGTTAAAAGAATGATTCCATTTAAAGCCATTGTGCTACTTGCACATCCTGGAGTACCAGAATTATAACAAGATTCGTGCAAATGGTGCCAACTACGTACAAACACTCTTTGCCGGACTTTTTGGTGCACAAGCGTGTCTCATTTTCCAAAATAGTAAAGTTGGGGCAACCATTGGCAAACCAAGGGATTCTGATAAGTGGGTGCATACCAGGCGAGGCCTACAATGAAGTGCAATGAAGTGGAGTGTGACGATGGTACATGGGAAGGAGTTTGTTCGACGGATGCTGGGATCTCGTGAGCCATGCTCGACGTTTTGTCCAAGAGAAATCAAATAACAATCAGAACCCATGCCTCTACTGCGACGACAAAAATAAAAATGATATTTTCCTCTTGCCATCTAATTGCAAAATTAAGCCACAATAAGGTAATATGCATTGTACGTATGTTGCCACTAGCTTCCTCGACAATCGACGGATCAGTCCTCTAATGTTTGTCAAATAAAGTAGTAAATATATATATATATATATATATATATATATATATATATATATGTCTAAAGCACTAAACGAATAAAAGTTTATCCTGTGTGTTTGTCCTTAAACTATAATTTTTTAGGGACATATAATCTGATTTTGCTCGGCTCTAAGATGTACATTTATATGTGTCTAAAGCCGAGAGACAAAAATACTTCTACCCTATTACAGAGACAGATTAAGCCGCTCTAGACGGATGTGTGAATTTTTTCTTATTAAAAAAAGGTGGAATTAACGGAAGCACAAGCAGTGCTTTAACCCCTTACACACCGACACAAAATAAAACACCCAAAAAAGAAAAAAATTGACACATGGAATACTCCCAGTCACTCTTAATATCATAAGAAGCAGCTCGTCCGGTTATTAGAGATATATTAATCCATCTCTAGATGTTATTTAACATGTAAAATACAAAATTTTAAACATACAAAATAATATTAGAAGAAAACCTCTGAAATAGTTAGGACATGAAAATCCATCTATAATAGATATTAAATACAGTCAAGTTATGGAATAAAAAGGGGACAGACTATAAAATGTCTTAAATATTTTGAAATTGAAAAGATATATATATATATATATATATATATATATATAGGGAAATACTAGTCCATTCCTAAATATTTTGAATATTTAAAAAATTCATGTTCGATTTATTATGTCTCTAAATGAAAGTTTTTTTTTTCTTTTTCAAGCAAATAGAGTGAAAAGCAAAGCAGATATGTTATATTCGACTATTGTAAGTTTTACTGCATGCAAAAACTTCTCCAAATATTAGAAATGCTATATTAACCTCAAATATATGTGGTGGGGTATTTTAGGAAGGCCCAATAGAAATATTGGGCCTGCCCACAAGAGAAAGGCCCAGAAAACTGAATATCGAATAGAAGGAATTCGACCTTAAAGGAATATCGAATGGGCATGATTCGATCTTCATTCCCCAACTACCACTGGGGCCCACGGAACGGGGTCTATAAATACCCCGTCCTCTGACATTATCAAGACGCATTCAATACAATCACTCACCAACTCAAGATCGAACTTGGAGATTCGACACTCAGCGATTCGATCGATCCGATTCGATCATCTGATTCGACATTGACCAATTCGATATTCACTCGGTCGAAGATATCTGATTAGACGTAGACAAATTCGTCCTTCACTCAATCGAAGCTATCTAATTCGACATTCATCCAATTCGAGGCTTGCTTCTCTCGAACATGAACGATTCGACATTCACTCGATCGAACCTCTGCGATTCAATATTCATTAAATTAATTGTATTTCTATTCGTACTGCCTGGTCAGCTTGTATTAGGTGTTCTAGACCAAGCTAGTTCGATTTTATATTCGATTAGCATTATTTTGGCATCAATCCCATTGTAATAGTAACAACTGTATTGTAACCCGGACGAAATAAAACCAAAATATTGGCGCCGTCTGTGGGAACACTACATTTCCCAGTTTATTAGGCATGGTAGCTAGAAGGACTAGATCGCAAAGTAGAGCAACAGAGAGTAACAATGCTGATATGGAACGAGCAACGGCAACTCAAACTATCCCAGAAATGGAAGGACCGTCAACATTACCCGCTGGGCTGCCTACGCCCGCGAGGCAGGACTTTCCTGGACGAGTGGGAGAAGATCGACATGCGCCGGATGCAGGCGCAATAGGGGCAACAGCTATGACAGTTTCGTTGCCAAGTGCTTTCAGAGATGAGATCTTGGCGATGATCCGATCAGCTATGGCTGAGGCACTGCCCGGACCACCAGTGCGAACGCTGCCGCCCAAAGTTTGCGGTGCGGGCGTGCATGAGCAGCGATCTGTGGCCAAGGGCCCAGACGTAGGAAACTGAGACAAAGCCTAGGTGGACGACCGTAGGGGTAGATCGAACTCAGTTGAAGTGAAATCGAAGAGGCACCACGACTCAAGGGGACGAGAAGAAAGCCGACACGATGACCAAAGAAGGCAAGAGGTGAACAAGGAGAACACTGTAAGGAGACGCAAGGAGAGCCGAGGCAACAACTCCAGAAGGGAGCAAGCTGAAGTAACAAGGAAGTTGGATAGGCTCGAGAAATTGGAGAAATTGGGAAGAGCTCGTAAGAGCATTCCATTTTGTGATGAGATAGAGGCAGAAATTCTGGGGCACGGTGAGAAGATACCGACACTGAAACAATACAATGCAAAGACTGATCCGCGTGATCATCTATTCCAACTGGATACTACGCTAAATCTGTACGGGTTCAAGGAAAATGTGCAGGCAAGGATCTTTGCGACCACTTTGGTCAAAGTGGCACTAGATTGGTTCAGCAGAATCAGTCCGGGATCCATCAAAAGTTACAAGCAGCTGAGAAACATGTTTGAGAACCAGTTCTCCAGTCAGTCCAGATTGGTGTTGGACCACTTCCATCTATACTCTATCACTCAAGGACCCAGGGAAACCTTAAAGGATTTTATAAGCCGCTTCAACGCAGAACTGCTGAGCATAGACTGTCCCAAAGGGGAAATGATCGCGAACATAATTTTCCGTGCAACCAACAACGTGGCTTTCAGCGAGGATCTACTTAGGGTGCAGCCAAGGACAATTGAGGAGATAAACAAGCCCGCGAAGCAAGTGGTGCATCGCGAGGAAATGATGGCCACCAAATCAGGTGTTGTTGCGCCCCCAAAGGAAAAAGATAGAGGAAGAGAGGAACAAAACCGCAACAGGAATAGGAATAACAGGTACAAGGATACGTCGTTGAGACGGTATACACCCCTAAATGCTGATATCATGACAGTATTTGGGATAGCAAAGAGGAAAGGGTGGCTGAAAGAGCCAAGACAGATGAGAGACTCGAAGGCAACGAGATTGTCGACCCATTACTGCAAATACAACAAACAGAAAAGGCACGAGACCGAGGACTGCAAGGACCTCAAGGACGAGATTGAACGATTGATAAAGGATGGCAAACTCGTGGAGTATGTCAGAAATTTGAAAGACCAGGAGGATAAAACGAACAAAGATAGGTCTCGTTCCCCAAGGAAGGACAAGCAGAAGATGGATGACAGACCGCAAGTAATGGATTATCCCAAGTTAATGGACAGCAACGTCAAGAAAGGAATCATACATATGATTTAAGGAGGTCCAGTCGTAGCAGACTCAGCTAAGGGCCGAAAAAGTATTACAAGGGACATCAATGATGACCGTTTTGTCGGTGTTAACAGGTTGGATATTATTCCCTATTTAACGGATTTATTTCGGGTTGGAACGCCCTGCCCGTGATTCGAAAAACAATGATTTTATAGAAGATAACAATGCGAGAATGTTCTTTCCTTTATTCACTGAACTTCACTCCTCGACTTTGTATGTATGATTGTGTGTATCCAAAATTATTCTTCTTCAATCGATCACCTCCCTTTATATAGACTTTGTTAGGGACATATGTCGTTATGCATGTGTTTAGTAAGTACATGTGTCGTAATATGGGTACATGTGTAAAAAGATAAGATAAGGTATATCTTAAGTCTACTAGATGCTGATTAAGCTGATCTTTGCCTCTTCTAAGGTCTCCGAGGGTATCCGAGGGGCTGTTTCTTCGAGATGTTAGTTTCAAGAGGGGCTCTATATTTGGTGATGATCTGATGGACCAGTTTAGGATCTTCTTCGGGTGGTGTTGTTGTTTTGGTAGAGGCTCATTCTGGTGTAGGGACTTCTGTATGTGTTCTCCGAGGGGTATATCCGCCTTGGTTTTGGGTTCCAAGGGTTGGGCATGGCCTCCGAGGGGTTTGATTTGATCTTTTGGGGTCTTGACTTGATCTCCGAGGTTTTGACTTGGTCTCCGAGGGCTTGGTTTGAACTCCGAGGGCTCGATTTGAACTTCGTGAAGTAGTATTTTAGGGTCCAAGCCCTCGTAGAGTGTCTTGCAACGACTTTTATGGTTAGATATGGCTTTGTTCTTAGATTTGGTCTTCAGAGTGATGTTCCGAGGGCAATTTATGTTGAGGAGTGTTCAACAAGGAAGCATTCTCACAAGATTATGGGACTCGGGGTCCGTTGTGGTCCCTCTTGGCGCATTGATGGATATCGGAGTCGCGCGGGTCCATCGGAGTTTACTCTTTTTCCGATGCCGCGTTGATATCTATTTTTTATTCATCGTTGACTTTCCAAGGGATGCTTAGGTGTCTCCTCGGATGTTCCTTCATGCCGTTTTAGGTCAGTGACCGAGGAGTATGGTAACATCCGAGGGGCCTCCTCAGTGGGAGTGTGTACATCTCATCGGAAGTACTCGTGACAATAGTATTGTCCATATATTAATTCCTATTTTTAGGATTAATATTCTTCTTAATCTCATTATTATTTTTTTATGGTTAACACTAGCCCCCCCAAATTTCGATCGCCTTCGTAGAGGGGAGGGAAATTTTATTCATCATCCTCAGTGAGGTGAGGGGTTAGTTCGAGTCTTGGTCTTCGATGTACTTATTTTCTGATATTTTTCCGAGGGGGCATATATATTTATAATTACTTGAAAATGGATGATAGGGAATTTACCTGATTGCCCTTGAGGGGAGATGTCTTCACGCGCGCGGAAGTTGCGGAACGTCCGTTACAGGTAGCCGTTTGATGGTTGTTTAAAGTTTAAATATCTGACCGTTGGCAACGGTCAGATTTGTAACGTTGTGGCGCGTGGGTAGGGAGGCACGTGGAGCTTTAAAGATAATCCACGTTTCAACCCCGTTGCTTCCTCCGCCTATAAATAGGAGGATTGTTCACCTTCTCCTCACGTTCACAATTCACTTCTTACGGTAAATTCTCTTCAGGGCAAAAAAGTTTATTCTTCCTCTTCTTCTGCGTTTCAATTTCTCACCGAATTCACACGACCTTCTTCTCTTTTTTTCGAAAAAACATTCCTCTTTTATTCTCGTATAAATGGCTTCATCTGCCAACGTCGACCCCATCGCTGCCTCCACTACTTCGGAAGCCACCGCCCCTGTTGACTCTCTGGTGGGTATGGCGGGTGCTCCGATGGGGGTAGTCACTCGTAAGCGAAAGGGGGAGACTTCTACTGTTGTCGAGGGTAGCACCGCCGCTTCTAAAAAAGCTAGGGTTCCAAAGTCAAAGAAGGCGACTGTTCGCGACTTTACCAAGATTGAGAAAATCCCCAGTGTCGCTACTCGTGAGTAGGTACTAGATTTGTTCACCACTACTGGAGCCTTCCAGAAAAATATGGTGTTTCAAATCCTTACGAAGGACGAGAGGGCTTACCGTCCACCTCCCGGGATGATCACGGTTTACTTCACCCAAGTAAGATACGAGTGGAGCTCTTTCATGCCACCCTTCTTCTGTGAAGTGTTCAAGGCGTGCAACATCAGTCCGAGCCAGATGATTCCGAACGGGTTCACTGCTCTTTGCATTTATGTTTTCTGGTGCCAGGTGAATGGGCTGGAATGCGGAGTGGATCACTTCTTCTCCATATTTGACATGGTGGTTTCGCCCAGGGGGTTTCCAATTTATCATGTTCGTCACCGGGACAATAGCAAACATTCCACGAAGAGGATACTGGACGGGTCAATAAGCTCGCACAGCATCTGGAAGAACAGGTACTTCTTCGTGCAACCCGCACAAGGCATATGGGACATGCCTTTCGACTGGTGAGAGGGTGCGTCTCCCGTGCGCACTTTGGATCAGGATGTAGTTTTGTCTCCGGTAATTTCTCAGCAACTTCTAATGAATCGGACGACTTTTTGATGTTGTTCGAGACCTCCGGGCTCCACCACGTGGTATTTACTGACGACGCGATCGAGAAGCCACTGTCTCTATCTTCCGATGCCCTAAATCTTTTCAGTAAGTATCTCATTTTCGTTTTCGTTTTCTTCTTCGTTATGGGAATAAATTATACTTATGTTTGTTGGCTCTCGGGTGGTGCAGGGGATGTTTTGGCGAACTATTTTTCGCAGTCGGGTCCCATGGAGCCCATTCCGAGCGGTGTTTCTGATGCTCCGGAGGAGGGTGACCATGATGAGGAGGAAGTTAATGCTCTCGAGGAGGCGCATATGGGTCCGGAGACAGGAGGAACTTACGAGGACCATTCCCCTTTATACATAGATGTTGCGGGGGTGATTAAGAATGCGGTTCCATTACGCCAACTTGGTCCTTACTCAGCTTGGGCTCTGGTGCCAATCTCCGGGTCTGATACAGGGAGTTCTCCGAGGGCTTCCGAAGAAGGGTTCTCTCCGAGGACTATTGGGGAAGGTTCTGTCCGGAATACTGCAGAGGCGGTGGTCATATCTTCCAGGGATCCGTCTCCCGATCCTCCTTGTGGAGCTGAGCCTATGTCTCCGATAGTTTCGGAGTTCTCGGAGAAGGCAGCGCCTGAGCCTGCCCCCCTTCGGTAAGTTATGGTTGATTCTTAGTAAGATTTTCTAAACTTTTGGAGGAGTTTTGCTCATGCACTGAGGCTCTTTGTTCTGGTGCAGGTGTTGTAGATAAGGGGAAGGCTCCGATGGTTGAAGAGTCCACTTTCTTCGGTAAGTCTCCTCCGTTTGTCTTTTATTCTTTGCATGATAATTTTTTCTAGTTTCATTCTCTCTTCTTACACATGTATGTTATCTCTTGTAGAGAAAGATTTTTTGGCACAGTTTCATGTTCCCGGTCCGGAGGCTTCATTAGGGGACTCCGAGGACATCCACGGGGAGTTTGATCCTTCGTCTGAAGACAGGGAGACTAAGGTGGAGCTTTTGAGCTCACTAGTGGGGGAGGCGGGCACATCTACTGCTGCTGGAGGTCCTCGGGCGGTGTTTACTGACTCGGATGTGGTGACGCCAATTCTGGGGACTATTCTTCCTAGGGATCACGTTCCGGTGACTTTATCTCCTAGGGGGCATACTTTTCAAATGCTTGTGCCTCCTCGTGGACCGGAGGGGCATCCTTCGTCTTGGACTGTGGGGGATGCTTATGAGGAGATCCTTCAGTTCTTTGCTTCTTCCAATTCTGTACCTGCCGAGGGGTTCCAGTTTCTATATACCAGCCTTAACTGGATGGGGCTTATGGTAATCTTCAAGCTTCCCCTTCTGTTATTCATATATGCTTCCTTGTGTTATATATTCTATTCTCAACAATTCTTTCTTTTGCTTCTATTTTTGTAGATAGGAAAGACTTGGGAGGCAGTCACCGCTATTGAGCAGTGCGGGTTAAAGGATGTGGAGGAGGTGAAAGCACTCTGAGCGCAATTGGCGCCCCTCCTGTCTAGGGACAAGGAGAGTCAAACGAGGGAGGATGTACTCAACACAAAAATCTCGGCTTATGAATATACTCTGCAAGAGGCTCAGAAGACGAACGAGGACTTGCACTTCAGACTGGAGAGGGCGAAATCTGCATATAAGCAGATGGAAACATGAGAGAAGACTGTCAAGGCTAGGGTGGCCCTTTTGGAGAAGGAGAAGAAAGAGTCTGAGGGGACTCTTAAGGCCCAGATCGCTGCTCTCGAGAAGGAGAAAGCCGAGGGTTTGGCGAGGGAGAAGAGACTGCAGGAGTTGTTGGGTCAGGTCACCGATAGGGTTGAGTTGGCCGAGGGGAAGTTGGCGACGTTTCTTTCTTCCGAGGCGGAGTACTCGTGGGGAGGTTTGGTGGCGTGTTATCCCCTCGGGATTCTCTTCTGCCCTCTCCGATGCGTTCAACCAGTAGTCCGAGTCCAAGATTCAGTGGTTCTGGAGGGGTGTTCTCTCCGATTTCTCGTCTGGCTCCGATGAGCACGTTTGCCGAGGCGACATCCCCTTCGCATCCCGCCCCGCATCCATCAACCACGGGGGCATAGTTTAGGACTTCTATCTATTTGTAACTTTTATTTTTGTACTCTCAATAAATTTCTTTTGTAAATGCAACCTTTTCCGAGGACTTCTCGGCTTTTCGAATGAATAAACAACTCTTTTATTTTGTTCAATTTTGTTCTTCTCTGCTTTATCTTAATCTTATCATTAATGAGTCTTCTACTTACTTCTTTAACTTAAGTTGAATTAAGAAGAATAAGGATAAAATTTTAATCCTTGCTGACCAAGTTTTCGCTTAAGTAGGAGGTGTCATCTTTCATGGTCATATCAACTATGAGTTCTCCTTAAGTAGGAGGATCTTATCGACACGTGCCCCTTGCTTTAGTTAATGGAGAATTAATTTTAGTTGTTTAATCAAAGGGTGATAAATATATAAGAGCTAAATTTTAAGCAAATATATAGATCTTTACCCCCAAAGAGAAATTCACTAGCTCTCCCGTGAATTTAGCTTTTTACTTTTACTGTAGCTAGTTCTTTCTTTTGACTTTCTACAATTAAGTAATCGTGAAAAAGGAGAAAATACTTACTTGAGGAGATGATGCCCCCACATTTTAGGCGAGGAGGATCCGTCTCATCTCATAGCTCTACTCGAAACTCAATCCGGACCCTTCGCTGTCGCTAGGGGTGCGTCATGCGTCTTCGGATAGCTTTTCCTCTTGGAGAGATAGCCTGGAGGATGACATAGTTGCTATTTTGGGTAGTTCTTCGAGGGGAGCATCGGTGCGGTCTTCTCATATTAATTCTCTTAGGATGAATCATATCCGAGAGGTATTCATGGGTCGGGGATCTTACACCCTTGTGGATCAATCTTCGGTCCTTGAAGTGCTTCCCTTGAGTCCCTCGAAGTTAATGGGGCGAGGCCGTGTCGAGACTACCGTAAGCAACGAACACGAGGGATCCATTATGACTCTCTTCGCTGAGTATAACATGGATTATATTAAGTACGATGTACTTGTACCGTTCTACGATCAGAGGGCTTATGATCCCCCATCGGGCTATTTAACAGTGTATTGTGATCAGGTACATTATGGGCTACGGGTATTTTTCCACCCTTTTTTCCAAACTCTTTTTAGCTATTGGCAGCTATGTCCCAGTCAGTTAACTTTAAACTCCTACCGTCACCTGGTGGGGTATATTCTTTGTTGTGAGCTTTTTAATCTCCCTATGACTCCTCATCGGTTGAGGGCTATTTTCTCCTTACGCCCCTGTCCGGGTGGTCCTCTATTCTTTAGCCTGGTCTATCGGGAAAACATTAGAGCCTTTACTCGTGTATCCAACCCTTGCTCTCATAGAGGGGATTGGAGGCGGAGGTTCTTTTTTGTTCGTCCGAAGGGCCAATCGGCTAATTCATGGGGAATACCTCTCCGATGGGGTTTAGGGTACGTTACCCCCACCTCTGAGACGGTGGTGCGAGAGGGGGAGATGTTGTCTCGCTCTGGGTTGTTCTCGGGATCTTATAACGTGAGCGGTTTGTTAGAATTCCCTGAATCCATGATCTTGGCGCGGCTTCAAGAAGGGGTAGAGGCGTTCAATCTCCCTGTTCAGCTGCTTTGCCATAATTTTTATTTTCGTAAGTTATTCCTCGGGTCTTTATCATCCATAGTGCTTTTATCCTCTTTGGGCTCATAATATGTTCTTCTTTTGTGACAAGTTCGGAGATGGCCGCATTTGCGATTGAACCTTTTGACAAATCTTTTTTGACACAAACATCATATGATGATTACCTTTTATCGGAAGACGGTGATTCTGATCAGCGGAGCTTTGAAGAGGTGACAAGTCCTTTCTCGGAGAGAGGGAATCAGAGGGCTTCGCCTATCGCATCCCCCCAGTGAACATTCGAGCTTCTGCTGTTAGGGAAGATCCAATCTCCACTCTTTTCCGAATGGAGTTTCCCATTCCTCAGCAGATATCGCGTCCTTCTCCTTTGTTAGAGGTTGGTGTCATTAATATGGTAGAGGAGGATCTCTTCCCTTCTGTTCCGGGTGGAACCCAACCTTTAGGAGAGGGCCCGGATCGTGTTGCTCGCCCACCGCTCGAGGGAAATCCTCTCCTCGCAGGGGCGCCACCCCTTAGAGAGTGTGGTTCTGTTCCTGCTTCCCCTTCGGTTACAGATTTTTGTCGGAATTTTTTGAGTGGTCTTTTAAATGCACCAGATTGTGAGCTAATGAAGATTCTTCCTTTATCAAGCCTTCAGGACTTGGCCTGCAAGGATTTGTGCGAGGTATAGTAGTTTTTATTCATTCTAAATACTAACCTCGTTTACCATTTGGGTGGTAATGATTTGTCTTTATGCAGCTTTACATGATTCTGAACGCCATTGGATCCCGAGGAGATTTCTTTTCTGATCCCGATTTGGTCTATCATCGTCGGGATGAGCTGGAGAAGTGTTTGTTTAAGGCTCACGAGGAGATAACTCATTTGATCGCTGAAAGGGAGACCGCTAGAGATATTCCCGGAAAAATATTGCACTCCGAGAGGAACAAATCTTGGGAGCTGGAGTGCTAGTTGGTGCTTGAAAAGGCCCGGGTCCTGGGTTTAGAGAGGAGGATGGAAGCCTTGAAGGACCAGATTCGGTTTTCCGACGAGCGGTTGTTGTGTGTCACGAGGGAGAGAGATGTGGCTAATCAACGGCTGATGGAGACTACTCGTACCCACGAGGTGGCCCTAGTAATGGCCCAGGTTCAAGCAGTGTTGGAAATAGTGGGTCCATCTAGCCCTCGTGAGTCCCTTCAGGGAGAGATGCGTCATCTGGTCTGTATAGGCTATCGGTTGTGTCGAGATGCGGTTCAAGCTTTGACAGGGTTTCCCTCGGGTTTGCTCATTCCAGAACTTGACATCCGTAGGGTCTTTGCGGAAGATTCTTTAGCGTTTGAGGATTCAGTAGTTCCGATAGGTGATCCGGTTTCTTTATCTGAGGAGCACCATCGTCGTCTTGTCCGGGAAGGGAAGCGTCCAATCGAGGATGCTTAGTGTAGGTGGGGATAACGTTAATCTCTTTGTATCGGATGTGATCCAATATCCCTTTGGGGGTGAGGATTTGCTATTAATACTAATTGTTTTGTTCTAGTTGTTTGTATTAGATGGCTCCTCGGGGTCAGATTGCTGTGATGACATTCTTGTAGAGTCATCGTGTTGTTTTGCAATCTTTTTCTTTTGATCTTTGTATCGGAGCCCTCTATATATAAAAACAACTTTTTATTTATGTACAACTGTTGCATTACATTAAGCATAATACTTCCTAAGGTTGATTGAGTTCCAGGTGTTGTTAAGTACTGCGCCTTCGGAGTTGGCGAGAAGATAGGTTGCGGGTCCCACAATTCCCGTTATCTTATAGGGTCCTTCCCATCGGGGATCAAGCTTGCCTACATTCTTAGAAGCTCCAATCCGCTTCATTACTAAATCTCCAACTTGAAAGGTTCGAGCTTTTACCTTAGCGTTGTAGTAGTGTGACATCCGGGCTTTGTATTCTTCCATCTGAATGGCTACTCGGTTCCTCTTCTCTTCAAGTAGATCAAGGGCCAAGGCTAAGTTGGAACTGTTGGTTACTTCATCGTACTCTCGGACTCGCCAGATTTCTATGGAGACTTCCGAGGGCAAGACTGCTTCGCAACCATAGGCTAGGCCGAAGGGAGTTTCGCCTGTAGCGGTGCTTTGCATGGTTCGATAGGCCCATAGTATGCCAGGTATTTCTTCAACCCACTTGGCCTTGTGCCAATCGAGTCGAGCCTTCATGCTCTTCAGGAGGGTTCGATTAGTCCTCTCTACCTGTCCATTTGCTTGGGGATATCCCGCCGAGGTAGAGCGGTGTTTGATTTCCCAGTGGTCGCACCATTTTTCTAACTCTTGGTTCGTGAACTGTAGGCCATTATCACTTACCAAGTTCCGAGGGATGCCGAAGCGGCACATAATACTTCTCCATAGGAAGTTGATGATGGCGCCCGCGGTGATTCGAGCTAAGGGTTCCGCTTCTACCCATTTGGTGAAGTAGTCAACTGCCACGAGTAGGAATTTCTTCTGACCGGCATCGGGGATAAGTGGGCCCACTATGTCTATGCCCCACTTGGAGAACGGCCAAGGGGTCAAATAGGGTTCCCACGGGGATGCGGGTTGATGGACTCAAGGGGCGTAAGATTGGCACGATTTACATCTTTCGGCATAGGTTTTGCTATCTTTTGCCATTGTGGGCCAGTAATAACCTTGCCGGATCAGGCGTCCGACCATGCTTTCGTCGCGGGTATGGCTCCCGCATGTTCCCTCGTGAGTTTCTGCCAGGGCTAGTTGAGTCTCTTCCTCATTAAGGCATCGGGCGTGGGGGCAAGAATAAGTCCTTCGGAACAGTATTCCATCTTTGAGGAAGTATCTAAGGGTTTTCTTGGACAATGTCTGTTGTATGGCTTTGTCCGTGGAGTACCCTTCTGAATCTTGTAAGTAGGCTTTGATTGGGGTCACCCAACTGGTCGGGGGATCTGTAGTGGCGTTCACGTCATTACCTTCGGTCATCTCGGACTCATTGATCTGGAGTAGAGTGATCCTTCGGGTATGGACAACAGCCATTTGACTGGCCATTTTAGATAAGGCATCTACTTCCTAGTTTTCTCCTCGTGGGATTTGGGTGACTTTGCACTCATCGAACCATTCTTGTCTTTGGCGGACTACCCGGAGGTAATCCTGCATTGTTTCATCTTTGGCTTCGTATGAGCCATTAACTTGTTGAACAATCAGCTGAGAGTCACTATGAACGAGCATTCTTCTCATTCCTCCTTCCCGAGCAAGTCTCATTCCAATCAGAAGGGATTCGTACTCAGCTTCATTGTTGGAAATGGGGTAGTCAATTATGACCGTGAAGTGGAGTATCTCCTCTTCTACATCTTGGTTTACAAATACTATTCCTGCTCCTCCGTGTGTGCTTACAGAGGATCCATCTACATAGGCATGCCATAGGGACTCCTTCTCCTCGGACCCGATGCCTGTCAATTCCATTACAAAGTCCGCCAGGACTTGTGCTTTGATGGAAGGTCTCGGGGCATAAGAGATATCATATTCAGTAAGTTCTACCGCCCATTTTATCAACCTTCCCGATGACTCGGGTTTCTTAAGAATCGCCCTTAGAGGGTGTTTTGTTAACACAGTGATCGAATGGGAGAGGAAATAGGGGCATAGCTTACGTGCTGTGGTGACCAAAGTTAGGACAAGTTTTTCAGTCAGGGTATACCTGGTTTCCGCTCCGAGGAGAGTTTTGCTGACGTAATACACCGTATGATGCTCTATGTCTTGTTCTTTGACTAATACAGCACTGATGGCCTCTTCTCCGACCGATAGATAAAGGAAGAGTTCTTCCTGAGGTAAAGGTTTTACCAATAGGGGAGGCTTCAGCATATATCTTTTTTAATTCTTTGAGGGCTTCTTCGCACTGGGAGGTCCATTGGAATTCCTTAACATTTCGGAGTATTTTGATAAAGAGGAGTCCTTTTCCTGCCAATTTAGAGACGAATCGGCTCAAGGAGGCCATTCTGCCTGTTAACTTTTGAACGTCTTTGACAGTCTTCGGGGTGGGTAGTCCCACAATAGCCTCCGCCTTCTCGGGATTTACTTCTATTCCTTTCTCTGTGACCATGAATCCTAAGAATTTCCCTCCTCGGATGCCAAAGGAGCACTTTCTAGGGTTAACCTTCATTTCGAAATTATCCATAATGATCAATGCCTTCCGTAGATCCTCGGGGTGCTCTTCGGTAGTGTTACTTTTAACCACCGTATCATCCACGTAGACTTCTACCAACTTTCCGATAAGTCCTGCGAACATAAGACTTACCAGCCTTTGGTAAGTGGCTCCGGTGTTCTTAAGTCCGAAGGGCATTACCAAGTAGCAGAATGTGCCTGCATCAGTAATGAAGCTAGTCTTGTCCTGGTCTTCAACTGCCATCGGGATTTGATTGTACCCCTGGTCCCCGTCTAGGGTTGACAAGAGTGCACATCCAGCAGTGGAGTCGACTAGTTGAATAATACTAGGCAAGGGATAACAATCTTTCGGACATGCTCCGTTGAGATCGGTAAAGTCAACACACATCTGCCATCTCCCCCCATGCTTGGGAACTAGCACAACAT
The DNA here is from genome assembly GCA_948329865.1 of Linaria vulgaris. Lineage (NCBI taxonomy): Eukaryota > Viridiplantae > Streptophyta > Magnoliopsida > Lamiales > Plantaginaceae > Linaria > Linaria vulgaris. Next base: position 31,163,100 of record OX415249.1, read on the forward strand.
TAGCTAACCATTCGGGATAGATGACCTCTCGAATTTGCTTCAAGCTGAGAAGGCGTTGTATTTCCGAGCGAATGATTTTATTATGCTCGGGTCCCATCTTTCTCTTTTTTTGTTGGATAGGCTTAACACCAGGTTTCACATTAAGAAAGTGCTGACATACCTTGTCACTGATTCGCCCGGGCGGCCCTCTTTCCCATGCAAAGAGGTGATGAAATTGTTGGAGAACAGAGGTTAGTTGGGCTTCCACTGCAGGTTCCATGTTGGTGCCCATCTTAATCACCTTTTCAGGGTGTCCTTCCACTAATTCTACTATCTTTAATTCTTCTACAGGTTGAACCCGAATCTCTTCTGCTTTGCGCTTCTTATTGCTTCCGAGGGCAAACTTGTCCCCTTCCGAGGGAATAGCGTTCATGCGGCATTCTCTGGCCTTAGATTGGCTTCCTCAGACTTCTCTGATACATGAAGGGGTGGGAAATTTTACCTTAAGATGTAGGGTATAGGGGATTGCTTCGAAAGCTCGGATGGATGGCCTTCCACATATAGCGTTGTATGTTCGTGACGAGGCCTCCACCAACCAAAATTTGATAGGTTCCGTTCTTCGAAGGGCTCCCTCTCCCCATGACATTGGAAGGATCACCGTTCCGAGGGTACGGCAGGCTTCTCCGGAGAAACCTACTAAGGGAACGTCCGCTATTTCCAGCTGTTCTTTTTTTAATCCCATAGCCAGGTAGGTAGGAAGGAATAAGACATCCACAGAGTTGCCCGTGTCAATGAGGATCCGCTGGGTTGCAAATCCATGGATAACGGCCATGATTACTAAGGGGTCTTCGTGGGGATAGATTATACCCTTCAAGTCCTCGTACCCGAAAGTAATGCTGGGTAGCTGTATTCCTTGAATGGAGCATACGAGAGGTCCTTGTTCTGTTCATCTGGCTTCTTTTAGATATTTCTTATTCTTACCTTGGGGCGCTATTGAGATATCTCCTCCCTCGATCATGTTGATTATTCGTCTCGATGGGGCGTTATCTTCGTACAATTCTGGTAGAGGGGTAAATTCCGATGTCCCGTCGTCCTTTCTCGTATGTTCCGATGACGTTCCTCTATCCACTCCTGGGGTCGCCCACGCTCCGAGGTTCTCTCCCGAGACCGGTGGTATTCTGTGGTCCTCCCTCGTGACCGGCGGCTAGGAGTTGCTTCTTCTTGTTCCCCTCGTGACCGCTTCCATACATTTTCTTTAGGTTCTTCAGGGTTATTTTCTTTAAGGTAATTCTTTAAGTATCCCGCTTCTAGAAGGCGAAGCACTTCTCTACGACGGGTAGTGCATTCTTCGGTGGTGTGCCCATAGGCTTTATGGTATTTACAATACTTACCCGTGTTTTTGTCTCGATTAGGGAATTTGGCCGGTAGAGGCCAATGCAACTCATTGTTGCCTCTCATTACATTGAGTACCTCTGGGGGAGCAATAGTCATTGGGGGTAGCGGTACGGGTCGAAGGAATTTTTTGACTATACGGCCCTCGTCTTTACGCTAGTTGGGTTTTCCTTCCTTGCTCTTCTCCTTAGCTTTTTCTTCCCTCTCGGCGTGCTCTAGATGTTCATTGTCGTCTTGTTCCATATGCTTCTTCCATTAAGATGTAGACTTCTGCCTTTTGCATGAGTTCATTCATGTTCGTGACACGATTTCCCATGAGATATTGGAAAAAATCCCCCGTTCGAAGCCTCTGCGTTAATATGTCAGCCAGGATAGTTGGGCTAACGTTAGGGACATCCAAAGCTTCATCCGTGAAGCATTTTATATACCCTCGTAAGGGCTCATCTTTCTGATGTTTGACCGTGAAGAGGTGAGTAGCGGGCTTGGGATTTCGTCGATTGCAAGCAAATTGTCGTACAAATAGATGAGCTAGTCGGTCAAAACTCGTCACGGAGCTAGGCGGAAGGTGAGTAAACCAAGCATGAGCTCGTCCTTCGAGGGTAACAGGAAACACGCGGCATAAGACATGATCCGGAGCAGAGGATAGATCCATTCCGACCAGATATTGATGGATATGGTCTTGTGGATCCTTTCCATCAGCTTCCCCCGTGTATAAGGGAACGTTAACAGGCCGCATCCCCGAAGGGACAGAAGCTAAGGCAATTTCAGGAGAAAATGGGAAGTTTTGAATGGGGGATCTTCTTTAGGGGCCATGGTTTTCTTAATATCACTCAATTCTTTGCGCAGGCCATTCATCACTCCCCATAAGGTATGATCACTATCTCCATGATATTCCGAGGGGCGGGAAAGTTCTCTCCCTTGGCCCCTCCTCGGGATTCTTTCATAACTAACGTACCTTTGTGTTTCTTGCGGGGGTTCGTGGCGCCAGGGGACGGGAGTAGGGCTCCATCCCGTATAGGGCGTACCTCCTTCTGATGGGAGATTTCTATGCCCAGGAGAGACAGAGAACCAGTTCCTGAAGTTTTCCCCTCTTTATTGCGCTCGTGTAGCTGTAGCATCTACAAGTCTTTCATAGACAAAGCGAGGAATATTAATAAAATCTCTAGTACCTGATTGGTAGTTAGACAAAGTTTCCTCTGAGTCACTGCGGCGGGTTTGAAGATTTTCACTTTCGAACAGATCATCCATCGTAATCAAAGTTTGTTGAATTCTCTCGAGGAAAGATGTTATGGCGTTCCCACAGACGGCGCCATTTTTTTAACAGGTTGGATATTATTCCATATTTAACGGATTTATTTAGGGTTGGAATGCCCTGCCCGTGATTCGAAAAACAATGATTTTATAGAAAATAACGATGTGAGAATGTTCTTTCCTTTATTCACTGAACTTCACTCCTCAACTTTGTATGTATGATTGTGTGTATCCAAAATTATTCTTCTTCAATCGATCACCTCTCTTTATATAGACTTTGCTAGGGAAAGATGTCGTTGCATGTGTTTAGTAAGTACATGTGTCGTAATATGGGTACATGTGTAAAAAGATAAGATAAGGTATATCTTAAGTCTACTAGATGTTGATTAAGCTGATCTTTGCCTCTTCTTTAGTTTCACGAGGGGCTCTATATTTGGTGATGATCTGATGGACCGGTTTAAGATCTTCTTTGGGTGGTGGTGTCGTTTTGGTAGAGGTTCATTCTGGTGTAGGGACTTCTGTATGTGTTCTCCGAGGGGTATTTTCGCCTTGGTTTTGGGTTCCAAGGGTTGGGCATGGCCTCCGAGGGGTTTGATTTGATCTGTTGGGGTCTTGACTTGATCTGCGAGGTTTTGACTTGGTCTCCGAGGGCTTGGTTTGAACTCCGAGGGCTCGATTTGAACTTCGTGAAGTAGTATTTTAGGGTCCAAGCCCTCGTAGAGTGTCTTGCAATGACTTTTGTGGTTAGATATGGCTTTGTTCTTAGATTTGGTCTTCGGAGTGATGTTCTGAGGGCAATTTATGTTCAGTAGTGTTCAACAAGGAAGGATTCTCGCAAGATTATGGGACTCGGGGTCCGTTGTGGTCCCTCTTGGCGCATTGATGGATATCGGAGTCGCGCGGATCCATCGGGGTTTACTCTTTTTCCGATGCCGCGTTGATATCTATTTTTTATTCATCGTTGACTTTCCAAGGGATGCTTAGGTGTCTCCTCGGATGTTCCTTCATGCCATTTTAGGTCAATGACCGAGGAGTATGGTAACATCTGAGGGGCCTCCTCAGTGGGAGTGGGTATATCTCATTGGAAGTACTCGTGACAATAGTATTGTCCATATATTAATTCCTATTTTTAGGATTAATATTCTTCTTAATCTCATTATTATTTTTTTATGGTTAACAGACGGTTTTGTGGATCTCTTGAGGATAGAAGAGATGCCACTGGAGGAGATCATCTTCTCAATGACATATATGCGCAAGCTAAGCCCTCAAGCCATTCATGCGGGAAAACTGAACTGCCCGTTAGCGATAACGGTGGACATTTCCAACTTTGGCGTAATGAAAGTGCATGTGGATAACGGCAGTTCTGCCAATGTATTGATGAAATCAACATGGGAAAAGATGGGCCTGGGCGATTGAAGATTGCGGCCAGTCAGGACCTCCTTGCATGGTTGTGGCAGACCAGAAATAGTGCCTCCAGGCATGGTGTCTCTCCCAACCTCGTTGGGAACTGCGCCCCAGAAAAAACACTGCTGGCAGATTATGCCGTAATTGATCTATCTTTCCCGTACAATGCAATTTTAGAAAGGCCACCGTTGAACGCTTTCCGAGCACTGCCATCAACCTATCATCAAATGGTAAAATTCCCTACCCCTACAAGAACATGCAAGGTTATAGCAGATCAGAGGGACGGTTGGATGTGCTATGTGGCCACACTTAGATTGTCGCCGCAGGAGGAGCAGGAAGCACTAAATGCACTGGGTCCCATGCAGATGGAGCAGATTGATTGAATCACTCTTTTCTCATTTTTTGCAAGTCTTTAGATTCCCGTACATTTTGAACAATCTTTTATTCGTCCCCTCTGCTGTAATGATCACAGGGGGCAGTTATGTACTAACCTAAAACATGGACACTGAAGATTTGAGTCCTGAGGACACCCTCGGGAAACATAGGCAGCTGAGCTTAAAAGTCGAGCTCTAACCTATTTCTTGGATTACTGTGTTAACAAATGCATAAAATGCGGAATCCCGTATTGCAAGATTAAATGCATAACATTGATGAATTGCAGGACCCAAAAGGAGGCCGCATAACGAGAGAAATGGACGAACACTCTGTCTAAAATGACAAGTGCTAACCTGAAATCCCTCAAAGACGAAGAAAATGGAATGGACACTCTGTCTAAAAACGACAAGTGCTAACTGTAAATCCCTCAAAGACGAAGAAAACGGGACGGACACTCTGTCTTAAAAACGACAAGTGCTAACCGTAAATCCCTCAAAGGCGAAGAAAACGGGACGGACACTCTGTCTAAAAACGACAAGTCCTAACCGTAAATCCCACAAGGACGAAGAAAAAAGGATGAACACTCTGTCTAAAACAACAAGTGCTAATCGAAAATCCCAGGAAGATCAAAGTGAGGGACGGACACGCTGTCTAAAACGACAAGTGCCAACCGAAACTCTCACAAGACGAAGAGGGACGGACACTCTGTCTAAAACGACAAGTGCTAACCAGAAATCCCGCGACAATGAAGATTAGAGAGTGAAACTCTGCCTAAAATGGCAAGAACAAATCAAAAATTCCGCTGCAATTCAGGAATACAGGAGAAAGACATTCTTCAAAAAATCTCGTAACAAGACGAAAAACGCATTGCCATTAATAAGGCAATTGCGATGAAAAGAATAGTGAAGAGGCAGTAAGACAAATGCCAAAGCAATTCAACAGTAAAATACGGCATTAAAATGTCGAAATATAAGCAAATTGCAAAACTCGCATTTTAAAGGAAATGCATGCAAGAAAGGCAATAAGACAAGCGATTAAACAGAAGCAAAAATTAAACAACAAATATTAGAAAAAGAAGTTCAAAGCATTCAAATTGTTCAAAGCAAGAAAACGACGCAACACCAAATCAAATTAAACAGAATGTTCTAAATGACAGAAATTTAAGCCAAGGCATTTAGCCTTCGGCATCATCCTCGTCCTCAGAAGAAGGAAATGTGGCAGGCAATGGAGAGGGCAGAGACATTCCTCGATAAATTAGGGTCTCACTCTCAAGCAAGTTGGTAAACTCGGCCTCAACGAGAGGCGTGCCTTGAACACCCAACGGTAGAGTTCCTCGATTAGGACCCAGCGAGAAATCTAACCACTGCGGGTTGAATCGACCACGCATGTAGCGAGTACTATGGATTTGTTGCACTGTAAGCACATGAGCCTTCTTAACATCTCGGGCCTCTCGTCGAGCACTGATTTCTTGAAAAGTGTTGCTCCGTAGAAGCTCTTCAGCAATCTCCACCCGTTGTTGCGCGGTAGGAACTTACTCGAACAACAAAAAAAGATTAACAAGGAAGAATAGAAAAGCTATGTCTAGAAAAGACGAAAGCAAAGAGGCAAAGTACCTGGCTCAAGCCACGGGCATATCCAAGCTCTTCGGCCTCCTTGGCTCTATCTTCCTCAGCGGTGAGCTCCTTCTCGAGCTCGGTGACTCTCATTTCCAGCTCAGTCTTACTGCTCCGCGAGTTATCTACTTGTAACTCAAGCCGGTCAATGGTTTCCTGAGCGATTTTCACCGCATCCCTATTTTCGCTCGCCCGGAGAGCATAGTCCCTCACTTGCTGCAAGGCTTTCTCTTTCTCTTCCAACGCAGCCCTCAGTGCGTCGGGATCACTATCCCGGAATTCCGCCCGCAGGCGCTCTAGCCCGCTCACCCTCTCCTCGTGGGCCTGTTTCAACCCTTCAATCATCGCATCCACGACCCCTCCATTCTAGAAGAGAAATCACAAAGATAAGCAATTAAGCATAAATCAATACAAAATATCGGACTAAAAGGTCGCATTACCGCACAAAATATTGGAAAAACACTGCACAAAAGAGAAGCGAAGTCGAAGTCAGAAACGAGAAAACTAGATTTTCAAGAAAATCTTTGAAATTTTTTTCTAATGCATTAGGTCAAATGACCTAACGTTCGATACACCCTATATCAAATCGCCTATATTCGATACAGGGAGTATCGAACCATGCCCATTCGATACTACTTACGATTCAGCTAGAGCTCTGCAAAGACGCAAATGAAGTCCTCCACCCCTCTTCCCCTTTATATAGAGGGGGAACGACCTATAAGGCCCATCAGAAAGAGTATCGAATCGAGCAAATTCGATTTACAAACAAGATCCAATGATTTCCATTCGATGTATGCCAGTCAAAAGGCAAAATTACGATCGAATCTCTGCTATTCGATTTACTAACCAAAATCGAACCTGATTACATTCGATCGACAGTAATAATCCAAAATCTCCATTAAGATATAATGCATATACATTCAAGAGAGTTCAAAATAGAATCCACAGAATTCGACGTTGTTTATCAGTCAAACTCGAGCTTGCATTCTTAAGATCGAACCAAGGGGTCTACAACAAATATTTGGGACCCACATTCTTCAAATTCTGGCTCCCAATTGGGAGCATAATTTTCGACAATCAGACACATAGAAAATACTTGGCGACCAAGTCAACGCAAGCTTTAAGAGTTTGGCACCCGCTCTCTCACCAAGACCGACTCCCAAACTGGGGGACTATATGGTGGGGGTATTTTAGGAAGCCCCAATAGAAATATTGGGCCGACCCACAAGAGAAAGACCCAGAAAACTGAATATCGAACAGAATGAATTCGACCTCAAAGGAATATCGAATGGGCACGATTCGACCTTAATGGTAGATCGAATAGGCATGATTCGATCTTCATTCCCCAACTAACACTGGAGCCCACGGGACGGGGTCTATAAATACCCCGTCCTCTGACATTATCAGGACGCATTCAATACGATCACTCACCAACTCAAGATCAAACTTGGAGATTCGATACTCAGCGATTCGATCGATCTGATTCAATCATTTGATTCGACATTGACCAATTCGATATTCACTCGGTCGAAGCTATCTGATTCGACGTAGACAAATTCGACCTTCACTCAATCGAAGCTATCTGGTTCGACATTCATCCGATTCGAGGCTCGCTTCTCTCGAACATGAATGATTCGACATTCACTCGATCGAACCTCTGCGATTCGATCTTCATTAAATTAATTGTATTTCTATTCGTACTGCCTAGTCAGCTTGTATTAGGTGTTCCGGACCAAGCTAATCTAATTTTATATTCGATTAGCATTATTTTGGCATCAATCAGGCCATGTAACAGTAACATGTGTATTGTAACCCGGACGAAATAAGACCAAAATAATATATATATATATATATATATATATATATATATATCTTATTTTAATTTAATCACTACACCCAACTGCTACAGAGAATATCATAAAGAACTTTCGTTATTGGATTAATTTTCTTGGAAATTAAAATCTTATCGTCAAAACAATAATGTCACGAAAGTCCAAATGTATGTACATCCTGGTTACTCAAACGCCCTGATCCTTATTCATCCTTATTCATCCTTACTCAGTGACACAAATATATATTAAAAATCAGATTATACATCAATTTAACTAATCAGATTAAGCATATATCTATAGATAAATATATATATATATATATATATAAAGGAAACTAACAGTGACCATAAGACTTGATTAACCAAAAACTAACAATGATCTAACTTTAAATTATAATTAAAATGTTACACAAATAATGTCAATAAATTTAATATAGATATAAATAGTATGTACCCTCTGATACTCAGTCCACCAGTCCTCAGAAACCACTTGAATTGTTTTAGTGTCCTCATCTAGCCATGCACCATGTCCAGAGGAATCAAACATGCAGTAGAGGTGTCCATAGGTACGCTTCCACACCGTCATCTTAGATTTTATTTGAGGAGTGGCATGAAGTGTAGTTTGGGGTAGAATGGCTCTGATTGCCTTTTCTAGCTGCTGCAAGTACCCAGCTCTGAACATGTTGTCTATCTTCAAACCCTTGCCCTTTTGTTCCTTAAGGACAGAGATGAGAGCCACCTCATCCTCCTTGGTCCATGATCGACGGCTGCCCTTTTGTTTCTTCTCCTTTGGTTCAGACTTCATTGGAGCTGAGTTACAACTTGAAGTTATCATCCCTGCCAGCATATTAATATATCATCAGTACATGTTAATATACCAAAAGAAAGCTATTAAATTTAATGCAAGTAGCAGTTTAGTATATCTCGATATCTCCAATTTTCTCCAACAGACTATACCGGATACCCATTCGTCGTTGTGTATACAACAGTCTTCGTCGATGATTATGCAATACGATCAAATACATTATGATTTGTGCACGTAAACTCATTAGTTGCATGAGGGCTAAAAACAATTTTTTCCTTCTTTGATCCATCTGACAGATAACAAACACCGTTCCAAAGTTATATATTATATATGTACATGCATATATACAATACACAACACCTAATTCTACACAGTCATATAGAAAATATGTAAATCTGGGCACAAATAATCTGGACAACAAGCAAACAAACATCCAGCAGCAATATAAACAGTAAAATACAAATTATATATATAACAAGCAAACAACAACGTAGAATGATTCCAACAAGTTAAACTTAGAATGAAAGTGAAAACATATTATAATCCCCAAATCATTAATCTGTCCCTAACCATAAACTCCAAAAATCTACACAAGACGTCGTGAATTCACAAAATTAGTGGTGATATATATGTGTATATATATATATATAAGGGAGAGTGGTACCTCTATAACCTTCAAACGCGAGCTTCGGTAGAGAAGAGACTGTCACCTACAAGAACGCGACTGTAATCGATTAACGTTTAGGCAGAGAAGAAGAAGAAGAAAACGAAAGAATTACATGAAAAGGTAGAGGTTACCTTGGATCGTAGGAAAATCGGCGGCGTGTACCTTGTAGAAGTAGGGTTCTTTCTCCAGCTTTAATTTCCCCAAAATAAAGCTTGTGTGTGAAATGAGAGTGAAATAAGGTATGTGTAGCTTAATTTTGAGGGGTAAGTTGGTCAATTCATGAGGTCACTTTTGTGGACAAGAACTGATATTAAATAGTAACATGGTTAGGCAGAGATTGTAATACCAATTTTAAGATAAGTCCGTACCGGGCTTTAGTTATTAGCTCAAAAGCCCACAAAAATTATCACACGAACCAAACGCGATATTAAGTGATATTAGATTGCTAATATCACTTAATACATGAAACCAAACACCCTCTAATCTTATTATAATATTTTTACAGATTGGAACGGTATTATTTTTTAAGATTAGGAGAGACACCAAGCTGGAGATCATTCTGAATATTTGCCGTCATCTGGATTATAGTACGTCCTATTTCCTGGCCGAGGGTTCACTAATTTATGGGTATCAAACTGTATTTGAGGTCTCTCTCTCTCTCTCTCTCTCTCTCTCTCTCTCTCTCTCTCTGTGTGTGTGTGTGTGTGTCATTTACACTTATTCTTGTTTTTCATTTTCAGGCTGGACTCATGGACGGCGATGAGTTGCAAGTATTGACGCCCACATATGGGATAGGAAGTGATACAGTAAAGGTTAGACAATAGGAATTAAGTCATTGCAAGTTTACAACTTTGAAATGTTTTTTAACATACGAGGTCTTTCCCTAAACGCATGTCATTTGTTTCATATCAACTTTTACTTTTAAATATTTTGTCAATTTTGATATCTTATGCGGTATGCCCAAAGAGATATCATATATAGTAATAAAATACTGTCGGAGTTACTACAAAGGAAAAACAAGACCATATACTATATATAGTGTAGTAGGCTTTACTTCAAATTCTTAAAACTGAAGTTACATTTTCGAAATAAACGTTTTACCAGTAGAGAAGTATATATTTACAATATAATATGGGTTAATTAATTATCAATTAAACACACAGTTGGATGACGCGAGGATTAAGGAATTTTCTGGAGAAAGAAAAACCAATGGAACTGCAAAAGACGACAAGAACACGGAAGATGCTTCTGGGCACATTACTGTTAAAGTTCAAAGCCAGGTGACAATGTCTTTCTCAACTTAATTCAATACAAACTTTGTTTATTATTTGTGTTATATGTGAAAAATTGAAAATTGACAAATAACCTTAGCCGTGTGTTGCAAAATTGGACACGATATTATCTAGTTAATCGTAGATTTGCAATTGTTAATTAGGCATATTAACTCTACTAAGGTGGCAATATATTAATATGTCCCCTCTATAATACTAATACTTGAAGTAATTTGTCTGTTTTGTATTTCAAGGGAGTTAAATGTGTTAATTATACATATCAATAATACAGTGTGGTATTATGCCTAGGATTACTGTGTATGTTTAGCTCACATACACATGGTTAAACGTCATTAATAGTCCCCTATACATTTAAATGATAGAATGGTATATGTTCAAACATTCTCCATATGCATTGCAATTTTCAGGATGGAGAGGAGGTATTCTTCAAGATTAGGAGAACCTCAAAGCTAAAACAGCTTATGAATGCTTATTGCGTGAAAAAATCTGTGGATATGTATACTTATCAATTTTTATTTGATGGTCGTCGCCTTCGAGGGGAACAAACGCCAAATGAGGTCTCTTTCTCTCTCTCATGCGCACACGTCATGCACACTGAAAAGAAAGTAAGATGTTAAATGACTTTATCATTTCCAGGTCGGACTAGAGGACGACGATGAGATTGATGCAATGGTTCACAAGGATGGAGGAGGAACTATTTCGACGACATGAATTAACAGAATTAGATATCATGGGAACTAGGCAGTGCAAATTAATTAAGTGATGTTTGTTCCTTTTTTTTTGTTTCTTCAAAGAACGGATTCGATTCCAAACTTTGCTGTCAGCTTTGTCATATGTCGTTCCTGTATTTATTTTCTGATTCATGAGAAAAATTCGATAAAGTTTATAAAGGATAGTACTTAGTGAACCAAGTCCATAAACGAACTAATTAGACATATATACTAAAAGGAACTAAACAACGAAAATGAAAGAAATTAAGTTAGCCTCTGCGATTTTGAAACGTATCGATCAATTTAAATGACAAAGCAGAAAATTAAGGACGTATTATTAATATAATAATGCCTCACATCCGAATGCACTTGACAGTGATAAAAGCATTTTTTTATTAAGACTGAAAGTGCTCATTTGTCGCAGGACGAACATGAAGGTGTTCATGAGAAAGGAAATCTAGAATATTATCTACCTGCATTTTAGTAAATTCTGTATTTTATGACAACAGTTAAATAGAAAGAAAGAGAGAGACCTCATCCGGAGTTTGATTCTCTAGGCGACAACCATCAAACAAAAAAGGGAAATTGGAGTCCAACATACGATAAGTATCCATTAGCTTCTTCAACTTTGTGCTTCTCTTAATCTTGAAAGACAATTCACTTTCGCTATTCTGTGAGATGAGTTAATTAAGATGGGGAAACTGCATCCTCAACAAGTGCTATAAGCCTATAACTAAAGTTGAACGATTTAGCTTAACATTAATAATGAAAATGAAGAGACCATAATTAAAATAATTATACTACATATAATTACAATATAATGTTGGAAAACAATAATTTGCAACCATGATTAAAGAAGTTTTTAGCTACAAGATATTTTAATAAACTATCTTGCATGATTGATCGGTTGAGAAAGAAAGGAGGATATAAGTCTTAATCCTAATTAATGGTATTTCCATCATTGACTGATATTCGTATAAAATAATAAGGATTAGGAGAAATTATGTAAGTGTAAGTCGGCCACCAATCCTATAAATATGGGATTGTATGTGCAATTGTAAAGTAGGAGAGAAAAGCGGCCGAAGCCTGAAGCCTTACAGGCTTCTTATTGTACCAAAATTCATATATTGCATGTTGTAATATTACAACATCTCTCTTCAACTAATGCATAATTATTTTTTAGCCTCAAATACTTTTCTTATATTCCTAATATATCCCTAAACACCCAACATATAATTGGTAATGAATCAGAGAAAAGCGTGATCACCATGCTTTTAACTCTAAGAGTCATGTGTAAGTTCTTTAATACATATATATATAGGTGAAATCATCACACGTAAACCGAATACATCATGTTAAACTAGCGAGATTCAATAGAGATAAGATAGCGGAAGCGTACCGGATTGCATAGCGATTGATTGATTGATGAATTGCATGGTTAGGCTTCCAAATCAGCACAAGCCCCAATGGAGAGTTCCTTAAGTTCTCTCTTGCTCTATCTATTGACGGGATATAGAAAAGAATGTGACTTGTGTGACTTGGGGACCAAGACCACCTTTATATACTAAGACATAATGCCCTAGCTTTGTAACTTGGGCTTCAGCCCATCATTGTAAGTCCAAGCTACTACAATCTCTACATATTTAAGGCTCACACCCTTTAAGATACATTAAGCCCAAATTAACCGTAACCTTAGATCATTTTTAGTTGGGCTATAATTAACGATGTACTGCATTTCACAATTATTTGCATATAAGTCCAACGTTGGATTAACGATCCAATATTATTGGATTTATGATCCAACAATCTCCCACTTGGACTATATCCACAACCTTATAATTATGATTTGCAAGAATAACTGGATTGCGCAACTTTACTATCATCACTGAATGTATCTATAACCAATTCCATCCATCAATCATACCAACATATGATTGAAGGGGTCTTTGTCTCATATGAATCGTGACTCGACCCAACAACAGTCACATATGCCAATACAATTGAACGACAAGGATCATGATGTGGATTTGTAGCATGAAAACTTCATGTAACGTGATCTTAACATGTCTGTTTCCAACTGGTCCACCCTTAACTTTAGTGAGATCAAACTATACCAAAATCAGAGTATAAGCAACAAAATAACTTTATTTCTACAGAAAATAACTTCAAAAGATCCTTAAACTGTAACAATTGAAAAACAATGTCTATGTTAATAAAAGCAACTAAATTACAAACTCCCACTAAAACCAAATATCCTCTACTGATATAACACCCATACGAGTAGTGTGCTCATGAAACACTTTGGTGGTAGTCCCTTAGTTAGCGGATCCGCAATCATGGAGTTTGTGCCAATGTGCTCTATAGACAACTGCTTACTCTGAACTCTTTCTTTAACAACGAGGAACTTGATGTCTATGTGCTTCGACTTTGTTGAGCTCCTGATGTTGTTGGAATATAGAACCGCAGCTTTACTGTCACAAAATAAATTAAGAGGTCTTGCAACACTCTCCACTATTTGTAGTACCGTGACAAAGTTTCGCAGCCATATCCCGTGATTGGATGCTTCGTAGCATGCAACGAATTCTGCTGCCATGGTAGAATATGCTATAAGAGACTGCTTAGCACTCTTCCGAGAGACAGCTCCTCCGGCTAGCATATAGATGTAGCCTGACGTAGACTTCATACTATCTTGGCATCCAGCAAAAACAGAGTCGGTATACCCAACGATCTCAAGCTGATCCGACCTCCTATATGTGAGCATGTACCCTTTTGTTCTATGTAAATATCTCAAGACCCGTTTGACTGCTATCCAATGATCGGTTCCTGAATTGCTTAAATATCTGCCTAACATTCCTATAATGTATGCAATATCTGGACGCCTACAAACTTGAACATACATTAGACTCCCAACTGCTGAGGCACTGACTGGGGCTAAACTTATCTCCCTTAGCTACAGGGGTATTTCCTAGTTTGCATTCTTGCATGCCATACCTTTTGAGAACCTTTTCAATATAGGCCTTTTGTGACAATCCAAGAATACCCTGAGAACGATCTCTATGTATTTGGATTCCCAACACAAAAGATGCTTCACCAAGATCTTTCATCTCAAAGTTTCTATCTAGAAATTTCTTGGTTTCATGCAATAAGCCTATATCGTTGTTGGCAAGCAAGATGTCATCGACATACAAAACGAGAAAGATATGTTTACTCCCACAGAACTTAATAGTATGTGCACGCATCGACTAGATTCATCTCAAAATCAAACGAGACAATCACTTGATGAAATTTGAAATACCATTGCCGAGATGCTTGCTTGAGGCCATAGATGGATTTCTTGAGTTTGCATACCATATTCTATGTATCTTGCGACACAAAGTTTTCTGGTTGCACCGTATAAATCATTTTCTCAATGTTACCATTGAGAAACGTTGTCTTTACGTCCATCTAATGTAGCTCAAGATCAAAATGCGCTATTAGTGCCATTATAATCCTGAAAGAGTCTTTTGTTGAAACTGGATAGAAAGTCTCTTTATAATCGATGTCTTCCTTTTGTGTAAAGCCCTTTGCGACAAAATGAGCCTTATACCTCTCCGCATTGCCTTTTGAATCCCTTTTGGTCTTAAATATCCATTTGCAACTAATAGGTTTCGCACCTTTAGGCAATGGGACGAGATCCCATACGTCATTGTCTTTCATTGACTTAATTTCTTCATTCATGGCATCGGTCCACTTATGAGAGTTAGAACTTTCCATGGCTTGATGAATGTTGATAGGATCATCGTCCATCACTCCAATGTCTACCTCATGTTCTTGAAGAAATACAACATAATCAGCTGGCATTGCATTTCTTCTCTCTCTAGTGGATCTTCTTAATGCCATTCGTTCTTGAGGTGCTTCAATTTGTTCTTCTATAATGTTTTTAGGGGTAGTTTCTTCAACATTGTCTTGATCTATTGTGTCATCAACTGGATCAGGGACAAATCCCTGGTCTATGTTAATGACACCCACGGGAATATTGACATATTCCTCTTCAAAAGCAATGTTTCTGGCTGTATCTCCCCCCCCCCCCCCCCCAAACTCAGCATCCTCAAGAAACCTGGCATTTCCTGTCTCAAAAATTGATCTGTTTATGGGATCATAAAACTTATACCCGTAGGACCTTTCAGAGTACCCAATAAAGTAACAACTAATTGTTCTTGCATCTAGTTTCTTCTCATTAGGCTTATAAGCCTTTGCCTCAGCTGGACATCCCCATATGTGAAAGTGCTTAAGACTGGGCTTTTTGCCCGTCCAAAGTTCAAAAGGGGTATTGATAGTTGCTTTAGTTGGTACCCATGTTAAGGATATATGATGCAGTCTTAATTGCTTCGCCCCAGAGTCTTTCTGGTAATGTAGAATGAGTAATCATACTCCTTACCATGTCCTTAAGGGTTCTATTTCGTCTTTCAGCAACATCATTCATAGTGGGAGAACCCAACATAGTGTATTGTGGGACGATACCGCATTCCTCTAGGTACTTAGCAAAAGGTCTTGGACGTTGTTCACCTGAGCCGTCATATCTACCATAGTATTCACCACCACGATCAGATCTAACACTTTTAATTCTTTTGTTGAGTTGATTCTCAACTTCAGTTTTTTTAAAACTTTTGAACACATCCAATGACTGTGCCTTTTCATGAATGAGATATAAGTAGCCATATCTAGAATAGTCGTCTATGAACGTAATAAAATATTGTTGACCATTCCATGCAGAAGTAGGAAATGGTCCACAAATGTCTGTATGAAAAGTTCTAAGGCGTATGTTGTCCTATTGGCTTCAAATCTCCTTTTATTAGTTTGCTTTCCCTTTATACAATTAATACAAATATTAAAGTCTGTGTAATCTAAGGGGTCGAGAATTTTGTCTGACACAAGTCTCTCTATTCTCCTTTTGGAGATGTGACAAAATCTCTTGTGCCATAACGTAGTCGAATTCTCACAAGTTAATTTTCTTTTAGTACATCGAGATCTCGATAACGGGGATTCATTAGTTGAAGCAATTATCTCAATTAAATAAAGATTATCATAACAAGATAAAGAACCGGAACCAACCAATTTTGAATCATGAAACAAACTAAATAATCCATTCCCAAATGAACAAGATTTGTCCAAAACAGAAACAGAAATCAAATTCCGTCGAAAAGATGGTAAAATAAAAGTCTCATTAAGATCCAAATAAGAACCGTTCTTTAATAATAATCTAAATTTTCCTATTGCTTCAACTTCAACTGTCTTCATTGCCCATGTAGATGTATATTTCACCATCATTTGGCTTTCGACTGTATATCCCTGCATAGATGCATTGATGTGAGTGGTTGCACCAGAATCTATCCACCACGTGTGTCTAGGTACTGAAAGTAGAATTAACCTCAGAGCAAACTAAATTAAGAAGCATACCTTTCTTGGCAAGCCAAGCATGGTAATTGGTGCATTGCTTCTTTTGATGCCCTTCACCCTTGCAGAAGAAACAAGCCTTACTCTCTGAATCATTTGATTTCTATTGTGAATCATAGAGTTCGTTATTTGTTAAAGCTAGCAAGCCCTCATAGAGGTCAAAGCTAAAGTGCCCTTAACTTAGAAGCCAGATGAGACATCTCTAGGATGTACTCCCTGATGTTGCCTTTGCCTTTATACTTCATTGAGGTCAAGCTTGTCAAGAGTGTACCAATTTCAGCCTTTTCATTATTGACAAACATTTTCTCAATATCCTCTAAGAATTCTTTTGCCGTAGTAATATCCCTAGACATAGTGCCTCTAAAGGCTTCTGGAATGGCTTTCTTCATGATCATCACACACATGCGATTCGATTTATCCCACCTCTCTTTATCCTTTTTCTCATCAGAGGTACTCTTATCTGTAAGAGCGGCGGAAGAATTTTCCCTTATCGCATAGTAGAGATCCATGACACCGAGAACAATGAGTAAGTTCTCTTTCCATGATTTGAAGTTAGAGCCATTTAGCATAGGAATGGAATTAATGTTGGCAGTGATATTAGTAGGAGCATTAACTGAACATAAAACAATAAACAACAAAACAAGCTCACATAAGACCTTAAGGAAAATAAATTCAAAGAAGGGTAAATCCCATTTCAAGATATCGAAACTCCATCAACATTCTATCTTTGACCGAACATTAACTTGTAAGTGATATCTTGAAGCAATAAATAAACTTTGATAATAAATGTCGAACACAACTCTACTTTTAGCCGATATTATGCTCACATGCAAACCACATAATCATCACAAGCTTATTACTGCAACTATGCATTCAATTCTAATAAACATCGATCTTTCTTTTGGCCGATGGACATTTACATAAGTTACATACATATAACCATTTATACTTTGAAATAAAGTCAATTTCAACAAGAGAGGTTACTTTTGCAACATGTTATTTCCATCAACTAATTTCAAAGTACATACAATATCCCAACATGTGAATTTAATTTGCGCACATAAATCAAACCTTTCAATTTTTTTTTTTTTTGTAGTCAATGTCGAAGTCAACGGTCAAAGGCTGACTGAAGTTGACTATGACCCAGTCGGTGGACCACCCATAACTCTATCCGCACCAGACCCTTTATTTTTATTTTAAAAAATAAACAGAACTTTAAATAAAAAAACAATTGGCTGTGGGTCAAACAACCTTTTAACTTTATACAGTGGCCAATAAGAGCCCACTGATTTCTTTAAAAAAATGTTTTCGGAACTAGGCCAAACAGCCCAATATTTGCTTTAAAAAAGTTGTTAACAAAAACCAATTGGCCCAGTTTCTGGCTCATGTACTGAATTGCAGAAACCAGTAGGTTTCTGCAGCCCTGAAGCAGCGGGAAACCACCCGCTGCTTTACTTTCTCGTCGCCGCCTTTGCGGCGGTGACAATGAACTGACGCCGGCGGTCGGAGATACCGCTGGCAGTACCCTTAGTTTTTTTTTTTTTTTTTTTTTTGTAAAACTTGAATTCTTTGAAAAAACTAATTCTGAAACTTTGAAAAGAAAAAAACTTTTGAAAACTTTCTCCGATCCGCAGCAGCGGCGACGGAATCGCCGCTGCCACGAAGTCGACCGTGGTCGCCAGACCACGTCTCTTTACTGTACGAACCTTGGCGGTCCTTCCTTTCACCAAATCGCCGACGTTAGACATCGGTTCTCTTTTTTCGCAAATACATACACAATTTTCCGATCATCAACATAAAACAGTATTCTCCTTTTCTTTTCTTTTGAAAAGAGTAGCATGAGAATAATAACATCATAACATACGAAACATAAAACCACATATTTTCTCAAATTGGACTTTTATGCATCTTTAATCTAATTCGAGAATATACACAATCAATCATGGATAAACAACAATCATCCCAATAATTTAACATGAAGAGGCTCTTGATACCACTTGTAAGTTCTTTAACGCATATATCGATAAAATCATCACACGTAAACCCAATACATCATGTTAAACTATCGAGATTCAATAGAGATAAGATAGCGGAAGCGTACCGGATTCCATAGCGATTGATTGATTGATGAATTGTGTGGTTAGTCTTACAAATCAGCACAAGTCCCAATGGAGAGTTCCTTAAGTTCTCTCTTGCTCTATCTATTGACGGGATATAGAAAAGAATGTGACTTGTGCGACTTGGGGACCAAGACTACCTTTATATACTAAGACATAATGCCCTAGCTTTGTAACTTGGGCTTCAGTCCATTATTGTAAGTCCAAGCTACTATAGTCTCTACACATTTAAGGCCCACAACGTTTAAGATACATTAAGCCCAAATTAACCGTAACCTTAGATCATTTTTAGTTGGGCTATAATTAACGATGTACTGCATTTCACAATTATTTGCATATAAGTTCAATGTTAGATTAAGAATCCAACATTATTGGATTTATGATCCAACATCATGTACTCGGAATCATCATTGGATTCATCGTTCACTACAAGAATGTCTCATAATAGCTTGGTGGCTTAGCTATCAAAAATTCGCTAGCTAACATTTACAACGAAAAAACTGCTTACGAACTCGCGAATTTGGAGCCAATTGAGGGAGAATCGCAGCGAATATGAAATTGAGCGAACTGAGGGTGAAGGTTTGGGGGATTTCAGTGAGAATCAGAGCTTCTGGAAATAGAGCTGAGTGTGAACGAATTGAGCTGAGTGCGAAAATGAAAGTGAGATTTGAGGTGAGGGTTTTGTTTAGCTGAGATTTCAGTGAGAATTGAGCGGGAGACGAATTTTGGGGAAGCTTTTTTGGGGGAAACGAGCTGAGATTTCAGTGAAATGGAGCTGAGGGTTTTTTGAGAAGCTCTTAGTATGTCAATCGGTGGTGGAATTCCATGTGTACATTTTGCTACGGTACAATCGCTTGCAAGAGTAGATGCTGAGGTGGAATAGCGAGCGGGAAATTGGTAACTGACTTATGTATATAATCAGCTACGGTATAATTGCTTGCAGTAATGCTGAGTTGGAATATAGGTTAATTCTTTTATGTAATTTTCAAGTAATCAAACATTAGACTAATTAAACTTAATCTAATATAATTACTAATTGAATCTTAATTATCTAAAATAGGAAAACTATATATCTTAATTATAAAATCTAACCATACTAATTTTATCAGTCAATTTGAATTAAACATTTTGTTAATCAATTTAAAATTAGACATTGATATTATTTAGCTTATAGAAATTATGCAATATTTTTCTTAATATTGCAAAATTAAGGACAACAAATATTACACAATAAGAAAAGAAAGTCTGTAAATTATTCCACTTCTGAAAATAAGCAGCACGTTCTAGAATCAAGCATAATTAACAAGCAACAAATATTAGATAATTCAAGAAAAGGTCTAGAAATTACAATGTTTATTCTAGAAATTATTATATGATTATAATAATTATTCGTAGTCAGGATCACTGTTCTGATCTTGTGCTCCGGCATCTGGTTCACTTTCAGAAGATGTAACGTGATGGTCCTCATTCGGAAGTTCAGGCTCTTCGTCGTAGGTTGGGTCGTTTTCGATCGTTACCACCTGATTGTCAGCCAAGTTATGAACATTCAATGCGTTCAAGTCGACAGTAACTGTGAAATCTGGAGGGGTGTTATCTTGGAAGATCTCAACGTCTTCGACGATCTCAGCAGCATCAGTATTTAAAGACGTTGTGTCAATAATATGCCTCGCTTGTGTTGTACAAACTGCCCACCATCCCCTTCTAGCTCGGAGTCGTTGGCAGGCATATGGAAAATAACAAGCTTGTTGAGCCTAACTAGCAAGAATAAATGGCCCTGTTTCATTGGTCGCGAGACACTTAGTGGGATCAATGTCAACCAACTTTAAACTCGGATGCACTTTGATCCCCGTTGTCAAATCAAACCAATCACACTTGAAAAGAACCACGGTTAATGTACGCCCACTCCCAAAATAATCAACCTCTATGACCTCACGAAGCAATCTATAATAACTTAACTCTTCTGGTTCGTCGGTTGCTCCCTTAACATAAACTCCACTGTTGTTTGTTTGTCTCGAATTCAATCCTTCAACAACTTGGAATCTACAACCGTTAACTTTGTAACCAGTAAATGCCCTCGCGGACGTACATGGCCCTTGTAGTAGTTGTACTACCCGGATATCTACATCATAATATCCCGACCCAACCATTTGCTTCAGCCACTGAACAAAATACATGTTACGACGCTCTTGAATCTGGCCTTGCGGAACACCGTTGCACATACTCTCATCAAACATCCTAGATTTTCAAAAATTACACAACTCATACGTGGTCTAATAAATTAGATTGAAAGGAAATAAAGGAATTTAATGAGGCAATTGTACCTCATCCATGGCTCCATCTCTCGGCAGCTTAGTAGCACATATAACTCAATGGAGTTGTACTCTACATTCGATAATTGTTTCCTTTTTGCAGATCCCATTACTTCTCCATCCCTATGGAAGATTGAAAATTCAGTACTATAGTCAGTATTCAACGCAACTTCATTCATGTTAGGCCTATTACTCCTCGTTTCGTACGTGGGCTCAAAATAGTGTTCGAGGAACTGTGTGATTTCGGCAAGAAGAAAATTCCGACTTATTGAACCCTCCACGAAATTCTTATTTTTGACCGATTTCTTCAAATCAAGCATCTGCCTGAAACCAATGCATAAACCTAAGTTTAAAGCATTCATAGGAATTTTAATTGTACGTAGCATAAATGACAACAGGAAATGGACACCTTTCAAATGGATACATCCATCTGTAATGGACTGGACCTCCAACCTTTGCTTCCCATGGAAGGTGAATAGACAAATGCTCCATTGAATCAAAAAACGAGGGCAGAAATATTCTCTCCAGTTTGCACATAGTAAGCACAATCGAACTCTCTAACTCCTCCATTTTATGCCTACTTATGCCACGTGCACATAAAGCTCTAAAGAAAGACTAACCTCAACCAAAGGTTCCCAAACGAAATCGGGCAGGAAGTCACGAAATGCAACTGGGATCAACCGTTGCATGAACACGTGACAATCATGGCTTTTCATCCCTGTTATTCGAAGTTGGGGCATCTGAACACATCGGGATAAATTGGACACAAAACCATCGGGAAACTTAATACCTTGAAGCCAATTACAAACCATTATCTTCTGATCCCTGCTCAAACAGTACCTTACCTTTCTTTTAGTCGTATCACCATCCTCTGCAAATAACGTAGAACGGTTTGTAATTAATGCGAGGTCCCTTCTAGCTTTCAAATTGTCCTTTGTTTTTTCAGGATCGTCCATCACGGTGTTTTTGATGTTATCAAAGAAGTTTTTCTCGCAATGCATTACGTCAAGGTTGTGCCGAATCATATTTGTCTCCCAATAGGGAAGTTCCCAAAATATATTGCGTCGCTGCCAATTGTGTTCCATACCAACTCCCTGGACAACCTTATTTGTTTTCCCGAAAGGAATATCGGGGAGCGTACTCACATGATCCCACATTTCGGGACCCAATCTTCGATGCAATGGCATATCAGTTTCATCATGCTCATTGGTAAAAT
Organism: Linaria vulgaris; assembly: GCA_948329865.1. Taxonomy (NCBI): domain Eukaryota; kingdom Viridiplantae; phylum Streptophyta; class Magnoliopsida; order Lamiales; family Plantaginaceae; genus Linaria; species Linaria vulgaris. The sequence goes on from OX415249.1 coordinate 31,185,494, forward strand.
CTGTAGTATTCCATCTCCATTCATGATTGATGGGGAGAAATCGTCGATGACAATCGAACCAGGAGTGTTTCTTTCCATTTGGAAGCCAAAAGGACTTTGTGTGCTCCATGCAATATGGACAAGCAAACTTACCATGGGTACTCCACTGCGATAGCATACCATAAGCTGGAAAGTCACTAATGATCCACATCACATGAGCACGCATAAAAAAAGTATCTTTGCGATAACTATCGTAAGTAGGTGCTCCATGCTCCCACAATGTCTTTAGTTCATCAATGAGCGGTCGTAGCAGCACGTCGATGTTCTTGCCAGGACTCGATGGACCAGAAATCAATAAACTTAGAAATATATACTCTTTTCTCATGCACATACCTACGAAAATCGGCCAGCATGAATATGCATTAGAAGAATTACCCCAGGGACAGAAACCATCGGTGCAAAGTCCGAGCCTGACATTTCTTGCCTCTTCTGCGTAATCGGGATACGTTTCGTCAAAAGTCTTCCATGCTTCAGCAGCAGCAGGGTGAATCATTGTATCGTTATGCCCTCGACATTTCAAATGCCACGTCATATGTTCAGCGGTGCTGCGAGACATGTACAACCTTTGCAATCGGGGGGTCAGTGGAAAGTACCAGAATTTCTTTCGTGGGATGCGTTTGGCACGACGGCTTGTATTCGACCGTTCCTTCCATCTTGGTGTTTCACACGTAGGACAAGCTGTGTAAGCAACACTTTCGTAGACACCGTAATAAAGGAAACAATTATTTGGACACACATCCAACTTTATACATTCCATGCCTAAATATTTTAGTAGTCGCTTACAACGGTAGGAAGTATCGGGTATTTTGCGTCGATCCTCAAATCTTAACAAGCTTCTCGAAACTTCTAGAGCATCATTAGAACCACTTTCAGTCCAATTGTTCTTTATCTTCTTTGCCATGAATTTGGCGACCCATTCTAAAACAGTCATCTCAATTCCGTCATGAATCTTTTCCTCCGCTTTCTGCAACATTGCAAAAAATGCTATTGCCTGGTCGGTTGGCTCATCATCAGTTGTCGTTGTATCGTTATGAACATTTGAGAATTGCCCCCCAAATGCATCGTCAACGAAGTCTCTCAAACGACAAGTGTTAGAAAGACCGACATCGTATATATTTTCAAACCGCCCCTGATCTACATTACCAGATGACTGACCAACGTCATATGTATTCGGCTCCATATTGCTGCCATACATAGTCTCACCATGACAAAACTATACATAATAATGTGGAACAAACCCCTTACTGTATAGGTGACATCTAATCTCGTCAATTTCTAAAAACTTGCTGTTACGACATTTTGCGCAAGGACACCTAACCATTCCCCGATCAACAAGACTAGGTTGATTGAATACGTACCGCAAAAAACTTTCAACACCCCATAAAAAAACACTGTTAATATTTCCACCACTCATCCTATCATACATCCAACTCCGTTCTCGATTGTTGTTCATTTTCGATCTACACATATAACAACAAACATCACCCAATTTCACTACAAATTTCTAAGCAATGTTAAATTAAAGTACGTAAATTAAAATATTCACTCACAAATTAACGAAATAAAGCTGTTAAAAGAGAATACGTACACCAAACATACCTCTTCGACTCGAACTTGTTGGTAGAGAAGAACACTAAAGGTGTTAGAATTTTTTTTGGATGAAAATCTACAATGGGGAAGGTTTATTTTTGAAAGTACTAGATCTGAAATTTGATGCTGCAATTTTACTAGATCTGAAATTTGATGCTGCAATTTTACAAAGAAGGAAGAAGTACAGTTAAGATAACAAAAATTTTGCAAAAGAATATTTGCTAGCTGGTGTGCTTGGTGTAAATTTGCTTCCAAACTTTCACTAGCCAGTTGCTGACTGGACGATCTTGCTAATAAATATTCGCTAGCCGTTGTACACGTCACCGATCCGCACCTTCTATCTTGTTTGTGCTTCTTCCTAAGCCAAGTCATCGATCCGTGTGACGTGGCTACCGAAATTTCGCTAGCTAATTCTGTAGTATTTGAAAATCAGCTCTTATAAATACTTCACTTGCACCATTTCCTTATTCATAAAATTACTCCTTCACCATTTCATTCTATAGTTCTAATTTCTTCACACCTTCTCATTATATAACCACTTTAAATTTATTATATACATTTCATTCTTTATTTTTAAAATTTTGATTCATCTTATGTTTAACTTTATTTATTTTCACTTTGATTTTTGTTTGGCCACAATTTACTTTTTTTTTCCACTTTGATTTATCTTTTGTTTCACTTTATTTATTTCAACTTTGATTCTTCTTTTGCTACAATTATTTTTTCCATTTGATTCATCAATATGCCTTTTTTTATTTTTACCTTTACTTCATCTTTTGCTACAATTATTTTTTCCATTTAATTCATCAATATGCCTTTTTTAATTTTACCTTTACTTCATCTTTTGCTACACTTTACATATAGTTTTTGTTAGTTTATACATAATTCTTTTTTGATAATTTTTGCTAGGTTTTATGATTATGTCACAAATTAATTTTATGTTAAATATACAATCGCTACTTTTGCTAATATGATTTATATATATATATATATAATGTAATTGTGAGTGAAGTTTATATGTAAGATAAGTATGATTAGGAATAAACTGTATTTAACCTATTAATAAATAATCCAGCAATTAAAAAATACCTATTAACAAATTAATTGGCGCCTGATTTGCCGCCAGTTTTTTTTTTAAATTAATCTGGAACGAAATCAGCTAGCGATTATTTGCTAGCTGATCTATTTCAAATATATATTTGGCGCGGTACATTATTTCAAATTTTTGGTATGTATAAATATTTAGCGAGCGAAATTTCGCTAGCTCCTATTGTATAATACGAGAATAATACATACACAATTGAAATACAACAATGTTTGTATATATACTCTGAAAGCATATGTTCGCTAGCTAATTCACACGTAGGACAAGATGGCGAGCGAATTTTCCATAACTGATATCCACGTAGGATCAATTCCTGAAGCTTAAATCATTTTCCACACGCACTTTGCTACTTCTTATTCGCTTGCTATTTCCCATTTTCGCTAGCTAATCCTGCGTGGCAATTATCGCTAGCTGAATCCCTTACAAAGTTTGCAGACTCATTTTCGCTCGTTATATCTTAGCTTCAACACCTATTGCTGAGAAACGTTTTGGTAGCTAAAACGGAAATCAGCTAGCGAAATTGTCATATTGCTACGAATATGACAAAGCTAAAATGCAACATTCTTGTAGTGGTTGTCCTCAACATCAATACGAAATTTTCTTTTTCCACTTGCCATCTTACTCTCTGCTTCCATTTTTATCTTTTTTTCGCTTTGTTTAGTTAATAAATTGAGCTTCTTTACTGTATAAAGCATACACATGCACACATATATAGATATATATCTATATATCTTCGAAAAAAATATTAGGAATGAATAAGAATGGCGTTTCGGAATCCGAGAATTCTGCTAATTTTCTCCTTGTAACTTAAACGTCAGGCCTCGATATGCATTTTGTACATCAGGAATATGCTAGCTATTAACTAGGGTGGTAAGTCATAAATTGTGCGGGGTCAGATTTTTCCATAGAATTAATAATATATATACTATTATATAAAGAAACACATTGTGACACCAATATTTTGATTTCCAACTTTAACCTTTGAGTTTTAACTATATTGTAAAAGTATACTATTAAATCCCCAAAATAACCTTACAAATTAAGTTAGACTAATTAATTACACTATTCATTGTAATTAATGATTTACTTTCCCTATAATATATTTTTCTTCCATTGTTATACTCTAAATTTATGGCACATGTTATCTAGATAAATTTTCTTCTTTAACCCACATAGAATGACATTGAAAAAAGAATTATGCTCGCGGGAACCGCGTGCTCCATTTGCTAGTGTCTATTAAAATATATAATTAGATCAGGCCAATTACATAAGCTTTAGATATTTAAATAAGAGATAAATGCATTAAACCCCCTGAACTATGCAGGTTTTTGCGTTTTCGTCCTTAAACTAAATAAATAAGCGTTTTGCCCCCTAAACTATGCAATTCTGTGCGATTTGCCCCCTGGCCGGGTTTTCGGCTATTTTTGGCCATTCTTGGCCGTAATTTTTCCCCTTACCCGACACATATGTGTTGTACTAGATGTATTTTAGTAGTTAATGACAAAAAGTGGGCGAAAAAACACCTCGAACGGGACATATTTCGGCTAAAATGTGATTTTCTCTTCAATGTATTTTAGTCGGAATATGTGCCGTTCGAGGCGTTTTTTCGCCCACTTTTTGTCATTAACTACTAAAATACATCTAGTACAATACATATGTGTCGGGTAAGGGGAAAAATTCCGGCCAAGAATGGCCAAAAATAGCCGAAAACCCGGCCAGGGGGCAAATCGCACAAAATTGCATAGTTTAGAGGGTAAAACGCTTATTTATTTAGTTTAAGGACGAAAATGCAAAAACCTGCATAGTTCAGGGGGTTTAATGCATTTATCCCTTTAAATAATTACTTGAGAATTTTCTAAAGCAGCATTACAAATTGTATTACTATGACTTTCACTGGCATACTAAAGATACTGGTGCGCGCCAGTTGTGTTACGTTGTTTGTGCAAACGTAATAGATGTTTCTCTAATTGTTGACGAACCACAACAAATATTTAAATAGAGGTTTAGATGTGTGACTTGTGTCCAATAACAACGATGCTCCATTTTCAATTAAGATATTTATTTTCATTTAACTAGGAGTCTATATTTGAAATTCGAACCAGGTTTCTTCCAAAGCTAGCTCACGTTAACATTACTCGTCAACTTTTGACATCTTTAACCTGCTCGAATTTGAACATAGTATAGAGTAAGGAAACAATCGGGAGGATTATCACATCTTTCATCATCAGACGGAATGCGAGAAATCAAATTCTGCGAAGGCGCCTTAAATTCGTCAAACAGAGCAATAGCCTCCTCATTGGTAGTTGTGCTCACCATGTTATCCACCCTTTGATACATGAGGGGTTCCGGCGCCGGAGCGGCCTGAGTAGCTTTCTTTGATTGTTTAGAAGCGCGGGGCAGATCACCCTCCTTTTTGACCACCTGAGACTTACCTTTTCTCTTGCGCTGGTAAGTTTCCACTCCGGCAACACTCTTCACTGCCGCTGGCGCCATCGCGGTTCCCAAAATGTTCTCCGGAGCTATCACAGATGTTTGAACGGGAACTGTTAGAGAAAATTCAGTCGTAGAAGTGTTAGTAGCCATGGAATTTGGGTAGGGAGAAATTTCAAGTTCGAAAAGAAAAGAGATGAAGAAATTTCGTCTTAAGGAAGAAAAGCTGGAAAGGATTGTTGATTCAAGAAAAAAGCTTGAAAGGATTTTTTTCAAGGATAAAATAAAAAGGGGAGACGAAGAACCCTATATATCTAGGGTGATTAGATGAAAGGAAGAGGAGTTATTGCTCGCATAATTATTGGGCATGTTTCTCGAAAATAAAGGAGTCGTTACACCCTTCTGACTCCCACTACGTACCGAATAAATGTGGATGGATAGAACTAACTCAGACGAACTCGATGCAAAAGGGAAATACCCTCACTTTCAGTTCCTGATAATTGCAAATGAATACACCAGGAACTGGGGGGACTGCTGTTAACCACTCGAGAAATAACAAGCTATCGGATAATCAGTCATTCGAGACTTAAATGACTCGGAGAACAGAATGATACAAACAGGGTTATACAACTCCCAAAGCATCCGATACACAGGACACTACTAGTCTTAGATGACTATACGATGCCTAAGATAACGGTCGCCGATGTTTTAGCAAGTTAACAATCCGATAGTAAAAATCCATGACTTAGTGAATGATTTCCCATAACAAAATTGGGCATCATAGCTCCGATGGGAGAGTTATTCGAAAGTCCCGATGAAATGGAAGGTCCCCACGAGATTACCGCATATTCCTAAGACCATGTGTCATCATATTCCGAGGTGTATCAGCACGATAAACACCAGGTGTCATCATAGTCCAAAATGTGTCAGCACAATAAACACCATGTGTCATCATATTCCAAGGTGTATCAGCACGATAAACACCAGGTGTCATCATATTCCGAGGTGTATCAGCACGATAAGCACCAGATGTCATCATAGTCCGAGATGTATCAGCACAATAGAAATTAGGTGTCATCATAGACCGAGGCGCATCAGCTTACGAATACAACATGTGTCTCTGTATGGGACACGTAAACTTGATATTTGTACTCCAAAGAGACTATAAATACCTCCACCCTTGGAGAAACATGGCAGGTCGCGTAAACATAAAAGAAATCGCTAAAAGAAAACAAAAAAGTCTTTCCATTATTTAGTATTTGCATAATAATTTCGATAGCAGTGGTATAAATCCAAAAGTTGACGTTCAGGCAAGGCGTTTCTCGATACTCAAATAAAAATTTCTCATGCTTGAGTTAACAACATGTTTACTAATTCTTGGGTTTCCCCGACATTTAAATTGAAACTTTTTTCGACGCTACTAAAGAAAATCTACAAAGGCACTTTTTAGTAATTGACATGACATGAACAATGTAGACAAAAAGTACAGCAGACTAGCAGAGACCTGATCTTTAACTATGATGTTACGTGCCCAATAGCATCGGGCCTCTCTGCAGTCTGCATCCAACTGTGTTCTCAATTAAATGTAACTTGTAAGTAATGCACTTTTTTCTTTCTAAAATTAAAGCATTGATTTAAGCTAACAATTATAGTTGTATATATTGCCTGTTTTCGCTTCCTATTAATTCACCAACCTTTATGACATTAGTTCCAATTCCATACGGGGCCTTGATTACTTCAATCTCGTCACCGTCAACAAGTCCAGCCTAAAAATGAAAAGAAAAAGCGTATATATATTTATTATCAAATTTCACATGACAATGGACAACCAAAATTAACTTGTTTAGCGAGAGAGCTTGTCTTTGGAAATTAATAAAGATGTTGTTGCAACGAACCTATAAAAATGTCAAATGGCAACTTAAAAAATAACTAGGGATAAAAGCATCAAGCCCCCTGAACTATGCACGTTTTTGCGACTTGCCCCCTAAACTAATTTAATAAGCGTTTTGCCCCCTAAACTATGCACGTCTGTTCGATTTGCCCCCTGGCCGGGTTTTTGGCTATTTTTTGGCCATTCTTGGCCGGATTTTTTCTCCTTACCCGACACATATGTGTTGTACTAGATGTCTATTAGTAGTTGATGACAAAAAGTAGGCGAAAAACCATCTCGAACGGGGCATATTCTAGCCAAAATGTGATTTCCTCTTCATTGTATTTTAGCCGGAATATGCCCCGTTCGAGGTATTTTTTCGCCTACTTTTTGTCATCAACTACTAATAGACATCTAGTACAACACATATGTGTCGGGTAAGGGGAAAAATTCCGGCCAAGAATGGCCAAAAATAGCCGAAAACCCGGCCAGGGGGCAAATCGAACAGACGTGCATAGTTTAGGGGGCAAAACGCTTATTAAATTAGTTGAGGGGGCAAGTCGCAAAAACGTGCATAGTTCAGGGGGCTTGATGCTTTTATCCCAAATAACTATTATACAACCTTGTCTGCAAACATAAGCTTTTTCCGTTTTTTCTTTCCTCCTTTTTATTGTGAAGGTTTCAAAACTTGCAGAGTTTGCCCTAGCCAACTTACCCCGAACAACTTTATTATTTTATCAGCCTTTGTTTTTTGGTGTCTATCGAAGGGATTAGAGTGCACTGTTAGGAGATTTTTTTCAATTTTCAAGGTGAATGTTTCCTCTGCTGGTCATCCGTTTTACTTTTTTTGCCCATCGTGATAAGTTTAAGAAGGTAGTCATAGGCACTAACCTTTCTTATAGTAGCTGGAAAGATAAGTTCATTTTTGTGAAACCTGAAGAGGGGGGTAAATGGGACTTTCCTTATACTTGGGGAACCCCAGAAACTACGCTTTATAAAATCGATACCTCCCTTTATTTTGACTTTGTTCTTGACGCTATCGAGTTATCCAAGTCTGAGCACTATCGCACCTTATTCAAAGCTGTCGGGCTATTGAGCAGGATGGAAAACCATTCATCTCTCTCTCTGACAAGGAATTGCCAGTCTTTGGTATGCAACTACTTACCTTATATATATATATATATATATATATATTATCGTTTATGGTTATCTTACTTTATTGACGCGTTCACTCTGGTTGTAGTGTCTCTTTTGAAGAACTCTGTATCGGGCAAACATATGGCTTCACAATCCACGACTTCACGGATGAAAACCAGGTCTTCGGGGGATGCAAGCGGCTCCACTGGCGATGGTTTGCAAGCTTCCAGTGGGGATTCCGACTAAATGGATCCTAAAGAGGAAAATTCGGCTAAGCTATCGAAGAAATAAACTGTTGAGTTTATCATCAAGGATGAATTCGATGCTCCAGACATGATGTCTTTGCCCATCTTAGGAACTATCGAGGAGTGAAGTGCTCAGTCCGATGCCCCTGCCAAGTTTCAATTATTATCGTCTTCTTCCTCTGAGTCCGGTCAGGCTGGTAGGGTACCTCCGTCTGCTCTTCGTGGCCCCTTTTTCCCCTGGCGCCGATGGTACATCCTCCGTGCTGCCTTCGACCGATCTTCCGCCATCTATAGTTTCTTCTCCCCCCCGCATCAAGGGCTCCTTCTTCCATAGGTATTTGTTTCTTAACTCTTTTTAACCATTGATTCGATAGGTTGCATAGCTTTAACCTTCTTTCCTCTCATAGATAAAGGTAAAGCTGTCGTGATGTATGACGATGCTTTTTTCAAAGCAGGTTAGCTTTTGTTATTGTTCATTCATTTCTCTTTTATTACGTTTCTTCCTTTTTTTACCTATACGCCCTCGTGTGCAGATGAAACTCTTTCGAGTGACTCTGGATTTCCTTCGAGTCACAATATGCTATCCATCGACGACCTCCTATCGAGTGAAGATCCCCCTTCTAGAGAATCGGCTTTTCACCCTTTAGTGGATCCTCCCTATTGTCCAGTGGATCTAACTCTTGTAGATGAGATGCTTCCCCTGCTAGTGGCGAAGAGTGTATGGGTGCCTCCCTCCGAGATTCCTGCAGCTGTCTTAACTGATTCCCATCATGCGGCTACTAAGGCTCCTTCGTACCGAGAGGGAATGTCCTTTTCCAGCCGTTTCACTCCTACTGGTTCCCCTTATTTTATTCATACCACAGGTGAAAAGGCGGAGTCGAGTACCCAACCTGATAACTCAGAGTTGGAGAATGCTTTGGAGGTGGTAACTCAATACCTAAATGCCACTTCATCCTTGACACAACATAGTGAAGGGATATCACGTTTCTGCTCTGAGTGGATGGTACAGATGGTAATTGTACTCTACCTATCCACATTGTATATTCCCTGATATCTCTATCATTTGATACCCTTATTTTATTATTCCTCAGGTACCCAAGATTATTCCTTCTATCTGGCCCGAAGTCGATGCTGCTCAGTCCATTGCCATGTTCACGATGGATGATTTGAAGAAGAGAAACCAGGCCCTCACCGATGCCAAGAAGGAAGTAGGGCAACTCCAGACTAGCTACGCTCAAAGTTTGGCCTGAGAAACGGTGCTGGAGGGCAAGCTTAATGAAACGGTTGAGGCCATATCGAAGAATAAGACGGAAAATGATGCTTTGGAGGATGAACTTTTTCTGCCGAGAAACGAGAAATCATCGTGGGATGCCAAGGAAAAAGCATTGAGAGCTGAGATGTCGGAAATGTATGAGAGGCTTGGGATGTTGAAGGAAGACTTGAAGAAACCCCATGCTCCTCCCGCTGGCTTCATTTCTCCCGAAGACTTGCAAGCAAAGTTGTCCAGCGCGGTGCAACTAGTGAAAGAAAAGACTTTCAGGTCCTGCCACTTTGCCTCTTATGATGTCGCAAGTGGCTCCGGTTCTGAGTCTTGTTGTTCCTTATCCACGTACAGAAGATGTTACTATGCAGGCAGATCCAAATCCCACCGATGCCGAGACCGCCAATGACAGCCTTCCTTGATGTTCTTTTTAGCTTTCGTATCATTTGTTTGTAACTTTCTTTTGAGAATATTCCTATCTTTTTGTTTTTTTGTTGCAGACATGGGTATCTTTATCCGATGAATGCTTTTTGTTTTAAGGGTACTCATTTTTATTTCAATGGATGATAGCTCCTCTGCCCCAATCAACTCATTTAAGAGTTCTGCACATCTGATTTATCTGACAAGTCGCTTAATTGTCATTTATGCTTTTGTCCAGAGAATGTTTCCCACTACTAAGAACATTCTCCCTCACGTGTCAATCTTGCCAGATGCATGACCTCATGATTAGCCCAGATGTTAGTTTGGTTTTGACACGTCCATTGTCTGATGCTTTCGGTTGGATCTATAAATAGATCTTCCAATCATTGTTCATTCCACACTTTTCAGCTTCAAAAAGTATTCTCTTGTCCTTTTGCTTCTCTGATTATTTTCACAACCTTTGCAATTTTCCTCCCCCTTTATATATATATATATATATATATATATATATATATATATATATATATATATTTATTGAAAATTACTCATGATGCCTCCACCTTTCCGTTCTTCGCCTCCTCCCCATCATCTTTTCCCCAACAATGTTGCTCTCCATCACACTAATCACGTGTCTTCTCCTAGTGCTACCTGAGTTAGGAGTATTATGAGGGGCTTGTCATTACTATATCAGGGCGCTGCTGTTTTGAGTCGTGCTCCAGCTTCTAGTACCAACTCTTCCATCATTGATTCTCTGCGCTTAACTTTCCTTCGTAGGGAGCCATACAGTCCTATAGATAGCTTCTCAATTTTCAACACTTCTTCTCTAAACGTTAACGCCACGATAGGGGGTGGTAGGGTTGGTTCCTGTCGGAGCGTGGAATCCCAGGAGTCTGTGTTTCAACTGATGCAAGAGTACAATTTGAACCATGACGATTTCGACGTTATTATCCCTCGTATTCATCATAGGGCATTTGAACCTCATTTGGAGTATCTAACGATTTACTCAGAACAGATTCGTTGTGGCTTGCGTCTGTTTTTTCAACCCTTTATGCAATCGTTGTTCAAATATTGGCAAATCTGTCCCAGCCAATTGACTCCCAATTCTCTACGTCACTTGGTAGGTTTTATATTATGTTGTTACCTATTAAATGTTCCAATGACCCCATATCGGGTGGGTGCTACTTTTATTCTTCGTCCTTGTCCCAACGGCCTTTCTTATTTCAGTCTGGTACACCGAGATCACCGTAGGAGTTTTAACTCTATTCCTAGACGACTTGCCTTTACAGTAGATTGGAAAAAGAGATACTTTTTTATCAAGCCGAAGAATTCATCTGCTGAAATATGGGATGTACCTTTACGTTGGGGTTTAGGATATGTTTTGCCTTACCCCGATGTTTCTGTCTGTGAGATGTCTTACATGTCCTCCACAAGACTGTTTTCTGGGTGTTAAGATATTTACTCCTTGTTAACGAATTCTTCCGCTTTGATTATGACTGGCCTACAAACTGGAGTGGAGCAGTTAGATTTTCCTCTGGTGCCTTTGCATTCTAATCCCGTTTTTCGTAAGCACTGAAAACTCTTTTTGCCAATCTATTTACTGTTTGGATATTGATTTCTTTTGTTTGAATTGATAGGTGCCGAGATGGAGAGGTACGCCATAAGGCCCTTTTTTGCCAATTTTTTGGGCCTTCTAGCTATCCTTCCCCAATATTCCCATAGCTCATCCTCATCGGGGTATGAGCTTGTCGATACTCGGCTGGGTCTCGAGGATTACGTGATGACGTCTAGCATGGAATCCCTATGGTCATCCGATGTTCCTACCGTGGATGGTATATTCAGTAAGGCTATTCTGTTGGTTCCAACTGATAACCTTACTAAATGTAGTGGATGGTGATCGGGACCGTTCTTTCTCTCCTTGAGCGACTTTTCACGTTGAAAAAAGCCTCCCTATGATTCTCCTCCACATATGGTTCCTCCTTCTAGTGAGGGCACCAGTCAAGCATAGAGGAACATCGGTAGTGCTCCTGTCGACTCTCTGCTGGTTAACCCCGATGCACACTTTTATCGCAACTTTATGAGCGGTTTACTAAATCAAGCTGACTGCGAGTCTCTGAGCTCTGCCCTTGCATCCATCCTTCGTGATAGGCTTTGTCGTGATTTGTGTGAGGTAAAAGATATGCATCCCTACTTCATTTCTTCCTTTATTCTCCTTTTTCTCAGAAGTGAATTTTCTTCAAGTTTTCATGATTGCTGATGCACTCGGGTCGCAAAAGGATTATACCGCCGATAGCATGGGTTTCCTGTTTTGCTATCTTGAAGATTTGGAAAAAGATCTAGCCAGCACTCACCATAGGATGGATAACTTACGCGCGCAATTTGAATCTGACCAAGGAATGTTGGAAACTTTGCTAAAAGAAGCCCAAGATACCTCTTGTGATTTGAACTAGCTCGTCTCATTGGAGAGAGAACACTCCCAAGAGTTGGAGGGGCAGATTAGCAATCTTCGGGCTCAGATTCAAGTTTCCAATACCTTGGTTTCCTCTTTAACCACCGAGAGAGATGCATTAGCTCTTAAGATAAGTAACTTGGAGAAATCTCATGAAGTGGCCGTTATGATTGCTCGGGCTGAGGCCACGATGGCTACTCCTAGTCTTTCTCAAATGCAAGAAACTCTTAGAGGAGATATGTGAGATATGGTTTTGATAGGCTACCGTATATTTCAAGATGTTGTTCGATCTCTCCCAGGATTTCCCTCGAACTTGATCCTTCCCGATCTGGAGATTAGGACTTCGGCTGCGAGTGGCCCAACTCTTTTACCTTTCCAAAGAACTGTGGTTCTGACTGTAACTGTTATGGACCATGTGGATCTTTATCCTGAACAGCGTCATTCGTATTATCCGGGAAGGGAAGCGTTCAATATCGGATTAATTATCTTCGCCTAAAGTCTTGTATTTACGTATCTATATGTTTTATGTATGCTTATTTTGTTTGGTGTGTATGTAAATAGGCCATGGTTTAGATGGCTATTATGGAGGAATTTGTGTAATTTTCTTTTCCCTATCGTCCGATAGGAACCTTTTGTCACAACACAATGTACTAACTCCTTTGTATGGAATAAAAAGCCATCTTTATTAACCACGACTTATTTACATGTACACTCGCGACACTTACATAATTTACATGGACCTTCCTTCCTATACATAGTATTTTCTTAAGTTAAGGGCATTCCAAGTTTTGGCGAGGATGATACCTTCTTCATTGCTTATTTGGTATGTACCTGGTCCGACTACTCCACTTACCTTGTATGGGCCTTCCCATTTGGGTTGTAGTTTGGCTACGTTCTTCGACGCTCGTACTCTTTTGAGCACCAAGTCCCCCACTTGGAAAATTCGGATTTTGACCTTACTATTGTAGTGCTTTGTCATGCGAGCTTTGTATTCTTCCATTCTTATCGCTACTCGGTGACTTCGTTCTTCAAGTAAGTCCAGGGCTAAGGCAAGGTTTGAGTTGTTACTAACTTCTTCGTACTCTTTAATTCTCCAACTTTTCGCTACTATTTCAGGGGAATCATGGCTTCGCAATCGTATGACATGCTATAAGGTGTTTCTCCTGTAGCGAAACTCGGCGTAGTGCGATAAGCCCATAGTACGCCAGGAACCTCTTCCACCCATCGGGCTTTGTGCCAATCTAAGCGTGCCTTCATACTTTTTAGCAAGGTCCGATTGGTTCTTTCTACTTGTCAGTTACCCTGTGGGTGTCCTACCGAGGCGAATCGATGTTTGATTCCCCAATGTTCACACCATTTCTCTAGCTGGTCGTTATTGAACTGAAGTCCATTTTCACTAACCAGATATCGGGGAACCCCAAACCAACATAGTATGTTTCTCCACAAGAAATTGATGACGACGCCTGATGTTATTTTTGCCATCGGTCCTGCTTCTACCCACTTCGTGAAATAATCAACTGCGACTAGGAGAAATCGCTTTTGTCTCGTGTTGGGGACCAAAGGTCCTACCAGATCAATATCCCAGTTTGCAAACAGGCATGCTAACAGGTTAGGTTCCCAAAGGGCAGCTGGCTGGTGAATTTGGGAAGCATGGGCCTGACAAGCTTGGCATTTCTTTGCATATTCTTTGCAATCCTGTACCATCGTAGGCCAGTAGTATCCTTGTCGGATGATGCAGTATTCCATGCTTGCCCCTTGGGAGTGGTTTCTGCATGTTCCTTCGTGCATTTCCCTTATCACATCATTCGCTTCTTGCTCATTGAGGCATCGGGTGTGTGGATTTAAATAACATCTTCGGAATAAAACACCTTCGTGTAGGAAGTATCAGACTGCTTTCCTCTCTATTCTTTGCTTCTCCTTTTCGTCACCCATGAACTGTTCCAGGTTTTCCAAATACGCCATAATTTCTGTCATCCATCCGAGCGTGACGGGGCCACGATAGCACTAGTGACTTCCTCTTCTTGCTTTTCCGATACTACCGATTGGAGCAGCGCGATTCGTCGGGTCCCTACTATTGATTGTGCAGCTATCTTAGATAGGGCATCAGCTTCTTGATTTTCTGGACGGGGTATTTGAAGTATTTGGAACTCTTCAAACAACCTTTTCCTATTCTGGATTGTTTGCGCATAAGCTTTCAGTCGGTCCTCTTTTACCTCGAAGTTTCCCAGTATCTGTTGTACGATTAGCTGCGAGTCACTATGAACGATTACTCGTTTGATATTTCCTTCATGAGCTAATCTCATTTCGATTAACATGGCCTCGTACTCGGCTTCATTATTGGGTAGGGGGTTATCTATTCTTACAGCAAAGTGTAAGATTTCTTCCTCGCCAGTGTTTTTGAGCATGATGCCTGCTCCTCCATGCGTTCCTACTGAGGATCCATCCACGTAGACATACCATGTCGGGGGGCTCTATTCAGTTTGCAATTCTTTCATCTCCACCAAGAAATCTGCTAAGACTTGTGCTTTGATAGCAGGTCGAGGCGCGTACGATAGGTTATACTCGCTTAATTATATTGCCCATTTTATCATTCTCCCGGAAGTTTCTGGACGATTGAGAATACTTCTTAGAGGATATCGAGTGAGGACTGTTACCTTGTATGACATGAAGTAATATCTCAGTTTCTGAGCTGCCGTTACAAGTGCCAGTATTAACTTCTCTATCTGTGCATATTTCTTCTCGGCCCCCTGCAGCATTTTGCTGACATAGTAGATGGGATGATGCTCTCTAGCTTGCTCTTTCACGAGTACTGCACTTACCGCTTCTTCTTCTGATGCTAGGTATATAAACAAATTGTCTCCCATTACTAGCTTTACCAACAGGGGCGGGCTCACCAAATATTTTTTCAGATCTTCAAAAGCTTTTTCGCACTCTGGAGCCCATCGAAAACTTTTTGTATTTCTTAAGAATTTGAAGAAGGGTAATCCTCTTTCTGGTGACGAGAGATGAACCGGCTAAGCGATGCCATCTTTCCTATTAGTTTTTGAACCTCCTTAATCGTTTCAGGGGGTTTCATTTCTATGATGGCCTTGGTTTCTCGGGATTCACTTCTATTCCTCTGTCACCATATACCCCAAAAACTTTCCACCCCTAATTCCGAAGGAGCATTTTTTAGGGTTGATCTTCATCCCAAACGCATCCATGATGGTTAAGGCCTGCTTTAAATCTCTCGGGTGATCTTCTGCCTTTTTTTCTTTTTACTATCATATCATCCGTGTAAACTTACATAGTCTCTCCTATCAGCTCGGAGAACATTAGGTTCACTAGTCTCTGATATGTAATCCCAGCATTTTTTAACCCGAAGGGCATTACCAGGTAACAAAAGGTACCCGCATCCGTGATAAAACTCGTTTTTTCTCTATCAACTTCCGCCATCGGGATTTGATTATATCCCTAGTCTTCGTCCATTGTGGACAATAACACGCACCCAGCTGTAGAATCTACTAGTTGGTCGATGCTGGGCAGAGGATAACAATCCTTGGGGCAAGCATCATTTAGGTTAGTAAAATCTACACATATTCGCCATCGTCTGCTGGTTTTTGGCACTAACACCACATTAGACAACCATTCAGGATAAATCACCTCCCTTATTTGTCGCAATCCTAGCAATCTCTGTACTTCTGATTTGATTATCCTGTTTCTTTCAGGACCCATGTTCCTCTTTTTCTGCCCAATGGATTTGGACGTAGTCTTTACATTTAGGTAATGCTGGCAGATATCTGGACTAATCCTACCTGGAGGGCCTCCTTCCCATGCGAAGAAATTGAGATATTCCTTCAGGATGGTCATTATCTCTCCCTCTATGGCCGGATTCATTTATGTCCCTAATTTGACCCTTTTATTATTATCTTCTCCGAGGTCCACAAGTTTTAGCTCTTCTACCGGTTGAACTCGAATTTCCTCCATCTTTTGGTTTTTTCCTGGGCCGTTTTCTTCCTCCAGTTTTAATGGAACTGCGTTCATACGACATTCCCTAGCTTTGGCCTGATTACCTCGAACCTCCCCTATACCTGATAAGGTAGGAAATTTGATTTTGAGATGCAGGGTAGATGGTACGTCCTCGAAGGCATGTATCGCCGGTCTTCTGCATATAGCGTTATATGTTCTGGAAGGGGCTTCCACTACCCAAAACTTTATGTGCTCCGTACGCCTCAACGCTCCCTCTCCCCATGACATAGGTAATATCATTGTTCCTAATGTGTGACTGGACTCGCCCGAGAAGCCTACTAAAGGAATTTCCGTAGGTTCAAGGTGTATTTTTTTCAACCCCATTGCTCTAAAAGTTGGGGTAAACAATACATCCACTGAGCTTCCCGTGTCTATGAGAATTCTTTGTATTTCGATCCCCATGATGGTAGCAGTAATCACGAGTGGATCCTCATGAGGGTAAACAATTCCTTTAAGATCTTCTGGCCCGAAGGACAGTACGGGTAACTTTATCCCTTGCAGGGAACACACCGGTAGCCCTTGCTTTACTTTTCTAGCTTCCTTGGGGTATCTTTTCCTTTTTCCTGAGGGAGTGACAAATACATCTCCTCCTTCAATCATATTGACAGTTCTTCCCGAAGGGGGGTTATCTTCGTAGGCCTCAGGAGGAGGGGGCAAGCGATGCACATAGCCTTCTTGCTCTGTTTATACTTAGGGAAGCTCTGCGGTAACTTCACTTTTATCATTTCTCGCCTTCTTTCTAACCTCTGTCGGCCAACTATTCCTATTCTCGCTCAGGTAATCGTGTAAATATCCCAAGTCTAGCAATCGGTGTATCTCATTTTTCAGAGTTTTACAGCCGTCGGTGATGTGTCCGTATGCTTTGTAATACTTGCAAAATTTTCCTGTTTCCTTCTTTTTGTACGGTTGTCGAACAGGCAGCGGCCAAAAGAAATCCTTGTGTCCCTTCATCACATTAAGTACCTATGTCGGGGTAATAGTTAATGTGGGTAGCGGTACTGGTTGCAGGTGTCGTTTTACTACCCCTGGATTGTCCCTTCGCGGTGGAGGTCCTTTATTATCCTACTTTTATTTCTCTTTATCGTTTGCATCCGCATTTTCTGCCTTCAACTTCGAGTTTTCTGCTTTTTCCATGGGAATGTACGTTTCTGTCTTTTGCATGAGTTCATTCATATCTTTTACTCTATTTTTTATCAGGTAGCGGAAGAAGTTGCCTGATCTTAGACTCTGTGCAAGAATGTCAGTTATCATAGATGGCTCCACATTGGGCACGTCTAATACTTCATCGGAGAAACGTTTCATGAAATCTCTAAGGGATTCATCCCTCTGTTGTTTGATGGTGAATAGATGGCATGCCGATTTTGGGTATCGTCTATTACAGGTGAATTATCGTACAAATAGGCAAGTTAGCTAAGAAAAGTTGGATATGGTGCCTGGAGATATCTGTGTGAACCATGACTGGGCCCTACTGGTCAATGTCGTGCGGAATACCCTACAAAGAGCATAATCAGGAGTAGATGCTAAATCCATTGTAGCTAGGTATTGATTGATGTGGTCTTGCGGATCTTTCCCGTCCTTTTCTCCTGAATACTTAGGCAAATTGACTGGCCTGACGTTGATTGGTATCGTCACTTGAGCGATCTCGGGGATAAAGGGGGACCCATTATATACAGGCTCATCTACTGGAGTAATGGTTCTCTTTCATGTTATGCATCTCTTGCCTGAGGTGATTGATTATGTCCCATAAAGTTGGATCGCCACTCGGATAATTGAACAAGTTATGAGCTTGTCGTGGTGGCATCCCCATATCATATTCGTTCATCGGATAGGGTATTTCTCCTTGATATCTCATCCCATCATGCCTAGGTTATTGCGGTGGTATCCGCGGGGGAGTTTGGGTCATCCTCGATCCTTGTTCTTCTACACGATACCTTTCCCCGTACGACTGTATGGGTTGTGGATTTGTGGGCCTCACATCGCCCTGTGATGCTCTTCTTAAGGCCGCTTCCATCAGGTCTTCAAACACCACCCTCAGAACATTAATATAATATGTAATGGGGGCGGGAGGTGGATTTCTCTGAGAATTTTCAGTAGATTCCCGATGTATACTCTCACTCCCGTTATTCTCTGTTTGCCGTCCTCTATTGACCGAGCTTTCCATCCTTGACGATTTTAGAGAAACTTCTTTTGATTTCTTTGTTGACGTAACTCGAAGGCAATTATTCAATGGCATTTCCACAGACGGCGCCAATTGTTAACTCAAACATGAGAAATTTTTATTTGAGTATCGAGGAACGCCTTGCCTGCACGTCAACTTTTGGATTTATACCACTGCTATCGAAATTATTATGCAAATACTAAATAATGGAAAGACTTTTTTGTTTTCTTTTAGCGATTTTTTTATGTCTACCTGACCTGCCATCTTTCTCCAAGGGTGGAGGTATTTATAGTCTCTTTGGATTACAGATATCAAGTTTACGCGTCCCATACAGAGACACTTGCTGTATTCGTAAGCTGATGCGCCTCGGTCTATGATGAAACCTAAATTCTATCGTGCTGATACATCTCGGACTATGATGACACCTGGTGTTTATCGTGCTGATACACCTCGGAATATGATGACACCTGGTGTTTATCGTGCTGACACATCTTGGACTATGATGACACCTGGTGTTTATCGTGCTAATACACCTCGAAATATGATGACACCTGGTCTTAGGAATATGCGGGAATCTCGTGGGGACCTTCCATTTCATCGGGGACTTTCGAATAACTCTCCCATCGGAGCTACGATGCCCAATTTTGTTATGGGAAATCATTCACTAAGTCATGGATTTTTACTATCGGATTGTTAACTTGCTAAAGCATCGGCGACCGTTATCTTAGGCATCGTATAGTCATCTAAGACTAGTAGTGTCTTGTGTATCGGATGCTTTGGGAGTTGTATAACCCTATTTGTGTCATTCTGTTCTCCGAGTCATTTAAGTCTCGAAGGACTGATTATCCGATAGCTTGTTATTTCTCGAGCAGTTTACACATAAAGTACTTGACTCCAACTAAACCTTTCTCTTTCGGTAATACTAATAATCATTCATGACACATGATTTTCGTTTTTATCTTAAATTTTCTTTTTATGCAAAGAGAGAATCAAGTAATAATTTTTTCTTTAATGAGGAGCTTTATGTTATTTAAATTTATTTAAATAATAGAATTGATCAAGGACAAAGTTGGAACTTAATTTGAGAGATTCAATATAATTTCCACTACTTAAAGAACATATTAAAAAACAGTAAAGATTTATTTTACTAGAATATATTGTCAAATCACCCCTATATTACTAAACATGGCGTCAAAATCACATTGGCCAGCTTCTGCATTCCAAATATATATCCAATAAAAAAGACAGTCACTCTTACGTTATAACCAAAGCAAAGGATAAGTATTAAACTATATAGAGTTATTTCAATCATTTCTGGTAAGCCATTTATAATTATAGATATAGATCAAAATTCAAATACGCCACGATTATCATATAATAATAAAATCCACACCACACCACAATATATTATCTATTTTCTACTATCTGTATCCTCCATACGACGCCGTTTTGCATCTGATATAATCCATATAAACTGAAATATACCGATCCTCGCCGCAAAAAAGCTTGAAGCAGCACATCAACAATGGCAGCAGCATCATATTCATCACTAACAATGGATACTTTTCTGGGTTTGGCCAAACGCCACTCTTCTTCTCCATTTTCCCAAATTCGAACGACCCTTTTTCTGTGCAAGAACAGAACACCAACTACTCAACAAGGTCGCACCTTTTTGACAGCAACCTCGTCCAGTAGGAGGAATTTAGTGTATTCTTCGACAGAGAAATGGGGGGTTTGTCGCAGATTTGTCGCACGTGCGGCCACTACATCGGCAGAACAAGATGAGGATTGTGATGTTATGACTAAAATCCCACCCGATAATAGAATCCCGGCTACTATTATCACTGGCTTTCTGGGTTCTGGAAAGGTACCTTTTTTTTTACTGTATTTGATGTTCTTAGCTTTGTTTGTTGCTGTATTTGATTCTTAGAGGGTTTTACATACGGGCTTGTATTTGATTGTATGAAGCTTGTGTCTGGTTCTGTCATTTAAGATTAATAGAATTTGTATTTGTCTTGCACTTTCTTCTTTTTCCTTTTCACACAGTATCTCGATGAATTCGGTTGTCTTTCGTTTCGTTTTATGCGGTCGTCTTTCGTTTCTAATAATGATCTTTTAGAGTGGCTTTTTTCTATGACAAGGTTACGGTTCTAATTTGATCGAAAATATTGTGTGATAGTTTTGATTTACATACACAAAAGCAGAAATTGGAGTTTTTCTTGAAGTAAGTTGGATGTAGATGGTAGGTTTGAATATTGATAACTTATGGACCTGATTCTTCCGTTCAAAGTGATTTAGCTCTAGAACCCAAGACCATATGTTAATTGTGTTTGTGCACCTGCTTGTTAGGATGATTGAAAATAGTCAGTTATATGAAGTTTTAATTATTTCTCAATATGCTAACACTGAAGGCAGCTTCGCTTATGGTTAGATATTGATGATGATTCACTTATTGAATGATTGATTACAAGGCAAAGATTGTAAATTCTTTGACGTTGTTGCGAACAGAATTGTACAATAATTCTTTTGTTTTTCAATATTGGAGCTTTTAACCTAGCTGCATTTGGTTATTTTGATGACAGACAACCTTGTTAAACCACATCCTGACTGCGGATCATGGAAAACGCATTGCAGTTATTGAAAATGAGGTACGCAAAGTAGTTAATATTATACATGGGAAAGTGGTTATTACAGTATGAATCAAATTATTGTATATTTGATTTTTTCAGTCTTGAAAAAGGCCACATAGAAGAGTTCTGAACTGATGACACTTGTTTCCTCAAGAGCATTACCTTCATCTGCTCTTTAGAGTTATGCATTTATGCATTTAATATTCTAAGTTATTCCTTCATCGACTGGATGTAGTGATATCTGATTTGTGGTGCCATGTTGGTTTGTCAGTATGGTGAAGTTGATATCGATGGCTCTCTGGTCGCAGCAAAAACTGCTGGAGCTGAAGATATTATTATGCTTAATAATGGGTGTTTATGTTGCACTGTGAGGGGTGATCTTGTCAGGATGATCGCTGAACTTGTTAGTAAGAAGAAAGGGGCGTTTGATCATATTGTTATTGAAACAACAGGTAAATATTTACTAATTCCACATTCAATATTTCCTGTTGATTGATCAATTTTGACAATCACCTTCCAGCTTTCTTAAGTTCTACATGCATTTTTCATTTCTCAGTTTCATTGGAAAGTTCAAGTAAGTTTCATGTGTTTCACTATCCTCTGAAGTAAACTCCATTTTGTCTTTCAGGATTAGCAAATCCTGCACCGATTATTCAGACGTTCTACGCTGAGGATCAGATTTTCAATGATGTAAAACTTGATGGAGTGGTCACACTGGTGGATGCCAAACATGCTCACTTTCACCTTGATGAAACTAAGCCTAAAGGGGTAGTCAATGAGGCAGTCGAGCAAATTGCTTATGCTGACCGCATAATAGTAAACAAGGTAACAATTGATTCCATGATTGAGATTAATTTATAATGTCTTTGAGTTACTAATTGTGGAAGTTTTGGGCTATCAATGTATTTCTTGCAAGGATAAGTGTATGCATTATTTTATCTTTTTGTTTTTTTATCTGTTGGGAGTGCAAGAAGAATCTATGTATCAGACATGTTTTGGGGCTGGAGAACAAAACTCAAAGTGGGTGCATCTCTATTGAAGTAAAGCACATACATAGTTCTAAATATCAGCAGAGAAAAAACGTGATCAACTTATTTTGAAGATAACTGCTTTAATTTGTCCAAGAACAATTATATATCAAATACTGTTCTGGTAAAGAAGTATGCAATCACATACCAATTAAGACTATATAAATTTGAGCCCCTCTGGACAAAGAGACACATGATAGGCACAAGGTGCATGAAATGTTTTGGTGCACACCTTCTCATATAGCACATACTACAGTGTCTTTTATGACTATGGACATCTATTTACATGTGATTCAAAGAGAAACTTAAGTTTCACCTTTCAAAGTCAAATAGGATGTTGAGAGGATCTTGTTTTTTTTTTTTTTTTTTTTTTGAATTTGCTTGTGGAGACTAATCAGATAGTTTTTATTTCATTACAGACAGACCTTGTTGGTGAACCAGATGTTGCTTCTCTGGTTGAGAGGATAAGGGTAAGTTTCCCCCATAGTTCTCTCTCTATGCTGCTGTTTCACCATTTTAAGCCCCATTGGTGTTCTTTTAATTTGTATTGTTGGTCGTATGCAGGGGATAAACCGTATGGCTGAAATGAAAAGGACACAGTACGGGAAGGTTGATTTGGATTATGTACTTGGTATTGGGGGTTTTGACTTGGAAAGGTTCGTTCTGTCCTTATTCATAATTTAAAATAATTTCTTGTTTTACTTAAGCTCCTAGTGCTTCTTTATAAGCGTTACCCAATTGTTCAAGCTCGTCTTTAGCTATGCCTTTTGTGCTTTATTAAAGGGTCATGCTGGTCCTTCAGGACCAAAATATTCCATTTAACTTGTTATGGTAGTTGGTCTG
Source organism: Linaria vulgaris (assembly GCA_948329865.1). NCBI lineage: Eukaryota > Viridiplantae > Streptophyta > Magnoliopsida > Lamiales > Plantaginaceae > Linaria > Linaria vulgaris. The sequence goes on from OX415249.1 coordinate 31,208,704, forward strand.
TCTTAATTTCTTGAGAGGTCCAGATAAGTGATTCTGTATTCATACTGTTACGATCACGTGACAAGTATCACAACAGAACTGAAGCAGGTTCTTGGTATCCAGTAACTTCTGCTAATTCGAACGAACTCATAATGGTCTAGGATTTTAGAATTCCTCTAATGCACGGAACTGAATATAATCAGAATATGGTGGTAAAATTAAGAACCTCCAGTTACAAAGGGAGATAGTTTGTCTTTCCCCTAGTTGGAATTCTATATTTTGTTCTTAATTTGAATATATGACATGACAAGTTGAAATGAGCGTATATTAGTGAATTTGTATGGTTGGTTTTTTAGAAGTTAGTCTAACAATAGAGGACTAAGGTTTTACTTTTACCGTATGAGAATTGTTATTGAGTTCCCGATTCCTTCATAGTATCTTCTTCCCCATCCTTTTCTTAGGTGGTGTTTGCAAACTCTTAAAAAAAGCTATAATCAGCTTTTTATTTGAACAAGTGATTTTGGGGTGTTTGCAAATCTAGCTTTTTCGGTTACAAAACTTTTTTTAAGCTAAAAAAGCTCACAATCTTCAAGCTGGTGTGGGGGTGCTTTTGGCTTAACTAAAAATTGTGAACTTCTACTTTTCCACTAGAGTTTGCAAACACCACCTTATTCTGCTTTCCCCACTCCTTAACTTCTTCCGTCATTGTCTAATCTTCCCTTATTATTCCAACGCTATTCTTTATTTCATATTTTAACTTTTTATCTTCAATTCTCAATCTCATCTGACGATCTCGATATCAAAGTTGTGGTTCTTTCATATTTACGAGGGACAATTAGTTCATGTCGCTCGATGTTTGGTCTAATTACAGAAGCGTCCTAAAGATAAATAATTATCGTCCTAAAGATAAATAATTATCACTGACACGTCCCTCACATTTTATATAATCATGGTAGTAGCTCATGAAACTCAAAGAAACTCTATGGATAAACCTCCTATCTGTTATTATTAAAACTCACTTGAGCCTCATGAAGAGAGTTGTATTTATTTGTATATAGTATTTAAAAGTATTAAGGTCAAGATTTGTTTCTTCAAGTATTAATGTCCAATGTGAAATAGATTAGTAACTATTGGAGTGGCATTCTTATGCTGTCAGTCATGGTCTTTTCTTTTCTTAATCTTTTATGATTCTGAGCCCAATTCTTTGTATAAAAGTCTATTTTGCTTGCTTTCAAGTATTCTTCAGTGATACCCTTGTAGTTCTTTTTCTCTAGGAATGCTGATTAATTCTTCCCATAAGTGAATAAAATGTTTATTTTACTCCCTCCAAGTTCTCTTCCAGGTAATCATTGATGTCCTGGTGTTACTTTCCGGTTACGGTATCAGGGTGTTAAAATGTCTTTATATGACCTAGCTTCGTGGTTTTTGGCTTCCGATAATATTTGTTTGTTGTATCTTCATATTGATCTATAATATTATTTCATAAGTTAGCGATTTAGAGTTTGATCTCAACTTAAATGTGCAGAATCGATAGCGCTGTTGAAGTGAAACACGCTGATGAAGATCATGCTAGTCACAGCCATGAACATGATCATCACAATCATGATCACCATCACCATCACGAGCATGAACATGACCATAAACACGGTAAGTTCAAATCTGTAAGATAGAAAATCCTTGGGAAATTATGTGGATAATTTCAGATGTAGACTTTTATCTCTTTTGCACATGATCACTGTGTTGCCCTACTTCATTACTGGAAATCGTATTGTCATGATGATTCTGATAATCATACCTGTAGTCCAATCATACCTATATTTCAATCAGATCTCCATTGTTACATTTTTACTGATAGTAAACGGATTGAACAATGCCATAGTACTGTGACCTCCATGTATGTCTCCAGCTTCTAGTCAAACCATAAAAGATACTAACTCCTCGAATTCCCCACAGAACATCACGACGGTCATTCTCACGATCACACTCATGATCCTGGTGTTTCTTCAGTGAGCATAGTTTGTGAAGGGACCTTAGATCTTGAAAAGGTTGGTTGTACTTTTATAGGTGTCTTTTTGTCCTTGTATTTGAAAATCGAAAATTTCTTGACCTATATCTGATGTAGAGCGGATGTAATGGGTTGACAATTTGATGATTTCATATTTCAGGCCAACATGTGGCTTGGTAACCTATTGTTAGATAGAAGCGAAGACATATACCGGATGAAGGGTCTGATGTCGGTTGATGGGATGGACGAAAGATTTGTTTTTCAGGTGAACATATGTCGTTCTATTTTCCGAAAAATAATATAGAACAATAAGAAATGCAAAATGTGCAATATAATATTATTGCTTCATATATTGAGCTCATATTCTTCGATTGAAATAGGGAGTGCACGATATATTCCAAGGTTCACCTGACAGACCGTGGGGACAAGACGAGCCAAGAATAAACAAGCTTGTATTCATTGGAAAGAAGCTTGATGCAAAGGAATTAGAAGAGGGTTTTAAAGCATGTTTACTCTGAAGAACGTGATACTCAAATTTTGGATCGTGTTTGGCCATGAAGATATGTAGCGCATCCATCGTGTTTGAGGTTGCAATTCTTGCTTTGTTGGTTGATGTTCTTGACTAGACAAACATCACGCCAATCCGATTAAACCTCCTTGAACGATTGACTATTATTAGTGAGAGATGTGAAAGCTTTTGATCTAAATTATATTTTGTGCTCTGTAAAGCATCTACTTTACAGTATAGAGGAACTTATGACTTAATAAGTTATTAAACTACGTACACCTTAAAATATTTGAAAAATGATGTGGATCTAGACACATTTGTTTAGGATTTTTTTGGTCTCTACACTCTACTCTTTACCAGGTCCATCAGTTCTATGTTTATAATTGTTTCGCTCGTTGTGGTTCATTAAAAATCACTCACTGTTATACATTAAGTAACAAGTTCCAACAGAAACTTAAAATCTAGAATTCCAAGCACAGAGAACAATTGTAGCAGCAGCTGCAGCCTTTAGCATATTGAGAACTGTAACTAGTATACATTCACCATTTTACTTCTACAACAACCTCTATTAAACTTCAAAAATGAAAAGAAGAAAAACAGTGCATTCATCGAATTCCCATATACTCAAATTCAAGATACAGAACAACTCTCCCACATTTGTAGCAGCTCAACCAGGCAATTTCCCAGCTCGAAAAATGGCGAATTTGTTAGCATCAGAATAATCATACTCAATCCCATTCCTCTTCAACAACCCTTCGATCAAACTCTTTGCCTTTTCGGGCTCCGAACTCTCGCACTCGACCTCGTAACAAGTCCCAAACCCGTAATGCGTCTCATCGACTTCCAATTTCAGCCCATTCCACTCGTAAACCCCCCTCACGTTCCTAAACCCACCCAAACAAACCAATCCCTCCAACTTAAATTCCCGCTTCACTCTCTTCACAATCTCGGAGGATTCAATGGCTAGGAGGCGTTGCGGCTCGGAGACGCAGAGGCGGCCGAGGACGGGGTCGATGGGCTCCTCTTGCTCCTCGATGCGGCTGATTCCATTAGAGAGTTGCGGTTTTGATTTGAGGGAGAGGACGCAGCGGGAGTCGAGGCCGTAGAAGCGGAGACGGAGGGCGGCGAGGTTGGAGGCGAGTTCGGAGTTGGAGCCGTCGAAGAAGAGGTTTTGCTGGAGGTGGGTTTGGAGGTGGTACGGTGAGAGGACGGTGGAGAGGAGCTCGTGGGCGGCGGCTGAGGGGAGGCGGAGCTTTACTTCCACTTCCATTATGTGTGTGTGTGTGTGTGTTTGAGTGGGGGAAAGGTAGTTAGCGAAAAACGGTTGGAGTTGAAATCAACGGTGGTTGTTTATTCAAATATTTTAAGGACCTGGATTTCTGTTAGGTTCTTTTTTCGATAAAGATTTATGATTTTGTTTCACTTTCATCTGAAAATTTAAACTCCTATCTTTTTCTTTTTCTATTGTCAAAAAAATAGGAGCGAACTCAAATTTTATTTATTTACAATGGGTTATTTAAGAACAACCTATTATTAAACAATAAAAATATACTTTGTCTCTGAAGAATGAGATTATAATTTTGCTTTCTTGGTTAGTTCGGGTTTTACTGCAATTTAGCCATTAAAATAGAAATAAAATAAAAATTAGAATAACAAAGTAGTAAGGTACAAATAAAATATTTTCTAATCGAGACATACAAATAAATAATATGAATGAATTATATACTTAAGAATTGCTTATAGACATAATAACAAAATTAAAACTCAAGGTATTGTTTACTATTTTTCATTAGTGTTTCTTGAATAACCTATTCAATTAACTCCGAGTTATAAGTTAACATTTTCTCCATTTTTTATTCCTCACTATAAGATCACCATCTATACTATTATAGGCAAACTGTGACACCAAACTTTTGATTTCCGGTTTTAGCCTTATAATTTTATTGTTAGCACAATAGTTTAATTATTGAGTTCCTAATTTAGCCTTATAATTTAAGTAGAATCAATAACTATAGTAATTATTGTGATTGAATATTTAGTTTCCCAAAATTTAAAACTTTCTATATAAAGTCTCTATCCTTATTTATTTAATCTTTACTTATTCAAATTATTCTTTTACCATATAAATTAAAATAAATTCTTAATCACGCGGGGACCGCGTGCCAGCGTTTCTAGTATATTCAATATTTATTCATACGCGTATAATGTTTCTACTTATTTATCAAACTTCGACCTTGTCCCAAACGTGTACAATGTCCAAACACCTAAGTATTTTAAAATAATTTCGTCTCCTCACTTATCACTCCACGACAGATTAGCTCGAGCTCCGAATTGATCCAAGCTAGCTTTGAGTTCGGGAAACCTGCACTAGAAACATGACACGTGGACTAGGCGAGGACTGACCCCGCGAAGGCACTCTGATGCCTAAGTCAGTAATGAGCCTCTGATGCCTAAGTCAGTAATGCCAATTATAGGCCTCAAAACGCCGAAATATGCTAAAATATAGTAAAAACGAGCTAAAATGCTATAAATAGGCTAATGTGAGCTTCAACTCGAATCACTTGTTTCAACTCTAATCACTTGATTCAACTCTAATCATATGTTTCAACTATAATCACTTGTTTCAACTCTAATTACTTGATTCAACTCTAATCACTTGAGTCAACTCGAATAACTTGATTCAACTCTAATCACTTGATTCAACTCGAATCACTTGTTTCAACTCTAATCACTTGTTTCAACTCCAATCACTTGAGCCTTACTTGGGTAAAACGTACCTCAATAATGAAGATTAGTCGGGTATTTATAGGCATAAACCTTTCTTAATTATAAGAGTGGACCGTGCTGGGCTTTGGCCTTTGTGGACCAATTAGTTGGTCCAACTTGGATGAGCTTCAACTCGAATAGCTTTCTTCAACTCGAATGACTTTCTTCAACTCTAATGGCTTTTTCAGCTCTAATGGCTTACTTCAACTCGAATTGCTCAACTCGAATGGCTTTTTTCAACTCGAATGGCTTTCTTCAACTCGAATGGCTTTTTTCAAATCGAATGGCTTTCTTCAACTCGAATGACTTTCTTTAACTCTAATGGCTTTCTTCAATTCGAGTGGCTTTTTCAACTCGAATTGCTTTTTTCAACTCGAATGACTTTTTTCAACTCTAACCGCTCTTCAACTTGAATGGGCTTTTCAATTCTAACAGCACCTTCAACTCTAATTGGGCTTATATATCAAATTGGGCCAAAGTGTTGATTTATGGCCAAATTTTGACTTATTAGCCAATTTTCAAAAAGTTTTATTTACTTTGTGGAGTTGCCACGTGTCAAAAACTTATAGATCGTGGATTATTTGGTATAACATAAGTCTCCCAATTTGCACGGGCTCATTGTACACGAGCGCTTGCAAATTTGATTCTACAATCTTTTTCTTAGCGTCAAATTTTATTTGACCCTTCATAAATCTGCCAATTTGCATGGGCTCGTGGTACACGAGCGCTTGCAAATTTGATTCTACAATCTTTTTCTTAGCGTCAAATTTTATTTGATCCTTCATTAATCACCCAATTTGCATGGGCTCGTGGTACATGAGCGCTTGAAAATTTGTTTCTTCAATCTTTTCCTTAGCGTCAAATTTTATTTGACCCTTCATAAGTCCCCCAATTTGCATAGGCTCGTGGTACACGAGCGTTTTCAATTTGATGCTTCGATCTTTTTCTTCGTGTCAAATTTGACCCTTCATAAGTCCCCCAATTTTCATGGGCTCGTGGTACACAAGCGCTGGGAAATTGGGATGATGATGGTGAGGTCGATTAGGATACTAGTTTGATTGTGGGTTATGTCGGTGCGATTGTTGCTGTTAGTTCTCCCACACTTGTTACTAAGACAACTGCTGTAGCGCTCGTCTCTTCAGGTCCTCTCGCAATTGTTCCTTTGATAGCTACTGAAGTTATGGCCTCTTCAGGTGCTCCCGCAGCTGTCCCTTTGACAGCTGCTGCAGACATTGCTCCATTGGCCTCAATCACCACTTCTTCAACCGTGGCCGTTCCCGCTGCTCCTGTTGTCACTACTAAGGATGAGTTTTCCACGGCTTAATTGAACTCTGCCGACTTAATGAAGGCCCTGACTACCACCAGTACATATGTTTGTAAGTGAGTTCTTACTGATGCTGGGCTCAAACTCAAGGATGGTTTCAATGCTTTTAGTGTTCTGGGGGTTACACAAATGAAGAAAGAAAACGAGGAACACCGCGTTGAGCTTTCAAAGGTTCCTGTTGGTGATAGAATCCTTAGTGATTTGGGCATAAATCTTGATTCTATGGAGGTTGTCGCAAGTGTCGTTTCTCCATATAAGAATGCTCCTAACACTACGGGGAAGATCATTAGATGTTTTATTTTCAGCCGCTTTGGTCATTTTTTTCGGCGCATGTGCCTTCTATAGAATTTTACATTGCCTTTTGTTTTTGAACATCCTTGCGTTTTGTTAGTATTTGAACGTGGTTCTTTGATTGTTTCTCCTTGGATCTTTGCTTTGAGTTTTATTTTGACTACTGCCGTATTGCATGGTATGTTTTTGTTTTCTTGTCTTTTCCATGTGATGGACATCCACTTTTGCAAGGTTGTTATAGCTTCCCTTCTTTATAAGCCCTTGGCTCTTCACCTAATTAAATTTTTGGTAGGGCTGTTATAGTTCGCCTACTTTATGGGAATTTCACCCAATAGGCTCTTCACCTAGTTTAATTTTGGTACGGCTGTTATAGCTCGCCAACATTATGGAAATTTCACCCAATAGGCTCTTCACCTAGTTTTATTTCGGTAGGACTGTTATAGCTTGCCTACTTTATGAGAATTTCACCCAATAGGCTCTTTACCTAGTTTTATTTCGATAGGGCTATTATAGCTCGCCTACTTTATGGAAATTTCACCCAATAGGCTCTTCACCTAGTTTATTTCTGTAGGGCTGTTATAGCTCGACTACTTTATGGGAATTTCGCCCAATAGACTCTTCGCCTAGTATAGTTTTTGTAGGGCTTTTATAGCTCGACTACTTTATGAGAATTTTGCCCAATAGACTCTTCGCCTAGTATAGTTTCTGTAGGGCTTTTATAGCTCAACTACTTTATGAGAATTTCTCCCAATAGACTCTTCACCTAGTATAGTTTATGTAGGGCTTTTACAGCTCGGCTACTTTATGGGAATTTCGCCCAATAGACTCTTCGCCTAGTGTAGTTTCTGTAGGGCTTTTATAGCTCGGCTACTTTATGGAAATTTCACCCAATAGACTCTTCGCCTAGTATAGTTTCTCTAGGGCTTTTATAGCTCGGCTAATTTATGAGAATTTTGCCTAATAGACCCTTCGCCTAGTATAGTTTCTGTAGGGCTTTTATAGTTCGCCTACTTTATGGGAATTTCACCCAATTGGCTCTTCACCTAGTTTAATCTTTCGCAGTCATTCGTTCCTTGTTTTCTTGATGTTTGTATCTATTTCGTAGATTGCTTTGAGTAGTATTGAAGCACTTGAAAAAGGCTTTGCTAAAACATTCTTTAAGCAAGTACCCTCTGCCCAAGAAAAATGTTTTATTTATTTCGGACTGCACTTGCAGCCACGACAAGCTGCCTACGTATCCCTTATAAGTGGGAATCAAGCCGAACATAGTTCATTTTGGTGCTTACATCTCGTCGAGTTCCGCAGGTCGAAACCTCACAGACTTAATATTCCATCTAACACATGTAGGTATGACGATGGATCAGTAGTCCCATCATTGGGCATTTTTGGGATATCTTGTCCCACACCTATGACCACACTTCGTAACTCCTCACAGAAGGGTGAGGGTTCAAAAACCCTGTTGTCATTCCGATTATAACCAATCGGTCTCCTTCTGTCTTTCTCGTATCTTGGTTGAGAGAACTCACGAGGAGCCTGGTAGGGCTCGTTTCTCTCCAAATTATGGTGATGTCTATCACGCATCTCCGTTATATCAGTATCTCTTTCTCGACGAACTCTATCATATGAGTTCACTTCATCATATATTTCCACACGCCTTTTACGTGGATCATGAATTCTTATGTCATCCTCGGGCCTAGGACCGCCCGCATGCCTCATTGAGCAAACATTAGAGGAGGCTTGACGTGTCTCCCTGTGTGAACGTGAGATCACATCTTTCTCCCTATCTCTGTCTCGACGGGCTACCCCAGTTGATCATGTCTGTACTATTTTCTCCACATGCTGTTGTGATAGAGGAGGTATCGTCGCTAGAGCGGTCTGTTGGTCCTCGACTGGCGCAGTATTTCTGCGAGCTTGTGGTGTATCAGTTACAGAAGTTTCATTTCTGTTGCCGTCCCTATCGACACGGGTCGAGGGGCCTGGTGGCTGACTAGTGGCCGCATTCTGAGCTCTAGTGCCTACAACCATGTTTGAGCGGTCACGTGTGTTTCTAACTCAGTGCACTTTAGTGGTTTTCCACAGACAGCGCCACTGATGCGGGGTAATTTCGTCTGCTGACATGTCACTCCGCGTCAGACTAGCTCGAGCTTTGGATTGGTCCAAGCTAGCTTCGAGTTCGAGAAACTTGCACTGGAAATACGATACGTGAACTAGGCGGGGGCTGACCCCCGCGAAGGCACTCTGATGCCTAAGTTTGTAATGGGCCTCTGATGAGATGGGCCTATAATGCCAATTATAGGCGTCGAACGCCGAAATATGCTGAAATATAGTAAAATCGGGCTAAAATGCTATAAATAGGCTGATGTCAGCTTCAACTCGAATCACTTGTTTCAACTCGAATCACTTGTTTCAACTCGAATCACTTGATTCAACTCTAATCACTTGATTCAACTCGAATCACTTGTTTTAATTCTAATCACTTGTTTCAACTCTAATCATTTGATTCAACTCTAATCACTTGATTCAACTCGAATCACTTGATTCAACTCGAATTACTTGATTCAACTCTAATCACTTGATTCAACCCGAATCACTCGTTTCAACTCTAATCACTTGAGCCTTACTTGGGAAAAACCTACCTCAATAGTGAAGATTAGCCGGGTATTTATAGGCATAAACCTTTCTTAATTATAGGAGTAGGTTGTGCTGGGTCCTGACCTTTGTGGGCCAATTAGTTGGCCCAACTTGGATGAGCTTCAACTCGAATAATTTTCATCAACTCGAATTGACTTTCTTCAACTCGAATGCCTTTCTTTAACTCTAATGGCTTTCTTCAACTCGAATGACTTTTTTCAACTCGAATGACTTTCTTCAACTCTAATGGCTTTTTTCAACTCTAATGGCTTTCTTCAACTCGAATGGCTTTCTTCAACTCTAATGGCTTTCTTCAACTCGAATGACTTTTTTCAACTCGAATGGTTTTCTTCAACTCGAATGGCTTTCTTCAACTCTAATGGATTTCTTCAACTCGAATGAATTTTTTCAACTCGAATTATTTTTTTCAACTCGAATGGCTTTTTTCAACTCTAACCGCTCTTCAACTTGAATGGTCTTTTCAACTTTAAGAGCACCTTCAACTCTAATTGGGCTTATATGTCAAATTGGGCCTAAGTGTTGATTTAGCGCCCAATTTTGACTTATTAGCCAATTTTCAAATACTATTATTTACGTTATCGAGTTTCCACGTGTCAAAAGCTTATAGATCGTGGATTATTTGGTATAACACTTAGGTTAATTAATTAGGTTTATGGTTGTAACACCCGATTACTTGATCTAGTAATAATTATTTCATGTAATTAACAATAAACGTTGCCCTCCTTGTATGTATTTGTTCTTACGAGTAGTCAATATATCACTGGAAGTTACTGATCGACTAAATTTAACACGGACTAACCATTTGACAAGAAAAACAAAGGTTAATAGCATATTATGTTTTATGTGTATTTAACATATTTTATTTGATCTATTAAAATAATATAACAAATAATTAAATATGGATTTGTACTACTAACTTATCGTTTTAATTTATTTTTTAATTAATTAATTTTTTAGTAAATTTGTTTTTACAGATTTAAAAGAAGATGTTTTATGCATTTCTTTTTTGATAAAAAATATATATACGTATACACATACATGTCAAATCTCAAACATACTTATTTTTTTTACACCAAATAAATATATTACCAAAAGTTTTACCATTAATTGTTGGGTTGCGGAGCTTGAAAAGAATGTTGACTCGTAAATTCAGGAGAATATAAATCTGTATTAGGAGTTTGAATAGTCGTCTCTTGTAACTATAATCATACGGCAAATATATATATATATATATATATATATATATATATATATATATATATATATCCTGGCTAGGTATCGCTCTGAGTGGTAGTCAGAGACGAATTGGGTAAATAGAGTCCCATATCTTGCTTTTTGTTGTTTATGATTTCTTATTGTTGCGCAACATCAATTACAGATAGTAACCTGCAGAATAATAATAATTAGGGAAAAAGTACGGACTATACCCATCATTTAGCCTCTTTTACGAAACTATACCCAACCTTTGAACTTTTGCAATACTATATCCAACCTTTGAAAATCGTAACTATACTATACCTATACTAAATTTCCGGACAAAAAAACGTCATTTCCAGACAAAGTGACATCATGTCTCGGCAAGTGAGGGGGTAATATAGTCTTTTTGGTATGGCCTCTTATTTAGGAGGGAATAAGGACACATAACATCAATTTTCCAGCACTTTAATTGGGGATTCTCAAAAACCCTAAAAGTCGCAAAAAGCTCCCCTCCTCAAATTCCTCAAAATTCGACCGATTCCTTCTCTAATTCTGCGAAATTCCGACAACATCAAAGCTTCTAAGCTTATTTCCGACAATGGGGTGAAAAATTCGAGACGAAAACACACTTTTGCCTCAAGGATCCTTGATTCCCGACTATGGTAAACTTTTTGTCCCTACCAACTTTGTTTTTTTTACTTTAATCATACTACGTTGTTGTCGATTGCAGCATTTGGGGTAGTGGGTGGTTAAATAATTGTATTATTGAACTAGGGTTTTGTGGGTTTGGCATTTTACTACCCTTTTCTTTTGTTATGTAACTGTTTAGTGGTCTTTTGTGTCCCCCACTGTCGAAAATCATGCATACTTTAGTATTAGTATATTGCATGTCCTAGGTAAGCATGTAAGCATTTTGCATGGCCGCACATTGTTAGGGTTTTGAAGGTACTGTTGTCTATATGCAGGGGGTGATGAGGATTTTTTTCCAATCATGATTCATCACTCTGGGAATATGGTGTTTCTAGGCAAACCTACATATATGGAGGGACAAATCAGCTTTGTGGACTACTGCACAACTGATGAAATGTCAAGACTTGAGCTGATAAATATGGCTGTTGACCTCGGGTTGGGTGATGACTGGATGGTATTTTACAAGGATGAGCCATAGGTGTTTGGTCTTCAACTTGCCTGCATTACCAATGATGATGAAGCTTACCACATGACCAAATTTGTTGCTCAACACAAACTGGTGGAGGTTTACCTTAAGAAACCACCAACACCTAATGCTGCCTCTCTGTCAGATGATGATAGTGTTGAGTTTGTAGATGTTGAGGCAAGTGAAGATATAGATCCTCTCCCTCCAATTAATGAGCCCCTTAACTATGGTGGTGATGATGAAGGGAATTATGGGTTTGGTGGTGAAGAGGATCCTGATGGCTTTGCAGAAGAGTTGGAAAGAGTAGCAAGTCAAGTTGAAGAACTCTCTTGTGGCAGTGACAGAAGTAAGGGTAAACAAGATAAGGGTAAGGAGAAGGCTAAGGAGAAAGGTAAGGGTAAACTTAGAGGGAAGAGGAGAAGTAGAGCATCTATTAATGCTTTTGGTGAGAGGATAGACATGATATATGATGATGGTGCTGGACAGTCAACAACTGGTGGACAGACAACAAATAGAGCACATACCTCAACTGAGGGAGTTCCAAGAAAACCTGCTACTACTGAAGAGAATGGTGCTGCATCTGGCAGCAATGTAAGAGATTTGCCAAGTTTTATATTAGAGAACTGTGGGCCACTAGTTGCATCCATAATAGACTTGGTGAACAGTGAAGTGATGGTGAGGTTTCTGTGGGGTCTGATTCTGAGTACTCAGATGGGATGGAAGATGAAGATAATGATCCAAGGGAGGAAGCCAATCTTGACACAATGAATGTTGATCTTGAAAGTGCAACTGTCAACACATAACCTAGAAGAGAATGTGATGCCAGGGCAGTACCATCTGCAGATGCCACTGCAGAGCTATCAAATGCTAATGGGCCAAGTACAGATGCCACTGCAGAGCCATCATCAGCTGCTCAACCTAACACAACTGCCTCTCAAACATGGGTGTCTGATGCCCCCACTGCTTCCTCTACACTCACTAGAGAAAGCCTTGTGAAAAAGAAGAAGAAAAGTGGATTACTAGAACTTGTAAGGGAGACTTACAGAAATCATGAAGTCTTCAATCCATTGATTGACATGGCAAAGATTGAATTCAGAGTGAAGATGGTATTCCAGCATCCTGATCACTTGAAGGATGCTATTAACCAATATGCCAGGGATGAAAAAAGGCCAATCAGAATGGTTAAAAGTTGTCCAAAGAAGATTAGTGCAAGGTGTGCTGACATGGAATGCCCTTGGTACATATATGCTTCACAGATGAATGGTGAGAAGACCATGATGATAAAGACACTCATAGAGCCACATGAATGTCAAAAGGAAGACATAGTGAGACAGGCTACATCAACATGGCTAGCCAAGAAGTACTATGATAAAATCATCACTGATCCAAATTGGCCTGTAGAGTCAATGTTGACTATTTTCAGAAGGGATACCAACATGGTCTTCTCTAAGGCCCAAGCTTATAGGTGCAAGCACAAAGTTTTTGAAATGGGAAAAGGAGATGATGCTGAACAGTACTCATATCTTTGGAGATATGCAAAAGAAATGATGAATTCAAATCCAGGAACAACTGTGAAGATAAAATGCAAGTTGTTTGGTGAGATTTGCAAATTCAAGAGGATGTATGTATGCTGGGGTGCCTTGAAAAGTGGATTTTTGGCAGGAAGCAGGCCAATGATATGTTTAGATGGTACCCATTTAAAGACCAAAAATGGTGGGATCTTGTTAACAGCTGTAGGAGTTGATGCAAATAACAGCACATATCCATTTACTTATGCAATTGTGGAGAAGGAGAAAAGTAAGACCTGGTCCTGGTTTCTGCAGCTACTCATCAATGACAGCTCACACTGGACCATCATGAGTGACAAACAGAAAGGGTTGATTGATGCTGTTGAGCAGTTGCTTCCAAATAGTGAGCACAAATTCTGTGTGCTACATCTTTGGGCTAACATGAGAAAGGAATTCAAGGGTTTAACCTTGAAGCATATTCTCTGGAATGCTGCAAGAGCAACTAGGCAAGCTGATTATGATAGATACATCAATGAACTAAGAGTACAAGATCCAGCTGCTGCTGCCTGGTTAGTGGAAAGACCACCTGCTCACTGGTGTAGAGCATTCTTCTTACATTACTGCAAGAGTGACCTGCTGCTGAACAATATGTCAGAAAGCTTTAATGCTTTAATTGTGAAGGCAAGATCTATGCCTATCATTGAGATGTGGGAGTATATTAGAATGCTTCTGATGAAGAGAAATGGAGTAAGGAGGAAGGAAATGGAGAGGGAGACAACATTGCTATGTCCCAAGATTGATGTGATGTTTAACAAACTGGTTGATGATTATGTCCAATGGATTGCCAATTGGAATGAGAGTCTGCAATTTGAGGTTGTTGGCCCATTTACATCAGTGAGGGTAGTTAATTTGGCAGAGAAGACATGCAGCTGTAATAGGTGGCAACTTACATGCATACCTTGTGTCCATGCCATCAGTGGCATGAAGTATATGAAATACAAGAATCTGGAATAATTTGTCCACCCATGTTATCACAGAGAGACATACCTGAATATATATGGGCATTTCATGATGCCAATGGAGATAAGAGAAGCATGGCCAATGCCTAGCACCACATCTGCAAAGTTAGTACCCCCAGAGCCTACAGCTATGCCTGGTCGACCAAAGAAAGGAAAGAGGAACACAAAGAATGATGAAGTCAAGAAGAAAAGGATTGAAGATTCTATTGAGGCTGGAAAACTTAGTAGAATTGGAATAGGTATGACTTGTAGTTACTGTGGTAAACAAGGTCATAACATAAGAGGTTGTGAAGTGAGGAGATCCAATCCTCTAGCAGGACCAGTTAAGAAGAAGCTAAGAAGAAAGCTAGTCAGAATGAGCCAAATTTGCAGGTTAGCCTTTCCTTGAATTAACTGGTGTACTATGTACTTATCCTTGATCTAACTGTTATACAATTTCCTTGTCCTAGGCTGAAGATGGTATTGGAACACAGAACTCTTCAGTGCACCAAGCACCCTTACAAGGAACCAGGAACAACTCTTCCACCCAAAATTCATCTGTTAACACAGGTACAGCCCCTCAAAATGCTGGACCTCTCAAAAAGAAGAGAATACAGGCTAGATATTACAAGAACCCTAAGGTATTGTACCCATTTATATATGTTGTAGTAGCTGCAAGTTTGTGTTTGTAGATTGCTAAATACTCATTTGATATGTTGTAATAGCCACCAACTGCTCCTACAAATGTGTCACCACCACCATAAAACACAACAACAACTAGTGAACCAGGTGTAAACCAGTTCCATCAGTGGTCATCAACAAGTGAAGTACATGCTGCTGTTAATGCAACATGACAGAAGAGAAAATCACAGGTTAATATTTGCTTAAAGAACATTTGTGGGCTACTAAAGTGTTGAATATATGAATTGATGCTCTTAATTTATCCCTTGTTATTAGGTAGAACCACCCAGGAGAATGACAATGAGTCAAACAACCCCTTCAAAAGAAACCTCTGATGCAGTTGTGCCCAATTTTCCAGCTCCAACTAGACCACATACAAGAAGCCAACCTCCCCAAGCTATGCCTACTACAAGTGGTACATCCAAGCCTGTTGAGACAAGTAAGAGAAGGTTGTTTCCAGAATCAACTCAAGCTCCCACAAATATCCCATCCACAAGTGCACCAGTACATGGGAATCGGGAACTAACTCCTCCTGGAAGGAAGAAGTTCAAAGCACCTGCACCAAGGCCTAATATTGGAGTACCTAAGAGGCCAGTGACAAAATCCTTTGTATCAACTGGGGAGTAATTTGTTAGTGTTTAGTACTCTTTTGCAAATTTGATAATGGTGAAGTATTGTGATGATGATGAAGTTTTGTTGTACTTAGAGTACAATATTTTAGGTTTGCCATCATCATCCATTTGATGTACTTAGAGTACAGTTCTACATCTTTATTAGATGTGCCAAAGACAAGTTATTTGCTTTTGTTATATGTTGGGTTTTCATTGAAAGAGTTAATGCCATTTTGAATGATGATGTTTGCTTGTGTTACATTTGTTAATGCTTTTGAAGTGTTTGATTTGTTTCATTCTACATATAGTGCTAAAACAGAATAGAATAAGCAATGATAGACAACAAAACCCAAGAACTTTTATTAATATCATCTCAATGGCAAACAAAACACCATACATTGACAAGCAAACACCAACCATAATAAGCAAACAAAACATCATACATTAACAACCACATAAAACAAGCATTACCAGCAGCACCACTACATATCAATTGTTCAGATACATATCAAATAAAAACGATAAATTAAAACCACTCGGACCTCACCATTGTTTAGATACATATCAAATAAAAACGATAAATAAAAGCATAAATAAAACTCAAGCTTCCAGTCCCAACAACATCATTCTTCTTCCTTAGGTAGATATGCCACCCAATGCATCACAAAGAGTTCATGGAGGTATCCAGCGTTCTCGCAATCGTACATCCTAAAAAACTTCTCAAAATTGGTCTTCTACACAACACAGAACATCAATCGAACAATCTTGTTTAAGAGTAAATAATCTAACCAAAGAATATGAAAGGAAAGACATACCTGGCGAGGGATTGCGTGATAGTCGGCATCGATGCTCACTGTCCACTCAGGCGGGGCACAGTGCACTCCTGGTAGTGCAAGAAACTCCTGCCACCTGAAGAACCGGCGACTCAGTTCGTTGATCTTCTTATAGATGGTGAGCATCTTGAATTCACCACCGCCCCAACGCAGGGCATCCAACTCTGGCTTGATCAGTCTCAAGCCAGCCTGGAGAGTAGCCAGATTCCTCAAACGGTGCCTACACCCATAGTCACACAACTTTTTCATCAACTCCTTCTCGAAATAGAGATTGAACTCCCCATCGTGAATCAACCAAGCTACTTCATTGTGGTTTGGGAACTCCATTTTTTTCCTCTTACAAGTTTCAGACAAGTTTGGAGGATTAGAGGATTAAGATTGTTGGTTAAAGTTTGATGTTTAGAGGGGGATTTATAAGTCATAAGGTGACTGTTCGTATGGACATGACTCTTCAGTCCATTATACGAACAGTCACCAATGCCACCGTTTCCCCACACATCAAACTTTGGAAACCGATTTGTTCAGTTCAATTAAAGCCACTTCATTTCATACACCCACAACCTTGGAACTTACAAACTAACATACTCCTTCACAAAATCGAACCACTACCAATTCATCATTTTTTCCCTAAAACCTTAAACGTTCAAAAGAAACCCCAAAATACATACATGAACACGATAACAAGTACAATCTTAAACATTTTTTCCCTTTTCCTCACCCTAGCCAATTCATCTTCAAGCCCTCTCACCCTACGGAGCAAGCCGGGTATTATTTGCCTCGATCTAGCGGACATTGGTGGGTCAACCCAAACCCAGTAATTACAACGGCCTAATCCCTGTCAAAAAACAAAATCGAATTACGACGAAATCAAATTAAAACGAATTACTACCAAAAAAATTCAAATTTGCGACTTACCCGTGGCCTAGTGCATTGAGAGAATCTACGACCTGGATTGTTGTCAGTCCAAGATGTTTCCAACGAAGCTCTTATTCCACAAAGACACAATTGCGGATTATCCATCTTAATCGACCAATTTTTTTTGAATAATTGAACTGGAGAAATTAGGGTTACGAATTGGGGGAAAAAATTCGGTTTAATAGCTGAGGGAGCCGTTATGTTACCGTTGGGAATAGTGAATTACCTGTTTTACCCCTCAAAAATTTGAATTTTGGCCGGAAATTTAGTATAGGTATAGTATAATTACGGTTTTCAAAGGTTGGGTATAGTATTGCAAAAGTTCAAAGGTTGGGTATAGTTTCGTAAAAGAGGCTAAGCGATGGGTATAGTCCGTACATTTTCCCTAATAATTAATACGAGTTCTTTTGGCTAATTCCTTGTAACACTATATATAGAAGGGTTTTGTTGCTAATTGAAAATAAGATAGGGGTGGTTTTTACAATTTAATTATGTTCCGGGGTAGTTTTTTTGATATTAAGACCACGAACTGATCCAAACCCGGCCCGACATCAAAGCCAAGGTCGGCTTAGAATAATGAATGATGTTCTTATTTAAATAAACGGCTAGGCTAAATCCCTAAACCCCCAATTTATTCCTCATAATAAGGGCTAAATTTAGTTGCTTGTTACCTGAAAGATCCATCAGACAATGGTATGTATCATTTCTCACCTTTTGTTCTTCATTGGTTTATTGTAAGGATTTTTTGATGATATGCATTATTTGATGATGATTTTGGTCTGATTTTACAGTTTTCTAAGCTTATCTTTATGTTATGTTTGGAAGTTTTGTGAAGACTTATGTTAAGGTTTGTAATCGCATGTGAGCGAGCACTGAGTGTTCTAAACTGTTTTAGGATTTCAATTTGCAGGACACGATTGAAGAGGATGACAATTACGTCGAGTATGTTCCCGTGGCGAAACGCCGTGCTCTCGAGGCACAGAAGATTCTCCAGCGGAGAGGGCAGTCTACTGCACTCGATGACGAGACTGAAAACCAGAAACAAGTTGAGGCTAAACCGAGTTTGTTAGTCCAAGCGTCTCAGCTCAAGAAAGACCAGCCTGAGGTTACGCCAGCTGAGCAAATAATACTGCAGGAAAAGGAGATGATTGAGCATCTATCCGATAGGAAAACGTTGATGTCCGTTCGCGAACTGGCCAAGGGTATCACTTATCACGAGCCTCTGCTGACGGGCTGGAAGCCTCCATTGCCTATACGGAGGATGTCGAAGAAGTCTTGCGATGCCATCAGGAAGCAGTGGCACATTATTGTAGATGGAGAAGAAATCCCCCCACCAATCAAGAATTTCAAGGACATGAGATTTCCAGAACCTATCTTGAAAAAATTAAAAGCAAAAGGCATCGTGCAACCCACGCCCATCCAAGTGCAGGGCCTGCCGGTGATTTTATCCGGCAGGGATATGATAGGTATTGCATTCACAGGTTCTGGGAAGACGTTAGTTTTTGCGCTGCCCCTCATCATGATAGCGTTGCAAGAAGAAGAGATGATGCCAATTGCTCCTGGGGAAGGACCATTTGGGTTGGTTATTTGCCCCTCTAGGGAGCTTGCTAGGCAGACATATGACGTCGTGGAAGAATTTCTTCAACCAATGAGAGAGGCTGGTTATCCAGAATTAAGGCCTTTGCTTTGCATTGGAGGAGTTGATATGAAGTCTCAGCTTGATGTAGTAAAGAAAGGAGTGCACATTGTGATTGCTACGCCTGGGCGGCTTAAAGATATGCTAGCAAAGAAGAAAATGAACCTTGACAACTGTCGGTAAGTGTGCGAGTCCCGTATTTTGCTTTTTATTCTTTTTAATCTGCTTTTGGTCAAGTTCTTTAGTTTCTCACTGAAGTTCATGTTCCTTCATCTCGTGTACTTGGGCATAAAGCTTAGGAAACAGATGAGTTTTTATTTCATCTTAAATGCTCTTTCCTACTGATCTTAGATTAGTTCTGTTGCTGAAAAGGTATTTCTATTGTGGGGGGCACCCATTGCCTTAGTTCCGTTGTGAGTCTTAATTATGTTAGGATTTCTGTTCTAGAACCTGCAACAGCTTGAATGTGGTATATGAAATGTTAGCTGCTCGCTTTGCTAAGTGGTGTATGTTCATGGATGAGCTGGTGCACTCGTGCAGAGTTGGCTGTGTTTATGGGCTTAGTTTTGTGCCCTCCTTTTGTTTTACTTGAGAAGTTACTTCGTTTTGTTGTTTATTTTGAATGCAAAAAGAGTTCTCACTTTTATTCTCTGTTGCCACCCTAGTTATTTTGCACTAAATTAAGTTGTTTGTATTATGTTTGTCTGCTTTAGTTTGGAGTAGTTGAATATAGTTGGAGAGACTCCATGCAATTAAAAAGTTCAATAGTTTCCTGATACTTGCAGTTACTCCATGGAACAGTTGGGTTGTAATGTACTTTGGAGGTTTGAAACACATGGGGTGTTGTAGTAGCAAAATCAACAGAACTTGCTCTTATGTCAAAGTCTCTAGCACCTTGTTTACGTTAGGTCTACTTTAATAATGCCCCACAACCCCCCCCCCCCCCCCCCCCCCCCCCCCCCACAATGGGTCCTCTCGTTCAGTCCTTGTGGATGTGTACATGATAGTCATGTTCACTGATGTGTGAAAGGGGCCTTGTTATGGACATATTTTACAAGACTGATTATTATGCATTTACATGTTTGTATATTACTTGCAAATAGTGCCATTTATGAACGTGTTTGGTTCTGTGAATCACATTTTCTTGTTTTCCCACTGTCGTATTGGCATGTTTACTAACGTTCATGCTGCAGGTATTTGACATTGGATGAAGCGGATCGCTTGGTGGATCTTGGCTTTGAGGATGACATCAGAGAAGTCTTTGATCACTTTAAAGCCCAAAGGCAGACCCTTCTGTTTTCTGCCACCATGCCTAAAAAGATCCAAAATTTTGCAAGAAGTGCACTGGTAAAGCCTGTTACTGTGAACGTGGGAAGGGCCGGAGCTGCAAATTTGGACGTTATTCAAGAAGTTGAATATGTGAAGCAAGAAGCAAAAATTGTTTATCTTCTTGAGTGCTTGCAGAAGACTCCACCACCCGTTCTTGTATTTTGTGAAAACAAAGCGGATGTTGATGATATTCACGAGTACCTCCTTTATAAGGGAGTTGAGGCTGTCTCGATACACGGGGGGAAAGATCAAGAAGAAAGGGAGAATGCAATTTCATCCTTCAAAGCTGGCAAGAAGAACGTTTTAGTGGCTACTGACGTAGCTTCGAAGGGTCTGGATTTTCCAGATATACAACATGTTATAAACTACGATATGCCTGCAGAGATTGAAAACTATGTCCACAGAATTGGAAGAACTGGGCGATGTGGGAAAACTGGAATTGCGACGACATTTATCAACAAGAACCAAACTGAGACAACTTTACTTGATTTGAAGCACCTATTGCGAGAAGCTAAGCAGAGAATACCTCCGGTTCTAGCTGAACTTAATGACCCAATGGAAGATGCAGAGACAATAGCCAATGCTAGTGGAGTGAAGGGGTGTGCCTACTGTGGTGGGCTTGGTCATCGTATTACAGATTGCCCTAAGTTGGAACATCAGAAGAGCATGCAAATTGCCAGTTCAAGGAGGGATTATTTTGGATCTGGAGGCTATCGTGGGGAAATATGATCCTTCTGTATGTCTTTATATCTTTTATGCCACTGTTTACAGTTTACAGTTCACTGATTATAAATTGTGTGTTCAGTGATGTTGTAACTGGAGTTATGGACAGAATTCAGGGATTTGTAACTTCTTAAGCTAAAAGTTTGCATTCTGGAATTCTGTAATCATCTCTGCCATGTTGTTGACTTTTATATGTGAACTTGACCATGCCAAGTAATATTTACTCGAAGTTAGTTTGTTCGACGAAATATCTCATATGGAAGTAGGAGAGAGTGATCGTGTTAAAACATAGGAAAAATCAAAACTTGAACCAAGAGGCATCCTAAGGAAACCTCAATGAAAGATGAGGTTCTTGCATCTTGGAATCAATTGTTGTGTTTATTTACAATAGACCTTGAGATCCACCTTAATGTTGCTGCTGAATTTCCTGGTTTGTTTCCAGCCGAAGGAAAGGCAACCGCAGTGTTAACCAATCCATGATGAAACCTGAGGTAGCTGCTGTGCAGGCTTTTGAGAGTTGCTGCAAGTTTCAGTTTGAATAATCATGTATACTATTTTCATGACTTTGTAGTGTGCATAATCTTAAATTGTGATGTCTTGATTACAAGATCTGTTTTAACCCTAAATAATGTTTTTTCTTCTAAAAGAAAAAAGCATGCTCGCCAAAGATAAAAGAAATGCATTACATAGAGAAGAAAGATAATTCGAAAAGAAAATAAGCATTGCTTGAGCCTAGAAATATTAGCCATCTTGAGTATTCCTGGACCAGTTAGGCCTAGCTAATGGCTGGAAAATCTTCCTTTGCCAGCAGTGCCAGCAGGGTCGTTCTGCTTAGCTTTTACGCCTCTCTCAACAAGCCACGGATCTGATTCTTGTTGTAGAACTTGCAAAAGGCCAGCTCCTCTATTCTGCATGCAGAATCAAAAGAACACTTGTGAGAAGATAAAATCATAAGCTCCAGAAGTTATGATACACAGAATATCTGGAAGAAATTATGTAGAAACATATGCTACTATGTGTTGATTTGATGAGTGAAGGCCCTCAACATAATGCGTGAAGTTTCATTCATCTCTCATCTCACGGATTGTTCTATAAGGATTCCACCTCCATGGTTAGCTACTTCTGGCTTACCTGCTTTCTATCTGTTAAGCATCTTTGGATTCAGATAACCTGAAGGCTTAAGAAAACATTTAGTTTATTAAACTGTTTACCTTTAAATATGAAATGATCTGAGCTCCACCAGTGCACCTTTCTCCTCTTTCTATCTTTCTCTGCATTAGGCATTGCTGTAAAATCTCAAATTGTTCATATAACTCAGTCGTCAGTTTTGTTCTTTCTTGTGCACTCTCCATGAGAGCTACCTTAAACATTTCAGCCTCTTCTTCAAGAATTCTCAGTCTTCTCTTTAGACATTTAATATCTGCCCTTTTTCTGTTTTGAGCCTCAGCTTGAAACAGATTTCGGGACGATGTTTCACCTTCCATGTGGTTCGAGCCCCATTCCGTCCACTCCAACTGCTGCTGTTTACAGCGTGAGGCGCTGGCTTCTTCAGAAGACATTGTTATGCTTCTATTGTTTGTTTTTTACGAGTTCCCTTTTGTAAGATTGAACATAAATTTAGTAGGATTTTGATATCCCTCCACCTTCAATGGACTCTAATACATTGTTTCTGTCAGCTGTCAAGCCTCATATAAAAACATACAAGGGGACCTTACTTTGTTGGTATGTAAGTACGACAGCATATTTGAAAGGATCATTGGTTGTCACAGCAAACAGTTAGAGAGGCTTATTTGTATTGTATGCATGAAGAGAGAGAGAGAGAGGGTTTTGCTGCTGCAAGTTTGTCCATATTATGCACTGACAGACAAATATTGCGGCTCTAAATTTAGGAGGAACAAGGCGGTTGAAAGAGGTGCTGCTTGTGAAGTCCGAGGTTTCTAATACCTAATTGGACAGGCCTTGGCTGCATACAACAGCAAAAAGTGTCTGTAGTTGAAAGGTTCAATGTGGGGTTCAAATGGTGGAAAAAAAAAAATTAGCCTCAACTTCGTTCAAATTGTTATCTTAAAACCTTTTATCTTCTGCTTCGGTTTGATCCAATTACAGAATCTTCTCTTATTTGTAGATAGCTACAAAGACACCCTCTGAAACTTCAAACTCCAGGGAATCTTTTTTGTTTTCTTAAACCTTAAGACAATTTACTTCTAATATTTTTTTTTTATTTAAATTTCAAGGGAAGAAATGTGCGTGTAATTATTAAAAATAATACGAAATATTTCTGGAATTAAACTCTTTGTTTTCTGGACATATCATTCTTGAAAGCTATTTGACTGTGTTTTAAGTTGTGTCCTGAGTTTGTTGCATAAAACTCTGCATGTCCACCATAAGATGAGTTCTGATTCCTATAAATATATTTTGTTACACTAAACTCTGGTTTTGTTTCAAGAAACCCCAGAAAACTTGGGAGAATAATAGGTGAAAGGCTAACAAAAACGAAGTCTAACTTTATTGCAATTACATGTTGCTTATTCTTCATTACAGCTTGAGAAATTCCCCTTCTTACTCCGGGCCAAAAGAGAGCCAAAACAGAATCATACAAGCTATGTATATTTACGGTCAGATGATCGTGTGTTCTCTTCCATCCATAAATTTAAGACGAGCAACAACAGCCGGTTGCCTAGTCAATGGGAACTTCCGTTTCCATTCTCACACCATTGTGGCTCAATATCTGAATCAAAAGCAGGTTGATGGTCATTAGCAAACCAAAAATCTAGGAAAATACTCCAAAATTCCACAATGCAATATTACATTTTCTGGTCATGTAGTCATAACTACCAAGCAAACACCAAATGTCCTGGGGAGTGGATGTGAGGACTCGGACAAAGAGATCATATATACATTGTCTTAATCTGCTTAACTTTCACTGGTTGTCATATCTAATATGGTTCAGAATGTAGTATATGATATCCGAGAGTAATGCAACAAAGTTACAGAGAGATATAGACGAACCTTGACAAAGTCATCCATCAATAGAGAAGACTCCCTTGTGTAACCAGCTTCATGTAAAAGCTTACTCAAAACTTCCTGGAGAGCAAACAGAGAGACAATTTATCTTATGCCAAGAGTTGCATTACTACATAATTAACCATGCTATCGAATAAAGTAACAATTTAGCACCAAATGGGAATTGAATCTTCAAATGGAAGTTATGAGGAGATTATATTATGCCAAAAAATAGCTATTACGAGATGTGATTCATGCCAAAAAGTCAGAACCACCAGAATCTGGGTTAATCATTACCTCTCTTTGCTTGTCTGACATGAAAGAGCCAGTCAACTCGTGGAGCACTTCTATTGTGTCATGAAGGTCACCTGCCCATTGCCATCAGAGTCATATACTTTGAAGATCACCGTAAAAGGAATCGGTAAAGTCATTAAACGGCTATAGTGTAGGAGCTTGGAGTTCTTAAAAAAAAAAAACAAAAATAACTATAAGATCAAGAAATTGTTAAAAATGACTCTTAACCAAGATTGAAGTGCCCCCTAGTGCGTGATGATTTAATTTGATCAAACATATGTAGAAGTTGGCGATATCGATGGATTGAAAAGTGTAAGTTATCAAGAAACATGAATTTGTGTAATATTTCTTCTTTAATGCAGTTGGGTGTTTATTGAGTTTCTTAAGTCCCTGACACAAGCAAACCAAAATATAAATAGCCTTAGGAACTCATCATATTAGTTATTCAATCCAGTTTTTCTAGCAGAAATAAAAGAAAGCCTCGGAACTATAAGTCAATCAAATAAATCAAGAAATATAGGGGGCACTTCAATTTTGATTATTCACCAGCAGTGTAAATTTTGATAACATTCATGAAGATAACATAATCTTACAAGACAAAAATGGATCTTACAAGACAAAGAATGAATGTGTAATTAGACTAGGGTTTACAATAAGACATATATATACAAGACTATGAAAATACTAAACTACCCTTAACACAATATATACAAATATAATATGCTAACATCCCCCCTCAAACTCGAGAAGGTACTGCAATAAGTAACGAGAGTTTGCCAACAAAGAAGTTGTGTCGCTGAATCGTATGTGCCTTCGTAAAGAAGTCAGCCAACTGCATCGAAGACGAGATGAACGGTAGAGAGATAATACCATGCTGAAAATGATGTCGAGTCACATGACAATCGATCTCAATATGTTTAGTACGCTCATGAAAAACAGAGTTATGAGCAATCTGAACAGCACTTTTGTTATCACAATACATGGGTGTGGGGGATGACAACAACACCCCCATATCACCTAACAACCGTCGTAACCAAACAAGTTCAGTTGTGGTGGAAGCCATAGCACGATACTCTGCCTCGGTAGAAGAACGAGAAACAACATCTTGTTTCTTGCTTTTCCAAGAGATGAGAGAATCACCTAGAAAAATACAGTATCCAGTGGTAGATTTTCGATCGGATGGATCACTAGCCCAGTCTGCATCTGTATATGCTCGAAGTTCTAATGAAGAACTTGAAGGAAACAATATACTCTGATAAATAGTACCACGAAGATAACGAAGAATGCGAGTAACAGCAGCCCAATGATCAGAGGTAGGTGCAGCAACAAACTGACTAACAATATGGACCGCATAAGCAATATCCGATCGGGTAATAGTCAAGTATACCAAACTACCAACAATAGACCTGTACAAAGTGGGATCTGGAAGAAGTGTACCGCCAGTAGGAGTATAACGAACATTTACCTCTAAAGGAGTAGCAGCAACACGAGTGTCTGTAAGACGAGCTCGCTCTAAAATATCTGAAGTATACTTCGACTGAGACAAAAGATAGCCCTTTGGAGATGAGGCGACTTCAATACCTAAAAAGTAACGAAGAGGACCCAAATCCTTCATATCAAACAAATGAGATAAGGTGTGTTTCAACACCTTAATACCCTCAACATCGTCACCTGTAATAATCATATCATCAACATACAGTAAAAGCATTATGCGACCAACAGAACTGCATTTAA
This sequence comes from Linaria vulgaris, assembly GCA_948329865.1. Lineage (NCBI taxonomy): Eukaryota > Viridiplantae > Streptophyta > Magnoliopsida > Lamiales > Plantaginaceae > Linaria > Linaria vulgaris. The sequence goes on from OX415249.1 coordinate 31,234,847, forward strand.
CAAATAAGGCTGAATCATTAGGACTAGAAGAGAAGCCAAGAGAACAAACAGCTGTAGAAAACTTCTCAAACCAAGCTCTTGGAGCTTGCTTAAGCCCATATAATGCTTTCTTAAGTCTACACACCTGCCCTTTGTCATGAGGAACACCCGGAGGAGGTGTCATGTACACTTCCTCATGTAAATCACCATTCAAGAATGCATTTTTCACATCCATCTGTGAAATATACCATTGTCGTACTGATGCAACTGCAATAAGAACTCTGACAGATGTCATCTTAGCTACAGGAGCAAATGTCTCCTCATAATCCATGCCATATTGTTGAGCAAATCCTTTTGCCACTAGACGAGCCTTATATCGCTCAACTGAACCATCAGCTTTGGTTTTAATTTTATAGACCCATCGAGAACCAATTGACTTTTTCCCTACAGGAAGAGGAACCAAGTCCCACGTGTGATTTTTGTTCAAAGCTGATAGTTCCTCAGCCATAGCCTCTTGCCAAACAATATCTTGTGCCGCCTCAGAATAAGAGGTAGGCTCACAAAGTGGCCAAACAGATGCCAAAAATGAAACAAAAGGCTGAGAATAACAAGAGTAAATGAAATCAGGCAGTTGAGTAGACTTACGAGTACGCCTGGGATACCGCTCCTGAGCTGGATCCGAAATCGTAAGAGAAGGGACATGAGGGGGTAACTCTTCAGCAGCACCCAAGTCATCTCCATCACCAACGCCAATATTGTCATCCCCAACAACATCACCAATACCAATATTCTCACCAGTTGGATCATTAGTTCCAATATCAGAAACATCAAGAGTAAATGGGTCAATGTGAATAATATCAGACCGTGTCACATTATGGGAGCTTCTCGGAATGGAAAAATATGGAATATGCTCAATAAAGTGAACATGAGGAGAAACATAACATTTTCTAGCAACTGGATCATAACACCGATAACCCTTCTGACCATTTCCATATCCCAAAAAGACACATATTGCAACACGTGAAGACAACTTAGTTCGCTCAACATGTGGACGAAGAACAAAACATGTGGACCCAAAAACCCGCAAATGAGAATAATCAGGAGTTTGACCAAATAACTTAGCATATGGAGAGATACCTGCGTTCTTAGGAGTTGGAACTCTATTTATGATATAAACAGCAGTGAGAACTGCTTCACCCCAATACTCACTAGGTACACTAGCAGACAAAAGCATAGAACGTGCCGTTTCAACAATATGCCTATGTTTTCTTTCAGCCACACCATTTTGTTGAGGTGTGTCTGTACAAGATGATTGGTGCACAGTACCATCCCTAAGAAGAGTGTCAGAGAGTGCATTACTCGTATATTCCCCACCCAAATCAGATCTAAAACATTTTATGACTTTAGAGTGTTGAGTTTTCACATATGCAGCAAAGTGAGCATAAACATCAATGAATTCAGAACGATTTTTCATCAAGTAAACCCAACAATAACGAGTATAGTCATCAATGAAAGAGACATAATATCGTGACCCCCCCTTTGTAGGAGTAGGGGCAGGTCCCCAAACATCAGAATGAATCAAATCAAATGGTGCAAAAGAAGTGGATGTACTGTGATTAAAGGGTTTTGCAGAAAATTTCCCAAGTTTACATCCACTACAATCAGAAATATCCTGAGACTGCAAGTCTCCCAAAACACCACTATTACATAAAAAACGCAGACAAGATCCAGATACATGACCTAGTCTAGAGTGCCATACGTAAAACTTCGAAGAAGAAGAATTCAAATGAAAGGTAGATAGATCAATACTCGTAGCTGCAAACTGACCATCAACCTTCATGCCATCCAAAACATAAAGTCCCCCCTCTCTACTTCCAGTCCCAAGTATTCTCTTTGATTTCGGATCCTGCACATGACAAGAAGTAGAGGAAAAGTGAACATCAAGACCACGATCACACAATTGACCAACAGAAATAAGATTCATAGCCAATTTAGGAATACAATAAACATCAGGTAGTGAGAGATTTTCTGTTTGAATTGTACCAACACCTACTACTGGCATAGGAGTGCTATCAGCAGTCATAACAGATGTAGGTGGTAACACATGAGACATAGATACAAATGAGTTGCGATCAGGAGACATGTGATGAGATGCTCCAGAATCCAACACCCATAAGGACGAGTTTCTACCTGATGTGGATGGAGCAGACATAGCATATGGTGGAGACTGGTTTTTGTTTGCCTGAAGAAGGTTCTGCAATAGATTAACCAAAGATGCGTTGTCTGACAAAGATGAATCGACAGAAGCTGGATCCAATGTAGGCATGACAGCAGCTGTATTAGGCTGTCCTCCAAAACGAAGATTCTGTGAATATGAAGGTTTGTCACTTGGCCTCTTTCCATATTCCTGTTGTGGTTTGCCTTTCTGGTTCAATAAAGGACACTGATTCTTCCAATGACCCTTTTCATGACAATAGCGACACTCATCCTTATCATAACTCTTTTGTTTAGATCTGGTATGACTAGGTTGAGTAACCAAAACAGAACCAACAGGAATGGACTTCTCAATTTGAGTCTTGAGGCGGGTTTCTTCAGCTAACAATTCATGCACAACTGAATCAACTGAAGGCAAAGGAGTACGGTGCAGAATTGACCCACGGATGCCTTCATACTCAGAGCGGAGATTGTACAACAGTTGAACCAAACGTTGTTGTTCTCGCCTTTCAATATACGGACCGAATGCTCTCAGTTCAGCGCATTCTGTCATAGCCAACTGATCCCAAAAGTTTGTCATCTCAGAATAAAACTCTTGAACACTTCGATCGCCCTGTGTAAGAGCACGAATTTCCCCTTCAAGTTGATATTGAACAGCAAAGTTGGACCTCACATACAACCTCTCCAAATGGTCCCAAACTTCTTTCGCAGTATCAAACTTAGCTAACTGAGTACCAATCTTATGCTCAACTGAATTGTTAATCCAAGTAATAATTTTAGAATTATTGGTATCCCACACATCCAATAACTCAACAAAATTAGCATCATCTGACTTAGGAGCAACCAAAACACCAGAAATATAATTCCACATCTTCTTCCCTTTTAGAAAGTTTTTCATAACATAACTCCAATACCCATAGTTTTTCCCATCAAAACGAACACTAATCGACTGCAACGAGTCATCCCCTCCCGTCATGATAATAGAAATCGAGAATTGCAGCAATAAACAAAGCAAGACTAACCCAGAAACAGAATTGGAGCAACAAATCGAACAGAAATTGCACCAAATCAAAATCGAAATTAACACACCAACAAGTTCAGAGAGTGCAGCGGATTACCAGAAACCAGTAGCAATACAAAGACGAAAAACCCAAAAAATTTTCGGCGAACTCACCGCCGAGTTCGATCGGCGTGGTGTCGTGTTTGCCTACCGGTTTGGGCAAAGATTTGGCTCTTATACCATGATAACATTCATGAAGATAACATAATCTTACAAGACAAAAATGGATCTTACAAGACAAAGAATGAATGTGTAATTAGACTAGGGTTTACAATAAGACATATATATACAAGACTATGAAAATACTAAACTACCCTTAACACAATATATACAAATATAATATGCTAACAAATTTAACATCGTCTTGAAAATCATCCGAATTTCGATACTTGAAACTGCAATCATTCACTGTTGTTAAATCAGGAAGAATTAATCATAACTGATAACTGAAATAACATTGTTGATTAAGAAAACAAATATATATATCACTTCATTCATTTCAAGCGCCTAATGAGGCAATCGACATACGCTCAATTTTCTGAGGGACAGTTGCTTTAGCACTAAAAGTTGACAAAAATGCAACGAAGTCCTTGAAGTTTAGGCCATCCACCATCTTAAGCAATCTCTATAGCCAAAATGAAAAAAAGAAACGACTATCAGAAATGAAATGTTACATATATTAAACATTATATGCTAAACAAACTGAAACTCAATCAAAAACCTGCCCGTGAAAGTGGATTCATTGCAAATTCTGGAACTGATAAGAACTCATCTGCTGATATGAACCCCTTACCATTCCCATACAGTTGGCAGAATCTCTTGTAAAGTGAAACTATTTCTTGCTGAGTAACTAATCCCAGCACATTACAAAAAAATAAAAAATAAAAATAAAATCATTACCACTAAGCTCAGAAAGAAATAAGCTACAAGAAAAACTAGGACAACAACTGCATTATGTGAATATATATCTGAGCCAACATGGATGAAGCATTACCCAATTTTAAAGTACCAATCTGCAAAAACCAATAAATACCCACTAACCAAAATCATATCAGAAGCAACAAGAGATTTTCCGAGGGGCCGGAGCATCTCTAGAGTTAGTTTGAGCAGAATTTGTATTCTGGAGTTTTCTCTTGCCAGTGGGACCTTGTCAACCAGGACGGTATCCAATTAACGGAAAACATGTGTCAACAGTATGACCACCTGGATAATGGAGGTTTATAAGGCTTACTAGAGGAATCCTGAGAGAATGAGGGATTCTTGGAATGTTGCTGCTAAGTCTGATTATCGTGACCACTCATTCGTCTAGTGAACATAGCCAATGAATCTGTAGGTACACTGAAAGTGTACAAATATCCATGTTGCTCTTCTTGCAACAAAATGTAGTAAACCTTAGAGAGACTAGGCATAGGAGTGACCAACATGATATGACTTCTGATTGTAGAGTAAGTATCATTCAATCCAACTAGAAATTTCAACACAGAATCATATTGTTGCATGTCAAGCATGGTCCTATTCACATTGCAAGTACAAAACCACATGTGCAAACAGCAATGGGCCTCTAACTAACAAATTCATCCGAGAGACCTAAAATAACTGCAATACTCAGTGATAAGGGTGAGATCCTTGAGTGATGGTGGACAATGATTTCTGTAATTTACAGACTCTAAATCCATTAGTCCTATCATATATAGTTTTCACCTCATTCCGTATTATGAAATGAGTAGCTTAACAACTAGCTAGGCCTACTTTAATATTTTCCAAGTGGTAGAGAGTAACCATTGGTTCCTTGTACCTTGATTTAGTGTAATGGATGGATTTGAGTGTTTCCGCTTAAAATGCTATGGAGTTTGCACTAATTAGAATAGTTTGTCATCTGGTTAGATATTTGGTTACGTAATTAGTTATATAGTTTGTACTTGGTTCTCTCTGGTTGTCTAAGATATGTATACAGTCAAGGTATAACTTTTTTTCTCTAAATTCCTCTTGGCACATTTCATCGATTTGTGCATCCTATTTTTTTTGATACCGACTTGTTAAAATACCACGTGAAATCCTCTGATACATGCACTCTGCCCCCAATAAACTAGTATTGATCACCTTAACTTTATTAAAAACAAATTAAAATCTAAACTACTGAATGTTATTGTTATTAAATCTAATATATAATCACCTCGTATTTGGTGCAATTCAGTGAACATTTGAACGATAAAAGCTTGCAGGTTAAATATGTCGATATCTGTAACATCGTAAATCAAAATTCTGCGTTTGGAGTATAATTTGATGCCATACATCAGAAAATTGTTTTCCATTTCTTCTACTTGTTCCGAAAATGAAGTTACAAAACTATTCAAATGACATGAAAACTTTTTCACGTCCTGTAGTGGAAACGGAAACGTCTCAGCTTTTCTCGAGTAAATGTCAAAATTCGACACAAGGGTAACACCAAGTTTCAAGACGATTTGAATGCTCTGCTTATAACTTGCGAGTTGTCACAAATTCAGCGCGAGACTAAAACTTTTGAAGAAGGATTATTTGTAGTAGAGCGTGTGCATATACCAAAGTAGAGACTTTTGAATTACCATATGTGACATGATACAAGTTTATATAGCATTAGAATATATAAGTACTTGTTATAATATAATAGAGCTTTAGTACTAGTTATTGTTAGCTCTATTGCAATTTGTAAAATTAAGGTGCTGGAGATAATGCTGCTTTTGGAAATTTGTTTTGGACCAAACTTGATTTGCAAGCCTCTGGTATGTTGTTTCCTGTATAAGCTTTGCAAATGTATGTCACCAAATTCTTATAATCCTGTCACCAAAAAAGAAAAATAGTAAATGAAATCATATCGCGTGTGTGTTATATTCTGAAACAGAAATATATAAGTGCTGACTTACATCTGGAAGAGGTATATTGTTGACAACTACCCATGGTACACCGTCGTGTGGAGGATTGAGATTAGCAGTTTCATCACCATATCCTTTCTCAAGCTGCACATTCGATTAACACATAATCCATATATTATTCTTTGTGCCACTTCATGTATTATTAAGTGGTGACGAGACACTTATTATGAATTTTAATACACAAGGCTTGGGTGTGTTTTTCGCACACAATGTGTAGAATGTTAAAGTATAAGCGCCGTGTGATCAAGTAACCTGATACCTCGACCCGTTGTTGTGTCCCGTTGTTGTGTCATGTTTAGTGGGCTTTTTCTTACCTATTTTGTTAGGTAGAATTGTAAGAGAGAAGGGGATGAGAAGAATTGAAGAAAGAGATGAGAATTTAGAATATTGATAACTTTTTCATTAAATCCAAATAGTGAATTACAACTAGTTTAAATAGGAAATGCAAATAACTAATATTGCTCTACACTTGCAATTTCAGTAACTAAAAATGTTTGACTAATGCCACTTTACAAAAGCGTATTCTTTTAATTGAATTAAAAATTACAATTAATAAAATTGATAATAACGCAACTTCCTTATTTCTCCTAAGCTGAGTTACTCTCTCTCCCATTTAGTATCGTTGTCCTTGCTTTTGATTTCCACTACTAATCCTCTCTTGTCCTTTTTGCAGGTGGTAACGGAGGTGTTAACGGCATTATTGGGCTTTGATGTTAGCTGCTCATGTTCTGCTTTATCCATTTTGTACGCTGAGCTGGCCATGTGAGGAATCAACTTCAATTCTCGTTCCTTTATTTCCGCGTGTATATTATTATTTTCGATCCTTCTGGATTTGTTGAGGCTAGGATAGTCAATTCCCATTGTTTCCCCTAATTCCCCAACCCTAATGTGTATTTTAGGTTTGACATTGATTTTGAAATTGAAGATTATGACTTGGTCAGAGTCACTAGTGTTGACTTTTCCTTATTTGATTGCATCATGCCGACATTCCCCCTGGATATCTAGACCCTTGTCCCCAAGGGTCAAATTCAGGGAATGTTGACGGTGTAGTCCTCCCAAGTTGCTTCAGCTTCAATGCAGTTGACCCAATGCACCAAAATTTGAGACACTGCTGTGTTATTCCTCTTAACTATCCTCTTAGCCAGAACTTTAAGAGGATAAACCTTAATTATCCCATTAGGATCAGTCATAGGTAAAGTAGGACTTGGAATATATTTGTCACTAATTTTTTTCTTCAATAATGAAACATGAAATACAGGATGTATAAGACTCCCTTGTGGTAGCTGCAATTTGTATGCTACTTTCCCAATCCTCTCAATAATTGTGTAAGGACCAAAGTACTTACATGAAAGTTTGAGATTTCTCCTCAATGCCACTGAGCGTTGTTTGAAGGGCTGCAACTAAAGATATACTTGTTCTCCCACTTCAAACTCTCTCTCCACTCTGTGGCTATCAGCATATAATTTCATTTTTCCATGAGCTTGTAGTAAGTTCTCGCTGAGAACTTTAGTCATCTTTACCCTATCCTAGATCCATTCATCTGTGAGGGTGAGTTGTGATTCCAGAAATAGTCCCAGAGACATTTGTGTATAGGGGTAGCCATAAAGTGCTTCAAAGGGGTAAGTTTAAGGCTAGTGTGGTAGTTTGTATTGTACTAGTGCTCAGCTAAGCTAAGTTATTTTCCCCAGGCCTTGGGATTTTGATGAACCATGCTCCTAAAGTAATTCTCAAGGCACTGATTAACTCTTTCAGTTTGACCATCACTCTGAGGATGGTAAGCTGTACTATAGTTCAGATAAGTTCCCAAGAGAATAGTTCTTTCTAGAACCCACTAGTGAAGATTCTGTCCCTATCAGTCACTATACTGACTGGTAACCCATGTAGTTTGTAAATTTGATCCAAGAACAACCTTGCAATAGTCTCAGCAGTGTAAGGGTGTGCGAGAGATAAGAAATGACTGTACTTAGTTAGCCTGTCAACTACCACTAAGATCACCTCCTTACCTTCAGACTTAGGTAGCCCTTCCAATAAGTCTATAAAAATGTGAGTTCAGGCATGAGATGGAATATGGAGAGGTTGTAACAATCTAGGATACTCCACATTTTCACTCTTAGTCATTTTTCAAATATCACAAGCCCCAAACAAAGCTAATACTTACTTTCTCATTCCTAAACAGTGCCTTAGCTCTTTGATAAGAGCCCATCATTCCAGAATGCCCTTCTAGAGCTGAATCATGTATGTGCTTGAGTAGGGTAGCTCTGAGGTTGTTCCCATTTCCCACACAAATTCTGCCCTTGTACCTTAGAATACGATTACTGTAAGAATAGTCCCCCTGAGAACTAGGACTAATTGCTAGCTCAGCGATCTTATCAGTGAAGTGAGAATTCCCAGTATAACTAGATTGGATGTCTAGTTCCCATTGGGGCTGAATAGTACTAATAGATGTTAGCTCTCCTACTTCCATTACCCTCCTAGAAAGTGCAGCAACTGCCTTATTTTGAACCCCCTTCTTGTAGTGTATCTCATAATCTAACCCCAACAGCTTTGAAACCCATTTATGTTGTAGAGTGGATGTAATTCTATGTTCCAACAGATGTTTGAGACTCTGTTGATCAGTTTTTATGATGAAGTGTTGCCCTTGTATATAGTCTTTCCACCTAGTAACAACCATTAGGATATCATAGAATTCCTTTTCATAAATAGATAACCCTTGGTTCTTTATCCCCAGTCCCTTACTCAGAAATGCAATATGCATTTTTTCCTGCATCAAAACAACCCCAATTCCCTTGGAGCTTGCATTCAATAACAAAAGGTTTGTTGAAGTCTGGCAATGCTAAAACAGGGGTTTCCACCATAGCCTTCTTTAATCTCTCAAATGCTTTAGTGGCTTCTTTACTCCATTTGAAGCTATATTTCTTCATTAAATCAGTTAAGGAGTTAAGGGCTTACTGATTAATCCATAACCTTGCACAAACTTTTTGTAATAACCAGTCTAACCTAAAAACCCTCTTAATTGTTTGATATTAACAGGAAGAGGCCAATTCTTCATACACTCTACCTTGCTGGGATCAGTAGCAACCCCCTCCTTGCTTATAATGTGTCCCAAGTACTCCACATGCCTCTTACCAAAACCACATTTGGATAATTTTGCAAATAGCTGGTGTTTTTGCAATAATTCTAATGTAGTTTGTAAGTGAGTGAGGTGAGTCTCCAAATATGGACTGTATATTAGTATGTCATCAAAGAAAACTAATATAAATTTCCTGAGGTATGGACTAAATACCTGATTCATATGTGATTGGAAGGTTGCAGGGGCATTGCATATTCCAAATGGCATCACTAAAAATTCAAAGTGGCCATGATGAGTGCCGAAACCTGTCTTGTGTACATCTTCCCCCTTCATTCTTATCTGGAAATATCCAGATCTTAGATCTATCTTAGAGAAGTAAGTACTGCCATGTAGCTCATCCAATAATTCCTCAATAACTGGAATAGGGAATTCATGCTTAATGGTTAGACTATTAATGTATCTATAGTCTATACACATCCTCCAACTTCCATCTTTCTTCTTTACTAAAAGTACATGAGAAGCATAGGCACTTGTCCTATGCTGTATGATACCAACCTCCATCATTTCCTTCACCAATATTTCAATCTCCGCTTTGAAGGAATGTGAATACCTATAAGGTGCTTGATGCTTTGGCATTGCTCCCACTTTGAAATTGATTTGGTGTTGGAATTGTCTCCTTGGGGGTAGTTTAGTAGGTTCCTTAAATATAGGTTCAAACTTATCTAGTATCCCTTGTATATCAAGCTCAGTTTTAGTGGATTCTCCATCTTCTGTTACTGAACACAATTGCCCCATGATCCCATATCTTTTCTTCTGCCACAGCTTTTGTAATGTCTTTCCTAGTATCAACTTACATTCAGGACCCTTAGTAATAGCTTGTAAGATAACTGGTCCAGATTGTCTGCTAAGTTGTAATGTCATCTTCTGGTAATCAAATGTCACAGGAGAGTGTTTGCTGAGCCAATCCCCTCCAACCACCATGTGACATCCCCCTAATCTGATTATCCTTGTAGGAAAGTTAAACTTGTATCCCTGAACGTCCCACTCCAGTTCAGGACAAAATGTCTTAGAAGTTAAGCTTCCACCATCTGCTATAGTAACTCTCATGAGTTGAGTTTCTGTGGTTCTGCACCCCAATCTAACAATTGTCTCTTCATCCAGGAAGGTGTGTGTGCTTCCTGTGTCTACCAGAATCCTTATCTGGTGTCTTCCTACTGTCCCCATTAACTTAAGAATGGTCCCTTTATTGCCTAAACCAGATAATGCATGCACATAAATCTGCATGTCCTCATTATCCTCTTCTTCTTCAGATTCTTCTCCCAATTCCCGATTCTCCTTGAGTGATGACTTATTCTCCTTTGAGTCATAATCATATACAATCTGTTCATTTTACACTTATGACCAATTGTGTATGTTTCATCACAATTGACACAGAGATTTTTTTTCTCTTCTAGCACTCAATTCTGTTGGAGGAGTAAGAAGCTTCCTGTTAGGTTTGTTGTTCAGTGGTATGTTGTTGTTCCTTGGGCCTCCTCTTGCCACTCCTTGATTGTTGAATGGTCTACTCAGATTAGGTATATGGGGTTTAGTAGTAGGTCTGAACCTTTTACTCATAGCTTCAATGGTTCTTTCCTGTTTCTTACTCATGTTCATAGCCTTGATTAGTGTAGTAGGATGTAAGGCTAAGACAGCAAACCTGAGATCTCTTCTCAATCCACTCAAGTAACTTCCCACATAATATTTCTCCACATGAGCAATACCAAACATTTCCAACAGTGACTTAAGTTCTTCAAATTTATCATCGTAGGTTTCTAGACTACCATGTTGTTGGAGTTTGTGAAATTCCATAACAACCATTTCTAGTTATACATCATCAAATCTTAGTAATACATCCTTAACAAACTGATCCCAACTTACTTCTCCAGTCTTTCCACAAAACCATTATACCACAAATCTGCTTTTCCTTCAAAATACATGGAAGCTATACTGGCTTTCTAATTTTCTGGTATTCCCTCTACTAACTGGAAATATATTTGACACCTTCTAACCCACCCTCTAGCATTACTACCATCAAAATGAGGAAATTTTATTTTTGGCATATGGTATTTGTTATTACCTCCTCCTGGTTCTTCCAGGTCAATGAAGTTATCCTTTTTTTCCTTGTTGCTTATCTGTATATCTGATGGTTTTGCTTCTTGTTGTGTTGGTAAGCTCACCCCTGATGTGTTCCTTGTTCTTGTCAAACCCTCTCCCATCAATGATTTGTTCTTGTTGAAGAGAGACATCTATTCAGCTATTTTGAGTAGCTGAAACTGGATGCCATTCATGGACTCCTGCATAGTTGTGACAGAGTTCTGCAGATGTTCATTGTTACCAGTCAGGGTTGCTACTTGCTCTTGCATTTCCCTTTGAGTGTTAGAGAACTGCTCTTGCATTTTACTTTGACTCTCTTGTAGCTCCCTTACTCAGACTGGATCTACCATAGCTTCAGGTGTTCCCCTCCCCTTGATGGAGATGGGCTAACGCCGCCAAATCAAGGAAAGAGGGATCTACTCAAAATTCATGATGGTCCAATAACTAGAGCCCGGGCAAAAAACAATTAGAGAGGACATGTTGAACCTTATTGCTGAAATACAAGAGAATGTGCAAGAGAAATGTTTAGAAGGCCCAATAATGAATCTTATTGGGTTGAGGCTCAATTTAAGTGATGGGCTGGTGCTAAATTAAGTGCTTAGAAGGTCCAATAATGAATCTTATTGGGTTGATGCTCAATTCAAGTGATGGGCTGGTGCTAAATTAATTTGGAAGACACTTTTTAGAGCCCATTATCCATCAATTTCGTGGCTAGCTTCAAGACTAAGTAAAAGGATTAAGTTTTGGTCAAATAAACCTTTTGTATGTCCAAGAAGCCAAGTCTTCTTGTTTAGTGTTTCAAGAGTCTTGTTTAGTGTCTCAAGAGTCATTAAGAGTGGTCAAATGATTGTTTAGTACTCCTATGTCTTAGATATAAATGTGGGACACTTTAGAGTCACTTTCTAGCCTATAAATAAGTCTCAAGAGTTGTAAAAATCAGCTTTTACAATATTACAAAAATTCATATTTCTTTTTAATATTTTGACTCTTTCTTTGTGAGGAATTAAAATATTCAAGAACTTATCAAGATCTTGACCACAATCTTGTGGCGTTCAACTATACCGCGGTTCTTGGCTGATTCTATAGCCAACGGGTCAAGGTTTATCAAGCTCTAAGTAAGATCAAACCCGATTCTCGATCTGGGAAGACCGCTGCTTATTTATACATTGGGTTCTTAGATCAATATATCTAACGGGTCCAATGTCTCTATCCTTTATCGTATCATTTGGTATCAGAGAAATCTGATGTTGATCTTAATTTTTTAGTTTAGTTCTTCCAAAAAAAAAAGGAGAAAAAAAGGGTACAAAAAAAAACGTCCAAAAGAACTAAAAGAAAAAGGAAGAAGAAGAAAAGAAAAAAAAGGTACCAAGAAAAAAAAGGGATAAAAGCATCAAACCCCCTGAACTATACACGTTTTTGCGACTTGCCCCTTAAACAAATTTAATAAGCACTTTTCCCCTAAACTATGCACATTTGTGCGATTTGCCCCCTCAGTGCATTTTTGGCCAGAATATTCCCTGTTCGAGGTGTTTTTCCACCTAAGTTTTGTCATCAACTACAAAAATATATCTAGTACAACACATATGAGTCGGGTAGGGAGAATATTCTGGCCAAAAATGGCCAAAATATACTGAAGGGGCAAATCACTTTCCCGACCATTTTTGGTTGGAATACTCCCCGTTCGAGGTGTTTTCCCCCTACTTTTTGTCATCAACAACTAAAATACATCTAGTACAACACATATGAGTTGGGTAGGGGTGAATATTCCGTCCAAAAAATGGCCAAAAATGCACTGAGGGGGCAAATCGCACAAACGTGCATAGTTTACGGGGGAAAGTGCTTATTAAATTTGTTTAAGGGACAAGTCGCAAAAACGTGTATAGTTCAGGGGGTTTGATGCTTTTATCCCAAAAAAAAAGAAAGAAAGAAAGAAAGAAAAAGAAAGAAAAGCAGAAAAAAGTCATTTATTTGAGCTTTATTTCAATAAATCCTTGTTCTTCACTATAGGACTAAGGGATTGTTGAACGTTGCTTGAGATTGTTCATGTTGTTTGGTTCTTGAATATTGAGTGGAAAAAGGCATTGAGTGGTGAGATTATTATAGGGGAGGTAAAAGCCAAAGAGTGATACACGAGTGGATTGTGAGGATAATTTTGAGTGATACACGAGTAGATTGTGAGGATATTATCTACCATGGAGAACACATCCAATAACCAGCAAGAAGCTTTCACACTTCAAGCTATGCAACAACAATTTGCAAGGTGGAATATGGTTCTTGAAGGCATCACAGAATGGTTAGACAGATTGGAACAACCTACACAAAGGGATCGTAGAAACCCGAATGCAAATCAAAGAAGATACGAAAAGTGGCAATCGGAGGAAGACGATGATGACGTGGGGGCTGTTCATCCCAACCGACGATGTGGAAATCGTAGAAGGTAAAATGACGGGGTGGATCGAGATTTGGGAAGCATTAAAATAAATATCCCTGCTTTCCATGGAAGAAGCGATCCAGAAGCATATTTGGAGTGGGAGAAAAAGGTAGATCTGATTTTTGATTGTCACAATTACTCCGAGGAAAAAAAAGTAAGGCTTGCGGCAATTGAATTCACCGATTATGCTATAGTTTGGTGGGATCAAGTCCTTACAAATCAACGGTAATATGGAGAGAGAGGCCAATTACTACATGGGCCAAGATGAAGTTAATCATACGAAAGAGATTCGTGCCGTCTCATTACTTTCGTGAGTTGTACCAAAGACTCCAATCTATGACTCAAGGTAATAAAAGTGTTGATGAATACTACAAAGAGATGGAAATTACTATGATTAGACCAAATGTTGAAGAGGATCGGGAGGCCACTATGGCTCATTTTTTAAATGGGCTAAAAAAAGAGATTGCCAATATTGTAGAGCTTCAACACTATGTGGAACTTGAAGATATGGTACATACAACCATGAAGGTGGAAAGACAACTAAAGAGGGGGAACTCTATGTAAAGGAGTTATCCACAAAATTTCCAATCTTCAAGTAAGATGAAGGAAGGGGTGCACAAGTCGACTTTTGGGAGTACGTCAAATTCATCACATGAGACAACGAGATCCAAGTCTAATGAAGTTGACAAAGGATAAGGTATTATCGCTACACATTCTCGTAGTCGTGATATTAAATATTTTCATTGTCAAGGACGTGGGCATATTGCATCTAATTGTCCAAACAAGAAAGTGATGATCCTTAAGGACAATGGTGAGATTGAGTCAGAAGGAGAAAGTGAAGAAGAGAATGAAGACCAAGTGGAGCAAGTCACCGCTGAATCGGGTGAACTTTTGGTGGTAAGAAGAGCTTTAAACATGCAAATAAAGATGGGAGAAGTGGAGCAACAAAGAGAAAATATCTTCCATACTCGATGTTTGGTTCGTGGAAAGGTATGTATGTTGATTATTGATGGGGGAAGTTGTACTAACGTGGCTAGTATGGAAATGGCAGAAAAATTGAGCTTGCCCACCTCGAAACATCCTAATCCATATAAGCTTCAATGGCTTAATGAAACTGGAGAAGTTCGAGTCACTAAGCAAGTTTTGGTGACATTCTCGATAGGGAAATACGAGGATGGAGTTCTTTGCGATGTGGTACCAATGCATGCAAGTCACATTCTTTTGGGAAGGCCTTGGTAATTTGATCGACGAGTTGTATATGATGGGTATCTCAATCGTTTCACATTGAAGCATCAAAATAAGACCATCATGCTTGTTTCTTTAAGTCCACGACAGGTTTTGAAAGATCAAATCAAAATGTCCCATGCGAGGAAAGTTAGAGAGGGTGAGAAAAAATCAATGGGAATGAGGGAAGCATTTTGAGAGAAAAAAGAGTGGTGAGAAAAAAATTAATGGGAATGAGGGAAACACTTTGAGAGAAAAAAAGAGCGAAGAGAAAAATAAGAGGGCTGATTTGAGTGTTTATGAGGGAGAAAAAAATTTGGAGAAAAGTGAGGATAAAAAGAGATTAAATTTCTTTGCAAGAGGAAGTGACTTAGAGAGAACGATTGTTGCAAAAAAGAGTGTGATGGTGTTGATGTACAAGGAGAGCTATCTAAGTACTAACGAACTAACATCTTCTTTGCCTAGTTCTTTTATGTCTCTCTTGCAGGAATATGATGACGTTTTCCCCGAAGAGGAGCCGAATGGGTTACCACCATTAAGAGGCATCGAGCATCAAATTGACTTTATTCCGGGTGCAATGCTTCCAAACTAACCAGCCGATAGGTCCAATCCGGAGGAAACAAAAGAAATTCAAAGGCAAGTGGAGGAGTTGATGAGTAAAGGCAAGATTCGAGAAAGTATGAGCCCATGCGCGGTACCGGTGATTGTAGAACCAAAGAAGGACTAAAAATGGAGAATGTGCACTGATTATCGCGCCATCAACAAAATCACGGTTAAGTATCGCTATCCCATTCCTAGGTTAGACGATATGCTTGATGAATTATATGGGGCTTTGCTATTCACTAAGATTGATTTAAAGAGTGGTTATCACCAAATAAGAATAAAAGAGGGTGATGAGTGGAAAACTGCTTTCAAAACAAAATATGGTTTATATGAGTGGTTGGCCATGCCGTTTGGTTTAACGAATATGCCAAGTACTTTCATGAGGTTAATGAACCATGTTTTGCGTGATTTCATTGGAAAATTTGTTGTTTTGTATTTTGATGATATTCTTATCTATAGCAAAAGCACGGAACAACATCTTGGGCATGTGCGTGTTGTGTTGGACATTTTGCGAAAAGAATCTTTGTATGCTAATTTTAAAAAGTGTTCTTTTTGCATGGATAAAGTGGTTTTTCTTGGTTTTGTTGTAAGTGCTAATGGAATTGAAATGGAAAGGGAAAAGGTTAATGCTATTTTAGATTGGCCAACCCCTAAGTATATTTCTGAAGTGAGGAGTTTTCATGGTCTTGCAAGTTTTTACCGTAGGTTTGTAAGAGATTTTAGCACTATTGTTGCACCATTAAATGAAATTGTGAAAAAAGAGGTTGGTTTCCATTGGGGAGAAAAACAAGAGCATGCATTTAATCTTTTTAAAGAAAAGCTCACTACTGCACCAATTCTTGCATTGCCTAACTTTAACAAAAGTTTTGAGCTTGAATGTGATGCATCTGGAGTAGGTGTAGGGGCTGTTTTGATGCAGGATGGAAAACCGATTGCTTACTTTAGTGAGAAGTTGAAGGGATCTCAACTGAACTATCCGACATACGACAAGGAGTTGTACGATTTGGTAAGGGCATTGGAGACTTGGCCGCATTACTTGTGGTCTAAGGAGTTCGTTATTCATACCGATCACGAATCTCTCAAATACCTCAAAGGGCAAGGTAAGCTTAGTAAAAGGCATGTTAAGTGGGTAGAATTTATTGAATACTTTCCATATGTGATCAAGTATAAAAAGGGAAAGAAAACATTGTAGCTGATGCACTATCTAGGAGGTACACATTGATCACTACTTTGAGTTCTAAACTTTTTGGTTTTGAGTCCATTAAGCAAATATATGCTACGGATTCTGATTTTTCTTCAATTTATTTGGCTTGTGAGCATGCTGCATTTGAGAAATTTTATAGGTTTGAAGGATATTTGTTTCGTAAAAATAAATTATGCATTTCTAAGTGTTCTATGCGTGAATTACTTGTTAGGGAAGCACATGTGGGAGGGCTTATGGGACAGTTTGGGATACATAAAACATTGAGTACTTTAAGTGAGCATTTCTATTGGCCTAGGATGCGTATGGATGTTAAAAGAATTTGTGAAGGGTGCATAACTTGCAAGCAAGCTAAATCCAAAGTCCAACCACATGGATTGTATACACCATTACCTATACCAAGTGAACCTTGGGTGGATATATCCATGGACTTTGTTCTTGGTTTGCCACGTTCAAAGAAAGGAAAAGATTATGTGTTTGTGGTGGTTGATAGGTTTTCCAAAATTGCACACTTCATTCCTTGTAATAAGACTAATGATGCAACTAATATTGTTGATTTGTTCTTTAAGGAAATTGTTCGCTTGCACGAGATACCAAGAACCATTGTAAGTGATAGAGATGTGAGGTTTTTGAGCCACTTTTGGCGTGTTTTGTGGAGCAAATTGGGAACTAAACTTCTATTTTCTACTACTTGTCACCCACAAACCGATGGGCAAACTGAAATTGTGAATAGAACTTTGTCTCAATTGCTTAGAGTTTTGATTCAAAAGACTTGAAAAATTGGGAAGATTGTTTATCATTTGCTGAATTTGGCATATACTAGGAGTGTTCATTCTACTACTAATCACTCTTCTTTTGAAGTTGTCTATGGCTTCAATCCATTGAGTCCACTTGATCTTATTCCAATTCCCGTTGAAGAATGTAACAGTCTTGATGGAAAAGCAAAAGCGGAGATGATCAAAAAGCTGCATGAGAAAGTGAAACTCAACATTGAGAAGAAAACAGACCAGTACACCAAGCAAGCTAATAAGGGACGCAAACGAGTCATCTTTGAGCCCGGTGATTGGGTATGGCTACATTTGCGAAAGAGAGGTTCCCAACAAAGCGCAAGTCCAAGTTGCAACCAAGGGGAGAAGGTCCATTCCAAGTGATTGCAAGAATCAATGACAATGCTTACAAACTTGACCTTCCAGGTGAGTATAATGTAAGTGCAACATTTAATGTTACTGATCTTTCTCCTTTTGATGCAGATTCAGATTCGAGGACGAATCTTTTCGAAGAAGGAGGGAATGATGGAGATGGGCTAACGCCGCCAAATCAAGGAAATAGGGATCTACTCAAAATTCATGATGGTCCAATAACTAGAGCCCGGGCAAAACAAATTAGAGAGGCCATGTTGAACCTTATTGCTGAAATACAAGAGAATGTGCAAGAGAAGTGCTTAGAAGGCCCAATAATGAATCTTATTGGGTTGAGGCTCAATTCAAGTGATGGGGTGGTGCCAAATTAAGTGCTTAGAAGGCCCAATAATGAATCTTATTGGGTTGAGGCTCAATTCAAGTGATGGGCTGGTGCTAAATTAAATTGGAATACACTTTTTAAAGCCCATTATCCATCAATTTCGTGGCTAGCTTCAAGACTAAGTAAAAGGATTAAGTTTTGGTCAAATAAACCTTTTGTATGTTCAAGAAGTGAAGTCTTCTTGTTTAGTGTTTCAAGAGTCTTGTTTAGCGTTTCAAAAGCCATTAAGAGTGGTCAAATAATTGTTTAGTACTCCTATGTCTTAGATATAAATGTTGAACACAAGAGTTGTACAAATCAGCTTTGACAATATTACAAAAATTAATATTTCTTTTTAATATTTTGACTATTTCTTTGTGAGGAATTAAAATATTCAAGAACTTATCAAGATCTTGAGCTCGATCTTGTGGCGTTCAACTATACCGCGGTTCTTGGCTGATTCTATAGCCAACGGGTCAAGGTTTATCAAGCTCTAAGTAAGATCAAACTGGATTCTCGATCTGGGGAGACTACTGCTTATTTATACATTGGGTTCTTAGATCAATATATCTAACGGGTCCAATGTCTCTATCCTTTATCGTATCACCCATGGGTTCAGATTCGGCTCTGATAACAAGTTGTCACGTTTAGTGGACTTTTTCTTCCTATTTTGTTAGGTAAAATTGTAAGAGAGAAGGGGATGAGAAGAATTGAAGAAAGAGATGAGAATTTAGAATTTTGATAACTTTTTCATTAAATCCAAATAGTGAATTACAACTAGTTTAAATAGGAAATGCAAATAACTAAAATTGCTCTACACTTGCAATTTCAGTAACTAAAAACGTCTGACTAATGCCACTTTACAAAAGCGTAGTCTTTTAATTGAATTAAGAATTATAATTAATGCGTGCCGTGAACTGCTACGAAGATCATGGGATGCAAAAATTAGATGGATTTCGCGGGAAGCAAATAAAGTTGTCGATTGCCATGGCAAGATTGAGTTAGAGGGACATGAGGGGAGTGTATTTTGGGATACACCTCCGTTTCAATGCCCGCATCTTTTAGAATTGGTGTAAACCTTTAGAGCTTTGTAAGCGTCGTTGTCAAAAAAAAAAAAAAATTAGAATTAATTTTAAGTGATAATAATGCAGCTTCCTCATTTCTCCTAAGCTGAGTCACTCTCGCTCTCCCCTTCAGTACTGTTGTCCTTGCTTTTGATTTCCACTACTAATCCTCTCTTGTCCTTTTAGCAAGTGGTAAAGGAGGTGTTAACGACATTATTGGGCCCTGATGTTAGCGGCTCCTATTCTTCTTTATCCATTTCGTACGCTGAGCTGGCCATGTGAGGAATCAACTTCAATTCTCCTTTCTTTATTTCTGCGTGTATATTATTTTTGATCCTTCTGGATTTGTTGAGGCTAGGATAGTCAATTCCCATTGTTTCCCCTAATTCCCCTGCCCTAATTTGTATTTTAGGTTTTGACATTGATTTTAAAATTGGGGATTTCGAAATTGGAGATTTTGACTTGGTCAGAGTCACTGGTGTTGACTTTTCCTTATTTGCTTGCATCATCCTGACATGTTGAGACAATCATCGATTGGCCTTCGATCCAGACCCGTATCAGCAAAACAAGATTGCCACTATGTGTGCTCATTCAACAAAACCAAAGCCTCTATGCAATAAATAATCTTTGCATGTGTCTCTTGACAAATTTACAGCAAATTAGCACCAAAAAAGGGATTTGAAAAAAAGAAAAAGAAAAGCAAAGTGAGTGGTGACACTTACCACATCAGGCCACACGTTAATGGCACAAGCTTGTGTAACATCAAGTTAACATTCATCCTCACCATGCTGCGCTCAACATAATTATCACAAAAATGTGAATTTTTACTCTAACTATCTTAATCAAGCTATATGATACAATCATAAATCAAAATTTCGATTTCAATGTATATCTCGATCTGCTAAATATTAGTTATTGTTTCGACTTTCGGGTGTTTGGAGAAAATCATAAAAATAGTTGTTGCATGAGAGTTGAAAACAAAATCGAACATAAAAATATTTTGATATTTTTCGAGAAAACGGTAATGAAATGTTATGAACCTGGCAAATAAAAGTATTGTTGGGTGAAATTTGAGTATTGCCCCAAGGAACAAGCCTGAGGTCCATAATGTTGATTAGATCTGTTCGAAAAACCTTCACAAGATCCATTACTACGAAGTTTGCACTGTACGGACAGAGTGATTCATAGAAGTATCATCAGCTGCACTTGAAATAAAATTCATACTAGAAACAGAGCAGCTTATCACCATGAGAAATGCAAATATTTGAGAAGCCATTTTATTTTGAAGAGTAAATTTATGAGACCAACCTTGTTACATATGTGAATATATATACTCTTAAACGTGTGAACATTTTTTACAGTTATCAGTTGATTGTTTTTGTTAGCTCAAATTTATGACTATTTCTATTTTGAAATTATGATTTTAAGCACGCCATTTGCCAACTAACTAGATGATTAAATTCCATTATCCATGCTATACTATAGTTTTTGAAAAGTTTCCCACAATGTGTGTTTCTTGTTTTAAAGGTGTGATACAAGAAATATAATAGACTTCTACCAAAATTTCTTATTCTTTGAGCTGAAAATAGCTGAAATTAACGGTTTAAATTGTTTCGTTAGTGCAATCTCAACTCCTCAAAATTCTAGTTGGTTTTCAACTAAGAATCTGAATGTGTTATAAGTTATCTCAATAGTTTGTTATATGGTTAGAGAATTACTTAAATAGTTAGAGTTTGATTATAATTTTTTGGTGCTATTATTTGTATATATAGATGCTATGTTATTTGTATCGTTAGTATAATATAATTATGAAAGAAACAATAAAGATCAGAAGGCAAAACATGAAGCTACATTACAAGAATGAAGCAAATGGAAGTCTGCAACATTGCAGAAGAGATAGAAGACAACTGGCAGACAATGGCAGCCTGAAAAGTGAGCTGATAAAGTGTAGAATAAAGTAGCCAGACTTGACAGCAAATAAAGAAGATCACATGGATGCCAAGATCTGCAGTAGGGCGCCACTAACTTAGGAGAAGAAAGAAGAACAAGGCTGGAAGAATCTTAAGGAACAAGTGGAATGTTTTTATAGTATTATGCCCATCATTACCTTTTGTATATACATATTGAAAGTGTAAGATGTTCTGATATAAATGTTGGATGGATGTTGTGCCAACATTATCACAACATTGAAACCCGAAACATTATTCGAAAATTCGAATTAGTACACATAATCTTCATTCTTAAAGTTCTATCAATGGCATTCTTTTCTTATCAGTTGAATGATTTTGATATGGTATCAGAGCAAATTTGTACTGCAATTCCGCAGCAGTAAAGCTTCTGAAATCATTTGATTTCATTACTCCTCACGCCTTTTCTTTTCATTCTCCTTTCTATCTATTATCATGTTTGGAAATACATTAGCTCTTGTTGTGTCAGAACAAACACAACTAGGAGACTCACAAAGAACAAACACATCTTATCACAACAATAGTCACCATGAGGATCCATCTGATCCTCTCTACCTGCATCATGGTGAGAATCCATCTCATTGTCTGGTTAGTCAAAAATTGACAACACAGAATTACCATAAGTGGAGCAGAGCTATGTATGTAGCCTTGTTAACCAAAAACAAGTTGGGATTCATCAATGGAACCATCCCAGAACCACCAATCACAGATCCATCATATGGAAAATGGATCAGATGCAATTACACTGTCCTTGGATGGATTACAACATCTCTTTCATCTGATCTTTTAGACTTCACACTATTTGGAGACTCAGCTTTCAAAGTGTGGAATGATATCAAGCGCAAATTTGCAAAAACAAGCAACAACAGGATCTACATGCTGGAACAACAACTCATCAACACCAAACGGGAAAGTAAAGCTGTCAGTCTTTATTTTGCTAATCTCAAAGCCATATGGGATGAAATAAGCAATTATGATGAACATTTGATCTGTGCAAATTCTGAATGTGGTGTGGTGATTGGAATGAGAAAGAAGTCAGAAAGTAAGAAGATCATGCAGTTCCTTATGGGGTTAGATGAGCCTTTTGGACAAGTTAGAAACCAAGCACTGCTCAGAGACCCTATGCCTGAGTTAGATGATGTTTTCAACTTGGTTCTACAAGATGAGGCAAATTTTGAGTTGTCAAATAAATCTATGAACATTGATATGGCTGCTATGAATGTAAATAGATTTACACAGGGACAACAAGGGTTATATGGAGCTCCAAAGGCTGCTGCTATACAAAGCTATCCATAGAAACAAGGATACAAGCCTTGGAACAAACAAGGAGCAGGAAAACAGAAACCTATATGTGCTAAGTGTGGAAAGAACAACCATACAATTGACTCTTGTTTTGAGATCTATGGTTATCCTCCTGGTCACAGGTACTCAAAATTTAAATCTAATATTTCCAACCCCAGAATGCATGTAAATCAGACCACACATGCTGCTGATCAAGAGGGAAGCAAGAATGCTCAAATCTCACAAGAACAATTTCAGTACCTCTGCAACTTACTTCAAACTGGTAATGGTGATGGTATGATCAATCAGGTTTCAAAATCCACTACTTCTCATCTTAGTGAAAACTCAGGTAGATATTTTGTTTCCAGCTCAATTCTTTTCAATTCTGTTCTTTCAAATAAACACAGCAAGCTAAGATCTATATGGATATTAGACTCTGGGGCTACTAATCATGTAGTATGCTCACCTCATCTCCTCACTCATAAATATATTCTGCAAGACAGTCAGGTCCAATTACCAAATGGAACTAATGTCATTGCATCTCATATGGGATCAGTAAAGATAAATGAAAAGATAACTTTGAGCAATGTTCTATGTGTTCCTGATTTTCATTTCAATCTGATACCAGTTAGAAAATTGATATCTGATTCCAACAGCTTCCTCACTTTTCAATCCAATATCTGTTTTATTCAGGACCTCAACACCAAGGAGGTGATTGGGATTGCTAAGGAAGAGCAGTACCTGTATTGGATGTCCATGAACAAAGATTCACAAGCTTCTGTTTTAGTTTCATTTGTGATCAGTCCTTCCATGCTATGGCATCTCAGATTAGGCCATCCTTCTATTTATTTACTGTCTTTAATAGATTCTAAATAAATTCAATTTCCTAAGAAGTTTGAAAGTGTGGCCTGTGACACATGTCATTTGGCAAAACAACACAGAACTCCCTTTGTTATTAATTCTCATAGAGCCAATGCATGCTTTGATTTGATTCATGTTGACATATGGGGACCATACAGTGTACAATCTCTTAATTGCTCAAATTACTTTCTTACAATTATTGATGACCGCAGTAGATTCACTTGGGTGTTCCTATTGCATAACAAAGGACAAGCCAGAACACTTCTCAAAAATTTCATACAGTTGATCACCAATCAGTTTGACACTTCTTTAAAAATCATAAGGTCTGATCAAGGATTGGAGTTTGACATGCCAGAATATTATGCTGACAAGGGTATCATTCACCAGAAATCTTGTGTCTATACACCTCAACAAAACTCAGTTGTTGAAAGAAAACATAGACATCTCCTTAATGTGGCAAGATCCTTAAGATTACAAGCAAAATTGTCCTACAAATTCTGGGGACATTGTGTTACCACTGCTGCTTACTTAATTAACAGAACACCAACACCTTTGCTGCATAATCTTACTCCTTTTCACTTACTGTATTCAAAAGCTCCAAATTACTCCCACTTAAAGGCCTATGGTTGTCTGTGTTATGCAACAAAACTTCCCAAACCTCACAATAAATTTCATCCCAGAGCCTCTAAATGCATATTCATAGGCTATCCAGCCAATATTAAGGGATACACACTGTATGATCTCCACACAAAGCATGTTTTTACATCAAGAGATGTTGTATTCTATGAAGATTCTTTTCCTTACAGCAAAAATTCAGAACATGATTCTATGTTCCCTATTGTTGATAACACTGACAATTTTGACATGGATGAATTTGTTGTCTCTACTCCCATTCCTCACATCACCACTGACACATCTTTATCTCCACAAATAGCTCCCTCATCATCTTCTGTCCCACTCCCAGATGACAGTACAAATCCTCATCCTCCTGCCTCACCTCAACATTCTGATGAGAACCTTCCCTCTTCACTTCCCATCCTTGTACCAACTAGTCCTATTCTTAGAAGGTCTGTTCGACCGAAAAGAACTCCTATTCATCTTCAGGACTACCAATACAGGATAGCTCAAGCCACTGCATCTCATCATTCTCCTGGTTCTAAAGTTCAGATGACAGGTATTGACAATCTCACTGATTTCTCTTTTGCTGCCTTATCTCCTGCTTATCTCTCATATGTCTTGTCAACTGCCTCTAATCCTGAGCCTACATGTTTTGATCATGCCATTACTAATCCTGTTTGGAAAGAAGCCATGAACACTGAATTACAGGCTCTTCAAGACAACAAAACCTGGACTTTGCAACCTTTACCTCTTGATATTAAGCCTATAGGATGTAGATGGGTGTACAAAGTTAAGTTTACTTCTACAGGTGATGTTGAGAGATACAAGGCTCGATTGGTTGCAAAAGGTTACAATCAACAAGAAGGTTTGGATTACTTTGAGACCTTTTCTCCAGTAGCAAAAATGATCACTATCAGATGTCTTCTTGCTTATGCAGCATCCAATCAATGGTCATTGTCCCAGTTGGATGTCAACAATGCCTTTCTATATGGTGATCTCCAAGAAGAGGTATACATGTCACCACCTCCTGGTCTTGCTACTGAGGGGGAGAACACAGTCTGCAAGCTGCACAAGTCTTTATATGGACTCAAACAGGCATCTCGACAGTGGAATCAAAAGTTAACATCTGTCATTCTCACTCAAGGTTTTAAACAATCTTCATGTGATCACTCTCTCTTCACAAAGCATTCAAAGTCAGGCACTACTGTCATTCTGATATATGTTGATGACATAATTATTGGAGGAAACAATGATCAAGAAATTAGCTCTCTGAAATTGTTCTTAAATCAACAGTTCAAGCTAAAAGACTTAGGTCCTTTAAAATTCTTCTTGGGGATTGAAGTTGCAAGAAGTAATAAAGGAATATACCTATGTCAAAGACAATATGCTTTGGAGATCATACATGACAGTGGACACATAGGAACCAAACCAACTGGTTTTCCACAAGAGCAAGATATCAAATTCACACAAGAAGGAGAACAAATGAAGGATCCTACAGCTTTTAGAAGATTGATTGGTAGGCTTCTTTATTTAGGAGTAACAAGGCCTGATATATCTTATGCAGTCCAGACCTTGAGCCAGTTTATGAATAATCCCAAAGAAGAACACATGAAGGGAGCATTAAGAATTGTGAAGTATCTTAAGAGAGCACCAGCACAAGGACTGCTGTTTCCAAGCAACAACAATGTAACAATCAAAGCATACTGTGATGCAGATTGGGGAGCTTGTATTGATAGCAGGAAGTCAATAACTGGATATTGTGTATTCATTGGGGAAGCCTTAGTGTCATGGAAGTCCAAGAAACAGGCAACAATGTCAAGATCCTCAGCAGAAGCTGAGTATAGAGCCATGGCCACAACTGTGTGTGAGTTAGTATGGATGAAAAATTTAATGGCAGACCTTGGATATGATCACAATAATCATATGCTTCTTTTCTGTGATAATCAGACAGCTATTCATATAGCTAACAATCCTGTTTATCATGAGAGAACAAAGCATATAGAAATAGATTGCCATGTAGTGAGAGAGAGGTTACAGCAAGGAATAATAAAGTTGATTCATGTATCAACAGGAACTCAACTGGCAGACATATTTACTAAGGCATTGGGAATGAAGAGATTTCATGAGCTGCTGGACAAGATGGGAATATATAACATATATTCTCATCTTGAGGGGGAGTATGAAAGAAACAATAAAGATCAGAAGGCAAAACATGAAGCTACATTACAAGAATGAAGCAAATGGAAGTCTGCAACATTGCAGAAGAGATAGAAGACAACTGGCAGACAATGGCAGCCTGAAAAGTGAGCTGATAAAGTGTAGAATAAAGTAGCCAGACTTGACAGCAAATAAAGAAGATCACATGGATGCCAAGATCTGCAGTAGGGCACCACTAACTTAGGAGAAGAAAGAAGAACAAGGCTGGAAGAATCTTAAGAAACAAGTGGAATGTTTTTATAGTATTATGCCCATCATTACCTTTTGTATATACATATTGAAAGTGTAAGATGTTCCGATATAAATGTTGGATGGATGTTGTGCCAACATTATCACAACATTGAAACCCGAAACATTGTTCAAAAATTCGAATTAGTACACATAATCTTCATTCTTAAAGTTCTATCAATGGCATTCTTTTCTTATGAGTTGAATGATTTTGATAATAATCAATTTATAATTAGTTTACTGTCCCACGGATGTCGTGTTTTTTTTTCTTCTTCTTCTAATCTTCTTTTGCTTATTTCATCAGTTTGTGCATCCTATATATCTCTGGTCTACATGTATTCAGAAAACTTATTTAGTTTCACAAGTCAAATTATTTTTTATGTTCAGTATACCACGGTAATAAAAATTAAATAGTTGAATCTGCGTCATGCTTCGTTTTTGTTTTTTTTTTTCTTTTAATTATGAATATGTATCGAAACTGGTTCATAAAGCTAAAATGCTACTAGTGTCTAGTGATTCTGTATGATCGATCATTTTTTTTATCAACGAAGGAAACATTTATTAGAAAAAAGTACAAGAAATATTTCAAGAAATAGAATCAAATATAACAAGAAAAAGGATCGTTAGACCATTCAACAAACGAATGAGTACATTTTTTTCCTTCGACTTAATCCCACTCCAAGCCTTAACTTTAACACTCTCAACAACTTCACAAGGTGCGGTATGTTTCCTATCAAAATAAGGGTTGTTCCGAGTTGCCAAGATCTCCCAAAAAGCAATGTGCTAGCCAAATGCTGCTCCAGTTTTCACACAGGGGACAAACCTCACATCTGTTCAATTAAGGAGGCCTTTTACATCACCCGCAACATATGCAACAATACCCACCCATTTAAGTAATCCAATCCAGACTTGGTAGGCGACAGAATACCTGCAGAACAGATGATCAGTACACTCATTTTCATCGCTACAGAGAATGCAATTTTTGTCTCCGCTCATTTGTGTGATTCTCCAAATGTAACAAAACACACAAACATTTTCCCCTTCTATTACAACTTACAAATCTTTTTACTTTTCAGAAACATATTGAAGAAACTTCAAAACATTGCCAAACTTGATATTTTTAGACAATCGAGAGGTACACCAAAACTTTGATCCATGAGTTCGATCGATGAGGGAATCCATGTGCTTTCACTCACTAGTACTGTGCTCGTGTAGTGAAATTTCTCTTCGCAGGAAGCCAAGGCTTGAAATTAAAGAATAACAGATTGATCCTTGATGGACATTAGTCGTTGCTATTAGTATATGCATTTGATCTTTTTTATTTCTCATGCATATTACTTGTATACTTCAATGAAAATTCAGAGAGTAACTTGCATGGACAGCACCGGATGTAATTATGTAAAATTTTTTGAGCTAAATATATAGTGATCATTTAGTACAGTGACAAGTATCGATTCTGCATAAGTGCATATTGGATAACTAAAACATAGGCACCACTTGCACAGTTGCACTACTGATACAAGATTTTTCGCACCAGTAAAAATGATAACTAATTATCAATACTGCAGCTTTTGATAAATTATTCTGGAGCAGACTTGACTACTTGACTTGGAAGACTTCTTATTGAAGTAGGTTTGTAATAAGGAATCTTCTTTGTTTTTCTAAACCCTATGACAGTTTACTTCTAATATTTTTCTTTTATTTAAATTTCAATGGAAGAAATGTTCGTATAATTATTAAAAACAATACCAAATATTTCTGTAATTAAACTCTTTGGTTTCAGGATATATTGTTACTTGAAAGCTATTTGATTGTGTATTAAGTTGTGTCCTGGTTTTGTTGCATAAAACTTTGAATGTCCCCTATAAGTTGAGTTCTGATTCCTACCAATATATTTTGTTAAACAAACCTCTGGTTTTGTTTCAGGAAACCCAAGAAAATTTGGAAGAACAATAGATGTAAGGCTAAAAAAAAAGCCTAACTTTAATGCAGTTACATGTTTCTTATTCTTCATTACAGCTTGAGAATCTTCCCTTCGTACTCGGGGACACAAGAGAGCAAAACATAATAATACAAGCTATGTATATCTACGAGCAGATGATCGTGTCCTTTCTTCCATCCACAAATTTAAGACGAGCAACAACAGCCGGTTGCCTAGTCAATGGGAACTTCCGTTTCCATTCTCACGCCATTGTGGCTGAATATCTGAATCAAAAGCAGGTAGATGGTCACTAGCAAACCAAAAATCTAGGAAAATACTCCAAATTCCACAATGCAATAACACATGTTCTGGTCATGTAGTCATAACTACCACGCAAACACCAAATGTCCTGGGTAGTGGAGTGTAAGGATTCGGACAAAGAGATCATATATACATTGTGTTAATCTGCTTAACTTTCACTGGTTGTCATATATATTATGGTCCGGAATGTAGTATATGACATCTGAGAGCAGTGCGACAAAGTTACGGAGATATAGACGAACCTTGACAAAGTCATCCATCAATAGAGAAGACTCCCTTGTGTAACCAGCTTCATGTAAAAGCTTACTCAAAACTTCCTGGAAAGCAAACAGGGAGACAATTTATCTTATGCCAAGAGTTGCATTACTATATAATTAACCATGCAACGGAACAAACAATTTTAGCACCAAATAAGAATTGAATCTTCAAACGGAAGTTATGGGGAGATTATAATATGCCAGAAAATTGCTATCACAAGATGTGATTCACGACGAAAAGTCAGAACTGGAATTTGGTAAAGCATTACCTCTCTTTGCTTGTCTGACATGAACGAGCCAGTCAATTCGTGGAGCACTTCTATTATGTCATTGAAGGTCACCTTTCCATTGCCATCAGAGTCGTATACTTTGAAGATCACTGCAAAAGGAATAAATCGTGTGATTAAACTGCTAGTGTAGAAGCTTCTAGTTCTTAACAAAAATAGAAATTCTACGATAAAGAAATTGTTAAAAATGACTATTAATCAAAGATATATCATCCACCAGAGCATAGAGGAATTAATTTTATCAAACGTTTAAGGGGGTTGGCGATATCAATGGATCCATAAGTGCAAGTTATCAAGAAACATGAACTCGTGGAAATTCTTTCTTTCAGTCCATTTTACTGCATACTTCCTGTAGTATTTCTTCTTTATTGCGATTCCAAAAGTTCATTTATTTTCTTAAGTCTCCAATACCAAAAACTTATGAATTCTCCATATTTGTTATTCAAACAGCGTCTTCAGCAGAAAGCAAAAGAAAACTTTAGAACTACAATTCAACCAAAACAAACTCAGCGATTCACCGGTTTCAGTAAATTTGTCACTAAGAATTATTTTGAGTTCAAAGTTCTGTACTACAACTAACAAGAAGCATCCTTCTCATACATGTTCTAGTCCATAGCAAACATATCAGGAAGAACTATATTAATTGGCCGTAAACATGTCATAACCGAGAGAATGTTTTTCATTCGGAAAGCAAAAACAAGACATGTATATAACTTCATTCATTTGAGGCTCCAACTCAGGCAATACACATACGTTCAATTTTCTGAGGCATTGTCGCTTTAGCAGTAAAAGCGGACAAAAATGCAACAAAGTCCTTGAAATTTAGGCCATCCACCATCTTAAGCAATCTCTGTAATAAAACAGAAAAAAAGAAAAAGACTATTAGATTTGAAATGTAATATATACTAAACATTATATGCTAACAAACTGAAACTCAATCAGGAACCTACCTGAGAAAGTGGATTCATTGCAAATTCTGGAACTGATAAGAACTCATCAGCTGATATGAACCCCTTACCATTCCTATCCAGTTGACAAAATCTCTTGTAAAGTGACACTATTTCCTGCTGAGTAACTAATCACAGCACATTAAATTAATATTAGTACCACTATAATCAGAAGCAAAAAAAAAAAAAAAAAAAGAAGCTAAAATAGTACAATATCATACAGAGATGATCACAGTGTTCTTGAACTTCTTCAATATCATACTGAGTCAACATTGATGATGCACTACCCATTTTTAAAAGTATCAATCTGCAAAAACCAATAAGTACCCACTAATCAAAATCATATCTTTACCACGAAAAAATTAACCTTTAGTTCATAAAGTGAAAATTGAAGACCATACTTTAGGTAAAGAGAGAAAAAGAAACTGGGGATATGGGCTACAACTCCAACTCTCCAAAGATATTCTGACAGTTAAAGACAAGTTAGCATTGAGGATATGATTTTGATTATGTGGAAAATATTTGTACTTATATAAGAATGAGATGAGGTGATGAGACTGCCTAGTCATTACCGCACAACAGAATAAGTATCCTTTGTTTTTTCTTACACAAGGTGGCGATGAATTTTATGATTATAGTTAGGAGCTGTTTGGATCTTTAGACAAAAAGAGGCTCACCTACACCTAGTTCCTTTTTTATTCTTTATTGAGTTGGTCACCTAGTTCGATTTTGTGCTTTTGTGCTATTGTTTGTGCAATAATAAATATTTACTGCAGCCAAACATATATACTATTGTTTGTCCTATTGAAAACGATTTTTTAGTTGTGGAATTAGTACTGTAAGATGGTTATAGAAGGTATAAATTGGTCGGAGATTTCTTGTTTGCCAAACATCTTTTCCATGTGTAATATAACGAATTTAGGTACGCTGGTCTATTCGAGCCAACTTAATCATGTGTAATAACTAATAACTAATAAATATCCCTTCCTTTCTTTTTCTCCTAAACTATAACAAACCCTGACGACGATACTTCCGCCTCCAAGTTGTCCATCTCCTTCAACGACAAAAACGACGCGCCTCCTCACGAAGCCGCGCCCCCAAAATTTCTCCTCACCCTCACCGTCACTTAACATCAAGAACTTCATCCCTATCTTGTTGGACGTTGAATCCGGGCAATATTCTACTTGGTCTGAGTTATTTAAAATCCATGCACGAGCTTACCAAGTTCTCGACCACATCAACCCCCTCCGTTGTGGTAGCCCCATCCGACCCCGAGATGTGGGATCGCTTGAACGCCATCGTGCTACAATGGATCTATGACACCATCACCAACGATCTCCTCCACACAATTATGGTAAAAGACTCTACTGCCGTAATTGCATGGGCGAATCTTGCGGATTACTTCCAAGACAATCGGAATTCCCGGGCCGTGCACCTTGAAAATCAATTCTCCTCTACCACTCTTGATGATTTTCCGAATGTCGGTGCTTATTGTCAAAAATAAAAGATGATCGCTGATCAATTGGCCAACGTTGGTTCCCCCGTTTCTAACTATAGGTTGGTTCTTCAAATGGTCATGGGTCTTACCGATGCATATGGCGGCATCGCAACCCTAATTCAGAAAAGTGATCTACTTCCTCTCTTTTCTAAAGCTCGTTCCATGTTAACTTTGGAAGAGACAAGCCTTGCCAAGCGTGCCTCGTGACAACCCTATGCAGCGCTAGTCTCGCATCACGCCTCCCAGGCCGCTCCCACGAACTCGGCTCCGCAACACGATCCGTATCATGCAAATCGAGGACGAGGACGAGGTCGCAGTCGCGGTCGTGGTCACTTCACGGGCCAGTGGGGTTGCAGCGGCTGCCACAACAGTCGCGGCGCACCTCCCCCGTATCAATGGTCGTGGCCCTCTCCCCATTGGGCCTACCCTACGCAGCAACAATGGGTCGCTCTGCCATCCCCATACCCTACGGCCCAGCCGCGTCCTCCAAACCCCAACCCACGCGGACATGGTATCCTCGGCCCATGTCCTTAACATGCGTATCACACTGAGGTGGCTCTATATGCTCCTACGGAGATTGACTCAGCGATGCATACGCTGTCTCTCGGCCAACCAGGCGACAATTGGTACATGGACTCGGGTGCCTCGTCTCACATGACCTCTAACCAAGGTAATCTCACATCTTAATTACTTTAATTTGTGCACCAAATGTGATATAATTGTTGGTAATGGTCACACTCTTCCAATTAAGGGCTCGTGTCACTCCTCTCTCTCTCTCCTCCCTCCCCCCCTCTTCGTCTCAATAATGTTCTCCATGCTCCTCACCTAATCAAAAACTTGATCTCTGTCAGAAAATTCACCACTGATAACTCTGTTTCTATCTCTTTTGATCCGTTTGGTTTTTTTGTGAAGGATTTTTGGAAGGCCACCCCCATCATGCGATGCAATAGCTCGGGTGATCACTACCCTATTCTCCCAACCGCCGCCTCTCGCTCTGCCCCGTCACTTTTTGCCTTACTCTCTCTCTCTCTCTAGGCCGATTGTTGGCACACATGGCTTGGCCACCCCGACGGTCACGTTTTTGATTTTCTTAGGTGAAGTTCTCAAATCACTTGTAATAAACGCTCTTCTACATCGTTTTGGCATTCTTGTCCCATGGGGAAACATATTAAATTGCTGTTTTATGATTCACTTACTACGACTCGTTTACTGTTTGATTTAGATCATAGTGATGTTTGGACATCACCCGTTTTGAGGTCTTCGGGACATCGTTACTATGTTTTACTTTTAGATGATTATACGAGTTTCTTGTGGACGTTTCCTTTATCTCATAAAAATGATGTGTTTCCTACATTTTTATCTTTTCGTGCTTATGTCAACAAACAATTTGAACGTGATATTAAAATTCTCCAAAGTGACAATGGCACGGAATATAAAAACGCCTCTTTCTCTATCTTTTGCAAAACATATGGCATGCATCAACGCTTTTCTTACCCATACACCTCTTCTCAAAATGGAAAATTCAAATGCACGATCCGTACAATAAATAATATAATTCGTACTTCTGTTTACCGTGCTTCCATTCTGCCGACTTTTTGGCCTCACACCTTGCAAGTCGCCACATTGTACAACATAACTCATTCTAAAAGTCTTCACTATATTACCCCACTCCAACGTCTCTACCATCAAACTCCCTCCTACGCCCATCTACTACAATACATAAGCTACAATCGCAGTCTACTCCTTGTGTCTTCCTTGGTTACCCACCTAATCATCGTGGCTATAAATGCTTCGACCTCTCCACCAACAAAATAATTCTTTGTCGACATGTTCTCTTCCATGAAAGCTCATTCCCTTTCTCGAAGTTCTCTTCCTCCCCTCCATATTGTAGTCAGACCCCTGTGGCACCGATTTCTGCACCTTATGTTCCCAATATTGGGTCGATGTTGGGGCAACATTGCAACCAGAACCCGGTGGCACCAGTTTCTGGACCTTCTGTTCCCAATGTTGGTCGATGTTGGGGCGACATTGCAACCAGAACCCTGTTCCTCCCACTGTGGCTCCCTCTTTCCTCAATGATGGTCGGTCATCACTCCTCACTCATCCTCTTCTCACTCCAAACACGGACCCCCCCAGGGGTCGCTCCTCCTCTCCCGCCTGCGACAACACAATCACCACCCACGTAGCCGCCCACACTGCACGCGTCCCCTATTTTGCACGACGGCCCATTTCCACCCCGCGCGCCATCTCAGGCAACACCACCCTTTCCTCGTGCACCAACTCAGGCGACACCACCCCCATCTTGTGCGCCACGTCAGGCGACACCGCCCCCTACTCACCCCATGACAACTCGCAGCCAACATGGCATCTTCAAGCCAAACCTTCTCTTCAATCTCCACTCCACCTCGTATCACTCTCCTCTTCCACGTAATCCTGTAGCGGCGTGATTCGACCCTAATTGGAAATTGGCCATGACTGATGAGTTTGATGCTCTTATTAAAGATAAGACGTGGGAGTTGGTACCCCATCCTACTAATGTCAATATTATTCGGTCTATGTGGATTTTTCGTCACAAGTTTCATTCTGATGGTTCCTTTGAGAGGCATATGGCCCGACTTGTAGGTGATGGCAGGTCTCAGCAGGTTGGGGTTGATTTTGATGAAACTTTCAGTCTCGTGGTTAAGCTCGCTACTATTCGGGCGATTCTCAGTATTGCAGTGTCCAAGGCTTGGGATATTCATCAGCTCGACGTGAAGAATGATTTTTTTACACTATCATCTTCATGAAACCGTATATATGCACCAACCCCTCGGATTTCGTGACTCATCTCGACCAGATCATGTGTGCTTATTGAAGCACTCTCTCTACGACCTTAAACAGGCCCCTTGGGCTTGGTATCAACGATTTGCTGATTTTGTTGATACCATTGGTTTCTCGCACAATGCCTCGAATCACTCTCTCTTTATCTTGCATCGTGGTTTGGACACGGCCTACATCCTTCTTTATGTGGATGATATCTTGCTTACCACCTCTTTTCATTCTTAACGGCAGTCTATTATGTCTCAGCTTGGTCGGGAATTTGCCATGAAGGACTTGGGTCATTTGAGTTTATTTTTGGGGATTGCAGTTCAACGTTGCACTGATAGTCATTTCCTATATCAGAGGAAATATGTCGAGGATATATTCGCTGAGCCGGTATGGAGTCGTGTAAACCGAGTCAAACTCCGGCTAACACGAAATCCAAACTTAGCGCAATACTCGAGAGTGCCAAGTTTTCGGATCCTACTCTTTACCGCAGTCTGGCTAGCGCCCTTATATCGTTCAATAACTTTGTCTCTTCATGCATGATCCCCGTGATGCTCACATGTTGGCCCTTAAAAGGGTTGTATGTTACATTCATGGGACTCTTGATTATGGTCTTGACATCTCTCCCTCCCCGGTTAAGGGGTTGACCATCTATACTGATGCTGATTGGGGCTGATGCCCCGACACTCGTCACTCGAATTTGGGATACTGTGTTTTTCTTGGTGACAATTTGGTTTCTTGATCCACCAAATGACAGCCGATCCTCTCACGGTCTAGTGCCAAGCGGAGTACCGTGGCGTGGCTAATGCAGTGTCTGAGTCATGTTGGATTCGGAACTTACTCTTAGAGCTTCACTGTCATATTGCTTCAGCGACTCTCATATACTGTGACAATGTGAGCGCCATCTACCTTTCGAGCAATCCGGTCCAACATCAATGAACCAAACACATTGTATGGATATACATTTTGTTCGAAAAAAAGTAGCTCGTGGTCAAGTCCGTGTCCGACATGTTCCCTCACGTTATCAGTTAGCCGACATTTTACGAAGGGACTTCCACGGGTTCTTTTTGACGATTTTCGGTCCAGTCACAACGTTCGTCTTCCTCCCGTTTCCACTGCCAAGGTGTATTTGATATAGAATATGTATATTTGATAATTATTGTAGATTGATATTTATTTTAGTGATACATAGTGGTCAAGTCTATATTTCTCTTCTGTACATAGTGATACATAGTGGTCAACATATAATATTGTTTACTATAATATTACCACGGACTTGACCAATATAACATTATACGTAGGTGGTAATATTGTTGTTTACTATAATCTCAAAATATGTGATTATGTCTGTGTTACGTTGTTATATTTGAGTCCACTCATTAAAATATTAGCGGGCATAAACTTTTGAAAAGGTAGCAAAAGGCCTCAAACTAACAAATAATTAATACTAACCTAATTTGCATTAATTCTTACCTTAAGAGCAAGAAGCTCCACACCATTGATATCGCAAACAAAGAAAATGTAACAGGATTTGTGCAATATCTCTTTGATTCTATTTGCTGTCTGTTTCAACATGTGGTTTGGCCGAAAGGATACCTAATAACCCTTATCTGTAGGGCAAGTACTGGGGAAGAAAAAATTTCTTTAATTTGTTATTAATCCATCCAGTCTAAATGTTTGTAGGTTATAACTTTTAAGTTGTTGTATTACTCCATGGACGTAATGAGATGCTCATTACTACCTTGGAATCGTCGCGTCATGCCTTCGATTCCTACCACGTGAATTGAAGCGATCAAATTCCTTTAAGAATTTACCGTTAAACTATAATTGGGGATGCTTTTCTCCGAATAAGGAAAAAAGAAGCGTACCGTTGCACTGGCATAATAAAACATACGCAAGCAGACACACATATACAATTGTTACTGCAATAAGATACATGTAAGATTTTATTTAAACACTTTATAGATTTATTATTGCTGTAACAAGTTATTTTGTAACATAAAAACAACAAACCAGTATGTAAACATGACACTTAGGTTTTAACTTGTTCGGTTAACCCAACTAGTTCACGAGGTTTTCGTCCAACGAAATTAACATCTTCCATTATAGAAAAGAACCCAAAGGACTTTTTTTCCCGCACGAAAAGTAAATAAATTAAACCCAAGAGAGTGTCATACAAGGTACAAGGGGCATACCCCAAGTTGAAGCATACGAAAGACACTCAAGTTATTCAACTTCAATAATCAATGGACTATCTAGCCGAGGAATACACGAAACTTTAGCCTAGGACTACTACTTGTGTAAAGCCTCACACCATGTCTATAATACCCAAATCATATCTTTAGATGCTACCCTCTTCATTCGACTTCGGGCAACCCATGATCGTACTCTACTAGCAGCGTCGAGTAGCTCATGGTTGTCTCCTTATTGATAGTAGCTTCAACATTGATCCAACACTCTCGGGTGAAGAAATAAGAAGATACTACCTATCATGAAGATACTCGCACCCATATAAGATATTTGCTTGCCCTCTTTACCTGCAAATCCCAACACATTTCTGCCAAAACCAAGTGATGTACCCTTTGCCAAAACCAAGTGATGTACCCTTCTCCAGACACACATGAAATTCGAGCAAGGTTAGAGAGGACACAGTTTCTGAATCTATTAGGTTTCTTTCCCATTTTATACCTTATTTTGGTCTGAATTTCATAATCAAGTTCTATGCAAGACATGCATCAATTTATACTCAAGAATTTTTGTATTTCTCCACCTCCAGATGCATGCCACTATGCTACAAAAAACTGCTGCCCTCACCTGGAAAACATCCCATTTCTTCTTTGTGGCATGGGTAAACAATTCCTTCCAAGTGCTAAGCTGGACATCAAAAACATATACACCTATCCCTCATTATAGTATCTAGAACATGCCTGGCCTTAGTGCATTGAAAAAAAAAGTGTTCTAAAGATTCACCAGATTCATTACAAAGCCCACATATCTTATCAGTTATTATATTGAACCTAACTCGTCTATCCTTCGTAGCTAGTCAATCATGCATGGAAAGCCAATCAATAAAGAAGTTTTAGGTGCAGATATGTTGTTGCATACCAGATGACTCCACTCCATATCAGGTGTGTCAATGTGAAAGTCCTGATAACATATATGTGTTACCTGGTTCTGAGTTTTCCTTCCCCACTCCTCTGGTTGAAAGGTAAGGATCTTTTCTCTCATGTCATCCCTTAGCTTAAGGAGGGTCTTCCACCATGGGGAGTCACCTGGTTTAATTTAAATAGTCCATATGCTCTCCTGCTTCAGTTTATACTCCTTAGCCTAAGTTGTCCATATTGTTGGCCTATTTACATGGTTGTCCAACCATATAATCAGTGCACAGAGAAGTGCTTTGTTCCAGCTCAAAATCTCCTTAATCTGGAGAAACCCCTTGGTCATGTTGCTGACAGAGTCTGGTTCATGCAACCAAGTTTATTCTTCCATTCTCTTTGCCTGCCCATAGAAAGCTCATACACATCCCTTCAATTTTCTTAGCTACCCCTATGGGTATGGGTAGTATATGGCTCCAGAATCTTTGGATTGCCCTGAGGACTGCTTTCACTAACTAAAGCATGTCAGCATAACTTAGTTGTTTGGCAAGCCAACTGTGAATTCTTGCACTAGACTTTTTGATAAAGGGTTTATATTCATTAATTTTTAGCTGCTTGGGGCTGAGTGGTATTCCCATATATATGACTGGGAAGGTGCCCTCTGGGAAGTTCAATTTTCTCATAATTCTTTCTCTCTCTTCTCCTTGGGTTCCTGCTAGAAAGATGGAGCTTTTTGTGTTATTTATTTGCAGACCAGACTTGGTTAAGAACTCTTTCATTGTTCCTTTCAAGCTTTGCAATGATTCCTTGTCTCCTCTACAGAAAAGCAGCAGATCATCTGCAAAACACATGTGAGTTAGGCCTATTTTAACAGTTTTTGGATGATAGTAAAACTTATCTTTATGAAGCACATTATATTTAATCATCCTAGACAAGTATTCCATGCAAATGACAATCATATTTGGGGACATTGGATCTCCATGTCTGAGCCCTTACTTCCTAGGAATATGACCCTCCAAGCTTCCTGAAAATTTTGGATCGTGGATTGACACAACAACTTTGAGAGTTAAGCTAACTTTGCCTTAACTCTATTGTGATCTTCATGACTAAAGTAATGTGCAGCGGAATTTAAAAACAAGAAGATATAATTTTTAAGAAGTTTTCAATATTATTAAAAACTTCCGAGCCTTAGGCCAAATAACCATAAAGGTTTTAACAAAAATGTTCCTCACAACAATTCACTCACGCTTTTTGTTGATCGGACTCAACGAAGCAGACAAGTACGAACTACTTAACTTCTATGAACTAGACGTAAATAGTTGATACAAAAACTTCACAAAAGCAAGACGAAGACAATACAAAGAATGATTAATCTCTCAGATTGTTTAGCACGGCTGTCTTGTCCTCATCTTGATGAACTTAACATCTTTTATAGATTTCTTGAATCTTGCACGCTAAGATGTGTTGTTCACAGTTTTGGTAACTCTTGTTATTTCCTTGTTAAATTTTGGCATCTTTGTGACTCGATATCTTCTTGAATATGTGTTTCCTTTATTACTGATCTAGCAAGGTAACACATCTTCTTCAAATCGGAGTAATCCTGAAAAGAATCAAAGTTGCAGAGAATCCAATTTGTTTCCTTCTTTTGAAAGCGTGTAGAGTTTGACTATTCAACTTAGCTTGAATTATGGAAACTTCAAGTAAGGAATCATCCATAGCTCTTCCTTATGATTAAGATACCTTTCTGGAACTAAACATAAACAACTAAAACCGTGGAACTTGATTAATAGGTGAATTAAGGCAAAACTTAAGTTTGGCAACTCAAGAACAGTTTTCGTACAAGCTCTCGGGTTTCAATGTTATCCTCAATGTTGTCCCAACATCGTATAACATTGATTCCTGAGAACCTTGCACTTTCAATCTTCCTCTTTTTGCCTTTCTTCACAAAACCAACACCTGTTCCAATCAAGTCCTATATCCAGAAAGTTAGAATCAACAAGAAACACATTAAACTACTAAATTGCTCCCCATCAATACAAGATAACATATCCAAAGTTAAATTAGCAAAGACAAGTATTAAGGTCATCACTACATCAAAAGATGTTCATACCCCAACATTCATCAATGTTGCCTCAACATTGAAACCAGTGAGTTTCCTGCATGAAAGGTTAGCCAGACAAGCAGTTCAAAATGTGCTTTCATAAGAAATAACAGTTAGAGCAGTTCAACATTAGTAGTACTTAGAGTTACATGCCATAACTAGATATCAAGGACATGTCCCTTGATCAAATAAAAACCAAATAGAGATAAATGTACCAGCCACACAACCATATCAGCAGTTCATAACAAGCAAAACATAAACTAGAAGACTAAAAATAAAAAAACTTGAAACTATTCTCCCCCTTTTTGTGAAGAATGTAGTTTCTCCAAATTTTTCACCATGTCCTCCAGTTCTTTGAGGTGCTCCTTCCTTTCTTCAATCTCCCTCTGAGTATCAGCAATTTGCCCCCTTATACCACCAGTTCAACAGATGATCCACAAAAGTAGAGGTTATGACCATGCAATCTTCATCTTTGGACATAGGCACTAAAGTACCAGCAAACTCCTGAGCCTTCTTCTTCTCAGTTCTTGGTCTCACCACTCCTTTTGGGTTCCAAGAAAGGTCTCTCACTCTTGATCCAGACAAGTAGCTTGGGAGAATTATCAGTTCAGTATCATTCTTCCTCCAGCCCACAGTGACACTTGTCTTCAATCCTTGCTGGTTAAGGATTTTGCAGATGAGTGAGGGAAAGGCAGCATGCCATTCTTCCTTCTAGCAACTTCAGACATTGACTTTAAAATCCTCTCCCCCATATTCACAGCCAGCCCATTCTTGATTTTGTACACCAAGAGTGCTGATTCCTTGGTCAGTACAATGACATTCTTGCTTGGCAGCCGGTTGAAGCAAGCTATCTTGTGCAAGACAGCACTAAGAGAGGTGAGTTTTGTGGTTGGCAGAGCATCTCTCCAGATTTTGACCAACCCTCCAGTCAAGTCTTCATTCACATCATCATAGTAGGGGTTCTCAGATTCATCAACAGTTGGGAATCCACAGATCTTGTTGATGGTGTAGGATTCAATGTTGAAGACTCTCCCCCTCACCCAAGCTTTTCCATATTTTGGAGATCTGTAGTCCCTGATCCACTTGGAGAGATTCAGGTAGAACTCCATGACAATCTTAGGAGCATAGTCACTCAACTCCATCACTGATTGTTGCAACCCTCTTGCCTCAAGCAAGTCCATCACCTTTTGTTCCTTGAAGCTGGCCATCTCTACAGCTCTTTCAGTGTGAATATCCCTTCTATTGAAGGAATCCCACTTCTTCTCCAACTCTTGTGAAAGATAATAAGGAGAAAAGTAGTCCTCCTCATCCTCAGGGTAGATCACATACAGCCTATTAGTATACTCTTCTGTCCCTGATGTTGCCTTAACATCAGCAGCAACATCCTGCTCTTCCTTAGTCTTTTCCTCTTCCTTCTCCTCCTCCTCTTCATCCTCAACATCCACCACCTCTGTCTCCTCTTCCATCACTTGCTTTCCTTTCCTTTTTTCTCTCAGCAGCAGCAGCAGCAGACTTCCTCTCTTCCTCAACCTTTTTCTCGTCTTTAACAGCCCTCTTCCTAGCTAATCTTTCAGCTTGTCTTTCCCTAGCCTCAACACGTTGCTTAGCAGTCTAAGACATAGTGCTCAACTTCTCCCTTGCACCCTTGCTCTTTTTCTTTTCAGCCCTAATCCACTTCCTCACCAATTTCTCCACAGACTTATCCACGGATTTCTCCACAGATTTCTCAACAGATCCACTACCCTCCCCCTCAACAGTTATATCAACATCAATTTTAGGGTTGGGTTCAACCATGTTTACCTCAGTTTCAGGATCATTGATGGTGGGAGCGGTTGACTCAGCAGTTGGCTCAACATTGGGGGTCGATTCTCTTTGTTTGGACTTCTTTCCTCGTTGCACGTAGGGGATCACCTTCCTTTTAGCTGCAATTGGAGCATCATCTGATTTTGCAACAGCACTCCTAATGTGAGAACGTGTGCCTGCAACTATGGGTTCACTGCTCAGAGCAACATCTGCAAGAGTTTTCATGGGCGACTTGCTTGCCATTGCTAGTCCAAGAGATTTGAGAGAGAAATTGCAGGAAAAAACGAGAGAATTTTGAGAGTAGAGAGTGAATTTTGCAGAGTAAGCACAAAATAGGATATAGTAAGCACAATTAAGGAAATTAGGGCTTAGATTTCTAAAATAACCGTGAATAAGGAAAGAGAATGAATGTAAGTGGGCAGTTACTAAATTTGAATAAAATAAAACCTTCCCACTATGTTTTCCCGCGCACACGCTTTGATGTTTAATTAACAATTAACCAGAGCAGTTTTCAAAAATTTGAAAAACTTATAAGTTCCTGTTTTCAATGTTGGCCTGCGACAGTGCACAATGTTGGGATAACATTTGATAACATTCAAACCAGAAGGTGGAGGTACAGGCTTCACCAAGGCAAATTCATGTGAGAGCTTGAGATACATCCAAAAATACATCTGAAACTTAACCAATATAGCAAGTGAGTACCTCAGACATATTGTTCAGATCAAGATCATGAGTAAACAACATAGATAACATGAAACACACAGAGATAAGCAGTTATGAATTCAAGGAAAAATTCACTTACACAGCATAAAAAGTCACAGAAAAATGTGTCACCTGCAGTATGTCACCCAAATTGTATGCCTCAACACATGAATTATACTCCCCCTGAGCCTAGACCGACACAACTCAACAACAAGAAAGAAAACAATGCAGTTCTACATGAATGCAACAATGTAGTGTCAAATAGGCAGATGGTAAACACATATGAAAAACTCCTCGAACCAGCACAACACACATCTCTTTATAATCTTTATTATTTTCATAACTCATCTGAACCAAAAGCTGAAGGTTTCTAAACACAAAGCTAATGTCACTACTGATTGAGGGCAGCCTGAACTCCACACACCCGAGTAATAACATTAACAGCAACAAGTTAGGCAAGTACAAAGGCCTTGAATGTTGGCAATTCACTTATCATGCACCCCAACGCCCCAATTCCTTATGCATACTTGTTTACCAACCTGCATTCAAGAGAATCACCAAGTGATCAGTGCTACTAAATGTAAGAAATCTAAACCTCAAACACCCTAGTAGAAAGGATCACCCTCATGTGTTCCTTGGCCAAACAAACAGAAACATGTAAATAAGCACAACTGAGTAACACTGAAGCTGTCAACCTCATGTACCCCAGCTTCTCCACATGTCATGTACACCTTCCATATGAATAAGACACAACTGAATATACATCAAAGTAGTAAACTTTGAGTACCCCAGCTTCTCCATATGATAGGCTATCACAACCTCAGACAAACAGAAGAGTTTTATTACTTTTTCAAAACAGAGATGTGAAACTGATAACTAGGAAGAGTTGTTAATCAAAGAGTTCAACCACACAAACCAAATCTGACAAAACAAAGATTGAATGAGACTCACAAGGAAATAAATTCAACACAAGAAAAACAACAGAGTACCTACTACACCACAACCAATATACCAATTCTAGACAGTGGTGTTATGTCAACACTGGTTTGCTCAACATTCTCACATATTGCACATGCCAAGAGATTTCCTCAAGCTGAAGAATCTCTCACTATCTAAAGGTTTTGTAAACATATCAACAAGCTGGTTTGTTGTCTCAATATGTTCAATGTTGATCACTTTGTTCTCTACCATATCTCTTAGGAAATGATGCCTTATGTTTATATGCTTAGTTCTAGAATGTTGGACAGGATTCCTAGAGATACTTATGACACTTAGATTGTCACAGAACATGAGAAGTGTATCACTATCTAGCCCATAATCTGAAAGCATGTGTTTGAGCCACACAAGTTGGGTAACACAGCTGCCAGCAGCTACATATTCTGATTCAGCTGTTGATAATGAAACACAGTTCTGCTTCTTGCTATACCAGGAGACCAAATTATTCCCCAAATAAAAACAGCCTCCACTTGTGGATTTTCTATCATCCACATCACATGCCCAATGAGAGTCACTGAACCCAACCAAGTTAGTGTTAGTGTCATAAGAATACCAAACGAAGTTCCAGAGATATATCTAAGAATCCTCTTCACAGCAATCAAGTGAGATTGCCTGGGCTCAGCTTGGTACCTAGCACAAACACATACTGAAAACATGATATCTGGTCTAGAGGCAGAGAGATATAGCAAACTACCAATCATGGATCTGTACAATGTTGGGTCAACATTGCTGCCAGTGCCATCTTTTGTTATCTTCACTGAAGAGGACATAGGAGTTTTGCAAGGCTTGGACTCTTGTAGCTCAAATCTCTTCACCAGATTCCTTGCATACTTCTACTGGTTCAGGAAGATA
The DNA here is from genome assembly GCA_948329865.1 of Linaria vulgaris. NCBI lineage: Eukaryota > Viridiplantae > Streptophyta > Magnoliopsida > Lamiales > Plantaginaceae > Linaria > Linaria vulgaris. The sequence continues at coordinate 31,278,992 of OX415249.1, forward strand.
CCATTCTCCAGCTGCTTAACTTGTAGTCCCAGAAAATAGTTGAGCTCACCAATCATGCTCATCTCAAATGTTCCTATCATTGACTCAACAAACTTGTCTAAGGTAGACTTGTTAGTAGAGCCAAATACAACATCATTCACATAAATTTGAGCAATGCATATATCTGAGCTTTTTCTAAGGACAAACAATGTTCTATCTCCATCTCCTCTATTGAAACCTAGGCCTAACTGAAAATCAGTTAGCCTCTCTTACCAAGCTCTAGGAGCCTGTTTTAAGCCATATAAAGCCTTCTCAAGTTTGTACACATGGTCAGCATGTTTAGGATCAGCAAAGCCTTTAGGTTGTTCTACATAAGCCTCTTTGTCAATTAAACCATTTAGAAAGGCACGTTTAACATCCATTTGGTAAAGTTTAATCCTAAGACAGCAAGCAATAGCAAGAAGTAATCTAATTGATTCTATCCTAGCTACTGGAGCAAAAGTCTCATCAAAATCTATACCTTCTATCTGAGTATAACCTTGTGCAACCAACCTAGCTTTGTTCCTCATAATTACACAATTCTCATCAGTTTTACTTTTTAAAATCCATTTTGTACCTATTACATTCACATGTGATGGCATAGGCACTAGATTCCAAACTCTGTTTTTGATGAATTGTAAGAGTTCCTCTTGCATGGCATTAATCCAGTAACTATCCTTAAGAGCTTCAGTTACATTCTAAGGTTTAATGAAGAAAACAAAACAAGATGCATTATCAGCAGTACAAGAAGAAGACATACAAACACACAATTTAACCATATCCTTGTAATTTACCCTTTCTTTATTGCGTGTTCTAACTCTCTCAGTAATTTGTCCAATTACTTGAGTGACTGGATGATCTCTTTTTATCCTAGCAGGAGGATCTCTTCTGGCTACTGAAATTGTTTCATCTTCAGAATCTGACAGTACAGATGTTGGCCTCACATTGGGAGTTTCTGGTGTTAGGTCATCATTTGTTCCAGTTTCCAGTTCAGCATTTCCAGCTTCTGTGTTCAATGTTGAGTCCAATGTTGGAGCAACATCTGAACCAGTGACTTCTTCAGTACCTGCAGAAACAGTCAAATCATGAAAAATGACATTCACTGATTCTTGAAAAGTATGCAATCTTGGATTGTAGACCCTAAAAGTAGCACTATTAGGAGAATATCCAACAAATATACACTTTTCACTTTTGGGATTAAATTTTCTCAAATAGTCTCTATCTTTTAGCAAATAGCAGTTAATACCAAATTCATGAAAGTGTGCTACTGTTAGTTTCGAACCCGTCAAGATTTCATAAGGTGTCATAGTAGTACCAGGTCTAAGATAAACTCTATTACTAATATAACATGCAATATTCAAAGCTTCAGCCCAGAGTTGTTTAGATAGGTTTCTAGAATTCAACATTATTCTAGCCATCTCTTGAAGTGTTCTATTCTTCCTCTCAGCAATCTCATTTTGCTGAGGTGTCTAAGGTGCAGAGAACTCATGGAAAATGCCTTTAGTTTCACAAAAATTAGCAAAGCTTACATTTTCAAACTTTTTCCCATGGTCAGACCTAATTCTTCCTACAGAAGTGTCATACAGATTTTTAATACTAGCATGCAAAATCTTGAATGTGTTGAATGCCTCTGATTTTTCTTTCAAAAACTTAATCCAGGTATATCTTGAAAAAGCATCAACAATAACAAAAGCATACTTCTTACCATTCAGGATACTAACCTCAATAGGACCCATAAGATCCATATGTAGCAAATCAAAGCACTTATTAGTTCTAGGGTTAGTACTTTGTACCTGAAGTGGTGGATGGACAACTTTTGTTTGTTTACCTTTAAGGGAGTCTTCACAAACAATTTTACCTGGGCTAGTCAACTTGGGCAGTCCTCTCACAACCTCTAACTTCTGTAGTTTCTCCAGATTTCTATAGTGCACATGTCCTAACTTCTTGTGCCACATAACAGATTCATCTATCTTGGCAGGGTAGCATTCAGCTTCATTTTGAGCAAGATAGCAGTTATCCTTTGATCTTGTACCTGTCATGACACGGACATTGTCACTATTAAACATATCACATGAACTTTTATCAAAAGTAACTAGCAAGTTATCATCACAAAGTTGACTTATTTTAATTAAATTTGCTTTCAATCCTTCAACCAACAACACATCCTTGAGTGGTGGAAATCCTTCAACATCTAGTACTCCTTTTCCAATGATTTTCCCTTTTGTGCCTCTTCCATAGGTAACTGTTCCAACAGTCAAAGGGATTACATCTTTTAGGTTGTCAATGTTTCCAGTCATGTGCCTTGAACATACACTGTCAAAATACCACTTACCTGCAAGGTTAGAGTAAACAGCAGAAAAGACAACATTGCAAACAATTTTAACCTTAGGAGTTTTTATCTTTTCAATACAGGTTCTACTTTTATGCCCTTCAGCTTTGTTACCTAATGTTGGGATAACATTCAGATCAGAGATTCTCGTAACATTGTTACTGCTATTGACTCATGTTTTCTTCTCAATCACACTTCTGAATTTTTTACAATAAGGCTTAATGTGACCAGGTTGAAAACAATATTGACAGATAAAAGTAGGCTTTTTCACAGTGTTGATAGGAATTTCACTACTCACACTACTACTTTCCTTGACAGAACCAGCTATTAAATAGGCAGAATCAACATCTTTAGAGGAAGGTTTAGCCCAAACTATTTTTACCTTGATTTCCCATACTTAGAACTTTATCAAGCATAGATGTAGAAGAGTTTCACTTGTCAATGGATGTTCAGCTTTATCTAATTTTACCTTTACCTCTTTCAGCTCAGCCTCAGTTTTGTCAAGGTTTTTCTCATACAGTTTCAGCATCTCCTTCATGCATCCAATCTCTTCCTTCAGGCTTTTGTTTCTCTTGATTAGATTGTGATTCTCAAGCAGCAGTTTGTGGTAGATAGACTTCAGGTCTTCAATGATTTCCTCCTGGGAGTTTTCTCCTTCAAAGAAATATTCTTCATCTAGATTCACTGAGCCATGAAAACAATCAAAGTTAGATTTATTAAAGTAGGACGCAAGATAAGGTTCAGTATCAGTATCATATTCATCCCAATCTGCAAAGAAGGTCTCCTGTTCTGATGTTGGATCCTGAATGTTAGGGTAACATTGAGATCCGAAGCAGTTCAAGAAGTCTTCTGGCGTCCAGTCAATCTGAGTGAGTAGCGCAGCAGTTTAAACCTCTTCTGATTGTTCTTCAGCTTCTCCAGAACTAAAGTCATCTTCATTGATATCATCTACACAAACCCAATGAGAATTTCCTCTTTTTCTAAGAGTGTTAGTACATTCATTAGCCATATAACCATATCCTTTACATTCAAAACATTGAACATCTTTTAACTTATCAGCTTCTAAAGGAGTAGGTTTTGATGCCATGTACTTCACAAACTTAGGAGGTAATTTCTTATAACCTGGGGAACTATTACTAAGATTCTTTTCTTTACCTTTTCCTTTAAGGTCCAGCTTATTGAACTTCTTAGTAATTTTACCATAGTTTGAAGAAATTAATTCATAATCATCATCACTTTCATTTTCAAGACTTGATCCTCTTAAAGCAACAACCCTATGTTTGCTAGGTTGTGAGGCATTCTCCATCTCAAATTCTCTAAGAGTATTAATCAAGACTTGAAACTGTAGATTAGCAAGGTTCCTAGATTCACTCATTGCAATTTTCTTGAGAGAAAATTTTGATGACAGTGTTCTCATAGCTTTATAAACCATTTCTTAATTAGTCATAGCAAAACCTAGGTTTTCGCATTGGTTAGCAATATCAAGAATTTTCTTAAAATAACTGTCAACACTTTCATCTTCACCCATCTCAAGTTTTTCAAATTGCTGAAGCAGTTGTCTATATTTAGAATCTTTAACATCGGAATCTCCTTCACAGTGTAATTCAAGTATATCCCAAGCATGTTTGGCTTTTTGTACAATTCTGGATTAACTTGAACATGTGATGATTAACCCAACTAAAGATAACATTAAGAGCTTTTTTATTAGAGTTATAGAGACTTACCTCTGCTGCTGTCCAATCTGCTTCTGGTTTTGGTACTAGATCACCTTCACCATCTCTTGGTAATGTTGGAAGAGAGTATCCATTAATCACGGATTGCCAGGCTCGAATATCAATAGCTTTGATGTGAGGCTCATCCTGGTATTCCAGTATGCATAATTGGAGCCATCCAAAACTGGAATCCTGTTGGTATTAGGATTGACACTGTCCATGGTGTTGTATCACCTCCAAACTACCAGTGTAGTCAGTGTTTGGCTCTGACGCCAATTGAAAATTTTGGATCGTGGATTGACACAACAACTTTGAGAGTTAAGCTAACTTTGCCTTAACTCTATTGTGATCTTCTTGACTAAAGTAATGTGCAGCGGAATTTAAAAACAAGAAGATATAATTTTTAAGAAGTTTTCAATATTATTAAAAACTTCCGAGCCTTAGGCCAAATAACCATAAAGGTTTTAACAAAAATGTTCCTCACAACAATTCACTCACGCTCTTTTTTGATCGGACTCAACGAAGCAGACAAGTACGAACTACTTAACTTCTATGAACTAGACGTAAATAGTTGATACAAAAACTTCGCAAAAGCAGGACGAAGAAAATACAAAGAACGATTAATCTCTCAGATTGTTTAGCCCGATTGTCTTGTCCTCATCTTGATGAACTTCACATCTTTTATAGATTTCTTGAATCTTGCACGCCAAGATGTGTTGTTCACAGTTTTGGTAACTCTTGTTATTTCCTTGTTAAATTTTGGCATCTTTGTGAACTCGATATCTTTCTTGAATATGTGTTTCCTTTATTACTGATCTAGCAAGGTAACACATCTTCTTCAAATCGGAGTAATCTTGGAAAAAATCAAATTTGCAGAGAATCCAATTTGTTTCCTTCTTTTGAAAGCGTGTAGAGTTTGACTATTCAACTTAGCTTGAATTATGGAAACTTCAAGTAAGGAATCATCCATAGCTCTTCCTTATGATTAAGATACCTTCCTGGACATAAACATAAACAACTAAAACCATGGAACTTGATTAATAGGTGAATAAAGGCAAAACTTAAATTTGGCAACTGAAGAACAGTTTTCGTACAAGCTCTCGGGTTTCAATGTTATACTCAATGTTGTCCTAACATCGTATAACATTGATTACAGAGAACCTTGCACTTTCACTTCCATTGATGCAAAATGAAAACATGGTTGTGGATACACAAGTCATCATCAAACTCACAAACTTTGTGTCAAAACCAAAACTAATCAGTACATCTTGAAGAAAAGACCAGTTTATAGTGTTATAAGCTTTTCTAAAGTCTATATTGAGCATACATCTTGGGGACACATTCTCTCTATTATATCTTCTTATCAGCTCCTAAGAAAGACTAATATTCTGAAAGAGAACCAAGAGGACTTAACCAAAGCTAAAGGTTCTCTATTTTTAATTCTGATGCCTATTGCAACTATTCATCACATTTGTTACAATTTCTAACTTTGATGATACAATTTTTAACTTTGATGATACAATTTCTCCCGCTTGCTGGCTTTACTGACGAAGAGGGTATCGATTTGTTTGGAACGCCAATCCTGACTCGGTGTCACAGGTCGAACTAGTAACACAGCGAATTTATTTTTCGCCCGTGCGACACACAAGTTTCTGCCCTAAAATTTTGATTAGCCTTACCGTCGAGGTTGTTCACATAACCCATACGTATGGTACGCCCCATAACACACATACACTCGAACACTCGGAATGCATCCTCGCACCCAGAAGGCACTCGTATATCCTTAGTCGAACCGCATAGAGCTCCCTAGCGCAAGTCTTAAGAACGCTTCCCGACGTTGCACCAAAAGTGACGACACTCGCCTATGCAAAGAGCCCTTCGACCGTAGTCCCTTTTGTGAGGGTAATACGCCTATGCTAGATTTTGCCTCTTGACATCCGTCTTGGGTTGCACTTACCCATTGGCCTGATAGCCTTGAAGCTCTCATAGCTTCGCACCTAAGCTAAGGGTCTCCTAGCACCCGCAACTGAATCCTCGTGCTCAACATTGCTCACGGCACTCAGAGTCACCCGTAGTCCCTCGTATCGTTCACTTGTGTCTTGCCCGAGACAAGGACTATGTTGTGATCCCAAGACTACTTGATATGCCATCACATTAGCCTTGTACATCGTCATCCCAACAATGAACACCTTAGCTTTCAGACCCCCGTAGAAAAACTTGAACCCTTAGCCTTAACTACGTGTGGACCAAGAGACTCTTGGAATGCTTATCTCGATGTTCTTATTGATTTAGTGGCATTCTCGTTCGTAAAAACCATACCAGATAGCGGTCCCTACAAATAGAGCAGCCACCACAGTTAACTAGGCACCCAATGAGAGCCATGCAGCTCAACATTGCCTGAACTAGTCGAGAACTAAGACTGATCTCAAACGATGCCCTTAGTCGGCTCTTGGTGCATTAAAAGGCCCTAAGAGATTTCACATTTAGTACCTTCCATTGCTGCTTAGTACGGGGAAGACTAGCTGCTTGCTCACCAACTTGTCCTCCTTGCTAGTGTTCTGCCTCATTTCACCAATAATGCCACTAGTAGATACTCCATATCCACTAACAGCTTACTATGGCCTATCTTCTTCGTCCGAACACGGATTGCTCCAAAACTTCATACACATACTTACTATATGTCCTATGACCTTCTTACTAAGAATCACTCCATTTTAACCATAATAAGTTCTTTAGATCCTTTCACCTAACTGTAGCTTGCGTATTTCCACAACTGCCAAGCCAACTCCCAAACGGCTTGTGCGAATGACCTTAAACTTCTTGTAGATGTTACCAACATCTCCTATAACCTTCCCCTCAAATATCACCAGATTCGTACGAGAGAAAGTTCTTTATCTTGGAGCACCAAGACATAGTCCGCGCATCCCGATGGACCACCAAACTTTCTCACAAATGACTCGTGCGTTTGCCTTCAAACTCTGTGGAGATGTAGCCAACATCCCCAAGGATCTTCGCTTAATATATCATCCGTTTTGCATGACTAGAAGTCCTTCTGTTCATGACCTTAAGCCGCAACTTGTGCCTGGCTAGCACCTTGCCTAGTGCCTAACCATCCGCCTGACCGGCGCCCTGCCAATCAACCGACAGTCAGGGTAGCACTGGCTACCCATGACACTCGGGAAAGGTGATGGCTTTTTGGTGATAAACGACTGAACTCGAGTAACTTTTGAGTTGCATACGTATCTCTCGTCGAGAATCGGGTCGAACGTAGTTCAAATGTGACTGGCATAAGGTTGAAGAAAATATACATGTTTTGTAAAAGGGGTGAGGAGATGGTGTTTATGTAGAAATAATTTTGGTATTGGAAAAAGTAGAGGAAAAGATGGGTTGTCGGGATTTTTTAGAGGGGTTATTAGGTGTAAGAATTTAGAGGAGATTTTTGGGTGTCAGAATAATTCTTGCGAATCATGTAGTATTTATAGAGTTTTGCCTCCAATGCATGTTTGACAAATGTCGTGTTTATTAGAGGACATGTGTTGGGATAGGTGGGGCCATTTATTTGGATGTGTTTGGAGGATGTGAAAGGATAAGTGAAAAATGAGATATTTTTCAGGAGAAAACAATTTTAGAGGGGATATTTTGAGGAGAATGTTGTTAGAGGGCTTTTTAGAGGGGAAGGTTGTTTAGAGGGGAAATTACGAGGATGCTTCCATGCGAGGGGGCTTGTTTTGAGGAGAAATTCGTTTGATGAGTCTTCTTTTAAAGGAGACTTCTTTAGAAGAGAGACCCATTTGAGGGGCCTTCTTTTAGGGGAGAAATTTGAGAGAAGTGTCATGCAAACTAAAAAAGTAGCATGGCACAACTGTTCGATAATAATATTGGCTCCATGTCATGAATTTTCTTCAAACTCGTTGATACAACATTCTTATAAATATAATGAGCCAAGGATTTTGAACCCGAGATTGTGCTTGGGGCGAATAGAGCACCTGCATATACGTAGTCAAAAAGACAAAAATTGTTGCTTTGCTCGGAGTTTATCCGACGGTAGAAGAATAGTAATATGTTAGATATATAGCAAATAATATACATATATTTTTATTATTTAATTATTATTATTATTATTTTTTTTTTTTGTGAAAGAACCCATTGAGCCCGTGATACGTGGGCGTGTACAAGTAAAGAACAAAGAGACCCAAAACAATTGGAATTCTATGTTTTCTAAGTAGAAATAGAAGTCTTATTTGTATTTCTCATGGAAGCAAAAAGTATGGAATAGTTTGTTCATAGAGTTTAACACTTAACTCGAAAAAGTGTTTATCTTTCGTTAAGAGTTTGTGCACGACTCCAATGTGCTCTGTATTGTTTCTATAATTTGTATTCGTTGTATTACGTTCGTATCAACTGGTCCTTTCACCCCGAACTCTTTTACCATGCGGAATGATGAGTTGGCGGAGCTTCTAAGGGCTATGGAGAATAAATTCACCTCTATTTTGGAGCGGCATATGAACACGATCGATTCTCAATTCTCTCGACTCTCTCAATCAACTACCAACCTCTAGTCAACTCCCATACACTCCACGGCCAGTGAAGATTCAAATGTTTGTGCAACAAAAGCATTTGTACGCAGCGCACCCTTTGATGATATTTCTGTGAAGAAAATTAGCATCAGAGACTCGCAAGAGCACTATGTCACCTCCATCTACTCTGAATCTGTAGCTGAAACAGTAACAATTCCTTCCGTCTTCGAACTCAGCGCGCTACAAATGTTTGATAAGATTTATGTGAGGAAGGAATCAACAAGCCCTTTCGTTCAATATCCTGTCAAAATCAGCGGGCTACAAGTGTTTGATCAAATGCCTGTTGAGGCTAAAGAATTTAGTGAGCTGATGGTGTTTGATAAAATACCTGTCCGAAACACGCCACCGATTCCTCAATTTCAGTCTCCGATTTCTTTTACGGCTGGGTGTGCATGTTGTTTTTGTGGTCATGATTATTTCAACAGCAAACTCCGTGAGGATTTACAGATCCTGTCACATGAGGGTGCAGCTGATCCAAAAGATTTACATGTCATAAATTATGTGAATATATCACAATTGAATGAACACGTCCGCCAAGTGTTTGACAAAAGTTTGGTGAGGCAAACTGATCTTGGTACCTCACTTTGCCGTCCTGTTAAAGTTGGAGTAAGACATCACCAAGAGTTTACGTTGGTTTCAACGTACACTAGAGAAAACATGTCATATTTTGAAGATCAATGAAGTTTACTCCTCCTTGAAAGACATGATGCGAATCATATCTCGTACGCCGCTTCTATGCATGAGGTGCTACAAGAATTTCTGAATATGGACAATTCGCGTGGTATTTTTGTTCTGTGGAAATTCAAACAAAACTCGGAAGCGCCAATCATTCATGAAAGGGATCCACGTACACACGCCCTAAACACAAAGTTCCTCATGTTACCTAACCTTTTATATTCAAAATCTAATGGTACCATTTTAAGTATATCTGGTGTTTCTCAACGACAAGTTAATGCCTCTGTTGTGACAAACTTTTGAATTTTTTTGCTGAAGTTAGAAGAAATAAACTACAGCTTGTTTGCATAATACAAGTTTTGGTCGCAATGTTGCTCCTATTGCTCAGCGTATTGCGTTTTCTTGAAGATCAATTGGTTATAGTAAGACTATGTGCTTTGTTGGCTGTACGCCAAGAGGAAGAAGCTCTTGATATCATGGAAACATTATCCTGGGCGATCGGGGTAAGATCTAAATTGAGGTGTCGTAACTTGTCAAACAATGTTTTGGACGAGCAGAGTGTACGACATTTGGGTCATTGTTCAAGTCCCAATACATTCTGGACAAACTGTATGCTTACTGATACCTTAGAGAAGAATGCCTTCATAATATGTGAGCTAATTCCTTCGTTGGATAAAAGTAAAGTTTATCAGCTCCACTCCAACATGACACGAGGACTAGACAATGGCTCTAACTAAAATCATGTGAGTTCTTCCCTGCTTGAAGATTCTTCATGGAACATATACGAACTTGACTTTGTTATATTACACTTCTGACCTTGAGGACAAGGTCGTTTTATAAGACAGTGGGAGTGATACGCGGGCTTGTACAACTAAAGGAAAAGAAGCCCAAAATAATAAGAATTCTTTGTTTTCTAAGTATAAGTAGAAGTCTTCTTTGTATTTCTTAAGGAAGCAAAAAGTATGGAATAGTTTGTTTATGGAGTTTAACACTTGACCCGAAGAAGTGTTTATCTTTTATTAAGAGTTTGTGCACGACTCTAAGGTGCTCTGTATCGTTTCTATAATTTGTATCTGTTGTATTTCGTTCGTATCAGCCCGTCGATTCATATGTGACGAGTGTGACATGAAAGGTAAAGTGGAAGAGTAAGAATATGGGTTTAGAGCCACAAAAATGTTGAACAAAGTTGATTTTATTTATTTTGCTCTTCCTAGACTTTCTGTTGTTATTAAAGACAAATATGAATAACAAAGCAAGAATGAGGTGTGGGGCAGTGTTAAGAGCTTTGAAAGACTAGTTTAAGGTATGGGGGTTCAAGCATGTCTGGTTACGAGAAAAGTGTGGTTTTGTAACTCTTTTGTTTATCAGAAACAAATTTTTAACAAAGATTTAAATAATTATAGGCACTTTACAATGGTTCACTAGTAAGCACTTTGAAAATCGCTATGAGGTCTGAAGATTGAAACCTGTGTTAAAGAAGTTTTTTATGGGTATTTTTTTAAAATGGAAATATAAAGAAGTTACAGAGGTGGGGATCGAACCCGTGTTAATGTGAATGTAGAAGAAGGTCGTAGCCAATGGGGCTGGGCAGTTTTATAGTGAAATACGAGATGTTGATCCTACTTGTACTAGGACAACGAGGAGAAGTTTTGTTGAAGGAGAATGTTTGACTGCTGGTTGTGTGTACCGGTTCAGCATGGATGACAGGGAAAGATCCTTTTCGCTTTTGAATCTGCGACCACCTGAAGATCGACGTTGTTGACGTGTATTTGTTGTTATTCCTTTGCACTTCGTTTGCATAAGAGTAGTAGCCGCTATGTTCCCGAGCACAATCTTCGTGGGCTTTGTTTGTTGTGCGTCAAGGTGTTTTGACACTTTATTTTTTAGGGATAAATACAATAACCTATCCAATGTTTGCCCGCTTTTACACTTTCCTATCCAACGTTTTATTTTTTACACTTTGCGGTCCAACGTTTCATTCCGATCACACTTTACGGTCTAACCTTTAATTCCGTCCTATTTCCACCCAAAAACGTCACTTTGCGACAAAATGACGAATCGCTGACATCATTAAGAGGGGCATTGTCGGTACTTTACTATTTATTTGCTTAAAAATTAAATAAATTAACAAATAACGATTATAAAGAATTAACGCGGCATTTTCTTAAAAACCCGCCAATTTCCAAAAACCCTAATTTCCAATATCGAAAGAAAATCCACAAAATTGAAGCTCAATTTCTTGTTTTATCCACTCGATTGACATAATCTAACAATGGTGTGGAGATTTAGAACCCCCGTTGACGTTATTCCTGAAGGACAAATTACACCCGATTATGGTAAGAATCCTCAAATCCAAAATTTAATTTATTTCTTTGTTTGGAGTTAATTTTCGTTGTGTGGTCCTTCATTTTGGCTCTATGTGAGGGAATAGTTTAAGTGTGGTCCTCCTTTTCGTCATGTTCTTTTTTCCTTTTTAGATGTCACTCTAACTGCCACTTGTGTGTTTGTGTGATTAGTTAGTTTAAGTGTGTTTATGTATGTTAATATAATACTAAATAATTTTTGTCTATATTCAGCTGGACATAGAGATGACCCATTCACCATAATATTGCATCATTCTGGAAAATTAATGAATTTGGGGAAATGGGTTTATCTAGAGGGACAAGTGAGCTATTTAGACTGGTGTAATGAGGATGAAATGTCCAGGACAGAGCTACTGGAAATGGTGAAAGAGGTGGGTGTTAAACAGAGGGTTCTGTGGTGAGATAATGTTACATTCAAGATTCTGCTCCAGGCGAGTATATTGAAGTAAGTAATGATAAGGAGGCACTGGATATGGCACTCTTTGCATCTACAAGGAAATCAGTAGATGTATATGTTCTCATAGATGAGGTAAATGCTACTCAATCACAGAGTGAATTGCCTAATCTTTCTCCAATGAGTGAAGGGTTGGATTATATTGGTGATAACAATGGAGGTGCCAATGTTGGTGAATAGGAGAGGTTTGTAGAAGGTCTTTTAGAGAGTGATGATGATGAACGGCATGATGTAGAAGATGCAGCAATTCTGTTAAGAGATATGGCCACCAGAAAAGGAAGAGTAAGTGATATACTAAACTCTTCAAGTGCCCCCCCCCCCCCCCCCAACTGAATCAAGAAGCCAGAGACATATACCCCAATTCTTAAGAGATAATACAAGTCCACTGTTGGAATCTATAGTTGATATAGTGGACAGTGATGATAGTGATGGTGAAGTCTCATGTGGTGATGACTCTGAATTTTCATACGATCTGAATGACAGTGACAATGATGTAGCTGATGATGAATATCTTAGGAGTGCTAGTGAGGCAGTGGGAAGGAGGAAGAAGTTATTGCACCACCTGAATTTGTTGCAAATGATGATGATGATGGAGTTGAGAGCTCTAGCAGACAAGCTCATGTGCAAGATGGGGTAAAAATTAATTCAGACAAAGGGAAAGGAAAGGAAAAAGTGACAGGGAGAAAACCACAAAAGCCAATACCACAAAGACCTACACACCAAGGTCATCCAATTTTCAATCCATTACTTGACATTCATTGTGTCACATTTGAGCTAGGGATGCAGTTTGCAACAACTGAACTGTTGAGGGATGCTATAGTTCATTTCTCAATCACTGAGGGGAGGTCTGTTAAGTTTCCAATCAATTGTCAGATGAAGCTCCAAGCAAAGTGTGCACATGCCAACTGTAAATGGGAGCTGTATGCTTCAAGACCAAACAAAGAAGACACAATAAGGATTCAGACTCTGAAGGAATCACATGAATGTGCCAGACAGGACAAACTCAAACAAGCAACTACCAGATATTTGAGAAAGAAATATCATGCAAAGATAAGTAGTGATCCAAATTGGCCTGCTAACTCCATGCTAACTATGGCTAAAATGGACTGTGGTATAGACTTCCACATAGCTCAAATGTATAGAACTAAGAAGATGGTATTTGCTTATGTTCATGGAACTGAAGCAAACCAACATGAGGACTAATCCAGGGACTACTGTTAAGCTGAAGTGTAAAGTGATGGATGAGGTGTGTAAGTTCAAAAGAATATACATATGCTGGGATGCTTTGAAGAAGGGATTTCTTAGTGGATGCAGGCCTATAATATGCTTGGATGGGACACACCTCAAGACAAACAATGGAGGTATACTTTTGACTGATGTTGGTGTTGATGTTAATAACTGCACATATCCCATTGCATATGCAGTAATTGAGAAGGAGAGAAAACAATCATGGTATTGGTTTCTGAGTATTCTGGTGGATGATCTGAATATCACTAACAGTTTTCATTGGACTGTTATGAGTGACAAACATAAAGGCTTGGTTGATGTTGTTCATGAACTGTTGCCTAACTGTGAGCATAGGTTCTGTGTTTTGCACTTGTGGGCAAATTTGAAAAGGGAGGATCCAGGTCTTGCAATGAAGAATATACTTTGGGATGCTGCAAGAGCTGGTAGAGTATCACATTTCAACAAGATCATGGCTGATCTGCAAAAGAGGAATGTCAAAGCATACGACTGGTTAGCAAGCAAGCCTCCAACTCAATGGTGTAAAGCATTCTTTAGAACACATTGCAAAAGTGATCTTTTGTTGAATAACATGCCTGAGAGCTTCAATGCCTCAATTGCAAAAGCCAGGGGGATGCCAATCATTGACATGTTGGAATCTAGTAGAAGAACCCTTATGAAGAGGACAGGTATCAGGAAGATTGCGATAAACAACATCAACAAGGATATTACTCCTAAGGTGTGGGATATTCTTGATAAGATTAGAGCAAAGTCTGGAGGTTATATGGCACACTGGAATGGAAATTTCGAGTTTGAGGTTGAGGCACCTTACAGTGATACTTTTGTTGTGCAGTTGGAGAATAAGACATGTTCATCTATGAAGTGGGATTTGACAGGTATCCCTTGTGTTCATGCATGTGCTGCAATGAGACACATGAGTTGGAAGCCAGAAGAGCACATACATGCTTATTACTCAAAGGAGACCTATCTAAGGACTTACAGTAACTACATGTCTCCTATGCAAGGAAATAGTTCCTAGCCTACGCCGCAAACACATAGGAACAGAATAGAACCTCCTCCTGTCCAAACAATTTCTGTTATTTTGTTATGTTTCAGTTGAATTCTGTTTTTAGTCAACAGATGCATAACGTTACAAATCTCGAAATCAGATAACAAATGCCTACTTAATAACGTCAACACACACTCTCTGTTTCAGCAGACTATAATCCCGAAATCAGATAACAAATGGCTACTTAAACAAGTTGTAGTACAATACATAAAATAGGAAACAACAAAGGACTATCAATAATTTCCTATTTTTGGACTCTAAATTAGTGGCACGCTTTTCAAGCTTCTTCATCTTCTTCATCAACTTCTTATTCTCCAACTCCAACTCAGTGTTCTTCTGCTGCATGTTAGGTTCAATGTTTCCCTTTTGGAATTCCTTCAGTTTGGCTTCGGCCTTTTTGATTCTTCTCCTCAACATCGGTATAACCTCTCTTCCATGATGACAAAGTGCTTCATCAACCCAGAACAACAACCCACATCCTTTGGATCCCTTGTAACATTTTGTAAATCGACGGCCCGGATTTTTATAGGTTAAGGAGAGGTGGGTAACCGCTGGAAACCCGCACTTGCAATAAAAATCCCCTGTAACAGTAGTCTCTGACATTACTCGATTATGATTGTGGCGTTAATTTGGTGAATTTGTTGGTAATTTTAAGTTTGGAATTTTCAGGGTTCGTCGGAAAATTCAATTTGGGGCCGAATTTAGGTTTAAGTTGGTTTTAAAATGTTTTTGAATGAGTTAGCCGTTGAAAATAGTAAAGTACCGACAATGTCCCTCTTAATGACGTCAGCGATGCGTCATTTTGTCGCAAAGTGACGTTTTTGGGTGGAAATAGGGCGGAATTAAAGGTTAGACCGTAAAGTGTGACCAGAATGAAACGTTGGACCGCAAAGTGTAAAAAATGAAACGTTGGATCAGAAAGTGTAAAAACGGGAAAATGTTGGATAGGTTACTGTATTTTTCCCTATTTTTTATTTTTTTGTATCGTGCACCAATCCAAGGGTCTTAACACATTGATGCACAACGAATGACGCCCACAAAGATTGTGCCCGGGAACATAGCAGCTACTACTCTTATGCAAACGAAGGGCAAAGGAATAACAACAAATAGACGTCAATCGCAACGACGTCGATCTTCAGGTGGTCGTATATTCAAAAGCGGAAAGGATCTTTCCCTGTTATCCATGCCGAACTGGTGTACGAAACCTTCAGTCGAACATTCTCCTCAAGCATAACTTCTCCTCATTGTCCCAGTACAAGTAGGATCAACAACTCGTGTTTCACTATAAAACTGCCCTGCCCTAGTGGCTACGACCTTCTTATTTGTACACATTAACACAGTTTTGATCCCCACCTCTGTAACTTCTTTATATTTCCATTGAAAAAATAAATACCCATAAGAAACTCTCTTCCTCGTAATTTTAGGGGTTCAACCTTCATACCTCCTAGCGATTTTCAAAGTGATTACCATTAAACCATCGTAAACTGCTTACAAATATTTAAATCTTTGTTTAAAATTTGTTTCTTATAAACAAAAGAGTTAGAAAACCACACTCTCCTCACAACCAGACAATCTTGAACCTCATACCTTAAATTAGTCTTTCAAAGCTCTTACCACTCATTCTTGCTTTGTTATTTATATTTGTCTTTAATAACGACATAAAGTCTAGGGAGAGCAAAATAAATAAAATCAATTTTGTTCAACATTTTCGTTGCTCTAAAACCATATTCTTACTTTTTCACTTTATTTTTTATGTCACACTCATCACAAATGAATCGACAGGCTCAATGGGGTTCCTTCACAAAAAAAGAAAAAATAATAATAACAATAAAAAATAATAAAAAAATAAAAAAATATGTATATTTTTTGCAATATATCTAACATATTTCTATTCTTACGCCGTGGGATAAAGTTCGAGCAAAGCAATAATCTTTGTCTTTGTGACTATGTATATGCAGGTGCTCTATTCGCCCCAAGCACAATCTCGGGTTCAAATTCCTTGGTTCATTTTATTTAAAAGAATGTTGTATCAACGAGTTTGAAGAAAATTCACGACATGGAGCAAATACTATTATCGAATCGTCGTGCCATGCTACTTTTTTATTTCCTAGTGCAATTTATGACTACACTAGGAATTGGGGGACTCCTGGTGATACAGGAAAAAATAAGCATGACGCTTCTCTCAAATTTCTCCTCTAAAAGAAGGCCTCTCAAATGGATCTCTCCTCTAAAGAAGTCTCCTTTAAAAGAAGGCCCCTCAAACGGGTTTCTCCTTAAAAGAAGCCCCCTCGTATGATTTTCCTCGTATGGAAGCCTACTCGTAATTTCCTCTTTAAACGGCCTTCCCCTCTAAAAACCCTCTCTAACAACCTTCTCCTCTAAAAATCCTCTCTAACAGCTTTCCCCTCTAAAATTGTTTCCTCCTTAAAAATATATAATTTTTCACTTATCCTTCCACATCCTCCAAACACATCCAAATAAATGGCCCCACCTATCCTAACACATGTCACCTTATAAACACGACATTTGTCAAACATGTATTGGAGGCAAAACTCTATAAATACAACATGATTCACAAGAACGATTCTGACACCCAAAAAATCTCCTCTAAATTCTTACACCTAAAAACCCCTCTAAAAAATCCTTACAACCCCATCTTCTCCTCTACTTTTTCCCCTACCAAAATTATTTCTACATAAACACCATCTCATCACCCCTTTTACAAAACCATGTTTTTTTGCTTCAACCTTACGCCCGTCACCTTTGAACTACGTTCGACTTGATTCCTGACGTGGGATACGTAGGCAGTTCAAAAGTTACTCGAGTACAGTCATATATCACCAAAAACCATCACCTTTCTCGGGTCGGGATTGGCGTTCCAAACAAATCGATACCCTCTTCGTTAGTAAAGCTAGTAGACAGGAGGAATTATATCATCACGAATACAGTTGAGGTTTAGGTGTTGCAAGAGTAAAACAGAAGGAGTCTAGTTTTAATTTGGAGTAAATCCAAAGATTGTGTTTCTTAAGCAGGTAAATCGTGTTAAGTCGTAATTTGGGTGCATACCCCATGGAGTAGGACCATTTGGACCGAACCACATAAAAATATTGTATTCTTTACTGCTTTTCGTTTAACTGTTACAACTATCTATAATTGCAACAATAAAATTGTCTTCAAGGATTAAAGAACTAAAATCCGTATTAGTTTCGTACGTAGGTATAACCGTTCCTACTTATAACTATATACGTTTTACAAGTAATATAGATCCAAGATTTTTCAACAACCGTAGACCTATATTCGTTGAACTTGTGCAATGGCATATCTTGCTCACGCCCAACCTCTAATTCTTCATGGGTTTCGTTGAGATGGATATTGCATGTTATTTTCTTCTTATGTCTGGTACAATAAGATAAAAGATTTGGTGAGCCAAACACGAGGAATGTATATGAGAATTAATGCCAACTACACAGTAGCTAGGCATAGTGACTACTCATTCCCCTTGTTACATTATACCAACTACTTATAAAAATAACATTCTTTTATACAACACAGTTACCCAAACCTCATTCAACATTCCATAAAATTTAGTCTGATCTAGCTCACCGACACTTGCATTTATACGAACTCCACTATTACTTATTTTCTAAAAAAGCCATACGCCTCCTATGAAATCAAGACTCGTGTGAATGATATAATGTTCGTGTCTTAGAAGGGCTATCATTAGCGGACCTTATGCCAACAGTCAAGGCATGTTCGCGAATATCTACATCATGTAGATGAAAATCTACCGCATCTCTTTCAAACAAAACACATTACTTGAATCAAACCTAATCAATGTTAAGTCGTTAACGAATCTGATACTGGATAAATCCGGCACACATATTCTCATCAAACTAGTTGTTACAAGAAAACCATTAGAGATTACGAGCTCAAATCGGGAGAGGATCCTCTATCTAACTTTTTGTGTTTCACTTAGCATCCACTCTTGATGTATTAAGATATGAAGACGACAACATAGCGGGCTGGAGCAATCAAGGGTGGATGTTGAGTAGAACACCAAAAATGGGATAAAGGAGCATCTCCTGTTAAAATCACATTGTAGTCGACTTGTGAATATTATGATTTGGTGATGAATCAGATCATCGATCGTAACAGTGGTGATGGAGATGAAAGTAGAGAGAAGAGGTGAGAAATAGGTGGATGAGACATTAGGATTTGTGAAAAGATTATAATGAATTAATTAATTTACAAAACAGCCACAACGCCCTTTATATAGGAGGGCATGGATATAGTAAAAGGAAAATACTGGGAGCAAAGTGCAAAAGCGTACAAAGGAAAAAGACTTATAGTAATGTTTACAAGGAATATAAAAACATGTTTTTGTATATCATCTAACACCCCCCTCAGGAGGGGCATGGATATCAGTAAGGCCCATCTTGGATAACATTCGTGTAAAGAGCTGAACCGCCAAAGGTTTGGTGAATATATCCGCGGGCTGGTACATATTGAACCTTTAAGAGCCATTGTTGAACCTTCTTGCAAACGAAAAAGCAGTCGATTTGGATGTGCTTTGTACGTTCGTTCTAGATTGGGTTGACAGCTATGAGAGCGGCACTCTTGCTGTCAATGAAGAGGACTGGCGTGCGAGTTTGTGAGATGTGCAAATCATGAGGCAGTTGAATGAACCAGAGGAGTTCGCACGTAGTGGTTGCCAAGGCGCAGTATTCTGCTTTCGCAGAAGAGCGGCTCATGGTTGGTTGTTTCTTCGATTTCCATGAGACAAGGCTGTCACCCAGGTACACTGCATAACTGGTAATGCTACGGCGAAGATCCAAGCAACTGGCCCAGTCACTGTCAGAGAAACATTTCAAGTGAGATTCACTGTTTGAAGGGTAAAAGAGACCCTTACCTAAGCTGCTCTTTATGTATCGAAGGATTCGATGAGCAGCAGCCAAGTGTGTTATTATGGGCCGGGCAATATATTGGGTCAGGCACTAGATACTGAAGCTCAAATTCGGCCTAGTAATTGTGAAATACAGTAAGCGGCCCACTAAGTGCATGTATGCAGTAGGGTAAGAAAAAAATGGAGAAGAGTCAGTAATTTGCAGTTTAAGTTTGGAATCCATGTGAATGACAGAAGGCTTAGAGCCTTATTATCTAGATTCCCTCAAGATATCCAATGCATACTTCCGTTGACAAAGGGAAATGCCAGTTTTAGACCTAGCTATTTCAGTACCTAAAATGTACTTAAGATGACCCAAGTCCTTTATGGTGAATTTATAATGTAAGTGAGATTTAAGAAGGGAGAGTTCCGACAGACTGTTGCCCGCAACAATAACATCACCAACATATATTAAAAGAACAGTAAAAGAGGAACCAGATTGTTTAATGAACAAAGAAGAGTCATGAATGGACTGTACATAGCCAAAATTAAGCAAACAAGATGTAAGTTTGTTGTACCATTGTCTAGAGGCATGTTTTAAGCCATAAAGAATTTTCTTAAGTAAACAAACTCTGTTATCGCTATCAGAGCAATACTCAAAGGGGGGGAGGGAGTCATAAATATAACTTCATCCAAGTCCTCATGCAGAAAAGCATTATTTACATCTAATTGATGAACATGCCAATTACAAGAAGCTGCTACTGCCAAATGAACCCTAAATGTAACGAGCTTGGCAACAGGAGAAAAATTATCAAAATAATCTAATCTGTCCTTCTGTGTATAACCCTTGGCCACCAACCTGGTCTTATATCTTTCTATAGTGCCATCAGATTTTAATTTGACTTTAAAAACCCATTTATACCCAATGCAGTGTTGGCCAGGTGACAGCTCAGTTAATACCCATGTGTTAGTTTGTTCCAATGCCATAAGCTCATTTTTCATGGCCAATTGCCACTCAAGAAGCTGGCAAGCCCGTTTATAAGTCCTAGGTTCTTTAATAGAAGACACATCAGCAGTGAAGACTCTATGTGCAACACCTAAGTTAGAAATAGAGAGATGGGAAGCAATCGGATACCTAACATGCAGACACAAGGAGAGGGTATTGCTCTTATACAGAGAATCAGGTAATTCATAATCATAGATGTCCAAATAAGCCGGAGGTTTCACAGATCTACCAGACCTCCTAATAGGAGTACCATATGCAACTAAATAAAGTAAAGAAAGGTTACTATCAGAAACAGAGGCCTGGAAGGGGGGAGATGAGTGACCAAGAGGCTCCAGGGAAGCTAGTGGAGAAGGCACAACTGCAAGAGAAGGAGGCTCTGTAACATGAGGGGCGGGTTGGGCAGGTGGGTGATCCAAGGGGGAAACCACCTTGTAGTTAGGTGGCCCAGCATCCTGCAAAAGAACAAAGGGTATGGTGCAAGCACTGCTAGTAGGGGTGGGTAATCAAACCCGAAATTCGGGTACCCTACCCTACCCGATCGGGTATTACCCGAATTTCGGGTTTTACTACCCGAACCGTACCCAAAAATTCGGGTACCCTATCCGATTAGGGTAATTCGGGCAGGGTTTTAGGTAGGGTATTTTAAGTAATTCGGGTACCCGGTACCCGAATTTGCTATTAACCTTTTTTTTTCTTTCCTTTTTTTTCCTTTTCTTTTTTCCTTTTCTATTTCTTTCCTTTGATTTCTCTTTCTACCCGCCGCAACAGACCTACAGTCACACACTCTCATACTTTTTTTTCTTTCAAAAGAATCAAAACACACGCACTCAAGTCAAACACACATACACACACACCCCCGCCAGCGGCGGCGACATACCGGCGACCATCTCCGACTCCGGCGACTAACGCACGCTCTCTCTCCAACCGTCACACACTCACTGTCTCTCAAATCTCTTTCTTTTTTTCTTTCAAAACACACGCACTCAAACACACACACACACACCCGGCGGCGACGGCGACATACCGGCGACCATCTCCGACTCCGGCGACTGACGCACGCTCTCTCTCCAACCGTCACACACTCACTGTCTCTCAAATCTCTTTCTTTTTTTCTTTCAAAACACACGCACTCAAACACACACACACACACACACACGGCGACGACGACATACCGGCGACCATCTTCGACTCTGGCGACCGACGCACGCTCTCTATCCACCGCACGCACGCCGCACACTCTCTCTCCGTCTCAAAATCAAAAAAAATTTGGGTAACTTTCGGGTACCCCAAACCCGAAGTTTGGGGTACCCGACCCGGTTGGGTATCGCATACCCGACCATCCAGTGGCCATTTCTTGGCCACTGGATAACTTTCGGGTACCCCAAACCCGAAGTTTGGGGTACCCGAATGTTAGGGTACCCGATTTCATTCGGGTACCCCAAACTTCGATCAGGTACCGGGTAGGGTAAAAACCCTACCCATATTTTCGAGTACCCTACCCGAAAATACGGGTACCCTACCCGAACCCACCCCTAACTGCTAGTGTCCTGCCCAAGGTTGTTAGTAATAGGAGAACTCTTAAAAGGATAATCAGATTCATAAAAGATAACATTTCTAGAAATGAAGGTCTTCTCACTAGAGAGGTCCAGCAATAAGTAACCCTTAGTGCCCAAAGGGTAGCTCAAGAACACACATTTAATAGATCTTGGGTCAAATTTATGTCTATTAACATAAATAGTAAAAGCAAAGCATAAACACCCAAAGCTTCTAAGCAAAGAATAGTCAAGTCACATGTTGTACAAAACCTCAAAACGGGACTTATCATGCAAAATCTTAGAAGGAAGTCTGTTAATAAGAAATGCGGCAGTAGCAATGCAGAAAGTCCAATAAGGCAGGGGTATATTAGATTGAAACTTTAATGACCTAGCAACTTGAAGTAAATGTTGATGTTTGCTTTCCACAATACCATTTTGTTGTGGAATTTTCACACAACTCCTTTGATGAAAAATACCAGTATTGGCATAGAAAGAATGCATTAAAACTTCGGTACTATTGTCTGTTCTGATGGATTTGATTTTAGAAGAAAGTTGAGTTGGACAAGTTTGGAAAATAGAGTTAAATGGTGTTCAACTTCAGATTTATGCTTGCGAAAGTAGACCTAGGTATATCTACTAAAATCATCTACAATTTTGAGAAAAAAACTTGTAACCATCATGAGATGGGGTGGAGAAAGGACCCATACATCACAATGCCGTAAATCAAAAGCACTGACTGATTGAGAAAACTTTTATAGAAAACCAATTTCTTTTGTTTTGCAAAATGACATGTGTCACACATACCAGTATCAGAAAAATAAGAGGGGATAACATGTATTAGGCCCATCTTCTGAGAAGAGGGATGCCCTAAGCTATGGTTCCACAAGGCTCTAGAAACAGTTGAAACATTGCAAGAAACGTTGTTTTGAATACAAAAACTGTTCAGAACATAATCAAAAAAATGCACAATGTATAATCCATGTTGGATACTAGCAGAACCAATCATCTTCCTCATGAAGATGTCATGCATGAGACATTTAGAAGACCAAAAGAAAGAAGCAATATGAGTGGAGGAGGTTAGGTGAGAGACAGAAACCAAGTTAAAAGAAAAAGCAGGAACATATAAAACATTCTTCAAAGTGAGATTAGGGGAAACCAGAACATCACCAAGTAAAGTAGCAAAACTAGAACTGTTATTAGGTGATTTTATGCAAATATTCACAGGTTGGGGCGTGCTAGTAAAAAAAGGGTGTGCAAATCATGTGATCAGTTGCACCAGTGTCCAAAACCCAACTATTCATATTGCAAAAAGAATCAGAAGTGGAACTATGCAAAGCAAAGATAGAAGCATTACCTGCAACTGTGGTAGCAGAGTGCGAGGCTGATGAGTGAGCCTGGGAGTTCAGAGTATCTGATGTAGATTTGGTGAAGGCTAAAAATTTCTCAAACAGATCTTTGAGATTAGCATCAGGACCCATAGAACTCACAGGATGGGTTTGCTCATCAGAGGAAGAGCAGTTAGGAGATGAGGTTGAGGTTAAAGATCTTTTCCCTTTAGTTCCTTCCAAGCCAGGAGGATACCCTTGTAACTGAAACCATTTGTCAACTGTGTGTCCAGAGTACCCACAGAAAGTGCATTTAAGATTTTTCTTATCCTTAGAGGCAAGGGGTTTTGAAAAAAATTTGGGTGGACCAAAAACAGTTGATGGGGCAAGTTTGGACTGATTTTCAGAAAAAGTTGGAGGGTTAGTTCTTGAAAACATGACCAGGGGCTCAACTAGGGGAGAAGAATATGAAGCACGTTAGTTTTCCTCTTGCATAAGAAGGGAGTAAACTTGAGACAAAGAGGGTAGAGGTTTCATTAAAAGAATTTGACTACAGATTGCAGTAATAAGAAACCCAAGGACACAATCATGTTGTTGTAAAGAGAGCAAATTATTGTTCACATTGCAAACACATAGACCACAAGAGCAAAGGGTTATGGGGCGTTGGTTCACATACTCATCCCAAAAAGAGCGAAAAGTACTATAATATTCAGTAACAGACATAGCATTCTGAGACATAGTGTAAAGGGATTTTTGAAGCTGAAATACTCGAGACCCGTCGGTGCGAGAATATCGGGTTTTGAGTTCATCCCATACCTCAAGGCTAGTGGTCAAGAATTGCAAAGTCTGTCAAATAGGTTTGATGATGGAGTTAAGGATCCAAGTCACGGCCAAATTATCGGCCAGAGTCCAGCAGATCCGTGTGGCCTCATCACCCGTTGGAATTGGAAGCGAATCGTCAATGAATCGACCCTTATTTTTGATGTTGAGGGCCATCTGAATCGCCTTGCTCCAGGAGGCATAGTTGTCACAGTGAGTTGATCGCCGACGATTGAAGATCCATGAACATCGTGAGAGCTGAGAAAATAGACCGACGGGGGATCTTCACACGGCGGACGCGGCGGAACCGGATCAGAGGGAATTTTGGAGGCTGATAGGGCGGCTGATTGATAACTGGATCGCGGATCTAGAAATTAGGGTTCAACAATCTAGAAATTAGGGTTTGACAGTGGCGAATTGGGGATTGGAAAAAAAAAAGTGCAGCGGAAAGAAGGATCGCGGTACCTAAACGAATGATACCATGTGAAGATTATGATTTGGTGATGAGTCAGATCATCGATCGTAACAGTGGTGATGAAGATGAAAGTAGAGGGGAGAGGTGAGAAAGAGGCGGATGAGACATTAGAGTTTGTGAAAAGATATTAATGAATAATTAATTTACAAAACAACCACAGAGCCCTTTATATAGGAGGGCCTGAATATAGTAAAAGGAAAATACAGGGAGCAAAGTGCAAAAGCGTACAAAGGAAAGAGACTTACACTAATGTTTACAAGGAATATAAAAACACGTTCTTGTATATCATCTAACACGACTAGTGGTATTATTCTAAAAAAATCAATATAAACAAACTACATTAGCCAACAATTAACTTTCAAGCAGTTCAGTAGGATTTACAATTGGCACTTCTCGCTTCTCGACTGTTATATGCCTCTAAGTAACACATTCAAGCTCATTGGTCCTCTATTTTCTTAAACACTGATTCTTAGATATTCGGATTTAGAACGTTCGAATTTGGAACTATAAAGTTTCATTCATATTCAACAAGTTCAATCTAGTTTCAATGCCAATTCTAATATAATGACAACAAGATTTGTGATCTCAAATATCAGGTATAGCCGTATAGCTCACATATTGCCAATGTCGTTGTATGTTTACACTGCACTTCTGGTCTACCAAAATGTCTAACACGATGTTGCTTTTCTTAGTCAGAAACACCATCCTCTTTTCAATATATATACTAGCAAACCAGTGCACGCGGGGACCACGTGCAACGTACTCTTTGATATATCATATATAAATATTTTACATAGTTGATTTTTAATAATCGATGAAAACAAAAATATTTATGATTTAAATAATAAAAATAATTTATTTATAGAATGCCAGAGGTTTTATTTTTTGGTGAATTGAGTTGAAATGACTTTGAAATGAAGAGTGCATTTGCTATCCTAAACTACTAGCAAGTGTCTTTCAACAAACGTTTCCATTTATGTGCTTTTGTCTTACACGTGTAGCTTTTGTAATTAATTAAACTTAGAAACTATATTATTATTAAAATATTAGATATGTAGATCAATCTTGTCTTGAATATGATTAATTATATGTCTTCTGTGAATTAAATTTCTAAATTTAATACTTTCAATATTGATCCTATGATTCTAATCTTGTACGTTTGTGTCCTCCACCGCCGTTGTTAAGATGTCCTTGAGAAGTCCATAAATTTAACAAAAAAGGTTATTTAACAAATGAACAATTTATTTTTTTTGAAATTAATAGCTAAACATATGACTAACTTAAATTCTAATTATCAGAGGAGTTGAGAGTGAAACGATTTGATGAGGGGGCCAAGAAAAGTGATAAAAGAGTTTAAACACTTCTCCTTTCCTCAAAAAAGATTAACACGATACATACAACACACATAAAATTAAACCATAAGCAGTCTCCAAAAATGTTAAGTTCTACGCCCCAAGTCTCCAAAAAAAATTACTTCTAAAACTTTCAAAACAACCAAAGCATAAAAAAGGATATCTTAAAATAAAAGTCTCGACATATACATTAAATATGTACACATACATTGGCCAATTCTAAATTTGAATATGTCAAAATAACAATAACATAACAATAAGAAAAAATATGTTATTGATTTTCTTTAAAATGTTAGTATAGCTTCTATTGAATGGCTCCTGCACAAAATCCATAATTGTATTAGAAAATTGCAAGATATATAAACAGGAAAGTAAACTCTATGGAAAAAATTTGAAAACATGACGTGCTTATTATTTTGAAGTCGTACCAGAAATTCAAGGATGACAACTCTTTCTCCCTTGAGTTTTGATGCATCTCCAAGAATCTTCTGCAAAATATAATTTATTAAACATAATTAAAAAGAAAAAGGTCCGATGGTGTCACAAAATATTTTGGCTTATATTAATATATATATTTATATATATATGTATACATATATATACGTATATTAGGAAAGAATACTTTTAAAAGATGTTGTGTACTCTAGTAAATAATAAAATTTGATCTGCAGTCTAAGTGTGAATTGTTTACCAACTACTAATAATTTTGCAATCCTCAATAAATATTATTATGTAAAGTATCAAATGAACATATGATTATATTATAATTATAATGATCGCAATACATTTAATTATTTTTTGATGAAGTGGGAATCAGAATCGCTACCTTTTGGTGTACACTAGGTAAATTCTCGGGGTGAGGCGCGCAATAGCTATAAATCACACTAATCGGGCTAAATCACACTAGACTAATTCACGTGCGAAGCTCATTGTGGAAATGTTCATTTATTTATTAAGAGTATCTTATGGCATACATACATGGATTGTTAAATGTTTATTTTCATATTAAAATTCTCAATGAAATCAACACTTAGATTGAGCCCATATAAAAAAAAAAACAAAAAAAAAACAAAAAACTAAGGCCTCGTCTATTATACTTAATATTTCCCTATTTGATTAATTTTGACTAAAATGCCCAGCATGATAGAGACCAGAAAATATCCCATAAGATTAATTTTTTTTCATCTAAATCAATAACCTGAAATGGACAACAAAACGCCTCTGCATGCTACATTCTGCATATATATCTCATTGAAGCTACTAGACAAACAAATTGCGCGCGCGGGCGGGCCAAAAAGATCCAAACTAATGCTGTCACGTACTCATCATAAGTCAGTCAAAATCCACCTCTCAACCTTAAACAAACATAAATTTCAATCCTTCTTCCATAGTACTAAGTACTACCCTTGTCAAAGCCTTCAATCTAAATTTTCATACAGGATTTTTTTACGAATAACATGGCCGGTCTGTCCGCTCCACCATTAGACGTGTTGCTGTCAAAACGAGTTCAAGAAATGGTCATAACCGGTGAGGAGCCACCAGCGCCATATTTATGCAGAAAGGATTGTGACAGTGATCAAGAAGATCTCACGGCTAATTCTCCGATTCCCATTATCAATATAGAGCACTTCGTGCCAGGGAAATGGTCCCATAAAGAAAGTGACGAGGAGCTGGAGAAACTCAAGTCAGCTCTCTCCACATGGGGATGCTTTCAGGTAACAAGTCCTTTAAGTCTTCTCGACCCATTGTTGCAACTGATTTTCACTTTCATACTTCACCAAGATGGTATGCGATACTTAAGCCGTGAATCTTTTCAGGCTATTGGTCATGGAATTCCAACTTCTTTACTAGATGCGGTACGACAAGTGGGAAGAGAGTTTTTCGAGCAACCACAGGAAGAAAAGAACAAGTACGCTAAAACAGTGACCAAATTCCAAGGTTATGGAGCTGATCCTGTCCCAGAAGAAGATCAGTCACTCGACTGGTCCGACCGCATCGTCCTTGCTTTAGAGCCCAATGATCAGAGGAACTACAAATTCTGGCCACAAAAGCCAACTGCATTCAAGTAAGCTTCTAGTTCGATTCTCCACATTAACACGTCTCGTACTTTTTTTTTTTTATTTCCATGACAAATCTGAGCAGAGAAACATTAGAACAATACACGGAAAACATGAAGACGGTGACAGAAACCATCTCCAAGGCAATGGCAAGGTCCTTAAATCTTGAAGAAAACTGTTTCCTGAAACAGTTTGGGAAACGCGCCCAGATGGACGGAAGATTCAATTATTACTCAACCTGCAAATGGTCTGATCTTGTGCTTGGCTTAAAGCCTCATGCCGATGGATCAGGTTACACCATCATATTGCAAGACGAACCGGGACTGCAGATCCTTAACCACGATAAATGGTTCACGGTGCCAAAGAATCCTAGTGCTTTGCTAGTAATCATAGCTGACCAAATGGAGGTAATGTCTCTCTGTTCATGGTTTTCCATTAGTATTTCTAAACAGCTACTCATAAAGAGTATCTCGAACACTTTCAAGATTATGAGCAATGGGATGTTCAAGAGTGCGGTGCATAGAGTGATTAGCGACGCGAAAAGGGACAGGCTCTCGGTGGCAATATTTTACACACCTGAAGCGGGGAAAGAGATTGGACCAGAAGAAGGGTTGATTACTGCAGAATCGCCGAGATTGTTCAAGAAGGTGATAAATTATGCTGATACTCACTGGGAATATTACCAAAGGGCAATGAGAGCACTTCACACTGCATCAGTTTAGCTATTATATTCTCCTTATGGTGTGCAGTAATGTAGAGCACAGCTTCTCTTTGTGTGTGTTTATTTCACTTGTGTGCAAGTGTATTCTCCTGTGTACACGGCCTTATGGCACTTATAATTGTTCTATTCAGCAAATCATCAGACACGGCAAAACAGGCCTGCCTGTCCAAGGACAACTTAAAGGAGGAGCAGATGCTCATCCAGAGAAACAAAGGAAACCACCTCAGTAGAACCGAGAATGAAACACAATGAGAACAGAAAGGAAGTAACAGCGTTAAATATCGTACATGCGCACACATTACTAAACTTAGACGATCAGAACCAATAGATGTTAATTATGTTACGAAAAGAATTATTTAACTTTGAAACTTTAGAAAAAGTAACATTAGGCCGTCAATGGTAAACATTCTTCGATCAAAATTTAATTCCATTACAAAGAAAACGAGAAAACTAGCAGTTTGTAAACTGACATCGTACAAAGTCTTATACATATGATCTAACACAACTATGACAGGGCCACAATTACCATTATCATAAGCTAATCAAAAGTTAAGATCTAGCCACCTATGAGCTAACTTAAAACTTCCAATATTCAGGGGTGACATTGGACCCAAGAAGTCATGAAAGTGCAAGTACCAGAGAATATAGATTATGCTTCACGAAGGAGGATAAATGCCATGACCCTCTTATGCCCAACTTTCTACCGCTTAGAAGATCTTAAAGAGTAGACCGCCATGAGTGGCAAAGAAAGGAGCAAAGACAAGCGACTCGACTGCCATCAGCTTGATAAGGATGTTGAGTGAAGGACCCGAAGTGTCTTTTAGAGGGTCTCCAATGGTGTCACCAATGACAGCTGCCTTATGTGGTTCTGACCCCTTTGGACCAAGGGTTCTTGCGTGGTCTGACGCACCAGCCTAGACGAAAGCACAAAGGTTAAAACAGAGTAACCTGGAAAAAGGTAATCTATGTTCTCCAAGGACATTACCTCAATGTATTTCTTAGCATTGTCCCATGCACCACCAGTGTTGGATGCAGATATCGCAATCTATAAGATAGAGAGCAACACGAAAAGATGATTATTAAAAGACCAAATCGGACTGACTTTATAAGTTTAGTCGACGAGTGGAAGTTGTATATACCTGAACACCAGAAACAAGAGAGCCAGCAAGAACACCAGATAGGGTCTCAACACCAAAAAAAGTTCCGACAATCAAAGGGGTAAGCATGACAAGAGCACCAGGAGGGATCATCTCCTTAATAGATGCATCAGTTGAAATCTTGACACATGTAGCATAATCAGGCTTGGCAAGACCCTCCATAAGACCAGGAATAGTGTTGAACTGCCTACGAACTTCCTCAACCATCTTTAGTGCTGCACTTCCAACACTTTTCATGGTCATGGCAGAAAACCAGTATGGGAGCATTGCACCGACAAGTAGACCTATAAAGACTTTAGGAGTCAAAACATCCACTCTGGAGATTTCTGCACGGCTCACAAATGCGCCGAAAAGTGCCAATGAAACAAGTGCAGCAGATCCAATAGCAAAGCCCTGCAACCAAATGATCGTGATTAGGAATAAGGCGCAACAGTCTGGAAGCAAAATGTAATCAATTAGCCTATATATGTACAAAATCAACCAAAAATGTGGTGTTGCAGAAAATAACTTAGATACAGGTAACCAGCAGCTATGATAACCAGTACACTGAAATTCTTATGCATGTATTCAAATTGAGTGTAAGAAGCAACAATAAATCCTGTTGGTGGATCAAACACGATATATAAAATATTAACATTTCTGAGCACGTAATGTTTTTAATTCAAACAGTTTTATGGCAATAAATCAAAAAATCAACATATTATACCTTGCCGATAGCAGCAGTTGTATTCCCAGCAGCATCCAGTGCATCAGTTCTCTCCCGAATCCTGTGGCTCATGCCAGCCATCTCAGCTATACCTCCAGCATTATCACTGATAGGACCATATGCATCTATGGCCAATCCAGTAGCAATTGTGCTAAGCATTCCCAATGCAGCAACCGCAATACCATACATGGCCGCAAAGGTGAAACTGACAAAAATGCTTATAGCAATAGCAAATATGGGAATAATAACTGATTTGTATCCCAAAGCAAGGCCAAATATAACATTGGTAGCAGCACCAGTTCTGCAGGAATCAGCAACGTCTTGCACAGGGCTGCATAGGAAATTCAACAAGCCAGGCAGGAAAATGAATACAACAATACAAATCGAAATGATCGATGGAATTTTACAAGAGACTAATATGATGAGAACCTGTAAGCATTGCTAGTGTAGTATTCAGTAACAAACCCAATGATAAGTCCAGCCCAAAGCCCAACACAAACACAGAGGAAGAGTTGCCTGCCATGCAACCATACATTAGTAAAATATTTAAGCACAAATATCTTTAAAATCAACAAGTAAATGTTAAATATAACTTACGTAAAAAAGTCATAAATTCAGAGAGGCCATTCTTTTGAAGTATGAAAAAAGAGAACAGAAAACTAAAACTGTCTACTGATGTTCAAAATCTAAATTTCATGGCACATATTCCTGTATTCGTTTTCATATATTAGTCTATAACTACAAAAATAAAATAAGATAAAAAAATAAAGTCCATTTCTAATACATTATATGGTGCCTATATAATAAGACTTCTGAAATTCTGAAATATCTAGACATACAACTTGACCCTAGTAAACCCCTATGCAGATATATGTTGACAGAAGTTTGTTATTTCAAGAGATCTGGCAACGCTATTGCGTCGTAAAAAATGACATAATCTATATCTTCTATGCGACCCATATTAATTTGTGTATTCTTAAATTCTTACCAGTTCTTCACAACTTTCTGTGCGCCGAAGTTGAAGATTGTGAAGGACGACGGAAGGCAAGTCCATGTGACAATTGCGATTCCCACAGTCATAAGAATCGTGGAGATAATAAGCTGCTTTTTCAAGGCTGGTTCGATTTCCTTGACAGCCTTGATTTCAAAAAAGTCGGTAGCAAAGAGAGTTGTGATTAAGCAAACCAAGATTCCCATGGAACTAATTAGCAATGGATAACACATTGCTGTAAAGTCGTGCGTTGTCCCGAAAGAGGAGATAGATGCCACAACAAGAGCAGCACATGATGATTCGGCATATGAACCAAAAAGATCAGACCCCATTCCAGCAATATCTCCGACATTGTCACCAACATTATCAGCAATCACCTGCAGCAAGAATAAAAAAAAAAAAAAAAAATCTTTCACAACTAATAATACATTCATAAGACGACATTGTAATAATTTCAGAGAACGAAGGCGCCAAATGCTTAAATAGCTTATTACAGCGGGATTCCTGGGATCATCCTCTGGAATGTTCCTTTCAACTTTTCCGACAAGGTCAGCACCTACATCGGCAGCTTTGGTGTAGATACCGCCTCCAACTCTCCCAAACAGAGCCATGGAGGATCCACCAAGGCCATACCCAGTAATTGCTTCAAAAAGACCTTCCCAATCATCTCCATAATAGAGCTTGAACAGGTTGATAGTTATATACAGAACCAATAGACCATTTGCAGCAAGGAGGAAGCCCATAACCGCACCAGATCTAAATGCAACAATAAAAGCTTTCCCAACACCTTTTCGAGCTTCCAATGTAGTCCTTGCATTTGCGTATGTCGCAATCTTCATTCCAAGAAAACCAGAAATGACGGAGGTGACAGCGCCAAGCAAAAAGGATGCAGTACTGAAAAGCGCAGTAGCAATCGCTGGCTTGCACAAGTTCTCCTTGTTGTAGGTGCAAGGTTGGCTCTTGGTGCTAAACCCCTCAACCGAACCCAGGAACAAGAAGATGAGGATAGCAAAGCCGACCATGAAAACGCCAACATATTGGTACTCGGTGAACAAGAAAGATGTCGCACCTGCCAAACCAGAAATATATTCATGTCAATGGGAACTTCATGCATTATTAGAATTATATAAAAGAAATGAAATGAGAGGCACAAAAGATATTCTTCAGCCAAAAGCAATCAATATATCAGAATTTGGGGTTTCCAACATAGAAATCCTATTTCTATGTAAATGTAAGTAACCAGATCCCCGGTATACACAACAATTAATTTCTTGATTTAACACGTGATTAATTCTTCAATAAATGTTAATGCAAATAATAAAATTTGTATGTGAATAACAACATTACACAGTGTTCCACATTGCATGCGTTTCAATAAGCAATTAACCACAACGTTACCTCAGGACATTATATTGTTCTGAACAAATAAGATTAAACATAATTTTTACTAATGGTGTTCATGTTACTACTTACTAAGTTACTATTACTTAGAATTACTTGAATTTGATTATTAACTTTTAAAAAATCTTAGGTACTATATATTTCCTAAATAACAAATGCAACAGCTACATACAATCAGTAAATAAGAAAGTAATTTAATGAGTCTACAATACATCCAAATCTTGCTGCCGCTCCAGACATACGGTGATCCACATTAAATACTCTTTTCACTCAGTCAATAGAGAACTAATTAAAAAAAAATTGTTTTTGATTAATTTTTTTAAATAGTTGTTTTTAGATCGACAGAAATCAACTTCCCTAGATGCGGCTCAAAAAAATGCAACTGGCGGTACGTTCTAATTTAATACATTTAAAAATCCACTCCCGAGATCGATCTTCATGGCATGGGTGGGTAATTAATAAACAAAAAACGCAATTAAATAAAACAATTAAAAGCGGCAAATCGAACATAAATAATAATAATAAATTTAATATAAATCTGCAGATCTGTCTACCGTTCCTCAAATCCTATCCCCTCTCCATCCGCCGACACATAAAAATCCAACAAACGTAAAGTTTTGTTTTACTGTTAACATATTCCAATTTATCTAACCAACAAAATAAAAAAACCGAGCATGTAAGTAAATTAAACAACTCCCCTTAAAATCAACAAAATTAACTACACAAAGAGACTCTGAAATGCAATATTTCTACTCAACTGCACCCCTCAGCTCATCAGTCAAAACTCCATAGAACTCATCATCATAATAACCATGCATGCTTCATCTTAAATATATCTTTTTTCGTTTATAAATTTAAATAACCGAAAATTCACTTCATTAAGTTTAAATTAAACCAGAGCAGCTTCATCTTAAAAATAATTGCCTCAGCTCGAAACTAAAAAAAAAAAAGAAAAAAACTTTCTGCAGTAATAGTTAACTCAGTAACAAACTAGAACTCAATTCCAATAATAAGGTAATAAAAAAGACTGAATATTTATTTATGAAGATAAAAGTGAGATGTTGGTACGTAATAACCTTCGGAGATGGCATTTTGGATCTCGGCGCAC
This sequence comes from Linaria vulgaris, assembly GCA_948329865.1. Taxonomy (NCBI): domain Eukaryota; kingdom Viridiplantae; phylum Streptophyta; class Magnoliopsida; order Lamiales; family Plantaginaceae; genus Linaria; species Linaria vulgaris. The sequence continues at coordinate 31,312,948 of OX415249.1, forward strand.
TTAGCGACAACGTTTTGGTCGTTAATGCCGTCCTCCTCTTCATCAATCAAGTACTCATTCTTGGACCCATTATTCCTATTATTATTATTAATCCCGTTCTTGGAATCTTTCTCCGGTGAGAGGTTGACCTGAGATACGATGTACCACTGCACTAATGAGAACACGATTCCCACCACCGCGCACACTGGTATCACTATCTCCGTACCCACTTCTGAAAGCAACGCCATTCGCTGAGAAATTTATTTATTCTATCTCTAAGAGAAAATCAGAAAATGAAATGAAGGAGAAGGTTGATGAGTGTTGAATGAGGTGGGAATTTATAATAAGCATGGAAGGAAGGAATTGTACCGAGTACTGAGGAGAGTTTCTTTTCTTTTCTTTTTCTTTTTCTTAATTAATTAAAGAGGTGGGGAGGATTAGCCTGTGTGGGAGAGTACACTGTAAGAAACTGTGTGGGTCCGTCGGTTGAGCTTATCTCTTCCAAATTATCTACTTTTTACATAACGGCGTGTAATAATTAATTATATATGATTACTTTCATCTTCTTTTTTTTTTAAGGAAATCAAAACCTTAAAGAATTAATTCATAGGATGAAAGTTTTTATAGCTCTTATTTAGTAAATTAAGCCTTCTCTTCTCATATGGGAATCAAAGTTAGCCTCTAATGTAGATATCACCTCAAGTGTTACGGAAAGTGCAAGTGTTGTTGTGAATTGTTAGTCCAACATTCTGGTAATTAGTGTTTGCACAAAACTGAACTTAACACTGCATTATCCGAGTTTTTTTTATTGTATTATTTTATTTTGCGTTTATTCATAAACTCACCTAGTTCTGCAAGTTGTATTTATATGTGATATATTTCAGGACATCAATAACTCCAAGGATCGTGTGAATTAATACTTGAAAAAAGAAGATGAGCCGAAGGGATTTAAAGATAATATCAGAAGATCTCTTGAAGATAAACATCAAAGGAGACTTCAGAATTATCCAAGAAATAAGAGAGCAACCACGTTCGTGTCAATCACGTGTGAGAGAATGGACAATCAAATCCTATAAGAAGGCATGCTCGACATCAAACGAGACTAGAATAGGTTCTGAGAGATTAGAAATATTCTTGTAATAGTTGTTAGTCTTGTTTTTCCTGAATTTCATCTAGTGAAGCTATAAACTCCATAGCTTATAGTTAGTTAGTGTTAGGATTGAGTATCTTACTCAGTTAAGTTTTGTAAGATCATTAGATACATATTTAGTGATTATTTGGCTGCAAGGCTCGGCGGGTTATATTCATATAGCCTGCTTAAAATTCATACTCTGTGTTTGTTATTCCGCAGCAATTTACTCTATAACGAGTGTTGGGACAAAACCAAAGACAATCAGTGTTGGCACAACATTTTGTCTCAACATAGCATGTGAATCAAAAAGGGTACCAATCCCGATCCATACATTTACAATTGGCGTCAAAGACAATCACCTAATTCATTGGTGTTTGGGTTTGGTACCACACCATGGATAATGTGAACCCTAACACAAGCAACATGCTACCAGTGCTAGATGGGACCAACTATGCCTACTGGAAAATCAGGCTCAGGCAATACCTCAAATCCTTAGACCTATGGGCTTAGAATCAATCATTGATGGGTACACTCTACCAATCGGCAAGAGACAATGACAATGATGTACATCAGAACTTTGAAGCTGATTGGACTCTAACAGAAGTCAATGAAGCAGCTTACAATGAGAAAGCACCAAATGCATCTTCAGTTGGATTGGTACACATATATTCAGGTTAGTACAACTCTGCACAACTGCCAAGCAAGCTTGGATATTTCTTCAAACTCAGGGAGATGCAAGTGTCAAAGAATCCAGACTTCAAATTGCTTTACAAAAATTTGAGAGTATTAGGATGGGTGGTGATGAGTCTGTCACTTCTACTTTGTGAAACTAATGGATATTTCAAATGAATGTCAAAGTTTAGGTGATCCCTTAACTAATAAACAACTTGTTTACAAAGCTATGGGAACTTTGTCTCCTAGGTTTGAAGTTAAGAAGATAGCTATGCAAGAGGCCAGACACATGTCAGCACTTAATTTTCATATTCTTCTCAATGTTTCACAAGAATTTGAAATGAATTTAGAGCCTACTAACAAATAGAGAGGTCTTTCTCTAAAAGCTATTGAAGAAGAAGTAGATGATGAAACAGAAGTAAGTGCTTACTTATGTTCTGTGGTTAAAAAGTTTAAGAAAATTGCGTTGAATGAAAGAGAACTTGCCTACTAATATGAGAACGAGTTTTCTTGGTAAAATGGTAAAGTATTCCTTCAAAAAGCCTTCTGAAAGTGACACTAAGAAAATGGAAAACAATCAATGTTATGAGTGCAAAGGTTATGATCACTTGGCCTATGAATGTACTAATACTTTAAGAGTCAAATGTAACTCTAACTGGGAGCGTATAGATGATATTGAGGATGAGACATGTTTGGAGGAAATACCAGATGAACATGTGTCTGAAGAAATACACACAACAACCTTGTGTGCTCAGGTAAACTAGACAAAGTGTCAGGACAACATTGCAACTGACGGATGTGCGCTCAACACTCAGACTGATCCAGAAGAACAGAAAGACTACTTTGACAACTAGGAGGATAATGAATATATTTCTAATCATCAGTGTCTTATTATTGATATACATGAATCTAAGGAACATTCTAACTTTGTCTATTTTGGTGGCTCTATAGATTTGGTTGAAGAGTACTTCTTCGAAAGTGAAATGGATCAAGATGAAATTATTGATGAACTGAAGGTTGTTTACAAAGAACTCTTTGATGAAGTAAAGAAAATTATCTAAAGGGAAAATGAGATCATCAAGGAAAACAGTTTCTTAATTGAAACTGTGACTCAACTGGAAAGAAACCTCACCAGAAAGGAATGTCAAATGGAGAAGATGGAGATCAAGTTGGAAGAAGCTGAAAGAACAATTTCCAAGTGGAACTCAGGGACAAGCAAGCTTGATGAAGTACTGAGTGTTGGCAATGAAGGTACTACTGGTTTAGGACACCAAGAAAGGTCAAGTAAGTCTGATACTGCTATACATGGTTTTGTAAAAGCTAAGTTTGGCAAAACTAATGGCAATTCTCATAAATCTAAGAAAATAACCTATATCTGCCAATATTGTTTTCCGCCCGGTCATTTAAAACCATACTACTTTAAGTACAAAAAATTTTGTGAAAAATACAAGAGAAAGCAATGATGTTAGATCTGATGTTAGGCCAACATTGGAATCCTCTGAGTTGGCACAACACTCAGAAACAACACCAATGAACAGAATAACAGAATAACAGTTTTAAAAAAAACAGAATGTGGTCTCCTAAAATTAAGATTATCTGTAAAGTTGTTTTCTCAGCTACTCATACTCTTACTGGTGATTTGTATTTTGACAGTGGTTGTTCTAGACATATGACAGGTACCAAGACTAATCTCATAGACTTTGTGCCATTATCTACTGGTACGGTTACATATGGTGGAGGCAGTAAAGGAAAAATAATACGGAAGGGGGTTCTCAATGTTGATGGTTTTCCACACTTGACTGATGTACTCTTGGTGGAAAGGCTGCGTGCAAATCTCATCAGCATCAACCAGCTCTATCATGATAATTTGATAGTTAAATTTGATAAGTATTCATGATGTATTTGATAACACTGATACTTTTGTGATGACAGGAAATTGGTCAAAGGACAACTGCTACTTAATGGATGAAGATGTTCAGTGCCTACATGTCAAGGTTGATGAATCAGTGATTTGGCACACGCGACTTGGTCATGTTCACTATAGAAGTCTGGAAAAGATCATCAAACTAGAGGCTGTAAAAGGCATACCTAAACTGACCAGTCCAGGTAAACTGGTTTGTGGTGATTGTCTACAAGGTAAACAAACCAAGACTACACATGCTCCTATACATGTGGAAGGTTAGATTTCTAGAACTTCTAAGTGCTTTGAACTATTGCACATGTATCTAATGGGTCCTAAAGAGGGTTGTAGCCTTGCTAGTAAGAAATATGCTTATGTGATTGTTGATGACTTTTCTAGGTATACTTGGGTTTAGGTCTTAAGCGAAAATCCGAGGCTGTGGAGACATTCAAGATACTAGCTAACAGTATTAAGATGCTCTACAATGCATGTGTAATTAGGATTCGATCAGATCATGATAGGAAATTTGAAAATAGAAAATTTGATGATTTTTGTGATTCTAGAGGCATCTCTCATGAATATTCTTCTCTTATCACTCCCCAACAAAATGGATTTGCTGAAAGGAAAAATGGAACTTTGCAATAAATGGCTAGGGTAATGCTAAACTTCAGAAAGATAACTAAAAGACTTTGGGTAGAAGCACTTAGTACTTCTTGTTATATTTCAAACAGAGTTTATCTAAGACCAGGTACAACCATGACTCCTTATGAAATAATTAAGAAAATTAACCTAATTTGAGTCATTTTCATGAGTGTGGTTGAGTGTGCTACATCTTGAAAGATAGATAACCATTGAGCAAGTTTGATGCTAAGAGTGAAAATGCATTTTTGTTGGATATTCTGTGAACAACAATGCTTATCGGGTGTTTAATCTTAGATTAAATATTATTCAAGAGTCAGTAAACATTGTGTTTGAGGATGAGTCCAATTCTGTAGATACCTCTGGTGATATTTTGCCCCTAATTGGTAATGTGGAGCCAACACAGTCAAGCAGCAATGTGGACTCAACAATAGTGGCTGAACAAGAAGTCACAAAGGACATTGAAGTTGAGCCAACACCTGCTGATCCGGATGTTGGACCAACACTAGACTATGCAGATTCTGACACAGAAGAATTTGTTGGTGAAAATGTGAGAAGAGACACACCTGCCAGAATTTAGAAGAATCATCGCACTTCAGAGGTTATAGGCAATCTCACATAAGGTGTAAGGACCAGAATCAAAGAAAGAGTAAACTATAAGGATATGGTTAAACTTAGTGTTTGCATGTCTTCTGTGTGTAATACTGTTTCTTGTTTTGTATCTGGTGTAGAACCTAAGAATGCTAATGAGGCCTTGAAAGACTCACATTGGATAAATGCTATGCAAGAAGAACTTATGCAAATCACTAAAAACAAAGTTTGGAAATTAGTTCCTAAGCCTGCTTATGCAAATGTGATTAGAACCAAGTGGGTTTTCAAAAATAAGAGTGATGAAAATGGAGTGATAGTTAGGAATAAGGCTATATTAGTAACCCAAGAATATACTCAGGTAGAAGGGATTGACTTTGATGAAACATTTGCCCATGTTGCCATAATTGCATCCATTAGGCTTTTACTTGCTATAGCTTGTTTTCTAAAGATCAAACTATACCAAATGGATGTTAAGAAGCCTTTTTAAATGGGTATATTGATAAAGAAGCCTAGGTTGAGCAACCAAAAGGGTTCATTGATCCTTATCACCCTGATCATGTCTATAAACTTGAAAAAGCATTATATGGCTTGAAACAGGCTCCTAGAGCTTGATATGAGAGGTTAACTAAATTCTTGCTATGTTTTGGTTTTTTAAGATGTGAAGGTGATAGGACATTGTTTATCATGAAGAATAATAAAGATGTTTGTATAGCTCAAATCTATGTTGATGACATAGTTTTTGGTTCTTCTAATCAGTCCACTCTGGACAAGTTTGTTAGTACTATGACAGGTACATTTAAAATGAGTATGATAAAGGAGCTCACCTTCTTCCTAGGACTGCAAGTGAAACAGAAGGAAACTGGAATGTTTCTATCTCAGGAGAAACATGCTAGGAACTTGGTGAAGAGATTCGGCTTACTAGAGTCTAAGCCCAGCAAAACACATATGTCCACTACTGTGAAGATTGAGAATGATGAATCTGGAGAAAATGTTGACTTAACACTCTACATATCCATGATTGGGAGTCTACGGTACTTATCAGCCACCAGACCTGACATCATGTATTCAGTTTGTGTCTGTGCCATGTATCAGTCAGCACCAAATGTATCTCACTTAATTGCAGTAAAAGAATCTTGAAATATATCTCTGGAACTGCAGATTTAGGAATCTATTACTCTAATGATACAAATTCGAATCTAGTTGGCTTTAGTGACTCTGATTGGGCTGGGGATCTAGATGATAGGAAATCCATTAGTGGAGGGTGTTTTTATCTAGGAAATAACTTGGTTTTCTGGTATAGTAAGAAACAGAACTGTGTTTCATTATCAACTGTTGAGTTTGAGTATGTTGTAGCTGGGCAGCTGTGTTGCCCAATTAATATGGTTAAAACAAATGTTTTATGACTATGGATTAACTAGTAATACTCTTTTGATGTTCTGTGAAAATCTCAGTGCTATTAGCATATCCAAAAATCTTGTTCAACATTCTAGAACCAAACACATTGACATTAGACATCATTTTTTGAGAGATTTGGTTGAGGATAAAACAATTATAGTTGAACATTTTGAAACCAACAACAACTAGCTTGTATGTTCGCAAAACCCTTAGATAATGAGAGATTCTTCAGTTTGAGAAAGGCTCTCGATATGGGTGTATGGTGAGCACACAGTGCATACATGTGTTGCCTTAACATCACATGCCAACACCAGTGACTGATGGTAATGTACCCAAATTGTTCTCTTGTTTATTTGGTTGGTTTTTGTGATATCCTTGTTTACTCATGTTTGCTTGTCAGTATACTTGAATATTGTGAGTCTTACTGGCCTGTCAGCATACCTTGGATATCTTACTCTTTACAAATGTTTCTTGAACTCTTGCTAAACTTTCTTTACTTTGAGGTAGTGTCTTAACTTGGAAAAGCTAGGGTACACAGAGTTGACTGCTATGTTGTATTCAAATGTGTCCTATTAATGATTAAGATACACAAAACGATATGAAAAGTTAGGGTACACAGAGTTGACAGCTATGTTGTATTCAATTGTGTCTTATTTATATTGTTTTGCTAGCAAAAGGGGCATAGGAGAGTGAGTTCTTGTACTGGGGTGTCTGGGGTCTTGCACTACCTTTTATGCAATATAATTGTTCACTTGGTGCTAAAACATTCTTTATGTTGCTCACTAAACAAGTATGTGTCAGGATACTGGTGTGTTGGGGTCATGTACTGCTTGCATCTAACCCTATGTACTTGCCTGGGCATCTGCATTGATTATGTTTATACAAAGGTGTTAGGGGTCCTGCTATTGCCTACATTCAGTGAATACATAATTCTTTATTTGCCTCAAAGTATAATGCTTGAAAGTTGTTTTCGCTACTAGCTCTAAAATGAATAAGTAACAAGTTTATATCTGTGTCTGCTGATATGCAGTTGACACAACACTCTACACATTTATGTTGGCCAAACATTCATCTTCTGCTTTTACTATTCTATTCTCTTCTTTCTTCTTATCATGTGCTCAGTGGTTATGGTCTTAAAGGAAAATCTCATATGTAAGGCATATCTTTTGGGTTGTTAGCTGCCAGTAACACACAAGACTATTTCTCACTGTATTATATGAGCTTAATTATCGCTTCTCTATAAATCTAAGCTAAGCTACTGGTTTATGAATGATTCCATCTAAATATTGAGTTACATGTATCTTGCTCAGATTATACTTATGCTTGTATGTGAAGAAAACCTTGGTAAGACCCATACCACACAGACACTTGCCTCACTTAATTCACCTCTACTTTTCTCTTTTCACCTCCTTAAATTTGCGCTTAGATTTTGAAAATTTAATTAAACCCTAAAAACTCACTATTTTCCTTATTTACTCATGCATGCTATAATGGAAAAGAAATCTACAATTGGAGATCTTGCCAACATTGCTGCAGATATGGAAAATCTTGCCAACATTGCCAACATTGCTGTAGGAGAGTTCAACCTCGAAGAAGCACCTGCTCGTGCACAACAATGGTTGCACCAGAACCACTCAGAAGAAAATCAACTCCTGTTTACACCAGGAGGAATGTGAAATCGAAAAAGGGCACTTCTACCAGTGTTGAGCCAACACCTGTCGCAGAAGATGTTGCGTCGGCACAAGAACCAACTGATGTTATCACAGCACCAGAACCTACAGATATTGTCGCAACTGAGGATCCTGCAGATGCTGAAGCGACACTAAATTTAGCCAATAACACTGAGGATGTTCCCCTTGGATAAGAACAGGTGATCACATATGCTGTATAACCTGAGAAGACTCAATCACTTGCTCCACCTACTGACATGAAGAGGGAGAAAGAAGCTGAATAAGTGCAAGATCAAGATGGTGTTGCTGCTGGTGAGGAAGAGGAATCCTCTAAAGATGAGGACTCTGACGATGAAGATGTGGAGGAGGGTTCTGATGAAGAAGAGGAGGATGAAGAAACAGAGGAGGAGGAAGAAGCTGGTGAACCAAACCAGCTTGTTATTGTGCCAACATCGGCCGACCCTGATGTTGACCCCAACCCACTGATCAGAATGTTGATCCACATCAGCGGACCAGGATGTTGACACAACACTGGAGTCTAATGAGGAGTCATATGATGAGGCACCAGAGACATTTGAAGCCGATTTTCCCACTGATCGATACAATAGGTACTTATTGACCAGAACTACAAGTAAGTACTATGACCTTGTTAGAGAAAGGGAATATGGGCTGAACGAACCTTAATTGTTGAAGACTATAAGAAGCATAAAGTGCTTGAGTTTCTTGAGTCTATGAGTCTGTTATACTCTCTCATTGATATTGTTCCTAATGTCCTTGAAGTTGTTATTGTAACATGTCCAAATTTGTGAATGCTAAAGGGTCTCCCAAGTATGGGAGAGTGTATATGAGGGACAAATTCTACAAAATCAGTCATTCTATTAACAATGCTTGGAAGATGTCAAGGAGACAGAAAATAATTGAGGAAACCGGTGACAATGAAATGATGAGAGAGTTGACTGGTGGACTAGTGAAGACACGGAAGAAGAAGTTGAATGTGACTAGGCTCACATCCCTCACTGCCATCTTGTTCAAGGTTGCCTCATACAATTGGATACCCTCATCAAACTCCACAGTTCTTTCATGAGATGGTTGTGTTGATCTACAAGCTGAGGAAAGGGTATCCAATGAACATGGGGGAGAGAATTTTTAGGACCATATCTGATGCTGCACATAATAAAGAGGACATACATCATTTTCCTTCCTTAATCTACAAGATTCTCAGTGACCAAGGATTCGAGAAAGGTGAGAATGAGATCTTTGTGGACAAGACATGGCAACTTCCAATCACAAAGAACTACTTTGGAGGAAACAGGATCAATGACCTACTGTGGAAGGATCCTAATGCTCCTGGAGGTAGTGGGACACAGAAGGGGAAAAGGAAGGCACAAACTTTCAGCACTGCCACAAATAGATGAGGATGATTCATCCCCTACTGTGCCCATCAGCTCTACATTCATTTAGGAGAAGGTTTACATAGTGTGATAGGATGATTGCAGATAGGCAAAAGGAGATAGCTGACAAAGAGGATGAGATGAAGGAGCTTGACACCATCAAGAAGCACATGTTGGTGGTGCTTTCCTCACAAAAAGGGGGAGATTCGGCCACCAATTTTTTGTTTCTTATATGTCTTTGAATAGTCTGAACAAATTTTGTCTGATACAGAGAGCATGTTCTCTGTCATGTATTTGAATGGGGCTATAACTGGATATTAACTCTGCACGTTTTTCGTTATTCTAGTTTGCTTTGGTTTGTTCTGCTGGTCCAACTGCAGGGTGTGAAATGTCAGATAAGAATGTTAGACCAACATAGTTCTCAACCGTGTCAACCTAACACTGCAGTTCATAATTCTGATATTAATGGGGAGAAAATTAGAATAAGTTGTATTGCTATATATTCTAAAATACACGTACTTAAACAAAATTGGATACATGTGGAGTTTTGTGAAGAAAGGCAAAAATGAGGAGATTGAAAGTGCAAGTGTTGCTGTGAAGTGTTAGTGCAACATTCTGGTAACAAGCGTTGGCCCAATACTGAACTTAACACTGCACTACCCAAGTATTTTTTTATTGTATTATTTTATTTTACCTTTATTCGTAAACTCACCTAATTCCACAAGTTGTAGTTATCTATGATATATTTCAGGATATCAAGGACTCTAAGAATCGTGTGGATTAATACTTGAAAAAAGAAGATAAGCCAAAGGAATTTAAAGATATATCCGAAAATCTCTTGAAGATAAACATCAAAGGAGATTTTGGAATTATCCAAGGAATAAGAGAGCAATCACATTCGTGTCAATCACGTTTGAAAGAAGGGACGATCAAATCCTATAAGAAGGCATGCTCGACATCAAGATTAACAATAAGACTAGAATAGGTTCTGAGAGATTAGAAATATTATTGTAATAGTTGTTAGTCTTGTTTTTAGTGAGTTTTATCTAGCAAAACTATAAACTCCATAGCTTATAGTTAGTTAGTGTTAGGATTCAGTTCCTTACTCAGTTGAGTATTGTAAGATCATTAGATACATATTTAGTGATTATTTGGCCGTAAGGCTCGACATGTTATATTCATATAACTTGCTTAAGATTCATACTCTATGTTTGTTATTCCGCTTCAATTTACTCTATAACGAGTGTTGGGACAACATCGAAGACAATCGGTGTTGGCACAACATTCTGTCTCAACACAATGTGTGAATCAAAAAGGGTACCAATCCCGATCAATACATCTACAATTACCTCTGATATTGAGTCAACGTTGTACACAGAAGATGTTGTCATAACATCTAGCTCAGAATCAACATAATTAGTCTTCTTAGAATCCTCTTCCTTACCCTTCAGATCTCTATGACTTCATCATCATCACCGTTCTCAGTTTCCTCATCATTTTCCTCATAACCATCTTTCTTCCTTGTTCTCGACCTCTTCATTTTCCTTCTCTTTCTCATTCTCCTCATCATCTTGCAAATACCAAGCAACATCATCATCTATTTTTCTTTATCAACACCAGCGCCCGAACCACCATTATCACCCACTCTAGCATCACCAGCAACTTAAGCGTTCTCCTCCTATGTTAAATCATTCTTCTAAGACAAAAGTTCCCCAACCATTGTCTCATCAATTGTGTTTGAATTAACAACAACACCATGTTCCAGAATGAACATGTTCCGTCTCAGCAACAGTGTCTAAAACTGGCGTTGTACCTACGAGTAAGAACTACAGGAGTAGGGGTAGGGGCTATCTCATTGATTCTCCATATCAAGGGCCACATTAACTAGATGAGAGATAGATGCCATGGATTTAAAATTGCAAGTAAAACTCTTAACGTTTGAGAGACTTATGGAACATAGAGAGTAGAGAAATTCAAAATAAAATGTGAAAATAAGTACTGGGCGGTCTCTTAAAATCAATAATCCATAATTATTGCATGTTGAGTCAACACGTGACACCATATTTACTTCACATGTGACTAGAGCAGTTCACGAAAAACTTATAAGTCATAGTGTTAAACCCGGATATTGGGACAACACGCTTACAAACTGGTTTTGGAGTAAATATTTGGGTTCTCCTCCTATATTGGCACAACACTGACACCTGAATTGAATCAACACATGTTCTGGAGACTGTGTGGGTACATGGCTTACCTTCAAGCTCCATTCAAGTAAATGCATGAGCTAGATCAAAAATAAATATATGGGACTTAAGACAAGTTTAACACCTTAGTAACATAGATATTTCAGACATGTACATGAGTAGGAGAGTTAGGTAACAGAAAACACAGATTATGGATATGAAGTTAGAATTATAGATATAATCAACTTCCAAGGTATAATCAGAAACAACTTAGTATGTCACTGGCAGCTAAAGCACCAAATGTGTATGCCTTCACATGAAACATGACTATTTACTATTTCTCCCCCTTAAGCCCAAACCAACACAGACACCCCAAGGAAAGAATGAATGAACGCAATCTTATATGGATGCAAAATATGAATGTTTTGTCAACACGATTTTGGTTTATGTTGCCTCAACACTGCTTGGTGACATCTGAAATCAGTTCTCTTCTTTTTGACTTTGAAACATAACAAATACATTTACTCTCTTTATCAATTACCTCAAACGTTATGAAGCAATAATAAATTCAATGAATGTAGGCAATAACGAGACCCCATATACACCAGTTTCATCATAATCAATGTTAATGCACATGCAAGTACATAGCCCTGAATAAAGGAAGTGCATGGCCCCAACACCCCAGAATCCTAATGCATAATTGTTTACTATACATCATAAAAAGGTTTTAAGCACCAAGTGAGAAATAATACTGAATGAAGGCAGTACAGAACCCCAAACACCCTAGTATTAAACCCCACTATCCTATGCCCTTTTTGTAAGCATCACAATGTGAATAAGAGACAAATGAATGCATCATAGTAGCGAATTCTGTGTACCATAGCTTCTCCACATGCAATGTTTAAATTAGATATGAATAAGATACAACTGAATAGCATCATAGAAATGAACCCCGTGCATCCCAGCTTGTTCATACTAAGTCATTAACCTATAGAGAGTTTCAATTAAGCTCTTGAGAAATTTAAGAAAATAACTTTTAAACATATATCATCTTTACAATGTCAAGAACGCAACAACCAGGCCATGCATGACACATTCATGAATAAGAACAAAGATAGAAATCTAAAACAAACTCAAAAATCTAATGCAATCAATCAACACCACAACGAGTCTACAATGTTAGCCTGTGGTGTTAAGGCAACACCGGAATGCAACACTAATCACATAACACTCATGTTGAGAGCCTTCCTCAAATTGGAGAACCTCTTGCTATCTAAGGATTTTTAAAAAATATCAACAAGCTAATTACTGGTCTCTGAGTGTTCAATGTTAATCATTTTGTCCTCTACCAGATCTCTCAAGAAAGAATGCCTAATATCTATATGCATGGTTCTAGAATGTTGCACCGGATTTCTTGAAATATTTATAGCACACATGTTGTCACTGAACATTAAAGGGTATCACTCTCAAGCCCATAATCATGCAACATATGGTTAAGCCATATAAGATGGGTAACAAAGTTGCCAGTTGATAAAATTTCAAGTTCATTAGTAGAAAGTGACACACAATTCTGCTTCTTTATTTACCAAGGAAAATGATTATCTCCTAAATAATAACAACCCTCACTTGTGAATTTTCTATCATCTAAAATATCCAGCTCATCTAGAGTTACTAAAACCTATAAGGTTTGGAGTTATATCATGTGTACACCATATGCACAAATCTGTAGTACCAGATATATACTTAAGAATTAGCTTCACAACAATTAAATGAGAAGCTTTAGGCTTGGCCTGATACCTGGCACAAGCACAAATTGAGTACATAATATCTAGGCGGGTAGCTAATAGATGCAAAGAGTTTTCAATCATGGATATGTATAGTATAAAGTCAACATTGCCTCATATGCTATAATTTCCAATCCTCAATGTAGAAGACATTGAAGTCTTTCTTAGCTTAGACACATCCAATATGTTCACCATGTTTCTTGCACATTTGACTTGGCTTAGGAACAACCCATCCTCCTATTACTTCACTTGCAGACCTATGAAGATATTCAGCTTTCCAATCATGCTCAACTCCAATGAACCTGCCGTAGCCTCAAAAACTTTGTCAAAAAAAGACATGTTAGTAGAACCTAAGACAATGCTCTTAACATATAAATGAGCTATGTAACCATCAGAACGTGTAGCAGACAAGAAAACATTCAACATTATCATATCTTTGTAATTTACCATATCGTTGTTGTGTCTCTTGATGCCTTCAGTGATCTTATCAATTACCTGAGATGTTGGATAATATATATGAATCCTAGCAGGAAAATCCCTCCAAACATTTGTACGTTGAACCTCTTCATCGTTTAAGTCTAGTTGCTCAAGTGTTGTGTCAACATCAACAACAGTCAGTGTTAGCAAAACCATCTTATGGTTTAAGTTCAGGTTCAGATTTTGCAGGTGGTGTTGGGTTGACACTGTCTGAATTCAGTGTTGGCTCAACATCGAAATCCAGTAAGTTAGGCACAACAACCTCTTGTCACCTGCAACACTTGATTAATCATCAAATACCACTTTTAGATATTCTAGAACAATACTCAATCTAGAATAATATACTATGTATGCATTATTGTTCAATGAATAGAAAACAACGTTACACATATCACTTTTTGGATCTAATTTGCTTAAATAATCTATGTCATTTAAAGCAAAGCAAACACATCCAAATTGATAATTATGAGCAAGATCAGACTTCTTCTTTTTCAACATCTCATAAGGAGCCATGGGTGTAGAGAATTCGCAAAGATTTTCATTAAACTCACATAAGTCAAAGAATGACCTATTTTCAAATTCTCTACCAAATCTACCAAGATTTGACCAACTTTTACCAACAGAAACACCACGTAGTTATTAATACTAGCATGCAATGTTTTGAAAGTATACAAATCTATTTTTTTCTTTAAAATATTTTTATCAAAGTATATCCAGAAAAGCCGTTCATAATCACACGATCATATTGTTTACCTCTAGCACTACTTACTTCATTAAGACCTAAGAGATCCATATGAAATTTTAGAAAGCAGTTAGAGGTACTTGTAACATGTTCATCCACTTGGATTGAATTATGAGAAGCTTTGGTCTGCTACTTCAAGCAATCATCACTAACCATCTTACCAGAACTCGTGAGATTTGAAATCTCTCTCACATTTTCAAGTTTTAGCACCTTGTCCAATCTCCTTCTAACAGTTGGTCCATACAACTCTTCGTCTCTTTGTCAGAATGAACAAGTGTGGAGTCAACATGATGATCTGTATATGTTGGCACAACATATGCATCACTAGCCATATCATCATTGTCAGAATCTGTTTGTTTGGGTGTTGAGTCAACATTCGGTGAAGCAATGTTGGCGCAACATCAATATCTTATGCAGACTCCTATTCACCTTCATCTTCCAATTTGACTATTCCAGGTTCCTGCAGTGTGCACGTCCAATTCTCCTAAGCCATACGACTGACTCATCCACTTGTGTTTGAGAGAAAATCACTTGATCATTCACTCGGTAGCAGTTGTCTTCAAACCTTTTACCTGTCATAACATAGACACTTGCACTATCACACAACACAAGACGTTTTATCATATTTTACCCATAAGTCATCACCATACAATTGATTGATTCTTATAAGGTTTTCACAGAATCCATTCAACAACAACACATCCATTAAAGGCTTTTAATGATTCTTTCCTTGCTTTCATTTTCATAGATAACACTTGCAGATGTGGGTGGTGCACATTCTTTTAAATTAGATTTGCATCTAGTCATGCGCCTAGAGCATTCATTATTAATGTACCACTTACCCGTGATATTAGAATGCACAACAAAAAAGACAACATTGCAAATAGTCATAAATTTAGGTGCCCTAAGTATGTTGTTCCTCATTCTGTTATTCTGTTCAGCAATGTTGGAATTGAATGTTGAGACAACACCAAATCCTAGTGTTGGCTTAACACTAGTATCAACACAGTCTGAATCCTGTTCTATTATACTATTTTCTTTTCAAGAGACTTTCTATATTTATAACTTTATGGTTTAAGGTATCGAGATTGAAAAGAGTATTGACAAATATAAGTTATTTTCTTACATTTTTCAGAAAATACCTTTTCTTTTACAAAAACATGAATAATAGATTCAACAGAATTAGAGGAGTGAGTAACTTGACTTTAGTATCCTAAACTAGAATTACCATCATTGCCTAATCATAACACTTCATCAAGTTTAGATGTACCTGTAATCCATTTGGCAATTTCTAGCTTAGATTTTACCCCTTCTATTTCAACATTTTTTTTTGTCACACTAACCTCAAGTTGAGCGATTGTAGCCTTCCAACTTTCATTATCTTCAATAGCCTTCTCATTTACACTCAAGTTGTTCTTCTTCTTTAGCATATCTTGGTAGATGATCTCCAGTTCTTCCACAACTCTTCTAGACTCAATTTGCCTCCAATGACATAATCATCTTCCAAATCTACAAAATCATGAAAAAACAAAGGTTAGCATGATTATCAAACTAATGAATTTTAGTAAATAAACATTTAGAATCAGAAACACTAGTGTCATCATCCCAATCAGTAAAGAAGGCCTCTTGGACTGGTGTTGTTGTCTGAGTGTTGGCAAACACTGCATTGCGGTGTTGGCTTAACATTTTGTCCTAACACGATCTATCCAATCCACATTAGCAGTCAAAGCTGTTGTTTGAATTTCTTCAATTGCTGGCATCTGTCCACCAGCAATTTCTTCAAAACCTGCCATATGTCTGGAATACCCACTATCAAAATACCAATTAGTTGTAAGATTATTGCGAGTAGCAGAGAAGACCACATTACAACTAATCTTGATTTTTCTAGACCAAATCTTATTGTCTTTCAAACTGCTATTATGTTCATTAATGTCATTTCTAAATGTTGAGCTAACACTAGAATCTAATGTTGACTTAACATCTGATATAAACTTACAGTGAGAAATTCTATTATGTTCACCTCTCTGTTTTTCACACATCTTCCTATTTTTACAACAGTATGGTTTTAAATGTCCTGGTTGAAAGCAAAATTGACAAATGTAAGTTAGTTTCTTAGTTTTGCAATCAATATTCTTAACTTTGATAAAACCAGGGACAACAGTGTTAACATAAGTAGATTGCTCAACATCATTAGAATAACCCAAATTAGTTGTACCTTCATTTTCAACAGTCAGAATCTCATCCAGCTTGTTTGTACCTGAGTTCCATTTTATAACGGTTTATTCTACAACTTCGAGTTTCACAAGTACCTTTTCTAGTTGAGCCTCTTTCATGGTTAGATCTCTTTCAAGCACAATGATTGTTTCAATCAGGTACCCTTTTTCATTTAGGAGAGCTTTTTCTCTTTTGATGATCTTGTTTGTCACTATCAGCAAGTCATGATAGATTCCTTCCAGTTCACCAATTATTTCTTCTTGGTACATTCTTTCTTCAAATAAATATTCCACATCCAAATCTACAGTGCCACCAAAGCAGATAAAGTTAGCATGATTGTCAGCCTCATTAATCATCGAATTTAAACATTTAGAATTAGAAATAGTGACATCATCCTCCCAATCATCAAGAAATATCTCATGTTCTTGAGCTTCTGTCTAAATGTAGGAACACATTGAACAATGATGTTGTCATAACATTCAGATGAAACATTTTCCGACCAATCCACTTTAACATATAGTGTTGCAGTTTTTAGTTCTTCAGATGTTGGTTCCTGTTCGTCATACTTTTCTTCTACCATATCTCATCATCAACATGATCTACACAAACACGATTGGAATTTCCTTTGTATTTAAGCACGTTGGTGTAGGGGTCCGTGTTGTCCGTTCCTTAGTACCAAATCCAAACACCAGTGAAATTGGTGCTTGGCTCTGACACCAATTGAAAATGTGTAGATCAAGATTGATACAACTTTGTAACTGAACACTGGTGTTGAGGTCCAGTGTTGAGCCAACGATGATTTTACTCAGTGTCGTTCTAACACCTACTAACAGAGAATAATATTACATAGCAACATTAAAGAACACATTAGGTGACTTTAAGTAGACTATATGAATAAAATATGTTGAGCCACAGGGCCAAATAATCACTATGTGTATAATGATCTTACAAAAGTCAATTGAGTATTGTTAAAGGATTTCACTCTTTTCAATTTAGCTACTTAGACCTATTAACGCTATAGCTCTAATACACTAAACATAGACTCAGAAAAACAAGACAAAGCACTCGACAATATTGATTTTCTCTATAGATATTTTATCTCTAGCCATCTTGTCTTTTTCTTGATGCCCAACAAGTCTATTTATAATATATTTTTCCTTGAAGCTCTATCAAAAAAAAATGTTCCTTGAAGTCTAAGACATATTGTGCACGCTTTTGATTGCTATTAGATCTCCAAGATCATCTCCAATTTCGTTCTTGAGCTTATCATCTTTTTCATCCTTATCTTTAAATGAATCTGGACGCTTTCCTATTTGAACCAGACTTCTTCAACTGTAGGCCTTTTCACTTGATCGAAGTCCTCTTTTGATAGAATCTTTGAAAATTTTCCATCTTTATCTTGAAATTCGTTTAACATATCACAAGAATATCTTCCATCCTTATCTGGCAATTTTATCGCTTTTATCTTTCGGATATTCTTCTTATGATGAGTAAACCATTTGGACTCTTGATTTAGCATTATCCTGAAATATAAACAAGATAAATTACAATTGTGGAACTAGATTAATTTGTGGATAAAGGCAAAATAGATATTATAATGTACAACATATTATGTAATGATCCGTGTTAAGTTTAATGTTGAGTCAACACTGCATACCTTTGTGTTGGACTAACACATTGATCTAACACCTGCACTTTCAAACTTAATAACAATTCAACATTAAATATTATATTGTCGGCGCATAAGATAATGGGGGAAATGTGCTTTTTAAATTATTAAAACATTATTGTGGTTTTCGAACTCTGCACTATATTCCCTATTTTAGGGAATTCGAACCCGAACTCTGTTTACATTACGATTAACACAAAATTCTTTCAGTTAAATTTTAAGTTACTCTGTTGGTTTTTCGATTAAAAATGACTATTACTTCAATTTTATGAAGAAACAAATTATTTTATATATTATAAACGTATTTTAATTTTGAAAAAAATGCTTTAGCAAATAATCCCTACTGTAACATGATAATGCATAAATATATTGAACCCATAAAAGACCAGATTACCCATGAAATAAGGGGCCTCGTCATAAAAACCCTTGTACTAAGAGAGGTTCGTAACCTTGGAGAATAGGTCGCTCATATCAAACGAAGAATTGTTGGCATCCCCACTTTGGTTAGGATTCACGCTTGACATAATGAATTGTGAGACTTTATTAGGCGCATAATTTCCCAACTACTCTCGAACGAACCATATTAACTATTGTCAGTTGATCCATCCTCCACGAAGCCACACTTATAGAAGCCCATCTCTATCATTCATGGGGGACATAAGATCAACTCCATTTGCATTCCGAAATACTATATATAGAAGGCTATATTAACATTATAAACCAACTCAGATTGAGATCACATATTTGTACTTCGTAATCACTTAAAGCAATACACTTTTCCCTTATTCATCAAAGCTATCTCATTTTACGTACTTATAAGATCTCAATATCTCAGAAATATCCCTTCGTGTTAGTTCACCTATTCATATGCTTTCTCTCTACGGATCACAAAAATTGCGTTTCGAACCACACCTCTCTGATAATTAGGATTACCCAACGTGGTTAATTTCATGTTATCATAACACTTTTCTATTTATATGAAATTGCTAAAAGAGAATTATTTATTAAGAAGTAAATATTAATGGAGATTCCGTGCTGAGTAATCTAAGCAAGAGGGGGACTCTGTGCAGGTTTCAAAACACAAGGGGTCTTTTGTTAAATATTCTAAACAGGTAGAATAGAGTTTTCAAAAGAAAAAAATGCTCAAAATTTAATCCTCACTCGACTGAAGTTATTTCTTACCACTCTCTAATGGAATTTGACAAAAAAGAGATTGTGTGCAAGGTTTATAAAAGCCCAGAGGGGATCTGTAGGTTTTTAAAATCACAAAAAGGTTTTAAACAATAATCAATGCATGTTTTCGAAATCACAGGGGGTTCCGTGCAAATTTCTCTTAAAATAATCCTAGTGAAAAAATGGTGGAGCGAAAAGTATTCATATGTGCTAAAAGTTGCTTACACTTTTAAAATATTATGGCTGAAAACTTGTGGATCGGGACTTGATACTGTTTTTTGAATGTTGTGATAACACTTGACTCTATTTATGTTATCGTAGGACTAATGTACTTGACAAATGATATTACTCAACGAAAAAGTAACGAACAAAAGTAGTTAATTTTAAGAAGATTATATAAATATATTCTTTTGAATCTTAGGCAAAATAATCATTAATGATTTTACAAAAACTTGTTCTCACAACTCTCATGCTCCCCTCTCTCGAACTGCTCAAACTAACAAACAAAGCAAGTTTCAATTTATCTCAGGAGATGTAGTTTCTTAACTCTAATGACTTTAGCTTAATAAACTAAAATTAAATGCATTGTAAAGCAAGACAAATTACTCGACAATTCTAAGATCTAACCTCTCCAATTCTTTAGCTCTCTTTTCTTGTTATTTGTTTTGATGTACTTAATGCCTTTCAGTTTGACAATATCTCGTATATATGGAATAAGGTCGGTTACAAGTGTTACAATAAGTATATCGCTAACTAGGCCTACTCTAACTATGCTAGTCTCGAATAGCTTGGTCTGAAATACCTCGAACTGACATCGGATGCAAGAGAGGATGTCGAAAATATATCAGAGATGACGTCGAGGATTATGTCGGGGACGACATTGGATCTTCTACGTCGAAAGTGATATCATGCTTATGTTGAAGGTGGCATAGGCGATATATATCAGAGATATATATCGGGTAATATGTCAAAGTCTATACCGGAGAATGCTCGATATAGGTGAACAGTAATTGCAGATAATTAAAGCTTACCTTGATTACAGGGAAGCGGGTATTTATAGGCCTCGGGATGCAGGGACCACTCACGTGATAAACACGTGAGTTGTACTATACCGGGGATTGTATTCGATATATATATATATATCGGGAATGATCCCCGACATATGTTAAAACCTGGGCCTGGCTCATGGCACGTCCAATACGAGAAATACTCATATCATGTAGTCCCTCAATTTGGAATTATTATCTGAAGTTAATAATTTACAAATTAACTCTTAGTTTTGGATTACCAGTACCTCTCACCCCGCCAGTTCAAATGATGCAAATCTAATGTGGGAATTTCATTTGTGTCTTGAAGAAATATTGATGGACCCCCAATGGAATTTGTGAATTTTTAGAGGTTATGATTTGAATTTTTAAATTTCATATTATATCGAACTTCCCCCGATATGCATGTCGAATCTGAAGTTCGATATGCTTTGCCATAAATGGGTGACTGATGCCTGATGTCTATAAATAGCAGACCAGGAGGAGAGAGAGAAGATCATTTTGTCTTGTAGCGAAACGCGTTATCTTTTACACTGAGGTATGTCGGGGATGTTTCGACATGACTCTTGATACATTTTTCGACATGCTTTTTATTACCAGTTTCGATATTAATTTCATTCTTTCTTTCTCTTATTTTTTTTAGGTTGCTATCTTCGAGTTTGTGTGTTTTAACCTTTTTTGAGCTTTTCACTCTTCTCAGTAATCGACGTTCTCATGGTGAACGAAAATGATTTTAACTTTACCGGTTTGAATTCTCAAGATATGGAGTGTGGAGGCTCCGGAACTGCCTTCTTTGATACCGATTATCTCGGGACAGATGAGCTATTTTGGGATGATGTTGGGGATGGCATAGATGAGGATGCCAGTGAGCCTTCGGGGGCCCAACACGTAGAGTTTGATGAGTGGGGTTTTCAATAGCCCCTAAAATGAAGAAGTTCAAAATGATCGAGAGTTACGAGGATATGGTGTCCCGTGTTCCTCATCACCCTGATGCAAAGCATCTTGCCAACGGCCTGCGATTCCCTATCGATCCCACCGTTACCCGCCATTTTGGAAAGTATTGGGGTTTTCCTTGGGCAACTGTCACCCAACTCTATTGGGTACATTATGGGATTCATTTGCGTTATGAAACTCCTTAGGGTTCCACATGGCGTAAATGAGTTATGGGGTCTCTTTACGGTCATCACCAACAAGAAAGGGGGTGACAAAGGTTTCTTCTTCGTGCGTTCGCAAAAAGGACGCAAATTCATGTTATGTGGCCAATCTAGTTATGGCTTCGGGAACAAGAATGAATTCTTTTATATAAAGGAGAAAACGGTTGGGGAATTTGATGGGCTCTCATAGCAGTGGTCTACGTCTGATAAGTATATAAGGCCCGCTGATTTTGGCCATGCTCAATTTACTTTCGAGTTTTTATTGAAGCTACTAGATCATCCATATGATCTTACCGTGCTTTTTGATGAGGACGTGGTTGGCGCTAGCGCTATCTCTTTGATGCCCTATCGAGGCCGTTATGACTTTGGTAAGGGTTTTTCTTATTGCTATTTGGGTAGTTTTTATTTTTTTTGGTTGTTTCGATAACATTGGTCTTGTCTTTTTCTAGCTACTCTCGTGGAACACCGGAGGCTGGACGTGATAGCCCAACGCGACACTGCCCCTAGAACAGTGGCCGGGGTTTATGCTGCGGCTCTGGTCCTTATCAAAAACCGTGGGCGCGAAGGTCATTGCCTCAAGGAAAAATTGTATAGGCCCTCGCAGGGTGGAGAGGCCATAGGAGGTGCGGTTCCGTGTGGAAACTGTTCTCGCAGAGTGGAACTGGTTCGGGTCCTAGTAGGAGTCAAGCTTCGGGGACCTCTGGCGCTAGTGCCTCATCCCACAAAAGGAAAAGGGTTGAGGGAGGAATTTCTACCGTTGGTCAAGGCACCCCGTTTCAATCAGTGAGTGCGCGATCTCCTCTTTTCGAGCTGTTATACTAATGTACTTATTTAAAGTACTTTTATGGTGTTCTTACGGTATTGGGATGTTGTTGTTTTCTAGGTCGGGAAATTTCTCACCAGCTTTTTGAAGACGGCAAGTAAAAATAATGTCTCCCATGTGGAGTCTATCTCTGAAGCTATTGAATACTTGAAAGCCTGACCGACCATGATTCGGCTGCAAATGCCACATTGGCGAAAGAACGTGATGAAGCCTTGAGCGTTCTTAGCGCCAATGAAGTAAATGTGCGTGAGCTCCTTACCCAAAACCAAGAGTTAATAACCACTCTTAACGGGTCTAACATATCTCTTGCAATAGAGAGGGAGCAGCGGGAAAGGGTAGAAGTGGAACTTACTTTGGTGCAAGAACAATTGACCTTTGCTGAGAGGGCTAACAGATGCAGAATGCTCACTCGAGAGCAAAGTGTTCGCAATGTGAATGCCTTTCTTTTGAGTGAGATGTTCACGGAAATCTATGTCGAACATGGGGTACAAGAGAGAGACATGAAGCGAAGGATTCCATCATCGGTCAGATCCGCCTTCTTGATGGATTCAAGGATGACTTTGATCCTAGCCCTCTAGATCCCTTATTGGGCCCTGATGGGAAAGCCTTTGAGGACTCCGACGTGGAGATCGATGATGATCCTGTAGAAGATGTCTACAAGGAGATTCTCGACCAGAATAGTCTAGTTCTGATCCATACCAAGGGTGACCCCAAATTTCCCGGCTAAGGGTTTGTGGTGTATTGTAATATTGCATTTTATTTTAGGGTATTGTGTATAGTGCCCATTTTGGCATCTGTAAAATCCCTTCTCGTTCTTGTAATGGAACTATTTTTCTCTAAGACTCAAGTGTCCTTGATCATTAGCAAAGTCGTTTCTTGACTGTCTGTAGTTAAGCGAAGCCCTTTGTGTGTTGGGTTTACTCCTGATATTTCCTTTTCCATCCCTCTGTCGGGTTTCTTTTCCCAATTACAGTGGATAGGGGATTATCCCTTGAACATTGTACTCTTCGTGTGTACCGGGTTATCTCCTCCCTATTTTAGTGGATATGGGAGTTATCCTAAGGCATTTTTACTTTTCATATGCCGGCTTGTCTCCTGCCTATTTCGGTGAATAGGGGAGTTATGCCAAGGATTTTATATTGTTCATATGTCGTCTTGTCTTCTTTCTACCTCAGTGGATAGCGGAGTTATGCCAAGACATTTATATTTTTCATATGTCGGCTTGTCTCCTGCCCATCACGGTGGATAGCGGAGTTATGCCAAGGCATTTATATTTTCGTATGTCGGCTTGTCTCCTGCCTATCTCGGTGGATAGCAGAGTTATGCCAAGGCATTTATATTTTTTGTATGTCGGCTTGTCTCGTGCCTATCGCGGTGGATAGCAGAGTTATGCCAAGGCATTTATATTTTTTGTATACCGGCTTGTCTCTTGCATATCGCGGTGGATAGCTGACTTATGCCAAGGCATTTATATTTTTCGTATGCAGACTTGTCTCCTGCCTATCGTGGTGGATAGCGGAGTTATGACAAGGCATTTGTAGATCTTTATACTTTCTCGGTAATGGACTCTCCCTGGTTGTTTCGGAATGAACCGATATTCTGTTCCTGTTGTTAATTAGAGAAATGATCATTTCATGTTAGAGATAATGAGTGGGTGAGACCCATTTTCTATGTTCTGTCCCGCTGAACAGAGAGTATCATCCTTGTTATTGGCAATGATTTGTTTGTACATGTGATGTATAAGAGATACATGTATATCTCCCAGAGAGAAAATGATATGATATAATATTTTTTAGCGTAGGTGTGCATGTTTGCACATCTAAATCATTCCCTTCTAAGGGTAAGTACCTATAGTAAAACACGCATATGTATCGCAATCGAGTATATCGATTGGAATAAAAATGAGGTTATAATGGATAATGGTCGAAGGCTAGGTAAATCCTAACCCGCCTACGTATCCCGTTGTATGGGAATCAGACCGGCGTAGTTTCCCCTGTTTTAATTGCAGTCGAGCCCAATGGTGGGGCAATTTTAGGAAAATTTAAAAATTGTTCAACATTGGTGAAAGTAAAAAATGTTCCAAACTGTTTTCCTATGTTGATCACTCTGCAGCTTGCTGGTTGTCAATTACGTTCGTAGCTCCTCCAGCGGCATCCGTGATCCTTGGGAGAGTGATGGAGTTATGTAGTACAACCATCCTTCCTCGTGATTGGCGATGACTTCTCCCACGCCTCCTGCTGCTGGGAACTTCATCTTCTGGTGGTATGTGGATACCATTGCTCGGATGGCGTTGAGAGTTGGCCCACCTATAATGATGTTGTAGGCGAAAGGGTGATCTACGATTGTGTATTGGATGTTGATGGTCCTCCTGTGTGGCTCCTCACCAAATGAAGTTGGTAGTTTCACCTGTCCCAGTGAGTGACTTGAGCTTGATTAACTCCTGTATGAACCTCCTATGTGCCGCCGCATTAAACAAAATGAGCACCACCTGGTCGCCCTACGGTTCATCCATATTCATTAGGTCATGATTGAATCTCTTCCTAAACTCTTACAGGCTCTCTTTCTCTTTCTGCTTCATTGCGTTCAAATGGTGCATGTTCGTTCTCATCCTCTTCTGACTTAACTTTCCAACTTTTGCCTCATCTGTTCATAACTTGTGATTGATCCAGTCTTGATCCTGTTAAACCAATCCAGAGCTACTCCGGTTAAGGTCGTGGCCAAGATTTTTGCCTTGATGTTATGCGAGAACCTATCCAGGTTCAGCACGCTGTCAACTTGGATCATTTTTCCCGTCACATGCCTTGATGGTGGGGACCTTATCACCCTTGTCTAGCACTTCTACCTCGATCTCCTCACAGAATGGGGTCAGAGTCTTATTTTCCTATGCCAATGCTAGTTTTCGACTGACCTCCTATCTCTCACGGTCTAGTTGCTCCATTCTCCTGGCGATGTTTCTACTATCTCTCATTAGGTCAGGCATTTCCTCTTCCTGAACCCTTGACCTAGGCCGATCCATTATGTTGTCGCTCGTGTTCTCGCGCGCTCCTCCCTCAACTCCGGATCCAAGACCTCTACCCCTAGATTCTTGGGGTCATGAAGGCGCGTCGCATGCTCCTCTACCATTCAGACGTGGCATCAAAGCCTCCAAGGCCGCCTTCAGTGTGGTCTAAATCGTGGCGTTTATCTGCGCCATGATCTCAAGCGCCAAAGCGGTAGGTGCGACAGGTGCAGGTTCTGGTTCTCTCAGTGCTTGATGTTGTACGAGTTCATTTTGTCCCTCTCCAGGTGCATGGGTAGAAACAAGTGGTGGGGGTGCACTTTCCGCCATTGAATTTTCAATCACTGGTCTTGTAGACTGCGAGCGAGTCATCCTTCTTTGCATCTTGACGTCCTTGCCCGGGAACTTAGTGTTCTCACAGACGGCGCCACTAGTTTGACAATATCACATATATATATATATATATATATGGAATATGGTCGGTTACTAGTGTTACAATAGTATATCGCTAACTAGGCCTCCTATAACTATGCTAGTCTCGAGTAGGCTTGGTTCAGAACACCTAGAACTAACATCGGATGCAAGGGAGGATGTCAGAAATATATCGGAGATGACGTCGAGGATTATGTCGGGGGCGACATCGGATCTTCTACGTCAAAAGTGATCTCCTGCTTATGTCAAAAGTGGCGTAGGCAATATATATCGAAGATATATATCGGATAATATGTCGAATTCTATATCGGAGAATGCTCGATATAGGTGAATAGTAATTGCAGATAATTAAAGCTTACCTTGATTACCGAGAAGTGGGTATTCATAGGCCTCGGGATACGGGGACCACTCACATGATAAACACATGAGATGTACTATAACGAGAATTATATTTGATATATATGTCGGGAATGATCCCCGACAAATGTTAAAACGTGGGTCTGGCCCATGGCAAGTCCAATATGGAAAATAATCATATCACCTTTATATTGATGTGTTGATCTTCAACTCCAATGCATGCTGTACACGTTATGGAAAGTCGTCAATCTTCCTTGTAATCTAACGTTACCATCTTCGGTCTTGATATTCATATTAAGGAATGTTCCCTAAATTAACTTGAGAGTTTATTTAAGGAATACCTCTACTTCTTTGTTGCTTCTTCATTTCATACTGCAACGATCTTGATCAAACTATACTTCTTTACTCTATTGGCGTCCAATTATATTAGGAAGGTTGTAATTATGGATACTTTATTTGCTCGATCCAATCTCTTGATCATGTTAAACCTAAGGTATTCTCAAATCATTAAAATCTTAGAACTGGATTAATATATAAATAAAGGCAAAGCAAAAAGATATTTAATAAACTTACATATTGTTCAGTGTTACAATATTTGTGTTCATAACACTGCTCAAACACTTATACTTTCAATGTCATTTAGATTGTTGCTACTAATCTGCCAATATCACAGCCATATATATGTTACGTGATAAAGATCAAAACTTTTAGTACAAGATAGTAGGTAACTTAAAAACATTTAACCCGTGCATCAAAAAAAAAAAACATTTAACCCAAATTTAAAAATCCTTTTTAGTTTACCTTTTCTTTTGTCTTTTTTTTTTCATGATAAGGTTAGATCTCTAATGTTGTTCTATCAAAAAGAGGTTAATCACACAAATATGGATAAAAGTTAATATTGTAACTCTTGTTTTATTCTATCCTGTTGGGTAGATTCTTTCCTCTTTTTTCTTTGACAGTTGCAGTTTTCTACTTTTCTTCACTTTTACCTTTATTCCGAATGTTTTCAGAAAGTCCGAAAATAGTTGAATCTTATCCACAGTAAAGTATTTATCTCTGTCTCTTTTTTCTTTTCTTTTTCTTCAGTAAAAAGGACGAATCTCTTTAACTGTCTATTTAGTATTTGCTAATTATAACGAAGTACCAAATAATTAAGTTCAGTAGGCTAATGTGTAAACTAACATTGGCTGGTGATGAAAGCTTTGATTAACAATTATGACTTATCGTACAAGTAACAACCCATTTGTCTTGGAGAAAGAATAGCTGTCACACAACGGCAATAAAATCAAAGGAGAATACAAACTACCCCAGAAGAATCACACAAACTACTCCTCATATTTGGAAATTATACAAACTACCCCTATGGCCGATTTTTCGTATAAAAATTATTAACTTTTGTTGAATGTAAATTCATCCTCCTCATTTATTTGGCACACAAAATAAGAAATAAATTAAAACAACTAAGAAGACAGCCATTTATTTCTTTTTAAAAGACAAAAAAATCAAAAACAAATATATCTTTAAAATAAAAATATATTTTCTGCGTATTTTAGTCTCTACTATGATTTCAAGTCGTACAATTGTGTTAGTTATTTTTATTTATTTTAGGATAAGGATAGTTTGTGTAATTTTCTAAATATGAGGGATATTTGTGTAATTACCCTATATTTTAGGGGTAATTTGTATAATTCTCCCTAAAATCTATTGCTTTTCTAAAAGTTGGATTATGAATAATTGAATATAAATATATATATATATATATATATTACTATATTAAAAGCAAAGTCCTCCCACTCACAAAAGGGCAGTTTGGATACTAAATTTTAAGTTTCTAAAAATACCTTGTTTTGACTTTTCAACAATTAAAAATAAGAAATTAAAATAAGTAACTACCACAACTCCTAAAATCCCTCCACATATTTGACAAATCTAATTCTTGTGATTTTTAATGTGGGCTTAATTTTCTTATTATTTGTATCAATTTTATAAACTATATTAAAACATGTGTTACATTAATTTTTTTTGATAATTTATATAGTTTATACGCAGGGACCGCGTGTGTCAAAGTTTCTAGTATATATATATATATATATATATATAGAGAGAGAGAGAGAGAGAGAGAGAGAGAGAGAGAGAGAGAGAGAGAGAGGTGGGGGGGTGTTTGAATAAATTGCAAAAATGACCTTTGTGACATCTCAAGTTAGAAACTAATCCCCTGTCTACTTTCTAATTTCTGTATAAAGGGTAACATTAAGAAATTAAATAAGCCTATAATTATTACTCAGGCACATGTGGATTCAAATTAGGGATAAAAAATCTTCGTCCATTAACTTGGGTTCCTCGTCAATATGATTCGGTAAGTTGTCACTTTCATTTTATAAGTTGGTAAATTCACTTTATTTCAGTCCCTTTAAAATTGGTTGAATTTTATCTAGTTGGCACTCGGTTGACCAAAAACCTTCAGTTTTGTCGGCAAATAATATTATTTTAATCCACTTTGACACATGGACATTACAACTCAGCCAAAAATATAAAAAGGAGTAGTTAAAATGTAATCAAAATTTTTATAAGTATTCTCTAATTAGATTTGACAATAAATGCTTAAAATTTATTTTTTAATGCACATTCATTTTCTTTTTTAGCCTCTTCATAAACTTTACATATTTAAATAACTAAAAGTTATTTTTTGAATAGACATTCATTTTCTTTTATAACCTCTTCATAACTTGAATATGTAGATATATACGCATATTTACTTCTAAACAAATTTATTAATTAACACATTATTAGTAGTTAAATTATATATTAATGATCTAATAACTTCTAGTAGTAAATGTCTTTTTTAATTTGAATAAAATGTAACCCTCACTCTCATATGAAAGAATGAACTACACCTTCATGCATATTGAGAAAATATGTCAACTTTTAAATCATACGGGGTATTTTAACTACTTATCTTTCAGTGGGTGATTTGCCAATTTAACTAAACAATGAGGTCATTTACCAAAAGCCTTTAATAAACTCTCCATAAACTTTTGGTGCATATTCGACTTGGACTTGGACTACGTACTTTTTAATCTCAAATATAATGCTTTACAAAACTAAGGTCTTGTGAGTTGACTTGTGACCGTGACTTTGCATTTGTACCCCTCAGAACTTTTGTTTATGAAATTATTGACAAACACAACAAATAATAATTAAGAGTAAAAAAAAAGCATAAGTGAAAAAATCTTGCAATGCTTTTTTTTAAAAAAAAAGGAACATTCTTGAAATGCCATTATAAGAAACAGTATTTTAGTTTGATATAAACATATAACATTCTTTTATTTTATTTCGTTATAGAAACAGTAACCTGAAAATATTATAATCAGTGTGTTTTCTTTGCAAATTTTGGACTTTGTGGGTAAGTGTTCTATTGAAGATTACGCCAATGAATAATTTACCAATATAATTAAAAAAATAGAATGGGGGTTTAATTTATGCAATTTACACCAGAGATTAGATAGTTGTCCTGAGGTTTATTTCTCAACAACCCTTGTAAGTTAACGTGTTGAATATCATAGTTGAAAAATCACGCCAAACAGAACTGGTAAGAAATTGATCACAATTACATGCAGTAAATTGGGTCATTATTTACAATGCAAATATAAGAATGGATGGCACGTACCATCACTGATCCTCCCATTCTTACTCTAAATTATATGATTATGAGACTTCAAACTGAAGTTTAGGTTTCGAAAACTTTATATCAGCTGATTGTATATCGTGACCTACTTGTGTTATGTTACTAAGCATAATAATGTATTCCAGAAAATAACATACGCCTCTTATAATTTTATAGCGTCGGGCACCATCTCTCTATATTACTTATTTCTATATTCATCATACTATAAAACTACCAGAATAGGAATACCACTAGTCAAACAAAACGTACTTTCTCAGATTTGTTAATTTAAGTTGCAAACATAAAATATTTTTGGATAAGATAAGGGCGATTTATTTTTTTTGTCCTTTAATTTTCTCCAACTTCTTTGCTCCCTTTTTTTTCGTGTTTGTATTTTGCCGGTAACTTTTTTTTTTTTTTGTAAATATGTCATGTGGGCTTTGAACTGGGCCAGCTACATATTTTTTTTTATTAATTTAAAAAAAAAAAAATTGCATACTTATTTTTAATTCAAAAATATATTTAATCTTATTATATATTGATGTAAATCATAAAAAAATTATAAATTCAACATGTTTTAAATTAATTATACTTACACCCAAAAGTATTGAAACAATTATATTTGTAATTTTTAGATTCTTTTTTATATTTTAAAGATATTTAAGTTGCTCGACATTCTCTTTTAATTTTTCCACAAATCTAATTTCTTTAATTATTAATTTTTTTGATCAATCTTTAATTATTAGTTTAAAAAGGTTTATTTTCCTCATTACCGCACCCCAGGCCCCCACCCTTCCCCTGCCCACAACACCCTAGCAAAACTCTGGTGACAACGCCCGTCGTCGTTGTTCATCTCCCCCCACCCTGCCTCTCCCGTTTCACGAAAGCACAAAGAAGAGTTTCAACACGAAATGATTAAATTCGTCTTTATCGTTATCGCTACCGAAAGATCTATTTGATCTTCCGAGCTGATCCGGCACCAGCAAAGGAGGGGTTGATCCGGCACCAGCAAAGGAGGGGACGCAAAGGAGAAACTGTAAGAGGGAGATAGGGTTTGTGAGCAGCGACAGATAATCCGACGAAGCCTCCATTGCAATTAGGGCAAAAGGGCTATGAATCGGGGAGGGCGGTGACGCGATTCTGACATGGTGGTGGTGGTGTTTGGCAGTTGCGTGGTGTGTGTATATGTGGACAGAGAAAGAAGATTATTCATTTTTGTATATTTGATTTTCAAATTATGCAAATCTGATTTGTGCGCGTTTCTTTTTCTTATTCCTTTTGGTTAATTATGGTGATGGTAAGGAAGTGGTGAATGGTGATGGATACTGATAGTGATGAAGAACAATTGATGGTTTTTTCTGTTTATTTTTTATTCTTCATCTGGTTACTTACTCATGATGAATGTGATAATTAATAATTCTTTTTCATTCTTTATTTTTTACTTTTAATTTTGTTTAATTATTAAATTTTGAGATTTTTTATGAATTGAAATATTATAAAAGCTATACAAATATATTCATTTTGTAATTTAAGAATGCGCTTATATATATATATATGATTTTAAATATTTTTCGGTATTTTCACACATGAAAAAAAAAAGTTGTCGTAGCTCCACGTGGCCGTCGTCTGTACGCCACGTGGGTGGCCACGTCGACTGGGCTTCGACTCAGCCCAGTTTGAAGCCCTCAGGACAAATGATTTTCTAAAAAAAAGTTAAAGGACAAAAAAGAAGCCCGATAAAAAAAGGGCAAAACTTGAAGTTATAATAAATTAATGGGCAAAAAAAAAAAAATCGCCCATAAGATAAATAAAAAAAAATTAATGCTTCTTTTATTGATTTAAAGAGTGTTTGGTTCTATGTATACTCTAATACATGGATTTACTGTTTTTTCTCTTTAAAGTTATATTATTTTATTCTTGTTAACACTCTTTTTGTAATACTTGAATAATAGAGTAATAATTAACGATTTTTTGACTCAGAATGCCCTACTCTAATTCCGGATATTAGCAGTTACGAGATGGTGGGAGAACAGAAAGGATTTTATGGTAAGTTGATCAGTTTATTCCACTTGTCCCAATTAAATGAGGTATTCTCCCTATTTATAGGGGAATGTTTTGATACAAGTGTCATCATGCATGACACATACAATGACAAATGTTTATTCACATATTTATTGGCTCGCTAGCCTACTTTATTTATCGACAACTATATTCTAGCACTGTATGCACATGTCTTGTTGTAGTATCTTATGACATAACCTTTTTTCTATACCCATCGTGCTAGATAGCCCTCGTGTTACGATGTCGACTTTGATGTTGTAGATGCATTTATGTCTCCTTGACATGTAAGCATCGTTATGCTTGTATTGCATCAGGAATTTACCTAATTATGTCATGATTTAGGCTGATGTGTTTCACGACGTAAGGTATCGTGGGTCCTCATGTGGCATCGTGGAATCATTCAAGATTCATAGTGCCCTGTAGGAGATCTCTGTACCTGTAACACCGTGAGTTCTATGAAGCATCGTAGAATCATTTAAGACGCATGATACTTGATTGGATATCATTGGGCTTGTAAGGGTTAATTGGCACGGTGTAGGAAATTTTTGTCCTCGATGAACGTCATAGTGGGGCATCTATCGTGGCCTGATGGATGAATTACGGGGCATTAATACCAGTCCCCCCAGTTCCTTTTGTATTCATGAGAATCAAGAGGAATTATTTGTATCGTAGCGAACCACGTAGCGGTTTCAAATCCACGCGTTGATTGGGCAGGAAAACACGTAAAGACTCTAGTTTCTCTATAAATCGTGTGCATTAAGTGCAGGGTTATGGGTCATTTACTCTGCCATTTATTCACCACTCTCTCTCTAACTTTAGGGTTATAAAAGCCCATTTTCTACCATACTACACCTTCACTTGAGAATATCATCATTTTGCTCTTGCTTTCTTCTGCAAATTCCCTCATCTTATCATGTCCAAGTTTTTCTTTGCTCAAGAAATGCCTTTCTTTTCTGCCAACATTGATCTGCTTTCTACCGCTTTTGCTTTCGGCGTCGGCGTCTTCTCCTCTGCCGTTGACGCTCCTGCTATTACTGGCGTGGCATAGTCTTCGTCTCGGAAGAGAAGCTTTGATCAGGTAGGGGTGGTGGTGATAACAGTGGTCCTTCGAAGAAGAAGAGGACTAAGAAGGATGAAAAGGCAAGGGTTGCCTGGAATACGCAATCGGTGAGTGACACGGTGAGCACAACTACTGAGGATAAGGTGAAGAAGTGGTTTAAGGATTTTGGTGCAATTAGCTGTAACATTACCATTAGCATACTAGAGAGCCACCAGAGGGGTAACACGCCGTGTCACGTCATGGTGTACCACGCGTAGATGAAGGCGGGACTTAGGTCATTTTCCCCTCCTTTT
This sequence comes from Linaria vulgaris, assembly GCA_948329865.1. Lineage (NCBI taxonomy): Eukaryota > Viridiplantae > Streptophyta > Magnoliopsida > Lamiales > Plantaginaceae > Linaria > Linaria vulgaris. The sequence continues at coordinate 31,346,447 of OX415249.1, forward strand.
TATTGTGAAGTCTTTAAGGCTTGCAAACTGTGTCCCAACCAGCTTACCACAAATAGCTTTATCGTATTGTCTAGCTTTGTGTTTTGGTGTTTGTTAAATGGCCTATTGTGTACGGTGGAGAGTTTTTTCTCCATCTTTGATGTCGTTGTGACATCGTAAGGGGCTTCATTTTACTTCTTTGCCCATCGTGACACAAGCAAGAAGGCCCCGAACACAAATATCGACTCCCATAGCTGTTGGAAGAGCATTTTTTTCTTCATTGAGTCGATGATGGGGGCTTGGGATACGACCCTCACCTGAGGAGTTCCCAAAGCTCCCAAGTATGTGCTGGAGGGTGGGATGGTATTCTCTCTTGTGTACAGCGCGAGGGAGCTCTTAAAATCTTCCCACTATTTGACCTTTTACAAGTCACCTGGTTTACCACGAGTGTCTCCACTTAGTAAAGGCCCACCTTCTTTGGCTCTCGATGCCATCACAACATTCATCTTTGAGCATGATGAATCACTTCGTGTCAACCGGTTGCCAATCAACTTTCTGGCCTCATATGAGAAAGGAAAATTGGAGCATTTTCTGCATCGGTGGATGAAGAATCGTGAACAGAATAATTTATGAGTTCTCAGTGTTGAGCAATTAGCTCAACACGGTAAGTTAATAGTTCGTTCTTTCATGATTCTCTTGAGTTATTTAGCTACCTTTTGACCAAATTCGTTCGTTACACAGGGGACCTCTTGGGCGATATGGTTTATACTCCCCCGCCAGTGGCTTCTTTTGCGTCAGAGGAAAGTGCCATCATTCCTGCTACTCGTACTACCCAGGCTCAAACCGGTCAATATCAGAAGTTGTGACCTTGGCGTCTGTTCGCTTGGCGCAGACATCTAGTAGCACTTTCAAGATGCCTGGCGATGACGTTACTGGTGTCACAAAGTCGTCCACATTTACAATAAACGACAGCTCAGATGGGTTGATCACGTCGTGGTTTCCTTGTTGATGTATTGTCCCTTATCCCTATCAGAGCAACTTTTAGTCTGGTACATATTTCTACCCCTGTGGGGTCTGTCGTTGCCTCCACGCCACTTGGTAGTCGATATCTCTTGTGACTAAGTAGTGTCAAAAAGGAGTTCGTTGATACGCTTGACTCTCTTGGCCAATGCCACCCTATATGCTTCAGACTCAACCTTAAGTTCCACGAGTCTTTTAAAGTCATGGGCGAGTTTGGACCTAGAGCAGTAACTTCTTCCTCCTTCCTTTTAAGATTTTCTTCTACCAAGGCGGTAACCCCTCGTGCCTTGTCCACTTCACGCCACATGGTCAAAATCAGTTTGGGAACAAACGATGGTGAACAAAATAAAGTCAACAAAAATAAGGGAAAATCGAGTACAGGAACGAGTGAAGTTAGAATGTACCATGGTAGTAAGCAAGTCTGCACTACACCAAAGAAACGGCGGATAGATGCTGAGTGGAGGCAAAATAGTAGAAAATAGTATGTAATGCTCCATCCACCTCCAAAGGACCTATAGATGGACTAATGCTAATGCCGATTGAAGTTGGAATATCTGCCCCATGGTAATGAGTGGAGAATGCATCCCTTACCTTGTCATATGAGAAGTCATTGGAATCGTGGTACGAGAAGAAGTGGTAGATACGATGGGGGAATCAGATATAATAGTCCATACCATGATCCCCGAGTTTTTTGCCTGCATCGTGCCCTCTAGCTGCTACGACAAGCGAAGGACTATCGCAATCGCCCGGAGGGGAAAAAACTCTTCATCAATCCTGAAAGAAGGGTCAGACAATTGGTAAATGACGTAAGGCTTCCCTCAGAGGTCCCTTTGCGAGCCAAAAACAACTCGTGCGCTAATATAGGAGAATAAAGATAAAGTAAAACAAAAGAAGGAAAATCGAAAAAGGTAAAGAAAGCATTAGTAATGTCGAAAGACAGCTCATCGGAGGACGCAATGTGTGTCTTACCCTTATCTAATAAAGAAAAGAGAAAAGTAAGTTACGAAACAGAGCGTTAAAATGTAGCCCAAGATTACAAAGAGTTGTCTAAATTCTAGGGAGGAAGTGTGGGCAGCCCACTTGGAGACATTCCAGCAGAAGCAGATAACAGCAGAGAAAGCTCACCCGGTGATTGGATGGAGAAGAAGAGACATCGACTACTTCAAGTGGCACGAAGACAATGACAAACGCCACATGAGAACGATAAAGTTATTCGGGGTAAGCTGGTTGGGACACAATTTGCAAGCCTTAAATACTTCACAGTAAAAAGAAGGAAAAATGACCTAAGTGGTAACCCGTGACGTGACGTGCAAGCGACGCGTTGCCCCTTTGGTGGCTTTCCGGTATGCTAATGGTTATGTTACGGCCAATTGCACCAAAATCCTTAAACCACTTCTTCACCTCATCCTCAGAAGTCGTGTTGGCTGTGTTACTCCCCAATTGCATATTCTGGGGAATCCTCGCCTTCCCGCCTTCTTAGGCTTCTTCTTCTTAGAAGGACCACTCTAATCACCACCACCCCTACCTCATCAGAGCTCCTCTTTAGAGATGGAGACTCTGCCACGCCAGTAATAGCAGGGGCGTCAATGGTAGAGGCAAAGACGTCGGTACCAGAAGAAAAAGCGGCGGAAAGTAGATCAAAGTTGGTAGAAAAGAAAGCCATTTCTAGAGTAAAGAAAAACGTGGATGCGAGAAGATGAGAGAATTTACAGAAGAAATCAAGAGCAAAAGGATGAATTTTCCAAGTGAAGGTGAAGAATTGTGGGAAAAGGGGTTCTTATAACCCAAATTTTAGAGAGAGAGTAGGGGAATAAATGGTTGCTTTTATCACCAGCGGATCGTCGTGTGGGTATGCTACTCCGTTCAAGTCTTTGGATTGGAATGTGATGTTCGGGAGCTTGGTGCTTTCCAAGTAACAAACGTGCAAACCTTGTTCCATTCTTCTTGCTTCTTTCATATACTTCTTCTTTTTTCCTGTTGGTATCACTACTATATCCCTACCTTCAATCATGTTTATCGTTCTACCAGTCGACGAATTTTTTTCATAAAATTCTGGTGGAGGGGGAAGTCGTTGCCTGTAATCTTCTTCCTACGGCTTTGACATCGAGTTATTTTCCTTAACACCCTCTTCTTTCGTTCGCATCCTTTTGTGAGTATCGGGCTCTCTGGCTTTTCAACAACCTTCCTCTGTGAAGTTCTGCAGATAACCCATGTCTAACAAATTGTGGATTTCTTTTGTCAATGTGGTACACTTGTCAGTGGTATGTCTATACGCTTTGTGCTATTTTCAAAACTTTCCTGAGTCGCTCTTCTTGTAAGGCTCTTTGACGGGCCAAGTCCATTGTAGATCTTTGTTCCCCCTCCATCACATGCAAAACCTCGATGGGGGTAATAGTCATTGGTGGCAATTGTACAGGCTGGAGATGTTTTGTCACTGTATTTCTCTTATCCTTTAGATGGGAGAGTGTTTGTCCTCCTTGTTTTTCTCATGTGGTTTAGTTTTAGCTTATAGTTCATTGCCATTGTTTCCTGACTTCTTCCATGATGATGTATGTTTCAGTTTTTTGCATGAGTTCATTCATATCTCTTACTCGATTACCCATTAGGTATCGGAAGAAATTTCTGGACCGGAGTCCTTGACCTAGTATATCGGCAATCATAGATGGATCCACGTGGGGTACATCTAGTGCTGCATCAGAGAATCTTTTTATGTAATCCCTTAACGATTCATCTTTTCTTTGTTTAGTGGTAAACAAGTGGCATAAAAATTTGGGATATCTTTTGTTGCAAGAAAATTGTCGTACAAATAAACAAGATAATTGGTCAAAGATAGATATCGTACCTCGAAGAAGTAGTGAGACCATGCTTGTGCTTGCCCCATCAAGGTTGTCCGAAACACTCAGCACAAGACAAAATCAGTAGCGGATACTAAATCTATGGTGGCTAGATATTGATGTATATGATCTTGGGGATCCCTCCCATCCATGTTGCCCGAGTATAGGGGTAGGTTACCTGGCCGCATGCCTGCTGGAACTTAGGTTTGTGCAATTTCTAGAATGAATGGAGAACCATGGTGGAGTTCGGGGCTAATAGTCATGTTCATGTACATTTATCTTCTCAAGCTATCTATCACATTCCAGAGCGAGTTATCGCGTGTTGCTGGGTAAGGGGGCTTTGGCCCTCCTCCGGGTAAAAACCCCTTCCTCGGGCCTCATCCATCCTACCATTTCTGTAATTTCTATTCTCATATCCCCCTGCATCGGAGTGCGATATTGAGGAGTTTGGTACGATGTGGGTATCGTGCAAGATCCTTATTCCTCTAGGTGGTATCTTTCACGGTGGGGTGGTAATGACTAGAGTTCTATAGATATTTCCACTGCATATGCAGCTCTCCTAATGGTGGCATCTAATAAGTTCTTGAACACTGCCCGAGGTATATTGATGCAGTCGCCGCTCGCGGCTTGCGGAGGCATCGGCTGTGGTACATACCCTTCCGTTTTCTGGTGACTTTCCGTTTCTCAACTCGATGAATCTTCCACCGAGTTATCTTGTCACAAAACCCTAGTTGCTTTTTCTTACCTTCTTCTCATGGAAACACTCCAATGTAGTTTGTATGGCGTTCCCATAAATGGCGCCATTTTTATAACAATATTTTTGTGATGCTTGGATAATAGAGTAATTAACGATTTTTTAATTGTTAAACGGGTAAAAATCCACGTGGTTAAAATATGCGATAGTTTGATCACCAAAATTACTTGGTATATTATTATATGCTTTATAAGGTATATTATTATATGATTTATATTCATAAACGACATCGCATTATAACACGGTTTAATTACCGGTTTACTTCGTTAAAATATACTATTCGTATATCGTAAATCATGACGCACGCCTATCGACCGAATTTATAGATAAAGTACTACCCGATTTATGCTCATATTTATAACATGTCTCACGACTCAATATATTATTACACATACAAGTTTATATTCGTTCTGGTAAAATAACTCGTATTCACAAAATACCCGTATCACACAGACCACAATACGTGGTTGCGCACAAATGCTAACACACCCTAAATAGATAAGGTTGCTTGCTGTGCTGGTTAAAGAGATAATAACAATACCAGATAATAACAGAAAATCAAAGGAGATAAGAATACAAAAACTAATATTAAAATAACAGAAGATCCCAAACTTAGGGAGCACGACTGAACTCCTATAAAAGGGGACAAGAACAATAGAAGAAAAGACAACTTATTCTTTTCTTTACTGAAAGAGGGCTCCTTCTCTCCTCTCCCCCGGACTCCTCTCGCTCTCTCTCTTAGGGCTTCACGAGGACAACTCCTCCAACAAATTCAACAAATACAAAATCAATTCAATCAATAAAATCGACTAGTAACAAGTATTCAACACCAGAAATAAGAACTATGAGTGGCTTGATTCCCAATCGAGGGATACGTAGGCATCTCGAAAGCAATCTAGTCCAGCAACAAATCAATAAAAACCACATATTTCCTCAGGTCGAGATCGACGTTTCGAACAAATTAAACATTATTTTCGTGAAGCTTAGCTAGCAGACACGACGGATTTATCTGTTAACAAAATGGCGCTGTTTGTGGGAACCGCCATTGAATCCTTGAGCAAGCCTGAGGAGATCGCTGCCAAAACCAAAAGTTAATCATCAACTTTTTGCCCAAGGGATGGAATTCAGAAACAAAAAAAGAAAACTGTGGAATTGAAACCAAATGACCATATACACCTGGAAATTACAACTTCTGTACGGAAAGCAGGTGTTACTGCCGTGGGGTGATACGCCCCCTAAGGGACACACTAACCATATTGCGCCATAGAAATAAGGCATATACATACTTCTTTTAATTGCGAACATGCTTTTTAGACCTCATCATCTACATTAGCACAAGTCTAGAGGATTTCTCCATGAAATTGAACATTTTTCCATTATGGCACCTTGCTCCAATGCGAAAATGAAAGTAGAAAACTCGAAAATAAACCCTGGCCACAAGCACTCATACGAAAATATTGAAAGATTCTCTCTAAGTATGATACTCACGAGTATCCGTGTATGAAATTGAACTTTCCTAAGCGTGGTAGCTTTGAGCATCGTAATAAAGCACTCTAAGGGTACGACACTTACAAACACTCAAAATGGGAGCTCACAACGACCCCTACCACGAGGTTCGCAGGTGACCACCCCTAAACGAGTCAAAAAAATCTCAAAATACGATGGCCACGGCTACCCACGTGAGAAGTCGAGAGTAATTCAAGGGTATCTACACGAGGAATCAAAAATCTTCTAAGTATGGCGGCAAAAGTGCAAATTATTGCCAATATGTATTCCTTCCCAAACCAAATACAACGAGTCTTACTCTCGAGCTTTACAAGTAATACGCACCCATTCACCAAAATCGTCGCATCATTTTATCGTGAGACAAATAGCTTTTCCATCGAAAACAAAAAGAGGGTATAAATATACCAAGAATCTATAATCCATGAGGTCTTCATACTTAAATATAGACTATGCTCTATATATTTTTGAACACTGACGCTGCCGGAGGAAACTTCGAGCAAAGCTAGCTATTTTGTTTAAGCTATATGCAGGTATTGTGCTCATTCGCATCAAGAACAACGTATTATTTAAGATTGGGATTCAGATCTTTTGCCTCACTTATTTCACGAAGGCATTATAGCCGGGACCCCCGAAGAGCTCCCTCCAATAGCCAACAAACCCTCGTTAGCCCTCTGTCTAAGACGTGAGGAAAGAACCTCGGATGAAGCATGACGAACGCCATGTGGAAGAAAAGGATTTCGAGCAGAGTTCCGAGAAGAATTCCTTGATGATAACGAATTAGCGCGCATGGAACGGGGAGGAATCAGGACTCTAGATAAGTGTTATGAACCTCTTACGCAATTTTGATTTCGATAAATGTATATCCTAAGTATAAAACTCAACAGAGAGACATAATTTCACCTTTCCCTAACAACTAAACTCAAAAGTGAAAGCTTGCAATGGAAACCTTTAGGAGTAAGTGAAAACATCACTAATCCATATATATATATATATATATATATATATATATATATATATATATATATACACTATGGGAATATCCCCAAAAAGATTTCTAAACAAATAAGGCCCTAAAGTGGAGCTGCTCGATAAGGTCAACAATAACCTCCATGTGCCCGGTAATCTCCTTGCTTAGAGGCAAAGTTACCCAAGTCGTCCTCCAAGCGTGCGCAGAAGACAAACACATGTCAATTCAACTTTGTCATGCAAGACAACTTGCAAAGCAAGTTACGGATTAACCTAAGGATGGTACTACCATCACTTAACTCCCGATACCACGTAGTATCGGAAGGCCTACCGAGTGCCGCAAACCCAAAGTGGTAAAAAGCGACACCCGCGAAGAGGCACCTAAGCGTCCCTTGGAAAGTCACGATGAAAAAAATAAGATATCTGCGCGGCATCGGAAAAGAAAATAAACCACGACAAGTCCGCGAGAGCCCGATATCCATCAAGAAGCCAAGAGGGACCACTACAAAAAAAAAACTCTCTTGCCTCAACGAAGGCAACGGAGGTAAATAAAAACCTCTCGCCTCAAAGACGGCAACCGTGATATTCCCCTCGCCTCTTCAAAAATGGGGGACTTGTGTTAAACGGATATAAACTTCGAAAGACGAATATCTACGATACCTCAAAAGAGTTCTACGATACCCCAAAAGAGTTCTACGATACCTTACCAAGGCTTTCCGAGTCCTATATGATACTCACATGCCTTTCAAGGATCTAAAAATGCCTGCCGGGACATTCACGATGCAATGACCGACAAGAATCTATAAGGTTCTTGATAACTCTACGATACCTCAAAAGGATCGTTAAAAAACATTAATAGCTATCGGACCTATACTATAATATCCCCGACCTGAAAAAGCAAAAATGGCGTATACCTTATAAAGTCCCAAAATTATTAGCCAATCGTGCGAGTACTATAAAAGCATTCTACGTACGTATTATTACACTACCGAGCGCAATAATTCATAGACTATATTACCACGAGAAGGCTTAACTATCACTATGATTCCTTCTACAAAAGAGTCGAAGCAATCCCTACAATGCTTAAAAAGGGACTAAGATGTCTTAAATAGGACATACGATACTTTAAAAGGCTCAAAACAATGGCTTAAACGACTCTGTTACAAGAGGCTACGATACCTCTATAAAAAATCCCCGAAACTCAAACCATCGTAACTCTCGACTTTTTAAGTTTCTAGTGCAGTCATAAACATACGACTGCACTAAAAACTGGGGGGCTTGTGTTAAACGGGTAAAAATCCACGTGGCTAAAATACGCGATGGTTTGATTACCAAAATTACTTGGTATATTATATTGCTTTATATGGTATATTATTATATGATTTATATTCATAAACGACATCGCATTATAACACAATTTAATTACCGGTTTACTTCGTTAAAAATTATACTATTTGTATATCGTAAATGACGACGCACGCCTATCGACTGGATTTATAGCTAAAGTACAACCGGGTTTATGCTCGTATTCATAACATATCTCACGACTCGATATATTATTACACATACGATTTTATATTCGTTCTGGTAAAATAACTCATATTCACAAAATACCCGTATCACACAGACCACAATACGTGGTTGCGCACAAAAGCTAACACAACCTAAATAGATAAGGTTGATTGTTGTGCTGGTTAAAGAGATAATAACAATACCAGATAATAACATAAAATCAAAGGAGATAATAATACAAAAACTAATATTAAAATAACAAAAAAAATCCCAAACTTAGGGAGCACGGCTGAACTACTATAAAAGGGGACAAGAACAATAGAAGAAAAGACAACTCCTTCTTTTCTTTACTGGAAGAGGGCTCCTTCTCTCCTCTCTCTGGGACTTCTCTCTCTCTCTCTCTCTCTTAGGGCTTCACGAGGACAACTCCTCCAACAAATTCAACAAATACAAAATCAATTCAATCAATAAAATCGACAAGTAACAAATATCCAACACCAAAAATAAGAACTATGAGTGGCTTGATTCCTAATCGAGGGATATGTAGGCATCTCAAAATAAATCGAGTCGAGCCACAAATCAATAAAAACCACATGTTTCCTCGGGTCGGGATCGGCATTTCGAACAAATTAAACATTTTTTTCGTGAAGCTTAACTAGCAGGCACGACGGATTTATCTGTTAACATTGATTCAGAACGCTCTACCCAAATTCTGGATATTAGTAATATTAGCAATTAAGAGATGGTGGGAGAACAATAAGGATTTTATGGTAAGTTGATCAGTTTATTCCACTTATCCCTATTGAATGGGGTATTCTCTCTATTTGTAGGGGAATGTTTTGATACGAGAGTCATCATGCATGTCAGATACAATTGCAGGTGTTTATTCATACATTTATTAGCTGACTAGCCTACCTTATTTATTGACAATTGTATTCTAACACTATATGCACGTGTCTTGTTGTAGTATTTTATCACATTTCTATACACATCGTGCGAGATAGCCCCCTGTTACGATGTCGACTTTGATGTTCTAGAGGCATTTATGTCTCCTTGACATGTAAGCCATCGTTATGCTTGTATTGCATCGGGAACTTACCTCACATACTTTGGGCTGAGGTATTCCGCGACGTAAGGTATCGTGGATCCTCTTGTGGCATCGTTGAATCATTCAAGATTCATAGTGCCCTGTAGATCTTTGTACATGTGATACCGTGAGTCCTGTGAAGCATCACAGAATCCGCTATAGTATCGTAGAATCATTGAGTAGACTCGCAATACGTGATTGGATATTGTTAGCTTGTAAGGAATAATTGGCATGGTGAGAAATTTTTTGTCCTCGAGGAACGTCATAGAGGGGCATCTATTCGTGATTCGATGGATGAATTACGGGGTTTAACAATCTTTGTTTTTAAAATCGAATTTGATTCTTATGTCAAAAAGAATATAACATTGTACATAAATCTGATAAATCGTTTAGTTCGTTCTATAGATGACAATATGTCTCCGATTACTCAAAATTTTTTTTTTTTGGCAAAAACTCGTAGTATTGTGTTGTTTTTTCGTCAATTTTGGAGTCTAAGCCAAAAGTCAGATTGATTAATTATAGGGGAGGCGAGATTATAATCCATGGTGTCATAGTCGGCTACATGTTGTTTGGCAAAACGTCCGAAAAATAACTTGAAAACCAAACAATTTACGACTTGAAATAATCCGCCTAATTCAAGTTACTGCCAGAACACAAATACGCTCTTAGACAACTAAACCACATTATAAAATGAGGTAATTTGCTCTTTGTTTGGCGGGTGCACATGAAAAAGGTGCAATGAAGTGGACGTAGCTGATTACTGACGGGCGTGGTTTTAGGTGTTCAGGGATATGGTGCTGCGGTGCAGGCGACGGCATCTAAGTGGTTGGTGACGTACGTAGTGTGTTGAATGGCGTGCATCGGATAACTCCTCCAACTAATTCTTTTAATTGTACATTTTGGCCTTATCTCTCAAATGCATATGAATCCAACTTTTTGCCGATTTTATTGTAACCACCACCGCAGTCATTTAATTTATATTCTGCAATTACTGTTTTGTTTAATTAGATTGAAAACCCATTCACTCCTTGGAAATAAAAATGCACACATGATATTTCATTTTCATCTTGTTGTTTTATGCCTTTCTATGCAAAGTGGTGACGTTCAAATGATTCTTGCGTAAGTAAGTACTATAAGATTATAAGCAAATACAATACTAAGAAAACACAGTTCGGTACTAAAAGTGATATGGGCTTAGTTAAACATAAATTATATATGATATGTTTTATTTTATATTACCAATATTGTGTGTTTAATTAGACTTTAGACAGATCCAGCGGGTAGTAGTTAAATAATAGTTATGTAGTTAGTATTCAAATTAGAGGTATCATAGGACTGACTCTAAAAGAAGAAGAAAATGAGAAGAATTGTTAATTTTATTCATAAAACATAATAACGTTTCCTTCTAATTTAAATACTTTACTACCCCTAACCTTTACTTAACTACTAATAGCCTGTACTAACCATTAAATATATTTAGCTATCCACTAACTCAATGTAAACACACAATATTGGTGATATAAAATAAGATATATAAATTATAATTTATATTAAACTACGCCCATACTATTCCTACCCTTTTAAGAATGGGTTTGTCCACTTTTGGAGTAGGGACGGACTCCTAGCTAGAAAAAGAAAGGCTAAGAAGAGAATTTAAGAAATTGTTAACTTCATTCACGAAACATATATAATAACGGTCTATAATTACGTACTCTCATTATATGACCATTACTTAATTGCTGATAATCTCTACTAACCGTCAATATATTTAACTACCCATTAATTTAATCTAAACACACTATATTGATAATTTAAAAGCAAATATATTATAATTTAACTAAATTCACTTCTCTCTATTGAATTGTCATCTCATCTAAAAGCTTAAACTATTATAAAAAGTAGACATTTAATATTTATATATTATCTCCAACATGCAATACCATATTGAATTGACATCTCATTTAAAAGCTTAAGTTGTTAGAAATGGTAGACATTTAATATTTATATATTATCTTCAACACGCTCCCTCACGTGCAGGCTGTAAATATTTTGTTACGCCTATCACATGACACTTTTTGATAATCGGGTAGCGGTGGGATTCGAACCCAGTACCTCTTCCTTGGCCTGAGCTCTAATACCATATTGAATTGTCATCTCATCTAAAAGTTTAAACTATTATAGAGGGTAGGCATTTAATATTTATATATTATCTCCAACACTCTCCCCTTAGGAATGGCTTGTCCTCAATGCCAAATAAGCGTTAAAGGATTACGAAAACAAAACCAAGGACACTCATAAACAAATAATTAGTCGGATGGTTGATTTTATTATTGGAACTAGTCTTCGAAGCATTTCCAAATAGTTAATAGTAATTCTTTTTATAACTTGAATAGTTAATAGTTTCGGTTAACTTCAAATAAGTAATACTTTCGATTATCCCTTCTGAGGTAGGGAGAAAAAAAGATATGTCAAAATTGTCTTTTAATAAGTATGAAGTTCTCTTTTCTTTTTAGGGATAAAAGCATCAAGCCCCCTGAACTATGCACGTTTTTGCGACTTGCCCCCTAAACAAATTTAATAAGCGTTTTGCCCCCTAAACTATGCACGTCTGTTCGATTTGCCCCTTCAATGGATTTTCGGCCATTTTTGGCCGTAATATTCCTCGTTCGAAGTGTTTTTTCGCCTACTTTTTGTCATTAACTATCAAAATACATCTAGTACAACATATATGAGTCGGGTAGGGGGAATATTTCAGCAAAAAATGGTCGGAAATACACTGAAGCGGCAAATTGCATTTTCGACCATTTTTTGCTAGAACACCCCGTTCGAGGTATTTTTTTCCCCAACTTTTTATCATCAACTAGCATAATACATCTAGTACAACACATATGAGTCGGGTATGGGGGGAATATTCTGGCAAAAAATGGTCGAAAATCCATTGACGAGTGTGCATAGTTTAGGGGGCAAAACGCTTATTAAATTTGTTTAGGGGCAAATCGCAAAACCGTGCATAGTTTAGGGGGCTTGATGCTTTTATCCATTATTTTTATATAAATATATTATAGTTACATCAAATCTCATTATATAAATAATGACGTTAGTATTTGTAATCCACATTATATTTAAGAAATTTCTTAATTAAATCACCTCATCTATAAGCTTCCCAGTTTTTCCAACTTCAACGTCACTGAAACGGTACATCCATTCAAAACGTGAAAGACAAATTAACTATTTTAAGTAATAAAGATAACTTAATCACAATCATCAACTAATATCGATGTTCATTATGCTGTAAAGATGTCTCCCACCGAGCATAGAATATTATTTACGACAAATAGAAGTTTATAAATAGAGAAAAAGAAGAGGTACTACGTAATGAGACCGTATGGTGTACCCAACCCATACGATCACCAATAAAATGCAAGTAGATTAGGGGGGCTTAAAAGCGTGCCCTAAAAACCATAAAAGATTTTTATGAAGTTGTATAAACATCCCGCGGGAAAGAGATAGTCGAAGATTATATCCAAAGGTGGAGTATGCAATCCGAAGATCCCCTCCCGCTTTGGGAGGTCTAACCAATCCAAGAAAAATCAAGAGTCTTATCTCTAATACAAAATATAGCATATCTCAAAGTTGGATATCTCGTAAAATAACTTAGGCCGAATGATTGATACTTTATGATATTACATTGACTAGCCAACAAAATAGGAGTATCATGTTGCAATCTCCAATGGGTGATGTTTGCACTGCTTGTTCTTTTATCCCAACAAGGTATCTTTGATTTTAGTTGAGCTCTTGTGTGTTCCTCCTTCGGGATTAAAGTATGTATTCTCTTTATCTTCAAGTCCTCACTATGAGGCCATGTATCATTCCAATAAGAAGTTCTTTGAAGCCTAATGTATCGGCTTGTATCAATACAGAAATTGCAAGGTTTCCCATCACTTGTGTCTTTCTCCATATCGTGAAACAAGCAAGACCATTGTATGTGGAGGTCTAAAGTACTCAAATGATGTGCCAAATATGGTACGCAGTGTGCAAAGAGTTGCATAAAGTTCTCAAACAAAATGTGGAGGGTGTGTGCAAAGTGAGAAACGAGAACTTGAGAACTTTGATGCGTGTATAGTACGAAGGCAGTGAGAAGAAAACGTGCATCTTCATGAAGGAATGAGGATTTGAAAGATCTTACTTTGTGATAGATGTGTATGGAAAGTAAGATCATCGGGACTGAAGGAGTAATATGTTCTGGAAGCAATGTTGGATGGATGTTAAGCCAATTACTGGTCAACATAGAAACCAAAACCCTAACTCTTGCCACAATAGTTGTAAGAAGTTCTGGAAGCAATGTTGGATGGATGTTAGGCCAATCGCGGGTCAACATTGAAACCAGAATCATGTCTCTCCCACAATATTTGTAAGATGTTCTGGAACCAATGTTAGATGGATGTTAAGCCAATCGTGAGTCAACATTGAAACCAGAATCTTGTCTCTCGCCACCATTTTTGTAAGATGATCTAGAAACAATGTTAGATGGATGTTGAGGCAACATCGCACAACATTGAGGCCAGAAACTTTGTATGCCAATAACCTTCATCACAAAAACTCAACAATGGATCGTTGTGCAAAGAGTGTCAAAATGCCTTGTTTGTGCAATTGTGTGCAAAAGTGGGCAAAGAGAGAAAGACAAGGCATTTTGAGTGGAAAGCCAACCTACGAATGCTAAGCGTGCAATTACATGATGAAATGTAATTTTGAAAACGCTATCGTTATAAGAACTGTTGGGGGAGAAAACAAGGGTTATGAAAACAGTGTCACTTCCAAGGTTCGAGTGGTGTATCTTGGAAGGCATACAATAGTATTTCCTCATATCCAACCACCAATGATCATACTTTCTTATCATGCAATAATCCGTATGTGCAGAGATTTGAACAATGCATGTGCCAAAATCGTGATCAAGTGCGTGCATCGTGAAGAACGAGGACTCCCATGCATTGTTCGTGAAACGGAGGAAAACAAGAGTAAAAAAGCGTGAATTACTAGGATTGACTAGTAATATAGAATATTGAATTTGTAAAAGTGTATAAAGTGTATGAGGGACAAATGCAATAATAGAGGATGAGTATAGTACCTTCATGAGCACTTTATACACTTTTACAAATTCAATATTCTATATTACTAGTCAATCCTAGTAATTCACGCTTTTTTACTCTTGTTTTCCTCCGTTTCACGAACAATGCATGGGAGTCCGAATGTAAGACCAACTTTGTTTATCCCTCTCCATGAGATTTCGAACCTTCACGCTTGCCAAGTCCAAGGAAACACGACCATTAGCTCTTTGAAGACAAGTTTCATTAGCCAAGTGATCCGCCACTTGATTCCCTTCACGAAACACATGTTGTATAGTACCATTCATGGATGTCAAAAGGAACCGAATATCCTCCACATACTTGATAAGCTTCCATGGTCCTCTCGACGGAGCTTTTACAATCGGTAAAGTCACAAGAGCATCTGTCTCAACTACTACATCCCGAAGGCCGAGCTCATGCCAATAAGTAAGACCTGATGAATGAAAATGATCTACGCCTCCACATTAGTCATAGGATCAAGCGCGGTGTGATAAACCCTTGCACAATTTCCTAAGTGATCTCTAAGAACTCCTCCACCTCCGGCCATACCGGGATTCCCTTTCGAACTCCCATCCGTATTTAACTTCCAACCACCTTCCTTCGGCTTTTTCCAAATAACAACAATGGGTAGCTTAATGTTTGGACGTGCAAGATTGATCCCCCACAAGAGAGCCACATGTTTCGATCATTTCCACAACTTAGCACAACAAGGAGTGGGAGCAAAAAGTTCACAAAAGTGCTGAATCACCATAGCAGTAATGCATGAAGCCTTCAACGGAACACTATCATATCTAGTTGCATTCCTAGCCGCCCAAATATACCAAAGAATAACAATAGGAGCAAGGACTCTAATGTGACCATGCATGGTATGATGTCGAGCATTGATCCAATAAGCAATTAGATTCCTCCATGAAATGGCAACGGGTTGTTTGATATGAAACGTGTGAAAAAAGCAAGACCATACCTCTTGTACAAGCTTGCTAGACCAAAATATGTGATCCATGGTCTCAATGCTATGACAACAGTTGCATTGAGTGATGATATGCATCCGCTTGCCAACCGTTTAATCCGACGAAATAAGATCTTGCATATAGCGGCAAGCAAAGAAAGAGATGCTGGGAAGAAGAAGCTTATGCCAAAGAAAATTAAAGACACCGTGAGGAGCATGCAGCTCACCAATAGTACGTCTCACAAATTTCGTGGAGAAGAGGCCGTTAGGATCAAGCTTCCAAAGAAGGATATCCTTTCCATCTTTCCAAGTCGAGTGACTAATCACCCTCAAAACCTCATTCTCTTCGAGAAACTCCTCAAGTTTTGCAATATCCCATTCTCCTCCAACCCAAAAATCACTAACCAAAACATTTTCCTTCATAAGAGCTCCTTTCAGCGGTTGCAAAAGACCTTCTTGTAACCAATGATCCATCCAAAAGAAGACATTGTCCTCCTTGAGATGCCAATAAAGATGCGGTTGAGTTAAAGGAGCAGCACAGACCAATCTCTTCCAACCACGAGATTCCCAACCTTTTATGCCAAGAATATGATTCCGAGTAGTATACCGAGCCATCATGTAACGAGCCCAAAGAGAGTCTTGCATTCGTAATCTCCACCAAAGCTTCATACCAATGGCCTCAACCACTCTACTACGAGGAGAGATATTAAGCCCTCCCATGTCGAAAGTCTTGCAAATTCTTTCCCAACTCCTCCAATGTTGCCTTCTACGTTCCTCATTAGAACCCCAAAGGAATCTCGCAAACATCCTTTCCAATTCATCATGCACACTAATCTGGGGTTCAACAAGTTGGCAAAGATAAATGGGCATAGAACATACGATACTCTTAATGAGAGTAAGCTGGCCCCCAAAATTGAGAAACTTTATCTCCCATCCACTAATTAGTCCACAGATTTTCTCCATCCACATAATGAAATAAAAAAACTTCGTATGCCCAAGAATAAGAGGCGCTCCAAGATAAGTAATAGGGAACTCACCTTTCACAAAACCGGTAAGATCCTTAAGGCCATGAGAGTATGCGAAACTGAGAAGTGGGAAAGAAATAAAACAACTCTTGGTCGTGTTGATAAGTTGCCCTGAGACCATCTCATATAAGTGAAGGAACACCATAAGCTTAGCCATGTTATCCACCGTCCCTTTCAAGAAGAAGATACAATCATCCGCATATGCTAAATGAGAAACCGAAATCCCTCCGGCCGTATGAAGACAAAGAGTGGGATTCCACTCATAAAGTTGTTCAAGCCCTCGTGAGAGAAACTCGACGGCTATGATGAAATGAGCGGGAAATAGCGGATCACCTTAGCGCACACCATGCTTGGACTCAAAGAAACTGTGAGCTTCCCCATTCACAAGAGTTGTGAAAAAACAATTCTCCATGCAATTTTTGACAAACCAAATTCATGGCCCAGAGAATCCAAACTTCAAGAGGCATTGATATATAAATCCCCAATCAAGGTGATCATAATCCTTCTCCATATCAAGCTTCACCACCGTATTATGTTCATTCCACCGCTTAGTAAGATTCGAGGCCAACTCTTGTGCTAACAAGATGTTATCACCAATGAGACGACCCTTCACAAAGCCACTTTGAGCGGGAGAAACAATCTCAGGAAGTAGGGAAGCTAATCGATCATTAAGTAGTTTGGAGATGATTTTATAACTCGTGTTACAATGACGAATCGGCTTATACTCCTACCACTCTTTGGGATCTTGTTTATTTGGGATAAGAACAATGTTGGTAGCTTTAAACATTCTCGAAAAAGCGGTTCCACAAAAAAAATCTAAAACCGCCTCAAGAAGATCCTCTTTGATAATATCCAAACATGATTGATAAAAGAAAGCATTAAAGCCATCCAGCCCCGCAACACTATTCGAATTCAATCTAAAAACAACTTCCTGAACCTCCTCAAGAACCGGTAAGCGACATAACCAATCATTATCATCAGAAGTAATAATACTAGGAATGAAATTGAGAGTATGGCAAGCCTTTACCTCAATAGGAGAAGCAATGAGGTGGTCAAAGTACCGAGCGGCCGATGTTCCAATCTCATTCGGATTGTCCATAAGCACACCTTCTTCATAGATTTTGAAGATCTTTTCTCGCGATTGTTTCTTTTTTGCCATGGCTTGAAAAAACCGAGTATTACGCTCACCTTCAATAACCCAATTACACCTGGCCCGTTGCTTCCAAAATTCTTGTTCCATAATACGGGTAGTTGTGAACTCGGCATAACACTTATTCAAGAGAGTGCGGGAATTAGGAGTTGGGTTCAGATCATGATCAATCTCGGCTTGTTTGAGACTCTCCTCTTTCTCATGAATTCTTTGGAAGATGTTGCCAAAAGTGCCATGATTCCAAAGTTTAAGGTCTTTTTTCAACCGAAGTAACTTGGCGCCAAGCTTATAAAGACCAACACAAGGAGTGTGTTGTCCCCCATTATCCGCCACCCTTGCTTGAAAAGTATGATGTTTGGCCCACATGTTTTGAAATCGAAAGGGCCCCAACTTTCTTGTAGTTTCCCTTTCAAATTGGATTAAAAGAGGATTGTGATCGGAGTGAAACCAAGGAGAGTGGGTGACTCTAGTGCTCGAAAAAGTGGTGCTCCACTGAAAGTTGATAAGAGCACGATCAATTCGAGTTCGAGTGCCATTACTAGCCCAAGTGAAAAGGTTACCTTCGTATCCGACATCTTGTAAACCGCAATCCTTAATGCACTCTTGGAAGTCCTTCATTACTCCATTGTTAGGTGGAACTTTGTCAATTTTCTACTCCACCTTAAGAACGGCATTGAAATCGCTAACAACGAACCATGGTTTGTGCTCATCACTTCTTCTCAAACCATCCCAAAGTGAGCGACGGAGAATTCTAGTTTGAGCGGCATAGATGAAGGTACACAATAACGGTTGGGGAAGAAGTGTGGAAGATATGAGGCAATGGAGGAATTGATCATGATCCCCAAGAACTTCAATACGCATATAATCATCGCCAAAGACCGAAATGGTGTTCCGAGAGTTAGAAATTGTCGTGGCATAATGGATTTTTTACGGAACTTTCTCTCACTTTCGACTTCGGCTCAAGTAAGGCAAGAACCTTTAGTTTGTGCCTCATCACAAGATTCTCAACATTATCACTAGATAGAGGGTGGATTGACCTTCTCGGGAACGCATCTTGCGTTTGGCTTTGTCTTCTTTTTTGTTTGCTCCTAGAAGGTGTAGCATGGGCCCCACAAGGGGAGGACGACTCTTCAAGACAGTCTTCTCCAGTTTTCTTATCCGAATCCTCCACAAATGGCTCCACAGTATCCTCAACCTTGGAGTTGTGCCAAAGAGCGCTCATGTGGATAGGAGGAGGAGTGTTGGTGTCACATAGAAATAGAGGCTCTTTAACTTGCCCTCCCGGGGATACAACCCTAGACTTCTTCTTGTAATGAGAATCGAAAAACCTAGCCACATCATCGTAGGCATCATGAAGGATAGCATCCTCAATAGCTTTCTCATATGCTTTTTGCAAATCTACTTTGTTGTCAATTTTGATACTAGCCTCGATCGAGACCGCATCCAAGAGCTCATCATTGATATTACTTTCACCATTCATCATAGCATCGGGTAAAGCATCATCCAAGTGCTCATTATCCTTATGATTTGCACTAGAGATCTTCTCCCCACCTTCCTCTATATCCTCTATCAAGCTTTGTTCTTGAGCAAGTAAAGCAAATGAGTTCGGATAACCTCTTTCATGATATTAGTTGGTGAAGATTGAGGTGCTTTGTTAGGGAGTCTAACCACGTCTCTAATCGGAACCCAACCCATTTAGAACGCGACATTTCTTTCTCCTTCGGTTCTTGATCCTTCCCAATGTGCTCAACCTTCTATTGCAAGTTATCCACCCCACACTTACCAACAAGGTGACCAAGTCTTTGACACTTCCTACAAAAGTTGGTAAGGTTCTCATAGATAGATTTTTGTTTGACACAAGTCACGATTCCATTAACTTCCACTCCCCATTCGATTTCCTCCTTTAAAGGTTCAAGGAGGTTAACTTCAACACATATTCGCGGATAGTCGGGCCGAGATAGGGTAGCCGCACCTTCATCAATTCTACCAAAATATTGACCAATATCCGTGAGAGCACTCCTTTCACAATATCTCATGTTGAGATTAGGGAGACCAATCCAAACGGGAGCAATTGGAGGTTCTGATTCGGGGTCAAACGATGGGGGTCCACTTAAAGATTGGTCCTTAAAGATCAAGAAACCCAAGATCCTTCTTCAACCATAAACTCGTATAATCCTCCTCTTTAGTTAACTTTAGCATGACGTGTCTTGGTCCGATGGGGCCAAGATTGTAAGTCCCTTTCAATTTTAGACGAAGCAACTTTCTATGAATGAAGGATTAGCTTGGCTTCACTAAGGGAAATCGAAGAATGAGCACAAGATCAAGTCGAGCATCTACAACTTTTATCTCTTCTTCCTTAAAAATAATCATAGGTTTTCCTTTGTAAAATTGAAACTTTTTAGGCGCACTCTTATTATCATCAATGAGGGAACGGTTTATATCGTAGTTCCTTTGAGGATTAACCGCTTGAGCAAAAGACCCACGTGAGAGAGGCGACCGAAGTTCAAACGGACGAGGATTGTCCGGGGCTATATTAGGTTTGCTAGATCCTTTTGATGGTGCAATAGAAGGAGCCAAAGAAGGTTTCCCAATCCGAGTGAAGTTGGAGGAGATCGAAGGGAACTCTCCCTTATGCGAATGAGATGAGCTTGCAACCTTAGAAGCTAAATTGTTATCCATAGCATCCTTAGCTTTCTCCAACAAAAGTAAGTCTTAATTAACTACTAAAGAATAAGTAGGATTCAAGGTCTCATGAGCTAAACATGATTTTAACCCCCCCCCCCCTCCCCCCCCCCCATTAGCTTGCTCAAATGGTTGATCCAAAGTGAGATTCGGTTTCACCATACTCGAATTAGGGAAGGTGGAGTTAGAAAAAAATCTCCATTTTCTTTTGTTGATGATGTGGCAACCACTAAAGCCGAGGTGGCGCCACGTTGGCAAGATGAGTCAGCATTGACCGCAATCAACACAAGTGAGGTGGCCAAAGAATCAGCCATGTGACAATATAATAAAGAGAAAGGAAGAAGAGACAAGACAAGGTGGAGAATGCACTTTATGCCCAAAAAAAGGCAAAATGCAAAAAAGTAAAAAGTTGTTGTCAGGTGAACAGTAGTCGCAAGCAGGTGAACAGTAACCGGAAGAAGCTTGACAACGCAACCTTAGAACTTTCCAGCTGAATGACGCCGGAATTTTGGTCGAAAAATACCAAAAAACCCTCCAAATGCGCGGAATCGAGCGAAAAGGACCACCAAAAAAAGGAAAAGAAGACAGAAGAGGACCAAAACAACAAAAAAAAGCAAAATCAAGACACAAAAGAGCAACATAATGGAGGAAAATTTGCAATCAATCGAAGGGTCCCGAAGAACACCTTGGAGATTGAAAAAACAACCATAAAAAGCTCTTCAAATGTCAATTGGGAGTGTCAAGACCAAAGCAATGACCAAGATCATTGAGAAACATAACACTCACAAGTCACAAATGGTGTGAAAATGAACTAAGGAGTCACTACAAGAATGTTGATGTTTAGCTTTCTCATATTCCGTAGCAATATGAGAAATTCGCTAGCTGATTTCAATTTTAGCTACCAAAAAATTAATTGCCACGTTTCCCAGCAATAGGCATTGAAGCTAACTTATAGCGAGCGAAAAAGTGGAAGCAAAGTACATGAAGAAACTCATTTACGCTTAAGAAAATGATCCTACGTGGACATCAGCTAGCGAAAATTTGCTTGCCATATTATCCTACGTGGGAGTTAGCTAGCAAATATCCGCTTTCAGAACATATATACAAACATTGTTGTATTTCATTTGTGTATGTATTATTCTCGTATTATACCATATCAGCTAGCGCAATTTCGCTTGCTAAATATCTATCCATACCAAAAATTTGAAATAATGCACCGCGGCAAATTGATATTTGAAATAGATCAGCTAGCAAATAATCGCTAGCTGATTTTGCTCCAGAATAATAAAAAAAAAATATGGCGGCAAATCAGGCGCCAATTTATTTGGTAATAGGTTTTTTTTTTTTGCTGGATTATTTGTTAATATGTTAAAAACAGTTTATTCCTATATTAATTACATTATATATATATATAAATCATATTAGCAAAGTAGCAATTGTACATAAAACATAAAATTAATTTGTGACATAAAACCTAGTGAAAATTGTCAAAAAAGAATTATGTAGAAACTAACAAAAATTATATGTAAAGTGTAGCAAAAGATGAAGTAAAGGTAAAAATAAAAAAGGCATATTAATGAATCAAATGGAAAAAAAGTAATTGTAGCAAAGGATTATGTAAAGGTAAAAACAAAAAAGGCATATTGATGAATCAAATAGAAAAAATAGTTGTACCAAAAAAAGAATCAAAGTTGAAATAAATAAAGGTTAACAAAAGATAAATCAAAGTGAAAAAGAAAAAGTAAATTGTGGCCAAACAAAAATCAAAGTGAAAATAAATAAAGTGGAAAAAAGACGAATCAAAAATTTTAAAAATAAAGAATGAAATGTATATAATAAATTTAAAGATGAATCAAAGTGAGAAGGTATGAAGAATTTAGAACTAAAGAATGAAATGGTGAATGAGTGATTTTATGAATAAGAAAATGGTGGTGTAGCGACAAAATTTCAAGTCCCTAAAATAAAAGACAAGAAAAATTAAGTACAAATAAACTTCGTATATTTTCAAACAATATGGGGTTACAATCTCTATGAATTCCTCTGATTCTTTTCTAATTTTGAAACTTGGTTGACTTGAAGGCGGAATTGACTTTGATCGCTTCCACGTGATGTAAGTTGAACGTTAATCCAAGGGCTTTGAGCTTGATCTTGATCTTGAATCGACAATTGACTTGACTTGATATTTGGGGACGAACAATTTGATTTTCGTCTTGACTTCTTGCACTTGTTGAATGCCAATCTTCTTTAGAGGAATATTGATCTTCAAAATGCTTGGATGCTTGACAAACGTTGATGCGAGGGCTTGGCAGCTTGATCTCGGATCGAACGGATATTTGATTCGGAATTTGATTTGAAGATTGTTGAAGAACGATATGATCTTCGTCTTCAGTTCTTCGGATATATGGACTTTGATCTTTCTTGAAAGGGACTTTGATCTTCAAAACAGTTTTTCGAGGGCCTTGCAGCCTGTTCTCGAATCAAACGGGCTTTGGCTTGAAGATCGTTGAAGAAAGGTATGAACTTGACTTGAATTTGTTGAATTTGTTGAAGCTCGATCTTCCTCGGTAGAAGTGCGATCTTCAAAAAAACGGTTATTTGAGGGACTTGGAGCTTGATGCCGGATCAAATGGAGGTTTTCGCGAAGAACACCTTGAATGCCGCGAAGAACGCTTGAAGATTAATGAACTTGGTGGAGCGAAAAACTTGGAGCTTTTCCCTCTTCAACTTGTGAATATTTTGTGTGTCTTTTTCTTTATGAGAGGACCCCTATTTATAGTTGTGAAAACCTAGAGCTCCTTGCTTGTGATTGGTCGGTTTTATTTTCAAGATAAGCATGGATTTAATTCGACTTGCTTATCAAGAAACACATCATATTTCCACATGTAATGATAAGATTGGTTGAAATGCTCCATCTTTTCCACATGGCTTTATTTGATTTGTGGCAATTCTCCATCTTTTCCATGTGGCCTTATTTGATTGGCCAACAATATATATATTAGAAAATTAATTAATTAACCTATTAATAATTGGAATTTAATTTAGTAAAATTCCAAATTAAAAATATAAATGATTAATTTAATTTCTAAAAATTTAATTTGACACTTGTCAATATTTAATTGGGGTAGACAAAATTTATCTGTCTACAAATGCCCCCTTGCGACTTGTCACGAATAGCATCGTAAAATGCGTTTTGAAGTGAATATGTCGCAACATATTTAATTTCGGGCCATTACTAAGATTTGATGAAATACATATACTTCATTTGGAAAAGATCAACATTTGGGGACTTCTATGTTGGGAACTTCTATGTGAATTACTTGAGGAACCAAAATGCAATTTGTCTACAAACCATTTATCTTTTCCTTTTTCCCTTTTCCTTTCTTTGCATGCCCCACGTGACATCTTCTTTTCCTTTCTTTATGTTTTTTTTTTCCCTTTTTTAAGACTTGGTCCATGTAGACCAAATGCACCATATAATTCTTCCAGTCTTCTTCTCCAATGCAACTCTAACTCACGTAACACAGCAAAAAAAATCTGAACATAAGTCAAGCAAGACTTAATCAAGCAATTAAGAAGTTCTGAACTTGTAAATTACTTAATCAGGCAAGACTCCTAATCCCGCTCCAACTGAACCGCGAAACGTGAGGCTCTGCAATTTCACATTCTTTGAATCTAGCTGTACGGATGCAACAGTTATCAAAAAAAAATCTCAGAGTTTGAGTAGGATTTAACTTTCCCCGGTGATGGGGATATTTCAGGATTGGGCCGGCAATAGAGTTGGGCCGGCCCATTAACGTATCGAATCTGGCCCATTCGATGCCTTCAGCGCATCGAATAGTTATGATTCGACGCGCGTATCGAATCGATATAATTCGATGCGTAATTTACAGCGGTTTTCGGGGCCCACAGTGCAAATTGCTATATATAGGGCAACTTTGAGCGTTCAGAGAGAGATTGAATTCAAGTCACAACCTGACCACATCGAATCCAGCCATTCGATACGTTCCTCAATTCGACACGAACCAAGATTCGATACGTTCCAAAGCCCTGCTGAGATTGTGTAACGTTGACTCGGCATCGAACCGGCATCATTCGAGGCGTGTATCGAACAACCGCAATTCGATGCGTTGCATACTTAGTATTAATATTGTATTTAAATCAGTGTAAGATCTGTAATAGATAGTAGGTGTTTCGGACAAAGTTAGTCCGGTTATTTCAAGTGGATTAACATTATTTTGGTTATTTATATTCCCATTGTATTGTATTACTGTGTTCTATTACCGTGACGAAATAAGACCAAAATATTGGCGCCGTCTGTGGGAACACTGTTAAACACTGTTTTAAATAGCGTAGCTAGGATGACGTATAAAAGGCACTTGAATGTGGTTGAGAAACAGCAAACCGAGAAAAAGCTTAGAACAAAGTCAGATCCGAGTCAAGATAGGCTTGAGCCTAAAAAACAGGGGCAAGATAAAATAGAGAGTCAATTGTTGAAGCAATGGCAAGAATGCAAGATGGAACCTTTGGGAGGATTCAAAATCGTACAGCTTTTCAAAGAGAGTTCTGAGAAAGTAATCAAGATTGGAGCAGAAATGGATTGGATGATAGAAGCAGCTTTGATAGATTGCCTTCGCCGCAATTCAGATATATTTGCGTGGTCTGATTCAGACCTTCAAGGGATAGACTCGAGAATTATTGTACATCATCTGAATGTAGATAAGAGTGCGAAGCCAATACGGCAGAAGAAGCGCAATTTCAGCAAAGAAAAGAATAAAGCAGCTGAAAGAGAGGTGCAAGAACTCTTAGCCGCTCGACATATTTACGCTATAAGATTCTCAGAATGGTTGAGCAATATTGTGTTGGTCTTAAAGAAGGAAGCTACATGGAGGATGTGTGTGGACTATACTGACTTAAACAAGCATTGCCCGAGAGATCCATTTCCTTTACCGCGGATAGATCTATTAGTAGATTCTACAGCAGGATGTGCATTACTAAGTATGATGGATGCAAAGAGTGGTTTTCATCAAATCTTCATGGCAGTACAAGATCAGAGTAAAACGGCTTTTGTAACTGATACCGGAGTGTACTGCTATAGGGTGATGCCTTTCGGATTAAAGAATG
Source organism: Linaria vulgaris (assembly GCA_948329865.1). NCBI lineage: Eukaryota > Viridiplantae > Streptophyta > Magnoliopsida > Lamiales > Plantaginaceae > Linaria > Linaria vulgaris. The sequence continues at coordinate 31,372,155 of OX415249.1, forward strand.
CGGGAGCAACGTTTCAGAGATTGGTGACTAAAATGTTTTACCATCAAATTGGGAAATCAATGGAAGTATATATTGATGATATGCTTGTAAAGAGTCTTAAAGCTGATGAACATGTGCGACATCTGGATGAGGCATTCACCATAATGAGGACATATGGAATGAAACTAAACCCTAAAAAATGCACTTTCGGAGTGACGGCTGGAAAGTTTCTAGGATATGTGGTAAATGAGAGAGGAATCGAGGCTAATCCGGATAAAATAAAAGCAGTAATGGATTTACCTTCGCCTAGGACGGTGAGAGACGTACAATGCTTGGTGGGCCGCCTGACGGCCTTGGGAAGATTTATATCAACATCTGCCGAAAAGAATCTCCCTTTCTTTAAAGTGATGAAACGGAACAAAAATTTTATCTGGACTCCGGAATGTGAAGAAGCGTTTAGGCAAATGAAGAAATATCTGGTAAGCCCACCGTTGTTAGCAAAACCGGAGGAGAATGAAATGTTGTATCTCTATCTGGCAGTATCTGCAAATGCAATCAGTACAGTACTACTTAAACAGAGAGGAGCTCAGCAACTACCAATACATTATGTGAGCAGAGTACTGCAGGGGGCGGAGAGGAATTATTTGGAGATAGAATTGTTTGCATTGGCAATTGTTGTTACAGCTCGAAAGCTGAAGCCGTATTTTCAATCTCATCCGATTACTGTGGTGACTGACAAACCATTGAAGCAAGTATTGACGAAACCAGAAACTTCTGGTAGACTGGTGAAATGGGCGATTGAACTCAGTGAGTTTGGGTTGGAATTTAAGCCGCGAGTCGCGGTCAAAGCGCAAGCCTTAGCAGATTTCATGGCCGAAACCCTGGGTAATAGTGTAGTGGAGACCGCATGTTGTATATTTTCTATATCAAACCAAGAAGGAACCAGTAGAGCAACGACGACATGGATATTGCATACTGATGGATCTGCCACAACTCACGGGGGGGGAATTGGAATACATTTTCTGTCCCCAGAGAGGAGGGAATTTGAATTTGCCATCAGCTTGAATTACATGGTAACAAATAACGAAGCTGAATATGAAGCAATAATTGCAGGGATTAAAATGGCACTCGGACTCAACATTGAACATTTAGATGTGTTCACCGATTCGCTTTTGGTGGCAAATCATTTCTCCGAAAAATATGAAACACGCGAGGAAACTATGAAGCTATATGCTGCAAAAGTTAAAGAATTGGCAAGGAGGTTCAAATTTTTTGATATAACTCAAATCCCCAGGGACGACAATGCCAAAGCAGATGCACTATCTAAATTTGCAAGTTCTTCAGAAATTTTGGCAGAAAAAAGAATCACACTTATGGTTGCTGACAAACCTTCAATTGGGAAGTCAAAATATATTACCACAGAAGTTAGAGTGGAATTTATAATGACAATACAAGAGGACCCGTCTTGGAAGGATGAAATTATGATTTATCTTCAACAAGGCATTTTGCCAGCGGATCCGAATGCTTAACGCATAATGCGTTACAAGGCATACAGGTTCACTATCAATAATGGAGAGTTGTATAAAAGGTCTTTCGAAGGACCGTTGTTAAGATGTTTGACCCCTACGCAAGCTGAATATGTCATGGAAGAGATCCACGCAGGTAGCTGCGGAAATCATTCCGGGGGCCGAGCGTTAGTTCAACGGATATTACGTCAAGGATATTACTGGCCAACGCTACGTAAAGATGCAACAGCTTATTCAAGAAAATGTGACAGTTGCCAATACCATGCTCGCCTTGTTCACAGACCGGCACGTCAACTGCAACCAATCGACGTGGCATGTCCTTTTGATCAATGGGGAATTGATATAGTTGGTCCGTTTCCACCAGGCAAAGGTCAAAAACGATATTTAATAGTGGCAGTGGAGTATTATACAAAATGGGTCGAAGCGGAACCTATAACGTCAATCACGGAGAATAATATGATTGAGTTCATCTGGAAATACATTATATGCCGTTTCGGTATACCGAGATCCATTGTGTGTGATAACGGAACGCAATTTACTGGGAAGCACATTAAATCTTGGTTTGGGGAATTAAAGATATCACACAATCTCACGTCAGTATATCACCCACAATCCAATGGCCAAACAGAATCCACTAACAAAACATTGAAGGATTACCTTGAAAGGAGAGTCAGAGCCACGGGAAAAACATGGCCAGCAGAGCTTCAAGGAATATTATGGGTATATAGGACGACCCCGAGAACATCGACAGGGGAAACCCCATTCGTTCTTGTCTATGGCACTGAAGCAGTATTGCCTGCGGAAATAGGTATGCCAACGCGCAGGATCACTGATTATGATCCGGAACAATCGGCCAGGCTGCGACAGATGGATCTAGATATGATAGGATCCACAAGAGAGGATGCTTATCAGCGCACTGTTGCATATAAAGCCGCAATGGCCAAAAGTTATGATAAGAGAGTCCGATTCAGAAGTTTTGAAGTAGGAGACTTGGTTCTTAGAAGCCTGGCAGCTAAACAACATATCGGGAAGCTTGAACCAAAATGGGAAGGGCCTTTTAGAGTCACACGAGCAAGTTCACGAGGATATTATTATTTGGAGACTCTAAAAGGAATTCAACAGAAACGCCCATGGAATGTGCAACATCTCAGGCGTTATTATGCATAAATAGAAGAAATTTCGTTAAATATATGTTTCTTACACACATTTACGCTGATTCTGTTTAGAATTTATTATTAACTGAAAATCTTCATTTGTTGGATGATGCAGAGAAGAACATGATGGAGGGGTAAGAAGGCCCAAAGTGGTCCGCCCCCGCATATCAGAGAAGAACATGACGGAGGGGTAAGAAGGCCCAAAGTGGTCCGCCCCCGCATGTCAGAAGGAAGAACATGACGGAGGGGTAAGAAGGCCCAAAGTGGCCAGAGTCATAACAATGAGCAAATTGATGAAATATCGCGTATGGAATATGTTATAAATACCATTTAACGAATGAATGCGTAACAAAAAGCAGATAATATCAAACGATTGAGTCGTTTTCATTAAAATAGCAATCATCTACGAATTACAAGGTTTTGTACAAAACATGAACTTAATAACAGCAAAATAGTGTAGCCAAACTATCGCTATTCTTCAGATGAATGGGGGGACTCATCGCGGAGAACCAATCCCATTGAACGGACAAAATTGGCACAATTGCCCTGAATTTGATCTTCAGTCAGAATTAATTCCTCAGTTTGTGCCCAGTTGTCAGGCAAGACAATTTCTGCTCTGTCAGCAGGATCTTCGAGTTGATACCTGCTAGGAGAAATTGTACACTGGGCACTAACTGATAATCCTGGTTCACCTTTCTTGCTAGTCAGCGCAGGGGCCAGGCCACCTTGAGCAGGACATTTGGTACCTTCAAAAGCTGTTGAAGGACCTGAAACTTTAGATGCGCTGCTCATCTTTTTTCTTTTAGCCACAATTGCAGGGTGACTATCTTTGAAATCAGTTCTTTTCGGAGGACTTCTAAGAAGAATCGTAGACCTGGAAATTCTAGGTAGCAATTCTGGCTCACTATCGCCCGAACCAAAAACATCATGGAGAACCTTTTTAACATTTTTCGAATCGCCCGGAGTAATGCTAGGGGCGATCTTCTCTTTACCTTTGGATACCTGAGGCGATTTGGGTTTTAAAGGGCTCGGATGGGACTTTTTTGATTTTTTACGGTCCCGCCACACCGTATAAAATGGATCGCCAGAACGAGGTGTATGTACCTCATCGTCGTCATCATCATCGTTGTCTTTGGGTGTTTCCATTTTTGCGTCACGCCTTACATCAAGCATATCACTGCGAAAACCCTCTGCAAGGTATCCAAGGTGCCCTACTTGACCAACGCATACGTCCATTCCATATTGCATGTCGGCAGCACCGCGTAATAATTCCAGGCATTTACATACATTACTCTGCCTAAAATTTTCAACAACAGCACATCTATATTCTTCAGATTCAAAATACTGAATTCGACGACGCAAGTTGGAAATGGCATTTTCAGCATCTGTATTGGAAGCCTCGAGAGAACGATTCACGCGTTTTAGGGATTCGTTATCCTTTTTCAACGCATCGATCTCAGCACGCAAAGCTATTGCATCCTCTCCCGCTTTCTTGGCTTTCACTTCAGCATCATGCTTATCACGGATGGCCTTAGATGTTTTCAAATCTGACTCTCTGGCGCGTTTCAGTGCATTTTGGCGACTATACTTTCCACTGTTAATAGTAGAACGTAGATTGTCGACAACAGCGTTGTGCTGATTTTGCACCTCGGCTAACCCACTATAATCTCTGCATAGCCGATAAACGGCTAAGATGACAGCAGCAAAGAAAAGGCGCCCAAAGCGAGCCAAACCTTGAAACCCCAATCGATTGATTACATTTTGACGATCCAATTGCGGCCACAAACTTTGCATAATCTCTCCAGCCTGCTCCTCTCTTAGTCGGTATCCGCCCAGTGTGGCACTCAAAGATTCTGAGTTTTCATCATTGAGAAAGTCATAATTACTAAGGCTTCCAGGCGGAGCAGGTCTTGGATTCCCTGAAGGTCGAGGTCTCTTGGGAGGAATGCTCTGAGCTTCACGGGCGGATATATCCTCCATTGATTTTCGTTTAGCGGCTTCATACCAGGGCTCATCGGTTGAGTGAGAAGAACTTGCTGTTTCTACATTGCATTTTTCCCTGAAATGGGGATGAGCAGCATTAAACTTAGCTAAATTGGCAGCAATTTTATCGTCTTCTGCATCGATGTCCTCCATTATCTCAATTTGGCGATTGGTGCCTACTCTGATACGTCCACCGGTATCGGTTGGTGTCATCACCAGTCTCCTCGTAGCAAAGTTTTCTTGACGTTCAAAGTCACTTATTATTGGCACCCTAGTGCCCGCACTGATACCCCCAAGTCTTATGGTAGAAGGGTTCCGCGAAGATGTATTAGATGGACCCGCACCTGAAGGCTCATTTTGATCATTTTGCTCGCCTATTCCCTGAGCACCATGAATATTCTCAGGAGATAGAACAACTTTGCTGCGACTTCGAGATTTTATACGAGCCATATCAGCCTAAAAATATAAATTTTAAATAAGTTTTCTATAAAATTAAGCAATCAGTAACGTGTCGAATATCGGAGATTCGATACGTGCCGTGTCGAACAAACTGCGTTCGATGCGGTCCAGAAACAAACAAAAAATATTCCCTCCAGATAAAAACAAGAGTGTCAGACATGTGGTCCCTTATATATAGGCCCATGGGCCGCAACTGTTCTGCACGCATCGAATTTTCATTATTCGATGCAAGCATCGAACGGAGCACTATTCGATACGCATGATTTCATGCATCGAATTGAAACAATTCGATGCCCAACAATTCTTAATACAGATATGTTGTGAGTTTGGAAGTCGTTATTATCATTCGATTAACGTCTCCCAAACTGGGGGGACTATGTGATGGGGATATTTCAGGATTGGGCCGGCAATAGAGTTGGGCCGGCCCATTAACGTATCGAATCTGGCCCATTCGATGCCTTCAGCGCATCGAATAGTTATGATTCGACGCGCGTATCGAATCGATATAATTCGATGCGTAATTTACAGCGGTTTTCGGGGCCCACAGTGCAAATTGCTATATATAGGGCAACTTTGAGCGTTCAGAGAGAGATTGAATTCAAGTCCCAACCTGACCACATCGAATCCAGTCATTCGATACGTCCCTCCATTCGATACGTTCCTCAATTCGACACGAACCAAGATTCGATACGTTCCAAAGCCCTGCTGAGATTGTGTAGCGTTGACTCGGCATCGAACCGGCATCATTCGAGGCGTGTATCGAACAACCGCAATTCGATGCGTTGCATACTTAGTATTAATATTGTATTTAAATCAGTGTAAGATCTGTAATAGATAGTAGGTGTTTCGGACAAAGTTAGTCCGGTTATTTCAAGTGGATTAACATTATTTTGGTTATTTATATTCCCATTGTATTGTATTACTGTGTTCTATTACCGTGACGAAATAAGACCAAAATACCCGGCAAGTTCTATAAAATAGACCGAAAGAACACCAGTAATTCATTCCTTTTCTTCAATTAAACAGAAGCATATTGAGCACGCCGCCGATTCGACGGCAACTTGTAACCCGTAAGCTTCGACCCGATTTTCCCTTTATTTTGAAGAACCGCGAAAAGCAAAAACATCCGATTTTTCCTTTATTTTGCTGTCGTGCGTTGCCGTCGTTGTTGTCGTTGCTCTTCGCAGCTTTCACCTCAAATTTCCTCTTACAAATTCGGGAAGGGAAGTAGATCTGTTTGAGGTTGGACCGAGTCGCCGCCGCCGCCGTGAAAATCGACCTCGGTGTGATCGCCGCCGATATTGCGTCCAAAAAAAAAATATATAAGTTATGCTCCGCTGCTATTTTTTTCTTCTTTGTTTTTGCAGGTCGCAGCGGCCAGTGGGTAGAAATTAGGAATTGTTCACATAATTGCAAGAAAAGACACAAAATTTTGGTATTCTTACTTCCCACCCCATACTTCTTTTTTTTTTTTGTTTTTTGCTTTCTCTTCTTTTGATTATTTGCGCTATTCTCCCCGTCAATTACCAACTTATCTCCCTTGTCGTTTCAGAATAATGGTTTCGTTCAAGAAAGGTTCTTCCTCCTCTGGCGCAGAGAATTTGATCATCATCGATGACGACAGCCGATCAACTAGGCGAGACACCATCTTGAAGGTGGGCACTCCGATTGATGGATATTATGCGAGCCCGTGGCCACCATTGACGAACAACGGTCAATTGAAGGAGTGGACTGAAGAATATCCTCGGTCTTCGAGTCGATCCTCCCGACTGTTGGTGCTCCGCGCTGCGCATCACCAATCATCAACCGACTACACGCCTCTTTCAACTTTGGGACGACGCATCATGTAAGGCGACGCCGCGTGGACATACGCCTCTCTTCACATTCCTAGCGAGGTTCGCTTCTTTCCTGGATATTGGGAGTGGACAGAAGACATCCTTGTTCGGTGCTAGAGCAAATGACCTCCACGAAGATACATGGCAACCCTTGCGTTCATATTCACATAAATTGCAACTTGGAGATCATGAAAGCTTTTATGCGTGCAACAATGCTTGACACATTTCGGATCACTTGCAAGGAGAGGAGGAGCACACTCAAACCTTAATCGACACAACATCAATGGTGAGCTTGAAGGAGGAGACGTTCTTTTCACGACTCGACATCAAAGAAGCCTTGAAGGAGGAGACGTTCTTTCGACGGCTCGGCATCAAAGAAACCTTAAAGAAGACATTCTTTTCACGACTCGACATCAAAGAAATCTTGAAGGAGGAGACACTACTCATTCGACGACTCGGCATCAACGAAGCCTTAAAGGAGACATCATCTTCAAAACTTGGCTTCAAAAGGCATCCGGAAAGAAGAGACTTGCTTTCGAGACTTGGCATCAAGGACATTCAACAAGAGTGGACTTGTCTTCAAGACTTGGCGTCAAAGACATTCTGCAGGAGTGGACTTGTTCTCAAGACTTGGCGTCAAAGACATTCTGCAGGAGTGGACTTGTTCTCAAGACTTGGCGTCAGAAACATTCAGCAGGAGTGGACTTGTTCTCAAGACTTGGCATCAATGACATCTTGGAGGAGCGCATTGTTTTCACGACTCGACATCAAAAGACGGCTTCAATGACGAGACTTGGCTTCAAACACATGCACACTCATCTTGTTGGTCATACTCATGCATTATTCCCATTAAAGATATCGGCTTCATTCGTCAAAGAAACATTCAAGATGGCTAACCTTTTGAAGAACTTTGCAAATTCTCTTTGTTGGGCAAAGCGGAACAACGTACTTGTTGCACTCCACCCTGAATTTTCAAAGAACCTCGCCAATACGGGAGTGGTCAAACGGCATACTTGTCAAACTACGTTCCATCTTCTTAAAGGACTTCTCTAGTTAAACATGCAAGGCATATCCTTTTCATGACTAGAATGGTAGTTTGGAGGTATCGACTTTGATCTAACAACACAAAAGTGTCTAGTCAATCATCAAGTGAGCTTGGACCACGATTGCAGCTATCCTCTTGGAGCGAAGTGATTGAAGCTTGGAATTGAACTTTGCAGTATCAACTCAAAAAGTGTCCAAAAGCTTGCGGCATGATCTCGAGGTCAACATTCAAAGCATTGGTGTTCTTTCTTTCCTACTTGACGGAAGCTTTACTCGTCTTCATTGGAACATCACATCTCAAGGAGCTTCATGTAACATCTTCTACTCAAGATAGCTTGGTGAAAGGATATGACTGAACTCAGAATTTTTGAGCTGCCTACGTATCCAACAAAGGAATCAAGTCACAACGTAGTTCAAAGTACATCAAATTTGATTTAGAGATGGTGCATTTTATACTCATGCATGCCAGGAGTAACGTGCAGTTTAGACTCGTGCGTCATGGAGCAATTGACTTGAAGATTTGAAGACTTGAACACTTGAAGAACATGCAGACCTTTTTGCTCGTGTCTAGGAGGACTTGAAGACTTGAGGATTTGCATACCTTTTGGCTTGTGTCTAGGAGACTTGAAGACTTGGATTGTTTCTTTGAAGACTTGGACTTGAAGAATTTGCAGACCTTTTAGCTCGTGTCTAGGAGACTTGAAGACTTGGATTGTTGCTTTGAAAACTTGGACTTGAAGAACTTGCAGACCTTTTAGCTCGTGTCTAGGAGACTTGAAGACTTGGATTTGAAGAGCTTGCAGATCTTTTGGCTCTTGTCTAGGAGATTTGAACATTTGTTTTTGAAGACTTCAAGGACTTGCTTTGAGTTCACATATGCAAACAGTTTATACTCGTGTTAAGGATAATGTTGATAGTTTATACTCTTATCAAGGAGTACATGATTTGACACTTAATTTGAAGGTTTTAGATAGTTTAATCTCGTATCAAGGAGCACATTGGTTGTAATGAAATTTGATGTCGCACCCTCTTCATCGCTGGTGTCATCCGTATCATCACCTTTAGTATCAAAGACATGAGTTGAGCTTTCTTCTTTAGTAGAGTTCATGCTTGTTTCAATATCATGCGCACGCGTCGCCAACTCTTCAAATGTTCTTGGTTTGATTCCTTGAAGTATATAAGAGAGACCCCAATTCATCCCTTGAATGCAAATCTCTATGGCTGCAATTTCAGACAATTTCTCTTTGCAGCTTAAGGATAGATTTCTCCATCTATTGACGTACTCAATCACTGGCTCGTCTTCTTGTTGATGGGAATTTGCAAGCTCAATCATGCTCACAGTGCGCCGAGTGCTATAAAAGCGATTGAAGAACGCACTTTATAGATCTTTCCAGCTGTCAATGAAGTTTGGTTCAAGATTAATGTACCAATCAAAAGCGACGTCTTCTAAGGATCGAACAAACTGCTTGACTAGAAGATCTCCATCAGTTCCGGCGCTACTGCATGTTTCGACGAAGTGAGCAACATGTTGCCTTGGGTCTCCTTTTCCATCGAATCTTTGAAACTTTGGAGGTTGATAACTTTGAGGCATTTGCAATTGCTCTATCCTTTGAGTATAAGGCTTCATGTAGGATTTGGAAGTCTTGTGTTGAGCTTTATGATCATTTGCAACTTCTTCAATGAGCTTCTTCAATTGATCGGCGGAGACAAAGCCTTGCGGGGAAACTTGGATTTGTTTGCTTGAAGACTTAGTATTTTCTCTAACTTCAACATCTTGAATGTTTTTCTCGGCAAACTTTGTGTGCATCATGGCGCATTGATCTTCCTTCCTTGCGAAACTTGACTTGTGAAAAAGAGAAGTGGCTTGGATTCTTTCACTTAGGACTTCACCAAATTCTTGAGCTCCAATGCCTTGAGTAGCCTTTTCATGCGCCATGCTTCGACCGTTGATTGTTCTGTGTTCTTGCTTTGCGGGAAGAGTGGCAACTTCAACTTCTTTGCTCGAAGGTTTGATGCATCCTTGAACTTCGACTTTGTCAGCGACTTCTTCAATGTTGTGATTTCCTTCTCGGATCTCCAGCTTTTGAAGAAGGCAATTCAAGCGCTCTTCACGTCTATGCACTTGTGTTGTGAAGCTCTGAATAGCTCTCGCCAGCGCAGCAACTCGCTCCTCCATTGAAGATGCTTGACTCTTTTCCTTAGCTTCGTGTCTTGCCCCCGATGCGAGTGTAGCTTTCATCATCGATTGAGAAGAGCCTCCGCTTGTTGCCTCCATTGACTTGTCCATTGTTGAGCAACGTTGACTTCTTGTGACTTCAACCTTGTAGACTTGCTAGAAAAGAGATAAGAGGTAGAGATGGTCCCACCGGGCGTGCCAAAATTTGTAGCAACAAAATTTCAAGTCCCTAAAATAAAAGACAAGAAAAATTAAGTACAAATAAACTTCGTATATTTTCAAACAATATGGGGTTACAATCTCTATGAATTCCTTTGATTCTTTTCTAATTTTGAAACTTGGTTGACTTGAAGGCGGAATTGACTTTGATCGCTTCCACGTGATGTAAGTTGAACTTTAATCCAAGGGCTTTGAGCTTGATCTTGATCTTGAATCGACAATTGACTTGACTTGATATTTGGGGACGAACAATTTGATTTTCGTCTTGACTTCTTGCACTTGTTGAATGTCAATCTTCTTTAGAGGAATATTGATCTTCAAAATGCTTGGATGCTTGACAAACGTTGATGCGAGGGCTTGGCAGCTTGATCTCGGATCGAACGGATATTTGATTCGGAATTTGATTTGAAGATTGTTGAAGAACGATATGATCTTCGTCTTCAGTTCTTCGGATATATGGACTTTGATCTTTCTTGAAAGGGACTTTGATCTTCAAAACAGTTTTTCGAGGGCCTTGCAGCCTGTTCTCGAATCAAACGGGCTTTGGCTTGAAGATCGTTGAAGAAAGGTATGAACTTGACTTGAATTTGTTGAATTTGTTGAAGCTCGATCTTCCTCGGTAGAAGTGCGATCTTCAAAAAAACGGTTATTTGAGGGACTTGGAGCTTGACGCCGGATCAAATGGAGGTTTTCGCGAAGAACACCTTGAATGCCGCGAAGAACGCTTGAAGATTAATGAACTTGGTGGAGCGAAAAACTTGGAGCTTTTCCCTCTTCAACTTGTGAATATTTTGTGTGTCTTTTTCTTTATGAGAGGACCCCTATTTATAGTTGTGAAAACCTAGAGCTCCTTGCTTGTGATTGGTCGGTTTTATTTTCAAGATAAGCATGGATTTAATTCGACTTGCTTATCAAGAAACACATCATATTTCCACATGTAATGATAAGATTGGTTGAAATGCTCCATCTTTTCCACATGGCTTTATTTGATTTGTGGCAATTCTCCATCTTTTCCATGTGGCCTTATTTGATTGGCCAACAATATATATATTAGAAAATTAATTAATTAACCTATTAATAATTGGAATTTAATTTAGTAAAATTCCAAACTAAAAATATAAATGATTAATTTAATTTCTAAAAATTTAATTTGACACTTGTCAATATTTAATTGGGGTAGACAAAATTTATCTGTCTACAGGTGGGAGTGAAGTATTTATAAGAACTGATTTTTAATTGCTACAGAATTAGCTAGCGAATTTTCGGTAGCCACGTCACGCGGATTGATGACCTGGTTTACGAAGAAGAACAAACGAGATAGAAGGTGCGGATCGTTGACGTGTAAAACGGCTAGCGAATACTTGTTAGCAATGTTGTCCAGTCAGCATCTGGCTAGCGAAAATTTGGAAGCTAACTTACACCAAGCACACCAGCTAGCAAATACTCTGTCGCAATTTTTTTGTTATCTTAACTGTGCTACTCCCTTCTTCGTTAATTGCAGCCTCAAATTTCAGATCTAGAACTTTTAAAAATAAACCTTCCCCATTTTAGATTTTCAACCAAAAAAAATATTCTAACACCTTTAGCATTCTTCTCTACCAACAAGCTCGAGTCGAAGAGGTATGTTTGGTGTATGTATTCTCTTTTAATAGCTTTATTTCGTTAATTTGTGAGCGAATATTTTAATTTAAGTACTTTAATTTTGCATTGCTTAGAAATTTGTAGTGAAATTGAGTGGTGTTTGTCGTTATATGTGTAGATCGAAAATGAACAACAATCCAGACCAGAGTTGGATGTATGATAGGATGAGTGATGGACATATTAGCAGTGCTTTTTAATGGGGTGTTGAAAGTTTTCTATGGTACGTATTCGATCAACCTAGTCTTGTTGATCGGGGAATGGCTAGGTGTCCTTGCGCAAAGTGTCGTAACAACAGGCTTTTCGAAATCGACGAGATTAGATGTCACCTATACAGTAAAGGGTTTGTTCTACATTATTATGTATGGTTTTGTCATGGTGAGACTACGTATGGCAGCAATACGGAGCCGGATACATATGATGTTGGTCAGTCATCTGGTAATGTAGATCAGGGGCGGTTCGAAAATACGTACGATGCCGGTCCTTCTAACGCTTGTCGTTTGAGAGACTTGGTTGACGATACATTTGGGGGCCAATTTGCAAATGTTCGTAACGATACATCGGCAACTGATGATGAGACAACCGACCAGGCAAGAGCATTGTTTGCAATGTTGCAGAAAGCGGAGGAAAAGATTCATGACGGAATTGAGATGATTGTATTGGAATGGATCGCCAAATTCATGACAAAGAAGATAAAGAAAAATTGGACTGAAAGTAGTTGTGATGATGCTCTAGAAGTTTCGAGAAGCTTGTTAAGTTTTGAGGATCGATGCAAAATCCCCGATACTTTCTACCGTTGTAAGCGACTACTAAAAGATTTAGGCATGGAATGCATAAAATTGGATGTGTGTCCAAATAATTGTTTCCTCTATTACGGTGAATTCGAAAGTGTTGCTTACACAGCTTATCCTACGTGTGAAACACCACGATGGAAGGAACGGTCGAATACAAGCCGTCGTGCCAAAAGCATCCCACGAAAGAGATTGTGGTACTTTCCCCTGAACCCCCGATTGCAAAGGTTGTACATGTCCCGCGGCACCGCTGAACATATGACATGGCATTTGAAATGTCGAGGGGATAACGACATAATGATTCAGCCTGATGCTGCTGAAGCATGGAAGACTTTTGACGAAACGTATCCCGATTACGCTGAAGAGGCAAGAAATGTCAGGCTCGTACTTTGCACCGATGGTTTCTGTCCTTGGGGGAATTCTTCTAATGCATATTCATGATGGCCAGTTTTCGTGACCCCCTACAATCTTCCTCCAGGTATGTGCATGAGAAAATAGTATATATTTCTAAGTTTATTGATTTCTGGTCCATCGAGTCCTGGCAAGAACATCGACGTGCTGCTACGACCGCTCATTGATGAACTAAAGACATTGTGGGAGCATGGAGCTCCTACTTAGGATAGCTATCGCAAAGATACTTTTGTCATGCGTGCTCATGTGATGTGGACCATTAGTGACTTTCCAGCTTATGGTATGCTATCGTAGTGGAGTACCCATGGTAAGTCTGCTTGTCCGTATTGCATGGAGCACACAAAGTCCTTTTGGCTTCCAAATGGAAAGAAACACTCCTGGTTTGATTGTCATCGGCGATTTCTCCCCACCAATCATGAATGGAGATAGAATACTACAGATTTTACCAATGAGCAGGTTGAAACTGATATGCCGTTGCATCGAAGATTGGGTCCCGAAATGTGGAACCATGTGAGTACCCTCCCCAATATTCCTTTCGGGAAAACAAATAAGGTTGTCTAGGGATTTGGTAGGGAACACAATTGGCAGCGACGCAGTATATTTTGAGAACTTCCCTATTGGGAGACAAATATGATTGGCACAACCTTGACGTAATGCATTGCGAGAAGAACTTCTTTGATAACATCAAAAACACCGTGATGGACGATCCTGAAAAAACAAAGGACAATTTGAAAGCTAGAAGGGACCTCGCATTAATTACAAACCGTTCTACGTTATTTGCAGATGATGGTGATAAGACAAAAAGAAAGGCAAGGCACTGTTTAAGCAGGGATCAGAAGATAACGGTTTGTAATTGGCTTCAAGGTATTAAGTTTCCCGATAGTTTTGGTGTCCAATTTATCTCGTTGTGTTTAGATGCCCCAGCTTCGAATAGCAGGGATGAAAAGTCATGACTGTTACGTGTTCATGCAACGGTTGATCCCAGTTGCATTCCTTGACTTCCTACCCGATTTTGTTTGGGACCCTTTGGTTGAGGTTAGTCTTTTCTTTAGAGCTTTATGTGCTCGTGGCATAAGTAGGAAGAAAATGGAGGAGTTAGAGAGTTCGATTGTGCTTACTATGTGCAAATTGGAGAGAATATTTCCACCCTCGTTTTATGATTCAATGGAACATTTGTCTATTCACCTTCCATGGGAAGCAAAGGTTGGAGGTCCAGTCCATTACAGATGGATGTATCCGTTTGAAAGGTATCCATATTATGTTGTTATTTATGCTACGTACAATTAAAATGCCCATGAATGCTTTAAACTTATGTTTATTCATTGGTTTCAGGCAAATGCTTGATTTGAAGAAATCGGTCAAAAATAAGAATTTCGTGGAGGGTTCAATAAGTCAGAATTTTCTTCTTTCTGAAATCACACAGTTTCTGGAACACTATTTCGAGCCCACGTACGAAACGAGGAGTAATAGGCTTAACAGGAATGAAGTTGCGTTGAATACTGACTATAGTACTGAATTTTCAATCTTCCATAGGGATGGAGAAGTAATGGGATCCGCAAAAAGGAAACAATTATCGAATTTAGAGTACAACTCCATTGAGTTATATGTGCTACTAAACTGCCGAGAGATGGAGCCGTGGTTGAGGTACAATTGCCTCTTTTATTTCCTTTATTTCCTTTCAAACTAATTTATTAAACCTCATATGAGGTTGATTATTTTGGGAGTGGGCGTACATTAACCGTGGTTCTTTTCAAGTGTGATTGGTTTGATTTGACAACGGGGATCAAAGTGCATCCGAGTTTAAAGTTGGTTGACATTGATCCCACTAAGCGTCTCGCGACCAATGAAACAGAGCCATTTATTCTTTCTAGTCAGGCTCAACAAGCTTGTTATTTTCCATATGCGTGCCAACGACTCCGAGCTAGAAGGGGATGGTGGGCAATTTGTACAACACAAGCGAGTCATATTATTGACACAACGTCTTTAAATATTGACGTTGTTGAGATCGTCGAAGACGTTGAGATCTTCCAAGATAACACCCCTCCAGATTTCACAGTTACTGTCGATTTGAACGCATTGAATGTTCATAACTTGGCTGACAATGATGTGGTAACGATCGAAAACGACCCAACCTACGACGAAGAGCCTGAACTTCCGGATGAGGACCATCACGTTACATCTTCTGAAAGTGAACCAGATGTCGGAGCACAAGATCAAGACAGTGAGCCTGACTACGAATAATTTCTATAATCATATAATATTTTCTAGAATAAAAATTGTAGTTTCTAGACCTTTTCTTGAATTATGTAATATATGTTGCTCGTTAATTACGCTTGATTCCAGAATGTGCTGCTTATTTTGAGAAGTGGAATAATTTATAGACTTTCTTTTCGGATTGTGTAATATTTGTTGTCCTTAATTTTGCAATATTAAGAAAAATATTGCATAATTTCTATAAGTTAAATAATACCAATGTCTAATTTTTAATTGATTAACAAAATGTTTAATTCAAATTGACTAATAAAATTTGTATGGTTAGATTATATAATTAAGATATTTAAACGTGAAAATAGACATTTAAGATTGCACCAATATTAGATTAAGTTTAATTACTAATTATATTAGATTAAGTTTAATTAGTCTAATCTTTGATTACTTTAAAATTACATAAAAGAATTAATCTATATTCCACTTCTTCCAGCTATCACCTTTTCCTCTCGCTAGATCCACCTCAGCGTTATTTGCAAGCAAATATACCGTAGCTGATTGTACACGTGGACTTCCACCACCGATAAACGTACTAAGCTTTTCAAAAAACCCTCACCTCAATTTCACTCTCATTTTCCCCAAAATAGCTTCCCCAAAATTCTGCTCCCGCTCAATTCTCACTGAAATTTCAGCTAAAGAAGACCCTCGCCTCACATCTCACTTTCGTTTTCGCTCCATTTCGTTCACCCTCAGCTCAATTTCCAGTACGTAGCTCATTTCGCTTCAATTTTTCGGCGTGACAGCTCGGGTTTTCCCTCAAAAGGCTTCAAATTCGCGAATTACCTCAAAGGTATTTACCCCCTCTCCCTAATTTTGGTTTTTGCCCGTCAATTAAGGGTTGAATTTACGAATTAGGGTTTACTTGATTTTAGCCTTGTTTATGCTTTCTGTAATTGTGGATGTTTGGTTTCTGTCTTGCTTAGTATCTTTTTTAGAGAAATTTATATGGAAGTTTTAGCTGAACTAGTGCATGTTGCTGAATAAACCCTTCATTATCAAACTCAAGAATATTTAACAAAAAAGAGAAAAAAAAACTCAAGAACAGTAGGTTCTTGTGAAGAAACAGGGCATGAGAATTACAACTTCAAATAACCTGTTGTTGGTGAAAGTGTGTGTTTGTGTGTCCTGTAAAAATTCGGGTGTTGGAGTAATGCCTTAAGTGTTTAATTTCATATGATTGATGAACAATTTATTTTGATAATGTTAAAATGAGTTTGTGTGAAACTGAGATTGAGTTGATATTTTTCCTTAAGTGTGTGCTTAAGTGTGTGTGCTGTGAATTCCTTAAGTTTCCTTAATATGTTGATTAATCATGGAGGCTTAGTACATTGCTGGAAATAATATGATTGCTGGAAATAATATGTGTGTGTGCTGGAAATAATTGGTTGTGCATAGCTTGTTGATTTTCTTTATCTGCAGCTTGTAATTATGTTTTGGATTACATGGGACTGATGTCTTACATGATTAACTTCAAGAAATGGTACTGGATTTTGAGCACACATGCTTGCGTTGGTAGAAGTTTATTCACACCTAATTTTGTTTTGCACTCTTACAAAACAGCCGTTATCAGGCAGTACATATATAGTTAATCAAAGTATTTGCAGACCTTAAAAATAAGAAAAACTTAAGTATTTTGAGGTGCTTGTATGTTCTAAAATTCTGACCAACTGGAAATTATAGCGTGTTAAATCGACTATGATATCAACTAGAATTTACATGGGAGCTAAAATGGTAATTTTTTTTTTACAGAAAAATACATTCTCATGACATCATTTGTAGCAATCACTCATCTTTTTTTTATTGATTACTGATTAGCTAATAAAACAAATTTGAACTTTTTTCTGAAGTAAAATTGTGAGCAGATTTGGTTTATAGAAATACTACTACTTGAAGCTTGAGCAGCTGATATTTTTCCTTAAGTGTGTGCAAAAGTGTGTGTGCTGTGAATTCCTTAAGTTTCCTTAAGTGTGTGCTTAGGCAGTGGAGTTCATAATTTTTAATTTTATTTAATATGTATGTATTTGGTTGCCATATGATATGCTGATTGTTTCCTTTTATAAATATTGGCAGCAACACTACCAGTGGGACAAGGATGACTATGTTTTGATTAAAAGATGTTTCAACAAGATTGGACAAAAGAGTTTTCAAGATGGCATGAACAAAGCCAAAAAATGGTGGATTCTATACAAGACCAACAGGCAAAAGCTTAAGAATAGAAAGCTTTGGATGACCGTGGCGCATCTGAAAAATGCTATCGTGGATTGGAGAGACCCCGCAACCAAAGAAATGTCAAGGAAGGCCCGAGAGAACCGACAGAAACGAAAAGGTTCCAATTACGTTGGAGGTTCAATAGGTCAGGGAATCCATAGTGAGCTTGTTGATCCACCCTTGATACGAAGGCTATGATTTTGTTTAGTAAACTTTATGTCTATTTGTAGCCTTTAACTATGGGTTATTTTGAATTATGTACTCTTTAACTAGGTGTTGTTTTGAATTGATATTAACTAGGGGATGGTGGTCTGAATATTGGATCATTGTTTTGAATGTGTTATTGTTATGAAGTGGCAGGAATATGGTGTTGTTTTGAATGTGTTATTGATATATGTTTTGTGAAGTGTTGTGAAATGGCTGGAATGGTTTTGATATTGAAGGTGTTATTGTTATATGTGTTGTGAAGTGGTTGGGAAGATTTGTGTTGTTGAAATGGTCTTATTTTGGACCTTTTAGTGTTATATTGTTATGGAATTTGTGGCATCGATTTGCCGTTGGTTTGGCACGTAATGTGGTCGAATTTGCCGTTGGTTTGGCACGGAATGTGGTCGAATGTCGATCGGCTATCTTTTTTTTTTCCAGCTATTTTATGGTTGAGCAGGTTTTCAAGCTTTTTTTTATGGATTGATGCTTGCACCTTTTATTTTTTTTCCTTGCAAAACATATAGAGCAGCAGGTTTTCTGCTTCTGTTAATTCTATGTTTTTGGGTATGTTCGTCTGGTATTTTGAACACATGCATTTACAAAAAAAAAAAAAAAAAAAAAATCAGCTACAAGACTTTCGCTTGCTGATTTTAGCTAGCGAAAAGGCGCTTTCTACTTAATACGTGGAATTTGCTCAATTTCTTATTTGTTTAATATCAATTTTAATTACTCAATTACTTTATTTCTAATATGAGATTGTCATTTCACTATTTTAATTAAAAAAAAATTCTTGATAGATGATAAGTATATTTTAATTAGTCAATATTAATTAATTAAACACTTAAATTAGTCAATGTTATTCAAGGAATGTCAATGATGCAATTTTACTTTCTTAATTTAATGGAGGCATTTTTTCCTCTTTTCTTATAAAATAAAACTTAATGAAACAATCTTTATTAATTAAATAGTTATAATTAGTGTGTTTATTTTAGCTTTTTAGCACTTTCCTATATTTTCTCTTTTAATTAGGCATTTTTTTAATGAGGAAAAGCAGTTAGCATTTGTTTGGAAGCATGTGGCTGCTGATGTGGCCCTTTTGCTTTTAGCAAGCGAATATTTACTTGCAAAATATCTTTCAAGCAGTATTTCGCTTACAAATTTTGCTGCTATATATTTGCTACGGGTTATTTCTTTTGTAAGCGATTTTTGTGTTGCAATACGTGGCTTCCAAACTTTCGCTTGCTATCTGACCAAGCTATAATTAAACATTCTTGTAGTGAGTAGAATATCATTTACTAATCACGTTTTCTAGAACTCCAATACAAATAATAAATCACATTGATTAGTCGTGATCTCATATACTTTCTCCTCCAACATCAACGGTGTACTTTAGCAACTGATTTCTAATACCCCAATGCATTTTACGACAAACAACTATACTTACATTTGTGACGTTTAGTTTTTTGAAAGAACAATTGTGACGTTCGTGTTTTGTATTTTTTAACACAGTCAGAAGTGTTACACACTTAAAACGTCATTCCAGATTTTTAACAAAGTTAGGTGTCTAACAGCTCGTTTGGTAGTGCCTTATAGGACCTGTAATGGCTTTTTATCTGGATTGTACAGTAACTTATTTAAGTTTGGTAGCCCATTATCAATACCGGGTAAACTGATTGACCCGGGCTTCATCAACCATTTTAAAATGGCCTCCCCCCATCGTTTTGGGAAACAGGGTTCTACAGTGAAAAATTCTCAACCAACAAAAGACATTTGTGGCCCTCAAATACACAGTGAAAAAACGCCTGTAACATCCAAATATTCACAATTTATTTCATTGCCCCAACGGTAATACATTCACTCAAATCGCTCGACCACCACTCCTCCGCCGACAGAAACCACTCTTCCTTAGTCTGTCGTCGTTGGTTCGTCACCGAGGGGCAGAGCCGCCACCGTCTCTCCCTCAACGCGCAATCGGAGCTATGGACGGGGATTCCTCGCCTCTTCTCCCGTTTCGATTCAGTCACGAAGCTCGCACTCAAATGTAATTGCAGATCCGTGAGCACATGAGAAGAACTTACAGGGAAATGTAAGAGTTCTTATGTGATCATGTTCATATATATAATCACATAAATGCGGAAGCGAAAGATCGGCGTACCTCCTGCCATTGTTAAACGTAAGCGAAGCTTTGCGACGTTCCCGTAGTTGCGAGTTCCGTTCCTTTTGGTCTTCCAAATTCTTATTCGTTACTCTCTCTCAATTAATGGTGTATGAGATATATTACTTAATGAGAGTGTTCAATGAATTATGGGGACCAAATGGCGTATATATAGTCGAGACTCCATAACCGGCCATTAACGGTGAATGGACATGACTATCTAGAGGGTTGCAATCTTGGGGTTGCATTGATTCATAGATCAATAAAGAAATATAATTAATATAAATAAATAAACTTACATTCTCCCACTTGATCTACCTGAATCACAATCCCCAACAACAAGAAACAAAACGCATGGATCATGGCGATAGGTCCTTTGAGGAAAAACAAGTAGTATCTCCCATGTATCACAATGCATTATGCTCCCCGTCAACAACCAAAAACTTAATGAATAAACCCAATGTTTATTCTTGGTCCATAACAAAAATATTCTCATGATATATCAAGATATGACATATCCAAATGTGTACACAACTAAATATGAGAATACATTACATTAAGAATTTCATTAAACATTGTTCTTACAACAAAAGTTACATAAGGGAACCAAGTCCCATACTTTTAACATGATCCTCAAATTTTCCGGGAGGCATGCCTTTAGTTAGAGGATCAGCTATCATTTTATCAGTCCTTATATGTTCAATGATGACTGATTTATCCTTGACACGCTCTCTTATGGCTAAATACTTAATGTCGATATGTTTGCTTCGACTCCCGCTTTTATTATTTTTAGCCATGAAGACAGCAGCTGAATTGTCACAGTATAATTTCAGGGGTCTACTAATAGAATCCAAGATTCTAAGCCTTGATATGAAACTCTTAATCCATACACCCTGAGAGGTTGCCTCAAAACAAGACACGAACTCAGCTTCCATGGTAGAAGTAGCAGTTAAAGTTTGTTTTGCACTCCTCCACGAAACAGCTCCACCAGCCAACATAAAAATGTAACCAGAAGTTGATTTTCTCGAATCAACACAGCCAGCAAAATCTGAATCTGAGTATCCCATTACTTCCAAATGGTCTGAACGTCTATATACGAGCATGTAATCTCTAGTCCCCTTAAGGTATCTTAATACCTTCTTTGCAGCTTTCCAATGCTCAACGCCTGGATTACTTTGATATCTCCCCAATACCCCAACGACAAATGCAATGTCAGGTCTAGTGCAAACCTGAGCATACATCAAGCTTCCAACAACAGAAGCATATGGGATATTTTTCATTTGTTCCTGTTCTAAATCATTCTTCGGGCACTGACTCAAGTTCAGTTTATCACCCTTAACAATGGGAGCTATACTAGGTGAACAATCTTTCATCCGAAATCTCTCTAAAACTTTGTTTATGTATGTCTCTTGAGACATACCCAGAGCACAACGAGCCCTATCGCGATGTATCTTAATCCCGATGACATAAGATGCATCCCCTAAATCCTTCATATCAAAGTTCTTAGAGAGAAAATGTTTCACCTCATATATCATATCCTTGTTATTACTTGCAAGCAAAATATCATCTACATATAGAATTAAGAAACAAAGCTTGCTCCCACTAACCTTCTGGTATATACAATTATCCATAACGTTCTCTTCAAAACCAAATGAAGACACAACATCATGAAATTTTAAATACCACTGACGTGAGGCTTGTTTCAATCCATATATAGATTTCTTAAGCTTGCAAACTAAGTGCTTACCGTTATTGGATGGAAATCCTTCAGGTTGTTTCATGTATACCTCTTCCTCCAATTCTCCATTTAGAAAGGCTGTTTTCACATCCATTTGTTGTAATTCTAAATCGAAATGTGCAACTAATGCCATGATGATTCGAAGGGAATCTTTCTTTGATACAGGAGAGAAAGTCTCTTTGTAGTCGATTCCTTCTTTCTGAGTGAATCCTTTGGCAACGAGTCTAGCCTTGTATCTTTCAATGTTACCTAATGAGTCTTTCTTTGTTTTAAAGACCCACTTGCACCCAATGGCTTTCGCCCCTTTAGGTAACTCAACAAGGTCCCATACTTCGTTTGACGCCATAGAATTCATCTCATCAGTCATAGCATCATACCACATATTTGATTCATTACTACTCATAGCTTGTGAAAACGTCTCAGGATCATTCTCGGCTCCAATGTTAAAGTCCGACTCTTGTAGATACACGTGATAGTCACTAGGTATCGCTGATTTCCTTGTTCTAGTAGACTTCCTTAAGGTTGTATCAACAATCTCCTGAGGATCCTGTTGATCAACTTGTTGTTCAGCCACCAAAGGTGATTCCTGAACAACTTGATCTACTAAATCAACATCAGCTTGTGGAATCAACGACGAGGGTTGTGTACCAACACGATCACCATCAGAAATAGAATTCTGTAAATGATCACTCCCACTGATTATGTCATTTTCAAGAAATTTTGCATTTCTCGATTCCACAAATCTAGTGATATGAGATGGACAATAGAATCTATATCCTTTAGACCGTTCAGCATATCCAACGAAATAGCCACTAATGGTCCTAGGATCAAGTTTCTTCTCTTGTGGGTTATACACTCTTACTTCAGACGGACATCCCCAAATGCGTACGTGATTCAAACTCGGTTTCCAACCCTTGAATAACTCAAATGGTGTCTTAGGGACACCCTTTGTTGGAACACGGTTTAATATGTACACTGCCGTCTTAAGAGCTTCAGTCCACAAGGTTATTGGGAGATTAGCATTACTGCGCATACTCCTAACCATCTCCGTCAATGTCCGGTTTCTTCTTTCAGCCACACCATTCTCATTAGGAGATCCTGGATTGGTGTATTGAGCAACGATTCCGTGTTCTTGAAGAAACATAGCAAATGGACCAGGTGCTTGACCACCTTCTGTGTATCTACCATAGTACTCTCCTCCTCTATCAGTTCTCACAATTTTTATTTGTTTTCCACATTGTTTTTCTACTTCTGCCTTAAAGATCTTAAAGGCATTAAAAGCTTCACTTTTATGATGAAGTAAATAAACATACATGTAACGTGAGAAGTCATCAATAAAGGTGATAAAGTATTTTGGACCACTTTGCATATCCATGTCTGGACAGCAAATATCTGAATGGATGATTTCAAGTAATTCAGAACTTCTGTGCGCACCGTTTTTAGATATTTTGGTTTGCTTTCCCTTTATGCAATCCACACAAATCTCAAAGTCAGCAAAGTCCAAAGTACTAAGTACTCCATCATTCACCAACCTCTTGATTCTATCCTTAGAGATATGTCCCAATCTCCGGTGCCACAACATAGAAGATTCTTCATTATTAACACATCTTTTCATGCCAGTTTTAACATACATTACTGAATTTGCGGTGTTACTTTGTATATTAAGCATAAATAGACCATTACACAAAATGCCATTTCCAACAACATCTGAATTATATAATAAACTAAATGATGTTTTATGGAAATTACATTCAAATCCCATAGGTGTAAGTCTAGATACAGAAATTAAATTCCTGGAAAACCCAGGTACATAAAATACATTATGTAAATACAAAGTAAATCCACTAGTTAATGTAATTTGGCACGTTCCAACAAATTCAACAGCTGAGCGCATTTTGTTTCCTGAATAAATGTTATGCTCATTTCCCGCTGGTTTCCTCAGGTTTGTCATACCCTGTAAGGATGTTGAAACATGGATTGAAGAACCAGAGTCAATCCACCATGTGTTACAATGAACATCAGCCATATTAGATTCATAACAAACTAGGGAGACAAAGTTACCTTTTTCCTGTTGCCGCTTTTGGAATTTCAGACAATCCTTCTTCATGTGTCCTTTCTTTTTACAGAAAAAACACTTAGATTTCTTAGTAATTCCACCTTGAATGGGCACTTTATCCTTTTCTTTATCCTTGGAGTGCTTGTTCTTTTTCTTGTTGGTAGCCAACAATACAGTTTCTCCATGTTCCATCATCAATCGGCTCTCCTCTTGAACACACATGGTCAAAAGCTCATTCATAGACCACTTATCTTTATGTGTGTTGTAGGATATCTTAAATGGGCCGAATTGATATGGAAGGGTATTAAGGATATAATGGACTAGAAAAGTATCCGACATCTCAACTCCCAATGTTTTTAGTTTAGCCGCAATGTCCCTCATGCTCATGATGTGCTCGCGCACACCTCCGAGACCGGTAAGCTTAAGTGACGAAAACCTCCCAATGAGTGTACTAGCAAGTGACTTTTCAGAAGTTTGGAACTGTTCCTCAATTGCCTTAAGCAATAGACGAACATCAGTATACTTCTCCACCGAGCTCCTTAATCCAGCAGATATATGAGTCTTTATGAACATGACACAGAGACGGTTAGACCTCTCCCACCATTCATAAAGTTCTATATCAACCTGAGTTCTATGAACATGAAGGGTTGTGAGTTCGAATCCTAAACAATCCGTTTTAATTCATATATTTTGTAACAATTAAATAAACTACGATTCGAAACTTAAACAACGTGCCTGTTGGTTCAATGGTTCAATGCCCCAATTCCAGAAATGGTAACCTGGGTTCGAATCCTAGCCCCAACAAGACTTTTAATATGAATCTCCTCAAGCCTATTTAATAAAATTTCGATGCATTTCGTCACAACGATTGGCCAAGCGGCCCAACGGTTCAGAGTCCAAAAAGCGGCATGAGTGATTTGGGTTCGAATCCCGCTTCTATCAACAATTTTGTTACTGAATTATGTGATTGCCTTTATACAGAATGATATAATTTATATATCTATTACCATAACAATTACAAGGTTGGTCCGTTGGTAAACCTACCAACTACCCAATTGTTGGCAGTGGTTCGATTCCAAGAAGAAGCAGATTAATTTTTTTTTTTTTTAATCATCTTCAACCTCTAGCCGGGTCAAAACCGACCCGGTTTACGACCCTGTTCCAAACCCGACTCGTTCTCCCTTATTTTCGCATCAAAATCAGTGTTTTAAAATATATAATGACTAGAAATCGAATTTCCGGATGATTTCTAACGTAAAAAACAAGTTTTAACTATAGAATCGAAAGATCTATCAAAACTTCATTAACGTAACTTTTCAAAAAATTGAAAAAACAAGGCAGAGGCAAATATACATGCTCTGATGCCAACTGTAAGAGTTCTTATGTGATCATGTTCATATATATAATCACATAAATGCGGAAGCGAAAGATCGGCGTACCTCCTGCCATTGTTAAACGTAAGCGAAGCTTTGCGATGTTCCCGTAGTTGCGAGTTCCGTTCCTTTTGGTCTTCCAAATTCTTATTCGTTACTCTCTCTCAATTAATGGTGTATGAGATATATTACTTAATGAGAGTGTTCAATGAATTATGGGGATCAAATGGCGTATATATAGTCGAGACTCCATAACCGGCCATTAACGATGAATGGACATGACTATCTAGAGGGTTGCAATCTTGGGGTTGCATTGATTCATAGATCAATAAAGAAATATAATTAATATAAATAAATAAACTTACAGGAAAGAGACGGTGCCGCCGTCGGCGAGGAACGGCGGCGTACCACCGCCGACAATGATGAAGGAGTCGAGAGAAGAGGAGGGGTTGTCACACGCGCCATTGTCGAGGAGGTCGTCCTCCACCGCCAAACAAGCGTCAACCACCGTTGGGTCCAAATCGTCATTTTTTTCTTTTCAGATTTTGGTTTTAAGGTTCAGTTTTTTAGCGAGGAAGAAAGAAAATGAAGTGAAATGATATTATTTTAGAGAGGAGAGAATTTGTTGGAATGAAGTGAAATGAAGTGAAACGGCCACAGTTTGGTTTTTAAGGTTCAATTCTTGAATTCAAGGTTCAGTTTTATTGTTTTAAGGTTGGGGTGACTTTTTATATTTTTTTAGCTTTTGGTGGTTGATGGTTCTAATGATCCAGTATCTAAAAACTATATGATAATGGGGTTAATGATTTTAATGATCACGGTAAACACTCAATTTATATTATCATTTTGATGATGAGTTTTAGTTATGAATAATATAATAAGTAATTTGGGATTCAGGAATATATTTAAGGGCATTTTGATGTTTTCATGTGTTATGGCATTTTTAGTTCTTTTCAGGATATATATTTAAGGGTACTAAAGGAATTTTAGACATAATCAGCTCTAATCTGGATATTAGGAAGTGCAACCAAGAGAAAGATTGAAAATGGGCCCACGGGTGAAGAGGTAACAAAATGTCAAACCAAAGGTGTTAAATTGCTAATAATATGGATCATAATAAAGGCTAGTACGAAAACAGCTATTAGGTCCTCTTGCAACCAAACGAGCTGTAAGAGTTAGCCATCGTCTTTAGGGTTTATTTTATGCTGAGCCGATGTTTAGTGCGCACCCCATCAAAGATTGTGATACGTGGATTCAAAGAGTTTTAAACTTTCTTTTAACCTCATAAGCAATAATCAATTAAAGTGACAGCTGTAATGGGTTTTCCAGCATTTTGAATCCACGCCAATTCCTATAATGAAGACAATTATTTACTCTAGTTATGCAGCCAATATCCCACTATTTTCTCTTTCTTAAAACTAAAACCCCTACTATCAACTTAATTCAATATTAATCTACCGTGGGCATTAATTCATCACAAGTAAATCTAGATATTAATTATAAAATCTGTTGAAAGAAATTGTAGTTATAAAAATATTGTTTTATTTAATTAATATATATTACGGCCCGCATTTTGGAAAACTAATAATTATGTGTTTAAATATTTATATCATAACATTTCAATCTAAATATTTAATTATTAAATTTTCTAATAAAAGAAACTATATCGTGAATATCAATTAATCTAGTTAGCATTCTTTTTTATCTACCAGTACTTTTTTTAAAAAATTATATAATATTACTTAGAGTGACGTGATATTAGCTAGAAAAAATTGTGGGACTTTAACTAAGAAGAGTATTATCAATGATATATATTCAGTAGCTAATGGATTGACAATATATTTTTATTTAAACTTTATTTATCACAACTTGACAATATTGCTTGTATGTCATTCTGTATTATATATTATGTACAATGACCTAATATCTTTAATCTTTCTAGCATTTCTCTTCTGTAACTAGATATGATTGTTGTATTTATTCGTAATTCTAAAAAAAAAAGACAAAAGATGTATTTTCACCAGAATTGTAACCTTAAATTAAGTTTTACTTCTCTTATAACTCGAACATATTTTCTTTTATAAAATAGGCTATACATATATTTTTGTTCGGAAGTTTCTGTTGGAGATAATATATAAATATTAAATGTCTACCCTCTCTAACAGCTTAAGCTTTTAGATGAGATGACAATTCAATATGGTATCAGAGCGCAGGCCAAGGAGGAGGTCCTGGGTTCGAATCCCACAACCACCCGATTATCAAAAAGTGTCACGTGACAGGCGTAACAAAAAGATTTACAGTCTACACGTGAGAGGGCGTGTTGGAGATAATATATAAATATTAAATGTCTACCCTCTCTAACAGCTTAAGCTTTTAGGTGAGATGGCAATTCAATAGTTTCCTCACAATGTTTTGCACAAACAGAGTACGCAGCTAGATTGTTTACTTTTTTCTTTTTTTAACAAACAAACTTTTATTTATTTAATATGGTCGAGGCCAAAGAGTATACAACAACGGGGTGCAGGGTCGGGGTAGGCGGGACAACCGCAAATATGTACAATGTATACCAGACAACTCCAAAAACATCAACCCATGCACGCAGTCATTCTAAACTGCACAAAAAGGTGGTTGGTGTGGACAATCCACTGAAGCTCAGTTTGATCCATGCTTTGCCAGTACGTCCGCTAATCTATTCGCCTCACGATATGTATAAGATACAAATAGGGTGGGTACCCATTCTCTTAAACTCCGCACATTATGGAGCATGACCTTCATCGACGCGGAGATCATAGGGTCTCGCATCCTGGTCACGTAAGCATATACAACTCCCGAGTCTGTTTCAATAGCGAGATCAATAATCAAAAGCTGTAAAGTAAGTAACACTTCCTGGCGAATAACCCAAAGTTCACCTATATTGTTAGTGATACATCTCGTCGCCTCGGAAAAAGCACCAACGATATTACTTGCACAATCGCATATCACGCCACCAAAACCTGTGGAGCCCAGATTGACCAACGACGAGCCGTCTGTGTTAAGCTTGAAGAGACCCTATGGCAGCTGAATCCACCGGATTGAGAACACGTGCGTCTTGGGTGGTTTTGGTGGTGGGGTAAGGGGAGCTTGCGCAAGTGCGCGTGAGATACGAGTGGTAACAAGGTGGCCGAGATGGGGGTACCCCAAAAGAGGCATTCGTTCCTCGCCCGCCAAATGGCCCAACACCCAATTAGTGTCATGTGCGGGTACGGTATGTGGAGAAGGTGTGGGATTATGTAAATTCCTTGGGGAGTGGTTGAGAAAGGGGAAAGTTCGTGTGCACTTCTGAAAAAAGGCGGCAATTAGAAAACAAATGCGCGGTAGTTTCCTTGGTTGAGTGGCATAGAGGGCAGGTGGTGGAAATTGGCGCATGTCGGCATGCAAGACATACACGAGTAGGTAAGGCATCATGTCCTCCAACCAACCAAAGAATTTGATGTGAGGAAGAGTACGAATTTGCCACAAAGCTGGCCAGGGTATGGTAGGAGGTTGGGTGTTGTATTCTGTGCGGGTCAGCCAGCTATAAACATATTTTAGAGTGAATTTCCCCCTGGGTTCCATGCCCAACATGTCAAGTTAGGGACGTCTTCAGATGGAATGGGGATGCCAAGAATACGGTTAGAAATGTCTGCGGTAAAAGGGGGCCTATAGTTGAGAGATCCCAGCTTCCCGGAGGCCTGATGATGTCCCGAACGGTAAGGGAGAGAAGATGAGGGGGAATATATGGGACATATTCACCAATCGTACATGACCCAAACCATTTGGAATGCCAAAACTTTATAAAGACCCCGTTTTTCACAAGCTAGCGCACCGAGGTGAGCAAATTGAGGAAAAGGTGATCAATTGTACGCACACATTCCATTAACTAGGGGATAATCGTGGGGGGAAACTAGAATTGGTGAAGAGTGAATTCAATGAGCGACCAATTGACATGGTCGTATGCTTTAGCCATGTCGATTTTGATAGCAAGTAGGCCATACCCACCGCTTCTACGATTATTCATGGTGTGAATAAGTTCTTGGGCGATGAGGACATTGTCTGTGATAGAGTGGTGATGGACAAAGACATTCTGGTATGGAGAGGTGATCATGTTCAAGGCAAGGCAAATCCAGCCAACCAACAACTTAGAGATGATTTGTAACTAATGTTACAAAGACTGATGGGGCGAAAGTGTTGTGGTCGCAAAGGCTGTTCCCGTTTTGGGATGAGGGCAATGGTAGTCTGATTGATGTTCGATGGCATATGGGAAGTGGTAAAAAAATCAGAGACTAAAGTCACAGCATCGACCCTAAGTTGGGTCCAATAATGTTAAAAGAAATGGTCGTTGAGGCCATTAGGTCCAAGTGCTTTGGTGGGTCCAATGCTGAAGGCCGATTCACGAATTTCTGCCTCGGTAACCGAATTAGTGAAACTGGGATAAAAGGTCGGGTCAAGGGAAAACATTGGGTGAATAAGGTACTCATTCGGGGTGTGGGAGGGCAAGGTGTAGTGGATTGGAAAAAGTGGCAGAACTCTCGAAAGATGCCCGCCGTCGTGTGGATCCATTGACCAGCGGCAGTGCGGATCCCCTAAATTGTGTTCATGCGGCGGCGTTGCAATGCAAAGGCATGATAGAATTTGGTGTTATTGTCGCCATCCGAAATTCATCGCTCGTGGGAATGTTGTGACCAGTAAAGTTCTTTTGTGCAATACAGCGGGTGATTGAATCCCTTAACGGTCGTTTTGCCAAGAAGGTTTGCGGAATCAAATTAGTAATGAGTTGAGGAAGAATATCAGCGAGTTGGGACTGTAAGGAAGCAATGTGATTATCAAGGTTACCAAATTGGGTACAATTTCAGTGGCTAGCCACTACGGCAAAGCGAGTGCAGGTAGTAGAGAATGGTTGCACCATTCCGAGCGGGGTTGCCCAACTACAATCAACAACCGACAAAAAGGTCGTATGGAGATCCCAAGCCATTTCGTTACAAAATGGCGTGACTGGGATAGGTTCAGAGGATAGGAGATCTAGTAGTATAGGGGAGTGGTCTGACGTATGGGATGCCAAATGGCGAACACGGGCAAATGGAAATTTGTTAACCCAATCGAGGTTAGCAAAGAAGAGGTCCAACCTTTCGCAAATAAAAGAATATCCCATATGTCGATTTGTCTAGGAGAAGGGGTGGCCCGAAAACCCAATGTCCAAAAGGCCACAGGTGTTGATACAAGATCAGAATCGGCTCATCGATGACCAAGTTTTTGGTCGTCCCTCATGTTTCTCATTATTAGTGAGGATAGCATTAGAACCACCCACAAGCAACCGCGACATGGTAATTGAAGTAGCATACGACATTAATGAGTCCTACACCTGGTCTTGTTGGGAAGGTTGAGGGGGTTGTAAATTGCACTCAGGCAGAATATTTGATTACTGTGAAAGATTGCCTCTATATGGACCTGACGAGAGTCCGACTTCACAACATGGATAACTATATAGTTCACATGGTATTGGACCCATATTCCACAAGAGTATCCAACCGGGCTCATCGTTGTGTGACCACCAAAGGAAAGTTGATCTATGAGGCGGTCCTTGCGTTCCCCTTTAATGCGAGTTTCGAAGAGGATGAGAACAATGAGATTATGTTGCTTGATGAGAGCGCACACAACCGGGAGGAAATCGACCCGTCCATCTCCCTTAATGTTCCATCATACAATCCTGATCGGGAGATAAAACATCATGTTGGCTAGTCTAGGCACATTGGTAGCGTTGAAGGGGGCTGGGATCGATGGTGCATTTTCGGGGGGTGAGAAAGCAGGTACTGCCAGCTTTGAGGTTGTTGTAAGCAGCGGAAGAGTATATTGCATGACTCGTCTCAAGACCTTCATGGAGGTAGCCTACGAGATGTTAAAAATGACCGCAAGAAGGTGGTTTGGTATAAGATAAACTCTAATGGCCGGGTTTGCCTTACGGAAGATGAATGGGAGATGATTTTCTGGCCGAAACGGTGCATAGGGTTGGCGGAGGGTTGAGAGAGCTCGTGGCGGTGAGGAAGGTGGGGGATCGGGGGGTTGTGGTTGAGAAAGTGGTGGGTGGTGGTTTGGAGGAGGAGGGGAAGGAGGTGGTGACCGGCGGTGGCTTGGGAAGGAAGCCATGGAGAGAAACTACAATTTTTGTGATTCTCTTATCCTCTATTTTGTTACTTTGCTTGTAGAAAAACACATGCAAGACTTGAGATTGTTTACTTTTCTACTTAATATGGATAATTTCTCAAACCGTGTGTAACATTTTTTTATTTTATTTTTACTAAAAACCGTGTGTAATGTTAGATATCCGGCCTCTTTTACTAATTATCAAAGCCAACAGTTCTTATCTATTAAACAAAGACAATATGTTCTACCAAAAACAAACAAAGACAATATGTATAGTTCTTTTTAAAATTTTAATTATCGACATCACAGTTGCCTGATACCAAGCTAGCAATAGGCTCATACTCGACCAAATTATCGGGAACTCAAAACGAGCCATCAGCCTTGAATCTATAACAAACAATAATATATCGGGCTTGTAGAAGCAGTGAAAGTATGTCACGAGCCTACTTCAGGACCAATTTATCCCTTTTCTTTTTGGACCAAATCATGAGATTCATCTGACCATGAATAATTGCAAAGAAATTGCCTGTGATTCATCATTTTCTTGTAATCACCTGATTACTAAGTAATCATTTCTTCACGTATTATTTCTACCTTAGCCTTTGTCTATCGCAGATCACTCTTTTTTTTTCTTTTTCTTTTTGCCTTTTTTTTATTTACGGAAAAGGCTATATTGGTTTTACATAATATATTTCATCATATTTCATCATATCTCCTCTTTTAGTAAATTTTTATAATATTGTTTAACGGCCACCTAACAACTTATTATTTCGAATAAATTAGAGTTTAAGCTAATGAATTCACCTTTCTAATCCATGTATACATAAGTGGTTAAGTTAGTTTTTGTACTCACTTTTTCCATTCATCACATTACGCAGAATCAAGAGGCTATTCGATTTCTCTCGCATAGTTGTAAAGAAGAATCATTTCGATTCTTCAATGTTCAATCATTTTTATTCATATTATCGATCAATGTTCATTTAATTTTCTCTATCTAATAATGTTGTACTTTCGATTTGCAACTGCTAATATAGTATCATTCTCTAGTAGTATTTATTTTGTCTTTTTGATCAACTATGTGATTCTATACAATCACCATTTCTTTTGTTATTATTTTGCATAAATCTTGTGTGATTTGCGATTTTACACTATGTTCTTGAAGTATTGTCGCTTGATTTGTGAAAATTCCCAATTTTAAAACCTTAATTTTGTGGATTACTAATCAAACATGTCTGAACCAACTACTAGCAGTACTATAATGTCTGTTATTACTCCTAAACACCCTTGTGAGGATTTTTTCCCAGCGGCCACAATGATTTTACTGGAACTTCTATTGTAACCGATCAATTGAATGGATCTAACTATATGTCATGGAGCAAGAGTATAGCCATGGTTCTGACTATCAAGAACATGTTATCTTTTATTGATGTAACCCTTCTTAAGTCCTCTTGGTGATGTTCCCTACTTTGTTGAATGCATGGATAAGGGCTAATGGGTTGGTTTTCTCCTGGTTAAGTCCCTAAGAAGAACCCTAATCAAGAATTGTTTGAGCAGTTTATAGCTTTCAAACAAGCTCAAGAACAACTAAAAACCAACACTTCTTCAATGGATGATCCACAACATTATGTTGCAGCAACTACTATTGGCTATGAACACTTTGTTGCTAATGCAGCTTCTGGTAATTTTGGTCATCCTAGTTGTAGTTTTAATTCTTATTCTAATATTAATATTTCCAAGCATTGAATTATATATACAGGGGCCACATATCACATGATATGTGATATCAACTACTTCATTAACACACCAACAATACTCTACTTCATTAACACACCAACAACACCTATTGATATTCTCAACATTTTCCAAATAATAGTTATATTACTACTACTTTTATTGGACGAGCAATGTTATTCTCTGGAGTTATACTTAAGGAGGTTCTTTATGTGCTTACTTTCACTCATAACTTACTGTCTATATCTAAGCTTACTAACATGACTAACCTTTATCTCATGTTTATGTCTTCTGCTTGTTTGATACAGGACACAATCACCAGACATATGATTGGTTCTGCTAACCTGAAAAACAACTTATACATTGTGAAATTTTATGAACATTATGTGTCTGTGTTTCCTACTTCCTACTGTTTTCTTTAGTAATGTACATTCTATGGCCAATCTCTGGCACATGCGCTTAGGTCACCCTTGAAGGGAAAAACTATTTTCAATAAAATCTATTGATATTACTGGTTGTAAAGATGATCATTGTATTGTTTATCCTCTATTCGAACAAAAGAAGTTGTTTTCCAATCAACATTTCTTATTTTGTTTCTGCTTTTGATTTGATTCATTGTGATGTATGTTGACCATTTTTCGTCCCTTCTCATGATAGTTTTAGATTCGTTTTTTAAAATAGTTGATGATTATACTCGGTGTGCTTGGATTTATCTAATGAAGAACAAGTCTGAAGTGAGGTAACATCTCACACACTTTCACATATCTGTAGTAACTCAATTCTCTATTCATATTAAAAGCATTAGAACTGACAATGGTACTGAGTTTTCACTTGGCGATTACTATCAGTCTAATGGCATTCATAATTAGTCCAGTTGTGTAGAGACTCCACAACAAAATGGTCTTGTTGAAAGAAAGCATCAACACCTTCTACAGGTAGCCAGATCACTCGGATTCTAGTCCCATCTTCCTCTTAAGTTCTGAAGCAATAACATGTCTACAGCCAGCTTCATTATTAACAGACTCCCATCTAAAACTAATCATGATAAAACCCCTTATGAAATGTTGTTCAACAAGAGCCCTAACTACAGTCTGTTGAGAAATTTTGAATTCTTGTGTTATTCATATTCTTTAACTGCTAAAAGACATAAGTTTGATCCTAAGGTTGTTTAATGTGTCTTTGAAAGTGTAAGATGTTATGTTATCAATGTTGGATGGATGTTGTGTCAACATCCAGAGGACAACATTGAAACCCGAGAACAAGTCTTAACCTGAAACATTGTTCCAAAATTCGAGAACATATTCTGGAATAAATGTTGGATGGATGTTGAGCCAACATCAGGACAACATTTAAACCAGAGAGTATTCTGTCAATCTGTCTTTAATTGCTTTATTTTAGTTTTGCCTTTATTCACCTATTAATCAAGTTCCACGATTTTAGTTGTCTTTGTTTATGTCCAGGAAGATCTCTTAATCATAAGGAAGAGCATTACATGTTTCTTAAGTTGAAGTTTCCATAATTCAATAGGAGGAGATCGGTCAAGTCAACACGGTTTCAAAGATGGAAAGTTTTGGAGTTCAAGTGCAACTAGGAATCTTTCCAAGATCAACTCTGAATTGAAGAAGGAGTATTTCCTTATTAGAACTCAATCTAATAAAGGAAACTATTATTCAAGAAGGAGATCGAGTTCAAGAAGGAAAGTAGAGTTCAACAAGGAAACAACATAAGTTACCAAAACTGTGTACAACACACCTTGGAGATCAAGTTTGAAGAAACCTATATATAGGGTGTGAAGTACATCAAGATACATAGAGAAACAATAGAGCTTATAAATCCGTAGAGATTATATCTTAAGCATTGTTGCTGTGTTTCTTGTTTTGCAAAGTTTGTGAGTTTTCGAGTTAAGTCTAGGATTAGATTTAAGGAGAAAATTCTTGTCTGCTTTGCTGAGTCCAATCTACAAAAGAGCGAGAGTGATTTTGTGGTGAGGAACATCTTTGGGAAAACATGCGTGGTTATTTTTCCGTAAGGCTAGATGGTTGATTATTTATAATAAAAAACCATTGAAAATTTATCTTCTTGTGTTCTTTAATTCCGCTGCACATTATACTCGATCAAGAAGATTGTTTGAGATCAAGTTAAGGCAACGCCAGCTTAACTTGAGCTCTGAAACTTTGGAAAAGTTGTATCAATCCCGATCCAACAATTTCAATTGGCGTCAGAGCCAAGCACCGATTTCACTAGTGTTTGGAGGTGATACAACGCGATGGACAACATCAATCCTAATTCTGGCAGACTCTGAGTCTTGGAAGGATCCATCAATTATGCTTACTAGAAGACCAGGCTCAGAGTTCACATCAAATCCATTGACATGAAAGCATATTGTACCATCAATTCTTGGAAGGATCCAGTCTTGGAAGGATCCATCAATTCTTGATGGATATTCTGTCCCAAAGATTGAGAACGACCGAGATGCAGATATTGTACCAAAACCAAAGTCACAATGGACAGCAAACGAGGTAACACTGTACAACTATAATGAGAAAGCTCTTAATGTTATTTTTAGTTATGTTACCAATCAGATGTTTAAGTTAATTCAGAACTGCACCACAACTAAATCAGCTTGGGATATCCTTGAACTTCATTGTGAAGGAGATATAGCAGTTAGGAACTCTAAACATAGACATTTGCTTAAAGATTTTGAAAAACTTGAGATGGGTGATGAAGAGAGTATAGATAGTTATTTTGAGAAAATCCTTGACATTACAAGTAAATGTGAAAATCTAGGATTTCCTGTTTCAAATCAAACTATGGTCTATAAAGCTTTTAGATCTTTGTCACCTAGATTTGCTCTCAAGAGAATTTCCATGGGAGAGACAAGAGATATTGCCAAAATGGAATTTCAATCCTTGCTAAACGCTCTTAGAGAATTTGAGCTAGAGTTTCCTGCTAGGACTACCAAACAACAAGTTATTGCTTTGTTAGGAACAAATTATCATGAGAGTGAGGATGAGGATGAAATTATTTCTTCTAACTATGGAAATATTAGCAAGAAACTCAGTAGGTTGAACTTTAAAAATAAATCTAAAGAGAAATAACCTATCAATACTTCCACTGGTTATAGAAAATTGCCTCCCAAATTTGTTAAATATATGGCAACAAAATCTAGTCCTGAAGAAATTGAAAAGTTGAAAAGAACTCAATGTTATGAATGTACAGGTTATGGTCATATAGCTGTTGAATGTGCTAACACCCTCCGCGAGAAGGGAAAGTCTCATTGGGTTTGTGTAGATGATTTCAATGAAGAGGATTATAACTCTGGATCAAGTGCTGATACTGAAGAAAACCTTGAAGAGATTCATACTGCTGCGCTATTTACTCATGTCAATTGGACAGAAGAAGATCTCCATAACTGCCTCGGGTCCCAATGTTGCTCCAACATCCAGAACTCAACATCATAACATGAGACATTCTTTGGGAATTGGACTAAATATGATACCCATATTGATTTTAATTCTTTGTCTGATAATGATGAATCTAATCAGAAACTCACCAAGAAAAATGAAGCTCAGAGACTGGAGATTGATGGACTGAAGAAATTGATGAGGATGTATGAAAGAGACCTTGACAAGACAAAAGCTGAACTTAAAGAGGTAAAAGGCAAGCTTGAAAAAGATAATCAGATCATTGCTAAATGGAACTCATGTACATCTAAACTTGATGAAGTACTGAGTATGGGTAATCAAGGAACAAATGGTCTTGGATATATTGAGAAACCTACCTCTAAAGTTGCAAACCCTGTCTTCATTAAAGAAGGTCTTGTTAAGAAATCAAAAGACTTGAGCTGTGCTAATCCCAACAAAAGTAAACCTACTTATATGTGTCAATTTTGTTTTCAACCAGGTCACATAAAACCTTATTGCAAGAAATATTTGAAAGAGAATGTGAAGAAAACAGAAACTGTCTCTAATGTTGAGCTGGTCAGTGGTACAGATGTTATCCCAACATTAGGAACAGGACAGAAAAGTAGAACTTGGATTGAAAAGTTAAAGACTCCTAAGATAAAACTTGTATGCAATGTTGTCTTTTCTGCTGTGTACTCTAACCTTGCAGGTAAGTGGTATTTTGATAGTGGATGTTCAAGACACATGACAGGAGACAAGGAAAATCTTAAACAACTGATTCCTCTCAATGTTGGAACTGTCACCTATGGAGGAGGCACCAAGGGAAGAATCATTGGAAAGGGAGTACTAGATGTTGAAGGATTTCCACCTCTCAAAGATGTTCTGCTAGTTGAAGGATTGAAAGCAAATCTAATAAGCATTAGTCAACTTTGTGATGATAACTTGCTTGTTACATTTGATAAAAGTTCTTGTGATGTATTTAATAGTGATAATGTCCTTGTTATGACAGGTACCAGATCTAAAGATAATTGCTACCTTGTTCAGGAAGAAGCTGGTTGCTTTCATGCTAAAGTTGATGATGTTGTTCTGTGGCATAGGAAGTTAGGACATGTTCACTATAGGAACCTTGAAAAATTACAGAAAGTTGGTGCTGTAAGAGGCTTACCAAAGATATCCAGCCCATGTAAGGTTGTATGTGGGGACTGCCTGAAGGGTAAGCAAACCAAAGCTATTCATACACCCCTCCAGGTACAGAGTACAATTCCCAGGACTGGTAAGTGTTTTGAATTATTACACATGGATCTCATGGGTTCTATTGAGGTGAGCAGCCTAAGTGGTAAGAGATATGCCTTTGTTATTGTAGATGATTTCTCTAGATATACATGGGTTAAGTTTCTTAAAGAAAAATCTGATGCATTCAACACATTTAGGATCTTACATGCTAGCATCAAAAATCTGTATGGTTCCTCTGTTTATAAAATTAGGTCTGATCATGGGAAAGAATTTGAAAATGCTAGTTTCAGTGATTTCTGTGATAAGAATGGAATTTTCCATGAGTTTTCAGCACCTAAGACACCTCAGTAAAATGGGATAGCTGAGAGGAAGAATATGACACTTCAAGAGATGGCCAGAGTTATGCTTAATGCTAGAAACCTATCTAAAAGACTTTGGGCTGAAGCTTTAAATACTGCATGTCATATAAGTAATAAGGCTTATCTTAGACCTGGTACAAATATGACACCATATGAAATCTTGAAGGGTTTGAAACCAAATATTGCTCATTTTCATGAATTTGGATGTGATTGTTACTTGTTGAATGATAGAGACTATCTTAGTAAGTTTGATCCAAAAAGTGAAAAGTGCATATTTGTTGGTTATTCTGTGAATAGTTTTGCTTTCAGGGTTTATAATCCAAGATTGAAGACTATTCAAGAATCAGTAAATATAGTGTTTGATGATTCCACCTTTGATTCAGGTACTGATGAAGTTACTGTCTCTGATTTTGCCCCAACATTGGAAACAGAGACTGTCCCAACATCAGGAGCAGAAGCTGAAGACACTGAAGTTGTGACTGGTTCTAATGTTGAGCTGACACCTGCTGCTGTTAGGCCAACATCCCCACAGTCAAATTCAGAGGACGACGTTGTTGATGAACCTAGAAGAGATCCCCCTACTAGGATTCAAAAGGATCATCCAGCTTCACAAGTGATAGGTGAAATCACTGGACGCATGAAGACTCGCAACAAAGACAGGGTAAACTATAAAAACATGGTAAGGTTGTGTGTCTTCATGTCTTCCACTTGCACTGTAAGTAATGCTTCCTGTTTTGTCTCAAATATTGAACCTAAGAATGTGAATGAAGCTCTTAAGGATAGTAAATGGATAAATGTTATGCAAGATGAACTGTTTCAATTCACCAAAAATCATGTCTGGAATCTAGTACCTAGACCTTCTAATGTGAATGTTATAGGAACTAAGTGGATTTTTAAGAACAAAACTAA
Source organism: Linaria vulgaris (assembly GCA_948329865.1). NCBI lineage: Eukaryota > Viridiplantae > Streptophyta > Magnoliopsida > Lamiales > Plantaginaceae > Linaria > Linaria vulgaris. Next base: position 31,411,167 of record OX415249.1, read on the forward strand.
TGAAGATGGTGTAATTGTAAGAAACAAAGTTAGGCTTGTTGCACAAGGTTATACTCAGGTAGAAGGAATTGACTTTGAGGAGATATTTGCTCCAGTAGCTAGGATAGAATCTATTAGATTACTTCTTGATATTGCATGTTGTCTTAAGATTAAGCTCTACCAAATGGATGTGAAAGGTGCTTTCCTTAATGGTTTGATAGACAAAGAAGTATATGTTGAACAACCTAAAGGTTTTGCTGATCCTAAACATCCTAATTATGTGTATAAACTTGAGAAAGCTTTGTATGGTTTAAAACAGACACCTAGAGCTTGGTATGAAAGACTAACTCAATTTTTGTTAAGTCTTGGGTTCAATAGAGGAGATGGAGACAGAACCTTGTTTATTCTAAGAAAGAGTTCTGATGTTTGTATTGCTCAGATCTATGTGGATGACATTGTTTTTGGTTCTACTAACAAGTCTACTCTAGACAAGTTTGTTGAGTCAATGACAGGGACATTTGAAATGAGCATGATTGGAGAGCTGAACTACTTTCTGGGATTGCAAGTGAAGCAACTGGAGAATGGTATGTTCTTAAACCAGGAGAAGTATGCAAGGAACCTGGTAAAAAGATTTGAGCTACATGAGTCAAAACCTTGCAAAACTCCCATGTCTTCTTCTATGAAGATTACTAAGGATGGCACTGGAGACAATGTTGACCCAACATTGTACAGATCTATGATTGCTAGTCTTCTATATCTCTCTGCCTCTAGACCAGATATTATGTTTTCTGTTTGTGTTTGTGCTAGGTACCAAGCTGATCCAAAGCAATCTCACTTGATTGCTGTGAAGAGAATATTAAGATATATATCTGGAACTTCATCATTGGGCATTTGGTATTCCTTTGATACAAATACAAATCTTGTTGGGTTTAGTGATTCTGATTGGGCAGGTGATGTAGATGACAGAAAATCCACAAGTGGGGGCTGTTTCTATTTGGGAAACAATCTAGTTTCATGGTATAGTAGGAAACAGAATTGTGTGTCATTATCTACAGCTGAATCTGAATATGTAGCTGCTGGCGGTTGTGTTACCCAGCTAGTATGGCTTAAACACATGTTGCTGGACTATGGGTTAGATAGTGATACTCTCCTCATGTTTTGTGACAATCTTAGTGCCATTAGTATCTCAAGGAATCCTGTTCAGAATTCTAGGATTAAGCATATAGATATAAGACATCATTACTTGAGAGACATGGTTGAGGATAAAATGATTAACATTGAGCATATTGAGACAAATAATCAGCTTGCTGATATGTTTACTAAACCTTTAGATAGTGAGAGATTCTTCAGTTTGAGGAAATCTCTCGGCATGTGCAATATGTGAGAATGTTAGGGTCCCAGTGTTGACATAACACCACTGTCTAGCACTGGTTAATGGTTGTGGTGTAGTATGTAACTTTTTGTTTTTTTTGTTTGTTTTTTTTCTTTTATTTTTTAGTCACATTGATCTTTGTTTGGCATATTTGATTGTGTGGTTGATCACTATGTTTTACTAATCTTTCTAGCTTGCAGATTCACATCTAAGTTTTGAAAAGTATAAATCTCTAAAGTGTGTCTGAGGTTGTGGTAGCCTAACATATGGAGAAGCTGGGGTACACAAAGTTCACTACTTTGATGTCTATTCAGTTGTGTCTTATTCATATGGAAAGGTTTTACAGGACATGTGGAGAAGCTGGGGTTCATGATGTTGACAACTTCAATGATACTCAGTTGTGCTTATTTGCATGTCTCTGTTTGTTTTGGCCAAGGGGTACATAAGAGTGGTTCTTTCTACTAGGGTGTTTGGGGTTTCGACGGCCTTCACTTGGTAGCATTGATCACTTAGTGCTCTCTTGTATGCAGGTTGGTAAACAAGTATGCATAAGGAATTGGGGTATTGGGGTACATGATAAATGTGTTGCCAGTATTCAAGGCCTTTGTACTTGCCTAACTTGCTGCTGATAATGTTGTTACTGGGTGTGTGGAGTCTAGTGCTGCCCTCATTCAGTAATGTCATTATCCTTTTTTTTAAAAACAACCCTCAGTTCTTGTTCTAAAGAGATAATGAAAATAGTGAAGATTTGATGTGATGTGAACTGTTGCTGGTTTGAAAAGTGATTCACTGTGTATACCATCTGTCAATGTTGTCATAACATTGTTGCATTCATTCTAGAACTGCATTGTCTTTCATCTTTGAGTAGTGTGGTTGACTAGGTTTGGGCTTAGGGGGAGTATATAGTCCCTTTCATGTGTTGAGGCATACTATTTGGGTGACATTCTACAGGTGACACACTATTTGTGACCTTCTATGCTGTGGAAGTGGATTAATTCTCTAATTCAAGACTGCTTATCTCTGTGTGTTTTCTATTTGATATGTTACTTATTCATGATTTTGATCTAGATCTGATGTTTTTGATACTCACTTGCTAATTTGGTGAAGTTTCAGATATAAGTTTGGATATATCTCACGCTCTCACATGAAATTGCCTTGAAGAATCCCAGAACCTCAAATATTGTGGTTTAAAAACCTTCTGATTTGAATGTTACTCTACTCTCTGATCTGAATGTTATTCCAACATTGCCACACGGTCTGCCCAGCATTGAAGTCAGTAACTTATAAGTTTGTTTAAAATTTTAAAAACTGAGTTTTTATTGTTTTATTGTGAACTGCTCTGGTTACTTGTTGTTTTTAAATGACACGTGGTGAAGTTCTTACGCGGGAATAGAGGAGTGGGAAAACTTAATTGATCACATTCCATAATCCCACTTACATTCATTCATTCTCTCTCCCCTCTTCACAACTTAAAAGAACAACTTGCCCTAATTTCTGTCACTTGTGCAATTTGTCTTTCTCTTTGCAAATAATTATCTAAAAATCTCTCATATTTTTCTCTCAATTCTCAAAACTAACATGGCGAGCAAGACTCCTTTAGACACTCTTGGAGATTTGGCCGTGAATGTCAAGAAAACAACAACACGCACCAGGGCTACTGCGCGTGAGGATCAAGGACGGCCCACTGCTCAAGTTGCTGCAAAATGACCAACGATTCCTTATCAACGACGGGCAAAGCGAGCTAAGAATGTGGAATCTAAGTCGAATGTTGGCGCAACATCAGAAGCCCATGCTCCTCAAACCAATGAATCTGAATCTGAGGTAAATGTGGCTAACCTTAAACCCCAAGTGAATAATGTTGATGATATAATTGAGGGGGAGGGATCTGGAGCTGGTTCTGGTAGAAAGAGAACACCTATTGGGTCTAGGCCAATGAGTCAAATAATCTTGCAAAGAGCTGAGGCGAGAAGAGCTCTAAGAGAGATACTTGAGAAGAAAAAGGCTGAGGATAAGGCTAAGGCTGAGGCTGAGAGAGTGAGGAAAGGGAAACAGGTTGTGGATGAGGAAGTTGAGGTAGTTGATGTAGAGAAAGAAGAGGAGAAAGAGGAAGAGGAATCTGATGCTGAAGAGTTTGAAGCTAGCAGTGATAATGATGATGATGATGAAGAAGAGTACCGTGACACTCTTGTGTTATCCTATCATAGTAGAGTTGCTATGTCTAGATACTATCTTAATAAGGAGATAGAGGACAGGGCCTATGATTTTAGAAGGAGGGATTTTCACAAAGAGAGGGTCATGGACATGGACAGCTTTAAAAGAAACAAAGTTTTTGAATTGCTTTCAAGGAAAGACAAATGCAGGAGTTGGATGTCTTGATTAAGAACATGGAAGAGCTTTATTCACAAAAAGGGGGAGAGTAATCCGTATTTTTTAATTTTTGATTTCTGGTTTTTATGTTTTTGTTTTGATATGTGTTTGAACTGTTTCTATTTTGCTGCTAGTTCTTTTTCTTTGTTTTGGTTTGTAATGATAATGCTACTTAGCTTTAACTGCTCTTAATGATTTTGCTTATGAAGATAGTTTATATCCGTTGTTTCTGCTGATAAACATATGTGCAGGTACATTCTGGTCTTAATGTTGAGACAACATTGATGAGTTAAATGTCTGAACAACTTTGCTGAGTTGTGGTGACGACTTTAATGAATAATCTTTGTTATGCCAAGTTAATGCTTGATAGTTTGCATTAAGGGGGAGCAGTTCTAGTAGGTTTAGATTATTATGCTTAAGTGATATTTGGACATATTATCTGTTATGTGAACAGGTTGATTGGTTTTGTGAAGAAAGGCAAAAAGGGGGAGATTGAAAGTGTAAGATGTTCTGTTATCAATGTTGGATGGATGTTGTGTCAACATCCAGAGGACAACATTGAAAACCGAGAACAAGTCTTAACCTGAAACATTGTTCCAAAATTCGAGAACATATTTTGGAATAAATGTTGGATGAATGTTGAGCCAACATCAGGACAACATTTAAACCAGAGAGTATTCTGTCAATCTGTCTTTAATTGCTTTATTTTAGTTTTGCCTTTATTCACCTATTAATCAAGTTCCACGATTTTAGTTGTCTTTGTTTATGTCCAGGAAGATCTCTTAATCATAAGGAAGAGCATTACATGTTTCCTAAGTTGAAGTTTTCATAATTCAAGAGGAGGAGATCGGTCAAGTCAACACGGTTTCAAAGATGAAAAGTTTTGGAGTTCAAGTGCAACTAGGAATCTTTCCAAGATCAACTCTGAATTGAAGAAGGAGTATTTCCTTATTAGAACTCAATCTAATAAAGGGAACTATTATTCAAGAAGGAGATCGAGTTCAAGAAGGAAAGTAGAGTTCAACAAGGAAACAACATAAGTTACCAAAACTGTGTACAACACACCTTGGAGATCAAGTTTGAAGAAACCTATATATAGGGTGTGAAGTACATCAAGATACATAGAGAAACAATAGAGCTTATAAATCCGTAGAGATTATATCTTAAGCATTGTTGCTGTGTTTCTTGTTTTGCAAAGTTTGTGAGTTTTCGAGTTAAGTCTAGGATTAGATTTAAGGAGAAAATTCTTGTCTGTTTTGCTGAGTCCAATCTACAAAAGAGCGAGAGTGATTTTGTGGTGAGGAACATTTTTGGTAAAACATGCGTGGTTATTTTGCCGTAAGGCTAGATGGTTGATTATTTATAATAAAAAACCATTGAAAATTTATCTTCTTGTGTTCTTTAATTCCGCTGCACATTATACTCGATCAAGAAGATTGTTTGAGATCAAGTTAAGGCAACGCCAGCTTAACTTGAGCTCTGAAACTTTGGAAAAGTTGTATCAATCCCGATCCAACAATTTTAGTCTTTATTGGTTATCCCAAAGGTACTAAGGGCTACTTACTACTTAAATTTGTTAACGAGCAAAATTTTCATTTCCAGTAATGTTATATTCTATGAGACTATATTCCCTTTTAAGAATAAGTCCTTGGTAACTGCAGACAAGTCCACCCTTCCATTTCTGAGCATGACCCTTATCTTCATGTCATTATGCCTCCACAACATGTTCTTGTAAAACCAGTTGCATCCTACTCCCCTCCATATGATCTACTAACTACTCCTGACATAATGCACAGTGACATGGATCAAACCAGCTCTTATAATCATTAAACTCTAGAGTCCTCTACTGTAGAACCAAAAGTCAAGTGTGCAACAACCAGTTGTACCAGGTACTTCTAATCATACTGCTCCAATTGCCATAGAGTAAATAAGGTATACCAGAACCATTCACCCCCTACTTACCTCAAAGTTTGTGATTATGTCCTTCGACGCTCTCTTCACAAAGCTAATCATACACTCACTGATTCATTAGATATGCATAACTCTTATCCAACTACTATAAGTGATTTCATTAGCATATATAGATTTATTATTTCATAAGGCTTTTACCACTGTTGTTTCTCACCTTTTTGAACCTAAGACATACAAGTCGGCCAATAATTATCTTGAATGGCTGAATGCCATGAAACTTGAGATTGCAACTCTGGAAAAGACTAACACTTAGGTCTTAAAAAAGTTACCTCCTAGCCAACATAGTATAGGCTGCAAATGGGTATATAAGGTGAAGTTAAAAGCTAATGGCATTGTGAAAAGATGTAAGGCCACTAGTAGCCAAAGGCTACACTCAAGAAGAGGGCATTGACTACTTTGATACATTCAGTCATTTGCAAAGCTCACTATAATGAAAGTCATCATTGTATTAACATCCTCACACAACTGGTTTTTAAGACAATTAGATGTCAAGGATGCTTTCCTACATGCTGACTTAGATGTAGACATTTACATGAAACCACCACAAAGCTACCGTGGACCTAAAACATAAAAGTCTGCTTATTAAAGAAGAGTCTTTATGGACTAAATCAATCATCACGCCAGGGGTACACCAAACTCACTCACTGTTTATGAACTTATGGCTTCAAACAAAGCATATCTAATTGTTCTCTATGTATGCTAACCCATCATCAGCCCATGACTATTCTATGCATCTATGTGGATGACATTATCTTAACATGTAATAATCTCAGTGAGATAAGCAAAATCAAATAACACCTTGATGACAAATTCACCATCAAGAAATTAAGAGATCTCAAATATATCCTTGGGCTGGAAATTACAAGATCCAAAGAAAGAATCTCACTCTGCCAGAGAAAGTATTCTTTGGACATACTAACTGAATCTAGTTATCTTGTTAGCAAACCTTCTTGCACAAAAGTTAAAAGCAAGACCAAGTTACAACAAGTTGATTCAAATCCTCTCCTTAATCCTTTAGTATACACGAGACTTGTTGACAGACTTCTATATTTGACTATTATAAGGCATGCTTTGTGTTTCTCTATTCAAGTACTAACTCAATATATGTCATAACCAATTGCCTCTCATCTTGCAGACACATAACTTAGATACTTCAAATCCACTTCAGGAAAAGGCATCTTTTATCCAGCAAAATGTAAGTCTCATTCCAAAGGGTTTTGTTGTAGTGACTGTGGAAAGTGTCATGAGGATAGCTGCAGTGACGAGGGACAAAACAAAATTTCTATTTTGTCCACCCATTCCAAAATTTCTTAATACTATCAACTAAAGGTTTGATGCTCCAACCAATGATAATATCTGATAATCATGCGAATTACAACCTGGGCATCAATTTCAAAATTGCCTCTTGAATTCTTCTATAGTGAGTAATTTTAATGGCTTTTAATAATGCCTTATCTTCTACCATCGCAGGAGTAAGACTATCGATAGTTTTCAAGGCACATCAGAACCGACTCCTGGTTGATCCTTGCTACCATGACAACAACTGCTCCTAGTCCTTGAAGATGTTTACACCTTTCATTATCGTTATAATGTAGTCCTAATTTCAACACATAATTTTAATGCAACACATTGTAAAAAGCATAAATACTTAAAATAAGTCAATAACAGGCATCCCATACCTTATTGAAAAACACTTTACTCATATTTATGGCGTATTTCCACACTTATACTCTTTGAAAGTCTTCCTTCATTGAACTAAATTTTCAGTGCACACCTAGAATTAAAGTCAAATCAATGCTCATGCGTTAACTAAAATCTTGACATCATCATATCTTTTATGACAACTCAGAACCTCATACCAGAATACGTACAACTGCACATAAAATAATAACATCAATGTAGACCGCTAGTGAGGAAGCAAAAGCCCTTTTGAACAAAGCTACTCGCGAACAAAAGGTCGATTTTTTACTTCAGGAATAAGCCTAGATAAATTGCTCAATTTTATCTTAAGAGAATCAAGTGGTTCGTGTTAAACTATGAAAATCAAAAATAGATGGCAAAGAATTATGTTGTTAGAATTTTGGTTTAGAAGGCTTTTTTCTTATCCATTAGACAATGAACACCGTTTAATCTGATTTTTCTGCAATTTTTTTCGTGTTGGTGCTACCATCAATATTCATGTAAAAACTCCAAATGTTTTACCAAACTAGCTTCATTTCTCCGTTATTGTTATTTTTATGTGGCCAATTTGTCCTCGTTTCAACATAGTTTCTTCTCATAATCCATCTTTCCATTTTAGTGTTACATTGCACTACTACCATGTGAATAGTCAGTCACTTTAAGTTATAAGCTTACTAGCAATTCCACATAAATTAGTTTTTATTTGTATAAAATAAATCACGATTGATTTCATATGCTCCTACGAATGTGGAAGAGAAAAAATGTTCCCTCTTCATCAGTCGCATTGTACCCTATTCACGTTCAATGACAATTTTATTAAAGACATGGATGGTCTAATAAAATTGTATCCTTGTTCAACTGAAGTGCTAAGCTGCTCTTTTAGGTATATGCAATTTGGGACCCTCTTTGTTTGATGCATAATACATCCCTAATTTTCTCTTAATCACTTTTGATGTAGAGATCCCATACATGTCTGCAAAAGCATCTCTAGCCAGGTAACTCGTGGGTTGTGCCTCTGAAATTCAAATACTTTCAAGTATCATCATCCATTGTATCTTTTTATGTTGTAATAGCAACTTTATCTGTCGTGATAATATTACTCTACTTTAGCAGTAACACCCCACTTTTAAAGTTTCGTGTAAGTGCGACAGAACTAGCCGCAAGACAAATATGATTACTTTTGTCAAACTCTTATATATTAAACTTCACATTTCATGAACTTGCTCTACGGTATTGTACGAGGGGCTTTGATGAATTAAAGTAGATTAGAATACTAACTGCTAAGTAGGACCATGAATAGAGAATACTTGTGTTTCTCGAGAGAGTCTCAAGATCAAGTATCATTTTTAATAGAATTGTCTTAGATAATACATATTCGCACGACCACCATTCAAAAGCTACACTCCAACGAGACTCCACCTCAAAAGGACTCGGTATGTGATACTACCATCAAGTATTTGATCAAATAAATACGAGTTTCGAGGATTTATCAATTGTGAAAATATAAAGTAAGACAAACAAAACTTGATAATTGTACCAACAAAATAATTGAATATAAAAACTTTAAAGTGGAGACGTCACAGGAACAAGAGTGAGAAATATACTATTAGAATAGTGTTAAAACTAGATAAATATATTTTTAACTCAATATCAAGAAGCTTTTTCACTAGCAAACCTCACTAACCTATGTATTATTTTAAAAGATAAGAAGCTATAAGAATCACAGTTACATTGTTTGAGATGCCTTCGTTAAAATAGGAAAGCTTATTTATAAGTAAAATTGGTCGATTTAAAGACAAACCCATCCTATTTAGACAGAAAAAGTCATCATAGGGTTAGGATTTCTTAGTATCTCTGATTTCTTAACTAGTGTTGTAGACTTTAGTTTGAAGTTTTATAAAATAGCTAGAAATTAATATCCATCACGTACGGAGTCACAAGTTCAAAATATCAAATAACGATCATCCCAAATCATAGTTACTGATGCTATGGTTATTTTTCAATCGCACCAATCCTATGCAAAAGGTTATAATATTACACATATAAGAACTTGTGACTTTGACTTTTAAAAACAGAAAAGATTATGCCATATTATTTTTACATGGTATATTTAATACATTTTAACCTATGATACATACAAACACGACAACATATTCTAACAAATTCGAAGAAATGACGCGATCGGGACATCAACATATTTTTATATTAAATACCACCAAAATCTACACAAGTCAAGCAAACTTCAACTAGTTTTTAAGTAGAAAGCAACAAGAAACATGATACTAAACTTAAAAAATTAAAAGTAGTAACGAGAGATATTTGAAGATAATGAAATTATTATACATGATAAAAAGATAACCCATACGCCTAATGGATTGAAAGTTGCAAAGTTAAAGGATTTGAAGGACAAAAAAAATTTTATGCATGAAGGTTGAAGAAGTTGAACATTGAATGAAGATAAAGTAGTGAGACATCAATTGAAGATGATTCAAATTTACGTATTATATTTATTTTGTTGTTTAAGTTTCAAGAATTCATTTATTTACCCCTTTGTTTTTTATCTTTTGACTTTTAATTTGTAAAATAAAATTTACAATCACAAAACCATTAAAATATACAATTTATTTTTGGAAGTGGCCAAGAAGTGTTGGACACACCAATCTTGCACGTCTGACTATTCTAATAAGTATTCATTTAATAGTGACACACCATAGAGCATGTCCGACATGTCTCAGGGTCGTGTTGAGCTTGCGTTTGTTGGGACAAACATGAGTCCCACATCGGAAAGATGAAGGAGTTGATGTGAGTTTATAGGATTTGAGATATCTCAATTGGTTTGAAGCATTTTGGGATGTTGAACCAAAAAAAAAAGAAACCATGAGGGTTTATAGCCCAAATGAGACAATATCATACCAATGTGGAAATTCCAACTCCTAACAACTCGTATCAGAGTGAGTGCTTTGAATCCGCGTGGGTGTCCCAAGAGTGAACAAAAAAAAAAAGAGGTAAGCTCTCGGCTTAAGGAGATGATCACATGTGATGAGTCATCGGGTTAAGGGGAGGTTCGGAGTCCCAATTGTTGTGCCAAGAACAATACCCCTGAAGAAGGAGGCCAAGTCCCACTGACGTGAGGCGCACGTAGGGGCAGTTCAGTGATCTTTTGTTTGAGAAGAAGATTGTTGGGGCAAACAAGAGTCTCACAACGGAAAGATGAAGAAGTTGATTTGGGTTGATAGAATTTGAGATGTCTCAATTGGTATGAGACATTTTGGGGAGTTAGACTCAAAAACAAAACTATGAGGGCTTGACCCAAAGTGGATAATATCATACCAATTCCTAACAACGTTAGTGTTCGATATAATTAAAAGAGAATTTTGGAGTTTGTAATGATTACCAAAACAACTATTAGAAATACTTTGGGAGATCCGATAAGAAAGAAAAATTAAAATATTTTCTAAGGAGATTTATGAAAAAATGATCTTCTCATTAAGTGAAATAAAGACCGAGAAAAAGTATGAATTTAAAATACAATAGCTATATGAGTCTTTTATTAGATAGTATTGATGTGTCATAATTGTGATATGACATGTAACTCATTCCTATCTGACTCTTGGTTCATTACCTATATAACATGACCCATATGTGTAGATTAATGTACACTACAATTTACAATCTTGAGATAAGCTTATGTTCTTGAGTACTTAGGTAGGTTTGGGGTCAAACGAACATTGCAGCCTTGAGAAATATGCACTCCCGTGGGTCGGACAGTGTTGACATAGATGAACGTCATTTCGACTTCGATAAAACGCATGAGGACTTCATAAAGCTTATGTAGACTTCCCTAAGACAATATATACACACTCAAATATATGAATCGAAGGCAGATCACCCCTAACAGAACTTAAGAAGTTGTAATATATATGCTTGAATATTCCAATTGAAAGTGGGTCACCCCTAATTGAACATAATTGTAATATATGCGCCTGAATATCCGAACCGGAAGCGGGTCAACCCTAATCAAGCATAAATTATTGTAATATATACGCATGAATATCCAAGTCGAAGGCTGGTCAACCATAATCAAGCTCCTTAGAGCCGACACAATTTACACACATTCGACTTATAATTGTTTTTTCACTTTTGACTTCTCATAGCTTCTAACTTAAGCAGTACAGAGCGATACATAATTAACCACCGCAAATCGTAATGAGCGATTATAAATGGCATGTAATTTCTAAAGAGCTATGTCGAATATGAAAAGTATCCACGTGGGCCGAATTTCGTTTGACGTTCCTTTCAAACATAATTTACCACATAACCCAAATTGAATTAAATCAACTTATTATAATACTTCTCATGAGATCGATGTCACCAAATTATTTCACTTCTCATACTGCTCCCTCCAACCACCTCCAAGTTTTGTTCCAACTTTATTAGCTTCAGGCCTTAGGCGATTTTAAATTTATTTAAACTTAAAAGTTAAACGATTTCTATTATAAAATGTTTATACTTTTATATTATACTAGCTTCCGGGTGCACGCGGGGAATGAGTACGACGTTCTGAAATTGAAACTAATTGATAGAAATACAAAGTATTTTCAAAAGAGAGAGAGAGAATTAATTTGAAAATTAAAACCGAAAGTGGTGGAGAATTGAGTTTGAATTTGATTTAACTGAATTTGACTCTCCTTTTCTTTATTTAATTACGTAAATTATATCATAAAATTCCTAAGATCGTGGGGGATTTCTAGTTTAAATTTCAAAGTTAAGAAAACGGATTAAATGACACGATTTTAACCTTCTTTTTCTTTAATAAAATAGGCGAAGGAGGGGTAATATGGAAAACACAATTTTGGTATAACAACTATCTTTTTGTGAAGGTAACATCCGTATGTGAGGGAAAATGCATTTCTTTTTATATAGTAATAGATGTATATCTGTTGATGAAAATTACAAAACAGCCATTTTTTAAAAAGATTATAAAATAACAAGCTCAATTTACTAAATGTAAAGATGTAAATACAATTAAACTATTCTTGAATATTAGATGGAATTAGCTTGAAGTCTCCCCTCCCCTTCCCTCCACTGTTCTCTCGCCGGTGACTATCGCTTACGTAAGCTTCCTTTCTCAAATTAACGTCTTTCTTAATATTAGCTAAATTAATTTTAATAATACCTAATTCAGTTGATTTTGGGTGAGGTTTGTACTTTTTGTTTAATTAGGGATGAAAGTAATCTCGAATTACGAGTAAAGTTTTGATCTTGGAATCAAAATTAATTCGAAGCATTAATTTGATCTCTTTAATCTTTTCCTTGTCAAAATACTGTACGAGGGTTCAGCTTTAATAGTGTTTGATTCAATTTTCAAAGTAGTTTTTGTATTCTTTTTCTATTTATTTCCATTTCTAATTGAAGGCGAGGTGATATTCGAATATTCGAAGCTTTCTCGATACAGATTTGAGGAAACATTTTTGTCCTATAGTTGTAATAATCATGGAAATTCAATCGTGCTTCGTTCGTTCGGTTGGAGGATAGTACATTGATAATGTGGTAGTTCCAAAACTCAGATGGCTCATGATTCACGAATGAAGGATGTAAGTTTGTAGATTGTACAATCACTCCCTGATCAAGATGTTCCCATGACCAAGTATTCTTTGTTATATCCTATTGTGTGCGTTGATGGTGACCGCCAATATTTGGCTTAGTTCATGCATTTAATCAGCTCGCCCTCGTGGCTGATTTAGGTTGTGAGATATTAGGATACTACTAGATACTCTTTATCTTGCAAAACGTGATAGCTGACACCTTATGTGAGGTCTCTAGTTGCATTTAGACTTCATACCAATTTGAAAGCGCAGGGAAGGGGCGAGTCTTGTAATGATTATTATGTCACAATCATCACTTGGTTGGTCGGTCGTTCTTCTCTTCTCTATCCACTAAACAAACATCCACTATGTGACTTAATCTATCACTTATTTACTGATAAATTACTTTAGATGCAGTATCTGAACTCATAACTGATGGTAAAATCATTGACGTTTCTGTATTTTCTATAGGTACTTGTTCCTATTTTGCAACTCTCCTGTTCTGCTCGAAGTGATCATATCCTATTTGCATGGAAGAGACTTCTTGTCCTACTGAGCAACCCACAAGTGAACAAAGCTGTGAGGCACCACTTGAGTCCAGCAACGGGGAAACAACAATAGATGGCCAAAATGGTGTTCTTGAAGTCAACAATTCTGAAGAAAGGAACGACTTTGTTACTCCTGCCGTCGGAATGGAGTTCGACTCATACGATGATGCTTACAATTATTACAACTGTTATGCCAGACAAGCAGGCTTTAATGTTAGAGTGAAAAACTCGTGGTTCAAAAGAAATAGCAGAGAGAAATATGGTGCTGTACTTTGTTGCAGTAGCCAGGGATTTAAAAGAGTGAAAGATGTAAATCGGATCAGGAAGGAAACAAGAACCGGCTGTCCTGCAATGATGAGGATGAGGTTGGCGGATTCTAAGAGATGGAGGATAGTTGAAATTAGTCTCGAGCACAACCATATATTAGGGGCGAAAACTGAGAAGTCTTCTAAGAAAACGAGTAGCGGAATCAAGAGGCAGCTACTGTCTAACCCAGAATGTGAAGTACAACCAATCAAAGTGTACCGTGCTCTTGTGATAGATGACGGAAAATCCTGTTCGAATCAAAGGGAGGCCAAAACCTCATCCAAGCAACCCGATCAATTGAGCTTAAAAAAAGGTGACATGCAAGCAATTTATAATTATCTGTGTCGCATGCAGTTGACAAACCCCAACTTTTTCTACTTAATGGATCTCAATGATGAAGGGCGTTTACGGAATGTCTTCTGGGCAGATGCTAGGTCTAGGGCCGCTAATGGGTACTTTGGTGATGTAATTTCCTTAGATAACACATGTTTATCAAACAAGTACGAGATTCCCCTCGTGGCATTTGTTGGAATAAATCACCATGGTCAGTCGGTATTACTTGGTTGCGGCCTGCTTTCGGGTGAGACAAAAGAGTCGTACAATTGGATACTCAAAGCATTGCTTACGTCTGCCTCTGGGTTTTCCCCTCAAACCATTATCACAGATAGGTGCAAGGTTTTGCAGAGTGCTGTTGCCGACGTGTTCCCTAAGTCGTACCACCGATTTGGCTTGTCCCACATCATGAGAAAAGTTCCTGAGAAGTTGGGGGGGTTGCGCAACTATGATTCTTTACGGAAGGCATTGCTTAAAGGGGTTTACGAGGTTCTGAAACCATTTGATTTTGAAGCAGCATGGGAATTCATGATCCAGCGGTTTGGAGTCACCGAGAATGAGTGGCTTAGATTGTTATACGAGGATCGAGCACGATGGGCTCCCGTCTACCTAAAGGACACTTTTTTTATGGGAATGGCGGCTGCACGCCCCGGTGAGAACTTGAATGCATTTTTCGACAAGTACTTGCACAAGCAAACTCCACTAAAAGAATTTCTTGACAAGTATGAATTAGCCTTGCAGAAAAAGCACAAGGAAGAAGTGATTGCGGACATGGAGTCCAGGAACTCAAGCCCCGAGCTGAAAACAAGATGTTCTTTTGAACTCCAGCTCTCCAAAATATATACTACAGCAATTTTTAAAAGATTTCAGGTGGAGGTTGAGGAGATGTATTCTTGTTTTAGTACGACACAGATGCATATCGATGGGCCGATCAAGATATTCTTAGTCAAGGAACGGGTCCTCGGTGAAGGAAATAGGAGAGAGATCAGAGACTATGAAGTTCTTTATGATCGAGCTGCAGCAGAAGTGCGTTGCATCTGCAGTTGCTTCAACTTCTATGGCTATCTGTGTAGACATGCATTGTGTGTGCTCAACTTCAATGGAGTGGAGGAGATACCCTCTAAATATGTACTATCACGGTGGAAGAAGGATTTTAAACGCGCGTGTATCCCAGACCACGGGTCTGGTAATTCTGAAACTAGTGAACGCGTGCAATTGTTTACGCAGTTGTATCGTAGTGCATTGCAAGTTGTGGAGGAGGGTGTGATCTCCCTTGACCATTATAAGGCTGCACTTGAAGCATTTGGGGAGTCGCTGCACAAAGTTCACAACACCGAACAAAAACAACAGTAGTCATTTCAGAACTTTTTCTTTAGGATAATCTGTATCCTACCAAGTTTTGGTCTAATTACGATATCTTCTTCTATATTATGAATAGTATAGCCACTTCTAAAGCTTCTTAGGTCCTGGAAAAAAAAAGTACCATTTTGTTCAATGTTTTAGAAAAATTGGGCTGCTTCTGTTTAGGGAGTTCTTTGATGTATCATCTTTTTAACGTTTAGAGTGTTGTTTCTGTACTCAGGAAGTTTTGTAATTAGACCACCAAGAGCAAGGTATAACTGCCTCTTTTGTTATTCCTCTTCCAGCCTCGATTGAGCCAAAAATACGTGAGTCCTTCAAACTTTCTGAGTCCTACATTTTTCAAGCTGATGATTACATGCTTATAGTTGTTTAATCCTTTCATCTCTGATATTTAGAGGCTTTTCTGTATCTTTCGAGTTCTGGAGGCGTTCTCCTCTGTAAGTGGAGGAAAAGAACGTATCAAGCTTACAAAATTATTAAGTTAATCCCAAACAAAAAGGGTCATCAATCTTTCACTATTTTTGTAAAATTGCATCTGAAGTTACATTCTAACTAAGAAAAGGAACTGGTGAAAGTGACTCTCAGAGAACAAACATAGAATGATCTACAAATTCCACCAGAGAAGGATTAAGCCAATCTTATTAGCCATTTCAACGAACAAAGAATACCGCACTGTTCCTATAAAAAACAAAAAAGTAATTCTCTACAAAATTGAATGTGTAGATAAACATTAATATTCTGATTTGACAGAAGCAGTTGGAGTATCTTCTGAAGTACCCCGTGAAGAATCTGAAGACTCATACCGAAGCCAATCTTTAGCGCAGACAAGGGCTTCCAGTGTCCTAGGTTTTAATGAACTCCGATAACTATCTAGCTTTCTACCCCTTGTATCAAACACACAATCTGGTGGAAGAGTAGACAAAGGAATAGACAAAACGTCGGAAGCCATTTTGGATAAAGTCGGATATTTTGATCCATTCACTTTCCACCAACCCATAACATCAAAATCCTGCATTCGGGGCAAAAGAGGCTCCTCAAGATACTGATCTAATTCCGATTTCAAATGCTGCCCACCCATGAAATCAGAGAGATCAAGAATGTCATAATCTGAAAAACCAAAACTATCACCCATGGTAGTAAAATTATCTTCTTGAGGTGTCTCCACTTTTACCAGACTGTGCTCTACTTCTACTTCTTCTTCTTCTTCTTCTTCAAAGAAAGTAGGTGGGGGAACACAGTACTCAAGGTACAGATCATGCAACCCTTCATCAACAATTTTGATCCACCCCTCAGCAACCTCACCGTAGATCCTGGAAAAGCTGAATTCTACAAGCTTCATCTTGAACCTCGGATCCATTACAACAGCGACTGCCAAAATCAGGTTACAGTCTTCCCAATATTGAGTATATTTTTCTTGTAAAGGTCTGGTGAGGTTCTTAACAAAGGAATCTGGGCTCACAGCAGCATGCATTAGTTCTAGCTGAACTTTCCATGCGTCATGGAAAAATATATTTGTTGTTGGGTATGAATGTGAGGCCAGAATATTTGCTGCATCATAAAACAATTTCAAATATACACAGAGAGTTTCCACTTGTTCCCATTCTCCCATTGATGGTGTAGTCTTGTAATCTGGATCAAAAGTGTCTAAACAAGAAAATACTTCCTTTAGTTCAGAAGCAGCAACCAACATGTGATAGGTAGAATTCCATTGTTTTAAGTCATCAACTGTTAAGCTCTTTGTGCTTGGTACTTGCAACTTTTCTTTCAGCTTTGTGAATCTTTCTTCATGACTCTTAGAAGTTTTAACATACTTCACACTGTGCCGTACCTTCTCAATGGTTTCCCTCATATACCCCAAAGCGTCCTGTGCAAGTGTACTCAAAACACGAGCATAGCAGCTTTTAATTAATAGCTGACCCTCAAGAACATTGGAATTCTTGACTGAGAGTAGGCTACGTATATTTCCTCTGGCAATTCCATCTGCCTGAGTGCGATCAAGAGCAAGAGTAAATAGCTTGCCATGAGAGCTCCAATAAGTAAGACAATCTGCAACCGCATGACTAAATGCTGTATCCGAATCAGGAAATGCTACTTCTACAAAATTCAGGACTCTCCTCTGCAATTTCCAATTATGATCAGTAAAGTGACCGGTGAGGTGAACATAAACAAGGCTTTGATTTGAAGTCCACAAGTCCATCGAGAGGCTAAGGCGCCCTGGAATCTCATTTAGAAGGTGCATAAGTTTCTGTTTCCCTCTAAAGTAAATGTCCATGATCTGCTCTTGCACTGAATCAACACTAGTAGTACTAAACTGAGGATAAAGCATTTGTGCAAAATTGATAAATCCAGACTGTTCAGCCATGTGAAGTGGATAGTCATGCTGAATAATCATCTTTGCAAAATCATGGCTGGAACGATCTCCTTCCATATATATACTGGCTACCGCATTGGCAGGTCGGATGCGTTTTCTTGGTCGGTTAGTACCATTTACAGAAATATTTGTTCTGGCCGGTGGGGTGCTTGGACTTTGTTGATCTTTCTCCGGATTATTTCGACCGACAGGGCATATCCCCAAAGCGATATGCCGTTTAAGGTGACTGGTGCCTGCCAGCTTTGAACCTGATATATAAGCAAATGACTTTTTGCATTGATTACAACAAGCCCTAACATTATCAGGACTGACAGTTTCCACCGTGAAATGTTCCCAAACCATGGACTTCTTCCTCCTGCGTTTGTTTGACTGTTTATCTAAATCAGGAGAATCACTCTTAGATGGATCCATTGTGTGCACCTGTAGTTAATAATGGAACCACGTAAATGCACAAGTAAAAACTATGCACTATCTTAAAACTCTATAATGTCTGATAATGCTCGAAAGGAGGTTTAGCTTCACAGCTAGAATTATACAAAAGTTACAAACCACTCAGAAGCTTGGACTATAATATCGACCTGAAAAGACATAATACGAACTAAGTATCTCCACATTGGCAACTGAATACCTTACCCCTTGCTATAACCTACTGTCATATTAGGATCAAGAGAATCTCCACAACTAGAACATTAATTCGTGTGCCAACTAAAACCTCGCAAGTACTAATTTCGAAGATTTTCACCAATGTGGCAATGCCGCATCCCAATTCCCCCCTTAACCCAATTAAACGATGCTTTCAATCACTATATTTTATACTTGACTTGTAAATTCTCTCCGTAAAACCTCTACCGGAGAGCTAAATAGTAATTCAATGTACTCTATGCGACTCCAATCCTTCTGATACCGAGGTAAAGACATCGGTACCTGATTCAAAACACATCTTTTACACAATTATACGTGTCGAGTAACATCAAAAACACAAAAAGAGAAATCACACCAATTTGCAAACCCCTAAAAATAAAAAAACTCGCCCCAACGCATTAAGGATTATAAAAACTCAATCAAACTCAATACAGAACACGTATATAACACTTTTTACAACAGATGGACAAAAGTAACTGTTCATGAAAAATAACCTCAAAACTCATCAAATTACGAAATTTAAGGCGACAGAAAATTTACCGCGAATGCGACAGCGTGAATCTTCGCTAAGGGTTTAAGGTTAGGGTTTTAGCGAGGCTGTTGCAGAAATTTTGAAGGAAAATTAATGGAGGGAGATGACGAAGAAGATGGGCTCGATAAACCCTAATGGACTAGTGACGGCCTGTGGTCATGGACTCATGGACCCTTTTTATAGCCGTCTGATTAGGCCATAATTCTTTTTTTCTTTTTCTGTTTTTTTACTTTAATCCCAACCGTTACTTTTATTTAACTGTACTTAATTTTACTCCCTAATGATCTTTGGCCGTTGATTATTCGATAAAAATTTGTATCTTTTTGTTTCGTTTTACTTTTACATGACTTGACGAATTACGAGTAAATCATTATTAATTTATCATCTAAAATCCAAATACAAAAGGAAATTAACTAATAAGTAATAACACAATTAATTTTCATTATAATCATATATTCTTCAATCGTCTATTCTCTTAAAACTATTCAACAGAGTAAACCTTTTTTTTTTTTGGGAATACAAGAAAATGGAGGTCAATAGACCATATGAAAACTTAAAATGTTATGCAATGTTGGAAGGAAATCTATCCATGTCAAATAACTCTACCTGGCAAGCTTGTCGGCTACTCGGTTTGTCGTTCTTGGAATCCAACAAAGTTTAATGCTCCAAGGGAGTTGTAATATTTTTTTGCACTCTTGTATAATTCATTGTGGTGGGGGTGTTTTAGGTGGCCCAGAAATGAACTGGACTGGCCTGAACCATTAATGACCCATACGGAAAAGAGTCGAACCAGGGTAGTTCGACAGTTATTGGACGATGGAACAGAAACGTTCGATTGTTATTGTCTTTCCGCATAGCGGATCCCGCATCCCAAGATTTATAAATACTACGGATCCCGAGATTTACGACATGCATTAATTACTGTTCACCAACCCTACAATAATCAAACCAAGCCGTTCCACTGTTCGAGAGTTCTTCGGTTCGATCGATCTGCACACCAGTTCGATCGTTATCGATCAATCCAATCCATTCGAGAGTTTTCAGGGTCAACCCCCAACCGTTCGAGCTAATCACAAGAGGGCTTGCTAAGAAGATGTGAGCATCTCTTTATGGGCTTATTAACCAAGTTTGGGTCCATAATGATAAATGAGGCCCACATGAGCAACAAAGATGGTCAAATCTGATCCAAGTGACCTTTTAAATAATGGTCAAAAGTCAGAGTCGAGATTTGACCATTCTTTCATCATTTCCAAGTCTAGTTTATGTATTTTCTTTTTCTAGAAGTCTCTTTCATCATTTTCTAGTCTAGTTAATGTATTTTCTTTACCTAGAAGTTGTTGGAAGGTCATAGTTGATTTCTTAGTGACCAAGTTTGCCTCACCTATAAATCAGGAAGACCATTTTCATTGTAAGACAACACTTATCGTATTTATAAAACTTTGTGAGATTTTATTCTCTTTGGTTCTTTGAAGAACTATTTTCGAACTTATCAAACGAGTTCATCACCCTCGTTTGTGGCGTTCAAATTCGACTTATCAAATGACACCCTCCATAACCGTTTGTGGCGTCTTCATTATACCAAGGTTCGTGTTTTGTATCAAGTAGCGGGTCGCGGTCTCCATACCAAGGTTCCTATTTGTACGAAGGCAACGGGTCGAGGTTCCATCCAAACAACCTGAAGATAACGATCCTACGTTTAACATACGAATACCATTCATCATTGGTAGATATTGTATCACTTTTCTAACTATTTATCAGCATTTGGCATGAACAATCCCCTAGCAGCAAATGGCAATCGCAAAGGAGTTCCTGCGGAGCAACACTTTGCAGGAAATCAGTCTCCGGCGCGGTATTCAAGACGCCAAAAAGGCTAAAGTGTTGACGGTGCAGAAGATTCACAACACCGATAATTTGTGCGACCGGTTCAACCTCAAGTGGCTGGATTTATCACTGGGTCCTAATTGCCAGCCTTTGCCCCTGGCTATTAACAGCGAGCCTGACCTGCAGATGAGTTCGCCAGCTTGCTAGATCAAGAGGGATTGGTTACTCTTGGGATGTCGCCTCCTCCTCCCTTGCCTGCTGCATATCCTTCTTCTGAGGATGAAGACGATGCCGAGGCCTAGGTGTCTTGGTTTAAAGTTTTGTTTTGTGAACAATTTTAGCATTTTGTTTTGCCGCTGCGTCGCCCTATTTTCATGGATATTTTGACCGCTTATGTTTTTCGTTGCTTGGATATAGTTTATCAATTGCTTATCTGCGTGTTACCTTTTAAGGCTGGGTGTTCGACGCCTAGTTCTTTATTTGCTAATGCAATGCATGCTCTCGTGTGCTAGTAATCTGCTTTGTTCAGTTTATGCCACGGGTAGCGCTCTATCTATCGCACAACATGTTTTGGATGAAACCTGCCTCATGCATGCTTTAGCTTGGTTAGAAATCATTCAGTTTGCACTCACCTTGAAGTGTCATCTCATTTCTAGGATTTCAGGTTTGCACTTGTCGCATTTTCGGCGAAGTGTCCATCCCTTCCATTTTTTGAGATTTTAGGTTTGCACTTGCCATATCTTTGGCGAAGTGTGCCGCGGGTAGCGCTCTATCTACTGCACGATATGTTTTGGACAAAACCTGCCTCATGCATGCTTTATCTTATTTAGAAATCATTCAGTTTGCACTCACCTTGAAGTGTCGTCTCATTTCTGGGATTTCAGGTTTGCACTTGCCGCATTTTCGACGAAGTGCCCATCCCTTCCATTTTTTGGGATTTTAGGTTTGCACTTGCCATATCTTTGAGCCAAGGTTGCTCATATCGTGACCGCGTGGGTCTAGGAATCCCGTGATCCTTTCATTTTGTACCTATTGTGACACTCCTTTAGAGTGTTGCTGCAGTTAACGAATATACATAATCTAATAAAAAATATATATTGCATCGAAAGTCTAGGCGTCATTTTTGGCGGCAGCTTAGGCCTCAGGTGGGCCCATCTTGAATGTACCTGCATGGACCTCTTAAGAAGTCTCATCAAAAGAGGGCAATATATACCCCAATGAAGATATAAATCTGATAATAGATAGGGCTAAGCCTAACACATGGCCAGGTTGCCTACGTTTCCCGAGGAGTTCCCCATGACTCAAGCCTCCGTATATCTTGTTTTAAGTTTTTACACACCTAGCCCCTAAAGTACGAGGAAATTTAGGGGATGAATAAATAATTTCAAAAGTACGCGAAATAATTCAACTAACAGCAATAGTAAAGAGCAGGTCAATTGATCTCTTCCATCTCCATGGGACCAAGGGCGGCCAGGGCTTCTTCCTCTTACGGGGGTGGCAGCTTGAGGGACGCTACATAACAAATCCATCCTTGCCCGTGATCAACAATTATCTCACCCGTTCCTCTTGTGGTTGAAAACTTCACCATTTGGTGGTGCGTTGAAGGCACTGCTTGGAAGGCATTGAGCACTGGCCTTCCCAAGATTGCATTGTAGGGTAAAGGCAAATCGACGACCACGTAATCGGCGATCATGGTATTTCTTTGAGGCAAAGTTCCGAGCAAAGTGGGGGAGAAAAATGATTCCACGTGGCATCACCTCCATTCTACCGAACCCGCGCATCGAGGTCCTGCATGCCTCCATCTTGCCATCGCCAAGCGCCATTTGATCTCAAGTTGAGGCCATGAACACGTTGACCGAGCTTCTATTATCTATCAAAACTTTCATCACACCAAAGTTAGGAATATCAACCGTTACTACTAACGGGCAATCCAACTTACCAACCTAAATCACTTGAGGACTCAGCTTCAACATATCCGCTCTTGAGAAGGTGATCTCCTCTGACCCCATTTCTTCTATTCTGAGTAGGTCGACGAAACCCACATAGCGGTCTGCGTCAGTCTCCCTCGTGACCCTCTTTCGTCCGTTGATGGAATCAGCGCCGACCGGACCTTCCGAGATCATATGTATGATGCCCTTTCTGGGTTGGTTGTCCATTAAATTGGGATAATCCATGGTTTGCGGCTTATCTTTCATCTTCTGTTTGTCTTTGCAGGGAGACCGAGACCAATCCCGATTAACCTTATCATCCTCGTCCTTCAAGCTCCTGACATATTCAGCAAGCTTGTCATCCTTGATCAACCGCTCTAGTTTGTCTTTTAAGTCCTTGTGGTCCTCCGTGTCATGTCCATTCTGTTTGTGGTACTTGCAGTAGCGGGTTGATAGTCTCGTTGATGGGGAGTCTTTCATCTTCCTTGGCTCCTTCAACCATCTTTTTGTCTTTGCTGCCCCGTACACTATCATGATATCAGTGTTTAGGGGAGTGTATCTTCTTGGTGATGAATTCATGTGCCTATTGTTTTTACTCATGTTATAACCTTGGTCCTCTCTTCATCTTTCTTTGGCCCTGGGGGCGTGAACAATGGCCTTAGCCGCCATCATTTCCTCGTAGTGCACCACCTGATGTGCGAGTTTGTTGATCTCTTCGATCGTCCTTGGCTTTGCCATAAGCAAGTCCTCGCAAAAGTCTTCATTCCTGGTCGCATGGAAAATGATGTTCGCGACCATCTCACCCTTTGGGTCGTCTATCTTCAATAGTTCCGCATTGAACCTCCTCATAAAATCTTTCAGGGCCTCATTGTCCCCTTGCTTCACTAAGTATAGATGGGAATGCTCCATCACCGTCCTTGTTTGACTCGAGAATTGATTCATGAACTTCTTCCTTAGTTCCTCGTAACTTCTTATTGTCCCCACGGGAATTCCGACGAACCAATCTAGTGCTACTCCAGTCAATGTGGTGGTGAAAATGCCTGCTTGCACATTGTCACTAAAACCGTGCAAGGAAAGCAAACTATCCAGAAAGAAGATGTGCTCATTTGGATCCTGCTTTCCGTCGTATGTTTTCAGCTGCGGTATTTTCTCTCTATGTCCTAAAACCTTTGCCTCTATCTCGGCACTGAAGGGAGTACTCCTTCGGGTCCTCCCAAACAGCGCCATCCTATTCTCAACCTCGTGTCTTTCTTTATTCAATCTTTTCAACTTCCTTTTGATTTTAGCTCGCTCTGCCCTAGAGTCATGCCCTCGACTCACCTCATGTCTCGTCGCGTCGCGGTGCCTTCTAGACTGCACCTCAATCGATGTTACCCTTTGGTCATCCATGAGTGGCCCATCTTTCGCTTCATCAGTGGGGTGCCTAGTAGCGGATCCCTATTCTCGTGGAACTGCTCTTGGGCCCTTAAACGGTGGTGGCGGCACTTGTTGTTGAGGAGCGGGCAAAACCGCGACCACTGCCATGCGAATCATGGCCATGATTTCATCCCTGATTGCGGTCGGCAGCCCAATAGTAGCACCCACCGCCGTTGTCTCTATGTTTGGCGGTTGTCGATCTTCTGCCACCGGCCTTGAGTGACCTTGTTGGGCTGGTGGAGGCATCCTCTCGGTTAGAGCCGATGGCGCCCTCGCCCTCGCCCTCGGAGCTGGTTGTGGCCCCGCTAAGCGGTGCATCTCAGAATTTTTGCTCTCTGCCGCCCTGCTTTGCGATCGGGTTACCCTAAACATCTTACTTGAGCTACTGGGAAAAAGATGTTCCCACAGAGGGTGCTAATATTTTGGTCTTATCAATACACCGAGATAATCGTTACAATGGGCCTCACTCAACCAAAATAATGCTAATCAATTACAAGAAAATGACTAGCTTGGTCCGCAACACCCAATACACATAACTAAACTAAAATAATTAATAAAACCCCGATCTGCAAACTGTCGAACTGATATGGTTCGATGCACCTATAACGATCGAATCTGCCTAACTATTAAATGGACGTGGTTCTAGGCTCCTGAAAGTATCAAATCTGATGAACTATCGAACTTGCCTTGGTTCGACACTAATAACTCTCGAATGGGAATGTCTGAGGGTTAACAATTGAATCAGCTAGAAGAACAGACGAACCGAAGAACTATCAAACGGAGGAACTGTCGAACAGCTGAATTGATTGATGATGGTATGTGAACAGTAATTAATGCGTAACGTGAATATCGAAGAGCAAAGTATATATAGACCCTGGTCCGCGTGACCCACCCCGCGTACGGAAAATAAAAATCGAAGGGAGACGTTTGATTTTTCTAAAAATATTAGAACCGGCCTAGTTCGGCTCTCTTATTTTTGGGCCTTATTTTGGGGTAGGCCGACCCAATTAACTTTTTGGCTCCTAAAATCCCCCACCATATTCCTCGCAAAATGAACCAAATTAAACGCGAGTAACTAACCTTCTCTTTAGTAGTGGAACTTTTGTATTTTACAAAATAAATTAATGGCGATCTCTATTGCATTTAAATACTAATTTATTGTTTACTTTTATTTTATCTAAGGATGATAGCCAACACGTTATCTGAAAATATATATATATATATATATATATATATATATATATATATATTGACTTGAGTTATCTCTAAAATGTCACGAATATACGCTTTGGAATCTTTCAAATACTATAGAGCATCTTCCATGTTTTGCGATAAAATATTGCAAATTGTAATTTCTTAATAGCCAGACTAATAGAAATGAATATGAGGGCAAATATGATATCTATAAGTTGTTCATGAACTAAGTTTAAGGAAAACATTTTTACAATATAAATTATTCACAATTATGTAAAGATAATCTTCTAGACCCTCAATATTCGTCATGACATTGTACAGAAATCTCAACTAGTCAAATGTGGAGTAATTGATCTAAGACTTCAGGGGTAAATGAGTCATTTCATCTATTCGGTTAGAGTTACTGGTGCATGTTAGCTGAATTAGTTGGCGGCTCATTTTAGCAGCTCATTTTAGCTAAAACTCAGGCAGTTATTGAGCTCGTTTTTTTGATCAGTTTTCAGATTTGTGTAAGTTTTTCCTTTTCTCTTGTTCGTGTACTTTCATACATCAATAAAGTCAGATTTCTCCCTCGAAATAGGGCTCAAGATCACATCGATTTGAGTGGCGAACAAAGTATATTGCTGCGCACTGTTCGATTGTTGCTTGATTGTTAGTCGAGCAGATCTAGAATGAATTTGGTGAATTTTTGATTGAAATTCATTGATCAAACTTAACATCAAGAATCAAGATACACGTTCAAATAGCGTGTTGGCTGTCATCCTTCAATAAAATAAAAATTGTTTGACTTTGAAATTATATTCGATAGAGATGGTCGTTTATTTATTTAATAAAAATACAAAATTCCAATACTAGAAAAAAGAGGCTAGTTGACTTGGTTGCAATTTGGTTCATTCTATCGTATCGTGTATATAAATAATCACGTTAGCCTTCATCTCTAATACATTCACACAATCATCCTCCAATTTGTTAATATAGTGACATTGTGCCTATTATATATATTCTTTAATTTACCAAGTGATGGCTCAAGCCGTTGCTTTTTCGCTTCTACATATTCTACAGAAGTTCGTCAATAAACGTTCAATTCCTTATTATCCGAGATCAGAATTCAAAGCTCTTTGGGACGAGGTCTGTTTCTTGACGTCGTCCCTCCTCCAGGAGAATCACGAACCGAGCACCACTACGCCTCGCTTAGGACCTGACTTAGAAAAACAAATGATAGATGCAATGTATGAATCAGAAGACATCGTAGAATCCTGCATGGTAACTCATCTGCTTCCCTCGCCTGAATACGGAAATTATGAAGTAGGACCAGAGGAGATCTCCGCTGAGAAGTTGCTGAAAGTGTTGCGAAAGTTAAGATCCATTAAAGAGTTCGCTGATCGTGGGACATCAGAAAAGTACCCCTCACACGATCAGCCAACCGTTTCATCTCCATTTCTCGAGGGGAATAAGAAGAAGTTTGTGGGGCGCGAGGATGATTTGATGAAGATAAGGGATCAGCTAATTCTTGAATCCACGTCCAAGCTAAAAGTTGTGGCGGTAATGGGGATGATAGGTGTTGGCAAGAGTGCTCTGGTCAACCAAGTTTATAATGATCCATTAGTTGGAAATGCTTTCGATTATCAAGCTTGGGTCCTGGTTGGTCCAAGAAATGGTGTGCGAGAAATCCTACTTAGCCTTGTAAGGCCCGACGACGAGCATTATCCAGAGTTCAGTACTGATGAGTTAGCTATTCGTCTAGGCAAAACGTTGAGTGGGAGAAGATATCTTATCGTGTTGGATGACATACGTGATGTCGAAACCCTGATCAGTCTAAGAACTCTTCTCCCGGAAGAAAATAATCGAAGTTGTGTTCTTCTGACAACTAGACTAAGGGATTTCTTTTTCCATACTTCCAACTCGTTCAAAGATTTTCATCAAATTCGCTTCTTAACAGAAGACGAGAGTTGGAATCTACTTCGCTACGTTGCATTTGGTGAAGAGAAGACATGCCCTTTTCAACTCGTGAAGATCGGCAAGACTATAGCCCAAGCCTGCGAAGGGCTTCCTCTGAAAATCATCGTTTTGGGCAGCCTACTCGCAGGCATCTCACCTAATCCACAGGCTTGGAGAGAATTTGCTGACGACCGCGAGATGCAGAACCGTGAGATGATGAAGGTAACACAAGATTTGCACAACGAGCACGTGCCTCAACACGTTAAAGCGTGCTTTCTGTATATGGCAGCATTCCCACAATATCAACACATCCCCATCTCAAAACTCTTCAAGTTGTGGATTGCCGAAGGGTTTCTTGATAGATTTAATAAAGTATTCACTCCAGAGCAGTTTGCGGAATCGTGTTACGGGGATCTTTTTCTAAGAAATCTTGTTGTGTGTCGAACATGGAGATCCATGGGCGGGAGTAAGACGTGCAGCGTCCACTCCGCCATTTGGCCTTTTTACGACCATGAAGCAGTGGACTATAACATTTTCAATATATTAAAAGTCGGAAGGACACTGCTGGTCCAAGCCATCGCCGGTTCTCCATCCATAACAATGTTCTCTTTGGCATCAAAGATGTGTACGACTCAATTTCTTCTGTTCCAAACACGAGGTCCCTTCTTTGTTCCGGACAGTGGCGTATCCAGGAATCGAATATGGGGGGCTAAAAATTTTTTTGGGAGAACAATAGGAAAGAGATAAGAGAAAAAAAAATTTGGAATACTAAGTAAAGAAAAAAATGTTGTTTTGAACGGGATTTTTTGGAGGTTTTAGAGAAGATGAATGCGTACAAGAAATTTTTTGTATCAACTTTTTGTTTTAAATCGAAAAATTCACTAATAAGTATTTACGATAACAACAACGATAACCAAACAAACATTTTTTTTTATCAAATATATATGTATCAAGGTAAATATTATAGACTAAACTTTTTAGACATATTTGAACGAGATAAAAGCAAAGAAAAATCTGATACACTTTGTATATACGCTTTTACATATTTTGAAGCTAATATTTTCTTCACAAATATGATAAAAGGTATTCGTATATATATTTAATTTGAACAACATTGATTCTTTGCGTATCAAAGAAATATATTAAAATATGATCAAATTCAACACATACAAATTAATTAAGTGTAGAATAAAGTTGTTTGTTATTTTTTAACACCACAAGAATTTTTTTGCAAATTAAAATAATAAATGGGTTTATTTTCTTACTAAATATAGCAAAAAGAGAGTTTTTGCAATTTATTATTTGACTAAGCTTTTAAATGGAAATACCATATGTTCTGCTCCTTTTCTTTTTTCCTAACACTACATATTATATATATCCGTACAGAGAGGCTCACTGGAAGTCTGGAAGAGAGATTGAAAAACTAAACTATCAGCCGTGACTTTTCTTTCTATTTTATTATACAAATTGCAGTTTGGGCCTTGGGGCTTAATCTTTGTAATAATATAATTAAAGCCATTAATTCTAATTTATATATACGGACCAGCCTATTTACTTAAAAGGCCCATCTACTTTAAAATTAAAATCAGCCCATTATTATATATAAAATTGAAGAGCCCATTTGTAAATATACACAGTCCATTCGAAATTTATATATATTTATATATATATATGTATATACGCCCCTGGTTCCGGACCATACCATCCATATCCATTGAAGCGGATGAATTTCGCGAGTTTCAGGCTGTTAAAAGTATTGGATGCGCTTAGTGTCCGCTTCTTCAAATTTCCTACCGAAATACTCAAACTTGTTCTTTTAAGGTTCATTGCTCTAACATTAGGCAGAGGAGAGATCCCGGCCTTAGTGTCCAACCTCGTGCAGCTTCAGTTCTTGATCGTTCGACTTCACTCGAGCATCAGATCATCCGGGGCTCCATCTTTTTTACCTATGGATATTTGGAATATGAAAGAACTAAGGCATCTCCAAGTTATGGGAAGCGACTTACCCGCTCCTCCTATTAACGTGAATGCTCTGCTCCCAAATCTTTCTACTCTTTCTGATGTAAGTACTCTTAGTTGTACGAAAGAGATTCTCGAAAGAATCCCAAACCTAAGGAAACTAGGAATACTAGTCGAATCATCTTGGGATGAAGCAGCAGTTCCACCCTTACAAATTTTTGATCACCTTGACCATATTCGTCCACTCGAGAGATTCAAATATGTTGTAACGAATCCTGTTTCATTCCCCGTACTTCATGATCTCCATTTAACTTTTCCGTTGGGTATTGTTTTGGTCTTATTTCGTCACGGTAATAGAACACAATAAATAATACAAAATGAGATCAAACAATGCTATCCAATATTATTAACGGACTAGCTTGGTCCGGAACACTTAATACAAGCTTTCTAGATAGAATAACTAAATTACAATGTCAATAACACGTATCGAATTGCAGATATTCGATGCTGACGTGTCAAATAAGGACCTATTCGATGCTGAATAGATATCTGTGGGAGAAATCAATCTGGAAGGTATCGAATTCGATGCGTGCTGTAGATGTCGAATTCGATGCGTACCAACGTATCGAATGGAGGTGCGGTATTATGTTCGTATCGAATTGTAGTTGATTCGATATGATTCGTGTCGAATGGAGCAAGTTCGATGCTGACTGTGCAGAGCTGGTTCAGATCTCAAAAAATCCTTTGAACATAAGGGGACGTGCTATTTATAGAACCCGTCCCGTGGAGCCCACATTCCAATATAGAAAGGCGCATCGAATCATCCTTGTTCGATGTGCGCATCGAATCAGTTGTATTCGATGCGCTATTGGGCTGGCCCAATAAGGAAGGAGTATACTGCTGATTCGATGCGCGCATCGAATTCTCCCTATTCGATGCGCTTATGGGCCGGCCCAATAACTTATATTGGGCCAATCCTAAATTACACCCATCATATAGTCCCCCCCAGTTTGGGAGACGATATCATTTTTAGAGATCGTATTCCAAACTTTTAAAATGTATTCTCACTGGTTAGGGATATTCCTCATCATATTAAAATCAGAGTTGTTCATAGTACTTGGACTAGAAAAATAAAAATAAATTTTTAACGCATCGAATTGTACACCATTCAATGCGTGAAATAGTGCGCATCGAATTATAGCTATTCGATGCGCTCATTCGATGCGGCAGCTTAGCTGGGCCTGATGGGCCTCCCGTCCCCTATATAAGGGGGACGCTGCGTTGGCACGATCATTCTTCTGCCAACAGATTTTGTTCTTGAGGTAAGGCGTATCGAATTTGCGTCATTCGATGCGACTCGCATCGAACCGTAAGTGATTCGATGCGATCAACATCGAATTGGAAACATTCGATGCGTTAAAAATTTCTGCTCTTCTCCGCCTTGAGCGTTCCGTTGCGCGTTTCTGATTTACTGTTTATTTTGTGCAGGAAATAAACAATCAAGCGAGAAACTCTTTTACCGAGAAAACGTTTAAGGTAAAAATTTTGGTTTTTATTTTGCTGGGTTATTTAGTTTTTAACACGTTCAATGCTGCATATATATAAGTGATATACGAGAGTGTGGAGTGAGGTATGCATCCTCAGTCAGTCTCATTTTTAATTTATTTCAGTTTGTTATCATCAAAGATGGTGAGCGATGGATCCACTCGTGGAAGTGAGTCAAGTAGTGGTTCTAGTTCCAGTTCCATTAATAAAGAAGAGCCTCCGGTTGAACTCACGGGTCCAAATACGGAGATTAATAAAGGGGAACCTTCAGCTGCACCCACGGGGCCGAACACAGACGATGCTGATC
This sequence comes from Linaria vulgaris, assembly GCA_948329865.1. NCBI lineage: Eukaryota > Viridiplantae > Streptophyta > Magnoliopsida > Lamiales > Plantaginaceae > Linaria > Linaria vulgaris. Next base: position 31,442,323 of record OX415249.1, read on the forward strand.
TATTCAATTTAATAGATATAACAACGGCAAACACTGAGCCTGCAATGGCCGAAGAAGATAGTGATGACTCGTATACGTCATCTTATAAGGATAACCGCGCTCCAAGCGAGGGTGAAGAGGACGTAGAATATATTAATAGGGAATTTGACGATCATGTCGAGGTCCCAGGAATGACCTTCGACCAATATACCTCTCGCCTTCAACATAATCGTAAGGGTCTTCGCGTTAAATTTGACATTCCTGACAAATATAAAATTGTTCTTCCAGGACCAAACGATCGAATGCATACCCCGCCACCCAAACATATGACTGTGTTTGTTGGACAACTTCTAAATGGTCTGCGCTTTCCGATCCCTTATGAGGTAAAATGGATTCTTCGGAAAATAAACGTCGTTCCCGCTCAACTCACGCCAAACTCATACGGGAATATCATTGGTTTTATCATAATGATGAAGGCTCTGCGCCAACCTCAAAGTCCCAATGAGTTTTACGCGTTATTCGAGATTGCGAGGCGCGAAGAAGGATTTTACCATATCAAAGCTCAAACGAATCGAAAGTTCTTAAACGGTGGGGCTACCGGATATGGAAAAGATTGGAAAAGGAGATACTTCTTTATCAAAGAAAGTTACGACGACGAATTCGATCAATTTCGTCGTGAATGGTATACCGGGGCAAGGGTAATGATCCCCAGCGGAGTTGATATAACCCTGTGGGATTGCAACTTTATCCCCAATCTAGTTAGAGAACATCAATTCGATGTTAAAAAACTAGTTGAAAACCGGGTCCTCTCTTTAGCTGGGTTGTCTCCAGTTAAATACAATGGAAGAATGACCCTTGGTAAATTAGCATGACCTTATTAGGCTTTTTGATTTATGCTTGTTGTGGTTCTAACGATTTATTTTATTTGCAGACAAGTTCTTCATGAGTCGACATGCAAGGATGAATCGGGTTGTTATTGCGGATATGGCAAGCTCCCAGACCGACACTGTGTCTGGAATTCCTCCTCCTCGGAAAAGAAAAAGTAAGGGCAAGAAGAAGGTTTCTGAACCCTCAACTGCTACCGCTGCTGCTGCTGCTAGTGCTCCGCCAGTTGATCCTTTCGAGGAATTACTGGGGGATAATCCTGAGGGAATTCCAGGCGGTGGCGAAGGGTCGGAAAGCAGGGCAACTGAAATCAGCGAGGATGCCGGCAACCTCGTCCAACGCAAGAGACGAAGAATGCCGCAAAATCCGTCGCAAACCGCAGGGGTTGCTCCTACGATTGGCCATACTGACAGGCCAAGTGCCTCTAATCCTCATGCCGGTGCATCTGGGCCAAGTTACATGGCCGGACCTAGCCAGGGTCCTCGAGCTCGAGCCGCTGGATACCAACTCTCGGAGGCCGAAGCCATCGAGCATTTAAAGGCATTATTGCCTGGTTTGTCCGTCCCTCTTCCAATTTCTGACGAAGAGAGGAAAAGGCTGGAGCGAAATACTCTGCATCTGCTGTCAGCGGTAACGATTTCCTTATTTGACTTACATTTTCTGTGAATTTGATTTGTAAATTTTGGTCTAATCGTTCGTTTGTTGTCAGGCGGGCGGTTTCGTGGATGTCATGGCCTCAGCCTTAATGGATTTCAAGGAGACTGCCAGTAATGCTGATAATTCTGCACTTCAAGCTGCCCTTGACGCCAAGGAAAAAGCTTTGCAAATGGCCAAGGATGCTCAAGAGGAAGCTAAAAAGCTCAAAGAAGATCTCAATCAGCAAATTACTGCGCTGAAGAAGGAGGTTGCTGCAGCCAAGGAGGAAGCCCACAATGCTGACTTCAATGGCTACATTCGAGGCCTCAAAGATGTAAGACATATTATTCTTATAATTTGGCACCTATTCTCTTAAGATTACTCTCATTAATATCTTTTCCCCCCCTTTAAAAGGTTTCTCCCCAGCAAACATTGGGAATTGCTGAAAGGTTCCTCCAGGGTAATACGTTTCAAGAGTTGCGCACTCGTCGAGATGATCATGTGGCTCGAAACACTCAAGCTCTTACGGTGCATCAGTTCTATGCTACAAACTATGTTCGTGGCAAATTTCAACCAGAATGGTTAGACTTGTCCCTGGAGCCAAATTTGGAGAAACGTCCAGCTCGTCAAACTTCTGAAGCTACAGAACCTGACGAGTTTGCCTCTCTGCTGGATAAGGAGGATCTCGTCCTCGGAGGATTACCACCGCCGCGAGAAATGCCTGAACCATATCCCTCATCAGAGGATGAAGAAGAAGACTGATCGTTGCTAAGACTGTTTATTATTTCTTCGTTTATAAACAATTTTCATTCGTAATTTAATTTGTGTGTGGCGCTGCGTCGCTCTAATGTGTTTGAAACAATTTAATATCCGTTGCTTAATTTTTGGGATAATAACTGTTGTCTTTTATTTCAATTTCCTATCTCAGTCCTTTACTTTATTTTGACAACTCGATGGATTCTTATTGTTCTTTGAAAATTGTTATATCATTTAGAAAGGATATTATATTCGTCGCTTTGGACATAATGTTTTTCTTTCCTTATAATATTTTTGCTTTATCATTGTTAATCTTTTTGAGAGTTGTTTAAGTTTTCTGAAACATAAATTTTATAACGCTTACCATTTCATATGTAGTGTTTATTCATTACCTTTGGAGCATTTTTACTAAGCTCCTTCTTATTTCTCGCCCTTGGCCTCGTTCGGTATCTCATGATACTTCTGGGCTGAGTTTCCATTTCTTACGTCGTCTTTGACTTCTTCCGGTATCTCGTGCCACTTTGGGACAGAGTTTCCGTTTCCTTGATTTCTTTAGGGATTTTCAGTATCTCGTGTCACTCTGGGACAGAGTTTCCGTCCTTGTAACTTCTTCTGGGATTTTCGGTATCTCGTGCCACTTTGGGGCAGAGTTTCCGTTCTCCTGGTTTTTTAGGGATTTTTGGTATCTCGTGCCACTTTGGGGCAGAGTTTCTATCCCTATAACTTCTTTAGGAATTTTCGGTATCTCGTGCCACTCTGGGGCAGAGTTTCCGTTCTCCTGATTTCTCAGACCTGCACTGATTACATTATACAAAGTAGATAAAAATTTACGCAAATCAAATAATCGGACGTAATCCTCTTTGAATAATTCAAATTAGCTTATGTAAATAGAACTGAGCTTTGAACATCGTTCATTTGCATGACTTCCAGTGCTGTCCTCCAGATTCATGACTTGGGGTACCTGTTTTAAGTTCATACATTCTTGTCTCTCATGCGTGTTATCGCAGGGAGAACGAATAAAAACTTGTTCAAAATATTCAAAATGCTGAAAAACATTGGTAAATTAAAACAGAATCTTTAATCGATACGCTCCATATGCCTTGGAGGCAATACCCTTGCCGCTGCCTCTTCTTGTTGTGGCGCAGTCCTGAGTGAAGTTACGTAGCATTTCCATCCTTCGATATGATCTGCTATAACCTCTCCTGTGCCGTTAGAAGTTGGAAACTTCACCATTTGATGATAAGTTGAAGGTAACGCTCGGAAATTATTGAGTGCTGGTCTTCCTACGATACCGTTGTATGCAAAATGCATATCAACAATCACGTAATCTTCCATAAGCGTCTTCCTCTGTGGTGCTGTTCCCAATGATGTTGGTAGCTTGAACATTCCAAGTGGTATTATTTCTGGACCTCCAAAACCATGAAGAGATGTCCTTACTGGTTCTAGCGTCTGATTATTCAAGCCCATTTTGATCAGCGTAGAATTAAACAGCACATTTTCTGAACTCCCATGATCAACCAACATCTTAGTGACTCCGTAGTTAGCTATATCCACTGTAATCACCAAGGGGCAATTTAAGTTTGACATCTGTAAAGCTTGTGGACTCAGCTTCCTCAAATCCGTTGTAGAAAATGTGATTTCTTCATGCGGTATCTGCTCGATTCTCAGTATACTGGCCATGTCCACGAAATTATCCGATTCAACCATTCTTGTGATCTTCCTACGACCGTTGGTGGAATCCGCACCACCAGGACCTCCTGATATCATATTTATCATCCCTTTCCTGGCGTTCCCATCTTCGATTTGAGGATATTGGAACAGTTGCGGTTCATCAATCATCCTCTGCTTATCCTTCCTTGGAGATGGAGTTCTCTTCCAGTTGAAATGGTTCTCCTGTTCTTGTACCTTTTTAACAAACTCCACGAGTTTGCCATCCTTTATTAGCCGTTCTATCTCATCTTTCAGGTTTATACAATCCTCTGTTTCATGTCCTTTCTGATTATGATACTTGGAGAATTGACTTGAATACATCGTGGCTTTAGATTCCCTCATTGGCTTGGGATCCTTCAGCCATCCTTTCTTCTTTGCTGCCCCAAAGACTGCCATGATGTTGGCATTTAACGGCGTGTACCTTCTCGGTGAACTATCCCTTTTGTAATTTTTGTTCCTGTTGTTGCTGTTATTGCGATTATGATCTTCTCTGCCTCTTTCTCTCTCTCACAACCACACTGTTAGGAACTTTGGTCGTCATCATTTTCTCGAAATGAACCACATCTTGGGCTATTTTGTTGATTTCTTCAATGGTGGTGGGTTTTAGTTTCAGTAAGTCTCCACCAAACATGGTGTTGGTAGTTGCTCGAAAGAGTATACTTGCAACCATCTCTCCCGTCGGGCTATCAATCCTTAATAGCTCTGTATTGAAACGTTTCATGAAGTCCTTTAGACTTTCATTAACTTCCTGTTTCATCGTGTATAAATGGGAGTGATCCAAAACCAGTCTAGATTGACTAGAAAATTGATCCTCGAACATTTTTCTCAACTGGGCATAACTTTTAATCTGTCCAGGAGGAATGCGATTGAACGAATCTACAGCCACTTCCGATAAAGTCGTTGCAAATATCCTGGCTTGCATATTATCCTTGAAACCGTAAAGGGACAATTTCCTATCCAATTTGAACAGGTGATCTCGAGGATCAGATTTCCCATTGTACGTTTCCAGTTCTGGGATTTTATCTCCTTGCCCCAGAATCTCCAACTCTATCTCTCGGCAAAAAGGACTGCGATTTACAAGACTGTCCTCCCTTGCTGTTTGAGTCTCAGCTGTTGCTTTCCCCTTTTCCAATCTTGCAGCATTTCAGCTCACTGTGTTATGCTTGCCATGCAAATCATAACCTCCTGACTGTCTTCTGTCCTCTCTATGTTTTCTTCTTCGCGATTCCTCTCTTCAATTCTCTTCCTCATCCCGTTCCTTTCTGGAATCACGGCTTTCTGAACGTCTTCTGTCTTCTCTTCTTGCTCGCTCAGCAACACATTCTGCCTCTTTTTCCTTTTGTCTCTTCTCATGATGCCTTTTTGATTGTATCTCATCAGATACTAGCTTCTTTTCCCGCTCTTCATGAATGGATTTCCCTTTGCTCCTTATTCCCTCCGAAGTATGTCTACTTCTTTGGTCGTCTTGCTGAGACTTTTCCTTTTCTTTTCCCTTCTGCTTTCGGATAGCTGAACCTTGTTCTCTCAAGTTCTCAGAATATTCAACAGGAGATGGTATCATAACGGGAGGCGCTGGAGTGAGTGCTTCAGTCACTACGGCTTTTATCATTGCCATTAATTCATTTTTCAATTTATCTGGGATTGCGGCACTCGTCGTTGAAGCTCCAGTTACATCGGCTTCGTTATTGGGTATCTCCTCAGCTTGAGGTCCTTGATTCTCTTTCCTGGCCGGAGTTGGTACTGCTGGGGGTACGGTAGACGGTCCAGCAATATCTGGCATGTTCCGTTCAGGTGTATCCGGTCGATCTTCTCCCGTATTTCCTTCTAGAGCTTTACTCTGGGATCTGGTCATTCTAGTCATACTACCTATCAAGCTAATATAATTTGTGTTCCCACAGACGGCGCCAATATTTTGGTCTTATTTCGTCACGGTAATAGAACACAATAAATAATACAAAATGAGATCAAACAATGCTATCCAATATTATTAACGGACTAGCTTGGTCCGGAACACTTAATACAATCTTTCTAGATAGAATAACTAAATTACAATGTCAATAACACGTATCGAATTGCAGATATTCGATGCTGACGTGTCGAATGAGGACCTATTCGATGCTGAATAGATATATGTGGGAGAAATCAATCTGGAAGGTATCGAATTCGATGCGTGCTGTAGATGTCGAATTCGATGCGTACCAACGTATCGAATGGAGGTGCGGTATTATGTTCGTATCGAATTGTAGTTGATTCGATATGATTCGTGTTGAATGGAGCAAGTTCGATGCTGACTGTGCAGAGCTGGTTCAGATCTTAAAAAATCCTTTAAACATAAGGGGACGGGCTATTTATAGAACCCGTCCCGTGGAGCCCACATTCCAATATAGAAAGGCGCATCGAATCATCCTTGTTCGATGTGCGCATCGAATCAGTTGTATTCGATGCGCTATTGGGCTGGCCCAATAAGAAAGGAGTATACTGCTGATTCGATGCGCGCATCGAATTCTCCCTATTCGATGCGCTTATGGGCCGGCCCAATAACTTATATTGGGCCAATCCTAAATTACACCCATCAGGTATCAAGAAGTTAACTCTGTCAGGTTGCGGATTTTCTTGGGGCAACATGAGAGAAATAGCTCGGCTGCCTAATCTTGAAGTGCTGAAATTGCGAATAAATGCCTTTCGAGGCCCCGAGTGGGCGATGCAAGAGGATAAGCTGTGGAAGTTAAGATATTTGTTGCTAGAAGACTTGGATTTAGAGCACTGGAGAGCAGATGACACCAACTTCCCGTTACTGGAGCGCCTTGTCGTCCTCGACTGTTACAAATTGCATGAGATTCCTTTAGGACTAGGAGAAGGCATAGCACTTCAAAGGATTCAGTTGGTTGACTGCAACGCTTCGGCTGCATATTCAGCTGTGCTGATAAACGAGAAGCAAAAAGGATTAGTGAGAGATATGTGGCTTGGAGTTTTGACCCATCTTTCTTGGATTGGGAACACTTGATTTATGTGTAACTTCTTTTTCTTTTATTTTGTAGTGTTTCATGTCATGTGTGCTGGTGTGATAAAGTAGTTTTGCTAGTCCATGACTCCATGCGTTCGAATCTTTTTTCCTTTTTTTTTCTTTTTTTTAATGTAGGTCAAATAAGTATTCCAACTAAAAAAAAGTGAATAAGGGCCTCTTGTGGATCGACCATCAATCTACTTCTACTCAGTGTTTTTAAAACTAGACCGGACATAGAATCGATAACCTACTAATTATAAGTTTGAATGATTGACCCATTTAAACCGATAAAATAATTAACACTAATAAATATATTTATATTATGTATTTCTTCATATTGTTTGTTCTTATGCATAGAGACGTACATATTACATTTTCTTTCTTAATATAAGACTTGCATGTCCATACAATTATATTAAAGTGTTGCATTATAAGTAACATATTAAATAGTGTTAACGGATTTGGAGTTACGACCTAATTAACTGAATTATTTATTTGGGTTGGAACGCCTTTGTCCGTGGTTCAAAAACTAAGCGCTATTTAAAGAGAGAAAAAATGACAAGAACATTCCTTCCTTTTATTCACTATGATCCACTCTTTTTCCGAGTCGATATGCGTATCTCCGAGTCTATGCGTGTGTTTTTCCTTGGTTGTCCGACCTCCCTTTCTTTCCCTTCTTCCTCTGTTTATATAGAGTTTTTAGGGACATGTGTCGTTATGCATGTTTTTACAGGTGTCGTTATGCATGCGGTGGTGGTCTACACGTGTTACAATGTTTATTTAACCAGTAAGATAACGTCTATCTTGAGTGCTGACTGTATCATTTTTTCTTCTTCCGAGGGCTTTGGTCTCCTTTATGACAAGGGGTAGACTGCCTTCTTTGCTTCCGAGGGCTCATTGCTTCTAACGGTGACTCGAGGGCCAAGTTTGGGTGTTCTCTTAGTGACAGTGCTTGTCCGATAGGTGTGTATTCTGGAGTGAGTGTTTCAGGGTATTCTCCGAGGGGGTGTTTGTTCATGGGTTGATCTCCGAGAGGTTTTTAGCTATCGTGGGTAGGTGTTTTCTTTCTCCGAGTGCCCGGAAAGTGTTGTTCTGTAGTTTTTGCGTTATTGTGAAGTTCCGTCCTCTGGGTGGGTCGACTGGGGTAGTTTTCCGAGAGCATTTGTGTTGGGAGTGCATAGCAAGGAAGTATTTTTGTCAGGGTTCTGGGACTCGGGAGTCCATTGGGGCCCAGCTCAGTGTCGTGATGGATATCTGAATCTGGTGGATCCATCCGGGTTTGCTTTTTATCCGATGCCACCATGATATCTAGTTTTGACTCATCGTGACTTTTCGGGGGGCGCTAGGTGCCCTCGTCGGATGGCCACTCCTACCGCTTTGGGTTAATAATCGAGCGGTATTAGTCATATCCGAGGGGCCTCCTCATTGGGAGTGGGTACAACTCATCGGAAGTACTCGTGACATTAGTATTGTCTATTTATTAATCCTTTTGATTTAGGACTAATATTCTCTTTAATCTCGTATTTTTATACGGCTAACACTAGCCCGCCCAAATTTCGATCGCTCTCGTAGAGACGAGGGAAATTTTATTCCGTGGCCTCTGTGAGGCAAGGGGATTTTTCTAACTCTCTTTTATTTATTATTATTATTTTTTATTTTTTGGCAATTCTTGCGAGGGGAGGAGAGTTTCTCCTTTTTTAGGATTTCCGGGGATATTATGTGCAGATAAGCATATATTCCTAATATCGCAGGAAAAATACCTTTTTGCCCCCGAGAAGCAACGATCCAGATAATTGTAATGGTTATTTTCGATCGTTGGATGTCTTAAATGGGGCTTTACTCATTCGTCCGTCGGTCTCAAGGACACGTCGCTTCACGAGTGGATACGTGGGTCGTGGAAAATGGGGCACGTCTTGATGACTGTTGCCTATAATTAGGCTCGTCCGTACCATCTTCTTCACTTTACCCTTCTTTTATATCCTAAGCTTTTTCTTCTTGCTTTCTTTCTTTACTGACTTGCCAACTCTTTTTCTTGCTTCAAAAAAGAAAATGGCTTCTTCTGTCAATACTTCCGCCGTTGATGTTCCCGCCGCTTCGGTTGTCCCTGCTCCCCTTGCAGGGCCTGCTGTTGTCACCCGTAAGAGAAAATCTGCCGCCGCTGAAGGGAGCGGCGCCGCCTCGGCTAAGAAAGCTAGGGTTTCAAAATCGAAGAAGCCCCTTGTTCGTGATTTTTCCAAAATTGAAGGGGTTCGGTCTGTTGTCACCTACGAGCAGGTTATGGATCTGTTCCAGGCCACGAGGACCGCTATGAAGAATGTGACTATTCACCTTCCAACCAAGGATCAGAGTGCTTGTTATCCTCCTGCGGGTATGCTCACGGTGTAATTTGCACAGGTGAATTACGGGTGGCGCTCGTTTATGCCACCATTTTTCTGTGAAGTTTTCAAGACCTGCGGCATATGCCCGAGCCAATTAATGCCCAACGAATATGCTGCACTTTGTATCTATGTGTTCTGGTGTCACGTCAAGGGGTACGAGTGCGGGGTGGACCACTTTCTTTCGATTTTTGACGTGGGTGTGTCGCTCGGGGGTACCCATTTTACCATGTTCGTCACCGGGAAAACTCTGGAAATTCCACGAAGAGGATTCTAGGTGCGACGATTACCTCACACAGTGTTTGGAAGGACAAGTTCTTCTACGTGAAGCCTGTCCGAGGGAGGTGGGACGTGCCCTTCAAGTGGGGGGAGGGTGCGACTCCAACTCACACTATGGATGAAAATATGGTGCTCTCCCCGGTAGTTGCTCAGCAAATGTTAATGGAGTCGGAAGATTTTCCGCAGCTATTTGATTGGGCCGGGCTTCACTATGTAGTGTTCACTGATGATAAGGTGAAGAAGACGCTCTCTGTCTCGTCTTTGTATCTGCCAGCTTTTAGTAAGTTCTTTCTTATTCTCATGCTTTTTCTTTAGTACTTATCTTTTCAACATTAATGATCAACCATTAGTTGCGATATTTCTCCGAGTATTTATTTGTATTCTTCTGCTGCCCGCCCTGACTTGCTTTTGTGTGGTGCAGAGGAGGTTATGGCGAGATACTATCTGGTGCCAGGTTCTGAAGAGGCAGTTCCGAGTGGGCATAGTGAAGCTTCCGAGGGGGGAGACCACGTACACGGAGAAGTACGGTTTTCTACGACGGTAAGGGTGGATCCGGAAGCTGAGGAAGTTCACTGGGACACCCCGTGTCTCTTTGTGGATGCTGAGGAGGTATGTCTGGAGGCTGTTCCACTGCGACGTGTGGATCCCACGCTCGCTCTGGCCTGGAGGTCAACTTCCGATTCAATTGCTGGTAGTTCTCCGAGGAGCTCTAAGGGGGCTCTGTCTCCGAGGGTGGGAGAAACAAGGCCCGTACCTCCCGAGCCAGAGGTTGTGCATATCTCTTCTCGGGACCCTTCTCCATCTCCTCCTCCTAAGTTTTCTTCTTTTTTCTACTCCTTGTTTTAAACCTCGAATCTTTTTCGTATGATTACTTAAATATATCCATTACTCTGGTAGCGGCAGTCAATAAGGGAAAGGCCCCTATGTTCCCGGGCGCTAGTCTATTTGCCTAACTACTCCAATCGGACCCGGGGGAGCTGTCAGAGGGTCCGAGGCATTTTCCAAGGGTCCTACTGACTCGTCGAGGGACTTGGAGGTGAAGAAAGAAGTGATGGGCACCCTGCTCAAGGGAGAGGGTTCATCGGCCACCATGGAGGTTCCCGAAGTGGTGATGATGGAGGCAGTAACTGTAACTTCTACTGCGACTGTCCCTCCTCCGACTACTGATCTTCCGAAGGAGGCTATACTGCGGAGGTCTGCTTCCGAGGGAGATTTTTCTCAGACACCCTGGAAGGAGCCTCCTACCGTGGGGGAAGCTTATCACGAGATCATTCACTTCTTCGGGTCCGCTCTTTCCGCACCTGCGGAGGGGTACCAGTTTCTGCGGGCTAGTACCGTTTGGATGGAGGCTATCGTAAGTATCTACTGCCTCTTAATCTTCTTTTGCCATGGTTTCCTTACATCCTTATTTATATTCTTCTCTCTGCCCTGCAGTCTAAGAAGACTCGGGAGGTTATTACTTCCGTGGAACAACGTCATTTAAGGGAGGTGGCGGATGAGGGTACTCTTCGGGGACAAGTGGCTTTTCTGCAAGCCCAACTCCACGAGGCCGAGTCGCTGACTGCAGTCCTTTGTACCAAGTTGGAGGCCAGCGACTTCAAATGGAAAGAGGATCAGGAGGCAAAAGAGGTGATGCGTCTTGTCTTGCAGAAGGTGCAATCGGCCTATGATCAGATGGAGGCCTCCAAGAGGGCTATTCGAGCGCAATTTTCTCACTTGGAGAAGGAGAAGGCAGAGTCCGAGGAAGTCCTCCGTGCTCGGATAGAGGCTCTGGAGAAGGAGAAATCCGAGGGCTTGGAGAGGGAGATGGGGCTCCAATCGCGGCTACATGAGCTAGTGGAGCTGAGATTAGTTGATGTAATACCGCTGAAGGACGTGCAACCCTGGATTGATGAGGCTGTTAGGTGTGCGACAGCAGAGGCGGAGCGCCGGTTTACTTCTCTGTCCACTCGGGATACCCTTGGGCATATGCTATGGGGATATTTGGAGTGTGCCACCTTGGCCCGAGAAGTGGTGCCTTCGGGGGTGAATTTCGGCCGCATATTTGATATCAAGAAACTTGCTAGGCCGTCCCTCGAGGAGGTTCAGAACATTCTGGAGATGTTTGATAATGTGGTGACGCCAAGGGCTTCTCATATCCCCCCTTCGATCACCTCCGCTCCTGGCGCTAGTAGTTCTGGTCGGGTTTCGCTCCCGGGTCCCTTTGCGGGAGTCCCCGAGGAGTTTTTCACCACTCTATACCCGCCCCCTCCGAGTACGGGAGAATAGAATAGGATTTCTTTATGTTTTTATTTTACGCAATTTTAATATTCTGTCTTGTAAGTTTTTTCCGAGGGCTTCTAGGATTTTTCCCTAATGAACAAACTCTTTTTCGACCATTTGTCTATCCTGAGCAAGTATAATCACCTGATTTATTATTTTTAGTATTTTAAAATAATAGAAAGGCTTGCTGACTAGGTTAAAGATTAAGGGTGAGGTGTCGCTTGGCATGTAGCCCCTTTTCTTAAGTAAGAAAATTATTGGACACGTGTATCCCATTAACTAGTTTAGACAGCTCAAGCTTTTCACTCTCTTTTTAAGATGGTGTAAGTAGTTGTTCAGTAATTCTTTCAGAATTACATAAAGTTTTTACCGTTTAAGGCTTGTCACATTTTTCTGAAAAGCGGAGTTCCCTTTTGAAATTAAGTAAAGCAAGTAAATTACTTACCTTGTCAAGATGATGCCCCCGTTTTTTAAGCACGATGATCCTTCTTCGTCCCGTCATTCTCCTCGAAATTCTGCTCGGAATCCTTTCTTATCGTTAGGAGTACGACACGCGGCCTCGGAGAACTCGGTTCAGGGGAGCAGGCATAATGAGCGCATGGTTCGTGGGGGAGAGGCAATTATGTGAGGACCGTGTCTATATCTCCGGAGGATGCTCTCTCCCGTATTAACTATATACGCCAGGTGTTCACGAGTCGTGACTCTTATCCGTTGGTAGACGAACCGTCGGTGTTTACCAGGCTCGTGCTGGAGCCCGAGCGGATGATGGGGCCAGGGCATGTCGGTACTGCCGTTGGAAGTGAGCATGGTGCCTTCGTTATGGCGCTTTTTGCCCAATACAACCTGGATATTGATGAATATGACATAGTAATACCGCACCCCGATCAGAGGGCTTATGATCCTCCATTGGGCTATCTCACCGTTTTCCGGGAGCAAATGCGGTGCGGGTTACATGTGTTTTTTCACCCTTTTCTCCAGACTTTGTTTCACTATTGGCAAATATGCCCAAGTCAGCTGACTCCGAATTCTTATCGTTACCTGGTGGGATATATTTTGTGTTCCGAGTTACTAAAGTTGCCACTGTCTCCTTCTCGGGTAGGGGCTATATTCAACCTTCGCCCCTGCTCAGGTGGTCTCCCTTTCTTCAGCCTGGCCCATCGGGACAAGAGGAAGGACTTTCTAGACGTGTCCCACTTCCATAATAATAGAACGGATTGGAAAAGGGGGTTCTTCTTTGTCCGTCCGAGGGGCTTATCGGCTAGGTCATGGGGAGTACCGCTTCAATGGGGGCTGCGTTATATTAGTCCCGCCGAATCGATTTTGCGGAGAGAGTGGGACATCCTGTCCGATAGTGGGTTATTTTCGGGGATGTACGATATCAGTAGTCTGTTGGAGTTCCCGAAGACATTGATCATGGCTGGCTTGCAACAGGGGGTGGAACTCTTCAATCTTCCACAACAGCCTCTCTATAGCAATTTTTTTTCGTTAGTTTCTTTTCTTTTACAACCTTTTCGTGTGGTATTTTAATGTCCCCGTTGTCACGTTATTTTCTTGCTTTGACAGGGGCGGAGATGGGGGCTTTTGCCATTGAGCCTTTTAATGAAGCTTTCCTAGGAAAAACAATGAATAGTAGGTATAATACTTCGGACGATGAATCATCCGAGAGTTTTAGTTTAGATGGAGTGGCTGGCCCCTCGAGGGCAGGGGATTCGCCCGTGGCAGCCCCCCCAGTGAGTTCTGTGGCTCCTGAGTATGATCTGATAGCTGCGCTTGCGCGGTCGGATATTCCATTGCCTCCGTTGATACTGTATTCTTCCTCTTGGGGAGATACGAGGATTGTGCACGCTGTTGAGGAGGGTTCTTTGTCTCCAATTGTGGGAGCCTCTACGCCGCCCGGAGAGGGTTTCGACCGCGTCCCGGGGCCGTCTTTTGAAGGAAATCCTCCTGCTATCGGGTCGGAGCCACTCGGAAGCGGTGTCTTGTCCCCCTCTATTTTGGCGACGGTTAGCTTTTGCCGCAACAATCTGAGCGGTCTTTTGAACGCTACCGATTGCGAGCATATGAAGTCGCTACCCTTATCGGGCCTTCAGGACTTAGCCTGCAAAGATTTATGTGAGGTAATAGTATATTCTTATTTTATGTGATACTAACCTTTATGGGTTTTCTGCAATTATGCACTTATTTGTCCACAGATCTACATGGTGTTGAACGCCATCGGATCTCGGGGCGAATCATCCTCGGATATGGAGTTGGTGTACCGCCGTAGGGATGAATTAGAGCAGGGTTTGCTGGATGCTCGAGAGGAGGTGGATCAGCTGCGGACTGATCGGGAGAATTCCGATGAGGCTCATGCCATCCTCTTGCAGTCAGAGCTGAACAGATCTTGGGACTTGGAGCGTCTTTTGGCGATGGAGAAAGCTCGTGTAACAAATCTGGAGGACAGGTTGGGTGATCTCCGGGAGTAAGTTCGTTCTGTTGACGAACAATTATTGCGGGTTACCGGGGAAAGAGATGCAGCGAACTCCACGAGGCCGAGTTGGAGTTACGGGTGTTGGAGTTAACTCGAGCCCATGAAGTTGCGTTAGTGTTGGCCTGGGTCCAAGCGGTTTTGGGCGTTGTGGGGCCTTCTTTCCTCCGCGAATCCCTTGCGCAGGAGATGCGTGATCTAGTCCGTACGGGATATTACTTGTGCCGTGATATAACGGAGGCTTTGTCGGGATTTACTTCGGATATGGTGATTCCTGAGTTGGATATTCATCAGGTGTTCCCAGAGGCTCCTTCTCCACAGGGGCCGATCGCGCCTATCGGAGATCCGAATCACATGTCCGCGGAGGACCGTCGCCGCCTGATTAAGGAGGGAAAGTGTCCAATAGAGGATGCTTAGTTTGTGTGAGTGTTTGGTTGGTGTAATGACCCTTGTATAGGATACGGTCCGACATACTTTTAGTGTGGGGTCTCGCGTTTTACGCTTGATGGTCCCTCGGGTTAGGTTGCTAGTATGACTCGTAGATAGGGAGTCATTATTTTGTCGGGCAACCTTATCTCCCTTGTACTGTACATGCACCATCTATAAACAACTTTATTTATGTACAAAGCTGTTTTGTTACATTATGCATAGTATTTCCTAAGGTTAAATGCATTCCAAGTATTGCTAAGGATAGCGTCCTCGGAATTGGCGAGGAGATATGTCGCAGGCCCGACGATCCCTGCTATCTTGTACGGTCCCTCCCATCGTGGCTCGAGTTTGCCTACGTTTTTGGAGGCTCCGACCTGTTTCAACACTAGGTCCCCGACTTGAAAAGTCATGGGTTTCACCTTTGAGTTGTAGTACCGGGACATCCGTCCCTTGTATTTTTCATTTCGGACCGTGTCTCGCATTCTTTTTTCTTCGAGGAGGTCGAGGGCGAGGGCCAAGTTAGAACTGTTAGCCACTTCCTTGTATTCCCTAACTCGCCAGCGCTCTATAGAGACTTCCGTAGGTACAACAGCTTCGCAGCCATAGGCCAAGCGGAAGGGGGTTTCGCCTGTGGCCGCACTTTGCGTGGTCCGGTAGGCCCATAGTATGCCAGGTATTTCCTCCACCCACCTAGCTTTGTGCCAGTCGAGTCGGGCCTTCATATTCTTCAAGAGGGTTCGGTTAGTCCTCTCTACTTGACCATTGGCTTGAGGGTATCCCACCGAAGCGAAGCGGTGTTTAATTTCCCAATGGTCGCACCACTTTTCTAATCCCTGATCCGTAAATTGTAGACCATTATCACTTACCAGGTTCCGAGGGACACCGAAACGGCACAGGATATTCCTCCAGAGGAAGCCGCGGTTATACGGGACAGGGGCTCTGCTTCTACCCACTTGGTGAAGTAATCCACTGCTACGAGGAGAAACTTCTTTTGCCCGGCATCGGGTATAAGAGGGCCCACTATGTCTATGCCCCATTTAGAGAACGGGCAGGGGGTCAGGTGTGGTTCCCAAGGGGCAGCAGGCTGATGAACCCGATGGGCGTAAGCTTGGCACTGTTTGCACCTTTCAGCATGGCTTTTGCAATCCTTGGCCATCGTGGGCCAGTAGTATCCTTGGCGAATCAGGCGCCCGACCATACTTTCGTTGCCCGTATGACTGCCGCATGTACCCTCGTGGGTTTCCGCCATAGCCAATTGAGCTTATTCCTCATTTAGGCACCGAGCATGAGGGCAGGAGTATGTCCTGCGGAATAATATTCCATCTTTAAGGAAATACCTGATAGTTTTTCTGGCCATAAGCCGTTGCGCGACTTTATTCGTGGACTATTCTTCCGGGTCCTGTAGGTAGACTTTGATTGGGGTCATCTAGCTGGACGGAAGGTCTATAGTGGCATTCACTTCGTGGCTCTCGGCCTTCTCGGACTCGGTAACTTGAAGCAGGGTGATCTTCTGAGTGCGAATAACGGCCGTTTGGGTGGCCATTTTGGACAGGGCGTCCGCCTCTTGATTCTCCTTCCGTGGGATTTGGACTATTTTGCACTCGTCAAACCATTCCCGTATGCGGTGAACTGCCTGAAGGTATGCTTGCATCCTTTCTTCTTTAGCTTCATACGAGCCATTGACTTACTGCACAATTAGTTGCGAGTCGCTGTGGATGACTATCTTTCTGATGTCACCTTCTCGGGCAAGCCTCATTCCTATGAGTAAAGACTCATATTCGGCTTCGTTATTCGACAAGGGGTAGTCGATTCTGACCGCGAAGTGGAATATCTCCTTCTCTACTTCTTGGTTTGCTAGAACTATCCCTGCCCCCCCATGTGTGCTCACAGAGGAGCCATCCACATAAATGTGCCACAGGGGTGTCTTTTCTTCAGCTCTGATGCCCGTCATTTCCGTCACAAAATCTACTAGGACTTGTGCTTTGACGGAGGGTCTCGGGGCATAGGAAATGTCATATTCAGTGAGCTCCACGGCCCACTTTATCAATCTTCCAGAGGTCTCGGGCTTGTTAAGAATTGCTTGCAACGGGTGCTTAGTTAACACAGTCACGGGATCGGAGAGAAAGTATGGACGAAGCTTCCGAGCCGTGGTAATCAAAGTTAAGACAAGTTTTTCGGTTTGGGTATACCTAGTTTCGGCCCCGAGAATAGTCTTGCTCACATAGTACACGGGGTGGTGCTCCTTGTCTTGATCCTTAACTAGCACCGCGCTTATGGCTTCCTCTCCGATTGATAAATACACAAAGAGCTCTTCATGTGGTGTCGGTTTCACTTGTAAAGGAGGTTTCACCATGTAACCCTTCAGCTGTTGGAAAGCTTCTTCGCATTGCGGGGTCCATTGGAACTCCTTGATATTGCGTAACACTTTGAAAAATGGAAGTCCTTTTTGGCCGATTTGGAGACAAACCGGCTCAGGGAGGCCATTCGACCCGTAAGTTTTTGGACATCTTTGACCGTCTTTGGGGTAGGTAACCCTAGGATGGCTTCGGCCTTCTCGGGGTTGACTTCTATTCCCCTTTCCGTAACCATGTATCCGAGGAACTTGCCCCCTCTGATGCCGAAGGAACATTTCTTAGGGTTAACCTTCATCCCGAACCGGTCCATGATAGCTAGGACTTTTCGTAGGTCCTCGGGATGGTCATAAGCGGAGCGACTTTTAACGACCGTATCATCCACATAGACCTCCACCGTATTTCCGATGAGGCTTGCAAACATTAAGCTTACCAATCGCTGATAGGTGGCTCCTGCATTCTTGAGCCCGAACGGCATTACTAGGTAACAAAAGGTGCCTGCGTCAGTGATAAAACTAGTCTTGTCTTGATCCATAACAGCCATCGGGATTTGATTATATCCCTGGTTCCCATCCAGGGTGGACAAGAGTGCGCAACCCGCTGTTGAGTCTACCAGTTGGTCAATACTTGGGAGGGGATAACAATCCTTGGGGCATGCGTCATTAAGATTTGTGAAATCCACGCACATTCGCCACTTACCCCCATGCTTTGGGACTAAGACCACGTTGGCCAGCCACTCGGGGTAGATGACTTCTCTGATTTGGCGTAGGCTGATGAGTCGCTGAATTTCCGACTGGATGATTTTGTTGCGCTCCGGGCCCATCTTCCTCTTTTTCTGTTGGACTGGCTTGGCCCCGGGTTTCACATTAAGGAAATGTTGACATACCTTATTGCTGATTTGCCCTGGCGGGCCGTCTTCCCAAGCGAAAATGTGGTGGAATTCTTTCAAGATATGAATCAGTTGGGCTTCCACTTCAGGTTCCATTCGGGTACCTACTTTGACCGCTTTCTCCGGACTTCCCTCTACGAGTTCCACTAATTTTAGCTCTTCCACAGGTTGTACTCGTACTTCCTCTGCTTTTCACTTTTTGTTGTTTCCGAGGATAGGTTCGTCCTCTTCAGAAGGGAGAGCATTCATGCGGCACTCCCGAGCCCTTGCCTGACTTCCTCGGACCTCTCCGATACCTGACAAGGTTGGGAATTTTACCTTGAGATGGAGGGTTGAAGGGATTACTTCGAAGGCCCGAATGGAGGGCCGCCCGCATATTGCATTGTACGTTCTTGACGAAGCCTCTACCACCCAAAATTTTGTAGGCTCCGTTCTTCGAAGAGCTCCCTCTCTCCATGACATCGGGAGCGTCACAGTTCCGAGCGTGTTAGAGGTTTCTCCCAAGAAACCTATTAACGGAACTTCGGCTACTTCTAATCGTTCTTTCCTTAATCCCATGGCCAGATAAGTGGGAAGAAATATGACATCTACGGAACAACCGGTATCAACCAGTATTCTTTGGACGTCAATCCCATATATCACGGCTTCTATTACTAGGGGATCCTCGTGGAGATAAATCACTCCTTTTAAATCTGCGGGTCCGAAGGTGATGCTAGGAAGCTCTGCACCTTGGATAGACCCCACGAATAATCCGTGTTCTGCCCTCCTAGCCTCTTTCAAATATTGCTTCTTTTTACCTTGCGATGTCACAGAGAGATCTCCTCTTTCTATCATACTAATGGTACGCCCTGAAGGCGCGTTATTTTCATACGTTTCCGGGGGAGGGGGTGGGGTCCGCTGCCCCGCAGTTCTCTCTCATGGCTTCCGATGAGGAGTCGCCCGATCTTTTTCTTCTTCTTCCTTTCGGGGTCTCTTGTAGGTATAACGAGGGGGATTCTCGGGGTTGTTTACCTTGAGATAGTTCTTCAGGTATCCGGCCTCTAAGAGGCGGAGCACCTCCCTTTGCAGGGTGGTACAATCCTCGGTGGTATGCCCAAAGGTTTTGTGGTATTTACAATACTTACCCGTATTCTTGTTTCTGTCGGGGAACCGGGCTTCCCTTGGCCATCGCAACTCGGTGCTGCCTCGCATCACATTGAGTACTTCTACGGGGGCAATGGTCATTGGGGGCAAGGGTACCGGCTTGAGGAATTTCTTGACCAGACCACTCTCGTCTTTACGTTGGGGTGGTTTCCCTTCCCGGTTTCTTTCCTTGGCCTTTACCTCCCGTTCGGTGGATTCGTGATGTTTATTGTCATTGTTCTCTAGGCGTCTCTTCGTGCCTTCAGCCTCCTCCATTAGGATATAAGTCTCCGCTTGCTGCGTCAGCTCGTTCATATCCGTGATATGATTTCCCGTAAGGTAGCGGAAGAATTCGCCCGCCGGAGCCCTTGCGTGAGTATATCCGCCAAAATGGTGGTACTAACGTTCGAAACATCCAACGCCGCATTTGTAAAGCGCTTTATGTACTCTCGTAGAGGTTCATTCTTCTTCTGTTTAACGGTGAAGAAGTGCGTGGAGGATTTAGGGTACCGCCGGTTGTAAGCAAAATGCCTCACGAATAGGTGGCCTAGTCGATCAAAGTTGTCAATGGACCCGGGTGCAAGATGGGTAAACCACGACTGTGCCCGTCCTCCATGGGTTACAGGGAACACGTGGCAGAGTACGTAGTCCGGGGCGGAGTTGAGGTCCATCCCGACTAAGTATTGGTGTATATGATCATGTGGATCCTTTCCATCTGCATCCCCAGTATACAGAGGACCATTTACAGACCGCATCCCCGCGGGGATAGAGGCTAAGGCTATCTCGGGGATAAAAGGGGATGTTTTAAAGATAATTTCCTCATTGGGTCCCATTTTTTTTTAATATCACCCACCTCTTTCCTAAGACCATCAAGAATTCCCCATATGGTATGATCCTCACCTGAAGAGGGGAAGGGTGCGGGAAGGTCCGGAAGCACTCTTCTTCGCTCTTGTTTGCCAGTTCGGCGCGTTTCCCGATAGTCATAGTGCGCTTGGCCATTCTGCAGGGTTTCGTAGCGCCAGGGATCGGAGGCAGGGCTCCACCTAGATTGAACCCGATCTTCCTCGGTCCAGGGATTTTGATGGCGAGAGGATCGAGGGGATAAATCGTGAGGATCCACGTATCCGGGCGGGGTCCTTCGTGAGGATAAATAGTGTTAACGGGTTTGGAGTTACGACCTAATTAACTGAATTATTTATTTGGGTTGGAACGCCTTTGCCCGTGGTTAAAAAACTAAGCGCTATTTAAAGAGAGAAAAAATGACAAGAACAATCTTTCCTTTTATTCACTATGATCCACTCTTTTTCCGAGTCGATATGCGTATCTCCGAGTCTATGCGTATGTTTTTCCTTGATTGTCCGACCTCCCTTTCTTTCCCTTCTTCCTCTGTTTCTATAGAGTTTTTAGTGACATATGTCGTTATGCATGTTTTTACAGGTGTCGTTATGCATGCGGTGGTGTTCTACACGTGTTACAATGTTTATTTAACCAGTAAGATAACGTCTATCTTGAGTGCTGACTGTATCATTTTTTCTTCTTACGAAGGCTTTGGTCTCCTTTATGACAAGGGGTAGACTGCCTTCTTTGCTTCCGAGGGCTCATTGCTTCTAACGGTGACTCGAGGGCCAAGTTTGGGTGTTCTCTTAGTGACAGTGCTTCTCCGATAGGTGTGTATTCTGGAGTGAGTGTTTCAGGATATTCTCCGAGGGGGTGTTTGTTCATGGGTTGATCTCCGAGAGGTTTTTAGCTATCGTGGGTAGGTGTTTTCTTTCTCCGAGTGCCCGGAAAGTGTTGTTCTGTAGTTTTTGCGTTATTGTGAAGTTCCGTCCTCTGGGTGGGTCGACTGGGGTAGTGTTCCGAGAGCATTTGTGTTGGGAGTGCATAGCAAGGAAGTGTTTTTGTCAGGGTTCTGGGACTCGGGAGTCCATTGGGGCCCTGCTCGGTGTCGTGATGGATATCTGAATCAGGTGGATCTATCCGGGTTTGCTTTTTATCCGATGCCACCCTGATATCTAGTTTTGACACATCGTGACTTTTCCGGGGGCGCTAGGTGCCCTCGTCGGATGGCCACTCCTACCGCTTTGGGTTAATAACCGAGCGGTATTGGTCACATCCAAGGGGCCTCCTCGTTGGGAGTGGGTACAACTCATCGGAAGTACTCGTGACAATAGTATTGTCCATTTATTAATCCTTTTGATTTAGGACTAATATTCTTTTTAATCTCGTATTTTTATACGGCTAACAAATAGTAACATTCAAAGTATAAATATATATGCACATGACCAATTAATGATTAATAAATATAGAAACTTATGTAAAAAATTAGACTTTTTAAATATATGCTTATATATTAACTATTGTATTGAAGAAAAACAAAAGACTCAATTTACATGAAATGATGGATTTAGTAAGTTAAATGAATGTGTATATTTAAAGTTTAAACTCACCAGGCCCAATATCATTTCATCATAAAAAGCAAAAAATCAAACTCTATTTTCATGCAATAAGCCCACTAAGAGTGGCAAACCCTACTATAAGTCCCCAAATATTAAACTAATGAAAAGGAGCATTGCTGTTCCTGCTTATTTCTTTCTGACCCACGATCGCTGTCAGCACCCTACACCACCATTTTTGTTTCTCAATTTTTTTTGTTTTATTTAGGAAAAAAGCACAAGACCCCTTAGTTTTCGTCAGTTTTGCACTTTGCCCTCTCAGTTTTGATTTTTAGTACTTTGCTCCCTCAACTTTGTATTTCGTCCAACATTACCCCTGACGTAGCATGATCGTTAAAAAAAACGAATATTTCGTTAAAAATGCCGAAAGCTGGGGGACAAAATGTCAAAATTTAACGAAATCTTTATTTTTTTAACGGAATATTCTCGTGGGGGGTAACGTTGGACGGAATACAAAGATGAGGGGACAAAGTGTTAAAAATCAAAGCTGGAGAAAAAGTGCAAAACGGCCGAAAGCTAAATGGGTGATCTGGTTTTTTACCTTTTGTTTATTCATATCTTATTTGAATTTGTCAACCACATCCGAAAATATTAAAATTCTAAGTGTTGTCAATCACCCTTTTCCATTGTTCTTCATTTTCTTTTCTGTTTTCCAACGTACAACGGTTTCTTTTGGAAGAAAAAAAGATGAAAACAAAGTGAACAAGAAGATTTGGCCGGTTCACAAACCAGTCCGAGTGACCTTGACCCGAGTAAAATGGGTTTTCGAGCGGTCTGAACCATTAATGACATAAGACGAGTTTCTCCTTTTATTCGGACCGGAACAAGGTCCATCACCGGTCGAACCGATTGAACCGGCTGGTCCAATTTTCAATACACTGCTTCTAGCCTTCGACTAACTACTATTATATAATAGTAAGATTCTATTTTTCTATGCTTCAATTTTTTCTCATAATTTTACGCTTTATTTTTGTTGGTTTTTCATCTCTGTCGAGGCCAATTGTTTGGGCTTTCTTCTTCTTTTGAGATTATTCCACCAACCTCCGAACTATACATACTTAAGGGTCATAACTTTTTTTTAAGCACCGGTGAAGCTTGAACTTTGATTGTTTGTGCGGTTTGCTCCATTTTCCATTTCTTGACGGTTTTCTGACCAAAAATCGTCAAAAGGTTATTAAAATTTATATAGAATATTTCTCTCGTCAAGATGGTTCTGATAGAGGTGATGGTGTCGCAAAATTCAAAGCTATTACAAGAGAATTTTAGTTCAAGTTCAATACACCTAAATTAATTTTTTCGTGTAATCACTTTGAATTTTGCAACTCTCACTACGAAATGGTCTCGACGAGTCGAAGACTTTGGTTAAACTTCTAATAAATTTTTCGACAATGTTTGGTAGAAAAATCGCCGAAAAGTGAAAATGGGGCAAATCGCCTGAACACCAATAGTTTGTGTTCCACGAGTGCTAAAAAAAAGTTCTGATCATCAATGCATAAAGTAGGTATAGTTTTGGTGGAATCAGTGGCGGAGATAGAGGGGATGCACTGATGCACCCCCATCATTTTTTTAATTACTGGTATTTATTATTAAATAAGGACCCTTAAATCATCTAATTTGCACTAAAGTGCACCATAATTTAAAATCATGTACATTCTTAGCCCAAAATATACATGTTTTTCTAAAACTACTATATTGTCGTTGATAATTTTTATTTTATATACAAAATTATTATTCTAATAAAACTCTTTGTTTTTGGGCCAATTTTTTCCAAATCATTTTGGGCATTTCACACGTATCCTATAGCCCCACTTTCGTTACTTTTATAACCTTTATTTATTGAGTTAATATCATTCGTAATTGGCAAAACTCAAAAAACACTATAGGTTATTCTTATTTGTAAACTACCCAGCCCCCAAACCCCACGTTATTATTTAATTTGTACTATGTAGCCAAAGCATTTGAAATTGGGATAAAAGCATCAAGCCCCCTGAATTATGCACGATTTTGCGACTTGCCCCCTAAACAAATTTAATAAGCGTTTTGCCCCCCAAACTATGCACGTCTGTTCGATTTGCCCCTTCAATGGATTTTCGGCCATTTTTGGCAGGAATATTCCCCCTACCCGACTCATATGTGTTGTACTAGATGTATTATGTTAGCTGATGATAAAAAGTTGGGGAAAAATACCTCGAACGGGGTGTTTCGACAAAAAGTGGTCGAAAATGCGATTTGTCGCTTTAGTGTATTTCCGGCCATTTTTGGCCGGAATATTCCCCCTACCCGACTCATAGATGTTGTACTAGATGTATTTTGGTAGTTGATGACAAAAAGTAGGCAAAAAAACACTTCGAACGGGGAATATTCTGGCCAAAAATAGCCGAAAATCCATTGAAAGGGCAAATCGAACAGACGTGCATAGTTTAGGGGGCAAATTGCTTATTAAATTTGTTTAGGGGGCAAGTCGCAAAAACGTGTATAGTTTAGGGGGCTTGATGCTTTTGTCCCTTTGAAATTAGCATGATGAGAGTGAGTACTTTTCTTCAGAGCCCAATAGACGATCCAATTTGGCTAATCAATGCGTGCATGTAGCTTTTGATGGATGGCTCGTTTATCGACATAATTTACTTTTTTTGTCAAATCCATCATTTAATTTTTTCGGTCTCAACCATTGTTTCTAGAACTGCACCGAACAAAAATGGACAACTTCATTTGTTCGAAATTTGATCGATAAAATCGATTAAACAATTGATTCAACCAAGAAATGTAGAAGTCCCTTCTAGAGAGTTAACTCTGCTACAGTAATTCTGCTGCTCTCTCCTTTGAGCTTTTCTTGATTTTTATCTCAGCCACTTCTCCTCCTTCTCCACCACTCAGTTTCGGCTAGCACCATGGACGACAACATCTCCCCCATCAATGATCTCCTACACAATGCTTCCCTTGAATACTCTCAAGAAAATGGAGCTGCTATCGAAAGCAACATACATAACCATTTCACTCTAATAGCTAAGATTCTCTGCGACAAACCCACCCCCCTTCACGTTTTCAGAACCACAATCAACCCTCCATGGAATCCAACCAAAGTCATTCACTACAATCTCATCAGACCAAACACCTTTGCCTGTGTTTTTGAGTCAGAACAAGACCTTAAAAAGTCCTAAATCTATCCTGGACCTTCAACAACTCCCAAATCCTTCTCAATGTTTGGCACCTCGATAAGGCATTCTACGAAGTCTATACCACTTCCACGAGTTTCTGTTGCCAAATCTCTCATATGCCGATTAGCGGCATCCATGACAAGAATGCAGCCATCATCGGGAATAAAATTGGGAAATTCTTGAACATGGATGTCTCCAATTTGGCCAACATTTGGGATTTAACCTTCCGTATCAGAATCCGATTCAATGTTTCGAACCCTATTCCGGACAGAATCACCTTTCTCTCGACGGAGAACAAGATGATAACGATGGAAGTTCACTTTGAACGTTTGGGTTTTTTCTGTCTCAATTGTGGGATTCTCGGCCACTTCCATGAGTCTTGTCGCTTGCCTGTGCACGCCACGTGCCACCACGGGTTATGGGTAAAGGCTGAGAATTTTCTTTCCGTTGAAAACCCTTATTTCTCATCTAGTGCAGATAGGCACAATAAGGAGGCCACCCCTACTCAGCCCAATAAGCCTAAAATAAATCCTACTGAACATATAAATTATCAGCCCACTATACCAGAGCCCAACAACTCTTTCCATGTTAGCCCAACTCCCTCTTCAGCTAACAAAAACTCACTCTTCTCCTGGACTGAAAGAGAATCAAAATTCTGCTCCCCAAACTCCCCCATCACCACATACTCACGAGAACGTTCTAAACCAAACTTCTCTCCCACCATCACCGAAGGCTGACCATCCTCCTTTGCCACCAGCTGCCCCAATAAAAGCTTTCCAAAAGCTACCCACCCTATACCCATTGACTCCACACAAGAATCGAGCAACTCCAATCTCTCTGCTACTTCCCCATCCCACAAAAGATACAGAAACTCGGATGAAGAGAAAATTCTTTTCCTTCCATCTTTGGACATAAAGCCAAAAAAAGTGCGTATGACGTTCACAGGACAGAAACCGACAAATGTTACCATCTTTGGAGATGACTTTACATGAAATAATGGAAGAGGAGGAAACCATAACATCCAACAACTACTGGAAAGAGTTTTCCCTAATGCTCAATAGTGTATTCGCTTCGCGTTGGCACAACTCACTCATCTTATCGCAAACGCCTCGGATCAGCGGCCTATTTTCCTCAACACGCTCAATCATCAAAAAAAGGGTTGTAAACCTTTCAGGTTCGAGTTTATGTGGTTATATGATCCTCTTTGTGCTGATGTTGTGTATAATGCTTGGAATTGTCGTACCGAGGGCCCCCATCCTTACCAATTACATGCTCGAACAAATTCCATTAAGAAATCCCTCTTGTCTTGGAATTAACCACTTTGGTAACATTCACTCCCAGATTCGTACTATTACTAATCATATCTCTAAAGTTCAACCAGACGACCAATCTTGTGACAGTATTGCTCTTGGTAAAAAACTTCAAATTGATTTGGATATCTGGTATAAGCGTCTTAACTGTTTTTGGCGTCAAAGGTCTCGTGACAAATGGCTTAAGGATGGAGATGCTAACACTTGTTACTTCCATCTGAAAACTATTCTTCACAATCGTTATAATTGTATTGGTTTCATTGAAAATTCTGATGGGAGTCGTGCATCCAAGTGGGAGGATATTGGTAATGTCTTTTGCAACTATTTTAAAACTACTTTCACATCAGACACTAATACCTCCCTTACCCCCTTCCCTCACTCTCTAGATAATCTTTTTCATTCGGTTATTTCAGAGGCTGATAATGATTTCTTGTGTGCTATGCCTACGCCAAGTGAGATTAAAAAAGCTTTATTTTCTCTTGGCTTTGAAAAGAGCCCTGACCCTGATGGCCTTCCTGCTCGGTTTTATAAATTATTTTGGGAGACTACTAGTTTGGCCATTATCTCATTTGTACAAGATTTCTTTTGTAGTGGTTCCCTGTTTAAGCCTCTTAATCATACTATGATTACTCTTATCCCAAAAAAGCCGAATGCCTGCAAAGTGGAAGATTTTGGACCTATTAGCCTTTGTAATAATCCCTATAAAACTTGTTCTAAACTTATTGCTAATAGACTTAAAATCTTTCTTGATCGCATTATTTCTGTCATTTTGGCTTTTATTAAAGCGAGGCTTATAAATGATAACTCCATCCTTTATCATGAGCTCATGAACTATATTCATCACCGTAAAGGGAAAAATGATTTCATGGCTATTAAAATTGATCTCGCCAAAGCTTTTGATATAGTTGAGTGGAATCTCCTTATTTGCATTCTTAAGAACCTTGATTTTGATAGTCACTTTGTGGGTTGGATTCATGATTGTATCTCTTCTGTCTCCTTTTCCATGCTTATTAATGGTAATTCTTTTGACTTTTTAAAACCTTCTAGAGGTATTCGCCAAGGTGACCCACTCTCCCCTACCTCTTTGTTCTTTATATGGAGCGTATTTTCATATTTTATTTGCTCAAGAGAATTGTGGTAACTACAGGATCGACGCTTCCCGCGTGGATGTCCAAATTCTAATGAAGGACGATAGAGGAACCTCTCATACTCTCGAATACCTCAGCGTGCATCTTAATTGAAAGAAGGACTATGGTTGTTCTTGCCCCCATTCTTTCTGTGAGGTCCTTAAGGCGTGTGTCCTGTGCCCGAGTCAACGGGCTTGTAAAGGGTACACTACCCTGGTAGTCTTCATTTTTCTATGCATGACATATATTCATCCCTCCACGGTGGCTCCATTTTTGGGCCTTTGACTTGTCTAAGTCCTTGGGGAGCCTGATCTTCCACACCTTCACAATGCGCAAGGGGACCCAACGCATTATGCACAAACTCCCCCGGTCTCACAAAAAGATGGAAGGATAAGTTCTACTTTGCTCGTCCTCTGGATGAGAAAGTTAAATGGAATGTCCCACTGGAGTGCAACGAAGAGCCTTCCATTCCTGACACATACGATGTGGAGAAAGAGATAAAACAGTTGATTAGCGAGGGCTTTTTCAACCAAGTATTCGACCACCAGCTAATGATGAAGGGAAATACTTTTATGTGCCTGTACAAAGCTTAGTTAAATGACTTGACACTTGAGGCCTTTGTCCTCACCCTAGATAACACCGTTTTGAGTGAGTTATATTCTTCCTCTGCAGAGTCCCATTTTCCTTTGTATTACTTTGTCTAAATCCTTTCATGTGGTCGTTATTTCGTAGGGAATATCATGGATGGGTTGAGGTATTCACCCCCATCTATTCCCACAGGTAGTGCTCGTAAGAAGGAGGGTAAGAAGGTCTGGCGACCCGAGGTTCAGTGGCTTCGGCGGCATCGGGAATGACACCTTCTGCTTTTGAGGGTGGAGCTGAAAACATCATTTAGGGGGAGACTCTTGAGAGTGTGGGGATAACAAAAGGAAGAGGTGCCAACTCTTTGACCCATCCCGAGGTGGGGAACCAACTAGCGGTGTCATCCAATGGAGCATCCATTATGATGACCAGCGATTCGGAGGAGGAAATGGAGTCCCCTGCATTGCTAGTGAGGAGTCTTGGTGTCCCCATATCAACCCCTCGGGGCCGCGAGGGTCTACCGGTAGCTTGGGGAATGGGCGGAGATGCGACTTGGTTGGGGGATCTTATATCTTCCAAAGAGGAGGATGATCTTGGAAGGGGCCCGACTGACTTACTTATCCAGTCTCGGGCTCGTGGGCAGAAGAGGGATCTACATTGACTCTTTCATTATAGCATCGCCTTTCTTTTGAGGAGACTGATCCTCCCCCTGCAGCATAGCTGCGCCACACGGCTACTGCATGTTCGGGATCTAAGGCTAGAGTACCACCATCAGAGTCCACCGGAGCACATAGACCACCATCTACATGGTCCACCAGAGCTGGCCCGAGCGGGAGGCCCACCGAGACTCTAGTATCGGGAGTATGCATAGGCACGCAACAGAGCCCAGGTAGGAGACCCTCCAGAGGTACGACTATACCTAGCGACCAGTCTCAGAGGCAGATTAGATTATCAAATTGGGCACTGTTTATGTCCCCCTGGTTGTGAGGTTACGACGATGATCACGTGGTTGATTAGACAGTTTATGCGGACGTTTTGGTCCTCCTACTTGACGATGCCCGAGACTATGTGACATTATATGTGGATTAAATTTACGGTGAGGAATTATTACATAAATATATTATTTAATTTAGTGAATTAGTAAATCAAAAGACATAATATGAATAATCTTAAAAACTTTATTATTTTATAGACTATATATGGGGTCCGAGAGTTAGATAAATACGATGTACATAGGGAATTCCAAATGAAGGTGAAGCATTGTTATAAGTGTTTTATTCACAAGCCGAAGAAGCAATACATGGATAGGAAGAATGATCTGAAGTATGTTAGGGTTCCAAAGGCTTGGATGAACAATGCGTTGGAGGCAGAGGCGATTAAACATTGGGTGTCGCGAACGCATCAAGAGGTTTTGCGAAAGACGCAAATCAATAAGAGAGTAGGCATGACCTTAGAGGTTATGAAGAAGGTACGTCCCACCTTCTTTGGTGGATCCATCGACCTAAAGGAGATCAAACGTTGGATGGTATGATTTATTAAAATTAACAATATAAGCGTAACTAAGTAATCTTAATATATGTTTGATTAAAAAACTTTGAATTGTTGCATTTCTTGTATGGGCACCCAATTCGTTTCCCTAGATCTAAGTAGTCATCTTGTTGCGAAGTGAATTCTATGAATGTACGAACCCCAACCACAAAACTATGTTGCAAATAACAATTGCTATCGAATCTATCAAACATCCATATCTATCAGCTTGATAATGCGTTATTTATATAAGTTGTAAAATATAAAGCAAATAATTACAATTAATACTACGAACAATTATCAATTTAAATCGTAACAATTATCATGCACGATAAGGATGTAGCATGACAAAATGATCAACTTACTTCCTGAAGTGTGAAAGAACGATCCTCAAGAATGTTGTGTCCATTACAAGTAGCCTCGATGTATCTACGGCAATATCTACCAACAAATAAATAAACAAGATAGCATACCATACCAAAAAATAGTATTGAAAAAAGATATTTGAGCAAGTAAAAGAAAAAAATGTGGATATCTTAAGAATTGGTCAAAATTGGAGTGAATTGTGAGAGTGAGGGAGGGGTATATTTAAGGGGGAGAAACTGACAACTCGCGACCGTCTGGCGGTCGCGGCTCTAGCTTCGCAACCGCCTGGCGGTCACAAAGAGGGTCATTTGTGACCATCGGGCGATTGCGAATAATATTCATGACTTTGATTTGTGCATTTCGGATGGTTGATAAATTGATAAAATAGTTAAAACGAGGCAAAATCTAAGTTTTTATTGCACAATCATATATAACAATTAAAATAACTAGGTATATTTCATGATTAGTTGTAGAACGTAAAATAGGTTCATCGTACATAACTCGCCCATTAACATCTGATCTATTACTTTGATAACTCAACTACTAGTGTTGTAATCATTTATTACATCAATTCACATATAATGATGATATTTATTGCCAAAAACCACAAACGCATCAAGATCGTTCCAAAAAGTCACAAATTTAAATATGAATATTATTTGCAACCGCCCAGCGGTCACGACTCGAAAGGTTTGAATTTCACGACAGCTCGCAACGCAAAATGCACTAGAATTGGCGGGATTCGGTGAAAATTTGAGTGTTGGGAAAATTCAAAATTTTCACACAAAATTCTATATATACCCACAATTCTTCTCTCTAATATTCAATACACTAAAACTATACTCTCCATAAATAACCAACACTTTCTTTTCTTTTCTTTTTCCAAATCTAAAACTTTCACAACTCCAAAAAAAAAACCCCAATATATTTAGTTTCTCTTTAATTAATGTTTTCATATTTTTTCTTAATATTTGCATTTTTTACATAGGAATGTTATTTTCTTAAATCTGATGAAGGTTATTCACGATCGCAGGCGGTCACGAATAACCTTCTCAACCTTCTGGCACTCGCGGCAGCTTTTGCAACCCCCCGGCGCTCGCGAATACTATCGTGGTTACCTTGAGGCTTTTCGCAACTTCCAGGCAGTTGCAAAAGACCCTGAGGCTTTCCGCGTCCGCCAAACGGTTGTAAATAACTTCAGGGTCTTTTGCAACCGCCAAGCGGCTGCGAAAGACCTTTGAGCCTTTAGCAACCATTAGGCGGTCGTGATTACCTCGTAACCTCTTGGCGCTCGCGATAATGCAGTTGCAAACTCGCGACCGCCCGAGGGTTGCAGATTGTGTACGACGGGCCGCATCTGCGACTCGTCCCCGAATGACCCCCAATTCTTGTAGTTCCAGCGTATGTATAGAATGTTTAAAAAACCCAAAAAATTAATGTCCACTATTTCATTCATTTGGTTGAGAAATATTATATATAGTTATTGAATCTATGGTAATAAAATTTAAAATATAATTTTTTTTCTATCCTTTTATCCAATTTATATTGTAAAATATTACTTGTTTTATGAATCATGAAAATCATTATCCATAAGTATAGTTCTGATGATTTCATAAGACAATAAATAAATAAATAAAACCTTAGGCGGCCATGTGTTGACTTTGTGATTCAATGGTGAATTTGGAAAGAAGATCAGAGGAGAGGGAAGAGAGAGAAAAAGAGGTGAAGGCATTAGGTTTGTGTAAACAGAAATAATGCAAAACTTAATTTACAATCAGGTAACAAACCCTTTATATACTAGGACAAAAGTGTTAAAGGAGAACTTAATTTACAATTAGTTAACAAACCTTTTATACCACCAGTGGTTTTGTAAATATGCCTGCGATCTGGTGCATGTTGGACACATGTTCTATTTTAAGCAGGTCTTGATGAACTTTCTCCCGGACAAAGAAGTTGTTGATTTTAATGTGCTTCATCCGCTCGTGATGGACTGGGTTGACAGCTATAGGCGGCGCTCTTGCTATCAGTAAAAGAATAGGTGTCTGAGATTGAGTGACATTAAGGTCCTCTGTAGTTGTTCCAACCAAAGAAGCTCACAAGTCGTAGTTGCAAGGGCTCGGTACTCTGCTTCAGTTGAAGAACGCCTAACAGTGGGCTATTTTTTGGCTTTCCAGGAAACAAGTGAATCTCCCAAGTATACCGCATACCATGTAATGCTACGTCTGGAGTCCAAGCAGCTGCCGGGGAAACATTTTAAGTGAGATTCACTGGTAGAGGGTTAAGCATTGAATGCTAAAGCATAAGTAAGGCCTTGTAATGGTCAAATAAAACAGTTTGCCCACCAGCCTTCTGTAAGCTGTAGGATCAGACAGAAAAGAAGAAGATTTATTAAGCTGGAATTTTAAAGTTGAGTTCATTGGAGTAATAGATGGCTGGGAAGCCAGATAACCAGAATCTTCTAATATGTCAAGGGCATATTTAATTTGACAAAGTGAAATGCCTTTCTTTGATCTGCAACCTCAATACCTAAGATGTATTTAAGATCACCAAGGTCTTTAATAGTAAATTTTTCATGGAAATGGCTTTTTAATTTGTCAATTTTAGAAAGGTCATTCCCAACAACTATTAAATCATCAACTTAAATGCACACCACCGTAAAAGACTCACAATTTCTTTTAACAAACAAAGAGCAATCAATGACAGACTGTGAAAAACCAAAATTATGCAAACAAGATGTGAGTTTGATATACCACTGTCCAGAGGCTTGCTTTAGGCCATAAAGACTCTTTTTCAGTAAGCAAACTCTATTGTCTTTGTTAACAGGGTAAAAATCCACGCGCTTAAAATATACTATAGTTCGATTACTAAAAATTGCCGTATATATTATTATATGATTTATATGCGTAACCACAAAATACCCGTATCACACAGCAAAGACCCCGAGTCCCCCAAATACAAGAGCACCCCTGCACCCTCCGATGTCTTAAAGCTATCGGAGGATTCATCCCGAGAGCTTGGATACTAAAACATTACTTCACGAAGACAAAGCAAAGCCCTCGGAAACATGCCCAATTTATGACCAAGGCAGAAACACCTATCAGAGTACATGTCAGAAGAAGGCATCCCAAAGATAACCCGCTATCGGAACTACTACAGCATCGGACAAGCATTCCCACCCACCTATCCAGTGCTTCCGATAGGTGCCGATCCATCAGAGCACATTGAAGCTATCTGAAAGGATAATTCATCCTAGTAGCGCCCCGTCAGCAGATATACCAAACAGATAAAACCTATCTCTTCGCACATGCATAATGACACCTGTGAACACATGCACAGTGACACTTGTCCCTAAAAAACTTTTATAAAAGGTAAAGGTGAGAGATCATAGAAAAGAGGAGGAGCGCGCTCCCAAGGGAACTCATATTCTCTATAAAACTAAAAAAGACTTCAGAGGAGAGAAAACTCTTTTCTTTCTGAAGGCTTCAGTAAGGTCTACTCTTTCAACAGATAAAATCAACACAATCAATAAAATCGACATATTCCAAATGGTCAACACCAAGAACAAGAACTACGAGTGGCTTGATTCCCAATCGGGGGATACGTAGGCAGCTCGGAAAATATCCGGGTCCAGCCCCAAATCAATAAAAACCAACAATCTCCTGGGGTCGGGATCGGGGTTCCAACCCAAAAATAACTCGTTAAATAGGGAATAATTCCAAACCCATTAACAAAGTGGCGTCGTCTGTGGGAACCGTCATCGAATCCTTGAGCAAGCCCGAAGGGATCGCCGCCAAGATCAAAACGGAAAGCAGGTACCACTGCCACGAGGCGATACGCTCCGAAGATAAGTTTCTATTTCTCCAAACTCGCGTGATTCGAGTCCAATCTTGGATATCTCCTTAAAATTTTAGGATTTTTCAATTGCTATATAAGTATGTATGCGAAGTCTATAGAAGACCTGTAAAGGAAAGGGAAGAAATGGTCCAGTAGCCTCGTAGAGGTTTTCCGGGGGCGCTTACCCGGAGAACCTTTATCCGTGCCCCCTTCTCGAAGGCTTTTTTAAAAAAAATCTGTATAATTAATGTAACCAGAATATGAATAAACCTACCGGAAGGATTCTTTAAAAATACGTGAGCATATTCCTGAACCCCCATCTTCTCGTTGCCACCCGAGCCACTGGCTCCTTCCACCATGTACGGTCGTAAGAAGTCCACTGCAAAAACGGCTAAAGGTTAGTTAAACCAGAAGAAATACCTATAAAGTAGGTCATATAAGTATAGTAACTTACCGAAAGTGTTGGAGTATTTTTCGGGGATGGCCAGAGGAGTCTTGATTTTGTCTATCGGGGCGATATGTCGCAAGCCCGCGGTTCGATAGAGACGAGTGAAATCCTTTGCCTCCACCAAAGGCTTCGCAGAAAACACCGATGAAAACACCAGTGTATCGTCCATCACCCTCTCTGGAAATTTGGGCACCTTCTAGGTAAGTGGCATGTCCCATTTCCCCTCGGTGGGGTTGATGTAGAAAAACTTGTTCTTCAATGTGCCGTGAGAGCTGACGTTGCCCTCGGAGATACGGTCATCTCTGTCCTGATGACTGAAACAGTAGAAAGGAGCCCCCCCAGAGACACCTTCAACTCGAAAATTGCAAAAAATCTATCCCTCGTGCACTCGATTCCCCTCACCAAGCACCAGTAAACGAACAATGCAAGGGCCGTAAAAGAGTTGGGGGTGAGTTGACTGGGCATACGTTGTAGTATTTAAAAATTTCGCAGTAAAAAGGCGGGAAGAAGGAACGCAATCCCGCCTTTACCTGGGAGTAATACACTGTTAAGTGCTTCGGAGAAGGAGAATTACCCCGTTGATCGGCTAACGGAACCGTCACCTCCACGTTCCGGCCAGAAGCACCGTATTCGATGAACAACTTTCGAATTTCCTCCTCCTCCGCAGTGCTAACTGTCGCTTCGACCTTCTGGGTAGCTCGAGGAGCACCACCCTTGTCAGCATTTTTCTTTGACTTATTTACCCTCTTTGCACTGCCACTACCACCGGCCCCCATCACCGCCGCCGCGCTTCTCTTTCGAGAAGACGAAAGAACGGCTCCTGTCGCCTCGCCAGTGCCAGAAGTGGCAGACACCAGATTGGTTGTGGATAGAGATGCCATTAGAGAGATGTTGAGAAATTAGAAAGCTTTTTGCAGAGAAAGGAGTTAAGCGGAAGAGATTTTTTCGCCTAAGAATTGCAAGTGAGAGAAGAATTAGAGAGAGAGGTGTTTATAAACCCTAGGCCCAATAAAGGCATTGATTACCCACTAAACCTCTTTACACTCCACGATTGGAAATCATGCCTAGTGGGTCATAAATCATCATGCCTCTTCGGTTAGACTAACGGTCCAAATACCTCGACCCACGTACTGAACGTGGCATTAAACCATCATTAATTACATTTAATCGCAGTTAATTAAATGCCACGACATTAATTATAATTAATTCCCCGGTATTAATCCCACGAGGGCACATTTCCAAGGCATCGGAAACCTCTCGCCTCGGAGAAGGTAATCACAATAATCCCCTCATCCCTTCAAAAGAAAGGCCAAGAACTTGGGAGACATGTGTTAAACAGACATAAACGTCAATGATGAATGTCTACGACACCCCAGAAGAGTTCTGTGATACCCTCCCAAGGTTTTCCAAATCCTGGATGCGATTCAAAATTCCTCTCAAGGATCTACGATGCCTTATGAAAAGTTCTTGATAACGCTACGATACTTTAAAAGGGTTAGGACAGCCCCTATGGTGCTTATAAGGACACTAAGATGTCATGATACTACGTACGATACTCAAAAAGCTCGAAACCAGTGCTTTCGGCGACCCCGGTGACTGAAGGCTACGATACGAGAACCATCGTGACTTTCGACCTTTTGAGTTTCTAGTGCAGTCAAATGCACTAAAAACTGGGGGGGGGGGGTTTGTTAACAGGGTAAAAATCCACGCGCTTAAAATGTACTATAGTTCGATTACTAAAAATTGCCGGATATATTATTATATGATTTATATGCGTAACCACAAAATACCCATATCACACGGCAAAGACCCCGAGTCCCCCAAATACAAGAGCACGCCCTGCACCCTCCGATGTCTGAAAGCTATCGGAGGATTCATACCGAGGGCTTGGATACTAAAACATTACTTCACGAAGACAAAGCAAAGCCCTCGGAAACATGCCCAATTTATGACCAAGGCAGAAACACCTATCAGAGTACATGTCAGAAGAAGGCATCCCAAAGATAACCCGCTATCGGAACTACCACAGCATCGGACAAGCATTCCCACCCACCTATCCAGCGCTTCCGATAGGTACTGGTCCATCAGAGCACATTGAAGCTATCGGAAAGGATAATTCATCCTAGTCAGGGCCCCGTCAGCAGATATACCAAACAGATAAAACCTATCTATTCGCACATGCATAATGACACCTGTGAACACATGCACAGTGACACTTGTCCCTAAAAAACTTCTATAAAAGGTAAAGGTGAGAGATCATAGAAAAGAGGAGGGGGGCGCTCCCAAGGGAACTTATGTTCTCTATAAAACTAAAAAAGGCTTCAGAGGAGAGAAAACTCTTTTCAACACAATCAATAAAATCGACATATTCCAAATGGTCAACACCAAGAACAAGAACTACGAGTGGCTTGATTCCCAATCGGGGGGATACGTAGGCACCTCGGAAAATATCCGGGTCTAACCCCAAATCAATAAAAACCAACAATCTCCTCGGGTCGGGATCGGCGTTCCAACCAAAAATAACTCGTTAAATAGGGAATAATTCCAAACCCGTTAACAAAGTGGCGCCGTCAGTGGGAACTGTCATCGAATCCTTGAGCAAACCCCAAGGGATCACCGCCAAGATCAAAATGGAAAGCAGGTACTACTGCCACAAGGCGATACGCTCCGAAGATAAGTTTCTATTTCTCCAAACTCGCGTGATTCGAGTCCAATCTTGGATATCTCCTTAAAATTTTAGAATTTTCTAATTGCTATATAAGTATGTATGCGAAGTCCATAGAAGACCTGTAAAGGAAAGGGAAGAAATGGTCCAGTGGCCTCGTAGAGGTTTTCCGGGGGCGCTTACCCGGAGAACCTTTATTCGTGCCCCCTTCTCGAAGGCTTTTTAAAAAAAAAGTTTGTATAATTAATGTAACTAGAATATGAATAAACCTACCGGAAGGATTCTTTAAAAATACGTGAGAATATTCACTAAACTCCAAGCACCTATATATACTTAGGAATCTTTCCACGGATGGCTGAATTAAGTGTGAGCTGTCCAAGCTATGTTACAGCTACGATTACGTGTCGGGGGATACCTCTATTTAGAGAAAATGTATCTCCAAAGTTTGCACTGCGAACATGCACGTTATGCTAAGTAATTTGTTTGACCAGTAAGAATGAGATACTATCTCATCTCTTTAAACTCAATCTTAAGTTCTACAATTAAAGGAAAGTGAAATTGTTAGATCGGGACTTGATACTTCTCACGCAGTGTTAACCGTGATGTTGGTCTAACACTGATCAGCTCTTTCAATATTAAGATGATGTTGGACTCTCGATGTTACCTTAACATCCGTTTAACAGCTGACATCTGTTAACGTTAGCACAAATCTACTTGACAGAGAATATTACGCAGCGGATAAATAAAGAACACAAGTAGATGTAATTTTAAGAAGATAATATATTAATATGATCTTCCGAGCCGTAGGTAAAATAACCCGTTAAGGTTTTAACAAAAGTCGTTCTCTCAATTTTCAAGCTCCTCACTCTCAAATTAATCGAACTAAGCAAAGCACACAAAAATTGCTTCGACTATCTCTAAAAGCTCCTCACTCTTAGATCTATTCTAACAACTCAAAAACTTTGCTAAAGCAAGACAAAGACACTCGACTATAAAGATTTCCTCACGGTAGATTTTCGCTCTTGTCTTTGTGTCTTTTTCTTGATGCCCAACATGCCTATTTATAGTGTAGTCTTCCTTGATATCCAAGACATGTTGTGCACGTTTTTGGTTGCTATTAGATCTCCTTATATGACTCTAATTTCGTTCATAGCAAGTCTTCTTCAATAGGGAAATGTTTCCTTTTCCAACTTGAAGTCTTGAATGGAAAGGTTTCCTTCGTTGACTAGAAGTCTTCAATGGAAATGTTTCCTTCTTTAACTTGAAGTCTTCTAAGAAAAGTATCCTTCTCCATCTTGTAGTCTTCTATGGAAAGAATCATACTGCAAGTAATCTTCTTTCCTTCTTACAATTCACATGCCTTGATCTTTCCATTGCACCGCACACATCTTTTCTTATTTAATTATGGAAAGTTCTTCTTTGGAAACTTCTCTTTGAATGGCAACTTCTTGTTAAGGAAATAGATCCTTCCTTGAAGTCTCTTGACCTGGAGCACATACAAATACCAACTACAACTCGTGGAACTAAGTTAGTAAGTGAATAAAGGCAAAACACAATTATAGCAATAAATCCCGAATGTGCAGTTTTTCTGAGTTCAATGTTATATTGTGTTCAATGTTATCCTAACATTGCAAATACACTGTTTATCTAACATTGACAAAATACTTGCACTTTCAATCTCCCCCCTTTTGCCTTTCTTCACAAAACCAAACATGTTCACAATTCATATTATGCACAGTGCTCCAACAACACAACATCATTAATATCTTAAGCTACTCCCCATTATTGACCAAGTAGCATTAAGATACTGATAATAATAAACAATGAGTTAAACATCACAATTATAAGCATAACTGAGAAAACATTAGCTATATAAGAATTGCAGAACCAGTAGAATAAACATGAAGATCAAATGGCTTACTTCTCCCCCTTTTTGTGAGGAAAGCAAAATCTTGACGAATCACTTCATAAGATAAAGTTCTATAGCTCTTTCTTTAGCAGCTATTTCCATTTCTCTCTATGAGAACTTTACCATTCAATGTTTTTTAAAATCCTCCATAGCCATTAAAGTTAGCTTCAATTGTAGATATTACCTCAAGTGTTACCTCTGATGTTGAGTCAACATTGTTCTCCAGCGATGTTGTCATAACAACTAGCTCAGACTCAATATCATCAGACTTTTCAGAACCTTCTTCCTTATCCTCTTGATCTCAACGATTTCATCATCACCATTCTCAGTTTCCTAATCCATTTCCTCATAACCATCTTTTTCTTCTTCACCACTTCATCTTCATTCTCTACTTCTCTATCCTTCTTCTCTTTCTCATTCTCCTTATCACCTTGCAATCACCTAGCAGCATCAACATCTCTTTTTCTTTACAAGTACCAGCGGTATAACACTGCTCCCCCTTAATGCAAGCTATCAAACTCAATGTTGGCATAACATTGACATCTATCAATGTTGTCATAACATTAGACTTTCACAATGTTAACTTAACATTGAATCCAGAAAGTTGTTCTAACATTGACGTTTATCGTTGTTGTCTTAACATTGAACCAGAATGTACCTGCACAAAAGTTTACAAAAACCAGCAATAAAACCACAATTATCATCCACATTAGTCTCTCCAGCAACTAACATGTTCTCCCCCTCAATCAAATCAGCTTTCTCTACAAAATGTTCCTCAAGCACTGTCTCCTCAATTGTGTTTGAAGTACCAACAAAAACAACACCTTGTTCCTCAGTTCTAACTTGTTTTATCTCAGCAACAATGTCCGGAACGAGTGTTGTACCTACGAGAAAGAACTACAAGAGTAGGGGTGGGGTTATATCCTTGATTCACCATACCACGGGCCACACTCAACACCAGAGATGCATGCCAAGGATTTAAAAAACAATTGCAAGTGAAAATTCATAGTATTTCAGAGAATTGGGCACAAAGAGATTAGAGATTCAGAATCACAAGTGAAAAGAAGTAATGAGCGGTTTCTTAAAATAAATCATGCATAATTACCGCCTGTTGAGACAACAAGTGACACCGATTTACTTCACACATGACCAGAACAGTTCATGAAAAACTTATAAGTCATAATGTTAAACCTGGATGTTGAGACAACATGCTTACAGACTGATGTTGGCACAACACTGACACCTGTTCTGAATCAACATTGGTTCTTGTGAATGTGGAGGTATTGAGCTTACCCTCAAGATATTTTCAATTAAAAGCATGAGCTAGATCTGAAAACACATATCTGAAACTTAAGACACATTAGAAAATTAGTACCACAGATATATCAGACCTGTACATGGAAAGGAGAGTTAGTTAACAGAAAATCCAACATTTTGGGTATGAAGTAAATTAAAGGAGTTAATCTACTTCCAAGTCATAACAAGAGACAACGTAGTGTGTCACCGCAGCTGAATCACCCAAAATATATGCCTTCATATGATAACATAACTATTTCTCCCCCTTAAGCTCAAACCGACACAGACACATCAAGGAAAGAATGAATGAATGCAAGCCTAAGTGAAATGCAGAATACAGAATGCAAAATACATAATGTTAAGTTAACATTAGTAGATGGTAACCATGGAGTATCAGCTTTATAGACAAGGAACAGATCATATCAGTTCAAATCTTTATCAATTATCATAAACTATTTTTGAACTAAAACTGAAGAATGTTACAAAAGGATAATATCATCACTGAATGAGGGCATCACAAGACTCCACACACCCCAGTAACACTATTATCAGCTACATATTAGGCAAGTACAAAGGAATTGAATGAAGACAATACACTTATCATATACTTCATCACCCCAACTCCTTATGCATACTTGTGGACCAACCTGTTTACAAGAGAAACACCAAGTGATCAGTGCTACTGAATGTGAGGCAGTCGAAACTCCAAACATCCCAGTAGAAAGGATCACCATCATGCATTTCCTTGTCTAAAAAGAGACAAAAACACGAACATAAGTACAACTGAATAACACTGAAGCTCTCAACATCATGTACCCCAGCTTCTCTTCATGTTCTGTCCAACCTAACGTGGATAAGTCACAACTGAATAACACCAAAGTAGTGAACTTTGTGCATCCCAGCTTCTCCTGATGTTAGGTTAACATTCGCAGACCAACAACAGAGTTTTAACTTTACAAAACTTTTGATATGAACCTGTCCACCAGTAAACTTAGCTAACAATCCTGGTCAACCACACAAACCAATAATAACAAACATTCATGAAGACAAACAAGAACAAAACATGGAAATCAAACAGAAAAAAATCTAATGCAATCCTACACACCACAAACAGACTACGGTGTTAGCCAGTGGTGTTATGGC
This sequence comes from Linaria vulgaris, assembly GCA_948329865.1. Lineage (NCBI taxonomy): Eukaryota > Viridiplantae > Streptophyta > Magnoliopsida > Lamiales > Plantaginaceae > Linaria > Linaria vulgaris. The sequence continues at coordinate 31,483,282 of OX415249.1, forward strand.
AACACCGGAATGCAACACTGAATCATAGAACATTCAAGCCAAGAGACTTCCTCAAATTGAAGAACCTCTCGTTATCTAATGACATCTTAAACATATCAGCTAACTGATTGTTGGTCTCTAAGTGATCAATGTTTATAACCTTGTCATCTACCAGTTTTCTCAAGAAATAATGCATAGAAAATATATGCTTTGTTCTAGAATGATGCACCAGATTTCTTGATATGCTAATAGCGCTAAGATTATCCCAAACCATTAACAATGTGTCACTCTTTATCCCATAATCATGCAACATGTATTTAAGCCATATAAAACGGGTAACACAGCTGCAAGCTGCAAGTTCAACAGTTGATAATGACACACAATTATGTTTCTTGCTATAACATGAGAGTGGATTATTTCCCAAAGAAAAACAACCCCCACATGCAGATATTCTATCAGCCAAATCTCCAGCCCAGTCAGAATCAAAACCGACAAGGTTTGTATTTGCATCATGTGTATACCATATGCCTAAGTCTACAGCACCAGATATATATTGCAGTGTTCGCTTCACAACAATTAAGTGAAACGCTTTAGGTTCAACGTAATACCTGGCACAAACACAGACACAAACCGAGTTCATAATAAATGGGCTAGTGGCGGATAGATATAGCAAGCTTGTGTCTCCTTTTTGAATTACCAAAGTAGAAGACATTGGAGTCTTGCTCAATTTTGACTCCTCCAACCCAATCATGCTCATCCCATCCTCCTTTTGCTTCACTTTCAAACCCAAGAAGAAATTCAGTTCACCAATCACGCTCATCACTAATGTACCTGTCAAAGCCTCAACAAACTTGTCTAGAGTAGACTTGTTAGTATAAACAAAGACAATTTCATCAGCAAATCTTTGATCTAAGCAATTATCAGAATATGTGGCAGACATACAAACACTCAAAATTATCATATCTCTACAATTTACCCTTTTCTTGTTGTGTGTTTTGATGTCATTAATGATTTGAACCATAACCTGAGATATAGGATGATTACTCTGAATCCTATCAGTTGTATCCCTCCAAACATCTTGAACTTGGACCTTTTCATGTAAGTTTGACTGCTCGAATTTTGTGTCAACATCAGGACTGGTCGATGTTGGCATAACACCAGTTTCTGGTTCATGTTCAGATTCAGGTTCTGGATCTGCAGGTGATGTTGGAATAACATTGTCTGGAGTCAATGTTAGAGTAACATCAGAATCTAGTAGACTTGGCACAGCAGCCTCTAACTCACCTGCAACACTCAGCAAATCATCAATAACCACATTAACCGATTCTTGAACAATAATTAATCTTGGATCAAACATTCCAATAATAGTATTGTTCAAAGAATAGCCATCAAAGATATGTTCTTCACTTTTTGGATCATATTTGATCACAAAATCTGTCATTTAAAGTATAGCAAACATATCCAAATTCAAGAAAATAAGCAAGATCATGTTTCTTCTTTTTCATCATCACATAAGAAGTCATGGGAATAGAGAATTTATGAATATTTTCATTAAGCACACATAAGCCATAGAATGACCTATTTTCAAATTCTCTATCATGATTTGACCAAATATTACCAAAAGAAGCATCATGTAAGTTATCAATACTAGCATGCAATGTTCTAAAGGTATTAAAAGCTTCTGATTTTTCTTTGAAAGATTTAATCAAAGTATATCCAAAAAAATCATTCATAATCACACAATCATATTGTTTATCCCCAACTCTATTTACTTGAATAAGAGCTAAGAGATCCATATGAAGTAGATGAAAACAATTAGAGGTACTAGTAACCTGTTCATCCACTTGGATTGGATTATGAGAAGGTTTGGTCACCTTACCTTTCGAGCAATCATAACATACCATCTTACCAGAACTCATGAGATTGGGAATGCCTCTCACGGTTTCAAGTTTCAACACTTTGCCCAGATTCTTGTTGTGCATGTGTCCAAGTCTCTTGTTCTTGGCAACCAAATAGTCCACCTTTGTTTGAAAGCAAGTCACTTGATCCCGCACCAAGTAGTTGTCTTCAAACCTCTTACCTGTCAAAGCACACACATTTGCACAATCAGATACATAACAAGAATCTTTAACATACCTTACCAATAAGTCATCATCACACAATTGACTGATGCTTATATGGTTTTCATAGAATCCATCCAACAACATCTCATCCTTCAAGGGTGGGGATCCATCAACATTCAACACTTCTTTGCCAATGATTCTTCCTTTACTTCCATCTTCATAGGTGAAAGTTCCTGTGGTTGGTGGTGCACTAAACCCTAAACCCTAAACCCACACTGCTTCAAATTGGATTTGCTTTCTTTCCAATCATGTGTCTTAAGCAGTGTTAAGGCAATACAATCTGTTCTCAATGTTAAGGTAACATTGGTTATCCAGTGTCGTCTTAACATCGTGTATAACCGTATCAAATCAGATTTGTATCCAGCCATATGCCTCAAACATCCACTATCAGAGTACCACTTACCTGCAAAGTTAGTATGCATAGTAGGAAAGATAATATTGCACACAATATAAGTTCCAGGCACCCAAAGTCTAATGTTTCTCATCCCACTATTCTGTTCAGCAATGTTGGAACTGAATGTTAAGGTAACACTGGAATAACTAGTATCAACATTGGAATGTTCAGATTCCAGTGTTGGCTTAACACCAGCATCAACATTGCATGAATCCCTATTCCGTTCAACTATTTTCTTTTTAAGAGACTTTCTGTATTTATAACAATATGGTTTAAAGTGTCCAAATTGAAAACAATATTGACAAACATAAGCCATTTTCTTAGATTCTCTAGAAAGTACCTTTGCCTTTTCAAAACCAGGAATAGTGGATTTAACAGAAGTAGTTGAGTGAGTAACTTGACTTTGATATCCTAAACCAGAATTACCATCATTGCCTAAACATAAAACTTCATCAAGTTTATAAGTACCTGTTTTCCTCTTGGCAATGGTATGTTCAGCAATTTCTAGCTTAGAAGTTACCTTTTCTATTTCATCATCTTTTCTGTCCAAACTAACCTCAAGTTGAGCGATTGTAGCCTTCAAGCTTTCATTATCTTCCATAGCCTTCTCAATTCTACTCAACTTGTCCTTCTCCTTGAGCAGGTCTTGGTAGATGATCTTCAGTTCATCAAGAAACTCTTCTTGAATCAATTTACCTTCAAGGACACTATCATCTTCCAAACCTATAGAATCATGCAAATACTCAAAGTCAGAATCATCATCAAACTCATCATAATCAGAAATCAAACATTCAGAGTTTTCTAAACAAATGGTTTCATCCCAATTGTCAAGAAAAATCTCCCGAACTGGTGTTGTCTTCTGGATGTTAACATAACATTGAGCTGCCTGGATGTTGGCAGAACACCAAGTCTTGACACCAGCAGGTATGTCCACCTTTGCACACACTGTTGTTTGATTTTCTTCAATCGTTGGCACCTGTCCATCACCATATTCTTCAAAACCTATCTCATCATTATCATCTACACAAACCAAGTTAGATTTTCCTTTTGTTCTAAGGTTGTTACCACATTCATACGAAAAGTGGCCCCAACCTTTACATTCATAACACTGAATCTTTTTGAGATGTGTATCATTATGAGGAGTAAGTTTACAAGAATATTTGGTCATCTCTTCAGAGAAATCTTTCTTTAAATCAGCAAGAATATTTTTATCACATAAACTAAGCTTATTAAACTTTTCAATCACAGTTTCATTATAAGCTTGAATTTCTTCTTCATCATCTACTTTTTCAAGATTCATCTCAAATTCTTTCATAGTGCAAAGTAGAGTATAAATGTCTAACGTGTCCATATTCCTAGCTTCTTGCATAGCAATCACCTCAAATTTCTTAGAAAGAGTTCTCACAGCTTTGTACGCCAATTGCTTAGTAGACAGGGACTCACCTAAGTCTTGAATTTCATTAGCAAGATCCATGAGTTTCACAAATAAGCAGTAAACTTTCGTCTTCCCCCATTGTTAAATTATCAAATTTGCTCAAAAACATGCATAGCTTAGTCTTTTTACTACATACATCACCTTCACAATGATTTTGTAAGATATCCCAAGCATGCTTTGCAGTTGAACAATTTTTAATTAACTTAAACATGTGAAAATCAACCAAACTAAATATGGTATTTAAGGCTTTTTCATTGAAGAAAGCGCTACTTAGCTCAGTTTGAGTCCACTCTGATTTTGGCTTAGGAACAGCGTCATGATCTTCATCTGGATCTACAGTGCCATGAAAGTAATCAAAGTTAGATTCATCAATAATAGACAAGGAATCAGAATTAATACAAGAATTATATTTATTCCAAATTCTAAAGAAAAACTCCTGTTCTGGTGTTGGATCCTGGATGTTAGAGTAACATTGAGATCCGTGGCAGTTCTGGGAGTCTTCTTTTGTCCAGTAAGTATGAGCGAGTAGCGCAGCTGTATGAATCTCATATGATTTTCCTTCGGCCACAGTACGTGATCCATAATTGAAATCATCACCATCGTTATTGTGAGAATTTGAGGCTAATATTGAAAGATCTTCATCTGGAGCACACATAGGGACTGCATACCCTTCGATCGCCGTCTACAAAGCCCGCCAACCGAATGATTTAATGAGTGCACGAATTCTAACCTTCCAGTAAGAATAGTTGGATCCATCCAAGACAAGCAATTTGTTGTTGTTCGGATTCTGGTTGTCCATCCAAGACAGTGAATTCGGTGCTTGGCTCTGATACCAATTGAAATTGTTGGATCGGGACTTGATACTTCTCACGCAGTGTTAACCGTGATGTTGGTCTAACACTGATCAGCTTTTTCAATGTTAAGCTGATGTTGGACTCTCGTTGTTACCTTAACATCCGTTTAACAACTGACAACAGTTAACGTTATCACAAATCTACTTGACAGAGAATATTACGCAGAGGATAAATAAAGAACACAAGTAGATGTAATTTTAAGAAGATAATATATTAATATGATCTTCCGAGCCGTAGGCAAAATAACCCGTTAAGGTTTTAACAAAAGTCGTTCTCTCAATTTTCAAGCTCCTCACTCTCAAATTAATCGATCTAAGCAAAGCACACAAGAATTGCTTCGACTATCTCTAAAAGCTCCTCACTCTTAGATCTATTCTAACAACTCACAAACTTTGCTAAAGCAAGACAAAGACACTCGACTATAAAGATTTCCTCACGGGAAATTTTCGCTCTTGTCTTTGTATCTTTTTCTTGATGCCCAACATGCCTATTTATAGTGTAGTCTTCCTTGATAACCAAGACATGTTGTGCACGTTTTTGGTTGCTATTAGATCTCCTTGTATGACTCTAATTTCGTTCATAACAAGTCTTCTTCAATAGGGAAAGGTTTCCTTGTCCAACTTAAAGTCTTCAATGGAAAGGTTTCCTTCTTTGACTAGAAGTCTTCAATGGAAAGGTTTCCTTCTTTAACTTGAAGTCTTATAAGGAAAGTATCCTTCTCCATCTTGTAGTCTTCTATGGAAAGAATCCTACTACAAGTAATCTTCTTTTCTTCTTGCAATTCACATGCCTTGATCTTTCCATTGCACCGCACACATCTTTCCTTATTTAATTATGGAAAGTTCTTCTTTGGAAACTTCTCTTTGAATGGCAACTTCTCTTTAAGTAAATAGATCCTTCCTTGAAGTATCTTGACCTGGAGCACATACAAATACCAACTACAACTCGTGGAACTTAGTTAGTAAGTGAATAAAGGCAAAACACAATTATAGCAATAAATCCCGAATGTGCAGTTTTTCTGAGTTCAATGTTATAATGTGTTCAATGTTATCCTAACATTGCAAATACACTATTTATCTAACATTGACAAAATACTTGCACTTTCAGAAAGGACCCAAGTATTCATAATGTGCTGAAAAGTTGCGATGACTATTAACACAGAAAAGATAAATTTCATTCCAATAAAAAACAAAGTATAATTGTGCTTAACGATAATAAAAAGCCTCTATGTTGGGGGGGGGGGGGGTAGAGAACTCGTAGAAGTGGGGGTTGGCCCAGTTGCGGGAGCTATAGTCGGAACGCTTGTAGAAGGGGGGAGCACCAGAAGGACCAGCATGGGCCCCCGTATCAGGAGAAGTACGAGTGGTAGGCAGAGGGACCACGACTGTTAACGGAACCCGACTCGGGGCAGCAGAGGAAGGAGGAAACTGAGAACTACTCTTAACAAAAAGATCATAAGCTTGTTCCAGCGTGGGTGTCTCCATCTCCGCTATATTTATCAGACACGGATCTACATTGGGAGATATCTTCCTGCGCACTTGCCCGAAGAATTGAAGGAACCCCCACATTACATGTCCGACCAGGTATCCGTGATTTTTACGGACATATAGTTCTTTGACTCGGGTAGTGGCCTCCTCCTGGGCTTGCTTCACTGCGGTAGTCATCCTCTGCTGCATCTCCTCGGAGGTGATGCCCCCCGAAACCGGAGCTTTCGACAGCTCGTCATTAAGAGCATCCACCTGACCAAGCGCTTGATACAAGCTGCGCTCCAATTCCTTCTGTTTCGCCTCCCATGCAATCTTCCTTTCCTCAAAAGAGGTAACCTTTTCTTTTAAAACCATCCCCAAGGCCTCCATCTCCGATGCGTAAGATTAGAGCCGCTTGTTTTCCCCTCTTAACTCTTGGTTCTGCTGCGTGATTTTAGCCCACGCTTATTCATACTTCCCCATCATCTCTCGAAGATCCTTATTCTCTTCTTCTGTCTTCCGAGACCTTTCTTCCGCTGCGTTCGCCAGCTTTTGTAATTTCTCAACCTCGAGTAATAGAAGAGGAAGCATTTTAGGCGCCTAGAAAGCAAAATAGATGGATAAAGATCCCAACATTGGGTCCTAAAGGAATTAGATAAGTAGAAATTAGATCTTACCAGCATAGCCATCCAATTCTTGCAAGTCTGGACAAACCGCCACCCCCGACGGCAGAGAGTTGGCAGCCGATAAGTATCGGGTGACTGTATCGAGGGCCACCTTAGCCTCTTCTGAGCTAGGCCCGTGTCCCGAGGCTGGAACACTCGAAGACGAAGGTCCCCCTACAGGTACTCCCCCTGATATGGGTACTTGAGTAACCGCGGGACTATTCGATTGAATCGCAGCAAACGGACTCGGAGGAGGATGTCCCGAAAAAGAAGGAGCTGCAGCCATCAGCTCCTCCAATAAGGCCATCGGATCATCGGAAGTTGAAGAAAAGGAAGGATCCGAGGGAAAGGATCCTCCTTCCAAATTAAATAAATTGTTACCCCCTGCGAATCAAAAACTTCCCAAGTAAGCAAACTACTCTTTAAAGAAAAACTAAAGGAGGAAAGGATTAATCTTGAGAAGCTTACCCAAATCTGGAGCATCCTCCTGAGATACTCCTTCGTTCTCGGTAGGGAAGGCGGGTCCTTTGTCTGTCAAAAACAGAGTTTCATATAAGTAAGTATGTAAGTATCACAATATTACTTTAAACTAAGAAGAGATAGGTACCTTTGGGAGGGGTTGCCAGTAGTATCTCCAGTGAATCCCCCGATGCCTCCGAGGGGGAAGATATGTCGACAACACCTGAGGGGGGGGGGGGGGGGGGTAAAGGCAACCCCCTATCCCTACCTACTCGTCCCCTTCTCCTAATGAGAAAGCCCCCACGAGGACCGCACCCGCGGAAGTTATGCCTAACTTCGTTTCTTATGGGGTATCAGACGTTCCACTAGATGATCGAAGTTGTTAAACGAGTCCTCGCTTGCTCGGTATCACCTTTCGCAGCCACGGAGACTTCGCCCTCTCCCACCGTCAACTTCCCTTCCTGAACCCCCATCTCCTCGTTACCACCCGAGCCACTGGCTCCTTCCACCATGTACGGTCGTAAGAAGTCCACTGCAAAAACGGCTAAAGGTTAGATAAACCAGAAGAAATACCTATAAAGTAGGTCATATAAGTATAGTAATTTACCGAAAGTGTTGAATTATTCTCGGGGATGGCCAGAGGAGTCTTGATTTTGTCTATCGGGGCGACAAGTCGCAAGCCCGCGGTCTGATAGAGACGAGCGAAATCCTTTGACTCCACCAAAGGCTTCGCAGAAAACACCGGTGAAAACAACAGTGTATCGTCCATCACCCTATCTGGAAATTTGCGCACCCTCCAGGTAAGTGGCATGTCCCATTTCCCCTCGGTGGGGTCGATGTAGAAAAACTTGTTCTTCCATGTGCTGTGAGAGCTGACGTTGCCCTCGGAGATACGGGCATCTCTGTCCCGATGACTGAAACAGTAGAAAGGAGCCCCCCCGGAGACACCTTCAACTCGAAAATTGCAAAAAATCTATCCCTCGTGCACTCGATTCCCCTCACCAAGCACCAGAAAATGAACAAGGCAAGGGCCGTAAAAGAGTTGTGGGTGAGTTGACTAGGGCATACGTTGCAGTATTTAAAAATTTCGCAGTAAAAAGGCGGGAAGAAGGAACGCAATCCCGCCTTTACCTGGGAGTAATACACTGTTAAGTGCTTCGGCGGAGGAGAATTGCCTCGTTGATCGGCTAACGGAACCGTCACCACCACGTTCCGGCCAGAAGCACCGTATCCGATGAACAACTTTCGAATTTCCTCCTTCTCCGCAGTGCTAACTGTCGCTTCGACCTTCTGGGTAGCTCGAGGAGCACCACCCTTGTCAGCATTTTTCTTTGACTTCTTTACCCTCTTTGCACTGCCACTACCACCGGCCCCCATCACCGTCGCCGCGCTTCTCTTTTGAGAAGATGAAGGAACGACTCTTGTCGCCCCGCCAGTGCCAGAAGTGGCAGACACCAGATTGGTTGTGGATAGAGATGCCATTAGAGAGATTTTGAGAAATTAGAAAGCTTTTTGCAGAGAAAGGAGTTAAGCGGAAGAGATTTTTTAACCTAAGAATTGCAAGTGAGAGAAGAATTGGAGAAATAGGTGTTTATAAACCCTAGGCCCAATAAAGGCATTGATTACCCACTAAACATCTTTACACTCCACGATTGGAAATCGTGCCTAGTGGGTCATAAATCATCATGCCTCTTCGGTTAGACTAACGGTCCGAATACCTCGACCCACGTACTGAACGTGGCATTAAACCATCATTAATTATATTTAATCACAGTTAATTCAATGCCACGACATTAATTATAATTAATTCCCTGGTATTAATCCCACGAGGGCACATTTCCAAGGCATCGGAAACCTCTTGCCTCGGAGAAGATAATCACAATAATCTCCTCATCCCTTCAAAAGCAAGGCCAAGAACTTGGGAGACATGTGTTAAACAGACATAAACGTCAATGATGAATGTCTACGACACCCCAGAAGAGTTCTGTGATACCATCCCAAGGTTTTCCAAATCCTGGATGCGATTCGAAATTCCTCTCAAGGATCTACGATGCCTTATGAAACGTTCCTGATAACTCTACGATACTTTAAAAGGGTCAGGACAGCCCCTATGGTGCTTATAAGGACACTAAGATGTCATGATACTACGTACGATACTCTAAAAGCTCGAAACCAGTGCTTTCGACGACCCCGATGACTGAAGGCTACGATACCAGAACCATCATGAATTTCGACCTTTTGAGTTTCTAGTGCAATCAACTACACTAAAAACTGGGGGGTTTGTTAACAGAGTAAAAATCCACGCGCTTAAAATATACTATAGTTCGATTACTAAAAATTGCCGGATATATTATTATATGATTTATATGCGTAACCACAAAATACCCGTATCACACGGCAAAGACCCCGAGTCCCCCAAATACAAGAGCACCCCCTGCACCCTCCGATGTCTGAAAGCTATCGGAGGATTCATCCCGAGGGCTTGGATACTAAAACATTACTTCACGAAGACAAAGCAAAGCCCTCGGAAACATGCCCAATTTATGACCAAGGCAGAAACCCCTATCGGAGTACATGTCAGAAGAAGGCATCCCAAAGATAACCCGCTATCGGAACTACCACAGCATCGGACAAGCATTCCCACCCACCTATCCAGCGCTTCTGATAGGTACCGGTCCATCAGAGCACATTGAAGCTATCAGAAAGGATAATTCATCCTAGTCAGCACCCCGTCAGCAGATATACCAAACAGATAAAACCAATCTCTTCACACATGCATAATGACACATGTGAACACATGCACAATGACACTTGTCCCTAAAAAACTTCTATAAAAGGTAAAGGTGAGAGATCATAGAAAAGAGGAGGGGGGCTCTCCCAAGGGAACTCATGTTCTCTATAAAACTAAAAAAGGCTTCAGATGAGAGAAAACTCTTTTCTTTCTGAAGGCTTCACAAAGGTGTACTCTTTCAACAGATAAAATCAACACAATCAATAAAATCGACATACTCTAAATAATCTACTCCAAGAACAAGAACTACGAGTGGCTTGATTCCCAATCGGGGGATACGTAGGCACCTCGGAAAATATCCGGGTCCAGCCCCAAATCAATAAAAACCAACAATCTCCTCGGGTCGGGATCGGCGTTCCAACCCAAAAATAACTCGTTAAATAGGGAATAATTCCAAACCTGTTAACAAAGTGGCGCCGTCTGTGGGAACCGTCATCGAATCCTTGAGCAAGCCCGGAGGGATCGCCGCCAAGATCAAAACGAAAAGCAGGTACTACTGCCACGACGCGATACGCTCTGAAGATAAGGTTCTATTTCTCCAAACTCGCGTGATTCGAGTCCAATCTTGGATATCTCCTTAAAATTTCAGAATTTTCTAATTGCTATATAAGTATGTATGCGAAGTCTATAGAAGACCTGTAAAGGAAAGGGAAGAAATGGTCCAGTGGCCTCGTAGAGGATTTTCGGGGGCGCTTACCCGAAGAACCTATATTCGTGGCCCCTTCTCGAAGGCTTTTTAAAAACAAGTCTGTATAATTAATGTAACCAGAATATGAATAAACCTACCGGAAGGATTCTTTAAAAATACGTGAGAATATTCACTAAACTCCAAGCACCTATATATACTTAGGAATCTTTCCTCAGATGGCTGAATTAAGTGTGAGCTGTCCAAGCTATGTTACAGCTACGATTACGTGTCGGGGGATACCTCTATTTAGAGAAAATGTATCTCCAAAGTTTGCACTGCGAACAGGCACGTTATGCTAAGTAAATTGTTTGGTCAGTAATAATGAGATACTATCTCATCTCTTTAAACTCAATCTTAAGTTCTACAATTAAAGGAAAGGACCCAAGTATTCATAATGTGCTGAAAAGTTGCGATGAATATTAAAACGAAAAAGATAAATTTCATTGCAATAAAAAACAAAGTACAATTGTGCTTAACGATAATAAAAAGCCTCTAAGTTGGGGGGGGGGGGGGGTAGAGAACTCGTAGAGGTGGGGGTTGGCCCAGTTGCGGGAGCGAGAGTCGGAACACTTGTAGAAAGGGGAGCACCAGAAGGACCACCATGGGCCCCCGTATCAGGAGAAGTACGAGTGGTAGGCAGAGGGACCACGACAGTTAAGGGAACCCGACTCGGGGCAGCAGAGGAAGGAGGAAGCTGAGAACTACTCTTCCCTTCCTCAAGGGAGGTAACCTTTTTCTTTTAAAACCATCCCCGAGGCCTCCATCTCCGATGCGTAAGATTGGAGCCGCTTGTTTTCCCCCCTTAACTCTTGGTTCTGCTGCGTGATTTTAGCCCACGCTTATTCATACTTCCCTATATTCTCTCGAAGATCTTTATTCTCTTCTTCTGTCTTCCGAGACCTTTCTTCCGATGCGTTCGCCAGCTTTTGTAATTTTTCAACCTCGAGTAATAGAAGAGGAAGCATTTTAGGTGCCTAGAAAGCAAAATAGATGGATAAAGACCCCAACATTGGGTTCTAAAGGAATTAGATAAGTAGAAATTAGATCTTACCAGCATAGCCATCCAATTCGTGCAAGTCTGGACAAACTGCCACCCCCCGACGGCAGAGAGTTGGCAGCCGATAAGTATCAGGTGAGTGTATCGAGGGCCACCTTAGCCTCTTCTGAGCTAGGCCCGTGTCCCAAGGCTGGAACACTCGAAGAGGAAGGTCCCCCTACAGGTACTCCCCCCAATATGGGTACTTGAGTAACTGCGGGACTATCCGATTGAATAGCAACAAACGGACTCGGAGGAGGATGTCCCGAAAAAGAAGGAGCTGCAGCCATCAGCTCCTCCAATAAGGCCATCAGATCATTGGAAGTTGATGGAAAGGAAGGATCCGAGAGAAAGGATCCTCCTTCCAAATTAAATAAATTGTTACCCCCTGCGAATCAAAAACTTCCCAAGTAAGCAAACTACTCTTTAAAGAAAAACTAAAGGAGGAAAGGATTAATCTTGAGAAGCTTACCCAAATCTGGAGCATCCTCCTGAGATACTCCTTCGTTCTCGGCAGGGAAGGCGGGTCCTTTGTCTGTCAAAAACAGAGTTTCATATAAGTAAGTATGTAAGTATCTCAATATTACTTAAAACTAAGAAGAGATAAGTACCTTTGGGAGGGGTTGCCAGTAGCATCTCCAGTGAATCCCCGATCCCGCCGAGGGGAAAGATATGTCGACAACTCCTGGGGCGGGGTAAGGGCAACCCCCTATCCCTACCTACTCGACCCCTTCTCCTAATGAGAAAGCCCCCACGAGGACCGCACCCGCGGAAGTTACGCCTAACTCTGTTTCTTTCGAGGTATCAGACGTTCCACTGGACGATCGGGATATGGCTGTCGAAGTTGTTAAACGAGTCCTCGCTTGCTCGGTATCACCTTCCGCAGCCCCGGAGACTTCGTCCTCTCCCACCGTCAACTTCCCTTCCTGAACCCCCATCTCCTTGTTACCACCCGAGCCACTAGCTCCTTCCACCATGTACGGTCGTAAGAAGTCCACTGCAAAAACGGCTAAAGGTTAGATAAACCAGAAGAAATACCTATAAAGTAGGTCATATAAGTATAGTAACTTACCGAAAGTGTTGAAGTATTTCTCGGGGATGGCCAGAGGAGTCTTGACTTTGTCTATCGGGGCGATATGTCGCAAGCTCGCGGTCCGATAGAGACGAGCGAAATCCTTTGACTCCACCAAAGGCTTCGCAGAAAACACCGGTGAAAACACCAGTGTATCGTCCATCACCCTCTCTGGAAATTTGGGCACCCTCCAGGTAAGTGGCAAGTCCCATTTCCCATCGGTGGGGTTGATGTAGAAAAACTTGTTCTTCCATGTCCTGTGAGAGCTGACGTTGCCTTCGGAGATACAATCATCTTTGTCCCGATGACTAAAACAGTAGAAAGGAGCCCCCCCCCCCCGGAGACACCTTCAACTCGAAAATTGCAAAAAATCTATCCCTCGTGCACTCGATTCCCCACACCAAGCACCAGAAAAAGAACAACGCAAGGGACGTAAAAGAGTTGGGGGTGAGTTGACTGGGGCATACGTTGCAGTATTTAAAAATTTCGCAGTAAAAAGGCGGGAAGAAGGAACGCAATCCCGCCTTTACCTGGGAGTAATACACTGTTAAGTGCTTCGGCGGAGGAGAATTACCCCGTTGATCGGCTAACGGAACCGTCACCTCCACGTTCTGGCCAGAAGCACCATATTCGATGAACAACTTTTGAATTTCCTCCTCCTCCGCAGTGCTAACTGTCACTGCGACCTTCTGGGTAACTCGAGGAGCACCACCCTTGTCAGAATTTTTCTTTGACTTCTTTACCCTCTTTGCACTGCCACTACCACCGGCCCCCATCACCGCCGCCGCGCTTCTCTTTCGAGAAGATGAAAAAATGGCTCATGTCGCCCCGCCAGTGCCAGAAGTGGCAGACACCAGATTGGTTGTGGATAGAGATGCCATTAGAGAGATTTTGAGAAATTAGAAAGCTTTTTGCAGAGAAAAGAGTTAAGCGGAAGAGATTTTTTCGCCTAAGAATTGCAAGTGAGAGAAAAATTGGAGAGAGAGGTGTTTATAAACCCTAGGCCCAATAAAGGCATTGATTACCCACTAAACCTCTTTACACTCCACGATTGGAAATCGTGCCTAGTGGGTCATAAATCATCACGCCTCTTTGGTTAGACTAATGGTCCGAATACCTCTACCCACGTACTGAACGTGGCATTAAACTATCATTAATTACATTGCATCGCAGTTAATTAAATGCCACGACATTAATTATAATTAATTCCCCGGTATTAATCCCACGAGGGCACATTTCCAAGGCATCGGAAACCTCTCGCCTCGGAGAAGGTAATCACAATAATCCCCTCATCCCTTCAAAAGTAAGGCCAAGAACTTGGGATACATGTGTTAAACAGACATAAACGTCAATGATGAATGTCTACGACACCCCAGAAGAGTTCTGTGATACCCTCCCAAGGTTTTCCAAATCCTGGATGCGATTCGAAATTCCTCTCAAGGATATACGATGCCTTATAAAACGTTCCTGATAACTCTACGATACTTTAAAAGGGTCAGGACAGCCCCTATGGTGCTTATAAGGACACTAAGATGTCATGATACTACGTACGATACTCTAAAAGATCGAAACCAGTGCTTTCGATGACCCCGATGACTAAAGGCTACGATACCAGAACCATCGTGACTTTTGACCTTTTGAGTTTCTAGCGCAGTCAACTGCACTAAAAACTGGGGGGGGGGGGGGGGTTGTTAACAGGGTAAAAATCCACGCGCTTAAAGTATACTATAGTTCAATTACTAAAAATTGTCGGATATATTATTATATAATTTATATGCGTAACCACAAAATACCCGTATCACACGGCAAAGACCCCGAGTCCCCCAAATACAAGAGCACCCCCTGCACCCTCCGATGTCTGAAATCTATCAGAGGATTCATCCCGAGGGCTTGGATACTAAAACATTACTTATCCAACGCTTCCGATATTAAAACATTACATATCCTGGAACTACCACAGCATCGAACAAGCATTCCCACCCAGCTATCCAGCGCTTCCGATAGTTACCGGTCCATCAGAGCACATTGAAGCTATCGGAAAGGATAATTCATCCTAGTCAGCGCCCCGTCAGCAGATATACCAAACAGATAAAACCTATCTCTTCGCACATGCATAATGACACCTGTGAACACATGCACAGTGACACTTGTCCCTAAAAAACTTCTATAAAAGGTAAAGGTGAGAGATCATAGAAAAGAGGAGGGGGGCGCTCCCCTCCCAAGGGAACTGATGTTCTCTTTAAAACTAAAAAAGGCTTCTGAGGAGAGAAAACTCTTTTCTTTCTGAAGGCTTCAGAAAGGTCTACTCTTTCAACAGATAAAATCAACACAATCAATAAAATCGACATACTCCAAATAATCAACACCAAGAACAAGAACTACGAGTGGCTTGATTCCCAATCGGGGGATACGTAGGCACCTCGGAAAATATCCAGGTCCAGCCCCAAATCAATAAAACCAACAATCTCCTCGGGTCGGGATCGGCGTTCCAACCCAAAAATAACTCGTTAAATAAGGAATAATTCCAAACCCGGTAACAGTCTTTATAAGAGCAACACCCAGGTAGAGGAGGAGGTCATGTAAATTACTTCATCAAGATCCCCATGCATAAATGCATTGTTAATGTCTAATTGATGTAAATGTCAGTTATGAGATGCAGGTACATCTAATAGAACCCTCACATTAGTGAGTTTAGGAGATAAAGTATCAAAATAATCCAGATTTTAACTTGAGTTTGTTATAAAGCCCGAATCTCAGATTTCATAGCCAACTGCCATTCAGGAATGTTCTTGGACTGTTTATAAGTTCTAGGTTCCTTAATGGAAGACACAACAACAATGAAAGCCCTATGCGCATGCCCCAAATGATTAGTAGATAAATGTGATGCAATGGGATACTTAACATGTTGATTCTTAACAAGGGCATTGCTCTTCTGCAGGGATTCAGGTAATTGATAATCATAGATGTTTAGATGAGCAAGTGAATTAGTATTTCTCCAAGATCTCTTAAAAGCGGATAAAGGAGTAGGAAGAAGAATGTTGCTTGCAGGACCTAAGTCTAAGGAGGAACCAGTAGAAGGTGGAAGATGAGGGGATAATGGTGGTACAAGAGCTTCTGGAGTAAACATCTCAACAGGAACATCTTATACTAGGACAATGCTATCAGCAACTGAACCTGTGCTGGAGGTAGTGACATGTGCAGTTGGAGAAGAGTGAAGCACATCAGGAGGTTCTCCAGTATCCTGAGCAAAACGAAGGGTGTGGCACAAGTAGTGTCTTGCCCATGGTGGTTAGCATTGTGATGGTCAGATTGAAAAGAGAAAGTAAACTCATAAAAAACAACATTTCTGAAAATAAAGGTTTTGCCAGTAGATAGGTCTAGTAGACGATAGCCTTTTGTACCCAAAGGATAACCCAAGAAAACATATTTAATTGGCCTAGAATCAAATTTATGTCTATGAGCAGAAATAGTAGAGCCAAAACATAAGCAACCCAAACTTCTAAGTAAAGAGTAATTATGAGGTTTATTATGAAGAACCTCATAGGGAGATTTATTTTGAAGAACCTTTGAAGGAAGTCTATATATTAAGAAAGAAACAGTAGAAAGACAATTACTCCAATAAGTTACATGCTAATTGAAATGAAATCATAGAGATCTGGCAACCTAAAGTAAATGATGGTGCTTTTTTTCAACAATCCCATTTTGTTCATGTGTTTCAATACAAGGTCTTTGATGAAGAGTGTTAGTTTTATGGTAAAAAGAATGCATAAGAAATTATGTGACATTATCAGTTCTGATGGTTCTGATTTTGGAAGAAAATCGAGTTTCGACCATTTTAGAAAAGAATTCCAGTTTACCTTCAACCTCAGATTTATGTTTCAAAAGAAAAATCCAAGTACACCTGCTAAAATCATCAACTATAGTTAAGAAAAATCTAAAACCATCATGGAAAAACTACTGGAAAAGCCCCCCACACATCACAATAAAGTAAATCAAAAACTTTTGAGGAAACGCATGAACTTTGAGCAAAGAAAAGTTCATTTTGTTTTGAAAAATGACAAACATCACAGTGTTTAGAATCAACCAAAGAACAAGGTACAGGGTATAAGGGCCAACTTATGAGAAGATGGATAGTCCAGCCTATAGTGTCATATGCTTATAGAAACAACAAATGAGTGACAAGAAGTAGCAGAGTTCAGATTGCAGGATTGCAAAGAACTATTACCAAAATGTAAAACATATAGTCCATGTAGCAATTCAGCAGAACTGATCATCTTCCTCATGAAGATGTCATGTAACAGGCCTAAAAAGGAGTAGAAAAACACAACAATATTAGAGTTAGAGGTTAGTTTAGAAACATAAAGCAAATTGAAGGGAAAGGCAGGCACATAAAGAATATTTCTCAATGTTAGAATATCAAAATTATAATGTTACCCATTAAAGTGGTAGTTGTAAAATTGTTATTAGGTAACTTTATAGAGATATTCACATGGCTATGTAAGTTTCAAAAAAGAGTGGGCGTGCAAACAATGTGATAGTGGCACAAGTGTCCAAGACCCATGTTTTAGTACAAAAATCCTTAGTAACAGCAGAAATTAAGGAGCATAGTAGAGTTAGTACCAGCAATAGTTGTAGTTGCAGTGTGAGGAGTAGAGGGGCCAACTTCGAAAGTCTGAGGCTGAGATTTAGATTTTGTAAAAGCAAAAAATTGTTCAAAAAGGTTTTGATTCACATTAGGACTCACATAATTTTCAGTAGGTTGCTGCTACTCAACAACAGTGCAATTAGCCGAGTTAAGAGGCAAAGATCTCTTGCCTTTAGGCCCCTCCCAACAAGGGGGTTATCCAAAAATATGAACACATTTATCAGCAGTGTGCCTATGATAGCCACAATGGGTGCACTATAATTTCTTCTTATCCTTGTTGGAAAGTTTGGAAGACTTGTTATTAGTTGTAAAAACAGTAGCAGGAGCAAATACAGTCTTATTGTCAGAAAAGTTTTGGTTTCTGGTAAACATAGCAAGAGCGTTAACTTGAGGGTTAGAGTATAGAGCACATTGGTTTTCCTCTTGAAGAAGAAGAGCATAAACTTGGGACAGAGTGGGGAGGGGTTTCATGAGAAAGATTTGGCTGCGAGTAGCAGTGAAAGAGTCATTCAGCCCAGTCAAAAACCCCAACACATAGTGATGTTGTTAAAGGGTCAACATGTTACGATTAACATTGCACGTACAATTTCCACAACAACATAGAGTAATAGGGCATTGCGAAACATGTTCATCCCAAACAGATCGATAAGTGCTATATATAATACTTCGTAACAGATAAAGCATGTTGGGAAAGAGTATAAAGGTATTTCTGGAGGTGAAATACCCGTGAACCATAAGTGCGAGAGTATCATGTGCGAAATTCATCCCATACCTCCATTGATGTAGTCAGGAACTGTAGAGTTTGGTGGATCGGCTTCTTGATGGAGTTGAGAAGCCAAGTGAGAACCATATTGGTGGTGTTTGCAAACTCTTAAAAAAAGGTATAATCAGCTTTTTATTTGAACAAGTGATTTTGGGGTGTTTGCAAATCTAGCTTTTTCGGTTACAAAACTTTTTTTAAGCTAAAAAAACTCACAATCTTCAAGCTGGTGTGGGGGTGCTTTTGGCTTAACTAAAAATTGTGAACTTCTACTTTTCCACTAGAGTTTGCAAACACCACCATTATCTGCCCGGACCCAGTAGATCCGCAGATCATTGCCGTCAAGAGGCATAGGGAGAGATTCATCAACAAATCGCCATTTGTATTTTATGTTGAGTCCTAACCAGATTTCCTTGCTCCACGACACATAGTTATTGATGGTGAGTTGTTTGCCAATAACGGAGGAACCGTGCACATCATTGGAGCCTAGAAAATACACAAAAGATGGTTCTTCGCTCGGATTTCGCGTCAGAGTTTTGTTAGCGGTAGTAATCGAATCACTCGGAGTGGAGGAGGACGATGATGATGTCATTGTCGTTCAGAATTGGATGTCTAGGGTTTTAGTGGAAAAGAAAATCGTGAAATTAAGGTTTCTGACAAGCAATAGGGGAATCGCAAAACGTAAAATAGAGGAGAAAGTGCAGCAGAAGAGCGTAAAAGAGGATTTAAGGTAGCTAAACAAATGATACCATGTTAACTTTGTGAGTCAATGGTGAATTCGGGAAGAAGATAAGAGGAGAGAGAAGAGAGAAAAAGATATAGGCGGAGGCATTAGAGTTTGTGTAATCTGAAATAATGAAAAACTAAAGTTACAATCAGGTCACATAACCTTTATATAGTAAAGGAGAAGTGTTAAAGGAGAATAATATAGGGGCTAGCTAAACTACAAAAACAAGAAACGCATTTTGATAAAACGTTTAGTCGTCTAATACCATGGCTTTAGACTCTCCAGGGGTGGGACCGGGGGGGGGGGGGGGTGGTTGGCCACAGCCACAACCCCACCCCTTCCCATGTATACATCTTTATATGTTTATGTTTAGTTGCAGAGCTTTAAGCGAGAACTGTAAGAGAAAGGTAGGAGAGAGTAATGAAATGAGAGAAGAGAAACTAATTAGTATTTGACTTCATTTCAAACTTTTGGGTTGATTTAAGTTTTTCAATTAGTTTAATCAATTAAGACTTTTTGAATGACTGCACACACCTTTGAATATGTATATATACCTATCTTTGTTTTTATGAAGAATTTAGTTAGATAAGATTATATACCTATCTTTGTTTTTATATTATCAATTACATCTTCATTTGTTTAATTTTATAATAATCTATTCGCAACTTTTGTGCTTTTATATCCAAAGATGTACACTACAAGAAAAAAAATCATTTCCGACCGGAAATTCGGTCGGAAATGACCCCGAAAAATCACTTTTTTCGACCGAAGTCCGGTCGCCACTTTTCCCGACCATATTTTTGACTGGATTTCGGTCAGAATAATTTATCCCGACCGGAGTTCAGTCGGAATATTTTTGACCGAAATCCGGTCGATACGTAAAACATTCCGACCGGATCGCTGTCGGAAGTATTTTGACCGGACTCCGGTCGGAAGAATCTATTCCGACCGCGGTCCGGTGGCCAAATTTTCGACCGAACTACGGTCGGAACCTGTAATTTTCTGACCAACATCCGGTCGGAAAAATGGTTACACTATTTTCGCCGGATACCGGTCGGGAATAATATTTTTACCATTTTCGACCAAACTCTGGTCGAAAGTAATATTCATGGTATTTCTGACCAGAATTCGGTTGGCAATAATGTTTAAAGTATTTTCGATCGCAATCCGGTCAGAAATAATATTCAACAGAATTAAAAAAAAATCGGTAAAAATTATCGAAATATTATTTTTTTCATTTTTTGAAATATTTCAATTTATTGCACCAATCTAAAACATAAAAAGTGATTGTTAGTCAGCAAATATTTATTTAAGATGAAAGGAAGAAAAAAGTGTTTATTTTAAAGATGAAAAAAATATGTTTATTAAAGATGAAAGGAAGAATAAAGTGTTTATTTTGAAGATGAACCAAAGAAATGAGACTTTATTTCAAGGTGAAATGAAAAATTGAAATATATTGAAATTTTGTGTTTGAAGAATATTGAAAGATAAAAAAATTGTTTAAAATTAAAATTTGTTGGTGAAATATTTGTGTTTGAAGAGTATTTAAAGATGAAGATAGTATTTTTGTGAAAATTGGGTGAAAAATAAAGTGTATATATAGAATTTGGGGTACAATTTTGAATTTTCGAAATTTTTGAATTTCCCACCGTTGCCCGCCAAAATTTTCGGTATTTTCCGACAGAACTCCGGTCGGTAAAAGTTTAAAATTTGAAATTTTCGAAATAGCGCCAAAATTTCCGACCGAATTTCGGTCGAAAATAATCATGAATATTATTTCCGACCGGAATCCGTTCGGAAATAATGTATTTTTTTTGCTCTATTTAAAACAAATGTTGATTTGTTTGTGAGTTTAACTATAAAATTTACTAAAAATACATAAATTGAATTAATACTTAGGTAGTTTAATGTTAGTTTGAACTAGTATTTAGTTAATATTGATTAACATAGTAAGATTACGATTAAATTCGTTTGAAGTTTTACATATATTCATCATATGTATTATAGAGTAATCTCTCATTTGCGATTAGCATTCATTAGAAAGTTAGTGTAGAGAAGGTACTTGTGATATATATATATATATATATATGTTTAGATGTTACATTCAATTAACACATAATCATAAGTTAGTTAATTAGCAAAATATACTAATGTATAAACAAGTAAAATTATCAACCGACGCTTTAAGTGATTATTCAACGTGCGAGAAAATAAGTTTTATTTTTTTATTTTGTAACTTATATATACCTAATATTGTTGTAATTGATCATTAAACCAACCATTTACCTAAAATCGGATAGCAAAATTGGAAAATAAAAAATATGGATATTATTCCTAACCACATTCCGGTCGGAATTTCATGCATTTCTGACCGCAATGCGGTTGAAAAAGACCTTAACCATAAACCCTAAACCCTAATATTTCCGATCGCATTGCGATCGAAAATGATAATATCCGTTGTTATTTACGACCGCAATTCGGTCAGAAATAACAACGGGTACTTGCATTTCCGATCGCATTGCGGTCGAAAATGCAAGGAGACGTTGTTATTCCCGACCGCATCTTGGTCGGGAATAACAACGGTTTTTTTTTTCTGACCGCATTGCGGTCGGAAAAGTGGCCGGATGTCCCTATAAATACCCACCCCTTTCCAATTGTAAAAATCATTCTATTCTTCCTTATTTGCAAGGTATTCACTGTTTTCCCTTGTTATTACTATTTTGTGTTTCTTTTCTCAATATTTTCTTATTAAAATGATTACTCTTAAATTTATATATATATATGTTTGTTTGTGTAGTATTAGATATTGCAGTAAATGCAACGAGGGGCATCAATGTGCAAACAATACTTGATCTAAGTATTTTCTACGCTACAACAAGTAAGTATTTCTTTGACTTCTATGTACTCATGTTTTAGAAATTTAATATAGATGATAAAGATGTTGATTGGTGGAATTAATTGTAACAATTTCTTTTTAATTTTCTTTGATTAGAAATGGATTATCTTGCCGATAGATCTTGGATGTACGATAGAATAGATAGTAATATTGGTTATTTGAATCAACATTACGTGGTTGGGGTTCATGCATTCATAAAATTTGCATCGCAACATAGAGATTACTTAGATCTAAGAAATCGTATTTGGTGCCCGTGCCTGAAATGCAAAAATTTAAAGTTTTTTGATCGAAACGTAGTTGGGGCTTTACGTATCAATATTGGGTATGGGTGTTGCATGGAGAGGAGGTGAACGGGGCATCCACATCGTATGTATCTGAATCACCATCCAATAGTATTCACGTGGATAGTCCGGTTCATGTTGATACTTCGTTTAGAGAATTGGTGGTGGATGCATATGGGGGTCGATTTGTTCAGGGAGAGGTGCGCAACGAAGATCCAAGTCCCGAGGCGAAGGAGTTCTACAAATTGATGCATTTGGGAGGCATACAAATGCACCGTAATAAGTCGAAGACTGTACTCCAGTGGTTTGCCGAGTTCTTGACTATCAAAACAATGCACAAAGTACCAAATGTCGCTTGCAAAAAGTACTTAAGGTTGTCTAAAGATCTTATGGACCCAGAGATTGAGGAAATGTTACCTAATACGGTTCCAGGCATGAATAAGATGCTCGCGGGTTTGGGTTTAGATTACAAAAAGATTGACGTCTGTTGGAATTTTTGTTTCTTGTACTACGACGAGAATGCCAACAAGGATCTCACATCGTGTCCGATATGCAAGACCGATAGGTTCGAGGCCGGTAGAAAGTCCAGCGTCGCAATGAAGAAATTGTAGTACTTCCCCCTACGCCCTCGATTATTGAGGTTGTTCTATACTTTAGGCACTTCAAGACATATGACTTGGCATTTGAAACGTTGACAGTTAACTGATAGAATGATTCACCCAGCTGCAGGAGAGGCGTGGAGACATTTTGATCGTGTATATCCGGACTTTGCAACAGAGCCTAGAAATGACCGACTCGGTCTCTGTACGGATGGGTTCACACTGTTTGGGCAATATGGGAAGAACTACTCATGTTGGCCCATGTTTGTGACCCCTTATAACCTGCCGCCAGATTTATGCATGCGACCGAAGTTTATTTTTCTCAGCCTTATTATACCCGGTCCAATGAGTCCCGGGAAGAACTTGGATGTTTTGCTGAGACCGTTGATTGATGAGTTGAATGATTTGTGGAGTAATGGTTTGTGGACATATGACAAATCACGAAAGGAAAACTTCCAAATGCTAGCGGCCCTAATGTGCAAGATGGAAATGATATTTCCTCCTTCATTTTTTGACTCTATGAAGCACTTAGCCATACACCTTCCGTACGAGGCTAGAGTTGGAGGTCCAGTCCATTATAGATGGATGTTTCCATTCGAGAGGTACGGTTTTATATTTTTAAAATCATTATCTACCATATTTGTTGATTCTTTGCCTAATCATTCATTTCTATGTATTAGGCGGATGTTCGACATGAAGGGTTCAGTACTGAATAAGGCGAGGGTAGAAGAATCCATAGCCAATGCATACCTATTTGCAGAGTTGTACAATATGTGTTCTCAATATTTGGATGTCTCTGTTCAAACTAAATATAAACAACTCAACAGGAACGAGACGCTAGATAGCACGGAGTGGGATGATGAGCTTAGAATATTTCACAAGAAAGAGGCGCCAATAGGGCCACTAAACAACAAACGATACTTGACTTCCGATGAAATAGAGCAAATAGAGATTTACACGCTTCTAAACTGTGAAGAGCTTGACGAATGGGTCGAGTAAGTTGTTGTTAATTATTTGTAATTACGAAATGATTAAACGCTTTAAAGACAAGTAGAATACTAACTTATGAAAATTTTCCTATACATGTTGTTTGAAGAAGAGGAGTGTGGTAGACTCAGTCCAATGGAGATACTATCCAAGAGGAACCGAAAGTACGTAGCATTGTTCAAGCAGACGTACTCATGTGGGAAATACGAGAGCAAAGTACAGATAGATCCTTTAGTTACAGGTCCGGCTAATACAGTGGCAATCTACAAGGGATACATTGTGAATGGGTTCAGATTTCACACCGATATGACGTTGGGCCCCAAGAAGAGTGACTGTAGCAATGTTTATGTGAAGGGAGACATGGGAGGATCCGATGGTACCAACTTCTATGGAACGTTGAAAGACATAATACATGTGGAATATTGGGGGTAGAATTAGACCCATGTACATAGTCTTGTTCAAATGTGTTTGGTATGATATAACCGCAGGTACGCAGGAGCATTCAACGTACAAGTTGGTTGACATCGACCCGAGTCGTACCCTCGGCACCAATGAACCGTTTGTATTTACTAACCAAGCAAAATAGGCGTACTATGTGCCCTATCCAAAGAATACGACGGGGTGACCGGGGCCCCTCGAGGTCTCGAGCGCGCCTGTATATCGACATAAAATTGTTGTTAAACTATTTAAATTTAAGAAAAAAGTTATTCGTTTAGAATCGAATTTAATAAGACATACCATCCTACACTGGATCTCCGTGTAGCTACGGGATCCACTAGCATGCGTCTCTCGTGCAGGACGATATGGGTGTGTCCTCCTCGCATGTTCTTCTTTCTTGTAGATGATTTATCCAGATGGTCCTTAGACTCCCAGTGCTTCACAAACTTAGCCTCCAACTTGTCGTTCATCCACCCAGTCCTCGGACGCCCCGCCCACTTCGGATCATCCTTCCTCGCATAGTAGTTATTTTTTGCATTGTATAGTATCTCCTTGTAACTCTTCCTGGCCTTAGCCTCATAGGCCGTATGTGCCAAACCCAACTCCTTCGGAACAATGTTGTATGTTTTCTACAATTAAATAACATGTTTTTAATTAAGGTCTTGTTAAATAAAATTCTTACTATATATATGTGTGTGTGTGTGTGTGTGTGTGTGTTCCGAAATCTCACCTTAAACTTAGTCCATATCTGACCTTGGACGTTCTCATCTACCTCATTGTATGAAGGAACACGCGTCTTAGTAAATGACCTGATGATCTCGGTAATCGTCGTCGATATCTTGCGCCCCTTCAAAAATACGCCGTACTCATCCAAAACAACTCTAGGACGGGCTCTACTGTCAGACAGAATCTGATCACCTCTGGATATGCCTCGACCCGGTCGCTGCTGTGTCGCTGTAGATGGTCCTGCACCGGCGACGTCTATCGGGGAAGAAGTGCTGGGACCCGCAGCTATAGAATCCGTAGATGGTGGTTTATGTGCCCTACGCCTTGATCCAAATGACGTAGGTGGCGTCGATGCTGCGTGATCATCATATAGTCGATGTGGTACTACTCGATCTGGTGGAGTACCGCCGCTCGATCCAGTCGTACGCCTAGGTGGCTGGGAAGTAGAAGGGGACTCGGCATGATCGATAGCAGGGGCATCGACAACATCGGGTGGTGTAGCGCCAAAATGCACAATCCGAAGACGAGGACCTGATCTCGGTGGAGCACTAGGCCCTGCGGCACTCGGTGGACCATTACGCCCTCTCTTAGAGGGTTGACCATGGCCGGTATCACGAGACGAGCGTGGACGATCGCCCGACATGTCGTCGACTAAAGTGCAATGTACTAAGTAAAAGCATCTAAGTTAGAATATTTCTAATTATAGAGATGACCTAAATTTAATCATTA
This sequence comes from Linaria vulgaris, assembly GCA_948329865.1. Lineage (NCBI taxonomy): Eukaryota > Viridiplantae > Streptophyta > Magnoliopsida > Lamiales > Plantaginaceae > Linaria > Linaria vulgaris. The sequence goes on from OX415249.1 coordinate 31,509,032, forward strand.
CAAAGTTATATAGTTTTCCTAAATGCATGAACTATGTTATAAAAACTATTATTTCTAAGATATCTAACAATATTTTATAAAATTAACGCCATAATAACTAAATTAACACATATAAAAATCATATAAAATAAAACAATGCTAAGATAAATAATATTACCTAAAAAGACATATAAATATTTCAAGAGTACCTAAAAACATAAATTTCAAGTAGATATTCTAAAAATATAAACATTTCTACTTTATAGTAATTCTCTAAAAGCATCATGAATTGTAATTTCCTAAAGGCATAATACAAGAATAAAAACATCATGAATCCCTAAAAGCATCATGAATCCCTAAATACATAAATAAAGCTTAAAGACTAACAATGCATAAAGAAAACATTTCCTAAAGGCATAAATAATTACTAAACTCTAACATTTCCTAAAGCCTAACAATTCCTAAAGGCATTTCCTAATTAAAGCTAACAACTTCTACAATATCTAACAATTAAACATATAAAATAATTATTAAAACAATAAAAACAACATAAAAAACGAGAAAATATGAAAAAACTTACCGGATCTGGAGTTGCTACCGAAGTGCAGTCAGAAATGGAGGAGGGGCGGCCGACAATAGTTGAGGGAGAGAGGATTTTGTTGTGTGAGAAATGAGGAGGAGGAGGGAGGTATTTATAAAAATACCTCCATCAAATGCGGTCGGGAATAAGGTTATTCTCGACCGCAATGCGGTCGGGACTGCTCGACTCAGCTGGGCCGAGTGAACGGTAGGGTTGCACCCTTTGGCGAGAGTTTTCTCGCCAAAGAGTCCTGACCGGATTCCGGTTGGGATTTGTTTTTGTGTTACCGACCGAATTCCGGTCGGGAAAAAGGGCAAATTCTTGTATTGGTTGTAAATAAATAAAGAATTAAATTATGTTTCGGATGATCTAATAACTAACTTTCGTAATGAAGTATGTATTTTGAATTATAAAAGTTCATAAAATAAAGCATATTTAGTGATATTTTTGTAAGTATCACGTGATAATACATATCAATATAATGAAGGAAATAGTCAATACTTCCATAAGAGTTTTTGCAGTACCAAGGCAGATATCTAGTAATCCTTGATAACAGAAAATTCCAACTATAATAAGCAATATTTATATTTTATTATTTATAACATATATTGTAGTTTGATTTAAAACATATATTGTAGTTTGATTTAATTTATCATCTTTCTTTTTCACAAATTTTAGCTATGTCGATTTTTTATTCTTTCTATTAAAATCTTCTTCTTAAATAGATTTGTTTTTACAATAATTTGTTCTTGAAAGGTGAAAGGCGAATATTAATATTTTCTCTAATTAAAAACTAAATTGCGATGATTTCGCCACCCTAAGTCATAATCCTGGCTCCGCCCGTGAAACTAGCTTGTAACAAAATAAACAAAAATCTTAAAGGGAGAGAGCCCCTCTTGTGATTCTTTACAGATACTGAGTCCCTGCATCTGCACGCATGGTAGGGCAAGCGCCCCCACATGAACGATAATATTAGGCAGCCGGTACAATACAAGCATATGCAATTATGAACTATTTATTACTCAGTCTCTCCGAAATGGCAATGCAATTTCTGACAACTCCCAATATGTGGTTTCCTGATCGCTAACGTATATGCTATCCTCAACATGCAAAAGAAAATAAAAATAAAATAATAATCAACTGTTGCTATACTCTTCTCATCTTTCTCTTTTCTTTTGCTTAAAAAAGTTGAAAATTAAACTTAAAGTTGCTTTAATTTCTATAATTATTTTTGTAAGTCATCTTGGTCCTTAGCAAATTTGAAATTTTGATTGTTAACCTTGCCAACCTTAGTATCTCAACTGAACCATGCTAAAGAAAAGATCTACGGAGCTGAAGTCTTCTACCTGCATTGCAGAGTCATTTTATGGACCAACTTTCCACCCTTTTAGTAATGTTATTAGTCAGAGAACACAGTCTCTGGTAATTCATGTGATTCTAGTGAAAAAAAAGAAAAATGATTATGCATCAAATTCGTAGATCAAAGGCATTATATATATTATAGGAGATGAAAAAGAGCACTAGCTCGAGACGGTTGGCAAATACTCCAACAATGTATTAGACTTCATGATAAACAAAAATATATTGATAGACAAATAGGAATAGGATATAGCTTTTTCTCGATCATCAAGAAAGTGTTAATTAAATATTTGGGAGCAAAAAGGTTTTTACTTAATTATAAATAACGGCAGTTGATACATTATTCATAGATACTGCAGAATGCATTTTGATTGGGACCCAAGTCGGGACCCAATTATACAGAAGAATAACTGTGTCTTGCATATATCGTGCATTAGTCCTACTCCAATGCCCATGAATCAAAATGTCTTTGATGATATATGATGGGATGTTAACTAGTCACTGTTTATTTGTACGCTTATTGGTGTCAATCACTATGATAATTTCTGAAAGAAAAAAAAGGCGAACTTTTAATTCACGAAATGCATGTAATAACTTGGGTAAATACTTTAGTTTTTTTTAGGTAATTACTGAAGAAATGCGTTTAATACTTGGATTCAGATTGGATCTCATTAATGGATGATTCAAGATAATCTCACAGGGATCGAGAATAAGTTTGGTCTTGTTACTTCAGGATTTAAGATAGTCGTGCAAGAACGAGAACTAAACATTTTTTTCATTTTAACTAGTAAAGCAATGAAACGGGCAATTAATACTAGAAAAATATTTGAATAGTCCTGATGTATTATAGACCTCGTTTGATTCGGAATATAAGGAAGGATAAGTGGGCTAATCGTGGGTTTACTAAAAACAGTTTGGTTTTGTATGGACAGGTCTAATCTGCCCATTTTCAATCTCGCACTTTTCCCTATGATAGATTTATCTGCCTTAGACGAATTATAACCAGGCAAAGCAAATTACCCAATTACCCCCAATATATAAAGTTGATCTTCTTTTTCTTGTCTAAATTTTAGAATCAAAACAATGTTTGAGTTTTAAAATAAGACCACTTCAACAAATGGCTGTAACTCAAATTCCATTTTGAATTCTTGTTGGGATGAGATTAAGGTTTGGTTCTTTGTGAGGAATTGGGTTGTGGTGATGAGACTGGGTTAATTGAAGAAGTGGTGATGATGAAGAATTTCACTGTGTGAAGACTGTGAATTGAGAATTGGCTATTGAAGCAACTTGACCAAGCGAAGAATTGATAAAAAATTGGGTTATCAAATTGATGAAGTAACCCATGAAGAATTGGAAATTGGTCATTCAAATACTTTGCTCGAATGAGGATTTGGAATTAGGTTGTGGTGACAAAGTAAATGGTGATGATCAAGAATAACTGAGTTTGGTGGAGGTGATAATGGGTTGTGTTAATCATTTTTTTCTTTGTTTAATAATGTCTAACCGAGTTTAATTATCAAAAAAATGTCTAACATAGTTCCATAGTTGTGAAAAGGTGAAAAATGAGGAAGGTGAAAATGTGTATACACCGTTGGGGGCAATATTGGAACATCACCAAATTATAATAGGAATAATAGTAGTACTAAACCAAAAAGCAAATTGAAGAGATGGGTAATCTTCCATGGCAATCTTCAAAACCAAACACAATTTAAGTGCGAAAGATATACTGCGTTTCACGCTATTATCAGTTAGGGTTGTCTAGAGAGACAAAATCAATCATGAACCCAAACTCTCCCGAAGGAAATTGGTGTAGATCACATCATATTAAACAGCCATTGAGTTGTCTATGGGTCGTAAGAAGAAAACTCAGGAGGAAAGTTGAGTGAAGTGAAATAAATCGAAGCCTGGTTGGATGAAGGTGAACGTGGACGGAAGTTGGAACAACAATATGAATAACGGGGATGCGGGAGGAGTCTTACGATCGTAGACGAGCATGTGGTTATGGTGATTTAAGGCCAAATCACAACACCAATGGTGTAGGAGGCCTAGCTATAGGCATTAAGAAAATGCATGGAAATTTGCATGGGATACGAGGCTTTCTAATATTGAAATAGAGATAAAGATTGAAACTTGTTACAAACTTGTGGCGGGGATTAGAGATCCGAATGTGGGGACTCCAATTTGGAGAAGCAATGCCGAGATCTTCTTCGACTACCTTTGACGGTGAAATTTAGATGGATATCAAAAAAAGCTAATAGAGTTGCGGATTTTGTGGCCCAAATTCAAATTAATGATAGGGTTGTTCTTCACACCCCACATATTGTGACCTTTAATCCCACAAAACGAGCAAGTTTGTGTCATTTGCTCTCTCTTAAGCTTATTTGGATTATATGGAGAAACACCCACATGCTTTCCTCGGCATTTTATTTTTTCTTTCACAACAATCATCAGCTTGAGCCTCCTTGCATGTGTTTTGGGCATGTCTATTGGGTTCTCTTCGTCAACAGGGGGCATGAGTGAAAGGTTCAGTACAGACCCCATAATGGTCTTCTATTAATTGGCATCACTACGGGAGCATAAATGTTCTTACATGTTTCAATGAAGTACCTTATATTGACATAATTAGTCAACTGTAGACGCTATGAATCTAAGCACGTGCTTGCATGGAATACCCGTCAAGTCCCACTTGTTGCAAGCACATGTTTTTTCCTACGAATTAACAACATACTTCCCACTATTACATAATTAATATCATTTGACTTAACATAATGACATTCACCCAGGTCCTCACTCTCATTTTCAATGATATTTAATATCTTCGGGCATATCCTACCTTTCCAAACCCACCTCTCCTTATCTCGGTTTTTTTGAATCTTCTTCATAGAATGCTCAAGAAGTCACCCTAGCGTAGAACAAATTCCCATCTTCGTAGCATCCATAGTTATTGAATTGTACGACTTACAACTATTAATAGAAACATATCACACTTTGGATAAGTCTTAAAGTGAGAGATGCTCCATTGGTGGGGCGATTTATAGGGAAACCATTCCCAAATCTCCAAGGCCAATCCAACCAACATTCCAAACTTCCCCTCTCAATCAGATTTTGTATATGCAAACCAGGCTTCCACAAAACTCCTTATACAAGTCCCCTTTATAACCAACATGTTTGAAATTTCCATGGAGATGGCGCACGCAAAATTTGTGTTTACTACTCGAAAATACCCTTCCAAATGCATTAATTTAGCCCCCTTGCTCGTCGGACATGTTAGCCCATTCATGAGTCCTCTCAATCTTCAAATATTTTCTCAAATGATAAAGAAACCACTCCTAGTTGTTCCCATCTTCAACATTAAAAACAGATAACGCAACTAGAAATATGTTATTATTCGGATCAATACCAACAAAGGCCTTAAGAATACCAAGATACGGCTCTTTCAAGTGGCAGCCATCAATCACAATCACCGGACAAACACCTAGACATAAACCCCTTCTTCAATGCACCCAACACATATGTAAAAGCACCTAAAGACAATGTTACCATACATCTGCATCAGTAAAGTTGAATTGGGATTGGTTCATTTGACTTCATCAAAAAAACTCCACAATCGGGTGTATTATCCAGCCGCATCTCCAAATACTTCCTTGAATGCTACTTTCCTACCCATATACTTCTGCTGCAAAGATACATTCACATTGTAGAATTTGCCTATGTCCTCCATGAATGCCTTCATGTTCCTTTTGGGGTATGTTCTACATTTTTGCACCCTTTCACCGAGCCAAGTTGACTTCATATAAGTCACTTTACTACTTGCCATACAATCATGAATCGGCTAATAATCACGTGTGCCGAATGTTTTCTCACCTTCACTTGGGTCGTGTGTAGTCGCCATTTACACTGCTGGTCTCGGCATTTTGCACGAAATCGCGTATGGTCATTCTTTGTAATTTTAATTGAATAACATTTCTGTATGGAGTAGGAATGAACAGTCCTCATCACCAAATGTCGATACAGAGACCTTAATCCCAAACTGAACTGAGGATTCATCAAATTAGCTTCAATTTTTTTTTTTTGCAAATTCCTCAATTTCCCTTTTAGAGTCTTTTTCGCTATTCAGAGTTTCAGTTTTATATGCAGAATATCGGGCTCAACCCAAGAAGCAAAATCAGCCCGAGCAACATCATCATGTTGCTCAGCCCCGCCTACATTAATGCCTTCATTTGCATTTGCATTCGATTGCTCGCCGTCATTATCCCTTGCTTCATTCACAATAGCCCTGTCAACCCGTCGTCATCAGACACATCCCTCTCCACATCGTCGTCTACGTCTACAACACCCCCATTAATACAATGGTAACCATCACTTAATGGCTCATAGTCAATGTAAGAAAAATGCTCCAAGCAACGCTCGAAATTAACTTCATTCGCTGATTTTTCCATGTTAGCATCTTCCTAGGCGACATCATCATCAACTCTATTATTCAATTCATCATCCCGTTCGCGTTCAATATATAGAGTGAGTACTCTGTCCTTCTGTCTGTTTATCAATTTCAAAAAAGAAAATTTTATGTCATTCTTGTGAACAACAACACACAAAAACCCATTTAGATTTCGCAAGTATAGTGTGATAGCTCTTTTTATGCCAATCTCTTCACATATGTCCAATACCTCTTTCACCCCAAAACACGAGGTACCCATGTTATCAACCACCTTTGTTTGACCTCCAAAGTAGGTAATGTCCTCGCCCCTGGAAACCCGATGTGTAGTCGAAGTGTAATGATGTACTAACTTCATACTGCAAGTTAAAACAAAAATATAATAAGAATAGAACGAATTAATTAATACCCAAAACAACATTATTAAAATTATAAAAATTGCATTAATATAACCTGTAAGCTAATATGAATGTATGGCATTATCTTGTATACTGTAGTACTATCTTAACATCTACACTATGGCGGTCCCAGGGTAGTACATCTGTAATTTCAGCGAAGGTAAGACTAGTCACACATCATAAGTAACCATTCAATGTAGAATTATACAAACTAATAAACATATTCATAAATTAGAGTTAGTCCCCTACTCTAAATAACACGTAGGTTAGCTCCTCATAGTCATGAGTTCAACAATTAACAAAGAATTGAATAGCATACATGAAGTAAAGAGATAGAGGAAATCTTCTCAGATCTGGACGAACGCTGACTCTTTGGCTATCTTCTTGAATTCTTCGTGCTATCTTCTTCTCCACAAACTATTGACTCTAAACAAGGACAAAAATAAACTAGAACAGAACGTCAATGAAGTTCCTCTTTAAAACAGTTGTAAGCAATTATGAGTTGTAAAAGTGGTGTATGTTGTGTCTCTCTAAGTGTTGGATGTCCTCCCATACATATACAAAAGTCTTGATGCCCTAATTTCCTGTACAACCGTAACTTCATCAGCATAAAAAGGTGTTCATGTCCTTGAGTCGCGTGACCTACAGTATCGGGCTGCCATGTTGCGCCGCTACCAGCACGACTCGCGCTGGTTTTCTGCCTCGTCGCACTACTATTTGTTTATCCTCTGCTATGCTATATACTTCATTTTGTTGCTCGCGCTATATTCAACTTCAATGGCGTTGTCGTGCAACTCTCCCCGTATAGCACCTGCTCCTTCCTCGGCGTGGGCTCACTTTAGACTTCTTCACGTGTGGCGATTAGGGTTCGCCTCATTTGTGTAGCGTGATAGCCCTTAGAGTAGCATCGTGATGCCTTGTTACGGTTTTTTCCCTTAAGAAAAACATTGACTCTCATTTCACCATAAAATTTTGGGTACCTTAAAGTATATACTTGCAATTCAAATTACCAAAACAAAACAAGTTATTAGTATGTATGCCTTGGATATTTTGACTGAAGCAGGGTACTTTGTTTCCAAACCGAGAAACATTATAATTAATCCTTCCACCAAACTCATGAGTTCTCATTCAGAACCCCTTTCATATCCTCAGAAGGCTTGTTGAAAGACTCATTTACCTAACGATCAATAGACCTTACTTGAATTATAACATTCAATGCATGAATCCGTTCATGTCATGTCTAACAACCTCCCATCTAGATGCATCCCACAATGTCCTAAGATACCTCAAAGAAAGTCCATGTTAAGGTATTTTCTATTTGGCCCCATCTACCGCCGACTTAAAGTCTTTCTTTAACAGAGACTGGGCCGGAGATCCAAAAACCAGACTCAGCATCACAAGATATGCAGTGTATTTAGGTAATTCTTTGACCAAATGGAAAACCAGGAAGCAGTCCATTGTCAGTTGAAGTTTAACATAAGCTCAATACAAAGCTTTGGCATCCACAACTTGTGAAATTGTCTGGATCAGTCAACTACTCACATGCCTTCACATCAAATAATCTAAAACTTGAGTTCTATTCAACGATAATAAGGGGGCCTATTGCATAGAAAATAATTTTGTTCACCATGAAAGAACAAAGCACGTTCATATCGATTATTAATTCGTTTGTGAAGAGGTTCAACAAGGAGTACTTTGAATCATGCACATCTCAAATTCACAAAGCCCATATCATTACAGTCGCGTAATACCATGATGTCCAAGATGGGCATTCATGGTATTCGTGCCCCTCGGGGGGGGGGGGGGGGGGTCTTGACACACGAAATGGATTACTTTCTAGTTTTGATAATTTATTTAAGTTATGGTTAATCCGTTATTAACTCCTTTCATATTTTAGAAATATTTAACCGTTAGTCTCATTTGTAATTAGATTAACAAATTAGTTAATAAAGTACATGTAATGAGCTCCTAATTGACTAATATATAAAGCAAAAAAATGCACGCACGCACTCATTTCACTTTTCACACTACTCAAACTGGAGACTCATACATATTTTCACGTGCTATGTTTAATATGCAATACTCCTCTAATACGCACTTTCGCAAGTATACGAGTCAAGTAATAATAAAATGGTAAGTATAGGTACTGAGAAAGTATCTATCCCACATAGAGTGTGTAACGATAGTGTTCTCTTAATAGAAAACGGTAAAAGAAATAAGAAAATAGATTTGAAAAGATGATTTAATTAAGACAATTTTAATTATAACTAATAAAGCAATTTAATAACAAGAATTGAATAGAGAGTTTTGATTATAACTACTAAAATAAATATTTAACTACTTATTGTGTGATTTATAGGCAAACTACTAATTGCCCCATAGCTAGTTTCATCATGTTAAGTTCATGTATTCAATGAATTACTAGAACTCTAGATGCAATGCTAATTACAACTAAAATTCCCTCGCCTTCTTCTAAAGATCCAGCAACCTAAGTGCGATCAATCTAAAAGAATAAAGTGTTGGTAACCAATTAAACCTTTTCAAACCAAATACATTGACCCGTGTGATCTAGCTTATGCGCGAGTTATGTTAGTCCTACTTCTAGCACATAAATTAGACATGCAGTTTAGCCACGAGGCACGTTAGTGCTCATCAACTGTACCAATCAAACATGTGGAATATTAAACGAATCACATCTAAACACATAAGACTCAACATGAGTTGATAACTAAAGTTTCATTGTGCATAAATAGTCATGACTCCAGTCTTCAAATACGGAGAACATTAGCACATAACGAAAACAAGTCAACAATATAAATGGAAGAGAACATCATAATAAAAGATTAAAAGATAAGAATAATCCCCAAATCTCCGTTGCTTTGCTTCTCCGGGCGGTGGTGGTAGCATGTGGTGTGAGGTGGTGATGACTAATTGTGTAGTGGTGGTTTGAAAGTTATGAGAGTGGTTACCCTAGCTGCTGAATGTAGCCTCATATTTATAGTTTTTCTCCACTCTTGCTTCATTTTAGGATTTCTGACGTTGGACCAGTTTTTGTCTCAATCGCGCGCCACATTATTTCAATCCCTATTGTCAAAGTAATGTAGTTCTTCCCATTGATTTTTTTCATCAATAACGTAGGCTTCAATATAATCACATCTCTCAAGAGATTACCCTAAGATTGAATCCTCCTATATGTTTTTGATGCGAGGAACAAGATTAATTGAAGCTAGATTGGGTTATGGTGGATTTCTCATTATTGAGTCCGAAAAACTCATAAACACATGACACACGGTAAAAAGAGTGATGAATTTTAACAAATTCATATAGCTGAAAGTACAAAATATGATTAAAATTGATGATACAATACCAAGAGAAAGATTGCAGCGGAATTTGATCGTAAAACTTGGTAAATGATACCATAAAAACTATTGAAGAAGCTTGAAAATTAAAGAAAAATAACTACTATTCATATCGAGCCGAAGGATTGTAATGTTCATAAGAATTGCTGAATAGAACTTGATGATTAACTATGTTAAGCTACTAATCTATTAAACAACATGTTTGAGCTCGAATGTAATTGATATAGAAAGATGCCTACTTAACTGAAGAATTGTAATGTTCATACAAATTGATGAACAAAACTTGATGATCAACTATGTTAAGCTACAAATGTATTTATACAACATGTTTGAGGTGAAATATAACTGGACCTGGTTTGTTGGAGAAGTATGTAACAACTTGAGTGAGTTGGAACTAATTCTCTCATTTTCTAGAAGTTGCATACTAAACGACGTATGTACATACAAATAGACAAATAAAACTTGATGATTAACTATGTTAAGGTACTGATCTATTTGTACAACATATTTGAGTAGAAATGTAACTAATCTGGATTTGTTGGAGGAGCTTGTAAAAATTTGAGTGAGCTGAAACTAATTTTTTCCTTTCTGGATGTTATCAATCAAAATATAGGAATTAAAACTTTGCAAATATAGAAAGACTATGTTCTGAATTGAAATGCATGATTGAAGAGGGGGATTTGTGTTTTTCGTCTTGCCTGGACTTTTTGTTGTTCAAGCATCTTCTCAAAGGACTAAAGAAGTTGAAGACATAAAATATAGAAAATGCTCTATAACTCTTGCATTTTTTGGTTTTTGCCCTGTAAATTTTTGGGGCAATGAAAATGTCAAACAACTCCCGCTTTTTCGCCTAATCTGTCTTGTTTGGCTTTCAGGGCCCGAGATGTTAAAGGCGCCCTATTACTTTATAGGGCATTTTTAATAACTTGATAATTTTATTTATAATTTTTATATTAAATCTTTAACAACTTAAAAATTATAACTAAAAATGTTTAAAATGTTTAATAAACTTAAAACTAAGAGTAATATTACTTTAAACAACAAAAATACTAAAAGATTTGTATAGGTTTTCTTAATTCAAAAATATATTTAATTTTATTATATATTATCTAAATCACAAAAAATTTATTGTATAATTTCAGTTTAATTAAAATGATTATCCTAAGATATATAATACTAATTACTAAGCGCGAATATATTAAAATGACATATGTAGCTATGGTTCACTACCTTCGCCATTTTTCATGCAGGAGAAGAGAGTTCAGGCAAAATAAGAAATGAAGACTACACTAAAAGAACAACTAGAGCAGGGGGGGGGGGGGGACCTCGGAGAATGATGAGGAGGAGACACATAACGAAAACATAACAAAAGCAGTATCAGACAATGAGGCGGCAAAATCACGGCCACCCCCAAAAAATTTGGCGTTTAAGGACATCGGAGGGAATCAACTGAGGTACAATAGACGTTTCGTTGGTAATCAGAGATTTGAAAACGGAGTGGCGGTACCCAATATCCACCGACGAACATAGAGGTATTGGAATTCACTAAGGAGGATGTGCACGACTCGGTTGATTACTGGAAGCATGCCCTAATTGGGACGGTAGTGGGACTTAAGCTGCCATTTGAGGCGATGTAACGCTATATAAACAACAGATGGACCACGCAACCCTACATCCATGTGGCACAACAAAGGGTTATTTGTATTTCATTTTGAGTTAGAGGGACAATGATGGAAGTTTGTGGTGGAGACCCTTGGATGGTAAATGGGTCATTCCCATTGATCATACAAAGATGGTACCCAGGAATGAAACTAGATCCAGGTAAACTACTAAACTATCTGGTTTGGATTCAACTACCTGCTCTAGATCTCTAGTTTTGGACACCTAGAATCATAAGAAAAATTGCTAGCATGGTAGGAAAGCCTGTGTATATTGATAAATTAATTGCTACAAAAGAGGCATTTGCATTTTCTTGAGTTTCTGTGGAACTTCAGAGTGGACATAAGCTAATTGAGAAGTGAGCTTGAGAGCCCCAGATGGGGAGGATTGTGAATAGAGAGTAACATATGAAAATAGACCTTTTCAGTGCTTCAAGTATTACAAGTTTGGACACAATGCAAGAGGATGTATATGGATTAAAATTGTATAGGTTGAGTAGAAGAATGGAGAAGACAAAGGAGAAGTTAGTGAAGGAAATATAGTATCAGCAGAAGAAGGGGGACTTATTGAAGAGCGGGAAGAGGCAATAAAACCTATAAGATCAAAAAAAAAAGATCCTCTTAGAGAAATAAAAGAGGGACAAACAGGAGATAAGACATGAGGATAGAGGCCAACACATCACTAATATAGAGGAGTTAGTAGTGGTCCTTCATGTACCCTAGATGACAACAAATAAGGGAGAAGAAACAAGGGGCAAGACATAGACCACGAGAAGGAAGAACATACTGAAACCAGCCCACCAACATCAACATAATGAGTAAGAGGAATGGCACAGAGTGGACGGTAGAAGGAAATCTACAAGACACTACAAAAAAAAAACATCTTTTGTGACATGTTTTTATGACGAAATTTTTTTTGTCACACTAGGTTCAAGTGTAGTGACGAATTTAAATTTCGTCGCATGAGGAATGACTCATGTGACGAAATGAAATTTCGTCTCAAGAGCATAACCTATTGTGACGAATTGAGATTGTTCATCACTGAAAAAAGCGGAACAATTAGATTAAAAAAAAGGCGGAACATTTGGAAAATGGCGGAACAATTCACGGTAAAAAAATGCCTTTTTCCCTCCAACTCACTTTTCTCCCGCTAAGTGTGTATGAGCGAGCCCATTTCTTTAAAAGCCCAAATCTTTAATCAACAGTTTATCTTGCCCCAGCCTGTCCTCCACTCCACCACTCCTCCGCTAAACCCCCAAACCCTAACCCCTCTCCGGCAGCAAAAAATGGTTCGGATTAAGGTGCACGAGTTGGGGCAGAAGAACAAGGGTGACCTGTTTGCGCAATTGAAGGATCTGAAGGCTGAGCTGGCACTGCTGAGGGTTGCTAAAGTCACCGGCGGTGCACCGAACAAGCTGTCGAAGATCAAGGTGGTGAGGCTGTCAATTGTTCAGGTGCTCACCGTCATTTCGCAGAAGCAGAAATCGGCGTTGAGAGAGGTGTATAAGAAAAAGAAGTATCTGCCGCTCGATCTCCGCCCGAAGAAGACTCGTGCGATACGTCGTCGTCTTACGAAGCACCAGGTAATGGTTTAGAACTGATGCTAATTCAGTTTGAATGTTTTCGATTGGATTGTGAGCTGGCATGCTATTTGGATTGAAATTTGCGATTTTTTGTTCTGATTGGTTGGTGTATTGGCGTTAGATTGTAAATGTGTAACAATTGCAATGTTTGAAGCTTGTATTGCCCGATTAATGTGTAATGATGATTGTGGAGTGGATTGTTTTTTGTCGAGGTGGAAGCACTATTTACCTCTTTGTAGGAAGCTTGTGTTAAGGTTATGAAGTAATTTAATCGCTGTGCTTTTGATTAGATTGTGAATTGGCATGCTGTATGGATTGAATAGCGGGATATTCGCCCTTACGTTGTTGATAACTACTGCATAACTTAGCTCATGTACGTTGTTGATAATTGGTTGAGATATTGACAATAGTGTTTCCTTGTGTAATATAGGAGTTTAAATCTCGTATTGCCCCATCAGTTTGTACTGTTGATCGTTTAGTAAATCGATTGTTGTCTTGGTTGAAGCATAAATGACATTTTGTAGAGAGCATGTGTTACGTTATGCAGTAATTATAGCGTAGATAAATGTGCTTTCGAGTGGTTTGAGGTCTTATCAATATTGAGCTTCAATGGTGGCTATTGTTAATGCTCGGTGTTACTCGTAATCTACCACAATCTTGTACTTGCTTGAGCTGCATGTATTGGGAAGTTATCAGACTGAATGTGTACTAGTATCGGAGATCCTTGTAAATGTTTATCATGTTGTTTTTTCTAGATTGACTAAAATGTGTAACAAGGATTTATCATTGTTATACCAAAATTATTTTTTCCGAGAATTTTGTGTAACTCGTTATGTTTCTTGGTCTTCTGATATCTCTCATACCTCAATATGTATCGCCTAGATGATTTTCGAAGCTGTCAGCTTTAAGCAGTATTGGTAGTTTTGCTATATTTGTGATTTGACTGTATGTATGCCTATTTGTTAGCAATTTAAGCAGGCACTTTATACTTGTGTGCTCCAGTTTATACGTAAAAATTGATACAAAGATCCTCTACACATGGTCGATGTATCAATATGTATTTCATCTTTTAAAGGAAGTTGATTGTTATTTTTAGCTTTGCTATAAATTTTGTTCAGTTCCTGCTTTCTTGTGCAGTGTGCTTAACCTGTGATTTAATTTTTCAGGCAAATTTGAAGATAGAGAAGCAGAAGAAAAAGGAGATGTACTTCCCACTGAGAAAGTTTGCTATCAAAGTTTAATTTATGCTTGAATTAAGATTATTATTTAGATTTCCCCATCTGCTTTTCGAAGTTTTTATTGGATACTCAAATTGATAGTTTTGCTGAGTTAGTTATTACATACATATGGCAAATACTTATTGTGTTCAAGGCTCTGATGAAAAACTCTTATTCAGTTGTATCTTGCCCTAGCCTCTCCTTCCCGTGCACCTTCGCCACTCGATGAGTCAAATTCAACAGAGGTTGACGGAGCTAGTGTATTCACGGCGATGACTACAGTAGTACTAATGCTAAAACTATGCAGAGGTGGTCCTGCAACACCTGCAAAAAGGAATTCGAATCGCTCGTAGACCAGCGCCTTCACTTTTAATCTTATTTGAGATTAAACTGGTGGGTGCTCATTTTACATCGTCATTTTCTACTAGCATTTTTGGTTTAATTTTTAGTTAAATGTTTTTATTATTGATTTGTTTAATGTTTACTAGATAGATTGTGACACTCAGTTCCTCAATTTTGCAGGTTTCTTTTTTATCATCACTTGGACGATTACCTGGTATATTAGGATTACTAGCCAAGGTGAGTTCCTCAGAAGTTATGCAAGTGCCTTTTCAAGTGCTACTGTGTTTTTAATCCATTGTGTGAAATGCAGTTGGAACTTTTATTTGTTTGAGAAATTAAAACTGAAATGTATAGACACCTGATTTTGTACATATATTGTGAAGTATCTGTTCGAATATATCGACTTTTCGTATTCCTGGCTCTTGGCTCAACCTTTATAGATCCAAGTTGTACGCAGTTGTGATTTGATCGACAATATCAGGACGTTAAGTTTTTGGTCAGTTCAAACTGAAAAGTAATCACTTTTTATGAATTCTTCTTAATGCTTGTGTTTGTTAGAATTTTAATTTTAAAAGAAGTGCTGATTTTCACACCCTTATTTTGCTTACAGTGGTACAAGAATTATTTGCAACTGCTGACCCTGCTGATTTTATTTGCTGCCTTCAATGTTCCTCAGGTAAATAGAAACCATATGTTTGCTTTTATTGGTGAGGTAAATTAAAATATATATGTTGTCAGGTTGAAGGGAATAAGTAAAATAAAATAAAAGAATAATTATAATCCCGTGGAATTTCTCAGCCGATACTTTATGGTTTTTTTAGATTCTATTGTAACCTGGTGATTGTTCAATTCAATTTTATGTTTAGTGTCTTATACTGTTATACTTCAATTCTCTTACTAAATCCTGATTCCCTTAATTTAGGTTGTTTGCGTTTTATTCTGCTTACAATTTTTGTTTCTGCATCTATATTGTTGAAGTCATGAAATCTGAATTTACTTTTACCTATTGAATTGTTATAGTATCGTAGACATTCATTGTTTTTATTATAGTTAAAGGGATAAACTACTACAACGTTGTCTCTAGTAACTCTTATGTTAGACATTCATTGTTTTTATTATAGTTAAAGGGATAAACTACTACAACGTTGTCTCTAGTAACTCTTATGTTCAATTGTGATGAACCATAGTTAGTTCTAAGGACAATCAGTTCTAGTATCACGATTCATTCTTCCACTTTCAGTTGGTGTTTGGTTTTTAATTTAATTATCTCGTTCTCCAAAATTTACAAGATCATCTGGAATGATGGCAGGTGAAGCTTCTTTCTTAAAAGATAATTCTTAAGGCATCATCAGAAATAGCTGGTAACGAAATTCATAGCCTCCGTATGAATTGGTAAGACACATCAAAGCATTATGAATTGATTATGGCTGGATAAAAATGTTACATTATGATAAGAAACACTACGAATTTAATCATGGTTTGAATTATATTGCACGCTCTGACTGCGTACTATTGATTTCTTTGAGTTTTTCTTTTGAAGTTAGAACATGATATTTGAGTTGTTTCACGTTTGGAAAATAAGGTCTAGCTAATCACATCATCTTTCTTATTTTGTTTATTCTACAATTTAAAATATATATCATTTGATTTCTTGAATTTCTTCTCCACATTTGCACAAATGAGTGAGCAGGTCATTTCCATCGATGCAGATATCATATTAAATGTTGTGTTTGCGAATAATATGGACATGTAATTAGTTTTAGGAGTTTTCGATTTTCTAACAAGTAGTAAACTGCAATTACTTCAAACAAATCAGTGAGTTATTCTTCTCTTTTATTTGCTTTTCTTAAGAGATTGTTGTTGTTAATCAGTGAGATACAAAAGACAAAAGGAGAAAAACGACAAAAGGAGAAAAACAAAAGATGGAGTTCTTGTTGAAAGAAAGGGAGAAGTGAGAAAATACTTGCTGGGAATGTAGCATGCCTCGGGACTTTAGATGGTAAGTAACACTTTTTTCTTGATGCACTGTAGTTTTCTGTTTGTTTATTTCTAATGGAAGCAAAACATGTTCTGTTCACTTATCAATCGCTCTAGTTCGCTCTAGTTTGGAATAAGTTGTCGTGAAGCTTGATGGAAATCTTTAATATGTGCGCATTCTCAAAGTTTTTTAGCGAGTTGTTTGATCTTGTATGATATGACATAACTGTGGGATCTTTGCATATACGGCCTGGTTGAATTTGTGATATTTCACTTCATTTGGTTCTAGATTGGAGATAGATATTTTTTTTTAAAATTAGCTTACTTCAATCGTTTGTCATGGTACGGCAGGTGTTAGAAGAGTAGAGAAAAGGGCTTGGAAGATATTTTTGAAGACGATGGTGGAGTACCTCATCATTTTTCTAGAACCTTTTTATAGTTTAGTTTGAAATAAATGATTTTTGTACTGAATATTTAGTGTAATGTGGATGATTACTTTCATTGTTCATTCAAATAAAAAATGATTTTTTATCTGGTTTGTATTAGCTTTCAGTTATAATGGTAATTTTGTTGAATTTCAATTTGGATGTGCATATTTTTTGTATGAAAATAGCGCTCAAATTAAAACGCAAAGAATTACACAAAAAATTGCAATTGTAAATTTGGATATAATGACAAACAACCACTAGATATTGTGACGATTCTTTGTCACTAGAGGTTAGATACTACTGTGACGAATAATTTTGTCACTACACCCAACACAAAAAATTGGTTTGTAGTGACGAAGTTACATTCTCGCGACGAAAAACTACAGTGATGTGACGAAAGTTTTGTCGCAACACGACATACTATTGTGACGAAAAATACATTCGTCGCAATCTGTTGCGACGATTGACTTTTTCGTCATTAGAACCCTTTCACGACAGGCCTGAGGCGACGAACCTCCAGGATGCCATTTTTGTCACGAAAAACCTACTGTGACGATTTTTGAACTTGTTGAGACGATTTTTTTTGTCACGTAAAATGTTTTTTTTTTGTAGTGAGAAAGCAAGGAAAGGGCAAGGAAAGCTCAGAGAAAAGAGAAAGAAACAGAAGGGGCGATGGCCCTACTGGATAGTATTTCAGAATTGAAGTGTGGAACTTAAGGGAGGTGACTGGCCCGTTTAATCGCGAAGCAATTAATAAGTTCTTGGGTAGTTATAAGTGCAGTATAGGGGCCATAGTAGAGACAAGACTAAAAAATAAAAACTTTGAAAAAGGGAGGAATAAACTGATGCAAAACTGGGAGGTGGAGAGTAATGTCCACCTTAGGAAGAATTGCAGAATCATGTTAGTATGGAAATAGCCAGATATGAATTTACATGTGGAAGAGAAATGGGATAAGTTTGTCCATACAAATATACAAACTAAGGACCAACAATGGAATGAGAGTTTGATATCATATATGCTCACAATAAAGTCGACCAAAGAAGAAACCTATGGAAAAAAAATGAGGGGATAGCTCATAACAAGAAAGGACCATGGCTAGTAGATGAAGATTTCAACGTAGTGCTCAAACTATAAGACAAATGGAGTGAGGGGAATATACAGAACAAGGTGGAAATGAATTGAAGGATGTGCTGGAACCTTCAAGACTACACGATTACCAATTCATTGGGCCTATCCAAATATGGAATAACAACCATACATTCTATAACCTTGATAGAGTACTAGTAAATCAAGACTAGATGGAGGCTAACATAGATTTTGTGGTTCAGGTTCTACCTCCTAAAATATTTGATCATTCTTATAATATTTCTAAGATCTTTGCCACTGGGAATAAAACCAAAATTCCTTCAAGATTCAAAAATATATGGATTGAAAATGATAAATTTTACAGAGTTGGTCACTGAGGTATGGAGACACATGTGAGGGGCTGCAAAATGTTCCAATTGATTAACAAAAATGAAGTTTCTTAAAGACAAGTTGAAGGAGTCAAATATCAGAAAGTTTCAGAATCTGGAAATAAAGGTCCAGGATAGACTTAAGGAACATCATGAGCTTCAAATGTAGGACTTTAAACACCTTACAAGCCAGAAAAAGAAGATTGTTAGCAAACAAGAGGAGTATAGACAAGCTCAACAGCTTATTATCTAACAACTCAAACAAAAGGCCAAGACATAATGGATTGAGGAGGGGGATAGGTGTAGCAAGTTGTTCTTCTAGTGGATAAAAGCCAGAAGAAAGTCCAATAGCATACATGCTCTTGTGACTCAAGAAGGAATCACACTTAATACACAATGAACCATTACTGACCATATTCTTCATTTCTACGAGGACCTACTTGGTATGGAGAAGATGGTGACACCAGTACAACTTGAGGTATTCTCAAATAGTCCTAGACTAACTGAAGAAATGAATGAAAATCTGAGAGTCCCAATAACAAAAGAAGAAGTGATAAAGGCGTTGTTTAGCTTGAGTGACACAAAGAGTCCAGGCCCATATGGGTTGAATGCATATTTCTTCAAAAAAAGCTGGCAAATAACAGGTAACCTAGTATATGAAGTTATCACAGAGTTCCAACAAATAGGTAAATTAAAACACACAAATACTACTTGTGTTTGTTTAATTCATAAGGCAGTATTGCTTCTTTTATTGTTAACTATATGACCGCTTCATGTCGTAATATTATTTACAAAATTATCACTAAGGTGCTGGCTAATAGAATCAAAAACCTCTTGCATGATTTGAACAACCCATGTCAGAATGCATTTGTTGCTAGTAGGGATCTGTTCCAAAACATATTCTTAGCCCATGAATTAATAAGATGTTACCACAGGAAAAAACATCTCCAAAAGATTTATGTTGAATACAGATCTTAAGAAATCCTATGATACTATCAGTTGGAACTTCTTGCATGATGTTCTTATGGGTTTAGGTTTTTATAAGTGGTATACTCACCTGATTATGACTTGTGTAACTACTATTAGTTTCTGTTTTAGCATTAATGGTAGATTATAGGGACATATGTCAGGAAAACAAGGAATAAGGTAGGGAGACCCTATGTTCCCTTATTTGTTCGTGACATGAATGGATTAAATGTCTAGGATGATCAATATGAGAGTGCAAGAAAGTAAGTGCTTCAAGTACCATCTTAAAACTGCAAAACTGAACTGAACATGGTTCACATATGTTTTGCTAATGATCTTCTTCTATTTTGCAGGGGGCACATGGGGTCAATGCAAGTCCTCAAGAATACACTTGATGAGTTCTCCAAATCTCCAGGATTACAATTAAATAGTACTAAGAATTCTGTTTTCTTGGTAGAAACTCAAAGAGAGGAAAAAGAAGCATTCTTGAAGATTTGGTAATTCCCGAAAGGCAATTTCACTGTTAGGTACTTAGGAATACCACTAATTCCAAGAAAATTGAGGAAAACTTAATATGATCATTTCATCAAGTAAGTGAGTGCTAGAATACAAAGTTCGCTGACTAAGAAGTTGAGCCATGCAAGAAAAGTGCAATTCGTAAGAGCAATGTTATTTTCTATCCAAAGGTTCTGGTGTTTTGTGTTTCCTCTCCCTGCAGGGGTGAAAAAGAAAATAGATGTCTTATGTAGAAGCTACTTGTGGACTAAAGATCAAGGGAGGAAAAACTTGGTGTCTTGGGCAACAATCTTCCAAGACGAGGAGCATGGAGGACTAGGAGTCAAAGAGATACTAAGCTGGAACAAGGCTCTCTTGTGTGCACAGATTGTGAGCATAGATAACCATAACAAAAGACCTAAAATATGGACTAGTTGGATCAAAGAATATAAGCTGAAAGGAAGATACATCTGGAGTGTAAGCATAAGGCCAGGAGAGTCACCATGGTGGAAGAAATTGCTAAAGCTTAGGAATAAGATGAGAGAGAGGCTACCTCAAATTCAACCTACACACTAGAGAGCTTTGGTACGAGGCCAAGTGATGAATGAATGTTACAAGGTATTTCATAAAGAGGTACCTCTAGCTCAATGGAATGCTCAGGTATGGAACAAGTTTCGACTCCTATAGTGGCATTCATACACTTGCTGGTTATGCACAAAAAGATAACCACGAAGGATAGACTTCTTAAATTTAAAATGATTACTGATAGCTGCTGCAGTTTCTGTGATAATCCTGTAGAGTCAATCGAGCATCTGTTTTTTCATTGCATTGTGGTCCAACTTGTCCTTACTAATATCATAAAAGTGGTGGGGGTTCGCTGTCATAACATACAGTTACATGCCTGGTGTGACATGTATAACAAATCTGCAAGAAACAGTATTGAGGTGTTCCAAGTGAGATTTGTTGCTCTCGAAAGTGCGGTGGTAGGAATATGGAGGTGGAGGAACACTAACATATTTGAAGGAAAGTAGGTGCCAGTAGAAAATGTTTGCAAGAAAATAGCTCGGAAACTAATAATGAGGATCATGTACAAAATGGGTAAGAAGAGTAATAAGTTCATACAAAGTTCTCTAGTAAACCTTCAAAATCTGTGTTGAAATGATGTAATGATCTGGGAACTAAATAGTGTACTGACTTATCTTGATGTGAGTTGTATTACTGACTGTGACTGAATGAAAGGACGAAACAAAAGGTGA
Organism: Linaria vulgaris; assembly: GCA_948329865.1. NCBI lineage: Eukaryota > Viridiplantae > Streptophyta > Magnoliopsida > Lamiales > Plantaginaceae > Linaria > Linaria vulgaris. The sequence goes on from OX415249.1 coordinate 31,530,519, forward strand.
TAAGGAACAACAAGCATGTATCCACACCCTTTCTAGACTGAAAGAGGATGGATCGGTGCAAAGCTACTACCTTTAACCACAAGCAGACCATAGACTACTAAATAGTGCCTGAAGAGTCTGATCACATGCCTGGCCCGGAGTCAAAATGGAGAGGGAAACTATAAGAGAGTAGGAATGGGATAACGTTTTACACGAGTTGTAGTCCTAGGCTAGCGCTCCGTGTATTCCTTTGCTAGATAGAGCATCGATTACAATGTTAGCATGATCTTGGGGTATGCCCCTCATATCTGTATCAATTTTTTTTCAGTTTCAATCTATTTACCTTTCGTGCACAAAAACAAAATGATATATATATATATATATATATATTCAACTCATCAATAGAATTAACTATATTTATCCAAATTATAAATATTTATTATATAATTCTATTTTAAATAACTTAATTCTCAACAACTAATGAGCTTAAAAAATAGAAAAAGAAAAGAAACAAGAAACAAAAAAAGGAAAAAAAAAGATTCAAAATTTAAGCTCCTCACTCATAAAATTAAAACAAGTAAAAAACACCCTAAATATCTAAACTTTAACACTTGAAACCCCAAAATTAAGCATAACTTACCGAATTTGAAGGAAAAGGAAAAGAAACTTGTAATTTGCTTTAGGTGTTTTTGTTCTCTGTACTGCAATATAATGATAATAACTAAAATACCTCTCGTTTTGTTTTGCTCTCTATGTTTCTAATATTTTCTTAAACCAGGATTTAGTATAATCTTAATCCCAAATTATGGGTACGAACTGAATCTTGTTTCTTTTTTTTTTTTAAGTTTATTAGTTATTTAAATTAAAATTATATACTAAATTTTTAGAATTTAGATATTTATGAATTGGAAAAAAACATTATACCATTTTAATGTATTCATGTTAAATATTTAGTATGAAGAAATACAAGAGTTTTCAATAATTCTTCATATTTTGGTTTGAAACAGATAATTGAGCAATTTAGTTGGGTGCAACGGAATCCGTTGTTTCTTTTTTTTCTTTTTTCCTTTTTTTTGGGGAAAGACCTTGTCCTTTAGTTCATACCTTTTTTGTGGTATTTCTTGTGTTTAGTTAGTTTTTTACAGTGTTTTCAGAACCGGACCGGACGTCGAACCGGTACATCACTGGTTACTGGTTTTACTGGTTCGAACCGTTTGAACCACTGGTCTAACCGGTCAATGTAGTCAAGTAGTCAAACATCCTTCACACCCGACATATACGATGTAGAACAACATATTCATTATCATAATTTCAAATATTACCTTCAAAATTTGATTTTTCTACTCCTAATTCATAATAAATAAACACAACTCTACTCCCACAATCACATCAAAAATTTACAATATCAAATCAATAATCATCACTCACCAAAATATATCATTCCAAGCATGAAAATCATAATCTGTAATTTAAAATTGTGTATGATATTTAGAATGATAAATTAGAATTTATAAGTTATAATAAGAACAAATAAAAATCATTTACTTAAATCATCAAAATAATGAATATAAAAAACAATATCTTACTTCGTGCGGCGGCGGCGGCTGTGGTTGAAGATTATACTATTTATTTAGGGTTTAATTCTAACTTTATTTGAATGTTTCTATTTACCAGACCTACTGAAGCGTGAGAAAGTGATTGAGAATGGTTTGGGGCTTTTGGCTCAAATTGCAATTAAGGCCTCAGTTTTTTTTTATTCTATTGCTGTTTTTTTTTTTTTTTTACATTTGAATTGGGCCGGTCCGATTCACCGGCCCACCGGGTCGCAGTTCTGGGCCGATTTTTTCCGGCCCAGAACAGTTCCTAACAGGAACCGGTCCGAATGGTCAACCGACCCGGATTAATGGCCGGTTCCCGGTCGAACCGGTTCGACCGGCCGGTCCGGGCCGGTTTTAATAACACTGGTTTTTTATATAATTTTGGTTTTGCAAATAAAAAAAAATTATTGTTAATTTAGAGGACCACCACTTATTTTAAAAACTTCGAATATTACAATTATTGTAGAAAAATAAAAAGAAACAATAAGAGACATATATGCTTTATTAATTTCTCAAATGTCTATTTAGTACCCCACTGCGCACTCACTTTTTTGTATGTATTGCTCCTAGAACGTGAAGGGGAACCCTACCTTTCTTCACACGCTCTGCTATAAAGCTGCATCCTTCTCATCAACATATTTCTTTGCTGAATTACATATAGAGTGGTCCTACCCTCCTCTCATTTAATTTAAATTCCACGAATAAATAAAGGGTATTAATATATAATTTAGTTTCTCTCCCAGAAATCTAATTATCAAAATATCATCGATCAACTCTACTTTTTGCATTATAAATACCATATACACCTTCCTTCATTTTTTTTCCCCATGATTTATTCCTCTCCTCTACATAGCTCTTCGTTTGCTCTTTCTTTATTACTAATAGTTTGGTATAGTTTTTTTGTTTCTTTGTTTGTACTACACCTCAATTAGAAACTGGACTGAGAATCCTGTCATGCTTTTCCACAGCTTTCTTGAACTTCTTATGACATTTAAGATTAATGTATACATTTCTTGGTGCTAGAAGTTCAAGAATACTGTGGGACGACATGGCTAAATCAGGATTTTGCAAATTATTTCTGCTTAATTATATTCAGGATCGAATTCATGCAACTTATTGACGAGCGGAGCGGCTGTGGTTTTTCTACACATGGTGAGTTTCTGTATTATTAACAAATCTACATTTCCAGACTCATTCGTTAGTGATTTTTTTTTCCTTAATTATTGTCTTTTCTTGAATAAAGAAAGCTACAGCAACAGTACTAGAACTATTTGCTGTTTGTCACACATGATACATCGGTTCTGTACTGACAGATCAGAGAGCAATGGTTTTACGAGCTACATTTTGTAATACAGAGATTACAAACTTTTTTGAATTAAAGATCATAAAATCACCTTAATTTTGAATTTCGGCATTAATTTACCGGTGATTATGTCTGGCCATTCCACAGCTTATATTTTAACCGAAGTTAACGCACTTAATATTATGGAAGCAATTATCCCTATATGTATATTTTGATTTGGTATAGGTGTAGATTTGTGTAGTATACTCGTTGTATGGACATAATTTCTATTTTGATTTTAATTATTATAATCAACACAATCTCAGTATGAATCGTGATACTTTCGCATTACTCGATCAGCCCGTGTAATGTATTAACACTCTAAATTTTGAAGTTTTAATTTTTTTCATGATTCGGTGTCTGCGAGTACTTATTCTTTCAAATAAACCAATTTTTGCACTCTATTTGACAAATGCACAACGAACGTTTCGAATTCACGGCAACTTTTTTGTAATTCTATGAGGTAAATATTGGTACTTTTTATATTTATGTTAATTTCGATTCCTAGTGTATAAATAATAGAGTATGGCCCTAAATCTTGTTCTTGTAGAAACTAAAAATGTGGGTTAAATACTGTTTTACGTATCTTATAGAAACATGGGTTATTACCTCATACCTTATAGACCGATTTCCCCCGATTTAAGAGTTGCTCATAACCAATAATTGATGCACAAATTTATAATAATGTACCAGTATTTTCCATTTTTAAAACACATATCTCGTTCGCAAGTCTGGTGATTCAAAAACAAAAAAGAGTATTTTCCTTTTGCACAAGCGTTTTATGTCTACTAGGCAACTGAATGGTTTTGTTCTTATTAGTTAAGGCCAAATTAAAAAAAAAAAGTATCTAAGCCTCGTGTAATATCTTCACTTCACCTAATCATATATTTTTATACAGAAAATAGAGTGTAAAGATTAACGAATGGAACCATTGCATGTTAACCGTCGATGCACTAAAAAAATTACTGTTTTACCGCATGCCACTTAAGTGGTACACTAAGTTATGCAATGGTTGTGCATCAATGATTTATGAGAAGTGAAGAATGTCACTTCAGGTGTTTGGTTTGTATCACAAAAACAGGAAACGTTTTTTCTCTTACGTAAGTGAAGAGGAGATGCAGCAGTGGAAGAAAAATGATTCATCTGTTTTTTTCATGTTCGTACTATATTCTCAGAAACCTATTTAATTATAGCTTCTGCCACATGCCTTTTCAGCTATACCTCTTTGTGTTTTTGTGACATTAATTGAAGTGGAAAAATGTTGATAGATAAAAGCAATAAGAAAAGGGGAATAAGGCGTATATCTTGTGTATATTTGTATGGATCAAAAGTTCAAAACTCAATAGCTACGTTTTGATGATTAATAAAGAAACAAAAGCTGCGATAATAACATAAGAAAGAAACAAAAGCTGCAATAACAACGTAGGAAAGAAACAACTCACCTCAAGTGCCGTGATTATTGACCAAGATTACAATTCATTTTGTAGATGTACATGTCAGGTTTGTCCACAAAATGCAGTAGCATTATATTATTAATGTGTTCGGATTCCAATTCGCCAGCGAAAACATTTGTTGTTTTTAGCGGTAAATTTGACATTCTGGTAATTAAAATGGTATCAGAACATAATCAACTGAACAACCCTTACCTTGTTGGTCATTTGATATGGATTTCCAGAATCTATACACAAGTAATTGGCAAATAACCAACAAGTAACACGAACAAATTCCCAGCATTGTATTATGTTAATGTTACAATAACAATCATGAATATAAATTTTCTAGCATTCCAGTTTTGTATCTTTATATTATTGTTTTGCCCTTATTTATTAACTAATCAAGTTTCACAGCTGTAGTTATCTTTAATTATGGTCCAGGAACCAAACTTAACATAGGTTGGATCGTTCAAATTTCTATTCAGAAAGTTTTCGTAATTAGAGTCATGAAGAAGTCAACCGCACGCTTTGAGTAGAAGGAAATAAGTAGAGTTCGAATGCAATGAGAAAACATCCAAAATGATCTCTGAATTGAAGAATGAGTCTTTCCTTAGTTAGATCACTAACAAAAGAATATGTTATTCAAGAAGGAGTTCGAGATCTCAGAATGAAAGAAGAGTTCGCTAGGAAACTTGAAGAGTTACCAAAACTGTGTACAACACACCCTGAAAAACAAGCTCAAAAACCTATATAAAGGTATGAAGTACATCAAGACAAATACAATAGACAAGAGCTAATAAATCCAAGAGATTAGATCTTTAGTTGTTAAGTGTTGTCTTGCTTTTGCAAAGTTTGTGAATTATCGAATTAAGTCTAGGTTTAGATTTAAGGAGGAAATTTTTGTCTGCTTTGTTGAGTTCGATCAATTCGATAATGTTAGCTTGAGAGTTGAGAGAAACATCTTTTTTAAAACGTTCGTGGTTATTTTGCCTATGGCTCGTAAGACCATATTAATTTAATTTATCTTCTTAAATTTGGTGTTCGTTTAATTTCCATTGCAATATATTATGTGATCGTTGTTAAAGCAAAATTGGATCTGCAATGTTTGTTTAACATTCAGTTTACAACGTATCAATCTCGATCCACAATTTCAAGTGGCTTTAGAGCCACGCACCGATTTCAATGGTGTTTGGAGTTGATATAACGCGATGGACAACGTCAATTCCAATACCAGCAGACTGCCAGTTTTGGAAAGAACCAACAACTATGCATATTGGAAGATCCAACTAAGAGTTATATCAAATCTATTTTTTTGCGGGCATGGGAATCAATACTAGAAGGCTACTCCACACCTTACTTTCCAAGAGATGGAGATGTTGATCTTGTACCAAAACCTAAAGTACAATGGACAGCAAACGACATAGCTCTCTACAACTTCAATGAAAAAGCCCCCAATGCTATTTTCAGTTGGGTAGATAATCATATGTTCAAATTAATTCAAAATTGTACTGCATCTAAAAGTGCATGGGAAATATTTGAACTACATTGCGAATGAGATGTTGATGTTAGAGAATCTAAACATAGAAAGCTGCTTAAGGATTTTGAAAAACTTGAGATGGGTGATGATGAAAGTATTGACAGTTACTTTGAGAAACTTCTTGATATTTCCAATCAATGTCAAAATCTAGGATTTACTATTTCCAATTAAGATATGGTCTACAAAGCATATAGAACACTGTCACCCATTTTTACTCTCAAAAGAATTGCCATGGGAGAGTCAAGAGATACTGCAAATATGGAGTTTCAGGTTTTGATGAACACTCTTAAAGAATTTGAATTAGAATATCCCGTTAACTCAAATAGACAACAAGCTATTACTTTGATAAGTTCAAATTCTGAAAACTATGAGAGTGAAGATGAGGTTGAACTAAATTCAGTGCCAAAAAGTTCAGTTGGTTGAACTATAAAGATAAATCTAAAGAAAAACAACCTGGTAATACATCCTTTGGTAATAAGAAGTTACCACCTAAATTCGTAAAATATATGGCATCTAAAGCTACTCCTCGAGATGCTGAAAAGTTGAAAGATGTTCAATGTTATGAATGCAAAGGGTTTGGTCATCTTAAAAAGGAATGTGTTAACACCCTTCGATCAAGAGGGAATTCTCATTGGATTTGTGAAGACGATTTTAATGAAGCTGATTTTAAGATCAAGTGATGAAGATAACTTAGAGAAGATTCACGCTGCTACGCTATTCACTCATGTTGACTAGACAAAAGAAGACTCCCAGAGCTGCTATGGGTCCCAATGTTACTCTAACTACCAGGATCTAACATGAGAACTGGAGATTTTACTTGAAAATTGGAATGAATATAATTCTTATATTAATTATGACTCATTGTCTGATTGTGATAAATCTAACTTTCATTGTTTTCATGGCTCTGTTGATCTAGATGAAGAGTACTTCTTTGAAGGTGAAATCTAGAAGGAAATCATTGAAGACTTAGCCCGTGTTTGGTTTTCCCCTGTGAAAATATTTTGTGAGAACGATTTATTTTCTGAGAATAAGTTGTCTCACATAATGGGTTTTTGGCCCGTTGGAATTAATTTTTTGAAGGCCTACTTTATTTCTGAATAATAATAAATGTAGAATTATTTTGAATGTGTAGGTTTCACTATTCCCAAAAACTGTGACAATGACATAAAGTTGTTGCTTTCTCTTAATAATGATGGTCTACTATTAGAACTCTCTCCCACTTTGTATGCCACTTTTGTGTCTCCTTTCTAGTATTAGTATTAATTGATTCTAATTAATTAAAACTCATTAAATCAACAGATATTTTTCTACTATTAGTATTACTTGAAGCATGTTGATAAGATAGAAATTCGGCACAATAGAATCCGTTTTCTTCCTTGTTCTTTTTTTTAAAGGATAGGATACAATTAACAGTTAAATCTTAGGCTTATATGATTCCAAATTTAAAAGCTATATCGTAGCTCTTTTTTCTGAACTTAAGCTTAATAGTTACATGTTTTCTCTATTTTTTGGCAAACACCTCGTTTTCTTATTTCTAATATTACAAACCTTGCCTTATATTATGTGAATATTCAGTCCATATCATGTGTATCAATAAGCTTTCTTCCGTAATAATAATAATAATAATAATAATAATAATAATAATAATAAAAATAATAATAATAATAATTATTATAATAATAATAATAATAATAAATCTAAAAAAGCTTTTGGGCAATTCATATATATTTTTCTTTTGTTTTCTTATAATTTTTGAGTGTTTGCTAGAATAATTTTCCTTATCATTAGACTTGATTAATTAAAAGCAACAAAACTAAACAAAATAAAAACTAAAAAGTAAATTGCATAATATATTTAGAAGGAAAAAAAACCCGTATATATCGAGTTCTATCTATTCAGCCCTTTCATAAAAGTGACTTTTTCATATCATAGTGTTTTATCTCTCCTAATTTGAGATGATCTAGAAATTATACTCTTTATTTTTCCTTTGATATTAAGCTAATTTCTCTACATATTTTTTTTCCTTAATCGTCTATATATAATATTGGACGTGAATACATGATAAACGTATATCTCTCACTTCTCAATTTGGGTAGCGACAATTATGCGTCTAATTATTCATAAAAAAATATTTTTGATTTTTGGCTAAAAATGAGAAAAAGAACTTCTAATTCTTAGATTTGGCAAAAGTGTACAAAAAATATGATTAGATAAAATCTTTTTTTCCAACAAACTCCACTCTCTTTTCTGGTAATATGATAAAATTTTGGAAGCACATGGTGGTGAAAAAAATTGGATAACTAATTGAGAAGAACATTAAGATAAAAACTTTCCAAATACAAAAAGAGGAAAAATGCTTTTAAGGTGGTACAACCACTACCATCGATTTTACCATGAATTAGTGTGTTACCAAAGGGAGTGATAAACTTATGGGAAGTGATATATACAGAGCAAAATCCCTCAATACAGAGCAATATCTCTATTATTCTCTATTTTACCATTTCCAATCAATCAAGGGATAATCCTTAACTAATTTACTTAGATTTAGGAAAATAAATCTTCGCTTGTATATAACAAAGATTCTCTTAATATAAAAGATACCATCCTTTAAACTATAAAAGTTTTTATTTTTTCTTATATTCATATGAACTCAAAAGTTATTCTTCAATTAAATGTTTCCTCGAAGCATGTGGTAGGTTTTTTTTTTGTTTTTTTTTTTTTTGGTGAACAGGGAATTACAAAGTCATTAGACAAAATCATACTTCATAAATTCTAGAACTTAGGGAGGGGGATTATCCCAAAAGATGTCCCTATCCATATCTCCATGCCTCAGCTTAGCTAGTTCGTCTGCAACGTTGTTAGCCGCTCGAGAGATCTACTTCAACTTGCATTCACATGGGAGTTTTGTCGTCGCCATACATTCTTGCTCACGTGCCTCGTGGTGGTTCGTAGGGTGGCTTCACCCATGATCATTTTATACACTGATAGGGAGTCTGTCTCGACTTCAAGCCGTGGTGTGCGTCGCTCCCATGCTATTTTTAGGCCGGTCTTGAGAACTGTGAGCTCTGTCTCATCAACTATTGGTGTTATCACTCTTCTTTTGAATCTCCAAATCCAATCCCTTTGGTGTGATCTAAGGACACCAGTTGCCATTCCTTCGTTGGTGTTTAAAGGTAGACTTCCATCCACGTTTAGTTTTACCCAACCTTCTCTTGGCTTGATCCACTTTTGGATTTTTTTTGGACCTTCTTTTCTTTTCTTGCGCCACATGAATTTCCATGTTGAGTGCCTTTATTTTTCCCAAGCTCGTCGTGGTGTTCTCAATATTAATCCAAAAGATTCTTTCGTTTTTAGCCTTCCACAACGTCCACGTCATAGCCGTAAAGGTCGAAGCCCAGCTCAAACTCGAAAAGCGTGCGCTCTTTCTTGACTTGTTTAGTGCATTATCGTTAAGCCAATTATTCTCCGGAACTGCATCGAACTCATCCCACTCACGGCCACTCAGTTTTTCCTTCCAAACTTTCCTTACTTGATTACACGTTTGAAGGATGTGGTGCACTGTTTCCTCCTCGCAACCGCATATCGAGCAAGTCGAATCTTGAGTTATTTGTCATGTCTTGAGGAGACTATTAGTGGTGAGTCTATTTTGTCCCGTGAGCCACAAAAAATACTAGAGCTTACTACTTGTATCCACCTTCCATGTCCAGCGATAATTTAGGAAGTTTGCGTGAACATCCGAGTACTTCTTGAACAAGGCCTTGTAGGCCGATTGACAACTAAAGATTCTGCTCGCACATTCGGTCCATAGTAGGACGTCTTCATCTTCATTAAAAGCCACAACCTTATTCCTCAAATTATTCTTCAACTCGGTCGGCACAGCAGTTTGTAGCGCGCTCCAATTCCAACTCCCCTCATCGTCTATTAGCTCTCGTAACCGGATATTAATGTCGGACGGACTAATATTTGAACACTAGTCCCAGAGCCTCGCGCCACACCAATTATCCAACCAAAATCGAATTTTCCTTCTATCACCAATTTTCCAGCGGAGAAAGGGTTGCATAAGGTCAACGCAATGTAAAATCCCCTTCCAAGTCGTGCTAGTTTCACATTATATTCGAGAAGGCTCGACCCTTTGAGATATTTGGCGTTAATTAAATCACTCCAAACCGAATCCTCATTCTTCAATATTTTCCATGCAAGCTTGGCGAGAGAGCCTCGTTGCTCGTGGCCTTTCGGATCCCAGCCCACTATCCACTTTCGGCTTCAAGACTTTCGGCCACCCCACTAGTTGGATCTTTCTACGGTTAGCATTTGCCAACCACAAAAAAATTTTGATTTAATCTATCCAACTTGTTGCAAACGTGTTCGGGGAGCCACGTGGATTGCATCAAATATATCGGCATCGCCGTGGATACGGATTAAATTAGTGTCATTCTCCCCGCAAGTTAAAGGGTGTTACACTTCCATCTGTTGAAGATTCCCGTTATTTTATCGAAAAGCTCCGCGCAACATTCTCTTCCCACTCAGCATTGAATAATGTTCACTCCCAAATATTTCCCCAAGTTAATAGTTTGCTCAAATCCCAATAGGTCACAAATCCCCCTCTTCACCGCAGACCACTGGCTCTTCAAGAAAAATATTTTAGACTTAATTGGGTTCAACTTAAGGCTCGACGGCAAACAAAAAGTGTTGAGGACCTTTTTTACTACTAAAATTAGATGGGAAAGTTCGGCCTGTTGCGACATGGAATGAGAGTTTTCCACTTCCCCGTGTACACTACTTCCTTTATCAAATATGACATCCTTTTGATGCATAAGACAAAGAGATATGGAGATAAAGGGTCTCCTTGCGTAACCCGCACATGTGCGAGAAAGCCTCAAGCGGCATTCCGTTTGATAGAATACGTATAGTCGCATTCGAGACACAAAACATTATGAGCTCTATTAAATCATGTAGAAATAAAAAGGCATGCAGTGTTTCTTCTAAGAAATCCCAAATCACCTTATCGCACACCTTCTCGAGGTCAAGATTCATTATCATATTCCCATACTTGACTTTCTTTTTATTTTGCAACAAATGAATCACCTCTTGCAAAAGAAAAATATTATCTTGAGTGCTCATATTTTTAATAAAACTGAACTGTGTAGGTGCTATTATCCGAGGTATGATATTACAGAGGCGCATAGTAACACACTTTGTCACCAATTTATATAACACATTACATAAAGAGATTGGGCGAAATTGCGAGATGAGTTTCGGGTTTTTTACCTTGGGAATTAAGCATAAAAAGGCTTCACAAATTCGCTTGTTGAACTTCTTATTTTTTACCATTTCCTCGGCAATTGTCAAAAGAGATTCCAGAATCCAACCTCAACTTTTATGATAAAATAAGGCTTGTAAGTCGTCGGGTCCAGGAGCTTTACACGGGTGTGTGGCGAATACCACTTCCTTAAGCTCAGTTGCGCTTATTTTCTTTGTTAGGATTTCATGTTCCTCGCTCGAAATTGTCAGCTCTCTATTTCTCACGGCGCTATCACTTCCCCCCAGAAAAAAGGCCCTTAAAATATACTTTAGCGTACGTTCGCAGCTGTTCCTCGCTGCTCACCCAAAAACTATCAATCTTGAGATTAATAATTTTATTGCGACGCCTTCTTATCATGACGGATCGGTGGAAGAAATTCGTGTTCCTTCTGCCATCTTGAATCCATTTAGTCCTAGATTTTTGAAACCAAAAGATTTCTTCTTGTCTTAGGACGTCGTTCAACTCTCGGATCCGCTCTATTTCAAAACTTGTGAGATAAACTTTCGGCCTCAGCGCTAACTTTTTTTGGATTCCCAGCAATCGTGCATTAGTTCTTCTCTTGGGTTGGAAAATATTACTAAACCTTTCATGATTCCACAGCTCAAGTACCTTCGGAATTTCCTTGATTGCGTCCAAAAGGTTTACTTTTCTTCCCATATTTTCTTCAACAACATCTCGCATTCAGCATTATAGAACCATGCCGCTCCGAATCGAACCGGTTTATTTTTGGCTCGGTTTCCCCTTCCCTCGCAGCAATTAAGTATCGGGTGATGGTCAGAACTTGTCCGAGTTGTGTGAAAAAACTTGTAATTTGGAAATGTATCCATCCAAGCTTCATTCGCCACTGCTCGATATATCTGGCTTTTTGTATTTTCCCCGTTCTCTCTTTTATTCGTCCAAGTGAACGCCGGTCCTTGGAATCGAAGATCGATAAGGCCACACCTTTCGAGGTAATGTTAGAAAAAACTCAGCCTATCTAAAGGGACGGCTCGGCCTCCCATCCTTTCGTGCGAGTAACACACCTCGTTAAAATTCCCCGTCAATAACCATGGATCCGAATGTCGCGTGGAGTGTAAGATCAAATCATCATACACCTTCACTTTATCCTCCCTTCGTGGATGCGCATACATACCAGTCACACACCACGGTTCGCCTAATCGAGATCGGATCCGTGCGTGAATAGCTTGATAATAAATGTCTAAAATTTTGACATCCACCTCCTCATCTTGCCACAACATCCACACCCCACCCATCATATCGTTGGTCGGGGCGATCACATACCGTGAATAACCCAATGTGGTTAAAATCTCTCTCGCGATTGCTTCACTAACACGTGTTTCCAAAATATATACAACCATTGGTGCATGTACCCTAACTAATTCTCTAAAGTTCCATCGAAATTCCTCTTTCCCGTCTCCTTAACAATTCCACGACACAATTTTTATTGACATTAAATTCAATTGATATGGTCGGACGGGTTGATCAATCGCGTTCCCCATCCATGTCGCAATCACTTGACGTATTATCTTTATTAAGAGATACATATGTTTCCAAAATACCCTTCGACTTATCGTCGTCGTCATGCACCATGTATTCGGGCCCTCGGTTGTCGGAACCAACATTATCCTTACTTCCACCTCCCACACGAGTTATGAAATTATCATCACATGAACTAGTATGTGTCTCTGTCGTGTTCGTAATGTCGTCAAGAGGCCCTGAAAACGATGAGTTCTCGTGACGAAATCTGGAACTTTCACCCATCGCCCTATTAGCATCCCGTTTCTGAAAAATGCGTGATAAATTAGCATGCTTTTGGCCGAAGGTGATCGGGGCTAAATTCTTGAGAATCGGTGACTGGTATTGGTTTATTTCTGGCTCAATGTTCTCTTGTAAAATAGAGAATGAATTCGCAATTTGAATGTATTTTGTGCGGTTTGGGATCCTTTACCAATTTGGATGATTTGTTTTCTTGCCCACTATTCTGCTTTGATGAGACTTTCCTTCTAATAGAGTTCAAGTTGGACTCTTTTTTCTTTCTTTGTTCAATCGTTTCCTTCCCACCCGATAGCTGCAGCCCCTCGCGCGAGTTTTCTTCTAAATTTTCTTTTTCTGACTCTTTCCTTATCGACCCAGTAGTAGTTTTACCCCCTTCATATTTTTCTAGGGCTGGACGATCATCCATTCACCATACTCTTTTTGCTTAGCTTTTGCTACCAGCCATTCTGACACATTCGTCACCTCAATATTTTCTTCTGTTTCCAAAATATGATGTCCGTCGGCCTCTCTATATTCACTCCCATAATTTTCCTTTTTGTGGCCCGCTCTTCTGCACGTGTAACATAGCATCGGGAAATTTTCGTAGACTACTTGGTGCACTACGTCATCAATGCAAACTCCAAGGTCTAATGGTATATCCGTGCGGACTTGAACACAAAAATGTGCATACTTTCCCCTTGTTGCTGTATAAGTATTGCCATCATTTTTTATCGGATGGACGAATTATCAAAAATGCCCGCTAACTTTTGCCTTTAATCCTAAATGCCCATTATTTCCAAACCTGCTGAAAATACCCGTTAAGTTTTAAGTTTTCTTTCAAAAATGCCCGATTTAAAAAATTCGGACTTTTTATCCGACGTGGCATCTGAATCAAAGAGACGCACTGCTGAATCAAAAAGTCGCGTTTTAAAATTCGGGCATTTTTGGTAGAATTTTAAAAGATACAGGGCATTTTTAGCATTATTTTTCAGACAAAATAAGTTTTTTTGTGCTTATTTTTCATTTCGGGCATTTTTAGTAGAAATTTTAAAAGATACAGGGCATTTTTAGCATGTTGGGAAACAACGGGCATTTAAGATTAAAGGCAAAAGTTAGCTGGCATTTTTGATTATTCGTCCTTATCGGATCTCCAAGACTTTTGGCCAAATCACTGATCCATGCTTTTCGAAAATACTCCACTGGAAGACATAAACTCGAACCCACGTTACTCCGCTAGAAATGTCAGGCACCATTTTTGGATTGATAAGAAGCTACTCTCCAATTGCCACGGTCCTTCCGTGAGGAACATCTCTCGCTTCTCTAGTCGTAAACCCTTCATACAATAACAGTTATGTCCGAGGTCTACGAGTTTACACTCGTTTTGCAATTTCCATATTAGGTCCAGTCGATTCGATAGTGTGGGATAGTACAATGAATTTCATAGAACTCTAATAACAATTTACACCCATGGAACTCTAATTTCATAGAACTCGATAGTGTGGGATAGTCTACGAGTCCTTCTACTGATTGTTCATCCACGCTTTCATTTTCGGAAGACTCAATTTCTTAAAAGGCATTTCATCCATGGGTGGACTGATCGCGATGAACTCGCTCTCATCAATGTCGTTATCAGTGATGCGCACGTGTTCGTGTCTTTTTCGAATTGCATCGGCGTATGAGATTGATTTGGGTTGTTGGGAATTTGCCCTTCCTTCGCTATTCATCCGCGGATTCTGACCGATCAGTGTTTCCTCGGTTTTCCTTAATATTTTTTGCATTCGATTGTTGTGAATCCCTAAGTCAGGCAGAACGAATTTCGTTGACGCGGGGCTGAGTTCACTGGTGTTTGGTGGCGCCGGTGTGATCATGTTGTAGTTTAATAACTTTAGATATAATTGAATGATATACATGTGGTAGGTTCAATAATGACGTTTATTCACACCAAAAAAAAACAAATTGTAACTACGTGAATACATTTAATATTATATATATATATCAATATTTTTCTATTGCACAGGTTTGCATATTTATTATTTTAAAAATTAAAAGTTTGTTATAAAGTCTGCTAGGCTATTATAAATTTTGTAAAATATTATTTACAATTGTACATTTACCTTTTTATCCAATTAAAACATAAATATGAATATATATATATATAAACAATTTTTTAAAATATGGTCTATAAATTAAACACGGTAGCTCATTTGAATTCTACGCTGATTTTTACATGCATGTTATAGAATGTATATATATATATATATATACATATATATATATATATAGATATACACATATGTATATATACATATATATATCTTCATGTAAATGTTATTAAGTACTTTATTTTTTGCTACATATAATTTTTATGTGCATGGAATTATGACTTAAATATTTTATTTGTGAGATAGAAATTGGATTTCTTTTATTATTTATAAGTATTTAAACTTGCTTGTATATTTCTATTCATTTGAAATTAATGCTGGTCATATTATTTTATTTAGATATTTTATGTTACCGCACGTTATTTCTGATATATTTAATGAAATTTACACAAATTTTGTGATTATTTCATATCTTGAAAGATGTCTTTCTCAGACGTTATGTTTAAAAGTTGAAAAGATTCTCCACTAATTTTGAATCAATTCGTCTAAAATGGGATAATTTTCATAAGTAAAAGAAGGGTATAATAGATAAAAACAAGGCATTGCTCTGTATAGAGAGATTTTGCTCTGTATGTATAATTTGCCGAAACTTATATGAGTTTAAAATCAAGTCTTCAGGTAGTATATAGATGTATAAAGATTTGTGATAGTAATCATATATATATATATATATATATATATATATATATATATTTATACAAACAAGGAAAAATAGTTGTTAACGACTCCTAAAATTAATTTGGTTGCCGTAAAAAACTTCTATAATTAAGCTAACACCATTTATAGATAAGATTTCTAAGATCTTTATTTTTTTGTTATATATAAAATGCTGACACGATATTTAGAAAAAGGTAATCATACAATTTGCAATCATCAAAAACAATTCCTAATGTTATTGATTATTAATTAAATGCATGGATCTGATATATGTGTAATTATATATTTATATACATACGATATCACAAAAGAAATTATATTTATATACCTTCAAGATATATAACTAAGTTATAGAGTAAATTACAGAAAAAAATAGAAATAGAATTACAAATTTTACTTACAATTCTTATCTTAAGTGGGTTTTGGAAATAGAGATAGAGAGAAGAGAGGTGGGGGAGGGGGGGTCACGTACTACTAAAGAGAGGAGGGAAAAGGTTTTAATTACCCAATACTATAATTGGAAGGCGGGACATAAAAGTGGGTAGAGAGAGGTGCTGACAAAATGCAGGCCTATGAGCCTAATTTTGTAGCCTATTTATCATTTATTTAAATCAGTTTTTTGGGAGATGAAGATGGGCCAGTATTCATGTGTCTTGAGCCATTTTCAGAAGTTTTAAACCAAACACTTTTTTTTTTGTTTCTGAAAATTCTCAGATAGCTGTGAAATGAAAACCAAATATGGGCTTAAAATCTACCTTTCACAACCTTTTAAGGAAAAATCATAAACTCGTCAAAAGCAATGAAACTCAGAAGCATGAGATTGAATGTTTGAAGAGGATGATGAAACTGTATGAGAGAGACCTTGACAGAACAAAAACAGAAGTAAAAGAGGTAAAGGAAAAGTTTGAAATAGATAATGAGATCATTGTCAAATGGAACTCAGGTACTTCTAAACTTAAATTTTGGTCTGGATTTATTAAGAAACCTTTATCTGATGTTGTAGACACTTAAATTTTGTGTCTAATTAAATGACGACACGTGGAAAATAATATATTGATTATCAATTTATTTTTCTATTTTATTTTTGATTTATAATAAATTTATTTCCAAAGTAAAGTAGTTAAATTTATTGATTTTAATATATATGATGGATAAATTAAATATTGTCTTATTTATTAATTCGAGTTAAATTATCCAATTAAATTAAATAATGATAAGTCTTGTAAAGAAAGAAAAAGGAAATAAATATATGGATTATTTCATCCTAATATTTTAAAAGATTAAATAAATCTATTTATCAAATTTCAAGACATAGAAAGTCTTCTTCTCTAAGACTCAATATTCAAGAGATATCAAGATGATTCATCTAGGCCAAATCTTCCAAATCAAGTAATTGTAGACACGATCACAACCGTTCTTCTCAGCAGGAGATTCTAATTGAGAATCACTCCACAACTATAAATAGAGGCGGTCTTGAAGAAGAAAAAAAGAAACACACAAAAAATATTCACAAGTTTAAGAGGGAAACGCTCTAAGTTTTTTACTCCACCAAATTCATCGATCATCAAGCGTTATTCGCGGCATTCATCAACAATCTCAAGGTGTTCCTCTTAAAGAACTCATTTCAATCCGCCGTCAAGTCTCAATTCCACCCAAAAACCGTTTTTGAAGATTGCACTTCTGCTGATGAAGATCAAACTCCAAGAAGTTCAACAAATCCAAAATCAAGTTCATACTGTTCTTCATTTGTCTTCAAGTCAAATACCCGTTTAATCCGCGATCAAGTCCTAAAACCCTCAAAAAACCATTTTTGATGATTGAAGTCATTCAAGAAGATCAAAACCCAAAAATCTAAAGAACTGAAGACGAATATCATACTAATCTTCATCAACCTTCAAAATAAACTCTCGATCAAATTTTTGTCCGATCCGAGATCAAACCATCAAGCCCTCGAATCAACGTTTGTCAAATATCCTTTTGAAGATCAAGATTCCTCCGAAGAAGATTGACATTCAACAAGTTTAAGACGAATATCAAATTGTTTGTCGCACATATCAAGTCAAGTAGATCGTCAATTCAAGATCAAGCTCAAAGCCCTTGGATTAACGCTCAACTCAAATACACGTGGAGACATCAAAATCAAATCCACTCCCAAGTCAACCAAATATCAAGATCATTTATTGTAGAAAAAAATCAGAGGATCAAATAGAGATTGTATCCCAAATTATACTTTGAATTTATCAAATTTACTTTGTAATCTTTTCTTGTCTTTTATTTTTGGAGATCAAGAATTTGTCGTTACAAATTTGGCACGCCCTGTGGGACAATCTCTACCTCTCATCTCTTTTCCAACAAGTATCAATTTTGAAGTCACAAGAAGGTTGTGTTGATCAACAATGGACAAGTCAATGGGGGAAACAAACGGAGGCTCTTTGCAAACGATGATGAAAGATACACTCGCACTGGGGGCAAGACATGTTGCTAAAGAAGATGAGCAAGCATCCTTATTAGAAGAGAAAGTTTCAGCGCTTGCAAAAGCCATTGAGATACTTACAAATCAAACTCATAAACGTGATGAACATTTAAATTGCCTTCTCCAAAAGCTAGAGCGCAAAGAATGAGTTGAGAATTACCCAAAAGTCACCAAGAACATTGGAGTTCAAGGATGCATAAAGACTACAATCAACGAAGTTGAAGTGTCACCTCATCTCCAAAAGCAAGAGCTCGTGGAAAGCAGCGATCAAAGCATGGCACATGAAAGTGCTACTCAAGAAGTTGAAGCTCAAGAGTTTGATGAAGTCCTAAGTGAATGAATCCAAGCCACTTCTCTTTTCCAAAAGCCAAATTTCTCAAGGAAGGAAGAGTAATGCACCATGATGCACACAATGTTTGCCGAGAAAAACATTCAAGATGTTGAAGTTGAATAAAATTCTAAGTGTTGAAGAAAACAAATCCAAGTTTCCCCACAAGGCCTTGTCTTTGACGATCAATTGAAGAAGCTCATTGAAGAAGTTGCAAATGATCATAAAGCTCTTTGCAAAATTTTGAAATCTTACACAAAGCCCTACACTCAAAGAATTGATCAATTACAAATGCCAGAAAGCTATCAACCTCCAAAGTTTCAACGATTCGATGGGACTGGAGCCCCAAGACAACATGTTGCTCACTTCATTGCTACGTGCAATAGTGCTGGAACTTATAGAGATCATCTAGGCAAGCAATTCGTTCGATCCTTAGAAGACTTTGCCTTTGATTGGTACATTAATCTTGAACCAAACTCCATTGATGGTTGGAGCGATCTACAAACCGAATTCTTCAATTACTTTTATAGCACTCGGCGTACTGTAAGCATGATTGAACTTGCAAATTCTCATCAACAAGAAGACGAACCAGTGATTGAGTACATCAATAGCCGGAGAAGCCTATCTTTAAGTTGCAAAGAGAAACTGTGTGAAACTTCAGCCATCGAGATTTTCATACAAGGGATGAATTGGAGTCTCTCTTATATACTTCAAGGAATCAAACCAAGAAACTTTGAAGAATTGGCGAAGCAAGCGCATGACATAGAGAAAAGTGTAAACTCTATTAAAGAAGAAAGCTCAACTCATGGCCTTGATATTGAAAGTAATGATATAGACGACGATGACAATGAAGAGGTCGCGCCGTCAAGTTTTGATCCAACCAATATGCTCCTTGATTCGAGCCTAAACTATCTCAAATCTTCAAATTAATGTATACTCCTTGATAAGAATATAAAATATCAACATTCTCCTTAACATGAGAATAAGCTGTTTGCATATGCAAACTCAAAGAAAATTCTACAAGTCTTCAAAGCAAATGCACAAGCCTCCTAGACACGAGCCAAAAGGTCTACAAATCCTTCAAGTCTTCAAAACAGGTGTTCAAGTCTCCTAGATACGAGCCAAAAGGTTTACAAATCCTTCAAGTCTTCAAAGAAAATGATCAAGTCTCCTAGACACGAGTCAAAAGGTCTACAAATCTTCCAAGTCGTCAAAGAAAATGTGCAACTCTCTTAGACACGAGTCAAAAGGTCTGCAAATCCTTCAAGTCATCAAATTAAATGTTCAAGTCTTGGAGACACGTCGAAATCCTGCAAATCCTTCAAGTCTTCAAAGAAAATGTATAAGTCTTCAAGACACGTCTGAAGCCTGCAAATCCTTCAAGTCTTCAAGTCCTCTTAGGCACAAGCCAAATGGTGTGAAAATTCTTCAAGTGTTCATGTCTCATCGGCACAAGCACAAAATTTCTTCAAGTCAATTGCTCCATGACGCACGAGTCTAAACTGCAAATTACTCCTCGCTTGCATGAGTATAAACTGTGAATGGCACCCTTAAACCCAAATTCATGTATTTTGAACTACGTCTTGACTTGATTCCTTTATTGAATACATAGGCAGCATGGAAGCGATTCCATGTTCAGTTATATTATGTTGCCAAGTTATGTTTCATTGAAGATGATATATGAAGCTCCTTGAGATACGATGTGCCAACAAAGCTGAGTGTGAAACCAAGTCATGAATGCATTCGCTCCTCCTTCAAGGTGCCTTTGATGTAGGGTCAACAATGTCTGCTCTTGTCATGGTGTCTTTGATGTAGGGTCATGAAAACAGTGTTCGCTCCATCAAGGTGTCTTTGAGGCCAAGTCGTGGAAAGAGTGTCTCTCCCTTCAAGTTGTCTTTGATGTAGGGTCATGACGACTGTATTTGCTCCTTCAAGGTGTCTTTGAGGCCAAGTCGTGGAAAGAATGTCTCTTCCTTCAAGTTGTCTTTGATACAGGGCAGTGAAAACAATATCCACTCTTGTCAATATGTCTTTGATGCAGGGTCAACAATGTCGCTCTTGCCAAAGTGTCTTTGATGTAGGGTCATGAAAACAAATCCATTCCTACTGAACGTCTTTGGCACCAAGTCATGAATACAATGTCTCTTTCTTTCGGATGCCTTTGAAGTCAATGTCTCGATCATGGTGTCTTTGGTGCCAAGTCATGAAAAAAATGTCTCCTCCTTCAAGTTCACCAATGAAGTTGCATCAATTACGGTTTAAATGTGCTCTTCCTCTACTTGCAAGAGATCCGAACTTCGTCAAGTATTGCTACGCGCATAAGATTTCATGAATACCAATTTGCAATTTGAGTGAATAAGAATGCATGGATTGTCATGTATCTTCGTGAAAGTCGTTTGCTCTTGCACCAAATGAGAATGTATTCTTTCCACCGCATCTCCTTTGACCGAGGTGCCCACTTTCAAGATTGTGTCGCACTTGGTTGATCGATGCCCGTCGTCAATGATGATCAAGTTCGCCGTGTTGGATAAAGATATGCCCCTTTTGAATGTAATATACTAACTCTGAAATAACAAAATAAAACACATATAATAGAGTTAGTTCCAAGAAGAAGGGATACAAACAGATCAAAAGAAAAAGAAATAACGAGAGTGAGCACAACTTTGTTGAAGAAAAATCATGGGTAGTTGAATCAAGCAACAAGTGCAACTCTAGCTTGCTGAAAATTACTTCTTCCTTCTCTGAATTGCTGCAAAAGAAACAGAAAGGACCGTGAGTTCCTCATAAAGAAAAAAGGAAAGAAACGTGAGAAGTGCAGTCTATTTTCTGAAACTGTCATGCATGTATATGACAGAATCCGCCAAGCTTGACCAATTGCTCACCAAGTTTGGCTGTAAGTCACAGCTCCAATAATGCTCACAAGTTGCCAAATATAAAATTGCTCAAGAAGAAGCCAGTTGCAGCAGGACATAAACGCTGTTGCGTGTTAATGAAGAAAAAACTTACGCCTCAAGCCTTCTTTTATAGTCGAAAACATATGTTGAGTTTGGAAACTTTCTTTCTCAACGGAATATGAAAGAGAATAAGCAAAGCTATAAGTTTCCTTTCAAGACTCACTATTAAGAAATTCTTCTTATTTCATTGTAGCAAATATGGAAGAGACAAAGGAGATAGGCTAATAGTTTCCATCCCGCGAATAATTGAGGTACAAGGAATTTCCTTTTTTTTTTAAGCAGTGTATATCGAAATAGAAGAAATTTCCTTCTGCAAATATTTCTATTAATTTCAAATTGAGAAGAAAGAAAAGAAACCTTAATGCTCTGTTTTGGAATGAAGTTGTAGGCTCTGCACCGAATTACTAAAAGAAAACAAAAGAAGCACAAGGAAACATGGGCTACAAGATTTTTCTTTAAAATTTTGAAAGGATTCTGGTGCCATTTTTTTAAACATCTGCAAAAGATCCTCTAAATTTCAAAAGGAAAAAAAAAAAAGACAAAAGGGGTCTCTGTTTCAAAAGAAAGGAAAGATATTTCCGTTAAATTCAAAAGTAGGAGATGAAAGGAATTATCAAACACTCCTGGTCTACATAGACCAATTTTGTGGGCCCTATTGATGGGAAGATTTTATCAAAAAAAAAAAGGAAAAAGGGAAAATGAGACGGCCGCTTTCAGCCAAAAGGAAATGAAAGTGGAGAAGCTATCACTTGCACATGGTTCACCCAGACCCTCAAATGCATAAATGGTGGAAATTAGCCATATTTTCAACAATGAAATTATTGTTGCATTCTTGTCATGTCAAATAAATTGTAACTCGTTCACGACATATTTCACTACGACTCCACGAACAAGTCACAATGGAGCAATTTGTAGACACTAAAAATTTGTGTCTAATTAAATGACGACACATAGAAAATAATATATTAATTATCAATTTAATTTTTTATTTTATTTTAGATTTATAACAAATTTATTTCCAAAGTAACGTAGTTAAATTTATTGATTTTAATATATATGATTGATAAATTAAATGATGTCTTATTTATTAATTGGAGTTAAATTATCCAATCAAATTAAATAATGACAAGTCTTGTAAAGCAAGAAAAGGGAAATAAATATATGGATTATTTTATCCTAATATTTTAAAGGATTAAATAAATATATTTATCAAATTTCAAGACATGGAAAGTCTTCCTCTCTAAGACTCAAGAGATGTCCAGAAGATTCATCTAGGTCAAATCTTCCAAATCAATGAATTGTAGCCGCGATCACAACCTATCATCTCATCAGGAGATTCTAATTGAGATTCACTCCTCAACTATAAATAGAGGTGGTCTTGAAGAAGAAAAAAAACACACACAAAATACTCACAAGTTGAAGAGGAAAAAGCGCTAAGTTTTTCGCTCCACCAAATTCAACAATCTTCAAGGTGTTCTTCGTAAAGAACTCCTTTCAATCCGCCGTCAA
Organism: Linaria vulgaris; assembly: GCA_948329865.1. NCBI lineage: Eukaryota > Viridiplantae > Streptophyta > Magnoliopsida > Lamiales > Plantaginaceae > Linaria > Linaria vulgaris. The sequence continues at coordinate 31,553,548 of OX415249.1, forward strand.
GTCTCAATTCCATCCAAAAACCATTTTTGAAGATTGCACTTATGCCGAGGAAGATCAAACTCCAAGAAGTTCAATAAATCCAAAACCAAGTTCGTACCGTTCTTCATTCGTCTTCAAGTCAAAATCCGTTTAATCCGAGATCAAGTCCTAAGACCCTCGAAAACCAGTTTTGAAGATTGAAGTCCATTCAATAAGATCAAAATTCAAAAAATCCAAAGAATTGAAGATGAAGATCATACCAATCTTCATCAACCTTCAAAATAAATTTCAGATCAATTTTTTGTTCGGTCTGAGATCAAGCCATCAACCCCTCGAATCAATGCTTGTCAAATATCCTTTTGAAGATCAAGATTCCTCCAAAGAAGAGTGACATTCAACAAGTTCAAGACAAAAATCAAATTGTTCGTCGCAAATATCAAGTCATGTAGATCGTTAATTGAAGATCAAGCTCAAAGCTCTTGGATTAACGCTCAACTCAAATACACGCGGAGACATCAAAATCAAATCCACTCTCAAGTCAACCAAATATCAAGATCATCTCTTGTAGAAAAGAATCACAGTACAAAATAGAGATTGTATCCCAAATTATACTTTAAACTTATCAAATTTACTTTGTAATCTTTTCTTGTCTTTTATTTTTGGAGATCAAGAATTTGTCGTTACAAATTTGGCACGCCCAGTGGGACAATCTCTACCTCTCATCTCTTTTCCAACAAGTATCAAATTTGAAGTCACAAGAAGTAAGTGTTGCTCCACAATAGACAAGTCAATGGGGGCAACAAGCGGGGGCTCTTTGCAAACGATGGTGAAAGATACACTCGCACTGGGGGTAAGACATGAAGCTAAAGAAGATGAGAAAGCATCCTCATTAGAAGAGAAAGTTGCGGCGCTTGCAAAAGCCATTGAGAATCTTACAAATCAAACCCATATACGTTATGAACACTTAAATCGCCTTCTCCAAAAGCTAGAGTGCAAAGAAAGAGCTAAGAATTCCCAAAAAGTCACCAACAACATTGAAGTTCAAGGATGCATCAAGAATACAATCAACGAAGTTGAAGTGTCACCTCATCTCTAAAAGCAAGAGCTCGTGGAAAGCAGCGATCAAAGCATGTCACATGAAAATGCTCCTCAAGGAGTTGAAGCTCAAGAGTTTGATGAAGTCCTAAGTGAAAGAATCTTTAAAACTTTAGTTTTGTTCATACCAACATGGAGAAGAATAAAACTACTTATATCTGTCAATATTATTTTCTACATGGTCACATTAAATCCTTTTGTAAGAAATTTTTAAAAGTAATTGAAAAGAAAATAGTTATTGTTTCTGATGTTAACCCAACAATCGTCACAGATGTTACCCCAACATTAGGAACTGGACAGAAAAGTAGAAGTTGGATTGAAAGGCTGAAAACTCCTAAGATAAAAATTGTTTGTAGTGTAGTTTCTCCTATTTCTTACTCTAACCTTGTAGGTAAGTGGTATTTTGACAGTGGATGCTCAAGACACATGACTAGAATCAAGGATAATCTTAAGCAAATGATTCCTCTCATTGCTGGAACTGTCACCTATGGAGGAGGCACCAAGGGAAGAATCATTTGAGAGAGGAGTCTTGAATGTTGAAGGATCTCCACCTCTCAAGGATTTTATATTGGTTGATGGATTGAAAGCAAATTTAATTAGCATTTGTCAACTATGTGATGATGATCTGCTAGTTCTTTTTGATAAAGTGTCTTGTGATGTATTTAATCGTTACAATGTCCTTGTGATGACAGGTGAAAGATCAAAAGACAATTGCTATCTTGCTCAAGAAGAGCTGAATGTTTTCATGCCAAAATAGATGAAGCTACTACGGGCACAAGAAACTTGGGCATGTACACTACATGAATCTGGAAAAGCTACATAAGGTTGATGTTGTAAAGGGACTGCCTAAGCTAACTACCCCAGGTAAACTTGTATGTAGAGACTGCCTCAAATGTTAACAAACTCGAGTCGTTCATACACCACTACAGGTACAAAGTAGTACCCCCGGAACTAACATGTGTTTTGAACTGCTACACATGGACTTAATGGGTCCCCAATTGAGGCTAGTAACTTGAATGGTAAGAAATATGACACCTTATGAAATCTTGAAGGGTGTTAAACCAAATATTGCATATTTTCATTAATTTGGATGTTAGTGCTACTTGTTGAATGATAGAGATTATTTAAGCAAGTTTAATCCAAAGAGTGAAAAATGTATATTTGTTGGCTATTCTGCAAATAGTACTTCTTTCAGGGTATACAATCCAAGATTGAAGACTATTCAAGAATCAGTAAATGGGGGTCTTTGATGATTTCAATATTGATGAAGGTACTGGAGATCTCTCCGTTTTTTATGTTGGTACAACGCTGGAGACTGGCGATGTTACTCCAACATCAGACACTAGAGCTGAACAAATTGAACTGGAGATAGAAGCTAATCTTGAGCTAACACCAGCTAGAACGAATGTTAGGCCAACATCATCAGAGTCTTACTCAGATGATAACTATGTTGCTGAACCTATGAGAGACCCCTCATCTAGGATTCAGAAGGACCATCCAGCTACACAGGTGATAGGTCAAATTACAAAACGCATGAAGACTCGCAACAAAGAAAGGTTAAACTATAGAAAATATGGTAAGGTTGTGTGTCTGCATGACTACCACATGCATTGTGAATAATGCTTCAGGTTTTGTGCCTTCTGTTGAACCCAAACATGTGAACGAGGCTCTGCAAGATAGTTATTGGATAAATGCTATGCATGATGAACTGCTACAATTCACCAAAAATAATGTTTGAAAACTGGTACCTAGACTTTCAAATGTGAATGTTATAGGAACAAAATTGATTTTCAAGAAGAAAAGTAATGAATATGGTGTGATTATAAGAAACAAAGCTAGGTTAGTAGCTCAGAGTTATACATAGGTAGAAGGCATAGACTTTGATGAGACATTTACACCTATAGGTAGAATCGGATCTATTAGATTGCTGCTGGCTATTGCATGCTGTCTTAAAATTAAACTCTATCAAATGGATGTGAAATGAGCATTCCTTAATGGTTTAATAGATAAATAAGTATATATTGAACAACCTAAGGGGTTTACTGATCCTAAATATCCTAATCATGTGTATAAACTTGAGAAAGCCTTGTATGGTCTAAAATAAGCACCAAGAGCCTGGTGTGAAAAGACTAACATATTTTTTGTTAAGTCTTGAATTCACTTGGGGTGATGGGGACATAACCTTGGTTGTCTTGAGAAAGAACATTGATATTTGCATTACTCAGATTTATATTGATGGCATTGTTTTGGGGTCTACAAACAAGCATTTCTTAAACATTTTTGTTAAGTCCATAAAAGGAACCTTCGAAATGAGCATGATAGGTGAACTGAACTTCTTTCCTGGGCTTCAAGTGAAACAAATGGAGAATGGCATCTTTCTGAATTAGGAGAAATATGCAACGAACTTGATGAAAAGGTTTGAGCTTCATGAGTTAAAAACCTTGCAAGACTCCCATGTCTTCTTCCGTGAAGATTACTAAGGATGGCATCGGAGATAATGTTGACCCAACATTGTATAGATCTATGATAGGTAGCTTAATTTATCTATTTGCATCTAGACATAACATCATGTTTTTTGTTTGTGTGTGTGCCAAGTACCAGGCTAATCCAGAGCACTCTCATCTGTTTGTTGTGAAAAGAATACGGAGATATATATCTGAAACCTTATCTTTGGGAGTTTGGTACTCATATGACACAAATACTAATTTTGTTGGTTTCAGAGATTCTGACTGGGCAGATGATGTAGATGACAGAAAATCCACAAGTGGCGGATGTTTCTATTTGGGAAATAAACTGTTTCATGGTATAGCATGAAACAGAATCGTCTGTCACTCTTTACATCTGAATCAGAATATATAGTTGTTGGCAGTTATGTTACCCAGCTTTTATGGCTTAAACATATGATGTTGGACTATTGTCTAGATAGTGATACTCTCCTCATGTTTTTTGACAATCTTAGTGCCATTAGCATCTCAATAAATCTTGTTCAGCATTGTAGGACAAAGCATATTTATATAAGACATCATTACATGAGAGACATGGTTGAGGATAAACTGATTAACATATAGAGACAAACAATCAGCTTGCTGATATGTTTATTAATCCTTTGGATAATGAGAGATTCTTCAGTTTGAGAAAGTCTCTTGGCATGTGTATTATGTGAGGATGTTGGAACACCAGTGTTGACATAACACCACTGTCTAGCACTGGTTACTGTTTGTAGCGTGTCAGTAATTCTTTTTTCTTTCCTTTAGTTTTCTTCTTTCTGTTTGAGTCTCATTCATCTTTGTTTTGTCATAATTGGTTTATGTGGTTAAACATTGTGATTGGCTAAACTTTCTGGTTGACAGATTCACATCTCAGATTTGAAAAGAAAAAACTCTAATGTTGGTCTGAGGTTGTTAACTTAACATCAGGAGAATCTGGGATAGACAAAGTACACTGCTTTGATTTTTATTCAGTTATGACTTGTCCATGTTAAGGTTTTTACAGGGCATGTGAAGAAGTTGGGGTTCATGATATCAATAGCTTCAGCGGTATTCAGTTGTGTTTATTTACATGTTTCTGTTGTTTGGCCAAGGGGCACATGATAGTGGTCCTCTCTACTGGGATGTATGAGGTTTCGATTTCCTTACATTCAGTAGTGCTAGTCACTTGGTGTTATCTCTTGAATGCAGGTTGGTAAACAAATACGCATGAGGAATTGGGTGTTGAGTTATATGATGAATGTATTGCCAACATTCAAGTCCTTTGTACTTGTCTAATCTATTGCTGATAATGGTGTTACTGGGGTGTGTAGAGTTTAGTATTGCCCTCATTCAGCGGTGTCATTATGCTTTTTTCACAACTTTCTATTTTTGTTTCATAAAAGTTAGTGAAAATAATGAAAATTTGATGTGATGTGAGCTGCTGCTGTTTTGAAGGGTTGTTCACAAGTGTTTACCATTTTTCAGTGTTGACTTAACATTGTTGCATACATACTAGAATTGCACTTCTTTTTGTTTTTGTTTTTGTTGTGACGGTTTGGGCTTGGGGGAGTAGATAATTCATAATTCATGGTTGAGGCATAATCTTTAGGTGACATACTACAGGTGACACACTCTTTGTGACTTTCTATGTTGTGAAAGTGGATTATTTCTTTAATTCATAACTTCTTATCTTTGTGTGTTCTGTTACCTATGTTACTTGTGCATGAGTTTGATCTAAAACATCATGTTTGGTACTCACGTGTTATTGATTAAGTTTCAGATATATGTTTTGGAGTTATCTTACGCTCTCACATGAACTTGCTTTATGAAGCCCTACACCTCCAACTTTCTGATCTGGATGTTACCTTAACATCACTTTTCCAATGTCAGTCCAACATTGAAACACTGTGACTTATAAGTTTTCAAATTGGAGAACTACTCTGGGCACATGTTATTCTAACATTGACATGAGGTAAGGATGTACGCAAAAACGTGTGAGTAGTGGGCACTAGTTTTGGAAACATTACACAATCCCACTCACACCACTCGTCACACTCTGATCTTATATAATTTGCCCTACTTCTTACTTTCTCTTCATGGCTTTAGCTTTTTGCAAATTCTCTCTGTTTTTGCATCGATTAATCTCATACTCTCACAAAAATCTTTCTAACTATGGCCCGCAAGTCCTCCATTGATGCCCTTGCAGATGCAGCTGAGCAGATTGAACAAACAAGGAGATACAACACTAGGTATGCAACCACTGAACCCGTCGCTGCCACTTCTGCTCCTAAAAAAAAGGCAAGCTATCAACGCAAAAACCCTAAGAAAAGTGCGACGACGAGTGATGTTGGTGCAACATCAGAGCCTGAGAAATCCACCACACCCACCACCACTGAAATCAAAAATCAGGTACCAATGAATAACCCTACTCCTGATGTAACTATTGATGATGTTGTTGAGGGGGAGAATATGGTCCTAGTGGATGAATTGGGTGATTTGGATGTTGATTCTGGTCTGGTTATTACTGAGAATGAGCTTGAGGCTGCTGAGGTTGAGGCTGATGAGATTGAGGATGAGCGGACTATTGCTGCTCTGGCTACTGCTGCTAGAAAGAGGAAGAGTAGACAGGTTGTTGAAGAACCAGAGCCTGAGTGTGAGAAAGAGTTTGAGAATGATGAGGAGGAAGAGGAAATTGAAGAAGAGGAAGAGGGAGTTGAGAAGGAAGAGGAGGAACTTGTTGATGAGGATCTTTATCAAAACGTAAAACAATAGTATATAAGTAAACCCAGACAATAAACATGTAAGCACAACAAATCATATATAAATAGAGTTTAGAAATAAAAACCTTACGTTAATATATAAAAGATTTGTCAATGTTTTTTTTCTCGAACAAGCATGTCTTTATTTATTTATAATTATTTATCTGATAATATTCTTAAGATATGTAAATAAAGGTGTTTTGATAAACACATCTTTAGCTTTTCGGGTGACTAAGTGGCCATTTTAGGGCTTAGTATAAAAACATTTTTTCGTAATATTCTGATTAATGAATTCATAATATTTTCAACACAAGTCAAGATGCTTCTCCTTTCTCTCTCGTCTTCACAAACCCTAGCTGCCCTGTCAATTTTAATATTCTAATAAATACGCATTTGATTGTGGGTTCGGAGTGACGAAAAAGGCGAATATGTATACAATGTCGATCTCAATATAACAAACACAAGCCATAGGGGAGGGGGGAGGATGCCCCAACAGTACACAAATGAGGTTGTAGTGGCCCGCTTAGCGGCAGACCTTGCTGGTCCAAGCTTACCAACACATCCACAACATTGTTAGTCACGCAATGTATAAAAGAGACTTTGAGCGGGGCAAAGCTAGTCAACATCCTCCTGACCTTCCGGAGGATCATCATCATAGCAGTCGAAGCCAAACAATCCACCTCTGAATCAAGCTGTAAATAATAATTTTAAGAGCCCGTATTAATAATGATGAACCTAGTTATTTGAAACACCTTGTTTATATAGTTGATACTAAAATATATACGTTCTTGCTTATTAAGTTGTTATTTGCCCCAAAACCTTATCTCCGGTAATAACTGTGTACTAAAAAAACGATAATATACCAACTGACTTACCAACATAGGTCTTGCCTTAACTTAGATAAAAAGATACTGAAAGTCTCTTCACTAAGAGTAGCAACAAGCACATGTTTCTAATGAAATAATTCGAGTTGCCTTATTGGCATAAAATTAAGATTCTACATAATTTAGATGTTATGCACGTGGAGAAAAATATATTTGATAATGAATCAGGGACACTAATGGATACAAATAGAAAACAAAAGGTACTAAAAAAACTCGTGAAGATTTGCGTATCATGAGCATAAGAAAAGAGTTACATTTACAAAAACACGGGAATAGTGTGCTAAACCCTAAAACATGATATGACTTATCTCTGGATGAAAGAAGAGGCTTTATTGAGTTTTTGAAATCAATTAAATTTCATGATGGCTATGATGCAAACATTTCCTAATGTGTGAAAGATAGCACACATTGTCTTGTTTATCTATAACGACTAATTCCATCTCGTATATTTGGCAACCAGCACAAAGATGTGGTTGAAGTATTACTTGAGCTAAGTGAATTCTTTAATATCTTGTGTTCAAAAACATTGAAGATTGCAAATATAGAAATAATGAAAGAAATATTCTTATCATTATGTGTATTGGAGAAATTATTTACTCCCGCATTTTTCCATGTCAAGATTCACTTACCTCTAGAAGCAGAAATTGTCGATCTTGTGCATTCTCCTTGGGTTTTATCTTATTGAGAGATGCTTCAATTATTTTGCTTTTTCATATATGTTTTATATTTACCTGTTATATACTTGAATTAGTCACCATATTGTCATATTAAATGTTAAACACGCTTTCATTATGTAGGGAAATAAAGCTCATCTTGAAGGTTTACTTGCGAAAAGATATATAGCGAAAGAGTGTTTAACATTCATGTCAATGTATATTGATGGAAACAAAACAAGGTCTAAAAACCTGGGTGAGATTATGATGAAACTAAAATTATGAAGAAACTAACTATCACAGTGTAAGCTTTTAGTGTTTACACCAAAACTTGGGAAAAAAATCCATTTCGTCATTTAAGTTGGCTCCTTCATCAATTTCGTCCATTAAGTTGGCAGGGCTTTAAATTGGTCCATTAATTTGGCAAACATCATCAATTTAGTCCATTGAACCCAACTGCGGTGGTTTCCGGCACCATTTGATGACATGGCCGTCGTTGACCCGTTGACCCGTTGACCCAATTTTTTTTAATTCATAAAATGCCACCTGTATATACACACACACATATATATATATATACATATACACACACATATATATATACATATACACACACACATATATATATATATATACATATATACACACAAATCCTAAGCCCACCTATACCGGCGCCGCCACCACCACCTCCCCTGCACCACGACCACCTCTCAACAGCCACCCCCCTGCACCACGACCACCTCCCCTGCACCACGACCACCTCCCCTGCACTACCTCCCCTGCACCACCTCCCCGCACCACGACCACCTCTCAACAGCCACCTCCCCTGCACCACGACGGAAATCAAATCCGAAACACAAATCAATCGAAAACGTCAATCGCAATCGCAATCGAAAATCCGAAACACAAATCAAATCCGAAACACCAAATCGCAATCGAAAATCCGAAACACAAATCAAATCCGAAACACCAAATCGCAATCGACTAATCAAATTCACGTGATTCGACGGCGCTTGTTGCCGCCGCGACCACGACGGCAGTCGGCGACGGTGGGTTTGATTGTGGCGACGGTGGTGGTGATTGTGGCGACGGTGGGTTTGATTGGAAGGTGGGTTTGATTGTGGCGACGGTGGTGGTGATTGTGGCGACGGTGGGTTTGATTGTGGTGACGGTGGGTTTGATTGTGGGTTTGATTGGAAGGTGGGTTTGATTGCGGCGACGGTGGTGGTGATTGTGGCGACGATGGGTTTGATTGTGGGTTTGATTGGAAGGTGGGTTTGATTGTGGCGACGGTGGTGGTGATTCGTGGTGGTGGAGGCGGCGGCGACGGTGATTCGTGGTGGTGGTACCGCCGCCGGTGTGGGTGTGTGTATATATACATATATCTGTGTGTATATATACATATATATATATATATATATATATATATATATATCTGTGCGTATCTGTGTATATATACATATATTCGTGGTTGGTTTGATTGTGTGTATATGTATATATATATGTGTGTGTGTATATACAGGTGGCATTTTATGAATTAAAAAAATTTGGGTCAACGGGTCAACGGGTCAACGACGGCCATGTCATCAAATGGTGCCGGAAACCACCGCAGTTGGGTTCAATGGACTAAATTGATGATGTTTGCCAAATTAATGGACCAATTTAAAGCCCTGCCAACTTAATGGACGAAATTGATGAAGGAGCCAACTTAAATGACGAAATGGATTTTTTTCCCCCAAAACTTAGCTAACAATAATCTGTGGGCCGGAATCCCGAAAATTTCATCGATTTCTAACAATAATAAGAGTTACAAGACCCTTATGTGAATCAATTTCTAAAAATTGTTGTGGCGGAGGGGCGGAGCAACGGCGGTGTGGTGGTCCTGGACCGAGTGTGTGTGTGTGTGTTTTGGTGGTGACTGATGGGTGAAAGAGGAGAGAGGAGAGTTTTTTTTTGTTTTGTTGGGATTTTGGTGCTGGGACCGAGTGGGTGTGTTTTTTCTTTTGTTGTGAATAAAGAAACTTAGTTTTGTCACACTATTTAATTATTATAATTTTAGAAAACCTTAAAACTTGAAATATTGTCGGACACCATCTACATTCTAAGCTGCAAATAAAATAAAAAATAAATATATACATATATAATAATAAGTAGGTGGCGAATGAAGCTCAATAATTAAGGAAAAAGCAGCACCTAGACCTACCCTTTTAGGACAATTGAAAATATTCTAGTGTGTATCCAATTTAAAAGTAAAAAGCTTCTCCGGTATATGTAAAAGCTTGTTTTTTTGTCGTCTGGTAGAGAACTCTGCTGCTAACTGGAATTCTCGGGAGTTGCGGGTCGGATCGGATTCAGACCCCAACTCCCGACCCCGGCCCGCGGGAGAGTTGCGGGAGAAAATCCTGCAGCGTCGGGTCGGGAAGGAGATCGGATTTTTCCCGGTCGGGAAAAATCCGGTCGGGTCAGGACGGGTCTCGGAAATACGACCCGGCCCTCCCACCCCTACGTTGGGCGGTCCCAGCCCAATGGCGGGAATAATCCCGCCATTGGGCCCAAAACATAGGCTCTTTTGGGCCAAAAAACTGGTACCTTGAAAATAGGGCCCGGTTTTTTTTAAAGCGGTCGCCACGCCAAGGGTATTTAAACCCTTGGCAGCCTTTCAGTCCCCTTTCTTCTTCTCACACACAATACACACACAATCGGCCCTCACCCCCACCCTCCTGAAAACGGCGATCTCCCCTCCTCAACACTCGATAAGCGACCGCCACACAGTCGCCCTCCCCTCCCGACCGCCGTCCGCGACCGCCACATGGTCCCTCCTCTGCGACGTTCCCACCATTGTAAGTCTTTTTTACTTAAATTTCAAGTGTGAATTACGCGTTTCTTGTTTGAGGGTCGGATGCAATATGATTTTCGACTATGATGTAGCATTTCGTTGTTGAATTGTGAATGTAGTTCTAATTGGTGAAAGTGTTTTCGGGATGTGTCGAGGGAATCAAAACAGGGAGTCAAATTTTTTCTTATGATTCTTGCTGGGCTTATTGAAAAAGATTGAGATTTTGGCATTTCATTTTCTAATTGGCTAGTTTAGTTTTAAAGATTCAATTTTTATGCGATTTTTGTTGCGAAGAACCATTTTTGGGATTGAAAGTTGCAAAAGGTAAGTTCAGAATCTCTTACTTTTGCAGCTTGATTTTGTTGTTGCTTTTGTTTCAAGAAATTGCTGCTGATTCTGGGATTTGTAGAAATGTTATCAACTTGTTGAATGAAATGATTTATTTTCGGTTATTGGTTTTTGAAAGATATTGTTCCCTGTTTCAAGAAATTGCTGCTGATTCTAGGATTTGTAATAATGTATGTTAGCTGACCTCTGTTTAAGCTGAATGCATGTCGATTTACCTTTACTTGCAGTAAACTAATGTTATCCCGTCAATATCTAAGGTTATTTAAGGAACATTTAATTGCAGTAAACTAAAACTTATGCCTAGTAAGGTTCATATTAATTTGTGGTTCTTAACAGGGAAGCAAAGATCCAATAATAAACTGTTGATTTGTATTTTGAATATAAGGGATCAGAACATTCATTTACTGAAGATCTTTGTTGGTATACTCCCCTTCTTGAAGTGAATTGACTGAATTGCAGTAAATATAGAAAAAATAGACTGAATTGCAGTGAAGAAAAAGATCAAGCGATCACCTATTCATATGTGCTAGATTTTAATTAGTTTAGATGTTATTGTGTTTGATTAAATCTATTATTATTATTTGAATGTGAGATTGTTATTTGAAGTTTATATTTATTATTTAAATCAACAATCTATCGATGTACTAATTTAGATAATTTTTTCTTATTTTGGCAGGACATCTTTTCGTCATGTCTAGCGATCCTCCGCGTAGACCACCATTGTCAAGTAGAGACCCTCCTTCGAAAGGGGGTCCTAGTCGAGGTACTGCCACTTCTGGCCGAGGTAGTGGTAGTCAGAGTCAGGGTCATGGTCGAGGTACTAATAGCCAGTCAGGTGGGCGAGGTAGTTTGGGACCTCGTAAGATACGTATTATAGCGCCTCAGACCGAGAGCGAAGAGATCACACCAGTCATACAGCAGCCCCGAGGTCGTGGGTCGGGTGGGGCATCTACTTTGCTGATGCTTACTTTACAGCGTCGGCTTTTTGTGGAGTCTCCTGGCTCTGGTGCACCTGAGGCTATCCAGCCGGAACGTGTATCGTCTACATTCGACGTTAGACCATGGTCATCAGAGTCCACAGGAGCTCAGAGACCACCATCTGCAGAGTCGACGGGCACTCATCGACCACTGTCTGTCGGGTCATCGGGAGCTCCGAGGCCATCACCTACAGCTTCCCCTGGATCTGGACCGAGCCACCCGTCGACTGCGACTCGACCGTGTAGGGGACCTACTATAGGGGCTGAGCCACCCGTAGATCCGAAAGATAAGAAGGTTATTATATTGTCTAGAGGCGGGTTTTCTTATCCCCCCAATGATGAGATTTCTTCGACGATTTCGTCCCTCATTCGAAAACTTATGACAAATTTTTGGCCATCCTACCTGGCGATGCCCGAGAGTAGGCGGGTTGAGATGTAAACACGATTTACGGTAAGAAATTATTTGTGTTTACTATTAACTCAATTTAGTTATATATTTGTATTAACCAAAATATTTGTGTTTTAATTCTCATGTAGAACATCTATGGGGTTCGTCATTCAATTAAATCGCAAGTGAAGCATGCCGACGAGAAGAAGCCAAGGGGTGTTTACAAGCGTATGATTCACAAGACGAAGGAAGCTTACTTCAAGAGAGTGAATGATCCTAAGTACGCTGGGAAAAAGAAGACTTGGATGAACACCACATTGGAGGCGGAGGCGGTAGCTCACTGGGGGACGGCCGATCATCAAAATTTGTCGCGCAGGTCACATATAGCTCGGCGAGGAGGACAGCTGCCAGAGAAATGTCCCAAGGCACCAGCCACTTTTTCCGGGGGATCCATCAACCTCGAGGAGATCAAGCGCCGTATGGTATGATTTATTAAAAATAATTATATAATTAGGTAACATTGTTAGTTTAGTTTTGCATTGTTATTTGAATGTTAAATTGTAGGCACGGGCGGATCCCACCCATGAGACCCCTATTAGACACGATGAGGCCTACAAGATGGGCCATATGCGAAAGGTGAAAGGGACTGGCGGTAGCACTGGTGTTCCACCGCAGCGGGTGTGGGAAGATAAGGCGGCTAGGAAGACTTACGTAAGTGATTTTAATTTTGAAAATATTATTTACTTATTATAATTTCTCTAATAATCTCCTTTTAAAAATTCAACAGAAGTAGTACATGAGGAAGTTGAGGATAAAATATCCGGAGCCAGAGGAGTTGCCACCGTGGGATCTCGTGTGCTGGAATAAGCCCTCTTGATTCGTCAGCTTGGAATACTTGATCTTCCATCTCTGGTATAGACTGATTAGAACCACTGACAGATGACATGTCGATGATGCGCCGCGGTGGAATTTTTGATACATACCACCATCCCTTTTGACTAGGCCTTCCATTGGGTAGATTCGGATACGGAGCGTAGTAACATTGTAGGGCTTGATTAGCACAAATAAATAGCTCGTTCGTTGAAAGTTTTTTTCTTGGGTTAATGTCCACCAACTTGTACGTCTCGTGGACTTTTGTGCCAAGACTTCCAATATCGTACCACCTACACTTGAAGAAGACAATGGACAATGGTTTTCCAGTTCTACCTCCCCAATAGTCCACTTCTAAGATCTCTTCCAAATTTCCATAGAAATCGGTGGCTTCGGTGTCTCCCATGTCTCCCTTCACGTAAACCCCACTACAATTAGTTTGTTTAGGACCCAAAGTACAATCAATATGGAATCGGAAACCATTCCCAATGTATCCTTAGTACGTCAGCGCCGTGTTGTTTGGACCATTGATCAACGGTCGAACCCCGTCATCTATTATATAATTTCCGTTGCAATACGTCTGCTTGAACCACGCCACATACTCAATGTTCCTCTTTCTTTGCACCTCTATGGAACTCAATCCACTGCACTCCTCTTCTACGAACAACCTGTGAGTACCAAATCAAAATTGTTAGAACTACTACCTATTAAGTCCAATAACACATATTATGAAAATATTAGTTCAATAAACACATATTAGTTCACTCACTCGACCCAACCGTCCAACTCTTCACAGTTAAGAAGTGTGTACAGTTCAATTTGCTCCTTCCTTCGGCTGTCAGCGTCTTCTTCTTATTCAATGGCCCAATTGGTCGCCCCCTCTTTTGAAACAATAAGATCTCATCATCCCACTACGAACTCTCTAACGCCTCATTCCTGTTTAGTCGTCTATGTGTAAAACCTGACAATACATCGAGATATTGGGAGATCAAATTTAATAGCTCTGAAAGTAGGACAGAATTAGCTATGCATCCTTCAGGCCTCGCTTTATTCAGCACCGCTCCCTTATAATCGAACATTTTCCTGTAAAAAAAAACTCAAGTACCATTAATAACAGATATGACAAATTATTGATGATGACAAATATAGTAACCTATTTAAACGTTGTTTACCTATCGAAGGGATACATCCATCTGTAGTGAACTGGTCCGCAAACTCTTGCCTCATACGGTAAGGGTATCGCCAAATGTTCCATAGAATCAAAAAATGAAGGAGGAAATATCCTCTCCAGCTTGCACATTGTCACCACGATGGATTTCTCTGGTCCCTCCATATCTTGGGCCGAAACCTCTGAAGCACAAATTGCCTTGAAGAACAAACTAATCTCCACCAAAGTTTGCCATATATCTGGTGGCAGAAAGTCACGAAAAGCAATCAGAATCAATCTTTGCATAAAAACGTGACAATCGTGACTCTTCATACCGGACAACATCTGTTGTTGTTCATGTACACATCTTCCCAAGTTCAAATAGTATCCGTCTGGAAAATTGAGTTGGCCCAACCATTTCTAACACCTTTCTCCTCTGCTCTTTTGTGAGACAGTATAGCGCCCGCGATTTTGTCGTGTGCCCGGTCTAGAGAGGTTCATCTAAATATAGCTCCCTACGGTTGGTATAGAGTTTCAAATCTTTTCTTGACTTAATGTTGTCCTTCGTCTTGGAGTCATCCAACACCGGGTTGATGATGATGTTGTCAAAAAAATTCTTCTCACAGTGCATGACATCAAGATTGTGACGAACTAAGTTTGTGGACCAATAGGGTAGTTCCCAGAATATGCTCTTTCGCAACCAATTATGAGTCACACCAAAATTCGGGAGATGTTTGAATTTTGTACCAAATCCCACACGACCAAGCGCTTTCACAATTTCCCGCATTTCATCACCAGACTTTCTAGGAATCGGATCTTCTAGTGACTTTCTCCCTTTTCTAAAATTATGTGTGTCGTGTCACCATAGATGGTCTTCCGGGAAGAACCGGTGATGACAAACAAAAAAGGACGGTTTACCCTATTTTCCAAGGTAAATGATTTTGTGTCCTGCATACAATAAGGACACGATAATTTCCCGTGCGTACTCCACCCCGACAACATCTCGTACGCCGAGAAATCACTAATCGTCCACATAAGGGCTGCTCGTAATTGAAAGTTTTGCTTTCTGGTTATGTTGTACATCTCAAGCCCATTGCCCCATAAAACCTTAAGATCGTCAATATGTGGTCTCAATAAAACATACAAGTTCTTTGTAGGATTGGATGGCCCAGAAATTAGTAGACTCACAAATATGAACTCTTTCCTCATGCAAAGATCAGGAGGAAGGTTATACGGGGTGACAAACATTGGCCAACAAGAGTAGTTTGTGCCAGACGATCCATACGGATTGAACCCATCTGTGCAAAAACCAAGTCTTACATTTTTTGGCTCCGCTGCAAAATCTGGGTGCGTCCGGTCAAACTCGCGCCACGCCTCCCCTGTCGCTGGGTGAATCATTCGTTCGGTAGCCTCTGCACACTTCAAATGCCATGTTATATGCTTTGTGGTGCCTATGGTATAATACAACCTCTAAAGACGTGGACCAATAGGGAAATACCACAATCTCTTCTTCCCCACCTTCGATTTTAGTCCTTTCACGTATCTATCCATTTTGCAAATTGGACACAAAGTCCTTTGTCTCCTCCCCGTAGTACAAGGAACACATTTTTGGACATACATCGTACTTAACATACCCTAACTCTGTCTCCAGCATCGTACGGATCCCTTTTGTGTCCTTTGGTAATAACTTCCGCACCTCTGGCATGAAACCTTGCTTTGCACTATTAAAAGCCTTATCAGAATAAATATTACTAACCTTGTGGTGTGCCTTGTCTTCCAACCACTGTGCCAACCACTGAAGAATACTTATATTTTGATCCGGATATATCTTCACCTTTCCTAGGTGCATCAACCTGTAGAACGCCCTCGCTTCCCGATTGGGATACTCGTTACTGGCCTTGTCCTCAACATATCGACCTCCACGTACATCCACGATCATGTCCATAAATGGCACATCAACATATACACTGGGTCGTCGGGAATATTGGTGTTTGATGAGCTGGGAGAATCGGGAACATACAATGGTGTAGTCTCTCTTGACATTTCCCCGTGGAAAACCCAATCTAAATATCCAGTCACAAATCCCGACTTAAGAAGATGATCACGTACGACGTATTTACCGAAAAATTGCAATTTTTTGCATTTCGTGCAAGGGCGCCTAATTCGGTATTGTAGATCTAAATATTCGGTTGCAGCATATTGAATAAACGTCCGAACCCCAACCACAAAACTATCTCGCAAATAACCATCACTATCGAATCTATCATACATCCAAGATCTATCGGATTGATAATCCATTATTTATCTAAGTTGTACAATATAAAGCAAATAATTATAAGTATACTACAATTAATTATCAATATGTACAAAACATAATTAACAAACATAAGAACTATATAATCGTAACATGCACAACCAAGTTAAAGAGTTCTAGATTGATCAACGTACCTCTTGAAGCGTGAAATAACGATCCACGAGGATGTTGTTTCCACCACGATTACGCTCGGTGTGTGTAAGACGACATAATCTATCAACAAATAAATACACTTAAGTTAAAAATAAATAATAAATTTGGCAACTGAAAATAATCGTTTGAAGAGATAGTAACAGAAAAAACGATGGATACCTTTAGAAGTAGTGAAGAAATGAATGAATCTTTAAGGAGAAGAGGGTGTATATTTATAGGCAAACAACTGAAAATAGGGACCGCCGGAGCCAACGGCTAGCGTGTTTAGGGACCACCACTCTCCTATCCAATTTTTCAACACTCTTCAAAAACACCCAACTCCAAAATTTCTCATATCATTTTTCTCTTCCTAAATCACAAAAATAAAAATCATCCAACAAAAACTTTCATTTCTTCTTTCTTTTGAAGAAACACTCTTCTTCTTTTTTTATTTCTTCAAATCTAAAACACACCATTTCTTCATCTTTCTTTTAAAGAAACACACTTCTCTTTTTTTTTTCTTCAAATCCAAAACACAACCTTTCTTTACTTTTTTTCTTACCAAATGCCATGAAAACAACCAACATTATGTTATTCATTTCTTTATTATTTTTGGTTTATTTTATAAACTATCATTTATTTTTACTTTTATTTCATTATTTTCTTTGTTTTATTTTTGTTAACTTTCATTTCATTTTACTTTTTTGTCATTATTTTCTTTGGTTTTGTTCTTGTAATGTTTGTTGCACATATTTACACGCAATTTATACAAAAAACCCAATAATATTCCAGTAAATTTCCAGAATATTATTGGGTGTTTTTTTAATCCGCTGCATACTTTTAGGGACCGTCGAGCGGTCCCCAATAATATTCAAAGCTTCAGGGACCACTCGGCGGTCCCTAAAGCTATGAATATTATTGGGGACCGCTTGGCGGTCCCTAAAAGAATGAATATTATTGGGGACCGCCAAGCGGTCCCTAATTCTTTGAATTTTATTGGGGACCGCCCGACGGTCCCTAAAACTAGTGGCGAACGCTTAGCGGTCCCTAAAGCTTCTGCAGTTTTTGGGGGCCGCTAGGCGGTCCCTAAAACGTCCTTGGCATTAGTGTTGTAACTGATTTAGAAATCCCTAAAGACCCCTGAATCTTTTAGTGTTGTAACTGATTTAGAAATCATGTAAGTTTCATGTAAAATATTTTTATGCATTAAATTAAAGACGGGTGTGATAACAATCGATTTTTTAACTTTCCTTTCTAGATGAATTATTTGTATCATTAACAACACGGGAAAGTCTATGAAGAAATATTGACTTTGACGAATGGATACAGTGAATTGGCTTTATTCCCATATAAAAGATCAATATTTCGATGAACTATACAAAAGAACGAGTTGGTGGTGGAAGGAAATGATGTATTTTTGACTAGAGCAGTTGAGCTGGAATTTCTACGAAAGAAAAGAAAAAGTATTGTTATTGCGATGTGAGTGGTTTGATTCTGGTAACCGACGGGAAGATAAAAGTTTTCTGATTATTGTTGTAAGACCTCAAAGGTACGGAGAAGATTCAATTACCAAACCAAATGCAAAAAAACTTCGTGTCTTAATGACTCTAAGTTGGGCAATAATTGACAAATTGTACAACGTGCATGTGATAGGCATCTTCGGAAACCTATAGAACATGATGCAAGTGTTGAAGAAATTAGTGTTGACGAACAAAGAATTCATGGTGATGCATTTCAATGGAATTACTGAAAGGCAGTTGAAGCGGTGGTACCGAATGTAGATGTTGATTTAAGTTTGGGCTAGGCAAATGTTGAACTAGATATTGTAGATTCTGATGTATTAAATAGTTTAGAGAAGAATAAAGATGATAAGCAAGATGATTCATTCTTTGAAGAAGATAAACGCTCATCCAATATGATGACGATGATGATGATGAGTTGCATATACGTTCCAATGAAATTGAGGATGTTGAATAGATTATAATTATAATAAAGTTTTTTTATTATCACTACAAGATTTGGGGGGTTTTCGCGACCCACGCCTGGTGACCGCCGGGCGGTCACCAGCTTTTTGGTGACCGCCCGGAGCAACGGGGACCGCTGGGCAGTCCCCAACCAAAAACGAGTTTTAGGGACCACCCAGCGGTCCCTAAAAGTGGCTTTAGGGACCGTCCGGCGGTCCCTAATAGTATTCATACTTTATTTTTTAATTTTATGGAACAATTAAGGTGCCGCGTTATTTGTTTAGTTGATAAATATCATAATAATAGTTAAAAGAACAAAATTACAAAGTTTCATACAAATTGAAACAACATACGATGATTAAGTGTACGTATAACGTAGAATAGGTTCAACGTTAAAACTTTCTCAGTCCCATTCAATCTACTATTAAATAACTAAATTAGTGGTTTTATGATCGTTTGTTACTTCAATTGACATGTTATAATGATTTTTTTTGCTAAAAATCAAAAACACATGGAAATCGTTTTATAAAATCGAAAAAAAAGACTAGGAATATTATTAGGGACCGCCTGGCGGTCCCTAAAACCACCTTTAGGGACCGCTGAGCGGTCACCAATTGACTTTAGGGACCGCCCGGCGGTCCCTAATAATATTCATACTTTGTTTTTTAATTTTATGGAACAATTAAGGTGCCGCATTGTTTGTTTAGTTGATAAATATTCTAATAATAGTTAAAAGAACAAAATTACAAAGTATCATACAAATTAAAACAACATACGATGATTAAGTGTACGTATAATGTAGAATACATTCAACGTTAAAAACTTTCTCAATCTCATTCAATCTATTATTAAATAACTAAATTAGTGGTTTTATGATCGTTTGTTACTTCAATTGACATGTTATAATGAATGTTGTTGCGAAAAATAAAAAACACATGGAAATCGTTTCACAAAATCGAAAAACAAAGAGTATGAAAATTATTAGGGACCGTCTGGCGGTCCCTAAAACCACATTTAGGGACCGTTGGGCGGTCACCAATTGTCTTTAGGGACCGCCCGGCGGTCCCAAATAATATTCATACTTTTTTCTTTAATTTTATGGAACAATTAAGGTGTCGTGTTGTTTGTTTAGTTGATAAATATCCTAATAATAGTTAAAATAATAAAATTACAAAGTTTCATACAAATTCAAACAACATACGATGATTAAGTGTACGTATAACGTAGAATAGGTTCAACGTTAAAAAATTTCTCAATCTCATTCAATCTACTATTAATTAACTAAATTAGTGGTTTTATGATCGTTTGTTACTTCAATTGACATGTTACAATGAATTTTGTTGCTAAAAATCAAAAACACATGAAAATCGTTTCATAAAATCGAAAAAAAAAAAGTATGAAAATTATTAGGGACCGCCTAGCGGTCCTTAAAACCACCTTTAGGGACCGTTGGGCGGTCACCAATTTTCTTTAGGGACCGCCTGGCGGTCCCTAAAAGTGGCTTTAGGGCCGCCCGGCGGTCACTAATAATATTCATACTTTTATTTTTAATTTTATGGAACAATTAAGGTGTCGCGTTGTTTGTTTAGTTGAAAAATATCATAATAATAGTTAAAAGAACAAAATTACAAAGTTTCATACAAATTGAGACAACATACGAAGATTAAGTGTACGTATAACGTAGAATAGGTTCAACGTTAAAAACTTTCTCAGTCTCATTCAATTTACTATTAAATAACGAAATTAGTGGTTTTATGATCGTTTCTTACTTCAATTGACATGTTATAATGAATTTTGTTGCTAAAAATCAAAAACATATGGAAATCGTTTCATAAAATCGAAAAAAAGAGTATGAATAGTATTAGGGACCGCGTGGCGGTCCCTAATAATATTCATACTTTTTTTTAATTTTATTGAAATATTAAGGTGTCCAGTTGTTTGTTTAGTTGATAAATATCCTAATAATAGTTAAAAGAACAAAATTACAAAGTTTCATACAAATTGAAACAACATACGATGATTAAGTGTACGTATAACGTAGAATAGGTTCAACGTTAAAAACTTTCTCAGTCTCATTCAATCTACTATTAAATAACTAAATTAGTGGTTTTATGATCGTTTGTTACTTCAATTGACATGTTATAATGAATTTTGTTGCAAAAAATCAAAAACACATGGAAATCGTTTCATAAAATTGAAAAAAAAGAGTATGAATATTATTAGGGACCGCGTGGTGGTCCCTAAAACCACCTTCAGGGACCGCTGGTCGGTCACCAATTGTCTTTAGGGACCGCCTGGCGGTCCTAATAATATTCATACTTTTTTTTAATTTTATTGAACAATTAAGGTGCCACGTTGTTTATTTAGTTGATAAATATCCTAATAATAGTTAAAAGAACAAAATTACAAAGTTTCATACAAATTGAAACAACATACGATGATTAAGTGTACGTATAACGTAGAATAGATCAACGTTAAAAACTTTCTCAGTCTCATTCAATCTACTATTAAATAACTAAATTAGTGGTTTTATGATCGTTTGTTACTTCAATTGACATGTTATAATGAATTTTGTTGCTAAAAATCAAAAACACATGGAATCGTTCCATAAAATCGAAAAAAAAGAGTATGAATATTATTAGGGACCGCGTGGCGGTCCCTAAAACCACCTTTAGGGACCGCTGGGCGGTCACCAATTGTCTTTAGCGACCGCCCGGCGGTCCCTAATAATATTCATATTTTTTTAATTTTATTGAACAATTAAGGTGCCGCGTTGTTTGTTTAGTTGATAAATATCCTAATAATAGTTAAAAGAACAAAATTACAAAGTTTCATACAAATTGAAACAACATACGATGATTAAGTGTACGTATAACGTAGAATAGATCAACGTTAAAAACTTTCTCAGTCTCATTCAATCTACTATTAAATAACTAAATTAGTGGTTTTATGATCGTTTGTTACTTCAATTGACATGTTATAATGAATTTTGTTGCTAAAAATCAAAAACACATGGAAATCGTTTCATAAAATCGAAAAAAAAGAGTATGAATATTATTAGGGACCGCGTGGCGGTCCCTAAAAAGACCTTTAGGGACCGCTGGTCGGTCACCAATTGTCTTGAGGGACCGCCTGGCGGTCCCTAATAATATTCATACTTTTATTTTTAATTTTATTGAACAATTAAGGTGCCGCGTTTTTTATTTAGTTGATAAATATCCTAATAATAGTTAAAAGAACAAAATTACAAAGTTTCATACAAATTGAAACAACATACGATGATTAAGTGTATGTATAACGTAGAATAGATCAACGTTAAAAACTTTCTCAGTCTCATTCAATCTACTATTAAATAACTAAATTAGTGGTTTTATGATCGTTTGTTACTTCAATTGACATGTTATAATGTATTTTGTTGCTAAAAATCAAAAACACATGGAAATCGTTTCATAAAATCGAAAAAAAAGAGTATGAATATTATTAGGGACCGCGTGGCGGTCCCTAAAACCACCTTTAGGGACCGCTGGGCGGTCACCAATTGTCTTTAGGGACCGCCCGGCGGTCCCTCATAATATTCATATTTTTTTAATTTTATTGAACAATTAAGGTGCCGCGTTGTTTGTTTAGTTGATAAATATCCTAATAATAGTTAAAAGAACAAAATTACAAAGTTTCATACAAATTGAAACAACATACAATGATTAAGTGTACTTATAACGTAGAATAGGTTCAACGTTAAAAACTTTGTCAATCTCATTCAATCTACTATTAAATAACTAAATTAGTGCTTTTATGATCGTTTGTTACTTCAATTGACATGTTATAATGAATTTTGTTGTTAAAAATCATAAACACATGGAAATCGTTTCATAAAATCAAAAAAACACGTATGAATATTATTAGGGACCATCAGGCGGTCCCTAAAAACCATATTTAGTGACCGCCGGGCAGTCACCACATGTCATTAGGGACCGCCCGGTGGTCACCAAGTATCTTTAGGGGCCGCCCGGCGGTCCCTAAATGTTTAAAAAATGGGCGAGATTGGGGTGGAAATTTGAAATTTTTTAAAACGTCATTCGATGCCTTTAGATCAGTCAAAGTGAGTATAATTAAAAGTTTAGAAACCGTTATCACTTTGACAACGTCTCCCAAATTGGGGGGACTATGTGATAGGGGTATTTTAGGATTGGCCCAGCACTATGGATTGGGCCGGCCCAAAAACGTATCGAACTGGGTCAATTCGATATCTTAAGCGCATCGAATAGCCCTTATTCGATGCGCGCATCGAACCGACTCGGTTCGATGCGCTTTATACAGCTGTCTATGGGGTCCCACATAATGAGGCTTATATATATCCCATTCTTTCGTCTTCCGAGGCAGATCAAAACCAAGCCCAACTCTTACCATATCGAATCGGCCTATTCGACACGCTTACTCATTCGATGCCCCACTAAGTTCGATACCAACAGGATTCCATCAGGTCAGCATCGAATAAACTCAGCATCGAATCAGTATAGTTCGATACGCACATAGAATTCGAGACGCACATCGAACACTCAGAATTCGATGCGTTATTTAATTTGTTTAATTAGAATATATAAAGCAATATACGATCTATAATAGATAGTAGGTGTTTCGGACAAAGTTAGTCCGGTTGTTCTATTGGATTAACGTTATTTTGGTTATTTATATTCCATTTGTATTGTTTACTGTGTTCTATTACCGTGACGAAATAAGACCAAAATACATTGGTAGAGTTTATTGTTTAAATTTATTAATTAGTGAATGATTTTTTTGCATTCCTTTATATTATGTGTACAATTGATAAATGGTAAGAATATACCACAAATAAAAGAGACAAAGAGAAAGTACAACGAAGGAATTGAGCATGAGATTTTTAAAAAAGAAATGTAAACGTTGATAGTATTTGTGTTTCATATAATAACTTTCTTGTTTTTGCTTAGTTTAAACATAACCAATAATAAGTCATGTTTTTATTGTAGTTAGGGAGTAAAGTTGCCAGAAATTAAGTATCGTGAAGGAATTGGATAATTGCGAGGCTCAACCCCGAACTTGATTTTTTGACTTCGTAGAAACTAGTTCCAGAAAGTAGCAGATTGTTCGTGCTTGCTGAATTAGATGTAAATTTCAGTTTTTAGAACTATATTTACAATCACTATTCCCTTGTTCTACAAAGAGGTGTATTTTGGTCTTATTTCGTCCGAGTAACAAAACACTGTAAATGTTACAATGGGCTGATCAATTGCCAAAATGATGCTAATCAAATAGAATTCGGACTAGCTTGGTCCGGAACACCTATTACAAGTTGACTTGGCTAAATAAATAAAATTACAAATTACAAATAGTGTATCGAACATCAGGAAATCGATCTAACTTGTATCGAATCGGGTACGTTCGATACAGTGCAAGCTTGCTGGTCCAATTTCGAACTAGGGCCCTTCGATCTATGAATGTATCGAACTCGGGTCCTTTGATATTATTAATTGAGTATCGAATTAGTCTGCTACGATCGAACGTTGTATATCGAATGCGGGGACTTCGATCGAATGTTGATGGTTCGATGCTGAGTGAATTAATGATAGTTGGAATGCGTGCTGAGAATGCTAGGGGACGGGGTATTTACAACCCCCGTCTCGCGTGCCTCAGAGGTCATTGTGGAATGTGTATCAAACTGAGATGGTTCGATCTAGTCGTTAGATCGAACCATCTTCATTCGATGCTCGTTCAGTATCGAATATATTCGATGTACTATTACAGTTGGGCTTTCTCCTTGGGCCGGTCCAATATTAGTATTGGGCCATATCTAAAATGCCCTCACTATATAGTCCCCCTAGTTTGGGAAACGGTATCGATCAGAGGGCGGGTTCCAAACTTATAACCTATATTTGTGATTTGTACCTTTATGATTGTTATTTTGATAATGTTGAAAATCATGCCTTCGATTGGGAGGCGGTCTTGAACAGAGTTCGGGTTCCAATTATGGGGACCTGAACGCTTATCGTTGAAAATTGTTCTCCCGATTAGGAGGCGCGGTCTGAAAAACGTCATCAAAGTATATTGCTCCTGAACCCTTTGATTATTGTTGGTGTCGTCGATTGAACGTTATTTGTTTGATCTTGTGGTCTATATCGAACGTTGATGGTTCGATGTAGATATCGCGTATTTCTGGTGTTCGATCGAATCGATGGCGTGCGAAGCTGAAATGTACATCGAATCAGGACGATTAGATTCTTGCCCTAATGGGTCTGACGGGCCTCTCCAGTGCCTATATAAAGTGAGAAGGTGTTGGAGAAGCTCATTTTATCTTCTACAAGTAGCATTGAACGGGAGTGGCTCGATATAGACTGAATCGAATGCCCTTTATTCGATGCTAGATGTATCGAACGATATACCGTTCGATTTAATACCTTAGAAAAAAAATTCTGCTATTTGCTGAATGTGTAGGTTTCGCCTCTAGTTTCGTTTAACAATTTTTGTAGTTTTTTTAGGCAATTTGCTTCTCAATCGTTGTCGATTTTTCACTTGTAACCAAGGTAAACGAGTATGTGCTTACTTTGCAGGTCAAGTTATTTTGCTTTGAATGTTTATTTGAATATATTGAGAAGATGTCGTAAGTGCCGAGAGTGACATATTCGCGCGTAGTCAACCATTTTTTTCTTTTTATTTTATTTCAGTTTTTGTCGTTCAAGATGGTGAGATCTGAATCGACCCCAGGGAGTGAATCTAATAGCGGCTCAAGCTCTAGTTGAGTCAACTTGTGGTGGGCCCTGCAAGTGCTCTCGCGGGTTCGAGTATACATCGCGGGGATGAGAATGAGCTTATCGACATTGATTATGTCGACTCACCTAGGTGTGATCATCTAGGTGATAACAATGCTCAGGCGTCCTCGCAAGGTAGGGTCGATAATTTGCAATCATCTTCATTCGAGGATAATCGTGCCTCCAGTGAAGAAGGTGAAAATATAAAAGCCATCAATAGGGAGATTGATGACTATGTGGAGGTCCCGGAGATGGCGTATAATACTTACGTATCGTCATTGCAGCATAGTCGCTCTTCCTTGCGCGAAACATTCAACATAGCCAATAGGTATAAGTTAGTTATTCCCGGTCCGGACGAGCGCATAGATTCACCCCCGCCTGGTAACCTCAGAGTTTTCGTGGGTCAGCTTGCCAATGGGTTGCGATTTCACATACCTGTCGAGGTCAAATTTATTTTGAGGTCCATTGGGATAATGCCGAGTCAACTGACACAGAACTCGTTCGGGCAAATTATCAGTTTTATCATCCTGATGAAGGCTTTAGGCAAACCTCATGGTCCGAATTAGTTTTGGGGCCTCCTCGAAGTTTGTAGGAGGGAAGTAGGTTTCTACCATGTGAAAGCTTTGAGGCATCGCAAGTTTCTGAGTGGCGGGGTCACTAGCTATGGAATGAATTGGAAAATACATTATTTATACGTTCAGCAGAGCTATGAGGGAGAACTCACGGTGTATCACCGTGACTTGTTTGGGGGTGCTAGGGTTTCAAAACCGCTTGGTGTACGCCCACCTTCATGGGACTATAATTTTGTCCCTAATTTAGTTTGCAATCACCAGTTTAACGTTAAGAGACTGGTCAAGAATCGTGTGTTGTCTTTAGCTAGGTTATCTCAGTCCCCTATAATGGGAGGTTTACGCTTGGTATAGATTCTGCATTTTTTACATGGTCTCGTGTTTTGTTTTCACCATTATGATGATAATAATATGTGTTTTTCTTTTTAGGCGAATTTATCATGGACCGCCACACTCGGATCAATCGAGCTCTTGCTGCTGAGAACGAAGGTTCTCAGACAACCGTTGTTCCTCCAACTCCACCTCCAAGGAAGAGGAAGAACAAGGGTAAGAAAACAGCAGCCGAGCGATCGGCGTCGGCCCCCATTAAGGCTCCAAGAGATCCTTTAGAGGATATATTGGGGCAGGGTCATGCAACTAGTCCTCCTTCTAAATATCTCGGCCATGCAGGGGGTTTTAATGAAGCTGCAACCGAATAAGGCTTCAATGCCGAAGATGCTGCTCATGCTATGAGGAAGAGGGTCCATCAGACTCGCTCCCGAACCAGGGGTGTTATCCCCCAGCACCGTGTACCACAGGTCCGGAGACTACTGGCGGTTGTGCGGCTGCGGAGGAAACAAGCGTTAGAGTAGGGCCAAGCCATGGCCCACAAGCCCATATGGGGGAGTTCGAGATTTTAGAGGAAGAGGCGATCAATGCCTTGAAACTCCTTCTTCCAAATCTTGCAGTTCCTCATCCCATTTTTGCCGAGGAGAGGAAGATGGTGGAGTGGAACGCTCTTCATATTTTAAGTGCGATAATATTTTATATTTCGGCTGCATTGTATTACATATGTATTTCATTGCATATTCTCCTTTAAGCCCATGATATTTTCTCTTTAGGGTGGCAGGATAGTAGATGACATGTTCGCTGGGTTAGTCCAGGTTCATGGACAGCAGCAGGCCGGAGCTAACTTTCGTGGCAGTGACCCTAATGCTTTGAGGGCCGCTCTTGAGGACAAGGAGAGGGCGTTGCAAAAGGTGAAGGAGTATGCAGCTTGAGCTACCGGTGACGGGGAAGCAGCGAGGCTTGCACCGAAGGTCGTCGATCAGCTTCAAATGCAAGTCATCAACCTTTTGTCATGTAAAGGTGAGCTGGCGAAACGAGTTGCCGTACTGGAGAAAGAATTGGCGGCCGAGAAAAAAGGTCTGATCGGGCCGAGGAGATAGGATATGCTCGCGTTTTCAGTGAGGTATAGTATTTTTACTTGAGTAGACGTCTTTATTCTTTTATTCTTTCTTGTTAATCTCTTTTAGCCTTGTACAGGTTCCTTCGGCGCAGAAACGGGATGAAATTGCCATGGAGTTACTCCGGAGCAATACCTTTCGAGAGATAGGTGCTCAGAGGGGTGCCCGGGAAGCTCGGAGAGCTAATGCTTCTCACGGTGCAACAGTTCTATAGCACAAAATATGTCTGTGGACACTTTGACCCTGTCTAGCTTGATCTTTCATTAGGGAATAATAGATAGATTCTGCTTCCCTCGGTGAACGATCAACTTGCTTCTCCGGATGAATTCGTTGTGCTTCTCTAGAGTGACAACCTCGTCTATCATGGAATCTCTCTGCCGCCACTGATACCCCCGATCTATCCCTCCTCTGAAGATGAGGATGACGCTGATGCCTAAGTGCTTCGGCTTTTTGTTTTGAAATGAACAATTTTTTATTATGTTTCTGGAGCTGCGTCTCCCTTTAATGTTTTGAACCATTCAAATAATTGCATTGTCGTCGCATGCTACTCGTGTTGCTTTTCAACGATATGTTTTTTCGTTGGCTCATATTTATTGCATTTTCTTTCAATCAGTACTGTTACGTTTTACTTTATTTTGACAACTAGAGCGTCCTTTCGTATTCATGAAAGGTGTATGTATCTCTTTGAGACGTAGGATTAGTGTTTTATTACTACTAATTTTTGGGATTGCGGTATCTCGCGCCACTTTGTACGGAGTGTCCGTCCCTTTTCATTTTTGAGATTTGCAGTATCTCGTGCCATTTTGGACAGAGTCTCAGTCCCTTTTCATTTTCGGGATTTGCGGTATCTTGTGCCACTTTGAACAGAGTCTCCATCCCTTTTCATTTTTGGGATTTGCAGTATCTCGTGCCACTTTGGACAGAGTCTTCGTCCATTTTCATTTTTGGGATTTGCGGTATCTCATGCCACTTTGAACAGAGTATCCATCCCTTTTCATATTTGGAGTGAACCTATTTTAGGTCCTGTATAAAATTGAGATTATGCTTGCCTTGGCATAGTTAGTTGTTTCGCCATTCTTATTTATGCAGATGATAATATAATAGATAAACCAAAGCGTTTGTTTTGGAAACGAATTCATATGAAGAGAATATGAGAGTTTTGATTGCAAAATCCAGTCTCCTATGTCCTTCGAGGCGGCCTTCATGGCTATAGTCTTCAGTGTCCCTGTTTTAAGTTAGTACATGCTTGCCCCTCATGCTTGTTAGGGCAGAGGGGACGAATTAAAGTTGTTCAAAATATTCAGGAAATTGAAGACTTGCAAAAATTTAATTGGGGCACTTCAGTCAATGTGTTCCATCTCCAAGTGGGCCAGTGCTCCCGCTACTTCTTGCTCCGCATGTGGTTGCGCTCGAATCGATGCCACATAGCATTTCCAGCCTTCAATGTGGTCTGCAATCACTTCATCGGTTCTGGTAGGAGTGGGGAATTTTACCATCGGGTGGTAAGTTGACGGTAAAGCTCGGAACGCGTTTAGCACTGGCCTTCCTATGATACCGTCGTAAGATAAAGGCATATTAACAACCATATCACTCGCCAGTAGTGTTCTCCTCTAAGTTGCAATTCCCAATGAGGTTGGGAGCGTAATCAGTCCACGAGGCACTATCTTCAGTCCTCCGAATCCATGAAGCGAGGTTCTTATCGGTTCCAATATCTCACCATTCAGCCCCATTGTTTCCAATGTAGAGTTGAATAACACATTAACTGAGCTGCCATGGTCTACCAGCATTTTAGTTACGCCGAAGTTGGATATGTCCACCGTTATCACCAACGAAAAATCTAGATTTGCTATTTGAATGGCGTGGGAGCTCAGCTAGTGCAGGTCCGCTGTTGAGAAGGTGGTCTCTACCTATGGCATTTCCTCGATTCTTAAAATGTCAGCAAAGCCAACGAACCTGCCTAATTCAACGAGCCTTGAAATCTTCTTTTTGTCGTTCATGGAATCTGCTCCCACTGGACCACCTGATATCATATTTATCATTCCTCTTCTGACGTTGCTGTTTCCAGTTTGATGATAGTCCAACAAATGCGGATGATTGACTACGTTTTGCTTATCCTTTCTGGGCGATAGTGATCTATCCCTTTCGGCATCTTCCTATTTCTCTTTCATCTTTTTTACAAATTCCACAAGTTTGACATCCTTCACTAATCGTTCGATCTCATCCTTGAGATCCTTGCAATCCTCGGTTTCGTGGCCCTTCTGATTGTGGTATTTATAGAAGTGGCTCGAAATCCTTGTTGCCTTTCTTTTAGCCACCCTTTCCTTTTCGTTGTTCCTAATAAAGTCATGGTGCTAGCATTTAGGGGCGTGTATCGCCTTGGCGACGTGTCTCGATGCCTTTTATTCCTGTTTCTATTGTTGTTATTGTGGTTCTAGTCCTCTTTTCCTCTTTCCTTATCTTTCGGGGGCACGATAATGGCTAACTTGGTTGTCATCATCTCTTCACGGTGGACCATCCCTTGAGCTATCTTGTTTATCTCCTCGATAGTTATGGGGTTCCGCCTGAGCAAGTTGTCGTTGAAGACTGTATTGGTAGTTGTTCGGAAGAGTATACTCATCACCATCTCTACACTTGGGCTGTCTATTCTTAGCAGCTCTGCTTTGAAACGTCTTATGAAGTCGTTTAGACTCTCATTGGTCTCCTTCTTCATCGAGTACAGGTGGGAATGGTCCAAAACCAGTCTCGCCTGACTTGAGAATTGGTCCTCGAACATGTCCCTTAACTGCTTGTTGGTTTTGATTGACCCCGAATCTATTCGAGTGAACTAGTCCATCGCTACCCTGGCCAAGGTAGTGGAAAATATTCTAGCATGTACGTTCTCCTTGAACCCGTACAAGGTCAGCTTGTTATCTAGATGGAAGAGATGATCGCGAGGATCAGATTTTCCATCATAAGGTTTCAAATCAGGGGATCTTTTCCACGTGCCCTAGGATTTCGACCTCTATTTTTTTGGAAAAATAGAGAACTATGCAGAGCACTTCCTATTCGCTTCATTCGGCCTTCGACCATTGGTTTTTCCCTTTCAAGCTTTTCTAGCTTTGTTAACACCTCATCGTGCTCCTTCCTAGAGTCGCGGCTTTCTGCGTGTCTCCTCTCATTATTCTCCTCTTATCTTCTCTGTTCATCATTTCGACTTTCCTCTCTTTCTCTTCTTCTCTCATCATGGTGCCTCCTAGATTGCACCTCCACCGACTTTGGTTTGTCTCTGTGGTCTTCCCTATGTGATTTTTCCTTATTTTGGACCTCCATCGAGTCAGGTCTCTCTCTTCTTCCATCCCGATGGGATTTGTCCTTGTTTGCATTTTTTGGATGTACGGCCGCAGAAGCCTATTCCCTTATTGCCTCAGCGCGTCCCACCAGCGGTGGTGCTTTCATCGGTGGCGAGGGGGCCAGACACTCAGCCAATGCGGATTTGACCATGGCCAATATTTCATCTCTCAGATTGTTCGGGAGCGAAGCTGTGGTTGTTGTCGGTCTAGTCGCACCTACATTCGGCATAGGTATGCCCTCTCCTTGCATTCCTGACATTTCTCGCCTTGCGGGCGTTGGCACCCCAACAGGTAATGTTGATGGTCTCGCAGCTTATGGGACATTTTGACTTGATGTTGCTCTGCATTTGTGTTTTCCACTACTCTTCTACGCAATCTGGTAATTCTAGACGTCATGCCTAATAAATTTGGAAATGTGGTGTTCCTACAGACGGCGCCAATAGTTTGGTCTTATTTCGTCTGGATAACAAAACATTGTAAATGTTACAATGGGCTGATCAATTGCCAAAATAATGCTAATCAAATAGAATTCAGACTAGCTTGATCTGAAACACCTATTACAAGTTGACTTGGCTAAATAAATGAAATTACAAATAGTGTATCGAATAGCAGAAAATCGATCTAAGATGTATCGAATCGGGTACGTTCGATACAGTGCAAGCTTGGTGGTCTAATATCGAACTGGGGCCCTTCAATCTATGAGTGTATCGAACTCGGGTCCTTTGATGTTAGATTAAAGTAGGTAATTGAGTATCGAATTAGTCTGCTACAATCGAACGTTGGTTCGATGCTGAGTGAATTAATGATAGTTGGAATGAGTGCTAAGAATGCCAAGGGACGAGGTATTTACAACCCTCATCATGCGGGCCCTAGTGGTCATTGGGGAAAGTGTATCGAACTGAGATGGTTCGATCAAGTCATTAGATTAAACTAACTCCGTTTGATGCTCGTTCAGTATCGAATTTCACATGTTCGATGTACTATTACAGTTGGGCTTTTTCATTGGGCCGGCCCAATATTAGTATTAGGCCATTCCTAAAATACCCCATCAAGGTGGACAAACCAATATTTTACAGTTGACTTCTTGTCCGAATCCTTCTTTTAAGAACAAGTGGCTTGATATTAAGAGATTGGACATCAATCACCTTGTGAGAATTGATGCGTGCATAGTAATCCTAATGTAATGCATCAATAAAATTACGTTTGTTCACAAGTGCTTGATCAAGTAATATAAAATAAAAAATAATATCATGTACCAAGTATCGAATAGTTCTAAATTCTAACTATTCAAAGATGTAATAGAAAGAGTTGTTTCACTATAAAATAATATAAGATAAAATTGAATGTGGTTGTGTGATTAAAAATATGTATAGAGTTCATTTTCACTTTATATTTATTTAGTAGCTCATAGACAAACCACATATACTTCTCTAATTTATTAAGTCTCGTTGAGTGACCATAGACAACCTTCCAATGCTCTCCTCTTATCTATGATATGGTTGAACTAAAATAGAATACGATCTCCTCGCAATTTCAGAATATTCACACCCCTACGCGGCTTGAGTCGAGATTTCATGAGAGTGCTGAAGGACCCAAAGTTGTAAGGTCCTTCAA
This sequence comes from Linaria vulgaris, assembly GCA_948329865.1. Taxonomy (NCBI): domain Eukaryota; kingdom Viridiplantae; phylum Streptophyta; class Magnoliopsida; order Lamiales; family Plantaginaceae; genus Linaria; species Linaria vulgaris. The sequence continues at coordinate 31,586,098 of OX415249.1, forward strand.
TGAGAAGTCTCCCTACCAAGGTCAATTTTCGTTGATTCGTTCCCATTAGCCCAGATGGTTTCGGGGACTGGCAAACCCTCTCCTTCCTCCTCTGAAATCTGCAGCCGTTGTCCTAGACCTAAACAAACAATTTCCTCCTCCATAATGATGCAACGACCAAGATCAGAGCACTAAGAATTATTTTGCGACGTCCAGTAGAATCAGAACGCCAAGCGGAACCCTAACACACTCAAAAAGACAACACGGAAACAAAACAAAGTGAAAGCAATAACCATACATATGAAAAACGAAACAAACAAGAAAAGCAAAACCCTAACCCTATGAAAGACACGAAAGGAACGAATTAAAAGAAAGGGAAAGAAGGAACAAACAAGTCCATCGATGGTTCTATCATCTCTGCATGCAATGGAAAGTGGCGTCATGATAGAGAGTCCTTACTGGAGAAGGCAAGAACACTCCCACGCGAAGGAAAGGACTTGACCTTTTACGTAAGAAAGGACTCTGGCCACGTCCAAACTATTCAAGCTACTCCATCTTATTAACTCTTTTGTTTTCAGTTTAGACTAAAAGGAATCTCTAGAATTCTCAAATATAATAACTTTTGAGTTGCAAGTCTTAGTAATTGAACTCAAGGTGATCATTTGTTGGATAGGCAATTGTCAAATTCAAGTATGCTTGAACCACGTTGCAAGAAATCCACCACTAAAAGATAATTTTGCTATAGAATTCCTTAAGTGAAGCATCCTTTGAATGCGATACGATTGACGTTCAACTTTCCAATATATCAACTGACTAAGACTTCTTAGCAATCTTGTTGGCGACAAATAATCACAAAAAAGTAAGTAAAAGTAAGGGTGGATCTTTCGTCAAACGGTTCCTTAAGTTCAATCAAATCACTTAAAAAAAATTATGCATGTAACATGTAGGGATTTTTAACGTTTTGGTCCCTTAGGTTAGCTTAACGGCGATTTTGGTCCCATAAGTTGGCACACCGTGATTTTTGTCCCATAACTTGGCGTATGGACTCAATTTTGGTCCCTCGGTCAACATTTTTAAATTTATATCCGTTAAAAACTTATGTGGCATCATTTGACCGACTGCATGGCAATTTTGACCAGAATTTAGGATCCACCTACACACATGTCACATACGTGACCAAAAAAAAATTAAAAAAATAAGTAATTATATAGAGAATCAGGCGCCAATTTCTCACTCTCACTCTTCGACTCGCGCCAAAACAGATTCTTCCCTAATTTTTCCTTTCTTCACCGTCGTCAACGATCACCGGCGATGCCGTCGTCCTTCCCTCGTCCCATGGAGGTTAACACTTAAAGACATGGCGCGTAGAGTGAGGAAGATGAAGTACGAAAATCTGACAAAATCGATGATCCCATTCTAAATTATGGTAAGTATGTTGTTTAATCCTATGTTAAATTAATGTTGTCACCTAAGTAAAACATTTTCCCCGATTGCATGCTTCAAATCTAACCTAATTTTGGAAAACCCCCAATTGTCGAACCCTAATTTTGGAAAACCCCCAAATTGTTGAACACTAATTTTGTAATTTATTAATTTTGTTAACACTGAGTATGCTAACCTTACTTGTGTACTGTGCCTACTCTTCCTTACCCTAACTGGAGAGAACAAGTTTGATAGAATATAAATGTGTTTGGCTTCTCTGAGGAAGGGATTTCTTTATGGTTGTAGAATAATTATTGGGGTGGATGGAGCACATCTTAAGGGTCCACATAAGGGTATTCCGTTAACTGCTATTGGCATTGATGCTAACAACAATATTTATCCATTTGCATGGGCTGTGGTTGACAAGGAAGATGGGAGAAACTAGGAGTGGTTCTTACATGTGATCAAGCTTGATCTTCATATCACCAAGAATGATAGATGGACATTCATTTCAGATAAACAGAATGGGTTATTGCAAGCTTTCAAGACTGTTTTCCCAGGTTTAATCCATAGATTTTGTGTGAGGCATCTACATGGCAATTTCAAAAGAGCTAGCTTCACTAGAGATGCATTGAAGGATGCTCTGTGGAAGGTAGCAAGAGCTACTACTATGAATGAGTGGATTGCTAAAATGGATGCCCTGAAGGAAGTAAGTCCACAAACCCATAAATGGTTAGAGGATAAACCACCAGAACATTGGAGCAGGTCACACTTTGCTCCAAAACTTAAATGTGATATGCTGCTGAATGGTTGTGAATCTTTCAACTCATGTATATTGGATGCAAGGAAGATGCCTATACTGTCAATGCTTGAATGGATTGCACAGTATATGATGACAAGGCATCATAAAAACAGGGACAAAGCAAAGGCAAAATGGAAGGATGCATGGTGTCCTAAGATAAGGAAAATTGCATGGCACTTAGCACAAATTCATGTTAAGTTATGTAGGCCAGTGAAGTCTGATGATGCTAATTACTCTGTGCAAAGTTACACTGGAGACACATATGCAGTGAACTTGGATGAAATGACATATGGATGTAGGAAATGGGATATCAGTGGGATACCCTGTGTACATGATGTGAGTGCTATAGTTGCTCAAGGACTTTATCCACTTAGTTTCATTCATCATTCATACAACACAAGTTGCTACTTTGAAGCATATAATAGACCAATTTATCCTATGAATGGAAGAAAATAGTGGAAGAAAATGAACTACTTGCCAATTAATCCACCTAATGATGGCAGATCAGTGGGTAGACCTGAAGGTGTTAGAATAGGAGAACCTGGTGAGATACCTTTGAAAAAGAAAAGGAGATGCAGGGGTAAACCTGGTGTGGTCTCTTCTTCTGATCCTACTACGCTTATTAAGGACCAAAGAACGATCAGGTGTGGGCATTGCAAAGTATTAGGTCACAATAAGAAGGGATGTGCTGCCAGGAAGGAGGAAACATTGAAGGCACCTGAACAGGGAGAGGGTAGAAATGCATCTGTAGAAGAAAGAGGAGAGGGTAGAAATGCTGATGTAGAAGAAAGAGGAGAGGGTAACAATGCTGATGTAGAAGAAAGGGGATAAGGTACAAATGCTGTTGTAGAAGAGGAACAAGTTGATGTGGATGTGGAAGAAGAAGTGGATGAAAATCAACCTGAGATCAGTATGCAGATGATTTAGATGATCTCCTATTTGGTAACACCAAGGATGTTAAAGAGGACAATGTGGTAAGGGAACAGACATATCTTGTGGTTGTTGAAGAATTGAACAATGTTGTAGCTCAAGAATTGAACAATACAGATATTCCTATAAATGAGCCAATGGTGATGTAGCTGTAGAAGAAGAACTAAACAATGCTCATAATCCTATTCACTGTGATGTGGTAGCGGAGCAGGTTAATGGAGCCAATACTGTCCATGATGAGCTTTAGTTTAATGGTTCTCAACCTATAGTTGACTTGACCCAAGAAGAAAGAGTTAGTCAATGTGCAGTTGTTCAACCAACTGATATAAGCATGAGTAACAAGAGCAACAATGAGCCTGACAAAGTGATTTTTTATGGTTTCTAAATGGTTGTGTTACATGAATTCATTTTTATTCAAAGTTTCATTAACTGGAGTTTTTCTTTCTGTGTTAGGGAACATCTGCTATAGCTACTGGTGACAGGAAGCAAAAGAAGCAATCAAGAAAGTCTGTTCACATACACACCAACACCACCAGTGCCACCTACAATGGGGCCTTCCTTGAATGACAAACTTGAAACTGCTGGAATGATCACTGCTAAGAGAGTTTTGAAACTCAACACTAGGGGTGGGACAATGTTGTTGCAAAGGGCAAAGGGAACAGAAAGTTCATCAAAGAAGAAGTAGAGTTGTCTGTTAGGAAGTATAGTTGTTAATAGCAGTTTGTTAAAGTAGTTTGCTAAGTAATTGAATTAACTATGATTCAACATTCACATGTAAGTTATTTTTAATCAGAAGAATGTGGACAGTGTTGTAGCTATAATGAAACTATGATTCAATTTGATACATCTTACAATCTGATTCAATCAAGGAATCACTTAAAACCATTGTTCACCAACCAAAAAACTTAAACACAACATCAACTTGAATACTTTATTCAATAAAAGAAACCATCCAGAACAGTCAACAACCAGTACCACTTAAAACACTTAAAACCATCATTGAGCACCATTGTTCACAAACCATTATACTTAAAACCACTCACAAACCACTTAAAATGCTTAAACCACTTAAAACACTTAACACCATAGTTCACAAATCACTAAAACGTAAACACATAATCCATTCTTAATCAATATCAATGAGCCAGCTTAGAACAACACCAGATCCTTCAACTCCTCCATCTGTAGCACCAGATCCTTCACCAACTTCAAAAGCCACCCCAGATCCTTGACCATCTTCAGCACCAGCACCAGCACCAACAGCAGAACTTTGTTGGACTTCATCAATCTCCATGGCTTCTTGAGCAGGCTGATCAACACTAACTGGTTCTTCATCACTGTCAGACAGCAGCACTGGCTCATCTGGATTGTTGTTGAGTTCTGGAGGAAATGTAAAGACTCCAATCTCCTCAAATAGCTTGAAGTACAATGGAGCATTTGCAAGGCCAAAGTGTCTGAAGTAATAGTATTCATCAGGCTCCTACAACAAGAAAAAGTTAGTTCCTATAATATTACATACATATGTATGGGCCAGGCTACACTAGTCAAGGCTATTCTGAGTTACCTCATCACCTGCATCCTCAATATAATCCACTGTAAGATAAACCTCCATAGCAGGCCCTTCAATTCGAACTCTAGGAAGGGCTATGAAGTGTTGGAACCTATGCAGCTTCAGCCGCATCTTCTCAATAATCTTCTTCATGTGAGCAATTCTAAAGAAATTACCAGTGATCCTCTAAAGCCTTGGGATGGCAAGCCTCAATCCTCTCAACAATGGCTTCTCATTCTGGATTCTATGACCCTTTTCATATTTCACCAGATACTCAACCAAAAACTTCTCTCCCTCATCATTAAGCATGTTATCCCTCTAGGCAAGATTGAGGTTAACCATCATTGGATGTTGATTCATGATTATATACTATAACATACATAAATAAAACAACACATTATAATTTAAATAAAGCTAGCAATAACGTGAAAGTAAATAGTCTTACAGTAGCAATGTAACATAGTCTTACATAAGATCAAAAGCTAGAACTTAGACTTTGAAAGTGCAGGGTTTTCTGGAGTCAATGTTAGACGATGCAATGTTAGACGATGTTGGGTTAACATTGAGGATAACATTGAAAGCCGAGAGCTTGTGCGAAAACTGCTCTTTAGTTGCCAAAATTAAGTTTCGCCTTTATTCACATATTAACCAAGTTCCACGATTTTAGTTGTTTATGTTTATGTCCAGGAAGGTATCTTTATCATAATGAAGAGCTTTGGAAGATTCCTTACTTGAAGTTTCCATAATTCAAGCTATGTTGAATAGTCAACTCACACGGTTTCAAAAGAAGGAAACAAGCTAGCTGTTCTCTGCGACGCGATTCTTTCCAGGATTATGCGAATTGAAGAAGATGTGTTACCTTGTTAAATCGGTAACAATTGAAACGCATTCTCAGGAAAGATATGAAGTTCACAAAGAAGGCAAATTTCAACAAGTAAACAACAATAGTTACCAAAACTGTGAACAACACATCTTGGCGTTCAAGACTCAAGAAATCTATAAAATATGTGAAGTTCATCAAGATGAAGACAAGACAATCGTGCTAAACAATCCAAGAGATTAATCATTCTTTGTATTGTCTTCATCTTGTTTTGCGAAGTTTTTGTATCAACTGCTTAAGTCTAGTTCATAGAAGTTAAGTAGTTCTTACTTGTCTGCTTCGTTGAGTCTGATCAACAAAGAGTGTGAGTGAATTGTTGTGAGGAACGTTTTTGATAAAACCTTTATGGTTATTTCGCCTAAGGCTCAGAAGTTTTTAATAATATTTAAAACTTCTTAAAATTATATCTTCTTGTGTTCTTACTTCCGCTGCACATTATTATTATCAAGAAGATCAAAATAGAGTTAAGGCAATTCCAGCTTAACTCTCAAAAGTGTTGTGTCAATCCACGGTCCAAAATTTTCAATTGGCGTTAGAGCCAAACACCAACTACACTGGTGGTTTGGAGGTGATACAACACCATGGACAGTGTCAATCCTAATACCAACAGGATTCCAGTTTTGGATGGCTCAAATTATGCATATTGGAAGATCAGGATGAGGTCTCACATCAAAGCTATTGATATTCGAGCCTGTCAATCCGTGATCAATGGATACTCTCTTCCAACATTACCAAGAGATGGTGAAGGTGATCTAGTTCCAAAACCAGAAGCAGACTGGACAGCAGCAGAGGTAAGTCTCTATAACTCTAATAAAAAAGCTCTTAATGCTATCCTTAGTTGGGTTAATCATCAAATGTTCAAGTTAATCCAGAATTGTACAAAAGCCAAACATGCTTGGGATATACTTGAATTACATTGTGAAGGAGATTCTGATGTTAAAGATTCTAAATATAGACAACTGCTTTTGCAATTGGAAAAACTTGAGATGGGTGAAGATGAAAGTGTTGACAGTTATTTTGAGAAAATTCTTGATATTGCTAACCAATGTGAAAACCTAGGTTTTGCTATGACTAATCAAGAAATGGTTTATAAAGCTATGAGAACATTGTCATCTAGATTTTCTCTCACGAAAATTGCAATGAGTGAATCTAGAAACCTTGCTAATCTACAGTTTCAAGTCTTGATGAATACTCTTAGAGAATTTGAGATGGAGCTTGCCTCACAACCTAGCAAACATAAGGTTGTTGCTTTAAGAGGTTCAAATCTTGACAATGAAAGTGATGATGATTTTGAAATAATTTCTTCAAATTATGGGAAAATTACTAAGAAGTTCAATAAGTTGAATCTTAAAGGAAAAGGTAAAAAAAGAACATTAGTAATAGTTCCCCAGGTTATAAGAAATTACCTCTTAAGTTTGTGAAGTACATGGCATCAAAACCTACTCCTTTAGAAGCTGATAAGTTAAAAGATGTTCAATGTTTTGAATGTAAAGGATATGGTCATATGGCTAATGAATGTGCTAACACTCTTAGAAAAAGAGGAAATTCTCATTGGGTTTGTGTAGATGATTTCAATGAAGATGACTTTAGTTATGGAGAAGCTGAAGAACAATCAGAAGAGGTTCAAACTGCTGCGCTACTCACTCAGATTGTCTGGACGCCAGAAGACTCCCTGAACTGCTTCGAATCTCAATGTTATCCCAACATTCAGGATCCAACATCAGAATCGGAGACCTTCTTTGAATATTGGGATGAATATGATACTGATTCTGAACCTTATCTTGCGTCCTACTTTGATGAATCTAACTTTGATTGTTTTCATGGCACAGTTGATCTAGATAAAGAATATTTCTTTAAAGGTGAAATTTCCCAGAAGGAAATCATTGAAGACCTGAAGTCTATCTACCACAAACTTCTGCTTGAGAATCACAAACTCATCAAGAGCAACAAAAGCTTGAAGGAAGAGATTGGATGCATGAAGGAGATGTTGAAACTGTATGAGAAAGACCTTGACAAAACTGAGGCTGAGCTGAAAGAGGTAAAGGTAAAACTAAATAAAGCTGAGCATACCATTGACAAATGGAACTCTTCTACATCTCTGCTTGATGAAGTGCTAAGTATGGGAAATCAAGGTAAAAATGGTTTGGGCTATGTTGAGAAACCTCCCTCTGAAGATGTTAACTCTGCCTATTTGAAAGTTGGTTTTATCAAGGAAAGCAATAACTTGAGTTGTGAAATCCCTTCCAACACTGTGAAAAAGCCTACTTTTATCTGTCAATATTGTTTTCAACCTGGTCACATTAAGCGTTATTGTAAAAAATATAAAATTATGATTGAGAAGAAAACAGTAATTAATTGCAATACCAATGTTAAAAGAACCTCTGATCTGAATGTTATCCCAACATTAGGTAACAACGCAGAAGGACATAAAAGTAGAACTTGGATAGAAAAGTTAAAAACTCCTAAGGTTAAAATTGTTTGCAATGTTGTCTTTTCTGCTGTTTACTCTAACCTTGCAGGTAAGTGGTATTTTGACAGTAGGTGTTCAAGGCACATGACTGGAAACATTGACAACCTGAAAGAGGTTATCCCTCTGACTGTTGGAACAGTTACCTATGGAGGAGGCACAAAAGGGAAAATCATTGGAAAATGAGTACTGGATGTTGAAGGATTTCCACCACTCAAGGATGTGTTATTGGTTGAAGGATTGAAAGCAAATTTAATTAGCATAAGTCAACTTTGTGATGATAACTTGCTAGTTACTTTTGATAAAAGTTCATGTGATGTGTTTAATAGTGACAATGTCCGTGTCATGACAGGTACAAGATCAAAGGATAACTGCTATCTTGCTCAAGATGAAGCTGAATGCTACCATGCCAAGGTAGATGAATCTGTCATGTGCCACAAGAAATTAGGATATGTACACTATAGAAATCTGGAGAAACTACATAAGTTAGAGGCTGTAAGAGGACTACCTAAGTTGACTAGCCCAGGTAAAATTGTTTGTGAAGACTGCTTGAATGGTAAACAAACAAAAGTTGTCCATCCACCACTTCAGGTACAGAGTACTAACCCTAGAACTAATAAGTGTTTTGATTGGATCTCATGAGTCCTATTGAGGTTAGTAGCCTGAATAGTAAGAAGTATGCTTTTGTTATTGTTGATGATTTTTCAAGATATACATGGATTAAGTTTTTGAAAGAAAAATCAGAGGCATTCAACACATTCAAGATTTTGCATGCTAGTATTAAGAATTTATATGGTACTTCTGTAGGAAGAATTAGGTCTGACCATGGAAAGGAGTTTGAAAATGCAAGCTTTGCTAATTTCTGTGAATCTAAAGGCATTTTCCATGAGTTTTGAGCACCTAGGACACCTCAGCAAAATGGGATTGCTGAGAGGAAGAATAGAACACTTCAAGAGATGGCTAGAGTTATGTTGAATTCTAAAAACCTATCTAAGAAACTCTGGGCTGAAGCTTTGAATACTGCATGTCATATTAGTAATAGAGTTTATCTTAGACCTGGTACTACCATGACACCTTATGAAATCTTGAAGGGTTCAAAACCAACAGTAGCACACTTTCATGAATGTTGTATTAACTGCTATTTGCTAAAAGATAGAGATTATTTGAGCAAACTTGATCCCAAAAGTAAAAAGTGTATATTTGTTGGATATTCTCCTAATAGTGCTGCTTTCAGGGTCTACAATCCAAGATTGCATACTGTTCAAGAATCAGTGAATGTCATTTTTGATGATTTAACTGTTTCTACAGGTACTGAAGAAGTCACTGGTTGAGATGTTACTCCAACATTGGACTCAACATTGAACACAGACGCTGGAGATGCTGAACTGGAAATTGGAACAAATGTTGACTTAACACCAGAAACCCCCAATGTTAGGCCAACATCGGTGCTGTCAGATTCTGAAGATGAAGTGGTTCTTGTATCCAGAAGAGATCCCCCTCTTAGAATACAAAGAGATCATCCAGCCTCTCAAGTAATTGGACAAATTACTGAAAGAGATAGAACACGCAACAAAGAAAGGTCAATTACAAGGATATGGCAAAGTTGTGTGTTTGCATGTCTACTTCATGTACTATTGATAATGCATCTTGTTTTGTGTCCTCAATTGAACCTAAGAATGTAACTGAAGCTCTTAAGGATAGTTACTGGATTAATGCCATGCAAGAGGAACTCTTACAATTCACCAAAAACAGAGTTTGGAATCTAGTACCTAGGCCATCACATGTGAATGTAATAGGTACAAAATGGATTTTCAAAAATAAAACTGATGAGAATGGTGTAATTATGAGGAACAAAGCTAGGTTGGTTGCACAAGGTTATACTCAGGTAGAAGGTATAGATTTTGATGAGACTTTTGCTCCAGTAGCTAGGATAGAATCAATTAGATTACTCTTTGCTATTGCTTGATGTCTTAGGATTAAACTATATTAAATGGATGTTAAAGGTTCTGAATAGTTTAATTGACAAAGAGGTTTATGTAGAACAACCTAACGGCTTTGCTGATCCTAAACATCCTGACCATGTGTACAAACTTGAAAAGGCTTTGTATGGCTTAAAACAGGCTCCTAGAGCTTGGTATGAGAGGCTAACTGATTTTCTGTTAGGCCTAGGTTTCAATAGAGGAGATGGAGATAGAACATTGTTTGTCCTTAGAAAAAACTCGGATATATTCATTGCTCAAATTTATGTGGATTATATTGTATTTGGCTCTACTAACAAGTCTACTTTAGACAAATTTGTTGAGTCTATGACAGGAACATTTGAGATGAGCATGATTGGTGAGCTCAACTACTTTCTGGGACTACAAGTTAAGCAGCTGGAGAATGGTATCTTCCTGAACCAGGAGAAGTATGTAAGGATCTGGTGAAGAGATTTGAGCTACAAGAGTCCAAGCCTTGCAAAACTCCAATGTCCTCTTCACTGAAGATAACAAAAGATGGCATTGGCAGCAATGTTGACCCAACATTGTACAGATCCATGATTGGTAGTTTGCTATATCTCTCTGCCTTTAGACCTGACATCATGTTTTAGTATGTGTTTGTGGTAGGTACCAAGCTGAGCCAAGGCAATCTCACTTGATTGCTGTGAAGAGGATTCTTAGATATATCTCTGGAACTTCACCTTTAGGCATTTGGTATTCTTATGACACTAACACTAACTTGGTTGGTTTCAATGACTCTGACTGGGCGGGTGATGTGGATGACAGAAAATCCACAAGTGGGGGTTGTTTTTATTTGGGGAATAATTTGGTCTCCTGGTATAGCAAGAAGCAGAACTGTGTTTCATTATCAACTACTGAATCAGAATATGTAGCAGATGGCAGTTGTGTTACCCAACTTTTGTGGCTCAAACACATGCTTTCTGATTATGGGCTAGATAGTGATACATTTCTCATGTTCTGTGACAATCTAAGTGTCATAAGTATCTCTAGGAATCCTGTCCAACATTCTAGAACTAAACATATAGACATAAGACATCATTTCCTAAGAGATATGGTAGAGGACAAAGTGATCAACATTGAACATATTGAGACAACTAATCATCTTGTTGATATGTTTACAAAACCTTTAGATAGTGAGAGATTCTTCAGTTTGAGAAAATCTCTTGGCATGTGCAATATGTGAAAATGTTGAGAAAACTAGTGTTGACATAACACCTCTGTCTAGCACTGGTATATTGGTTGTGGTGTAGTAGGTACTCTGTTGTTTTCCTTTGTTGAATTCATTTCCTTGTGAGTCTCATTTCATCTGTGTTTTGTCATATTTGGTTTGTGTGGTTGAACTCTTTGATTAACAACTCTTTCTAGTTATTAGTTTCACATCTTTGTTTTGAAAAAGTAATAAAACTCTTCTGTTGTCTGAGGTTTTGATTACCTAACATATGAAGAAGCTGGGGTACACAAAGTTCACTACTTTGATGTCTATTCAGTTGTGTCTTATTCATATGGAAGGTGTACAGGACATGCGGAGAAGTTGGGGTGCATGATGTTGACAGCTTCACTGTTACTCAGTTGTGCTTATTTACATATCCCTGTTTGTTTGGCCAAGGAACACATGAGTGTGATCTTTTCTACTAGGGTGTTTGAGGTTTAGATTTCTTACATTTAGTAGCACTGATCACTTGGTGATTCTCTTGAATGTAGGTTGGTAACCAAGTATGCATAAGGAATTGGGGTGTTGGGGTTCATGATAAATGAATTGCCAACATTCAAGACCTTTGTACTTGCCTAACTTGTTGCTGTTAATGTTGTTACTGGGGTGTGTGGAGTTCAGGCTGCCCTCATTCAGTAGTGACATTAGCTTTGTGTTTAGCAACCTTCAGTTTTGGTTCAGATGAGTTATGAAAATAATATAGATTATTAAAGAGATGTGAACTATGCTGGTTTGAGGGGTTTTTCATAAGTGTTCACCATCTGCCTCCTTGACATTACATTGTTGCATTCATGTAGAACTGCATTGTTTTCTTTCTTGTTGTTGAGTTGTGTCGGTCTAGGCTTAGGGGGAGTATAATTCATGTGTTGAGGCATACAATTGGGTGACATACTGCAGGTGACACACTTTTCTGTGACTTTCTATGTTGTGGAAGTGAATTTTTCCTTGAATTCATAACTGTTTATCTTTGTGTGTTTCTTGTTATCTATGTTGCTTACTCATGATTTTGATCTGAACAATATGTCTGGGGTACTCACTTGCTATATTGGTTAAGTTTCAGATGTATTTTTGGATGTATCTCAAGCTCTCACATGAATTTGCCTTGGTGAAGCCTGTACCTACATCTTCAGTTTTGAATGTTATTGAATGTTATCCCAACATTGTGTACAGTCGCAGGTCAACATTGAAAACAGGAACTTATAAGTTTTCAATTTTTTGAAAACCGCTCTGGTTAACTGTTAATTAAACATCAAAGCATGTGCGCAGGAAAACATAGTGGGAATGTTTTACTTGGTTCAAATTTGGTAACTGTCCATTAACATTCAATTCTCTTTCCTTATTCACGGTTATTTCAAAAATCAAAACCCTGTTTTCCTTAATTGTGCTTGCGATTTTCATATTTGTGCTTACTTTGCAAAATTTCTCTCGCAACTCTCAAATTCTCTCAATTTTCTCTGCGATTGCTTTCAAAACTTCTCTACTAACAATGGCAAGCAAGTCTCCCATGCAAACTCTTGCAGATGTTGCCCTGGGAAGTGAACCCACTGTCGCATGCACTCAGTCACACACTAGAGGTGATGCTGCAAAGACAGTTGATGCTCATGTTGCTGCTAAAAGGAAGGATATTCCATATGTGCGACGAGGGAAGAAGTCCAAACAGGGTGAATCGACCTCCAATGTTGAGCCAACTGCTGATTCAACCACTCCCATCACCAATGAACCTGAAATTGAGGTAAACACTGCTGAACCCAACCCTGAACTTGATGTTGACTTAACTGTTGAGGGGGAGGGTAGTGGTTCGGTTGAGAAAACTGTGGAAAAATCCATGGACAAGTCTGTGGACAAATTGGTGAGGAAGTGGATTAGGGCTCAAAAGAAAAAGAGCAAGGCTGCAGGGGATAAGTTGAAAACTATGTCTGAAACTGCTAAGACAAGGTCTGAGGCTAGAAAGAGACAGGTGGAGAGGTTAGCCAAGAAAAAGGCTGAGAGGAAAGTTGAGGAAGATAAGAAGGTTGCTGCTGCTGCTGCTGAGAGAAAGAGGAAAGTAAAACAAGTAGTGGATGAGGAAACTGAGGTAGTAGATGTTGAGGATGAAGAGGAAGAAGAGGAGAAGGAAGAGGAGACTGAAGAAGAGCATGATGTTGCTGCTGATGTTGGGGCAACATCAGGAATAGAGGAGTACACAGATGGGTTATATGTGGTCTATCCTGATGATGAGGGGATCTACTTTTCTCCTTACTATCGCTCTCAAGAGTTGGAGAAGAAGTGGGATTCCTTCAAAAGAAGGGAGATTCACACTGAAAGAGCTATAAAGATGGCCAGTTTCAAAGAGAACAAGGTGATGGACTTGCTTGAGGCAAGAGGGTTGCAACAATCAGTGATGGAGCTGAGTGACTATGCTCCTGAGATTGTCATGGAGTTTTACCTAAATCTCTCAAAATGGATCAGGGACTACAGATCTCCAAAATTTGGAAAGGCTTGGGTGAGGGGGAGAGTCTTCAACATTGACCCCTACACCATCAACATGATCTGTGGATTCCCTACTACTGATGAATCTGATGACCCCTACTATGATGATGTGATGGAAGACTTGACTGGAGGGTTGGTTAAAACCTGGAAAGATGCTCTGCCAACCACAAAATTCACCTCCCTGAGTGTTGTCTTGCACAAGATAGCTTGCTTCAACTGGCTGGCAAGCAAAAATGTCACTGTTTTAACTAAGGAATCAGCAATCTTAGTCTACAAAATCAAAAATGGGCTAGCTGTGAACATGGGGGAGAGGATTGTGAAATCTATGTCTGAAGTTGCTGGAAGGAATAATGGCATGCTACCTTTTCCCTCACTCATCTGCAAAATCCTTAGCAATCAAGGATTGAAGAAAAGTGTCACTGTGGGCTGGAGGAAGAATGACACTGAACTGACAATTCTCCCAAGCTACTTGTCTGGATCAAGAGTGAGAGACCTTCCATGGAACCCAAAAGGAGTGGTGAGACCAAGGGCTGAAAAGAAGAAGGCTCAGGAGTTTGCTAGAACTTCAGTGCCTATGTCCAAAGAAGAAGACTACATGGTCATAACTTCTGCTTTTGTGGATCATTTGCTGAACTGGTATAGGGGGCAGATTGCTGATTGTCAGAGGGAGATTGAGGAAAGAAAGGAACACCTCAAAGAGCTGGAGGACATGGTGAAAAATTTGGAGAAACTCCCTTATTCACAAAAAGAGGGAGAGTAGTTCCAATTTTAAATTTTAGCCTTCTAGTTTATGTTTTGTTTCTATGAACTGCTAATATCTTTGAACTGCTGGTACATTAATCTCTAATTGGTTTTATTTGATCAAGGGGCTTGTCCTTGATTTTTTGCTTTGGCCTGTAACTCTAAGTACTACTGTTGAACTGTTTTAACTGCTATTACTTATGAAAGTACATTTTGAACTGCTTGTCTAGTTAACTTTCTGTGCAGGAAACTCACTGGTTTCAATGTTGAGGCAACATTGATGAATGTTGAGGTATGAACATATGTACATATCTGGATGTAGTGATGACCTTAATGCTTGTCTTTGTTAATTTAACTTTGAATTTGTTTGCTTGTATTGAGGGGGAGCAGTTTAGTAGTTTAATTTGTTTCTTGTTGATTATAACTTTCTGGATATAAGACTTGATTGGAACAGGTGTTGGTTTTGTGAAGAAAGGCAAAAGGGGGGAGATTGAAAGTGCAGGGTTTTCTGGAGTCAATGTTAGACGATGCAATGTTAGACGATGTTGGGTTAACATTGAGGATAACATTGAAAGTCGAGAGCTTGTGAGAAAACTGCTCTTTAGTTGCCAAAATTAAGTTTTGTCTTTATTCACATATTAACCAAGTTCCACGGTTTTAGTTGTTTATGTTTATGTCCAGGAAGGTATCTTTATCACAAGGAAGAGCTTTGGAAGATTCCTTACTTGAAGTTTCTATAATTCAAGCTAAGTTGAATAGTCAACTCACACGGTTTCAAAAGAAGGAAACAAGCTAGCTGTTCTCTGCGACGCGATTCTTTCCAGGATTCTGCGAATTGAAGAAGATGTGTTACCTTGTTAAATCGGTAACAATGAAAACACATTCTCAGGAAAGATATGAAGTTCACAAAGAAGGCAAATTTCAACAAGGAAACAACAAGAGTTACCAAAACTGTGAACAACACATCTTGGCGTTCAAGACTCAAGAAATCTATAAAAGATGTGAAGTTCATCAAGATGAAGACAAGACAATCGTGGTAAACAATCCAAGAGATTAATCATTCTTTGTATTGCCTTCATCTTGTTTTGCGAAGTTTTCGTATGAACTGCTTAAGTCTAGTTCATAGAAGTTAAGTAGTTCTTACTTGTCTGCTTCGTTGAGTCCGATCAACAAATGAGCGTGAGTGAATTCTTGTGTTCTTACTTCCGCTGCACATTATTATTATCAAGAAGATCAAAATAGAGTTAAGGCAGTTCTAGCTTAACTCTCAAAAGTGTTGTGTCAATCCACGGTCCAAAATTTTCAGACTTAAACAACTACTACAATTAACCATATTACACCCTTGAATATAGAATGAGTAGCAGAGCAAGCAACAAGACTAGAAACCACCCTATTATACAACAAATCATAGCAGCCCTAATGGCATTCATATTGGCTACACAGTCCATAAGTGGACTTGAATGCTCAATTCCACTTCTCTCAACAGTGGATACGGTTGAAAATCGACTAATCTAGGGTTTGCTTTCATTAACGCCAGAATCCTCCTCACTACGATACATTCTTCTCCTCAGATTTGATCCCTCAGTCATGTCATCCGCCCACAAAAAGTAATTTATGTGACGAACACGCATAGGGCATATGTAGTAAAAACAACCGGGGCGAGATGCGTTGCTACTAGCCTTACAATACATCATTATTCCTCGACCACAAACGCACTGGATTTGGCGAGGCTGAGCCATCTACAGATACCACAAACGACAAGGACATTTGAGCAACACAAGAAACCCTGATTTTGCACGCGATTCATGATTTTAGCAGGTAATTGTGACATATTAACACATAATTAGCAATCTCTAAACCCTAACTCTAAAACAGTAGTACAAAAACACAAAAGCACAAAATTGAATAGAATACATCTAGCAATTTTAGCACAAAAATGCTTCATACGACAACAAAATTGGGGATTTACCTTCGAATTGCAGGTAGAAATTGTGTTGTGCTATGATGAAGAGAAGCGGACGCTTGGTTTGAGGAAGAACAGAAAATCGATCCCTTTGTATTTGAACAGAAAATGAAGAGACGCGACTGTTGGTATTTGAACGAAAACCGATCCGTTGTCTTCTTTTTTTTTTTGGAGCCACGTAAGTTTATTCCGGTCAAAATTGCCACGCAGTCGGTCAGATGATGCCACGTAAGTTTTTAACAGATAGAAATTTAAAAATGTTGACCGAGGGACCAAAATCGAGTCCGTAAGCCAAGCTATGGGACTAAAACCGCGGTCTGCCAACTTATGGGACCAAAATCGCGGTTAAGCCAACTTAAGGGACCAAAACATTAAAAATCCATAACATGAACATCAATTTCATCAAAAACAACAACAATATCATAGCTAATTACGGTAGGCTAAATTGCAAAAAGAGAAAAACACAAGACACGTTAATACACATTAATTTTAAAAAAAAAAAAACAAAAAAAAAACTTTAATCAAAATTGGTCCTAACAATTTTCCCCTTGGCTAGTCGGGGGCGGTTCTTCTATTTTCATGAGGTGGGGGGCATTTATGCCACATTTAGAATGGCACCTTTAACATCCATTTGGTAAAGTTTAATCCTAAGAGAGCAAGCAATAGCAAGAAGTAATCTCATTGATTCTATCCTAGCTACTGGAGCAAAAGTCTCATCAAAATCTATACCTTCTACCTGAGTATAACCTTGTGCAACCAACCTAGCTTTGTTCCTCAAAATTACACCATTCTCGTCAGTTTTATTTTTGAAAATCCATTTTGTACCTATTACATTTACATTTGATGGCCTAGCGCTAGATTCCAAACTCTGTTTTTGGTGAATTGTAAGAGTTCCTCTTGCATGGAATTAATCCAGTAACTATCCTTAAGAGCTTCAGTTACATTCTTATGTTCAATGGAGGAAACAAAACAAGATGCATTATCAACAGTACAAGAAGAAGACATACACACACACACAATTTAACTATATCCTTGTAATTTACCCTTTCTTTATTGCGTGTTCTAACTCTCTCAGTAATTTGTCCAATTACTTGAGTGGCTGGATGATCTCTTTGTATCCTAGCAGGAGGATCTCTTCTGGCTACTGGAATTGTTTCATCTTCAGAATCTGACAGTACATATGTTGGCCTAACATTGGGAGTTTCTGGTGTTAGGTCATCATTTGTTCCAGTTTCCAGTTCAGCATTTCCAGCTTCTGTGTTCAGTGTTGAGTCCACTGTTGGAGCAACATCTGAACCAGTGACTTCGTCAGTACCTGCAGAAACAGTCAAATCATCAAAAATGACATTCACTGATTCTTGAACAGTATGCAATCTTGGATTGTAGACCCTAAAAGCAGCACTATTAGGAGAATATACAAGAAATATACACTTTTCACTTTTGGGATCAAATTTGCTCAAACAGTGTCTATCTTTTAGCAAATAGCAGTTAATACCAAATTCATGAAAGTGTGTTACTGTTGATTTCGAACCCTTCAAGATTTCATAATGTATCATAGTAGTACCAGGTCTAAGATAAACTCTATTACTAATATGACATGCAGTATTCAAAGCTTCAGCCCAGAGTTTTTTTGATAGGTTTCTAAAATTCAACATTACTCTAGCCATCTCTAGAAGTGTTCTATTATTCCTCTCAGCAATCCCATTTTGCTGAGGTGTCTTAGGTGCAGAGAACTCATGAAAAATGCCTTTAGTTTCACAAAAATTAGCAAAGCTTACATTTTCAAACTCTTTCCCATGGTCAGACCTAATTCTTCCTACAGAAGTGCCATATAGATTTTTAATACTAGCATGCAAAATCTTGAATGTGTTGAACGCCTCTGATTTTTCTTTCAAAAACTTAATCCAGGTATATCTTGAAAAATCATCAACAATAACAAAAGAATAATTCTTACCATTCAGGCTACTAACCTCAATAGGACCCATAAGATCCATATGTAGCAAATCAAAGCACCTATTAGTTCTAGGGTTAGTACTCTGTACCTGAAGTGGTGGATGGACAACTTTTGTTTGTTTACCTTTTAGGCAGATTTCACAAACAATTTTACCTGGCCTAGTCAACTTAGGCAGTCATCTCACAACCTCTAACTTCTGTAGTTTCTCCAGATTTCTATAGTACAAATGTCCTAACTTCTTGTGCCACATGACAGATTCATCTACCTTGGCAGGGTAGCATTCAGCTTCATCTTGAGCAAGATAGCAGTTATCATTTGATCTTGTACCTGTCATGACACGGACATTGTCACTATTAAACACATCACATGAACTTTTATCAAAAGTAACTAGCAAGTTATCATCACAAAGTTGACTTATGCTAATTAAATTTGTTTTCAATCCTTCAACCAACAACACATCCTTAAGTGGTGGAAATCCTTCAACATCTAGTACTCATTTTCCAATGATTTTCCCTTTTGTGCCTCCTCCATAGGTAACTGTTCCAAAAGTCAAAGGGATTACATCTTTTAGGTTGTCAATGTTTCCAGTCATGTGCCTTGAACATCCACTGTCAAAATACCACTTACCTGCAAAGTTAGAGTAAACAACAGAAAAGACAACGTTGCAAACAATTTTAACCTTAGGAGTTTTTATCTTTTCAATCCAGGTTCTACTTTTATGCCCTTCAACTTTGTTACCTAATGTTGGGATAACATTCAGATTAGAGGTTCTCCTAACATTGGTACTGCTATTGACTCATGTTTTCTTCTCAATCACACTTCTGAATTTTTTACAATAAGGCTTAATGTCACCAGGTTGAAAACAATATTAACTGATAAAAGTAGGTTTTTTCACAGTGTTGACAGGAATTTTACTACTCACACTACTACTTTCCTTGATAGAACCAACTATTAAATAGGCAGAATCAACATCTTCAGAGGAAGGTTTCTCAACATAGCCCAAACCATTTTTACCTTGATTTCCCATACTCAGCACTTCATCAAGCATAGATGTAGAAGAGTTCCACTTGTCAATGGTATGTTCAGCTTTATCTCATTTTATCTTTACCTCTTTCAGCTCAGCCTCACTTTTGTTAATGTCTTTCTCATACAGTTTCAGCATCTCTTTCATGCATCCAATCTCTTCCTTCAGGCTTTTGTTGCTCTTGATGAGATTGCGATTCTCAAGCAGCAGTTTGTGGTAGATAGACTTCAGGTCTTCAATGATTTCCTCCTGGGACATTTCTCCTTCAAAGAAATATTCTTCATCTAGATTCACCGAGCCATGAAAACAATCAAAGTTAGATTCATCAAACTAGGACGCAAGATAAGGTTCAGTATCAGTATCATATTCATCCCAATCTGCAAAGAAGGTCTCCTGTTCTGATGTTGGATCCTGAATGTTGGGGTAACATTGAGATCCGAAGCAGTTCAGGGAGTCTTCTGGCGTCCAGTCAATCTAAGTGAGTAGTGCAACAGTTTGAAACTCTTCTGATTGTTCTTCAGCTTCTCCAGAACTAAAGTCATCTTCATTGAAATCATCTACACAAACCCAATGAGAATTTCCTCTTTTTCTAAGAGTGTTAGCACATTCATTAGCCATATGACTATATCATTTACATTCAAAACATTGAACATCTTTTAACTTATCAGCTTCTAAAGGAGTAGGTTTTGATGTCATGTACTTCACAAACTTAGGAGGTAATTTCTTATAACCTAGGGAACTATTACGAAGATTCTTTTCTTTACCTTTTCCTTCAAGGTTTGGCTTATTGAACGTCTTAGTAATTTTACCATAGTTTGAAGAAATTAATTCATAATCATCATTACTTTCATTGTCAAGACTTGATCTTCTTAAAGCAATAACCCTATGTTTGCTAGGTTGTGAGGCAAGCTCCATCTCAAATTCTCTAAGAGTATTCATCAAGACTTGAAACTATAGATTAGTAAGGTTCCTATATGAAAGCATTTTTGATCGTACAGACATTTGATCAAACACAATGAGTATGTACGGATTCGGTCACTCGATGTTCGACCTCGGATACCCTGATGAATATGATCCGTCACTAATGGAATTCCTCTCAAGAGGAGACAGAGATAGGAGGGAAGAAGAGAATCTACTCAGCCTCTCAAATTCACTATTGAAAGATGTCAAGAGACTTCAAAGCCCACCGAAGCATCGACACGATGGCACTTCGCCGCTGCCACTTGGGATGGATTGGAGCCCACCTCCTTCCAATTGGGTATAGCTCAATTTCATTATTATGTTCTTTTCTTTTTCCTTTTAGTTGGTTTCTTGATTGGGATTCTACCTCATATTTACATTTCATAAAAATCAGTTTAATTTGCCAGTTTAATTTTGTAACCTTAATCTGATAATTATGTTGGTTGTGCTTAATTTTGTAATCTAATTGGGTTGTTACTTGTATTCTATTCTCTGTAAGTAAATGATTACTTCGGTTTGAGGATCGACTGTTCCAGAATCGTAATTCGGCTTTGCCTGAAGAATGTTTTGTGTTGATTTGCCTTATCAGTGGTTTTGCCAGTTTGAAGATTAGCAATTTGAGTTGTAAGTATGCATCATGCTTTGTGAGTTTAGACACTTCTGTTCTCGTTGCAGAATGGCCCGAGTACCGTATGGCCCGATGAATCTCGTACAGGATGGAGTTATTGTGTCACGATTCCTTCTTGGACCAACTTATCTGAATCAGGAAGTTCAGACCCTGTTGTGGTAAAATAACTGTTATTGTCGTCCTGTTTGTTAACTTTTTTCCATCTTGATTTTCTCTTTATTCTTAAACTAACCTTTTCCACTTGTTGTGAAAGTGATATAGACCTATTATTTTAATATAAATCTTACTAGACGTAATACAAGATAAATTTATAAGATACATCAAGAAGATAATACATGAACTTGGGGCTACAAAATGTTTTTAACATTCATTCTTGACAGTTTTACAGGGTTCAGGTTGGGTTGCGGTCACCAGAAGGGGTTACCACCACTCGAGGGGTACTAAAAAGGTTTAGCGACTTTCTGAAGCTCTCTACTGATGTGAGCTTCTTTCTTTTAGTTTTCTCATTTCATCGATATGCTAGTAGCATTGAGCCGACAATGAGATTTATTTTAGCTGACTAATTGGACTTCATTGTTTGAATTTTCTGTCACCTATATTGCTTTAGTGTTTGGTTAAGTTCTATTCAAGAGTCTTGTTATTCAGAATGATATGAGCTATAACACGATTCATTCATTCTCTTTTTGCAGCTCAAAAAGTCATTCAGAAAGAAAAAGTTGCCTGTGGCTCCTGCAAAGGGTGTTTTAAGAGTGAAAAGCAGTGCAGTTTTGGAAGAAGTCTGTAACTCTTTCATTTTCCAGCCTCTTGCTCATATTCTGTCTATAATATACCCTTTTGCAAAAAATACTTATCATGATAATTTCGTAGTATTAATCAGAGTTAATCTTCTTGATTGAAAAGTTATGCTGGCTGCCATCCTGGGTAGATAGACAGCAATAAACTTTTGAGAGAATTATGCTAGTAGGCTTCAGTAGAAGCCAAAGCTTTATCACTTTGATCATAAAACAGTAAGGTTATTGTTTTTTTTACTTTTCGGAAATGGAGACATCATATACTTCTTCATGAAAGGATCAAGGAAAATGATTGATTTACTTGTCACTGGTAACACCAGAGAAGATTTTCCTCTTTGTTGAGGCAAGTCCTTGAGTTAGAGTAATATCCTTGACAAAAAGTTTGACCTGTGACCAACTTTTCTGTTTCAGTTCCTCTTTTCTTTTTCAAAACTATATTTTTCCGTCAAACAAATTGTTGTCAATTCTTTTTCGACAAGCTAAATCTTGATCGACCTGAATACATTTATCATTCTTTTTTGGTGTTGTAAAAGTCCAACACATATGATGCCAGAACCTATATATATTGATCCAGAAATTATATTTGAGCATTCTAACATAAAAATAATTGCTTGTTGTATCGATGTTATTATAGGCTTCACTGAAAAATTATCAGTCTTGGATTCATTTTTACTACCAGTTCCAGTCTTATGGTGTCGACGGACATTTAAATTTATGTTAGTTACTAAAATCTGAATAGATAATTTATATTGGATCATGTCAATGTGAGGGTAAGGAACATGTTTATGTTACCTGAGTTAATGGATTACACAAAAGGAGGTTTTGTTTCATTGAGCATAGTTATCTTCTGATGTGTCAGGAACTTTGTTTTGGTAGATTTTAATACTAAATTAAATGCATTTGTATGCTGTCCTCAAGTGAGCAAAATTCATCACAGCGTAGGTGCTCTTTGGAAGATTGGATGACAAAGGTACTTTCTGATATTGATTTCTCAAGAAGTGCTCCCATAGCGTACTTTCTTGAATTGGAAGCGGCTGCAAGGGCGTGTAAGTGTTCCTGGTTGCGTCTTTTGAATACCTCGTATATCATTGTTCTCTTCACATGATACTTATTATCTTCCATTTTTGGGTGAATTTGCATTCTTTATAGAATTGAATTCATGATTGAGCTAACTACTGGCATTTACATTCCCTATTCTCACCACATTTCAGCATTCAGTGAGTCAAGTTCTCATGTGCCGGATATAATATCGGTAGCTCATCAAGTCAAATTTCCAAGTGACTCTGATGTTTCTGTTGTTGCCGGCACTTCAGCATTAGCATCAAACTACAGCAACGAGTCTAATTGTGAGACAGATGAGACTAATTGTGAGACAGATGAGACTGAGCCATCAAGTTATGTCGAGGCAAGAAACTCTGATTGTGGCTTGGAAAAGGCAATCTTCAATGATGATTCAGCAGCTCCAATAGAAGAAACTGTAAGAGATACCTTACGAGAAAATAATAATGGTACAACCTCCAAAGTATTCATTAAGAGATTGAGAAGAGTATTTGCATAAGCTATTTCCTTGAAAAGTTAATATGGTTATGATGTTGTAGGTGCTTCAAAAACTGACATGGAAAATCAAATGTCAAGATTAGATCAAGAGCTTGCTGTAAGACAGCATCTTATAACTGAGGTATTATGTTTTAACCAATATACATGCTTATCTAAACCATATTATTACTTAACATGAAATGTATTAAATTTCAGAATTTTGGTATGCATTAGCCATTATGTCTTTAAATATGTAAGAAATAACTTTACAAGATAATAAGGGCATGAGTAGAGTAGCTTCATTGATGTCCTCTGATCATACTAGTTCCTTGTTTCGAGATGACTATTGCCATATAATTACTTGCCATGATATGTTTATGATAGTGTCGTAGCTTAACTTCTATTAATATTGGCTTTTGAAGGTCAAGAATTTCGAAACTGAACTTGAATCGACAAAGAAAAGTAGCAAAGAAAATCTGGAGCAAGCAATTTCAGTGGAAAGAGAAAAGTATGCTCAAATACAATGGGACATAGAAGAACTCAGGCAAATGTGTATAGAGATGGAGTCCAGGTTGAAAGACGGAAAGGTATGAATTTGTCTTGCACTAAAATTGTCCTTTGACTGGCATACTATTTTCTGTAGATCTAAAGGTTTGACTAATTCAGGATGAGAAAGCTCATGCTGAAGCATTGGTAACTTCGATTGTGCAAGAGAATAAGGTACTGCGGGAGGAGTTAAACTCTGCTAGAGAACAGCTTAAGAACATGCAGAAATATCATGAAGACTCAGAATTGAAATCAAAAACAGATGCCGAACTTCTCCTTGAACAAGTTAAAGCACTTCAAAGTACTCAATCTGAATTGAGACAGGAGCTTGACAAACTGGCAAAAGAAAAGACAGAACTTCAGGTTATTCATTCTCAAATTTGTTCCATACGATTTCAATAATAGCCTAATGGTGTGTGTTGAGATTCACCCACGTTGCTTGGGACCTATTCTTGGCAATTCTAGGTCAGCAGTCTTTGCATATTCCCATAGCAAGTCTTTTAAGTTGAACCTAGAGAGACTTCTAATTTCTAATATGGCATCGAGCCTCTGCTCAAGGGGATTGTCTCTACCAACGTGATAGAATATGTTGCTCAGTTCAAGCTCACATACGACAGGGTGTTTAAAGTACTTCTTACGTATAATCTTGCCCCGTCTCCTTAACAAGGCCCTTTTGGAGTTGCTAGAGTTGGTGTTTTTGATATGATGTCTGGGTAGTTTAGTCATTTGGTTTTTGGGATTTCATACTCTCCTTGTATTTGTATTCCGTCTTTCAGTAGTCAATAAAAAATATATGATCATCTTCCACCTTCCTAACATGGTATCAAGAGCTTTAGCTCAACTTTAAAGGAAAAAAAAAAATTGGAGCCTCCTAGCTGCAAGGTACCGCTGTGGCGGTCACTGTAGTCTGTTATCATGGTCAAATTTCAGCTTTACATTTCAGTTAAATTTCTCTCTCCCCGTTCATACCTAAGAAACAAGAAAGGAAGAAAAAACTTGTGTGAAACCCTAACAACCAAATGGCTAACTACCTCTTATATTTATCAAATTACTTACTCCACACTTCTTCTCATGTTTGAGCTTACTACACCCTAAGCTTATTATGAAAAACACACATGATGGAGAAATAACTTAACTACATAATAATAATATATTATAACTATTTACAGCTAGATAAGAAAACTTGAGTTAAACAGATATCCAACCCACGGCAAATGTATCTCACTTGGTCCACCACCAGCAACAACCAAGCTTACATCCAATCTTGTGATCCCAAATCATTGGGGTAGCCGGTAGGTTATATGAACCAAATATTAATCACGTTGAGGTCGAACAAATGAATTGGTCCACCAACAGAAGGCGACAAATTGATGTGCAAAATATCGAGAATTTGGTCAACCGCGTCTTAGAAATTGTCAATCTTCAAGAACATAACTCTAGCTGTGTTGTCTATCAAATACTACAACACGACAACTGACCACCAAAAAAACAAAAAAAATAACTACGAAAACCAACTTGCTTCATCTCCTCAAGCAACAAGCTACAAGAACAACAAGAACAATCAAACATGTAATCCCTATAAGTGGGCAGGCTAATATCATGGGATGTGACAAAGTTTTACATTGACTTTCATACAACTCTCCTCTTTCATCCTGGCGTGGACATGGCTTGGACCGGCAGTGAAAGCTCATTGAAGGAGTTAAGCAACAAACTACAAGAGCTGCCACAAAACTGAAAATCCAAAAGTAAAGTCAAAAACCCAATGTCAAACGTCTGAACTGTAACTTGAATCCAAATCAACCAAATGGCAAAAAGCCGTATTCAAAAATAGTAAGTCCACAGCCAAAAACAGATCCAAAATGTCCAGAGCTCCAATCAAAAACCAAATACGTCTCGTTAGGTCTTTTATTCAAAACTCGGATTTGGTTCTTTAGTTAAAACTCCAGAGATCCAAAATCCTGGCAGTCAATTCAGTAGAACGGATCTGACACCGAACAGACTCTCAGATGTGTGGCGGATTGGTGATGCAGTATCTGCACGATGAAGAATGAAGGTGTTTGGTTGAAGGGTGCACAAGTGGGGCAGATGTGGGGTTTAAGGCTGCACGCAGCTCGTGTATGATAGATGGAGCAATGGCTGATTTGAGGTGGCGGTAGAGGCAGGTTAATGGTCGAAGATGAGAGGGTGCCGCTTGAATGAACTTATCTGGAGAAAGGCAGTAGAATTGTACAGCTTTGGCTACTTGTTTGGGTATTTACACAAGGACTGAATCTGGAAATGGACTGAGTGGGAAAAAAGGCAGGAGAAACTGGATAGCATTGACTACTGGTTCGGGTGGTTTAACTAGGACTGAAATCTTGGAACGTAAAGTGTGGGATGGATATTTTTATTTAGCTCATCTCTCATTAATGACTTGTCAATCGTTGTAACTAATTATGCAATCAAGTTATTTTTCCGTAATGTGTATTCAATGTAGCAAGCAGAGAATAGTACGTAACCGTTTATGCAATCAAGTTTTTTTTTTTCTTTCTATAATGTGTATTCTTCACAGCTAGCAAAACTAGTAAGCTCTAGTTTGAAGAGGGTGTTGCAGTTGGTATTTTGATATTATGATAGGGGCAGTTTAGGTTAGACATTTGATTAGCAGGGATTTTACTCTACTTAGAGTTACATTTCGTTTTTCATTAGGTTAATAAAGATATATGATAATTTCCAAACTTTCTAACACAAGGGAACCTGCCTAGCTTCTAATTCTGATTTCGTGTTCAACAAAGTGACAAGTTGTGAGTATAATTATTTGCAGAGAACAGATATTGCAAAAATTTTATCTGCTGTGCTGTTTCGTTTAATTTGACATCATATAATTAGAGCAACAAGCTGTAAAAAATAAATATAGTAAAATCACCATATATAATAATGTGCTGTCATTGTGTAGTTGTTTTGTACGGTATTTATTATCTGTTACTATTAGCGCTCTTAAAATCTGTCATGTTGTTCTTTGCAGATGAAACTACTGGGGGAAAAGGAAGAGAGGAATCATGATCATGCTGCAAATGAAAAATTGCTGCGTGAATGCAAACTTCTTCGTGACAGACTTGAAGAATGTAGTGTTAGTTTCCTCATTGATGACGAAAACAAACTAAAGATGGATACTAATTCGTCTGATGCTCTTGGTATACTGGCTACTTCTGAAAACCGAGTCAGTCTCTATCTTGAGGAGGTAATTCTGTACTACAAGATAAGAAAACTTAAAATACTAGTTATAGCCTTCGGTATTAGTTGTAACTTGTTCCTTTGTCGAGAAGGTAAATGAATTACTATTTCTGAGATTTCACATTGAACTGCAATTCTGCAACATATTTACGGCTTGCCCCCTCTATTCTAATAAGATAGATTTCATGTATAAAGCTATAAAATTGTACAAAATAGATGGAGCTATACGTGGAAATTCACTTGACATATCCTTAAAGTCTAGTATGCATTTTTTGATAAATAAATTCGAGTATGCCGACTCCACTAGCTTATTATGATGGAAAAGTATTGAAGCGGTGAATAGATAGCCTAGAACCCTCTCATCCTATTGAAGCGGTGAATAGACAAGTATGATGGAATGTGTGATATACCTGACTGTCTTTTCATGGTTTCATGACATGTATTTGTATTTTTAATCTTGACCTTCCAAGTAAGTGAATGCTAAATTGGCCGCTAGCTGTTGCCTTTGCATTTTCTTCCACCTCCCACTTTTTGTTTTCGTTAGAAGGCTTGAAAGTGTTGCAATAAAAGTAAAAACCTTATTTTCTTTCTTGCTCCTAAGCAGGCGCAACTCCTTGCACAAGATGTTGAAACCCCCATCACTGCCGTCAGTCCTGAAAATGACCATGTCATGACCACGGATAGCGAATTAAGGAAGGTGCTAACAGATGTTTTCATTGACAATGCCATGTTGAGAAAAAGGGTCAATAATTTTACACGCTTTTCTCTCAATGCGGCATCTGCATCTCCGGAGAATCATGAAAATGTTGGAGAAGATGCTTGTTCGAGAAAATCTGTATGAGGTTTGTTGCAGATGTCTTGTTTCTGCAATCTATATGTATATGCATTCTGCTACTTTTTGAATAAAGCATAAATAATTACATTGCAGATTCATGCTAACATATTCAGCCTCCAGTTTCTTATACCTTTTGCATTAACTGTTGTGAGCGCTTAGATTCACTTACACGGTATATTGTGCAAGAGCTTTTATAGTTTGCTAATTATTAACTTTTGCTTGAAGTTCCTTTTGAAATTAAGTCAAAGAGTTCTCGAAAACCTTCGGAAAAGAGTAACTTAAAGCAGTTATAAATAATTATTGAATTTAACTTTGTGGTGTTATGCACTAGTGGATAAGCAACTTTTAAAAGTTATTTAAAACATAGTAAGATTTAATTGCCCGTTCTTTAAGGCATACAAATTAAGATTTAATTGCCCGTTCTTTAAGGCATACAAATTATTAATGTTTCACCCACAATTGCGACACCAAAATGCACCATGTTTTCTGGATAATTGCACCAATTAAGTACTCTGTTTTCTAAAAGTTATAATCTCATGTAGTAGGAGTTGTTAATTTAATAGTATTTTGTGCGCAAATGCTAAGTAAAATAAAATCTTCGGAGAAAACCAATAGGTTTTGTAATTATAGATTAAAAAAGAAATATTGCTATAGTCAAAAAAGAAAATGGAAAATCATGTTCAATAGGGAAGAGAATGAAGTCTGGGTTTTCTTTCTTTTGGCATGAGGTTAAAGTTAAACTCAAATATTTATAGACAATTAAGGGATAGATAAATCGACATAGAATGTTGACCAAAGATGTAGGCTTGTGAAACACCATCGACTTAGGTGGTGTTTGCAAACTCTTCTCTAAGAGCACAATCTCACAATTTAAGTTAAATTTGTAAAAATTTATATAAGTCATAATAAGTTGATGGTGTTTGCAAAACAATATCAAAATTAAAAACCTGCAAAATATCTATACTAGAAATAACTACCATGTCGCGGTGGGTTTTGTCCACTTATCTATCAGGCTAATTCAACGCTTCATGTCAGACTGATTCGGCTTCTTGTCCAAACCTGCATTGTCTAAACCACAACTACGCACACACGTGAACTAGGCTGGGAGTAACCCGACAATGACACTCTGATGCTCAAGTTAGTACGCAAAAGTGTATGTAGTAATGTAGAAGGTATAATCTCAAAGATAGCTTATTATAGAGTACCTCGAAACTCAGGTGAGCTAAGAGTGTCTAGAATTTTGGGTTATCCGAGTGACTCGAAAATGCGACCCTTAAAGTGTCTCGAATTTCGATTATTCTGAAATTGTCGAAATTCAGATGACCTCGGCGTGTCTCGAATTATGGGTGATAAGTGTTGTCCCTAGTGCTTAACCCGATGCTTAAATATTCTGAAACATAAGTTGTCCCGAAATAGCTTCATCTCTCGAAATTCCTCTCAGGTGCAATAGACAAGACTAGAGTTAAGTCGAATCTCGAAACTAATGAGGGGTTCGAGTTATAGGTGATAGCTCTGGTCTAGCATCAATTAAAATGGTGTTCATGAGTTGGGGTGAGGGGTTTATATAGTAGCAGAAACCCATAAATTAAGCCACCAAAAGTCGCCCTTGATTCCACTGATCACTCTTGTCCCAAAATTGCTTATGTCAAAATTATACTGTCTCCAAAATTAAGTTGTCACGAAAATCATCTCTAACTCGAAATATGTCCATTTTCTTGTCTCGAAAATAGCATTAGAGGCATATTTCGACATAACTGTTGAGTGAACCATGGTTAGATTTTTTTAATGTGTACTAACACGTATTCTTCGACTGAGTGACCTAATTTGATTTGTGCCACGTCAGGAAAAGTTAGAGAACTAAGAGGCATGTCTACAGAAAATGTTAATGCTTTGACCTCACAAGCCGATAGTGGTGGTAATAGATACCAACCTCTTAATAACGATATGAGTAATATATCAGCTGGTAATTTAAATTGTAAGAAGGCCATACATGAAGAAAAGCAACCAACAAAGGAGCCAAAGTCCCAACCGCGCACAAAATTAAAACATGCTAAAATGAGAAGTGTGAAAGGTGCAGATCCCATGTGAGCAAACAGTTTCAGACGGTTGACTGCTTTGACTCAGGAAAATAAGATGTAGAATGATGGCTCAAGAATCCATACATCAACTGAAAAGTTATCTTCTATAACGTGTTCTTATCGTGATAGGTTATCATCCCCCAGCTCATCAAATGGCAAGCCCAGTAAGAATGTTGAACTTTCTTGCAGTTCCTCTTTTAAGACGGGCAAATATGGATCGATATCAACCTACCTAAAGTTTCTCCAGAATCGGAGAATGGGGCCATTAAGTATATATGTATGTATAACGTAAAGATATTTTAAACAATTAATGTGCTAGTGATTTGTAAGAGTGGTTGCTCGTAAATTGGTTTTACTTTTGAAAATAATAATTTTAACAAAAATTGAAGGCACTTAATTTATGCTTAAAACATGTATAAATTAGAGAGTCCATCAGCAATTTCACTATAAATGCAAAGGAACTGCAAAATAGAACAATCAACGGAGAAAATTGTTCTATGCAAAACCAACTTTTATTTCTTAAAATAGAATCTCACCACAAAAAGAAATAACAAAAGGAATACGTGGCAAATGTCAAGATGCTGTTTCACAATGAGAACTTCCTCCCTCACGTTTCTTCTTTCGGTTAACAATCAAATATCCATGTGCTAGAGTTTTGAATACTCTCATTGTTGGACGCCTATGTGCTATGTCTTCGGGAATTTACAATAGGACCAAGCTCCAGATCATGTGTTACCTCAATAGTGGAATTATTCGGCAAATATTGATCAATATCACCAATGCTTGATTCTTCGACTCAGCACTACAATAAGACTCAGGGGAAACATAAGGCTCATTGAGGTCGATCAACAGCTTAAGTTCAGCCATATGAAAAGACTCAGGGAAATCGAAAGGCTTGTTAAGGTTGATCAATAGCTTGGGTTCAGCCTCACGAAATAACTGCGGGGAAATGTAAGGCTCATTGGGGATGATCAACAGCCTTTTTCAGCCTCATAAAAAGACTCGGTTAAAACGTAAGTCTTGTCTAGGTTAATCAACATCCTTTGTTCAGCCCCACGAGAAGATTATGGCGGGTGAATATTACTACTAGAAGGAGCAAATTCGACATTTTCACGGCTACACTCTTTATGGGGAAATTGTACGGCATTGTCATTTCGATTAGGTGTTTGCGGCTGCAAGTAATCGTAATTATAACGACCAATGGATTCTCTATTCTTGTCTGAGGGAACGAAATCAATCTACCAAATAAACGAAACAAAATTCTATAAAGATTATATGCTAGAAGATAAATAGAAAAGAAAAATTAGATTCTATTAATATACAAACTCTCATCACGACAGAGAGGTCTTACCTCAATCGTATGAAAGATCAAAGTGAATAACGAGTTGCACAGCTGGACTTAACTCTGAGCTTTTCTCTTCTCCATTAAACTTTTTTTTTTTTTTGAATGCCTTCTCCATTAAACTTAAATCCATAAAGAATTTGTCATCCGACCTCTTAATATTTCATAATTTAGAAAATACCAAAATTTTAACCAAAGTAAAGTCACTTGATGCTCGAATGATGATATTTGCTAACTACATTGTATTACTTAAGAATGTGTACGTGATGCAAATTCAATACCATAACGGGACTATAGGAAAAATAATTCTAAGCACTCATTGATTAGAAGATAAAATGACACAATTACACAACAATTATTTGAATAGTATTTAAGAATGAAATTTTATTTACATAAATGAAAATGCATAAATTTGATTGACATAAGAAATAATAGGTAGATTTTGTATGCAAGGTTGACTAAAATTACTCAGATTAACAAGTTAATAATTGGAAACAAGGCATTATATTGTGTTTGTGTCAACAAACTGCTCTTACAAAATATTTTAGAAACAATGTAAATGTCTCAAAATGATAAATCTAGGTATTGCAAGAAAAGATGGACATAAAGACACAACACAAAACATGATGACAAAACACAATGCACGCAAAGCGCACGACCAATGACAAATGTGTATGTGACAAACCAAATTTCAAAAACTCAAATTCATTACTAATTTCCAGTAAGAATGCATCATAAATCAATTGAAATATACAAGAATACTTTTCTTGAAAAAGGGTAATACGACTTGGTCAGTAGCATAATAAAGATTTTCGCTTTTCAAGAAGAAATACACAACACCTAACCTTACCGCAGGACACATTCAACCAAAACCTTAAACCGCAACTCAATCTCAAATCGTGACCAAAAAATTCACATCATGTACATCCACTTAAGCAAATCTTCCTATATTAAAAACTGAAATTATATATAAAAAATGAAATGCTAAAAATAAAAATCAAAAAATACTATGCTAATTAAATTCGCTAACAGTAAAAAAGCAATTTCTTTGATACATATTCGAATGTAATCCCATGAAATTAACTCTTCTTTATGCTCAACAAGCCATCATTTTTCTTCAGCCGAACAACTGACACATTGAATTCATGTTAAGTATGAGAGAGTAGCATGAGATGCACGTTCATAAGAAAGTTGGGATGATAGGGTTTAGATGTGAAGTTAAAGAAAATAAAATACAACACAAATTGTTGCAAGAATAAGAAAATACACATGTGCATACAAAGCAAGACGCCAAAGGAAGAGAATAGCCTAGTTTTTATTTAATGGCGGAGTTTTCATTTGAGGTAAGTTGAATCAAAGAAAGAAGTATTGTGGGAGAAATTAAATAGGTGTAGTGTTGTTTATTTTTTAGTGAACTTAGAGAAAGATAGATACGACTATAAAGAAAACGGTTAATTTGAAAAAAGATCTGAATACATTAAATGTCACATATTCCAAATATATATATATATATATATATATATATATATATATATATATCCTTTAAAAAAAACTACACATCCGTTGACCTGTTAATTCCCAGAAGGTTTTGTTTGATTAACCTAAAACTTCAAACTCGATTTTTAACTTAATTCATGAAAAGATTCTGCAACCTTTTTCGATATTTGCGTCAATACCTCACCACAACAACAAATTGTAAGACCAAGTTCTTCCTTTGTTTTTCTTTATATATATATATATATATATATATATATATAACTCATGTATATATTTTATATAAAATGTTGTACTATATATATATATGTATATTTCTAATTGTTTTCGTGTTGTATTTCTACTGATTGCGGTCGATAGCATTGAAGTTGAAAGTGAAATGAATACATAAGATTTCATCTTCATTCGGTGGAAGAAATTTAGCACAAGACGCTGATGAGTCACATTCTAGGCAAATACATTGTTATTTGCAACCTCGAGTTCCTAATCGCGATGCTGATCTGATGGAAATCATAGTAGCATATAACACTTTCCTTGGTGGCAAAGTTAGAGAACTAAGAGGCATGTCTACAGAAAATGTGAATGTTTTGACCTCACAAGCCGATAGTGGTGGTAATAGATACCAACCTCTTAATAACGATATGAGTAATATATCAGCTGGTAACTTAAATTATAAGAAGGCCATACATGAAGAAAAGCAACCAACAAAGGTGCCAAAGTTCCAACCGCGCACAAAATTAAAACATGCTAAAATGAGAAGTGTGAACGGTGCAGATCCCATATGAGCCAACAGTTTCAGACGGTTGACTACTTCGACTCAGGAAAATAAGATGTAGAATGATGGCTCAAGCGTCCATACATCAACTGAAAAATTATCTTCCACAACGTGTTCTTATCGTGATAGGTTTTCATCCCCCAGCTCATCAAATGGCAAGCCCAGTGAGAATGTTGAACTTGCTTGCAGTTCCTCTTTTAAGACGGGCAAATATGGATCGATCTGAACCTACCTAAAGTTTCTCCAGAATCGGAGAATGGGGCCATTAAATATATATGTATGTATAACGTAAAGATATTTTAAACAATTAATGTGCTAGTGATTTGTAAGAGTGGTTGCTCGTAAATTGGTTTTACTTTTGAAAACAATATTTCTAACGAAAATCAAAGGCACTTAATTTATGCTTAAAACATGTATAAATTAGAGAGTCCATCAGCAATTTGACTATAAACGCAAAGGATTTGCAAAATAAAACAATCAACGGAGAAAATTGTTCTATGCAAAACCAACTTTTATTTATTAAAATAGAATCTCACCCCAAAAGAAATAACAAAAGGAATACGTGGCAAATGTCAAGATGTTGTTTCACAATGAGAACTTCCTCCCTTACGTTTCTTCTTTCGGTTAACAGTCAAATATCCATGTGCTAGAGTTTTGAATACTCTCATTGTTGGACGCCTATGTACTATGTCTTCGGGAATTTACAATAGGATCAGTCTCCAGATCAGGTGTTTCCTCAGCAGTAGAAGTATTCGGCAAATATTGATCAATATCCCGCGGGACCAATGCTTGATTCTTCGACTCAGCACTACAAGAAGACTCAGGGGAAACGTAAGGCTCATTTAGGTCGATCAACAGCTTAAGTTCGGCCATATGGAAAGACTCAGGGAAATCAAAAGGCTCGTTAAGGTTGATCAAGAACTTGGGTTCAGCCTCACGAAAAGACTGCGGAGAAATGTAAGGCTCATTGGGGGTGATCAACAGCCTTTTTTCGGCCTCATAAAAAGACTCGGTTAAAACGTAAGTCTTGTCTAGGTTAATCAACATCCTTTCAGCCCCACGAGAAGATTATGGCAGGTGAATATTGCTACTAGAAGCAGCAAATTCGACATTTTCACCGCTACACTCTTTATGGGGAAATTGTACGGCATTGTCACTTCGATTAGGTGTTTGCGGCTGCTAGTAATCGTAATTATAACGACCAATGGATTCTCTATTTTGGTCTGAAGGAACGGAATCAATCTACCAAGTAAACGAAACAAAATTCTGTAAAGATTATATGCTAAAAGATAAATAGAAAAGAAAAATTAGATTCTATGAATATACAAACTCTCATCACGACAGAGATGTCCTACCTCAATCGTATGAAAAATCAAAGTGAATAACGAGTTGCACAGCTGGACTTAACTATGAGCTTTTCTCTTCTCCTTTAAACTTAACTCCAGAAAGAATTTGTAATACGACTTGTTAATACTTTCTTATTTAGAAAATACCAAAGTTCTAACCAACGTAAAGTCACTTGATGCTCGAATGATGATATTTACTAACTACATTTTATTACTTAAGAATGTGTACGTGATGCAAATTCAACACCATAACGGGACTATAGGAAAACAAATTAAAGCACTCATTGCTTAGAAGATAAAATGACGCAATTATACAACAATAGTATTTAAGAATCAACTTTTATTTAAATAAGTGAAAATGCATAATTTTGATTGACATAAAAAATAACATGTATATTTTATATGCAACGTAGACCAAAATTATTCAGATTAACCATTTAATAATTGGAAACAAGGCATTATAAGAAATATAATTGGAAACAAGGCATTATAATTGGGAATCAGTAGAAATATGAAAGTGCAAGGTTCTCTCGAATCAATGTTATATGATGTTGGGACAACATTGACGATAACATTGAAACCCGAGAGTTTGTACGAAAACTGTTCTTCAGTTGCCAAATTTAAGTTTTGCCTTTATTCACCTATTAATCAAGTTCCACGGTTTTAGTTGTTTATGTTTATGTCCAGAAAGGTATCTTAATATGGATGAGCTCTGGATGATTCCTTACTTGAAGTTTCCATAATTCAAGCTTAGTTGAATAATCAACTCTACACGCTTTGAAAAGAAGGAAACAAATTGGATTCTCTGCAACTTTGATTCTTTCCAGGATTACTCCGATTTGAAGAAGATGTGTTACCTTGCTAGATCAGTAATAAAGGAAACACATATTCAAGAAAGATATCGAGTTCACAAAGATGCCAAAATTCAACAAGGAAACAACAAGAGTTACCAAAGCTGTGAACAACACATCTTGGCGTGCAAGATTCAAGAAATCTATAAAAGATGTGAAGTTCAGCAAGATGAAGATAAGACAATCGTGCTAAACAATCTGAGAGATTAATCATTCTTTGTATTGTCTTCGTCTTTCTTTTGCGAAGTTTTTGTATCAACTATTTACGTCTAGTTCATAGAAGTTAAGTAGTTCGTACTTGTCTGCTTCGTTGAGTCCGATCAACAAAGAGCGTGAGTGAATTGTTGTGAGGAACATTTTTGTTAAAACCTTTATGGTTATTTGGCCTAAGGCTCGGAAGTTTTTAATAATATTGAAAACTTCTTAAAAATTATATCTTCTTATTTTCAAATTCCGTTGCACATTACTTTGGTCAAGAAGATCACAATAGAGTTAAGGCAAAGTTCGCTTAACTCTCAAAGTTGTTATGTTAATCCACGATCCAAAATTTTCAATTGGCGTCAGAGCCAAACACCGACTACACTGGTGGTTTGGAGGTGATACAACATCATGGACAGTGTCAATCCTAATACCAACAGGATTCCAGTTTTGGATGGCTCCAATTATGCATACTGGAAGATTAGGATGAGGTCTCACATCAAAGCTATTGATATTCGAGCCTGGCAATCCGTGATCAATGGATACTCTCTTCCAACATTACCAAGAGATGGTGAAGGTGATCTAGTACCAAAACCAGAAGCATATTGGACACTAGTAGAGCTAAGTCTTTATAACTCTAATGAAAAAGCTCTTAATGCTATCTTTAGTTGGGTTAATCATCACATGTTCAAGTTAATCCAGAATTGTACAAAAGCCAAACATGTTTGGGATATACTTGAATTACATTGTGAAGGAGATTCTGCTGTTAAAGATTTTAAATATAGACAACTGCTTCAGCAATTTGAAAAACTTGAGATGGGTGAAGATGAAAGTGTTGACAGTTATTTTGAGAAAATTCTTGATATTGCTAACCAATGTGAAGATCTAGGTTTTGCTATGACTAATCAAGAAATGGTTTATAAAGCTATGAGAACACTGTCATCTAAATTTGCTCTCAAGAAAATTGCAATGAGTGAATCTAGGAACCTTGTTAATCTACAGTTTCAAGTCTTGATGAATACTCTTAGAGAATTTGAGATGGAGCTTGCCTCACAACCTAGCAAACATAGGGTTGTTGCTTTAAGAGGGTCAAGTCTTGACAATGAAAATGATGATGAATTTGAATTAATTTCTTCAAACTACGGTAAAATTACTAAGAAATTCAATAAGCTGAACCTTAAAGGAAAAGGTAAAGAAAAGATTCTTAGTAATAGTTCCCAGGTTATAAGAAATTACCTCCTAAGTTTGTGAAGTACATGGCATCAAAACCTACTCCTTTAGAAGCTGATAAGTTAAAAGATGTTCAGTGTTTTGAATGTAAAGGATATGGTCATATGGCTAATGAATGTGCTAACACTCTTAGAAAAAAGAGGAAATCCTCATTGGGTTTGTGTAGATGATTTCAATGAAGATGACTTCAGTTCTGGAGAAGCTGAAGAACAATCAGAAGAGATTCAAACTGCTGCGCTACTCACTCAGATTTATTGGACACCAGAAGACTCCCTGAACTGCTTTGGATCTCAATGTTACCCCAACATTCAGGATCCAACAGGAGACCTTCTTTGCAGATTGGGATGAATATGATACTGATACTGAACCTTATCTTGCGTCCTACTTTGATGAATCTAACTTTGATTGTTTTCATGGCTCAGTGGATCTAGTTGAAGAATATTTCTTTGAAGGTGAAATGTCCTAGAAGGAAATCATTGAAGACCTGAAGTCTATCTACCACAAACTACTGCTTTAGAATCACAAACTCATCAAGAGCAACAAAAGCCTGAAGGAAGAGATTGGATGCATGAAGGAGATGTTGAAACTATATGAGAAAGACCTTGACAAAACTGAGGCTGAGCTGAAAGAGGAAAACGTAAAATTAGATAAAGCTGAACATACTATTGACGAATGGAACTCTTCTACATCTATGCTTGATGAAGTGCTGAGTATGGGAAATCAAGGTAAAAATGGTTTGGGCTATGTTGAAACACCTTCCTCTGAAGATGTTGATTCTGCCTATTTAATAGCTGATTCTATCAAGGAAAGTAGTAGTGTGAGTAGTGAAATTCCTGTCAACAATGTGAAAAAGCCTACTTTTATCTGTCAATATTATTTTCAACCCGGTCACATTAAGCCTTATTGTAAAAAATTCAGAAGTGTGATTGAGAAGAAAACATGAATTAATAGCAGTACCAATGCTAGGAGAACCTCTGATCTGAATGTTATTCCAACATTAGGTAACAAATCTGAAGGACATAAAAGTAGAACTTGGATTGAAAAGATACAAACTCCTAAGGTTGAAATTGTTTGCAATGTTGTCTTTTCTGCTGTTTACTCTAACCTTGCAGGTAAGTAGTATTTTGACAGTGGATGTTTAAGGCACATGACTGGAAACATTGACAACCTAAAAGAATTAATCCCTTTGACTGTTGGAACAGTTACCTATGGAGGAGGCACAAAAGGGTAAATCATTGGAAAAAGGAGTACTAGATGTTGAAGGATTTCCCCCACTCAAGGAGGCGTTGTTGGTTGAAGGATTGAAAGCAAACTTAATTAGCATAAGTCAACTTTGTGATGATAACTTGCTAGTTAATTTTGATAAAAGTTCATGTGATGTGTTTAATAGTGACAATGTCTGTGTCATGACAGGTACAAGATCAAAGGATAACTACTATATTGCTCAAGATGAAGCTGAATGCTACCATGCCAAGGTAGATGAATCTGTCATGTGGCACTAGAAGTTAGGACATGTGCACTATAGAAATCTGGAGAAACTACAGAAGTTAGAGGTTGTGAGATGACTGCCTAAGTTGACTAGCCCAGGTAAAATTGTTTGCCTGAAAGGTAAACAAACAAAAGCTGTCCATCAACCACTTTAGGAACAGAGTACTAACCCTAGAACTAATAAGTGCTTTGATTTGCTACATATGGATCTCATGGGTCCTATTGAGGTTAGTAGCATGAATGGTAAGAATTATGCTTTTGTTATTGTTGATGATTTTTCAAGATATACCTGGATTAAGTTTTTGAGAGAAAAATCAGAGGCATTCAACACATTCAAGATTTTGCATGCTAGTATTAAAAAGCTGTATGGCACTTATGTAGGAAGAATTAGGTATGACCATGGGAAAGAGTTTGAAAATGTAAGCTTTGCTAATTTTTGTAAAACTAAAGGCATTTTTCATGAGTTTTCTGCACCTAAGACACCTCAGCAAAATGGGATTGCTGAGAGGAGGAATAGAACACTTCAAGAGATGGCTAGAGTAATGTTGAATTCTAGAAACCTATCTAAGAAACTCTCGCCTGAAGCTTTG
This sequence comes from Linaria vulgaris, assembly GCA_948329865.1. Lineage (NCBI taxonomy): Eukaryota > Viridiplantae > Streptophyta > Magnoliopsida > Lamiales > Plantaginaceae > Linaria > Linaria vulgaris. Next base: position 31,625,389 of record OX415249.1, read on the forward strand.
AATACTGCATATCATATTAGTAATAGAGTTTATCTCAGACCTGGTACTACTATGACACCTTATGAAATCTTGAAGGGTTCAAAACCAACAGTAGCACACTTTCATGAATTTGGTATTAACTGCTATTTGCTAAAAGATAGAGACTATTTGAGCAAATTTGATCCCAAAAGTGAAAAGTGTATATTTGTTGGATATTCTCCTAATAGTGCTGCTTTCAGGGTTTACAATCCAAGATTTCATACTGTTCAAGAATCAGTGAATGTTATTTTTGATGATTTAACTGTTTCTGCAGGTATTGAATAAGTCACTGGTTTAGATGTTGCTCCAACATTGGACTCAACATTGAACACAGAAGCTGGAAATGCTGAACTGGAAACTGGAACAAATGATGACCTAACACCAGAAACTCCCAATGTTAGGCCAATATATGTACTGTCAGATTCTGAAGATGAAACAGTTCCAGTAGCCAGAAGAGATCCTCCTGCTAGGATACAAAGAGATCATCAAGCCACTCAAGTAATTGGACAAATTACTGAGAGATTTAGAACACGCAATAAAGAAATGGTTAATTACAAGGATATGGTTAAATTTTGTGTTTGTATGTCTTCTTCTTGTACTGCTGATAATGCATCTTGTTTTGTTTCCTCCATTGAACCTAAGAATGTGACTGAAGCTCTTAAGGATAGTTACTGGATTAATGCCATGCAAGAGGAACTCTTACAATTCACCAAAAATAGAGTTTGGAATCTAGTGCCTAGGCCATCAAATGTAAATGCAATAGGTACAAAATGGATTTTCAAAAATAAAACTGATGAGAATGGTGTAATTATGAGGAACAAAGCTAGGTTGGTTGCACAAGGTTATACTCAAGTAGAAGGTATAGATTTTGATGAGACTTTTGCTCCAGTAGCTATGATATAATCAATTAGATTACTTCTTGCTATTGCTTGCTGTCTTAGGATTAAACTTTACCGAATGGATGTTAAAGGTGTCGTTCTGAATGGTTTAATTGACAAAGAGGTTTATGTAGAACAACCTAAAGACTTTGCTGATCCTAAACATCCTGACCATGTGTACAAACTTGAGAAGGCTTTGTATGGCTTAAAACATGCTCCTAGAGCTTGGTATGAGAGGCTAACTGATTTCCTGTTAGGCCTAGGTTTCAATAGAGGAGATGGAGATAGAACATTGTTTGTCCTTAGAAAAAGCTCTGATATATGCATTGCTCAAATTTATGAGGATGATATTGTATTTGGCTCTACTAACAAGTCTATCTTAGACAAGTTTGTTGAGTCTATGACAGGAACATTTGAGATGAGCATGATTGGTGAGCTCAACTACTTTCTGTGACTACAAGTTAAGCAGCCGGAGAATGGTATCTTCCTGAACCAGGAGAAGTATGCAAGGAATCTGGTGAAGAGATTTGAGCTACAAGAGTCCAAGCCTTGCAAAACTCCTATGTCATCTTCACTGAAGATAACAAAAGATGGCACTGGCAGCAATGTTGACCCAACATTGTACAGATCCATGATTGGTAGTTTGCTATATCTCTCTACCTCTAGACCAGATATCATGTTTTCAGTATGTGTTTGTGCTAGGTACCAAGCTGAGCCAGGGCAATCTCACTTGGTTGCTGTGAAGAGGATTCTTAGATACATCTCTGGAACTTCACCTTTAGGCATTTGGTATTCACATGACACTAACACTAACTTGGTTGGTTTCAGTGACTCTGACTGGGCAGGTGATGTGGATGACAGGAAATCCACAAGTGGAGGCTGTTTTTATTTGGGGAATAATTTGGTCTCCTGGTATAGCAAGAAGCAGAACTATGTTTCATTATCAACAGATGAATCAGAATATGTAGCTGCTGGCAGTTGTGTTACCCAACTTGTGTGGCTCAAACACATGCTTTTAGATTATGGGCTAGATAGTGATACACGTCTCATGTTATGTGACAATCTAAGTGCCATAAGTATCTCTAGGAATCCTGTCCAACATTCTAGAACTAAGCATATAGACATAAGGCATCATTTCCTAAAAGATATGGTAGAGGACAAAGTGATCAACATTGAACATATTGAGACAACAAATCAGCTTGCTGATATGTTTACAAAACCTTTAGATAGTTAGAGATTCTTCAGCTTGAGGAAATCTCTTGGCATGTGCAATATGTGAGAATGTTGAGGAAACCAATGTTGACATAACACCACTGTCTATCATTGGTATATTGTTTGTGGTGTAGTAGGTATTCTGTTGTTTTCTTTTGTTGAATTTATTTTCTTGTGAGTCTCATTTCATCTTTGTTTTGTCAGATTTGGTTTGTGTGGTTGAACTCTTTGATTAACAACTCTTTCTAGTTATCAGTTTCACATCTTTGTTTTGAAAAAGTAATAAATCTCTTCTGTTTGTCTGAGGTTGTGATAGCCTATCATATGGAGAAGCTGAGGTACTCAAAGTTCACTACTTTGATGTCTATTCAGTTGTGTCTTATTCATATGGAAGGTGTACAGGACATGTGGAGAAGCTGGGGTACATGATGTTGACAGCTTCAGTGTTACTCAGTTGTGCTTATTTACATGTTCCTGTTTGTTTGCCTAAGGTACACATGAGGGTGATCCTTTCTACTAGGGTGTTTGAGGTTTAGATTTCTTACATTTAGTAGCACTGATCACTTGGTGATTTTCTTGAATGCAGGTTGATAAACAAGTATGCATAAGGAATTGGGGTGTTAGGGTGCATGATAAGTGAATTGCCAACATTCAAGGCCTTTGTACTTACCTACCTTGTTGTTGTTAATATTATTACTGGGGTGTGTGGAGTTCAGGCTGCCCTCATTCAGTAGTGACATTAGCTTTGTGTTTAGCAGCCTTCGGCTTTTGGTTCAGATGAGTTATGAAAATAATAAAGATTATAAAGAGATGAGTGTTGTACTGGTTTGAGGAGTTTTTCATATGTATTTACCATCTGCCTATCTGACACTACATGGTTGCATTCATGTAGAACTGCATTATTTTCTTTCTTTTTGTTGAGTTGTGTCGGTCTAGGCTTAGGGGGAGTATAATTCATGTGTTGAGGCATACAATTTGGGTGACATACTGCAGGTGACACACTTTTCTGTGACTTTCTATGCTGTGGAAGTGAATATTTTTTCTTGAATTCATAACTGCTTATCCTCATGTGTTTCTTGTTATCTATGTTGCTTACTCATGATCTTGATTTGAACAATATGTCTGAGGTACTCACTTGCTATATTGGTTAAGTTTCAGATGTATTTTTGGAATGTATTTCAAGCTCTCACATGAATTTGCCTTGGTGAAGCCTGTACCTCCACCTTCTGGTTTGAATGTTATTGAATGTTATCCCAACATTGTGCACTGCAGCAGGCTAACATTGAAAACATGAACTTATAAGTTTTTGAATTTTTGAAAACCGCTATGGTTACCTGTTAATTAAACATCAAAGCGTGTGCACGGGAAAATATAGTGGGAAGGTTTTATTTGATTCAAATTTAGTAATTGCCCACTAACATTCATTCTCTTTCCTTATTCACGGTTATTTTAGAAATCTAAACCCTAATATCCTTAATTGTGCTTACTCTGCAAAATTACTCGCTCTACTCTCAAATTCTCTCGATTTTCTCTGCGAATTCTCTCAAATCTTCTTTACTAACAATGGCAAGCAAGTCTGCCATGCAAAATCTTGCAGATGTTGCCCTGGGAAGTCAACCCACTGTTGCACGCACCCGTTCTCACACTAGGGGTGCTGCTGCAAAATCAAATGATGCTCCAGTTGCGGCTAAAAGGAAGGCGATCCCCTACGTGCAACGAGGAAAGAAGTCCAAACAAGGATAATCGACCCCCAATGTTGAGCCAACTGCCGAGTCAACCGCTCCCACCATCAATGATCTTGAAACTGAGGTAAACATGGCATAACCCAACCCTGAAATTGATACTGATATAACTGTTGAGGGGGAGGGTAGTGGATCTGTTGAGAAATCTGTGGATAAGTCTATGGACAAATTGGTGAGGAAGTGGATTAGGGCTGAAAAGAAAAAGAGCAAGGGTGCAAGGGAGAAGTTGAGCACTATGTCTGAGACTGCTAAGCAACGTGTTGAGGCTAGGAAAAGACAAGCTGAAAGATTAGCTAGGAAGAGGGCTGCTGAAGCCGAGAAAAAGGCTGAGGAAGAGAGGAAAGCTACTGCTGCTGCTGCTGCTAAGAGAAAGAGGAAGGGTAAGCAAGTGATGGAAGAGGAAACAGAGGTAGTGGATGTTGAGGATGAAGTGGAATAGGAGGATAAGGAAGAGGAAAAGACTGAGGAAGAGCAGGATGTTGCTGCTGATGTTAAGGCAACATCTGGGACAGAAGAGTATACTGATGGGTTGTATGTGATCTACCCTGAGGATGAGGAGGACTACTTTTCTCCTTATTATCTTTGACAAGAGTTGGAGAAGAAGTGGGATTCCTTCAAGAGAAGGGAGATTCACACTGAAAGAGCTGTAGAGATGGCCAACTTCAAGGAACAAAAGGTGATGGACTTGCTTGAGGCAAGAGGGTTGCAACAATCAGTGATGGAGTTGAGTGACTTTGCTCCTGAGATTGTCATGGAGTTCTACCTGAATCTCTCCAAGTGGATCAGGGACTACAGATCTCCAAAATATGGAAAAGCTTGGGTGAGGGGGAGAGTCTTCAACATTGAACCCTACACCATCAACGAGATCTGTGGATTCCTAACTGCTGATGAATCTGAGGACCCCTACTATGATGATGTGATGGAAGACTTGACTGGAGGGTTGGTCAAATTCTGGAGAGATGCTCTGCCAACCACAAAACTCACCTCCCTTAGTGTTGTCTTGCACATGATAACTTGCTTCAACTGGCTGCCAAGCAAGAATGTCACTGTACTAACCAAGGAATCAGCACTCTTGGTGTACAAAATCAAGAATGGGCTAGCAATGAATATGTGGAAGAGGATTTTAAAGTCAATGTATGAAGTTGCTAGAACGAAGAATGGCATGCTGCATTTTCCCTCACTCATCTGCAAAATCCTTAACAAGCAAGGATTGAAGACAAGTGTCACTGTGGGCCGGAGGAAGAATGATACTGAACTGACAATTCTCCCAAGCTACTTGTCTGGATCAAGAGTGAGAGACCTGCCTTGGAACCCAAAAGGAGTGATGAGACCAAGAACTGAGAAGAAGAAGGCTCAGGAGTTTGCTGGAACTTCAGTACCTATGTCCAAAGAGGAAGATTGCATGGTCATAACCTCTACTTTTGTGGATCATCTGCTTAACTGGTATAAGGGGCAAATTGCTGATACTCAGAGGGAGATTGAGGAAAGGAAGGAGTACCTCAAAGAACTGGAGTACATTGTGAAAAATCTGGAGAAACTCCCTTCTTCACAAAAAGGGGGAGAATAGTTCCAAGTTTTTTTAAAGTTCTTAGTCTTCTAGTTTATGTTTTACTTCTTATGAACTGCTAATATGGTTGTGTTGCTGGTACATTTATTTCTATTTGGTTTATTTTGATGAAGGGGCATGTCCTTGATATATTGCTATGGCATGTAACTCTAAGTACTACTAATGTTGAACTGCTCTATCTGCTATTTCTTATGAAAGCACATTTTGAAATGCTTGTCTGGCTAGCCTTTTATGCAGAAAACTCACTGTTTTCAATGTTGAGGCTACATTGATGAGTGTTGGGGTCTGAACATCTTTTGATGTAGTGATGACCTTAATACTTGTCTTTGCTAATTTAACTTTGGATATGTTAGCTTGTATTGAGGGGGAGTAGTTTAGTAGTTTAATGTGGTTCCTCTTGATTCTAACTTTCTGGATATAGGACTTGATTGGAACAGGTGTTGGTTTTGTGAAGAAAGGCAAAAAGGGGGAGATTGAAAGTGCAAGGCTCTTTGGATCAATGTTATACGATGTTGGGACAACATTGACGATAACATTGAAACCCGAGAGGTTGTACGAAAATTGTTCTTCAATTGTCAAATTTAAGTTTTGCCTTTATTCACCTATTAATCAAGTTTCACGGTTTTAGTTGTTTATGTTTATATTCAGGAAGGTATCTTAATCATAAGGAAGAGCTATGGATGATTCCTTACTTGAAGTTTCCATAATTCAAGCTAAGTTGAATAGTCAACTCTACACGCTTTCAAAAGAAGGAAACAAATTGGATTCTCTGCAACTTTGATTCTTTCCAGGATTACTCCGATTTGAAGAAGATGTGTTACCTTGCTAGATCAGTAATAAAGGAAACACATATTCAAGAAAGATATCGAGTTCACAAAGATGCTAAAATTCAACAAGGAAACAACAAGAGTTACCAAAGTTGTGACCAACACATCTTGGCGTGCAAGATTCAAGAAATCTATAAAAGATGTGAATTTCATCAAGATGAAGACAAGACAATCGTGCTAAACAATCTGAGAGATTAATCATTCTTTGTATTGTCTTCGTCTTGCTTTTGTAAAGTTTTTGTATCAACTATTTACGTCTAGTTCATATAAGTTAAGTAGTTCGTACTTGTCTGCTTCGTTTAGTTCGATCAACAAAGAGCGTGAGTGAATTGTTGTGAGAAACATTTTTGTTAAAACTTTTATGGTTATTTGGCCTAAGGCTCAGAAGTCTTTAATAATATTGAAAACTTCTTAAAAATTATATCTTTTTGTTTTTAAATTCCGCTGCACATTACTTTGGTCAAGAAAATCACAATAGAGTTACGGCAAAGTTAGCTTAACTCTCAAAGTTGTTGTGTCAATCCACGATCCAAAATTTTCAAATATATAAGAATACTTTTCTTGAAAAAGGGTAAAACGACTTGGTCAGTAGCATAATAAAGATTTTTGCTTTTCAAGAAAAAATACACAACACCTAACCTTACCGCAGGACACATTCAACCAAAACCTTAAACCGCAACTCAATCTCGAATCGCGACCAAAAAAATCACATCATGAACTTCCACTTAAGCAAGTCTTCCTATATTAAAAACTAAAATTATATATAAAAAATAAAAATGCTAAAAAGCAAAATCAAAAATACTATGCTAATTAAATTCGCTAACAGTAAAAAAAGCAATTTGTTTGATAGAGATTCGAATGTAGTCCCATGAAATCAACTCTTCTTTATGCTCAATAAGCCATCATTTTTCTTCAGCCGAACAACTGACACATTGAATGCATGTTAAGTACAAGAGAGTAGCATGAGATGCACGTTTATAAGAAAGTCGGGACGATAGGGTTTATTTGTAAAGTTAAAGAAAATAAAATATAACACAAATAGATGCAAGAATAAGAAAATACACATGTGCATACAAAGCAGGACGCCATAGGAAGAGAATAGCCTAGTTTTTATTCTATGGCGTAGTTTGCATGGAGGTAAGTTGAATCAAAGAAAGAAGTGTGGGAGAACTAAAATAGGCGTAGTGTTGTTTATTTTTTAGTGAATTTAAAGAAAGATAGATACGACTATAAAGAAAACCGTTAATTTAAAAAAAGACCAGAAAACATTATATATCACATATTCAAAATATATATCCTTTAAAAAAAACTACACATCCGTTGACCTGTTAATTCCCAGAAGGTTTTAACTTCAAACTCGATTTTTAACTTAATTCATGAAAAGATTCTGCAACCTTTTTCTAAATTTGCTTCAGTACCTCACCTCAATAAAAAATTGTAAGACCCTGTTCTTTCTTTGTGTTCTCTCTATTCAATTTTCTTTATATATATATATATATATATATATATATATATATATATATAACTCATGTATATATTTTACACAAAATGTTGTACTATATATATGTACATTTGTAATTGTTTTCGTGTTGTATTTCTACTGATTGCGGTTGATAGCATTGAAGTTGAAAGTGAAATGAATACAGAAGAATTCAACTCCATTCGGTGGAAGAAATGTAGCACAAGACGGTGATGAGTCATATTCTAGGCAAAGACATTGTTATTTGCAACCTCGAGTTCCTAATCGCGATGCTGATGTGATGGAAATCATAGTAGCATGTAACACTTTCCTTGATGGCAAAGTTAGAGAATTAAGAGGCATGTCTACAGAAAATATGAATTCTTTGACCTCACAAGCCGATAGTGGTGGTAATAGATACCAACCTCTTAATAACGATAGGACTAATATATCAGCTGGTAACTTAAATTGTAAGAAGTCCATATATTAAGAAAAGCAACCAACAAAGGTGCCAAAGTCCCAACCGGGCACTAAATTAAAACATGTTAAAATGGGAAGTGTGAAAGGTGCATATCCCATATGAGCGAACAGTTTCAAACGGCTGACTACTTCGACTCAGGAAAATAAGATGTAGAATGATGGCTCAAGCATCCATGCATCAACTTAAAAGTTATCTTCTGTAACGTGTTCTTATTGTGATAGGTTGCCATCCCTAAGCTCATCAAATGGCAAGCCCAGTGAGAATGTTGAACTTGCTTTCATTTCCTCTTTTAAGACGGGCAAATATGGATCGATCTCAACCTACCCCAAGTTTATCCAGAATCGTAGAATGGGGCCGTTAAATATCTATGTATTTATAATATTAAGATATTTTAAACAATTAATGTGCAAGTAAATTGTAAGAGTGTTGCTCGTAAATTGGTTTTACTTTCGAAAACAAAATTTCTAACAAATATTGAACTTAACTTATGCTTAAAACATATCTAAATTAATGAGTCCATCGACAATTTGACTATAAACGCAAGGGAACTGCAAAATAGAACAATCAACGGAGAAAATTGTTCTATGCAAACCCAAGTTTTATTTATTAAAATAGATGCTCACCACAAAAGAAATAACAAAAGGAATACGTGGCGAATGTCAAGATGTTGTTTCACCATGAGAACTTCCTCCCACACGTTTCCTCTTTCGGTTAACGATCAGATATCCATGTGCTAGAGCTTTGAGTGCTATGTCTTCGGGAATTTACAATAGGACCAGGCTCCTGCTCAGGTGTTAGCTCAGTAGTATAAGTACTCGGCAAAGATTGATCAATATCCCGTTGGACCAATGCTTGATTCTCCAACTCAGCCCAAAAGAAGACTTAGGGGAAACGTAAGGCTCATTGAGGTTGATCAACAGCTTGTGTTCAGCATCAAGAAAAGACTGCGGGGAAATGTAAGGCTCCTTGGGGGTGATCAACAGCTTGGTTTTGGACTCATAAGAAGGCTCGTTGGAAACGTAAGGCTTGTTAAGGTCAATCATCAGCCTTTGTTCAGCCCCACGAGAATATTCCAGCGGGTGAATATTACTACTCAAAGGTGCAAATTCGACATTTTAGCGGCTACGCTCTTTATGGTGAAATTATACGGCATTGTTACTTCGATTAGTTTTTGCGGCTGTAGACCGTGCTTATAACGACCAATGGATTCTCTATTTTGGTCTTAAGTAACGGAATCCATCTACCAAATAAACGAAACATAATTCTGTAAAGATTATGAGCTAGAAGATAAATAGAAAAGAAAAATTAGATTCTATGAATATACAAACTCTCATCACAACAGAAAGGTCTTACCTCAATCATATGAAAAATCAAAGTGAATAACGAGTTGCACTGGAGAACTTAACTCTGAGCTTTTCTCTTCTCCTTTAAACTTAACTCCAGAGACAATTTGTAATATGACCTGGTAATACTTTTTGATTTAAAAAATACCAAAGTTCTAACCAACGTAAAGTCACTTGATGCTTGAATGATGATATTTACTAACTACATTTTATGACTTAAGAATGTGTACTTGATGCAAATTCAACACCATAACGGGACTACGGGAAAAAAATGTAAGCACTCCTTGCTTAGAAAATAAAATGACGCAATTACAAAACAATTATGTGAATAATATTTAAGAATCAACTTTTATTTACATAAATGAAAATGCATAATTTTGATTGACATAAGAAATAACATGTAGATTTTATATGCAAGGTAGACCAAAATTTTTCAGATTAACCATTTAATAGTTGGGAAACAAGGCATTATATTATGATTGTGTCAACAAACTGCTCTTACAAAATATTTTAGAAACAATGTAAATGTCTCAAAATGATAAATCTAGGTATTGCAAGAAAAGATGGACATAAAGACCACTAAAATATTAGGGTGCTTTCTGAGATCGCCCCTTAGCAACCGCAACGCGGTTGCTGCGCTTCTGAGACCGCAAAGCACCCGTTTCACGGTTGCAATGCTTTGGGACCGCGAAGGGGTCTCAATTGTTCGACTGGACTAATTGGAACCGCGACGCGGTTTCAACTGTTAGACTTACACTAATTGGGTCCGCAATGCGGTCCCGAGCCCATTGGCTGGACTAATCCAGTCAATGAGCCGGACGTTCTGGGGGAAAAACGGCCCTTTAGGGCCAAAAGATTGGGCTCAAAATTAGAGCACAATCATATTACAACTTCTGCAACCGCGTCTCATTTACAGAGGTTGTAATATATATTACCAAAAACAGCTGCAAATCCCGATTTCCCCCAAATAGTGATTTGCAGCCAAACCCAACACCTCGCCGCCGATTCTTCGCTGTTCAGCCCCGGTTCCACCGCTGTTCATCATCTCTGCCCCCATTTTGCGCGATCGCATCTCCGTCCCTCTTCTCCGTTCATTTTCAGCGACCCCTCCTCCGTCGCCTTGCCGCCGCGTTTCATCACCGCTATTCCGTCACTCCACCGCCGCGTCGTTTCATCGTCGCCGCTTCGTCACTCCACTGCCACGTTGTGTTGTCATCGGATTGGTGTAAGTTTAGCTAACTTTGTGATTAGTTTTGATAATTTTGAGATTAATTAACTAAATTGATTAGTTTAAATTGAGTATATTGGTTAGTTTAAAATTGATGTTTAAAGTGAGTATATTTGATTAGTGTTGATGTTAATGTGTTAGATTAGTTTAATTAGATATATGTTAATGTGTTGGATAAATGTTAATAATGTTAGAATAGTTTAAAGTTAAGATTAGTTTAAAGTGAAGATAATTTGTTTAAAGTGTCTAGATTAGTTTTGGGTGAAGAAATAATAGTTTAGATGTTATTAAAAGTGTTGGTTTAGAAGTTAAAGTGTTAGTTTAATTTTGATGTTAAAGTGTTAGTTTAGATGTTAATTAATGTTTTAGTTTATTTTAGATGTTAAAGTGTTAGTTTAAATATTAATTAAAGTGTTAGTTTAGTTTAATATGAGGAACGATTAGTTTAGTTTAAAGTGAGAAAATATTAGTTTAGTTTAAAGTGATAAAAGATTAGTTTGGTTTAGAGTGAAGAAGGGTTTATTTAAATGTTAAAGTGTTAGTTTAAAGTGATTAAGGTTTAATTTAAATATTAAAGTGTTAGTTTTAATGTATGTTTTAGTTTAAAGTGATTAAGGTTTAATTTAAATGTTAAAGTCTTAGTTTGATTAGTAGTTTCAATGTTAAATTCTTAGTTTAATATTTTTATATGTTAGTTTAAATTATAATTTTGAGTTAATATGTATAATTGTTAGTTTAAGTTATAGGTTACATGTGTTAGATTAAATGTATAATTGTTAGTTTAAATATTAAAATGTTATTTCAAGTTTAATATTTGATTAGTAGTTTAAATATGAAATTGTTACATGTGTTTTAAAAGTATTATTTTTATTTAAAGTTTATAGGTGTTAGTTTAAATGATAAATTAATGGTTTAATTAGTTTACATAATTTAGAACAAATGATTTTTAGGAATCTTTGGATAAGACGAGGACTTTAGGGATTTTTTATAACTTAGACACAATGTTATTTTTAGGGATCTCAACTCCGATGCCTTTAGGAAATATTTATGACTTAGTAACGATTGAATTTTAGGAAATCTCTACAACGTATTAATGATCTAACTTAGAAATTTTTATGCGGTTCGTAGTACATTATGTCAGACGCTCCTCCGCGTCGGCCACGTACGTCTCGTGGTGGCCCTCCTTCAGGAGGAGGTCATGGTCGAGGCAGTGGATCTGGAGGCCCTAGTGCAGGTAGTGAGGGTGGGGTTGAGGGTCGTGGTAGCGCCGAGAGTGGTGGTCCATCGACTAGCGTTCTAGCCTAGCCATCCCTTCCGCCACGATCTCCTGAGTCAGGCGAGAGATCTACTCCGTTGTTTCCTCCCCTACCGCGCCAGTTTACATATTACGATGACGAGTCCCCTACTGCAGCTGAGCCACGCTCGACCCCCCATACTGGTGCCCCGGACTAGCGGACGTACAGGTGTCCCATTGAGGTGGCAGTGGATGGATGACGGTTTCAGACTTACTTACGTAAGTATTTTCAATTTTGTACTCGTTAGTTTTTCTGAATCCAATCCTTTTTATATTCTAATTGTCGATTCTAATTTTCCTTTCTTATATCAGTAGATTACCTCAGGGAACTTAGGAAAAGATATCTGGAGCCACATGAGTTGCCCGAGTGAGATGCCGAGTGTTGGAAGAAGGCTATAGGGAAAGTGAAGAAGGGGCAGGCGAAGGGGATACAGACTGATGCTGATCCGATGGACTTCGATACACCCTACAGGAGGGAGGGTGTAGGGATACAGACTGATGCTGATCCGATGGACTTCGATACACCCTACAGGAGGGAGGGAGACTACACGCAGGACTACGTCAGGCAGTTGGCGAAGGAGAACCATGAGACGAGGACGACCCAAGATCCGAGAGTGTACATGTTCTTAGACTTCTTGTAGGACTTCCAACAGGATGTGGCTACGAGTACAGGTCGGCCGATGCGCGAGCTTCCCTCGAAGCTGTTAATGGGCTCAACTATTAGGTCCAGATCTGGTGCAAATTAACTTTAGTGTAAAGTTTTTCATTTTTAATGCATTTTTTCTTTCATAGTATATGTAATTTCATCAAAATTCACGAAGGCTTAAAATACTTACTAATAAGTTGATTAATTCTCATATGAGTAATTATAAGTTTAATTAGGAAAAAAATTCCAATCATATCATTCAAATTCTCCACCAAATCTCATCCAAACACTACGGCCCCGTTTGGATGTATTTTCACTGATTTGATTTGGTTCAATTTTGTTTGAATGTTTGAAAATGTATTTTGAAAAATGTGTCAGAAAATTGAATGTTAGTTTGGATGTAATTCCAATGTCTAGGTGTTGGGGAAAAAGTAGGTATAAACATCAAATCAATGTTTTATATAAAAATAATATAATGAATATTAATGATTGTTTTGATTATTAATAATATTTTAAATGTTATTGAGAAATTAAAATGCATGCATAATTATTTTTTCATTTTTACATGTAGATATTGTTTACAGTAACTTCTTAAAATTCACGTAAACTTTTTTTTTTTTGGTTAGAAGCATAACCTTATTATTAACTGGAAAGCTTCTTTTAATTATTTGGCTAAGTTTATACTTGATATATACGCAATTAAAATATCTATCAAAAGGTTATGCTTATCTCTTGTATTGAGAGATAAGATTTTATCATGGTGTTCTATTAACAGGCCCTCCAATATATAATTCATATATATTATATTCATCACACTACAATATGATAAGTATATCTTAATTAATTTACTGTAGCTAGCTTAACAATAAGTACATTTTTTATTATTATCAGAAAATTATTATAAATGTCTTGTTCACAATTTATGTTAAATAATTTGACAAAAAAAAATATTAAAATAATACTGAACCAGTGATTATCTTTTTATTTACAAATAATCTTATAAATGAAAAAAGTTGCCATTCCAAATATAAAAGAACGAGAGAAAAGAATTTAAATTATCAAACCTTATGTTGCTGTTCAGTTTTCTCCCATGAAAGAAAGTATTTTGTTGTGAGTTAGGAGAAGCGATATTTATATAACCTCACACCAACAAATTGTTATTTTTTTCCATCACAATAATATTTCATCAATAGAAAAAGAATTATAAACTAGTGAATTATTTAGCACGTCTCTTTCCTGAACCAAAATGTAAAACACAAAAGACAAAAATCCAAAGAAAAAAGAAAAGAAAGGAAAAAGATAACAGACATATTTGTATCAATTTCATTTTTTGTTTTTTTTTTTTTGAGAAAGTATCAATTTCAAATAATTATGTATGGCAAATTAATCAAGAATTATAGATACGTTAATAAGGAGATGCAGGTAATTTACTATATTATGACTTATCAAAAAAATCATATTGAGATAATTTAATAATGGGTCCTATAAAAAAGGAGTTGATTAGGGTGTTGGGCTACTTTATAGGGAAATAATTGTAGAGAGAATTAGTTTCAAGGATTTGAGGAAATCAAAATCTCAAAATACATCCAACTTTATTTGAAATCATGAAAATTTAAAAGAGTTGGGGGAAAGGCCATCCAAACAGGGGCTACATTTTTTAAAGATATCTTAATCATAAATTTCAAATACTACACATTTCATATGTAAGGATTTCGGCCTGGTCATGAAAACATCATGCTTATCCAAAAAAAAAGATCAAATAAAAATCAAGCCCGATTCTATCTTATATAACTTTAAGCAAAGTTTAAAATTCATCTATGCCATTAATTCTACATCCCTCATGTGACAGAAAGAAATCACTATATTTAAAAGCAAAAAAATAAGAGAATAACACATGAACTAAGTATTCATGGAATTTTTTTTTCAAGATATGCGATTCCATCCAAAAAGAATCCTGCATTGATGAAACAAATAAACAACCAAAGTAAGATATACTTACAAATTATTAAGTGGACATTAATTGTAGGAAAGACAACGAAATTTACCTCTAAGCTTTTTTCCTTGAATACTAATTACATGTCCTATATTTTTTCTCTCCGTTCACAATCACAAATTTTCTTTGTCATACCAGTCGGAAGAAAATACTTGGTTTTGAATGTCTTTCTTTCGTCTTTCTTGCATTATTAATTTGAAGATGCATACAATTAGATATAGGACGTACTGAATGTTCAATTTTATTCTAAGAAATATATGAAGAAATGTGCTAACCATTTTTGCCGACTTCCAATCAACAATTTTGGGATCTCGATTCCTTCATCCCAAGAGTTTTGATGCATATACAATCTCACCATCTGCATGAGTAATTTAATCAATTAAGGAATGTGTTTACCGACTCTTTTGAGGTAATTAGAAATTCAGGTATCCCAACTTCTTTCTTCCTTGAGTTTTCTGCATCTCCAGAAACATTCTACAAAATGCAACTTTTATCAATAATTAAAGAAAGTAAAATTTACTGGATAAATTATCATGTACAATAAAATATGTAGCAATAAAATAAATATAGAGCGAAATAGTTACACTTATCAAAAATGAACAAAATATATAGCAATCAAATAAATATAGAGAAAAGTTACACTTATCCAAAATGAAGCTTTCTCGTTATTGGAATTAGGGAAAAACCAGTTTGGTAATTGCTTAAATAGTGGAGAGAAAGGTGGTTAGAATTCTAATTTCAAATTATCCTTTTAAGCTCCCCTAAAATTAAGAAAGTGGGCATTATATTGAGTAGTGGAGAAATTTTAGGGTAGTTATTTTTCAAATTTCAATTTTTATGCGTAGTAATTTTGAGGATAGATTTTCTTTGCTTTTTTAATTGGAAAAAGTTGAAAACGTGCGGAAGTTTTTATTTTGGTCCAATGGTCTGCTAACTTCCATTTTGTGAGACAAATACCTCTTCCTTTATAATAGTAATATATATATATATATATATATATATATATATATATAGCATGACTAAATACGTATAGATATAAACGTAATGTGTAAGATGATCTACTAATTAAACCGATTAATGATATTTATACTTTAATTTGTAAAGGAAATCATAATACCAAACCAGCGAAAAAGGAAAAGAAGAAAATATTTTAACAGTCTATATTTCAAAAAAGAATTAGCTGTGGCGACCCACGACAACCAAACCTACCAGACACCGGCGAGTAATCAAGCTCGTCGGTTTTAGAAATTCAGCAACACGCGAAAGGTGGCTGGATCGACCGAGATGGACATTACGCCCCTAGGGCAAGAGGAGAGCGTACCACAAAAGAGACCGCGACAAGAATCAACTGTGATTACGGACCGATCTGACGATATGCTGGGTAATCCAATCCCTATAATCAACCTCGATCAACAGCAGAGCTACGCGAGTAAAGTTAAACCTAAGGACGTTCATATCATTGAAGGGAAAAACGCCGAGATCCGCAAACAAACTAGGGTTCTAAAACCGACGGAGGAAGATCCGCTTGCAAGTTTGGAACTTGACGTGGAAATTGACAACATGATGTGCGAACAATGGCGTGACGCAATTCTCATCAAAATCATGGGAAGACCGTGGAACTACCACGCGTTAGTCAACAAATTCAACATTTTGTGGAGGCTATCCGGTAATTGTGAACTGATAGATCTAGGTTTCAATACATATTGTTTGAAGGGGGCGTCGCAACCGCAACGAGAATATATCCTAACACAAGGACCTTGGCAGATCGCCGGAAATTTCCTATCAATCCGGAAATGGTTTTCTAATTTCCGAGCAGACTGCGACAAATTAGACTGCATAATTACTTGGGTGCGCGTCCTTCACCTTCCGTTAGAATTATTCCACGAGGCTATGGTGGAAGCGATTGCATGCGAGATTGTGGATCCAATCAAGATAGACGGAAATACGTTCTCAGCGCAACGAGGGAGATACGTCCGAATTTGCGTTCAGCTACCTTCCAACAAACCGATCAAGCAAGGTATACGCATTAAAGGAAGAATATACCAATTGATGTACGAAAATTTACCGAGTCTCTGTCATAAGTGCGGACATGCGAACCACACCATGACTGAATGTGAAGCGATGCAGGAGACGGAAACGGTAAAGGCGAGTGGAGACGGAATGGAACTCGGGGAAGGTTCGAGGGAGTTCAATGAGAATCCGAATGCATGGATCGTCGAAAAGGCTAAAAAAGAAGAATTTGGCGAATGGATGGTGGTTAAACCAAGGAAATCCACTAGAAATTTGGGGAACGGGAAAGAGTATCCCTTTAAACAAGGTGTGACAAACTCGAAGACGAGTAGCGCTAGGAAACCCAACCATGCCGGGAGCTCCAGCCACGCACCAATGTTTAATATGGGACAGGAAGGTGAGACCAAGAAGGATCATATGGGGAAAAAAATTCTGCCTAGCTACAGGAACATAAAGAAAGTGGATACAAAAGGAAAGAAGAAAATATTACCTTCTGGGAATAAGAAAGTGCAGCAAATAAACGCCAACAAAAATCCTTTTGCAGCCTTAGTTATTAAGGAAAACGCAGCAAGTGAAAAGGAAAATTCTAAACTTGCGCACACAGCAAACAACGCCAAAAATTCCAGCGAATTTCAGGGATTTAGAGGGAGTGAAATATCCGTTAGGCCGAAGGAAAACAGCGCACCAGCAACTAAAAACTCTAACCATGAGGTTCGTGGAAATAATATTCAGACACGGGGGACTAGTTGCGAAGTGGGTAGAAATAGAGATACGAACACATCTCTTCCATTGCCTCTCCAAGATATTACGAATCACCCCGGGGGAAAATTTGGTCAACATCATGCACATCCCCCCGACGATTTGGGAGATAGAAACCAAGATACACCGTTCGCGTCGACCGAATGCTCCGAGAGTTTGGTGGCAGAGAACGGCCTTGAGTGTTTGGGAACTAAGGAGACAAATGTCCATGATGCTAGAAACGATGACGCAATTAGTTGCGCTATGGATGGGGTTTCATATTGATAATCCGATGCTACCGCACCACATATTTATGTCGCATATGAAGATAATATCATGGAATTGCCAAGGTGCGGGTGATGGAGAATTTCGAAGGAATTTTCGGGAACTTGTTCGGGATCATAAACCGACGGTCTTATTTATTTTAGAAACCCGAGTTAGTGTTGAACATGCTTGTGAAATTTTGCCCAGGCTTGGTTTCTCGAGATACGTTATGGCGCCAACGAATGGTATGGAATGAGGCATATGGATGCTTTGGAACGAGAAAGAAACGGATGTGAAAATCAAACGGGTGGCAGACCAAGTGATTCACGCTGTGATCCGATCGAATTTTTCGAATAGGTGGAAATTATCCGGGGTGTATGCACGGCCGCGAAGGGCTGATAAAATCTGAGCTTTCGAGGACTTGATTAGAGAGGCTGAGGATGATAATATGTCGTGGCTTGTTATGGGGGATTTTAATGAAATAGGCTTTGCACATGAAAAGGAAGGGGGACGCACTGCTTCAGTGAGTCGGTTACGGTTTTTTAATAACTATATGAACATATGTGGTTTGATAGATTTAGGATTTCGAGGGCCTTCCTTTACTTGGACGAATAAAAGGGATAATGGAGTCTTGATCAAAGAGCGGATTGATCGTGCTATGGCAAACATAGAGTGGACATCGCGCTTCCCGGAAAGCACGGTGCTACACCTACCGAGAACCAAATCGGATCATAATCCGATACTCATGTGCTGCCATGGTTTGACGGCGAACACGGGGATTCGTCCGTTCCGTTTTGAAGCGGCTTGGTTGAGACATACAGATTGCGAGGTTATATTAAGAGAAATCTGGAGATGTAACCCGAATATCCTCCATGCCATCAAGAAGGTACCGAAAGAACTAGGGAAATGGAATAAAAACACATTTGGCAATATATTCAAAAGGAAGAAGAGAGTGTTGGCGAGAATTGTTGGCCTTCAAAAAATAAGCACGTTGAGATATAAGCCTAATCATGATGAATTGGAAAAGAGCCTTATTTTGGAGTATAATGAAATACTTGAACAGGAGGAGATTTTTTGGCGTCAAAGGCCGCGAATTAATTGGATAAGGGAAGGGGAAAGAAACACGAAATTTTTTCATCAGGCCACCATGACGAGGAGGAGGAGAAATAAAATCATAGCCCTCAAGGTCGAAGATACGTGGGTAAAGGACAATAATTTTCTTGAAGAACATGCGCGTATGTACTTTAGGAAATTGTTCACATCTAGCGAGGAGGGTGGAAACCGACGGGCAACAAATTTAGCTTATCAGATAAAGCTAACGGATGAGGAGAAAGGAGAGCTGGGCCGAAAGATTGAAATTGAGGAGCTAAAAGAGGTGGTTTGGGCGATAAATCCCTTAAAAGCCCCGGGGCCCGACGGATTACAAGGAATTTTCTACCCAAAAAATTGGGAGTGGATCCAGGAGTCTTTATTTGAGTTCGTGGGTAAAGCATTTGAAAATAGAAGCTTTGAAAAAAGCCTATGCGAGGCACACTTGTGTTTGATCCCAAAGAAACCAAACCCGGAGGTAATATCTCAATTTCGACCTATATCGTTATGTAATGTATTATATAAAATTATCATGAAGAGCATAACAATGAGGCTTAGAGATATCATGCCACGCCTTATTGCACCAACCCAATCAAGTTTTATTAAGGGAAGAAGTACCCAAGACAATATTTTTCTTCTACAAGAAATAATACATTCCCTTCGGTCGAAGAAAAATAATAAAGTGGGGGAGACGATTATGAAGTTGGACCTCGAAAAGGCATATGACAAGGTGAATTGGGATTTTCTCGAGGATACCTTAAGAGCATTTGAGTTCCCGGAAAATTTGGTGGAGTTGATTATGTTCTGCGTGAGGCACGCCGCAACAAAGATCCTATGGAATGGAATACCTCTTGAACCGTTCCAACACACGTGCGGGCTGCAACAAGGAGATCCACTCTCACCTTATTTATTCGTACTTTGTGTGGAAAGGCTATCGTATTTAATTCACGAGGAAGTCGACAAGAACAAGTGGAAAGCGATTATTCCGTGTCGGGGGGGACCTAAAATCTCACATCTTTTTTTCGCCGACGACCTTATCTTAATGGGGAAGGCGACGAAAGAGACATCACGTGTAATAAATAGAGTCTTGAAGAATTTCTGTGAAACATCGGGCCTAAAAATCAGCCACAACAAGTCGAGAGTGTTTTTCTCAAAGCGAGTCGGGGCGAGTTTAAAAAGAACGATCAGCGGTCTTTTAGGATTCGAACAAATGCAAAATTTGGGCAAATACTTAGGGGTGAAGCTAATACACGGGAGAGTGAAAAGAGAAGATTTTTCCGACGTCATGGACAAGGTTTTGAAGCGGTTTAGTGGCTGGAAGATCAGCCTATTGTCCTTAGCCGGAAGAGCAACTCTAATACAATCCGTGTTGTCCGCGATGCCCACTTACCATATGCAAACGTCATGGTTGCCAGAGTACGTGTGTGACCAACTTGACAAGCTTAATAGGGACTTCATATGGTCACCTGATGTAGCGCAAAAGATGATACATTTAGTTAGTTGGGACCAAGTCACGCAACCAAAATCCGAAGGAGGCCTCTGAATCAGGACTAGCCGCACGTGCAATGAAAGTCTATTGGCTAAACTTGCATGGAAAGTGCTGAAAAATGAAGACACTGTATGGAGCAAATTTATACATGCAAAGTACCTCTGTAACTGTTCCTTCCTCGATCATAATCCGAAAGCCGGGGCAAGCCCAACTTGTAAAGGGATAACGCGGTGTCTAAGGCTGATGATACCGCTTTTGAGGTGGCGTATTGGGGATGGCCGCTCTATCTCATTCTAGTATGATAGGTGGACGGGGGAAAAGAGGTTATGCGATGTTGTTCCACACATAGAGCCGCAAGAAGCCTGTTTAAAACTCCACGAAGTACTCTCGGATGTTGGGGAATGGAAAGTTGAGGAGTTACAAACCGTGATCCCGAATGAGGTAGTATGCGACATTAAAAATCAGTATATTCTGCTCAATAATAATTGTGATGAGGTGATATGGAATGAGACAGGGAACGGAGAGTTTTCGTGTCAATCGGCCTATCGCGCCTTCCACAAACATTATGGAAAGGATCCGACTAGGAAAATAAAATGCGCATGGATTTGGAAAGTAAAGCTTAGCAACAAGATTCTCCACTTTTTATGGTTAGCCATACGGAGCAGATTAAGCACTAACCACCTCAGGAAAATTCGGAAAATGTCTCTTACGGCGATGTGTCCAGTTTGTAACCATTCGGATAAAACAGTGTTGCACCTACTTCGACACTGCGACAAAGCTCAAGAAGTTTGGCGGATTTTATTGAGGGGAGACAGTTGGTCAAGGTTTGAAGAGATAATAGATGAGAGGTGGCTCAAATCCAACCTGAAACAGGAAAGCTTCAAGTGCGAGGTAATTTCGGGTGTTCCATGGGTTCTCATCTTCGCGGCGGCGACCTGGAGCATCTGGAAAGCGCGCAACTCAGTGGTTTTTAAAGGATAGGTCGTAGGAGAAGCAGGTATTGTGCAGCAAATTAAATGCCTAAGCAATGATTTTGAGTTGGCTTTAGCTAGGGACACGAGCAAAACCGAAAAGAAAACGATGTGGTCAAGACTGAGACAGGGATGGCATAAATTGAATGTCGACGGCAGCTGCAATAGCGGGACAAATCAGGGAGCCGCGGGTGGGGTACTACGCTCGGACACCGGCGAATGGATTTGGGGATCCAAGGAAAAAATCATGTCGCCAACCATCCTAGAGGTTGAACTCGCAGCACTTAAAAAAGGTCTCCAAATTGCGTGGGAAAAAATATTGTCCGATATAATCATCGAAACGGACTCGCAAGATTGTCACAAACTTGTGACCGGCTTGAGTAAGAATAACGAACACATGGAGCTGATTGAGCAATGTAGGAGCTTGTTGCGCAAACCTTGGAGAGTCGAGATGAAATGGATACCACGAGAGGCAAACAAATTAGCGGACTCCATAGCTAAGCTGAAGATTGGAGAGAATGAGCGGGAAGTATTTTTGGATACGCCACCGCCAAGTGTGATCTCTTTTTTAGAAGCCGATAGAGGTTAAGTCGTTGTAATTTTCCTTTCTATTAAAAAAAAAAGAAATCATAATACCAAATCAACAAGGTGTGTATGATGATGAATTGTAGATAGAACATAAAATAATTTCAACACTAATAACTCACTTGATCACATTCAATCTACTATTTCATACCTCAATTGCTTGTTTTGTAACCATTTATTAGTTCAATTTACATGTAGCATTGAGGTTTTTTGCTAAAAATCACAAACACATTGAGATAGTTCCATAAAATGGCAATTATGAAGTATAAATATTATTTCAGACCGCATGGAGGTCACGAATAGTGGTTATTGAGACCGCGTCGCGGTCCCTAATACTTGCATTCGAGACCGTTGTGGTCCTGTTAACGATATTTTGTTTTTGCGGAATTTTTAGGGTGGGTTGCGGCGCTTTGCCTAATTTTGAAGAGATATTGGATCATTGTTGTTGCCCTCCCCCAGTATATCTTTATTTCTCCTTTTCGGCCCCTATTTGTATAGCGATTCATATTTATACAAACGGGATATTTTTGTGGATAGATGTCACTATTGAGGGGAGTCATCGGACCGTTCTTTCCTTGGTGTAGACAATAGTCTTCGAGGGAGCTGACTTAGTTCCTAGTAACGCTACTGTCTTCGGGACCTGGTGACATGTGTCTTCTTTAACATAAGACTCTTTCGGGCGGTTTTAATCAGGTCCGGGGGTGACGTGTATTATTGCTCCGACGCCTTGTCTCCCGATGGGTCATTTACAGGGGGAATATGGCACACATCATGCTTTTTCCCGGGGCCTTTTGAGGCTACGAGAGCATTGCTTTTTAAGGGACAAAGTAAGTGCAAGAATATCGTATCCCTAGGGGGCATCTGTGAAGCTATCTAAAGCTTTTCGATACCATGCGCGGGATTTGTACTCTGTGACCTACTCGTCATGGAATGCAAGACACCTTTGTTTAACGATATCGAGAGAACATTTAAGTTGGCCGATACGTAGGTATCGTGAGGTGATTTCGAGACAAGTAAATAACCTTTAGGGTTATCATTAGCCCCCCTCCCCCCCCCCCCCCCCAATTCTTGTTGCCATCGTACTTTGAGGCAAAAGGAATTGCAAAGGGAATGGGTTTTTCCTTCCGGGGGTGGTACCAAGTAGAAGATCTTGAGACCGGTGTTTCTTGTCCGTTAGGCTCATTTAGGGCATCGTTTTACCTTCCCCTTATATATATTTTTTTTAATGACGCGGTGTTTCGTATGAATGCCACGTCTCTTGGGAAGCGTCGTAACGGCTAGACACATCTCTTGGGATGTGTCGTAACGGTCCAAATTTTTTGGATTCCGTGTCATGAGATCATGGGCTTATTTAAGGAAGAGAGGGGTAATTAATTCCTATTAAGGGAACAGGGGGTAGGGGTACTTGGGGGTGTAACGGACGATGAGTATCGTTAATTTTCAGGCTATAAATACCCCTCTTATTCTATCTTTTTCCCTCACTTGGCTATTTTTGCAAACTCCTAAATTCTTCAAGCTTTCTTTTCTTTCTTGCACCCAGATATTCTCTAAGTTTCTTTTTCTTCTCAGATTTCTTCTGCAGCTTTAAGGTTTTCTCTTGCTACTCACCGCGATTCTCTAAATTTTACTTTTTTCTGTCATGGCTTCCCTATCCACCACTGACCTAATTTGCGCCGCCTCTGGTTCCAACGCCGTAGCATTTTCTCCCACTTCTGATCCTCCAGTGGTGACTGGATCCCCCATTCAAGCTTCCCGGAAGCGGAGCGCTGCGGTGTCGGCTGAGGCGGGAGGTAGCGGGAAAAAGACTAAGAAGTCCCAAAAGACTTCTCAGAAGGGTGGTGCCCCTCGAAGTGCCTAGAAAGTGGAGACAACAGTGAGCACGGCTAATCAGGAGGAAGTGCAAACATTGTGCACGGACCTCAGAGTTACGGGTCGAAATGTGAAGGTGGAGACCCCGACGGCTGATTAGAGGTCATGCGCCACCTGAGGGTCACATCATGATATACTACTAGCAGATAAGGGCTGGATTGCGGTCCTTCTTTCCTCCTTTCTTTTGCAAGGTGTTCAAATTTTGCAACGTGTGCCCTAGCCAGTTAACTCTGAATTCCTTCACGGCATTGACGTTGTTCGTGTTCTGGTGTTTGGTGAAGGGGATAGACTGTACCGTGCCACAGTTTTTTACCATTTTCGAGTTGAATATATCCCCGGGGGGAGTCCCTTTCTACTGTTTTGGTCATTGGGAGAAGGAGGATTGCATTTCCTAGGGGAATGTGAGTTCCTATAGCTCATGGAAGAATAAATTCTCCTTTGTTCGGTCAGTCGTGGGGAAGTGGATTATGCCCTACTCCTGGGGAGCGCCCCAATTTCCCGAGAGGGTTTTGGACGATACATTGGTGTTTTCACCTGTGTTTGCGGTGAAGTCCTTGGCGGAGTTACCTTCCTTTGCAGAGCTCTATCGGACCGTGGGTCTGAGGTATATAGCCCTTGTGGACAGGGTGCTGAAGCCATTGGCTATTCCCGCAGAGTGTTGGGCAACTTTTGGTATTTTTTTATGTTGGTTTGCTTTTAAATTCCGCGACTATGTTTCGTATATATTGTTCTGACTTACGTTTTGTTTGTAGTGGATACCTTGAAGCCCTTTATGCTCGAGTGTGCCGAGTTGTATAGCAGTGGTGGAGTGTCCGGGGGAACTGTGGCCGCGGGGGTGGCAGAGGCTTCCGAGGTCCCAGAGACTCTTGTCGGGAGAATGTAGACTCGCTCCTCCACTTCTACGGCTCTATCGAGATCGTCCAGTGGGACTTCAGACGCTCCAGAAAAAGGTCCCGACGTAACTTCTGTGGGCACCGCCGTCGTTGCATTTACTTTGGCGGGGGTGGACGATGATATTGGTTTTGAAGGGGTTCGCTTGCCCCCTCTTCCCACTCCAACGGAAGATCTTTCAGCTCCGTCGGAGTATATTAACATTTCTTCGTCAGACATGTCAGTTGATTCGTCTGAGAGGGCGGACCTCCCTACTTTATCTTCCCTCGTGGCGGCTCCTTCATCTTTGGGAGGGCCTCCTTCTGCGGAAGCTGCCTTTACTCCTTCTACGGTTCTAGGTAAGTTTTTCCCTTAAAATTCTGTTAATTTATTTGCGCTACTTTTCCCGCCTTAACTGATGAGTTACGGTTGATTTCCGCAGATAATGAGAAAGCTCTGATGGTCCTGGATGAGGGGATATCTTCTCCAACTCCCACCTTTAACTTTGGTACACTTCTGAGTCTCGAGTCTTTCTCTCCTTTCTTTTGCTTGTAGAATGAGGCATTTATAGACGGGTTGCCTATATGTAGGCGGAGAAATGCCAATCTTTGGAGGGGACCTTTTTATGACTTCTGTCGGGAAGGCGACACGTGACTTTTCGTGTCTCCTCACTATTGGCCGTAGTTGCCGTGTGATCTGGGTGGTCCTTTCTTCGAGAGTGGCCCCCTTTTGACGTAGTATATATTTCCTTTCTTCGGACCATCCTTTTCATGAAGTCCAGCCAAATTATCTCTTTTAAGAAGACCTTTCATTGTCACTCTTACTCAGAAAAAGAATTCGCCTTTGTTCATCTTGCGGTCATTTTCACTAAGATATTATGACTCATCGTTCATCTCGCTCCCAAAGCAACTTTGTTCCCTTTCGGAGGTCTCCTTCAGTGCATACGATACACCGTATCCCGAATGAAGCCTTTGCGTCCCACCATAGGCACATGAGAGGCAGTTCATCCCCTAATTTTATAAATCTCTCCCCTCCCTTGCTTCCAACACCATCTCGCATGAATATGCTATAGAAGCCAATATACGAGAAGTTTTTATGGGCCTCGTACTCCGCCTCGTTATTGGATATGGGATAGTCTAGTCTGATGGTGAAGTACAAAGTTTCTTCTTCTACCTCCATACTGGAAAGGACTACCCCCGCCATGCGTGGCAGTAGCGGATCCATCCACAAACATGTGCTATAGGGTCGGAGCTTGTATAACCTCTAGGCCCATCATTTCCATGATGAAATTGTCTAGTACTTGGGCTTTAATAGAGGGCCTAGAGGCATAGGAGATGTCATACTCCGTAAGCTCAATGGCCCATTTAATAAGTCGGCCTGAGGTTTCGGGTTTATTGAGAATGGTCCGCAGGGGGTATTTGGTTAGTACCATGACCGGGTGAGAGAGGAAATAAGGGCGTAAATTACGCACGGTGGTGACTAAAGCTAGCACTAATTTTTTAGTTTGGGTATATCGCCCTTCTGCTCCTTGTAGTGTCTTGCTGACGTAGTACACAGGGCGATGTTCTCTATTATGCTCCTTAACTAGTACGGCACTCATGGCCCTCTCTCCGACTGCTAGATACATGAACAATTCATTCTGAGGCGTGGGCTTACCAATAAGGGTGGGCGGGTCAAGTAACCTTTTAGTTCCACGACTGCTTCCTTACACCGCTCGGTCCATTGGAAGTCTTTGATATTCCTTATGATTTTGAAGAAGGGTAGGCCCTTATCGGCGGACTTAGAGATGAACCTACTCAAGGATTCCATTCTCCCTGTTAGATTTTGGACATCTTTGATGGTCCGAGGAGTGGGCATGTCTAGGACATCCTAGGCCTTTTCGGGGTTCATTTCTATGCCCTTCTCTGTTACCATGAATCCTAGAAATTTGCCATCCTTTATGCCGAATGAGCATTTCTAGGGGTTGACCTTCATTCCGAAGCGGTCCATGATGGCTAACGCCTTGCGGAGATCCTCCGGATGATCTTCTGCCCGAGGGCTCTTAACAATCATATCATCCACGTACACCTCCATTGACTTCCCAATTAGCCCTACAAACATGAGCTTTACCAGATGCTGGTATGTGGCGCACACGTTTTTCAGTCCAAACGGCATTACCAAATAGCAGAAGGTGCCAGCACCTGTAATGAAGCTGGTTTTGTCTTGATTTATAGTGGCCATCGGAATTTGGTTATACCCCTAGTCCCCGTCCATTATGGACAATAGGGCGCATCCGGCAGTAGAATCTACGAGTTGGTCTATGCTGGGAATGGGGTAGCAATCCTTGGGACATGCCTCATTTAAATTCGTGAAATCAACGCACATCCGCCATCTACCCCCCATCTTGGGGATGAGAACCACATTGGCTAACTATTCGGGGTATCAGACTTCGCAGATCTGTCGTAGGTTGAGTAGTCGTTGGACCTCGGGTCGGATAATCTTGTTCATGTCTGGTCCCATGTTTCTTTTTTTCTATTCGACTGGTTTGGCTTCTGTCTTGACATATAAAAAATGTTGACATACCCATTCATTTATCCTTCCCGGGGGTCCACCTTCCCAGGCAAAAAGGTGTCTAAACTTTTTTAGCATGAGTATATCCCTCTTCTACCCCGGGATCCACCCACGTCCCTATCTTGACAGCCTTGATGGGGTCTCATTCTATTATCTAAATCATCTTTAGCTCCTCCACCGGATGTACCTTCAATTCCTCCTCTAATTTCTGTTTTTTTTATGGGTGTAGTGGCATCCCCATCACTTTCTGAGGGGATGGCATTCATAAGGCACTCTCGGGCCTTAGTTTGGTTGCCTCTAACCTCTCCTACACCCGAGGGTGTGGGGAACTTAACCTTTAGGTGAAGGGTAGAAGGGATAGCCTCAAACGTTCGTATGGATGGTTGCCCGCATATGGCGTTATACGTCCGAGGAGATGCTTCTACCACCCAAAATTTGGTATATTTCGTGCGTCTCCTGGTGCCTTGCCCCCAGGACATGGGCAGGGTGACGGTTCCCAAGGTGTGGCACGCCTCTCCCGAGAAGCCAACAAGGGGAACTTCGTCCACTTCTAAGCGTTCCTTTTTCAATTCCATTGCTAAGTACGTGGGTAGGAATAGGACATCTACCGAGATGCCTGTATCTATGAGAATACATTAGACTTCGATGCCAAAGATTGTGGCTTCGATGACTAGCGGATCCTCGTGAGAATATACGATCCCTTTCAAGTCATCAAGTCCAAAGGAAATAATAGGCAACTTGGCCCCGTGGATAGAGCATATGGGCGGCCCTTGTGCTATATGTTGGGCTTCCTTCAGATATTTCTTCTTCTTTTTTGGGGGGCGATATAGAGATATCCCCCCTTCTATCATGTTTATGGTTTGGCCCGAACGGGGGTTGTCTTCGTAGGAGTCCGAAAGCGGAGGAAGTCCTGGATGAGGGGTGTCTTCTTGATATTTTCACGCCAAATCCCCTTTCCTCTGATGGTCCTTCCAATCGAATCCTCTTCCCAACGTTGAGTTTGGGCGTTTCTTAATTGTTTTCTTTTAGATAGTTCCCTAGATATTCGGTGCTGAGTAGCCGGTGTATCTCGGTTTTTAAAGTAGTACAGTCGTCCGTATCATGCCCCCACTCTTTATGGTACTTGCAAAACTTACCCGAGTCTTTCTTATCGTGGGGTCTTTTGACATGCCGCGACCATTGTAGGTCCATGATTCCTCTCATGACGTTGAGTACTTCAGCTGGAGTAATAGTCAAGGGGGGCAATGGCGCGGGTTGGAGATGCCGTTTTACAGGGCCTCCGCCGTCCCTGTGCCTCGGGGGCATTTTTCTGTCTTTGGCTTTGTCCTGAGACCCCTTCTCACGTTCTAGGTCGTGCCTTTCCGCCCGAATTTTAGAGTTTTTGGCCTCTTCCATAATGATGTAGGTTTCTGCTTTGTGCATAAGGTCGTTCATATCTTTGACCTGGTTACCCATGAGATATCAGAAAAAGTCTTCGGTCCTAAGACCTTGTGTCAGGATATCCGTAATAATTGAGAGGTTAGCATTTGGTACGTCCAAGGTCTCGTCTGAGAAGCGCTTCATATAGTCTCTAAGAGACTCATCTTATTTTGTTTAATGGTGAACAAATGGCTAGCGGATTTTGGGTATCTCCGATTAAAGGAAAATTGTCGTACAAACAAGCATGCCAGTTGATCAAAGTGAGAAATAGTGCCAGAGAGTAGCTAAGAGAACCAAGCTTGGGCTCTGCCTGCCAGCATGGTACGAAACACTCGGGAAAGGACAAAGTCGGGCGCCGAGGCCAGGTCCATGGTGGCTATAGGTTGATAGGTTGTTGCAACTCAAGAATTAGTGGTTGATGTTGGTGTACAAGAGGATAGGTCTAGTCTGCATATTCAAAGAGAAAAGAAAAGGAAACAACAGGTAATTAAGCTATGACATTTAATGCTAATGGACTTATGTTGATGATCATTATGTGAACCTTTTATAACTGAATGGTAGGCACAAAGCAAAGAGGCTCCTCAAAAAAAGAAGTATGTATTTGCTCAGTTGCCACCAAAGCCAGTTGGTAATCCTGCACATAATGTAGCTTCTCAGAATGTAGCTTCTCAAAATGAAGCTTCCCAGTTGCCAATGGCTAATTTGCCAAGACCATCAACAAGGAGGAATCTTGCACGAACAGCTCCTGTTCCACTCTCAGTTGGAGGTGTGCAGAGTAGGCCACTCACTAGAAGCCAAACACCTGAAAGGTTTTGTAGTTTGTCTACTGAAAAACCTACAAGCAAAACAAAGAAGCAGCTAGTATTCTCAGAGTTGCCTTCATCAAGCCACAATTTGACCTTCATTCCTCCTGGTAGAAACCAGTTCAAACCTCCTCCTGCAAAGAAAAAAATTGGTGTCCCAAAAAGGATTGTTCAGTGTATGTTGTTAGTACTGTAGAAGATGATACTAACTAATTCACGAGAAACTTCTATCATGTTTCGAGCATCTTGTTAGTTTTGTATAATATCCCATAAGTGTATGCAATGTTTATCAACAATGTTGTATAATTTTGTTATCAAATTATATTTGATATTGGTAGGTTATGTTTGTGCTGATAATGCTGACATGGATATGTTAAATTTATGCAACAATTCACAAATAACATTTTAAATTTTTGACACACGACTACCTAAACTTTGAATATTTTTGCACGCGACTACCTGAACTTTGAACATTTTTACACTTCATGGTCCAAACTTTGGGCTTTTTTACACTTTACAATCCAAACTTTGAAAATAATTGCACATGCGATTCTGAACTATAACAATAAGTATTTTTTTCCTTTTTTTATAAGACGACTTTATCAATATGTCAGATAACATAAACAAAAAATTTATTGTCTATTGGCTATTAATGTGGCTTCTCAACTACCAATGACTCAAGAATCGATATTACTTAAACGTGATTAGACACCAAGGCCAATATCAACGTTGGATCATTCAAAGGACATGTTCAAGTCATTTAATCCTCCAATTCTTCATATTCCACTACATCTATATCAATCGTCAACCCTAATTTTCTCACATGCAACCAAATCATTTACTTCTTAAAGAAAAAAAACACTATCAGAAGCAGAAGCACAATGGCAGCCCTCATCCTGTCAACCCTCAGGGACCAATATGATGAAAAAAATAATAACATGACTTGGAGCTTCTATAATTTCACCAAGTTTAGTTACGAGGACGAGCATTTCTATTAAAAGAGCTTTGTGTGCTTGTGAGTCATGTGGTTCACGGATGCAATGATGCAGCAAGTATATGCTGAACTGGCGGCAAAGTAGTCCAGGCACAAGGGGAAGAAAGTTACCCCCGTGGAGATCTTGGAACGGCTACGGATTACGCAGACGAGGCTGCAACTCTTCCACCAATTTTACAAGACCCCTGGGGTTACCTTCAACAGGAAGAAGGGAAGGTCAAGACCAATAGCAAATATGCTCGCATTATGAAATTTTTAAAGTATAACATCCACTTTATTTATCCTAGTCATAGTGTAATTAGGTCATGTTTTAAAACTGTTTATATACAATGCAGCCTTTCGAAATGGAAAGGAACTTCACAACAAGTGGGTTCAAAAACTACTGCATGATGAGCTATTGTCTGATGATCAAGGAGCTTCTCATCCCATCCATTAGGGTGTTGTCATAGTTTAAGGTTGTATATGGCAACACCTAAATCGGTGGGAGTTATCTTCTTTGTTGAACTTCCCTTTCCTTGATGTTTCAACAATATCTTGTTTTTCTGTTGGGTTTTTTGAACAATATTTTTAATTTCTGTTTGTTTGATGGATGTACTTACTTTCTATTTTTATGTGATTAATATATGTTTGCTTTTCATGAGTTTGGATGATGTTACTATTCATGCATTATGATCTCTTTATTTGTGATTGTATTTATGCATTTGAGAAGATGTTATGCTCTATTTTTTAGAAGTTGGATTTATTATTTGATTGTTAAATTGTATCATGTGATAATATCATGGTAGAATATCATGTTTTACGTAGACAAGCCATGCATCAACTTACAAAACATAAATCAAACACTTAAAACATCTCTTTCATTCAACACCCAACCTTCCAAAGCAACACATTTTATTCTCAAACCTTAAACAAACCTCATTAGCCCTAAACCATACTACTTTCACAACTATCTATTCCAGTCAACAAAAGCCTACCTAAACAAATTACAGTATAATACATGTAAAAAGAAAAAGTAGAGTGCAATCCACAAGTTCTTATTTTTGACCTCTAAATTGGAAGCATGCTTTTAAAGCTTCAAGATCCTCTCAAGCATGCTTTATACTGTAATTTAGAGGAAGCATGCTTTACCGACCACCCAATTGTTGCAAACCCAACACAATGTTCTTCTCATTCAACTCAGACTCCAATTTTCCCTTTTGAATTTCCTTCAATTTGGCTTCGGCCTTTTCAATTCTCCTCCTCAACATCAATATCACCACTCTTGTTCACTCATAAAGGGGTTCATCGACTCAGAACCACAACCCACATCCTCTGTTTCCTTTGTAACATTGAGTGAATCGACGACCCGGATTTTTAACCATTAGGGATAGCTTTTAGACCGTTAGAGGACCGCACTTGCAATCAAATTTCTCCATTACAATAGTTTCTGACATCGATCGATTAGGATTATGGCTTTAATTCGTTGAATTTGTTGTTAATTTTTAGATTGAGCTTTTTAGGGCTCGTGGAATAATTCGATTTGGGGCTAATTTTAGTTTTAAATTGGATTTGAATGAGTTAGTTGTTGAGAATAAGTGAAGTACCAATTTTACTCTCAAGGCTGACGTCAGTGGTGCGTCATTTAGTCGAATAGTGACGTTTTTTGGTCGAGATAGGTCGGAATGAAAGTTCAGACTGCCGAGTGTAACAAAATTGAAAGTTTGAACCGTAAAATGTCAAAAATGAAAGTTTTGATAGGTAACGGTCAAACGGGCTATAGTTTGGATAGGTAACTAAAATTTCCTCCTTTTTTTTTTTAAATCTGATGAAATATTCATGCTATTGGCTACCACCCGGCAGTCGCGATGGCATGAATATTATTCGCGACAATTGGGTGGTCGGTAAAGACCTTGTGGCGTTTCACAACCGTCAGACGGTTGCGAAAGACCTTAGGGCTATAACAACCACCGGGCGGTCGCCATTCCTTCACAACCGCCCGACGGTCGCGAGTATGGGGTTTCAAACTCGTGACCGCCTGGCGATTGCAGGAAACGCCTGGCGGTCGCAGATGGGGTAGGACGGGCCTCATATGCGACCCGGACCCCGTGAGCGCCCGACGGTCACAGAAGTAGTTTCTGCGACCGCCGGAGGGTCATTCGCGACTGTTTGGGCGGTCGCGAATGACCCCCAAATCCTGTAGTGAACATAGTTATAGAGAAATAAAAAAAAAACTAGCTAGCTAGCTTCCTCAATATGTCACAGCAAAAAGTCTCATCAGCTATTTTAGAACGAAGATGTTCAAATTAAGTGCGCAGAACAGACTTGGTGATGATATCGACAACAACGTAACGAGAGCGACTGAGAAAATCATGTTGGGTGTGAGATCCTGAATAACATCAAATATAATCTTTTTTGCGGGTGACGCTAGATGATTACTATGCCCACAACTTCAAATGCAATCTTTTTTTTTTTCTTTTAGAACTGTTGTTATAAAGATATGATACAAGCGGGTGCAGGCGGATCGGGCAAGTTTGAACGAACCAATGGTCTAACTAATCAACATTCAACACCTCTGAAATATGAGTTGACTTGCAAGTCGCTATTTTATCTGAAGTCTACTTCCAATCCAATAGAACGAACCATAGTGAACTGTAAACCGCGAACCGGAGGCAACACACCAGACCATACTCTTCTTATTAATCAATCCGACACCGCCAAGAACTTTACTCTCACGTGACAGATAGCGCGTGCACAACAATCCCACCCACCCAATCTCTATAAAAGAATCGAAACAACAACTTGTTTCAAGTTTCAACACACCGAAGCAAAAATTGTGGAGCCACACAAGCTCCGTCACAAACCCTAAATCCCCAATTCAAATCTTAATCTTATTGAAGATAAATTTTAAGAGAGAAGAAAAGGAACAATCGAAAAACGAAATAGAAATTTGATTGAATCTTAGGGATTCTGATAATAATTATGTCTGCAATCGTTTGTGGGAAGAGATCATTCTTCGAGGACATAGATTCAGCCAATTCGCCGCCGCCTAATTCGCCGTCTTACAAGAGATTCCGGTGCTCTTCGCCGGTCAAATTCACTTACTCGCCGCCGGTTCATCCGGTTGACCACCTCAGGGCTTTGTTTCCTGACATGGAGACTCAGGTTTGCTGTTGATTGCTTCTTAAATTGGTTTTATAATGCTTTGATTCTGGGTGCTTCGATTTTGTCGGATCTGAATTGTGCATTTTTTTTTTTGATTGATTTCATGTTAGTGGTTTGCTTAACTCTAGGGTTTCTACATTTATGGTAACAGTTTTTCTGTTGTTTCTCGATTATACCCGAGACATACTCGTTCTGGCTTCCGTTCCGGGTTTAGTAAAATTCATAGTTTTGGTTTATACGAGTAATCTGATTTCTGGCATTGGTAATCGTTGAGCTGAGTTTTATGATATATCTAATGAGTAATTGCCTGCTTTTAATCAATTTTGTTTACTTTTTAGTGATTGCGTGGAGTATGTATAATTACAATGATGAGTTTCTTATGCTATTTGCAACTTGTATTGGTTGATGGAGAAACGATACATTTTTGTTTTGAGATATCTATATACCGTTTATTAGCAACTGAGTTTAGATTCTGTTTCAACTCTAGTGAGATTGTGTATAGTCATTTGCACGGTGGGGAGAAATCGCAAAATGAGAAGTTCCATAAAAAGAAGCTTGTTATTATATGTATCTAATTATTTCCCGACAGTAATATGTTGCGTTTCTGGCTCGTGGACCTTCATGGACATTGGTTTTGTGATTTTTTTACTGTTTGCAAATCCTTTCCATGTATTACAATCATTTATTTTGACACGCGCGAAATAATGTCTCTGACCATTCTTTATGCCTACTTCAGCTTCTAGAGAAAGCTTTGGAAGAGTTTGGTGATGACTTGGATTCTGCTATTAAGAGCCTTAACGCTCTTCGTCTTGGGTATGCCAAATGCAATTCGGGTTCCGCTACTGAAGGGAATGCGGATATGGAACAAGGTGCGTTTTTGCATTTAATGAACAAATTAAAAACTGAAGATTAGATACTGAAGTTCCAACATGCATACTTTGGCTTTAGTGTTTGCGTTCATTTGTTAAAGTAGGCACATCGTATTATATGCAACGTATCTGGGTGTTTATTTTCTTTTTCATGGCACAATCATATAGTTTGCCCCTATTAAATTGTGTCCCAACCAAATCTATATAATTGAAATATGGGTACATGACATACTTCCACGTGGGAAGTTGTGGTAAATAACGCCAGCCTGGCATGATTGGTTCACCTGGCTAATCCTTAGGTTAAAATTAATCTAAATTAAGACAATGCCAATTACCAAACAAACAGCTGTGGACAATGAAATCTAGAACATATTGTGTTGCCTGTATAATGTCAACAGAATCTGCTGCCCGATCACCCATGGTTGGAGCATCAGGGCTGTAAGATACATTTGCACATATTCTTGACAGTTGACTGACAACCATATGCAAAATCAAAGTACCGACTTATTTGGCATGCCGTAGCTGTTCCATGTGCCTGTATTCGATCTCTTAGTCTGATATTCTATCATTTTTGGAAGAGTCTATTTATTGCTTTGGTGTTCAGTCTGTTTTTTAGTTATGCTTATGAGAATGTTCACATCCACGTGTTTTAGTTATAGTTCTAAGAACTTTCACACTTCGCTGGTATCCTGAAATTAATTCCGCCAATTGTCATCTCAGACTTGTTCCAGAACCGCTTAAATACTCAAGTTATTGTAGTTTCTATTAAACAATGTAATGTTATAGTTATGAATATACATGACTTACAGGAGCGACACCAGCTGTTGGAGATGTTCTTCCTATCGAGGAGCCTCAAGTCCAGAACAACTTGCCAGCGGATGGCGCTGAATGGGTCGACTTATTTGTTAGGGAGATGATGAATGCTACTTGCATAGATGATGCTAGATCTCGGGCAGCGAGCATATTAGAGAATTTGGAGAAATCCATTTCTGCCCGGGCTAGTGCTGATTCAGCCCAGAATTATCAAAAGGTTGGCATATAAATTTTACTTTTTTCTGAAATCATGTACATATATTGATATTTATGTTGATAAAAAAACTTCTGATGAATTTTTGAATGAGTGATCACTTATTTTAAATGAATTTTGCCAATTGGAAAAGTAAGGGCTCTGTATAACATGCTTGGTGAAGTGTGATGTTCCAGTAGCTGGTTGATACGTTACCCCATGCATATATTTACTTGTTTTCCTCTAAGACGATGGTTTAATTTTGGGGTTTGTCAACTTTTTTGGTATGTAAGAGAGAGACTGCTGCTTATGTCGTATTATTTTTTCTTGTGCTTCCAGGAAAATATGATGTTGAAGGAACAAATAGAAGTACTACTGCGCGACAATCTCATTCTGAAACGTGCTGTATCCATCCAGCACGAACGTCAAAAGGAGTATGATGAGAAGAACCAAGAAGTGCAGCAGCTGAAACAATTAGTGGCTCAGTATCAGGAGCAAATGCGAATCCTTGAGGTCAGCTTCCTTTTTTTTTTTTTTTTTTTTGATAGAAAAGCTTCCCTTTGTAATGTCTCAATAAGAAAAAGAACCTTTCCGTGGGGCTATAAGATTTTGTTCCTAGGAAAAGATATTGGAAATGTTGCTTTCCTGTGAAGGATTTCGCAACTAATGATGGTTTCGTTTTATGGGCAATCTAATGCTTTTAGAATTTACAGCTTAGTTTCGCTTGTTGCAGGTGAACAACTATGCATTGACGTTGCATTTGCGTCAGGCCCAGCAGGGCAGCTCGCTCCCTGGCCATTTCCATCCAGATGTATTCTAATAAAATAAAAAGGAATGAAGGCAGTCATCAGCGCGCTGCACCATTCTTACTGCTTTTGGCTTCTATATAATTTGTTTGTCAAAGTGTCCAATAGTAAAGTTATTTGTTTTTGAACTTAAGTGATGTTATCCAACGCCCGAGGGCCAGTTTTCCGGAGTGTTGGGGCTTAATTACTCTACCATACTATGTCAAAGTTTGGATTGCTGTGTCTGTATGCAAGTTACCTACATATATATACAATCTTCTTGTTTTGTGGATGATGTTGAGCAATTTTTGCTCATTTGTTATAGTCGTAATTCATAAGAAGAAATGATATATTGAAGGGGGGTGGGGTGCGATGTTTTTGTTATTGAGGAAGTAATGTGATACTAGATCTGTCAACCATGCATATTCCCACTAGGACCTGATAGTAGTTGTAGTTACCCTCTAGTTTTAGAATTACCATCGACAGTTGTTAGTCAGCAACTAAAATAAGGATGATTTGCAATTCTGATATATATATATATAA
The DNA here is from genome assembly GCA_948329865.1 of Linaria vulgaris. Lineage (NCBI taxonomy): Eukaryota > Viridiplantae > Streptophyta > Magnoliopsida > Lamiales > Plantaginaceae > Linaria > Linaria vulgaris. The sequence continues at coordinate 31,662,072 of OX415249.1, forward strand.
CAAAAGAAATGCGCGTTGTGAAAATTTACTGGTCAAGATACATTGATGACATCTAACATAATAATAGTTTTGTTTGTAAAAAAAAAAAAAAAAAAAAAAGAAGTTTTGTTCGTCAAGAGGAACGGAAAAAAAATTCAGTTGTAGTATAACTTGGCTCCATATCCAAAAAGGTCTTCTATTTTGGTATTATTAAATATAATTCTTTAATCGCAAGAAATTATTAGGTGTACCCATTCACAATGAGGTAATATGTGGTTAGTTTTGGTTATTAAACACATGTGGATAAGATTATGAGTCACATTAATTTCTACCATTTAAAGAATAATTTTAACGTCAACCCTTGACTGTACGTCATCATTTTATCTATTGTACATAATATTTTTCGCGAATCCCATGTATGGTATGGCCAAAATATTGAAAAGAGCAAATTATAAAATAACATTAAAATTGAGAAGTAAAGTATTTACTTACTATATAGTAAAAAAAAATGTAAAATAATTACTTCAACTTAACAATTATTTTAATCTAAGTATTTGATTCTAGCTATCAAAAGTCTTTTTTCCAAACCAGAGCAAGCAATAATCTTCTACAAGCCCAACACCAATCTCTTCCATTCGACGTCGTTTCAACTGGTATCACAACAAACAATCACTCCGATACTCCTCTTGTTAATATACGTTCTCCAAATCCGTTGCCACCGGCGAACCGTTGCTGTATCCCAAAAACCTAATAAATTCAGCAATCGAATAATTTTGAGTTAGATTCGTCAGAATCAGCAGCAAAAATGGTGCTGGCACAATTAGGAGGCAGCATCTCGCGCGCTCTTCAGCAGATGAGCAATGCGACGATCATCGACGAGAAGGTGTTGAACGATTGTTTGAACGAGATCACGCGCGCTCTTCTTCAATCCGATGTGCAGTTCAAGCTCGTGCGCGATATGCAGACCAATATTAAGAAGATCGTCAACCTCGATGATCTCGCCGCCGGACACAATAAGCGCAGAATCATTCAACAGGTGTTTGTTTGTTTGTTTCAACCGAGCTCTTCTTTTTTTAAGCATTTGATTTGATTTTTTCATTGTTTGTTGTGTGTATAGGCTATTTTCAATGAGCTGTGCAAGATTTTGGATCCGGGGAAGCCTTCCTTTACGCCTAAGAAAGGAAAGCCGAGTGTCGTTATGTTTGTCGGTTTGCAAGGTACCTTGTTGAAAGCCTTTCTTTCTGTTAACCTGCATTGTATTTTCTCTTATGCTGCCTGATACGACATTTTGTGAACGTTTATTATTGACCTGACCGTTGTCTTTATTTGGTGATAAATCATAAATGAGATGTAGTTACTGACTGGTGTGTGTACTTATTTGTAGGGTCGGGGAAAACGACGACTTGTACTAAGTATGCGTACTACCACCAGAAGAAGGGTTGGAAGCCTGCTCTGGTCTGTGCTGATACGTTTAGAGCTGGTGCTTTTGACCAGTTGAAGCAGAATGCGACAAAAGCTAAGATTACTTTTTACGGAAGGTATAATTCATTTCTGCACATTTGGTCGTTCGGTTTCTTCGTTGGGTTTATTGTTATTGTGCTTAACGTTTTTGATACTACAGAATAATAACAATAATAATAATAATATTCCTTACTATTCCTGCTAGAATAACAATAACCTGATAGATTTTTTTTTTTTTTCTTAATGATATATTGCTCAAGTAAGCTGGTGAGACTAACAGTTAGTAATCGAAGGGACTGCATGTAATCGTGAAAATAGTCTTCTTGCTAATGATTGGGCAGATGAAGTATAGTAGACTGTTACTGGATAACAGTGTTCTTGGGGGGTAAATTGTAATAAATGCATAACTTCTCAACGTAAGAAGTTACGATTGCCTCATATGTAATGTTATAAAACTTTCTTGCGACTGTTATAAAGAAGTTGGAGAAATGTTGTGTTTGTCTTCCACTTTACGATGAATGTGCTTAAAAACTGGACATATATTGTAACAGTTACACAGAGTCAGATCCTGTTAGAATTGCCGAAGAAGGGGTGGAGACCTTTAAGAAAGAAAATTGTGATCTCATAATAGTTGATACTAGTGGACGCCACAAACAGGAAGCTGCTTTGTTTGAGGAGATGCGTCAAGTTTCTGAAGCAACTGTATGTTCTTCTATGCTATTCTATTCTCTTATTTGTTCTCTATTTCAATGATACTCACTTCTGTTTTTCGAAAATTCTAGAAACCAGATCTTGTTATATTTGTGATGGATAGCAGTATAGGTCAAGCTGCTTTTGACCAAGCTCAAGCATTCAAGCAAAGTGTTGCAGTTGGAGCTGTGATTATAACTAAGATGGATGGTCATGCTAAGGGTGGTGGAGCTCTTAGTGCGTAAGTTTAAACACTTCCATAATGACTCATCTCTAGTTGTGTTATTTGGTTTTTAAATATGTTATCGAATAGATGCATAAAAACGAATGCTAAAAGCGCGCTGTAGTCCAGGCTATAGCAAAAATAGAACAGTGTGCATGCGATTCCCCTGTGCCGTGCATTGTGATTTTAAATACCATGGTCGTAAATGTATCTTAATCTTCTCATTGTGTTTGTAGAGTTGCAGCGACAAAAAGTCCTGTCATATTCATAGGAACGGGTGAACATATGGATGAATTTGAAGTGTTTGATGTCAAACCTTTTGTTAGCCGGCTTTTAGGTTTGCATTCTTAAAACAGAGTATGTCATTGCTGCTGCTACGATATTATTAAATAATATTTCTATATTTACTGTTTTTATTAGGTATGGGTGACTGGTCTGGGTTTATGGACAAAATTCATGAAGTTGTTCCAATGGATCAACAGCCTGAGCTTCTACAGAAGCTTTCAGAAGGAAGCTTTACTTTGAGGATTATGTATGAGCAGTTCCAGAATATACTTAAAATGGGTCCTATAGGGCAGGTATCTATGCCTGCATAAATCTCTGTGGCATTCGATGTGCTTTATGTTTGTCCAATGTTCAATTTTCCAATTGTTCAATATCTGGATCAGTCATTCTTTCAGATTCTCATTTTTCTTTACATCGATTTCATAGGAAAAGGAACATAATCTAATTAGCATTCTCAATGTATTTTCTCTCTTTTCAAGTCTGTAATGTCTTGTTGTAGATTTCAACGGACATGTTGATAAAACCAACTCTTTTGTGCAGATTAAGTCACACACAGCTTAATGTTTTGCTTCTTGCTTAGTAGGTCCATGATAGTATAGAATTATATTATTTCTGCTTTGTTTTCTTTTGTTTTGGCATAAGCAGCTGTAATATATCAAAAACGTGATCTAGTTGGTCCTCTTTCGAACAGATACCTTGATTTTCCTGTTGCTTTTATGCTCATGCATTAGGCTCAGAAGCTAATAGATTAATTGCAGTAGCTGCATAGTTGCTGACATGCTTGTTTGTTTTTAGGTATTCTCAATGCTTCCAGGATTTAGCCAAGAGTTGATGCCCCAAGGCCGGGAACAGGAAAGCCAGGCCAAGATCAAAAGATACATGACGATGATGGACTCAATGACTAATGAAGGCAAGTTCTTCCTCATGGATTAATTTAATAGATATTAATTGCACTACATTGTAGACTTACATGTAGAATATATTCATTCTGTGCAAGTCCATTATTCTAATTTAAAGGCTGAATATTGTAGAGTTGGATAGTTCCAATCCTAAGCTCATGAATGAATCTCGAATCATGCGGATAGCTAGAGGGTCTGGTCGACCGGTTAGAGATGTTATGGACATGTTGGAAGAGTATAAACGTCTAGCTAAGATTTGGAGCAAGATGAAAGGACTTAAGATTCCGAAGAAGGGTGAAATGAGCGCCTTATCACGAAATATGAATGCACAGCACATGAGTAAAGTTCTTCCCCCACAAATGTTGAAGCAGATTGGTGGCATGGGTGGTTTGCAAAGCTTGATGAAGCAAATGGGTTCTGCTAAGGATATGATGGGCATGTTTGGTGGTGGGGAAAAATAGAAATCGAGGCTCTACATAAGTACAAACTCAAAAAGCAACTCTAGTTTACAGTGAAGCACATCCGTTGAACGTCATTAGGCCTTAGAAGACCTTCAGGAACTCCAAAGTTTTGAATTGAGATTTATCGACCCAATCATCACCTGTTGATAGTTCATTTCAGATAGACATTCAACGAAGCTGTTGTACTGTAAGTTGAAATAGAGCCTGACATGTTCCGTCAAAGCTTGTTCTATATATTAACTGTTTAATTATTTCGATAATGAATGTAATCTTAAATTCTTTTATATCGGTGCTTTTTCTCATTTTGTTGTGTCCGGGCACCATTTGTTTTTCCTTTTGCAAAAAGTTTGATCGTGATTTTTGCCACCAAATGCACGTAAATAAAGGTATGCAATATCAGTGGACCTTCTTGTGCTCCTCGTCAAAGGAACTGACACACAGAGTTTTATACTCCGCATTATCGAATAGAAAAGCTATGAACTAAATGGCACGTAGTCGTAGTGGTTTACTTATATAAATTTTTGCTGATGTATAAATTATCAAACGATACATAAGAAAATGGACTAATAAGAACATGTCATGAAAATGTTAGTTGTACGACGTCTCCAAATTTTTTACTTCTGAAAAAAGTTGATTAACGTACAATTATCTCAAAAAAATTCCTTCTGTTGAACCCTGTGGGATGGATGATCATGCTCGTTATTATTAGAGAAACCACAGCACAAAAACTCGGCTCGTCCATGTGGTTGGTTTTGCAAGACTTTTGTAAGCCCTACTTTTTTAGAAAAAAAATAAAAAGAAGCGGAAAAACACTTATTGAATGTTTGAAAGAAGTGCATTGACTTCTCCGATCTTATAAAAAGCTAAGAAAAGCATAAGTGATAAGTCTAGAAACTAAGGTTGTGTTTGCAAACTGTTAAAAAAAGTTATAATCGATTTTTAATTGTATTTAGGCATTTTTAGAAAGTTTGGTTGACAAGTTAAAATTATAAAAGTATTTTTTTAAGCTCGTAAATGGCCACAAGTTATATGCCTGTTTTTATGTAAGGCCCTAATTTGAGCATTCCACGTGGGCTTTGAGGCTTAATTGAGTGATTGCTTGTTTCTGAAATGCACATGTTAGTTCGTTGCATATACTATACTAATTGCACATAATAAGTTGGAAGCGAGTTGGTCGAGTTGTGTGCTAATTTAATTTGTATGTGTTTGGTTTTCGTTTGAGTTTTGTTCGGGTAATTCTAGATGAATACTGATGTTACCTCCCGCCAAACACTTTAAAGTTGAACAAGCACCAACTAATCTAATATAGTTATGTTGATTGAGTAATCTAATTCACACCTCTTTCTATATAATAATAGCAATTGCCAAACTTGGTGAAGCTAAGTAAGCATGAATGAGTTTTAAATGTTGTTGAGTGATTCTTAGTTTCTCTGAAGCCACCTTGTCTACAAATTGATATTCGCACATTACTGGTTAAATGAGTGATTTTTGGGCTAATTAAGTTTTGACACGATGGGATGAGAGGAACGTTTCTGATTTTAATTTAGATGAAGCTCGGTCATTTATAGTTTATCTTAAAGTTACTCCATGATACATTAATGATGTTCTAAACATAGGTACACATATTGGGCTTTTAGGTTTTGTAGCTTGATGGAGTGATTGGTTTTTCTCATATGCACATGTCATCACGTCCTCAAGAATTGTTTATCTGCTTGTGGGTTAGTTTAGTTTGTACGTGTTCCGTCAAAATTCAAATTTCTGAGGTTAATTCAAGATGAAGTTGAGTCAAACACAACTCATTCTGAAACCTCCTCAGGTTGCCATGAACGTGCACGAACTAAATTAAGCTATTATGTTGGATAAGCAATCTAATGTGCACTTTTGACACCTGCTACACTTGGATGCGCAAGTGCTTTTGAGTAATTGTTGGTTTCTTTGAGGTTATGATATTTAATGGTCCTAGAAGTTATTGTCGAGTTGCTTAGTGTTCATCCTAAGGCCGAGTTAAAAACCAATTTAATTCTACTAGTAGTTAATTTAGTTTGTGTGGGTGGTTGTTAGTTTAGTTGATACAATTAGTTGACTTGAATGTCTCTCATGTTTAGGTAGCTGAAGCTCGATCAATAACAACTTGATCCAAAGTTAGCTTAAGCTAATGTAAAGAGTCGCAAACCTGAGCTTTAGTCGCTTGATTGAGTGATCTAGTTTTTCAAATACACATGCTAACACGTTGCAAATACAATACTAATTGCACATAATAAATTGGTAGAGAGTGTGTCGTGTTGTGTGCTAAAGTTTTATATGTGTTTGGTTGTCATTTATGTTTGTTCATGACAAACTCGTCGAATCTGGTAAGCCTGAATGAGTTTTAACCGATGTTGAGTAATTATTAATTTCTTTAAGGCCAACATGACTACATGATATTCGCACATCATTGGTTAAATGAGTGGTTGTTGGGCTAATTAGGTTTGTACACGATGGGCTGAGAAGAACGTTTCTCATTTCAATTTAGATGAAGCTCGAACATTTATAGTTTATTTTAAAATTACTCTATGATACATTCATGATGTACTAAACGTATTTGGCTTAGGCTTAGGTTTTGTTGCTTGATTGAGTTATTACTTGTTTCTCATATGCACACTTCATCGCATCTTGGAGAATTGTTTGCCTGCTTGTGGGTTAGTTTAGTTTGTGTGTGTTCGGTTAACATTCAAATTTATGAGGTTAATTCTAGATGAAGCTGAGTCAAACACATCTTATTCTGAAACCACCTCAGGTCAAACTTGTTGGCCATGAACGTGCACGAACTAAAATAAGCCATTATGTTGGATGATCCATTTAATTAGCACATTTAACATGTGCTACATTTTACAACTCGACACATTTTTTGTGAATAAGTTGTAACATTGAACAGTTCCCTGGCAGCAATACCGACAGTAAGTGATGTTGTTGTAGTAAGATTACTCCCTCATTCTAAAAGTCTAGTCCTCAAGACTCGTGAGAAGCCATCAAGGTTGAATTGAATACGACCCCTTGTAACCAAGAGATGTAGCTTGTCCAGGAGACCTGATGGAAAATAATGGTCTGCTTCGAGGAGGAGTGTTATATTTGAACAGATTGCGACTCTTACAATCTGACATTGGCATGGTGCTTTGTTCCTGAATTCCAGTTCACCAAAAGAAAATATATACTCACATTTTTCGTTTTCATGAAACCAATAAGTCGAGTAACTAGGAAATTCCCAAAAGTCTGAGTAATTGTATGAGTTGATTTCCAAGCCAGGAGCTGCAATTGTCTCAATTGAAACCAGATAACCAACCTCTTTGCTGCACTTTAACGCCCTCATTTGGGCATCACATGCGATAATTCCTTTATGTGTCCAGAATGAATCTCCGCCCTCATTTACATCCTCAAATTTCCTAAAAATGCTCTCAAGAAGAGTTAACATTATCATGACACTTGCACCAGTCAAATGGCAATGGAAATTAGCTCCACAATTTATATAGATGAAATTAAGACATTCGGCTGAAATCTGCAGCTTTTCCTCATGTACTTCACAAGTTTCATGTACATTTTCTTCTAGTATTTCACTTGTAGCATCTAGAGAGCCACTCTCACAAAACTTATCAAATAGTCTATAGATGTCAAGTGAATCAACAACATTCACTTTCTCCGTACGAGTGAAGCGTAACAATTTGCAAATGTTCACATACTTAAGATATGCAATATCGACAAAAAATGAACAATGATCTTTAACAACACATCCACCTGGATCAAAGAGATGCTTGTAGGCGAATACTTTACCTCCATCCTTACGATTCGACTTTTCCTCAAACTCGCCATCAACAAGGTTGCTCCGTGAGTTGTCACTATCCATTTCCGTCACAATAATTTCATCGAGCAGATGATAAATAATATAAAACTCTTCATATTTCCTGATTTCTCTTTGAGGCATTTCGTCAAACAGTTGAGAGATGTCATAAATGTTGGGTATTTGAACCGCCTCAAATACCGCCTCCAGGATTTGCCCATGAGGTAATTACGAAGCAACACGAATAAAATATTGACGATAGTAACAACACAAGGATTTAACGTGGAAACTCCAAAACCGGAGAAAAAACCACGGGGACCCGAGCAAAATCCACTATGTAGAAAATTTGTACAACTACATAATTTTCACTCAACCCGAACAACCTCTCAAACGAGCCTTCTTACAAGATTTATTCCCTAACTCACATCTCACTCAAGTATATATAAATACTACAAGAGAACTATAGGGAATTACACTAAAAGACTACATTTGAGGTGTGATTTTCCAATAGCAACACATTGCTATTTATAGGCACAAATGGGGAGGGATCGGCTGCCTCCCCATCCATATTCATTACCACCCTTTTAATAGGGGTGTTTGGCAGCCAATGGGAAGCTTCCTTGAAGCTTCCCACCGTCAACAATCTCCACCTTGAAGATTTGATTCGTGACCCAATCAGATCTTCAAAAACATCTTCACTTCGGCCCTTGAACGATCGCACGCCCACTTCACCTAAGAAGACATTCATAGCTTTTGCTATCACTGCAACGCAATCATACCTCATTTCAGAAGTACCATGCTCCACCATAAAAGCACAATCGGCCCAATGTCGAAAATAAACCCTTGCTGATAAGTATGGTGCAACTCCCAACTTGGCTCTCATGGGAATCATGAGCCATCGACATTAATCTCACACCTTGCATCTACGCCAAGTCATGCTTGTGTGAAAACTGGGACCTACTAACACCAACGCCCTGTCTCATAGCAGTCTCATGCCATCAGAACGTACCGCCACTTATAACACGTCACGCAAGTAGACAATGTTAGTTTCACCAGTGTTTGACTAAGAGTTGCTCGCCACATCAACTCATCGTCCCGGACAATTTTGTCTTCCGTGGTCCTAGTGTCCGTACCACTCCCAACAGATTTTACCTGTTGTACTAGCAACTGTAACCGTCGTGCTAGCAACACCGCTACGTATAGCGATAACCTCCACCAGATGAATCCTCGTGTAACCCGACCAAGTCAACGTCTCACCGACTTGCCACAAGTCACAATTGATTTTTCCGTCAACATACGTCACGCCAAACTTCACTATATTCGTACCCCTGCTTCCGATATTGCCTCGGTGAGTTGGTGAATTTCAAGTAGATCAGAATAGTACAAAGTAAACCCCGGGAAAGAGATAGCTCGTCTTTCCTGACAGGATTTCAAGGTTCCCAAGTAATTGGTGGGGTCACAACGGTCCCGCTTAATAACCAATTACCTTTGATAGGACCGCCTTTTCCAGTACATATTCACACTACATCACACCACGACTCCACCCTAGCAATAACTCCACCTCCAGCAGAACCCGGGCTCTGATACCACTTGTTGGGTATTTGAACCGCCTCAAATAACGCCTCCAGGATTTGCCCATGAGGTAATTACGAAGCAACACGAATAAAATATTGACGATAGTAACAACACAAGGATTTAACGTAGAAACTCCAAAACTGGAGAAAAAACCACGGGGACCCGAGCAAAATCCACTATGTAGAAAATTTGTACAACTACATAATTTTCACTAAACCCGAACGACCTCTCAAATGAGCCTTCTTACAAGATTTATTCCCTAACTCACATCTCACTCAAGTATATATAAATACTACAAGAGAACTATAGGGAATTACACTAAAAGACTACATTTGAGGTGTGATTTTCCAATAGCAACACATTGCTATTTATAGGCACAAATGGGGAGCGATCGGCTGCCTCCCCATCCATATTCATTACCACCCTTTTAATAGGGGTGGTTGGAAGCCAATGGGAAGCTTTCTTGAAGCTTCCCACCGTCAACAATAAATTGTATCATATCTTTCGATTTCACCCCCGAAAATTTCATTTTGGTTCAGAGGCTTTTCATCAAACAGGTTGTGGATGCAAAATGAACCTGCCTCTAACTCCTCTTTGATCACCTCACCAACCCCGCCACCAACTTCAATCTCGTTCAGAGGAATTACATCGAACATGTGATACACGTTTAGTAAATCCTCATCCGAATCAGGCATTTCATCGAACAATTGGTAGATGTGAAAGTCATCTTCCAGCTCTTCATTATAAACTCCATTTTGGTTGTACGACATTTCATCGAACATATGATAGACGTTCAGTACATCATCCGCTTCACTTCCCACATTTCTCCGTGATTTTGCAGCGCATGACTTGATCGTCTCGCCGTACTTTTTAATAGCTTCCCCATACCTTTCACAAGATCGAGCCAACTCATCGACTTTTAAGGACAACGCCTGAAAAAGAGGTGTCAAGGATTCAGACTGACTCTGCCTTGTTCACCGCTGGTTTTGATCGACTGAATCAGAGTGTTGCGCCAGGGCAACGGCTCTGATACCATTGTTATGAACGGCGCCGGAGGTCGCCGATCAAACGACATCGTATTTCTATTTTTTGTATTGTTTGGAACTGATTTGATAAGAGAAAGAGAAAAATATTTCTTAGAGAAGAAGAAATATTATTTGTAACACTTTTCATTCATAATCCTGAAAGTTACACTGCTCCTCTTTTTTAAACAAATGGTAACTTCAAAGATGCCATCTTCTCTATGCAGCCATTAAAGGCCCTTGGACCTGATGGCCTTCATGCCAAGTTCTACCAGAAGGGGTGGGAATGGCTTGAGCAATCTTTTACTCAATTTGTACAAGAGGCCTTCAATTATGGTAAGTTTGAGCCTACTGTATGTGAAGCTTTCATGTGCCTAATACCAAAGGTTCAAAGTCCTGAACTTATCACTCAGTTCAGGCCTATTTCCCTTTGAAATATTCTGTACAAGCTGGTCACCAAGTGCCTTACTACTAGACTTAGAAGATTTATGCCTCATCTGGTGGCACCTACTCAATCTAGTTTCATCAAGGGGCGTAACACTCAGGATAATATAGTAGTGCTCCAGGAGGTGCTACAGTCCTTGAGGAAAAAGAAAAAGAACAAGTTTGGTAGTATGATCACGAAGCTTGATCTTGAAAAAGCTTATGATAAGATAAGCTGGGACTTCTTGGAAGAAACTCTCCTCTTCTTCCAATTTCCTCCAGGGGTGGTAGAACTCATTATGTTCTGTGTTAGAAATGCATCTACCAAGATTTTGTGGAATGGTTCTCCTTTTGAAGCCTTTCACTACAGATGCGGTTTAAGACAAGGTGATCCTCTTTCACCTTACCTTTTTGTCCTTTGTATTGAAAGATTATCCTATCTAATCCAAGAGGAAGTTCAGAAAGGTTCTTGGAAGCAACTTTGTCCCTGCAAGAATGGCCCTAAACTATCTCATATGTTCTTTGCAGATGATTTAGTGTTGATGGGGTTGGCTACTGTGGGGACAACAAGAGCTTTAAGGAAGACTCTTGACCATTTCTGTAGACCTTCTGTTCTGAAATTAAGTTACCAGAAATCCAAGGTCTTCTTCTCCAGAACTCAGGGAGCCAACTTAAAGAGACATATCAGTGAGATTATTGGCTTTGGTCAGACAACTAATCTTGGAAAGTATTTGGGGGTTAGGCTGATTCATGGGAGAGTTACTAAAGAGGACTATGATGATCTGTTTGATAGGGTGATGAGTAGGTTTGGCTCATGGAAGAGCAAACTGCTTTCTCTTGCAGGCAGAGAAACTCTTATAAGTTCAGTCTCTTCAGCTTTACCTGTATACACTATGCAGTCAGCTTATCTTCCTGATCATGTGTGCAAGAAACTGGATAAATTGAACAGGGATTTCCTCTGGTCTACTGATATTAACCAGAAGAAGTTTCACCTTGTAAATTGGAATAAGGTCACTAAAGCTAAGAAAGATGGAGGGTTGGGAATCAGAGTATCAAGAACTTCAAATGAATCCCTTTTGGCAAAGTTAGCTTGGAAGGTGTTGTGTAATGAGGACTCTCTCTGGTGTCATCTAGTCAGGGAAAAATATGTTAAGCACAAGATTTTTTCCCAGTATGTTATCAAGGGATCTGAAAGCTACACTTGGAAAGGAGTGGTCAAGTGCATGAATTTACTGAAGCCTCGTCTTAGATGGAAGGTGGGGAAGGGAGACAAGATATCATTTTGGTTTGATAACTGGAGGGGTTTTGGATGCTTAGGAGATGTAATTACAAGGATCCATGAGTCAGAGCAGCACTGGTCCCTAAATGAGGTACTGGATGAGAATGGAGAATGGCAACTGGATGGCTTGCTCACTGATATGCCAACAGATATCCTTCAGGACATTAAAGCTAAGCACATTCAGCTGACTAACCAGGAGGGTCTTTTACTGTGGGATGGCATTTCTAATGGAGAGTTTACTTGTCAGTTTGTCTATAAGCTGTTTCAGAAGGGAAACTCCATCTCTGGTGGGAATGCAGCAGGTAATCAATGGGTATGGAGTGTGGATGTTAGCAATAAAATGCAACACTTTATGTGGCTATTATCCTTGGAACGTTTGCCTACTAACTCCCTGAGATTTAAAAGACAATCAGCCCTCACTTCCATGTGTACCTTGTGTGATTTTCATGAAGAATCTGGCATTCATTTATTCAGACATTGTCAAGCAGCAAGACAGCTTTGGGAGGAGATAATACAGCCTGAGGACATGTTTATATTTGACAGGTTGGAGGATAAGGTTTGGCTAAAAGAAAATTTATCAACCTTGCAGGTCATAAACAAACTAGAACCTCAGACACAATGGCAGTGGGTATTCATGGCCACTCTTTGGATCTGCTGGAAGCATAGGAATGCAAGAGCATTTCACTCTCAAGAAGAGACTATTCAGGGCAGACTTCTCATGATTAGAAGACTGAGTTTGGACATGTTCTATGGGAGAAGACATAATAGGCTGATCCAGAAGAATGAGAAGTGGGAGAAACCTAAACCGGGTTGGAAGAAACTGAACACTGATGGAAGCTTTGTAAGCAACACCAATTCAGGCAGTGTTGCTGGTGTACTACGATCAGAAGATGGTCATTGGTGTTGGGGCTTCTACAAGAAGATTTTTGCCCCATCTGTGGATGAAACAGAGTTGTTGGCTCTCAAACTTGGCCTGGAGATGGCTTGGAGCAAGCGCATTCAGAAGCTGCAAGTAGAAGTGGATTCAATGACAGTTTTCAAATTGGTTACATGTGAAGTTACAGCACTGCCAAGGCTCCTGCCTTTGGTTGAGAAGTGCAAACAGTTACTCGGCCTTCCATGGTCCTTGGAGTTCAAATGGATTTCGAGATCATGTAATGTAGTTGCAGATGCATTGACGAAAATGCATTCGGTTGATAACGTGGAGGGTGTCTTATGGGACACTCCTCCGTCTAGTTTGATTAGTTCTTTAGTTGTTAAAGACATGCAATAATATTTTATGTATTTCCTTTTTTCACCAAAAAAAAAAACAAATGGTAACTAGGCCACCAAGTTAAGAAAAATAGAATTAAAAACTAAATAACTAAACACACGCATAATTCGAATTAAAAGCGAAATAAGCATAACGACTTTGTTTCTCGTCCTCGCGTTTCAACTCGCAACGTCGTTTCCCATAGATCACGTTTTTGGTTGAAATGTTGATTGTAACACTTCCCCAAGACTTGTAATTTTCGGCATCTTTCAGCTCCCTATTAATTCTCAGACTCATCAATTTCTCTCCCACAAAATTTCCATATTTGACCTGATTCTCCTTTGTCTCGTTGGCACAAATTGAGAAAGGCAGAGTAGTATCAGAATCAGTTTCTCCAATGATCGATTGAGAAGTAATATGATCCTTTCCTAAGGAACAAAGGTGACGGATGGAGTACGGATGGTGGGGGCGCAGGTGGACCAGGAGGCGTTTGGTGGTTGCCGCCATCATATCGTGACAACTTATTTAACAATGAGCCGTGAGGTGGCGTTGTGCGACCGTGGTTGTGCGGTGAAGCGGCGTGGTGGAAGGTTGGTGGTGGTGGTTACGCGAGCGGCTGAGCGTGGTGGACGGTTGGCGGTGGTTAGGCGGCGGTTGAGATTGGTAGAGGTTTGTGTGTCATGAGAAGAGGGTTAGGGTGGGGTAGCTGCTGAAAAGAAAACCTAAAAATGAGGAGGAAGTTTTTTTTTTAACCTTATAATATATATAATATATTTATGGGGGCGGGTGGATGAGCTACGGTTGCACACATTCTCAAGCAGCCAACATGACTACATGATATGTATCGAGACCGTTGTCGAACCCGCTTGGATAAGGATAGCTCTACCTGCGAGAGAGAGATTTTCATTACTCTTTCTTTGATTAGATCTCTAAACCACTTCACGTAATCTTCTTGTTCCATCTTTTAGTTTAGTTGAATTGACTCCATCTGTTCTTGTTTTCCCATAGGGGCATACGTCAAGCACCTCCTCTTGTTTAATAATATATATCTTTGCCTTACATTGTTTAATAATATATATCTTTGCCTTACAGAAAATACAATTTTCACTAACGCATTATTAAACCTTTGCCAGCGCCCTTTTGCTCTGGTGAAAACTTTTACCAGCGTTGCCTAGCACTTGTGTTGTTTGCGCTAGAGATCCATACACCAACGCTATTTTTTTGAGTTATTTTAATAACATGGCGTTGGTGTATTCTGTGCCGAACGTTTTTACAAGCACATATAAGAGGTGCTAGGAAAATCAAGACGCTGGGATGAAAAAATTTCTTGTAGTGACGACACCCTTGGACTCCATGAATAGGCAATAACATTTTAATTTCATATAACGAAATACATAACCTTACCTTTGCATAAATCTATAGTTGTGTTTACATAAAAAAAGATATATATCCATAACCTAACATAGTCTGAAGGTGCTGAGTGCACAAATTTAATCAAGCTAATCTTATTCCTTTAAATAAATAAATTTCTTATCTAAATACTTCAAAGATAAATTAAAGTCAATCAAACTTGATACAATCATAGTAGCTGAAATACATAAGAGAGAGAAAATGTAATTAAAATTGAAAAAATCAGATTTATCTTCTCTAATCGAGTCATTTACTCCAAAGATACAATTCGACTACCTAACAAGCTCCAAGTTATGCGGAACTTAATACAATTCCAGTGATTCAAATACATAAGAGAGGAAACTTTTATGAAATACTTGGCGAAAGTCAAATATGATTTTTCGCATCAATTATCCCATGGACACTATCCGACTTCCTCACAAGCTCCAAGTTATCCGCCATTAACTAATTTTAAAAGGAAAAAGAAAAAACAAATTAGTAAACACAAAGAGATTACTCATTACTGAAGTTTGTACAGAAATGGAGGGCCAATCTATTTTACCGTCTTAAACAGTACCAACATCTTGACTAGCTCCAAGTACCCCGTCACCAATGAGTCATGCTAAACAAAAGAATTATTTTTTAATGGATAAACATCAAATGCAAGCTAGAGAAATTTATAATGCTACGGTTCTACAATCAGCTCGTCATTTTAAACAAGAGAATTATATGTTAACAAAACAGTATCCCAATTAGAGAAATATATAATTAAATGAATTCGTACTAGAAATGGTGCCATTTATTTTTACCTCAATAATTTTCCCAAGGTCAAGTTGTGATTTCCTGATATCTGACAACAATGCTTCATTCTGACCAAGAGAAAGAAAGGAAAAACAATAAAAAATCATCAGTCTACAGAATTAAATATATGGAAAAAAGGAAACTACATGGTAGATAAATTAGAGAAATACATAATTAAATCCAACTTATTTTTACCACACTTATTTTCCCAACTGCAACTACTAATTCCGTGCCTCGAGCAAAATGACCCACCGTCAAATAGTCATTCTAAACAATAAAAATAAAATAATAAAAAACAAAGGCAAACTAGAGAAATTAATAGTTAGCTGACACTGTATCGACAAATGTCCAATTAGTTTTCACCAGTGTTTGGCATCTCTCGACCAGCTTCAACTTCTTCTTGATCAATTTGTCGTTCTAAAGAAGAGAAATAAATTTCAATTAAAAAGAAACAGGCTAAAGGATATTATAACTCAATAGTTTGCAAGTACAAAAAGAGCTCGCGAAATTCTACCGCATTAATTTTCCTAACGACAAAGTGTAAGTTCCCCATTACTTCCAAGTTATCCGCCATCCACTCCTCATTCTAAGCAAGAAAAAAAATTAAAAAAATGAGGCAAACCAGAGAAATTTAAAACAAAAATTGGTGTAGTGTTACCACATCTATTTTCTCAAAGTCAATGTCCAATTCCGTGAGTATCCTCAAGTTTTCGACCATCAATCCTTTATTCTGAACCAAAGAAATCAATCAATCATAATAGAGAAAAAAAAAAGAAGAAAAAAACAGAGGCACATTAGAGAGAATTATATACTGGAAAAGGTCATTTGTTTACCACATTGTCCGAAGTGTATGGCTCCATGCGAGCCATCAATTTGTCTTTCTAAACAAGAGAAGCAAAATAAAATATAAAAAAGTACCACATGCTCACAAGAAAAACATGCTATATTTTAAAATCCAGTTTATTTAAGTCCACAATATTTTTACCGCATCACTTTTCTGAATGATAGAGTCCAATATCTTCACTAGCTCCAAGTTAAATGCCATCAGCTTGTTATTCTAAGCAAGAGAAATAATAGAAACAACAAAATCAAACACAAATTAGATATACTTGTAACTAAAAGATTGTGTAATAAAAAAGGTCCAATTTAATCTTACCGCATTAATTTTCCAAATGGCATGGGGCTCCAACTTCCTGACTAGCGCTAAGTTATCCGCCGTCACTGCATCATTCTAAACAAGAGAATCAAATTATATAAATAAATTGTTGAAGATATTGATAAAAGTTAGGAAGATTATGTAGAATATTGTATATTGTATAATATAATCAGAAGATTGTAGTTTCTCTTTTCCTTATTTAGCTTGGATCCTTAGGGTCTGTTTAGGTTTTTTTCTTCTTGTATTGAGCAGTTTATGCTCCTTTTCTAATTCAATGAAGTATACAGATTATTAAAAACTTCCTGGTATCAGAGCCATAACTCTGAACCCTAGCAACGCTGCTGCCCACCAATTTTTTTTCAACGGATCTCTCCCTCTTTCTTCTTCTCTCCACTCTGTTGATTGAAGATGACAAATCCACTGTTGATGGAAGATGACAAATCCAGAGGATTACAAATCCTCCACAACATCACAATCAACAGCAAATTCATGAGGAAACATGGAGATCATAATTCATGGTGGCTCAGAAGCATCTCCAATCTCAATCACAATCTCAATCACAGGTCACAAATTAAATGGTCATAATTTCCTCCAATGGTCTCAGTCTGTCATGATGTTCATATGTGGTAAAGGCAAAGATGATTACTTGGCTCTCAATCTCAATCACAGGTCACAAATTAAATGGTCATAATTTCCTCCAATGGTCTCAGTCTGTCATGATGTTCATATGTGGTAAAGGCAAAGATGATTACTTTACGAGTGAGGTGACGATGCCGGATTCAACAGATTCTAGATACAAAAAGTGAAAATCTGAAAACAATATGATTATGCCATGGTTAATTAATTCCATGAATAATGATATTGGTGAAAACTTCCTACTCTTTGGGACAGCAAAAGAGATTTGGGATGCAGCGAAAGAGACGTACTCGAGTTCAGAAAACACTTCAAAATTATTCCAGATTGAAACCGTTCTCCATGACTTCCGCCAAGAAGATCAATCTGTCACACAGTACTTTAGTACTCTCACTCGACATTGGCAACAATTAGATTTATTTGAGATATTCCCGTGGACATGCACTACTGATTCTGCCTTATACAAGAAAATTGTAGAGCACAAAAGAACTTTTAAGTTCCTCCTCGGCCTTGCAGCCCGTGGCCAGAACTTTACTGTCAGTGCTGGATGCCTCTGCCCTTGCAGCCGCCCGTGGCCAGCTTAATGGTGGAGTTGGTGACACTCGTCGTAAAGGCGAACGACCATGGTTGATCACACTGCAAGAAAGTCGGTCATATCAAGGATACTTGCTAGGTTACCAAGTTTGGATATGTGCAATGTGAGGCAGATCACACTTTATTTGTTCGTATATCTCCAACCAAGAAAATTGCATTACTGATAGTATATGTGGACGATATTATACTATCAGGCGATGACGAAGCAGAATTGAAGTTATTGAAGGGGCGTCTTGCTCAAGAGTTTGAAGTAAAAAGACTTGGGAACTCTAAAATACTTCCTAGGAATGGAAGTTGCTAGATCCAGCAAAGGGATTGTGATCTCGCAGAGAAAATATACTCTTGACTTGCTTAAAGAAACAGGTATGTTAGGGTATAAATCGACTGACACACCTATGGATGCACACAAGAAGATTGGAGTGGACATAGACAACACACCTGTTGATAAGGGACAATATCAAAGACTCGTGGGAAGCCTGATATCTCTCTCATACTCGTCCAGACATTGGTTTTGTTGTCAGCTTTGTAAGTCAGTTCATGCACAGCCCCATAGAGGAGCATATGAATGTTGTGTATAGAATCCTTCGGTATTTAAAAATGACTCCTGCAAATGGACTATTTTTCAAGTGATCTGAAAATAGAGAAGTCGTTATTTACTCAAATGCAGATTGGGCAGGGAATCTCACGGATCTTCTTCTACTTCAGGTTATTATTCTTTTGTTTAGGGCAACTTAGTGACCTGGAGAAGCAAGAAGCAATCAATTGTGTCAAGAAGGGTTATTGTTCTTTTGTTTGGGGCAACTTAGTGACCTGGAGAAGCAAGAAGCAATCAATTGTGTCAAGAAGCAGCGCATAAGCTGAATATAGAGCTTTGGCTCAAGGAATTTGCGAAGGAATCTGGATTAAGAGGCTACTAAGTGAACTTGGCATTAAACCTACTCCTGTCAAACTCATGTGTGACAACGAAGCAGCTATTAGCATTTCAAAGAATCCAGTTCACCATGATCGCACTAAACATGTGGAAATTGATAGACATTTCATCTCTGGAAAGAAATCAAACTCCACAATCCAGCTGACTTATATTCCTTCAAAACTGTAAATTGCTGATATTCTCACTAAAGCTCTACCTAGTCCTAACTTAGAAGATTTGAGCTGCAAGCTTGGTATGTATAATATATATATACACCAAACTTGAGGGGGAGTGTTGAACATATTGATAAAAGTTAGGAAGATTATGTAGAATATTGTATATTGTATAATATAATCAGAAGATTGTAGTTTATCTTTTCCTTATTTAGTTTGGATCCTTAGGATCTATTTAGTGTTTTTTTCTTCTTGTATATATTGAGCAGTTTATGCTCCTTTTCTAATTCAACGAAGTATACAGATTATTAAAAACTTCATAAATCAATAAATAAATAAAACACGAGAGAGGCAAACTAAAGAAATTCATAACTAAAAGCTTTCATACGGAAGAATATGTGGTTTATTTATGTCACATCAAAATTTCCATAGAAGTTCAACTTCCTTTGTATCTATTGCAACAAGTTTCTCAATGGAGAACAATTTCCAGACTATCACTAAGTTTCAGCAATCTATTCGGCATTCTAAACAAGAAAAACAAATATAACCAAAAAACCACCAGAGGCAAACTAGAGAAATAATAAACTAACACATTTTGTATCAAGTTAATTTATATCGATTGAAATGGAAAAGCATGACAGGAATTTTGTCGACTTCCTATCACTCCTGCATTGTTGCGTGGCTCTCACTGGTGGGCTATGCAGCAGAATCATGCACATATGATGAGCATAAGTGAGATGCAAATGATGCACAAAAAGAGACATGATACAAAATGAAGGTATTCACCCTAAAGACCTCATAGGTGCATCGAGAGGTAGTTGACCCATGCCAGGGTGGAGTGAATAAGTGAATGAAAGAAGTGACGACAGCACCAAGACCAAAAATAAGTGCTACAGGGTTTAAAAGAAAAAAACCATGAAGGAGCAACCTTACAGATGCATAAACTAGCAAAGAAATAAGCCAAAAAAGCTATTGGACTTGCACGAGAGACTATGTAATGGGAAATTATGAGCAATTGGATAACAAAGAGGCCGACAAGGATGCATACAAAATTGCTCCCATGAGAGAGAAAGAATGCATCAATAATGAAGAACAATCGATCTTGCGTCAGGATCCAATCAAAGTATGATGGAAAGAGTATTTCCATGGCCTGTTCAATGAAGGTCAATGAAGGTCCTACTGATGAAGAAGTGGGTGACATTACGTCGTTCAGTTAGGATGTTGAATCTTGTACCTCCGATCAAGCCTTTTGGGGATTACGTCGTTCAGTTAGGATTTAAGCCTCAATTTTAAGCCTCAATTTTATGTGACATGTAAGAAAATTTGAAGTCAAAGATGCTTCGAACATGATGAAGACACGCAAAGTCGTTGACCGTGACAATATGCTATTGAAGAATGGAGAAGCATTGGAGATATAGGTGTGACTTGGTTAACACACCTCCTCAACAAGATACAAAGAACAAATAAAATACCAGCGGAGAAAGAGTACACTAATACCACCTCTATAAAAGCAAGGGCGATATGGGCGATATCCAGAAATGTTTTAACTATCGAGGGAGAGAACTTATGTGTAATACGACAACAACATAGGGTAGTGATTGAACACCGATTGAGACTTGAGACAAATTGTCCCCATACGTGAAACCAAGTTGGATTAATGCCAATTAGATACCGCATAAACGATACGGCGCGTCGAAACTCTCAACTCGAGGCATATGGAGAGAGCACGAGGGACATCAGAGAAAACGTGGACGGAGGTCATATGAAACAACATAAAGCTTAGAGACCTAAATAAAATAAAGATGTACTTCTCAACGATAACAAATGGAGATGGAGAATTTATGTAGCCGACTCAACGTGTTCAACTCGTGGTTCATATAGCCTACCATAATTTATTGGAGTTGTGGTATTCATTTTCCAAGGACAAAGCCCAATTTCGTGACAAACTTGAAAATTATCCACGGTCAACTTGTCAAGCTAAATAACACAAATAAATTTTACCAGAACAATAGGAGAGGTTTAAAATTAAAGGATTTTGTAGTTAAAAAGGAGTGCTTTACTTTTACGACATAGTCTAATTCCGTGACGAGCTTAATTTTAAAACAAAGAACACCAACGACAACATAGAATCTTTTTATAAATTAAGATAATTTGTACTGAGAAAATTCTATTATTTTTACCGCAATAATCTTCTTGAAAATGTTGTTCAATTCCTTGACTAGCTCCATGTAATCCCGCACCAATGTGTAACCCTTAACAACAGAGATAAATCTTAGAAATGAACACGAGCGGCAACCTAAATAAATTAATTACTAAAAAAAAAAAACTCTTAGCTTATTATACCTTCTCAGTTTTCCTGAAGGTAAAGTCCACTTCAGTGACTAGCTCCATGATAATCGCCATCATTTCTTCACTCTAAACCAGATAATTTAAATAATAAAAGGACACCATAAGACAACTAGAGAAATTCACAATTAAAAGGTTTCAGTTCATTCTTACCACATAGTCTAATTTCTTATCTAGCTCCAAGTTAGTCATCAACTGACATTCTAAACCAGAGAAAAAAAATTAAAACAAAAAACAAAAAAGAAACACCAAGGGCCACACTAAATAAATCTATCATTAAAAGACTTGTACCGAAAAAGGCCAAGTTACTTAACAAGAAAATAGACTAGCATAAAGTTTTAAGGCATTAATTTGTTATTCTAAACGAGAGAGGCTAAAATCCACTTCGCACCCCCCTAAAAAGGCCAAATTATCACTTTGCACCCACCGAAAGAATTACAGTAATTGACACTTTGCACCCCAAGTCGATTCCAGTATTCACGTGGTTATGTGTGATTGTTGCATGGTTTTGGAGTTTGAAACACGTTGGAAGAACGATAATCCGGGCTGAAAGATACTAGTGATGTTCAAGCTATAAGGTGAGGGGTAATTATAATGTTGTTGCAAATTGCATTGAAGCTAGATTGTAATTGACGAGCTTTCCTAATTCGTAGATTGCAGGAAATTGGGGTTATTTCGATTAGTTTGGGCCTGAAATGTGTGATCTAGCTAAAAAAAATACAAAAAAATATGGATTGTCGAACAAACTTAATGTGTGCAAGCGTGTATAAAGAAAGACTGAAAAATTGGTGTTTAAATATGACCTTGAGTGACCGTTTTACAAAACATTAAGGCTGAAATCAAGTAGGGGTGAAAAGTGTCAATTGACTATAACTCTGTAGAAACATTGTACTATATTGTAATTTAATTATCTGTCTATTATTGTCATTTACAAAGGGTAGATAAAATAGTTAATAGCATTTACTAGAGGTGGATGGGATTAGTTATTGTAGGCATGGGAGTACTTCAATTCTTACCTATCTCAGATCTAAGTTTTTCTCTATATATGTATAATCTGTCCATTGATGAAATATGGAGTACTCCAAAGTGAAAACTCGGCTTTTTGATTTTTCGGTAGTTCAAAGTGACACCTTGGCCTATTTAGAGGGTGCAAAGTGGGTTTTAGCTGAAATAATACAAAGGGCATAGACAAATTAGAGAAATTTAAAAAGGTCAGATTAATAATATTTACCCCATTAATTTTGGCAGGGTCCAAGTTCCTCGCTATCTCCAAGTTCCTCCATATTGCTTCGTCCAGCTGAACAGGAGAAATAAATTGAAAAAGAACAGGATAGGCAAACTAAAGAAAACACGATTAAAATATTTTGAGCTGAAAACATCTGCATCATTTTTACCATGTTAAACCCAAGGAAGAAGTTTAATCTCTTGACCTGCTCTAAGTTATCCGCCCGCAGTTCTTCAATCTGACAAAGAGTTATAAAGTAAAAGAAAATCAAGAGAGGCAATCTAAGAGGAATTTAATAATTAAAACATTCGGCGTCAAGATTATTTTTATAGGGCGAAATGGAAAAACGTGACAGAATTATTTGAGATAGTGATTTTCCACCAAAACTAAATGCATGGATCAAAGTTTCATTTCGGTATATATTTTGGATAGTTAAACATCAGAAACTTTTGTAAACATTTCATAAATATGTCGAAACATTTTGAGAGCATCATACAAAATTGTAAAACTTAAAAAATTATAAGTTACTAAAGAATAAATCAGAAAAGTGTACAAAATAACAAAATACTGAAACTCAAGCAAGATCAAACAAAATTAAGCACCCAAAAGATCAAAAGCAAAGAGAAATAATGCAGTTTTATGTGTCATCCCAAATTACAAGACCCACAAGTCCGATAGTAGCAGGTGAGAGGTGGAGCAGGTGAAGGGCGGATGAGAAGGTATACCCACCACCCATCCAATAGTGAGCGGGTGACACAAAATCAACCCGCCTACATGCGTAAAAAAGTAAAATCATAGTGTATAAGAATGAACATGGGGGTGGGGCGGGGGAGCAGGATTCTAAACACCCCTGAAGTCCAATAATTTGTTAATGAAAACAAGAGAAAAAAAATTTAAGACGGGATCAGCTACCTGAGGTAAATAAAAAGAAATTTACAAATAAAACACTTCACTGTGTACTCGGGAGTCCAATTTATTTTTACCTGACATTTAAATTTCTTGAGGAGCGCCAAATTTTCCGCCATCAATTCCTTATTCTAAGAAAAACAAAATCAAGAAAAGGAAAAGTAGAGGAATTTATAGATTACTGGATTTTGTAGTGAAAAGGGGTGCAAGTATACTTACCCAGCTAAGTTTCCAAAGGAAAAACTTCAATTCCTGGACTAGCTCCGAGTTATCCGCCATTGATTTGTTTTTCTAAACAAGAGAAGTAAACTAGAAAGAAGAAACACAAGAGGCAAAAGAATGTGCGATTAATTTTATGACTAGAGGAAAGTTATCCGGCATTGATTCTAGACAACAAATGAGAAGAGAAAAAAGAAACATAAAAAAGATTTCCACAATTCCAGGCGTGTTCTACTTCCTATTTGGCCCCTCACCTTTGTAGTAAGTGTGTTTTGAAGTAAGTGATTTGTCATCATAGGTTTCGAAGCATTTAAATCCTGACGTGTATCAGAGTGTAATTCCCTGGATGAACCAAAGTATGCTCCTACAAGTGCAGGAATTGAGAAGTTAAGCAAACAACGAAAAAGCAAGTTACGGAAGAAACTTAATTAAGTTACCTTCCATCACTAACAAGCATCTCCGGCCAATACAAAGCAACATAGAATAGAATAGAACAGATAGATACAATTCACCCAATGTCCGAAAAAATAAAAGATTTTCTAACTTACTCTTTCTTCCCCAAGACTTGTAATTTTCGGCATCTTTCAGCTCCCTATTATTAATTCTCAGACTCATCAATTTCTCTCCCACAAAATTATTTCCCACAAGATTCTCCTTTGTCTCGTTGGCACAAATTGAGAAAGGCAGAGTAGTATCAGAATCAGTACTTTCTCCAATGCTCGATTGAGAAGTAATATGATCCTTTCCTGAGGAACAAAAGTGGCGGAGGGAGTACGGATGGTGGGGGCGCAGGTGGACCAGGAGGCGTTTGGTGGTTGCCGCCATCATATCGTCACAACTTATTTAACAATGAGCCGTGAGGTGGCGTCGTGCGACCGTTGGTGGTGGTGGTGGTGGTGGTTACGCGAGCGGCTGAGCGTGGTGGACGGTTGGCGGTGGTTAGGCGGCGGCTGAGATTGGTGGAGGGTTGGGTGTCACGAGAAGAGGGTTAGGGTGGGGTGGCTGCTGAATAGAAAACATAAAAATGAGGAGGAAGTTTTTTTTTTTTTTAACCTTATAATATATATATATAATATATTTATGGGGGCGGACGGATGAGCTACGGTTGCACACATTCTCGAGCAGCCAACATGACTGCATGATATCTATCGAGACCGTTGTCGAACCCGCTTGGATAAGGATAGCTCTACCTGCGAGAGAGAGAGATTTTCATTACTCTTTCTTTGATTAGATATCTAAACCTCTTTTATACTTCACGTAATCTTCTTGTTCCATCTTTACGTAATTAATTCATGTAAATTATTGGAGTTGTAGTGACGACACCCTTGAAATCCATGAATAGGCAATAACATTTTAATTTCATATTACGAAATACATAACCTTACCTTTGCATAAATCTGTATTTGCGTTTACATAAAAAAAAGATATATATATATATATATATATATCCATAACATACATAGTCTGAAGGTGCTGAGTGCACAAATTTGATCAAGCTAATCTTATTCCTTTAAATAAATAAATTTCATATCTATATACTTCAAAGATAAATTAAAGTCAATCAAACTTGATACAATCATAGTAGTTGAAAAACATAAGAGAGAGAGAGAGAGAAAATGTAATTAAAATTGAAAAAAGTCAGATTTATCTTCTTTGATTGAGTCATTTACTCCAAAGATACAATTCGACTACCTAGCAAGCTCCAAGTTATGCGGAACTTAATACAATTCCAGTGATTTAAATACAAAAGAGAGAAAATTTATTTGAAATACTTGGCAAAAGTCCAATATGATTTTTCGCATCGATTATCCCATGGACACTATCCGAATTCCTCACACGCTCCAAGTTATCCGCCACTAACTAATTTTAAAAGGAAAAAGAAAAAACAAATCAGTAAACACAAAGAGATTACTCATTACTGGAGTTTGTACTGAAATGGAGGGCCAATCTATTTTACCGCGTTAAACAGTACCAACATCTTGACTAGCTCCAAGTGACCCGTCACCAATGAGTCATGCTAAACAAAAGAATTATTTTTTAATGGATAAACATCAAATGCAAGCTAGAGAAATGTATAATGCTACGGTTCTACAATCAGCTCGTCATTTTAAACAAGAGAATTATATGTTAACAAAACAGTAACCCAATTAGAGAAATATATAATTAAATGAATTCGTACTAGAAATGGTGCAATTTATTTTTACCGCAATAATTTTCCCAAGGTCAAGTTGTGATTTCCTGATATCTAACAACAATGCTTCATTCTGCTTCATTCTGACCAAGAGAAAGAAAGGAAAAACAATAAAAAATCATCGGTCTACAGAATGAAATATATGGAAAAAAGGGAACTACATGGTAGATAAATTAGAGAAATACATAATTAAATCCAACTTATTTTTACCTCACTTATTTTTCCAACTGCGACTACTAATTCTGTGACTCGAGCAAAATGACCCGCCATAAAAAAGTCATTCAAAACAATAAAAATAAAATAATAAAAAACAAATGTGATGGGATTATTTTAGGAAAGACCCAATATAAAATATTGGGCCAATCCACAAAGAAAAGCCCATAATGTTGTATATCGAACAGGAGTGATTCAATGTTGGATGAGTAACGAATGTGCAGAATTCAATCTAAGAGATAGATCGAATTCTGCACATTCGATACTCATCTCCAAACTACCACTGGAGCCCATGGGACGGGGTCTATAAATACCCCGTCTACTGGCATTCTCAGGATTCATTCCACACTCGATACATATTCATGTACATCGAATTCACTGATTCGATACACACTTGATTCGATACTCATCAAAACTCGACCTTCCTGTCAATTCGATACAGAACCATATTTGACTTAGGCCAGCATCAAACCATCCCCGTTCGAGGCTCATCAGCGTCGAACCAGCGTAGTTTGATACACATCAGGTTCGATCTAAGGCAGCACTGAATCACTCTGATTTGGTATTCATCGATCGAGCCACACCGATTCGATCTATCAAATTATATGTCTGAAAAGGATATCTGAAGTAATTTTATACTTGGTGGACCATGTCAACTCAGTTAATGTGCTATTCAGCTCCACTTTGGAGAAAATGGGGTTGAATGGTGAGATATTGGAACCGGTAAGAACCTCGCTTCATAGATTCGGAGGCCCGGAGATAGTGCCTCGTGGAATGATTTTTCTCCCTACCTCATTGGGAACCGCGCCTCAGAGGAGAACACTGTTGGCGACTTATGTTGTTGTCGATATGCCTTTCTCTTACAATGACATTATAGGAAGGCTAGCGCTGAACGCGTTCCGAGCATTACCATCAACTTACCACCAAATGGTAAAATTCTCCACTCCTGCCGGAACTGGTGAAGTAATCGCAGACCACATTGAAGGCTGGAAATGCTACGTGGCATTGCTTCGAGCGCAACCACAGGTGGAGCAAGAAGCAGCGGAACTGCTGGCTTCCATGGAGATGGAGCACATTGATTGAAGTGCCCCCTATTTAATTTTTGCAAGTCTTAATTTCTCGAATATTTTGAACAACTTTAATTCGTCCCCTCTGCCCTAACGAGCATGAAGGGCAGACACGTACTAACTTAAAACAGGGACACCGAAGACTTAAGCCACGAAGACTGCCTCGAAGAACATAGGAGAGCGGATTTTGGAATCAAAATCCTCCATTATTCTCTTTATATGAATTCGTTTCCAAAAGAAACGCTTTTGACTTATCAATCATATTATCATATTTGTAAATACGAAATGTGAAATATCTAACTATGCAGAGGCATGCATAATCTCAATCTTATGCAAGACCTAAAAAGGTTCACTCCAAAGATGGAAGGGACGAACATTCTATCCCAAGTGGCAATGCAGGATCCAAGAAGGTTCATTCCCACGAAAGAAGGAACGAACACTCTGTCCCAAGCAACAAGTGACATTCGTAAATCCATAAGAGATGAAAAAATGGACGGACACTCTGTCTAAAGTGGTAAGTGACACCGCAATTCCCGAAATATAAAAAAGGATGGACACTTTGTCCGAAGTGGCAAGTGACACTGCAATTCCCCAAAAATAAAAAGGAACGGACACTCTGTCGAAAGTGGCAAGTGATACCGCAATTTCTGAAATATAAAAAGGGACGGACACTCTGTCTGAAGTGGCAAGTGACACCGCAATTCCCAAAAAATAAAAAGGGATGGACACTCTGTCTAAAGTGGCAAGTGATACCACGATTCCCAAAAAATAAAAAGGGATGGACACTCTGTCCAAAGTGGCAAGTGAACTCCGCAATTCCCGAAAAATAAAAAGGGATTGACACTGTCCAAAGTGGCAAGTGATACCGCAAATCTCGAAATACGAAAAAAAAGGACGGGCACTCTGTCCAAAGTGGCAAGTGATACCGCGAATCCCGAATACAAAAAAAGGAACGGACACTCTGTCCAAAGGGGCAAGAGATAACCGTGAATCCCAAAAAATAAAAAATGGAACGAACGCTATATCAGTAGTAATAGAATAATAATCCTAAAGAGAAACATACCACTACCACCCTCCACAAATATGAAAGGACGCTCTAGTTGTCAAAATAGGGTAAAACGCAACAATAAAGATTGAAAGAAAAGGCGATGAATACGAGCCAACAAATAAGCATACCACTGAAAAATACCACGAATAACGTGCAATGACGAAGCAATTATTAGAATTATTCAAAACATTAAAGAGCGGTGCAGCGACAGAAAGCAGAATAGAAATTATTCATTACAAAACATAAATAGTCGAAGCCCTTAGGCATCATCGTCATCCTCATCTTCAAAGGAAGGATAAACGGGGGGCATTGGTGGCGGTGGAGAGATTCCCCCAAAAATGAGGTTGTCACTCTTGAGCTGCACAACAAACTCATTCGGAGAAGCTGGTTGATCATTCACGACGGGCGACAGAATCTCTCTATTTGGCCCCAATGAAAGATCGAGCCAAGCGGGGTCAAAGTGCCCACGGACATAATTGGTGTTGTAGAATTGTTGCACCGTGAGCACTTGCACCTTCTGGGCTTCTCGGGCACCCCCCACCCCCCCGAGCACTTATCTCTAGAAAGGTATTGCTCCGGAGGAACTCCTCGGCAATATCCACCCGTTGTTGCGCGGAAAGAACCTGGACAATGTTAAAAGAGAGTAACAAGGAAGAATAAAAGAATACAAATTTATAGTCATGTAAAATTACTTTACCTCACTGAGGCCGCGAGCATATCCAATCTCCTTGGCCCACTCAGACCTTTCTTTCTCAGCCGCCAGTTCTTTCTCGAGTTCGGCAACTCGTTTTGCCAGCTCACCTTTGCTGGATGAAAGATTGTCGACTTGCGATTGAAGCTGATTGACGGCCTCCTTTGCAAGCCTCACTGATTCTCTGTCACTGGCGGCTCGAGCAGCATAATCCTTCACCTTTTCCAAAGCTTTCTTCTTCTTGTCAAGGGCGGCCCTCAGAGCATTAGGGTCATTACCACGAAATTCAGTCTCGACCTGCTGTTGTCCACTCATCCTTGCTTCGTGAGCCTTGACCAGAGCCGTGAACATGGCATCCAAAACTCCACCACCCTAAAAGCGAAAAAACAAGGAGTTACATGATCACACAACGATTCGCATACAAATGCATCTGGAAAGTAAAGAATATTACCGCAGTTAATATATGAAGAGCATTCCACTCCACCATTTTCCTTTCCTCGGCAGAGACTGCATGAGGAACTGCGAGGTTCAGAAGAAGAACTTTCAGGGCGTCAAACGACTCCTCTTTAGAAATCTCATATCCACCAACATGGGCACACGGACCGTGACTTGGCCCTGCCCTGACACTTGGCCCCTCTACCGGAGCAGAGCTGCTCGCAGCACCCATACCAGACATCCGCGCCGCAGGGGGGATAACTCCCCCCGATTTGAGAACGAGTCTGGTGGACTCTTCTCCACTTTGCTTGAGCAGCAGCCTCGACGTTATCACCTTGGCCAGCGACAACACCATCAGAACCTTCCGCTTGGCTAAGGTCAACATGAGGAGGAGTTTCTCCCTGGCCTTGTCCCAACACATCCTCGAAAGGATGAGCAGAAGCCTCAACATGGGCCTAGGTCGAAGCATCAGCTGCTGCCGTTTTGCCCTTGTTCTTCATCTTCCTTGGGGGTGGCACTGGGGGAACAAAGGTAGTCTGAGAACCTTCATTCTTATTGGCTAGGGCTCGATTGATTTGGGCATAACGATCCATGATGAATTCGAATGAAAAGATAAAATGTTATTAGTATCATCATAATGGTAAACGAAAACAGAAAGTCGACTAAATAACGCAGAATCTATACCAAGCGTAAATCTCCCATTATAGCGAACTGGCGACAACCCAGCTAAAGATAACACACGATTCTCTACCAGTTTTTTAACGTTAAACTGGTGATCGCGGACTAAGTTCGGGACAAAAGTACAGTCCCATGAAGGTGGGCGTACACCCGGCGGTATTGCAACTCTAGCACCGCCAAACCAATCACGGCAATACGTCTCGAATTCGCCTTCATAACTCTCCTCAACATATAAGTAACATTTTTTCCAATCCTTTCCGTAACTAGTGGCCCCGCCACTCAAAAACTTGCGATTCCTAAGTGCCTTAACTTGATAGAAACCTGCTTCCCTCCTACAAACTTCGAAAAGGGCCCAAAACTCAAGGGACCCTGAGGTTCGCCCAAAGCCTTCATCAAGATGATAAAACCGATAATTTGCCCGAACGAGTTCGGTGTCAGCTGACTTGGCACAATCCCAATGGACCTCAAAATAAATTTGACCTCCACGGGTATGGGCAATCGCAACCCGTTGACCAGCTGACCCCCAAAAGCTGTGAGGTGACCAAGCGGGGGTGAATCGATGCGCTTGTTCGGACCAGGAATGACTAACTTATACCTTTTGGCTATGTTAAACATTTCACGCAAGGAAGGGCGACTATGCTGCAACCGCGACACATAAGTATTATACGCCATCCCTGGGACCTCCACATAGTCATCAATCTCCCTATTGATGGCTTCAATATCTTCACCTACTTCACTGGAGGCACAATTATCCTCAGAAGAAGATGATTGCGAATCATCGTCCCCACCTTGCAAGGACGATTGATCATCGTTACCACCTGGATGATCATTCCTAGGTGAGTCGGCAGTATCAATATCAATTTGCTCATTCTCATCTCCTCGGGGTATATTCGAACCCGCGGGAGCACATGCAGGGGCCACCACAGAGTTGACTGAACCGGAGCTTGAGCCGCTACTAGACTAACTCCCTGAGGTCGATTTAGATCTCACCATCTTGATCGACACAAATTGAAACAAAATAAAAAAAGAAAAACGACTGACTACGTGTGAATACGTCACTCTCGGCACTTACAAAATCTACGCGACATGTTTAAATAACCATTCACTAAGCAAAAACAGCATGGCTCGCAAAGTAAGCACATAATCATTTACCTTGGTTATAGCTGGAAAATCGACAACGAGCGAGAAACAAATTGCCTGCAAAAAGTGAGAGCAATATTAAACAAAATTAGAGGCAAAACCTACATATTCAACAAAAAACTGGAAAAAAAATTCTAATGCATTAGATAGAACGATCTATCGTTCGATACATCCAGTATCGAATAAGCAGCATTCGATGCAATTTGTAACGAACCATGCTCGTTCGATGCTGCATCGAACGAGCATGGTTCCGCCTTTATATAGCGTGAGTTCGAGTTCGGCGGAAGGATAAATGAGCTTCTGAACCACTTTCCGCCTTTATATAGACGTTGAAAAGGCCCATTAGGCCCATCAAACCAAGCATCGAATCGGGCTAATTCGATATACATTTTAGCATCGAACGCCATCGATTCGATCGAAGAGCAATAATAGGCAATACACACATCGAACCACCAACGTTCAATCCAGACCACAAGATCGAACGAGGAACATTCGATCGACCACACCAACATTGTATATCGAATCGGAGTGATTCGATGTTGGATGAGTATCGAATGTGTAGAATTCGATCTATAAATACTGGGGCCCACAAGACGAGTCTATAACTACTCCGTCTTCTGGCATTCTCAAGATTCATTCCACACTCGATACATATTCATGTACATCGAATTCACGGGTTCGATACACACTTGATTCGATACTCATCAGAATTCGATCTTCCTGTCAATTCGATACAGAACCTTATTTGACTTAGGCCAGCATCAAACCATCCCTGTTCGAGGCTCATCAGCGTCGAACCAGTGTAGTTCGATACACATCAGGTTTGATCTACGGCAGCACCGAATCACTCTGATTCGATATTCATCGATCGAACCACACCGATTCAATCTATCAAATTCTTTGTCTGAAAAGGATATCTGAAGTAATTTTATACTTGTAATTTATGGTAGGTGTTCCGAACCAAGCTAGTCCATACATTGTAATAGATTAGCATTATTTTGGGATTGTCATGCCCATTTGTAACAATTTCAGGTGTATTGTAACCCGAACGAAATAAGACCAAAATAAAAGGCAAACTAGAGAAATTTATAGTTAGCTGACATTGTATCGACAAATGTCCAGTTAGTTTTCACCATTATTTGGCATCTCTCGACCAGCTTCAAATTCTCCTTGATCAATCGGTCGTTCTAAAGAAGAGAAATAAACTTCAATTAAAAACAAGCAGGCTAAAGGAATTTATAACTCAATAGTTTGTAAGTACAAAAAGAGTTCGCGAAATTCTACCGCATTAATTTTCCTAACGACCAAGTGTAAGTTCGCCATTAGTTCCAAGTTATCCGCCATCCACTCCTCATATCTGCAACACATTTCATGTTGGGAAAAAATACTCGACATACACAAAGGTTGAACGAAAATCGAGAATTCATATAACATTACAAAGATGAACAAATGGCGCATAAATTGATAACCAATCCTTACGGATACGTCTCCCAAACGGGGGGGCATGTTTCCAAGCCAAAAAATTCATTTGACGCCCAATCCTTAGGGGGCATGTTTCGAAGCCAAGAAATTTCATTTGGCATCCAATACTTACGGATACGGCTCCCAAATGGAAGCATGTTTCGAAGCCAATAAATTTCATTTGGCACCCAATCATTACGAATACGGCTCCCAAATGGGGGGAAAGTTTCAAAGCTAAGAAATTTCATTTGGCATCCAATCCTTACGTATACGGGTCCCAACTGGGGGGCATGTTTTGAAGCCAACAAAAGTTTATTTGGCAACCAATCCTTACGGATACGGGTCCCAAATAGGGGGCATATTTTGAAGCCAAGAAATGTTATTTAGCACGCAAACCTTCATGGTTACGGTTCCCAAGTGGGGGCATGTTTTGATGCCGAGGACAACACGTTGCAGCATTTCTCAAGAGGACACATATATTAATTTGGCACCCGTTCTTTACAAGAACGGCGGTTACTATGGAGCTGCATTGCACGACATCACGGTTTTGATCATATCTCCCTATTGGTTGATTGAAACCTCGATCTGCCACTTCTTGATTAGGGACCATGACTCATGTAGATTTCAGCCCATATATGGATTAGATACTTTTTGGGTTCTAGGGTTCGAGGGTTATAAACGTTTCTCTGTTTGGCCGTTTTCTTAGTTCGACTGTTTTCTCTGTTCGACCTTTTTCTCGGTTCAACTGTTTTCTCTGTTCGACTGTTTTCTTGGTTCGACCATTTTCTTGGTTTGACCATGGAGCTTTTCCCTTGCCCCCCCCCCCTCCGCTTGTGAGAAGCGGGGGGCTGGGGGTATACATAGGCATCAGTAGAGGGGCTTAAAGATAATTTTTGGACTTAGTATACTGCAATTGCGCCAGATCTGCACAGTTGTACCATTTTGAGTATAACTTTCTCCCCGGACCTTTAAATTACATTCCGCTTGTTGAGTTGTAACACAGACACATGCGGCTTTGTAATGACATATCATTCACTATCTAATTTGTTGTATATTATTAATGTTGAACTAAATACGGCTAAGCTATATTATGCCATACCATTAGCCCCCCATTTTGGAGTGTGATTTTGGAACATAAGAATACTCCAAACTATGATAAGGTGCTAGAGTCGTATTGACTCAATTGTGGGTGATCAGTGCCATTATATATCAGTGGAGCTAACTGAATGAGCCCATACCATATAGTCCTCCCATTTGGGATTGGGCTGATGCTTAACAATTGATCTAGCTCAAGAAATTTTCGAACTGAGGAATAGTTGAACATGAGGGTTCGATTGATATAGGTTGGTGAACAGTAATTAATGTGTGGCGTGAATATTGGGGGACAAGGTATACATAGATCCTGATCCGCGAGACCTGCTCCGCGTACGGGCAATATCAATCGAACGGGGACGTTCGATTATCTTGGAAACAGTCGATCCACCTCAATTTGGCTCTCTTATTTTTGGGCCTTTGATGGGGTGGGCCGACCCAGTTCATTTCTGGGCCATCTAAAATACCTCCACCATATAGTCTCCTCAATTTGGGAGTCAGTCTTGATTCAAGAGCGAGTGCCAAATTCTATAATATTGTCTTGTTTCAAATATACCCCCCATTTGGGTGTCGTGATCCGGAGGATCGGTTACCAAATAAATACTATCTAACTTCAAAATATGCCCCCATTTAGGAGCCGTGCTCTGGAGGATCGGTTGCCAAATAAATAATATTTGGCTTCAAAATATGTCCCCATTTGGGAGCCGTGGTCCGGAGGATCGGCTGCCAAATAAATATTACCTTGCTTCAAAATATGCCCCTCATTTGGGAGCCGTGATCTAGAGGATCGGTTGCCAAATAAATAATATATGGCTTTAAAATATGCCTCCCATTTGGGAGCCGTGATCCTGACAATCAGTTGCCAAATAAATAATACATGGCTTTAAAATATGCCCCCTATTTGGGAGTCGTGATCCGGATGATTGGTCGTACCGATATTTATTATATTTATACTTAGGGAGAGTCGAATGGACATAAATCCGACTATTATGTCAGTATCAAATCGGGGTTGACTCGACCATTATGACTGTAATTGTTTATCATAATATTAAAATAAGTGTCGAACCTACGGCGTTCGATGTTTTATGGAAACTATTGAACTAATTCTGATTCGATAGTTATTGTCAATGTCGAATTCGGTGTGATTTGATTGTTCTTGGAGTTTCGAGCGCTTAATGGTTCGATAGTTGCGTTCATGGGCCATGTGAGTCGAATATACTCTATATTAGGTGTACGGAAGGAAAGGAGGCTTATTTGCAACTCTGTGCAATTTTATGTGCTTTGGTGATTAGTGTCGAACTGGACCTGTTCGATACTCTTTTGTATCGAACAGACTGTTCAGTCATTCCTGTTGTTCGGTCCTTTACATAGAAAAAATTTATGCAGCTTTTCCTAATTGTTTATTTATTATTTACAGTGTGATTTCTCATCAAGTAGGTGTGCTCGACAACGTAGTTCCCAATGTAGTTTAATTGTGAGCCTCTTGTGTGTTTTTTTATTTTCCTACACACCCTCGATTATGTGCGTGTTGTAGAGGTTAGTGGACCTAGTATAGTCAGTTTTTCCTACACACCCTCGATTTTGTAAGCAAGATGTCAGACCAGATTTTGAGTATTGATGTTGCTATCGGAAGTGACTGGAGTTGCTCCTCCAGCACCGAGTCAAGTAGTCCGATGAGGGCCCCAATGTAGAGGGTTTAGATAATAATTCGGTCGGGGAAGGTTCTCCAGGCAGAGGTGATGACGAAGATGGGGGAAATAACTTAAGAAGGGACCAAAGTCCTAACGTTCAGCAAAGGTTGGGTGGTGAGCCTTTGCTTGACATTGTCAATAACCAGTCTAAAAGTGAGTCAAATAGAACCGATGAGAGGGATGTCGATGATTTTGATGATGATGTGGAGCCTACTGACATGGAATATACAGACTATGTCTCGCGTTTGCATCGAAGTCGTGCTTATTTGCGGAGGACCTTTCATAAAGGGCGAAACTTTAAGGTTAAGATTCCTCAGGGTGGACAGAAGGTCCATACTGTGCCCGCGGGATTCCTTATGGTATTTGTTGGGCAATTGATTACTTGTTTACGATTCCCCATCCCCCGGATGTTATGATATTTTTCAAACCATAGGTTTGGTTCCTAGTCAACTTACGCCGAATTCAATCGAGCATATCATGGGCTTTTTGCTCACGATGAAAGGGGAGGGTGCACCATGCGGTCCCAATGAATTTTGGACTTTGATTGAAGTGGGGCGTAAGGGGAAGTGGTTCTATCACATGAAGGCCCTTAAGAATCATAAATTTTTGAACGGGGAGCACACGGGATACAGAAAGAACTGAAAGAAACGGTATTTCTGCATCCAGGAGAGTTGGGATAAGGAATTCTCTCCTTTGAAGAGGGAGTGGGTAGAGATACCGAAGATTCCAATTCCTCGTGGGGTGAGAGGTCTGGGGTGGGGAAACACCTTCAGAGCCAATCTGGTGACCAATCACCAGTTTAACATTAAGTATTTGGTTACTGATGATAGTTTGTCTCTCGGAGGGTTGTCCCCGGTTTTGTATACTAGGAGCGATAATATTGGTATTTATTTATTCACGCGTTATTGACGAATTTGGTTTTGCAGAGCGTCGGGGGTGTTACAGGCATTTGCTTTTTGATCTTTGTAGAGTCATTCATTATTAGTCGCCATGTCCGCATGAACTAGGTTCTAGCCGTGGAGGCCGGTGTGCCCTAAGTAACAGCGCCTGCTGCTAGTCCCCCGCCTAAGAAGAGGAAAACTAGAGGGAAAAAGTGGGTAGAAACCCGAAAACGTCGGTTGGTGCATCTTCTCGAGAGTTTGAGGCCCCTAATCAAGGGATTCGAGAGTTTTCACCCCCTCCCAATGTTCCCTCTGCTGATGACATCGGGGGTGCAGACATGGTGGAGCCAGCTGCTGCGGCTAAGAGAAGAAGGGTCCTTCAGACTAGGTCCCAGACCGGCAGCGTCGTGCCCCCTGGAGCTCATCAAACCGGGGATGTTCCAGTTGGCGGCTCAGTCCCCCTTGCGAAGGGGACTTTAAAGCGGGTGCTGCGAGGGCTCCTCAAGATTGTGTCGGCAGGGTCGTGCAATTCAAAAAGGAGGCTGTAAATGAACTGAGGGTGCTGTTTCCTGGCTTAGCTACACGGTTCCCTACATCC
Source organism: Linaria vulgaris (assembly GCA_948329865.1). Classification (NCBI taxonomy): domain Eukaryota; kingdom Viridiplantae; phylum Streptophyta; class Magnoliopsida; order Lamiales; family Plantaginaceae; genus Linaria; species Linaria vulgaris. The sequence continues at coordinate 31,698,970 of OX415249.1, forward strand.
GCCGAGAAGCGGGCAGAGTTGGAAAGGCTTGTGCTCAACCTTGTTAATGCGGTAATTAGATCTCTCCTTCTAGTTTTCTGGCACAACATTAAGTCTCGATTTCTTTAACTGACATGTTTGACCTCTTTCATCAATGCGACGTTGTTGATGTGATGGCCATGGCTTGGAACACGCGCACGAGGAGTGTTGGCTAGCATTGAACGACTAAGGGTGGAGTTCAGGACAACAACCCTGAGGCACTTAAAGCTGCACTTAATGAGAAGGACAAAGCCCACCAGCTCGCCCGAGACTCCTCTGCCAGAGCTAGTGCCGATCGGGAAGCTGCGAAGGTTGCCAAAGAGAAGACTCACAAGCTTCAGGAGGAGGTGCAGAAGTTGAGGGGCGAGAAGACCGTGTTGGAGACGCGTGTAGAGGAGCTTGAGGAAAAACTCACAATAGAGAAAGAGAATACGGTGCATGCGGAAGTATTGGGATACTCTTGTGGCCTAAATGAGGTTTGCAATGCTCTTGTTGACGCATTTTGTATTGTAGTCGCTTACCGTCGTTTGGTGTACGCAACCACCTACTCAGGCACATCGGCTAGCGATCACTGAGGAATTCCTACGGAGTAACACTTTCCAAGAAATCGGTCTTCGCCATGGCATAGAGGACGCAAATAAGTCGTAGGTACTGACAGTGCATCAAATTCACAACACGCATTATTTGCGTGGCGATTTTGATGCCAACTGGCTAAGTTTAGCGATGGGCCCTGATCCAATGCCCTTGTCCGTGGTTGTTGAAAGCGAATCTGCTCCTCCAGACGAGTTTGCGAGTTTGCTGGACAAAAGGGAAGTTGGTTACCATCGGGATGCGCCGCCTCCTCCACTGATTACTCCATATCCCTCTTCTGAAGATGACGAGGATGATACATAGACCTGAGTGTTTTTGGTTTTTTTATTTTTATTTTTTATGAATAATTTCATATTATTGATCTTGGGTGTTGTGTCGCACTTTTTCTTTATAATGGATATTTCTATTTTCCTTTGCTTTTATTGTGTAAACTCATTGCTCTTGCTCCTCGTGCACGGGCGTGCATGGGGCTAGTTTTCCTTTTGCATGTCACGTGTTACCATTTTACCTGTGTTAGCATGTTACCTGTGCTTGTACTTTTCGAATCGTGGTAGGTGAGTTTGTTGACTCGGATATCTTTCTTTTAGGATTTTGTGAAACCGTTGGGGGCTTCTTTAGCTGTGGTCGGTTTATGCCCCGATCGGGTTGCGCATATATTAGCTTACATTCGCACCTTACGGTTCGCACTTGCCTTGTATTGGAGAGGTGTCTATGTCTTTAGGTTACGAGACTTTAGGTTTGCACTTGCCATCTATCGGCAAAGTGTCCGTCTCTTTGTGTTTCGAGACTTTAGGTTTGCACTTGCCAACTATTGACGATGGTACTCTCTGCAGCTCTACTGTGTGATTGAGTTACCCTAAACATCTTATCTAGCTATTGTGCTTGTGGTGTTCCCACAGACAACGCCAATATTTTTGTCTTATTTCGTTTGGGTTACAATACACCAAGGAAACAGTAAAAAAGAGCCTGAAATAACCAAAATATGCTAGCCTGTTACAAAGAAGGGACCAGCTTAGTTCGGAACACCTAATACACATTAACTAGCCTAGAATGACTAAGATAGCCTCGAACATTCAGATCTACCGATGGCCAAATGGGATAGGTTCGATGCTCTTGGAACTCTTGAACTGCTGAACAATCGAACGGGACACGGTTCGATGCTGATAACTCTCGAACGAGATAGGCTGATGCTTAACAATCGAACTAGCTCAAGAAACTGTAGAACCGATGAACAGTCGGACATTCAAATAAGAGGGTTCGATTGATATGGGATGGTGAACATTAATTAATGTGTGGCGTGAGTATCAGGGAACATGGTATATATAGATCCCGGTCCATGGGACCCGCTCTGCGTACATGCAATATCAATCGACCGGGGACGTTTGATTGTCCAGGAAACAATCGAATCGCCTCGGTTCGACTCTCTTATTTTTGGGTCTTTGATGGGGCGGGCCGGTCCAGTTTATTTTTAGGCCACCTAAAATACCCCCACCAATCTACATGTAAATGAATGTGACTATGTAATAATCAATCCCTAGCATTCCATGGGAATGAATGAATTAATAGAGATTATATGTTGACATTGATATTTTTTACCTGTGAATGCATTTATTGATTTCGACTTTTAGAAAGAAAACCTTGCATGTGCTTCCAAAAACCATATATTTAGAAAAAATAAATATATTCTTCATGTGTAAGAGCAATCAAAGTTGTCAAAGACCATATATGAAGAAGAGATTATATGGTGCAACCGTTGCACGATGAGGTGGTACATCAAGTTGATTACCGCTATCGATACACTGTGTGGATGGGTGTTATGGGTGGTTATTCCCAAGTAAGGAATAATTTTAATGTCAACCCTTGGTTGCACTACATTATCAATACAACGACTGCACTTAATATTTTTTTTAAATCAAGAGAAGATTTCCATTATTGTCTAGAATTATGGGATGAATCTCGTTTAATTGTGGAAGATAGTAACCGGTAAACTTTCACGGGGACATAAAATGCCTCTTAAAAGTATTATAAATATTGAGCTATTTGATGTTTGGGGTATAGATTTTATGGGACCATTTCCGACTTCACATGGTATGCAATATGTATTAGTTGATGTGGAATATGTATCAAAATGGGTAGATGCAAAAACACTTCCAACTAACGATAGCATAGTGGTAACTGAATTTTTAAAATCTTGATTTTTTTTCAAGATTTGGTATACCTAGAGCCTTAATAAGTGATGGAGGAAAACACTTTAGGAATAAATACCTAGAAGCCTTATTAAGAAAATATGGTGTATCGCACAGAATTGCTACAACATATCATCCACTAACTAGTGGGCATGTAGAATTATCTAGTAGGGAAATAAAGAGAATTCTAGATAAAACAGTAGCACATTCACGGAATGATTGGACAAAGAAATTAAACGATGTTTTATGGGCATATAGAATTGCTTTTAAAACACCAATAGGAATGTCACCATATCATCTTGTTTTTTTTTGTAAAGCCTGTCATTTACCGGGTGAATTAGAACATAAGCTTTTTGGGCAACAAGATTCTTAAACTTTGATGTTAAAGCCGCCGGTGAAAAAAAAATGTTTCAGCTAAATGAATTAGATGAATGACGGAATGAAGCCTACGAGAATTCTAAGCACAACATATTGATCAGCAACCACTCAACTGCGATAAAAGTTCAATATGATGGCGAATCTATATTTATAAAAGTCAAAGCTTTACAGAACATAAGTTACAAAGATTAAAGACTGAGACTATTCACATTTAGTCTCTAATAATCAATGTCTTAATGTTTATAGCGGGTAAATTTTGTTGCGGAAACAAAATTTAAGATAATGTTATAAATAATACATATATGTGGCCTTTTGTGGAAATTGTTGTACCTATACTTAGGCTTACTATTTAGCATAGTAATAATTATTATTATAAACACTATTTAAATAGTGTATTAGGTTGGAAAAACATCTATATAAAGAGCACTCTTCCATGTAAAATGATACCAATTCACAAGTGCTATTACTTGATATTTGCATTTCTTTCCTAAGTCTTTTAATATATTGTTATAATTACCAAATAGTTTTAGTTATTCTATAACACGTTATCAACACGATAGTGCTCGATCCGGAAGAATTTAGTTCATTCGTTAGATAAAACGTTCAACGTTAAAAGGTACGAAAGTTTTATATTTACTTGTTCATCTATCTACATTATTATAGACAAGGCGGATTGCCGCCAATCTATAATTTTATGATTAGATGAAAATTCTCTTTATATTTTACTGTCATCTAACTCTAACATTATTCCATAAGCCCATTAAAGTTTTTACATAGTAATGTGGCGGAAATTATTTACGCACTTAATTCATTGCAATTATTTTACTTGTTTACATTATTCCTTAAGCCAATGAAAGTTTTTACATAGTAATGTGGCGAAAATTATTTACGCACTTAATTCATTGCAATTATTTTACTTGTTTATATTATTCCTTAAGCCCATGAAAGTTTTTACATAGTAATGTGGCGGAAAATATATATGTATTTACTTATCGTAATATTATTCCATATGCCTGTTAAAATATCATTACAGAAATTATTTTACATGTTATTACAATTAATTTTTGTTGCTAAATTATTAAAGACATTACCGTTCATAAAACATGCCAAAATAAAAAAAAAAAATTGTTTTTCTACCGGCTATAAACGGCTACTTACGGATATTTTTCCTCAATAAATACACAAATTTCATAACAGAAACTCCACACAAATCTTCACCTTATTTCTCTCATCATGCAAAATGATATCTACGACAACAGTGATCTTGATCCTCATTTACCTTTCAATTTTTATTTTTATGCTAGTAGATGAAGACACTCATATGTTTGTCCCTATGATATTCCTCTCTTTTATCATAATAATGTTCGAGTTCAAGATTTGGCTAGGCTAGAGATGAGATAATTGCATTGTATTATATATTGTAATAATTATGCTTCTATGATTATGTGTTAAATAAATTGTCTCGATTCTAATTATGTTTTTCTTGGTTATGTATTTAGCTAGCAAAATGTCTAACCTCACGAGTACAGTTAGTTGTATACTTAACATCAATGGAGTAGTTACATCCATAAACATTGTGATTAGGCTGATTTTAGTCTAGTGCCTGAAAGATTATAAAAAGATATCTCTAGCAATAAAAGCCGATTGCTCGATGTGGATCAAGGGCTGAAGTTGTGGACGTAACAGATGCAAAAGCAAAATAAAAAAAAAATGGAATGTTTAAAACTAATTATGTTTCTAAGGCAGAAACAGTTGCTAAATCACACATTTCGATCATTAAAAGAGCAGGAGATAAATGCTTCACAAAGAAGGCAACCCATAAAATATAAGAGAATGATCATTTTAAAACATCCTGCAGAACACAGCAGCAGTTCTCTTAGCATTTTAGTTCGTACAGCGCAAATAATAGAATAAGATGCACAGTGTGAGGGATCAATATTAATGATAAATCGTGCATAACTTATTTATTAACATAAATCAGAAGCTCCGGAAATAGATATGTTAAGTCAAAAGTCAAAGTTATGCAGATCAATAAAAAAGTTCAAAAGTCACAAAACAAAGGGGTATTAGTCTGTATGGTTAAGGTGTGAAGTGTGAACAATATCGCAACGAGGACAAAATGTTGAATTTTAACCTTGCATGGTTTCAGCTTTCGTCCAACTAAACCGACTCAGCCAATAATATAATGAATATAATATATTTTACATATCCTGAATAATGCTTATGTTTTCAATTTTAGGTCTAATCTCAATTTGTGCATCCACAAAAATATGAAGTTGTTAATCTCCAAAAGTAAAATTATAAGTATGGTTTTTGGTAAATTACCTCCCTGCATACTAGCAACATAAGAAGCAAAAAGGAATGGTTCTCATGAAAGATGACATGCATAGTGATGACAACCTTGTGATCAGTAAAGCTATGAACTTCAAATGATTTTTTACTTGGTACATAGCCCAAGAAACAACCCTTGAAACCTCTGGGTTTTGGTTTATCTTTATGTGGTTTGGTATTAGTGGAGGAGCACAAGCAACAAACACCTTCAAAGAACTAAAGTCAGGAGCCTTACCATACAATTTTTCATAAGAGGTACGCCAATTAAGCACTTGAGAAGTAGTTTTGTTGATAATATAGGTAGCCATTAGTAAAGCACGAGCCCAGAAGGTGAGAGGCATATTGGCCTGAAAGAGGAGAGCTTTAGTGGTTTGAAGCAAGTGTTTATGCTTTCTTTCTACAACTCCACTGTGCTCAAGAGCGTAGGGTCCAGATTTCTGATGAAGTATCCTATGTTCAACAAACAAAAGTTGACATTTGTCAATGGTAAACTCAGTACCATTATCTGATCTGAAAGATCTAACCTTAGCTGAGAACTGAGTTGATACAAAAGCCAAAAATTGTTTCAACAAGTCAAGCACCTGAGACTTGTGAGCAAGCAAATAGGTCCAAGTGGATCTACTATAGTCATCCACTAGAGTGAGAACATAATGATCATTATTTGCTTTGACAATTTTATAAGGACCCCATACATCAATATGTATTAACTGAAATGGTGTAAGAGTAAGAATGCAAGGTACATATGTCATAGCAGTATGAGAAGCATGTACAAATTTATTATGCCACAATGCAACAACAGTAGAACCAGAAGTGGCCAAGTGTGAACTGGAAACACACAAGAGAATTATTTGAAACAAGAGAAGGAGGACTGAAAGTGTATAGGTTTCCCTTCAGAACTCCAACAACAATAGTGCTATCAGTCTGAAGGTCCTAAGGTCCTACAACAAGCAATGCGTGGGTAAAAATATGAATTTCATTTGAGAGTCAGCAGAGAATTTTTGAACATAGATCATATTTGAGCTTAAAAGAAGAAGTGTATAAAGCAGTTTTCAAGGTAAGTTTGTCATTTAGGCTCACATTTCCAGTCTTAGTAACCATGTTAGTCTTAGTAACCATGTTAACAGAGCCATCTGGTAAAAACACAAGAGTTGGTTTAAACAGATCATGAAGTTTAGCGAAAGCATTTTTATCCACTATCATATGATAATATGCTTATTTATCAAACACCCAAGGAACAGTATGTATAGATGAGAGAGGAGATATGACAACAAAGTCTCCATAGTGTGCAAAATTCACACTACCACCCTCATTATGGAGTGCCTTCTGAGCATTTTCTGAGTGCATCATTAGTCTCATCATCTTGAAGAAGTTCTGCTGAAAGGCATCATTGCTGATGGAACCTGAGCTTCCACCAGAACTAGGAGCAATACTAATATCACCAGAGGACAATTAAAAAGGGCCAAAAGTAGGAAATTGAGCAGAGTCTACAAGATTAGCAAAAGATCTACTAGAAGAACCACCTTTATTTTCCTTTAATTCTTTGTAGCAATCAGGTACCTCTACTAGCTTAAAAAAAGTCTCCCTTAGATGACCATTGCCCTTGCAATAGTCATAAAACTTATCACTATTCCTTTTCTTGAAGTCCTTAGAATGACCAGGGCCTGAAACTAGAATCAACAGGTTTGTAGGAGAAAGACTTAGCAAGTAAGGCAACATCATCCATAGGATCAGTGATTGAAACCTACACCTCTTTCTGTTTCTCAATCCTCAAGACCATGACATAAGATTAGGTAAGGGTTCAATGCTTAATATCTGACCTCGCACACCATCATAGCAATCATTAAGTCCCATAAGGAACTGTACAAGTCTGTTAAGGGATCAGAAATCTAAAGATTTACCAACAACATTACAAGTGCAAAACTTAGCTCCATCACAGTGACAAATAACAGCACAAACCATACAACCAATCTCATCCCAAAGTCTCTTTAACTGAGTGAAATATGAAGAAACACCTATCAAGATTATCCTAATCATTGCTGGAAAAAGATCCAAACAAAGATCTAACAGTAGATCCAAAAGTAGAATCACTAGTAACGGCAGTGCAAACGGTGTAGGAACCGTAGGCGACATCATGGTGACGATCAAAAGCAAACATTGAACAAATCAATCGGCAAAAGTGATCGAAAAAGATCACCGGAGAAGAAATCTCGCAATAGGGCAGTAATTGCATAACAATGGCAAACGATGTTAGCAAAATCGCGCCAAAAATCGTACCCGAATTGGAGATCTGGCGAATGATACCATGTGAAGAGAAGAATAACAAAATTGTATTGAACTGAGTGAAATGAATTACACGCAAATGAGCTACACATACATGAGTTGCTGCTGAGCTAAGAAAGGGGGAAAAATAGTTAATAAAACTAACTCTGACAGCTCTAATAGAATTGAAAATAATTATGCATTGACCCCTAATAGATTTGAAATGAGTGCAAAATGGTCCTGGTCAATATTAACTTCAATAAAGTGCAATAATTCAACTCCAATTACAAAACAATGCAAGGTTCAAAATAGAAATATATTGAACTTAAAATCTCAAAAACTTATAAACTCGAAAAAGAAAAAAAGCTGACATTTTTTATAGTAAAATTAAATACAATTAACTGAAAATCCTAAAAACATGAGATGCGATTTGGAAGTTGGTGACTACTTTCTTAAGAGTTACATTTGTAACTTATCTTTCAATTTATCAAAAAATTTGTTTGGTGGTTAATGTGCCGTTGATTTAGAGTTTCACGGTTATTTCTTCTGCTATTATATCTTAGAAGTGGTCTGGTCTTATTATTACTATTCCCTCCTCCAAAACCTCGTCTTCTTCTCAAGACAAAAATATGGCAATTGTTCCACCCAAAGTCAGAGTTTTCCAAGTTCGCCATTTCAATGGGGGCGGTATTGCACCAGCAACTCTAAAACAGAGACTTGGGGCTTAAATCATAAGTAATATGCGATGAAGCTGCAGGACCCAATAATGTTATTACACCTCTTTTATTTTTCTCAAACTCACATCGATGTATCTAAGCATACGTGTATAAAATGATTAGAGATTAAAAAAACATCAGTGGAACTCGGAACAACGGAATAATAGTACTCAAGAGACGCATGTATAAACAATAATGAAACTACACTTCAGATACACCTTGTACTCTCTCATCTACATCGTTCATAATTATGCGTTTTTTAGTCAAAGATTAAATCTAGTATATATTTATCGTACTATGTAGAAATAAAACTCCAAAACCATCTATCTCATTGCTTTGTATTACGCTAATACTATAATTACTCACTCTTTATAGGATAAGCATTAAAAAAAACATGTTATGTGACAATTCGATGGGACGAAAACTAAATTTGTCACCACAAACTCCATCTATCGGGACGAACGAGAATTTCGCCACAAAAGAAGTACGTGTTGTGAAAAAATACACTTTGTCGCATAAATGTCATGCATTACGACGATTTTCACTAAGTCGTCACGGGAGAGCATGCAAAAAAAATTACTTATTCCGCGCCCAACATGTTATGACAAACTTTATTCATGTAATGAGAAAATAAATTGTCACAAACTTTATTACACCAAAATTTTGTTACAACATAAATGAGGTTATTGTGATGAATCAATTTGTTCTGATACCCTCTGCTCTTGTGATGAAAGAGGGTTATCATAACGAAAATATCTTGCTCAAGTGACGAATAAATCGTTGCAATAATAGTAGTTGTTGTGACGAAGACTTGATTCGTCGCAATCTGTAACGACGATTCGGGTTTTCGTCTCTATAACCCTTAAATATCGGGCCTATTGGAACGAATCTCTTTGTCGGCTTATTCGTCATGACAAGTTTATTGTGAAGGTTTCTCCCTTTACGAGACGATTTTTTTCTCACATTAGACGATTTTTTTCTAGTGAAAATATTTGGGACGTTCAATACTTCATATTATTATCTGATTTATACCATTGAGATCCACCTGCTTGCCCAATTTTCGTTCACCGTACAACATATCTAACAAAGGTAAAGGAATAATTTGAGTTAGAAATACATAATCACATAATAAGTAATAATCATAAATAACTGATGTATTGCGATTGTGGTGATTGTTGTATTTATGCGGTAAATTAATTTACATTGAGCACAGAGAAAGTATACGGTTGTGCCATGATTTCTGTTTCTACATTGTATATCTTAAAGAAGATTAACGGTTAAGAGACAAACATAAGTACGACTTGAAAAATTTACTACCATTGTTATAGACCAAATCAGACATACACCATAAACCAAACCAAAGCCATCGATTTCTAATCTTCGATTCAAAAAGAGGATTGCAATTCTGATATAAAAAAGGAATTTATGAATAAAATGGTGAAACAGCGCAAGGCTGAAAAAGAGGTCGAAGTAAAATTTCTTTAAAGTTTTGTCCATTTTCATGCATATCTTTCTTTTTTTCCATTCAAATATTATTCTTCTCAACACAACAAATCACAAGTTTTGTATTGTTGAAATGCATCCAATAATATTTTGGTAATTTTGTAAATTGCCGGAATATTATTGATTTTTTATATTCGGATGAATATTAGTAAGGACCTACTAACAGTATTAGCTACGACTCGACTGTGGCTACTATTGTTCAAACTTAAATTTTAGTACCAACGGCCGAGCCATAGGTAATGTCATGAACATTATTACCAACGACTTGAGTAGCTACGATTGGGCCATCGCTAGTGTGTAGCGACGGCCTAACCGTTGGCAAATACCTCATTTTCAACGGCTCGTCGCTACCCATTAGCGATGTAAGTACTAGCGACGACCTAGTAGGGACAAAGCCGTTGTAATGCCATTTTTTTTTATAGTGGTAAAATCTGAACATTCATTTATCAATTACTTTAGTAGCGTAGAATTATATTGAGAGCCAAAGAAAATATGGTTAGATCCTGAAAAGTGAACATATGACTTTTTTCAGTTTTTTGTGTTTATAAGTTTATGATGACACAAGTATTTTCTCTACAATATCTTGACTAGTTCTTTAATATGCATGTATAGTTTTAGTTATAATACTAATGGCGCAAAGCTATGTAATTGTTGCAAATTATTAAGAGACCTAGTTTTTTAGATTGAAAGAAACATTGTTCAGAAAGCTTTGCCTAATTTGTTAAAGAATAAAGAGGAAATCAGTATTTCTCTCTTGGTCTCACGTTGGAACTTGCATAGTTAGAAACAATTATATGTTCCATAATATTTTTTAAAAATAACAGACATAAAAGCGGATATGATTAGTTCATTCATAAAACACCGCATATGATTGTTTGATGGAAAGTTTATTCTATATATTTTCCATCATAGTCTAGTACTCTAAATGACGATCTATTCGATGCTGGTGGTACCACCAGTGGTGGTACCACTCACATACATATGTATGTATATATACATACATATGTATGTGAGTGGTACCACCAGCATCGATTTTTCGCTAAATGACCTCGCTACCGACATCATTTACAAAATTTCGATCTAATTCTGTTGCTTTCTTTTTATTGCTCGAGTCAGGTGGACGACTATGGAAATTGGGACAAAGCTCGGAGAAACAGCTGCCTTTTTGCATCCATGTATATCCTATATATAATTGGAATTAACGCACTTGCCCGAATGCCTTTGGAAAGAAACTAAACTTTTCTTTCTACTCGTGGGGATATTAGACCCCCCACCTAGAAACATGAAGCTATCTCTACGTCAATATAATAGAAATTACGTACTTTGCATATATACACTACAAGGGAAAACCCCTTTACCATCGGCACAAAAGCCGACGGTAAAGGGGCATTTGCCGACGGAAAAAGGCTTTTTCGTCGGCAAAAACCGTCAGAAAAACCCGACGGAAAAAAGCTCGTCACTAAAGCTTTTTTCCGTCAGATTTTTACGACGGGAAAGAGCTTTTCCGTCGGTTTTTTTAATTCCGTCGGCTTAAAGCCATCAGAAAAGGTATATTTTCCGACGGCTTTAAGCCGACGAAAGTGCCTCTCTTTCCCGTCGGACTTATGCCGACGGCAAAGGGTTAAAAAATATTAAAAAAAAACCTATACCGTCGGCTTAAAGCCGACGGTAAAGGGTTTAAAAATATTAAAAAAAACGATTTTAAATAATTGATTTAAAAGAAAAACGATTTAAAACAATTGATTTAAAAGAAATCGTTTTAAAATAATTGATTTATGATTTTTTGGCGATTTATTTTAAAAAATCGATTTTAAATAATTATTTTATAAATTTTTGGCAATTTGTTTTAAAGAAAACGATTTTAAATAAATTCTTTATGTTTATTTGGCGATTTTATTTAAAAGAAATCGATTTAAATAATAACATGCACATTTTTGAGCGATTTTTTTAAAATATTTATTCTAATAAATAAAATTTCGTATTTAAAATAAAATCTTGATAATATAAGTTTTTTATAGTTATTATTAGTTAGATAATGAATAAACATAAGTAGAAATAAAATAATAAAATAAATAATAAACTCTAATTATAATTTAGTGAATATGGAAGAATTTTTGTTAGTTATTAAGGATATGTTGGAGAGAAAGTTGATAGTTTTTGGAGAATGGTAAGACCAAAACAGACATTCATTCATTCTCCGTGTGATAAAAACATTAATAAGGGATAAAAACCAGTGGGTATATGTACATTAGAGTTTTTGGTCTTACCCCTCTTATATGGTACTCAGTGGGATAAAAACATTAATAAGGGAAAAAGAGTCAGCCGTGTGAACTCCCCCTCAAGTTGGCATCTCCAATTCTTCATAAGTCTCGTAGGTGACGCATCCCAATACTTTGAACATGTTTCTTCAAAGTTACAGTAGGGAGTGCCTTTGCAAAGATATCTGTCATATTGTCACATGATTGAACATATTGGATATTAATTTCTTTGTTCTTCTCGAGTTCCTGAGTGTAGGCAAAATATTTTGGGTGTATGTGTTTGGTTCGATCACTCTTGACATAACCTTCTTTCATCTGTGTAATACATGCAGAATTATCTCTGTATAGTGTTGTAGGACATTCCTTAATTGGTAAGCGAGATGTATTTATTATATGATGCGTCATTGACCGTAGCCATACACATTCCTTGCTGGCTTCATGGAGTGCAATAATCTCAGCATGATTCGATGATGCTGCAACAAGTGTTTGTTTCTGAGAACAACATGAAATAGCAGTGCCATCATACGTGAATACATATCTAGTTTGGGATCTGGATTTATGTGGGTGTGATAGGTAACCTGCATTTGCATAACCAGTCAATTCTTGTTTTGCATTGTTAGTATAAAATAGACCGAGATCCGTAGTTTCTTGAATATAAAGAAATAAATGTTTAATTGCTTTACAGTGCATTTTTTTAGGTGATGAGCTAAATCGAGCCAATAAATTAACAGTGAATGATATATCAGGTCTAGTACAATTAGCCAGTTACATTAAAGCTCCAATGACACTTAAATACAAAACTTCAGAACTAAGAATTTCTTAATTTTCTTCACTTGAACGAAATGGATCTTTGTCTTTAGTTAATGATCTAGCAATGACATGATGACTTAAAGGAGTTTCTTTATCCATGTTAAAACGTTTTAAAATCCTTTTGGTATAATTAGATTGGTGCACTAGTATACAATTTTTAGTATGCTCAATATGTAAACCAAGACAATATTTAGTTTTACCAAGATCTTTCATTTCAAATTTATTCTTTAAATAATTCCTAGTTGAATGAGTTTATTTGTCAGTGCCAATGATATTTAAATCATTTACATAAACCGCAATAATTGCAAAACCAGATGATGTTCTCTTGATAAAAATACATAGACACAAATAATTATTTATATATCATTCTTTCAATAAATATTCACTCAAACGATTATACCACATGCGACCTGATTGTTTTAACCCACATAACGATCTTTGCAATTTAATTGAATACATTTCTCTATGTTTGGAGCAAGATGATTCAGGCATTTTAAGTCCTTCCGGGACTTTCATATAAATATCATTATCAAGTGATCCATAAAGATAAGCTGTGACAACATCCATGAGATGCATATTTAAGTTTTCATAAAAAGCTAAACTGATTAAGAATCGAAAAGTAATTGTATCCATTACTGGGGAATAAGTTTCTCCATAATCAATCCCATGTCTTTGAGAAAAACCTTATACAATAAGTCGAGCTTTATATCTTACAATTTTATTTTTCTCGTTTCTTTTTCGAACGAAGACCCATTTGTGGACTACACGTCTCACGTCTTTAGGTGTGAGGACAATAGGTCCAAAAACCTTTCGTTTGTAAAGGGAATTCAATTCAACTTGCATAGCATATTTCCATCTAACCCAATCGTCCCGATTTTGGCATTCATCCACAGATTGTGGCTCGGGATCATCATTTTCATTCATAAGATCATAAGAAATATTATATGAAAATATTTCACTTATATTTTTTTATTTCATTTCGATTCCAAATAACTCCTGAATTAGCATAATTTACAGAGATTTCAGTATTGAGATTTGGTTCAGTGATCTCTTGAGTTATCTCATTTGTCACATTTTCTGTTTCATCATTAAAAGTTTCCTCGATAATGGAGTTAATAATATTTTCTCCTTTTCTTTTTCGAGGATTCTTGTCTTTTGAACCAACAGGACGACCACGTTTTTTACATGCATTCATTTTATTATTGTTGGATATGTCCTTCGGAATTTCAATCTGAGCATGAACATTCGCATCTGGTATATGTGATTTGGTTACCCGTTTTATATCAGTAAATGCATCAGGTAATTGATTTGCAATATCTTGAAAATGTAAAAGTTTCTTAACTTCCAAATCGCATTATTTTGTTAAAATACCATAATGTGATAAAGATGGATTATACTATGATATATTTTCTTTTCCAACTGCTTATTTTCTCCCCCTAAGGTTGGGCAATTTGCCTCATTGAAATGGCAATCGGCAAAATGTGTCGTAAAGACATCATCTGTTAATGGTTCAAGATACCTGATTATAGATGGTGAGTCATATCCAACATATATTCCTAACCTTCTTTGAGGTTCCATTTTGGTTCGTTGTGGTGGTGCAATCGGAACATAAACCGCACAACCAAAAATCTTTATATGGAAAATATTAGGTTCATGACCAAAAGCAAGTTGTAATGGGGAGTATTAATGATACGAGTTTGGTCTAATCGAATTAGTGATGCATCATGTAAAATTGCATGACCCCGTACAGAAGTTGGTAATTTAGCTTTCATTAACAATGTCCTAGCAATTAACTGAAGACGTTTAATTAATGATTCAGCTAAACCGTTTTGAGTATGTACATGTGCAAACTATGTTCAATAGTAATGCCAGTTGACATACAATAATCATTGAAAGCTTGAGATGTAAATTCACCAGCATTGTCAAGTCTGGCTTTCTTGATTGTATAGTCAGGAAATTAGGCTCTTATTTTAATTATTTGAGCCAAAAATATCGCAAATGCCATATTACGAGTAGATAATAGACAGGCATGTGACCATCGACTTGAGGCATCAATTAATAACATAAAATATTGAAATGATCCACATGATGGATGAATAGGTCGACAAATATCACCTTGAATTCTTCAAGAAATGTTGGTAATTCTTTCTTAGTTTTAAGTGGTGAATGCTTTATAATTAGTTTTCCAAGAGAAGATGCTTCACATGGACTATTATTGATTAAATTGAGTTTTGATCCTTTTAATAAATGTCCATGTGTAGTTTCAATTATTCTTCGCATCATTGTTGAACCAGGATGGCCTAGTCGATCATGCCATAAAATTAATAATTCAAGGTTTTTATTGACTACCATATTTGACTCGAAAGCATTAATATATGTATAATGCAATCCTGATGAGAGTTTTGGTAGTTTTTCAAATATATGTTACTTTCCTGATATATACTTAATAATAAAAAGATATTTAGTTTTATTCTCAGTCTTGAGTTGGTATCATATCCATGACGATATATATATCATTAAACTTCAACGACTTTCTTCTAGATTTTGGGGCAAATAAGGCATCGCTGATGATAAATAGCGTTCCATTTGGTAAAATAAAACTAGCTTTACCAAATCCTACAATCAGGTCAGTAGGACCTGATATAGTATTGATCTTTGCCTTTGTTGGTTTTAGATATGTAAAATATTTCTTACTTGTGAGAATTATGTGAGTTGTACCGCTATCAGGGATGCAAAAATTACTGGTATGCTCTATACTGACGTCATGTCAAACAAGTAGGGTTAAACATGATATAACAATAAACGAAACATATGTTTGAGAAAAAGGGAAATAGTTTCATTAAGATACATAAGGAAACACAATTAATGAAAACACAGTACATTACAGGCAGAAATTGCAAATACATATTAATTCAAAAATCACACAACAAGGAATCACGTAATGCAAATTAAATCAGGAATCACACTGACATGAATCACATAGTTCATATCAAGCCATAGTAACATCATGATCATCCGTGAAATCAGATGCTGCCAAATATGTGGGATTATTAGGCATTTGTTCAACAAGGTTCACTTCCTTCTCTTTGCCTTTACTCTCTTGGTACAATTTACAAAAAATGTTCAGGTGTACGACACGTATTGGCCCAGTGTCCTTTCATTCCGCAGTTAGATTTATTATGAGCATTTTTTCTTTTATTATGATGGTTATTGTTATGGACCGTATCACTGGTCAAAGGATTGTGATAACTACCGCGACCACGTCCACGACCACGACCACAACCACCTCTATGGCCACGACCACCTCTAGAAACATATCCTCCTCGATAACCACCCTGACCTTGATATTGGCCTCTACCTCGACCACCATTATTGTAATTTCCTCGTCCACGAAAGTTTGAGAATTTTATGGCATATGCTTCTGGCAATGCGTGTGCTCCAGTTGGGCGTAACTCAGAATTCTTAATCAATATATTATTACTGTTCTCTGTCGTTAACAACACCCTCTCTAGTTCGTGATACTTAGTGTATCCGACTAGTCCGTATTGCATTTGGATGAGTATATGACTGACATCAAAAGTAAAAGAGTTTTTTCAATCATTTCCTCATCAGTAATTTCCGCCTCGCAAAATTTTAGCGTCTGTCGAATATTATGAATGGCATAGGAGTAATCATTTACAGATGTAAAATCTTGGAACCTTAATGTGTTTCAGTGATGTATGGCTTTTGGAAGCATTGTTTCCTTTTGGTGGCTATATCTTTCATTCAGATTAATCCATAGCTCAGACGGATCTGTAATATCGAGATATTTCGTTTGCAAGAAATTATCTAAATGTCTACGCAGGAATATAATTGCCTCGCATCGTTGCTGGTCAGTACATTCATTTCTTTTCCGCGAGGAATTTCGTATTAAGATGCGTTTTCACATTTGATTCTCATTGCATATAATTTTTTCCATCGACAGTGAGTTCGGTAAAATCTACTTTCGGGAGATTAGACATATTGCAGCTAAATGAACATTAAAATAAATAAAATTAGGATCAAGATATTTTATTTTAATACGCAACCACACAAGCACATATATTACAATAGTATGATGCAATTATCTCATCTCTAGCCAAATTATGAACTCGAACATTGCTACGACAAAAACAAGGATTATCATAGGTAGAAACATAAGATTGTCCTCAACTACTAGCATAAAAATGAAAAATAAAAGGTAAACGAGCATCAAGATCATTGTTGACGTGCGGAGCATTTTGCAAGATGAGAGAAAAAAAAAGATGAAGATTTGTGTGGAGTTTGAGTTATGAAATCTGCATATTTATAGAAGAAAGATATCTATAAGTAACCGTTTTATAGCTGTTAGAAAACATTCATTTTTTTTGTTTTGTTTAATTTGGCATGATTGATGAATGATAATATCTTTAATAATCGAGCAACAAGGATTAATTGTATAACAAGTAAATAATTTCCACTGCGTTAATGAATTTTAACGAGCATAAGGAATAATATTATGATAAGTAAACATATATATATATATATATATTTCCGTCACATTACTATGTAAACATTTTACGGGCTTGTGGAATAAATTAAACAATACAGTAGGAGGTACAACCTTTCATAATAATTAAGTGTTAGTAGTCGTTTTTAGCTTGGGGTTAACTCAAGCATCAACGAGTGTCAAAATAATTGTTAGTGTTAGAGTTAAATAACAATAAAATTATAAAGAATTGTTTTTATCTAATCTTAAAATTCTAGATAGGTTGTAGTCCGCCTTGTATATAATAATGTAGATAGATGAACAAGTAAATATTAAACTTTAACAACAAATTATAAACACATATTCATCTAATCATAAAATTACAGATATGCGGTAATCCGCATTGTCTATAATAATGTAGATAGATGAACAAGTAAATATAAAACTTTCATACTTTTTGACGTTGAACGTTTTCTTTAACGAAGGAACTGAATTGTTCCGGAGGTGTTATAAAATAACTAAAACTATTTGAGGATTATAACAATATATAAAAAGAAATTAAGAAAAGAGGTGCAAATATTATGTAAGATAGCATTTTGAATTGGTGTTTTTCTCTTCATCTTAATGGCTCCTTGTATAGTAAAAAGTTTCCAACATCTTACATTATTTACAACAACTACTACTATTATAAAATAATATTTGTACATAATTTTCAACAATGGTGACTTGCCATATTTCACTTGCATATTTATATCAATAAATTGATTTTGGAGATAATTTTTCTTTTTTGATTTCAATTACAATTAACCACTTGACCATAACAGACGCCAATTTTCCTTTGTCACCTTGATAATATTATTAGCAAAGTAGACTTTCTTTAAAAAGGCTGCCGTTTTACTTAATTTCGCTTATTTTCAACACCAATTGTTGTTGCATTGCAAACAGATTTTAGGAACTCAAAGTCAAAAGGGTCTCTTCCCAGCATCAGAATCCTCTGTCAGTTGAGTTTTACAGTGACAAAAACTTTATTTATTTTGACTCCAAGAAGCGGTTTTTCAGGGACCCTTTTTCGCATTATTGTGTTTAGTACTGTAAAAATCTGATCTTGACCCTCATTAAATCAGAAACAGAGCTTGTGAAAGGTACATTGCTTTTTTTTTTTTTGTGTTGTTAATGAGGGAGGTGGTACATGTGGAAAGCTTGAAGAAC
Source organism: Linaria vulgaris (assembly GCA_948329865.1). NCBI lineage: Eukaryota > Viridiplantae > Streptophyta > Magnoliopsida > Lamiales > Plantaginaceae > Linaria > Linaria vulgaris. Next base: position 31,717,715 of record OX415249.1, read on the forward strand.
AATATTTGTCTGATTTTGGCAGAGAGATGATGGAGGTGAAAGGGTTTACCAGTAGTAAATGGCCTGGATTGGCTGCTCATAATCGTTGCAAGAGGTAGCTTTTTGGAAATTTCATGTTTCAATCAAATCACTTTATTAGAATTGACTAAATTAGCTTAAGTATGATTTTCTCTATATATGTGAGTTGTGGAAGAATTAGGAGTGTCATTTCTTCAATATCATGTACCCACAATCAAGATTCGTAATTTCATTTTGGTGTAGTGAAGAAGAAACCAGAGTTGTCTACTTTCTTTCTGTTAGGGATCATGTTTGTCACAAATTTTCCATTTGTTGTTCGCCAGACGAATAAAATTAGATTTTTGCTGGCAAGTATCTGTATTGAACTCGAAGCGCTGTTTTCTAACATATTATTGCAATGGCAGCTTCCCGGACAGCAGAGGTACCGAGGATTAGGAAGATGATAACTTGTGTCAATCTACTGTGTCTGTTCAGCAGCAGAAGTTGGTAGGGAGATCTTAGTTTATGAAAGAATGTGTTATGCTTCAAACTAGAATCAACTGGCTAGTTAGATTTTGACGGTAAACGTTGGTTTGTTTGATTATAGGACAAGGGACGGTTTAATGGTAGTACCAGTGGCAACGAGAAACATTCGTCAAGTGCGGAAGTCAAGCACACGTTGAGGCAAGAGGTAGGATTGAATTATGATTTTATAAGTTCCTTAAATTTTCACAAATATAAGTAAAAATGAGTTATACAAAGTGCTGGTTCCGTTATTTGACGAACTAAAATATGAGCTAATTCATTTCCTTGGTGTTAAGTTAATAAGTTGTTCTTGTTGGTAGTTGCTTATACTGTCATTATTGTTTTATTGGTTTATGCAGATATTGCTGCTTGAACAGAGATTACATGATCAAGTTTCTGTTCGTTGTGCGCTCGAAAAGGCACTGGGTCACAAAGTTTCCTCCCATGATATTACAAATGAAACCGTCATTCCTAAGGTAGCAATCTGTAGCTCATTGAGTAACAATGGTTTATCTATATGCTTTGACTGTTTAATTGCTTCAGAACGGATGCGGTATGGTTTTATATTTGTTTATCTGCATGGCTCCATCTATAGGATGACATGAAGGTGTTATACGAGAAGCTGATTTTATTTGATCGTGTTTTTTGTTTCATTCTTTAATGAAAAATGTGCTATTTTGTAGTTTTGCTAAAGGCTTCTCTTCATTTTCCAGCCAGCCACAGAACTCATCAAAGAAATTGCAGTATTGGAGCATGAAGTTGGGCATTTGGAACAGTATCTTCTTTCATTGTATAGAAAAGCATTTGACCAACAAACCTCTTCCTTATCTCCATTGAGCAAAGGTGAAGGATTATTAAAATCACCCTTGTCAACCCCTAGAAGGCGCTTAGATTTTTCGCAACCAGATGTTACATTAGGAAAGGCTAATGTAGCACCCGAAGCTGAAACTCCGGCACTATCTCGTTCAAGAAAGGAAGCCAACATTCTATCTGACGAGAAGCTTGTGGATTCTGGTGTTCAACGCTCTCATTCTTCCCTCTCTCATCGTTTTGCTATTGACAGATTCTCTCCTCCAGCGGACGATGTGGATAGAGCTGTACGTGCATGCCATTCTCAACCGTTATCCTTGATTTTCAAACTATTTTACGATATGGTATTTTAGCCTCTGCCTAGTTTCTGATCTGTGCAACTTGCATTAGAGATTTTTATTTTATCGGATAGCATGGAAAAGTTATAGTGTTGTTTCAATTATATTACATGGAGAAACGTTATTCTGCCTTTGCGCATATTTTCTTTAAAAAAATTATTTCCTGTGCATCCCTATATAAGATTGTTCCTTGTTAGTGTTGGATTATTGTCAATTATCAGGTGCTAACTAAAGATTTTGGTGTTCTTTCCGTATGCTCAAAATTATAATGCAAATGTAATCAGTTTAGCCGAGCATCTTGGTACCCGTGTTTCAGATCATATTCCCGCAACACCAAACAAGCTTTCTGAAGAAATGGTCAAATGCATGTCAAACATATATTGCAAGCTTGCTGATCCTCCATTGGCAAATCATGGCCTCTCATCTCAGATTTCATCTTTATCATGTATGAGTCTTAAAGATCAACGTGGATTGTGGAGTCCCGGATACGGAATTGATTCTTCTTACGATTTTCGGCTTGATAACCCTTTCCACGTGGAAGGCCTGAATGATTTTAGTGGACCTTACAGCACAATGGTCGAAGTAAGTTGTATAAACCGTGATAGTCAGAAGCTGAGTGATATTGAATATCTGCTGCAGAATTTTCAGTAATCTTACTTGTATGATTTAGAATGCTTTACAATGTTCATATAACAATATTAGCCACTGACTTCTATTTGGCAGGTCTCTTATTTCTCGATTAGAAGAGGTAGAGCCTAAAAGGATGTCACATGAGGAGAAGTTGGCATTCTGGATCAATGTGCACAATGCATTGGTGATGCATGTAAAATCCTAAAAAAAAATCTGCTCTATATTGATCTAATTAATCTATCTCAATCAGGAGCTGACAATATGTCCTTTGTTATTCGTGAACAGGCATTTTTGGCATACAGTATCCCGCAAAACAATATGAAACGTATGTTACTCCTTTTGAAGGTAAGAAATGTTATGATTTAGTTTGAGCGAGGCTAGATTAAACTGGACCCTTGTGCTTACCTAGGCTGCCTACAATGTTGGAGGTCAAATAATAAGTGCAGATGTAATACATAATTCTATTTTGGGATGCCGAATGTCCCGTCCTGGCCAGGTAAATCCATAGCAAACTATTCTTAATTTAGACATTGCTAACAGCTATGCCTCAGGCTGTGCAAACTCTAAATCGCAAAATTGTTAAGAAGTTTACTAAGGCAGAAAAGGCTTTCCTTTTTTTTTTTCAGAATAGTTATAATATTTAATTTTGTTAAAATGTAACCGATTTGCATAATATACTCATAATGCAGTGGCTTAGGCTGTTACTTTCTTCAAAAACAAAATTTAAAGCCGGTGATGAACGTCAAGCATATGCAATAGAACACCCAGAGCCACTTCTATACTTTGCACTTTCATCAGGGAGTCATTCTGATCCTGCGGTAAGCGATCATAACTCAGTTTTCATTCTGACATAATATAATAGTGTTGATGTATATTTTCTGTATATATATTAGAGGAACCCTCAGGGGTATTTCTGTAAATAGCCTTAGGTGTTAGTTAGTTATTTTCCTTTTAGCTAGCTGTATATATGTTGCTACTTCTCTCTCATCTGTAACTAATTGCAATTAATGAAATAACAGATTATGTTACTCTCTCTCTCTAAATACGATCTGAACATGGTATCAGAGCGCCATTTTCGATCCGAATTTCGAGCTTTTGTGACCGGATCTTAGCTCCGATCATCTTTTTCACGGCGAATCTAGTGATTTGCCCTACCCGTATTTGTTCGCCGGTGCGAATTTCGTATTTCTGTAAGGATTTTAGAGCCGATCGTCGGTTTTACAACACTTTTGCTGCTTTGCCCTACCCGTACGTGTTAGCAAGTGTGAAATTTGTGTTCGATTGAGCTCGATCATGTCTGGTGAAGCTCCGATTGCCGATTCGCCGTCCTCAGCCATGTCGCACTCCACCTCCGCCGCTGTACCGCCGCGAGCTAACACCGGATCTTTCTATCTGTACAATTCCGATCAACCTGGTCTCACTCTCACCACTGTTCCTCTCACAGGTATCCAGAATTACATTCCGTGGGCTAGATCTGTACGGATTGCACTAGGTGCAAAGAAAAAGCTTGGTTTCATTAATGGTACTATACCTAAACCTAATCCTACTGACCCTGAGTATGAAGAATGGGAACGTGTTGATTGTATGATCATCTCTTGGTTGTTAAAATCTATTTCTGATGAATTATCTGATGCTTTTTCACTTGCGAAATCTGCTCATCACCTTTGGACTCAACTTGAGCTACATTTTGGCCAAAGTAATGGTCCACTCTTGTATCAACTTCAGAGAGAAGTTGCTTCTATATCTCAGGGCAACCTTACTGTTTCTGTGTACTACACTAAGCTGAAGAAACTATGGGATGAGCTTAGTTGTTTAATGCCTGCTATTATGTGCCATTGCCCTGCTGCTGTTAGTTGCACTTGCCAAATTGCTGATCAAATCCTTAAAGCTAACTCAGCTACAAGATTGATGCAATTCTTAATTGGCTTGAATGATTGCTATGATAGCATCAGAAGTCAGATCCTTGGGCAGGATCCACTTCCAATGGTTGAAAAAGCATATTCTATGGTTCTTAGAGTGGAGAAGCAACAGGAACTACAGGTTCATTACTCCCCATTGCAGGACAATACTGCTATGTATGCAAAGCAATCTGGGAAATATCAGTATCCCTCTAAGGACTCATACTCTTCCAGAGACTTTAAGAAGAAAAATTCTGATAAATTTTGTGATTTCTGTAAAGCCAGAGGTCATTTGAAAGAAACTTGCTTCAAACTCACTGGTATTCCAGATTGGTATAAGGAATTGAGGGACAAGAAGCCCCCCACAGCTCAGAAATTTGTTGCAAATGCTGTGGAATCCACTTCTGCTCCAGATCAGCTTAGGATATCTTCTACATCTTCCATGCCATCTGATCAGTTCCAGAATGACTTCATGAACATGATGAGAGTAATAATGAATCAGGACAAGATGAAGACCTTTGCTCACTCCCAAGATGCTGGTTATGTCAACTATGCTCATTTTGGTGATTTTGCTGGTATTCAACTTAGCCTTCTTGCTATCAATAACATTTCTCCTGATGTATGGATCCTTGATACTGGTGCCTCTAACCATATGACCTCTAATGCAAAATGCATGATTAATCCTATTGCACCCTCTTGTTACACTCCAGTGTACTTACCTGATGGCACACATAGAGGAGTTACTCTTATAGGAGATGTTCAACTCTCTGGCCACATATACCTACAGAGCTCTTTGCATTTACCTGACTTTAAGTTTAACTTACTGTCTGTTCCTAAACTTGCTAAACAATCTCAGATAAAATTCACATTCTTGCCCACACATTGTGTTTTGCAGGACCTTCAGAGTGACAAATTCCTTGCCAAAGGTCATCTAGTAGGTAATCTCTACATACTTGATCCTCTGAACTGTTCTGCCACCAGTTCAAATAAGAGCTTTTGTAGTTTTCTTTCTACTCATGTTTCTCATCAGAGTGAAAATCTTGTAGCTCAAAGCAATAAAACTGTTGATAAGAATGTTTTGTTGTGGCACAAAAGACTTGGCCATGCTTCTTTCAGTGTTTTGAAACACTTGGATTTTGTATCTGGAAAACTCACTGATGATAATAAAGATCATATATGTGACATTTGTCATCTTGCAAAACACACAAGATCTCCTTTTCCATCCAGTACTTCTTCTACCTCACATACATTTGCTCTTATTCATGCTGATGTTTGGGGTCCATATAGAACTCCCACTGTCACTAATGCCAATTCCTTTTTAACTCTGGTTGATGATTTCAGTAAATGTATTTGGACTTTTCTTATTTCAAGTAAGTCTCAAGTCTCTACTGTCTTAGAGCATTTTGTAGCCTATGTAGCTACACAATTTCACTCTAAAATCAAGGTGTTCAGAAGTGATAATGGTTCAGAATTTATGAACTCCAAATGCCAAGCTCTTTTTAGTTCTCAAGGAACTGTTCATCAGCATTCTACACCCTACACTCCTCAGCAAAATGGAGTTGCTGAAAGGAAGCATAGACATATACTTCAGGTGGCTAGAGCTCTTCTATACCAGGCCAATCTGCCACTTACATTCTGGGGTCATGCCATTCTTATGGCTACTCATCTTATAAATCGAACACCTACTCAATCCTTGCACTGGAAGAGTCCTTTTGAGCTATTGCATTCTGTCAAGCCAGATTACAACTCTTTGAAGGTATTTGGTTGCTTATGTTTCTTTGGTACTAAGCCTCCAACAGATAAATTTGCTCCCAGGTCATCCAAGGGCTGTTTCTTGGGATATGTTCCTGGTCAAAAGGCATTCAAAGTCTATAGCTTTGAACACAAGAAAGTTATGGTGAGCAGAGACATCACTTTCTATGAATCTTGTTTCCCCTTCCAGTCTTATGACTTGGACTCTACTGTGAGATCCCTTCCTAAGCCAATTCATGATTTGGCACCATATGAGGATACACCATTCTCCTCTCCTGTTGAGAATCCTTCACATACACATACTCCTCACAATACAGAACAGTGTCTCCCTTCACCTACTGCTGATCCTGCACCTTTACTGAATACTGACCCTGAACCTTCACTGGTTAGTGATCCTTCTCCTATAAATTTGTCTCCTGTTGCTATTGTAAGGCGCAGTACCAGACAATTCAAGAAGCCATCTCACCTTAAAGACTACCTACTATCCTGTACCACTGATCCAATTGCCCTTCCTACCCCTCCTCCTCTAAAATCCAAACATACACCTCCTACTTTCCCATACACTATACCTTCTCATTTTTCACCCTCATATATAGCCTTTCTTGCCAATATTTCCTCCTTTACAGAACCTAAAACATATAAAGCTGCTTGCCATGATCCCCACTGGATCCAGGCCATGGAGTCTGAATTATCTGCTCTTGAGAGCAACAACACTTGGAGCATTGTTGACTTACCTGCAGGAAAGCACCCCATTGGATCCAAATGGGTTTACAAGGTTAAACTGAACCCTGATGGTAGTGTTGAACGCTATAAGGCCAGATTGGTGGCTCAGGGATATAACCAGGTATTTGGCCTTGACTATACAGAGTCATTCTCTCCTGTTGTGAAGCTGGTCACAGTCAGGATCCTTCTTGCTGTTGCAACTCAGCACAACTGGTTTGTCCATCAATTGGACATTAACAATGCATTTCTCCATGGATTTATTGATGAGGAGATTTACCTCAAGCCACCAGAAGGTTATTCTAAGGCCTTACCAGGACAATGTTGTAAACTCAACAAGTCCTTATATGGGTTGAAACAGGCATCTCGCCAATGGAATCTGGAGTTCACTAAGTGTCTTATCTCCTATGGTTTCAAGCAATCTTCCTTTGATCACTGTCTCTTCATCATGGGCACAGCTGCTGATTTCATTGCCTTATTGGTTTATGTAGATGATGTCCTTATCACAGGACCTTCCCTTGCCAAGATCACTGCTGTTAAACAGCATCTTGACTCAGCTTTTACTATTAAAGACTTGGGGCCTGCAAAGTATTTCCTTGGCTTGGAAATTTTAAGAAGTTCTGAAGGCATGTACATTAACCAACGCAAGTATGTACTGGACATCCTTGCTGCTGTTGGTGTTTCTGGCTCTAAAGCTACTGATATTCCCTGCTCTAAGGGTTTCCATCTCTCTACTGAAGGTGCTCCCTATCCAAAACCAGATCAATACAGAAGATTGATTGGGCGCCTCCTCTATCTCAACTTAACTCGACCAGACATTTGTTTCATGGTAAATCAGTTAAGTCAGTACATGCAATCACCTTGTCAACATCACTGGGATGCTGCAATCTCTGTGCTACACTACTTACAAGGCTGCCCTTCACTTGGTTTGTTCTATCCTTGCTCTCCTGCTAATGGACACTTATATGCCTATAGTGATGCTGACTGGGCCTCATGCAAGGACACACGCCGCTCTATCACTGGGTTTTGTGTTTTTCTGGGTGGATCTCTCATTAGTTGGAAATCTAAGAAACAAGCTACTGTTTCTCGCTCCTCAACCGAAGCTGAGTATAGGAGCATGGCTTCCACCACCTGTGAAATACAATGGATCAGCTACATTCTGCAGGAACTTCAGCTGGACATTTCTCTTCCTATTCCTCTATATTGTGACAACAAGTCTGCTGTGCATATTACAAGAAATCCCATCTTTCATGAGCGAACGAAGCACTTGGACATCGACTGTCATATTGTAAGGGAATGCTTCAAACAGGGTTTTCTTTTGCCACAACATTATCCTGCTTCTCAACAGTTAGCTGATTTCTTTACTAAACCTCTTGCCTCTCCTATATTTCATCGTTGGCTATCCAAGTTGGGTGTTGGAGATGCTCACCAACCTCCAACTTGAGGGGAGGATGTTGATGTATATTTTCTGTATATATATTAGAGGAACCCTCAGGGGTATTTCTGTAAATAGCCTTAGGTGTTAGTTAGTTATTTTCCTTTTAGCTAGCTGTATATATGTTGCTACTTCTCTCTCATCTGTAACTAATTGCAATTAATGAAATAACAGATTATGTTACTCTCTCTCTCTAAATACGATCTGAACAAATAGTTACTCTTTATTTTCTGCCATATATTACTTGAGAAGGCAATACTACGTTATTTTACTATGAAGTGAAGGTTTTATTCAAGACTATTAGTTCTCGTCTTTAGAAGTGTTTCTCTTGCACGTAGGTTCGTAATTACACGCCCAAGAGGGTATATCAAGAGTTGGAAGCGGCAAAAGAAGCTTATATTCGAGCCACTTTTGGTGTACGGAAAGATAAGAAAATCCTATTGCCAAAGATAGTTGAATCATTTGCGAAAGATTCGGGCTTGAGTCCTACTGGTATAATGGAGATAATCCAACAATGTTTGCCCAATTCTATATGGAAAAGTGTTGAGAAGCGTCAGCTTGGAAAGTCTCGGAAAAACATTGAATGGGTTTCGCATAATTTTAGTTTCAGGTACATTATATTCAAAGAACTGGTGAAGTGAACTGGATTCATTTCGTGTAGTTTACTCTGTTCTTGGTTCCCTTTTCTTTTTTGTCTTTTGTTTTTTGTAATATATGGTTTTTGAGAGAGCGGCTTGTTTCTACTTTTGATGTAAATTTATGGGATTGAGTTGGAAATGAAGATGAATTGACATATCTTTTGTGGTTGTGATCTGTGGGAAAATGTATTCTTCAATTCATTAAGCATAAATATTTTAAAAAAAGTTAAAAAAATCACTAAGTATAAGATGTTTTTAGTTCTGCTATGAATCAGCAGAGTTACTCATCAATTAAAAAATAAATAAATATGCATCAGCAGAGTCCGATCAGCGGCTGTATACGGAAGTACATTGCCCATAAAGAAACAAGACCAAATTTGCCTGGTTTGAGGAAATTAAGAAAATACTAATATTAGTAATGATATGAGAAAGACAAATTCTTGCCTAGGGCCTAGTGTCACGGACTTATTCCCTTAGAGTCGACGATCGCCTGTGCGGCCTAGCAAACGTTGTCCCGTCGGCTTATAGTATTTTGGCTTCTGCGTGTATATCATTTTTTTACCATGATTTCACGTGTAAAATATGATGCGTATCTTTTTTATTTCAATGAGGTCGATGAGTCAATAGTATAGTCTTCGATGTTGTGTACTTATAATGTGTTTATAATTTGAGGATTTTAATCTCTATTTAATGTAACCTGCCCGCCACCTGCCCAACCCGCAACCCGTATGGTTTGTAAATTGTTAACACACGTACGGGTGAAAGAATTAGTAAACCGTCAAGATTGGGTATGGTATCTTTTTTCGTTGCCACCCCCGCGGTTTACAGAAAAAAAAGAAGGCTGGCAGTTTTAAATTATGGTAACCCGCCTCCGCCCGCCCCATAAGTATAAAACTTAAAAAAATAGACCTCCCCTCATTTTCTAGGTCAGAACTCACAAACTTAGCAGCTGCCAACCCTAACTCCACTCACCCCACCCCACCTCTCTCACGCCGCCGCGCCGCTTCACCGCGCGCCCAGCTCACCAGCAGATCGGGAGTCACGATACACCACGCTCCACCACAATTCAGTCACGACGCCACCACTCCACCGCCTCCGCCGTTCAAAACTATAGGTACTTACACACACATTCACTGTGTGTTGTTTTTTTTTCTTTTTTATCAGCTGTTGATTGATTCTTAGTTTTCGGAAGCATGGAAAGGAATTGCACCGTACTGAGGTTCTGTGAAATTAACGATTTGCAGAAGCCTAATCGTAATATATGCATAAATTTGAGTTACGGGACCCGCTTTGCTGCTTAAATTATTACCACCTTGTCTGGTAAATAATATTTATGCTGCCTGTAATGCCCGAACATTTTATTTCTGAAATTCTTTTTTTTATTCGTTAATTTTATCTTTGTTTGATGTTTATTCTAATAAGGAAATGGAGATCTGGGTGAAAAATATTGTAAATGAACTATCGTTTTAATTCGCTTTATTTTGATGTGCAGTTGGTAACTTATGGATTCAAAGTTGATATAGTTGGATTTAATTGAATGGTCATTTAATTCGTGCGTTAACTCTTCTAATGAAATGTTATTAAATCCACAAATACTCATGGGGAGAAGGGTGTTTTGCTAAATACATAGTAATACTAAGGTTATTTGTTAATAATATTAGGTTTATTTAGCCAATTATAAATCGTAACAACGTCGTGTTAGTATAGAATGCCTTCTCATTAAACAGTATTAATGGCTGAAAATTTCAAAAAGAAGAAGAAAAAGAAAGGATGTAGTGTCTAACATGTAAGCAGTTTGAAATATTCGTAGTAGTAGAAGCCTTACCAATTGAAATTGCTTATTGTCAAAGTGTTGTAATGAATACTTTTCTTTTCTATAAAAATACAGGACAACAACCATAATGCAAGCACACATTCACATAAAGTCAGTCATTCTGAAAATTTATGGACAACAAAATAAATATTCTGACTAATGACATTGAATTTTCGACTGAGGCCAACTAATCTAAAAAACCTATAGGTACTTTAAACTTTCTCCGAATTTTCATCTTTCTTTTTCGATTTAGCTATGACCCGCCCGCCACTCGCTCTACCCGCCCAATCCGCAACTCGCATGGTTTGTAGATTGTAATCACCCGCACGGGTCAAAGAAATGGTAACCCGCCAAGATTGAGTATGGTGTCTTTTTTCGTTGTCACCCGCTATAACCCACCCGCGTACACCCCTAGTTTCAGGTATCTCTCTAACCCTCAATTTTTTATTTTTTACTTTTTAAATCTCACTTGTTTTCGAGTTTTTCTTTTTTCTTTTTTGTAAGCAATAGTTTAGGGTAACCATAGCTCAAAGTGTTTATTCAAAGCCCCTCATGTGTTACTATAATCCAGTACGAGCTGACGATAAAGCCCTTTAATTAGATTTTGATTTTGACTTTTTTTCGTAAGGTGGTATGGTTTCTTGTGAATGCAGACCAAGTGTTCGATAAATTTCCCATGAGTAGAGTTGAAGTTAATTTTGATTGATTATGATTGTGGTTATTTTGATTTATTGATGTAGGTTGATAGCGCGGCCAAAGAGATGAGCTTTAGCAGTAGCTTAGGGTGCTTCAAGAATGTGCTGGCTGAGGCAGCAAAGAAAGGTGTGACCGAGGCGCGAGCTAGAATATTTGGCCACGTGCTTAATCCGACGGGGCAAAGGTCTCCCCACAAGTTGCTTAGGAAGAAGTTAATTGGTGAAAAGGTTGCGTCGTGGTATCCTGATTACGATGTCAATAAGGATGATCCACTTGTCATGGCCCGTAAAGAACAAGAGTAAGAGATTACGTATCCTTGCTTCGTAGTTCTATGTTTTTTGATATATTGTTGGTAAGTTAAGATGAATGGCTGGGGATAAGTTTTGCACATTAGTGTGTGAATTCGGTGGCATTGTGGGGATAAATGAGTTTGTGGTAGGGTTGTAGAAATCTAAGTGTAATTCGAAGTGCCGTTCTTGTTTGGGGTTGATATAATGATAGAGCATTAGTAAATCTAACTTGCTAGGAGCTTCATGTGTTTAGATTATTGAAGAATGGCATGGATACATCATAGAATAATATTAACAGTTGCTTAATGTGGATTACATCTCACTCGAGGAACCTCGGTTCCACGGAAGACAAAATGGGTAGATATATTAGCTCGAATATCTGTATGCAGCTGCCACTTGGTTAACTATTTGTGCAACCATTTCATATTACCACTTGTTAAACCGAACAACTATGATGAAAAACTCAACATCACAAAAGCAACCAGACTTTTGACTTTTGAGGATATCTTGTAAGAAATGTTCTCTTTGCTAATAGGGTATTGAATATATTGGTGGAGATACTAAGATGTAATTTTTGCAACTGTTATATTGAAGCATTTAGTGGGGAGATTATTTTTGAGAAGTACTCTTGAAACTGGATGATTTAAATCTTCTGGTTTTCTGGACGAGACGTGTTTGCTTATGTTGACTAATTAAGTTTTATTTCCTCACAACATGGAATACTCATCTTTCCTTGCGCCTGCTAAGTTTGGAGAAACTATTCCTGCATAGACAGAACTCTCATTTTGTTGGCAGTTCTCTGAGACGCATGTTGTTGTGTCCTAATATAAATGATTTTTTGGCAGGCGCTTAAACAAACTTGAAATGTTAAAACGTCGTGGAAAGGGACCACCAAAGAAAGGCCATGGAAAACGTGCTAAGAAGAGTGGGAGATAAAATTTCTTGGTACTTTCTTAAAGTTAATGTTATGTGCTTTAGTGTACTTCGAATATTAGTTCTTATGGTTTTAAACATTTGCGTTATTCACTTCAATGTTGTTGACATATTTTGACAGGACTAGGTTTGTTTGGAAATGAATAATAACTAGATGCTTTAACAATTTTTTTCTTCAGCCTCTTTCCCAGTTTTAGTCTTTGAGCTCTCATTTGTTCGTGCAATCCACTGTAATAGTTTTTTCGAGAATGATATTATATAATTCTAGCATTGTCGCTCAAATACTTCGATATACCAGTTCAATTCCTTTTAACATCTTGATTTCTTTATTATTCTTGACAATCAATAGCCACTAAGAATTTCAGAACAGTTTATAGAGAAGGAATAAATCAATATATAGAGAAGGATAATACAAGTAGTCGGTTCAAAGAAACTTTAGTTTGGCTTGTATGATCCACTCTAATCAATTGGGATTAAAATTTAAAAGTATAATTATTGTCGATGTACTTTTTTATTTATCTTTTTTGCTTGGTTTGTGTAACTCTGGAATAAGAACTTCGACTTGTAGCATGGATAAATCTCTAGATCCAGTTCTACTACAGCTTTTATCTTACACATTTTTATTCATCAAACAATATTTGTTGGGGTTTGAACCAGACTTGGCACAAAGTCCAATCAAGTACTAACTGAACATTCTTCTCCAGAACAAAACTAGCCAAAGTTGTTTGTGGAAGTTATCCGTGTGTGTGTGTGTGCGTGAGCAATTGAGGTTATATTAATGGGAACCGAGTATAAGAATTCAAGAAATACTCCCAAAACTGTTAACAACAATAGAAGGTACAGAGCAAGGGATGGTACAACCATTCAAGAAAGGGAAAAGAGAGATTGCGAACTCATCTGAATGTCTGCATTAATTTTAGGCTTTTCAGCTTTTGAAAGCACCCCATTTAGAGATTGGTTATTTACCCAGCTAAGACTGCTTGAATAATGAATACCAATCCACCTAAACCTGGTCACAAATGGTCTGAGTTGTCTTCATCAATTCCACAAAGATGGAAGTCCACAGCTTAAAGAGGGCTCGCTTAGATTGATGCCTCTTTACGTAGTTGGAATTTTGTTCTATCACTCTCAAAGCCATTGTGTCATCTTCGAGGGACCATTAATGTCACAGAAATCTGTACAATGGGGTCGTGGGGTTCGCTACCACCCCGGGATAGCAGATTATAGGGTGATCTTGCCGAATAATTTCCAGTTTACTCCGGTGTCCAAAACCAGTAATCCGGTTTGTTTATCTGCGGTAAAAATCTACTCATAAACAAGCAACCAACTTCTGGAATCTATGCCAGTTGGTTTACGTCTCTGTCACATATAAAGCATATCATTTTCACGTAAATCTACAGTAAGATTTTTCAGTCATTGTCTCCTACAAATGGTAAAGCCTCTTAGTACATTCGTGGTCCAAGATTTGATAACCCTCACCCAGAAAAGGATGCGTGGTGGTCTTTGAAATGTAAAAGAAATAACATATATCTCTCTGTTTCACGTTTGTCAGAAGAATGAAATTTGGAAAGTATGTATGTAATTTTTTATTGGTTTATATAATTTCTCATTACCTTGTGTTTTTCTTAAGTCTTACGATTCTCTCTGTTAAAAGTTAAATCTAAGTGTATCCTTGCTTAACCAAAATCTCCCTACTTTTGCTATTATAAATACCTCACATTTTGATTCTTTTTTGTTAGATGAGTTAGGGGAATTGATGCTTTGATTAAGATTTAGACTAAAAGTAACCATATTATTTCTATTCTTAAATATTGAAATGACCTTTTCACATTATCATTGCCTAACATAATGCCAGTTTTATTAGGACCAAAACAAAAGAGAATAACAGTTATGATTTGTATAAATAATATGGAGTCCATATAACTAAATAACGTTTACTCATAATGTATCTTGTTTATGGAATATGTTCACCACCTTAATATTTGTTTGGTTTCATTAAAATTTGCATCTTATTTGTGGGGAGCGATGAACTCAAAGTATTCCTTATAAATGGAAAATCGCCAGTAATAATATTTTACCAAGATTCGGCGGTCGGTTGCCCCAACTATCGACCATCACCGCCATCTTCATTAAACAACTTTTAACTATGTGCAAAGTTTTACTAGTATTAAAATTGGTTCACTCATTTCTCCTAAATTATTGCATGCCACATTGTCATCCACAAGGTAAGAATGGGTACGTGATGCAAATTCAATACCATAACGGGACTATAGGTAAACAAAAATATTCGTAAGCACTCATTGACTAGAAGACAAAATGACGCAGTTACAAAAAAGTTATGTGAATAGTATTTAAAATGAACTTTTATTTACATAAATGAAAATACATAAATTTGATTGACATAAGAAATAACGAGTATATTTTATATGCAAGGTAGACTAAAATCATTCAAATTAACCAGTTAATAATTGGAAACAATGCACTATATTGTGTTTGAGTCAACAAAAGATTTTAGAAACAATGTAAATGTCTCAATATAATAAATCCAGGTATTGCAAGAAAATATGGCAATGAAAACACAACACAAACATGATGACACAAAACAATGACACGCAAAGCGCACGACTAATGACAAATCTGTATGTGGCAAACTATATTTCAAAAACTCAAATTCGTTACTAATTTCCAGTAAGAATGCATCACAAATCAATCGAAATATATAAGAATACATTTCTTGAAAAAAGGTCGATAGCATAATAAAGATTTTTCCTTTTCAAGAAGAAATACACAACACCTAACCATACCACATGACACATTCAACCAAAACCTTAAACCTCAACTCAACCTCGAATCGCGACCATAAAAATCACATCAAGAACATCCACTTATGCAATTCTCCCTATTTTAAGAACTAAAATTATATATAAAAAATAAAAATAAAACAAAAAAAGAAAAATAAAAAAATACTACGCTAATTAAATTCGCTAACTGTAAAAAAACAAATAATTTAATACATATTCAAATGTAATCCCATGAAATTAACTCTTCTTTATGCTCAACAAGCCATCATTTTTCTTCAGCGGAACAACTTGCACATTTATGCATGTTAAGTACAAGATAGTAGCATGAGATGCACATTTATAGGAAAGCTGGATCTATGGGGTTTAAATGTGAAGTTAAAGAAAATAAAATACAACACAAATATATGCAAGAATGAGAAAATACACATGTACATACAAAGCAGGACGCCAAAGCAGTACATACAGAAGAGTTTTTTTCAATGGCGGAGCTTCCATGGGGGTAAGTTGAATCAAAGAAAGAAGAGTGGGAGAAATTAAATAGGTGTAGTGTTGTTTATTTTATAGTGGATTTAAAGAAAGATAGATGCGACTGTGAAAAAAACCGTTAATTTAAAAGAAGATCTCAAAACATTAAATGTCAAATAATTAAAATATATATCCTTTAAAAAAGATTACACGTCCGTTGACCTGTTAATTCCCAGAAGGTTTTATTTAAATAACCATAAACTACAAACTCGATTTTTTAAGTTAATTAATGGAACAATTCTGCAACCTTTTTATAAATTTGCTTCAACACCTCACCACAATAACAAAATTGTAAGACCATGTTCTTTCTTTGTCTTCTCTCTGTTCAGTTTTCTTTATATATATATATATATATGTATATAACACATGTATATATTTTATATAAAATGCTGTAATATACATATATATATGTATAGTTGTAATTATTTTTGTGTTGTATTTATATTTATATTGATTGCCATTGACAGCAGTGAAGTTGAAAATGAAACGAATACAGAAGATTTCATCTCCATCACTGGAAGAAAGTTAGTACAAGACGGTGTTGAGTCACTTTCTAGGAAAAGACATTGTTATTTGGCACCTCGAGTTCCTAATCACGATGCTGATGTGATGGAAATCATAGTAGCAGATAACACTTTCCTTAGTGCCAAAGTTAGAGAACTAAGAGGCATGTCTACAGAAAAATATGAATACTTTGACCTCACAAGCCCATAGCGGTGGTAATAAATACCAACCTCTTAATAACGATATGAGTAATATATCAGCTGGTGACTTAAATTGTAAGAAGGCCTACATGAATAAAATTAACCAACAAAGGTGCCAAAGTCCCAACAGAGCACAAAATTAAAACATGCTAAAATGAGAAGTGTGAAAGGTGTTGAACCTGTATGAGCAAACAATTGCAGAAGGTTGACTGCTTTGACCCACGAAAATAAGATGTAGAATGATAGCTCAAGCATCCATGCATCAACTGAAAAGTTATCTTTTGTAATGTTTTCTTATCGTGATAGTTTGTCATCCCCCAACTCATATCGCAAGCCCAGTGAGAATGTTGAACATGCTTGCAGTGCCTCTTTCAAGACGGGCAAATTGTGGATCGATCTCAACATACTTCAAGTTTCTCCAGACGGGCAAATTGTGGATCGATCTCAATATACCAAAATTCTAACCAACGTAAAGTAACTTGATGCTCTAACGACGATATTAACTAACTACATTTTATTACTTAAGAATGAGTACGTGATGCAAATTCCATACCATAACGTGACTATAGGTAAACAAAAATATTCGTAAGCACTCATTGATTAGTAGACAAAATGACGCAATTACACAAAAGTTATGTGAATAGTATTAAAGAATGAACTTTTATTTACATAAATGTAAATACATAAACTTGATTGACATAAGAAATAACGAGTATATTTTATATGCAAGGTAGACTAAAATTATTCAGATTAACCAGTTAATAATTAGAAACAATGCACTATATTGTGTTTGAGTCAACAAACTGCTCTTACAAAAGATTTTAGAAACAATGAAAATGTCTCAAAATGATAAATCCAGGTATTGCAAGAAAATATGGCAAGGAAAACACAAGACAAACATGATGACACAAAACAATGACACGCAAAGCGCACGACTAATGACAAATTTGTAAGTGATAAACTAAATTTCAAAAACTCAAATCCGTTACTAATTTCAGTAAGAATGCATCACAAATCAATCGAAATATATAAGAATACATTTCTTGAAAAAAGGTCGATAGCATAATAAAGATTTTTCCTTTTCAAAAAGAAATACACAACACCTAACCATACCACATGACACATTCAACCAAAACCTTAAACCTCAACTCAACCTCGAATCCCGACCATAAAAATCACATCAAGAACTTCCACTTAAGCAATTCTCCCTATTTTAAGAACAAAAATTATGTATAAAAAATAAAAATAAAACCAAAAAAGAAAAATCAAAAAATACTATGCTAATTAAATTCGCTAACTGTAAAAAAGCAAATAATTTAATACATATTCAAATGTAATCCCATGAAATTAACTCTTCTTTATGCTCAACAAGCCATCATTTTTCTTCAGCGGAACAACTTGCACATTTATGCATGTTAAGTACAAGATAGTAGCATGAGATGCACATTTATAGGAAAGCTGGATCTATGGGGTTTAAATGTGAAGTTAAAGAAAATAAAATACAACACAAATATATGCAAGAATGAGAAAATACACATGTACATACAAAGCAGGACGCCAAAGGAAGAGAATAGAAGAGTTTTTATTCAATGGAGGAACTTTCATGGGGGTAAGTTGAATCAAAGAAAGAAGAGTGGGAGAAATTAAATAGGTGTACTGTTGTTTATTTTATAGTGGATTTAAAGAAAGATAGATACGATTGTGAAGAAAACTGTTAATTTAAAAGAAGATCTCAAAACATTAAATGTCAAATATTCAAAATATATATCCTTTAAAATATATTACACGTCCGTTGAACTGTTAATTCCCAGAAGGTTTTATTTAAATAACCATAAACTACAAACTCGATTTTTTAACTTAATTAATGGAATGATTCTACAACCTTTTTATAAGTTTGCTTCAACACCTCACCACAATAACAAAATTGTAAGACCATGTTCTTTCTTTGTCTTCTCTCTGTTCTGTTTTCTTTATATATATATATATATATATATAACATGTATATATTTTATATAAAATGCTGTAATATATATATATATATATGTATATTTGTAATTGTTTTTGTGTTGTATTTATATTGATTGCCATTGACAGCAGTGAAGTTGAAAGTGAAACGAATACAGTAGATTTCATCTCCATCACTGGAAGAAAGTTTGTACAAGACGGTGATGAGTCACATTCTAGGAAAAGACATTGTTATTTGGCACCTCGAGTTCCTAATCACGATGCTGATGTGATGGAAATCATAGTAGCAGATAACACTTTCCTTGGTGCCAAAGTTAGAGAACTAAGAGGCATGTCTACAGAAAAACGTGAATACTTTGACCTTACAAGCCCATAGCGGCGGTAATAAATACCAACCTCTTAATTACGATATGAGTAATATATCAGCTGGTGACTTAAATTGTAAGAAGGCATACATGAAGAAAATTAACCAACAAAGGTGCCAAAGTCCCAACAGAGCACAAAATTAAAACATGTTAAAATGAGAAGTGTGAAAGGTGCTGAAGCTATATGAGCAAACAGTTGTAGAAGGTTGACTGCTTTGACCCACGAAAATAAGATGTAGAATGATGGCTCAAGCATCCATGCATCAACTGAAAAGTTATCTTCTGTAATGTGTTCTTATCGTGATAGGTTGTCATCCCCCAACTCATCAAATGGCAAGCCCGATGAGAATGTTGAACATGCTTGCAGTGCCTCTTTCAAGACGGGCAAATTGTGGATCGATCTCAACATACTTCAAGTTTCTCCATACGGGCAAATTGTGGATCGATCTCAACATACCAAGATTCTAACCAACGTAAAGTCACTTGATGCTCTAACAACGATATTAACTAACTACATTTTATTACTTAAGAATAAGTACGTGATGCAAATTCAATACCATAACGGGACTATAGGTAAATGAAAGTACATGGTTTTCTGGAATCAATATTAGACGATGCAATGTTAGACGATGTTGGGTCAACATTGAGGATAACATTGAAACCCGAGAGTCTGTGCGAAAACTGTTCTTTAGTTGCCAAATTTAAGTTTTGCCTTTATTCACCTATTAATCAAGTTCCACGGTTTTAGTTGTTTATGTTTATGTCCATGAAGGTATCTTAATCATAAGGAAGAGTTATGGAAGATTCCTTACTTGAAGTTTCCTTAATTCAAGCTAAGTTGAATAAGTCAACTCCACACGATTTCAAAAGAAGGAAACAAGCTAGCTGTTGTCTGCAACTCGATTCTTTCCAGGGTTCTCAGATTTGAAGAAGATGTGTTACCTTGTTAGATCGGTAATAAAGGAAACACATATTCAGAAAAGATATTGAGTTCACAAAGAAGGCAAAAAACGACAAGGAAACAACAAGAGTTACCAAAGCTGTGAACAACACATCTTGGCTTGCAAGATTCAAGAAATCGATAAAAGATGTGAAGTTCATCAAGATGAAGACAAGACAATCGTGCTAAACAATTCGAGTGATTAATCATTCTTTGTATTGTCTTCGTTTTGCTTTTGCGAAGTTTTTGTATCAACTATTTAAGTCTAGTTCATAGAAGTTAAGTAGTTCTTACTTGTCTGATTCGTTGAGTCCGATCAACAAAGAGCGTGAGTCAATTGTTGTGAGGAATGTTTCTTTGTTAAGACCATGATAGTTATTTGGCCTAAGGCTCGGAAGTTTTTAATAATATTGAAAACTTCTTAAAATTATATCTTCTTGCTTTTAAATTCTGCTGCACATTATCTTACTCAAGAAGATCACAATAGATTTAAGGCAATTCCAGCTTAACTCTCAAAGCTGCTGTGTCAATCCATGATCCTACAATTTCAATTGGCGTCAGAGCCAAACACCGACTACACTGGTGGTTTGGAGGTTATACAGCACAATAGACAATGTCAATCCTAATACCAACAGGATTTCAGTTTTGGATGGCTCCAATTATGCATATTAGCAGATCAGAATGAGGTCTCACATCAAAGCTATTGATATTCGAGCCTGGCAATCCGTGGTCAATGGATACTCTCTTCCAACATTACCAAGAGATGGTGAAGGTGATCTAGTACCAAAACCAGAAGCAGACTGGACAGCAGCATAGGTAAGCCTCTACAACTCCAATGAAAAGGCTCTTAATGCCATCTTTAGTTGGGTTCATCATCACATGTTCAAGTTAATCCAGATTTGTACAAAAGCCAAACATGCATGGGATATACTTGAATTACATTGTGAAGGAGATTCTGCTGTTAAAGATTCTAAATATGGACAACTGTTTCTGCAATTTGAAAAACTTGAGATGGGTGAAGATGAAAGTGTTGACAGTTATTTTGAGAAAATTCTTGATATTGCTAACCAATGTGAAAATCTAGGTTTTGCTATGACTAATCAAGAGATAGTTTATAAAGCTATGAGAACACTGTCATCAAAATTTGCTCTCAAGAAAATTGCAATGAGTGAATCTAGAAACCTTGCTAATCTACAGTTTCAAGTCTTGATGAATACTCTTAGAGAATTTGAGATGGAGATTGCCTCACAACCTAGCAAACATAGGGCTGTTGCTTTAAGATGATCAAGTCTTGACAATGAAAGTGATGATGATTATGAAATAATTTCTTCAAACTATGGTAAAATTACTAAGAAGTTCAATAAGCTGAATCTTAAAGGAAAAGGTAAAGAAAAGAATCTTAGTAATAGCTCCCCAGGTTATTAGAAATTACCTCATAAGTTTGTGAAGTACATGGCATCAAAACCTACTCCTTTAGAAGCTGATAAGTTAAAAGATGTTCAATATTTTGAATGTAAAGGATATGGTCATATGGCTAATGAATGTGCTAACACTCTTAGAAAAAGAGGAAATTCTCATTGGGTTTGTGTAGATGATTTCAATGAAGATGACTTTTGTTCTGGAGAAGCTGAAGAACAATCAGAAGAGGTTCAAACTGTTGCGCTACTCACTCAGATTGACTGGACGCCAGAAGACTCCCTAAACTGCTTCGAATCTCAATGTTACCCCGACATTCAGGATCCAACATCAGAACATGAGACCTTCCTTTTAGATTGGGATGAATATGATACTGATACTGAACCTTATCTTGCGTCCTACTTTGATGAATCTAACTTTGATTGTTTTCATGGCTCAGTGAATCTAGATGAAGAATATTTCTTTGAAGGAGAAATGTCCCAGGAGGAAATCATTGAAGACCTGAAGTCTATCTACCACAAATTGCTGCTTGAGAATCAGAATTTCATCAAGAGCTTGAAGGAAGAGATTGGATGCATGAAGGAGATGCTGAAACTGTATGAGAAAGACCTTGACAAAACAGAGGCAGAACTGAAAGAGGTAAAGGAAAATTAGATAAAGCTGAAC
Source organism: Linaria vulgaris (assembly GCA_948329865.1). Lineage (NCBI taxonomy): Eukaryota > Viridiplantae > Streptophyta > Magnoliopsida > Lamiales > Plantaginaceae > Linaria > Linaria vulgaris. The sequence continues at coordinate 31,739,572 of OX415249.1, forward strand.
AAACTATTGACAAATGGAACTCCTCTACATCTATGCTGGATGAAGTGCTGAGTATGGGAAATCAAGGTAAAAATGGTTTGGGCTATGTTAAGAAACCTTCCTCTGAAGATGTTGATTCTGCCTATTTAAAAGCTGGTTTTATCAAGGAAAATAGTAGTGTGAGTAGATAAATTCCTGTCAACACTATGAAAAATCCTACTTTTATCTGTCAATATTGTTTTCAACCTGGTCACATTAAGCCTTATTGTAAAAAATTCAGATGTGTGATTGAGAAGCAAACAGGAATTAATAGCAGTACCAATGTTAGGAGAACCTCTGATCTGAATGTTATCCCAACATTAGGTAACAAAACTGATGGACATAAAAGTAGAACTTTGATAGAAAAGTTAAAAACTCCTAAGGTTAAAATTGTTTGCAATGTTGTCTTTTCTGCTGTTTACTCTAACCTTGCAGGTAAGTGGTATTTTGACAGTGGATGCTCAAGGCACATGACTGGAAACATTGAAAACCTGAAAGATGTAATCCCTTTGACTGTTGGAACAATTCCCTATGGAGGAGGCACTAAAGGGAAAATCATTCGAAAAAGAGTACTGGATGTTGAAGGATTTCCACCACTCAAGGATGTGTTGTTGGTTGAAGGATTGAAAGCAAATTTAATTAGCATAAGTCAACTTTGTGATGATAACTTGCTTGTTACTTTTGATAAAAGTTCATGTGATGTGTTTAATAGTGACAATGTCCGTGTCATGACAGGTACAAGATCAAAGGATAACTGCTATCTTGCTCAAGATGAAGCTGAATGCTACCATGCCAAGGTAGATGAATATGTCATGTGGCACAAGAAGTTAGGACATGTGCACTATAGAAATCTGGAGAAACTACAGAAGTTAGAGGCTGTGTGAGGACTGCCTAAGTTGACTAGCCCAGGTAAAATTGTTTGTGAAGACTGCCTGAAAGGTAAACAAACAAAAGCTGTCCATCCACCACTTCAGGTACAGAGTACTAACCCTAGAACTAATAAGTGCTTTGAATTGCTACATATGGATCTCATGGGTCCTATTGAGGTTAGTAGCCTGAATGGTAAGAAGTATGCTTTTGTTATTGTTGATGATTTTTCAAGATATACCTGGATTAAGTTTTTGAAAGAAAAATCAGAGGCATTCAACTCATTCAAGATTTTACATGCTAGTATCAAAAATCTGTATGGCTCTTATGTAGGAAGAATTAGGTCTGACCATGGAAAAGAGTTTGAAAATGTAAGCTTTGCCAATTTTTGTGAAACTAAAGCCATTTTCCATGAGTTCTCTTCACATAAGACACCTCAGCAAAAAGGGATTCCTGAGAGAAAGAATAGAACACTTCAAGAGATGGCTAGAGTAATGCTAAATTCTAGAAACCTATCTAAGAAACTATGGGCTGAAGCTTTGAATACTACACGTCATATTAGTAATAGAGTTTATCTTAGACCTGGTACTACTATGACACCTTATGAAATCTTGAAGGGTTCAAAACCAACAATAGCACACTTTCATGAATTTGGTATTAACTGCTATTTGCTAAAGGATAGAGACTATTTGAGCAAATTTGATCCCAAAAGTCAAAAGTATATATTTGTTGGATATTCTCCTAATAGTGCTGCTTTTAGGGTCTACAATCCAAGATTGCATACTGTTAAAGAACTAGTGGATGTCATTTTTGATGATTTAACTGTTTCTGCAGGTGCTGAAGAAGTCACTGGTTCAGATGTTGCTTCAACATTGGACTCAACATTGAAGACAGACGTTGGAGATGCTGAATTGGAAACGGGAACAAATGTTGACTTAACACCAGAAACCCCCAATGTTAGGCCAAAATCTGTGCTGTCAGATTCTGAAGATGAAGTGGTTCTTGTATCCTGAACATATCCTCCTCTTAGAATACAAAGAGATCATCCAGCCTCTCAAGTAATTGGACAAATTACTGAAAGAGTTAGAACATGCAACAAAGAAAGGGTCAATTACAAGGATATGGCTAAGTTGTGTGTTTGTATGTCTTCTTCATGTACTGTTGATAATGCATCTTGTTTTGTGTCCTCCATTGAACCTAAGAATGTAACTGAAGCCCTTAAGGATAGTTACTGGATTAATGCCATGCAAGAGGAACTCTTACAATTCACCAAAAATAGAGTTTGGAATCTAGTGCCTAGGCCATCACATGTGAATCTAATAGGTACAAAATGGATTTTAAAAAATAAAACTGATGAGAATGGTGTAATTATGAGGAACAAAGCTAGGTTGGTTGCACAAGGTTACACTCAGGTAGAAGGTATAGATTTTGATGAGACTTTTGATCCAGTAGCTAGGATAGAATCAATTAGATTAATTCTTGCTATTGCTTGATGTCTTAGGATTAAACTTACCAAATGGATGTTAAAGGTGACTTTTTGAATGGCTTAATTGACAAAGAGGTTTATGTAGAACAACCTAAAGGCTTCACTGAACCTAAACATCCTAACCATGTGTACAAACTTGAGAAGGCTTTGTATGGCTTAAAACATGCTCCTAGAGCTTGGTATGAGAGGCTAACTGATTTTCTGTTAGGCATAGGTTTCAATAGAGGAGATGGTGATAGAACGTTGTTTGTCCTTAGAAAAAGCCCTGATATATGCATTGCTCAAATTTATGTGGATGATATTGTATTTGGCTCCACTAACAAGTCTACCTTAGACAAGTTTGTTGAGTCTATGACAGGAACATTTGAGATGAGCATGATTGGTGAGCTCAACTACTTTTGGGACTTCAAGTTAAGCAGCTGGAGAATGGTATCTTCCTGAACCAGGAGAAGTATGCAAGGAATCTGGTGAAGATATTTGAGCTACAAGAGTCCAAGCCTTGCAAAACTCCTATGTCCTCTTCAGTGAAGATAACAAAAGATGGCACTGGCAACAATGTTGATCCAACATTGTAGAGATCCATGATTGGTAGTTTGCTATATCTCTCTACCTCTAGACCTGACATCATATTTTTAGTATGTGTTTGTGCTAGGTACCAAGCTGAGCCAAGGCAATCTCACTTGATTACTGTGAAGAGGATTCTTAGATATATCTCTGGAACTTCACCTTTAGGAATTGGGTATTCTTATGACACTAACACTTACTTGGTTGGTTTCAGTGACTCTGACTGGGCAGGTGATGTGGATGACAGGAAATCCACAAGTGTGGGCTATTTTTATTTGGGGAATAATTTGGTCTCCTGGTATAGCAAGAAGCAGAACTGTGTTTCATTATCAACTGCTGAATCAGAATATGTAGCAGCTGGCAGCTGTGTTACCCAACTTGTGTGGCTCAAACACATGCTTTCAGATTATGGGCTAGATAGTGATACACTTCTCATGTTCTGTGACAATCTAAGTGCCATAAGTATCTCTAGGAATCCTGTCCAACATTCTAGAACTAAGCATATAGGCATAAGGCATCATTTTCTGAGAGATATGGTAAAGGACAAAGTGATCAACATTGAACATATTGAGACCACTAATCAGCTTGCTGATATGTTTACAAAATCTTTAGATAGTGAGAGATTCTTCAGTTTGAGGAAATCTCTTGGCATGTGCAATATGTGAAAATGTTGAGGACACCAGTGTTGACATAACACTACTGTCTAGCACTGGTATATTGGTGTGGTGTAGTAGGTATTCTGTTGTTTTCCTTTGTTGAGTTTATTTTCTTGTGAGTCTCATTTAATGTTTGTTTTGTCAGATTTGGTTTGTGGGGTTGAACTCTTTGAATAACAACCCCTTCTAGTTATCAGTTTCACATCTTTGTTTTGAAAAAGTAATAAAAGTCTTCTGTTTGTCTGAGGTTGTGATAGCCTAACATATGAAGAAGCTGGGGTACACAAAGTTCACTACTTTGATGTCTATTCAGTTGTGTCTTATTCATATGGAAGGTGTACATGACATGTGGAAAAGCTGGGGTGCATGATGTTGACAACTTCAGAGTTACTCAGTTGTGCTTATTTATATGTTCCAGTTTCAGATGTATTTTTGGATGTATCTCAAGCTCTCACATGAATTTGCCTTGGTGAAGCATGTACCTCCACCTTCTGGTTTGAATGTTATCGAATGTTACCCCAACATTGTGCGCTGGTATAGGTCAATATTGAAAACAAGAACTTATAAGTTTTCAAATTTTTGAAAACTACTCTGGTAACTGTTAATTAAACATCAAAGCGTGTGCGCGGGAAACCAGAGTGGGAAGTTTTTATTTGGTTCAAATTTAGTAACTGCCTATTAACACTCATTCTCTTTCCTTATTCACGGTATTTCAAAAATCATAACCCTAATTTCCTTATTTTGAACTCATAATTTCATTACTTGTGTCTGTGCTTACTCTGCAAAATTTTTATTCTCTCTACTCTCGAATTCTCTCGTTTTTGTTTCTCAAAACTTCTCCACTAATAATGGCAAGCAAGTCCCTCATGCAAACTCTTGCAGATGTTGCCCTTGGAAGTGAACCCACTGCCGCACGCACCCGTTCACACACTAGGGGTGTTGTTGCAAAGACAGATGATGCTCCTATTGCTGTTAAGAGGAAGGCGATTCCCTATGTGCGACAAGGGAAGAAGTCCAAACAAGGAGAATCAACCTCCAATGTTGAGCCAACTGATGATTCAACCGCTCCCATCACCAATGATCCCAAAATTGAGGTAAACCCTGTTGAACCCAACCCTGAAATTGATGTAACTGTTGAGGGGGAGGGCAGTGGATCTGCTGATAAATCTGTGGAGAAATCCATGGATAAGTCTGTGGACAAGATGGTGAGGAAGTGGATTAGGGCTGAAAAGAAAAAAAACAAGGCTGCAGGGGAGAAATTGAAAACTATGTCTGAAACTGCTAAGGCAAGGGCTGAGGCCAGAAAGAGACATGTGGAGAGGTTAGCCAAGAAGAAGGCTGCTGAGGTTGAGAAGGAAGCTGAGAAAGAAAGGAAGTCTGCTGCTACTGCTGCTGCTGAGAGGAAGAGAAAAGGAAAGCAAGTATTGGAAGAGGAAACTGAGGTGGTTGATGTTGAGGATGAAGAGGAAGAGGAGAAGGAAGAGGAGACTGAGGAAGAGCAGTATGGTGCTGCTGATGTGGCTGCTGATGTTAAGGCATCATCAAGGATAAATGAGTATACAGATGGGCTGTATGTGATCTATCCCGAGGATGAGGAGGACTACTATTCTCCTTACTATATTTCACAAGAATTGGAGAAGAAGTGGGATTCCTTCAAGAGGAGGGAGATTCACACTGAAAGAGCTATAGAGATGGTCAGCTTCAAAGAACAAAACGTGATGGACTTGCTTGAGGCAAGAGGGTTGCAACAATTAGTGATGGAGCTGAGTGACTATGCTCCTGAGATTGTCATGGAGTTTTACCTGAATCTCTCCAAATGGATCAGGGACTACAGATCTCCAAAATTTGGAAAGGCTTGGGTGAGGGGGAGAGTCTTCAACATTGAACCCTACACCATTAACAAGATCTGTGGCTTCCCTACTGCTGATGAATCTGAGGACCCCTATTATGATGATGTGATTGAGGACTTGACTGGAGGGCTGGTCAAAACCTGGAGAGATGCCCTGCCAACCACAAAGCTCACATCCCTTAGCGCTGTCTTGCACAAGATAGCTTGTTTCAACTGGCTGCCAAGCAAAAGTGTCACTGTACTGACTAAGGAATCAGTACTCTTAGTCTAAAAAATCAAGAATGGGCTAGCTGTGAACATGGGGGAGAGGATTGTGAAGTCAATGTCTGAAGTTGCTGGAAGGAAAAATGGCATGCTGCCTTTTCCCTCACTCATCTGCAAAATCCTTAGCAAGCAAGGATTAAAGACAAGTGTTACTGTGAGCTGGAGGAAGAATGATGCTGAATTGACAATTCTCCCAAGCTACTTGTCTGGAGCAAGAGTGAGTGACCTTCCATGGAACCCAAAAGGAGTGGTGAGACCAAGGGCGGAAAAGAAGAAGGCTAAAGAGTTTGCTGGAACTTCAGTGCCTATGTCCAAAGAAGAAGACTGCATGGTCATAACCTCTACTTTCGTGGATCATTTGCTGAACTGGTATAAGGGGCAGATTGTTGATACTTACAGGGAGATTGAGGAGAGGAAGGAGCACCTCAAAGAACTGAAGGATATGGTGAAAAATTTGGAGAAACTCCCTTCTTCACAAAAAGGGGGGAATAGTTCCAAGTTTTTTTTTTAATTTCTAATCTTCTAGTTTTTTTTTGTTGTTTCATTGAACTGCTGATATGGTTGCACTGCTGGTACATTTATCTCTATTTTTATTTTATCAAGGGATACGTCCTTGATATTTGCTATGGCCTGTAACTCTAAGTACTACTGTTGAACTGCTCTAGCTGCTATTTCCTATGAAAGCACTTTTTGAACTACTTGTCTAGTTAACCTTTTATGCAAGAAACTCACTGTTTCAATGTTGAGGCAACATTGATGAATGTTAGAGTCTGGACATATTTTGATGTAGTGATGACCTAATACTTGTATTGAGGGGGAGAAGTTTAGTAGTTTAATATGTGTCTTGTTGATTATATAACTTTCTGGATATAAAACTTGATTGGAACAAGTATTGGTTTTGTGAAGAAAGGCAAAAAAGGGGAGATTGAAAGTACAGGGTTTTCTGGAATCAATGTTAGATGATGCAATGTTAGACGATGTTGGGTCAACATTGAGGATAACATTGAAACCCGAGACTATGCGAAAACTGTTCTTTAGTTGCCAAATTTGAGTTTTGCCTTTATTCTCCTATTAATCAAGTTCCACGGTTTTAGTTGTTTATGTTTATGTCCAAGAAGGTATCTTAATCTTAAGGAAGAGCTATGGAAGATTTCTTACTTGAAGTTGCCATAATTCAAGCTAAGTTGAATAAGTCAACTTCACACAATTTCAAAAGAAGTAAACAAGCTAGTTGTTCTCTGCAACGCGATTCTTTCTAGGATTCTCTGATTTGAATAGATGTGTTACCTTGTTAGATCGGTAATAAAGGAAACACATATTCAGAAAAGATATTGAGTTCACAAAGAAGGCAAAAAACAACAAGGAAACAACAAGAGTTACCAAAGCTGTGAACAACACATCTTGGCGTGCAAGATTCAAGAAATCGATAAAAGATGTGAAGTTCATCAAGATGAAGACAAGACAACCGTGCTAAATAATCCGAGAGATTAATCATTCTTTGTATTGTCTTCGTTTTGCTTTTACGAAGTTTTTGTATCAACTATTTAAGTCTAGTTCATAGAAGTTAAGTAGTTCTTACTTGTCTGTTTCGTTGAGTCCGATCAACAAAGAGCGTAAGTGATTTGTAATGAGGAACGTTTCTTTGTTAAAACCTTTATGGTTATTTGGCCTAAGGCTCGGAAGTTTTTAATAATATTGAAAACTTCTTAAAATTATATCTTCTTGCTTTTAAATTCCGCTGCACATTATCTTACTCAAGAAGATCACAATAGAGTAAAGGTAATTCCAGCTTAACTCTCAAAGTTGTTGTGTCAATCCACGATCCTACAATTTCAGTAAACAAAAATATTCGTAAGCACTCATTGATTAGAAGACATAATGGTGCAATTACACAAAAGTTATGTGAATAGTATTTAAGAATGAACTTTTATTTACATAAATGAAAATACATAAATTTGATTGACATAAGAAATAACGAGTATATTTTATATGCAAAATAGACTAAAATTATTCAGATTAACCAGTTAATAATTGGAAACAATGCACTATATTGTGTTTGAGTCAACAAACTGCTCTTACAAAAGATTTTAGAAACAATGTAAATGTCTCAAAATGATAAATCCAGGTATTGCAAGAAAATATGGCAATGAAAACACAACACAAACATGATGACACATAACAATGACACGCAAAGTGCACGACTAATGACAAATTTGTATGTGACAAACTAAATTTCAAAAGCTCAAATTCGTTACTAATTTCCAGTAATAATGCATCACAAATCAATCGAAATATATAAGGACATATTTCTTGAAAAAAGGTCGACAGCATAATAAAGATTTTTCCTTTTCAAAAAGAAATACACAACACCTAACCATACCACATGACACATTCAACCAAAACCTTAAACTTCAACTCAATCTCGAATCGCGACCATAAAAATCACATCAAGAACTTTCACTTAAGCAATTCTCCCTATTTTAAGAACTAAAAAAATATATAAAAAAAAAACGAAAAAAGTAAAATCAAAAAATACTATGCTAATTAAATTCGCTAACTGTAAAAAAGCAAATAATTTAATACATATTCAAATGTAATCCCATGAAATTAAGTCTTCTTTATGCTCAACAAGCCATCATTTTTCTTCAGCGGAACAACTTGCACATTTATGCATGTTAAGTACAAGAGACTAGCATGATATGCACGTTTATAGGAAAGCTGGGTCTATGGGGTTTAAATGTGAAGTTAAAGAAAATAAAATACAACACAAATAGATGCAAGAATGAGAAAATACACATATACATACAAAGCAGGACGCCAAAGGAAGAGAATAGAAGAGTTTTTATTCAATGGCGGAGCTTTCATGGGGTTAAGTTTAATCAAAATAAGAAGAGTGGAAAAAATTAAATAGGTGTGGTGTTGTTTATTTTATAGTTGATTTAAAGAAAGATAGATACGACTGTGAAGAAAACCATTAATTTAAAAGAAGATCTCAAAACATTAAATGTCAAATATTCAAAATATATATCCTTTAAAAAATTTTACATGTCCGTTGACCTGTTAATTCCCACAAGGTTTTATTTAAGTAACCATAAACAACAGACTCGATTTTTTAACTTAATTAATGGAACGATTCTGCAACCTTTTTGTAAATTTGCTTCAACACCTCACCACAATAACAAAATTGTAAGACCATGTTCTTTCTTTGTCTTCTCTCTGTTTAGTTTTCTTTATATATATATATATATATATATATATATATATATAAGACATGTATATATTTTATATAAAATGCTGTAATATATATATATATATATATATAAGACATGTATATATTTTATATAAAATGCTGTAATATATATATATATATATATATATTTGTAATTGTTTTTGTGTTGTATTTATATTGATTGCCATTGACAGCAGTGAAGTTGAAAGTGAAACGAATACATAAGATTTCATCTCCATCACAGGAAGAAAGTTAGTACACGACGGTGATGAGTCGCTTTCTAGGAAAAGACATTGTTATTTGGCACCTCGAGTTCCTAAACGCGATGTTGATGTGATGGAAATCATAGTAGCAGATAACACTTTCCTTGGTGCCAAAGTTAGAGAACTAAGAGGCATGTCTACAGAAAAATGTGAATACTTTGACGTCACAAGCCCATAGCGGTGGTAATAAATACCAACCTCTTAATAACGATATGAGTAATATATCAGCTGGTGACTTAAATTGTAAGAAGGCCTACATGAAGAAAATTAACCAACAAAGGTGCCAAAGTCCCAACAGAGCACAAAATTAAAACATGCTAAAATGAGAACTGTGAAAGGTGCTGAACCTATATGGGCAAACAGTTGCAGAAGACTGACTGCTTTGACCCACGAAAATAAGATGTAGAATGATGGCTCAAGCATCCACGCATCAAATGAAAAGTTATCTTCTGTAATGTGTTCTTATCGTGATAGGTTGTCATCCCCCAACTCATCAAATGGCAAGCCCAGTGAGAATGTTGAACATGCTTGCAGTGCCTCTTTCATGACGAGCAAATTGTGGATCGATCTCAACATACTTCAAGTTTCTCCAGACGGGTAAATTGTGGATAGATCTCAACATACCAAAATTCTAACCAACGTAAATTCATTTGATGCTCTAACGACGATATTAACTAACTACAATGTATTACTTAAGAATGAGTACGTGATGCAAATTCAATACCATAACGGGACTATAAATAAACAAAGATATTCGTAAGCACTCATTGATTAGAAGACAAAATGGCGCAATTACACAAAAGTTATGTGAATAGTATTTAAGAATGAACTTTTATTTACATAAATGAAAATACATAAATTTGATTGACATAAGAAATAACGAGTATATTTTATATGCAAGGTAGACTAAAATTATTCAGATTAACCAGTTAATAATTGGAAACAATGCACTATATTGTGTTTGAGTCAACAAACTGCTCTTACAAAAGATTTTAAAAACAATGTAAATGTCTCAAAATAATAAATCCAGGTATCGCAAGAAAATATGGCAATGAAAACACAACACAAACATGATGACACAAAACAATGACACGCAAAGCACACGACTAATGCCAAATATGTATGTGACAAACTAAATTTCAAAAACTCAAATTCGTTACTAATATCCAGTAAGAATGCATCACAAATCAATCGATACATTTCTTGAAAAAAGGTCGATAGCATAATAAAGATTTTTCCTTTTCAAAAAGAAATACACAACACCTAACCATACCACATGACACATTCAACCAAAACCTTAAACTTCAACTCAATCTCGAATTGCGATCATAAAAATCACATCAAGAACTTTCACTTAAGAAATTCTACCTATTTTAAGAACTAAAAATATATATAAAAAATATAAATAAAACGAAAAAAGAAAAATCAAAAAATACTATGCTAATTAAATTCGCTAACTGTAAAAAAGCAAATAATTTAATACATATTCAAATGTAATCCCATAAAATTAACTCTTCTTTATGCTCAACAAGCCATCATTTTTCTTCAGCAGAACAACTTGCACATTTATGCATGTTAAGTACAAGAGAGTAGCATGATATGCACGTTTATAGGAAAGCTGGGTCTATGGGGTTTAAATGTGAAGTTAAAGAAAATAAAATACAACACAAATAGATGCAAGAATGAGAAAATACACATATACATACAAAGCAGGACGCCAAAGGAAGAGAATAGAAGAGTTTTTATTCAATGGCGGAGCTTTCATGAGGTTAAGTTGAATCAAAGAAAGAAGAGTGGGAAAAATTAAATAGGTGTAGTGTTGTTTATTTTATAGTGGATTTAAAGAAAGATAGATACGACTGTGAAGAAAACCGTTAATTTAAAAGAAGATCTCAAAACATTAAATATCAAATATTCAAAATATATATCCTTTAAAAAATATTACATGTCCGTTGACCTGTTAATTCCCACAAGGTTTTATTTAAGTAACCATAAACTACAGACTCGATTTTTTAACTTAATTAATGGAATGATTCTGAAACCTTTTTCTAAATTTGCTTTAACACCTCACCACAATAACAAAATTGTAAGACCATGTTCTTTCTTTGTCTTCTCTCTGTTCAGTTTTCTTTATATATATATATATATATATATATAACACATGTATATATTTTATATAAATGCTGTAATATATATATATATATATATATGTATATTTGGTATTGTTTTTGTGTTGTATTTATATTGATTGCCATTGACAGCAGTGAAGTTGAAAGTGAAACGAATACATAAGATTTCATCTCCATCACTGGAAGAAAGTTAGTACAAGACGGTGATGAGTCACTTTCTAGGAAAAGACATTGTTATTTGGCACCTCGAGTTCCTAATCGCGATGTTGATGTGATGGAAATCATAGTAGCAGATAACACTTTCCTTGGTGCCAAAGTTAGACAACTAAGAGGCATGTCTACAGAAAAATGTGAATACTTTGACGTCACAAGCCCACAGCGGTGGTAATAAATACCAACCCCTTAATAACGATATGAGTAATATATCAGCTGGTGACTTAAATTGTAATAAGGCCTACATGAAGAAAATTAACCAACAAAGGTGCCAAAGTCCCAACAGAGCACAAAATTAAAACATGCTAAAATGAGAACTGTGAAAGGTGCTGAACCTATATGAGCAAACAGTTGCAGAAGGCTGACTGCTTTGACCCACGAAAATAAGATGTAGAATGATGGCTCAAGCATCCATGCATCAAATGAAAAGTTATCTTCTGTAATGTGTTCTTATCGTGATAGGTTGTCATCCCCCAACTCATCAAATGGCAAGCCCAGTGAGAATGTTGAACATGCTTGCAGTGCCTCTTTCAAGACGAGCAAATTATGGATCGATCTCAACATACTTCAAGTTTCTCCAGACGGGTAAATTGTGGATAGATCTCAACATACCAAAACTCTAACCAACGTAAAGTCACTTGATGCTCTAACGACGATATTAACTAACTACATTGTATTACTTAAGAATGAGTACGTGATGCAAATTCAATACCATAACGGGACTATAAATAAACAAAGATATTCGTAAGCACTCATTGATTAGAAGACAAAATGGCGCAATTACACAAAAGTTATGTGAATAGTATTTAAGATAGAACTTTTATTTACATAAATGAAAATACATAAATTTGATTGACATAAGAAATAACGAGTATATTTTATATGCAAGGTAGACTAAAATTATTCAGATTAACCAGTTAATAATTGGAAACAATGCACTATATTGTGTTTGAGTCAACAAACTGCTCTTACAAAAGATTTTAGAAACAATGTAAATGTCTCAAAATGATAAATCCAGGTATTGCAAGAAAATATGGCAATGAAAACACAACACAAACATGATGACACAAAACAATGACACGCAAAGCGCACGACTAATGCAAAATATGTATGTGACAAACTAAATTTCAAAAACTCAAATTCGTTACTAATTTCCAGTAAGAATGCATCACAAATCAATCGATACATTTCTTGAAAAAAGGTCGATAGCATAATAAAGATTTTTCCTTTTCAAAAAGAAATACACAACACCTAACCATACCACATGACACATTCAACCAAAACCTTAAACTTCAACTCAATCTCGAATCGCGATCATAAAAATCACGTCAACAACTTTCAGTTAAGAAATTCTACCTATTTTAAGAACTAAAAATATATATAAAAAATATAAATAAAATGAAAAAAGAAAAATAAAAAAATACTATGCTAATTAAATTCGCTAACTGTAAAAAAGCAAATAATTTAATACATATTCAAATGTAATCCCATGAAATTAACTCTTCTTTATGCTCAACAAGCCATCATTTTTCTTCAGCAGAACAACTTGCACATTTATGCATGTTAAGTACAAGAGAGTAGCATGATATGCACGTTTATAGGAAAGCTGGGTCTATGGGGTTTAAATGTGAAGTTAAAGAAAATAAAATACAACACAAATAGATGCAAGAATGAGAAAATACACATATACATACAAAGCAGGACGCCAAAGGAAGAGAATAGAAGAGTTTTTATTCAATGGCGGAGCTTTCATGAGGTTAAGTTGAATCAAAGAAAGAAGAGTGGGAAAAATTAAATAGGTGTAGTGTTGTTTATTTTATAGTGGATTTAAAGAAAGATAGATACGACTGTGAAGAAAACCGTTAATTTAAAAGAAGATCTCAAAACATTAAATATCAAATATTCAAAATATATATCCTTTAAAAAATATTACATGTCCGTTGACCTGTTAATTCCCACAAGGTTTTATTTAAGTAACCATAAACTACAGACTCGATTTTTTAACTTAATTAATGGAATGATTCTGAAACCTTTTTCTAAATTTGCTTTAACACCTCACCACAATAACAAAATTGTAAGACCATGTTCTTTCTTTGTCTTCTCTCTGTTCAGTTTTCTTTATATATATATATATATATATAACACCTGTATATATTTTATATAAAATGCTGTAATATATATATATATATATGTATATTTGGTATTGTTTTTGTGTTGTATTTATATTGATTGCCATTGACAGCAGTGAAGTTGAAAGTGAAACGAATACATAAGATTTCATCTCCATCACTGGAAGAAAGTTAGTACAAGACGGTGATGAGTCACTTTCTAGGAAAAGACATTGTTATTTGGCACCTCGAGTTCCTAATCGCGATGTTGATGTGATGGAAATCATAGTAGCAGATAACACTTTCCTTGGTGCCAAAGTTAGAGAACTAAGAGGCATGTCTACAGAAAAATGTGAATACTTTGACGTCACAAGCCCATAGCGGTGGTAATAAATACCAACCTCTTAATAACGATATAAGTAATATATCAGCTGGTGACTTAAATTGTAAGAAGGCCTACATGAAGAAAATTAACCAACAAAGGTGCCAAAGTCCCAACAGAGCACAAAATTAAAACATGTTAAAATGAGAAATGTGAAAGGTGCTGAACCTATATGAGCAAACAGTTGCAGAAGGCTGACTGCTTTGACCCACGAAAATAAGATGTAGAATGATGGCTCAAGCATCCATGCATCAAATGAAAAGTTATCTTCTGTAATGTGTTCTTATCGTGATAGGTTGTCATCCCCCAACTCATCAAATGGCAAGCCCAGTGAGAATGTTGAACATGCTTGCAGTGCCTCTTTCAAGACGAGCAAATTGTGGATCGATCTCAACATACTTCAAGTTTCTCCAGATGGGAAAATTGTGGATAGATCTCAACATACCAAAATTCTAACCAACGTAAAGTCACTTGATGCTCTAACGACGATATTAACTAACTACATTGTATTACTTAAGAATGAGTACGTGATGCAAATTCAATACCATAACGGGACTATAAATAAACAAAGATATTCGTAAGCACTCATTGATTAGAAGACAAAATGGCGCAATTACACAAAAGTTATGTGAATAGTATTTAAGAATGAACTTTTATTTACATAAATGAAAATACATAAATTTGATTGATATAAGAAATAACGAGTATTTTTTATATGCAAGGTAGACTAAAATTATTCAGATTAACCAGTTAATAATTGGAAACAATGCACTATATTGTGTTTGAGTCAACAAACTGCTCTTACAAAAGATTTTAGAAACAATGTAAATGTCTCAAAATGATAAATCCAGGTATTGCAAGAAAATATGGCAATGAAAACACAACACAAACATGATGACACAAAACAATGACACGCAAAGCGCACGACTAATGCCAAATATGTATGTGACAAACTAAATTTCAAAAACTCAAATTCGTTACTAATTTCCAGTAAGAATGCATCACAAATCAATCGATACATTTCTTGAAAAAAGGTCGATAGCATAATAAAGATTTTTCCTTTTCAAAAAGAAATGCACAACACCTAACCATACCACATGACACATTCAACCAAAACCTTAAACTTCAACTCAATCTCGAATCGCGATCATAAAAATCACGTCAAGAACTTTCAGTTAAGGAATTCTACCTATTTTAAGAACTAAAAATATATATAAAAAATATAAATAAAACGAAAAAAGAAAAATAAAAAAATACTATGCTAATTAAATTCGCTAACTGTAAAAAAGCAAATAATTTAATACATATTCAAATGTAATCCCATGAAATTAACTCTTCTTTATGCTCAACAAGCCATCATTTTTCTTCAGCAGAACAACTTCCACATTTATGCATGTTAAGTACAAGAGAGTAGCATGATATGCACGTTTATAGGAAAGCTGGGTCTATGGGGTTTAAATGTGAAGTTAAAGAAAATAAAATACAACACAAATAGATGCAAGAATGAGAAAATACACATATACATACAAAGCAGGACGCCAAAGGAAGAGAATAGAAGAGTTTTTATTCAATGGCGGAGCTTTCATGAGGTTAAGTTGAATCAAAGAAAGAAGAGTGGGAAAAATTAAATAGGTGTAGTGTTGTTTATTTTATAGTGGATTTAAAGAAAGATAGATACGACTGTGAAAAAAACCGTTAATTTAAAAGAAGATCTCAAAACATTAAATATCAAATATTCAAAATATATATCCTTTAAAAAATATTACATGTCCGTTGACCTGTTAATTCCCACAAGGTTTTATTTAAGTAACCATAAACTACAGACTCGATTTTTTAACTTAATTAATGGAATGATTCTGAAACCTTTTTCAAAATTTGCTTCAACACCTCACCACAATAACAAAATTGTAAGACCATGTTCTTTCTTTGTCTTCTCTCTGTTCAGTTTTCTTTATATATATATATATATATATAACACCTGTATATATTTTATATAAAATGCTGTAATATATATATATATATATGTATATTTGGTATTGTTTTTGTGTTGTATTTATATTGATTGCCATTGACAGCAGTGAAGTTGAAAGTGAAACGAATACATAAGATTTCATCTCCATCACTGGAAGAAAGTTAGTACAAGACGGTGATGAGTCACTTTCTAGGAAAAGACATTGTTATTTGGCACCTCGAGTTCCTAATCGCGATGTTGATGTGATGGAAATCATAGTAGCAGATAACACTTTCCTTGGTGCCAAAGTTAGACAACTAAGAGGCATGTCTACAGAAAAATGTGAATACTTTGACGTCACAAGCCCACAGCGGTGGTAATAAATACCAACCCCTTAATAACGATATGAGTAATATATCAGCTGGTGACTTAAATTGTAATAAGGCCTACATGAAGAAAATTAACCAACAAAGGTGCCTAAGTCCCAACAGAGCACAAAATTAAAACATGCTAAAATGAGAACTGTGAAAGGTGCTGAACCTATATGAGCAAACAGTTGCAGAAGGCTGACTGCTTTGACCCACGAAAATAAGATGTAGAATGATGGCTCAAGCATCCATGCATCAAATGAAAAGTTATCTTCTGTAATGTGTTCTTATCGTGATAGGTTGTCATCCCCCAACTCATCAAATGGCAAGCCCAGTGAGAATGTTGAACATGCTTGCAGTGCCTCTTTCAAGACGAGCAAATTATGGATCGATCTCAACATACTTCAAGTTTCTCCAGACGGGTAAATTGTGGATAGATCTCAACATACCAAAATTCTAACCAACGTAAAGTCACTTGATGCTCTAACGACGATATTAACTAACTACATTGTATTACTTAAGAATGAGTACGTGATGCAAATTCAATACCATAACGGGACTATAAATAAACAAAGATATTCGTAAGCACTCATTGATTAGAAGACAAAATGGCGCAATTACACAAAAGTTATGTGAATAGTATTTAAGAATGAACTTTTATTTACATAAATGAAAATACATAAATTTGATTGACATAAGAAATAACGAGTATATTTTATATGCAAGGTAGACTAAAATTATTCAGATTAACCAGTTAATAATTGGAAACAATGCACTATATTGTGTTTGAGTCAACAAACTGCTCTTACAAAAGATTTTAGAAACAATGTAAATGTCTCAAAATGATAAATCCAGGTATTGCAAGAAAATATGGCAATGAAAACACAACACAAACATGATGACACAAAACAATGACACGCAAAGCGCACGACTAATGCCAAATATGTATGTGACAAACTAAATTTCAAAAACTCAAATTCGTTACTAATTTCCAGTAAGAATGCATCACAAATCAATCGATACATTTCTTGAAAAAAGGTCGATAGCATAATAAAGATTTTTCCTTTTCAAAAAGAAATACACAACACCTAACCATACCACATGACACATTCAACCAAAACCTTAAACTTCAACTCAATCTCGAATCGCGATCATAAAAATCACGTCAAGAACTTTCACTTAAGAAATTCTCCCTATTTTAAGAACTAAAAATATATATAAAAAATAAAAATAAAACGAAAAAAGAAAAATCAAAAAATACTATGCTAATTAAATTTGCTAACTGTAAAAGAGCAAATAATTTAATACATATTCAAATGTAATCCCATGAAATTAACTCTTCTTTATGCTCAACAAGCCATCATTTTTCTTCGGCAGAACATCTTGCACATTTATGCGTGTTAAGTACAAGAGAGTAGCATGATATGCACGTTTATAGGAAAGCTGGGTCTATGGGGTTTAAATGTGAAGTTAAAGAAAATAAAATACAACACAAATAGATGCAAGAATGAGAAAATACACATATACATACAAAGCAGGACGCCAAAGGAAGAGAATAGACGAGTTTTTATTCAATGGCGGAGCTTTCATGGGGTTAAGTTGAATCAAAGAAAGAAGAGTGGGAAAAATTAAATAGGTGTAGTGTTGTTTATTTTATAGTGGATTTAAAGAAAGATAGATACGACTGTGAAGAAAACCGTTAATTTAAAAGAAGATCTCAAAACATTAAATATCAAATATTCAAAATATATATCCTTTAAAAAATATTACATGTTCGTTGACCTGTTAATTCCCACAAGGTTTTATTTAAGTAACCATAAACTACAGACTCGCTTTTTTAACTTAATTAATGGAATGATTCTGAAACCTTTTTCTAAATTTGCTTCAACACCTCACCACAATAACAAAATTGTAAGACCATGTTCTTTCTTTGTCTTCTCTCTGTTCAGTTTTCTTTATATATATATATATATATAACACATGTATATATTTTATATAAAATGCTGTAATATATATATATATATATATATATATATATGTATATATATATGTATATTTGGTATTGTTTTTGTGTTGTATTTATATTGATTGCCATTGACAGCAGTGAAGTTGAAAGTGAAACGAATACATAAGATTTCATCTCCATCACTGGAAGAAAGTTAGTACAAGACGGTGATGAGTCACTTTCTAGGAAAAGACATTGTTATTTGGCACCTCATGTTCCTAATCGAAATGTTGATGTGATGGAAATCATAGTAGCAAATAACAATTTCCTTGGTGCCAAAGTTAGAGAACTAAGAGGCATGTCTACAGAAAAATGTGAATACTTTGACGTCACAAGCCCATAGCGATGGTAATAAATACCAACCTCTTAATAACGATATGAGTAATATATCAGCTGATGACTTAAATTGTAAGAAGGCCTACATGAAGAAAATTAACCAACAAAGGTGCCAAAGTCCCAACAGAGCACAAAATTAAAACATGTTAAAATGAGAACTGTGAAAGGTGCTGAACCTATATGAGCAAACAGTTGCAGAAGGCTGACTGCTTTGACCCACGAAAATAAGATGTAGAATGATGGCTCAAGCATCCATGCATCAAATGAAAAGTTATCTTCTGTAATGTGTTCTTATCGTGATAGGTTGTCATCCCCCAACTCATCAAATGGCAAGCCCAGTGAGAATGTTGAACATGCTTGCAGTGCCTCTTTCAAGACGAGCAAATTGTGGATCGATCTCAACATACTTCAAGTTTCTCCAGATGGGAAAATTGTGGATAGATCTCAACATACCAAAATTCTAACCAACGTAAAGTCACTTGATGCTCTAACGACGATATTAACTAACTACATTGTATTACTTAAGAATGAGTACGTGATGCAAATTCAATACCATAACGGGACTATAAATAAACAAAGATATTCGTAAGCACTCATTGATTAGAAGACAAAATGGCGCAATTACACAAAAGTTATGTGAATAGTATTTAAGAATGAACTTTTATTTACATAAATGAAAATACATGAATTTGATTGATATAAGAAATAACGAGTATTTTTTATATGCAAGGTAGACTAAAATTATTCAGATTAACCAGTTAATAATTGGAAACAATGCACTATATTGTGTTTGAGTCAACAAACTGCTCTTACAAAATATTTTAGAAACAATGTAAATGTCTCAAAATGATAAATCCAGGTATTGCAAGAAAATATGGCAATGAAAACACAACACAAACATGATGACACAAAACAATGACACGCAAAGCGCACGACTAATGCCAAATATGTATGTGACAAACTAAATTTCAAAAACTCAAATTCGTTACTAATTTCCAGTAAGAATGCATCACAAATCAATCAATACATTTCTTGAAAAAAGGTCGATAGCATAATAAAGATTTTTCCTTTTCAAAAAAAAATACACAACACCTAACCATACCACATGACACATTCAACCAAAACCTTAAACTTCAACTCAATCTGGAATCGCGATCATAAAAATCACGTCAAGAACTTTCACTTAAGAAATTCTCCCTATTTTAAGAACTAAAAATATATATAAAAAATAAAAATAAAACGAAAAAAGAAAAATCAAAAAATACTATGCTAATTAAATTTGCTAACTGTAAAAAAGCAAATAATTTAATACATATTCAAATGTATTCCCATGAAATTAACTCTTCTTTATGCTCAACAAGCCATCATTTTTCTTCAGCAGAACATCTTGCACATTTATGCATGTTAAGTACAAGAGAGTAGCATGATATGCACGTTTATAGGAAAGCTGGGTCTATGGGGTTTAAATGTGAAGTTAAAGAAAATAAAATACAACACAAATAGATGCAAGAATGAGAAAATACACATATACATACAAAGCAGGACGCCAAAGGAAGAGAATAGAAGAGTTTTTATTCAATGGCGGAGCTTTCACGGGGTTAAGTTGAATCAAAGAAAGAAGAGTGGGAAAAATTAAATAGGTGTAGTGTTGTTTATTTTATAGTGGATTTAAAGAAAGATAGATACGACTGTGAAGAAAACCGTTAATTTAAAAGAAGATCTCAAAACATTAAATATCAAATATTCAAAATATATATCCTTTAAAAAATATTACATGTCCGTTGACCTGTTAATTCCCACAAGGTTTTATTTAAGTAACCATAAACTACACACTCGATTTTCTAACTTAATTAATGGATTGATTCTGAAACTTTTTTCTAAATTTGCTTCAACACCTCACCACAGTAACAAAATTGTAAGACCATGTTCTTTCTTTGTCTTCTCTCTGTTCAGTTTTCTTTATATATATATATATATATATATATATAACACATGTATATATTTTATATAAAATGCTGTAATATATATATATATATGTATATTTGTAATTGTTTTTGTGTTGTATTTATATTGATTGCCATTGACATCAGTGAAGTTGAAAGTGCAACGAATATAGAAGATTTCATCTCCATCACTGGAAGAAAGTTAGTACAAGACGGTGATGAGTCACTTTCTAGGAAAAGACATTGTTATTTGGCACCTCATGTTCCTAATCGAAATGTTGATGTGATGGAAATCATAGTAGCAAATAACAATTTCCTTGGTGCCAAAGTTAGAGAACTAAGAGGCATGTCTACAGAAAAATGTGAATACTTTGACGTCACAAGCCCATAGCGATGGTAATAAATACCAACCTCTTAATAACGATATGAGTAATATATCAGCTGATGACTTAAATTGTAAGAAGGCCTACATGAAGAAAATTAACCAACAAAGGTGCCAAAGTCCCAACAGAGCACAAAATTAAAACATGTTAAAATGAGAACTGTGAAAGGTGCTGAACCTATATGAGCAAACAGTTGCAGAAGGCTGACTGCTTTGACCCACGAAAATAAGATGTAGAATGATGGCTCAAGCATCCATGCATCAAATGAAAAGTTATCTTCTGTAATGTGTTCTTATCGTGATAGGTTGTCATCCCCCAACTCATCAAATGGCAAGCCCAGTGAGAATGTTGAACATGCTTGCAGTGCCTCTTTCAAGACGAGCAAATTGTGGATCGATCTCAACATACTTCAAGTTTCTCCAGATGGGCAAATTGTGGATAGATCTCAACATACCAAAATTCTAACCAACGTAAAGTCACTTGATGCTCTAACGACGATATTAACTAACTACATTGTATTACTTAAGAATGAGTACGTGATGCAAATTCAATACCATAACGGGACTATAAATAAACAAAGATATTCGTAAGCACTCATTGATTAGAAGACAAAATGGCGCAATTACACAAAAGTTATGTGAATAGTATTTAAGAATGAACTTTTATTTACATAAATGAAAATAAATAAATTTGATTGACATAAGAAATAACGAGTATATTTTATAGGCAAGGTAGACTAAAATTATTCAGATTAACCAGTTAATAATTGGAAACAATGCACTATATTGTGTCTGAGTCAACAAACTGCTCTTACAAAAGATTTTAGAAACAATGTAAATGTCTCAAAATGATAAATCCAGGTATTGCAAGAAAATATGGCAATGAAAACACAACACAAACATGATGACACAAAACAATGACACGCAAAGCGCACGACTAATCCCAAATATGTATGTGACAAACTAAATTTCAAAAACTCAAATTCGTTACTAATTTCCAGTAAGAATGCATCACAAATCAATCGATACATTTCTTGAAAAAAGGTCGATAGCATAATAAAGATTTTTCCTTTTCAAAAAGAAATACACAACACCTAACCATACCACATGACACATTCAACCAAAACCTTAAACTTCAACTCAATCTCGAATCGCGATCATAAAAATCACGTCAAGAACTTTCACTTAAGAAATTCTACCTATTTTAAGAACTAAAAATATATATAAAAAATATAAATAAAACGAAAAAAGAAAAATCAAAAAATACTATGCTAATTAAATTTGCTAACTGTAAAAAAGCAAATAATTTAATACATATTCAAATGTATTCCCATGAAATTAACTCTTCTTTATGCTCAACAAGCCATCATTTTTCTTCAGCAGAACATCTTGCACATTTATGCATGTTAAGTACAAGAGAGTAGCATGATATGCACGTTTATAGGAAAGCTGGGTCTATGGGGTTTAAATGTGAAGTTAAAGAAAATAAAATACAACACAAATAGATGCAAGAATGAGAAAATACACATATACATACAAAGCAGGACGCCAAAGGAAGAGAATAGAAGAGTTTTTATACAATGGCGGAGCTTTCACGGGGTTAAGTTGAATCAAAGAAAGAAGAGTGGGAAAAATTAAATAGGTGTAGTGTTGTTTATTTTATAGTGGATTTAAAGAAAGATAGATACGACTGTGAAGAAAACCGTTAATTTAAAAGAAGATCTCAAAACATTAAATATCAAATATTCAAAATATATATCCTTTAAAAAATATTACATGTCCGTTGACCTGTTAATTCCCACAAGGTTTTATTTAAGTAACCATAAACTACACACTCGATTTTCTAACTTAATTAATGGATTGATTCTGAAACTTTTTTCTAAATTTGCTTCAACACCTCACCACAATAACAAAATTGTAAGACCATGTTCTTTGTTTGTCTTCTCTCTGTTCAGTTTTCTTTATATATATATATATATATATATATATATATATATATATAACACATGTATATATTTTATATAAAATGCTGTAATATATATATATATATATATATATATATATATATATATGTATATTTGTAATTGTTTTTGTGTTGTATTTATATTGATTGCCATTGACATCAGTGAAGTTGAAAGTGCAACGAATATAGAAGATTTCATCTCCATCACTGGAAGAAAGTTAGTACAAGACGGTGATGAGTCACTTTCTAGGAAAAGACATTGTTATTTGGCACCTCGAGTTCCTAATCACGATGCTGATGTGATGGAAATCATAGTAGCAGATAACACTTTCCTTGGTGCCAAAGTTAGAGAACTAAGAGGCATGTCTACAGAAAAATGTGAATACTTTGACGTCACAAGCCCATAGCGGTGGTAATAAATACCAACCTCTTAATAACGATATGAGTAATATATCAGCTGGTGACTTAAATTGTAAGAAGGCCTACATGAAGAAAATTAACCAACAAAGGTGCCAAAGTCCCAACAGAGCACAAAATTAAAACATGTTAAAATGAGAACTGTGAAAGGTGCTGAACCTATATGAGCAAACAGTTGCATAAGGCTGACTGCTTTGACCCACGAAAATGAGATGTAGAATGATGGCTCAAGCATCCATGCATCAAATGAAAATTTATCTTCTGTAATGTGTTCTTATCGTGATAGGTTGTCATCCCCCAACTCATCAAATGGCAAGCCCAGTGAGAATGTTGAACATGCTTGCAGTGCCTCTTTCAAGACGAGCAAATTGTGGATCGATCTCAACATACTTCAAGTTTCTCCAGATGGGCAAATTGTGGATAGATCTCAACATACCAAAATTCTAACCAACGTAAAGTCACTTGATGCTCTAACGACGATATTAACTAACTACATTGTATTACTTAAGAATGAGTACGTGATGCAAATTCAATACCATAACGGGACTATAAATAAACAAAGATATTCGTAAGCACTCATTGATTAGAAGACAAAATGGCGCAATTACACAAAAGTTATGTGAATAGTATTTAAGAATGAACTTTTATTTACATAAATGGAAATACATAAATTTGATTGACATAAGAAATAACGAGTATATTTTATATGCAAGGTAGACTAAAATTATTCAGATTAACCAGTTAATAATTGGAAACAATGCACTATATTGTGTCTGAGTCAACAAACTGCTCTTACAAAAGATTTTAGAAACAATGTAAATGTCTCAAAATGATAAATCCAGGTATTGCAAGAAAATATGGCAATGAAAACACAACACAAACATGATGACACAAAACAATGACACGCAAAGCGCACGACTAATCCCAAATATGTATGTGACAAACTAAATTTCAAAAACTCAAATTCGTTACTAATTTCCAGTAAGAATGCATCACAAATCAATCGATACATTTCTTGAAAAAAGGTCGATAGCATAATAAAGATTTTTCCTTTTCAAAAAGAAATACACAACACCTAACCATACCACATGACACATTCAACCAAAA
Source organism: Linaria vulgaris (assembly GCA_948329865.1). Classification (NCBI taxonomy): domain Eukaryota; kingdom Viridiplantae; phylum Streptophyta; class Magnoliopsida; order Lamiales; family Plantaginaceae; genus Linaria; species Linaria vulgaris. The sequence goes on from OX415249.1 coordinate 31,764,072, forward strand.
CCTTAAACTTCAACTCAATCTCGAATCGCGATCATAAAAATCACGTCAAGAACTTTCACTTAAGAAATTCTACCTATTTTAAGAACTAAAAATATATATAAAAAATATAAATAAAACGAAAAAAGAAAAATCAAAAAATACTATGCTAATTAAATTTGCTAACTGTAAAAAAGCAAATAATTTAATACATATTCAAATGTATTCCCATGAAATTAACTCTTCTTTATGCTCAACAAGCCATCATTTTTCTTCAGCAGAACATCTTGTACATTTATGCATGTTAAGTACAAGAGAGTAGCATGATATGCACGTTTATAGGAAAGCTGGGTCTATGGGGTTTAAATGTGAAGTTAAAGAAAATAAAATACAACACAAATAGATGCAAGAATGAGAAAATACACATATACATACAAAGCAGGACGCCAAAGGAAGAGAATAGAAGAGTTTTTATACAATGGCGGAGCTTTCACGGGGTTAAGTTGAATCAAAGAAAGAAGAGTGGGAAAAATTAAATAGGTGTAGTGTTGTTTATTTTATAGTGGATTTAAAGAAAGATAGATACGACTGTGAAGAAAACCGTTAATTTAAAAGAAGATCTCAAAACATTAAATATCAAATATTCAAAATATATATCCTTTAAAAAATATTACATGTCCGTTGACCTGTTAATTCCCACAAGGTTTTATTTAAGTAACCATAAACTACACACTCGATTTTCTAACTTAATTAATGGATTGATTCTGAAACTTTTTTCTAAATTTGCTTCAACACCTCACCACAATAACAAAATTGTAAGACCATGTTCTTTCTTTGTCTTCTCTCTGTTCAGTTTTCTTTATATATATATATATATATATATATATAACACATGTATATATTTTATATAAAATGCTGTAATATATATATATATATGTATATTTGTAATTGTTTTTGTGTTGTATTTATATTGATTGCCATTGACATCAGTGAAGTTGAAAGTGCAACGAATATAGAAGATTTCATCTCCATCACTGGAAGAAAGTTAGTACAAGACGGTGATGAGTCACTTTCTAGGAAAAGACATTGTTATTTGGCACCTCGAGTTCCTAATCACGATGCTGATGTGATGGAAATCATAGTAGCAGATAACACTTTCCTTGGTGCCAAAGTTAGAGAACTAAGAGGCATGTCTACAGAAAAATGTGAATACTTTGACGTCACAAGCCCATAGCGGTGGTAATAAATACCAACCTCTTAATAACGATATGAGTAATATATCAGCTGGTGACTTAAATTGTAAGAAGGCCTACATGAAGAAAATTAACCAACAAAGGTGCCAAAGTCCCAACAGAGCACAAAATTAAAACATGTTAAAATGAGAACTGTGAAAGGTGCTGAACCTATATGAGCAAACAGTTGCAGAAGGCTGACTGCTTTGACCCACGAAAATGAGATGTAGAATGATGGCTCAAGCATCCATGCATCAAATGAAAAGTTATCTTCTGTAATGTGTTCTTATCGTGATAGGTTGTCATCCCCCAACTCATCAAATGGCAAGCCCAGTGAGAATGTTGAACATGCTTGCAGTGCCTCTTTCAAGACGAGCAAATTGTGGATCGATCTCAACATACTTCAAGTTTCTCCAGATGGGCAAATTGTGGATAGATCTCAACATACCAAAATTCTAACCAACGTAAAGTCACTTGATGCTCTAACGACGATATTAACTAACTACATTGTATTACTTAAGAATGAGTACGTGATGCAAATTCAATACCATAACGGGACTATAAATAAACAAAGATATTCGTAAGCACTCATTGATTAGAAGACAAAATGGCGCAATTACACAAAAGTTATGTGAATAGTATTTAAGAATGAACTTTTATTTACATAAATGAAAATACATAAATTTGATTGACATAAGAAATAACGAGTATATTTTATATGCAAGGTAGACTAAAATTATTCAGATTAACCAGTTAATAATTGGAAACAATGCACTATATTGTGTCTGAGTCAACAAACTGCTCTTACAAAAGATTTTAGAAACAATGTAAATGTCTCAAAATGATAAATCCAGGTATTGCAAGAAAATATGGCAATGAAAACACAACACAAACATGATGACACAAAACAATGACACGCAAAGCGCACGACTAATCCCAAATATGTATGTGACAAACTAAATTTCAAAAACTCAAATTCGTTACTAATTTCCAGTAAGAATGCATCACAAATCAATCGATACATTTCTTGAAAAAAGGTCGATAGCATAATAAAGATTTTTCCTTTTCAAAAAGAAATACACAACACCTAACCATACCACATGACACATTCAACCAAAACCTTAAACTTCAACTCAATCTCGAATCGCGATCATAAAAATCACGTCAAGAACTTTCACTTAAGAAATTCTTCCTATTTTAAGAACTAAAAATATATATAAAAAATATAAATAAAACGAAAAAAGAAAAATCAAAAAATACTATGCTAATTAAATTTGCTAACTGTAAAAAAGCAAATAATTTAATACATATTCAAATGTATTCCCATGAAATTAACTCTTCTTTATGCTCAACAAGCCATCATTTTTCTTCAGCAGAACATCTTGCACATTTATGCATGTTAAGTACAAGAGAGTAGCATGATATGCACGTTTATAGGAAAGCTGGGTCTATGGGGTTTAAATGTGAAGTTAAAGAAAATAAAATACAACACAAATAGATGCAAGAATGAGAAAATACACATATACATACAAAGCAGGACGCCAAAGGAAGAGAATAGAAGAGTTTTTATACAATGGCGGAGCTTTCACGGGGTTAAGTTGAATCAAAGAAAGAAGAGTGGGAAAAATTAAATAGGTGTAGTGTTGTTTATTTTATAGTGGATTTAAAGAAAGATAGATACGACTGTGAAGAAAACCGTTAATTTAAAAGAAGATCTCAAAACATTAAATATCAAATATTCAAAATATATATCCTTTAAAAAATATTACATGTCCGTTGACCTGTTAATTCCCACAAGGTTTTATTTAAGTAACCATAAACTACACACTCGATTTTCTAACTTAATTAATGGATTGATTCTGAAACTTTTTTCTAAATTTGCTTCAACACCTCACCACAATAACAAAATTGTAAGACCATGTTCTTTCTTTGTCTTCTCTCTGTTCAGTTTTCTTTATATATATATATATATATATATATATATATAACACATGTATATATTTTATATAAAATGCTGTAATATATATATATATATATGTATATTTGTAATTGTTTTTGTGTTGTATTTATATTGATTGCCATTGACATCAGTGAAGTTGAAAGTGCAACGAATATAGAAGATTTCATCTCCATCACTGGAAGAAAGTTAGTACAAGACGGTGATGAGTCACTTTCTAGGAAAAGACATTGTTATTTGGCACCTCGAGTTCCTAATCACGATGCTGATGTGATGGAAATCATAGTAGCAGATAACACTTTCCTTGGTGCCAAAGTTAGAGAACTAAGAGGCATGTCTACAGAAAAATGTGAATACTTTGACGTCACAAGCCCATAGCGGTGGTAATAAATACCAACCTCTTAATAACGATATGAGTAATATATCAGCTGGTGACTTAAATTGTAAGAAGGCCTACATGAAGAAAATTAACCAACAAAGGTGCCAAAGTCCCAACAGAGCACAAAATTAAAACATGTTAAAATGAGAGCTGTGAAAGGTGCTGAACCTATATGAGCAAACAGTTGCAGAAGGCTGACTGCTTTGACCCACGAAAATAAGATGTAGAATGATGGCTCAAGCATCCATGCATCAAATGAAAAGTTATCTTCTGTAATGTGTTCTTATCGTGATAGGTTGTCATCCCCCAACTCATCAAATGGCAAGCCCAGTGAGAATGTTGAACATGCTTGCAGTGCCTCTTTCAAGACGAGCAAATTGTGGATCGATCTCAACATACTTCAAGTTTCTCCAGATGGGAAAATTGTGGATAGATCTCAACATACCAAAATTCTAACCAACGTAAAGTCACTTGATGCTCTAACGACGATATTAACTAACTACATTGAATTACTTAAGAATGAGTACGTGATGCAAATTCAATACCATAACGGGACTATAAATAAACAAAGATATTCGTAAGCACTCATTGATTAGAAGACAAAATGGCGCAATTACACAAAAGTTATGTGAATAGTATTTAAGAATGAACTTTTATTTACATAAATGAAAATACATAAATTTGATTGACATAAGAAATAACGAGTATATTTTATATGCAAGGTAGACTAAAATTATTCAGATTAACCAGTTAATAATTGGAAACAATGCACTATATTGTCTTTGAGTCAACAAACTGCTCTTACAAAATATTTTAGAAACAATGTAAATGTCTCAAAATGATAAATCCAGGTATTGCAAGAAAATATGGAAATGAAAACACAACACAAACATGATGACACAAAACAATGACACGCAAAGCGCACGACTAATGCCAAATATGTATGTGACAAACTAAATTTCAAAAACTCAAATTCGTTACTAATTTCCAGTAAGAATGCATCACAAATCAATCGATACATTTCTTGAAAAAAGGTCGATAGCATAATAAAGATTTTTCCTTTTCAAAAAGAAATACACAACACCTAACCATACCACATGACACATTCAACCAAAACCTTAAACTTCAACTCAATCTGGAATCGCGATCATAAAAATCACGTCAAGAACTTTCACTTAAGCAATTCTCCCTATTTTAAGAACTAAAAATATATATAAAAAATAAAAATAAAACGAAAAAAGAAAAATCAAAAAATACTATGCTAATTAAATTTGCTAACTGTAAAAAAGCAAATAATTTAATACATATTCAAATGTATTCCCATGAAATTAACTCTTCTTTATGCTCAACAAGCCATCATTTTTCTTCAGCAGAACATCTGGCACATTTATGCATGTTAAGTACAAGAGAGTAGCATGATATGCACGTTTATAGGAAAGCTGGGTCTATGGGGTTTAAATGTGAAGTTAAAGAAAATAAAATACAACACAAATAGATGCAAGAATGAGAAAATACACATATACATACAAAGCAGGACGCCAAAGGAAGAGAATAGAAGAGTTTTTATTCAATGGCGGAGCTTTCACGGGGTTAAGTTGAATCAAAGAAAGAAGAGTGGTAAAAATTAAATAGGTGTAGTGTTGTTTATTTTATAGTGGATTTAAAGAAAGATAGATACGACTGTGAAGAAAACCGTTAATTTAAAAGAAGATCTCAAAACATTAAATATCAAATATTCAAAATATATATCCTTTAAAAAATATTACATGTCCGTTTACCTGTCAATTCCCACAAGGTTTTATTTAAGTAACCATAAACTACACACTCGATTTTCTAACTTAATTAATGGATTGATTCTGAAACTTTTTTCTAAATTTGCTTCAACACCTCACCACAATAACAAAATTGTAAGACCATGTTCTTTCTTTGTCTTCTCTCTGTTCAGTTTTCTTTATATATATATATATATATAACACATGTATATATTTTATATAAAATGCTGTAATATATATATATATATATGTATATTTGTAATTGTTTTTGTGTTGTATTTATATTGATTGCCATTGACATCAGTGAAGTTGAAAGTGCAACGAATACAGAAGATTTCATCTCCATCACTGGAAGAAAGTTAGTACAAGACGGTGATGAGTCACTTTCTAGGAAAAGACATTGTTATTTGGCACCTCGAGTTCCTAATCACGATGCTGATGTGATGGAAATCATAGTAGCAGATAACACTTTCCTTGGTGCCAAAGTTAGAGAACTAAGAGGCATGTCTACAGAAAAATGTGAATACTTTGACGTCACAAGCCCATAGCGGTGGTAATAAATACCAACCTCTTAATAACGATATGAGTAATATATCAGCTGGTGACTTAAATTGTAAGAAGGCCTACATGAAGAAAATTAACCAACAAAGGTGCCAAAGTCCCAACAGAGCACAAAATTAAAACATGTTAAAATGAGAACTGTGAAAGGTGCTGAACCTATATGAGCAAACAGTTGCAGAAGGCTGACTGCTTTGACCCACGAAAATAAGATGTAGAATGATGGCTCAAGCATCCATGCATCAAATGAAAAGTTATCTTCTGTAATGTGTTCTTATCGTGATAGGTTGTCATCCCCCAACTCATCAAATGGCAAGCCCAGTGAGAATGTTGAACATGCTTGCAGTGCCTCTTTCAAGACGAGCAAATTGTGGATCGATCTCAACATACTTCAAGTTTCTCCAGACGGGCAAATTGTGGATAGATCTCAACATACCAAAATTCTAACCAACGTAAAGTCACTTGATGCTCTAACAACGATATTAACTAACTACATTGTATTACTTAAGAATAAGTACGTGATGCAAATTCAATACCATAACGGGACTATAAATAAACAAAGATATTCGTAAGCACTCATTGATTAGAAGATAAAATGGCGCAATTACACAAAAGTTATGTGAATAGTATTTAAGAATGAACTTTTATTTACATAAATGAAAATACATAAATTTGATTGATATAAGAAATAACGAGTATTTTTTATATGCAAGGTAGACTAAAATTATTCCGATTAACCAGTTAATAATTGGAAACAATGCACTATATTGTGTTTGAGTCAACAAACTGCTCTTACAAAAGATTTTAGAAACAATGTAAATGTCTCAAAATGATAAATCCAGGTATTGCAAGAAAATATGGCAATGAAAACACAACACAAACATGATGACACAAAACAATGACACGCAAAGCGCACGACTAATGCCAAATATGTATGTGACAAACTAAATTTCAAAAACTCAAATTCGTTACTAATTTCCAGTAAGAATGCATCACAAATCAATCGATACATTTCTTGAAAAAAGGTCGATAGCATAATTAAGATTTTTGCTTTTCAAAAAGAAATACACAACACCTAACCATACCACATGACACATTCAACCAAAACCTTAAACTTCAACTCAATCTCGAATCGCGATCATAAAAATCACGTCAAGAACTTTCAGTTAAGAAATTCTACCTATTTTAAGAGCTAAAAATATATATATATAAAATATAAATAATACGAAAAAAGAAAAATCAAAAAATACTATGCTAATTAAATTCGCTAACTGTAAAAAAGCAAATAATTTAATACATATTCAAATGTAATCCCATGAAATTAACTCTTCTTTACGCTCAACAAGCCATCATTTTTCTTCAGCGGAACAACTTGCACATTTATGCATGTTAAGTACAAGAGAGTAGCATGATATGCACGTTTATAGGAAAGCTGGGTCTATGGGGTTTAGAAGTGAAGTTAAAGAAAATAAAATACAACACAAATAGATGCAAGAATGAGAAAATACACATATACATACAAAGCAGGACACCAAAGGAAGAGAATAGAAGAGTTTTTATTCAATGGCGGAGCTTTCCTGGGGTGAAGTTGAATCAAAGAAAGAAGAGTGGGAAAAATTAATTAGGTGTAGTTATGTTTATTTTATAGTGGATTTAAAGAAAGATAGATACGATTGTGAAGAAAACCGTTAATTTAAAAGAAGATCTCAAAACATTAAATATCAAATATTCAAAATATATATCCTTTAAAAAATATTACATGTCCGTTGACCTGTTAATTCCCACAAGGTTTTATTTAAGTAACCATATACTACAGACTCGATTTTCTAACTTAATTAATGGATTGATTCTGAAACCTTTTTCTAAATTTGCTTCAACACCTCACCACAATAACAAAATTGTAAGACCATGTTCTTTCTTTGTCTTCTCTCTGTTCAGTTTTCTTTATATATATATATATGTATATATATATATATATATATATATATATATATATATAACACACGCATATATTTTATATAAAATGTTGTAATATATATATGTATATTTGTAATTGTTTTTGTGTTGTATTTATATTGATTGCCATTGACAGCAGTGAAGTTGAAAGTGCAACGAATACAGAAGATTTCATCTCCATCACTGGAAGAAAGTTAGTACAAGACGGTGATGAGTCACTTTCTAGGAAAAGACACTGTTATTTGGCACCTCGAGTTCCTAATCACGATGCTGATGTGATGGAAATCATAGTAGCAGATAACACTTTCCTTGGTGCCAAAGTTAGAGAACTAAGAGGCATGTCTACAGAAAAATGTGAATACTTTGACGTCACAAGCCCATAGCGGTGGTAATAAATACCAACCTCTTAATAACGATATGAGTAATATATCAGCTGGTGACTTAAATTGTAAGAAGGCCTACATGAAGAAAATTAACCAACAAAGGTGCCAAAGTCCCAACAGAGCACAAAATTAAAACATGTTAAAATGAGAACTGTGAAAGGTGCTGAACCTATATGAGCAAACAGTTGCAGAAGGCTGACTGCTTTGACCCACGAAAATAAGATGTAGAATGATGGCTCAAGCATCCATGCATCAAATGAAAAGTTATCTTCTGTAATGTGTTCTTATCGTGATAGGTTGTCATCCCCCAACTCATCAAATGGCAAGCCCAGTGAGAATGTTGAACATGCTTGCAGTGCCTCTTTCAAGACGAGCAAATTGTGGATCGATCTCAACATACTTCAAGTTTCTCCAGACGGGCAAATTGTGGATAGATCTCAACATACCAAAATTCTAACCAACGTAAAGTCACTTGATGCTCTAACGACGATATTAACTAACTACATTGTATTACTTAAGAATAAGTACTTGATGCAAATTCAATACCATAACGAGACTATAAATAAACAAAGATATTCGTAAGCACTCATTGATTAGAAGATAAAATGGCGCAATTACACAAAAGTTATGTGAATAGTATTTAAGAATGAACTTTTATTTACATAAATGAAAATACATAAATTTGATTGACATAAGAAATAACGAGTATATTCTATATGCAAGGTAGACTAAAATTATTCCGATTAACCAGTTAATAATTGGAAACAATGCACTATATTGTGTTTGAGTCAACAAACTGCTCTTACAAAAGATTTTAGAAACAATGTAAATGTCTCAAAATGATAAATCCAGGTATTGCAAGAAAATATGGCAATGAAAACACAACACAAACATGATGACACAAAACAATGACACGCAAAGCGCACGACTAATGCCAAATATGTATGTGACAAACTAAATTTCAAAAACTCAAATTCGTTACTAATTTCCAGTAAGAATGCATCACAAATCAATCGATACATTTCTTGAAAAATGATCGATAGCATAATTAAGATTTTTCCTTTTCAAAAAGAAATACACAACACCTAACTATACCACATGACACATTCAACCAAAACCTTAAACTTCAACTCAATCTCGAATCGCGATCATAAAAATCACGTCAAGAACTTTCAGTTAAGAAATTCTACCTATTTTAAGAACTAAAAATATATATATAAAATATAAATAAAACGAAAAAAGAAAAATCAAAAAATACTATGCTAATTAAATTCGCTAACTGTAAAAAAGCAAATAATTTAATACATATTCAAATGTAATCCCATGAAATTAACTCTTCTTTATGCTCAACAAGCCATCATTTTTCTTCAGCGGAACAACTTGCACATTTATTCATGTTAAGTACAAGAGAGTAGCATGATATGCACGTTTATAGGAAAGCTGGGTCTATGGGGTTTAGAAGTGAAGTTAAAGAAAATAAAATACAACACAAATAGATGCAAGAATGAGAAAATACACATATACATACAAAGCAGGACACCAAAGGAAGAGAATAGAAGAGTTTTTATTCAATGGCGGAGCTTTCCTGGGGTGAAGTTGAATCAAAGAAAGAAGAGTGGGAAAAATTAAATAGGTGTAGTTTTGTTTATTTTATAGTGGATTTAAAGAAAGATAGATACGATTGTGAAGAAAACCGTTAATTTAAAAGAAGATCTCAAAACATTAAATATCAAATATTCAAAATATATATCCTTTAAAAAATATTACATGTCCGTTGACCTGTTAATTCCCACAAGGTTTTATTTAAGTAACCATATACTACAGACTCGATTTTCTAACTTAATTAATGGATTGATTCTGAAACCTTTTTCTAAATTTGCTTCAACACCTCACCACAATAACAAAATTGTAAGACCATGTTCTTTCTTTGTCTTCTCTCTGTTCAGTTTTCTTTATATATATATGTATAAATATATATATATATATATATATATATATATATATATATATATATATATAACACGTATATATTTTATATAAAATGTTGTAATATATATATGTATATTTGTAATTGTTTTTGTGTTGTATTTATATTGATTGCCATTGACAGCAGTGAAGTTGAAAGTGCAACGAATACAGAAGATTTCATCTCCATCACTGGAAGAAAGTTAGTACAAGACGGTGATGAGTCACTTTCTAGGAAAAGACACTGTTATTTGGCACCTCGAGTTCCTAATCACGATGCTGATGTGATGGAAATCATAGTAGCAGATAACACTTTCCTTGGTGCCAAAGTTAGAGAACTAAGAGGCATGTCTACAGAAAAATGTGAATACTTTGACGTCACAAGCCCATTGCGGTGGTAATAAATACCAACCTCTTAATAACGATATGAGTAATATATCAGCACGATATGAGTAATATATCAGCTGGTGACTTAAATTGTAAGAAGGCCTACATGAAGAAAATTAACCAACAAAGGTGCCAAAGTCCCAACAGAGCACAAAATTAAAATATGTTAAAATGAGAACTGTGAAAGGTGCTGAACCTATATGAGCAAACAGTTGCAGAAGGCTGACTGCTTTGACCCACGAAAATAAGATGTAGAATGATGGCTCAAGCATCCATGCATCAAATGAAAAGTTATCTTCTGTAATGTGTTCTTATCGTGATAGGTTGTCATCCCCCAACTCATCAAATGGCAAGCCCAGTGAGAATGTTGAACATGCTTGCAGTGCCTCTTTCAAGACGAGCAAATTAGGGATCGATCTCAACATACTTCAAGTTTCTCCAGACGGGCAAATTGTGGATAGATCTCAACATACCAAAATTCTAACCAACGTAAAGTCACTTGATGCTCTAACGACGATATTAACTAACTACATTGTATTACTTAAGAATAAGTACGTGATGCAAATTCAATACCATAACGGGACTATAAATAAACAAAGATATTCGTAAGCACTCATTAATTAGAAGATAAAATGGCGCAATTACACAAAAGTTATGTGAATAGTATTTAAGAATGAACTTTTATTTACATAAATGAAAATACATAAATTTGATTGACATAAGAAATAACGAGTATATTCTATATGCAAGGTAGACTAAAATTATTCCGATTAACCAGTTAATAATTGGAAACAATGCACTATATTGTGTTTGAGTCAACAAACTACTCTTACAAAAGATTTTAGAAACAATGTAAATGTCTCAAAATGATAAATCCAGGTATTGCAAGAAAATATGGCAATGAAAACACAACACAAACATGATGACACAAAACAATGACACGCAAAGCGCACGACTAATGCCAAATATGTATGTGACAAACTAAATTTCAAAAACTCAAATTCGTTACTAATTTCCAGTAAGAATGCATCACAAATCAATCGATACATTTCTTGAAAAAAGGTCGATAGCATAATTAAAATTTTTCCTTTTCAAAAAGAAATACACAACACCTAACCATACCACATGACACATTCAACCAAAACCTTAAACTTCAACTCAATCTCGAATCGCGATCATAAAAATCACGTCAAGAACTTTCAGTTAAGAAATTCTACCTATTTTAAGAACTAAATATATATATATAAAATATAAATAAAACGAAAAAAGAAAAATCAAAAAATACTATGCTAATTAAATTCGCTAACTGTAAAAAAGCAAATAATTTAATACATATTCAAATGTAATCCCATGAAATTAACTCTTCTTTATGCTCAACAAGCCATCATTTTTCTTCAGCGGAACAACTTGCACATTTATGCATGTTAAGTACAAGAGAGTAGCATGATATGCACGTTTATAGGAAAGCTGGGTCTATGGGGTTTAGAAGTGAAGTTAAAGAAAATAAAATACAACACAAATAGATGCAAGAATGAGAAAATACACATATACATACAAAGCAGGACACCAAAGGAAGAGAATAGAAGAGTTTTTATTCAATGGCGGAGCTTTCCTGGGGTGAAGTTGAATCAAAGAAAGAAGAGTGGGAAAAATTAAATAGGTGTAGTTTTGTTTATTTTATAGTGGATTTAAAGAAAGATAGATACGATTGTGAAGAAAACCGTTAATTTAAAAGAAGATCTCAAAACATTAAATATCAAATATTCAAAATATATATCCTTTAAAAAATATTACATGTCCGTTGACCTGTTAATTCCCACAAGGTTTTATTTAAGTAACCATATACTACAGACTCGATTTTCTAACTTAATTAATGGATTGATTCTGAAACCTTTTTCTAAATTTGCTTCAACACCTCACCACAATAACAAAATTGTAAGACCATGTTCTTTCTTTGTCTTCTCTCTGTTCAGTTTTCTTTATATATATATGTATATATATATATATATATAACACACGTATATATTTTATATAAAATGTTGTAATATATATATGTATATTTGTAATTGTTTTTGTGTTGTATTTATATTGATTGCCATTGACAACAGTGAAGTTCAAAGTGCAACGAATACAGAAGATTTCATCTCCATCACTGGAAGAAAGTTAGTACTAGACGGTGATGAGTCACTTTCTAGGAAAAGACACTGTTATTTGGCACCTCGAGTTCCTAGTCACGATGCTGATGTGATGGAAATCATAGTAGCAGATAACACTTTCCTTGGTGCCAAAGTTAGAGAACTAAGAGGCATGTCTACAGAAAAATGTGAATACTTTGACGTCACAAGCCCATAGCGGTGGTAATAAATACCAACCTCTTAATAACGATATGAGTAATATATCAGCTGGTGACTTAAATTGTAAGAAGGCCTACATGAAGAAAATTAACCAACAAAGGTGCCAAAGTCCCAACAGAGCACAAAATTAAAACATGTTAAATGAGAACTGTGAAAGGTGCTGAACCTATATGAGCAAACAGTTGCAGAAGGCTGACTGCTTTGACCCACAAAAATAAGATGTAGAATGATGGCTCAAGCATCCATGCATCAAATGAAAAGTTATCTTCTGTAATGTGTTCTTATCGTGATAGGTTGTCATCCCCCAACTCATCAAATGGCAAGCCCAGTGAGAATGTTGAACATGCTTGCAGTGCCTCTTTCAAGACGAGCAAATTGTGGATCGATCTCAACATACTTCAAGTTTCTCCAGACGGGCAAATTGTGGATAGATCTCAACATACCAAAATTCTAACCAACGTAAAGTCACTTGATGCTCTAACGACGATATTAACTAACTACATTGTATTACTTAAGAATGAGTACGTGATGCAAATTCAATACCATAACGGGACTATAAATAAACAAAGATATTCGTAAGCACTCATTGATTAGAAGACAAAATGGCGCAATTACACAAAAGTTATGTGAATAGTATTTAAGAATGAACTTTTATTTACATAAATAAAAATACATAAATTTGATTGACATAAGAAATAACGAGTATATTTTATATGCAAGGTAGACTAAAATTATTCAGATTAACCAGTTAATAATTGGAAACAATGCACTATATTGTGTTTGAGTCAACAAACTGCTCTTACAAAAGATCTTAGAAACAATCTAAATGTCTCAAAATGATAAATCCAGGTATTGCAAGAAAATATGGCAATGAAAACACAACACAAACATGATGACACAAAACAATGACACGCAAAGCGCACGACTAATGCCAAATATGTATGTGACAAACTAAATTTCAAAAACTCAAATTCGTAACTAATTTCCAGTAAGAATGCATCACAAATCAATCGATACATTTCTTGAAAAAAGGTCGATAGCATAATTAAGATTTTTCCTTTTCAAAAAGAAATACACAATACCTAACCATACCACATGACACATTCAACCAATACCTTAAACTTCAACTCAATCTCGAATCGCGATCATAAAAATCACGTCAAGAACTTTCACTTAAGAAATTCTACCTATTTTAAGAACTAAATATATATATAAAAAATAAAAATAAAACGAAAAAAGAAAAATCAAAAAATACTATGCTAATTAAATTCGCTAACTGTAAAAAAGCAAATAATTGAATACATATTCAAATGTAATCCCATGAAATTAACTCTTCTTTATGCTCAACAAGCCATCATTTTTCTTCAGCGGAACAACTTGCACATTTATGCATGTTAAGTACAAGAGAGTAGCATGATATGCACGTTTATAGGAAAGCTGGGTCTACGGGGTTTAGAAGTGAAGTTAAAGAAAATAAAATACAACACAAATAGATGCAAGAATGAGAAAATACACATATACATACAAAGCAGGACACCAAAGGAAGAGAATAGAAGAGTTTTTATTCAATGGCGGAGCTTTCATGGGGTGAAGTTGAATCAAAGAAAGAAGAGTGGGAAAAATTAAATAGGTGTAGTGTTGTTTATTTTATAGTGGATTTAAAGAAAGATAGATACGACTGTGAAGAAAACCGTTAATTTAAAAGAAGATCTCAAAACATTAAATATCAAATATTCAAAATATATATCCTTTAAAAAATATTACATGTCCGTTGACCTGTTAATTCCCACAAGGTTTTATTTAAGTAACCATAAACTACATACTCGATTTTTTAACTTAATTAATGGAATGATTCTGAAACCTTTTTCTAAATTTGCTTCAACACCTCACCACAATAACAAAATTGTAAGACCATATTATTTCTTTGTCTTCTCTCTGTTAAGTTTTCTTTATATATATATATATAACACACGTATATATTTTATATAAAATGCTGTAATATATATATATATGTATATTTGTAATTGTTTTTGTGTTGTATTTATAATGATTGCCATTGACAGCAGTGAAGTTGAAAGCGAAACGAATACATAAGATTTCATCTCCATCACTGGAAGAAAGTTAGTACAAGACGGTGATAAGTCACTTTCTAGGAAAAGACATTGTTATTTGGCATCTCGTGTTCCTAATCGCGATGTTGATGTGATGGAAATCATAGTAGCAGATAACACTTTCCTTGGTGCCAAAGTTAGACAACTAAGAGGCATGTCTACAGAAAAATGTGAATACTTTGACGTCACAAGCCCATAGCGGTGGTAATAAATACCAACCCCTTAATAACGATATGAGTAATATATCAGCTGGTGACTTAAATTGTAATAAGGCCTACATGAAGAAAATTAACCAACAAAGGTGCCAAAGTCCCAACAGAGCACAAAATTAAAACATGCTAAAATGAGAACTGTGAAAGGTGCTGAACCTATATGAGCAAACAGTTGCAGAAGGCTGACTGCTTTGACCCACGAAAATAAGATGTAGAATGATGGCTCAAGCATCCATGCATCAAATGAAAAGTTATCTTCTGTAATGTGTTCTTATCGTGATAGGTTGTCATCCCCCAACTCATCAAATGGCAAGCCCAGTGAGAATGTTGAACATGCTTGCAGTGCCTCTTTCGAGACGAGCAAATTGTGGATCGATCTCAACATACTTCAAGTTTCTCCAGACGGGCAAATTGTGGATAGATCTCAACATACCAAAATTCTAACCAACGTAAAGTCACTTGATGCTCTAACGACGATATTAACTAACTACATTGTATTCATTAAGAATGAGTACGTGATGCAAATTCAATACCATAACGGGACTATAAATAAACAAAGATATTCGTAAGCACTCATTGATTAGAAGACAAAATGGCGCAATTACACAAAATTTATGTGAATAGTATTTAAGAATGAACTTTAATTTACATAAATGAAAATACATAAATTTGATTGACATAAGAAATAACGAGTATATTTTATATGCAAGGTAGACTAAAATTATTCAGATTAACCAGTTAATAATTGGAAACAACGCACTATATTGGGTTTGAGTCAACAAACTGCTCTTACAAAAGATTTTAGAAACAATGTAAATGTCTCAAAATGATAAATCCAGGTATTGCAAGAAAATATGGCAATGAAAACACAACACAAACATGATGACACAAAACAATGACACGCAAAGCGCACGACTAATGCCAAATATGTATGTGACAAACTAAATTTCAAAAACTCAAATTCGTTACTAATTTCCAGTAAGAATGCATCACAAATCAATCGATACATTTCTTGAAAAAAGGTCAATAGCATAATTAAGATTTTTCCTTTTCAAAAAGAAATACACAACACCTAACCATACCACATGACACATTCAACCAAAACCTTAAACTTCAACTCAATCTCGAATCACGATCATAAAAATCACGTCAAGAACTTTCAGTTAAGAAATTCTACCTATTTTAAGAACTAAAAATATATATAAAAAATATAAATAAAACGAAAAAAGAAAAATCAAAAAATACTATGCTAATTAAATTCGCTAACTGTAAAAAAGCAAATAATTTAATACATATTCAAATGTAATCCCATGAAATTAACTCTTCTTTATGCTCAACAAGCCATCATTTTTCTTCAGCGGAACAACTTGCACATTTATGCATGTTAAGTACAAGAGAGTAGCATGATATGCACATTTATAGGAAAGCTGGGTCTATGGGGTTTAGAAGTGAAGTTAAAGAAAATAAAATACAACACAAATAGATGCAAGAATGAGAAAATACACATATACATACAAAGCAGGACACCAAAGGAAGAGAATAGAAGAGTTTTTATTCAATGGCGGAGCTTTCCTGGGGTGAAGTTGAATCAAAGAAAGAAGAGTGGGAAAAATTAAATAGGTGTAGTGTTGTTTATTTTATAGTGGATTTAAAGAAAGATAGATACGACTGTGAAGAAAACCGTTAATTTAAAAGAAGATCTCAAAACATTAAATATCAAATATTCAAAATATATATCCTTTAAAAAATATTACATGTCCGTTGACCTGTTAATTCCCACAAGGTTTTATTTAAGTAACCATATACTACAAACTCGATTTTCTAACTTAATTAATGGATTGATTCTGAAACCTTTTTCTAAATTTGCTTCAACACCTCACCACAATAACAAAATTGTAAGACCATGTTCTTTCTTTGTCTTCTCTCTGTTCAGTTTTCTTTATATATATATGTATATATATATATATATAACGCACGTATATATTTTATATAAAATGCTGTAATATATATATATATATATGTATATTTGTAATTGTTTTTGTGTTGTATTTATATTGATTGCCATTGACAGCAGTGAAGTTGAAAGCGAAACGAATACATAAGATTTCATCTCCATCACTGGAAGAAAGTTAGTACAAGACGGTGATAAGTCACTTTCTAGAAAAAGACATTGTTATTTGGCATCTCGTGTTCCTAATCGCGATGTTGATGTGATGGAAATCATAGTAGCAGATAACACTTTCCTTGGTGCCAAAGTTAGAGAACTAAGAGGCATGTCTACAGAAAAATGTGAATACTTTGACGTCACAAGCCCATAGCGGTGGTAATAAATACAAACCTCTTAATAACGATATGAGTAATATATCAGCTGGTGACTTAAATTGTAAGAAGGCCTACATGAAGAAAATTAACCAACAAAGGTGCCAAAGTCCCAACAGAGCACAAAATTAAAACATGCTAAAATGAGAACTGTGAAAGGTGCTGAACCTATATGAGCAAACAGTTGCAGAAGGCTGACTGCTTTGACCCACGAAAATAAGATGTAGAATGATGGCTCAAGCATCCATGCAACAAATGAAAAGTTATCTTCTGTAATGTGTTCTTATCGTGATAGGTTGTCATCCCCCAACTCATCAAATGGCAAGCCCAGTGAGAATGTTGAACATGCTTGCAGTGCCTCTTTCAAGACGAGCAAATTGTGGATCGATCTCAACATACTTCAAGTTTCTCCAGACGGGCAAATTGTGGATAGATCTCAACATACCAAAATTCTAACCAACGTAAAGTCACTTGATGCTCTAACGACGATATTAACTAACTACATTGTATTACTTAAGAATGAGTACGTGATGCAAATTCAATACCATAACGGGACTATAAATAAACAAAGATATTCGTAAGCACTCATTGATTAGAAGACAAAATGGCGCAATTACACAAAAGTTATGTGAATAGTATTTAAGAATGAACTTTTATTTACATAAATGAAAATACATAAATTTGATTGACATAAGAAATAACGAGTATATTTTATATGCAAGGTAGACTAAAATTATTCAGATTAACCAGTTAATAATTGGAAACAATGCACTATATTGGGTTTGAGTCAACAAACTGCTCTTACAAAAGATTTTAGAAACAATGTAAATGTCTCAAAATGATAAATCCAGGTATTGCAAGAAAATATGGCAATGAAAACACAACACAAACATGATGACACAAAACAATGACACGCAAAGCGCACGACTAATGCCAAATATGTATGTGACAAACTAAATTTCAAAAACTCAAATTCGTTACTAATTTCCAGTAAGAATGCATCACAAATCAATCGATACATTTCTTGAAAAAAGGTCGATAGCATAATTAATATTTTTCCTTTTCAAAAAGAAATACACAACACCTAACCATACCACATGACACATTCAACCAAAACCTTAAACTTCAACTCAATCTCGAATCACGATCATAAAAATCACGTCAAGAACTTTCAGTTAAGAAATTCTACCTATTTTAAGAACTAAAAATATATATAAAACGAAAAAAGAAAAGTCAAAAAATACTATGCTAATTAAATTCGCTAACTGTAAAAAAGCAAATAATTTAATACATATTCAAATGTAATCCCATGAAATTAACTCTTCTTTATGCTCAACAAGCCATCATTTTTCTTCAGCGGAACAACTTGCACATTTATGCATGTTAAGTACAAGAGAGTAGCATGATATGCACGTTTATAGGAAAGCTGGGTCTATGGGGTTTAGAAGTGAAGTTAAAGAAAATAAAATACAATACAAATAGATGCAAGAATGAGAAAATACACATATACATACAAAGCAGGACACCAAAGGAAGAGAATAGAAGAGTTTTTATTCAATGGCGGAGCTTTCCTGGGGTGAAGTTGAATCAAAGAAAGAAGAGTGGGAAAAATTAAATAGGTGTAGTGTTGTTTATTTTATAGTGGATTTAAAGAAAGATAGATACGACTGTGAAGAAAACCGTTAATTTAAAAGAAGATCTCAAAACATTAAATATCAAATATTCAAAATATATATCCTTTAAAAAATATTACATGTCCGTTGACATGTTAATTCCCACAAGGTTTTATTTAAGTAACCATATACTACAGACTCGATTTTCTAACTTAATTAATGGATTGATTCTGAAACCTTTTTCTAAATTTGCTTCAACACCTCACCACAATAACAAAATTGTAAGACCATGTTCTTTCTTTGTCTTCTTTCTGTTCAGTTTTCTTTATATATATATATATATATATATATATATATAACGCACGTATATATTTTATATAAAATGCTGTAATATATATATATATATATATATATATATGTATACTTGTAATTGATTTTGTGTTGTATTTATATGGATTGCCATTGACAGCAGTGAAGTTGAAAGTGCAACGAATACAGAAGATTTCATCTCCATCACTGGAAGAAAGTTAGTACAAGACGGTGATGAGTCACTTTCTAGGAAAAGACACTGTTATTTGGCACCTCGAGTTCCTAATCACAATGCTATGCTGATGTGATGGAAATCATAGTAGCAGATAACACTTTCCTTGGTGCCAAAGTTAGAGAACTAAGAGGCATGTCTACAGAAAAATGTGAATACTTTGACGTCACAAGCCCATAGCGGTGGTAATAAATACCAACCTCTTAATAACGATATGAGTAATATATCAGCTGGTGACTTAAATTGTAAGAAGGCCTACATGAAGAAAATTAACCAACAAATGTGCCAAAGTCCCAACAGAACACAAAATTAAAACATGCTAAAATGAGAACTGTGAAAGGTGCTGAACCTATATGAGCAAACAGTTGCAGAAGGCTGACTGCTTTGACCCACGAAAATAAGATGTAGAATGATGGCTCAAGCATCCATGCATCAAATGAAAAGTTATCTTCTGTAATGTGTTCTTATAGGGATAGGTTGTCATCCCCCAACTCATCAAATGGCAAGCCCAGTGAGAATGTTGAACATGCTTGCAGTGCCTCTTTCAAGACGAGCAAATTGTGGATCGATCTCAACATACTTCAAGTTTCTCCAGACGGGCAAATTGTGGATAGATCTCAACATACCAAAATTCTAACCAACGTAAAGTCACTTGATGCTCTAACGACGATATTAACTAACTACATTGTATTACTTAAGAATGAGTACGTGATGCAAATTCAATACCATAACAGGACTATAAATAAACAAAGATATTCGTAAGCACTCATTGATTAGAAGACAAAATGGCGCAATTACACAAAAGTTATGTGAATAGTATTTAAGAATGAACTTTTATTTACATAAATGAAAATACATAAATTTGATTGACATAAGAAATAACGAGTATATTTTATATGCAAGGTAGACTAAAATTATTCAGATTAGCCAGTTAATAATTGGAAACAATGCACTATATTGTGTTTGAGTCAACAAACTGCTCTTACAAAAGATTTTAGAAACAATGTAAATGTCTCAAAATGATAAATCCAGGTATTGCAAGAAAATATGGCAATGAAAACACAACACAAACATGATGACACAAAACAATGACACGCAAAGCGCACGACTAATGCCCAATATGTATGTGACAAACTAAATTTCAAAACCTCAAATCCGTTACTAATTTTCAGTAAGAATGCATCACAAATCAATCGATACATTTCTTGAAAAAAGGTCGATAGCATAATTAAGATTTTTCCTTTTCAAAAAGAAATACAGAACACCTAACCATACCACATGACACATTCAACCAAAACCTTAAACTTCAACTCAATCTCAAATCGCGATCATAAAAATCACGTCAAGAACTTTCAGTTAAGAAATTCTATGGCGGAGCTTTCATGGGGTGAAGTTGAATCAAAGAAAGAAGAGTGGGAAAAATTAAATAGGTGTAGTGTTGTTTATTTTATAGTGGATTCAAAGAAAGATAGATACGATTGTGAAGAAAACCGTTAATTTAAAAGAAGATCTCAAAACATTAAATATCAAATATTCAAAATATATATCCTTTAAAAAATATTACATGTTCGTTGACCTGTTAATTCCCACAAGGTTTTATTTAAGTAACCATAAACTACAGACTCGATTTTCTAACTTAATTAATGGATTGATTCTGAAACCTTTTTCTAAATTTGCTTCAACACCTCACCACAATAACAAAATTGTAAGACCATGTTCTTTCTTTGTCTTCTCTCTGTTCAGTTTTCTTTATATATATATATATATATCTATATAACACACGTATATATTTTATATAAAATGCTGTAATATATATATGTATATTTGTAATTGTTTTTGTGTTGTATTTATATTGATTGCCATTGACAGCAGTGAAGTTGAAAGTGCAACGAATACAGAAGATTTCATCTCCATCACTGGAAGAAAGTTAGTACAAGACGGTGATGAGTCACTTTCTAGGAAAAGACATTGTTATTTGGCACCTCGAGTTCCTAATCACGATGCTGATGTGATGTTAATCATAGTAGCAGATAACACTTTCCTTGGTGCCAAAGTTAGAGAACTAAGAGGCATGTCTACAGAAAAATGTGAATACTTTGACCTCACAAGCCCATAACGGTGGTAATAATACCAACCTCTTAATAACGATATGAGTAATATATATCAGCTGTTGACTTAAATTGTAAGAAGGCTTACATGAAGAAAAGTAACCAACAAAGGTGCTAAAGTCCCAACAGAGCACAAAATTAAAACAGGCTAAAATGAGAAGTGTGAAAGGTGCTGACCTATATGAGCAAACAGTTGCAGAAGGCTGACTGCTTTGACCCACGAAAATAAGATGTAGAATGATGGCTCAAGCATCCATGCATCAACTGAAAAGTTATCTTCTGTAATGTGTTTTTATCGTGATAGGTTGTCATCCCCCAACTCATCAAATGGCAAGCCTAGTGAGAATGTTGAACATGATTGCAGTGCCTCTTTCAAGACGGGCAAATTCTGGATCGATCTCAACATACTTCAGGTTTCTCCGACGGGTAAATTGTGGATCGATCTCAACATACCAAAATTATAACCAACGCAAAGTCACTTATTGTTCTAACGAAGATATTAACTAACTACATTTTATTACTTAAGAATGAGTACGTGATGCAAATTCAATACCATAACGGGACTATAGGTAAACAAAAATATTCGTAAGCACTTATTGATTAGAAGACAATTTGACGCAATTACACAAAAGTTATGTGAATAGTATTTAAGAATGAACTTTTATTTACATAAATGAAAATACATAAATTTGTTTGACATAAGAAATAACGAGTATATTTTATATGCAAGGTAGACTATAATTATTCATATTAACTAGTTAATAATTGGAAACAACGCACTATATTGTGTTTGAGTCAACAAACTGCTCTTACAAAAGATTTTAGAAACAATGTAAATGTCTCAAAATGATAAATCCAGGTATTGCAAGAAAATATGGCAATGAAAACACAACACAGACATGATGACACAAAACAATGATACGCAAAGCGCACGACTAATGAAAAATTTGTATGTGACAAACTAAATTTTATAAACTCATTTTCGTTACTAATTTCCAGTAAGAATGCATCACAAATCAATTGAAATATATAGGAATACATTTCTTGAAAAAAGGTCGATATCAAAATAAAGATTTTTCCTTTTCAAAAAGAAATACACAACACCTAACCATACCACATGACACATTCAACAAAAACCTTAAACCTCAACTCAATCTTGAATCGTGACCATAAAAATCACATCAAGAACTTCCACTTAAGCAATTCTCCCTATTTTAAGAACTAAAATTATATATAAAAAATAAAAATAAAACGAAAAAAGAAAAATCAAAAGATACTATGCTAATTAAATTTGCTAACTATATAAAATCAAATAATTTAATACATATTCAAATGTAATCCCATGAAATTAACTCTTCTTTATGCTCAACAAGCCATCATTTTTCTTTAGCGGAACAACTTGCACATTTATGCATGTTAAGTACAAGAGAGTAGCATGAGATGCACGTTTATAGGAAAGCTGGGTCAATGGGGTTTAAATGTGAAGTTAAA
The DNA here is from genome assembly GCA_948329865.1 of Linaria vulgaris. Classification (NCBI taxonomy): domain Eukaryota; kingdom Viridiplantae; phylum Streptophyta; class Magnoliopsida; order Lamiales; family Plantaginaceae; genus Linaria; species Linaria vulgaris. The sequence continues at coordinate 31,787,386 of OX415249.1, forward strand.
GAAAATAAAATACAACACAAATTGATGCAAGAATGAGAAAATACACATGTACATACAAAGCAGGACGCCAAAGGAAGAGAATAGTTGAGTTTTTATTTAATGGCGGAGCTTTCATGGGGGTAAGTTGAATCAAAGAAAGAAGAGTGGGAGAAATTAAATAGGTGTAGTGTTGTTTATTTTATAGTGAATTTAAAGAAAGATAGATACGACTGTGAAGAAAACCAATAATTTAAAAGAAGATCTCAAAACATTAAATGTCAAATATTCAAAATATATATCCTTTAAAAAATATTACACGTCCGTTGACCTGTTAATTCCCACAATGTTTTATTTAAGTAAGCATAAACTACAAAACTCGATTTTTTAACTTAATTGATGGAACGATTCTGCAACCTTTTTCTAAATTTGCTTCGACACCTCACCACAATAACAAAATTGTAAGACCATGATCTTTCTTTGTCTTCTCTCTGTTCAGTTTTCTTTATATATCTATTAATAATATAAGCAAAGGATGGAAGTTTGTGAAACCAAGACCAAAACTCCCCAACTACTCCTCTCTCTTATATTCAAAACCGAGCAATTCTTAAAAAAAATAAAATTTAAAATTTAACAACTGCATGAGGATTAAAGAAATAATCATTTAAATATTTAACTTTCCGTACTAATTATTAATTTTTTATTACAAAAAACATGTTCTCTCTCCAAAACCACCCACTTACACAATTTCTTCAACTTCCGTAACATAAGGGAAATAATATTTTTTTTAAAAAAAAGATAAGCTTACCATATATTTTTCTTTTATCTAATCAACTTTGCAACAATTTTTACAATCTCATAATCCCATATCATGTTCAAATTTTAAATTTTAGTAACTACCCACTAAAGCCATTATTCCATTATTGTAGTTATCGGCTTATCAGAAGAAAAATGATCAACATTTATTTCCCCCTCTTTATGGATCAAAATTCTCTCCTATTCGAATATTTCCATCAATCACTCCTCCAAATATGTTTGATTAATTTCTGATTTATGCAGGTATGTCATATCATCATCTATATCTAAAAATTATTAGTTCAGATATTTAAAATTACTAATGTTTAATTCATATGGTTATATGTGTTGCAGTCTTGCAGATTAGCGGATGCATCCATTCTCAAATAATCAGTCACAAGTGAGTCTATGTAATGCACTAGTTTTTTGAATATAAAGAATTTTTGATGTTCAATTCATATCGTTATGTGTTGCAGATCAGATGCATCATCCAGGCCATTATCGAATAATCAATGCAATTAGTCATGTAATGATCTCATTCTTTGAATGTAAAGATTGCTTAGTTTTTAATGCTTATTTCGTACCAATTTTATGTAAATTATTAAACCTTAGATATGCTATTTAAATAATCCTATAAAAAATTATAGATTTATTGTATAACTGCTTTTCCATCTTATAGCTCAATGAGAGAATTGTAAAAATGGATAAGATTGCAAGGAGATACTCCCCGTCTAAATTTTAATTAGAGTGTTTTGATTTCATTTCCTAATAATTCCCCAATCCCTAATCGTTTGTGTTTGTTTTGATTGCAGAATATTTCTCATTGGCTATCTATTATCATCTCCATCATTAATCAGATAACAAATCCAAAACTAATTTAAAACCATAAACTTAACTACCTTCTACGAATAAGAAACCCCCGTAAGGTTTGGTAAGTTCAATTTATTCGTATGTTTCCGTTTATGGAATATCTCAACCATATTCTCTACATTATAATTCCTACTTCTTCCAGTTTCTCTCTTTCATGGTTTTTTTCTTGTTTATTTTTGTAGAAACTAGCTACCTGGCGCACGCGAAAACCGCGTGCAACATTTTCTTAAACATAATATAGTACTTTAGCTTTAACGCATTTATACATTTAGAAATCATCAAAATAATAATAAAGAATACATATTCTCGTAGGTATATTGCGCGTGCAACATTTTTTAAGCATAAACATTACTTTAGTTTTAACGCATTTAAATATTTAAAAATCATCAATAATAATAAAGAAATACATATTCTCTTAGGTGTAAATTATTATGTAAAAATTATATCAATATGCTCAATTATCAAAGTTTGATTACACTACAACAAACTGGAGCAATAGCATTGAAAGTCTTGCATCCGAATTTTTTTTTTCGGATTCAAGACATTTAGAATCGAAAAAATCCGATGCAATATAATTGCATCGGAAAATTTGGATGCAGCAACCCAGGCTGCATCCGAAAAATCCAATGCAAAGCTTGCATCGAATAAATCGGATGCAGCCTACTTAGGCTGCATCGGAAATATCTGATGCAAGCTTTGCATTGGATGTGGCTGCATCCGAAAAATCGGATGCAAATCCGATGCAGAAATAAAATAAATAAATAAATAAATAAATCTTGCATGGGATTTATCCGATGCAGAGATACAAAATATCTTTGCATCGGATTTATCTGATGCAGAAACCAAAAAAAAAAAAATCTTGCATCGGATTTATCCAATTCAAAGATATAAAAAACAAAAGCCCCCCACTGTCCGTTCGTCGTTCTTGTTATTGTAATTTTTATATGTTTGTTATAAAAATTTTATATGCTTGTTATTGTAATTTTTATAAAAAACAAAGACATATGTTTGTTATTGTAATTTTTATTCCAAGTATGTTGTAATTTGAAATTTTGGGACTATTGTTATTTTTCGTGGTGTCCTTATTTTTATTTTTCGTAATTTTTATTTTTAAGTTGTTATTAAATAAAAAAAACAAATCAAAAATTTAAGACATTGTCGAACAATACAATGAAACCATACATCAGAAGTTCAATATTGAAATACAAGTACATATTAGAACTAACCATAATCTGGGTCGCTACTGTCATCATCTTCGACCTCCTCCTCTCCTCCCTCCTCATCACCCCCAATCATCGTCATCCTTGTTGACCTCGTCGTCATCATCATCTTCGTCACTGCTCACTGCCACGGGTTCCGCCTCAATTGCCACTCGGATATATTGGCCATCCACGGCTAACTCTGTCAAGTTAAATGATGTAAAGTCAACGAACAAGCCAGACACAGGAACATTTACTTCTTGGAATACCATTTTAGGGACACCTGGAACTCCTGGAGCTTATGTCGCTTTATTAGTCATAGAACTCATGTCAACCACGTGTCTCGCTCGAGTGTGAATCACTACCCACCATCTCTTTCTTTGTCTGTTCTTTTGACATGCATATGGCGTATAGTACACTTGTTGCGCAACAACAGCTAGAATGAATGGTTCGGTTTCCCCAGACGGGAGACGACGCGTTGGATTAAGCTCGATCAAACGGCATGACGGGTGGACTCGCAAACCACGAGAGCTGGTATCATACCATATGCATTTGAAAAGGAAGATAGATGCCCTTTCCTGGTATTGTAGCTCTAGGACTTCGGTCAAAGTCCCGTAAAAATACGTGTCTTCCTGCTCGTCACTGCACCACTTCACGCATACCCCACTGTTCGTTGTCTTTTTTTCCAACGGCGTATCCATCTGTGTGAAAACAAAGACCGTTTACCACATAGCCATTTTCCCAACTATTCACCTGATTCTTTGGTCCAAGTGCTAGGTTTAGCAGCCGCGGATCATAATCGTGGCGTTTGGTTAATACCATATTCTTGAACCATTGTACAAATTGATCGTTCCGTCTTTGGTTGATTGTATCATCGGCTAACCCAACGCACATCTCCTCTTGGAAAACACTGATATAACACAATTTGGAAAATAAGTAATGTATTTATTTTAGTACGAAAACTTAATAAACATTTATATAGTATTTATCACTAACCGTATCCAGTTTACACATTGTTTCAACAATCGCAACCTCTAAGCGAGCCATATCAGATTTTCGAATGTTAGTTGCGTACAATGCCCTAAAAAAGTTGCTAACCTCTACTAGGTCACCCCACACATCATCTGGTAAGAAGTCTCTGAAAGCAAAAGAACTCGAAATCCACTTTTTCTTTCACCAATATTTTGCTAAACAACAAGTAGAAGTGTTCTTTCAAATATCGTAAAAAACGGGGTATTGAAAGACGCAAACAAATATTTCGGGTTAAAAATGTAATTATTCAAAAGCTGGAAAACAACTTAAATTTAACTTTTTCTTTCACCAACATTTTCTAAACCATAAGTAGGAGTGTTCTTTCAAATATCGTAAAAAACGGAGTAATGAAAGATACAAAGAAACCTTTCGGGGTGAAAATATAATTAGTCAAAAGTTGCAAAACAACTCGAAATCCACTTTTTCTTTCACCAACATTTTCTAAACAATAAGTAGGAGTGTTGTTCCAAATCTCGTAAAAAATGGAGTAACGAAAGACGCACAATAAACAATATAACACTATATATATGATCATCAACTCTAAACCCTAAACCATAAACCCTATATAGGTATACTCTACTGAACCAAAATTGTATTTTCACATGTAGAGAGTGTCAATCAAGTCCACTCGTCAATGTTTTTTTACCATACGCTATGTTATTAAAAATAACAGTGTTCTTCAAAATTTTGTCAAAAACGGAGTGAGGAAAAACGTTTAAAAAATATTTCGGGTAGAATATCTAATTATGCAAAAGATGGAAAATGACATCAAAACTCCATTTTTTTAACCACTATTTTAATAACACTTGTGAGGCATATGTACATTCAAAATTTGTCAAAAATGCGGAACGAACGATGTTTAAAATACTTTTGGGGTCAAAAATATAAATACAAATTTAATAAGTAATTTTTTTTTTATAAATAGCAATAATTTACGCATAGAAATTTTTCTATGTAAATTGTACCTGTTTCCGTTTACATAGGAAAATTGCTATGCAAATTGCAGTTGCATGGGAAAATTCCTATGCACTATTTCCCATGCAGTACATGTTGCATGGGAATTTTCCTATGTAGTACATGTTGCATGAGAATTTTTCCATGCAAAGAAGATATTGCATGGCAATATTGCAATGCAGTACATCTCAACTTTCTCCCTCTAGGATTTTGCTCTCTCCTCTCTCTAAAAATAACGGCTACTTTTTGTACCTCTCCGTTCGCCGGAGCACGGTGACCTCCTCACGAGGGCACCAGCGTCTTCTCTTTAGGCTCGGATAGTGGAGGTTGTCGTTATGGGTTTTGGGTAGAGAATATTATTTCTTTTGCGGATTTTAAGCTTATTTCCGGACATCAATGGCGGAGGAGGTTTACTTATCTCGGTTTTTCTCTCTTCTTTTTTGGATTTCAAAGTCCTTCGCTTCTAACTCCATTTCTCTCTTCATAATCTCGTCCTTTTCGCTTTTGGGGTATTTCTCCCTCGGGTCTATTAATTTCCTCTCGGGTTTTGGGGTCTTGGAGGCGTTTTGAACTTGGTTGGTCCCTCCGATCATTTTTCTGGTGTCTTCTCTCCAGAGTTGGTAGGGTTCAAGCTCATATTTCGTTATTTGGTGGTTGTGGATGAGATTATCTTGGATTAGAGTCTTGGGGTCAGTTTGGGTTTTGGATCCAAGGGTTTTAAGCATTTTTCGTCGGTTTTCAGCTGTTTTCGACCACCGCTCCGACGCACCCTCACTGGAAGTGTCATTTTCAGGTAGTACTCTTCGTTGCGGTCAGATTGGTGGGTGCATCGACCAGAGAGCCGTTGTGGTTGAGGAGAGAGGTCACTTTCGGTGTAGGGTACGACCAGTCGCTGTCTTCTGCTGTGCTTGGGCCCGCACCTGCTGTGTCAGGGCGCCAGCGTGCGCCAGGGCACTTTCTTTTGCCAAAATCGGTAATTTTCTTATTTTGAACGTGATTCTCACTCTTTTGGCCCACATATGGCCAAAAATCATTCAAATGGGAGTATTTTGTTTGCATCCAACAAGGCAAATGATGCGAGGGGTCCACCTTTATCCAACATGGAGGATACCCCTAATGGTAGTATAGAGCCTCATTTCTCTTTCCATCAAGTCAAGCCTCATTTGACCGAGAATATTGGTGAGATGGTGATTATTTCTCCTCTTCTTTTGTGTGGCCCCACCTCTCCAACAAATGGGTTGACTTCGGACACATCTACTAAATGGGCCCCCACCACCACCTTGGAAGCCACATCATCCTCTCTTGGATTGCCACTAACAAGTAAGAAAAACTCTCTTAATCGTATAATCTCTATTGATCAAGCTAAGCAAAATTCAAATGCAATTCTCTCTTCTAATATTGCGAGTACTTCAAAGATTGGGTCCGGACTTTTCCCGCCATTATCTAACCATCTTTCTAAAGCTATGAAGCCATTATTAGCTCCATCATCATCTTTTGTGCCGCCAACATTTGATAAGAACATGGTTTTGGCCCTGGACAACCCTCGTCCATTTCAAGTACGTGCACCTCTACGACGAGCATCCTATGCACAAGCAGCCGACCCTACAAGACATTATGCCATCAATCGATCTCTACTATATGACCCTTCTCTCAAAACGATGGAGTTTCGATTTGTCAAAGGAAGATCCATGCTTGTCTTCAAAAAAGAGGAGGTGAAAGCTCTTGATGAAAGGCTCAAGTTCGTCCTTATTCTTCGCTTCCCTCTTTTCAAGCCGAGCTACACCTACATTCACAACAAGATGACTAAGCTTAAGCTAAAAGGGGCGTACACTCTTGGACCTATAGGTCCGCAACATGTGATGCTAAAGTTTACTATGGAAGAGGACTATACTAGGCTATGGTTGAAAAAGAACCTTCGGTTCCTCAATTTAACTGGATCTATCTACAAATGGACACCGGACTTTGATCCCGATCTTGAGCCCCCAATAGCACCCGTATGGATTGGTCTACCCAACTTGAATATGCGCTTTTGTGAGTGGAGTGCTCTCATGAATATTGGTTATTACTTTGGAAGACCATTGCGTCTTGATGAGGGAGCGACAACCATGTCTCGGCCCGACTACCCTCGTATATGTGTCGAAGTGAATCTTCTTGAACCTCTCAAAGAAGTTATAGAGTAGGGAGTGGAGGATATGCACGGAAATGTTCACATCGTCAAGCAAAAGGCGGTGTATGAAAACCTTCCTAACTATTGCACAAAATGCCAAAGAGTTGTACATATGATTGAGGAATGCGGTATGGAAGAACCTAAGGAGGATGGAGAAAAAGGAGACGACAATCAAGGTTCGAAACAATGGGAGTCTCCCTCCTTTGTGTGGAAGGAAAAAAGTAAAAGAAATGTCTCTCATCCTACATCTCATGCTAGTAATATATCTCCGAAGAAACTTCTAAAAAGGGGTGACCCGAATCCCTTTAGTATTCTTGAGCAAGAAACCATCATAGGGAAAGGGAAGGAAAAGTCGGGGAATCCAATATCAATGAAGGGGGAAATGAGCTTAGCCAAGATTTGAGTGATAACACATTAAAGGCCATCTATGAGGTTGAAGAGAAAATGCAAGTCCGCAAGGAGAGCAATACAGAAGTTGACGGCCATACATTGAGCAATGAGTGGAGCGATGATACTATACAAGCTATTATCATGGTTGAGGAAGAAATTCGATTTAACAAGGATAGGATTGAAGCGTCCGAGGAAGTGAGTAGCGAAATGCAAGTTAAGGTTGCTAACGTTGATGATGGGATTGTTGTCGAAGCCTCGAGAAAAGCATATGAAAAGGATATTGAAGATAAGATCTTGAGGGATGATAATGATGATGGTGCTAGACTCTCGGACTCCAACTCTCGACCAAAATCTAAGATTATGTCACCTAGGGCGCAATACCATGATGACTCCTTCTCATGTGATATTTCTTCTCCCCCGATCTCTCCTATCTCCGCACTTTGGCACACCAATGAGGAGGCCGAAAGCAATGATTCCATAGTGGCGGAGTCGGATCTTAACCAATATTATCTTGAAAACTCTAACACCAAAAAATATGTCGATGGATCTTCTTCTTCGAAAAGCATAAAGCAAAGAAAGAAGGAGAGAAGGAAGGAAAAAGCCAAACGAACTTTGCTTCTCATTGATGTTATTTGTTTGTTGGAACGTTTGGGGAGTTAGGAAGAAGAAAAATGGGGATAATGTGGAAAATATGGTTCTACGAAACAAGCGTAAGGTTCTTGCTCTTCTCGAAACGAAAGCCAAGTTTGATTCTCATAAATTCCGAAAAAAGTTCCACTACGAGTCGGCCTTGTCGAATAGGAATAATACGATTTGGGTGTTTGGTGATAGTGATATGCATATTGAGGTTCTAGAGGATCATGACCAATTTATTCATTGTGTCATGTCATCCCATATCCTCCCTCATCCTTTATTATGCACCTTTGTTTATGCCGCTCAATCTCGGACTCTTCGTCAATCTCTTTGGGATGGTCTTAGAAGGAACGATGAGCAAAAGCCATGGCTAGTTGTGGGAGACTTTAATGTTGTTCTTAAGGAAGAGGAGAAAAGGGGTAGAAGTCCGCCTATTGTTGGTGAGATGGATGACTTCCATGATTGTATTGATGATTGCGGGTTGCAAGATGCCGGATATGAAGGGAATCCTTTTACTTGGGCTAGCAATGGGACTCGCACTCGGATTGATCGAGCACTCATCAACTATGATTGGAGTTCGTCCTTTGCTAGCATGCGTGTCATCCATGAGGCTAGACTCCATTTGGATCATAATCCCCTCTTTATTCATTTCGAGAGGGATCTTTCTCGGAAGCCAAGGCCTTTTCGGTTTCAAAACATGTAGATCAAGCACAAGGATTTCCTTGGGAAAGTGGAGGAGTGTTGGAATCAACCTACTTCTTGTGTGAGGTTGTTCAAGCTTGGGGATAAACTCATTCGCTTGAGAAAGGAGCTCAAAAGTTGGAATAGGAACACCTTCGGCAATATCTTTAAAAACATTAAGGATAAGGATGATATCCTCAAGCAAGCCGAAATCCTTCATGATCAAGATCCCACGCCTACATCCCGATCCTTGGTGAATAAGTGCTATGCCGAATTTACTACCACTCGCATTATAGAATCGGAATATTGGAAACAATGGGCGAGATGCAAATGGGCTATCGAAGGGGAGCGCAACACAAGGCTCTTTCAAGCCATGGCCAAGAAAAAGCAAGCTAAGGCCAAGATTTTTCTCATTCATGAGAATGGTACATTGGTGGACGACCCGAAAGAGATTGGCAACTCGGCCATGAGGTACTATGAACACCTCCTTGCTTCTCATATTGACATTCCCGCATGCCACAATCTCAATTTTATCCCCACCCTTATTTCCGAGAGTGACAATACGTGGCTTTGCCCCCCCGGATCTTGAAGAAGTTATAGATGTTGTATTTGGTCTTAGATCGGATAGTGTGGTGGGACCGGATTGTTTCAACGCTCACTTTTACCAATCTTGTTGGGATATTATCAAAGAGGATATTCTTGAGGCGATCTTGGATTTATTTCACGGCACCACCTTTCCTCGCATCTTCAAGGCGACCAACATTGTGCTTATCCCTAAGAAGAAAGATCCCAAAGAGTGGAAGGAATATAGACGGATTAGTCTTTGCAACGTGAGTTACAAGATCATCTCTAAACTCCTCAATGACCGGTTAGCTTCCTTTTTACCCAACATTGTTTCTCTTAATCAAAGTGGTTTTGTCAAAGGTCGCCTTATTGATGATAATATCCTTCTCACTCAAGAATTGGCCTCTAATCTCAATACAAAAAGAGATAAGCATAATCTTGTGGTGAAACTTGATATGGAGAAAGCTTAAAATAGATTGGTTTGGGGGTTCTTATATCAATGCCTTCTAAAGTTTGATTTCTCTCGGGAGTGGATTGATGTCATTCAGAATTCCGTTGAGAATTGCTTCTTCACCGTGCTTGTCAATGGTGAATGCCACGGCTTCTTCGAGTCTAAGCATGGATTTCATCAAGGGGACCCCATATCTCCCGCTCTCTTCATTATTGCCGCCGAATTCTTATCTAGAGGATTAAATCAACTTTATGAGCGCAATCCGGATCTCTATCTCAACACCGGAGGTGATATGGATGTGTCACATTTGGCTTAGGCGGATGATTGCATTATATTTGTCAAGGGAAGTTTGGACAATATGGCTAAGCTCATGGAATTCTTACATCTTTATGAAATGGTATCGGGCCAACATATCAATGCTTCCAAGAGTTGCTTCATCACATCCCTCCGAGTCCATGGCGCACACTCTCATACTCTCCACGACCTCACCGGCTTCGAGAAGGGTGAGTTTCCCATAACCTACCTTGGTGCTCCTATTATCCGTGGACGTATGAAACAATCTTACTTTGACATATGGATTGATCAAATCCATGGTCTTATAAGTGGTTGGGAATTGAGATTTCTTAATTTTGGAGGCCGCCTCACTCTCATCAAAATTGTCCTTTGTTCCATTCCAGTCTACCTTTGTCAAATCCTTGTTCTGCCGGCTTGCGTTCTTGAACACTTAGAGAAGATATTTGCTCGGTTTCTTTGGGGTTCCAACGAGGAAAGAAGAAAGATTCATTGGCGAAGTTGGGAAAAAATTTGCAAGCCGTTCGCCATGGGAGGCCTTAATATTTCCTCTCTTGCTTGCTTGGTGGAAGCTTTTGTTCTTAAGCTTTGGTGGAGGTTCCGGTTGCAAGACTCTTTATGGGCTCAATAAATGATGAAGAGGTATGCTACGCGTGATCCTATCTTTGATAGCAAAACGTGGGATTTTAGAGGATCGTGAAGATTGACCAAATTGGCTCCTAAAGCTCAACCTCATATATTTTGAATATCAAGGATGGATCCTCTCTCTTTTGGGTTGATCAATGGTTGAAAGATGGCCCTCTTAAACCCCGATATGGGACGCATATTAACTCTCAAACGCGCATTTGTGACTTTTGGGTCAATGGTGGATGGGATATTGCGAAGCTTGATGAGGTTTTGGACGATGATGAGGTGGCTCGGGTGGTGGGCCTACCCACTTGGCAAGAAGGAGAAGATACTCCTCTTTGGAAGCTTGACTCTAATGGCCTTTTCACGACTAAGTCCGCACGCGGCTCCCTTTGTGATCCTTATGAGCCATCCGGTATCTATAGGTTCCTTTGGCACCGTCTTCTCCTTCCAAATATATCCTTATTTGCGTGGCGATATGTGCAAAATCTATTACCTACGGATCAAAAGATCGCTAAACACTTGGAGATGGAGAATGTAGAGACTACGGACCACGTATTTTGGTCTAGCCCGCTTGCCCAAGAGGTATGGTCTTACTTTTTCCGCATTTTCCATATTAAGCAACCCGTCTTTATTTCTTGGATCAATTTAAATGCTTATTGGATAAAAGAGAGACACCACACCCCCCGGTCACATTCATATTCTTGTTCCTATCTTGGTACTATGGTACATTTGGACGGCGAGAAATGCGGCTCGGCATAATGCAATCTCGATGAATGCCAAAATCATTATTCATAGGGTTGCCGCCATATCCTTGTCCTATTCATCATCAAACCATGTGAGGAGAAAATTTGGCAAGGCTCCAAATACGTGGTGGATTTATGGGAGATCAAACTTGCTAGAGTCCATATCAAGCCCCCCATTGAGGTTGTGTGGAAGAAGCCGAGGGATGGGCGATGGAAGCTCAACATGGATGGAAGTTCAAAAGGGAATCCCGGTATGGCCGGTGGTGATGGAGTTCTACGAGATCACTTAGACAATTGTTCTTGGATTTAGCACGTTGCATTGGAGCCTATGACTAATGTGGAAGCGGAGCTCTTGGCCATCCATCAAGGCCTCCAATATTGTCATACTCTTGGAGTACGCGATGTAGATGTCGAAACGAATGCTCTTATTACCTTACCTATTTTGAATGCTAAGAGAGGAGGTCCTTGGAAGATTATTCGGCAAGTTGAAGAGATCCGTACCCTTTTGATTCTTATCAATGGGTCCATGCATCATACATTTAGGTAGGTCAACCAAGTGGCGGATCAACATGCTAATGAAGCATGCATTCTCCGCATCAATAGCCGATATCCGAGCAACTTGGCTAGCCAAAAGGTTCGAGTCCTTATTGAGAAAGACAAGCTTAGTTGGTCTACATTCCGGCATCCTAAGCCGAAAACATGAAGAATGGAGATAGAAGAGCGGTGTGGAAGTTTTCTCTAGATAGAGTTAATTGGTACCATTCTTGTAATAAGTTGTTCAACGTTGTTTTCCCTACTAGTTTAGGATATTTTACGAGGTGTCCGCCTTCGAGATACACTATTTTTTGTAATAGTTTAGGTCTCACTTGCTTCGCTCGAAATTGTCTACGCCTCTCTATGCGGGAGATGATGCTTGGATTGCATACGCCCTCATTGGGTATGACCTCTAAGTATCATACTCTCACGGGCGGTGTACACACTTACGAGGAAGCGCGTTTATCTCACAAAGGCCTTGGCCTCCCTATGTGGGAGAGGGTATTTGGAGTGCACACTTCGGCTTTGGGTGTGACTTCTAGATACTTCTATCTCACGGGCGGCCATTGCTCTTGCGGGAACGCGCTAGTTAGGATTGATATATCGGATCTAACCGAGTCGGCTAAGTACTTGGGGTACTCTTAGAAACCCATTAGATAGCTTGTCTTTATTTTGCTTGGACCGAGTGAGTGGGTACATCACTCGGATCCCTTTGTAGTACACAATGCAGTACATCTTGCATCCGAATTTTCCGATGCAAAATTTGCATCCTTCTCCTATAAATACCCACCCCCATTCACTTCTCATTCATCCCCTTCTCTCTTCTCTCTCTCTGCTCCTCTTCTCTCTAAATTTACAATATAAATATATATACGAAAAACATAAATTAAATATAAATATATATACAAAAAATATAAATATAAATATAAGTTTTCATCACATTTTTTTTTAATATAACTATACAAAACATTTAAATAACTATGTATAAAAAATAATTATAGTTGAAATTTAAGATATATATCTTGAAAAATAATCAACATGTATTATAAAAATATTTATAATTTAGTATAACATATGTATTTCTTAAAAAAAATAATACTTTAAAATTTAAAATAATATACTTTAAAAAATTATTTATATTAATAAAAACAAAATATTTAAAATGTGGCGGAAAAATCCCGCCACTTTTTTTTTTTTAAAAAAATCGCATTTTTTGCAACGGAATTGCATCGGAAATTTCTGATGCAATTGGTTGCATCGGAAAAATCCGATGTAATTGCTTAAATTGCATCGGAAATTTCAGATGCAAAGAATTAAGCAATTTCAGATGCAAAGAATTTTACCGAACCTCCCTAACGCTGCCACGTTGCACTTTCACACTTGAGCTCTGCATGGAAAATTTCCAATGCATGCTTTTTTTGCATCGGATTTTTTCGATGCAGGGTCTTTCTGCATCGGATTTTTTCGATGCAACATGTTTTGCATGGGAAAATTACTATGCAACTTTGCATCCGAAAATTTCGATACAGAGCCCTATTGCATCGGAATTTTTCGATGCAATTCTCATGCATGGACACCAAAAGTATGGAATTTTTGCATCGGATTTTTTCCATGCAATTGATCAATTGCATGGAAAATGTACCCAATTGCATGGATTTTTTTCATACAATTGATGCGTTTTGTTGTAGTATTAGTTAAGTTGTATAAAGTCAAACATAGAAAATTCTTGACTTGTGTATAAATCTAAACTCAATAAAAACGAAAAATATTGTGTTGACTTTCTTCATGGTAGAATAGTTGTAAATATATTAGGTTTTAAAGCCAAGACAATTAAAATCTAGTTTAAAATATATAGTTCTAGTAACGAAGAGTCCTATCCAATCTTCACATTAATTAGAAAGTGTGTAAAGAAATAAGAAAAAAAAACCAATATGTATTAAAGTAAATTACTACCACGATAACATTTTCATGAGTTACACAAAAAACCAACATGCATTGCTATACAATTGCATTTTTTATGTGTCGTAGATGAATAATTAAAGTTCTACGGCTACTCATGCATATAACAAAAATGTTTTATTAAAAAATTAATCATCAACTGTTTGACATTAGTTGATCAAACATAAGAAACAAACGTATAGAATACAATAACATTTTTTAATTAAATATTGATTCTCAAACATCAAAGCCAATAAACAATATGTACTCCACCAAGATGAGCGTTGATTTTCAGCAGTATAAAACATCTCAATTTAGATTAAAAAATAAGATTAATCCAAATTAACCTTTCTAATATACTCAATGCCTCCATATAACAATTCTTGAGATTCAGAAGTAGGTCTTAAGCATGTTCTCCTTCCATACAAACTCTGCAGAATACACGTGACGTGACATGAGTAATGGTTATGAAAAAGAAAAAAAAATGTTAAGAAAGATTTCTTTCGCAAAATAATAATTATTTTATTACTATTAAAACTTTCTCTATTCACTGGTTATGCGATCCTTGTTCTGGAATGAAACAAATCAATATATATTTCGCTTACCATAATTATAGGAAATTTGAAATTCTCGCATTTCAACTCTATTTGCTCCAGAATCTTGACGTAGAATAATCTGCGAACTAATAGTTTAAGGAATTAAAATAAATTGACAAATGAGCAGTGGTCAAAAAATATCTCATTAATCATAAATAAGCTTATGATAAAGTAAATTATTAAGGTGGGGACTAAAAAGACTAATTTTAAGTTTATGGACTAAAACGCAAATTTTTATAAACATTTAGAGTCAAAAGTAGAAATTTTCAAAAGTTTAAGGACTAAAATATAAATTTATTTTTTTCCTAATTTTTGGGGCGTTACAATCCCCCCTGTTTAAAGGAATTTGGTCTCCAGATGCTTATCTGAATTATTTTGAAGATAAAGTATTTATAACCACTGTTTCGATTAAATTTATCCTTAACACTTAACACCCTAGGAAGTTGTAAACCCCTTTAATCGGAAGAAGAAAATTAAACTTTCATGACTATTGTCTAATAATAACCGAGAGCTTATTAGTTTTTTTTTTTTTTTTTTTTTTACGTTTCACACATTATAACAATGATATGGGCATTTCCCGCATATTGGGCCTGACCCAAACCAGACCCATATTGGACAATATCGGGGGCCACTTTCGATGTCATATCGGTAATAATCACCGATATGTTACTGTGGTCCCCGGATCCCGAGGCCTATAAATACGCGGTACCCGGATCCCAAAGCAAGCAATAATTATCCCTCAACTACCACGCATCACATCGAAATACATCCCCGATCTCACTCTCGATATCGAATTCGATATCGGCATTACCTCGTGTACCTTTGATACGTCACACCACCACATCACCGATATCACGTCGGGGGGCATCCTCAATATTATGTCGAAGACAATCACCGACATACCTCCGATCTAGTCACCGATATCTCACTACCATCCAAGCATCGAGGCGTTAGTTCGAGGTGTTCCGGACCAAGTCTACTCGAGATACATAGCGTAGGCCTGATTTGAGACAGACTCGTTGTATTACTAGACCATTCACTTGTAACCGACACGCATATATATATATATATATATATATATATATATATATATAATACGATCTATTGTCAAATTAGTGGCGCCGTTTGTGGGAACACCATTTCACGGAAAAGGACGCCAAAATGCAAGGAAGGAGGACCCGATCCGAATTTAACGGAGTTGTGACTAGGAGCGCCAGGATGGAGGACACGCAACTCACTCAGCACCCGACTGACCAAGAACAGACAGCGACCCAAGCTAAGATGGAGCTTCCTCCAGCACAGAACAAGCTGCGACGAAGACGCGGGCCCGGGAGGCCGCTGCGAGCCACGAACGCAGGTCCAACCTTAGTCATACCAAATGCAGAGGAACATGCTACGGAGGGCCTGACCACTGAAAACCCGGCAGCAGATGTCCCGATGACCGAGGTGCCAAACTCGGATCTTCCCGACTCAGAGGAGACGATGGCTGCAGGTCAGAGCACCGCTCTCCCTGCCGCCGTAACCCCAGAGATGCTAGCGCATATCAACGCTTCTGTAAAAGCGGCGCTTGACACCACATTGGATACTTTGCTTCCACGACTGGCGGAACAAAGGACAAGGGATATTCGGGCAAGGCCCCATGAATCCCGAGCGGGTGATAGAAGGGCAAGGCAAGGATATGATGAATAGAAGGATACGGGGGACTCCTTCAGAGAGATATCGCCCGCTGCTTACGATAGGTCAGAGAGACAGGACCCCAGGACCTTGGATCGAGAGATAGCGAGAAAGATGGAACATCTTGACTGCGAGAGGGCGAAAGTTACCCGGAGAAAGGAACGCGGTTGCGACCGCGCCGAGATTGCGTATTCGAAGAATGAGGATGCAGAAATACTGCAGATAATATCAAGGAGGATGGAACAGCTAGACCGCGAGAGGGCGGAGTTGACGAGGAAGGTGACCCAGAGTCATGGGAAGGGTCGCAGTAGGACCCCATTCTCGGATGAGATAGAGGCTGAGGTATTGCAAAGAGGGGACAAGATCCCGGTGATCAAGCCATACGACGGAAGAAATGATCCTACATATCATCTCCATCAGCTCGATACCATTTTGAACCTGCACAACTACCCGAGAAACATAAAGGCAAAGATCCTATCCACCACTTTAACGGGCGCTGCACTGGATTGGTTTGCTAGGCTGGAGGCCAGATCCATAAGGGACTACGAGCAACTAAGGGAAAAATGTGAGAACCAATTCTCTAGCCAAAAGAGGATGAAGACCAACCTGCTACACCTCGGCGCTATGCAGCAGAGGGAGAGGGAGAACCTACGGAACTATATGAAGAGGTTCAATGATGAATTGTTGAAGGTGGATGAGCCGCATGGCGGACAGGTCATGATGATGCTGTTCAAGGGTACGACCCATCCCAGGTTCGCCAGGGAGCTAATCAAATTGACTGAGCCCACAATAGCACAGATCAACATGCTCGCACACCAAATGGTTTACAAGGACGAGGTGATGGCAACACGTCAGGGTTCATTTTCCAGCAGGAACGCAGACCGAGATCGAAACAGGGAAAGGCCCCGTTAAATAGAGGCATTCTGGAGGTGATGGCCGTGGCAAAACGAACAGATGGTTGATAGAACCTAGGCCGTTGAATGAGACTCCCGGGATGAAGTCATCGGGCAAATACTGCGCGTACCACCGTCAACCTGGACACATGACGAAGGACTGTATGCACCTGAGGAATGAAATCGAAAGATTGATTAAAGAAGGGAAAGATGCTAGAGGGGCAGATCATTCCTTATCCCCTAGAAGAGATTACTCACCCAGTAGAGGAAAGCAGAAGATGATTGAGGCACCCGAGGAGCGTGGTAGGACCATAGTGAATGCCTCGAGCAGAGGCGTTATAAACGTGATCAACGGATGAGGCTTGGGAGCTGACACGGCTCACGACCGAGAAATCATAACACAGATGATATGGGCATTTCTCGCATAATGGGCCTGGCCCAAACCAGGCCCATATTGAACCATATCGGGGGCCACTTTCAATGTCATATCGGTAATATTCACCGATATGTTACTGTGGTCCCCGGATCCCGAGGTCTATAAATACGCGGTGCTCGGATCCCAAAGTAAGCAATTATCATTCCTCAGCTACCACGCATCATATCGAAATACATCCCCGATATCACTTTCGATATCTCATTCGATATCAGGATTATCTCGTGCACCTATGACACGTCACACCACCTGATCACCGATATCACGTCGGGGGTCATCCTCGATATCACATCGAATACAATCACCGACGTACATTCGATCTAGTACCGGTATTCCACTCCCACCCAAGCATCGAGGCGTTGGTTCGAGGTGTTCCGGACCAAGTCTACACGAGATACGTAGTGTAGGCCTGATTTGAGATAAGCTTGTTGTATTGCTAGACTATTCATTTGTAACCGACACTCATATATATATAAAACGATATATCACCAAATCAGTGGCGCCGTCTGTGGGAACACCAGTTCCCGGAGAAGGACGCCAAGATGCAAGGAAGGAGGACCCGATCCGAGTTTAGCGGAATTGTGACTAGGAGCACCAGGATGGAGGACACGCAACTCCTTCAACACCCGACTGACCAAGAACAGACAGTGGCTCAAGCCGAGATGGAGCTTCCTCCACCACAAAGCGAGACGCGATGAAGGCGCGGGCCCGAGAGGCCGCCGCGAGCCGCGAATGGAGGTCCGACTCTTGTTGCACCAAGTATGGCGGAACCCGCGACTGAGGACCCGCCCACCGAGAACCCCGCAACAGACGTTCCAATGTCCGAGGCACCAAATGCGGATTTTCCTGGCCCAGAGGAGACCATGCCTGCGTGATGAAGCGCCCTTCACCCCGCCGCCATAACCTCGGAGATGCAAACGCAGATCAACGCCTCTGTAAGAGCGGCGCTGGATTCCACATTGGAGACCTTACTTCCACGACTAGTGGAGCAAAAGACAAAGGACATTCGGGCAAGGCCCCATGAATTCGGAGCGGATGTGGAAAGGGCAAGGCAAGGATACGATGGACATGAGGATACGTGGGACTCCTTCAGGGAGATATCGCCCGCTGCATACGACAGGGCGGAGAGGCGGGACCCTAGATCGAGAGATAGCAATAAAGTTGGAACGACTTGACTGCGAGAGGGCGGAAGTAGTCCGAAGAATGGAACGCGGTCGCGATCGCGCCGAGATTGTGTATTCAAGGAAAAATGATGCAAAAATACTGCGGGTAATCTCAAGGAGGATGGAACAGCTAGACCGCGAGAGGGCGGAATTGTTGAGGAAGTTGACTCAGAGTAATGGGAGGGGTCGCAGTAGGACTCCATTCTCGGATGAGATAGAGGCTGAGGTATTGCAAAGAGGGGACAAGATCCCGATGATCAAGCCATACGACGGAAGAAATGATCCTACATATCATCTCCATCAGCTCGATACCATTTTGAACCTGCACAACTACCCGAGAAACATAAAGGCAAAGATCCTATCCACCACTTTAACGGGCGCTGCACTGGATTGGTTCGCTAGGCTGGAGGCCAGATCCATAAGGGACTACGAGCAACTAAGGGAAAAATGTGAGAACCAATTCTCTAGCCAAAAGAGGATGAAGACCAACCTGTTACACCTCGGCCCTGTGCAGCAGAGGGAGAGGGAGAACCTACGGGAGTATATGAAGAGGTTCAATGATGAATTGTTGAAGGTGGATGAGCCACATAACGGACAGGTCATGATGATGCTGTTCAGGGGTATGACCCATCGTAGGTTCGCCGGGGAGCTAATCAAATTGACTGAGCCCACCATAGCACAGATCAACATGCTCGCACACCAAATGGTTTACGAGGACGAGATAATGGCAACACGTCATGGTTCGTTTTCCAGCAGGAACGCAGACAGAGATCGAAACAAGGAAAGGCCCCCAAGGACGTACACCCCGTTAAATAGACGCATTCTGGAGGTGATGGCCGTGGCAAAACGAAACAGATGGTTGATAGAACCTAAGCCGTTGAATGAGACTCCCGGGATGAAGTGATCGGGCAAATACTGCGCGTACCACCGTCAACCTGGACACAGGACGAAGGACTGTACGCACCTGAGGAATGAAATTGAAAGATTGATTAAAGAAGGGAAAGATGCTAGAGGGGCAGATCATTCCTTATCCCCTATAAGAGATTACTCACCCAATAGAGGAAAGCAGAAGATGACTGAGGCACCTGAGGAGCGTGGTAGGACCATAGTGAATGCCCCGAGCAGAGGCGTTATAAACGTGATCAACGGAGGAGGCTTGGGAGCTGATACGGCTCACAACCAAGAAATCATAACACGGATGATATGGGCATTTCCCGCATACTGGGACTGGCCCAAACCCGGTCCATATTGGATCATATCGTGGGCCACTTTCAATGTCATATCGGTAATATTCACCGATATGTTACTGTGGTTCCCGGATCTTGAGGTCTATAAATACGCGGTGCTCGGGTCCCAAAGTAAGCAATTATCATCCCTCAGCTACCAAGCATCATATCGAAATACATCCCCAATATCACTTTCGATATCTCATTCGATATCGGGATTATCTCGTGCACCTATGACACGTCACACCACCTCATCACCGATATCACGTCGAGGGGTCATCCTCGATATCACATCAAATACAATCATCGACGTACATTCGATCTAGTACCGGTATTCCACTCTCACCCAATCATCGAGGCGTTGGTTCGAGGTGTTCCGGACCAAGTCTACATGAGATACGTAGTGTAGGCCTGATTTGAGATAGGCTCGTTGTATTGCTAGACTATACATTTATAACCGACACTCATATATATATAAAACGATCTATCACCAAATCAGTGGCGCCGTCTGTGGGAACACCAGTTCCCGGACAAGGACGCCAAGATGCAAGGAAGGAGGACCCGATCCGAGTTTAGCAGAATTGTGACTAGGAGCACCAGGATGGAGGACACGCAACTCCCTCAATACCCGACTGACCAAGAACAGACAGTGGCTCAAGCCGAGATGGAGCTTCCTCCACCACAGAGCGAGACGCGACGAAGGCGCGGGCCCGGAAGGCCGCCGCGAGCCGCGAATGCAGGTGCGACCCTTGTTGCACCAAGTATGGCGGAACCCGCAACTGAGGACCCGCCCACCGAGAACCCCGCAACAGACGTTCCAATGTCCGAGGCACCAAATGCGGATTTTCCTGGCCCAGAGGAGACCATGCCTGCGGGACGAAGCGCCCTTCACCCCACCGCCATAACCTCGGAGATGCAAACGCAGATCAATGCCTCTGTAAGAGCGGCGCTGGATTCCACATTGGAGACCTTGCTTCCACGACTAGTGGAGAAAGGACAAAGGACATTCGGGCAAGGCCCCATGAATCCGGAGCGGATGTGGAAAGGGCAAGGCAAGGATACGATGAACATGAGGATACGTGGGACTCCTTCAGGGAGATATCGCCCGCTGCATACGACAGGGCGGAGAGGCGGGACCCTAGATCGAGAGATAGCAAGAAAGTTGGAACGGCTTGACCGCGAGAGGGCGGATGTAGTCCGAAGAATGGAACGCGGTCGCGACCGCGCCGAGATTGTGTATTCAAGGAAAAAGGATGCAAAAATACTGCGGGTAATCTCGAGGAGGATGGAACAGCTAGCCCGCGAGAGGGCGGAATTGTCGAGGAAGTTGACTCAGAGTAATGGGAGGGGTCGCAGTAGGACCCCATTTTCGGATGAGAGAGAGGCTGGGGTATTGCAAAGAGGGGACAAGATCCCAGTGATCAAGCCATACGATGGAAGAGGTGACCCTACAGATCATCTCCATCAGGTCGATAGCATTCTGAACATGCACAACTACTCGAGAAACATAAAGGCAAAGATCCTGTCCACCACTTTAACGGGCGCAGCACTGGATTGGTTCGCTAGGCTAGAGGCCAGATCCATAACGGACTACGAGCAGCTAAGGGCGAAATTCGAGAACCAATTCTCTAGCCAAAAGAGAATGAAGACGAACCTGCTACACCTCAGTGCTATGCAACAAAGGGAAAGGGAGAACCTCCGGGAATATATGAAGAGGTTCAACGATGAATTGTTGAAGGTGGACGAGCCGCATGGCAGACAAGTCATGATGATGCTGTTTAAGTCATGATGATGCTGACAAGTCATGATGATGATGGCAGACAAGTCATCGTAGATTCGCTGGGGAGCTAATCAATTTGACTGAGCCCACCATAGCACAGATCAACATTCTTGCAAACCAAATGGTCTATGAGGATGAAATGATGGCGACGGGTCAGGGTTCGTTTTCCAGCAGGAACGCAGATAGAGACCGCAACCGGGAAAGGCCCTCGAGGATGTACACCCCATTGAATAGAGGCATTATGGAGGTGATGGCTGTGGCGAAAAGAAATAGATGGTTGATGGAACCCAGGCCGTTGAATGAGACTCCCGGGATGAAGTCATCGGGCAAATACTGCGCGTACCACCATCAACCTGGACACAGGACAGAGAACTGCACACACCTGAGGAACGAAATCAAAAGATTGATCAAAGAAGGAAAACTGGTCGAGTTTGTCAGGAACGCCAGGGAGGATGCTAGAGGAGCAGAACATTCCTCACCCCCTAGAAGAGATTACACACCCAGGAGAGGAAAGCAGAAGATAATTGAGGTACCCGAGGAGCGAGGTAGCACTATAGTGAATGCCCCGAGCAGGGGCGTTATAAATGTGATCAACGGAGGAGGGTTGGGAGCTAACACGGCTCATGGCCGAGAAACCATAACGCGAAGACTCCAGGGTGGAGCCTACATTGGGTACACAAATGCAATCATACCAGAAGTGTACTTGGAGCAGAAGACCTCTTTCACTAGGAGAGACTTGAAGCAACTTAGTCCGTTGGCCCTAACCGCAGCGGAAGCTCCGCAAACCTGATATTCTCAAAAGCCTACGAGCGCATCATGATAGCCCCCGGACGGCTAGAGCCGATATCCACCTCATTGATCGGATCCGGCGGAGTAGAGGTAGTTCCACTCGGACAAGTTATATTGCCCACAGTGTTTGGGAGAAACCCACGCACCCGGCTGACGCTGATAAAATACACAATAGTCGACATCCCATTCCCCTACCACGCCATAATTGGTTGACCGGCACTCAACCAGATCAGGGCAGTGGTCTCTACTTATTACCAGAAGATCAAATTCCCGACACCTCAAGGAGTCGGCGAAATTCTAGGTGACTAGGTACAAAGATGGATGTGCTATGTGGATTCGCCGAAGCACCCTAAAATCAGAAGAATACATGAAATACAAGTCCCACACCAAGAATACATTCCGGGCACGGAGTGATCCCACTTGAACTACCCCCTCCCCTTTTTTCTTTTTCGCCCCGTGGACATCCCAACATCAACGTCATGCTGAGACTGTGAGGCACTACCCACCCTGGCAGTATTACCACTCGATAAGGGAACAAATTTCTTCGCATTCTTGCGTACGCCCTCACGACCCCTCTTCTTGACAAGTGGAGGTGCGTCATCTGTAGCGGCTTCGGCCCCCAGCTGTCTACGTTCCGCTATCGTGTCCAGACTACAGTACTCCACCAAATCGGCTGCAAGATACATGAAACATAAGATCAAGAGATAAATCGAGAGGAAGCTATCGATTTGTAAAGATATAACACTTACCTAGAGTAGAGGGACCGTTATAACGTACAGGAAATATCCCACCTCCTCGCAAAACTACGTCACTGCAACGCAGAGTACCGTCGTATGGATGGTTAATCAGATTCCTCATAAATTCGAGGCTATGTGCAGTTGTCCCGACAGCGGCTCGTCTCTCATATTTGGTGACTTCGCACCACACACTATGAAGCACATCAAATTTATCAGTCGTCCTCTCCTGGATATACATATACTTGCACTTATTTCCAGATCCATAACTGGATTGAGTATGTTGCCAGAACTCATTAACTCCGCAAGGGGCACCCAACGCTCTCATGACACAAATGAAAGCCACGATGTACCTAAGAGAATGTGGGGATAGCTGCCCCAAGCAGACCCCGATGCTCGCAATGATAACACCAACCGCATAATCAATTGGGGAGCGCAGTCCGTTCTTAAAATGATTGGCATTAACAGTAATGCAACCTTTCGATGGAGTATGCATTCGTTTATCCGCACTAGGGAATATGACCTTATACCCCTCAGGGATGTCATACTCGTCGGAGTAATAACCAGCATGATGAGGAACATGAGACGTCATATCCTCGTACTTCTCTGAGGTCTTATATGTCGGGGGGCTGATCCCCAAGCCCCATTCACCTACATTGGGACCGTCAGCCTCCGGCTGAGAAGAGAATTCAGCACCATATTGGTCGCCAATCAACTGGTCAGACCCGAACATTTCGTTTTCAGAGAATCCCACTCCGATTTCTTCGAAATCCATCTCGAGCAAACCTGAGCCAACACTGTTCTCGGCGAACGATATACTGAGGCGCTAAGTAAGAAAAAATCCCCTGTGATAACGGGGTCGATCAAAAAAAAAAATTTCCCTGTGATAACGGAGCCAACCCAAAAAAAAATCCCCTGTGATAACGGGGTCGATCCAAGAAAAAATTCCCTGTGATAACGGGGCCAATCCAATAAAAACTCCCCTGTGATAACGGGGTCGATCCAAGAAAAAATTCCCTGTGATAACGGGGCCAACACAAGAAAAAATCCCCTGTGATAACGGTGTCGATCCAAGAAAAAATTCCCTGTGATAACGGGGCCAATCCAAGAAACAATCCCCTGTGATAACGGGGTCGATCCAAGAAAACATTCCCTGTGATAACGGGGCCAACACAAGAAAAAATCCCTTGTGATAACGGGGTCGATCCAAGAAAAAATTTCCTGTGATAACTGGGCCAACACAAGAAAAAATCCCCTGTGATAACGAGGTCGATCCAAGAAAAAATAGGGGAAACTACGCCGGTCTGATTCCCCATGCAACGGGATACGTAGGCGGGTTGGGTTTACCTAGCCTTCGACCGTCATCCATTATTATCTTTTTTATTTTGTTTGTGGCTTGGCGCAATCTCATATTTCATGCAGGGATATGTTCTAAGTGGACATTAAAGAAGTGCAAAGAATGGCACAAAGAATTGGGAAATGTTCCCCTAGATATATGTTTAGCACATCGCCCTCTTACAGGTACATGGCTCAAAGGATCGCACATTTACTATATCCGGAAAGAACATAGAGAATATTAAAAGGGGGATTCACGGGGCATTGCCCCAGATTATTCAATATTATCTATTCAAACAGGTACAACAGGCACGATAGAGCACAATGGAAACACTATTTCTCGTATAAAACTGATATTTCCAGATTGAGGGAACATCCCGCAGATAACACATGCACATCATTTCATGCTTTCGTATTAGCTTCTACGTCGAAATTGTTTCTTGTCTGTGCTGTTTTACAGGGCTTAATGACCTACAGATTCAACGACGATAGAGTCACCAAGAGACATAGTCAAAAAGTCAAAGAAGAACCTCACCTACAACAAGAAAAATATTCCTTGTGATAACGGGGTCGATCACAAACATTTCAACGGTAGTGGGTTCCCTGTGATAATGGGATGCGCCCCTACCCACAAAAATATCCCCTGTGATAACGGGGTCGATCATAAACATTTCAACGACAGTGGGTTCCCTGTGATAACGGGATGTGCCCCTACCCACAAAAATATCCTCTGTGATAACGGGGTCGATCATAAACACTTCAACGGTAGTGGGTTCCCTGTGATAACGGGATGCGCCCCTACCCAGAAAAAAAAAACAAAAAAATCCTCTGTGATAACGGGGTAGATCAAAAAATCCCATAAAATTATGCTAGGTGAAGAGCCTATTGGGTGAAAATCCCATAAATCAAGCTAGGTGAAGAGCCTATTGGGTGGAAATTCCATAAAATTACGCTAGGTGAAGAGCATATTGGGTGAAAATCCCACAAATCAAGCTACGTGAATAGCCTATTGAGTGGAAATCCCATAAAATTACGCTAGGTGAAGAGCCTATTGGGCGAAAATCCCATCAATCAAGTTAGGGGACGAGCCTATTGGGTGGAAATCTCATAAATTATGCTAGGTGAAAAGCCTATTGGGTGAAAATCCCATAAATCAAACTAGGTGAATAGCGTATTGGGTGAAAATCCCATAAATCAAGCTAGATTAAGAGCCTATTGGGCAAAAATTCCATAAAACAAACTAGGTGAAAAGGCAGGCTCTATGGGCCCCTAACCACAAGAAGAATATCCCCTGTAATAATGGGGTCGATCCTAAACACAGAAGCAGTGGCAGGTTACCCACGTCTCTACCAACCCCAAGGAAATTCTGACCATTCCTTGATTGACAACAGACAGATTAAACGAATCTCATCGAATACTTGAACGAAATGACTGCGCCTCAAATATCAGAATACTGCATATTCTATCATCATGACAATAAAAGAAATCATCAAGTTATCAGACAACAAGGCCACGAAGAGTCACATACTATGAAGACAACAGAGAAATAAATATTCAGTTACAGAACCACGAATCGGAAATAATCCGGAAGGGGATAAATTCAAGTTACAATAAGGGCAGCAGACAGCTACTCCCATAGGGACCCTTCAATCCTTCTCTCAACGACCGCGGAAAAACACCTAGGGATCACCCCGTCATGTCTATATCGAAATGTACATCGAATATCATCCCCGATATGCCATATTCGACATAGATCCCCGAGATACCTTCGACATACCTTTGACATACTGCAATACCTGACATTATATCGAACATAACTACCGATATACTTATTTCCCCAACATGTACCTTATATGCTTGGAAAGATAAAGGAGTCTACTTTCCATATCAAGAAGCGGTTTGAGATTTGGACCTTTCTGCAAGGAGATATGGTCCAAACCGTAAAGCCGCACAGTGCAGAATAGACAAATGAACTACGTTCGACTTGATTCCCCCAAAGGGATACGTAGGCAGCTTGGGATAACCCGAGTTCAGTCCAGATTCATCCACGATCTATCCGTCCCCTCACCACGTCGCGTGGAGTACATGTGGGTAAAGGACAAAGCTGGCTCCAGCACAGCCTTTCATCAGCATACGACAACACATCAAATCATCGAAATATACTTTCGACATCATATCGAATATGAGTTTCGACATAATATCGACGATGAGACCCGATATCCTATCCTATTACGCAAAACGCCTCGAAGGTATATCAGTTACACCGGCGGCCCCATCACAATTCTCAAAGTGCAATTCCCATATTTACAACAAACTCAAATGCCAAGAAACGTAGAATTCAAACGAGGACCTCAAACTATGCGTCCACTGCATTAGGGGACCCATCGAAGTTCATCACAAAGCGCAGTCCCCGCATATTTGATCTCCGTCATTTGAACTGGCGGGACGACGGGTACAGGTAACCCAGAAATTTAAAATTAAATTTGCGAATACTTATCCCAAAGACAAGAATCCTCAAATTGAGGGACTACATGATATGGGCATTTCCCGCATATTGGGCCTGGCCCAAACTAGGCCCATATTGGACCATATCGGGGGCCACTTTCGATGTCATATCGGTAATATTCACCGATTTGTTACTGTGGTCCCCGGATCCCGAGGTCTATAAATACGCGGTGCCCGGATCCCAAAGTAAGCAATTATCATCCCTCAGCTACCACGCATCATATCGAAATACATCACCGATATCAATTTTGATATCTCATTCGATATAGGGATTATCTCGTGCACCTCTAACACGTCACACCTCCTCATCACCGATATCACGTCGGGGGTCATCCTCGATATCACATCGAATACAATCACCGACGTACATTCGATCTAGTACCGGTATTCCACTCCCACCCAAGCATCGAGGCGTTGGTTCGAGGTGTTCCGGACCAAGTCTACACGAGATACGTAGTGTAGGCCTGATTTGAGATAGGCTCATTGTATTGCTAGACTAGTCATTTGTAATCGACACTCATATATATATATATATAAAATGATCTATCGCCAAATCAACGGAGGCTCCAGGGTGGAGCCTACATTGGGTACACCAATGCAATCATGTCGGAAGCGTACTTGGAGCAGGAGATATCTTTCACCAGGAGAGACTTGGAGCAACTTAATTCGTTGGCCTTAACCGCAGGTAGACTATATTGCCCATTGGTTATTACTATCAATGTGGATGGATATCAAGTGCATAAAGTGCTGGTGGATAGCGGAAGCTCCGCAAACCTGATATTCTCAAAAGCCTACGAGCAGATGAGGATAACCCCGGACCGGCTGAAGCCGATACCCACCCCATTGACCGGATTCGGCGGAGGAGAAGTAGTGCCACTTGGACAAGTTATATTGCTCACCATGTTTGGCAGAAGCCCACGCACCCGGGTGGCGCCGATAATATACACAATTGTCGACATCCTGTTTCCCTACCACGCCATCATTGGCCGACCGGCGCTCAACCAGATCAGGGCAGCGGTCTCTACTTATTACCAGAAGATTAAATTCCCGACGCCTCAGGGAGTTGGTGAGATTCTAGGTGACCAGATACTGGGATGGATGTGCTATGTGGACTCGCTGAAGCACCCAAGAATCAGAAGAAGACAGGAAATACAAGTCTCACACCAAGAATACATTCCGCATACGGAGTGATCACCATGAGGAACAACATAACAGGACTTTAAATTTCAGTAGTTTTTAAATTATGCTCGAACAATTGAAACATTGCCCCATCGCGGGTTAGCCTGTAAACTTAAAACATGGGGAACTACGCCGGTCTGATTCTCCATTCAACGGGATACGTATGCGGGTTAGGGTTACCTAGCCTTCGACCGTTATCCGTCATTACCTTTTTATTTGTTGCTTTGTAGAATCTCATATTTCATGCAGGGATATGTCCTAAGCGGACACTACGGAAGTGCAGAGAATGGCACGAAGAATTGGGGAGTATTCCCCTAGATATATGTTTAACACATCGCTCTCTTACAGGTACATGGCTCGAAGGATCACACATTACTATATCCGAAAAGGACATAGAAAATTTTAAAAGAGGGATTCAGGGGGCATTGCCCCAGATTATTCAATATTATCCATTTAAACAGGTACAAATAGGTACAACAGGCATGATATAACACAATTGAAACACCTTTTCTTGTATAAAACTGATATTCCCAGATTGAGGGAACATCCCCCAGATAACACATGCACATCATTTCGTGCTTTCATATTAGCTGTTACATCGAAAATCTTTATTGTGTGTGATGTTTTACAGGGTTCAATGACCCATAGATTCCACGACGACAGAGTCACCAAGAGACATAGTCAAAAGACAAAGAAAAGGCTCATATCCCCTGTGATAACGGGGTCGACCAGAAACATTTCAACGGTAGCGGGTTCCCTGTGATAACGGGATGCACCCCTACCCACAAGAAAAATATCCCTTGTGATAACGGGGTCGATCATAAATATTTCAACGGTAGCGGGTTCCCTATGATAACGGGATGCACCCCTACCCACAAGAAAAATATTCCCTGTGATAACGGGGTCGATCATAAACATTTCAACGGTAGCGGGTTCCCTGTGATAACGGGACGCACCCTTACCCACAAGAAAAGTATCCCATGTGATAACGGGGTCGATCATAAATATCTCAACGGTAGCGGGATCCCTGTGATAACGGGATGCACCCCTACCCACAACAAAAAATCCCTTGTGGTAACGAGGTCGATCTAAGAAAAAATTCCCTATGATAACGGGGCCGATCCATGAAAAAATCCCCTGTGATAACGGGGTCGATCCAAGAAAAAATTCTCTGTGATAACGCGGCCGACACAAGAAAAAATCCCCTGTGATAACGGGGTCGATCCAACAAAAAATTCCCTGTGATAACGGGGCCGACACAAGAAAAATATTCCCTGTGGTAACGGGGTCGATCCAAGAAAAAATTCCCTATGATAACGGGGCCGATCCATGAAAAAATCTCCTGTGATAACGGGGTCGATCCAAGAAAAAATTCCCTGTGATAACGGGGCTGACACAAGAAAAATATCCCCTGTGATAACAGGGTCGATCCAAGAAAAAATTCCATGTGATAACGGGGCCGACACAAGAAAAATATCCCATGTGATAACGGGGTCGATCCAAGAAAAAACAAAATTCCCTGTGATAACGGGGCCGACACAAGAAAAATATCCCCTGTGATAACAGGGTCGATCCAAAAAAAATAAATTCCCTTTGATAACGGGGCCGATCCAAAAAAAATCCCATGTGATAACGGGGTCGATCCAAGAAAAACTTCCCTGTGATAACGGGGCCGATCCAAGAAAAAGTCCCTTGTGATAACGGGGTCGATCCAACAAAAAATACTCTGTGATAACGGGGCCGATCCAAGAAAAAATCCCCTGTGATAACGGGGCCGATCCAAGAAAAAATCCTCTGTGATAACGGGGTCGATCCAAGAAAAAATCCCCTGTGATAACGGGGTAAATCCAAGAAAAAATTCTTTGTGATAACGGGGTCGATCCTAAACACACGAGCGGTGGCAGATTACCCATGTTTCTACCAACGCCGAGGGAATTCTAATCATTACTTGTCAACAACAAGGAGATTAAACAAATCTCATTCAATACGAGAACGAAATGAGTGCATAGTCAGATATCGAAATACTGCATGCTCTATCATCATGGCAATAAAAGATCAACAAGCTATCAGACAACAAGGCCACGAAGAGTCACAAATTATGAAGATAACAGAGAAATAAATATTCAGTTACAGAACCACAAATGAGAAATAGTCCGGAAAGGGATAAATTCAAGTTACAATGAAGGCAGCAAACAACTACTCCCACATGGCCCCTTCAGTCTTCTTCTCAACGACCTCAGAAAACACGTCAGGGTCGGCCGCACGCTCCTCCACCTCGTCTAGCCCACCAATCAGCAGGTCGTGGTGATCGTGCCTTGGGTTCAACCCACTCAATTTGAGGGAGTCCTTGAAACCATCATTTTTCAATACTTGCCCTACGCAAGCATGAAATGCTACCTCTCGAACCTTCAAAACTATGTGTCGGAAGCTCGAGCTTTCCATAAACTTCTACGCTCCAACCCAGAGGAGATCAGGACGACGTTCCTACAAAATGAACTCTATTAAATACGAGAGAAAAAATAAAAGCAGATATCATAAACAAGATATATACCAAGTCCAAGGGAGCTAATTTGGTAGTGGAGAGCTCCAACGAGAGATGTTCGTTAGCAGCCTTCACCGCCAACACCTCAGCCTTCAGTCTCTCAAGCTCATTGTCAGCCGCAAGTTCACGCTCTTTGCCGTGGTCAATCTCAGTCACTAAGGTTTTGAATTTGCTCTTCAGCAAATCATACTCCTCCCGGAGCTTACGACATGTCTTCAGCGCATCCTTTTTTTCAGCCTCCAACTTCTCTACCATCATGGGATTGAACTCCCCCATCCTCAAGATATCAGCCTCGAGAACGGCAGCGACAGCATCAGGGTCACCCTTGGACTCGCGAATTGTTTTCAGACACGAGACTGCCAGCTTTGCCGTCTACACAAGACAATACATAACATGATGTCAACCAATCAAAATAAAATCAATCAAAGTTGTGTTAAGATACGTACACTCTGAAACAAGTGAGTGATGCGGCGTATATTCTGGGCCCGCTCGAATTCGGTGAGCACCCACACATTTGCGGGAGGAGGAAAAGCCCGCATCATTCCCCGTACAGCATCTGCTTCAGGGAATTCTACTCGCTTGGAGGATTTGACTGCAGCCGCCTTCCTGGGGCCCGAACTCGAAGACGAGTGGACATTGTGGACAGACCCCACACGATACCTTTTATTACCCGATACCCTAGTAGGGTCAATGGCAGGTTTCCTAATCGGGATTCCAGGAAAGATAGGGGTGAAGCCCCCCAACATCGAGGGCTCCTACAGCGGCCCTTTACCCTTGTCAGTTATACCTGAAGCAGTCGCCTTTCCTTTGCCGCTAACAAGGTTCGGGCTTGAAGAACCCGACCCCACGGTAAAAGGCGCATCCACCGAAGCACCCAAGTTGATAGGGGTATTCGATTCTAAACCTCCAACGTTCTCGGTCAAAGGAATGTAGGTCATCGACTCGGAACGTGGAGCTACATACTCACCAGAAGGCGACCTAGCAACTGGTTTCTCCGTCGACACAGTTCCGTCAGGCGGATGAACCGCACCTTTCTGTTTCAAGGTCAACACTTCGAAGAGATTGGCAGCACCGTCCAAGCCCCCCACAACATCAAGAATGTCCTGGCTAAAGGACCCAACCGTTGCAGGAACATTTTCAAAACATTCTTCACTAATGCGCTTAGGTATTATAGTGCTAGGGGGATGTTGTTCAACTCCCGATGCCTCTGCTAGAACCTCAATGGCAGCATTATTCAGGTCAAAGCTAGATGCATACCCTGTTTCAGCTGCCACCCGCGGCTGCTGCCGTCTCAACAACTTTCTGAGCATCACGATCGGCTTGAAGTTTATGCATCAATTGTCTGAAACCCATTCTGACGGAATACCTCAGGAAAATAGAATGTACCTGCAGAATAAGCAGAATACTAACATGAGAAAATAATAATGAATCAAATACAACGGCGAGATCGAAATACACATCGAGGAATATATCGAATATAATTACCGATCTAAATACCAATGTGGTTATGCTAACGACAAAGAAGACACAGAAAACTATGACCTTCAAAGTCTCTTACAAGCCCTACTTATAGGCAGAAGATTTAACTACATCGAGAGATACCTTCGACATCATATCGAATATGAGTTTCGACGTAATATCGACGATGAAACCCGATATGCCATCCTATTATGCAAAAAAGCCTCGAAAATGCAACAATTGCACCGGCGGCCCCATCGCAATTTTCAAAGGCAATCCCCATAGTTATGAGAAATTCAAATCCCAAGAAACATAGAATTCAAACGAGGACCTCAAACTATGTGTCCACTGCATTAGGGGGTCCATCGAAGTTCATCACAAATGGCATTCCCATCAAGTTTGATCTCCGTCATTTGAACTGGCGGCATGAAGGGTACAGGTAACCCAGAAATCTAAAATTAAATATGCGAATTCTTATCTCTAAGACAAGAATCCCCAAATTGGGGGACTACATGATATGGACATTTTCCGCATATTGGGCCTGGCCCAAACCAGGCCCATATTTAACCATATCGGGGATCAGTTTCGATGTCATATCGGTAATAATCACCGATATGGTACTGTGGTCTCCGAATCCCGAGGTCTATAAATACGTGGCACCCGGACCCCAAAGCAAGCAATTATTATCCCTCAGCTACCACACATCACATCGAAATACATCCCCGATCTCACTCTCGATATCGCATTCGATATCGGGATTACCTCGCATACCTTTGATACGTCACACCACCACATCATCGATATCACATCGGAGGGCATCCTCGATATCATGTCGAAGATAATTACTGACATACAACCGATCTAGTCACCGATATCCCACTGTCATCCAAGCATCGAGGCATTAGTTCGGGGTGTTCTAGACCAAGTCTACGCGTGATACATAGTGTAGGCCTGATTTGAGATAGACTCATTGTAATACTAGACCATTCACTTGTAATCGACACGCATATATATATAATACGATCTATTGTCAAATCACCACTAATAGTGAATCTGTGAATACCTCTTAATATTACACATCCAGGGTTAGCGCCAAATTAATCCCTCTTGTTATAGCTTCATACTCTACCTCATTATTGGTTACCTGGAAATTTACACTTATAGCAAATTAAAACTCTTGACGGTCAGGAGATAGTAGGGGCACTCCCCCCCACCCCGTGGTTTGTGGCCGATTTGTCCGTATGTAGTATCCATGTGGTAGTTGTTCAACTCGTGCTAGCTTGATCTAAAATTGCCAAAACTTAGTTTGTGGAGCCTGCTACGCTGTTGCCTAACGTCTCAACCCTGAAATCAACTAATGCCTCAGCTTTGATGGAGGTGCACGGGCAGAACACGAGCCAAAATTCACTAAGTTCTATTTCCTATTTGACCAATTGCCCGGATATCTGGAGCCTTGCCAACACTTGGTTTAGAGGCTTGTCTGTAACGATCGTGATCGGGTGTGACTGGAAATAAGGCCTTAATTTTTGTGTTGTTGCTACTATAGCATGAGTAAATAACTCCATCTCCAAATAGTTTTTTCTGCTCCTCGCATAACTTTGCTCACATAGTATATCGGGAGTTACTGAATCCCCTTCTCCTTTACTAAAACTATACTGATGGCGTGCGACGACACGACCAAATACAAGTACAACATCTCACTTTCGTCAAGCTTGGTAAGAAGTGGTTGACTGAGCAGATGTCTCTTCATCTACTGAAAAGTCGCTTCACACTCTACTGTCCAGACAAAATCCTTACTCTTCCTCATGACCGTGAAAAAAGGTAGATTCTTTACTGCTGAAGTTGGTATAAATCTTATCAAGGCCGTTAGGCGGCCTACCAAACATTGCACCTCTGCACTGTCCTATGCAAGGGGAAATCCATAACTGCCTTGATGTTTTCAAGGTTGGTCTCTATGCCCCTCTCGTTTACCACGTAACCTAGGAACTTCCCCATCGTGACTCTGAAAGTGCATTTTTTGGACTTCAGCTTCATCCCGTATGCCCTCATGATGGAAAATGCCTCGTCCAAATGCTAGACATGCTCTTCTGCCAGCATGTCATCTATGTAGACTTCCACGGATTTGCCGATTTGATGGTGGAACATTTTTGCTACCAATCTTTGGAAAGTTGCTCCATCGTTCTTGAGACCAAAAGGCATCACCCTATAACAGTAAACACCGGTGTCTGTTACAAAAGTTGTTTTGCTCTGGTCACTTACGGCCATAAAGATCTAATGAAATCCGCTCTTGGCATCCATCAGGCTCAACAAGGTGCAGCCCCCTGTAGAGTCCACCCGAAAGTCTATCATTGGCAAGGGAAGAGGATCACAGGGACGGTGCTTATTCAGATCTGTGTAGTCCACACACAACTCCACGTGGCTTCCTTCTTGAGTACCAATACCACATTGCTCAACCATTCCGACAATCTTATCGCATAGATATGACGTGCCTCTAACAGCTCATGAACCTCCTTTTCCGCCGCTTCATTCTTTTCATTACTGAAGTTCCACATTTTTTTGCCTAACGGGTTTTATATCAGTGTTTACGTTCAATCGGTGCACTATAATTCTGGGGTCTATTCCATGCAAGTCTGAGTTCGTCCAGGTGAATATAACGGTGTTCCGCCTAAGATAATCTACCAACCCAGCTTCTATATTTGAATTCATCGATGCTCCGATTTTAATTACTCTATTGCCGTCTTCCATGAACAATTGTTCAATTTTGAATTCCCCGAGTGGCTCCATTTTGCCCTCCTCACATTGCTTCATTATTTGAAGCTCTACTCTCTCTCTGCCTTGCACTTGAGGTTCAAGCTTTCTTTTCTTTTCAGACTTGTTACGCCTGATCTTCTTCCAGCTTGCGTTTCTCCCCCCGATGGGCCATTTCCTCTATTCGCCATCTAGCTACTAGACTCTATTGCGTAAACAAAATGGTGTTCCCACAGACGGCGCTAATATTTTGGTCTTATTTTGTTTGGGATACAAGACACTGGCAATATTATTACATTGGGTCTGACTTAACCAAAATAATGTTAGCCTATTACAAATCACATACTAGCTTGGTCCGAAACACCATTCACGCGCTACTGAATGCAAAGAAGACCTAAACAACCCAACAGTCGAACGATCGGAGTTTGATGGATAACTCTCAAACCGACTGAAGATCGAACGATATCGGTTCGAGACTCATGAATAAGCTAAATCTGTCTGACAACCGAACCTACATGGTTCGATAATGAAAACTCTCGAATTTGAGAGGTCCAACATTCCAAAGTCTCGAATCTGAAAAATTGTTGAACGGCCTCGGTTCGATCCTAAGAACTCTTGAACAAGGCCTACTGGGTAGTTAATTGTCGAACTAGAGTACTATCAAACTGAAATAACAGTTGAACATGTGAGTTTGATTGTTATGAGTTGGTTCCAAGTAATCAATACGCATATTAATATCGGGTAACGCGGTATCTATAGACCCTATCATGTAGGACTCATGCCAAGCGCGGAGTGTAACCATCGAACGGGGCTCTGTTCGACAGTCTCAATAACAGTCGAACGGGCCTTGTTCAATAGTATTATTTTTGGGCCTTATCTGGTGGGCCGGGTCAAAACACTTTTGGGCCTTCTAAATACCCCATCTAGTATAGGTACAGTATTGCTAAGAATATTTTTAATTTACTTTGCCCTTTATAAAAACTATCACCTTTTTATTTCATAAATTATGATAACATTAAAAGAGCGATACATTAAAGAAGTTTAAGATTGTATTTTATTTTATTGCATGATAATTAAGAGGACGAAAAAGGAAATTGAATGATTTTATTTTATGTAGCTATGTTAGTTTAGTGATTAGCAGACGCTGGAGGGAACAGATCAGACTTACACGGACCTGGTTCATAATGGAAATTATGGACCTTATGGTCCTTATTGGTCCTGGTCCCATCTTCGAGCTACCCTTTTCATATAATAAATGATAAATCAAATCAATAACTTTTCAGAATTAAATTTAAACATAGAAGTATTAGAATTTTCTTTTATCAAGACCTCAAATTTGGGAATAGTCCATAACGACCACATCAGGCCCACCATGCTTTCGTATCAATAGTTAAAATCATAATTCAAACCGTACCTCGGCTTGACGAGGCTACCGTCGGGTATTCCAC
The DNA here is from genome assembly GCA_948329865.1 of Linaria vulgaris. Lineage (NCBI taxonomy): Eukaryota > Viridiplantae > Streptophyta > Magnoliopsida > Lamiales > Plantaginaceae > Linaria > Linaria vulgaris. The sequence continues at coordinate 31,823,737 of OX415249.1, forward strand.
CAGGTTTTACGAAGACCAACTGTCTCCAACCACACAATCGCAATCAATGGTTCTGGAAATGGTTCCTTCAATAAGTAGATAGCTTAACCCTGGTTCATTTCCTACTCCGGGGTGTAAGAGGTATAATTCGAGATCTATGATTGAGTCAATAATGCGTATGCGAGTTTAAGTGAAGCTAGAATGTTATTTGTATGTGGAAACTTATTTATTACATCACAACTGTAACCCAATTAGAGAGGAGTTATCTGTTTAGCTACACATAGTAGCTTTGTCTCCGACACACATATACTCGGAATCCTTTACAACAGAACTTTAAAGTATAACACTCAACTTTTACAAACTATTTAGACTTCTTTTATTTCTTGTAAGAAAACAATGGGGAATGCTCGATGCCCTTTGCTTTCTTCAGCTCGTCAATATATAGGCGAAGCTCCGGACTTCAAATGCGCACTTCAGCTACATTATAGAGTGGACTCGTCACTGTTTATGTTTCCTTCCACTAAAGCTCGTGGTCCCTCCATTATCAATCTGATTTTAGTGGAGGTGGTCCTGGCCTTTATCACATGGCTCCTTTTTCTTTGCCAGCAAAATTTGTCCGCTTTCCAGCACGCGAAATCTTTTCTTGTCTTGAGGGGCCCTCTAGGTCGTTTTCCCATTTATCATTTTTCACTGGGAGTCCTTTTCCAAAAAGTGGCTCTTTCTGATCGGGACATTTTGGACAGATACGCTCCTTTCATCCGCCGTCATGTATCCTGTTGCAAAATTTTCGGCTGGTTTCTAGCGTTTTCAAAATCTCATTCTTCCACATCGTTTGCCTATCGTTTTCAAAAATCTTTTCTGCAAACCATGTGGTATTGCTCGTCATGCTATTCAGCATAAATGATATGTTTTCTGATGTTTGAAAGATCTTGGACGAATACTTGACTTTGCCCATCTCGGTGAGACAGACCCAGAGTCACCACGCTCTTCTAGTAAAAATATCATATTCAGAAATTGGGGAGACTAAGAATTGCTCTTCTGGTGGTGGCTTAATGTAGTCCATAGCCTTCATGTTGGGTCTCTGTAGCTTGATAAAATGGAAGCTCGGATATCTTGAAGATTCTCAAAAATCTCCTTCTGACGTTTGGACATACTCTCCAATTTAGTCTGGATTTCTTGAAGGTACTCGGGCATATGGTATTGATGGTTACCATATGATTGAACCGTCTTTTGAATTTCTCTAAGGTCTTGAGACAACTTAGAGCCATCGGTTTCAATCTCGTGAGAAATTGGTAAGGCCAAATTACTCATCTTGTGTGACAATTTTCGACCATCGCTATAATTGTTTCATGTTTTCCAATTTGCTAGGAAAACTCCCTGTTGAGAATGTATCTCGAACTTTCGTTCGGACTCATAATTATAAATTACTCCACTCATGAGGTGGTTAGGTGTTCACGTGATAAATAAATTTCCACATTAATAAATAAACCTAGGCCCTGATACCAATTTCATGTGTCTGGATAAAGAAAAACTTTCTATGGGGATCAATATAATTTTTACAAAGTAAAATAATAGATTTATTAACTTTTAAATTCAAGGTGCTAAAAGACAAAGCCCTTGACCAATGAGGACCACAAGATCCATAAGAGACTTATGCTCAGGGACCTTATAAGTTTTTTCTAGAGGGAACTAGTTATTGCGTGTAAATGTAGACATCAATCTGATCGTATCGGATAGTCCTTACATAATTATTTGTTGCCGACAGAAATAAATCTACTTTCTAATAAACTGTGATTATAGCATGTGCATATTTATTGAAACATTTTATATTTATAATAATTATACTTCCATGGAATTTAGCTACATAAAATAACACTAAGTATGAGTGTATGACAATAACGTACTGATCAGTGTGGAATATAATAGAGTATTAAAAATGACCAGTACGGAATAGAGTATTAAAAAAATTAAAGATAAAACATATTTTTTTAATATATGTATTAAACATTGTGAAAAAATTGTGTTTGTGAAGAAGAAAGAGAATCTTTGGCATTTAAATAAAATATATTTTTTCTCATTGATATGAGTAATTTAAGGAATTTCAAGAATATGATTTTATTTAAGGATAAATTAGAGAACATAAAAAATATATAGTTTTACATTTAGCAATCTTTCTCTGAATATATATCAACAACTATTTTATTTTATAGGCGAAGATATTGCCAAAACAAAATATGTTGTTTCCAAAATAATTGTTTTAAATGACGCATTGGGAACGATGATTCGGTCTCTGTTTGGACGGTTGCGTGGCTACGGAGACCATATTCTTTTCAACCGATTACACCTATTAAGTAGGAGTTCTCGAATTTGAAGGTTAATGATATTATGATGATGATACGGGGTGGTGGAATCCACCGGTTATTGGGAATATTTTCTTGAAAGTGGATGTGGCGTTAATTTTGTCTATATCGTTGGGGAGCCGAGAGAATATGAACGAGAAAAATTGGCAATACAACAAATTCAGATATTTTTTGGTTAGAAGTGCGTATCTCCTTATTTTAGAGCAGGGCTTATTTGCGAAAATACCGCCGACCTCTGGTAGCTCGAATTTTGATTGGAATGCGATATGGAAAGTTCAAGCTCCGAATAAGATCAAACACTTTTTGTGGCGTGCTTGCTCAGATATGTTGCCTACTCGTCACAAGTAATTATCTAGGCATCTTGGATTGGAGTCTATTTGTGTGCTTTGTGTGGGCGAGAACAACGATATTCGTCACGTATTATTCTCGTGCCATGTTGCACGACACGTTTGGACTCTCTCATTTTTTTGCGGTGTCGACTTTGCTTATGGATAACGAATGCTTTATTGAATGGTCTGCTCGGATGAGATATTGTCTCGACAAACATAGGCCGACAAGGACGGTGATCATCTGTTGGTCTCTTTGGTTTAATAGAAATACGCTGCTTGCTGGTGAACGTGGGTCGACACCGGTCGGGATTGTTGATTATGGAGAAACTATCACATGCGTTGGATAGAGACTTGGGGTGCAGCTCCTCAGACTAATGTTGAGCAAGGGACTGTGTGGTTACCACCGTGTAAGCCATGGCTCAAGTGCAATTTTGATGTCGCTACGTTTCTTGAGGATGGTGTTGTGGGGATTGGAATTATTTTCAGGGATTGGGAGGGACGTGTTGTAGCGCGATTACAGAGAAGAATCTCGGGAAATATTTGATCGCTTCATTCACAGATTATGGCAGCGTTTGTGTCGATCAATTTTTCTATTGATCGCGGGTGGGAGAGACTCGTCTTTGAGAGTGACAATTTAGAGGTGATAAACTCTACTGTTCCCAAGAACGAGCTTAGAGAGGAAGGCGGTTCTATTCAGGGGTAGAGGGAGAGGGGGTGCAAGGGGGGCCATTGCACCCCCTCATTTTTTTATTTTTTTGTTTTTCATAGTAGTAGTATGTATTATTTTATCGGTAATATAGCTGGACTACCTTCTCTTGCACCCCCAATATAATTTTGGGCTTGATGATCTAATCTACAATTAAATACAACACAGTTTAAAATAAAACTTTGGCCCATCCATTCGATGACCAATTAATAATATACATATATTAGAAGGCTCACAAACCCAAACCTAATACATCCAAATAAAAAAAATTAAAAAAATAAATAAGAAAAAGGGTTAGACAATCTCACCCGTAACCCCTTTTTTGAAACAGAACATTCTTTTCTTCTTTGCACAATTCTCTAAGTACTTTTTTATGTTTTTCTTTTTGTCATATTGGACAATATAATATGTATATATATAATTTAGGTACAATTTTGAGTCATTGACAATATATTTTAGTACATTTCTAATTTAAATGTTGTAGGTTAGTTATTAATTTGGTACATTTATTTAAAAAAAAAA